>CP099844.1:18290595-21124031 GCA_030062745.1 Capitulum mitella | reverse complement strand
ACACATGCATTGCCAGCTGTTGGCCGGGACTTCATGCAAAATCAGCATAGGTCGCAAATGGTATGCTTTAAACTGCAAAACAAATGAAGGGAACGAAGGAAACCCAGCAGAACCTCGCAAAAGTGCTAAAACTGGCAGAAAAGGCACTTTGGCCGGGAATTCGAACCGTCTCTTTTTTATCCACCGGCATCCTGCATCTCAACGACTCTGGAAAATTGCAGAGATGAATTATACGTTTAGCGCTGTTCTGTTACTTGTGTTTTATGGACCTACGTTCAAATTTGATTATGTTCCCCAGGGATTCGCTCCAGGACCATGCACTCTGTCCCTGGGCGTGACCCACAGGTAGGTATCATTCTTCTGTAGTGCATAAAAGCTGTCGAGATTGGTAAATGTGCATAATTATGTCAGTGTAGAATATGCACATAAATAACCACCAGGGCGGAATTCCTTTTTGCTTCATTTACCACATTTCGACGCCAGATCGGTTTGATCCGATTCTCCCAGTGTCGTTTTCACACATGGTTCCAGCCCGGGACGTCCCACGTCCAAGTCCGGTTTTGGTGCCGAATATCGGTAGAGCTGCTGACTCCCCGCGCTGTGGTGATAACTAGAAGAGTAGCTGACGCGCGGTGGCGGTGCAGCTTACCAGCATTACGGTGAAATTCATAGCATGGCTATATCGTTCTACGGCAAATAGCTGAGGGGTGCGGCAGGTGTACTATCACCCCTGGGTAAGTTTGGAGACTTGTCGTTTGGGTGTGACTGCAAGTCAGATACAAGTGCCTTCCTCTCATTCGAGTAATCTTCCTTGCGCGTATCCGTCTACTCTACCTCTGTCTATGGCGATGTTGAAAAAATCTTTGGTGCATTTTAGTGCTGTTGGTTGGAATTCGTTTTTGTTGAGAATTGAAAATTTCAGAAGCTGGGACCCCGAGGTCCTGACTTAGGTTACGCCACTCGGTTCCCTTCCCGACACGCTGACACCATCCGGTGGCAGGAGGATCTTTCTTGGCCGGACAGCTCCTTTGCAGAAAACATCCTTTCCGGTTCTCGCATGTGCCTTTGTGGAGGTACATACATACCCTGGGGCCCAACTTTATCTTTCCTGGTCAACGGGGCACCCCGCGTACCGTGCCAGAGGGTTTTGATGATGCTTGGAGCCCGAGACGGAGGGCCCTTTGCAGGAATGGTTTGCCCTTCCCAGCCAGGAGAGCCCCTTTAAGTAAATGCTAGGGGACCCCTCCGAATACCACAAAATTCGGGGGAATCCTGGAAAGGACCTCAGGGGGGAGGGGTCAGACTTAAAGGAGAGCCCCAGAAGGTGCTCCATGAGCTTCACGGGGGTCCCTATAAGAACTTGACGGCTCCCTGGATGCAGTCAGGGAGGCCTCCTGGAGGGTTAGATGACCTCTGAGACAGCTTAGAGGGCCCCCTGAAATTCCCAAAGGGCCCCTGAGACCACAACAGGCCCCCCCCCCCAACACGGCAGTGTCTCTAAGACCGCCAGATGGCTCATAGGGCCCCTGAGACGGCCAAAATAAGGACTGAGTCCCCAGGGCGCCCCTGTGAGGGAAAAGCTGAAGGTCTTTGATGTAGTCAGAACGCCTGCGGGAGGGTTAATGAGACCCTGACACAGCAAGATGGTCCCTGAGATGGAAAAAGAAGGGTTCTTGAGCCAAGGGGCCCCAGCACGGCAAAGGGCCCATGAGACCGTTAAAAGTGTCAAAGAGGCCTCTGCGACGGCAAGAACTTAAGAGGATGCCTAGCACGGCATAAGGAGACCCTGGCCAGCTAGAGGGACCCTCTGAACGGGGATTTGTTGGTGACCCTCTCAGCCTTGAGAGGAGCCACACATAGGCTATACTGGCCTTTTCGAAACTTTGAGGGGTTCTTGATGCTGTCAGGGGTCCCGGGAAGGTCAGGTGGTTTCTGAGACGGCAAGATGGGCCCGTACACCGCAGATGACCCCTGAGACCGCCAAAAAGATCGCGGGGCCCCTGCAAGACAAAGACGATATGAGGTCATCTGAGACAATATCTGGGTTTTATGGGGACGCTGGACGGCCAGAGGGTCCCCGAGTGTAATGAGCGGGCTCGTGGCACGGCAAGGTCCCCCCGAGACT
Organism: Capitulum mitella; assembly: GCA_030062745.1. Taxonomy (NCBI): domain Eukaryota; kingdom Metazoa; phylum Arthropoda; class Thecostraca; order Pollicipedomorpha; family Pollicipedidae; genus Capitulum; species Capitulum mitella. Next base: position 21,121,906 of record CP099844.1, on the reverse strand, counting down.
GCCAGTGAAGGCCCCTGAAGTGCCAACAAAAGCCCCTTGTTACGGCTAGAGGGGCCCTAAAAGACTGCCAGATATACCTCATGTAACAGAGGAAGACTCCTGATACGGCCATGGGGACCACCGGAGACGGTCAGAGGGCCTGTGACACTGCACAGGAGTCCTGAAATTGCCAAAAAGTCCTTTGTAACTGCAAGAGGGTTCCTGAGATGACAAAAATGTTTCCCAGAGACGATAAGAGGGGTACCCAGGACCACACCGGGTCCACTGAGACTGCTAGAGAGGGACCTTTAAGACTGCTAACTAGAAGTCTCTAGCAACAGCGGCCCTTGAGACGACCAGAAGGGTCCCTGAAACTACCATACCTTGAGACGTCCAGACTGCTCCTGAAACGGCCAAAGGACCTAGAGGATTGCCAGAGGCGCCTCTGTCACGGCAGAGAGAGACTTACAGAGGACCTTTTTTTAGAGCCTGGGGGCTCCTTAGACAGCAAAAACGTCCCAGCGACGACAGGAGGAATCCCGAGGAGGCCTAAGCGTCCCTGAAACTACCAGATGGGTCCCTGAGATTGTTCGAGGTGCCCTTGAAACTGGCAAAGGAGCGCCTGAGACGTCCCTCGGGACACGTGAAACTGTAAAAGGAACCTGAGACCAATAAAAGGTCCTGGCACGGCAGACAGCCCGAGACCACCAAAAGTTCCCCTGTAACTGCGAGAAGGAACCTAAACTAAGCTGACAAAAAAAATCCCCAGAAGCTACGGGATGGAGGGGACAAACGGGCTCCTGGACCAGATACAGACGCAACATTTCAAATGTAGGGAGGGACGGAACCGCCTAAAATCTTGCGTTTTTTTTTATCATATTTCGGCGATTTTGTTCGGGAACAAAACGTAGAATTTTCTCAGATAAGGTGGCGCATTTGGATTTTTTGGTGATTTCATATGATAAAAAAGCAAAATTACATCATTTTTTTCGCATCTGAAGGGCAAAAAATGGGGGCCCCGCGCTGACCATTCGCCTCCAGCCTCATCCCTCGCCTTGGCGAAATCCTTCATCCACCCTTGGCGAGGGCCCCCATTGGCTACGAGGGCCCCTTAATCCGATTTGCCCCCCCCCCGCGGCATCCTGGTTACGTCCCTGCCTCAAACCCAGCACAATCGAACAATGCCATTTTCAGCTATGAACAAAATGGGCTGGTTTGGTTCGCGATCGGCAAAAACACGCAAAACGCGACATGTAAATATTTCATGCGCCTTTATTTGAATCAACCTCAAAGAAACCCGACCAGTTATTTTTAACGACGTCAGGGACGTAACCAGGATTTCTCTCAGGAAGGGAGGAGGCATATGTCAAATTTTGTCGTATCCACTGGCAAATGATGAAATTTATAGGATTAGCAGCAATTTCATGCAATTTAACTCGTATTTCACGCACATGAAAACATGTAATGTTTGCTTGTGCAACATATATGTCATTACTATTCAGTATTGCTGCAAAGCCTCTTTATATCTAGTGTACACCGCTTGGCTCGGCGGGCCATGGCCCCCATGGCCTCCCTCTTGGCTGCGTCCCTCAACGACGTGTGCAGAATTGATAAAGGAACTTAGCGGCGCAGCGGCAGAAGCAGTGAAATTTCCAAACCGCATGACGCCATAATCAGTTCCTCGGTTGCCAAAAACTTGTACGTAACACGCGGCCATTTTTGCGGGGGCAAGAAGATATGTTCCTCTACGTCTTTGGATGGGGGGGTCACTTTGTCCCTGCTTCCGCCGCCATTGTAAACGAGCATTTATAAGGTCTCTTGGCTCGGAATTTTGGCTGGTTATTGGGTTATTTATCGACGCTTTTGACTGCCAGGGTGATATCGCGTCCCATCCTCTCAGGTTGGTTGTCGCGAGGGACGGCGAGGTGCCGCTATCGCCCGGACTCGAACAGAGGACTTTTCGGCCACAAGGCGAGCATGGTAATCGCTACTCTACGCCGCCCCTTGGCTCGGATTATTGGCGTCATCAAGAGTGGTGCTGGGCGCGTAAAATAACCTTTTCAAAGTTCGACCCTGCCCAATAGGAAGAAAAACTTTCTCACCGGCGGGCCTTGTCTTTGGCCCAGCTGTTAGGTTTCAATGAGCGTGAGCTCACCAGCCTTGAAACGTAAACCCTGTCTTGGCTCCGTCATTGTCTTTATCCACAGGAGCCGGTAATTCACACGCTACATTTCTGTGGAAGCTGGCTGAAGCGGACTGGCCAAAAATACGGGGAACGCCCAACTCCGCGGCCGGCGCCGTGACGCGCGGCAGGCGCCTGACCACCTGAACACCGCCGCTCTTTCATGTCTGTGCCGACGCGCTCGCCTAAACGACTGGCAGGACTGTGCCGCCGCGGCTGGTCAGTCGCTGTCGAATCCTCATTTCGCGATGGCCCTGGCCAGGTCACGTAAGCACCCCGACCGAAAATTACAGCCCTTAAGCACGGGTGTCCGTGCTGGCGGATCCCTGGGGCCTGCTGTCCGGTGCACAGGATCCGCTGAAATTCTACGTGCGCGCATACACGTGTGTGGTGCTCAAATGTAGTGTTCATGCGCAATTTTGAGTTCATGAGTATGCGGGTGTTTTAGTTCACAGCTCAGTTCCATCCACTGTTGCACTCTTCCTCGGAATATTGGACCTTCGACAGTCGTGGCTGCTATGTTTCTACCTACACTCGCTCGTGTGCATCCAGTAGGTATATAAGGTTAAGGGGAAGGTGTTTTGTACCAGCCTCCAGAGCATTTCTGAGCTATTCACTGTTTCAAAAGCTGGAGAAAACATGGGCGCACTTTTGTCCTTGAATCGACCCCTGACTGTCCAGCACGGGCAGTTCAGTGTACTGTTGGCGGACCGTGAAGCCCAGACAGTGGACTAATCAGGCCCGGCCTTCCCTGTCTGGCAGTTCGACTAAACGGCAGCTCCTTTGGACCACCCGTGCCGGCATGTCCGGGGGCGTTCTGACCGGGGGCGCCGCGCCGGCCGGCCGCGGAGCCGCACAGATTAACCTGTATCCGCTATCGCGGCCCGGTGTGTGCTCGGCTCCGGCCCGGTGACCGGTCTGTAAACGCTCGGCGGCGTCGGCCTGTCCCGCGCTCGGCCAGCGCCTGGTGGGCCAGACACCGAGCCGTCCGTCCTTGGCCGACCACGCACGCGAAACGCAGCCTGCCGCCGACTGCGGGCCGCCCGACTCGCAGCCGCAGTCGGGCCGCGCGGCGACGGCCTGCCGCGGCCCGCACAGGTGGCCGGCGCCCCCCGGCAGCGGTGCTGACGCCGCACGACGGCCCTGTGAGCGCCGCGGCGGGAATCACCAGCCACCACAGAGACTGCCAGGGCTGAGGCACGTAGCCCGTATTTTCCTCTGGGGGGAGGAAATCTCAAATTTTGTCATATGCCACTTGGCCACTGGGATACGTGCCTGCCAGGGCCGCTCCACCCGTCATTGGTGCACTTCAGGCTGGAATAATGTCCTGCCAGGAGCGCTGTACATGTCGTGGCTCTGAGGGCACGGTGCGTAGCACAACTGGGCTGCCAGCCTGCAAGGTGGGAGGAAAAAATCGTCCCTTCCAGTCTGTTAAAGTGCAGTACGAGTCACGTTTTGCCCATTCAATTTGGATGCTTATGTGGTCATGGAATGTCGCCTTTGTCGTAGACTCCGGTGCAATTTATAATTTGAAGCCAACTTGGTTCCGGTGATTCGGGTAGCACCTGTGTGTATGCCCGTTGCCATGGTGACCCGAGCTCAAACATTTGGCCAGCCAACCATGCGTCATTGGGGCTCATTCATTACGCTATTTACAACATTGTGCCATTACGGAGGGAGCAATTTCCAAACAGTTACCTTCTATGATAACGAACTGGCGTTTTGCATCGCGCGGGCAGCGCGTGCCGCAGACTCCGCACTTCCCCAGCAGGGCCGGAGGCGGCGGGGGCGCGCGCACCGCCAGCGACACTAGCGCCGCCACCGGCCGCGGCGCGAAGCTCGGTATTGATCGGTCAGCCGGCGCCGGAGCGCGGGCCGGGGAGGGGAGCCCAGCCGGCAGGGAAGATAAACTCGCCCACCCAGAGCGGACGGCTGCACTTGGTCCGGCTCCGGCCGTTGACTTGGCCGTGCCCCGAGGCTACCTGAGCGCCGCCGCCGGCCGAGGGATGCCGGCGGCGGCAGCGGCAGCCGCACGTCACGTGCGGCGTCAGCAGCTGACCGACGACCAGGCTACCGGGCGCAGCCCGGGCGCGGCGCACAGCCCGCCACCTCTGGGCCGGACTCGTTGACCTGCCGGCTTACGCTGTCCTGTTGGCTGGCCGAAAACACGCGGCAGAGAGCTGACTTAATGGTGGACGCTCCCATGTTTGAACTTTGATCTTTGTGCATCATGTGTGCATTAGTCTGTTACTTTTGTCAGCTGTAGGAAAAATAAATCCTCAAAGCCCATAAGCTGGGTGTGTCGTTACGCCATTAATTCAAAATTTGTAAGATTCGCACAAATAACCATTTTATTGTGTGCGCTAATTATATGATGGTTAGCAACTGAAATAGCCAGTTTTTTAAAACATGTGAACACTAAGGATGAGGGCCGACGGTAACATGGAAGGTATATTTTGTAATACAACAACGTTCGCATACGGAGAATTCCCAGAAATGGGAACCAAAGTTCCGTGAAAAAGCTCTAAAGTTGCCCATCACCCAGCCGAATGCACGTTGTTGAGATAAAGTCCAGACTATTCTACCCCGCGCTATCTTAAGATGTCGCTGATGTTTTAGCGTTTTTTAAGGACTGAAAATCTCGTGTATCACCACATAGTCCGTAAACGTCCCTCGATGCACATATGGACAGTGCACAGCATGATTGTGCCTTCTATGGTTCTGCCATTGCTGCCACCTATACGTCCAAAGTGTTGTGTCCACGCGCCCTCTATAGGACAAAATTCGTGTGTCATTTCTGAAAACAGCAGTCGTTTTACTCGTTCCCTTTACTTCGCAAATTAAATAAATACTTAAAAAAAAAATTTTTTTTTTTATCAATTTATTTTTAAAAAGCTAATGATAACCACCACCCCTGTTGTTTTTTATTTTTAAACTTAATTTAATTAAATACTTTTTTTTTAAAAAAACCCCAAAAAAAAAGATTTATTTTTTTTTTTTTTTTATTCTTTCTTTTTTTTTTTTTTTTAAAATTTTTTTTAATAATGAATGTTTTTGAGAAAAAAAGTTTAAAAAATTTTTATCATATTTCCTCATGGCTTGCAATAGCTGCACCCAGTTACGGTTTTCTTGATGTCAGCACTATATATCGCAACGTTGTTCAAATGACCAAGGGAATGTGCCTGCACTGGCGCTACAAGGGCTCACAGGTCCCGTTATAATCCTGCAGCCTCCGCAAAAAGTTCTCCGGTGTAGATTTTGCCACGTCGCTGCACTGAATGCGTTCTTTTGCACTAGATAAAGGCACAGGCCAGGTCAGATCCGGTGATTCCTCAATGACGTCCAGACGCGAATGCCACGGATGGCCGGCGTGGTGCGGACGCGGATCTGGCAACTCTACAATGAAAAACCAATACGGCACGTTAAACCGCAATATTTATCAGTCCTGGGAATGGATTGGCGACGAATTGTCACAACATTACCACGGACCGAAGAGCTTTTTCTAAGCCCGCCACACGTCAGAGAACTAAACTGGCCCCGGATCAACGCAGCTCCCCGCCGCCCCAGCGACAGGCCGGTTCGGTCAGGTACATTTTATTCTACATTTCCAGTGTAACTCTGCCGGCCAGCGGCGACACAGGCGCGGCCGCCGCCGCTGGCTATATATACGAATACGTCCCGTACACAAAAGGTGCCGGCCCGACGTACGCGCCCTGCCGACTCCACGCTCGGGACCGGGGCTCTGCGACAGGCGACCCGCGGCAGACGCGCGGCCGACACGCCGAGCCCGGCCGACAGCCCGTACGACAGAGGAGACACGAACACACACACTCTGTCTCAGGCGGCCGGTCGGCGACACGCCCACGCACACGCCCCGCACCCAGACCGCTGAAAGACTCGCGCGCACATACCAGCGACCGGTCGCTCCACGGAGACGGCGGGCGCGGTGCGGGCCGGCGTCCCTGCAGTCAGAGCGTCCCGTTCAGCCATCTGATGGCGGCACTCGTCCCGCACCACACGAACCCGGCCATTCCAGCTTACAGTTCCAGGTAAAATATCATCAACCGCCGCCAGGAGTCGAGCATAAATAAACTGAGCCCTGCGCCACAGCGGACAGTACAAAGTGACGCTCACTTCACAAAATGCGACTAGTCGAAGCCGTAATATAGCCGTTGGCTTCTTTTCCCAGCACAAACCATTCCAAGACACCACACAAGACTATCACGAACACGGTAAAGCAATCGAGGATAATCGCGAGGGAGATCCTTCCGTATTAACAGCGCAGAGTCCTAAGTTAAACACCTAACTTGCACAAATCAACGACGCAACTACGAAGCATCCAGAAGGTGTGGAAACCGAAGAAAGACGGTGAAATCTTCACATCTCGGCGTCCAAGGCTCGCAGTTCAGTCTGCCATCGGCGTGCGGCGAGAGGACGCAACCACCAGTCCTTTCCGTCACCTGCACACCGCCGTCAGGAGGAGCGCGGCCCAACGCCGACCGAGCATTTCGCCCCCAGAGCAGCGCCGTCCACTTAGTCTCGGTCAGATCCCCCCCCATCTCTCTCTCTCTCTCTCTCTCTCTCTCTCTCTCTCTCTCTCTCTCTCTCTCTCTCTCTCTCTCTCTCTCTCTCTCTCTCTCTCTCTCTCTCTCCCTCTCTCTCTCTCTCCTCTCCATCTCTCTCTGAATCGCAGCTGCACGTCAGGGCGCTGTCCGCGGGCGGCGCCGGCCCGCCGCGAAGCTGCACTGCGGCCTCCGCCGCCGTCCAGGCCACACGCGACTCCCTCCCCCCTCGCGGAGCGCATCGTCAGACGGTGCCGGCCAGTGCGTGACCACCCGCGGCCCGGCGGTGTCTAGCTGGTCTCGTAGCTGGTGAGGAGTGCGGCGTCCACCGGCTCCATGCAACTGGGGCAGATGAAGCTGCGCATCAGCCAGTCGTCGATGCACTCAGTGTGGTAGGTGTGCAGGCAGGGCAGGTAGCGTACCCGGTCGCCCACCGAGAACTCGATCATGCATATCACGCACCTGAAACCCGCAGAGGGACGTTACCAACGAACATTGGAATACACCTGGTCCAAAATCGATCCCAAACAAACAACGAAACTGCGTTAGAAACTAATGACTCGGAAGGTAATATGAATGCAAAATGTAGTCAAAACTCTAAAACCGAACTGTCACTGACACAGCAACACAAAGAACACATGTCAAATGCCATCAGCACGAGCATGGTGCACAACAGCCTCCATTATGTAACTAAACCGCTCGTGTCAGCCATAGCAGCTCTGCGGTTAAAATCCCCCAATGACCCCCAAAACCGCATCGCCCAATCTGTCACTGACTTACGACACATCGAACGATTTCCGCAGAAAAACGGACCAACTCCCGCCCACCGGCTCACACTCACTCCTTGTTTTTGCGGGTGGCGCCGTCGTAGGTGCCAGACGGCAGGTGTTGGATCAGGCCCATCCGCTTGGCGATCCTGACCTGCTCCTCCTCTGTCAGCTGAGCGGCCGTGCGCACCACGTTCGGAGACGGGTAGAAGACGGTAGCGCGGTCCTGCGGCACGGGCCGACACTCCAGTCAGCGCCGCCGCAGCAGGCGAGAACGGGGGCGGAATACAGCGCACGACCGCCAACAGCAGCATTAGGATCACAAGTACCATGCAATTTCGTCCAGACGAGATGCATGTGTTCATTCTCTGCACCCGGCAAAAACGCATGCTTTCCAGTGTCTCTCCTTCAAAGCACTTATGAAACTCATTTACCAACGCCTTCACGCCAAACTTGCGGAAGCTAGGAAAAGTATAAGCTGAAGTTCTTCCATAATATACTACACAATTCACTACCCCTGACATGAATATTTCAATACTTTCATTTCCATTAACAATTAATGAAAACATTGTCATGTCAAGAGGAAAATGGAAAGGAGGAAGCTGCTTGATCTGCTTGAAAACATGATCTGCTCAAAGTAACCCTGCACGTCAACCGCTAACAGTGCACTACATCACCTGATTGTGCCGCGCCCATAACTTGCCTGTTTATGACGATATTGCATGCTGAAGCACTTTGAGCAAGACATTAAAAGGCATGGCATGTGCAGTAATGCCTATGCCATCAAATAAAGCTGAAATAAAAAAATGCAGGAAAAAGAAAAGTCCAATAATCATTCTCCATTGGGAATAAGAAACAACACAGTAGTATTTAGATGACAGTGATCACACCCAGATTTTTGTCTGAAATCTGGCTCATCCAATACCAATACAAAGTTGCTCAGTTATATTCCCCTTGCTTGTATCTACACAATATTCCTCAGTCAACAACTTTAAGGTTTAGTGCTTTACTTACCAATGATCTAATTTGAAGGTGTCTCAAAGAACAACATTAGCAGATGCCCAACAACATCACATAGCTCCCAATATTACCATAGGTAAGAAATGAGTGAGCCAGGATACAATATATACATATATAAGAAATGAGTACGGACAGAAGCCAAAATGAGACCAACCATAACATATTCATTAGATTTCTGACAATTTCTTTTGATTACACTACAATGCGCACAAAAAAAAACTGTCAATACTGCCAATCTGCTTTTTCAATTTCTAACTATGATCCAAATCTGCAATCTGTAACTGACTACAAACCAGCACCCTGATGATTCCATTATGCCTAAAATGGTCTTAGAATCTTGTTTATGTACATCTATTTCAGAAATGTTACATACAGGCAATACCTACACTATATAACATGACTTTCCATATGTTTTGTTCTCCCTCAATTCAAACACTTTTGGAGTTTCGCTGATAGTTTAAGAAGCAACATGACCAACACTGAGTCAGAAGGGTGAGAAAACATTTTGGCAGACATTTTCCACTTTCTTAATATTGAATGTGCATTATTATTTGATTTTTAATGAATGTTTCAAATATTACCTACTCTATGAAAATTCTTATCTATGCTTCTGTCCTTACCAGAATTGGGAACTTGGTTTTTGTTCTTGGTGTCTGAGGATTTTTTTGTTTAGTACAGAATTTCACAAAGAGTAATGCTGGTTTAAGTTTGCATTCTTGACGTCAGTCAGTTATGACATCATACCTGCTCAGTGTCAACTTGCCAACATGGTTCTAATGTAGCCTTTCAACAGAGGCACAAGATGACAATTTTGCAGTACAAAGTGTTTTCATGAATGTAACACCAAAATTAAAATGAGCCCTAAAAAATGGCTGTTATGCACCCAAGATCACAGATTCCATATTTGATATGGGGCAATGAAGCATGGTTCATTTCTCTCTGAAAGAAGTAATGGTATAAATAATATGTCTGGTATGATTTACTTTTACTTATCAGTAGACCTTTTATTACTCAGTAGACCTACCAGGTGATTTTACACTATAAATTTGCAAGAGAAGAAAAAATGGGCATTTTCCAAGTCATGCAAAATAGCAGCACACAGTTGATGTCAAGACAACACTAATCTTCAAGGACCTACCTGATGCCCATATCACTACTTTAGAAGACAGTTTTTGCTTAGCTTCAGCTAAAAAAAACTACCACACACCATGAAATAAGACCCGCTTTTAAGCTTTGTTGCACTGTGCTTTGCATAATTGAAATGCTTATGAGTGCTGTATGGTCATAAAGCTGGAGCTGAACAGGCCTAATAAAAATAGCTCTCCTTCATAGCTTCACACTGCCATTACCCAAAAGTACTAACCCATAACACTGGTAAGATGTTATAACACCATACAACCATCCATAATATACTCTCAGAAGAATAACCACTGTGAAAGATCATCTCGTGGAAATCCATAGCAAGGAATGCAAACAACAGAGTTCAAAGTGGCAGTTATTATTCTCAAAGGGACAATTATTACCCTTTAGCAAGAAAAACTGTAACAAGCAACAGAAACAGAAGTCTGGAAAATTGTTATTCCCATTGTATGGATTGTAAGCATTTTGTTTTATCCACAGTTGTAGTATCCACATCTAGTAGACAAACTGTGTAGATCAAAGTTTAAAACACAGCTAAATAAATTCTGGCAAAGAAAAGCACAATGTCCAAATGGGCAGGACAGCCAGTCACTAGTGATCCTACAATAAACAAGAGCCAAGTACCCAAGCAAAAGCAGAAGCCAACATCAAAACATCCTTTTCACATGCTAAGGTAAGTCAGAGAAATGGATGAAACCCATGAATAAGTTTGGATTAAACTCCGCTATATTTAGCTGGGTTTCTATCACAGCATGCTATAATATGAAGGGGAAACAAGGTTATCTAAAACCAAGTATGCCTAGGTATGTTGTCAGGGTACCTGTGATGAGTTTAGTCATATAAAGCCAAGAGAGACTAGAAAAACCTGTAAAGCCATATCAACTTTAAGATGATAAATACTTGTATTTCATCCCCTAATAAATGAAAAATTGATACAGTTTTGGTCCATTTCTTGTTTACATACCACTGAAATTATTCAAAACAATATAGTTTTTTAATGAAAACTCTACTAATTTATTCCAATCACAACTCGGCATACCATTTCATACTGCAATAAGCCAATGACTCATCATGGCCTTGTTCCTGGCAACTCAGTCCAGACCACTGTGAACACTTGGGACATTTAGAGAGCTAATTAAAATTACCTCAGGATCGTATGTGGGAGGTATCCCAAGCTGGTCCGAAGAAGCTGAATACCGGCCAACATCAGATCCCGGAAGCAGGGACATGTCGTCAGCAGCTTGCGCCTTTAAGCAGTTGCCCATTGTTGTCTACTTCAAAAACATCTAACGTGCACAATATAACGAATAATCCACTGAAAACGACACCCGTGATCAAGATCTCACAGATCTTGAATCAGACATATTGTGATGACTAATGCCCTGCCTCGGATGGGCCACGTCCTTTGAGAACGCCAAGGGCAGTGGGCGCCAGCAGCACGGCGCCACAGTCTCCCACCACACGAGATCTTTGTGTTGTGACTGCCTGCGCCGCAATGGTCCTGTTTTCATGCTCATGAAAACAGCTGATGGTCTACTCGGTAAAATAGTTCCGAAAAAAACCATGTTTGAACCCGTAACTTTAGGATTATTTGGCTGCTTTACCGCTTCTGATATGGATGATGATGAATAATTATGCAAAATTAACTTAAATGCGAAGTTTTATTCTAAATTTCTAGTTGCGGATGAACACATTTATCAAGTCTTACAAAACTTACGGGAGCGAGTTTCAAGGTCACTGATGTAGATTGTTTCAATCGTCCCTTTAAGCCCAAGAGTAATCCTAATAAATTCACTTTTCTCATCCAGCTAAAAGTATTCGCGTGAAAACACCTAGAGATACACTTTGAGATTAACTACTACATTGCGATACCATCCCAGCCAGCAGTCCCAAATGGGATCCATGTGGGCTGCAAGTGAGGCAAGGGGGTGTATGCGGGCATGGGCTGCAGGTGGACTGGTACCTGGGCTCCATATGGGACCTAGATGGGCTGCCTATATTTTGTCATGTTCTTGCAATACGCCTGGAATATTTGTGATTTGTGCTTCCTCGTTGCGTACTACGAGAATAATCTTTACGGACACCAAAAATGGAATGAATACTAATGTGGGCTCCATGTGGGCTACATGTGGGCTAGCTGGGCTCATGACAACATGGGGTGCAGGTGGGCTTGTATTTGGGTCCCATATGGGACCCAGATGGGCTGCCCACATGTTATCATTCTTTTGATGCGCCTCGAATATTTCCGATCGGTGCTCCCTCGTTGCGTAATACCCGTCTTTTTCTTTACAGATGTCAAAAAGGAATGAACGTAAATGTGGGCTCCATATGGGCCACATGTGGGCCAACTGGGCTCAAGTCGACATGGGATGCAGATGGGCTGGTATCTGGGCCCCATATAGGACCCAGATGGGCCAGTTCGCATGCAGTGGCGCACCCAGGATTTTTTCTACACGTTTGGTCGAGCCCGAAGCTCCTAGTTGATTTAGTGCACAAGATCGATCGTGCGTCTTCTTTTTTATGTTAAAAGTGCAGCTTCGTCCCACAGGGTCTGACCCTTCAGGCGCCCTCCCCTGGGCGTGCCATTGTTTGGAGAGATGGCGCCAGTAACTCAGTTGGTGACAAAACATTTCATTGCGAAATATTGGTATTTCGTTTTACAGATGCAAAGTGGTAAATCTATACAATTTATATTTGTACATTAAATGGTTACACAAAAAACCATGGCGTAAAAGTGCCGCATTATTTAAATCCGGGTCTAGCAAGCCATGATCTCTGACCATTTGGCGGCCATTTTCAAGACCCTCCCGGTCATATTACGGTGCATCGCTGTGTAACCTCGTGTTTCCCGTGGCTCGAGGTCAAGTAGTCCCCGTTGTCTGTGTGATTACCTACTGTGACAAGTCGTTTTAAAGAAGGCTCGGTTGCATTTGAAATGTTAATGTATCTGGCGAGGATTAGTAAAATATGTAAACTGTCACCATCGTCTGCAGTGCCTAACTGGGTACTTATCCGCATCATTTAGGCCCATGTGCGATTTTTGGGTTAATATTTCGGTAATCATAAAAGGTATCTGTTAATATTTAGATAACCACAAGGTGCCTGAAGTTTAAAGTTATATCTCCATAGGTATTCCCACATTCTGATGAATAATGCGCATGGTCATTTGTTGTTCATTCTAGGAACGTATGGAGAAAATTGCAGCAGTTACCTTATTGGAAGTGCACCAATATCCCTACACACACCAAGTGTTTCACATCTGTACATAGTGCTCAAACAGTGAATGCTGGTAAACATTGACTTTGTGCTACTTTTGAAGTACGTGAATACGAACAGTTGATCAGAGATTCAATGTATGCGCTATTTTGATTTCGACGTCACCGTTTAGTCATATGGATTACGTTTACACCAGTTACAGTAAACTTAGGTGAGGAGTCCTAGACAGGGCCTATTTTAACATGTTAACTGGGGGGGGCAAATGCCCCCCCAGTCGGACACTTTGCCCCCCCAGTCTAGAGCCTTTGCCCATGCAAAGAAAAAAAAACGGCCAGGTGTACTAGCGTAACCAGGAGAGTATTCCATAAAGCGCTGCGCATGAGAGTCTCGCGAAGCAGCTTCTTATCAGCGAAGGATGTGTGAATCATTGAGTAATGTGGGAGCACACTTAGAACCATCACTTTATAATACGTATTGCAGGCACACCTAGTGACTGCTGGCGAGCGTGTTTCGTAATTAGTACCCCGGCACCCGATGCCGCGATTGTCTGGTGGGCGGCCAAGGCGTTTCATTGCATCGTAAGCACGTTAAAAATGATGATGACCATCTCTGATGTGTTCAAGCTCAAGAAAACTGAAAGGTGAGCTGGTGGGCAGGGCGGTTTCGCTGTGGTGGGATAATGTTGATATGAACGCGGCAACAGTCCAGCAGTGCTGTAGTCATCACCAATCATCCTGATCCGAAAGCCCTGCTAAAATCCCAGTATGTAAGTGGTAGAACTTCATTGAACTAGGCGGTTAAACCCGAGTTTTACGCGATGAAAACAGAAAATTAATCAGTCATATATTGAAACCGTCACTCTTGCTGCCCTTGTGCATGGGTTTGTGCATCCTATGAGCATGCTTCATCTGCTTCACGAACATGGCATAGCTCAGACTGCAGATAATGACGAGTGTTGATGATATCTCACTGAGGCGGGGCTAAGGCGAATACTTCAATTTGAGATGATTTTTATTTTGGAGCCGATAATCTGGAAATGGAGCAGTTTGTTCTGCCTGTGTTGGGACAGCTTTTGCACTTTTGCGCAGTGTTGAAAAACATATGACCAAAATTCGGTGAGAAACTGTATTTTGGGGATACATTAGACCAACAGAAACTATCCCGAACAGGCAGCCTACTGCCTCATTTAGGAAAGGATCGAAGCTGCCGCAACATCTCGTCAGTATTCTGGCCATCGTTTGCAGACTGACTTATATATCTGAAGTACGACACCCTGCCATGCCACGGTAACCCACGGAGCCGGTGTGGCAATTTCCCGCGCGTTCTTAGACGTCAGTAAATTTAAGGACCACCTGCGTCAATGCAGAAAGTACCTTTTATAACGGAAGTCTGTGCCACTATGGCTGCACCACGAGAAAAAAGCCGAACTTTGGTTGACCGGTGCTCAGAACTGCCTTCGCGGGGAGAAGTGCTGCAGCAATATTTTCAGTCCCACCATGTGGATAGACTTACCCAGAGGTAGGTCAAAACACAGATCGTCCGCAAAATGATGAAGGTGTGGAACAAAGCCCGTATTCTCACTGCACCGGAGCGGAACGTAATAAAGAAGCTCAACAGAAAGCTTGACCAGTACCAACTGTCATCAAAGGCAAATTCTGGAGGTCCACCCCGGAAATTGACAAGAAGAATAATCGACAACCTCAAAAACCTTTTTGACCTTGCCCTTGTCGGCACCATTAAGACCATCAAAACCAAGAGAATAAAGACATTCTCCAGGCCCAAATGGAGCCAGGTCGCCGAGGCGTCATCGTGGTATTCGATAAGTTCCCTTCTGAGAAGGAGGAGCGAGCTCTTCAACGACAACAGTAGGCCGAAGCTTTAAAGGGCCCGCCGTTAGACTAAACAGCAGACCGAGCAGGAGGCAACTGCCCAGTTGGAATACTCGTCTACCGACAACACACAACTGACATATCAGGATGACCCGCAACCCTTGACCATGCCTTCCAAGCGGCCCTGCAGGAGAGCCAAGAACATCGCCACTCCTGATCAGGCAACAGCCTTCGATCGGACCAAACTCAATGATCGCTCTGCAATCCATTTCCTATCGGCGACGGCTTCGGCCCTCGGCCACGACTCCTCTGAACTGGCGATTACAGAAGCTCGGCCAGGCGGGCACGTAGATCGCAGAGGAAAGCCATTGCGGACGAAATCTAGCATTCTTTCTCCGTGCCACTCAACCTGGTGGTCCACTGGGACGGAAAACTGTTACATAACGATGGAAAGGAAAAGGTGGATCGACTCCCTGTCATTTTAACCGGTCCAAGAAATGCCGCCAAGCTCTTCGGCGGTGTTCCGAAGTTTGCAAGTAGAGCCGGAGCAACGCCAGCTGACGTTGTCGCGCATTGTCTGGAAGACTGGGAGGTTTCGGACAAGGTCGTCGGCATGAGCTTCGACACCACCTCCAGCAATACTGGACAAGTTGTGGGAGCAAGCACGCTTCTTCAACAGAAGCTTGAGTGACAGCCTATTCACGTCGCTTGTCGTCATCATATCTTCGAACTGGTGGCAAAGGCGGCTTTCTCCACGCGCTTCGGTCCGTCCTCGGGACCGGAATCTCCTTGTTCAAGCGCTTCAAGAAGAGATGGAGGCTCATTGACTGGAACAAGTTTGAACCCATGATGTATGAAGACCTGGAACCAGCAGTGGCCGAGACGTTTTCTCCTCCAAGGGTCGTGTCGTCGCCTTCTGCCGTGAGAAGCTCGCCGAAATCCAGCCTAGCGATGATTATCGTGAGTTCTTTGAGGTCTCGATCATCCCCTTTGGTCAAGAGCCTCCACGGGGAATCAAGTTCCCCAACCCGGTGCTCTCCAAAGTGCCAGATGGATGGGGCGCATAATCTGCGGGATCAAGTTCTTCTTGTTTTGCCATCAGTTCTCCGTGACTCTCAGTGAATTGGGAGCACTCAAGCACTTCGTCTCTTTCATGGTTGTTCTGTACGTCAGTGCATGGTTCTGCTCTTCATCGGCGGTCAACGCTCCCGTGCACGACCTGGCCGTTCTGCAAAGCCTGATTTGAATGCTGAGATCTCGATGGGGACTTTGCCAATCACCTATTATCTATTATAACATTATATATAACATATAATTTATCATAACAATCACCTATTATGGTATCCCAGCGAAGAACTGGCTGGTGTGTTGTTCTTCGACGAGGGCGTGCCATGTGAGATGAAGAGGAAGAGGATCGCGTCATTCCAGGAACAGGGATCGGAGAGGTCTCACAGCGAGCGCGGGTGGATCTCGCAGCAAAGGAGGTTCTCGTCTCAGGAAGATCATCGTCGACTTCATTACCGCAAAGTCGGTGGCCAACCTGCAAGCCTACGGCATCAACATGGACTTCCTTGCCGCCGATCCCGCTGATCGGGAGACAGCACCTGGCTCCAAGAACGCTAAGGAAGTCCTGTGCGGGATCGCGGTAGTTAGCGACTTCGCCGAACGAGCTGTGGCTCTTATCCAAGTATACAATAAGGTACTGACGAAGGATGAAGGGCAAAAGCAGTACCTGCTGGAAGTCGTCGAATAGCATCGTCGCCAGAACCCCGAGACCACAAAGAGGGTTGAAGTATCATTCCCACCTAAGCCACACTGCTGCCGACAGGACCAGTGACCCATGACCTGAGGCAGAATGTGAAGTGTCTTTCGATCCAGTGTGTCAAAAGGAGTACTATGATGTGCATTTTATGCATATCGTGCACTTGGTTTAAAAAACTGAAGCACAAAACACGTTTGGGGGCATTTCAGACACACCTCTCCCTGAACGAATCTCCCAGGGATCACAAGTCGACGGAGAATGAGTTCTTGCTGGGGATAAATGGAATGGTGTTCTTTGACTTTAATGGGCTCGGAATGCACAAAAGCCGGCGCGAATTTCATCAAAATAAAATAAAATCCAGGACAAACGACATACAATCTTCCTGTGAAAGTTGTTAAGAGTGTTGAACCAAGGCCATATTTTGCACACATGATTTTCTCCAAAAGACATATCAGTTAATGAGACAGCACTCTGTAAAGTGTTCATCGTAATGCGCCCTTATATATGTATGCCTTTCTTAGGAAAGCATTTATATATATATATATATCCTTTCCCTAGGAATATATATATATATATATATATATATATATATATATATATATAGATGAAGTGGACAAAATTCAATAAGGAGAACGCAAATGCCCGGGGGGGGGGGGGTCTCGGCCAATGCGTCTCGTTCGCAGAATTGCCCCCGCAGTCATTTTTCCTTAAAATAGGCCCTGGTCCTAGATCTGTGCTTTATTGATGTGTGCTTTTATGCGTTCCTATTTGTGTGTTTGCTAAGTATCGTTTTTAACATCCCCTTACTTTGAACTTTGATGCGACACTTGGAAGAGCCATTTTAACAATGAGATGTGTTTACTGTCAGTACAGACATACACCAGTGGTAGTATCATGTGCGTCACGAAATTGGATCGCTTCTGCCTTTTCACTGGACGCGATGGACCACGTTGTGGAGCAGGATAGCAGTTGTGTCATAGTGCATACTCTATGTCTTCGGGGGCAGTAAAGCGAAATACGGAATGCACGGGAGTATCAGAAGTGATATGGAACGCGCCGTGGGAAAGTGGTTCACCGGTGGTCGGGACCAGGACGGCGGCCGGAAACAACGCCAACGGGCCGCACTACTGGCCAACCACTCGCGGATCATCGAAGATGGCTCGATGAGCAGCTGCCGGCGCACCCAGTGAGCGGGACTACCGACTAGACGCGATCTGACGGCCGATTAGACGAGGGCCTGGTGGTGTCGCAGGCGTCAGAGATGCTGAAACGGCATGCTGCCAATGAACAGGTGGTGCTATAACTGCGTGAGACGTTAGACAGCCCGGTGTTCAATGTGACTTCAGTACAGACGCACGCGCAATGTGCTTCAGTGCAACGCAGCAACAGAGACGGCTTGCGGGGGCGGATGGATGGGACAGGGTGTTAACGATTTGACAGGTACAGGGGTGGTTCGAGAGACGCGCCGACAAGGCTGCCATGCAAAGAACGTAGAGGTGGTGCGCCAACTATGGGAGGAGTTGACTTGTGTCGACTGAGTGATGTGCTGTATCCATAGACCTGTGATTTGGCGTGCATAGCGGTTGGGCAGGCGATGTGTGCCGCGTCTTGTGCTGGCACATGGCGGTGCAGAAGTGCCACCCGGTTGTTGTTAAGTGTTTTTAGCCTGGAAAGTCGTGTGTTTCGAGTGGACTGGAGCAAGTAGTGTAAGTCTGTAGTTTTCGGAGGCGATTCCAGCGCTGCCACGACCCATAACTGAGCAGTCCAGTGTGTCTTGCACATTTGCAACGTTCAGTATCGGAAAGCTTTAAGTTAATTTTAGTTTCATACCTTTCGCAGGGGGTGTTCTTCCTTGTTAAGAAAGCAAGACAGTTCACATAGGAGGGGAAAGATGTTTGCAGTGACATTCGGTGTGCGCAGCGCAGCTATAGTGCTGCCATCTTGTTGGCATATGTGGAACCTTTGCGGTCGGGTTTTGTAGCTAGCCAGTCAGTCACGGTACATCTCGTTGCTGATATTGCTTGGAAATAATGGTGGAGCTGTAAGGGTCAGTATCTAACAAATGCGACTGATAACGCAGAACATCAGTAGACAAATCCGGTCCACATGATTATTCGAGATGTGTGGCTGCATTGCCCCATGTCCGTCGTAACAAAATACGTATCACATGCACCCCGGATTCAGCCAGGGGCGGCCATGATTGACCACGCGCGTCACAGGTCAGGCCCAGATAAACTGATGGACCCAGATGCACCCCACGCTCACCCAGCTGAGCCCACATGTAGCCCAGATGAAGCCTACATGCAGCCCAGATGAAGCCCACACACACCCTAGATGAAGCCCACGCTAACCCCACATACAGCCCGCATGAAGCCCACACAAACCCCAGGTGAGCCCACACGGGTCCCACATATGGTCCAGATGAAGCCCACACAAATCTCAGGTGAGCCCACATACGGCCCAGATGAAGACCACAGACATCCCATCTGGGACCCATTTGGTTTCAGGGGACATAGCCAGATGGGGCCCATATGGGTAGCCCAGATGGGCCCCACATGGGTGCCCATTGCTGGCTGACTGGCTGGCTGGCTGGCTGGCTGGGATTGCTGGCTGAGATTTATGTCCGAATCTTCTGCTTAATGCCTTCCTTTTCATTGAGCCGTTTTCGAACTGACTGCACGTACCTAGTTGGATTGCATTCTACTAAATACAAGCGCGTAGCTACACGTAACCGCAACATTATCTCCCCAAAAAAAAAACAGGATCAAATCACTTGAAAAACTTCCGAAATTATACTGGTACAAAGAGCGGGGAGCGAGGAAGCAGGAACAGCACCCCCCCTCCAACTTTCTTGAAATTTAGCGTTGATTCTGTGGACGTTGACCAGAAAGAATGTACCCAAAATGCTTTTTTGTCCTCCAACTGTGGAGGAACTCCCTCGCCCCTTATAGTGGATGAAAACTGCACTCTGAAGCCGAGTCTTACCAAACAGCGTCGAGAGGGTATGCTATTTTTACTGGAATGAAGACGCACGGCAGATAAGCTTTGTTTCCGTGACGTGTTTTTGTACCGGTCTTTCTTCGGGTGTTTGCCTTTACTAGCACAGCTGCGATATCCCCAGGCTCACCCATGGATATTAGAATTCGCAGGCGAGAGGGGCAACACCCCTCCTCTATTTGAGCACGTTTAAATTAGATCATGACGTTGCATGGAAGACATTTCCTCCGCGTCTGCCAGTGTTCTTGGTACCTCGTCACCAACCAGCTTTTTATTGACTTCCTAGTCCTTGAACAAGTCTGTGGGCCCGAGCTAACGACGCGTAATGGTGGGACAGGTGCCATGCTTTATAAAAATTGACATACAACATGCTGAATATACGAGATGTGCGGAGTAACTGACTGTGGCGACGGGCCACGTCTGATACGGCTGGCAGCACCGGGGGCCGAAGGACCATCAGCGGCCTCCCTGAACTGTCCGCGGTACCCCGTCTTCCGATATCCCGTCTCCAGTGCGAAACAGCGCTGGGGTGGTCGTCAGGGACTTTATTCCTTGCATCGACATGAGCTTGTCTGCTACGTCTAAGTGTAAAGACAGCGTGCTGAAATACATATTAATGCTGCAAAAGCTCTGCGCAAATGCGTGCTTTCAAAACAAGGCAGCTCAACGTTCATCCACATGCACTTATATGTAAACTCTTAAAAATATTCTGTTGGATATTGCACGTGATCACATTTCCAGCCAGCAGTGAACGTTCGCTTGACAAGTAACAGCATGGTACGTCATTTGTAATACCAGGCGATGTTGCCATCCAAGCCGCCCAAGATCACACATGATACGCAATATCAGAACTTACCAAAAAGCAGTGGCCTGTGTATGACGATATTACGATCACTCTAAGCACAACAAACTGTCGATACCCACAGGCCTGACAAAAAGGCTCAACATATCAAAACAAGATGTTCCCAAAAGAACAGTCAATGGACGGACTGAAACCAGTGCAAATTCCGACGGTCAAAACAGCCTGCGACGGTCCGAGCAAACACCAGCCGCCGGTGACTGAAGTGAGGTCCCGCTCTCCGGTCGCAGCCTCAGGACGACCCCGTCCGGGGGCCTCAGCTCCGGGGCAGACGAATCGTCAGCCATCAGGCCATGGCTCCACTTAACCGTCCCATGACACCAGCGGCAGCCATTTCCACTGCGTCAACACAGCGATCACCGAGACGGCGAGAGACGAGAGTCGCAACAAGTGCGTCTCATTTCCTACCAACTCATGCCTAACATCACCCCAGCAACTATTCGGATGAAATAAAAAAGAACGCCACTCCAGCACGTGCCGGCAGCGCAGACGGCGGCGTCGGCGGCGATCCGCGGCTGAACGCTGCGCACCTGGCTTCCGAGCCTGTGACGCCACCGCTCTGACCAGACGCGGCCGGACCTCTCACGAGGCGTAGACCCGTCATGCCGCACCGAACCGGCCCTCGGACCAGCCTGCAGCCGTGACTGGGCCTGCCGACACGGGCAGCCGGCTCACTGCAGCACGCACACTTGCGAGGCGGTTGGCAGCCGGGTGGTGGTGGGAGGCGGAGGCAGCGCTGTCTCGGGCCGCGGCCGCGCGATCTGGGCGCGCACCACAGGCGTCACCTGCTCCAGGTCGGCGCGCGTCAGACGGGTGCCCAGCGTGGCGGCGGCCAGGTGCTGGAACACCTGCGCCACCTGCGGCACGGACGGACGGTCACACGGACCACAGCCGGTCACAAAGACGGTCACATGGACGGTTACAAGACTGTCACACGGCCGGTCACGCGGCCGGCACAAGCGCGACGCCACAGCAGCGGTCAGGCGGGAACACCGGGATACAGTGCGGCTTGACGTCATTGGTCACGGCCAAATAAATAATTGCTTACGTGACCCGAAGGTCATGACACATGGCGATGGCTTGTGAAAAGCACCAGGTCGAACATAAGTTCTGCAGTTCCAACTACAGCGACGCTAAATCATCGTCAAAAAAGTAAATTATCTCACAGTGGTGGGACATTTCAGAATACTTCCCCGCATCTTTTCGCTAGGCAAGGCAAAAAGGGTTACGTCAGAACATTCGCGTCCTGTTCCGCCATTAATTTGACGCCGTACGGCATCAAATCTGCCTGACAAGTTTTGATATCGTCCGAAAACATCCTCGCCCTGCCGACCGGCTCAGCGTCGTCACGCCGCCGGAGTAGCCGGCCGGCGCAACGTCAAAACGCCTTCAACACCCAACTAAACAGTCTGCTCAGATACAGTAACTGCATACCAATTTGTTACCAATCAAAAAGGATGTTTACTTGCCATTCTGACATTCTGTTGGTCACATTCTGGGGTAAACCAGGACAAATGACCAAGGCACGGGTGGAGAAGTTTATCACACTACCTCAGATTTCGTTCAATATTGGTATGGAGGTTGTTCTGGGCCCTGATTGCGGTTTTGGCTTTTATGAAGTCGTCAGATCAAGAAGTCCCCAGATACAGGTCACTGAAAATGTGAAGTCAAGGCCGATGACCAACTACGCAGCCACTATATCTCCATGGTAAAAAAGCTACAAGGGCAAAACTATATGCCATCAGAAAGACGAAGAACCAGAGTGTGTTTCCGTAAAAGTTGGCCTTCTTAGGTCAAACTTGTAAATTTAACGTCATCATTTATTTTTAATGTCACGGTCGAAACATTTTCCTTGTTTTGATTCCTTTTAAACTGACACATAAAACAGGCCGGTTTGTTGAAAACATGTTGACGAAATCCCACTTTGCAATGGCTACTCTTGGGGGAGGGGGAACGCGACTGGGTTTTATGTCATGACCTGATTTGAGCATTGTGCTAACGAACCTCGATTTATTCCGAAATACAAGCAATATGAGTATCATTCGAAAGCATTTGCCATATGCAACACAAGCATGACGTCCATATCCACCTTTCTGTGTGTTTTCATTTGTCTGACCCCTCGTCAGTGTACGGCATTTCGATAATTATGCTGGTGCATGAAGAGGGTTTAAGAACCCTCTATTGGCCCATGATTGGGCTACAGCCGCAAAACAACAAAAAAAAGACGCGTGAACGTCATGACACAAAACCAATGATACCCAGTTTTAACCCTATTCCCGGCAGAGGGGGCTGAATTCGCCCCCCCCCTCGGGTTTTTTGCTTGCCAATTCCAGGCTTTTTGACGCAGCTTCACGAAACCTGGTGACTTCTTCCTAGCTATCCTTTCAACGCACTGTGACAAAATTTTACAATTCTACTTTGCTCAGGAGCGGAGCCAGGCAACGTTTTTGGGAAGAACCTCATGCCATTCTTGGTCATGTTGAGGGTAAAAGGAAAATGTCTGCCAAAAACGGCGTTTTTAAGATAAAACTTAAAACTTTATATGGAGGTATAGCTAAATAGTTCGGCAATTTGCACACAAAATTTTGTTTGTCTGAGGTCACTTTACAAGGTCAGGTCAAGGTCAAAAGCCAAAATTTGTTTTTTTGCAATAATTTCGGCGCCGTTTTTTCAAATGCCAAACCCGGAATATATATGACGTAGAACGGTACCCTCTACTTGTGTACCCAGTTTCAGCTTGATATCAGGTCGGGTCACGGAGCTATGACCTAAAATGTCAGTGCGCGTACCTCATGTCGCAATAGCGATAAAATGAAATTTTTGGAATAGAGTGAATTCAGATGATTGAAAACGTTTACAGACAGAATCAAATGCACACGAGATCATTCCAGGTGACCCCAAGGTCACTGGAGGTCATTTAAGGTCAAAGGTCACAAGTTGATCTGAAGAACGTGTGACCATGACAGTTCCCCCCTTTTCATGTCCCTGGCACCGTCTATGCTAACATTATACCAACATTGCAATACAATTTGTACTTCTTTAGCACAGCATGACTAGCAGAAGCCAAAAAAGTGTTTTTACCTTTTTTGTTCATTCAGTTGTTGGAAAATTAATCCTCCTATTTTTGAAACCCTGTGAACGCCCATGAATTTTCTCAAAATTTCAGATTTGTGGACCCATGGTAAAAGCCCTATCCATAATCTCTCGATTCATGCCAGTTTCATTGAAATCGGTCCATAAACGACGAAGTTATAAGAGGTCCAAAAGTACCCCCACTTTGACATTTTTGCCCCCCTGTATCCACCAATTTCGAAATTTTGAAAATTTCTTGTTAGAAAAATGTAGTTCACGTCACGGCAAATCGATTGCCGTTTGTTGCGATGAAATCGGACGAGTAGTTCTCGAGATCTCGGGGGGGGGGGCGAATCCGCCCCCCCTGCCGGGAATCGACCATACCGTCTAGCCCTCCGGGAATAGGGTTAAGGCTTTAGGTTCACTGATGACCTCCCATGTCAGGTCAATGACCCGAAGTTGGTGAAAATCGCGAGACGTTTTGTTTGAAGGGCCGCAGAACAAAACTACAGGCAGAAAACTGAAAAAAGGAATAGGGCTCAGTGAAGCCTCGTAAACCTGATGGCACCCTTCATGGTTATCTCCAGTCAATGGCACACGTCAAGTCAGGTTAAATCCCGTGACCGTCTGGAACGGCATGGCATATTAAGCCAAACATGAATGGGCCGGCATGGTTTAACGTGGATGAAATTTGAGATCAGCGCTTCAAAATACCCTGTTCCCGAAACATCACCAGTTGCTTGCGCCGTCTGTTTGGGCATGGGTATCTTCGATGTGTATGTCTATGGGACCTTGTGGCTATTCTTGGTACACCGTGTAGTGTGTGGTAGTGGTGTGGTACACCGCATAGTGGTATACCACACCACTACATACAGTATACCACACAGTGGTATACCGGATACTGTATACCTTATAGTGCGACTTTACGCGCGAATTAAAAGAAATCGACATTTGGAAAATGTGTTTGATCTTGGCATCAAAAATACGTCATGAGTTCAAATCTATAAGCTTGATCTGAGACTCAAATTTTACGTAAACACCTTTTTTTGGCCCCTCCTTTTTTCGAAAGATATATAGTTTTGAACTTTAACTTTTTCGACTATGGAGATATAGTGGCACACGTAACTGGTCGTCGGAATTTACCTCACATTTCTTATGATCTGTATCTCGTTACTTCTTGACCTCACGACTTAATAAATCCCCAAAGCCTAAATCGAAATCAGGGCCAGAACAATCCCAAGTACCAATTTTGAGCGATATCTGAGAGCCGTAGTGAACTTACCTGGTCACCTGTGCTGGAATTAACCAAGATATCAACGTTTTTCTATTCAACCACTTTACCAGTAAAGAGCGTGTACTGTCCAAGCTAGCATTTTAAAAGCGTCGACAGCGTCGAAAACGAACACTGAAAGTTTTAATATCATTGCACATAATATGTTACGGCAATCACTGTCACCGTATTTTTATTGTTCGTCTCGACGCGAATGCATCATAGTTGTCAACAGAAGTCTACAAACAATTAAAATTACTATCATATAAAGACCAATGCACTTTAAGGTGAAATGCGCTCCGAGTGTTCACCCAACCGTACCCGGAAACAAGGCCAGGCGCAGACGTCTGAGTATGCTCCCGAAACATTGCCGGCAGGCCCGGAAATGGCGAGAAGAAATAAATATTGTAATTCCGACCACCAGATGAAACGGACCAGGAGATTCAAAGACCCCTTCCGCTACGGAGATTGCATGTAAGCCACCAGTGCTGCGTCAGCATATGAACAAATATTTCCACCTTAATATCCGGTACGTGGTTGTTGGTTCGGTGCCGCGTGTGCTGATTTTCGAACACCACTTTAACTTTGAAATTTCGTACATATTTGCATGCATTCCGATCTAAACACGCATGTTTGTCCCGTAAGCTGACATGTAAACAACTCCAGCGCTCCCTAACAAGCAGCCGAGTAGGCTCACTCGGATCGCAGCTCTGAAGCAATAGTCAGGCGAGAGGACAGGGTGAAGGAGCGCGGCCACGGATGGCCGGAGGGCTGAGAACGCCGCTCCGCACTTTAGCCAAAACATATTAACACCTACTGGCGCTGCACGGAAACAGACGCATCCAGATGCGCGGTATTCCTCCAACAGTCGGCTCGTGGCGGAGTCCCTGAAGGCGGCTGAGGAGCGGGGAAGGACACTGGATGCGGAGACGACTTACGTGTTCCCCGCTTTGCGCCGACACCAGGTAAGCCAGCATGTCATTCTCGGCCGCGAAACTCTTGTGCTTGTCCACGCGCACGGCCCGAATGTGCTCCAAGTCCGCTGAAAACAAAACGAACATCCGACTTACATCAAGAACAGGTCCGTTGCAGCAACAGCGGGATTTACGGCAGGACGCATCACCACGGCTGCTGCCTGTCCACGCCGAAATTTCCCAGAACAGTCGGATTTGTGTTACGGTACTGGAGCTGACACGCTCAAGTCGTTAGAGTCCCAGATGAACGTCTGGATGACAAAAGAAAAAAACGGTGACACGCCGGCCGTGCCGGTTTAAACTTAGCAGCAATGTAGCCGGGTCCCGGGCAACAGAGATACACGGCTATTGGTGTCAACGGAGACAACACAACAGCGGCTCATTACACCAGTCACCAACAGTCGACGACAGAACGATTCCGTCTGACGCGTCCAACATAGGACGGCGCCTAAGTTCCCCATTCACTTAAACTGCGACAGTCACGCAACAAGAGACGGACCACTTTCCGAAACGGAAAATGCACATTCCTGGAACCAAAATACAGTGTTGAAGTTCTCTGTTACGATCTTTCCATTATCCCGAGGAAACACTCAAAACTTAGTCTCGAAAACAACTGTCGGGTGGAGGGGAAAGCCCACCTATAATATCAGCATACATATTAAAAGGGATAAGAATGACGCCTTCGCACTAGCACTGGGTAATATAAGACGCCCGTACACGAATACTGGATAATGCAAATGGCTATGAAACGAGGCCCATAGTCACCATTACTTGACCCTGGATAATAAACGTGATAATGACATGACCAATGGATGACGAAAGAAACTAAGCCCTAAAATTCAGACTAAAAAACACCTCACATAGAAAAACAGAGGAATGAACGCTATCAAACTGCAAATCAACGGCAACACATGAGGGATGTATGACAGCTGTAAGACGGAACTGGGCGTAGACCCAACATTTCAGCATACGGTCACGACGCAATGCTATGTGTGGCCTCGTCACAGAACACAGCACAGAACACGTCCAGAACATCTGCCAATCAGTTGGAGCACGCAACAAGAAGCCGGGCGGAGCCCATTCTGCCCGCTCCGGACCGGTCGGCCCACGACTTCCGCACAGTACCGGTCCCACCTAACTGCCCTGACGGCAACCGGCTGGCGTCTCAAGGCCGGCCGGCCACGCGACAACGGCCGGCCGAGCGGAACCAGACACACTCTTGACGTCGCCGGCGCGCTCTGCTAGCCTGGAGCGGGCGGACGGCCGCACCACGCCACCCGGTGACGTGTGGGACCGGCCGGCCGCCAGCCGTCATCTTGAGGCAGGTCCGGAAACGGTCCGCCAACGCTTCCGCGTTTACGATTTTTTCTTCGTACAAACAAGATCTCATGACGCTATCTGAGGTTGCCACGCACGTCACAAAGAGGAGACGTTTACCGTTTGTCGGATTCCACGACAAGGCCCATTCAAAACTGAAACTGTCTCACGGCCCCGAGCACTTAGCGGGATTGCGATGTCCGAAAATTCGATGATCTTGATATTCTAGACTGCGAAGACCTTTGTAAACAAGTCCAAAAAGCTTGTTTTGGACCTCGTTTGCATAATTTTTTCTTGTTTTTTTCAGATTTAAGTCCAATTCTTTGACAGGACGACTGAGAATGCGACAGGCCATGCTTCATCTTGGCCTATGAATTGAAACAAACGTTTAATGAACTTCATACCAGCGGAACATATCACTTGAGACTCTTAACTCCCAGCTTCGGCAGCGAGCGATTAACAGCCGCGTGCTAAGTGCGATTTAAATAACGTCCTTCGCGCGAGCCCCTGGGCAGAACATGGTCCACAGGATGGTCGAACGATCTCGTCTAATGACGTCGTCTAATGACCACCACATTCGACTCCGACTCGGAGTCTCCCGCCTACAAATCCGCAGCTCCAACCCCGCCAGAACCGACGTAAGCGGTCGTGGCGCAAAGCGACCCTGGCAGTCGACAGCGGCGATAAATAACGCGAAAATCGCC
Source organism: Capitulum mitella (assembly GCA_030062745.1). Classification (NCBI taxonomy): domain Eukaryota; kingdom Metazoa; phylum Arthropoda; class Thecostraca; order Pollicipedomorpha; family Pollicipedidae; genus Capitulum; species Capitulum mitella. Next base: position 21,094,256 of record CP099844.1, on the reverse strand, counting down.
GCCGCCGGTACCGTGCCGCTGACGTCACAGCTATCCCGACCGCTGTCGGCGGCTGGGCGGCCGGTGCCGACCGTTGCACGGCGGTCTGGCCCTCACCCTTGTTGGCCAGCAGGACGCGCCGCAGCGGCCGACTCTGGTGGCGTGTGGCGTCCGCCACCGCCATCAGCCACGACTCAAGGTTTTCAAACGACGTGTAGTTGCTGATGTCGTAGACGAACAGCGCCAGCTGAAAACCAGCCAGTGGTCACTGACGGCGTCACGACAGCGGCGATGTCAATGCATGACGCGGTAGTGAGGGGCGCCGGACGGCGGTAATGGGACCGGAGACGCAGCAAGGTTGATGGGTGAAACCGCAGCAAACCTGGCGAGATGTCACTGCAGGACATGATGGAACAATGCACTTCTGACCTGGAAAATTGATATGTTTCAAAATTACAAAAGCGTAAGTTTTTAGCACGCTGACTCCAACTGTCATTCGACAGTATTTGCGTCCAGGGCCCGGTGCATAACACTGAACTTAAACGTAGGAATGTTCGTTGCTCATTAAAACACATTCCTGATTTCAGATATTTCGAGGTCGCATGTAGGCAGAAGATGTCCAAAGTGCCGTGATAGGTTTTTTGTGCCCACTGTTTTGCTGGCCCACGTACGGGACGGGGCTTTTACCACATATTTGTCTCTGAGCTGATGCGGTTCCATCAATTCTGCGGTAGTCTGACGCAGCCTTATTGCAGCACTAAGTGATCCTTGCACCCACATCACTCTGTCCCAAACTACACCACATTATAAAGGTCAAGACCAGCGAACTGCCCAATGCTCGCGGTTTCCGCCCGATGCCCCGCCACGAAATATTTCGCACGCCTCCAATAACGCATACGGCGTTTTTAGTTCCATTTCTGTGGACATTCCTCCAACGATCGCTTCAGCGCGAGGCACCTTTTGAACCAATGTCACTGCATTCACAGTTGCAATCAATCACCATTTCTTGGCAAAATACTTGGGAGCAAATCGGACGTTTTTCTGTTTTTTTCGAGTTCCTCATGTATCATCTAACTGCATGACAAGATACTTTTAAATCTGCTTTAAGGTGTCTTTCCAAGGCTGAATTTCAGTACGAAATAAAATACACAAGATCGCGTGGGAAATGAGAAGTATTAGTGTATCTGACATTGCGACAACCTTCTCTTTAAACATCTAGTTTTGGAAAAATTCACGCTTGATGCCCTTAAGGTTACAAGGGCAATCAATACCACCAGGTCTTGAATGGTGCGCGTTTCCTGAGAACAGGTCCCGTAAAAAAACCATCCGAGGGCGGCGACGGCGGACCAACTCACGTGGGCGCCGTACAGGTACTTGTCGAGCATGTCGCCGGAGAGGGAGGTGCCGCCGACGTCCCAGAGCTGCAGCGTCACCGACCGGTCCTGCGTCAACCGAATCCGCTTCAGGTAGAACTCCACGCCCGATGTGTACGAGTGCACCGGGCTGAACGTGTCCTGGGTGTAGCGACAACATAGCGCCGTCTGTCGGCAGCGCCGTCAAGTGTAGGTCAGCAGAATGACCACCAGGGGCGCCACATCCGATATAGTCCCGAGATCGGGTTACTTGAACCTTTGGCCCATCTCATTCTTTAAGGAGATATTGGAATGGATTTTGGAATTAATGAAGAACAACCATCAGAAGCTGGCCAATTCAACGTTCAGTTGTTTCATTTAACAAGCAGTATCAGGCCTTGTAATCGTATTCAGACAGCACGAAACGGTGCAACATTCTTTTGGAGGATGGTGGGAATTGGAGGCATACAACCCCACAATCAGAGTGAGCCTTCATGAAACGGATGGTTCAGAAAATGTTTTAAAAGTGAGATCGCATGTAGAATGGCCCATAGTTGGGCCTCCACTGACGCTGAGTCCGTGGACAGGCCCACTAACGAGCAACCAACTGTTCATGTGTCTATCCAACCGCCCCCCCCCCCAAAAAAAAAATAATTGTAAAGCCGACGTGAAAATGACTCAAGTAGCTACAAGATCGCAGCCGTTTCCATTGTGTAGCTGTTCCTTCCCGATTTGTTTCACACTGTGGCTTAACTAATTGCAGTCAATCATCCGAGTCTATTTCATAGGTTTTCGCTTCGATGGAAATCGCAGGAAAACTGAGGGCCATGACCGAAAACATGCTTTCCAGCCCTTGTTCCGGAGGTTGGACGAGTGAGGGGCTTGAGAAGGCAGTGGTATATTTACTGCATGGCGGAGAAATATTAAGATCAAGTGGTAATCAGTGGAGCACACCGCCAAAACAATCGGACATGAGCCCGTGTAAGGACTTCGGCGATTCTAGAGAATTTCTGACAATATCCCCTTGCGGGGCCCAACATCATACGATGCAATCGGCGAGACGAGACAGGATATGGGATGCTACATAATTCCGCTTGGGGAGAAAAATCACGTGCATTTCATAGTACGTGGCGGCAGTAGGGGTGTCGGTTTGTACTTTTTTGCGCGGGCCATGCCCCCATATGGATTTTAGCCCCTCCAGCGATGATTTTGGTCCTCATCCTCAATATTTTCAGCTAGTTCTAACAGGGCAACACAGTTTGCCAGGGGTGTGATTTCCTATCTCTTTGTGGCTACCCCGGCACCCCCAAAACGGAAATGGGCGCCAACAAAACGACTTGGGTACCCACAACTTAAATTATGTTTAAATATTGAAAGATAGTTGTATTCTCAGTCCCATGACATTAACCACCTGAAATCAGCTTTGTAAACAATAACTGGAACTCATTTACACCACTGTCACCAACCAGTTGCTTTTCCTCACCACCCTCCAAGAGCTATTGTTTCAAGCTGGGTCCTGGAGAAAGGTCCTCCATTGAAGGGAGTATACCGACTCAAATCGTGACTTAACTGTGCCAGTACGATTGAAGAGGACATTACTATGAATCAAGGCGTAGGTGCCACTTCTTGCCAACTCGCTCTCGTTTGCTCATATTTTACTGGGGTGGGTGAGTACGATGGCTACCAGCCTAAGTTTAATCTATTTACCCCATTTTCTTTCCAACACTAAAATCGCCGATGAATCGGGTTAGCGTACCGCTAGCCTCAGCGATGTGAAAGCTTACAGCAGTTGACGAACACCGAAATTATGATGGCGGCCATCATGGATTCAGGCAAGTACCGCTGCTGTTCCTCGAATCTCCCTGCAGGTGTTTATTACATGAATACGTCGAAATACGTTAGTGTTGTTTGTCAAAACAATCGTCGCTGCCGTTTATAACTGCGTCTGGTACGGCACGGCAGAGCGCTGTGTAAGCATCGAGTGCGTCCAAGGTTTACCTACGTATTTTCCGTTCGCCGATTGGCTCCTTTCTCCAGTATTGTGTTTTGTATTTTGCCTACAGATATCACACTAAAATGCATGAAATATTGGTCTAAGATGACTCCAATGCACTTTTCATATACATGATAATCCACAAGCAGTCTTCAATATTCCCCGAAGTGCATTTTTGGATGCCCGAAAAACCAGATATATTCTCTTTAAGGATGTCGGCGATATCCTTAAACAAATCATCCTTCCGTCATTTACCTCCCGTAATGCCACTTTAAATCCTTTTTTTGGCTTTACGCATAAACGCCTCCTACGACCCCCCTTCCCCCCCCATACGCAATGTCTGGATGTCCCCATATGGGTAATGGGCACCCACAATCATTTCCCGAAAATCACACCCATGCAGTTTGCTATTTGGTAAATAACCCTAAAAATAAAAATAAAAGTGCCTACGACCAAAATAAACCAGGCCAAATCCGTTGACAGACTCGCATTTGAGGGCAGGTTAGGCTGTCCAGCCCTCGGGCGTCCTTCCGCCAAATCACTCACACAAAACGACATCCCTGGATGGAAGAGCGGCCCCAATCCAAGGACATGTGCATCCAGCCCCGCCAGAGAAATCAAAAGATGTAATATGGTCAGGGTACAACAAATACACACGCCTGTGCTGGGAGACACTCAGAGCTTTCATGGCATTTAACCCGTGCACAAATCCGAAAACCTTTACGAAGACCGTGATGACCAAGTCATTCACACTGCCACGACCAAGAAGGCAATGAACGCATGCTTTTCGCGTCAGAACTCTCAAAAAGGTGCAGTCTTTGTGCTTCTTTTGCAGTACAAAGCTTTCACGTGACATGCACGACGAGAATAAAAACATTACTTTTCCCGAGCCTGAATCACCAACAAGGACTATTTTCAACTGTTTTTCTGCTACGCCACCATCTTCGTCTTCGTTTCCCATAATCTGAGAAAACAGTGTACAACATATCACAATACTGACAGAAAATGACAACCGTTTTTATTACACCGTACAAAAAGCGCTGTAATATCAATGAAGTTGTTTTACAAGGCATGACCAGGCATACGACTGGCACACAGTACGAAACGCCCTACGAGATAATGTTCCAGATGCCGCGGCGCGATTTGTTCGCCATTCGCAGCTTCGAACAAATCCGAGGATCTGTATTGTGTCACCATAAAATTCCTGGCACCATTTTTTCATCTTGATCACGACTTTGCCGGTTGTCAGCAACAGCTCATACTTCTGAGACCAAGCTCATATTGCCAATGCGATCTGGAACACAATACCAGTTCCACTCGGCGTTTTTTCTCGACGAGCAGCGCAACAATCCGCCTGGGCGACGGACGTGCCCTGCAAAAGACCTTATCCGGTACAGAAGACCCTCTATTTTAACACAAAAACCGAACATCCGAAAAGCTGCTGGGGTCGGTCCAAACACCACAGTTCAGGGCGTTTAACTGATAAGCGACTAGCGAGATAACCCTCGTCCTGCGGAACATTTTTGCCAGCGCGGCCTGCAAGGCAAGATTCGTCCCTCGTCCGAAAACTACAAGCCCCTCCTCGTCCGGAAACTACGAGCGACAGAGCGTTCGGAAAAACGTCAAGTGACGTCAAGTGAAGCCAAAAATCAAGCGTACTTTCATGAGGCTCTGTTTGCTCTGCTGAGGCTCGGCTGGTCCTGTACCACGGGTCAGAATGGGTCAGCACGGCCAGAATGGCGATTTTCCCTTCTCGAATGAATGATCGGCCAGGGTGGTCGGCGATTTTTCGCTACCGGAATGAATGGGTAACATTTCATGAGTGAATGCCCTGAAATGCTTACGTCATGCTCATAGCATACCGAGACCTATTTAGAAGCCCCTGATGATCTTAGGTCAGATCAAATGGACACCTCAGGTAAGATTTCCAATCCAACTTTGAACGGCAAGCAGATCGTTAGCAAAATGTCGAGGACACACACACACACATCGGGTCAAGTCACATCTAACTGATGTGACTTGACCCAATATGACCTCCCCGTCACCTTTAAGACCAATAAGCAGGTCACTGCCATCTGCATTACCGTGATGATGTTTAAGTGCTTAATCCCGAAATAAGTCAATCCAGCTCACCAACCTCACTTCATCTTCGAAGGTCACAAGAAATCATTATGTCTTTAGGAAAATCTGGTCATGTTGGGCACAAATCAGGACACACAGTTTTTACCAGAAAACGGTTACACCAGTGAAACCAGTGGTATCTGATGGGCTAAAAAACAGCTTTTGCCCAGTTTTACAACTATGTGGTAAAAACACATTTCTGTGAATTCCCGTTAACTTAACAGTGACGAGCTCGGTGAGATGCAAATTGGCACAGGTAGCTTGGTCCTAAGCCCAAAGCCAATGTGACTTGATCTGACAAACAAATGTGTGGTATAATGTCATTTTGTCATGCGATAGCCCATATGTTAAATTCAGTGTTTTGTTGACTGTGAAATGCACCAGTGTATTGCTAACCTGATCCACGGCCCGGAAAAAATGGCGATGCTATCTGGTGAACAATCACCTGGACAAACAAGCACCTGAATGATCAAACCAATTTCCTCACCACATCTGACACGAGCACAAACAGAAATTGATTCCTCATAGTAAATAATATGCAAGGGCATTACATAGGCGCCGCATGCAAATTTAAGTGCCGCCAACAGGATACATATGCTAAGATGAACACGAGACATGGAACAGATACAATGACAAACAAATAACTCACACCTACTAGTGACATCACCAGCAGGTATAACAGTAAAATAACTGAAATAATGATATATAATATCATAACAATAATGCCCAAGAGCTGTTGGTCTGGCATTGAGTTTCACCAGTAAATGCTGATTTTTACTGAAAAAAATGGATAATACCACTGTCTAATGATAATAACACTCTAGACAACTCAAAGCCAGATCAAATCAAAATAAAGCAACACCCAAATGTGATGCCTTGCCCAGATACAAGCATATAGGATAGAATGTCTGCAGCTTGGAAAATGAGTTTAGTTACCAATAGTTCGAGTTCTGGAATCATAAGTTCACATGTCAAATGCCCAAGACCTGAACATGATCTGACCACAGATTCAGGGTGTGGCACTGCCTGCAAATTCATCAGGCAGTTTCAGGCAATCAATGACAGTTTTTTCAATTTTTACCTGATTCAAAGTAACCTTGCTTGAAGTTTCATTTTTACCTGATTCAAAGTCACCTTGCTTGAAATGCTTACATTATTCTGTATGCTGCATCAGTTGCTGAAATTTAGTGATGGTTACTTCTTACTGATATTGAGTGGGAGCATGGGACAATCTGAAAACAGTGCCCACCTTAATCCCTCAAACTCTGGACACAGAACACATGTCCATGATGATCAGGCATGGATATAAAATGCAGTGTCACTAAGAACTGAATGCTTGTTTTATAACCAGCCTAAAATACAGCTTCCATGCTATACCCCGAGATTTTGACTGACCACTTGCATTAAGGAAAAACAATCATAATAGTGGTTGTATAGCACTTGAAATGCAAAATTTGTACATACGACTTACAATTTCAGCCAAACGAATCTGAAACACACATTATTTACCCCTGAAATGGATTGTGTTACCATTACCGCGCCAGCTGCCAGACGCTCGTGTAGGGATATTTGATGTTTCTACGTTGAATAGTTTGTTTACGCAACATCTCATAGCTGGCTGGTCCTTGGTCAAACCCAAGGTACAATCAAGAGTAGTCAAAAAATTTTAAAATAACTAGTATGCAATATAATTTATCTTTACAACAAAAATATTAGTAGTAATATTATAATTTATTCCCAAAACATGGAAAGATGAAGTAACATTGAAGAAATATATAAATAAAATAATGAAAAAGTAGTTAATCAATAATCAAAAGTAGTTGTCTGGGAAAGAAATCTCAATACAAAATTGGAAAATATGAACAAACAGAATGGAACAATAAATTAAAAATTACCTTCCTAAAACAGTAGTCTAACCTAAACTAACCTAACCCTACCTAACCTAACCAAACCTAGCCTAACTTAACTTAACCCAATTTGGCCTAACCTAACCTAACCTAACCTGCACATGGCCCCTACTCAGGTGTTACCTAATACCGTGCTTTGCACAACCTCTTTACTGGACAGAGCCAAGTCCGATCGCAACCTTTATCTGCCTGCAGACTCTAAAACCCTGTGCCACACTGGCAGAAGGGGCTTCTGCCTTTGGCATGACATTTCTGTCCATCATTTCCAGGTAAGTTCCGGGCAAAACAACCTTCTTCATCCAGGGAGCATTCTGCATGATAACTGTATCCATATTGTAACAATATAACTCAATAATATTATCACATACCATCATAATAGCAATCATATCAGAGCATAATGATAATAACACCCCCACCCAAAACCCCTTTTCCAATGACATTCCAGTATTGGACATATCTAGTCACTACGTATCTGGTAGTGGACAGATCTAGGGCATAAAACGCAATAGGGCAATAATACCAGAAATATCCCAACAATCATCTAATACAGTATAATGGTGTAATATTTAAGCAATCCCTTTAAATTTGATTTGTGGCAACAAAATGAAATTTTCATAAATGTGATGTCATTTGCCACTTGAAAATGTCCACAGGGTATTCACACACCCACAGTGTCAATAATCTTAACCTTAGAGACACTACATTTTGCACCATGGAATACTGTTATTCTCCATCTGCTGATCCCCATATAGCAGTACTGTATGGTACACTCTTGTTACAGCTTTGTCATTTTTTTAGAAATTCAGGCAGTCAGAAGTATGATTAGAAACTGGATGATATGTTCTTTACATTGGTGGTAGTCATATAGAGGATTGCTTCAAATTTAGTCAGTCAGAAACTTCCCTTTAGCCCTCCGACAGCTGAGAGCTACAGCACACCCATACATATATACGTATGAAGCAGGGTTCTGATGAAAAATGCACCAAAGTGGGCCCTTTGCCTCTTATTCATGCGTCAAACCACACTCTGCTCTAAAAAGAAACAGGAAACCAATAAAATGCAATCCTTCAACACTTGATCGTAATCATCATAACCCGAAATAAATCGTAATTGCTGTCAGTCTTTCAAAACTGGTGTTTCACCGGCTTCCTACTCAAAGGTGCCATCACCGCATATCAGAAGAGAGATGAATTTCATTCATGACGTGATAAGACTCCATAGGAAAAACCTAATAATAACACGCTTACTCACAGGTTCACAAGCGAAGGACTTAATACGCTTCTCTACAGTCACGTAGCGAACAGCACATTGATCAGTTTTTTGGAGGAATGTGTCGCGTAAAATCCTCTGTGTCGAGTAACAATGAGCTGTTTAAACGCGCCGTGTTTTGTCGCAGTCAAGGCCCTAAATATGCAAGGCCCTATATATATGTATTTATAAGCGAAATATGTCGCAGAATAGGATTTGTGCGCCGTCTGGCAGGAAATTCGTATCTTGCTCAAACACGCGTCTTGTCCATTTACACTTCTTGTGTGACTAATCCGAGACTTGCCGTGACTGCGGACGTCATGTTATTGTCTTACATTCTCGTGAAGCGCAAGAAATCGGGAGAGCAAATAACAGGTGTGGTACGGTTGCTTTAGGCAAGCCATTACATAAGCCGGACTTGAGGAGTGTAGCAGGTCAGAAGGGGGGTAACGTGGCAGTGTTTAGATAAATAAATGTTGCAAGATAAAAAGGCTGGGTTTAGCATCGGGTCAGGACGAGCGGTTTTTGAACATGGCCTGTGGTTGCAGGATGACTGCGAATTGAATTTTGTAGCCTTGCGCACTATAGAGCACCCTTATTTAGTGGCATCTGCAGTATACATAGTGAGAGGATGTGGACTTGTTGAAGCAGGCATTGTGTAAAACTACGAAGATCGCCGTTGTTTAACGGGTTGATGAGACTACGGGGTTTGCGCACAGCTTGCAGAAGCATTCTGTTCCAGCCATCTGTGTCCGGACCATTATTTGACCAATTCTCGGCGACCAGAAGCAGGAGGGCATTGTCAGAAACCGCATCCAAGTCATACTGTAAGTGGTGTGCGTACTTTTGCCGGCTGGGATCCAAGATTTTGCTAACAGAGGAACTTGGGGAGACAAAAGAGGAGACACTCCCTGCACACTTGATAGTCATGGTTCATAAAACGTAGAATGTGACATAAAATATGGAAAGCTGTAATTCACATCTGCGCCTTCTTGGATCTGTGCTCGGTATGGCCGAACGTAAATTTAAGTGCATGTGGTTAGTAGCATGATATTGTGGCATGCCTGCCAAGCAGTGATGAAGCAGCAAAAGGTAAGTTTCTGATGGACATAATTTCAAATAGTCCTCTGTATGACTATCACTACTGTAAAAACATCCTGTATCTAACCATACGTCTGATTACCTGAATTTCTAAAAAATAACATCTAAATTGTAATGGTAGCATACCATACAGTATTACCATGCTGGGATTGGCAGACAGAGAATAACAATGTTCCAAGGCACAAAATGTAGTGCCTCCAAGGTTAAGGTTTTTGACAGTAAGGGTTTGTGAAGACCCTGCAGACATCTTGTAGCAGTTAATGGCATCAGTCAGAAAGAGGGTTTTGGGTGGGGGTGTTGTTACCATTACACTCTTATATCATTGTTACAATGTCTTGTATGATTGCTATTGTGACAGTTTGTGATAATGTTATTGAGATATATTGTTGCAGTACTGAGTAAAATTATCATGCAGGATGCTTCCTGAATGGCGGTTGTTTCACCCTGGATGTACCTGGAAATAAGGGACAGAAATGTTGCAACAAGGGCACTACCCCACTCCGCTGGTGCAGTATAGGGTACTAGAGGCCACAGGGTTTGATCGGACTTGGGTCTGTGCGATAAAGAGGTGTACAAAGCACCATGCTAGGTAACATCTGAATAGGGGCCATGTGCTGGTTAGGTTAGGCTAGGCTAGGCTAGGCTAGGCTAGGCTAGGCTAGGCTAGGCTAGGCTAGGCTAGGCTAGGCTAGGTTAGGTTAGGCTAGGTTAGGCTTGGCTAGGCCAGCTTTTATTTATTGTTTCATTTTACTTGCTAATATTTGCCAATTTTGTATGGCGATTTCTTTTCCAGGTATTTTATTTCACAACTTTTTAAGGTGCATTTTACTTATTTACTTTTTTAAATTACAATTTTGGGTTCCCGTATTTGTATATTTCATTGTTACTATTGTTGCTATTATTGTCATTATTACTGCCACTCACATTATTATTATTGTTATCTTTTTTGTTTTAAGGGTAATTTGCATAACATATTCGTTATTTCCAAACCTTTTTTATTACTCTTGATCGGACCTTGGGTCTAACCTATGACCAGTCAGCATCGAGATGTCACATAGTCAAACCATTTCATGCAGAATTGTCAGATATCTCAATTGGAGTGTCTGGTGGTGGGCATAGCAGTGATGACACAATCTGTTTCATAGGGGAATGATGTGTGTTCCATGTTTTTTTTTTTTTTTTTTGGTTGAAATGGTAAGTAGTACACATCAGTATTGTATTTCAAGCACAGTGCAACCACTATTATGATTGTTTCCCTGAACTTAAATGCTCAGTCAAAATTGTACTGTTGACTGGTATAGCTGCAGATGAACTTAATGTGCAGATCTTGCTGCACATGTACAAAGAAGTAAAAGTTGTTGAAAGGTGCAGCTTTTATTTTGTATGCCACCTTTTGCCATTTTTTGCAAACAATATTTGGCCAAGTGAAAAGTGTGTATGATATTTCCTTTTCATTCATTTGGATTTTTGTTCTTATCATGTGCCTCTCATATTGCCCTCCTTACATGTGTGGTTTGTATCTGATGCATGGTAGATGTTTTGGCATGGTTCTTGGAAAGGCTCCCTCAATTTAACCCCTAGTAGTGGGTAACCAAGACTTTTAGGCAGTCAGCTAACCAGGTCTTAATCTCATACTGTAAATGTATCATTGCCACCAGGGAAGGCATGCATGTTAAAGAAAAAAAAACAGATTTGGTCTGTTGGTAATGTAAAGTCGGGGTTTCCGGGCGCACAATAAGCCAGGCTGATTACAAAATGTGCTTCTATTTCATGACACTCAAATTGGTGTGACCTGATTGAAGAAAAAATCAAGTGGATGCTTGTTTTGCCTCTCCTTGTGTGCAATCAAAGACAAGTAGATATAGAAGGATGGCATTTTTTGCTGTTCTTCAATCTGTTTTTCAGTCCAGTTGTTTGGAAAATTCAGGTATAAAGGTGGCATGGTGCTTGCCCCATTTTCCATTGATTCTGTCAGGAGGCAAGTTTTGGCTGAGACATGGAAAGAAACTGCTTTTTGCTTGTGTTAGGACTGCAGTTTTGAAGTATGCAGGACTACAGAAACATTATGCATTTTGCAATGGTGGAAGCAAGATGAAACTTAACAGGGAGGAGAGATATTAGTTACTTGGGCTATTGAAAAATACATAAATAGAGAACATTGATGCCATCTAGTTGTATGCTTTACCTGACTGTTCACTGCCAAAGGGGTGCACTTCATTGGTGGAGCGAAGCAACATATGGTTCTTCCTGGGCTTGGGAAGGAAAGCCACACATCAAGAAAGTTGAAGTAATTGCATCAAACATAATTTGCTAATACCTTATGCCTGCAGTGACTTGAATGATATTATTATGTGGCGCAATAGGCACAGAAAGGCACTACACCAAAACTGATCAGGCAAAATACCACTTTTTCCCTCTCAAATGCAATGCCAAGTTATGCATATTTCTTTGCCATGTTGCTTATTTTTTTGCTTCTTGCTGATTAAATGAAATGCAATGAAATCAGCATGTGAAATAAATACAGCCTCAAGCTGCCACCACAAGAGCATAATTACATGTATGCATTGCATTTCATTGACTATGAGCAATCATTAAGTATAAACTGAAGTTGCTGTTGTAAAACTAAACTCAAAAATGTTTGCCTACAGCCATAACAGGTTCATAATTATATGTTTCTTTCCAGGAAATATATGTGGACCAGGAAATATATAAGCATTTGAACTTTTCTGTTTTAGCCAACATTGCATGTCATGTGTAGACCTTGCACTTATTTTTGCAAAGAGCATCCACATCATACATAATCCTTCATCACAGGCTGGAAAGAGTTTGTTTCACCATAGACTACACCATAGACTATTGACATACAGTGTCATGTCACACCTCGGTGAGTGGTCATGGAACCTAACACTCACATTGTGTAAAAGTTATTTGTCTGTTGGCAATCCAGATATCATAGGAAAAGTCTGAGGCAGTTGTTTGAATGTATCCTAGACAGCTCTTTCCACGCCAAGCCTGTAACCATGCTTAATTCATCACGAAGGTGGGCGGTTGGGAGACTCGCTCCCTATCCCTCTCCGTGAGGCCCCTGCCTGTTGAGTTGGTGGGTGTGACTGTGGCACAAGCACAAAGCACGCCCGCTGGCTCGCGGTGCGCCGGCTGCTCGGCCGGCGCGGACAGCGCCGGCTGGCCTGTCTGACGCTGCCGGCCGCCGGCAGGAGTCATGCAGCCGGCGGCGGCGCCCGCCGCCCGGCGCCGGCCCTGCTCGCGCGCCCAGACGGCGCTCACGTACCTGACGTACGGCGGCGTGGCGGTGCTGATAGTGCTGGCGCTGGCGCTGCCGCGGCCGGCGCCGGACGGACCGCGTCCGGTCAGCCGCCGCGAGTGGCTGGACAAGTCGCTGGCGGCTAAGCGGCGGGGCGTGCTGTCGCAGCCGTGCCGCCTCCTGCTGGACGCTTTCGCAGAGGCGTTCGCTGACTTCATGTCGTGCAGTCTGAAGAGCGCCCGGCCGCTGCAGGTCTGCCTCAAGTGCGTGACGAACCGCTACGCACTGGAGGCGGCGTACTACAACATCCGCTACGGCACGGGCGACGCCGACGACGAGTGCCACTATGAGCTGATGGACCAGGACGACGTGCAGGTGGTGGCCTTCCACATTCGCTACTACGAACGCATCATGGCTCTGAACCGCTGCGACCTGTGCATGCGCCGGCAGCCGTACGGTGGCTACCGAGTCCTCGAGGAGGTGCTAGAATACAAGCGCCGGCACGACCAGTTTCGCGCCTGTCTGGCGGAGCACGTGGACCGGAAGGAGCTGGGCGAGGACGGCACGCCGGCCGTCTGCAGCGCCTGCCGGCCCCACCTGAGCTGGCAGGCGCATCAGCTGGAGCTGGTCTCCGGCGCGCCGCTTCGGCCCGTGGTCAGCTCATGCGCCGACGTCGAGGACATGGCCAACGTGAGCAGCCGGCTGTGGCGGTGCCGTGGCTGCCACGTGCCGCCCGAGCTGACCGAGCGGCGCCGCTGGCGGCCGCACGCGCCCACCGCCGTCGCGCTGCTGGTCGTGGCGGTCTTCTACGGCGCCGTGGCGTGGTGGGCGCGCCGTCGCCGGTCGCCGCAGCCGGTCGGCGGCGGCGCGACGGAGGGCTCGGACCGAGTCCGCCCGCCGGCCGAGGGCGAGCTGCTGCCCCGACTGGTGCGGAGCCGGCTGCCGCAGCCGCTGCGCCGCCGCCGGTAGCCGCCGCCCGGGCCCGCCGCAGCCGGTGACCGGCCGGAGGCGGCGGCGAGTGGTGCCCGGACTGGCTTCGGTGAGCGGAGCCGGTGAACAGGACGGCTCGTTCTGGAGACCGGAACATTCGGACTCCGGAGCGAGCTGTCCCGTGACGGCGCTGGCTGGTGCGCTGGCCCTGTCTTCCAGGTATGCTTCCGCAGTACTTCCGCAGGAAACATTGTGGAAGTATTATTCCGTAATACTTCCGCCGTACGTCGCTCGGCCGGGAGACGCGCGGACTGAGGACGATCGCCCTGGTGAGCTGACGGCTTCTGGGGTCCATGGCCGGGGCCGGTCTTCCGTGTGCGTGTCATCCCCCCGCCACCGCTACCACTCGCTTCCCGCGGTCAGGTGGGGGGACGCGGTGAGGAGTTGCTAAGACGAGAACGCCGAGGAAGACAGACTGGCACTGCGATTCTTGTTTACACCTCATTAGCGCGGGAGAACGGTATGTCTTAGAAGCGCCTTATGGATGAAAGAAGACAGTCATTTTGTAGACGCATGATGCAAAATTGAATTATCCGATGAATGTGTTCTTATACTATGTAGTCAGCGTTTTGCCCGGTGTCTTTCAGCTGGAGCATCAGTAGGAAGTATTTTCATGCATAAGCACACGTGAAATTAATGTGCAGTAAGATATTTTGTTGTCCGAAATTGTCATGCAACTCAGCGTGCGTCCACACAGGAGTAACCGTTTGTAAAACAGAGTAATTTTAGAAGGTGTTTTTCCGTGTTATCTCTGTGTAATTAAGCTTCAAAACCGACCCCATTCCCTCGCACAGCGCGCTAGTGACCATCGTTTACCCCGTGTTCGCAGTTTCGTTTTTATTGCGCGCCCCGTGCTCAAAGAGGGCATCCCGCTCGGTTGCCAGTGCTGCTGGACGTGGTAGATCTCGAGTTGTAACCGAGCCCCGTCGAAAGGTTTTTAGCGCCTGTCCTAGGATTTGTATTGGTTCGGTATAATAAATGGATATGGGCCGCAGCGAGGCAAATGGCGATATCATGGGTCATTTATACGCTTTTGCATATACACGTGATACGTAACTTGTTTTTGTGTTGTAACCATGTAGTACATTAAATAAAAGAGATATCGCTATCAATATCGTGATGTGAAAAATGTTTATAAGTGGCATGCGTTGCACCATTTCCGTAAAGAAAGTGTAGCTCAGTTCGGCGTTATCACGGTGATATCGCCGTGGGCAAATGGACGATGGACTTCCAAGGGACATGGCTGTTGCGAGCGATACGCTGTTCTTGCTCTCAGCGAGGTTTGTACCGCCCATCTGAGGAAACGTGTCAGGAATGGCTCAGATGTTCAGACGACTGGAAATCTGGAAATTGCCGCAAAAAAACGTGAAAACTATGGAGCCGTCTGAAATTTGACTGCGTGTCCTGTGTCTCCATGCATATGCGTCGTACAGTCCCCGTACCGAATAACGTTCGCTGTAGGCGAGGGACATCGCGGAGCGTAATCAAGCCCTTCCCGATAGCGACATTGTTCCGTCCTCGTGACCTGGCGTTGGAAGAGCCTCCTCAAAGTTCGGCGCCGTTCTTCTGTCGACGGTTGCAGGTTCTTGCACCCGTCTTGTGCGGACCGTGCTGTGTAACCGAGCGTGTAATAGGTACGAATAACACGCTGAAGTTGCGTTTCTCTAAATATTTTATAGGTTTGATCCGAAGAGCTGTTGGCGTGATGTTAAGGGTAGGAGCCCGCGGTGAACATAGCTTGTTGCACAGGCTCTGACTCCTACTCCCAATGTCAGGTAACGGCTGATTTTGTGGCGAGACTTAAACGTGCCGCTAAAGGTGCGACACCACCGTATGGTAGAAGGCAGCTTGACCCTGTGTTGGCCAGTTGCCAGCTGACCCACGGGCCAAATATCTGGAACCGAAACCCGTCTTGCTAGCGCTCTTACCAACTGAGCCAACGATCACGGTCAGTTCTGTCAAATGTCAACGGACACGATGTTGGTCAGCAAACTGTCAGACGTCGCTCCGCGCCCCTGGTCAAACAACGCCGTCACTTAATCTGGATGGATCAGCGTCACGACATTGCCTTCCCGGCGGAAGCAAAGACGTGCTCTGGTGACGTCGAGTTCGTTCTAAACCCGCTCCGAGTCGCCAGGTTGGCTGCGGTCTGTTGTGATAGACGTGCATTTGTGATCGTGCCCTCATTAAAGGGATGAAAAGGCATTTTGAAATCATGTTTATAGGAAGAAAAGCTGTACCTGAGATATTTTTCGCAACGGTCCCAGTGAATGCGAATGAATTTCAACTTTGAACGCGAGACAAATAAGGTTAATTTTCGTTTTGAACGCCAAAGACGATTATGCATCGTCTTTATGCAGTTCATGCGCGGTGATCTCCTTATTTTATGTTTTATTCCGGCGCGGATTTCTTCAACATTTAAAAACGGGAACCAGGAAAAAAGCAGCATCAAGACAGGGAAACGCTGCATGAAGAGCAGGGCTCTGCATCTATGAACGATTACACCATGACCATCACATAAATGCTTCCGGAATCGTTAGGTTAAAAAAATGTTATCTAATCTTCAGACCAGTGGGGCAAAAACATTTTTTAAGTCCCAATGCTTCATCCATTGCCACATAGATCGCGTTAAATTGTCACTAGCGAGAAGAAGTCCACCCCGATACCTGATTTTAAAGCGTAAAAGGAAGACGTACCATGTTCTAGAGTATGTACCATAGCATACCATGTACTATAATACAACATGTACCGCAATGATATACCATGTGCTAGAAGTTATGAGCTTTGGTTGATGTTTTCATGCAACGTTCAGTTTTTCATTTCATGCATCGTATTTTGTTGCTTTTGTTGTTCGATGTGTTGTTTTCCTGGTGCTGCTGGTATTACCTGGTTCTGGCGTTTCGAAGTATTTGTTCCGATTTCCGCTGTTCCTCAGCTGATGTTCCATTGCCCTGGCTGCGTGTCGATGAGTGCTTCGTTGCATCGCACAAATGTATATTTTTGACTGTGTGTCTTACTGGCATGCTTCTAGGCCGTTGCCTGACGCCTGGTGCAGTTTCCGTTTGTTTCAACCAAACCGTAAGAATGCCGTCGGCAACCAACGCCAGTTGGTCAGACCCATCGCTGCTTACGAGGAATGTGATTCAAAATAGCTGCGCTGTTTACTGGACGTCTGTTTGTGTTCGCGGTGGCATTGCGCACTGTTTGTCTTAGCCTGAACACTAGCAGCGCAATGGCTGACCGTTTAGATGAAGCTCTTCCATCCTGCCGGGTTATTTCGCAATGTTTCAACGCCATTTCTGGGCTCATTTCATGTGGCCAAGAAGTGTAGACGTAATGTTTCACCGGGACCTGTTTGTCCAGGACCAGATACCGAGCGTTCGTGTGTGGGCTCTGCCGCCACAGGCTGCAATTGAACGCTGCAGACCATCTGATGCGGTGTCAGGAACTTGGGGCCACCATCGCTGGCCGTCTGTGGGCCGCTGATGGCAGTAAGGCTCCAGGAATAAATGGCAAATGATAAAGAATTGGCGTGGCGTAGTGGGAACTAGTGACGACGAGCAGGTCGTTTTCCCTTCACTAACGTGACTGAGGAACCAGATTACTATTGGAAAGCCCCGATGAACATTGCGTGGGCCACGCCCAGGGCTTGGTGAAAATGTTCGGGCTTCCCTAAAACAACAGAGCAACCTTCTTCGCGCTGCGAGTGTCATTACATCGTCGGACTTCCTTCGAATGGGGTGGTGGTGGGGAATGATATACTGCAAAGCACAGCCGAACCTTGCTCCGTGGCATTCGCACCTCCCCTCCCCCTGCCTCTGTCGTCCACCACTGATTATCAGCTGACCGCGCGGCCTCAGCGTGCAGGTGACCGCAGGCGCTTATCGGTGCGGCACGGGACCGGCGCGTAGTTGTGCGGCCGGCCGCCAGGTGTCGGGCCGGGCGGGCGGCGGCGGGGTCGGTGGGCGCCGGCCGGCCGCTCTGTCTGTCGGCTGGTGCCACGCAGGACGACGCGGCGCCCCCGCCCAGGTCAGTGCACCCGGTCGCCAGCGCTCACCGGAGCCGAGGCCGGCCCTGACTTTGCTCTGCGGACTGGTGTGGCGTTATCTGGATGCATGAGGGGTCACAGGCCTACCACGTCCTTTGGCAATGGTGTAACAGTCAATTGTGAAGCGAGGAGAACTTCAGTCTGATCGGCCAAAGTACAAGGATCCAATGGCTAATATCGCACTCAGGGGAGCTGAGAAAGGGCCATAGCTGTTCCCGGTGGGTGTAGCTGTTTCCTTGACCAAACACCCCATAACCTTCGCCACAACAACTTGCAAAAATAATTTTCAATTCCATGAGCTTCAGCTTCAGTGTAACTATACGATTTGGCTCCAAGTTTCAGTCAAGCCTAGCTTTGGAGAACATGACATCGTAGTTCTAGATTGGGCATACGAAGATGGCCTTCAGTATCCAATGGCACAACACAAGCAACGCAGCAGCGATGAAATGCGGTGTGTGGCGGCCGGCCCGGAGGGCGATGTGTGCTTTCAAGTCGATTCAGATTTGATATTGTATGGGAACATGATCCGCCTGGTCGGAAAGATGTAGCTCAAGTCACGAGTGGGGAACTGGTTATATGGCACGTACGGAATGACTGCATTTCCTTTTGTTTGAACAGTGTATAGAGTGTTCAACCGCCGTATGCGGTAAAAAAGTACATTGAAATATATCTGATGTGGTCATGTTAAGTTTCCTTTTTGTTGCATGCTATTTCAGTGAATGCAGTACCATAAATTAAAGACCCGGTGCCGCCCGTCGCGGATGGCAAGACGACAATCAGGCTGAAGTTGTCATTGTTGGACTCAGAATGCCGTTTCGGTGCATGGATTTCTGGACTGTGCTACCTGATTTGTCAGTTGTATTTGACTGCGGGCAAAACTTTTGGTGGCCTCTGGGAGACGTGTAGTACTGTGAAGCTTATTGGTGGGGCTGAAGCAGGATAAATAAACTTTAAACACCCTGCTAATGAGTCGTTGGCTGAGCTTGTTGTTAATGGTCGGTATACTTGGCCCGAATGGTACATGCTCGAAATGTTGAACAAGCTTAGAAAGTTTCTGTAGGACTGAGGCTGTACCAAAGCCCAAAATGCTTTCTGTTAGTACTAATGGAACATTGCAGAGAAACATGGCTCCAATGATTTTAGAGAGCACGCCAACTTTGAAGCCGGGCCAAGTGCCTCGTGCGCAAAAGCCACGGTCCCTATTTGTGTCAGGTACGTAGCCAGGATTTTCCTCAGGGGGAGGGGGGGGGGGCAAATGTCAAATTTTGTCACATACTAACGGCATATGACGAAGCTTGTAGGAAAAAGCAGGAGTTTTACGCAACTGACTTTATTTCTAGCCCACAGGAATACACATAATGTTTGTTTTTGCAATGCATATATATATATACATAAATATATATATATATATATATATATATATATATATATATATATATATATACACATACGTATATATGGTATCTACTCCGTATTCGTGCGAAATCATTATATTTGTAGTGTAAACCGCTTGGCTCAGGGGGGGGGGCATGGCCCCCATGGCCCGCCCTTGGCTACGTCCTTGGTGTCAGTACACTTGCCAGTGCAGCTTTATTCAAACACGAAGCATCGCCTGCGACGCCAAGTGCTGCATATTCGCAGCTATACCTTTTTGTTCCAGAACTCGGAACGTACGTGACTGTAACATGGCACCCATTGCCATCCGGTGTCGTAACTCCGAACCCGTTCCCTCCCTCCGGCAAGTCGTAACGACCCGGCCTGAGAGCCCAGAGCCGGGCCGTTACGACTGTCCCCGTCGCTGGAGCTGACCGGACCGCCAGCCGCTGCTCGCGTCCAGACCGGACCGCCGGCCGTTCACCTGAGCTGGGACCACGTCCCCAGTCGGCCTTACCGGCCTGCCCCCAGCCGGCAACAGCGCTCCACGGCGCGACTCCGGCCAGACGGGGAAGCCGGCGAAGCCTTCCGAACTCGCTGAGGAGAACGCCCAGTGCCAAAACGCCACTGCAGTATGTTGAGCGGCGTGCTTTACGTGCCACGTAGTCTTGGGATCGGGTACCCAGTTGCGCGGAGTCACGCTCTGCTCGGCCGGTAATGGCACACGACCGCAGTGACGTCACTGGCAGCCCGGGGCAGGTCATGGGTGCACTCGCACCCGAGCATGTTTGCTGCCGCGCAGTGTATGGACAGACAGCCACACTATCTGTGGAACGGATGAAACTGTGGAGAGGACAGGGAGATGGGCCTCGCGTCCGGGATGGCGGACAAAGGTAACGGAGGTCTGGCAATGTCTCGGCTTATGGTGAGGAAAACGGAACCGCGATGCTCTCGATGACGCCACGAACTTATAAATGTTGTCCCAGACTGTTCCTTTGTTTCTATTCCTGCTATGAAATGCATGACAGACCACGCCTGCCTGACTATTCAGTCGAGGACCAGCGAGGTCGATGGTTTGACAGCGCCTTGTTTTGTACACCTGTAACCCTGGCTGCCTGCGCTCGAGGCAGCCGAGGCTCCTCTGAGCAGGCTGGCTCGGCTCGAGCCGGTCCGGCGGCCGGGGTGGTGCAGAACAGCTCAGTCCGTCTGAGCCTTACTCCTCCCGACGGCTCCCGCCCCCGATTATGAGCGACACAGCAGCGAGCACGTCACGAACAGAACGGGAACGGGAACGGGGTAGAATCCTTGACGCTGGTCTCCGCCGCTGATGAAGCCAGCGCCTGCACTCGCTTGCCGTTTGATGTGAACATGCCATATCGTGTTTGGGATGAAGGCTTGAGGACAGCGCTCACTCCACTGCGTCCGATAAATCTGCAGAGCTTCAGTGCCGCCGGCCGATCTGAGTCACCTCCATATGTCCGCGGATCTCCGCTCTTCTCCGTAAAAACTTGACCGCTGTCCGACCTCGATGGTCCTCCGGACCCGCCGCGCAAAACAGCTCGCAAAAAGCCACGGTGGGCGTACGCGTTGACTGAGCCAAACCGCCGACAAAAACCGCCAACTGACGGTTGGTTACTGCGCCAGGAGCCGGCGGAAGACCCGGCAGAGGTCGCTGTCCAGCGGAGGGGAGGGCGGCGATGGC
This sequence comes from Capitulum mitella, assembly GCA_030062745.1. Taxonomy (NCBI): domain Eukaryota; kingdom Metazoa; phylum Arthropoda; class Thecostraca; order Pollicipedomorpha; family Pollicipedidae; genus Capitulum; species Capitulum mitella. Next base: position 21,073,179 of record CP099844.1, on the reverse strand, counting down.
GGCCGGGAACAGACAGCGGGGACTGATTGGGACGGGTTCTCGGGAGGAGGTCGGACTCGGAGCAGTGGGTCTGCACGTGCGGTCGCGGCGGTGCTGACAGGGCGGGATACCGACGGAGACCTTGCGCAGCAGACCATGGCTCTTGCAACTGGGACTGCCAACTGCAGGGCGGTTACTGACAATAGCTGACAATAGCTGATCCAGAGGGAAAGCAAGACAACCAGGATATCCCCTTACATTCTAAATGACAAGCCCAGATACCATCTTTCCCAATGACACGCGCAGTCCGTTATTCTGGCTCCAAATCTGTCGCTACTGGCAGCTGGCAGCTTTGAAACCCTGCAGCATGTTTGCGGATTGCACCAGCGTTCTTCATGCAGTGTCCGAAAGCCTCTGGGTACTCAGCAGCTGTCACGGGGTTTCGATCGGACTACGCCCGAGTCTAGAGTTTCGGCCGCTATGCTGAGTTCCAAATATGTGCGTACTTACCTGCCTGCAAGTTACTTCTTATGTGGACTGACAAGCGATGCTGATCTGCTTACATTTTGCAAGCGGTGCATTTTGTTCCCGTAATCCAAACCTTGACGGAACGTCTTTTCTTTGCAGGGATTCAGTCGGTGAGGAACCTCTCAGCAGCGGTCATGGCGTCTGGAGATCATATTCCTGAATGGGGCTGGTGAGTTACTTCTGACCTGCAGTTGGCACGCGTCAACCGGCGTGGCGAGCTGCCTGGGAACACTTCCCTCTCACTCCTGAGTAAACCCTTTTGCATCAATTTTTACTGGTTCTGCGACCCTTCCATGAAATATGTGAGTTACATGAGGTCCGTTCGTCTGTTTGGTATGTGGATATGCGATCTCGGATCCTCGCAAGCAGCCCCAATAACCAGGGGCGTCGATTTGTATTCTTTCGAGGCCCTGGCCCTGCCAGTTTTGGTTTGGGCCCCTCCAATGTTGGTTTGGGCCGTTCTAATATTTCCTGGCAGTTTTAAAGGGAATTAGGCGAAAATAATGAAAGAAACGGCCGCAGTAGGCAAAAGATAGACGGAAAGTATAGAATAAGGTATAAAGTGATGCATCTGTCTATCTTTCTATTTATATATATATATATATATATATATATATATATGTATATAAACACAAATATACACCTATATACATGGGATATACGCATTTTTTATGTGGGAAATAGTAACGAAAAACTCAAAAATTTCCATTAATCGAAATAAAGTGGGCTAAATCTGTTGAAAAACCCACATTTGCCGGAGGTTAGGTTGTCGGGCCCTGGGCTCGGCCCACTCAGTCATTTACAGAAATTGGCGCCCCTGCCAATAACGACCATCGGCAGATGAGGCTAGCGTGCTTGAACAGGGAACCGGCCATGCAGTGACCGAGGACTCGGCGCAGGCAGGTTTGGAGTCCCTGCTGAGTTTCGTCACTTGTCACCTAACCTACCACCGAGCTGTCTGTCGGTCTTATGCCGCAGAGCGGCTGGGAGCCGGTTTTCTCCACCGCAAACGGCTGCTGCCGCCTCCCCGCAGGCTCTCGAAAACCGGTCCCGGGACGTGGCTGTCCGGCTCTCACCTTTGGCCGCGCAGATAGTTGGTATCGTGCGGTGGACGTGTAGCTGATGTCTGCTTCTGAGGCGATCTTCCAAATCTCAGGCGTAGGAACTGGGAAAACGAGGCCGTAGTGATTTGCTCTTCTGCTCCTTTTCTGTGGCTTGTCGGATTCCCCCTGAATTCACCACTTTTGTCATTTGTAGCTCTTCGGGTTTGCTTTTGCTTTGGCACGTAGTCACTTCAAACTGATTACGGCTGAGCACGTTAGCAAATCATTGGAATGAATGTAAAAAACACGTGGACTTATTAATACCTGATGCGCCCTCGTGTCATTTTTCTGGGCGATTTTTGACCTTCATTATCTGTGTTCCAACATCCGTTATCCTCAGTCTGCACCGCACGTTACATTTTCGCAGTTCGTGGAAGAATCGACTGTCGGTTTTGTGTCTGTTTCTGATGTATAACAAAACTCGCTCACATCTTTATGTTTCTCTGTCCAGTCTTCACTGTAGCTTCCACCCAGATAACCAAATCCTTCGAACCGATTCCTAGAATTCGTTAGTCAAGACTTAAGTGTTATGCCAGTAATTGAGTGTCGGGCTGTTATTGATATTGTTTATTTGTGTTATTGCATAAACACTAATCTTGACATTTTGCATGCTGTTTTGAACAAGAAGCATTCATTCGAGACATAAAAACGAGGTGCATTTCAGAAGTTTCGGTAACTAATCCTTCATAACGCATTAGTGGCAGGAAGTTTTCCCAGTCCGGAAGAAAAACACGTTTGGCTTGTTTCCTTTTCACGGAACGCCATTGATCCGGTGTTAGATTTTCCGATGGGGTCATTCCCGTGCTGCCCCTCCCCCTCCGTCTGAATGTCCCTCCGCTGCCGTACAGCTAACGGTCCTTAACAGACTCGTGCTCGTGCCGTGCCGCAGCTCGCCCTGTCGTGTGAAGGGCATCACGGACCTGAACACACCGGACGCCGACGCCATCGTCCTGGTGACGGACTCTGTGGAGAAGCTGCCCGGCCACCTGGCGGCGTTGCAGTCGCCTCTGGTGGCGCTGCGGGCGGTGAACGCCGCCCTGGAGACAGAGGGCGGCGTGATGCCGCTGTCGCTCCCAGCCGGCCGGCTCGTGTTCGCGCCCACTGGCCCGCTGAACCGCGACTACGACGACGTGCGCCGTTTCGCCGAGGCCGCCGAGAAGGGCCTCAAAAAGTGAGGGGGAACACGGATGGGGAGATGCTGGGAGGCCGGGGTATATGTAGAGATTTTGGAACATCCTGACAGATCGGAAAAGCCGAAGGTTAGTGACGTCCATTTAACTGCAATGTCCAGGTTTAATGTGTGGTTAGTGGTAGGTGTTAGGTGTTTAATGTAAGGTTCATTGTTTCGTTGAGATGGACATAATGCCCATGTTTTGATAACAGAGTCTTGGATTGGATTGTTTGGGCACTTTGACCGCCTGGGTTATGTGCAGGTGGTGCTTCTTTGTCCTGCTAGTAAGGCTATTTGGCATGAACGCATTTGTGTGACTTCTTGGGAGAGAAGCGTTGCAGACTGCATCATGGTGCACTGATGGTCTGTTCTGACCAATGCTAAAATGTTCGTTGTTCTTTAAGCATTTGAGCATGGTCGTGCCCAGAAAAGGACTTGTTTCCCCTGGCTGACTCAAAGGAGCTTACCATGACCGTTCCGCGTGAGAGTTTTTGACGCAGATGGCTGTTCTTATAGGGCTATTGCTGCGGGTAGTCGCTCTCCACTTCTGGTGACCGTGCCATACCCCAAGTATCAGTACTCGGTACTGAACTCGGTGCTTGGCGCTCTCCAAGGACTCTACGTTGTAAGTTTTGAGGAGAAAGCTCGTTTGGAGTTGACAGACGCTCATAGTTGGCTCGGTTGGCGCGATCTATTATCGTACTATCGTTACGTGCTATTTGGTAACCCAAAATAGTCCACCATTGTATACCGTGCGGAATAAGGTTACCTCGTAGTTCGGAATATGTCCGTGGAGGTGTTTGAAAAGGGGTGCTTGTTTTTAAGGGGTAAGTACTCTTGTGCTTGACAAGTGCTTTAAAAACTTGTTCTTAAAGAAAAGTTAAATGTGAAGAGGTACGTAATGCTGTAACAGAGTTTATCTCCGTCGGTAGCCTGTTGACTTTTACGTGACTGCTGCTGTAACGGTTCAGTCCTCGGTCGGCAGCCGATCGAGGTGCGTGAACACGCCGTAAAGACGTCCAACGCGAAGCGTCTGACGAAGGTGGACCAGCTGCTGGTGTTCGGCGAACAACACGCCGCCTTGGAGCGCACCATCCAAACCGCGCTGGGCCTGGAAAGTGGACGGTATGGACGCAGAACAAATCAGGGCGGACACAGGCCGAGTATTTTCGGACACGACTGCCATCTGATGCCTTCTCGACCTTCTCCTGTTGCTGCTTTACCGTGTGATGCAGAGGCAGAACATTTAAACCCGACGCGGACCATTGGACGAGAACATGGGACATTGGCGGTCGGCTGTCCACATGCACTTGTTATTGAGGATTTTAGGAATTGTTCTCGCTCAGGTCTGTTTGACTGATTTGCCCCGGTTGGTGCTTGTAGCTGGATATTCTCGCCCATGACCCGTGACGTCGTGTCGTGATCCGACCTCTGTTGACCTCAGGTTTGTGGCCCGCGATATTGGAGGGAGTGATCCGGAGCGGATGGCGGCTCCGCGCGTGGCTGAGTACATGCAACAGGTGCTGAAGGGCACCCAGGTCAAAGTCGAGGTCGAGCAGGAGGACGACGGCGAGACGTCGTTTAAGGCCAAGTACCCTCTGCTAGCAGCCGTTAACCGCGCGGCCGCAGGTAATTCATCCTTACCCTCTGACTTTCTCACGTGCTGCCGTACTTCGTGACGTTCTCCCTGACTCGGCGTCACTGGAAACTACCGACCATCCTGACCTCCTGACTCTGCTGCCGGGCAGCATGACGCACCTGTGACGTTCTGGCCATACCGCCAGCCGGCACCACGGTGCAGCTGAAGTTCTGGTCCGACTGTCCCACTCCATGTCACAGGAGATAGCCGCCGACATTCCGACCTCATTACAGGGGGCAGACGGCTGGTGTTGCTTGTAGGGGCACATAGGGGTCCGTTAAAAGTAGCATCTTTGAAAAAACTCCATCTTGGCTCTACTTGGTGATGATTTCGTTATCTTCCTCAAATTAGAGCCGTGAGTTTCGTCTCGTTTTGCATCAGCAGGGCACTGTTTTGTCTCCTCGTACCTCCACGGACGATCGAGTGCAGATAGAGCGGTATATCTATAACGTCGAGAGATGGGCTGTTGGCTGAGCACCAATCAGCTCCGGCAGCTTTATCGGACGTCTTAGGGTTTTCGGCACTCAACGCTGTGCCAATACGGTCACGGTACCAGCACTGTTCCCAGGGCTTGTGGTCCAAAGAGGTCAGGTGCCCACAGCCCCTGAGATCAAAGTTAAAAGTCCTTGTGGTCCCCACCCTGCCATTGTCGCTCTCTTTGATCTTTGGCTGACTAATGGGAAAAACCCATGGGTAGGCCTTCGTTCTGGACATTGTTAGTTCAAAACCGGAGGTGGTAGCTGTCACAGAACATAGGACTATGAACTTCGGCACCGTGTCACGAGCTGCTTAGCGACGTGTCAGAGTTTTTCATGGGCCCCTTACGAACCACAGTGTCATATGGGGTCTTTGCATTTACACTTGAGCTTGTATACTTACTCTGTGACAAGTGGTTTGAATCACCTGCTGGTTGGAAAACATTGATGGAAACTGTTTTGATGCAAATAATTAATCATCAAAAGCAATCATACGGCAAATAATCTGAAGATAAGTTGTTTTGCAGCAGGGTTTTGACGGAAAGCCTTCCCGTAAAACATGCGCATGTTACGCGAGACTTTCCATGCTGCTAGTTGTTGCTGACAGGTGCGTGCGGATGACCCGTGGCGAGACCGCTGATGAGATCGCCTGCCGTCGGTTTTCAGGCCACGTGCCCCGTGTTCTGTTTCAGTGATTCCCTCGTCATCGCGGCCGTGTCATCCACCTGACGTACGAGGGACAGGGACCGATCACCAACACCTACATGTTGGTCGGCAAGGGCATCACGTACGACACAGGTCAGATCTCGCTGCGCGTCATGTCTGAGCACTTCTCCTTGAGCCCGTTCAGATATCCTGAACGTGCTGGGTGGCTTATGGAGCGTGGGGTGGAAAATAGTGGTGTTTTTACGAAGCATTTTAACGCTTTGTTTTCGTGTGCGGGAATTCAAGTCACGTCTGAGCCAAATCGACTGAATGACCTATAAAGGCTCCCGGCGTTCAAGCAATATGACCTTTATGATAGTATGATGTATGACAGTATGGTAATAAACTCTCTTCCCTGGGGAAAGGCTTCAGGCGAAGGTGCTCAGTTTCATCAGAGATATGCTGCGTACATTTCAGGCGGCCTGGACATTAAGGCTGGCGGAGTCATGGCCGGCATGCACAGGGACAAATGCGGCGCGGCGGCTGTCGGCGGCTTCTTTAAGGTCAGTCTTCACACCGAGTCATTACGGGAGAGAGCCACGGTCGGGGCGCCTGGTTTCTGCGTCTTCATCCCTCATCTTCAGAGACTGTTCTTTCGTCCTTTCTTTCCCATTCTCTTCCTCCCTCTGCTGTCCGCTCGGGATGGCGCCCCGTCCGACGCGCGCCGCCGCCGTCGGAGCATCGTTTCCGACGTCGGCGTTTGGCCGACTCGTCCGTCCAAGTTGTGCCGAGTTGGCGGCGGTGGGCGGAAAAGTCGGCGCGAGAGTCGGCCGTCGTACCGCTCCCCGGCCAGAAGTTCACCGCAGATTGTTAGAAGTTGAGCACGGGCCCGGGGAATTGTTCGGTCGGCGGCCGTCAGAGGCGCTGCGGCCGCCAGTTTGGGCTCCGCCCAGTCGACGCAGATTTCACGCCTCACTCCCGGTCCCCAGCTTGTTTTCAGACTTTCTGCTGTACCGAACGTAACCCTGCACCCAAATCCAGGGTCTTCTCGCACTGGGATTAGTTGGGTGTAAGGCCTCTTCGCAACAGGATTAGACTGAGGTATGTTACCTCACACTCTGGGTCTGCCACCGGGGGTACAGCGGGCAAATGTACCCCGCTTTTTGGAGGGGTTCAGAGTACCTTTTGTACTCTTGACGTTGGTGTTGTCTGTTCGTTTGTTTAGAAACTAAAACGCAGTGCATTTATTCATTCATTCGTCTACTCTGAGGTTGTGAAATAAAGTAGCCGAAATCCGAGGACAAACCAAGATTTGGGGCAAACGGGGTCTGGATCCACCTCTTTGCCCTGACCAAGAAAAAATCTGGGCCGCGCCCCTTCTCACACCGGGATTAACGAGATATAACGCCGCGTCAAGCTCATTCTTAGCGGAAGGCTGAAGGCGACGTTTGTCGACGCTGCCTACCATTTCCTCGTAAGGTTCCGTCGGGAACATCCCAGGCGACGATTGCTCGACTGGAATTCAGCTCGGTTTGAATGAGTGGAGTGACCTTGACGTGACCTCTGACCGGTAGACGCTAGCTGAGCTCCGTCCCAACGGCATCAAGGTGGTCGGGGTCATGTGCATGGTGCGTAACTCGGTCGGCGCCGACGGCTATGTCGCGGACGAGATCATCACTTCCCGGGCTGGAGTCCGTGTCAGGTCAGAACCGGGTCACGGGGCCACGGCCGACTGGTGCCGCCACTGACTGACGGCTGTCACGACCGGCACACTGTCCAGGAGTCATCTGTTGCCGTGTGGCCAGGAGCCGTCTGGTACCATGTGTCCAGCAGCCGAGTTTTCTGTGTGTCTTCAGTTTGACGCCTCTTTGACGCAGTTACACGAGTCCGTGTGACTCGTGTAACAAGGTTACCTTGTTACACGTTACCTCTTGTTACCTTGTAACCTCAGTCCGTAGTTAATGCTACGGACCAATCATAAATTGGGTAACAAAATATACCGTTCACATCTTCCTCCTTGCGACCCTTGGGATTATTTTCTGTATCTGATTCTTGGAATCACGCCAGTCACAAACCTCACCTTCCCTTTCTGCCGCCCGTCACGTGATTTATGAAGGGCTCACATATGTTATTTGTTTCAGCATTATTGTGGTGGTGGTAGTTCCAGCGTTTTGTTACGTTAAACGTTTGCATTCATTCTGTCCTTTCTTCGTGCTGCGCCACGAAAGACTTCGCAGTTTTGCTGGCATTTCTTAATTTGGTCTAATTAGATTTCCGGACGCTGGCCGTCCGAGCGTGACCCGTTAACCTTTCCCAATGTCCTACAGGGTCGGCAACACGGACGCCGAGGGACGCATGGTCATGGCCGACCTGCTCTGCCTGGTGAGAGCTCAGACACCGCCGCCGGCCAGGACTGGGCGTTCTGCGGTCACCGCCGCCGGCTGGTGACGGCGCCGGCGGCAGTGTGACTCAGATCGATTGTCAGTCGGGTGTACGCTGCTGGACAGCCGGCAGTAATTCAGATTGATTATTGTTAAAACCACGGTATGTGTATCAGTCCGGCATGCGTTACTCTGTTACGCAAGCGTCCGGCCCCGAGCAAAGTTGGCCCCTGGTTGCAGGCGGCAGGCGTAGTCCGATCAAACTTTCCTGAAGTCGAGAGCAGGGTCTGTCAAACCGCCGAACTCCGTCCAATCAAAGTTTCCGCTGTTGGGACCCTTCAGGCTCCCCAAAGATCTCGGCCTTGTTCGGAGTACGGTCGGTGTTCAGCCTCGGCCCGCTGCGATGCGGGCCGTGTTTGAGCCGCGTCGGATCCGCCGGCGGCACCCGCTCTCCGCCCTTCACCTCTTGCGCCGCGGTGACTGGCTGCTGCCGCTGCGGCCAGATGAAGGAGCGGGCGGCGGACGAGGTGAACCCGTACCTGATGACGGTGGCCACGCTGACCGGACACGCCGTGCTGGCCTGCGGAGACGGGTACACCTCCGTGCTGGACAACGGCCCCGCCCGCCAGGCGCGCTGCTCAGCCAAGTTCGCCGAGGCCGGCGATCTGCTTGGCGACCCGTTCGAAATCAACACCATCCGCCGCGAGGACTACGCCTTCCACAGCGGTGAGCGGGGGTCGCGTCCAGGCATCGCCATCCGCCGTGATGATTTAACCTTCCGTGGCGTTGAGGGGGATCAGTGTGTAGTCGTCCCACGCCGCTAGCGGTGAGAAGGTAAGTCATTGACGTGTGTGTGAGTTTGATGCTGGAGAACGTGACACGGGGCGCCACCATGAACCGCCGAGGCAGGCCGGCAGATGCGGAGACTCGCGTCCCACGGTCGTCCTGTGACGGCCTGCTTCCGCCGAATGGCTACTGACGAGCCCCGTCGTCCTGTGACGCCCTCCCGCTATCCGCTGACCACTGACGAGCCCCGCCGTCCTGTGACGCCCTCCCGCTATCCGCTGACCACTGACGAGCCCCGCTGTCCTGGGACATCCTCCCGCTATCCGCTGACCACTGACGAGCCCTGCCGTCCTGTGACGCCCTCCCGCTATCCGCTGACCACTGACGAGCCCCGCCGTCCTGTGACGCCCTCCCGCTATCCGCTGACCACTGATGAGCCCCAATGTCGTCCCTTGACGGCTTCCCGCTGACGCCTCGATGTCTCGGTCCCGGCAGGCAAGTCGGAGTACGAGGACGTGCTGCAGTGTAACAACGCGCCGTCGTCGAGGACCCCGCGCGGCCACCAGGGCCCGGCTGCCTTCCTCGTGCTGGCTTCCGGAATGGACAAGGTGGGTCAGGTGCGGCCAAGGCCGACCCCGCCCTGTCATACAAGTGCACTGAGGCGGCGCTCTTCGGCGCGGTGCATGTTGTTTACGTTTACGTTGTCTACTGCGTTGTTCCGGGTGTTTGACGTACCGGGTGCTGTTGTGACTTAGCACGTCCGATGCCATCCTGGCTACTGCCATTCCGTGTAATAGAGGATCCGCTCGTGATTTCCCCGGTGGTTCTCCCTCACGTCCTCCAGTAGCCAAACTTATGCGGAATTTGACACACGTCTTTCGGTTCTTCTTTTGACAAACCCTTTCGCCAAATTTGTCGTTGGGACACTCCCAGCGCGGATGGAAACTTACGAGAGCAACGCCTATGACTGAAATCAAGCATCCATCACTGAGCCGGACGCCTGATGATGTGCGGTCCCGCCTTACAGCGACCCTCGCGCTCTTGTACCTCGCTGACGGTCCATGTGTCCGGCAGCATGGCGTGGACTCGAGCCGGCCGCTGCGCTACTCGCACCTGGACATCGCCGCCGCCTCCGGGCCGTTCCCGGGCGTGCCCACGGGCTCGCCCATCCTGGCCATGGCGGCCAACTTCTTCGGCAGTCAGCTGTGAGCGCCACAGTGACGCCATCGGCGCGACCGGCGTATCGCTAATCAGCCGTGTGCGCTGCTCGATTTCGGGACATGTTATAAACGGTATCAGGCTGACGGGGGTTTAAGAGTCGCCGCTGCCTCCGACTGCGCCAGCGCTGGGACGCTTCGGTGACAGTCTCCTGGCGCAGAACAATGCGAGACGGGCGTTCGCGCCCGGCCGCCCTCAGCCGCCAAACACCGACCAACGTTAAGTCTCCTTTATTTATGGAAGATCTACATGATGACCGAATGACCATGAACGCTAGTATACACAGAGCTGACCGTGGGCGGTGGCGGTGGCGGCGGCGGCGGCGCCCGAGCGGCCGCCGTCGCCGCGCCAGCCCAACACTGCGGCGCGGCCGCCGTCCAACAAGTGGGTGGAGAGTTCCGGTTCGAGGTTCGGAGGGCGTTAAAATAGAGACCGGCGCGCGGTCAGGGCGCCCGGCCCGCGGCGCCGCCACACAGCAAAAATAGGCGGCTTTGTACAGGAGGCGGCGCTCGCCGGGCGCGGCGGCGCCACTCCGGCCCCACACGCACACAGTTAAACACGGCCGCCGCCGGCCGGCCGCTCTCGCTCGCGGACGCGGCGCGGGCCACCACCGCCCAGCCGCTGCGGCGCGCGCGCCGGGCGGCGACCGGCCGAACACATAGTGTGACAGTCTGTCTCTCCGGCGCGCGGCCGCGGCCGTCCCTGGCGGCGCGCCGCTTCGTCTCAGTCTATCACATGACCGCCCAGCCTGGCGTGCCGGGGCCGCGGGCGACTCCAGTCCGCGCCGTCAGGTGTCTCTTCGGTCGCCGGACGCCGGCGCGCACGTGTCCAGCAGTGCGCCCGCGGCGCCCGCTCAGTGGATGTCGGACGACTCCTGCTTTATTAGGCTATGGCTCTCCTGTGTGCTGGTCGGCTGGAAAAAGAGAGCATCCGGGTAACGCGCTGATGAGGCCGCCGCACGCGCGCGCTCCACACCTCGCGACATTAAACTGAATTCCACTTTACAGTAGCTTTGTGCAGCTGCAATATCTGAGACACGATAGGCCTTAAAGAATCAACTTCGCCCCTAATCTTTACGTCTGCATGGCAGACTCAATGTCAAGCCGGGACCGTGACGATGCGTTGTTAGTGCCAAGCCATGCTTCAGAGGGGGGTTAAAACACAACTGGCGTGTGCCATGCCTACAGAGGCCATATATGTGCCCGTTCTCCGATTTTCCCCATCACATTTCATTAACTCCATAAATAGTCGCCGTCTCCTCGCCCAAGGGCCAAACTGCAACTGAGGTCAACACATTCGGGATCTCTGACGACACGGAACCAGCGGTCTGCGAGGACGGACGAAGCGGACAAGACCAGTTGAAACAGCTATCTACCGCATCCATGCCAATAACGCACGAAACTGGGCGCCGAAAGCGTTTTACGTCACGACTCCATCCAGCAGACTCCGAATTGCGACGTCCCCTCCCAGCCCAACTGCGCCCCACAGAGCGGACCGGCGAGGACCCTCCGCCAAGCCGGGGCCCCGCACGGTGCCGGGGCGTCCCGCCACCCTGCGCGGTCCCGGCCCCGGGACCTGGCGGCTCTGCCAGGCGGCGGCCGGACCGAGGCGAGGCGCACCGTCTGAGGCCGGGCCGTCCGGGCGGCGGCGGCAGCTCGCGCGGCCGCCGGTCGTCAACAGTCCCGCTGCGCCCAGGAGGAGCGCGCGTCCAGCGCCGGCGACGGCGACTGCACCTGGCCGCAAACAGGGCTCGGTCCAGGCGGCGGCCACATAGGGACGGCGGCCGTCCCGCACACGGGTTATGCAGCGGCGACCAACACCGGCGCAGTAACACAGCGCCGCCACACAGGGCCACCAGTCGAGACAGCGAGGTACAGCGCGGCGAGATCAGACCCAACAAAGGCGGCCGGCCGCCCGGCGCCGGCCAGTTTACATGCCGCGACCGCCCTCCGCCGGCGGAAACACTCATTTTTCATACCCTCCGACCACCCATACGAACAAAGTTCCCGCGCACCGCGGAATGGCCCCGCTCGCCCCCCCCCCCCCCAGTCTACCAGTTCTTTCAAGTCGAGTTTCTTTCCTCGTCCGCGACGACAAAGTTTAGAACATCTCCAGACTTCGTTTCAATCGGGCGGCAAGTTGCGACATAAATTTCCCATAAGTTGGCCGGCGATCCCGGCGCGCCGAACAAAGCCGGGAGGCGGCGGAAGTCGCCGACAGACGTGGAATTTTCTGGCGCGCTGAAGTGCCTTGATCAAAGTTCCTCTGCCGCGGACAAACTCTCAGATTGGCAGCGGACACGGCCGGGGCGGCCGCCGCTCGCAGTCCAGCGCCGCCTCCCATCGGGACCCCTACCAGATTAAAGCCCCCCCCCCCCCGACCTCGCCTCGAGCGTCGGCGCCACCGTCCCGCCACCGGCCAGCACCGCGTCATGCAACACCACAGGCACATGCAGCCGCCCCCTCCCGCCGGCATGCGGTCGGGTGGTGCCGGCCTGCCGCCTCCGGCCGCCGCCGCTGACGACACAGTGCGGGAGGCGGCGGCGGCGGCCGCTGGGTGTGGCCGGAGCGCTGGCCGTCCGCCGCACGCTGTCGGAGGCGGGCCAACGCACGGAAAGGGGCGGAGCAAGGTCGACGGCCGGGCCAGTCGATACCGGTCCGTTTGTGAGCGTGAGGCGGCGTCTGACCGGCAGGACAAGTGCCGCTTGGACGGAACGCTGCGCCCCAGTGACGACCAGGGACAGAACAGGAGCGACAGAAGCACAGGCGGCCACGGTCCGAGAGACCCGCAGGTGGTGGAGACTAACACACAAGGAATGCAAAGGACAACGCGGGTGACGCCTCCTCGGGTTCACTGACAGGCCAGTGAGGACAGCAGTGGCGTCCCCACTGCCGGGACAGGCTCCGGCTCGGCGCTGATCGCTGCTGGAGGCTGGCAGCGGAGCGGGCCGCGGTCAGTCAGGAGTCTGATCAGGCGGTCGGCCCGACCGATCTGCCCCGCGGCCGGGCCCGGGGAATACGGGGACGGAAAGCTCGCGGTCAGGCTGGGACGGCCCCAGTGGCCGCAGCGCCAGCGCCGGCACCGGCGGCAGCATCAACGTGGGCAGGGGCGGCGTCAGCGTGGGCAGGGGCGCCGCCCGTGTGGGCACGACGTCCAACCGCCTGCTGAGGGGCAGGACAGACGGAGGAACGCAGTCCAGCGCCACAGGAGTTGGAACGGTCAGCAGGTGGGCGGCCCGCCGGCAGAAGCGACGGTCGGCGGCCGGCCGGCGCCAGAGTCGTTCCACATGCCCCACGCCGTGCAGCCAGCCCGACACACAGCTCGAGACAGAGAGAACCAGAGTCACAGCCAGAGGGTGAGAGGCAGAGCGAGAGAGGAGACACAAAGAGAGCGCGGGCGGCGGTCCGGCGCCGGACCGGCGTCTACTCACTTGCGCCGGGGGGAGATGGTGGGGGAGGGAGGACGGTACGGAGTGCGGTACCACGTCATGGGCCGAGGTCGAGTGCGCCGCCACACCCATCTGCAACAGCCAACCACGGCCGGCGTCAGCGCGCGCGCCGGCCGCGCCCTCCCGTCTCAAGCGCGCGAGCCCGCCTGTCCGCTCAGCTCGACTCGGCGCGGTCACCGGCCAAGGCGGGGTTAGCAGCGACGGCGGCGGCGGCGGCAGCAGCAGCGGCGGCGGCGGCGGTGGCGGCGGCGGCGGTCGGACTCACCCCTCGCGGGATCTGGGCCGGGTAGTAACTGCCAGGCGCGCCGGGCGCCGGCAGGCCCGGCACGCCCGCGCCGTTCAGGCCGTCGCCGTACGAGGCCATCTTCAAGTACTCCTTGTTGACGCAGTTGCGCAGGCTGTGGCCGACGATGGCGCGCCGGATCTCGGTGGCCGCGTTCTCGCGCAACTCGCGGAAGGATGCCTCGGAGTAGTAGGCCGCGTGCGGCGTGGCGATGATGCTGTTCATCACGTCCTTCAGCGGACCTGCCGGTCGACAGCGGTACCGTCAGTCGACCTTCTCAGGCAGACGCCCGGCACCTGGGCATGTCAGGTCGATGCTCCCGGCGCCGTGCCGTGCCGTGCCGGCGGCGATACCGACGCAGGTGGCGTGCCGCGCGGACCACCGACGGCTCGTAAATCCGGCAATATGCACGGCCGGCAGCCGAACGACCGGCCGTACGCTGCACGTGTACCGGCCGCTGTTACCAGGGCTCCTGTGGGGAGGCGGCGACCGCCGCTACCCAACGGCCCAGGAGCACGACACCGCGAGCGACAGAGAAACACTGCCTGCTGTGATTACGGCACACACACGGACCACGGAGCGAACCAACGACTAAAACCCCACCGAGGACTTTCCAGCGGCATGGTGCACACGCGGCCTGGCACACAGTTTACAATGTAAGGTTTGCAATGTCGAAACACAGCAGGAATTTCAACAAGTGGCCGTCAGGCAACTGGTCTGAACGCTAACTCCGGTTGTGGGCTGGATATTTTACGGGCCCTCAGTGAACGCGGCAGCCGGCCGGATCGATCGCTGACATCCTGGCCCACTGCACCGCACCCAGCGAGCCGACACCAGCCACCCCCTCACGGTACAGAGCAGGTCGGCCCGCCGGCGGCGCGCACCTTGGAATATGTTGTACGGCTCGTTCCTGTGGACGTCGAGGGCAGCGGCGCGGATCCTGCCGTCCTTGAGGGCGGCCGCCAGCGCGTCCTCGTCCACCAAGCCGCCACGAGCCGTGTTCACCAGGAACGCCCCTGCGGCGGTCACCAGGTCAGGTCAGGCCAGGTCAGCGAGGAAGTTCAATCCCGGCCGCCTTTGCACCTTTCTGGGAACACCCAGCGGTACAGAAAAGCAACGTGCGATAGCAGCGACACAAGGCGTGTCGCCACGCCGTTCCACCTATTCGACACAGACATCTTCAGACAAGAGTAACAAAGGTTTCCATCAAAGATTCCCAATAAGAACATTCGTAATGACAGCAATGACAGCAATCTACACACATCCAAGACGGTACATTTATAAGAAAAGGAAACCATATTTTGTTACCCCACGACAAACAACGTTTATCCGACGGTTTTTCCTGTGGTAAGGACAACCAGCCGTTTTCTTTCGAGCGACGTCCGACGGGCAAGTTCTTCACACCACCGCTTAAAGCAAACCATCAACGACCGAATCCGAACGTGAACTCGAAACGGCGCCATGAATTCTACACATCTCCCGACCAAAGGACCCGACCACGAGCCGGCAGCACGAGCCTCGACATAAACCGGCCGAAATCTGGCAGCGGGGGCGTCCCGACCGCCGCCCCCTCCCCGCCCCACATCGAACTGGGCAAAACACGCGCCTCCGCCAGAGCACGCGCCCGACTGTTTATCGCGCCGTACTGTCTGTAGTCAGTACAAACCGGAAACGAGGCCGCAACAAAAACCAACGGCCCGGCGGCGCGGCTTCCCTGGCCGTCTCAGTAAGGCCCAGGTCACCGTGCCACGGCCAGAGCCAAGCCCGCCGGCCCGGCCCTTCAACGGCGCCGGCATCCAACCTACCTGGCCGCATCTGTTTGATCGTGTAGTCATTGATGAGGGTGTGGTTGTGCTCGTTGAGCGTGCAGTGCAGGGTGACGCAGTCAGACTGGAACAGCAGCTCCTAGAACGGGCGCGGTCAGCATCAGAGCCCAGCCGGCGGGATTTCCTCCACTCTCCAACCTCAGGCGAGATTTTCCGGAAAACGCGCGGGCCGCCGCCGTGCCCGGCTGGACAGCCGAGCGCCGGCGGCTGTGCACGCCGAACCGGCTCTCTCCGGCAGGTATTGATCGGTGCCGGGCGGCGGCGGCCACCCGGCCGGGTCACCACAGATGGGGTCGGCGGCGGCAGCGGCGGGGCCGGAGCCGGCCCGGCCAACAGCCGCTCTCCAGCAACTTGGCCACCGGCTGCCCCCAATTACCGGCCAAAGGTCGCTAAACAGACTCCGGCGGCCGGAGAGGTGGGGGGGGGGGTGGGGGCGGAGCAGCCAGCCGGCAGCGCTGCCCCCGCTTGGACGCCGGTGCCAGGCCGGAGCCGCGAAAGGCCGGGCACGCGCGGCCGGGACACGGGAGCGCCGCCCGCACTCTGTGACATGGATCAGGCCGATCAATACCAGAGCGGCTGGCCGCATAGGTGGGGAGTCACAGCGGCCGCCGCACCTGGTGACACGCGCGTATACCCAGGAGAAAATGCCACAGATTGTCACCAGATGTGGCAGAAACACACCATAACGCAGACAGCATCCGGGAACCGGCCGTCTGCAAATGTGCACGCACCTACTTCCACCGCAGACATCTGCAGCTCCTACACTTCGATAAAACCGTACGGCCTCAACATGCAGGTCCCACGGGAACCCCGTAACATCGAGCTAACGAGCTGATACCAAACGAACGCAAACACCAACAGATCGTACACATCCCACGCTAACGACGCAGCCACACCACAAAGGAGACTATGAACCTTGTAACAGCCCAGTCGGCCCGCTCACGGCGCCGGCACAGCACGAGACGGGACGCTGCCGCCCGACCACCCACCTGCAGTGTGAAGACGCGTGTGATGCCCAGAGCCCGGTCGATGCCGTCCTGGATGTATGGATCGTAGAAGATGACGGCGAATCCGAACGCCTTGGCCCGCAGCGCCACCGCCTGCCCGATCTTGCCTAGGCCGACGATGCCCAGGGTGTCGCCGCGGATACGCGCCGAGCCGTTAGCTGCGTCCCGGATCTGCCAACGTCAGGTCCAGGTCACGTCCAGGTCGGCGCCGGGTCAAGTCCGGATCGCGGCCGGCTGGCTCAGCTTTTCCAGGCCGGCACAGGAGAGCGTCCCGGTGGGTGACGCTGACGGCGAGGCTGTGGCACGCTGCGCTCGCGTGGTCCCGAGCCCCACGCGGTGTCATGAGGTTACTCCGACCCGCAGACAGTGAGTCACGTGGCCCGGGGTTACAGTGCCGAGACAGTGCCTCGGCCGGGCCTGTGTACACACTACGAAACCCACACACAACAGAGCAATAGTCCTGAACATACAATGAAGTTGACTAGTCTTGGGCTCTCAACGCAAAGTAGCTACAACCGACCACGAGCATGAAGCCCACATCCAGGTACGACGTGACGTATCTGGGTGTCATATGGCGCGTTTCAGATAAACGCTACGACAACGGTCGAGCCAGTCGAAACCACAATCGGTGCGATCGCGTCTGAATGGACTGAGCCAATCCTGGCCAGTTCAAATCAACATCCGTGATCAAACTGTCACAACAGAAACAGACAACAGAAACATATGACCTAACACCAAATATGAAACCTCATGTCAACACTCCACAAGTGTGTTTGCATCGTATTTCGGTCACCTTTCGCGTACGATACCAGAAGCTAATAGCACGGTCGTTCGCTTTAGCCGTTACATGGGTACACCACTTTCTGACACCATTTTCAAACTCGAAATTACAATATTACATCACACTAGCTCTCTAAACGCCTCATTTCTGCAGCCGAGAGATCCAAATCTCCGGTCCGGACAGGTTCGGCTCGGTGATCTCTGCTTCAGCGTCCCAATCTCGCGGCCCGACAGACACAGATTTTGGCGGCCGATCTCACGGCCCCAGGCGCCGATTTCAGCGGCCGATCCCGCGGCCGGACGCCGATTTCAGCGGCCGATCCCGCGGCCCGACGCCGATTTCAGAGGCCGATCTCGCGGCCAGACGGCGATTTCAGCGGCCGATTCCGCGGCCAGGCGCCGATTGCAACGGTCGATCCCGCGGCCCGACGGCGATTTCAGCGGCCAATACCGCGGCCTGACGCCGATTTCAGCGGCCGATCCTGCGGCCTGACGCCGATTTCAGCGGCCGATTTCAGCGGCCGATCCCGCAGCCAGGCGCCGATATCAACGGCCGATCCCGCGGCCAGACGGCGATTTCAGCGGCCGATCCCCCGGCCTGACGCGATTTCAGCGGCCGATCTCGCGGCCAGGCGCCGATTTCGACCGCCGACATCGCTGCAAAACAGTAGAGTTGCCACTTGCCGCTGGAAACGCCTAGGGGTAGGTTGACTACCCCCGAGAGTTTCCAACAAACTTTTGTATCAGAGTTATTCCCATTCGAAGGCGCGCCCAACTTCCACGGAAAACGGACAACTTCAAATTACCGAAGTTAGCTGGCCTTAAAACTTCCCGAGAATTCCACCGGCAGTTTGCCACCAAGTTATCGAAAATAATAGTTGAGAGAAGTTTGGTAATCAAAGTGGCCCGAGTTTTAATGGCAAGTTCCCGAACGGTGCAAACACAAAAGTTGGCGACCGAGTCGGACCGGACGCGGTTCACACGCGAAAAGCCGTGCCTGTCGACGCAACGGCCCGGCTGATGACGTCAGCTGTCAGTCCGGAGACGTCACTGGCGCCACAGCCGGGATAGTTTCGGCCGCACTGTCACCGGGAAACTGACGCATCCAAAACGGCTTATCGACTGGTCTGTGTTTGGGCGAGGTCGCCGTTTGCCGTGACGTCACTGTGTCACCGCGTCCCTGTCACAGTCAGCTTCACAGGGACCGATTGCCTCACACAACAACATGCACCGATATCTGGGACTTCCCTACGGAGGGCTTCACCGGGTTAAGCACAGGCGCTGGCTAAGCCTCGAGCCACTATCTCCCCTGATCTCCCCAAACCGAGACCGCTGAAATTTCGCCAGCGCCGCGGCAGCGGGCAGTGGGGGGTGGGGGGGGGGGGGAGTGGGCAACGGGGAGCCCGCGGACCGGACGTGTGACGACACAGGACAGCGGGCCGACCTATCGATCCGGCCGCCAACGCGGCGCGCGTCCCAAGGCTCCGGAGAGGGAGGGTCCGGCCTAACCCAACATGGCGTCCGAGCAGTCGGCGCCCCTCGCTCTTGAGGCCGACCGTCCCGGCCGCCGGCCTGTGTCGGCCTGATCCTGTGACGCAACGCGCGCATCCAAGCACGAAGCCCAGCTGACCGCCGAGTTAGGCAGCTCGTGAATTTCAACACACTAGTTTTGTAAAACAAGGCCCAGCAATACGCGAAATCACGAGCCAGGACGCCTTTGTCAGATGACTTTGGTTTTGGTTGCACAGATGTTTTTGGTTACACAAAGCCAGAGCTAATCCCACATTCTCCGGCTCCCAACTACAACACAAACGAGCTGAACTGCCTCGCCAGAAAAGCATCCCCTCCCAGTGAATAGAGCTCCGGCGACCAAAAAAAAAAAACACCAGTCTCATCACGTCCTAACCCATTCTAAAACCACCAGCCAGGCAGAAGCCGCGGTCTAAGCTGTCGGGACGCGAGGGGGAGGGTCGGGGGGGGGGCGGACGCGGGGTCGGTGGGTACTCACCGCGTCCGGACCGGTGAACTTCTTGTCTTCGGAGACCATGCGCGCCAGCCAGTAGGTGCGCCGGTAGAGGTTCAGGATCATGCACATGGTGGAGTCGGCCACCTCCTCCACCAGGTAGCCCGGCACGTTACACACCGAGATGCCCAGCTCGGCGGCCGCCTGAAACGGAGCGCGCTCATTAGGCCCGTGTCAGACTGGGCTCGACTGGCGGCAGACGGCCGGCTCGTGCCAGTCTGAGGAGCCCGGACCAGTCTGCTTCTCTCCGACCATGGGAAAACCAACCGTCACCTGTGAACGGTGCCCATGGAACACTATCGTAAATAAGGACAGGAAAAGACGGCCTTGAACAAAATGCCACGTCGTCCTCAACATTGGCAAAGGTAATGCAGCTCGACTTGCAGAATGTACCCTTACGAATCTGATCACGCATGTTCGTAAAAAAACGAACAGACACGACTTGCCGGCAACGGAAGTCGCGAACGACACGCTGAGGCGTCCTGCGATGGACGACCATTCGCCCCTCAGCTAGACTCACCGGCACCGCAGCGCCACGTCAGCGCCGTGTTCGGTGACACAGGACCATTACATCAGCGAAATTCACACGGCAACGTCACGCCCGGGCTGTCGTAACACCTGCGCTACCGCTCAGCTGATGCTTCGCTTGCGGCGTTCCTGAACTGACCGCACCACGGGCGCAAACATGCGTATCCAAAACCGAGCTCAACGGCTGAAAATAGACATCGAACTTGATATCATTCGCCGGTTATATGAATTCATAACTAGGCTACCGTAGTACTTCTGCTCACATGTGTCCAACAAGGCATCTCGATGCGGGGATTGCGGCTTTAATTGCACTCTATACTGCAGCGCAAATACGGCCAGTTATCAGTACATAAATGACGTCAATGGTCGCGAGCCGCACGAAGCTGGCTGTTGTAACGTCGCACGCGTCTGAAAAAACGCCAACGCCAACATAAGCAGCAGACACTGACCGTCTGCCTTTCCGTAGGAAACATGTCTCAGCAGTCCCTGCGCGACATCGCGTCCCATGCAGGTGGCGAGCGCAGCTACCGGCCCCTGACGTCACCGCGGGCCGTGACGTCATGTGAGGGCGCCGCGTGACGCAGCCAGCCAACACCATCGCCCCGTCCCTCGCACCACATCAGGAGCGCGTTATCATCGGCCCCACTCCCGTCGGGCGACCCGTCGGCCACTTTAAACGGTTCCAGACGGCGCGCTGCTGGCGCGGCCACCTGCGCCGGCGGGCCTGGGAGCGTCCGGCCGCCGACTCCCAGGCCCCGGCGCCGCGTCCCACAAGGGCGCGCCGCCCGTGGGAGACGCGTCGGCCCGGAGACGCCGGGTTCGCACGCTCTCGGCGGTGGCGCGCCGAACGACACCTGCCCCCCCCCCCCGCCCGTCGCCCACGGTCCGGCCGCGCCAGCTATCGATCGGCGGATACAGGGCGGCCATCGTTCGCCGGCGTCCGGCCGCCACGCGTTCAAAAGTGGCCGCCGCTGGCCGGCGGTCAGCGCGTATCGACCGGCGCCTGAAACTCGGCGATATCGCCGCCTCCCGGGCCGGCAATCTAACCAATATCGCCAGGCGTAGCGTCGCAGACAATGGCGCGCGCGCGCCCCATCTTCGCGTTGACGAAATCAGTATATCGCGCCCGGCGTCTGGCGCGGCCGCGCCAATCGATGCCCGCGCGCAAGAAGGGCGTATCTGCGCAGTGGCAAGAAGGGCCTACGCCGGGTGCAATCTATCTGGTGACGCGGCGAAAACCGAGCCGGTGAGCGCGCCGCCCGACTTGGAGGAGTCCAAGCTGAACCAGAGGGGGGACACGCTGGCCAGCGTCCGCACGTTTCGTTGTCGGGAAGTTTCGTCAGACTCAGCGGCGTTTTACCCGAGACCGCGCCAGCTGACGGCGCTCCACTACCCACGCGAACGCTATAAAAGAACACGATCAATGCCCGGTTTAATGGCCCGATCAACGGAAGTGTATTACCGCACCGGAACTAGCCTTGGCGTCCGACGCTCAACATAGAAAACTCACAGCCGAGTGTGTTTCTAAAACAAATACCACATCTGTGACGACATCAAACAGCCGCAGGAGGCTGCGGATTTATGGCAGCGCGTACCATGACCATAGATCTGCGGAGTGAGCATGGGTGTTCCCGCTGGCCGGCTGTGAATCGATGCCAGCCAATCATTGATCCCAGGAGGCCGGAACGGCGCCCGTCGGTTCGACACGCGGCGCACGTGACTAACGGGCCGCCCCCGCCGCAGCTGTGCCGGAGCGGCCGCCGCCACGTCATTCATCACAGCCCGAATACACCAAATCGTTTACGCCGATGCCATCGACGCCGTCATGCTCAACTGCGGGAGTTCAGCGAATTCCGCGACCACCCACGTAAGGCTGAAAAAGGCGTTTTTGGTGCTGAAAACCATCAGAAATCACGCGCTTGGAGAATATTTTACATTCTAAAGTTTGCTCGTGTTTCCACTAAGGTGACACATTGTAACCTTACTGCGAAGCTTCTACCCCTGCAAGCAAATGACCCAATCTGCATTCAGTAAGAAAAAGGTACTGACTTACCACGAATATTGGGCGCAAACGACCAATCGCAAACGCAAATCGGCGCGCCCGGAAACACCAATTAACAACAAAACGCCACGAATGCCAACAATATTACTCGATACAAAACATAATAAACCAGTACTATTCGCAAAATTCTGTGCTACTAAACAGAAATGATTCTCAGGCACAAAGAACAACCAAATTTCCAACCCTGATCCAGTTTCCCATCCCTATGGCGTACTGACTGGGCCACAAGCGACGATTTTCTCCGGGCGCTCAATCAACAGACACGTGTCACCTTCCCCGGACACCGTTCCTGTACGGGCGGCCGGCCGGCCGGACGAGCACGGGGCGGGCGCGGGCCGCGTCACCCGGGCCGGACCCGCTCCGCCGGGGGACGCCGTTTCAGGAGGTGCCACCGACGGCGCCGCGTCACCCCACCAAGGCCGAGCACACCAAGGCCACCTGTCGCCGCTGAGCGGGCGTCGCCGGCCGGGCTACCAGCGCCCCTCCCAACCCCACCCGTCTGACCCTTTCACCGTACCGGCTTCCGCCCCCCCCCCCCGCCCGCCGCCAGCGACCGAGTCGAGTCCCGTGTCGCAACTGCAGGGGGAGGGGGTGCCGACACGCCGTCCAACGGACGATGCCGCCCGTCGGTTGGTCGGTCGGCCAACTTGCCTCGTCCGCCGCGCAAGTTCGACCAAGTTAAGCCGCTCAAAAGTTGGTCGGTCGCCGGCGCGCCGAGCTGAAAAGTTGGGCCAAGTTGGGCCGGGCCGTGCGGGGCCGGCCCGGGCGCGGCACGGAGCGGGCTTCGGTTTCCCGGCGCCGCCGCCGCTTTCTCCGCGTTCGTGCGGTCGCTCGGGAGGGCGAAACCGTACAACTTTCGTCGGCGGCTCCTCCCGACGGCCGCCCGACACCGGCTCCGGTGTGTCGACCGACCCCGGCACAGGCAGGGGCCGGTCACCATTGGACCCGGGTGCAGGCCGAGACCTGTCACCATCGGACTACGATACAAAACAAACTGGTCACGATCTAACCACGGACAGGTCGTGATCATCAGTAATCTGTCTACAAACAAGCCGTGACCTGAACCGAAACCAGGGCACCATATGACTCCATGTCGTCCCCGGCCGGGAAGCAACGTGCTCGGCGGCGCCACGTCAGCGAGAGGACGTCCCCCCGAGGCCACGTCAGCGAGACGACGGGTGGAGGGGAGCGGCGCCGGCCGGCCGACAGAAGCCTACGCGCCTGGTTACAGAGGCAGGGACGGCGGGCCGTGCACCGGCCCAGACGCCAAGCAACAAAAACGGCCGCACGTCCCGGCCGAGAACCACTGCGACAGCGCGAGCCGCCGCCGCCACGCACCGAAGAACTTTCGCAACGGCTGCTCACCAGATGACAGCGGCAGCGGCGGCGGTGGGAGAGGGGGGCGGGGGCCGCCACCAGTCACTGACCGCAAAGCACAGCGGCCGTGCCGTGGCTGGCGGCCACCGCCAGCGGGTGCCGGGCCGACCGAGCGTCGGCCCCGCCTCCCGTCACCCCGCTCACGAATCGATCCACCCCACCGGCCGGCCGGCCCAGCGCGCCCACGCGCTGCCCGCTCGGCGCGGCCGCCACGCCGGCGGCGCGCCCGGTCGCCCGGGTTACCAGGTAGGCCGGCGGCGCGAGGTAGCAAGATGCCAGATACGCCGCGCCCCGGACAAAGGCGAAGCCCGGCCGCGTCAACCGATCCGGCGAGATAGGCCGTTCTTGCGCGCGGGCTGGCGCCGCCGCGCGTCAGCCGCCCCCTGGTCGCCGGGGCGGCCAGAATCCGGGCTGGCTGGCGCGCCGGCCGGCCGCCGGCGGTCCGGCTGCAACCGGCGCGGCGTCTGGCCGCCGGCCGGCCGCGGCGCCGCGGAACGCATTGATCACGCCGCGGCCCGAGCGGCTGAGAGCGCCGCCGGGGGGAGGTGGCCGGTCAGCGGCGCTAACGGACAGCCGAGCGGCGAGGCGCCGGCCCGGTCGTGACTCATCGGTGGCGCGGCGCGACGGCCGCGGCGCGTTGCGGGGGAGCCGTCGTCAGGAATAGGCCGTTCGCGTCGGCCGGCGCCGCCACTAATTTTAGTGCGGCCCGACGCCGGCTCGATGGGAGCGGCGGCCGGCAGACTCCCAGCGGCCGCCGCCGGCCCCCTCCCGCCAGCGTACTACAGACGGCGCCGCGAGGTCAGCGCGTCAGCTGACGCAGGCGCGCGCGCCCGCCTTTGTTCGGGCGGCGTTTTTTTTCGGCATCGATCGGCCGCTCCCGCCATCCCCTGTCCGGCCGGGGACGGACATGACTCGTTCCGCGAACCGCGCGGCGACAAACAAACGGCCGTCCTGCCGGGCCGGGCCGGGCCGCGCCGCGCCGGGCCGGAGGCCGAACGGTGCCACGTGGCGCGACCGTGGCCGGCGCCACTCCACGTCCGCGGCAGGCGCCGCCGCCGGGTCGGCCCGGCCCGGCGCCGACAAGGTGCGAACTCGGCGCTACCACTGACCTTGATGTCGATGTTGTCGACGCCGCTGCCAACGCGCACGATGATCTTGAGCGCCTTGAACTTCTCCAGATCGTCCTTGGCCAAGCTGATACCGTGCCACATAAGGGCGCCAACAGCCTCATTCAGTACCTGCCGAAAAGAACGGAGTCATCAACACACGGTTAGGGCACAATTATTTCAGCACCTACCAGCGGAATCGGACCCATTCAACCGGGACTCAGAGCATCGACATCACCGCATCGACAAGACGGTGAGCGGCCGGGCTCGACGGCAGCATTACCATCATCACGGAAATCTCCTCTAACGGTGACTACTAATCTACGCATACAAACACTTCAAACTCCATAAATGGCAGTTTGTGAGCTGCAAGCTGTCTGCAAGTATCCTGTCCATAAACCGCCCTCTTCACTGTGCCATGAAAGGCTGGTAACTGGTTCGCCAAGTCCACGTCACAAGGGTGACGCAGTTCACCGGCAACAATGTGCCCAGTCAGCTACTGCACGCCACAGCGGCCCCGTCACGCCGTCACGGCCCATACAATGACGTTACGCGGCCCCGAGCCGGGCCGGCCAACGGCCGCGGTGACGACAACGCGGGTCGTTACGGCCACCGTGACGGTTGGGTGACGTCACGCGGCGCCGTGTCGCCGGCCGGACCGCGGCCGACCCCATCACATTCGCGGCTCCCGCCAGCGAGAGGGGGGCTGTCATCCACTCCCCCAAGTCGGGCCTTGTGGCGAAGTCCACTGTGTACGACCGTTTCCTTGTATAAATCATAATGCCGCAGTTCGTGGCACATCTCTTACACAACGACGGTGTACGGACGCTAACGACAGGCGTACACTTGTATCTTTCTATGTGTCTACCCAACCAGACGCGCAACAAAGGCGTGCGAGACTTAACATCAGAAACTGCCTACATGACCAATGATTCGTCATCCTTTTACCGTAATTCGTTTTTACTCTCCCATTCCGACTCGGTGCGGATTGAACTGCAAACGAACCCCTCCTTGCCTTTAGGTGCTATTAACCAACCTGTACGAAACAATTGGTAAACTGAAATTACAACTCCCAGCGCCCCTCTTGACTCCACAGAACCAGTGGTCGCGACGGAGCCGGCAGCTGATCGCATACAGCTGTACTAGCGACCCAAGCGAAGTACGTAAGCGACCATGTTGTTACATCGCTTCGCTTACCCGTGCGCCGATACGAATGCTGCACGGCTAGTTTGGCTTGTCTGACCTTTTGACTTAGACGAACCTCGCCATACTCCTAATTCAGGTACGCTACAGTCATATGAAAAAAGTGGGTACCCGTGACAATGGAATAAACGAATGTGCTTAAACCAGCAGACAGGACGGAACCGGCAGAACAACGCTATTTATCGCCGTATCATTATTAACGAATGCCACCGTAAATAATCCGGCAGCACACAGCCCACCGTTTCGACGTTCACGCCGACAACAGTCCTGGACATCAGCGCTTCATCGCGACACAAAACGACACCGAATACCAGCACGAGATATCCGGGCAATCGCAGATCGCAGGCCGCCGCCGTTGCACAGAACCGGAGCCCGGTCGGCCCAGTCCTCAGCCCTGCCAGTCTCAGCCCGAAAACCAGTCCCAGCCGGTCCGGTCCGGAGACAACTGTTGCTCAGCTGATAGCGCCCTGTTGCGACCCGCAGAGTCGCGGCTTATTGGTCTCCTCACACGACACGCTAAAGCGAAACGTCATGGAAAAACTCCGCGCCCGGCTTCGTGCGGTACCGTTTATTTTGAAATCATCTGATCAATTCCTCGCCAGTTCCGGCAAGCAGAACACCCAGCGGCACCATCTTTCGCAGCTCCAGGCGGCGAAACGGCGGTCCGCGGGCCGACCGTCTCCCGCACGCACGTCCGGCCAGCAGCGGCACCGTCACTTCGGCGCCGCGCCGCGCCGTCATCCGCGACCCACGCCAACGTCATAGACGTCTTCCAGAGTCCCAGACAATTCCTTCCGCTCCCCGCACACGGTCGCGGCCGCGGCCCCGCCAGCCGACCCGCCACCTGTCCAGCGCCCCCTCATCCCCCCCCCGCCTTCCACCGTGCACTGCAGCATGCAAAACAAAGACGGCGGCGCGTCTGCAGACGGCCCATCCCCCTCCCCCCGCGGGCGGCGGGCGGGCCCGGCGCTGGCGGTATTGACAGGTCCGGCCGGGCCGAGCGGCCGCTTTCACCGGCGGCCGGCCGGCGGCGCGACAAGTTCAACGCTCGCGGCACACCGATCTCCGGCTCCGGCTCCGGCGCCGCCCGCCGCCCGCCGGGCCAAGCCGACCGGTCCCCAGGCCGGACGCCAATTAATAACCCCCACGCCCGTCGCCGGCCCGCTCGCCGACAGCGCACTAAAAAACCGCCCTTCCCCGAACGGCCGCGCCAATCCAACTGGTTTAAACAAGGGGTGAAGTTAGTCGCCGGGGATAGAGTCGTCGCCAACTCGGCGGAAAACTTCTCGCCAACTTTCCAGATTTCCAACATTTCGGATCTCGGCAGTACATCGGGTCGTCTCGGCACGCGCGACGCCCGGTCGATCGGTAGGCAATGCCTGCGGCGGCCGCCCGGCCCGCCCCATGCCCCCCCTCTCCCGGCCGACAATATGGCGGCGGCAGGCGCGCATACCGCCGGCCGCCAGCGCCGCCTCATCTCGACCGTCCGGCCGTCAAGTGGCCTCACCCGGCCCACCCTGTTTATAAAGCGGCCGGCGCGCCGGTCGGACCGCGTGCAAAAACGACCTATGTCGCGGCGCGCGCTAATGGACAGGCCGCTGCCGGCTGGCGCGCCACCGCTGCGTGGCGGGAAGAGCGGGCGGCGCGACGCCGCGCCTTAGGCGGTCGCCCTGCTGGCGCAGCGGCGCCGCGACCGGCGGTGAAATTCGACCTGCCGGCGCGCGGCGGCGCACAGGTGCCGCGCCACTGACGCCGGCCCGGTGGCGGTGGCGATGGCGGCGGCGGCAGCGGTGGCGCGAGACGGCGGCGGCGACCGGCCGAACCCGCCGAGGTCGGCCGGCCGCCAAACACGGCAGCGCCCCGCGCGCCCCGGGCCGGCCGCAAAAAACGAGGCCCCAGGAATTTCAGGTTGCGGTGGGCGGACGGCGGCCCACGGCCGGGCCGGCGCGACGCGTCACGCTCTCCCACAAAAGAGCGGCGGCCGCCGTCGCCGCCGAGATGATAACGGGTCCGCGTCGCCGCCGCCGGTTAGAACTAGAATGGCTTGTTGCTCGGAATGAACAACAGCCGAGTGAAGCAGTCAGCGTCCAGCGTCCGCGCTTCGGCAACTCCGGCAGCGCGAACAATGGCGTCACGCAGTCAGAAATTCACAACGGAAATACCGGCCGAGTTTCCAAGAACGCTCATGGTCCCGAATTCCCCCGCCCCCCTCCCGCTAACCGCTGAGCCGTCCGAACCGTCCGCCGCGGTACCGCGAGACGACGGCCTGACGTGTCAAACGTGACTGGACAGGCTCGCCGTGGCCTGGTGGACCGGCCTGAATCTCGCCGAGCCGGCCCGTCCGCCCGCGGAGACTATCACGGCTCGGCGGCTCGGCCGGGCGGCGGGAGATCCGCGGCTCAATGGTCCTGCACGGCGGCGGAGGCCGACCCAGCGCCTCCTGTCCGCGGCGCAGGTCCGGCCGCCGAGTCCAGCATAAATGCCAACTGACCGCCGGTCCGAAGCCGGGCGTGCAGGGTCCGCGGCGGGACGGCGACACACGAACACGGTGCGCCACGACGCCGCCATACGCCGGGCCGGGCGCCGCGGTCATGCCGAGTAACCGCCCGGCCACGGTTGACACGCAGCACGGCACGCATCTCTTCACCGGGTGTCACAAGACGGGCACTCAACAGCGCGTGACGCAGCGGCAACAATCTCCCCGATCGAGTTACGACAGCCCGCCAATGGCCAGCAGCGCCACAGCCATTCCCCGTCCTACAGAAAAACAATCTTCTGGGCCCCGCCCGACTCACCTTCTCGTGGATCTCGGAGGTTGACTGGGCGTCGCAGAAGGCGACCGTGGCCACGTCCTTCAGGATGGGCATCTCGACCGAGCAGTCCCGGCCGTCCAGCAGAGCCACCAGCGGCCGCGGCATCGGCCCGTTGCTGATGGGGCCGCGCGCGTCGACGCGCGGTCGCTTGTTCACCGGAGCGCCGGCCGCCAGCATCGCCGCCCGCAGCTGCCGGCCAGCGCGCGCACACCGCGTTACTGAGGCCGGCCCGCCGAGCCGACCGGACGGCAGCCGGCGAGCAGAGCGCGCGCGCGCCGCCCGCCGGGGGAGCGGGAGGGGGGGGCGCCGGCGAGGGGCCGGGTGGGGAGAGACTGGCGGGGGGAGGGGACGGAAGTCGGGAGGGACAGAGCGGCACGGACCGGGCCCGTACGCCGCCAACACCGGCCAAACACGGAACACGACAGGTGGATTCGACGAGTCACAGCGAAACCACGCCCGAGTGAGCTTTCCGGTTACAAGTAAGGCAACAGGCGTGATACAACAATGTGAAAATCCTACCAATTTGAATCTTGACATCCAATTACTCATGTTTTTACATTGCTTAAACATCAAAGCAATTGCTAGACTACAGTCAAATTATTATCTCGTCATTCGACAGTGATCGTTCTGTCTCAAGCTCTTCGACATGGGAAGTTCTTCCAATCAGATCAATACTGGCTGGGCCACGCACGAATTACGAGTACGTGGGAGTAGACCATGCTATTAAAAGACGACTCACGTAACATACCACTACACCTCAACCTATCTCATCCTTTAACTACACGCAAACAACACAGGGACAAGAGCAATCTACACGCAACTGATCCTGTCACATACAGATAAATCCCCACCACCCCACCAACAAAAGAAATTTCACACTGCTCCGAATCCATCGCAAATGAGCGGACTCAAAGGGGACAGCGTCGCCAGGGTGGCTGTCCCGCCCGACAAACCAAGATCCTGCCGGTGCACGCGATAGACAACCACAGCGCCGGGCCGGCCGGCCGGCCGACGCCGCCAGAGACGAGGGAAACCCGACAACCGCGCGCTCTAAAACAGCCGCCCCACCTCCGACATAGAAAGTTCTGCGAGCGGCAGTCAGCTGACGGTCCGACCGTGCCGGTGCAGCTGGCACCCACATGGCCGACGTCAGAGCGGGCCAGCGCGGCCCGGACACCTCCCACCGGGTCACCGGCTCCGCCAGACGGCGAACGACCGACACCTCACACCACTCCTGCGGTTTTAGTCGCTATCGCCACGCATGCTTCACGAAATAACGCCGTGCCGATCACAGCGTCTCTGGTAGTTCATGATTGGCGGCAGATTTGTTCCGCGGATCGTGCTCCCTCTCGCCATGTACCTGGGCCAACTGCACGAGGCGCGAGTCTGCAGGCGACGTTAGGCGGGGAAGGGGAGTTCAGGAGTCGCCGCCGGAGAAGAGGGGGGGGGAGGTGGACGCCGCCGGGCCGCGCCGAGGAAGAGCGCTGGCGGCCGCCTCGGCACCGATCAATAGACGATAGTCGGGGCGGCCGCGGTGCCCGACACACAGCCAGCTCATGGTGCCAACCGCCGACCGGAGAGAGGGACGCGCGTCCCCCTCGCCGACTGTGCCCGGCGCACGAACGCCACGGCACGCCGACTTTCACGGCCGGCCAGACCGCGGCAGCACGCACCGACAGGGCCCGATCACGGCCACAGGGCCGGCTTCGGGTCACGACAGGCGGCACACCACCGAATAGAGGCAAATCAACGGGGAAATGCCGGAGAAACTGGCGCTGCCTAAATCCGAGCAGCGGGGATATTGCGATCGAGTCGCCCGCTGGCCGTGACTAGCAGCCCACCGACCACGCTGCCGAAAGTGCAAAGAACGATGGAATCTGTCCGTAGCTGGTAAGAGAGAACTACTGACCAACGCACGATAATCGCCAACCTCCGCACGCAGACCATAGTCCCTCCCCACGGACACGCGGATGGCAATGCAGAGTCGCACGCGAGGCCAGAGGTCGGGCGACGGTACGGCGATCGGCTCACAATGGGCGGCGTCGCCATTGTCTCCCGCCCGGTCAGAGGTCAGCCGCACCGCCGCCGGCGGAGGGGGGGGGGGGGCGGCACGCAGCGCGCCATGTCCCGGACGCGCCAGCTGACTCGCGGGCGCGGGACGCCGCGTCCGCCCCCTCCCCCCCACACACCGCACCCAGCCCCCACTACGGCCGCACACCGGGCCCCTTCGAACACGTCACCGACCCGTCATGCGTGACCGTGCAGTGGTTAGGGGATCCAGAAACTGAGCCGGCTGTAGATCAAGTTCGCGAATGCCTCCGGACGTTCATTCATTAACATCAGAAACAGGCTTTCAGACACTCAGAAACTGGACGTAACTCCGCCAAGAGTGTGCCGCGCGGTACACAGTTCACGCTTAATCACAAACGACAGCTAAATGAAAACAACCATGGAGCGTTGATCATCCCGATATCAGGACATGGAAACGCAGGGTCGCGGTAGATTTCTCACCTGAGAAGGCCTTTCAAAGCCGGCTACTATCAGTTAGCTTGTGTACAGACAACCTTGCCACGCCGCCCGGTACCGGTATGCCTGGCGCAAACCACACAGTCGAAACAAAGGCTTGGAAATCACCGATTAAAACGTTCCTCCGCGCGAGGCGCGCACCCGCTCCCCCTGAACGGCCAACCGGAATAGTGCCTGGTCTTGTGGGATGGATCGCAGGTCCGATTTTGCCGATCAAGCCTTCCCTTGTCACTAGAGTCCAATTTCTCCGCTGTAAGGCGTAGCCAACACCCTTATCGCCCAGGCGACATAGGCCCTTCTTACCACTCTATGACCAACACAAGTAAAACAAGAGGAAACAGACTGGCTGGCATGCCTTCCCAAATCCAGTGAAGGTCATAGAGCTCATTTTCCCATTCGGTTAAACGGTCATAATGCCTAATGGTCCCAAATAATAAATTATGCCCTTTTTACATGTGAGTTACGAGAGCAAACTTCGCAGCTTAGGTGAAGTTGGGAAGACGCAGTGCTGTTATGCTGTTAAAATCTGCAGTGCTTGACAAAAAATAGTAATGAAGATAAATCGTACGTGGTAATGTGATATATCATGCAGAACAGCTCACGGCTTTACAGCTGAACACTTTCTGATCGATGATTGGTTATGCTACGGATTATGCGCGCCTGGCGACTGATTACGGGCGTAATCAGCACGGCGAGCGAGTCCTGCGTCGACGAACGGTAATGTCGGCCGTGTGAGAGCAGGAAATAGCGTGACCTTTATCCTACGTGGCAAATGCATAACCTGGAAGAATGCGGGCTTTCATCAAAAGATATTTAGTCCTGTGAAATTTATCAAATAATGTTGCCTGACGCAATTAACAGTGACAAAACCAGGGCCTCCGATCGATTTTTGGCTGGCTGACCTTTTGCCTACCATCCCCGGCTGATCATCTCCGGTCGACCATAGCGGCCTATGTTTTCCGGGCGCCAGTTTCTAACCGACATACGTTGACTAACGTGCAAGTGAAGCGGTTACTGGAACAAAGTTAACGCACGTAGTTAACGAACATCGTCCAACCAACCACATTTTGTTGTCATTTTATGTGATCCGACTGATAAGCTGATCAGGTGATGTAGGTGAAGACAAAGACCAACATGACCCTGTGATAGCCCTCTGAATGACCAGTTGCCAGCTGAACCTAGGGCCAAATATTGGATGCCGCAATGACTCGACGTCGTTTTGCGAGAGCGGGGAGACCAGCAATCTCCCGAAGAAGACCAATAAGGTCGTTGTCGGCCTGCTTTCAGTGGCAGCCATTCACCAGACGTGAAATGCGTCGAGCTCTCTTCGGAACTCTCCGGACGGTGAGTTTCCGGTACGAGGCGAAGAGTGACGAACTCCGCGCGGTTCGTCCCGGACGTCGACGAGTCGTCTGGCGTGCCTCCGGGTGGCAGGGTGAGCGGCGTCTCTGCACCCGCCACAAACCGATCGGACGACGCCGGCCCACAAAAAGCGGTCGGGCGGCGGCGGCGGCGGCGGCGGCGTGAGGCCACTGGCCCTCCGCTCCTGGATCCTGGACGGTGCCCTTCCCCCCCCCCCCACGCCGGACTGATTCCGCCATCGCTGACCGTTTCCGCGCCCCCGGCACGGCAACGTCACACCTTAGCTGCCGCCACAGGCAGGGTCAGGGACATGCGCTGATCCTCGCTGTTTGCGATGGGTTATCGTGGCATTGGCGCTGCATTTGGAAGGACGTCTGCGGATTAACGTATGAGGAGGCCTTAGCGACTGAAGCGCCTGAGGATTCGTTTTCGTTTTGACTGCCTGGAGAATCATCTCATCTGGCCCATTGCCAACAGTCTCGGAACTTCGGACGATAATCAGCTGGAATGTTTTCTCGCTGCAAGGAGGCTTTGAATAGCACTCGTACGTAAAACCCAACGTCGTAATACTTGGATAAGACCCCAATGAGTTGCTAAAAGGGAGTCTATCGAAAGGTCAACGTTTACGCACAACCTACCAATGGCCTGCCAAGAGGTGGGGACGACTTGCATATCTGAGGCGAATTTTTTTCTTGAAACGACTCGGAGCTGTAGTTAGAAAATTGGGGAAAGGTGGGAGCATACACGTAGGGGCTTTTCACCCAGAATGTGGACTTTTGACAAGTTAAGTCACCCAGGGGATGCACCAGACGACGTGAGTTGATGGTGATACCATATATATGGCCGTCCACTGAACAGCGAACTTCTGACGCATCAGGAATGCACTAAAATTCAGATGGAAGAAAATGATCGGAAAATTTCTCTCATATTCGGTCAGTCTCTTTTTTAACGAAACAGCCACATGAGAGGCTGCTGGAAAATTTCGCCAGCAAATATTGACTTATGGGCCAAAAACCCAGCTGTAGAAGCAGTCAGGAGCGTACTTTGCGCCCAAGATTCTTTTGATGAAGTAACCTCGTGGTAGTAAGCTGTATGAAATTGTTTGTCAGTCTGGCTGCCCTCCTCGCTATTTTTTTTCCTAATCAAAAGCTGGGGGGTCGGGCTTGTAGCCCCGACTCCATGAATGCGCCTTTGGGCAACAGCCTCTCATCTGGCTGCTGAGACAGGAAATTATTTATCTTTTGCAAAACGATCCTTGTTTGCTACAGCGATGAATTCCTCAAGATTACAGTACATAAATAGCGCCTAAGAAACTGTATGATTTTAGTTCAGTGATAGTCTTAACTTTCGAAACCATGGAGACGAGCCCACGGCGCAAGGGCGGATCTAGACCATGTGCTAAGGGGGTCAAATCCCCACCCGTGTAGGTTAACCTAACCCTCAAATGTTGATTTCTCCATTTTGATTTCAGCCAGCTTGTTTCGCCATTTTGGAAGTCATGTCATTTAAAATGGAATGTTTTGGAAGCAAGATATTTTATGCCCAAAAAGAGGGCCTGCTAGTCTCCTTTTCCAGACGAAAGGAGGCATTGTGACCCTGATGGCCCCCCTGGGTCCGCCAATGTCAGGGCGTCTGCCGCTTGCCATGCATACCGTAACAGTAAGAATGATGACGAAAAAAGTGGGGGATTATTGGTTATGATGACCTCGGAAATCCCCATAAGATTTCTTTACAAACTAAAAGAAACTTTCAGGAAACCATATGATTTTAGTTCAGTGATCGTCTTAGCTTTTGGGCCGATGGAGTGAAATTTCCATCGATATGCCCGCTAAATGATTTATTTCTTCATTTTACGAGGCGGCGTAAGTTGCTTTTAAGCACACATTTAAACTATTAGTTTCAATAGTCATCGGGTTTACATCTAGCCAAAGCGTCAGCAGTTTTAACCACATTGCCCAGATTCCCAGGTATGCGGCTCAAATAAGCCATAATAATTCAAGATGTATCGGTGAAATGCAATTTATCAATCGCGCAGCACGCCCCGCTCTGAAAAAACGTTCAAAGCTGAGGTGAAATGAGAATGAACTGGACCACTAGGCTCTTCGCACCTCGTTAACTTTCATGCTTAAAGACATGGATATACAGGTATTTGTTTCGTGTCTGGGTAAGTTCTGCTCAGCTGATTCGACACATTCAGCATGAAGCTGAAGTAACAGCTACCGCGAAAAACACCATAAATCTTGCGTAATGCTGGCGGTCATCAGCCGTTGATAAGATTACGCTTTTAGCACAATATCCTCTCCATGAATGCATCAGTAGGCTAAGTATGCATTACATACCTACACATAGCACGCTATGCAGTCGCAGTCAAAAGATTCACACTAACTCAGGGCCCTTAGAAAGCTTTAAAGCTTGCCCTGTTTCCGGAAGCCAAACATGCCTATCGAGTCTCATACGCACAGCTTCGACAGGCGAGCAATCTTCATTCAGCGCTATCGTGGCTGGGCTGCCTCGAATCTCGAGGAGCCGGACGGCGCCGTCCTCTGAGAGCGCGTATGTCGGAGCGCTCGACCGGCACGACCCACTCCTGGGCTCAGGAGCCGGCCGGCCGCGGAAACCCGCCGGCAGCGCGACCCGGCTATTTCGGCCGCTTGAGACCAGCACGATTGACCTCGGCCGATTCCGGGAACCGGCGGCCAGCGGTGCGCCGCGCGGCGGCTGAGTCACCTCCGGCTGGCCGCAGCAGACGAGCCGATTGTCGGAAAATGCGTCGGCCGCAGGCTGCGATCGGAGGAATTTTCGGAACGCTTCGTTCCGAAAATTCAACGATCGTGCAAATGCCAGAGGCCAGGAACAACAATCGCTCCTGGCCCCTGGCGACCTTCAGTGCGTCTGATTCACACACCGCAATCTCACTTTCTTCAGCACCAGTTATTTTGGACTGAGAATAATTGTTCGCTATGGAACGTTTTCGTTTCTCTAGCCTGATACCGATCGTAATGCGTTTGCTTTGTCATCTGTTGCTTTACCACTCCATTTCGTAAAGTTGTCTTTTTATCTTTGCCTAGAATGACAAGGCAGTATGCTCACGGCGACGAATGTACGAACGGTGACAGACCTGTGTGAAGCTTCGTGTGATGTTACGAATACTACGCAGCCTGTACACGAAAGTCCAAGCCGTCGAGGAAAGTCAGCACTGGCGGCGTTGGACTGGTTCATCATCTGTACGTCAGTGAAACATGAACCGCCAACGGGTCGGAGGAACATATTTCGTATCGAGAGCAGGCTGTTAACAGTCACTGGTTGGTAATCCACGTCACCATAGGTGTAGCAGCCCGAAGAGCTGTAGGACGGCGACCCTCCTTCTAGTGGATAGAATGAGCATTGAGCATATGGAGCACCAGCCATCAGTCGGTCAACCGATTCTGCCATTCGGGTTCAGAAAACCTCTGGCTGTTGACGGCGCTGCTCACTCTCTGAATCCGGCGGGCGGACGGCACGGACGGGCAGACCCCTCCGAGCATCGACAGGCATGCAGCTATCTGTTCGCACTGCGGACACTTGCATCTACAGACATCTATTGACACTGTTGATACCGTGGAGACCGCTGAAGCCAACTTTCCATCCCGTGTGTGTGTGTGTGTGTGTGTGTGTTCAGAGAGTACAAATGTGACAGATTTGTATCGCAATGAGTTTTTTTGTGAGAGAAGACACAGAAAATAAAGACATTTAAGGGCGTTATACGATACTTTAAGCTTCAGATAGGCTACTCTGGAACAAACGATATTTCACTTCAGACATGGGGTCGTCGTTTCACCAATGAAGTATCGGGCATCAAGGTTTTATAATACCTGCATGATTTACGAATAAACACGCTGTAAACATGGGATGAATACCTGGCGAGAATGGTGTGACGGTCACATTCCTTTCCCTGATGGCTATAAAAATGACACTGCAGTTTATCACGGAGTGTTAACCGTTATAAATCTAATCGAACGGATGTTAGGTCGAAGGCCGCTAACCGTTCCTAGCTTTCCGCTGTTAACTTAATTAACGGTGTTTGTCGCTTTCTTCTTTACCATACAATTAAACCTTGCAATCGGGAAACAGGGGTCTTGCACAATGTTTTACCAATCAATGACTTCGATCTCTCAGTAGTTATCAAAGCCTTCACGGTAGTTATCGAGCCCACAACCGCTAATGGAACCGGGGATTTCAGGGAAGTGACTCCGTTCTTTCTGTTTTCTGCAGTCTCCAAAAACCAAATGGTCGCGTTGGACGGAGCAGCGGAGGTCTTTTGAAAATGATAACCCACCATTTTCAGAATTGCTCCAGCTGGCCGTCTCAGGAAGATGGCTTATGGTGGGCAGGGGTGCGGAAATTCCTCCACAGGTAACGAGGGGGAGGGGCGAGTATAGGAGCTCTTTGGGCCAATTATTTCCAGTCAACATCCATATGGTCAATGGAAAATAAAGAAGTTGCTGGAGAGGCTGCTTCCTGTACCCCCGCTTCCGCCCCCTTGGTGGTACTACAATCCCCTTTCCAAACAACACTCGCTGACACCATGTTCAATTTGTCCATGACGGCTAAATGCCGCTCGATGTGCGCTGAAAAGATCTGCCCCTGGTCCATTACTGGGCCGCGTTATTTAAATATTGAGCTGGGTGCAATGAGTTTAAACGAGCATTTAAAATGCAACAAATATGACAATATTTTGTTTTCCACACACTGATGTTTATCACGCAAGTTTTTCACATAGATCAGAAGCTATAGTTATAGTTATATATATAGTTATAGTTATATAGTATAGTTATATATAGTTATATAGTTATAGTTATAGTTATATGTATATATATAGTTATAGTTACCTCTTAAACTGCGGAAAGGCTCTGGGGCTTGGCCATCGCCTATCTGGAAAATGGAGGAAGAGGAAGGCCGTCACCATGAGCCAGATAATGTGTCCTTAGGACAGGGACGCACACACATTTCAATGAGGGAGAGCCAAACGGGCCCTTTTCAGGCAAACACAGGGCCACAATGTGTGTGCGAAGGGCCGTTTTTTCGGTGCTATTTGCGCAACGAAAAGGGCCTTTAGCCGCCTTAGCTAAGAAGCAGTGCCTTACACGCCACTGCTTCAGGGAGAGGGTTAGCTGAGATTATCCAGCTAGCGAGATCCGTCCTAGATAACACCACATAGTTAACATCTGTGTATGACAGACGAGCATTTCATCTGTTCTGCTTTTCTGCTTCAGAATCGGCCTTATGGGGGCCATGGCGTTATGGCAATGGAAAAGCGCCGGCGCGAAAGGTATTCCTACGTTATAGGCGTTGTTCGTATTTCCAAGCTTCAGGGGTGTTTTGAGAAAACTTGAAGACTCCCTACCCT
Organism: Capitulum mitella; assembly: GCA_030062745.1. Taxonomy (NCBI): domain Eukaryota; kingdom Metazoa; phylum Arthropoda; class Thecostraca; order Pollicipedomorpha; family Pollicipedidae; genus Capitulum; species Capitulum mitella. The sequence goes on along the minus strand of CP099844.1, from coordinate 21,035,523 downwards.
TATGTACCGAAATCCCAGATCTCGCCTCGCGGTTACCCATTCAGTTTTTTTCTGTCAAATGTCTCTGCAAACTCACGTATGCATATCACACAAGCCACAACGCACGAATTCACGCTTGCATGAGCGGAAGTATGCGACCCTCATCAATATCGTAGCCAGGATTTTCGGAAGGGGGAGGATCGAAGTGAAGAGAAGAAGCCTTGGTACTACTCTTAACACTTTTTGCAAACGTGGTGAAACTGACCCCGCCAAAAAGCACACCTGGAGGTTTCGAAAATTAGACGTGCAGTACTTTTTACGTCAAACATTTTCGTATTTGAAGGAAATCGTTTATGATAAAAGACAATTTTTGAAGACGTCTGACCAATCCTACTTATCTGATCTACCTTAAAGTTTCCTAACAAATGCTCATGGGCGGCGCCGCCGCCACCGCCACCGGGGTACGTGGGAAACCAGTACCCCACAGTCATTCAATTGCGAGGCCTGCCTATACCCAGTACCCCACAGCAATTGTTATTCGTGAGGTGAAATGCAGTTGTGAAGTTGTTTTCCGTATGGAAGTATCCTGGAAGTTAAGTCATTTTAACGAAACTGGCTAGTGCGAGACGATTATCAGCCTGACTTCGATACAAACCTGTACGTCGGTGCATAGCAACGCAAATTTTTATGATGTCATTTTGCCGGTAACATTTAATTTCGGATATTTCGTGACAAAGACCGCATTCATGGTGGTTCGTGCTGTAATGTTAAACGCATAATTTTCTGAACGGCGATTTCCAGTTTTAGTCATTTCGGCCAGGGGCGGATCCAGCGGCTCCATGCTCGATTGGGGGGCCAAATCAAACTCTATCGACGGTAACTCAGCGACCAGGGGGGGGGAGGGAGTGGAGGACGCTGGCTGTGGGTTCGGAGTGTATAGCAACTTAAAACTCTCGTTGTTTCATAATTGCCATGCGTTTGGGAGTGGGGTCAAATGACCATGTGCCACGTCCCTCGCCCCCCAATCGTGGTTGGGAGGCCATGGCGGAAATGGCCTACCCCTCACCCTAGATCTGCCAATGATTTTGGCTAGATCAGCCACAAGTTTTTATTATTTTTACAAGTTTTTGTTATATACATATACATATATATTATATACAATTTTTTACAAGTTTTTATTATAAAGATCGTAAATCGCAAAATGGAGTGGCCTAAATCCAGGGAGAAACCCAGCTTTGGGGAAGGGGTTTCCTTTCGGGAGTTCATCGTCTGTGCCAAATGCTGCAAACAGTCGTATGCATCAGGGCCTATTACAACATGTTAAATGGAGGGGGAATCCCCACCAGTGGCCGTCAAATCCCCCAATACAACGAAATCCTCCCCCCCCCCCAGTGCAAACGTTGTTTTGCCAGCAGCTCACGCCCGACCAGGTCTTTGACTCTTCAGGCAGAGACTGCGAGTAGCATATATGCATTTTGAGGCAGGTATTCGTGAATAAACAGATGAAAACGGAATATGAGCGCACCAGGGCCTATTTTAACATGTTAACTGAATGGGGGGCAATCCTCACCAGTGACCGCTAAATCCCCCCCAGTACACAGCAAAATCCCCCCCAGGGGCTCGGATGAGGTCTTTTCACTGGGGAGTGGGGGGGGGGGGGGCAGCCTGAGCCTTACAAAGGTAAGTACCACCCCATAACCAGAGGTTCACACCGGATTTTGCCTACAATTTGGAATGAAGTGTAACTGATAGCCGGATGTGCGAATTCAGGGGGTGACCGCTCTCCCTCTCTTTTTAGGAGATTTTGCATTTTTGCCATACAAAGTGGTTGAAAAGTGGCAACATGCAAACCTCTCACAGAAATGACTTAGACGCTCATGCTGACCGCATGGTTCTAGGATAAGTGGTCGGAAAGCTACTAGCCTCCAGAAAACGTTATACGGCCGGGGAGGGTCGGATCGCTCAAGTCGTTATGGTTTTACTCGCTGAAGTAGAATTCACGTTAACAAAAATAAAATAAAGTACAAGCGAGGCTATAAAAAGACATTGTTTTATCCATTACAATACTCGTGATAATAACCAGGGACCCTGTGCGAGAGATTAATATATTTAAACTATAAGAAATATAAAATATACAACATAAAATGCAAATAATATATATGATATGCAAATATATGTATATGTTATAATGTATATATATAATACATGAAATATATTTAACATATATTACACCATATATATATATATATATATATATATATATATATATATAAATATAAATGGAATGTAAAATATAAAAACATAATTATATAATAACCAATGCATTACTGACTAATTATTTTGACCTCGCCTTTTTTTACAACTTTCAATGACCTGGTACACATGTACAAAATGCTTACCAAATATTTGTGGTCTAGTCTGTGGCGAAATCAAGCTACATAACCGACTGTATTGCGGCAGAAAATATCATGTAAATTCACGGGATGGGCGGAAGCCTTTCGTCCGCCATAGGCATCCGATCAAGGAGATGAGCACACAGTCACAATCATAAATCACAAGTCCCGCATTGGCTTTGTTACGGTGCCAGCACAAACTGGGAGATCGCTCTGGCCAAAGGGGCGTTGGTTGGGAATGCCATCAGCATGGATGGACAGTTAAGTCTCGATGACGCTGCCGTCAGCGAGACAGCCCTTGTCGACTTACAGCGCTCTTTCCGTGCGAAAGAACTTCCGAACGAGTTTCGCTGGCGATACTTCACTGAATCTGGGTGGCGTTTGCGTCGGTCCCTCTCAGTCAGAAATGCCGCCACTGCCGGGCGAGGATCATAGCTGGCGGCGCCGGGGTCGTTCACGCTGAGCAGTAGCTGGTCGTTCACTTTTGCCAGTTGCACATGCAGGCGGTGACTGATGCGCAGAGAGTTGCAATGGAGACACCGCACGCTCCGTTCCCATAGTGTGCGGTGTCACACAGAGCAACGCCGACAAAAGCTTCTTGCAAACTTCCGTGGAGTTCTTGGCCATCGACACCAGTTTCTCTTTCGTACTTGAATGCTGGTCTCGGCACTGGGTTATGCGGCCCCAACTGTCACGTGCATCCCTGGCGAGCTGCGAGACACAATCGCCCCCAAAAAAGAGCCCGGACGCCAGCTCCCTGCCGGCGGATATGAAGTCCACCACTGTGGTCGACTTCACGAGGGCCGGCATTTCTCTGATCACGGTCTCCTATTCGACGTCCAGGCGGTCACTCAGGGAATTAGTAGCTGATACCACGACTTCCTGCCTCACAGGTTCGAAAGATCTCTTGGTTGAGACGTTCGAGTTGTGAGCCCGCGCAGAACTCTCGTCAGCCGCAGGCCCGACCCTCTCCTCCTGACCACTAGGCAGGGGTCCCCTCTGCATCATGCTGAGCTGCAGCAGAGTAGCATCGCGGACCTCCAAAACCTCCGGAAGGACAAGGACTGCTGCAATCGCAAGCGAGGTAAAACAGGTAGAGGCAGCAGCCGACGGTTTTTGACCGGCTTACCCCCAACGATGTAACTCCCAGCACGCGACTCCTCTAGGTCCCAATGCATGCCACAACGCGCACAAGCATTCCTCGGAAGCACCGGCCGCTCTTTTGGCCGTGTGCCACGCCGCGCATCTAAAGCCCTTTGGGTATACGAATTTTTCATTCCAATCAGGTTTCGGTCCAAAAGCTATCCAATTGACCCCGGGACCGCCCAGGACTGCAATGCACACTTCATTGCCAACAAACGGGTTTTGTTTGTTGAGTCAAATGTCGGCAGTCTGGTCTCCGCAAAATTCACATGTGAGCACCCCATCATTGTTCGACAGTCACCCAGTGTGCTGCAGTCTGGTTACTGTTGAACGGTTCATCAAACTGCTTACATTGCTGTTTTACAATCACGCAGACGGCTTCCATGGAAACAGACTGCCTTCGGCCGTTTGGTCTGCCGGTGTGTCCTCGCACTTCGCGCTCGGTCGCACGTTCGCTTTGAGCATTGCATCACACTTTCTGTTTCAAATGCTATGTAAAAGAACGCAGTGAGTTTCTTTCAGACTCCTTTTCTACAGATATCAAAATGTTTTTCCCTCCGTGCAGCGAGTTTGCATATGAAGCAGCCACTGCCACATCCCTGCTCTGTGTTCGCTTGTACGGTCTGGGAAGATGCAAAATGTGTTTTTTTTTTACCGTATCGTCGTCAGTTTTCACAGCCCGAGTCTCCGTGAAGATCGCTCACACTCTGTCTGTCTCCGTCGGCGTCAGCAAGTCTTCCTCGGTGCCCCTGGATCGCTATCAGTTTCAGTCGGTATCCTTCGATCTAGCTCGATCTCCATTAGTCTGTGCTGGTCTCCTTTGGTCTCCATTAGGCCATCAGTCTTTCGGTCCCCCTAAATGTCGTTTGATGTCCATCGGTCTCTGTCTGGCTCAACCGGTTTCATCGTTTTTTTGTCTTTACCGGTTTCCACCGCTCCCCGCCGGTCTCCATCGATCTCCGTCGGTCCGACGATCTCTGTCATTCTCTGTCGGGGTCTCCTCGGTGTCCCTCAGTCTCCCCCACATTTATTCAGTGATTCTTTGTTCCCCTTAGTCACTTGTTTCTATCTCTCTCTGCCTCTTCTTTCTGTCTTCGTCTCATTCCCTGTGTCTTTCTGTCTTCCAATATCTGTCAACCTTTGTATAACCCTGTCTGTGTTTGCCTACTTCCATCTGTATCTAACCGAACGTACATACCAGTTATAGCTACATTTTTAGTCCTTTGGCGTATTTGAAATCCCGAAATTGGAGGTAGCGACAAGATCAAATCGAACGGAAAGGAATAACACAAATCTTAATTGAGAGCAGAAGTTGGTTTTCAATCGGGATCGGCAAAAAACATGCGAGACGCAACATCCAGACTTTTCTGAATCGACCACAACGAGGCATACCAGATGGATTATGCTGGCGTGTTCACATTTGACTGAGGAACGTGGTGGCAGTATTTTGGCTCATTGGGAGCATCACGGTATGCTCCCAATGGCGTCGCCACAATCTTCAATCGAACGCAGATATCTCGAAAGATGTTGATTTTGCGCAGTCACAACTTACATCGGTTCACCTGATGCGCCATGGTAATAAAGTTAGGTGAATTATGATTATTTCATGGCAGCGACAAAACGACGAGAATCCGTTCGTTCCATTGGTGCTAATTTTGCTAACAATCTCACCCTCCATACCATCGCAATCACAGTGTGAACACAAAAGGACCCGAAAACCGAAAATGCCCCACTTTGAGCGCGTGCCGTGGCTACCCCTTCCTGTTGACGAGGTCAGCCCGATGGAATAATATGTAGTCAGTACCTTGTAACGTGGGACTACATAGTCGCCGAGCTGTTATAACTGAAGATTAAAGTTAGCCGTACCGTGTTTTGTAAATTTGCGAGACGGCCTTTTCAGTGTTCCCGTGGCTAGCGCGCGTCACACGCTGGTCCTCAAGCGCGTTGTTGTGCATGATGCTATTTTCCAATCGATTCTCTGTCGAACGAACCAGGTTTGGTCTCGGCGCCAACCACGGTTGGCGATTAAACGTCGGAAAGGACGTCATGTCAGCGGTTGGCAATGGTCTCGAGCTCAGCTGAAAATGGGCGAAATCACCTCGTGCATCGGTTTACGTGGCGTCGCATGGCCGGAGCGGCAGCGGAACACCTGATTACTGTTTTACATATCAGAACGACAAAAGAACGGGCTTTCCTTTGGTTCAAATTTCGTATCAGTCATTGACGCCTTTGCGTTCGAAATGACAGTAAAAACCACTTTGAGCGCGTGCCGCGGCTACCCCGTCCGGCGAATGAGTTGACTCCGTTAAGCCGTGTCCTGCCGATACCTTGGTTTGGTTGGTCATCGCGCGCTCGGGTCCGTATCTTTAACGGTTTCCGAGATCATGGCCCCATTTGGAAACCTTGCGAAACGGGCATTTTTGTTGTGTTCCCGAGGCCAGCACCTTCCACGTGCCGGTCCCGGCTTCGCTTCTTACATGCAGTGCAATTTTCCAATCGATTCTCTGTCGAACGTACCCGGTTTTGTGTCGGTGCGACCTGTTGTTTCACAGATCGAGCGCCCGGAAGCGGCGTCCTGTACCGCTTCGGCGTACTTCTAAGTTTTTTGAAGGTGTTTCGGATTTTTCGGATTTTTCGGATTTTCCGGTGCCAACTCGGCACCCGAAACCCGAAAATATAACATAATCCATTATGCCACAAAATCCCTGAGACGGCCAAGTCTGAGCCATTTGCGACCACTAGTCTCGCCATACCAGCTTATCCAACCCGACATCTCACAGGGTCAGACAAAACAAGACGGGCGAAATATCCAGATTTTATATTTGTTACCCATAATTTGACTGGCCGAAATCCCCTCCCCCCACCTCAGTGATTTGTTCCTGACGCAGACCCTGGTCTGCACGGCGCACGTACTGTCGCATACCGATACCTACATCTGAGCTGGAGACGTAAACCGCAAGAACAGAGAGGTTGCGGGGATAGATGCGCTGCATTGGAAATATAACGTTAACCGTATATAACGTTAGCCATGGGTTCCAATGGGAATTGGAAAGAACAATAGTGAAAACCAGGGATGTCGATGTCTGGAAATGATTGGAGAGGGCCGAGCCGAGGGCCCGACATCCTAACCTCTCCCCAAATGTAGGTTTCTCAACGGATTTAGCCCGCTTATTTTGACCAACGGAAATTAACAAATTTTTTGCTACTTTTTATCAAATAAAGCAATTGCATTTATTCCTTTTCTTAGTCGTATATGTAACGACAGAAGACGGAAAGATAGGTAAACGCATCGCATAGACTTTATTCTTTACTTTTTGCCCATCTGTTATCTGTTGGGGCAGTACTTTCCCAGCCAGCAGTCCCAAGTGCGACGCACGTGGGCTACATGTGGGGCAGGTGGCCTCATGTGGGCATGGACTACAGGCGGGCTGGTATCTGGGTTCCATATGGGGCCCAGATGGGCTGCCCATATGCTATCATTCTTTTGATACGCCTGGAATATTCCCAATTTGAGTTCCCTCGTTGCGTAGTACCTGATAATTCTTCACAGATACCAAAAAGGAATGAATGCAAATGTGGGATCCATACGGGCTACATGTGGTCCAACTGGGCTCATGTCGACATGGGATGCAGGTGGGCTAGTGTCTGGGCTCCATTTGGGACCCAGATGGGCCATTTTACATTCAGTGGCGCACCAGGGTTTTTTTCTACACTGTTGGTCGAGCCCGAAGCTCTAAAAAGATGTAGTGCACAAGGTTGATTTTCCGTTTTTCTTTATGTCAAAAAGTACAGTTTTCGTCCCAGAGGGTCTGATTCTCCAGACGCCCTGTCCCTGGGTGCGCCGTTTATGTTCATAGATGTGGATAGATGGCGCCGGTAACGCAGTTGGTGAGAAAATATATTTAATCGGAAAATATCGATTTCCGATTCGCAAATGCAAAGTAGTAAATACATACGATTTATATCGGTACACTGTATCGTTACATGCAAAACCGTTGCGTAAAAATGTCGCATTATATAAATCCGGGTTTAGCATGTCATAATCTATATACTATTTGAGTAACGTGTGTCTGTCTTTCTGTCTGTCTGTCGACAAATCTTTGCTTCGGTCCAGGGCCCAAACGAATGGGCGGATCGGCACGTACCGTGCACCGTTCGAAAGGTCTCGCGCGTCACCAGAGAATCCGTCAGTTTTCGTCGCGCTGCGACCCGTCGTTGGTCGCCTGCCGCGCGCTTCATGGCTGATTTTTAGCCCATAGGGATAACACAAAAAACGGGAAACGCAGACAGCGTCGAACATTGTTTCGGTTCCGGCGAGTTTTCTCGGCAGCTACGAGTCGGACAGGATCGAAGCGCATATACGTGAAAAGACAATTGAACGGGTAATCGCGTGGCACACATCACGTTTCAATGCGCGCGATACATGCCACGCGCAAACGACGGCAATGTGAAAAAGTTGTTTCTGGACGTTTTTCAGAACTGGGTGTGGTGCTGGCGATCAAGAGATCACAGCGACTCCGAAAAAGTATCACGTTGTAGCTCCGCGTACCGTCTTTCGTTCGAACCGGAAGCCCAAAGGCTTCGACCCATGGTGCGGGTGCCACGCCGTCTGGGAGCAGACGATGCACTCATTATCGAAACCCAAATCGATTCCACTTTAATATCACGTAGAAGCTTTTGACTTTTTTGCAATAAAAACCACATCAGCGTGTAGCTCGCTCTTTTGTGCCCAGTATCAGCCGAAAAAATTGTCGTGTGTTGTCGTAGTATGTCTGTAATAGACCATCTGGTAAAGTCCTGCATATCCTAACGCGGATTTATCGCGAAAAAGAATTGAGCCTGCAGTCACAGGCTCAAGTCCCGTCCAAACAAAATGAATAGCGCAAGCGCTCCCCAAACGCAGGAATCCGCGTAGTTAAAAACTTGGCACACTTCGTTGTCAAAGTAGTCTCGGTTTCAGAAAGCTGTCTTGGCCTCCCAGAGACCGTGAATCGAAATGGGTATCCTTTCAAAAGAAAATGGACAGCGCATCGCACAGCGTCCTGTGTGCGTTTAAGAGGAATGGTCATAGGCAAGGAGGAAAATGGCTATTCTCCATGTTTTTCACCTTCAGTCTTGGACGTAAAGACCGCCACCAAGATCAGATCACAAAAGCGTAATTCAAGATAAAATCAAGGGCATTTAAATCGTGGTCTGTTATGCACAGAAACGTTCAGCAAAAAGCACGTTGCCGTCAATTATGGTCATCCACGGTCCAAAGCCAAAAACCAAGGAAAGTTCCCAAAGGTCAGACTGCTTTGAAACCTAAACTCTTGAAAACCGGGCAGCTCATCGTTCATGAACCTTGCTTAACGAGGTAAGCGGCGAGCCCTAGTCTGTAACCATCTGGCGGCCATTTTCAAGAGCCTTCTCGGCCACATTGCTGCGCATCACTGCGGAAACCTCGTTCTTTCTGTGGTCATGTTGTACATTGGAGATGTTGAGTCGTCGTCGCTGGTTGTGTGAGTACTTAATGTGACAAATCGTTCCAAAATAGGCTGGGCTGAATTTGAAATTTCAGTTCATTTAGCTTGGATTGGTGAAATATGTAAACTCTCGCCTTTTACGTTAATATTTAGATAACCACAGGATGCCTGAAGTTTAGCGTTATATTTCCATAGATATTTCCCATATTCTGAGGAAGAATGTGTGAGGTCACCTATTTTCATTCGGGGTACCTGTGGAGAAAATTACAGCTGTTTCCTGTCTGGAAGTGTGCCAGTTTCCCTACATGCATTTTGTGTTTCACAGTTCTGGGTAGTGTCCAAACAGTGAATACTGGTAAATACTGACTTTGTGCTATTTTTCAGGTATGTGAATATGAACAGTTGATCAGAGACTCAATGTATGCACTGTTTTGGCCTTGAGGACATCAACGTTTCGTTATATGGATTACATTTGTACCAATCACAATAGACTTAGATGGGGAGTACTGAATCTGTGCCTTATTGTTTGTGTACTTTGATGTGTTTTTATTTGTGAATGCTGAATGTCGTTTTTAGCATGTCCTTCCTTTTGGACTTTGCCGCGACACACTGAAGAGCCAATTTAACGATGTAGTGTTTTCACTGTTAAGACATACAAACTCCAGTGGTCGTATAATGTATGTCACGAAATCGGGTCACTTCTGCCTTTTCACTGGGTGTGATTGACCGCATTGTAGAACAGGGTAACAGTTGTGCCATGATGCATACTCCATATTTTCAGGGGCGATAAAGCGAAATGCGGAGTGCTCGGGAGTATCTAGAGACGAGGTGGAATGCTCTGTGGGAAAGCGGTTCACTGGTGGTCGGGACCAGAACGGCGGCCGGAAACGACGCCAGCGGGCCGCGCCACCAGCCAACCACTCGCCGATCATTGAAGATGGCTCGATGAGCGGCCGCCGGCGCACCCAGTGAACGGGACTACCGACTAGCCGCGACACGATGAGCGGTTAGACGAGGGCTTGATGGTGTCGCAGGCACAGGAGATGTTGGGACGGCGTGCTACCAATGAACAGGTGGTGCGGTAGCTGCATGAGACGCTAGAGAGCGTGCTATGTACGCGCGTGCAATGTGACCAGAGCCACGCAGCAACAGGGACGGCTTGCGGGGGCGGATGGATGGGACAGGGTATTTAAGACTTGACAGGTGCAGGAGTGGTTCGAGAGACATGCCGACAACGCTGCCGTGCAAATAGCGTAGAGGTGGTGCGCCAACTACGCGAGGATTTGGCCTGCACCGACTGAGTGATGTGGTGTATCCGGAGACTCGTGATTTGGCGTGCCAAGCGGGTGGGCAGGCGATGTGTGCCCCGTCTTGAGCTGGCACATGGTGGTTCAGAAGTGCCCCTCGGGTGCTGTTAAGTGTTTTTAGCCTGGAAAGTCGTGTGTTTCGGGTGGACTGGGGCAAGTAGCGTAACAGTCTTTAGTTCTCGGCGCCAATTCCAGCCCTGCCACGACCCATAACTGAGAAGCCCAGACTTTAACTTAATTTTAGTTTCATGCATTTCGTAAAGCGTGTTCTCCCTTGTCAAGATAACAAAGCAGGTCAAATAGGAGGAGGAAAGATATTTGCAGTAACATTTGGCGCGCGCAGCGTAGGTATAGTGCTGCCGTCCGGTGGGCGTGTGTGGAACCTTTGCGGTCGGGTTTTGTAGCTAGCCAGTCAGTCACGATACATCTCGTTGCTGATACTGCTTTGAAATAAGGGTCGAGTTATGATGCCAGTATCTAAAAATTGTGATAGATAATGCAGAACACCAGCAGACAAATCCGGCTCACATGATCATCCGAGATGTGTGGCTGCTTTGTCAGTGTCCGTCGTAACGTAATATGTATCACATGCACCCCGGATTCAGCCAGGGGCGGCCCTGATTGACTACGAACGTCACAGGTCAGGCCCAGATAAATTGATGGGTCCAGAGGCAGCCCATGCGCATCAGGCTGAGCCCACATGTAGCCCACATGAAGCCTACATGCAGCTCAGATGAAGCCCACATGCAACCCAGATGAAGTCCATTCACCCTAGCCCACACTGACCCCACATACAGCCTAGATGACGCCCATACAAATCCCAGGTGAACCCACATGGGTCCCACATACAGCCCAGATGAAGCCCATACACTCTGTGTGAAGGCTTCATCACCAGCAAAAAATATTGAAGGGGCCCAAACCAACACTGGAGGGGCCCAAATCAACAATGAGTGGGTCAGGACCTTCTTAAAAGAATACAAATCGACATCCCTGGTGAAAACTGGTTTTGCCCCGCCGCATCTTAGGTATTTGAAAACGTTCTGCCTCCACCAGTTAGGGCAAAACCGGGTTATGGAACGGCTACAAAATCCACTGCCCTCTTTTGGTAGCCTGGATCTAAAAAATGGTAAAAAATGGGTTATGGTTTACGAACGATACTAGACTGCAAAACCCAGTCGAGCTTAAAACTGGATATCGCGTGCAGATTCCTATACACTTGACCTATGGCACGTCGTCTAACCTCTAGTTGAAGTTTCAAACAAAAGATGTCAGTTTATGCGTAAATCCCCGCCCACAAAATTGGGGACCAAAACGGCGCATCAGAGACTGTTGTGCTTAACATTCACTGCTAATGAAAAGAACCTCTGAGGTTATTGTCGAGCAAGGACGCAGGTAAATAATATGATTTATTTGGTATTTCTGTTTATTCCTCGTTACCCTTGTGGGTCATGTGAATACTGTTTTTTAAGTAAGTGCTAGTGATATCCGCATTTATTGCGTTCTCTAGCTGTCAACGACCCTTTCGGTCGGTTTGATCTGGTGTTGGATAAATCAAAATAAATGCAGTTAATTTTCATTAGCTACTCTTGTTGCATAGTCAAGGAAGCTTTTGTCTTTCTTTGTTAATTTTGAAGTAATGGTGGACAATTAGTCAATGTCCTAATTAAGATTGTCATGTCTTGAGAAAATGTACAGTTCTGGTATTGTACTTCATGTACTGTAGGTTCATGGACACTATGAATGTTGTGCATAGCACACCACTCCTTCCTCTTTATTCTACTGACTGAGGGTAGATATATTGCATTACAATGGTTTTCACACAACTTGATGGACTTCCCAGGGAAGCTGATCAGAGAGAGAGAGAGGGAGAGAGCTGAACTGTGTTAGTCTTCATAACTGTGGGCTCATCAGTGTTTTTTGTTTTGTTGGATTTGAAACTACATCACACACAAGATGAACAATGAAGGTAAGTGGATTTCTTCTTATTTTCTTTTTTGAGAAGTAACATTCTAATGCCAGTGCCAATAGTAAATGAGTCATTTGCTGTGGCAGAGATCTTTTGGTCTCTTTTGGTCTCAACTCATTGTTGTGGCTTTTGTAATTTGTCACAGCTGAAAAATTATTGAAGGTTTTCAGCATGAGATGATGTCCTTTTCCACAATAACCTTCCTGCTTTAGTCGCCAATTTTTGGTGAAGTTTCCTACTTCAGTTACAAGGAGTTTTGACCTTAGCCAGTATGCAGAACAGTGATTTCTGCAACCAGATTAATCCAAAAGTGAAAATGGTGACCATTGAATCAAAAGCAGGCCTGCCCAATAAAGCATTGAAGGTAAAAAGAAGCAAACCACCAGCATCATGTAGTATCCAAGTGCATTTAGCACTGGGTTAGGATTGTTGATAAATTTTATTTATAATTGTTTTAATTTCCCTTATCATTTACAAGTTAAGAAAATCACATGAATTATTGATAAAAACAAAAGTTTTTGCCAGAGCTGTCATTTATGTAGTCACTGACTGACCCTAATTTTTCAAGGAAGAATACATCTTAACTATAAATATAAGAGCCTTATTACTACCCAGATGTGCACCCAAGGTAAGGTGCCCCCTGCCCCAGGCTCCCACACCTTAGGGATTGACAATACAGCATGAAAACAAAATGAATGCCTTTTTTAATATCATTTACATTTTATTATTTTATATTAATTTATATTATTTATATATTACTTATATTACTGGAAATATGAGCAACTTTTGCATCAAATCTTTGCTTTAAAATGCTCCACATGGTAAAATGAGTTGAAATTGTGAGTTTGAAAAAAATTGGTTGGATCCGAGCCTCTATATAAAAATCCTGGGAACGTGCCTTTTACTACCTTGCCTTGCCACCAAATGGTCTCAACTTTTCACAGTCTGTCTGCTGGTGGATGGACATTTTCATTACAATTTTGTTCCAATAAGAAGGTGATTTCTGAGGAGATGTGTCATTGGGCTGCATGGAATACCTTGTTATTGGGGTAATAGGGGGTAGGACCATGGCCTCTGCTGGCAAGAAAGGAGGTAAGCGACCAAAAGTGCAGAATTACTTTGGGCGTGGAGGCGATGAGCTAGTTGCAAAATGCACAAAATAACTATGAAATGCAAAAACTCCACTACAGGACTCGATTATCATCTGCAGAGCAAACATAAGGTTTAGATAGGTAAGACAGACACAGATGGGCCAAGTTCCAACAAGGCAAAGACAGGAAGCAGCCATCCTAAGATGAAAACATTTGTAAGGGAAGAAACGTTGAAAGGAAATGAAAGAAACAGGTCAGTGACAGCATTCTGTGCCTTAAAAGCTCACTTCAAATAAACGATGGAACTTCAGATCCTTTTTTCCTTAACATGGAATTAGTGTCTTGTCTTCTGAATGAATGGATGCAATTACACTTAAATTATAAATATAAGAGTTATTGCTACCCAGATGCGCACCCAAGCGGAGGCGCCCCACCCTTCCCCACACTCTTAGGGATGACAATACGGCGCAAAAATCGGACACGTTTGCCTTTTTTATTTCGCATGAAATATAAGCAGTTTTTAGGTAAAGTGTATTTTAAACCACTCCACAGGGTAAAAGGAGTTAAAATTGGAAGTTTGAGTAAAATTGGTGAGATCCGGGCCCTCATGTGAAAATCCTGGGGACGCCCTGTTACAATCTCACCTGGCCACCACACCGACACAACTTTAACAACTTTAAGGATGTACCCCAGTTTATTGATACATGTATCGATAATGGATAAATATGCTAATACTTTGTCGTTTGTCGATAAATATCAAAACCTTCATCGAATCCTAACTATTCAGCACCCATGCAAGCTTATGGCTCTCCAGGGTATAAATGATGGACATAAATGGTGCACTGTTTTATTAGGACCAAGATTTGTCCCAGTCTTCAGTGTCTGGGATATGCTACACAGTTTTGTCATCTTATTGTAAGATGTTGCATGCAGCCAGAGCTTTATGCTTAAGATTATAATGTCATGGACCCTGCTCTGTTGGTGAACACCACCAAGGTAAACAAACCCTTGATGACCCAAGCAAAGCCTTTAGACATCAGAACCCTCAGATTTTTTTGGAGACCCTTCCAAGTCTGGCATGAGGTTTTTGACATCTTTTAAAGGAGTCGGTGGCAATCTTACAAGGTTCATTCAGTGTGTTTTATAAACACCATCTAATATTTCTGGGGACTCGTAGACCTTTTTGAGACCCAACAAACCTTTGAGTAGCTTTGCGACCTTTCTGGGACCCACTAGATCTTTTTGAGAATCTCTGAATTTCTGATGGCATGAACAAACTTAATGAGGCTCAGAATGTGCAGCTACACCTGAGCCTGCCATAACACTCCCCTCCCCGTCATCACTGTAGGGAAGCCCCAGTAGCTGCAGCTGTATCTGGCACTAGTGTAGGCAAGGGGAGGGAGGCCGCGGGGCCTGGCCCGCCCTTAGGCCCGCATTTTTTTGTGAAAATCGTTGCACGTCGTGCTCCCAGCAGGCGGTTTTCGTATGATGCCGGTTTAGACTGAGCTCCGGGCCCCTTTTAAGAAAATCCTGGATGCACCCCTGGACCATACGCCATCTCCGGCGACCTAGGAAGGGTAACCAGACCAAGGTTCGTAAGTGAAGGGTTCGTATGGGAAAAGGGTCGTAGCCAAAAGTTCGTAAACATAAGGTTTGTGTCGGAAAAAGGTTCGAATCGGACAAGTTTCGTATTGGGAAAGGTTGGTTCCGGGTTTGGGCCGAAGACGCAACCCCGCGCCGAAGGCGCGGTATGTGATATAGGTCGCAGGCCGATAAAGAGTGCTGTTGGACTTCGCTTAGTTCAACAAAGAGGTTAGGTTAGGTTAGGCTAGGCTAGGCTAGGCTAGGCTAGGCTAGGCTAGGCTAGGCTAGGCTAGGCTAGGCTAGGCTAGGCTTGGCTTGGCTTGGCTTGGCTTGGCTTGGCTTGGCTTGGCTTGGCTTGGCTTGGCTTGGCTTGGCTTGGCTTGGCTTGGCTTGGCTTGGCTAGGCTAGGCTAGGCTAGGCTAGGCTTACGAACCATTTTCATACGAAAAAATACGAACCATCATCACGTGCAGTACGAACCTAGCCCAGCACACGGTCCCTATTAAGATATAACCTGATACCGCGCCTCGCGCGACCTTACCACTTTGTTGAACAGAACCAAGTCCGATCGCGCCCTTTTATTGGCCTTCGGCCTCTAATATGTTATACCGCGCCGTTGGCGCGGCGTTGCGCCTACGGAACAACATCACGCCCCATGAGCGCCCCCTGCAGTCAATGACAGGTGGCGGGATACCGGTCAAGGAAGTAAGGAAACAAATCAACAACAAGTCCTTTAGTTCCACGGCCACCGTCCACAGCGCCACTGTCGCAAGTGTTAGGGTTAGGGACCTATTAGACCTATTAGGGTGAGGTGACGCCCGCCCGACCGTTCCGCTATGACACTACTCCCCCACCCCTCCACTATTACATGGGAAGTTCAGAAGCTGCAGCTGCACCTGGCCCTGCTGTAACACTGCCCTGCTGTCAGTGCAGGGGAGGCCCAGATGCTGCAGCTTCACCTGTCCCTCCTGTAACAGTGCCCTGCTGTCGGTGCAGGAGAAGTTGAGGAGCTGCAGCTGCACCTGTCGCTGCTGCTGGAGGTGTATGTTCGTCTGCAGCTTCACCTGGCCCTGCTGTAACAGTGCTCTGCTGTCGGTACAGGGGAGGTTCAGAAGCTGCAGCTGCACCTGTCGTTGCTGCGGGAGGAGTATGTGCGTCTACAGCGGGATCTGGCCGACGTGAGCCGGAAGTACGCCATCCTGTCGGCGGAGGCCGGCGGTGCCGAACCGGCCGCCGGCGGCTATGTGGCCTCGTTGGTCGCCACCGTGGCCTCGCTGTTCCATTCCAAACAGTTCAGGTGGGCAGCGCGGACCGGCGCCGACACCAGCTGGTGGGCGCGGGCGGATGGACGCCCCGAGACGGACAGGGCGGGAGAACTTACTCGAAGCATGTTTATTCAGACGTCAAAATAGTCTCCGAGGAAATTCAGGCAAACAAGGCAGGCTGCACAGGTCTAGGAGCCCGAATTTTGGTGGAGTTCAAACCAGTTATCTTTCTATTGCTCGGCCTTTTGCGTTTGTTGCGTTGTTTTATTTTCTGGTATTTCGATTAAAGTAGTCGCCGTTTTTAAACAGGGCCACCAGAAACCCTGGTACAGTGCCCATGTGATTTGCCGTGTACGGCAGTGAATTGACAGCGGATACTGTCAGCTGGCTTGTTTTCACGTGCATTTGACCACTGAGACAAAACGTTGTTCAGACGCTCGCTACGTCTTCAAGTGTAGTCCCAGTGTGTTGTTTTTTCATCACACATAATTTCGTCCTTGAAAGCCTATTTTTGGCCGTACAGACATCAGCTCTCTGGGTCTTTCTATCCGATGCTGTTGTACTTAACGACATTAATTCTCATTACACGGTGGCCCAGGGTCCTCATTTGACATTAAATGACTGAGTCAATATTGTCATCGGGCTGACCAATAATCCAAATCCTGCAGTGCCGAACATAAGCCGAACTGTTCGGCGAAGTTGGTGCTCCAGGGTCATGCGCCACGCTCGGGTCTGTCCTGTTTCACGGCTCCGACTGTTGGTTGCTGGTTATTCGGGTTGTCAGCGGCCGGTCATTGGTTGAGGTCCGCCGCCGCAGCGCCGTTGTGGTGTCCACTTTAATCGCCGTCCCGGTCCACAGTGACCTGACGGTGAAGATCGGCGACCTGCAGTTCCAGGGGCACAAGTTTGTGTTCGTGGCTCGCGGCGACCACTGGGGCGTCAAGTCCGTGGCCGACATCGCCCAGCTGGGTGAGCGGCCGCGCCTTGCGTCGGGTACCGGCTGGAAACGGTTGTGTTCGTGCTGTGCCGGGGCTAATTTGCTAGTTATCGGAGAGTGAAAGCGCTCCTACTACGTGGTTATGTGGTGGTTCTTGGCGCGTGCCAGGGCTTGTTTCTAGCTGATACAGTTACACGAAGTCGATGGTTATGAGAAGAAAAACAAAACGGTCGTTTAGTTTTCTGGAACGTGTTCTCAAGGGTTTTGCGATGCTGAAAATTGGAATCAGATACTAGGCTTTTGGTATGGCGGTTTAGGTTCCTAAATACTGTTCGACACTTTTGGTATATCCGATTGGGATATTGTGCATAGGCATATCTGAAACGGTTAAGGTGCCTCGATCACTTAGGTAAGGTTTATTATACCGGCCAGAATCATGTAAACGCACCGTCTCTTTCGACCACCTTCCGCTCCTGATCACCCTGACGGGCCAAGTAACGAATGTGGTGCAGCGTCGTGTGCGGAATGACGTCACGCAATCAAACCACTCCTTTCTGGGAACAGATTGGCTGGTCTTAATTTTTAATCCTCTCGAAACGACCACGTTCGACGCTTGCTGAAACGCTTGGCTGGAAATCAGAGCTCGGACTCATCATGGCACCGCGCTCCGAAGAAAGTTGCCTGATCGGCAAACGGCGGCGGCGTCATTTGGGCGCAGCCGTACAGACCGACCCTGGTCCTGTGCCGTCACGGAAGGGGTGCTTTTGGTCCCGCTACACGGCTTTTTTATGACGACGACGACCGTTCGTTCCGCGGCCCATTGTTCGCCGTTAGCTGACTTTTTCTTTGGAAATCCACCGCCGACTGGCTTCTGCGAAACGCTGCCGTGTCTTCTGTGCTGTTCTGGACAACTGAACGGGAAATGACTATCGCGCTGTACAAGGCCGCATGGGCGTGCTGAAAGCTGGAACCACCATGGGCACGCCATTTCTGCCGCTCTGGAACGCTTAGTCTTCGTAAAAATACGTCCTGTTGGTGGCCGGTGGTCCGTGTGGACTCCTAACCGGACATCGCCGTGAAAAATCATTACATCATCGCCTGCAAGAGATCTCTCTGGATACATGATGCGATGGGTGGGTAGCTGCATGTGACGTTTTTATGCTCAAGTTAGCGGTGTTTTACCGTTTTGGCTGGAATTCCCCAGAATGACGGCAGTTGGCGGGTTGGCGGGTGTCCTTATCCCTGATGGTGTTGTTAGTGGCCGCGATGAATTCGCTAGTTGACCGCGTAGTCATGACCGCTGTCGGCCCGATAATTGTGTGTACCGCGCGATTGATATACGACTGTAGCCGTTTTGCTTGCGTTTTCGGGCAGAAACGACTGTAGCCGTTTCGCCCCGCTCGTGTGCCACGAGCGGGGCGAGTGTGATATGCATTGCGAGCGACGTCAAACCCGACAGCTGCCCGATACTGGCCCGCTACTGGCCCGATAGCCGCCTGTGCGTGTTTGGCGCCCGGTGAACGACTTGTGTCTGAAGTCGACATTCTTTGGTGTTGGACCACGGAGAGACATTTGTGTTGTACGTTGCGGCTTGCGGTATCTGACCTGGCAGACTTATGCCGTCTATTGCCTACGGGAATCAAACGGCTATCAGCTGGTTGGCTACTCAAACGCTGCGCCAAGGGAACTGATTGCTCTCTCTGGGCACAGTGACTGTGATGCATGATTGCGAGTGGCGCGCGTGCACGTGTGACCGGTGCTGCCTGTCCTGCAGACTGGTCCGACATCAATTACGACGTGGCGATGGAGGTGCTGCAGTGGGTGTACACAGACCAGGCGCCGCTCTCGCACGGCGACGACTTCGTCCTGGACGTGATGCGCACTGCCGACAGGTTCCGGCTGAACGACCTCAAAACCAGGTATCTCACACGCCCGACAGATTCAGGCTGAACGACCTGAAAACCAGGCATTTAAACCACTGACAGACTCAGGACGAACGACCCCAAAACCACGTACTTGACACGGCCGACAGATTCAGGCTGAACCGCCTCAAAAGCAGGTGCCTCATACGACCGACAGGTTTGAGCTGAGCGACCTTAAAACCAGGTACCTCACACGACCGAGAGGCTCATGCAGAACGACCTCAAAACCGGGTACCTCATACGACCGACAGGCCACGTCTGAACGATTTCCGGACGCGGCATGCCCTCCAGCCCTCATGCCCTCAGGGGAACGTGAAAACAGTGCGTCCCCCCTGTTTCAAGCCCCATCACGCCGGCTTTAAAACGGCTGTCTGCATTCCAGGAAAGTATAGGAATCCTAAATGAATGTTAAGGTTTAAACTGGAAATTAATCCCTGGAGGGTGTCAGATAAATATGACGTATCACACATGTTATCTGATCGGGCCTGGCAAATTTTGCTGTACGAAATGATGCCTGTGCACATATTTCGGAGGGCAGTTTATGACATGTAGGTAATTGTAAAAGGTTTTATCAGACAGCAGCGTCAGCAGTGCCTTTCACGACTTCTTCGCTGATCGTTGTTCGGAAACACTCGCTTTTGTATAATCACAGCACGTGCGAGCATAACTCGTGCTGTGCTGGTCTCGTTCTTGGCTGTCCCCCATACTCCACTGGCATTAGGGGCCGCTGTATGCGTTGTCTCCGCTGTCAGTGAGGTCCGCTGTCTGCGTTGTCTCCGCTGTCAGTGAGGGCCGCTGTCCGTGTCTCCGCTGTCAGTGAGGGCCGCTGTCCGTGTCTCCGCTGTCAGTGAGGGCCGCTGTCCGTGTCTCCGCTGTCAGTGAGGGCCGCTGTCCGTGTCTCCGCTGTCAGTGAGGTCCGCTGTCCGTGTCTCCGCTGGCACGTAAGCCCGCTTTGTGTCCGATGATGCTGACCCTGGCTTCCGGTTCCGATGCCCCGGCCCGCCTCACTGCTCCCAGGTGCGAGAACGCCCTGATATCGTCCGTCAGTGTGAAGAACTGCATCAAGCTCTACACCACGGCCGACGACATCGGCGCCGGCACGCTCAAGGACTACTGCTCCCAGCTGATCTCCACGCACTGGGTGGGTGGCGCCGCCGGCCGCTCGGGTGTCCAGGCCTCCCTGGCTGGCTGAGGGGTCGGTGTCGCCGGCTCCGCTGACGGGCCGGCGTTTGCTGCGAACATTACTTACCCGCGCAAACAACAGCGCTGATTTCAACGCCCGTCACCGCCCAGATATCTGGCCCACCTGCAACATCCTGTTGTGAGCAGTTGCGCTGCAAAGCAGTGCTCCTGGCCAGAACCATTTGCTCCGGCTCCAGCAGAACAACACGGCACACCTGTCGCGGACATAACTAAGCGCCTGCGGTCAGTTGCTTAGTCTGTCCGGCTCCGTCTCCGGTGTCGTCCGGCGGCCGGTGCTGCCACCTGCCGGTGCCGCGGCCGCCCCGCCGGCCGGGGACCGGTGCCGGCGCGCGCTAATTATACCGCGCCGTCCGGGCGGGGCGTCGCCGCTCGGAAACGGGTGACTCAGGGCGTGGGCCGGCGCGCGCGCCGTGATGTCACCTCTGCGGCTGTTTGTGGAGCGGCGGCCGGTATCTGGCGGCCCCTGATTTATGGCGGCCGCCGGCGGCGACGGCCGAGAACCGCCCACCGCCGGCTCCCCCTGGCGGCCGCACGGGGCGGGGAGAGGCAGAGTCAAGCCCGCCCCGCCGCCGGACGGCCGTCGGGGATGACGTGGTGACGCATTTTCAGGCCAAGCCACCGCTCCGTCTGTCGGGGATGACATGGTGAACGGCGAGTGGGTTCTCGGGTGTCGAGATGACATGGTGATGGTCTTTTAACCTCTTTGGCCATCATGATGGCGGGACAGGGACCCGTTAGGGATAACGTGATGGCGGTCGGATTCTCTGCTGCTGTCAGATTTGACAGCAGGAGAGAATCGAGCGTAGTTGTTTGCAGCGTATCTCTGCAAGGTACTACGTTTTAGGCAAATAACAGTGTCAACACGA
Organism: Capitulum mitella; assembly: GCA_030062745.1. NCBI lineage: Eukaryota > Metazoa > Arthropoda > Thecostraca > Pollicipedomorpha > Pollicipedidae > Capitulum > Capitulum mitella. The sequence continues at coordinate 21,014,402 of CP099844.1, read as the reverse complement.
TGAATACCATGGTCTTCCCAGATGCTTTTGGTATGTGTTTACATGCAACATCGCATCAGCATGTGATATTTATGTATCATGCCATTGAGGCGTTTTAGCGAGAAGAACGAACCGTTATGGACCGTTGCATAGACGGGATTTTCATGAAAGCTAGACAGTAGGTTTAAAATGCAGTTAAATGCAACACTTTTTTGTCACACATATCCACTGATAAATGATAAATGATAATAATAATAAATGATAATAAATGATAAATGATAAATCAAGGTAAATCGGTGCTAAACGGGCGCGTTGACAGGTGACTATGCTGACACCCGGCATTGCCGCGCTACTAGTGCTGGATGAGGTTTTTTCACGTTACCGCGGGTTCCGCTGACAGAACGACTTCACCAGTGAGGACTTTGCGCACATGAACGCGCCGCTGGTGTACGAGATGTTCAAGACGAAGACGCGCTACCCGCTGCACGCCGCCATTCGACTTCTGCGAGAGGACGTGGTCTTCCTCTTCTTGATCGAGTTCAACGCCCAGGTCAGTCCCGTGCGTCATCCACGGGCCTTGATGGATCTCGCTTCTGTTCAGCTGAAAGCGTCCGATTTTGGACGACGATTTGCTTGCGGGTTTGTACTTTGCTAACAGGGTGGTTCGTTTAGGCCTTCGTCCGGTTTGGTGCTGCCCAGCGGCATCGACCCAGCCGAGGGTGAACAACGTTTCCCGGTACTTAGCATCCCGTCGTGACCTTCGATGCAGAAAGATCTCCTGCAGGATTATGCTTATCCTTCGTGGATCATGGTCTCAGTAAGAGTTGCTGATGGCCGGGCTCCTTTTAAAACTTAAACACGAACATTTCTTCGCTTTGCACGATATTCTGAGAAACGATGGAATCTTTATCTTGGGTTTTTAGCGTTTTGAACTCGACTTGTCCTGAGAGAAGTACTGCGCTCGTAACAGCTGCCAGTGCCATCCTGTTTAATGGCCCCTTCACTCGGCAGTTTTTTGGAAGGCGTATTTGGGTGCGGGAGAAAGGGATTGCAAACGCGTTGGCTTTCAGTTGTTGTTGGGCGCGTCATCACTGAAGCTCGGCAAAGCATCTCATTAGTGATTCGCACGGGGCGATGGCGTCACCGGCAGAGCGCCGCCGTCTGTTGAATAATCTGTGCTGCCGGCGGGCTCAGATAGCTGATCTCAGTACAGAGCAGGCTCAGGGTCGACCGATTGGCCTGGGCTCATCTCTCGGTGAAATGCTGACGCGGTTGTTGGCCCTGCGCCGTAATTCCCGTTGGTGGTAAAGAAACAACTTTTCATTTTGGACGGGCAAGATGGTAGGAAGGAGTACAGGACAGGTTTGCACAGACAACTTTTCGACGCTCCTAACACGTGATGTTGTGGGCGTAATAGCCCGCTGTCGGTATGAAACACGTTCCGCCTATTTGTTTCCACCCGCTCACTGCGCCCGCCGTGCAGTTTGGGAGACTGGATTTGTTACGGGCAGGAGTTGGCGTGCCGTTCGCTGGTGCGTGACCCTCTGCCTGGAACAGCTGACTGAGGCAAGGCTGATGCTGCTCCGTGACCACTAGAGTTTCACCGTACACGCGAGGTTTTCCACCCAGGTCAGGTTCGCGTTGCGTAACTGGCGTCGTATCGAGGCTGACTTTATTGCTCACGTTTTCGCGTCCCCGAATCACCCCGCATTCTTTTCGTGATACGAGCCTGGCTGTCGTCTGTGACCCGACCTCGCTGGTCACATTCCGTCAGCACTGTTTGGGGGCTAACACTCATCGTCTCCAGAGCTCACGATTGGCACCGTCGGCAATCAAAAACAACACGTCGGCCCTGACGCAGGGCCTGCTGAGATCCGCGGCTATCACATCCGATTGGATACATGCCTCACACGGTCCGTCCGCCTCTCTCTCGCTCTCCTTCTCTGTCTCTCTCTCTCTTTCTCTCTCGTCTGCGCTCTGCCGTCGCCCGGCGTCGCGCCGGCGCGGGACGGCAAGCGCATAACAGAGCCCCGGTCGGCTCGACGCCGGCAGCGGCGGACGGCGGCGGTCGGCGGCCGGCCGTCCCGGGCCGCCGCGCGGCGCCGGCGTCGGCTCGCCAGGCGGCGCTGCGATCACCGGGCGGCGGCCAGCAGCGCGAGCAGGCCGGCGGCGGCGGCGGCGGCAGCGGCGGTGGCCGGCCGCCACCGGACGGCGTCGGCGCCTCCGGTCAGCGGCCGCTGGAGCCGGCCGTTGCAGCGGTCCTCGCCGCAGAAACAGTGCTCGGTGCGTGTGACCTTGATGCCGTCGCTGTGCTCCACCAGCTGGCAGCCCTCGCTGTAGGCGTCGGCGAATATGTCGGTGACCTGATGCCAGCCGCGCGCCATCGTGAAGCGCCGGTAGGTGACGCTCTGCTGGGCGCAGTCGCGCGTCGTCGTGCTGACCGTGTCTGCGGCGGACGGAGGCTCAAGTTACTGCGAGGTCAATTCACCGGCGGGGTCAGGTCACGGCAGGTCAGACCACAACGGGTCGGTCACGGGCTGCGGTGTCACCGGCACACGCGTGGTAGTAGGGAGCATACGCCGTGCTTACCGAACAATATCCCGGCACACACCACGTGGCGAATCTGATAGATCTGGCACACTCTGGATGACACATCTTTTGGGCCGATTTTGGGACACCGAAACACAGGCGCGATTGTGCTTATTGCACGTGCATCGTGCACAACAGATCTGGGATAGCTCATGACGATGAGAGAGTTGGTCTTCGTAGCGCTCGTGCGATAATCATTAGCGCATACCCGAGCATTAACACTCAGCCCACGCCGTTATTCTCGACTTTGGATCACATTTATGTCAGCATCGTCGACTTTATGATGTTGATGCTCGACTTGTGAGTCACTAATTAGACCAGTGAGTCCTGCAAACACTCGCGGCCGCAGCGATGCCGCCGGTTTGGCGCCGTCCTAGCCAACGCGACTGAGTGACTCCGGCCCACGGCCTGGCCAGCACTCGTATTGATCCGCTCCGTAAAAGACGCCCGCTCTGGCGCCCAGCGCCATTATCCCCCCCACCCCGCCACTCTGCTGCCGGGCACGCCCGTCCCCCCTCCCGGGCCCAGTGGCGGCGGCATGAGGCGGAGAGCGGCACCGGACTGGCCGTCCCCGGCACGAGCCGGCTGTCGGCGGCGACTCCTGTGGCGTTTGCCGGCCGGTACCCCAGGTGGTTCCCGTCGGTCGGAGGGACGCCCAGGTGGTTCTCGTCGGTCGCAGGGACGTTGTATACACGTGCCGGGTGACCCCGGCGGCGACACGAGCCAGATGCCGCCGGCCGACGGCAGAGAGAGAGAGTGAAATGGGGTACAGACGCCGCGCACGGCTGTACCGCTCCTGGGTATTGTTCGGCTCCGTCTGAACAGGGGTCACTCTCGGCCCACGCGAATGACGCGCGGATGATTTCGTGACAGTCGACGGGGGAATTGTAATCGGCACAAACCGCTCGGCGGTGAGCGATGAAAAGATCAGTCAGCGTGGTCTGTCGGCCGGAAAATCGTCGGCCGCCGCCGGAGGCGACACTTGTCGCGCCGGCACGTGACGTCACGAAAACTCGGCCCCGGCGTCGCTGGGCCGGCCCGACTCGGTCCGGAGGACACCTCTGAGACCGGAACCCCGGAACCGGGGCCAGTTTTTACCGGCCGAACTGTCCTATAAACCGGGCTTTCTGTCCCAGCTCGGCGGCCGTTCGCGCCCGCCGCGGACCCTAACGAGACCGGGACGGCGGGGGCGTCACGGACGCGTTCCCGTTCTGTTTGCTCTGCTCTTCTTTAACCGGCCGGCGGCGCGCGTCGTTTGTTACTCTGACAGGTGGGAGAGATTTAGCGCGGCCGGCGCCGGCCCGGCGACGTTTGTTTGGCAGCGCGGCGCCAGAAACGCGCCCGCCGCGCCGCATTTGAAACAAAGCGGCGATGACGCGGGCCGGTGACGAGCCGCGAACGTCCCCGGCACGGGGACAGAACCCCACACGGCGTAGTCGGTCTCCGGTCACCGGCAGCAGCGCGTCCGTTCCGTCGAGAGCGACGGACCCGCGCCAAGTCTGCGTAGCCTGCTGTGGACGCCGTGGAGCCACGGGGACGTCGGTGGGTTGAGACAGTCGGCGGATTTACGTACCTCCGTTAGGGAGATCCAAGATGAACGTCTTCATCTGGCACATGGTCGACTTGGGGCAGTCGACCACGTACTTGGAGTGGCCGTCGAACGAGGCGCACGGGAAGATCGGATCCGTGCGGTTCTTGCGCCGTGAGACGCTCTTGTAGGTGCAGCGGTAGCATTGTATCCCCGACCCTGCGAACAGAGAAGGAGTGACGTGATTTCCCTATGCTGGTCAGCTGGGCGGTGGGAGGCTGCGGGCCGATCGGAGGCGCCCGGCGTTGTGGCGGCCCGTCCGGCCGTGATGGTCGGTACAGTACGGGGTGACGTTGTGGCGGCCCGTCCGGCCGTGATGGTCGGTACAGTACGGGGTGACGTTGTGGCGGCCCGTCCGGCCGTGATGGTCGGTACAGTACGGAGTGACGTTGTGACGGCCTGTCTGGCCGTGATGGTCGGTACAGTACGGAGTGACGTTGTGACGGCCCGTCCGGCCGTGATGGTCGGTACAGTACGGAGTGACCGTTCCCGGCCTGGCCAGTTGAGCGTGGTCCGGGGCGCTGTATCCTCTCCCACTGGCGTGTTGTCCGCCTGCTGACGGCAGTGCGACTGGGTCACCGAGCGGCCTGAGAGCGATCGGCGCCCGGCGTTTGCACCGATCCGTAGCAGGCCGCGGAGACATGTGTGAAGCCGCTGGCGCTGCAAGTGGAGAAGCCCGCCGCGTGGTTCCCACGTTCCCGGCGAGACCGCTGTCGCCGGCCCGGAACAAGGTCCTCCCGACGTCCTGGCGGGGCCGCGTCTCGGCCAGCTGAATCTCTTCACGGTGACGGCTGAGAGTTTGGAGGCCGTCTGAACCCCGCTCCGCCCCCTCCGCCTCCGTCGGGTCGCGCGGCACGAGCGGAATCACCTGCCCTGGATCGTGGTGCCGGATCGTGGTGCCGCACCGTGCTCACGTTTTCGCCGATCCGCGGGGTGTGCTCGGTGCAGGTTTTTACAGCGTGGCCGGTGCCGCCGTCTCGCGAACCGTCCTCTGCAGTTTGCCGCCGCTCTCCGCCGTGCCCGGCCCGCCGTCTGATGTTGCACCGGCGGCGGCCCCCGCGTCGGCCGTATTTGGCTGGTCGAAGGTCTCGATAGAGGGGCGCGGGTCGCCGCGAGGGCGGCGAAGGCCAGTCGAACTCGTCCCGCCCGCTCCGGACCGGCTCCGTCTCCGCGGCGCCGCCGACCGTCTCTCGGCAAAACCAGCCGCTAAAATCAAAAACGGCAAAAAGCCATTCAGATTGATAGTAAATAAGTAAATAAACAAATAAGTGGTTAAATAAACGCCTGGCAGTGGCGGACCCCCAGCGGTCCATTTACGGCGGCTAGATCTGGCGCCGGCGGGACGCAGGTGGCCAGCCGCAGAGCTCGCCGGGAGCCTTGGCGCCCCTTTCATGGCGGCCCGAGCCGTGCGGACATCAACGGCGCCGCGCCGGCCGGCCGATCACGTGCCGCACCGAGCCGTGCCGGGCCACCGGGCCGGACGGGCGGCCGCGGGAGCCCGGTTACCTGCGTAACCCGGGCCGTCGTGATGTGCGCCGCCGACGGCCGGACGTCTGCTGTGCGCGGCGACCGGCCGGAGCGGGCCAGGGCCACGCGTGCGACTGTTTACCCGGCGGTCAGCGAGCAGCACTGTCTCCGTCCAGCCGTGGCACCGGAGGTCGGTCAGCTGGACGATCGTGAGGGTCGCACCCTGCTGCCAGACCACCGCTTTAGGCTGCCGGCATCCGATGAGTTTAGAGCCAGGTGGTCCGCGGTGTTCTGGTGCACGCGAGTGCCTTTCACGGCCATTTTTCGCTTGGTTTCACGCGGTGGCGGTGGCGAGGGCATTTTTCACTCGCCGATTTGGTGCACATAGGGGGGGAGGGATAAGAGGGCTATCCTGGGGTTTTGTAGCGTCAGTAGCCGACGCGTCGTTACGCCACAAAACCCGCAGCCATCGAGTTCGCGCACGTGGATGCAACTCCGTGAATCACATGTGCAATGTGCATGCTATTGGCTGAATGAAAGAGTACCTTTCACGACGGGCCAGAGATGCACAACTCAGACGTTCAGTGGCGTAACGCCCGGGACAACGCTGTGACGTGTCACCTCGATCTGGGGGTGCTCTCTGCCACCTCTTCGACCGACCACAATAACCGTTGAGGTGCAGTCTTTGGGATGGCTTCTGCGAGCTCAAGAACCCACCACGAGCCGTTTCCGGGAGCACTGACTGCTTCCGCCTCCTCACTGTCGCGCGCGTGACACGCACGCGAGCCTGATCATCACAGCATCTCCCCAGAGCGGGTCACCGGCCTCTGCCCTGCTTCCCGGCTGCCGCCCGCCTTTCGGCGTACGGCCGGGCGGCGGATCGGCTGGGCTTCAGCCGCAGACAGGGCATCAGAGGCGGCGGCTGAGCCGGCGTTCGCCGAACGGCAGCCGGCCGCCGGCGCAGATCGGCTTGCGGTCCGCTCGGCCGTCACGGCAGCTGGCGTTACTCGCGCGGATCGGTCCCGTGACGTGGTGGCGCTGGCAGGCAGCGGCCGGGGACGCCTGTTTACTTGCTGCCGGGGGGCGGCGGGAGGCGGCCGCTGCCGGCGCCCGACTGACTCACGGAGCGGCCGCGCGCCGTCTGAACCGACCGCCGACCGGCGGGCCCGGGTCGCGGTGCCGGGCCGGGCTGCTGCGCCGTGAGGACGGCTCGGTCCTCGGCCGGCCGACACTAACCGACCGCCGCCGCCGCCGAGTGAGTCACCGACCCAGGCAGGCGTCACTCCGATCACCAGTCCTGGCTTCCGGCTGCGGCGCCGCGGCCGGTAACCAGGAATCGTCACCTTGTCAGTGATGTCATGACGCCGTCCACGCGGTCCGCCGCAGTCTTGGGACCCGTGACCGGCGACCCGTGACCAGGGCAGGCAACCTGTGCGTGGCAGACGACCCGTGGCGCAGTTGGCTACAGAACTCGCAGATTGACCACAGCATGGTGGGCGACCCGTGACACGATCTCGGACAGAATGTCCTGGTTCGGTACGGCATGGCTGGTGACCCGTGACCGGGCGGCGGGCCGTGGCGGCGGCCGCCTGACGTCGCCGCCGCCGGTCGGGGCGGGCGGACCGGAGGTATTGCGGCGGCGCCGTACTGGCCGGCTCCTGGTCTCCGCGGCGCCGGCGGACTCGACCCTTCCCCGGCCCGGCCCGGCGGCTGACCCGAATCCCGTGCACGGTGGCCATATGACGGCGGCTGACGCGGCGCGTGGGCGGCACGGGCGAGCCGGTACCGAGCGGCGCCGCTGCGAACAGCGGCCGGCACTCTGGCAGGGGGGCGAGCCGCGCTGCCCTGGTGCCGGACGGTACCGGGGTCGGCGGTACGAGCCGCAGAGTTGGGACCGGAGCCGAAGGGCGCCGGGGACCGGCGGCCGCCAGGCTGGACCCGGCCTTCCCCGTTTGGCCTCCGGAAATTGCTGGTCATGCTTTTCGGAGACAGATGGCTTGACTAGCAGGGCCAGGTCTTGACCGTCTACCATCGGTCATCCTTGGACCAGGAGCTTTCAGCATCGTCCGCATCCCGCGGCCTCCGGTGACCGTGTCGGGTGTTAAATCAGGCCGCCAGACGGTCGACGATTTCTGGGCCACACAGGAACAGCCTAGCCCATGTCGACCCTGAGACGGCCGCTCCAAATGGGAGGCGGTAAAAACGGTGCACAGCGCCGCGCCGCTGCCGAGTTCTGGGTCATTCGGTGGCAGGCAGTCGGGGCCAGCAGCTGCTGTGGACTCTGGCCGGCGGCTGCCGTGGAGGACACCAGACCGCATACGAGTTCCGGGTGGCACGGTGACGGTCGGACCCGTGCCGACCCGGCGGCAGCTGCCGTGGACGGCGCCGGCACCGCCCTGCACTGGCTCGCCTTGGATGCCGGCGGCGTTGCGTCCAGGCGGCCGGCCGTGCACCATTAAACGGGCCCGGCCCAGCCCACCGCCGCCAGCCGCGGCCGCTGCCCGATTTAGGGCGGTCGCCCGGCGGTCAGCGGCGATAGCGCTGTTGATCGGCGCTGTCCGCGGTCCGACCCTGCTCGGTCCGTTCCTGCTCGGTCCAGCCGTGCTCGGTCCGTTCCTGCTTGGTCCGTTCCTGCTCGGTCCGGCCGTGCTCGGTCCGTTCCTGCTCGGTCCGGCCCCACCCGGCCCCCCCCTGGTCCGTACCGGGCCGACTGCAGGGCTGCGACACACGCCCCCGTCTGTCGTTTTTGGTGCTGACGCTTACACAAGCTCAGTCGGTCTGAGTAACTGATCGGTGATTCATGGTGACACGCGCTTGCGTCATGAGCTGTTCTGACTGCCGTGCACGCAGGTTTTTTGCGTTTGTCATTATCGTTCCCGACTTTTCCCTTCTCTCGGACTATCTGTTTGTTTTTGCCTGCGGCTCTTTTTGTCGTCATTCGTCTTCTGGCCGTCTGCGGGGAAGGTTCTGCTGCGTGCCTGTCGGCGGTCGAGCCGCCGGTCCTGGCCTCGTCCGTCGCTCTCGGCGGCCGCCGTCGGCTCCGACGGCCCGCCTCCGACGACCTCCAGACGGGTGGCCCCGCCCTGCGCCGGGCGCCGCTGCCGCCGCCGCCGCCGCCGCCGCCGCCGCCGCCGCAGCGCCCGGTCGAATACAGATGCGATCACTCGATGGACGTGGCCCCCCGGGGCATCGTGTGCCCGCCGCGCACGACGGACGTGCAGGGCCTGTGGAGCGCCGCCAGCTGTCTGCCTGGGCTGCGGGCGGCCGCGGAGCCCCTGATCCCGATGTCCGCCCGGCCAGTGTCGGACGGCGGGTCCCCGTGGTGGTCTGACCTGACCGCGGAGACAGCCGCCCGGCCCGGCCCGGCCCGGCCCGGCTTCCATTAGCCTTGATGCGGACGAAGTAGGCCAATTACTCGGCCGACAGCGCTGACAGGTCCCCCCGCTCGGCGTGTCTCGGCCTACGGCTCGAGCCGGCGGCGGCAGCGCGCGCCGGGGACGGGTCGGCTTCCCCAGCGCAGAGGCCGCCGACTGTGCGCCGAGTGAGGAGCCGGCTCCGGCGGTGGTCTGTCGGGGGCTCTCTGTACTGCGGCCGGACCGTCAGACGGTTGGAGGGGAGGCGGGAGAGGGGACGAGTAGGGACGAGAGCGGCGCCGCGTCCCTGGCGTGGGTCCCGGGCCCGCCCGCCGACCCCAATATTAGTCCATTGTCTGGTGCGATTCAGTGGGTCGGCGTGACCGGGAGAGAGAGCCGGTCCTCCCAAAGCCGGCAAATGAATTGGCCAATGAGATGGCTCGGGATGTTGGCTGATCGTTCCCTTCCTTTGCCTGTCGTCCGTTAAAGGGGAAAATGCTGCCGTGCCGTGTGGTTTGGAGGTGGTCTGTGGTGGCGGCCATTCTTGAGAAAGCCACAGGCAATTTATTTGGGGCGAGGGCACTTTGCCCTGGTGTTGATCACGTCCTGGTGTCTTGATCTAGTCAGTGAAGGCGGCTCCTCCGTGGTGGTGCACGCGACCGGCCGTTTTGCATTTTCGCCGAAGAAAGCTCCGGGCGGGAAATCCAGTTCCCGGCAGCCTCTCTCCGGATCCCCGCCGCCAGCGGCTGCGGTTACGGTTCGAGCCCCGGTCTGCCCTGGCCGGGGAATGGCCATCAGGCTCTCAGTTTGGGCGCCGGCCGGCGCGCAAAAGGGACCTCACGCCCCACTGCGGCCGGCCGGCCGGCTGGCCCGGCGTCCCCGCATCCTGCTTCCTGCTCCCCGGCCGCGTCTGACCCCGCGCGCTCGCGCGGTGCCAGTGACCCCCGCGCGCCCTGCACGCATAATGTGCAGTAAAGATGCGTGCCGCCGTAAATGTCCCCGCTCCGATAATTAAGGGCGTGCCGGAATGCGGCGGCGGCGCGTGGCCGGGCGGCATAGGGCGCGCGCGCTGAGGGCGCGCACCTGGTCCTCTGCCCGGGTGGCGGGGAATCAGCGGCTGCTAATTTGTGGTCGTCCCCCCGACGCCAAGTGAATCGGCCGTCCGCCGTGACCGCCATTGTGGCGGCGTTCGGGGGCCAATTGTTCGGCGCCGGTCGGGCCGTGCGGGGACGGGGGAGTCCATGCCGATGTCTGGTTCGAATGTGCATGACAGGGGCGGGCGCGCATACATAATGGATCGACGTCGGACGGACTGGAGAGGCTGACCGGTTGCCCGGTGATGGCTGCTGTCGATAGCAGGCCGGTGCACTGGCGAGCAGCGGCGTCAGACATCACCTGCTGCTGCTGCACGCAACCAGACGTCACTGTACGGCGTCTGGGTGCCCGGACGTCATTGAACAACATCAGGTGTTCCCACCTGCCACTGTGACAGCATCAGAGTTACCCGAATTTTGCTGGACGGCGTCGGGAGTACCTTGACGATGTTAGGTGCACCCGGAGGTCATCTTCGTCAGGCGTTATCGTGCGCCGTGAGTAATAACATGTCGGGCGTTGTCAGGGGATATCCGACCTCGCCGAACGTTGTCGGACGTCGTCAGCCGTCCTCAGGCTTGAGCGGGCGTGGTCGAGCGTCATCAGCCGTGATCGGGCGGCTGAGCGAGAGCGCTGACAGGGGGAGCCGCTGAGACGTGAAGACACGTCCGGCGTGGTCCCCCCCCGTCCCGCCACGGGAATTGTGGCTCGTTTGTGGATATGTGCGGGCCGTGGCGGCGGCGGCGGTGATGGCATCCAGCTATCTATCCCGCTGATTGTCAGACGGATCGCGTCCTGCCGGGCTGGGACAAGCGCAGCTCGGTCACTGACTAACCGGGAGCCCCGGGATGACGCCGGGACATAGGTGCAGGGACATCCGCAGCCACAGCGAACGCCAGTGCCGGCTGCTACGCCTGAGAGTCTCCCGCGTCGGAGCCTCCGCATCTCGCACGTGTCGGCAATTCCACGTAATCAGGAGCCATCTGATGGCGGCGCCGCCTCCGTGTGGGAGTTGCTCTGTGGGTCTGGACGGGTGACGCCGGCGGCGGGGCGATCAGCCCGGCCGTGAGTCAGGCCCGGTGACTCCTCGGCCGGCCGTCAGCAGCCGCAGTCTCCCGGCCGGCCGACTCGGCCCGGACCGCACCGGCCCCGGCGGGAGCCGCTCGACCGGCAACGGCAGCGACCGTTGCGGCTCTCTCTCGGCGCCGGGCCGGCGTCTCGTCGTTCAGCGGTGGCCGCCGCCGCACTGACCCATTTGCTGGCCGGCCGTGCAGTGGAGCGGCCCATATCGGAGGCCGGCCGCCGGCCAACGCTGGGAACTGGGTCTGGAGGGCGCCCGTTGCGACGGCGCCGCGGCCGAGCGGCGGAGGATCCAGCAGACCCGACACCAAGACCCTGAGATACCCTGCTCTGCCGAGCCGCCGCCCGGCCGGCGCCGGCAGGGGCCGGTCCGACCCTGAGACCGTGTTGCCCCGCACGTCAGACAGGCGGCCGCCGGCCGGCCGAGATGAAACGCGGCGCTGGCCCCTGCGGACAAACAGCGGCCGCTGGTAACGACGGGCCGTCCGGACACGTCCGAACGTGACCGCTGCCGGCCGAGCGGTCGGAGGGCTCTCGACCGGAGTCGGGTGGCGCCTGCGAGTCGGCCAGGAACGGGAGTCGCCGGAAACGCTGGCGGGTTCAGGGCCGCAGCGCCGCCGTCAGACGTCTGTTATCCGATTGTGAGAGACGTCCCGCGCCCGGTCTGTGTGTTTCTGGTCGTATCTAATCGCGTCCGCGAGGGTTTCTTCATGGAGCCGCCAAAGCTGCCGTTGGACATGGGATGTTTTTGGAGCCCGCTTCTGACTCTGACGTTTATAGTCTGACAGCAGTCGTCATAATTCCCGGTCGGAGGGGAGACGGCCGCCTCGGCCGGACGTTCGGAGAAGAGGCACTCAGCCGGCCGGCCGCCGGAATATTTCCGACTGGATCGAGTCGGCGCCTCGCCATCCGTCGCCAGTCGACACTCGCCCCCGGCCAGAACTGGAAGCGTTCCCGCCGAAGGCGCTGACGGCCGCGCCCGGCTGGCATGGGCCATTATTTCCGTGCTAAATAAACGGCGGCGCCGGGCCGACACGGCGCGACCGGCCAGCTATTTACGACGTGGCCGCGCCGGTGGCCGCCGCCGCCGCCGCCGCTGCCGGCAGCCGCATCCGGCTTCCGGACGGCCGGCGCTGGTCCGTCAGCCGTCCCGGGATGTGGACAAGCCACTGTGGCCGTGGCTTGTCCGCTCGCAGTCAGCGGTGGACAGAGTCGGAGGCCCGCGAGGCTCGGCGGCCGATCTGTTGATCTGTTGATCTGTTGATCCGCTGGTGTTGAATCACGCCGCTGGGCATCATTGGCCGGCCAACGTTGCAGTTACAGTGATGAGCCGCAGTGATGCTATGCTATGCGTAGCCGCTACATGTGTTGGAGAACAATCTGATGGCCATTTGGCGGCTTAGCGTGCTGGGTTCGTTGCCTGGGTACTGCACGCCGTCCTGCGGTGACGCCAGCGTCCGCCGTTGCCTGACGGACGCTTCACCGCAGGACGGGCCTGGTGTGACCCTGCGCCAGTGCCGGAATGTTTCTGACAACACTCAGCCGCCGTCAGATGACGGCGCCATCAGACGTCTGACCGCCCCCTTCCCCCCGGAATTCAGCCGCACTCACCTTTGACCGGCGGCAGGATGAGCAGCAGCAGGGCGGCCAGCCCGGTCAGCCGGCGGCGCGTCATCGCGCGGCGTCACGTGGCGGACGGGCGCGGGCGTCGGCCGCGGCGGCGGCGGCGCCCGGTCGGCGGCGCGGCTCGGTCCCGACTGGCGGCCCGGGCGGCGGCCGAGCGCTGCCGGCCGGCCGGCCGCCGTCCGCCCGCCCACCGGCCCACTGAGTCAGACCGGCTCCCGGCGCCGAGACCGATACTCGGATACACAGCAACGACAACCAGGTAAACTCAGCAGGCGCTACCGGACACAGCAGCGACAACTGGGTACACAGCAGCGACGGCCAGATACACAGCAGTGGCAACCCGGTAAATACAACAGGCACTACCGGACACAGCAGCGACAACTGGACACAGCAGCGACAGCCAGATACACAGCAGCGACAACCAGGTAAACACAGCAGACACTACCATACACAACAGCGACAACCATATGCACAGCAGCCACAGTTGGGTAAACGCAGCAGACACTACTAGATACACAACAGCGACGACCATTTAAACACAGCAGACACAACCAGATACACTGCAGCGACAACCGGATACACAGCAGCGACACTGATACACATCAGAGACACCCAGAAACACAGCACAGACAACTTGACACATGCCAGAGGTGGTCATAGACACAGCAGTGACAGCTAGATGCACACAACCAGACACTGATGCACAGCAGCGACGACTAGATACACAGCAATGACGACCAGATACGCGGCAGCGACAACCAGATACACATAGCCAGATGTACAGGAGAGACAGCCAGTTTCACATGACCATTTACACAGCAGCGACGACCAAGTGCACAGCAGAGATCGCCGGATACACAGCAACGACAGCCAGATACACACTGGAGACAACTAGATACACAGAATCAGGTACACACAGCAGACACTACCAGACACAGCAGCAGTAACCAGATACACGGCAGCGACAGCCACATGCACAGCAGAGACAATCAGATGCGCAGCAAAGGGAATCAGGTACATAGTAATGACAACCAGATGCGGAACAGCGACAACCTGATACGCAGCAGAGACAACCAGATACACAGCTGCGACAGTCATATACATAGTAGACAACCAAACGCACAGTAGCAACAACTTCAGAGACAACCAAACATGCGCTCTGTCAGACACATACACATTTACACGGATACGTTACATCCACGCAGGGGAAACGGATCTGGCTTCAGATAGAGGTATACCTTGTTATATAAGATATATAACAAGGTATATAAGATATATAACATATACCTTGTTACACGAGACATGCGAAGGGGCTCAGACACCGACCCAGGTATATCTATAAAGACGTGCATATTTAGGGATACAGCAGCTCCTTCTCCCAGATCTAGGAGCAGTCAGTCGCGTTCACGCCGGCGAAAAGTCGCCGACATGTGACGCGGCCGCTGTTGTTTGTGACGGCTGCAAAAACAGCAGGGCTGGAGACGGAGACGCGTGCCCGCGGCCATGGGATGGGAGAACACGCGCCGACGTGTCCCTCTGTTCGATCATTTGTCTGATGCGGAGACGCGTTCTGCCGCTGCCTGAGTCGGGCCATGACGACCCGCTCTGCTGTCTCTGTCACATCTCGCCCGGCTGCACGCGCTACCTAAATGACGCCCGCACCAAACATACCGCAGTCCTTGGTATGGCTGAGGTGCACGTGCACCTGAGCCGCAAATACGCCTGTGGCAGTAACAGTTCGAGCGATATTCGCGCTATGTGTTTGCATAACAGCAACAGCATCCTGTTTTCATGGGTCCTAAAATCCGCACTCAGGTTAGATAAAGGTCGACTCCTCCACTTTTAGCAGTCTAAGTAGATGTAAACATTACGTAAAAGCAAAACGTCACCTCTGCTCGCACGTTGGTATGAACATGTAAAACAAACAAAAGTAATTTTACGCAGTAAGCCTTGGTGAGTGTATTTCCCCCTTTTATTACTATTGGTGATTCGAAGAGCATGTTCGATGCCATGGAAGACCGGGTTTTATCCGCCGATTGGACGGTCCTGGGTTATCCCCCCTTCTATTACACTAAAACAACCCGCGACAGACCACGTGATCGCCGGCGCGCCCTGTCAGCCCGACACCAGGCGACAATGAAGATAGGTCTAGCCGCGCTGACCTTTGCTGACACACTGATCCAGGGGGCTCTCCTGGTGGGACCGACACGTTTTGACACGTGCCAAAACAGGGTCGACCGCCGCGGCCACCCACCGAGCGGCCAGCGATCGGCGCCCAGCGGCTGTCGGGAGCGATCGGACCAGCCGCGCCCGGCCGACGGCCGCCGACCGCCGCGGCCACACACCAAGCCACCGGGCGCCGCCGGGGCACTCGGGGACCAGAGAGGCGCCGGCGGGGCACCCGGGGTCCAGGGAGGCGCCGGCAGGGCACTCGGAGACCAGGGAGGCGCTGGCGGGACACCCGGGGTCCAGAGAGGTGCCGGCGGGGCACCCGGGGTCCAGAGAGGTGCCGGCGGGGCACCCGGGGTCCAGGGAGGTGCCGGCGGGACACTGGGGGTCCAGCGAAGCACCGGTGGATCGTGTCGAGCCATGGAGCCGCTGGCGGATCATGAGAAGTGTTGGCGGGTGATGCGGCGCCTGCGACACGCCTCAGCAGGCCGACCAGCGGTGTCGGAGCGGCCGAGTAGCGGCGGCGCGCGGTCCGGCCGGCCCGGGGCGCGCTGGCAGTGGCGCCGGCCGTGTATTTTGGACGTGCGACCGACGGGAATCGGCTGGCGGCACGGACCGGACCGCGCTGCGCCGCCGCCGCCGCCGCCGCCGCCGCCGCCGCCGCCGCCGCCGGCCAGATCAATATGTCATCCTCGGCCGCGGCGGTAAACGCTGTCCGGCAGCTACAGCCCGTAAAAACGACTCTGCCATGGGGTGCTGGGACGGACGACACAGCCAGAGGAGACATTATCCCATCAGGCCGCCAGGGGTGGCTGAGATGGACGACTTCATCACGGATAACCTGGGGAACTTTGGAGGGATGACGCCGGTACGCATAGGTGAGCAAGATGACTCTGTGAGGGATGGCTAGTAGAGGAGATCGCGACGGGGACGCGTGAGAAGGATGACTCCGGCCCGGTCCTACGAGTGGCGCAAATTTAACCCGCGGCCCGGGTATCTGCGGACATGTTCGTGCGCGTGAGCGTATGTTGTAGGGATGTGTGGTCGAGTGCGCTCTCTGCCGTTACACTCGTGGCTGGTGGCGGGATGGTTTTGATCGACGCTGCATTTTGCGCGATCGGTAGCTGCAGATAGGTCCGGGTGCGACACAGTGGAGGCGTCGCGTGGTACAGTAGAGTGTCCCAAAATACCAACTTTCGAAAAACTTTGTTTACGAGGAGGGTTTCCGTTGCTTGGAGACTCAAATCGAAACATGCAGAAAATTAGCATCTTGAATCAATATTTAGCCCTAGCACAAATACTATAAAGTTTTCCCCATATGCCTCAATGGAGACCTCAGACGTGTACTGCAGGAACACAACCGTTTGTCTGGTTTCGGCCGAAGAGACGGCATGACACCCATTTAACGAAGTTGTGGTGGCAGGCATTTATATGTGATGTGAATAGCGGCGTTTTACGTACTTGTACACTGTGCCCCCATCCCCCACCCCCACGTATACAAGTCGACCTGGGGGTAGATACAATACAGTCGATTGATATCGTTAAAGGAAGTGCTTCTAGTCCAATGTCGAATTTAACTGTATAGGTACAATTGAAGGGGAGGTTGGCCTGAATCGAACTGTATAATCCATTTCCGCCAATTCGTCTCCGGTGATCTGATATTTCAATTACCCCAAAGGTTTGCTGGAAGTGTCCAGCTTTCTTCGGTGACCCATTTACCCTTTTCACTGTCAACGCATGCCGATAGTACCGCGAACATATCGTTAGCTTCAGCGATTAGCCTTTCGAGTTGAAAGCTCGTCAGCACTGGTAGCAGATTACGAACACCACAATGTCGACGGCCTTTGCTCAAGCAATTCAGTTGTTTCCTTGGCAACCCCAGCCATTCATTGCTGAGGTACCTCCAAGATTACTAGACCAAGTTAACATCAACCAACGGCAATTTCGAGGCAGGAGCCTGCGGTGTCTCGTTTGGTTTGCCGAAGCTTCACATAAACACCGTCTCGTTTCTATGTTGTTGGTTTCCTTGAAGAGATAGTGTTGTTTTAAGCGAACATGCCGAAAATTCGATCAGGAAGAGAGAGTTATACAGCTCCTGGAAAGAAAAAGGGACCAACGGGGCTGCCATTGACATTCAGTCTTCGACAGAATACTATATGGCTCGTGGAAAAGCCGCTGGATGTGCTCCCCGAACGCAGCTGTCCACAGGACGTGAGTGTCTCAGACGTCTGTACGGTGCTCAGCAATGCTCCATAAATGACGCGTAGTCGGTCTCTTGCTGACCAGGTCACAAATGAGATGATATATCTATATTAAGGGGACCTCCTTCGGACAGTTCGGCATCAGATGAGAAGATCAGATGAGAAGCTGGTGAAACTCCACGAAAAGTGGACGTCGTTCGAAAATTTCAGTGTTTTCAATATGTGGAAAACACTTTTCGGGCTTTTTCATTTGACTCGACATCGTCAAAAATGGGGTGGCAGAAGGGTGCTGCTATAAAGTTGGAGCAAAAGCTCAACGGAAATTGCTGTATTTACCATGCCGGCACCATATATGCGAACTTTCGGCGAAAGCTCCCTGGACAGAACTGTTTGGTCTCGATCAAACACCACACACAGCACCCTTCAAAAAATTCCAGTCGATCTGGAATATCGACCAAAGTGACTTCGAACAGCTGTTGCTACACGAGATGTTGAAAACAAGGAAAGAAACAGTTCTGGAAGTGCTGAAGCGAGCACGACAGACAATTTCATCCCATCTCAGGGAACACTACAGAGAGTGCGCTCTGCTCGCCATTCTCGCTCTCTGAAGGTGGCACGAAGGATGGCCTCGATCGGAGCAAAAATTCAAAATTTCCAAAGCCCGGCGCCTGTCATAAAGCGAGGTGAATGACGCACCTCGCTTTACGTCGTATACTATTTGAAGCTGTTCCTTTTTAGATCAAAACTCACGGCTCGGAAAATGATCCCATTTGACATGTCCGAGGAGCTAAGAAGACTTCCAGTCTTTGTCAGTCTCTTCTAAGTGGAGGCGTTGAAGCGTGGCTGTCGTACACATCTGCTGCCGATGCCGCCCATAATGACCTCAAAATTTTCAGAAATCTGGTGGCATACAGCAGGATCGACTCAGAGGTTGCCGAGACCGTCATAGCACCATGTAGCAGGCACACATGTTCTCTCACAACTGAGTTGATACCTATGGCGCTTGCCAGAGGAAATATCCACGCTGTGACCAAAAAGAGCATAGCTGAACGTATCCGGAGCATGGACAGTACAACGCTTGCCCCCGGCAGGCCAAGGCTTCCTGACATGTGCAGGATGACAGCACAGAGGATGTGGTCTTGGATTGATTCGTGGGTGGTCAGTCTCGTCTCATCTTCGACAGTCTGTCCATCGATGCGTCGTTCCTGGACAAGAACCCGCCACGGGACGGCGTGACCGAGCACGAAAGGCTGTCAACCTTCGTTCGTAACCTCCGAGTGACCAACGACACAGCTGAGCGAGGGGTCAGGCTGATAACGCAGTACATCGGCTGCCTGACCGGGAATGGCGAGGAAAGGCAGCACATTCTTTGAGTTGTAGAAAATCACCGCAAACGGTTTCCAGACAGCGGGTAATCCGTTCTTGCTAAGGGCTGCTGGCTCAGGTAGATGTACGTATAAAAAAGTAGTTATGTCGTGACAGCCCATATCCGTTTTATGCCTGGTTGCCACTCCCCCATTACGAGTACAAATGCTGTTCATTGCTTTGAATGAACAACTGTGACTATTTTATTCACATCTTTTACTTCCAGGCATTCATCCTGGACCTTATTCGAAACACGAACATATGACAACGCTCCTTGACAATGACAACCTGGAATAATCCTTAGGTTATCGTGGATCATCAGACACTGATCTTTATAGTGACGATCGGAAGATATCCCCTACGTTAGGTGTGAAATCTGTCTCGTAACCGTAAAATACAGATAATCATCAGGGACGGGGGATAAATGAATTGTTTTGTCTTCATGAGCCGCCCATAAGGCGTGATGGAGCGGGGGGGGGGAGGGAAGTGGGCCTGGTATTAATATTATACGATTATGTCTCCAAAACTGTCGTTTAATAGTATGGAGATAACACATGCGGTATTTTCAGCAAAAACACGAAATCGGTTGTGTTCTGGCATTGCAGTTTCCGTTGAGCACAATGGGAGCACCTTCAACGAGTTTGTGCTGGGGTGAAATATTAATTTAATGAGCCAGTTTTTTGTGTGTTTACCTTTGGGCCCCCAAGCAACAAGTAACCGCCAAAGAAACACAATTTTTCGACAGTTGGCATTTTTTGGGACATGTTAGTGTGACAGTGCACGTGGCCTGGGCAGGACCCGTGTGTATAGCATAGCCCATTGTGTATCGAGTGGGCTGAAAAATGCTGCGCTGTATGGCAGTCGGTTATCCGTACTGGATATTGGACGTCGACTGACTTTTCCTGAAATCCACTTGTCCTGGATTCCGCGCTAATCTGATGAAGCGCACGGAAAGCCTGGTGCAGGTTTGCCGCGCAGTCGCGTTATCGGGGACCTGTGGTGGTGTTACCACGCACCCGTGGTCTGGCCCTGGTGCGTACGTGATCTTTGGCGGTACTAATCCGGGATGCGAGGTCTGGCGGCAGAAGAGAGTTGTGGTCTAGTCACGTGCTCCGTCCTGTGACGGCCTGGGTCACGCCGATGAGGGAGAGAGAGAGCGCTGGCCGGTCGGTCGTAGACCTGTTCGCGACACTGTCCGGACCAGAACCGTGCACGCTTTCGAACTACGCCTGGCTGGCGATCGCCGTCTGGCGCTGACCCGCAGCCTTCATCCGGCTCGGCCGTTTGAGTAGATTTCATTCATTACAGATGCCTTGCTAACGGACGCTATGCAATTCGACTCACTCCTCAGTAATGTTTGCTCTCTGTGAGTCCGCTGCCGAACGTCAGCGTCGCTGCTGTCTGCGGTCTGCCTCCTTAGCAAAGGCAGTGTCGGCCTCTGCCGGGGCCGTGTCAGCCTGCTGCCTCGTCCGTGTCGGCCGCTGATGGCGCCGTGACGGCCTCTGATAGCGCCGTGTCGGCCTGTGATGGGGCCTGTGTCGGCCTCTGATGGCGCCTTGTCGGCCTGTGAGGGGGCCGTGACGGCCTCTGATGGGACCGTGTCGGCCTCTGATGGGGCCGTGTCGGCCTCTGCCGGGGCCGTGTCAGCCTGCTGCCTCGTCCGTGTCGGCCTCTGATGGCGCCGTGACGGCCTCTGATAGCGCCGTGTCGGCCTGTGATGGGGCCGTGTTGGCCTGTGGTGGGGCCGTGACGGCCTCTGATGGCGCCGTGTCGGCCTGTGAGGGAGCCGTGACGGCCTCTGATGGGACCGTGTCGGCCTGTGATGGGGCCGTGTTGGCCTGTGATGGAGCCGTGTCGTGTGTGTCGTGTGGCCTGTGATGGGGCCGTGTCGGCCTGTGATGGGGCCGTGTCGGCCTGTGATGGGGCCGTGTCGGCCTGTGATGGGACGGTGTCGGCCTGTGATGGGGCCGTGTTGGCCTGTGATGGAGCCGTGTCGTGTGTGTCGTGTGGCCTGTGATGGGGCCGTGTCGGCCTCTGATGGCGCCGTGTCGGCCTCTATGGGGCCGTGTCGGCCTGTAATGGCGCCGTGTCGGCCTCTATGGGGCCGTGTCGGCCTCTGATGGCGCCGTGTCGGCCTGTGATGGGGCCGTGTCGGCCTCTGTTGGGCCCGTGTCGGCCTCTGATGGGCCCGTGTCGGCCTCTGATGGGACCGTGACGGCCTCTGATGTCGCCGTGCCGGCTTACTGCCGCGCTGCTTCCGTGGCCCGGTCAGTCGGAGGCCGCTCCAAATACGGGCTAACTGGCCGTGACCGGCGCCGGACCGGCCGTCTGCACGGCCGGCCGGCCGCCAGACGGTAGTGGGTCGCCGGCGGTTTATCGCCATCGAGCGCAGCTCTCTCTGATCCCCCTCCCCCCTCCTAAGGCTTCTGCGAGAGACGGACCGACCCGGCGCCGTCGACTGAACAGAACTGCCCGGAACGGGCCGCCGCACGCAGCGCGCAAGTTCGCCGCTCGATTCGCGTAATGCGTGACTCGTCCAGGCGTACGGCGGTGTGACACGCCCTGCGTCGTTGCACATGCGACAGGGTGGCGTCGCATTCCTGCACTCTGTTTCGCCACAGCCGGCCGCCCATGGCAGTCCGGAAAAGGCTCGCTCCTGGCAGGCGGCCTCCTTGAGACGCGGCGACAGTACACGGAAAGCGTCCGGTCGTGTTCGCTCCGCAGGGCGGACTCGCTGCGGGGCTTTCCGCGGAGCCGCGGAGGCGATCGCCCTCTTGGCCGGAGTAAATCGCACTGCACTGATGTTCTGCAGGGCGTTGCAATATGCAGAGCCTGCAGGCGACCGTGGCCGTACCGTTATCGTTGTGCTCATGACCGGGGCGGCATGTCTGCTGTGGCCGGCCGGCCGGACGAGATGCAGTCTGGGCTCAGGCGCCGCGGCGCGGTCAAGGGGTCCGAAGAACTTCTGTCCGACAGAGCTGATCTCACGGCTCTCACCAGACAGTCCGAATAGCTGCTCCCTAACAGGTCTCACTTCACAGCTCTCACTGGAGTCCGAACCGTTGGCGTCCGACAGCTCTGGCCTCACGGCTGTTTCCTCAGGCGGTGAATCCGACCTCAGGTGAGGTCCGACAGGCCCGGTGTGGTCCGACAGGCCCGGTGTGGTCCGACAGGCCCGGTGTGATCCGAGAGGCCTGGTGTGGTCCGACAGGCCAGATGCGGTCCGGCAGGCCCGGTGTGGTCCGACAGGCCAGATGCGGTCCGGCAGGTCCGGTATGGTCCGACAGGCCAGATGCGGTCCGGCAGGTCCGGTGTGGTCCAACAAGCCAGATGTGGTCCGACAGGTCCGGTGTGGTCCGACAGGCCCGGTGTGGTCCAACAGACCAGGTGTGATCCGATAAGCCCGTTGTGGTCCGACAGTGTCGTTCTTGACAACGGACGGCGGCTGGCGGACCGAGAGACTCAGCAACCTGGGCTCCGGGACGGGCGCCTCTGGTGACCGATTTATCGGCGACAGGCACGGCGCTTGTTGGCGCCTCGGAGCTCGTAGGCTGACTCAGCTCGGGGGTTTCGGAGACGCCGTCACGCTCCGTCGGCCCGATCGCCATCAAAATGCAGTGGGGCTGGGGCGTCCAGCTCGATAGGTCATCTAGGCTGTCTGGAGAATGCCTACTGGAGGTGCCATGTTGTCTAAAACGGGAACTCCCTTAATCCGGCATTGGCTGGGTCCCGCCTCTCGCCTCCTTCCATTAAACGGGCAGGTCTGTTTGACGCCCTTCCCCCATCCCTATCCATCTCGAGAAGTTATCTCCCAATTTGGCTGATTGAAACGGCAATCGATGCGCTTGATCGTGCGGCTCAGGGACTTGCCCCTTTTCACTTGCGGGTCGCGTATGACGTCACAGGTCAGTTCAGACATCCAAAAACGACCCTTTTCCCCCAAGCCTTCTAATCATACTTAAAAGCAGCTTACGACTGGCCTCTGCGAGGAATATGTCTCAGAGAACTTGGTATGATATTCCGATTGCTCTTAAGCCTAAGGTCATCGAAGGTCAGGGGCACAGGGTTGGCCAGACTTAGAGGACGTACTATCGTTCCACTTGTTTTACGTCTTCTTGCCCTTTCGACAAGGATATAAAAAAGATACTGTCGAATAGCGATGTGGATGAATAAAGCCTTAAAATGGACCCCGCAACCGCCATGACGCGCACATGCAATATTGCAGCGATTTACAGTTTCAGATACCGGAGTTCTGGCCACCGACGAGCACTCCGGTGCAGTTCCTCTGGCATGTCTGGGCGACCATGCGTATGTCGTAATATTTGGTGGAAGTTACGTATTTTCGCAGAACGTTGCATGGCATTACAAGGGCCTTTATCTCGATACCGGGCGTTATTAGCATACTGGCGGAGATGAAAGCTAGATAAAACCGCCGACGGCCAAAACCTCAGAAATTGATGCATTGCTGTATCGGGTGCCGGTGAACTTGGCCCACAAAGTGCGTCGCATTTGTCGCAGGAAAATTTGTTCCTACATCCCGCAGTACCCAAGAATAATATTGTTTGGTTCCTTTTCGTATATTTTTACGGAACCGAAGAGTGG
The DNA here is from genome assembly GCA_030062745.1 of Capitulum mitella. Lineage (NCBI taxonomy): Eukaryota > Metazoa > Arthropoda > Thecostraca > Pollicipedomorpha > Pollicipedidae > Capitulum > Capitulum mitella. The sequence goes on along the minus strand of CP099844.1, from coordinate 20,991,291 downwards.
AAAGTAATATTTGACCTGAAAGTAATATTTGGGAGTAATATTTGACCTAGTAACATTTGAAAATGATTTGACAAATAATATTGCATATTCCCATGCTGCCCTGACCCTTAGTGTGGGGTCAGGATAGCATGGGACAATGCTGAACTCGCATGTCATGGCGATATACAATACACGCCAGTCGCTATGCAGTTTGGCGTTTTATATCACGAACGTGGTTGATGATCTTGTAGAAGAATGCAAATCATGCAGATCAACCGAAGTAATTCCTTTTGTCTTTAAACTCATCCTCCTTACCAAATGCATACTTTTGTCATTTATTTTATTCGGAGGCGTATTACGAATTGGGCTCAGGCGTTCAGACCAAGTCTGGTCTAAGCTCCAGTGTTTTTGTAACACTCCACTCCATGTAAGTGTTTTTCTGCGACGAGTTGGTTACCAATGTTTCCGCCTGCGGGACACAGCGTGTCAAGGGCTTTGCCGCAAGTTGGTCTGCGCGTCACGGTTGTAGCGCCTCTTGTAGCTTAGTTGGCAGGGCGGTGGATTGTAGTTGGTCTTGACAGACATCCATAGGTCGCTGGTTCATATCCGGCCGAAAGGATGGTTATCTTTTCGCCTTTTCATGCCATGCTGTGCGATAGCAGCGTAGGATGCGAGACTTAGGGTGCTTTTCCAAGGACGCATAGCGTAAAAAAAAAACATCATGGCCGTAGTGAAACCTCGGAATGCCAATCTCCTTGCCCTTGACTTGGTTTGCAAAACTTCAGAATGACGAACCCTGTCTCTCCGTTTTAATATCGCAAGGGCCATTACCGCCACGTTGTGATTGTCACACTGCGGATTTGACGCATGTAAAATCAGGAGCCGGCCGATACAGTGCCAGCATGCTGCAGATGTGGTTTGGAGGAATCCGTGTGGATAACATGATTGACGTGAACTACGGGGATGACATTTTTCCTTAGAGCTGGCTGGCCGCCCAGGGATTCGGCAGCCTTCTCCCCCGCTCCGTATGTTTCTCGTGACTCATCCGGCGTTGAGAATCTTAGATCGGATATAGTTTGTGCTAAAGTCCCGGTCCGACCGGCCGCCCACTGGTTTCTTATGTCGCAGTTCACTTCGTGTCCCGCTTGTTCACTTGAGACCAGTAATACGTCTGAGATTTACTCGGGAAGATATCGAGCCACCACGGACGATGTTGTTATTCCACGTGCATCGGATGATTTTGCCTTTCATTGACTATGAAACATTGCCAGTGATTTTAACGTGCACATCGCATGGGCATAACTAAAAAACAGTTATTGCGTGTGTTTGCTTAAGAGTATGCTCCTAGTTGCGGCTTCTCAGGAACGTTCTGTGACCTCTGTGTAAAGACAAGATTGTCGTTTCCGACGAGCGGCGCCACTGCCAAGGAGCCGGAGAGCTCCTGCATTCCCCCCACCGCTGATCGTTGGCTCGGCCGATGGACGATTGGCAATCGTCGTTCATGTGTGGTGGAGCTTCGGGGCTTCGGTCAGGTTCCCGTGTTTGACTGAAGTGTGGAATGGCGGCCGGGCCTGTGTCTGCGGCGCTGGCCGCAGAATTCTTCGCTGACGTACTGCAAGGGCTGTTTTGTCGGGTCGTTTTGGTGCGGTTTTATCGCCGACAGGTGATAATTTCCGGCGTCAGTCGAGATGTGGCCGTGTTTGCACGGAGGACGAGCCGTTCACCGAAATCTCGGAGACGCTCCATGTTCTGTGCGTTATGTCCGGGTTTGGTACACGTTGGCAGGCTAAACATGCGTCTTTTCTTGCAGCGGTCTTTTATATAAGCCAGTGTTTTGGAAGGTCTAACAAAAGGCAGTCTGCGTCCACCACATCGGTAAGTCACTGTACACGAGGTGATAACTATCTGGCGGCGCTGGTGTCTTGCGAGGACAAACGGCGTCTGTCGAGCTCTTACGGTGTGCTGTCGTGCGGCTGTGCTGTGGCACGGCTGAGATCGTGGTGCTGATGCCTGTGTCATCCGCATTATCGGCCATTTTTGGCGTCCCAGTCAGGAGATCGATCGGCTGCCGGGCTGTGATGTGGGAAATGTGACGCCTCTCCAATTAGAACGGCCTGTGATCAAATGCTCCGTTCTTGTTAAAAAGATAGCTGTCTAAAAACTGTTGTCGAGGCACTGGAATATCAAGTCGGTCTAGCAAATCATGTCACGTACTGGCTCTGTTCCGTCAGGAATGGACAGATGCTGTCAGATATGACGTCATGTTTAGATGGCATGATTTGATGCTCAGGCGAGGAAGAGTTTAATAGTGTGGGCCGCACAGCTCGATGAAATGGTTGCTGAAATCACTATCACCTGCTGCTCTAAAGGCGATCGCACGTTCCGACTCGTCACACTGCACCCCCGCGCGTTATACTCGAACCCATCGCACCATGGATGCTCGTGTGTCTCCAGGTTCCCATGTAGGTACCCATGCGTTCCATCTGTCCCCTTGCACCAGCACGAGTCCCCATGCGTCTCTGTGAGTCCCGACGTATCCGCTTGTGCCCCTGTGCGTGGTCGTGTGTCCCCGCGCCCGCCTGCAGTTCCCGATGTGTTGTCGGGCGGCCCCGGTGACTGGCCGGGCGTCCCACCACCGGCCAGCCTAATGACAGGTCATTGGCGCGCCAACATCGGCAGCCGATCGAGCCGGCGACAGCTGGCCGGGCGGCGGCGGTGGCGTCTTCCCAGCGCACCTGACGCGTGATTCCGCCGCCGCCGCCGCCGCCGCCGGCGCGTTCTGCCGACGTTGCCTGGCTGCGACGTTTGACAGGGCTGGCCCGGCGGACGGCCGCCGTGTCTGGCTCCCCTCTGGTGGACAGCCGCAGTATCTGACTTCCATCTGATGGACGGCCGCCGTGTCTGGCTCCCATCTGATGGACGGCCGCCGTGTCTGGCTCCCATCTGATGGACGGCCGCCGTGTCTGGCTCGCATCTGATGGACGGACGCCGTGCCTGGCGCCCGTCTGATGAACGGGGCGTGGTGCTCTCCTGTCCTGAGCGATTGCTGCGCCATCTGTCGGGCATTTCGGTCCGGAGACCAGGCCACCGACCGGTTTTCTGGGCTCGACAGGTCGGTGGTCTGGGAGTGACTGGACTGAAGACATCCAGGAATGGGTGCCTCAGTAAGGCGAGATAGAATTGGCCTCATATATATAATATCCCCCTACAAAAACGAAAACAAATTAATCCTATATTTCGGCCACGAGCCTTCCTCAGGGATCAATCCCTCCTTGATCCTAGAGGAAGGCCCGCGTGTTATGGATTTTTTTATTTTTTATTTTTTTCTATGAATGGTTTTTTCTTCAGACTTTTATGAAAATTTCTCATGATTTTTTATGTATGTGATATTTATGGGATTAATCTGTTCCCATGTTTTTTTTCCTGGTGAGGGGTGGGGATCTTATGTGTTTGGAAGTAATCTATCTTTCTACAACGATCGTGCTCACTCAGGCACTAAAGCGTATTAAAGGTGGATGCTTTGGACGATTTTCACCCCATTGCTGAAAAGAGAAGTGATATGATACCGATCTCAGACATGGGAACTACCGCCATGTCACGGGCACAGAAATGTTAACTTTCGGTGTATGTGACGCGGCTGGTTGCTGCCTGTGGGTGTTGACATGATCCCCTGTATCTGTGAGGCCGGTCGTCCACCTTTGGGTGCCGGTCCGGTCCCCTCTGCCTGTGCGGCCGGTCGACAACCCGTGCTCGGACGGACGCAGTCGGCCGGCACGCCCCCTCGGCTGTATCCGGCCGCTGGCGGCGGCGGCGTTAAATGCCAGATCAGCTGATGCCAGGGAGCGGGAGGGGCGCCCGGCCGCTGACCGCCACGCTACGCTGCCGCTCGCCAAAAGCGCGCGCAACCCGCGGGCCGTGAGGGAGGCGGCCACGCCGGCCCGGTCAGTCGTGCGGCCGCTCTCTCCGCGGCGTGAGCGACGAAAGCGCGCTGAAAGGGCGGCGCGGCGCCGGCCGGCTGCCGCCCTACAGCGGCCGCCGCTGAGTGGCTGAGGGCTGTTCCGCGGCGTGCACGGCCGGACAGAGGGCACGTCCGCCGCCGGACGCCGGCCTGTTTTGGTCCCGGAGCCCCTTGTTAGCGGCGCCTGGTGACGATTATGTCGGCGCACCGTCCGTTTAGCGGCGCGTAATGACCGCTTCCGGCGGCGCAGCCCGCCCCAGCGGTAACGAGGGGCGGCAGCGGGGGACCCAGGCCGGTGGGGTCAGGCTCTGCCGGCAGACGGCCGGGGTCAGGTCCTCAGACGGCCGGGGTCAGGTCCCAGACGGCCGGAGTCAGGTCCTCAGACGGCCGGGGTCAGGTTCCATACGGCCGGGGTCAAGTCCCAGACGGCCGGAGTCAGGTCCTCAGACGGCCGGGGTCAGACCCACAGACGGCCGGGGTCAGGTCCCCAGACGGCCGGAATCAGGTTCCCAGACGGCCGGAGTCAGGTCCCCAGACGGCCGGAGTCAGGTCCCCAGACGGCCGGAGTGAGGTCCCCAGACGGCCGGAGTCAGGTTCCCAGACGGCCGGAGTCAGGTCCCCAGACGGCCGGAGTCAGGTCCCCAGACGGCCGGAGTGAGGTCCCCAGACGGCCGGAGTCAGGTCCCGGACGGCCGGGGTCAGACCTCGCTGCTTCTAGGCAGACCGTGCCCGGCCGGGCGGACGCTGGCGCCGGCTGAAAGGCCGGGGCGGTGACCCTGTTTGGCCGCGCCGCCGCCGCGACGGTCGCGTCGGCGGCGACGGCACGTCGATGGCCGTCTGGAGCGGCTCGGAATGCGGATCGGGCCGTCCGGCCGGCGTCGCTGACGTCGGTCCCGGGCCGGCACAGAGCCGCCGGCTGTATCGGGCCCCCGAGCCGTGAACTCAAAGGCCGGAGGTCGGCTGGCCGCCCGGTTTGTCCCTGCATACCTGTCGGCCAGTCTGTCGGCCTGACGGCGCAGCACACTTTTGGAATCCCGCCGGAGAGGCCTCGTATGTTTGTCCGACTCGCCTGCGCATGTTTTCGTCCACGGTCATCGTAATGGAACGTTTGGGGTTGCTGTTGACTGTGCAGTTGCTTCGGACTTGTCAGCTTTGCAGACGTCTAACGGAGGCTAGTTTATGTTAATGTCCAGACATTACGGGATTCACAGTTTGTCTTTGTTTCACCGAACTTTGATTTGACTCTGCCAGTAGCGATACACGCCTGAAGGTGTGGCTGCCAATTGAAGGGCATGCGAGGCGATACGACGCGGCTTCTCCCGGCGTCCCCAGACCGTCACGTGTGCCGCGATCGCGCGTCATCTACGCGCTCCGTGTCTCCTCGTCCTTCGCCGTATTCCCCACTCGACGGCTCGACGGATGCCGGGAGTCACGTGGCCTCGAGTCACAGACGGCCAGTCTCAGGTCACATGGCTGCCGTGACCGCACGGCCAGCTTCCGTTAGCCGATCTTTCCTGCCAGCAGTAGTGATCGGCCGCTGCTCCTCCACAGCTCGTCGACAGCTGGTCCGCGGGCAGTCGAGGGCTGGTCCGGAGGTGGACGCCGCGTTCCCCGGCGTCGGGCGGCGGCCGAGCCCGGACACGATACAGGCGGCGCGGCGTCTCCGGACGGCCGGCCGCTCCGCACATGTGTTTGTTTGTGTAGCCCTCCGCGAGGAGTCGCAGCCGCCCCCGCCCCCGCCCCCGCCCCCGCACCCTCCCCCGCCGGAGGTCGTGTATGCGACCGGCCGATCGTGGGCCGTTGATGTCGCGCCGACCGGCTGGCTTCTTCGTACGCTGGCTCGCCTGACGCGGTGACGACTGACTGTTTGTCGACGCATCACTGTCCACGTCCGACCGTCGCTGTGGTTCCGCCCGGACCTGGGCCGGGGCGGGACGGCGCCGACGGACTTCCGACGGACGTCCGCCGGCGTCGATCGTTGATCGAGCCGTTGATCCTGCCACCGGGTGACGAATCAACGCGAGGTGACCGCCGACCGAGCGCGTCCGCAACACTTCCTGCCACGCGTCCTCCTGAGAATCAGAGACTCCCGTCATGATGGGACGGGTGCCAGCGGCAGGCCGACGTCGGAGGTTGTTCATGGCTATCACGGCCACATCGGTGGCTTTTGAGATATTTTCGAATCGTCCCGTTTTGAAATAGCTGTCATCTTTTTATCGTCGGTACTCTTGCTTTGTTTCGGCCTCCCTTGCCTGACGGCTTTCTCGGTCGTTGTTCCCTGGTGTTCCCCTACTCGACGCGGATGTTTGTGTGTGAGCCACGGGGCGTTGTTTCCCACGGCCGTGGCGGCAGCCGGTTGCTCGCTGTGCGACTGCCGGGTCAGCTATCTGGCCCGCCCCCCGGACTGACATGAACCACGTCCCGTCCCCCGGAGCCGGCCGCCCGGTCACCTGACCTCTTAACGGTGCATCTGCGTCGACGCACGGCTGCCTGCGGTGCGCGGACGCCGCGGAGACGTTTGCGACGCGTCGGGGACATGTGCGGCGCGGGTGGCGGCTGCGGCGGAGACGCGGCGTGACCCACTGCCGGGATTTACTGCTAATTGAACCGCGCCGAGAGGCGGCGGTGAGGTGGCCGTCGCCGCCGCCGCCGCCGGCGGCCGGGCATCAGGACTGGGTCGTCGTGTTGTCACTGGAACCAAAGGTTTTGGTTGTTCTCGTATTCACGGACCGTCGCGTTATTCAGGTCCGTCGGTATCGATTCGGGCTCCGGCAAGTGCGTGGATGGAGATCGCTTCCGAGCTCCGTCCCAGAGCCTGGCCGGGGCCGGCGCGCGGCGGCGACCGCCGACCGGGCTGCCGGCCGGCGAGGATCGGCAAGACATCCAAGTGTCGGACCTGCTCTGACCACCGACAGGCTCTGACCTCCGGGTGATCTTGAGCCGAACAGTGGCGGGCAACAGAGTAGTCCACGTGCCGCGTCACGGCCCCTCCCCGTCTGCTGTGTACTCGCGGGGGACCTTCAGGGGCGCGTCCGGGGCGGATCTGGAGGGGAGGGGGCGCCGAAATTGGCACGGCCGCGGCGTTCCGCGGTCGGTCCGGGCCGAGCCGATCGGCGGCGTCAGACGAAGCCACGTTCCGGCCTCGTCATCACTTCCGCCGACCCCCTCCGGGGCGCCACCGCCGCAGGGCGCGAAGATGCACCTGCCTGTGTTAACGCCAAGTCTTGACGGCTGGAGCCGGTGGGGGGAGGAGGCTTTCTAAGATGAAGTCCCCCTGCATTTAAACGTTCCTTTCCGAAGGCTTAGGTGCCCTTGTGGTTGGTTTTGTTATTTCGCTTGCTCATGGTTTTGGTGCATGGGAGCAGTGAAATCATGATAGGCACTAGGTAGCCATTCTGCGAATTAGAGCTGAACAACGCCTCTGAGTCAGGGAGTCAGTCAGCCTTGACACAGGGACACGTACCATTTTTAACTAGTTGCTGGCCGAAAGAGTATGGAAGGAAATGTTTTTTTTTTCAATAATAATGTTTGTATCGCTCTCGAAAGTAACATTCGCATGCGCAACTCTTATGCTGTTATCGTTGCGTGCTTGTGGCCTGTCATGACGAACCGTTGAGTTTATTGGTCGTTGCGACGCGAAGCTGCCAATGGAACACATTGGCATTGCTTTCGATGTTGGTTGTCTGTAAGGCTATTTTTTCTTTTCTTTCTTGCAGTGCGGCCTGCGTTTTGTCGATGAAAAATTTCGGCTTCTTACCGAACTTGGCAGTTTTGCGATTCAGAGTGTGGAATAGGACTCATCGTGAATGATGTGGAGTTCTAGCCCATTGACGTATATTCTCTGAAATCGACATCATCTTGGTTTTTCCACGAGATTATATCGAAGAGCTTCCTGGCGTTGTTACTTGGGAATGTGTTGAACGAACATACGATGGTAGGTGAGGGGTTGTTTTGACTGTTCGATATGCCTGACTGGTGTTCCACGTCCGTTTTGTAGGTCGTGTTTTGACAACGACAGGCGGTACGTTTGGGCACGTTTTGTGCGTGTCAACATGCGGTTGACCTTCGCTCAAATGCCTGCCTTCGCGATAGACGTCCGTCATTTCGTCTGTCTGTACCGCGGAATATTTGTAGCCGAGACGAAGGGCGGAGTGGCGAAAGCAGTGCAAGTGGAAGCTTAAGATTTTTCTGCACTTCTGTTAAAGAGTATGCAGCTGCAAGCCACAGTGACTAGCTGCAGGAGGAAAAGCCGCGTTCTGCACTCTAGTAGTCGAGCGAGGGAACCGTGCAGGTACGCTGCGAATTTTTGTCAATGGACGGATTAGACGGAGTAGGCAGAACGTTTCTGAGCAGATCCGTCTGCAGCACAAACCTATTTAAATTCGCCCGGTTGCTGGCAGCTGACGTTCAGATTGTCTTACATTTGTGAAACAGTGAATCTCTTCGCCTTTGGAGTTAGATCGCCTGTATCGGGAGCTCCGCGGTGACTAAACATTGCTGGCAGGTGGAGCCGCAGTTTCGGCGGCCATTGCCTCGTTTGCTGCCGTGTTTGCGAGATGACGCCCCCCGTCGCCGACAGCTCCGACCGCTTGTCGAAGCCATAACGTCAATTAGCTGCCGCGGCTGGCTGGCGAGCAAACGTGCCCACTGATTTACTCCGGGCACCAGCGCCACCTGTCACCGTTTTTCAAAAACTCTTCATTTCGCGTGCCAAGGCGCCGGAACGGCGGCGGCCGGTGCGGCCCATTTGCCCCTGCTCGCGGCGCGTGCGGCCCGTAACGGCTCGGCCGCTGTGTGGCCGTCGCCGTCGGCGCCGCCTGCGGCCGGCGCCGGCTCGTCGCCGGCGTCGCCTCGGCGCCCGGGCCGACCGAGCCCGGCCAGCGGCGCCGCTCGGCGCGGTCGGCGCGCCGAAAAAGCCGCCGGCGGCAGATGTGGCTCGCCGGCCGGAAGCCGCCGGCTGCCAGCGCTGTGTGGAGCTGCGCCGGCGGCGGCTCTTTGTCCGGGCCGTCGGCGCTGTCGCTGCCCGCGCGGTCGGAATCGGCGGAAGCGGCGGCGAGCGGCGGCCCAGCCTCGGCCCGGCGGTCCGGGCGGAGCGGCGCTCTAGGCGGCGCGGCTCCCGGCGGGGAAGGCAGGCTGCTCTGTCGGGGAGACGCCGGTGAGCCGAACGAATATGGAGACGCTGGGAGCCGCGGCCGGCCATACGCCGCAGCTGTGACCGGCGGGCTCGTGCGAACTGCGAGGGACGCGTGTAGTTCTCGTGATGGTCTCGATGGGGTCTGTTTTCAGTTTCTCCGGGATTAAGCACCAGGTACGCTGATTCTGTTGAGAAAGATGTGTTAGTTTCTGTGGTCGTTTTTACTCCGCTTGAAGTTCTGTTATATACTAAGGCGCCTTTTGGAAATGCCATCAGTGACACAGCAGGAGGCTTGACTGAGGTTCCTATTGAACTTGTACAAGATTTCGTACCTTGTTGGCCGGAATGCGGACGTAATGAAGTATGCGTGTTGTATGCGATGGTCTGTCGCCTTTGTTTCGCTGGGGCGTTGTAGCCGTCACGATTGCGCAGTGCGATGTCGGTTAGCGCAGCGCACTTCAGCAGTCGAGTTCAAGATCAGCGGGGTCGCGCTGAACGGGACTCTTCAGACGCCACTGACACCATTGTGGAGTGACGACGTCCTCGACAGAAGGCTATCTCAGCGAGGCGACGCCGGCTGCCGGGCCCCCGAACTGACCAGTCACCGGTGTTGTCTGCGACGGCTGACCTCCGGGTCCCGGCTTCGACATGATCTTAGTTATCTTAGTGGTGCTGGGAGTGCAGGAATTCCTGGAACGTGGATAGTTGGGCGGACGGACGTTGAAGGTGCTTCTTTTCACTCAACGCCAGACTAAGGTCAGTCGGTTTACTTTGGGTGAACAGATCTCTTCCCGCGTAGTTTGCCATTCTCCGTCTGTTTGCATTGCCGTGTTGGCGTTTTTTGCCCGAGTCTGGCGGCTGGCTCGATATCGGATTCTCACTTTCGTTCCCGAGTGGGCTCGCCCCCCGAGCGAGCGTCGCTCGGCCGTTGACACAGCGGCCCGGCGCCCGACGTCGCTCCCTGTCAGGCGGCTGTATTATTCTCCAGACTGGTGTTTTTTTTTTTCAGTGGGGGCCGGCGTTGCAGCGCCTCGTTTCCGTCCCGTTCCCCTCTGCGCCCGCCGTCACCGCTTACCTCCGTTCAGTGTTACCGCCGCGGAACGGATGGCCCCGGGATCGCCGAGTAGGACGAATGCCGGAAGGGTGTTATTCGAATAACATCGCCGTTGTCGCATAGAAAACAAGGCATCTGCAACCGACGGACGGGAATCTGAAAAGGCGGATCATGCAGATTCGCAGTTGGTTGAATTCATCTGGACTTATTGATTGTGTTGACCTCGTCAGCATGTCTGTCACCGCATAGTCAAAACTGAAAGGGGCGCATTGTTTTCAAGATGTTTCCATTTTCTATGCAACGACTGTAAACATGATGGAAGTCTCGCAGAAGTGGGGTGACCTTTCTCCCCGTGCTGTCGTTGGTGACTCCCATCCCATTCTCGATATAGTGACCTTTTTTAAGGATAGAATCAAGTCGTGGCAAACGAAGCAAATTCGGTACCACCACTGATCCAGTAGGTGCAGGGACGTTTTAACAAGTCGTTTTTTGCTGTGGCCGCGAAGTCCAAGCCATTGGCTGCGTTCGAATGAACGTAATCGGCTCATTGGTTCTCGAGATAGGCAGGGGAGGGGCAGCTGCCGATACCTGAAAGCTGCCAAAATACTCGAGCAGACGGCCGGTTTAACCTGACCACTGACTGTTGCCGACCTGTTACTGGCACCAGTCCCCTCCCTCCCGATCTCCAGCGGCGGCCCTGGGAGAGCCGGAGCCGCGTCTCCCCCCCCCCCCGCCCGGCCGCTGTCCACTGGCGCGCACTGGGTCATCAATGAACGCCGGCGCCCTGCCGTTCGGAACGCTTCAAAGGGCCGCGGGCCGCTGCGCCGTATTTGTGTTGGCGCGCCGCGCCGCGCCGCGCCGCCGCCGGAATCGCGATAATCCGCCGGCGGCGGCGGCGGCGGCGGCGGCGGCGGCCACCGGGAAGGGGAGGAGGGGGCCCTCGCGCTTGCGGAAGACGCCGTGATTGTCGGCGGGGGTGATGAGAGAATCGTGGCATTTCGACATTTCGGCATGCCGCGATTCGGAGGTGATGTCTGGTGCCGCCTCCTCTTCGTGATCTTTTTCTGGGCGCAGCTGCTGTTTTCGTGGGCGAAACGCGGCCCGCTTTATGTTGATGTTTTGTATGGGTGGGCTCGTGCTTGGATACAAGATAAACAAGGGTAGAGGACGCGCTCTCAATCTCAATAGGCCGTTTGCACCTGCTGGGTATTGGCGGTGGAACGGGCGGCCGGGAACGGCGCTCTGCGGTGCTCACCGGCCAGCTGGGCGCCGTATGGATTGTTTTGAGATCGACGGTGCCGGACGAAGACCGAGCCAGTCCGAAATCTAGAACAGACGTCGGACATGATTTTGCACCGAGCTCTGAGGAGCTGCATTTGCAAAAGGGGCGAGTTCAATGCTTGCCTCATGCAGTCATATTCCAGCTAGCCAAGGACAAGCCAACAGTTTTCTGTGCCAACGTGTGAGCTCGATTGCGTTATCGCTTTCCGTTTGGGGCAAGGGTCCGTCGACTGCATGCTGTCCAGAACTGGGCCGTGTCCTGGGGCTGTTTTTCCACCGAAGTTCAAGAATCAAATGCCAAAAATGCCGCGAACATCAGGGTGTGGTATCGGCATGGCGGGAGGCGGACGCCGCCGCCGTCTGCCTGTGGGTCGGACGAGCGTGCAGAGCCGGGGCCGCTCAGCGGCGGGTCGGCGGGAGGCCCGCCGACCTCGCTACGACTACGCTAGTCCCACCTACGACGGACGTCTCTCTGCTGGATTGCCGGCGGCCGGCCGTGCTGCAGTGGCCGGTCGCTGTCACGAGTTCCAGCCGACGAGCCGACGTGTCCCCCGGCCTCAGGACCAGCACGAACCAGGTGGCGTGGCAGGACCCGGAACCGGAGACCAGAGGGCACCGTCGTCCAGAGCACGCTATCGTGTCGCGCCCTCGCCGAGTTTGGTCCATTTTCCTCCTGATTTCGGGGCGCGGCGTGGTTTATGGTGTTCGGACCAGGCAAAGACACGCCACATGTCGCAACGTACCTGACGGCACCGAAAACAGTCGCTTTTTACGCAACTATTTTTGTGCACATCCGGTAAGAGTTTTGCTTTTTTGACGAGGTATTTCGTGTAGGATTAGCGCACGTGGTACCGGTGCGTTCCCATTGATGTCCTTGGAGATTGCGTGGCCGAGGCAGACCTCGACATCCGAGTTTTATTGGACACCTTTGTGCCTAAGTAATCTTCTGCAGGCGCCGATGCTTTTTAAGATATCGTAACGGTCGCCGGTGGTGCCCAGAACCGTAATACGCTTCGGGCCTTGTGCCCCGCGCAAGCGGTACGGAAATAAGCAGGAATTGATGTCGTTAACCGTTCGTTCAGATAACCCCTGTCTAATGACTGGTAGAAAATGGTACGCAGATATTCTGTTCTTGTGAGTTTCGTCAGGAGCTTATGCTTGGTTTTCACAGGAGCTGTCTCTGGTACTCCCATTGACAAACCAATGACCACTAAGATAGTGCAGTGTGCCAGTGGCAATGCAGGGAAGAAATTTCTCCCCAGTTCCATACCGAAGGGCGAGTTTTTGTGGAAATTTCTACTCTTGCCGTCTTACCCGGCTGGCGTAAAACCGGATGTCGTGAACTAGTCATGATAATGGCATTTCATTAACTTGTTGGGTACCTCATTAACGCCAGACTGACGCATTGATGCATTTGTTCCGGTATTTTTCTTTGTTTTTGATTTGTTGGTAAGAGTTTTCTACTTGTGTTGACCATTTCAAAGCAGCAGCATTAAGGCGCTGGTGGTGGTGGTGGGATGGGGGGAGGACCTGGCACCGTAGTGCGGTCAGTCCAGTAAAAACCGGACCTCGTAGTTGACCTCAGTGGGCGCGCGTCCCGCAGAATAGGGCAAGCTGTTGTAAGTGGTCGGATGAAACTGACTCGGTGCGCGCTCGGGCTGCCATGGCTCATCGCAGGCTACAATCAGCGAGGTCGTATAGCTGGTGGCGCAACAATGACTGTAGACGGGCGACAGTGAGATCGCACCCTGCAGTGGTGCGCTCTCCGCACTGTCGGATTTATCCTTCGTTTGAAGTTTGTCTGTCGCAGGCTGTTTCATTGTCGTTTTAAAAGCAAAGGCGTGATATGCGTCGGGCCGGCCTGACTGGCTGTGTCGTCTGCAGCTGCCGGGCCGGCTGAATGAGACTGATGACCGGGACAACCTGCCTCCTGGACCTGGCGCTCCGCCTCGATCAGCCCGCCATCTGTGAGACGCTGCTCAAACACCGAGCTGACGTGAACGCCACCGACGGCCAGGGGCGCTCCCTGCTGCACAAGGCCATACTCAGAGGTTAGCAGCCGATACCTGCCTCGTTGTTGTTGGGAATGTTGTTCTCATCTCAAATTTATCTGCGTTGTAATTTATCTTGTTGTAATTCCTTACTGTTTTGCATAGTGGCAAATTGACACGGACCATTTGCTCAACGGCAAGTGTAAGAGAGCCATGACACTTCCCGTTGAGTAAATGGTTTGTTTATAAAATCTTTCCGTGACTAACACACGCCATATCAAAGTCGAACAATACACACACACACACACACACACACACACACACGCACGCATGTATGATGCACCACCACGCACGCACGCACGCACGCACGCACGCACATATATATATAAATATATATAAATATAAATATATATATATATATATATATATACACATGTTGTTCGTTACCTTGATTTAATATTGCCCTTTACTGCTTTCTCAACCACCATGCAAGGTAGAGACGGCCTGTCAACGGAGCAAACAGCTATTTTCTTTGTTATTAAAATGAATGGTCGTTGTTGTGGTACTGTTTTGGCCTCCCTGGCCAGTCCCTGCAAACCGGAGTGTTCACTTCAGCGACTAAATCACTGGCGCTGCTCTGGGTTGTGTTATGTGTTGACCTATAATGTGCTGACCTCTGTCCCTCCCCACAGTGGATGAGCGTCTCCGCACAGAATGGATGGTCGGTACTGTGTTGACCTCTCCCTATCTATGGAGTATGAGCGGTTGGCGGTGTTTCTGGCTGATCATGCTGCTGCGTTGGACGCTTTTTGACCTCTGTCCATCTCTACAAAGGATGAGCGGTCGGCGGTGTTTCTGGCTGATCACGGTGCCGCGGTGACCTGTTTACCTCTCCACAGAGGATGAGCGGTCGGCGGCGTTTCTGGCTGATCACGGTGCCGCGGTGACCTGTGTGCCTCTCCACAAAGGATGAGCGGTCGGCGGCATTTCTGGACCGGTCCCTCTCCACAGAGGATGAGCGGTCGGCGATGTTTCTGGCTGATCACGGTGCCGCGGTGACCTGTGTGCCTCTCCACAGAGGATGAGCGGTCGGCGGTGTTTCTGGCTGATCACGGTGCCGCGGTGACCTGTTTTCCTCTCCACAGAGGATGAGCGGTCGGCGACGTTTCTGGCCGATCACGGTGCCGCGGTGGACGCGGCCATGCCCGGCTCGCGCGACTCTCCGCTTCACCTGCTGGCTGCCGGCGGGCCGCAGGACGAGTGGCGCGGACGGCTGGCCAAACGGCTGCTGGACGCCGGCGCCGATACGAACGCCCAGAACAGTGACCTCAGGTCAGGGCAGCCATACTCCCGACAGGTCACCATAGCACTCGAGAGGTCCAGTGACCTGAGGCCAGGGCAGCCATAGTCACCAGAGGTCACCACATCACTCTGAGGGGCCCAGTGGCCCCAGGCCATTACGGCCACAGTCATAGTACTGAGAGGGGTCCAGGGATCTCGGATCAGAGCGGCCCCGGTCCGGGATTCACTCTCTTTGGATCACATCAGGCCGGGGCGGGATGCGTGTTGTTTTGTGGCATCTTCAAGGTACCGCATTGTTCATAAGGACCAGATCGAGTTGCAGTCAAGGAGCATTGTGGGTTTGGGTGACTACATTTCGTACTGGCTTTGGTTAGACCGTGCTCATAATCTTTATTGCGTGAAACGCATCATGGAAATGTGTAAGATAGGCCTGACCAGCGGCTCACAGGCTGCTCTCACGTAGCCGGAGAACCGTCCTGCAGTAGGCCACCCACACCCAATGGCCGGTCCGCCGATCCGTAGCTCCTGACCCCTGACGGTCCGCCGCTCCACGGACCCTGACTCCGGCCGGTCCGCCGGTCCACGGACCTCGACCCCTGCCGGTCCGCTGGTCCACGGACCCTGACCCCTGCCGGTCCGCTGGTCCACGGACCCTGACCCTGGCCGGTCCGCCGGTCCACGGACCCTGACCCCTGTCGGTCCGCTGGTCCACGGACCCTGACCCCGGCCGGTCCGCTTTGCCGCAGTACGCCGCTGCACATTTGCGTGTCGGCCGGTTGCACGCCCGTGTTCGACGTGCTGGTGACGCGGCCGTGCGACCTGGAGCTGCGCGACCAGCGCGGCCACACGGTGCTCTGGCACGCCCTGCTGGCCGGCGTCCAGCAGAACAGCATGGCCCAGCGGCTGGTGACCGCTGGCGCCAGCGTCGACGCCGTGAGTTACCGCCGCCGTCAACAGATGGCGCTGGGGCGGCCGGGGGAGCGCGCTGGTACGCACCTGGACAGTCGTGGGGACGAGCATGCAGGGTTTTCGGCGATGGCAGCTGTTGCTGGCTATGAGTTAGTGGGAGAACATTCTTATGTGTCTTTAAGTATTACGACAGTGTCTCTTGATGTCTACCTTGTCATTCATCACCTGCATACAAACAAAAGCTCAGAACGTACCTTTTTTGGTGGTAGTGCTATCCAGGGGAATCTGTGTTTTGGCCCGATCTCAGCTTGTCACGGATGCGATGAGAATAACCCGCTGTCTATGTCATCAGGTGAACCACAGCACTCAGGACACTCTGCTGCACCAAGCCGCCCTGAACGACCTGGAGGACGAGGCCATCTTCCTTGTCAAGGCCAAGGCCAAGACGGGCTCCTTTAACCAGCAGGTGGAGAGCCCGGCCTGGCCGCCCCCGAGGCTGAGGGAGCCGGTCACCTGTCACTTTGATGCGCTTTTGGTGAAAGTGGCTCCGACATTACAGTAATGTAAGGGCTGAATGGCCTCGGTGCCGATACCCTCAAAACTCCATTAGCAGCAACAGTACAATTAAAGGGACCAAAGTATGAATGCCAATATTCCTGATGTAGCCAGAAGTGTAGTTCAAAGGGCGAATATGTCATGTTTTGTCACAAACAAGATCATCCTCTCGGCCTTGATGGCGGTCAAGCCTTAACCCGCGCTCAACTGTGGGTCGGCGGCGATCACGCCCGACTGGCAGGGGGGGAACGGTTGACCGCCCTCCTCTAACTCACGAACGGTTGGTCGCACGATGAAAATAAGCACACCGTTGGAAAACACGTGACAAGTAGAGCTCGAAACTGGTCTCATTTTTAGTTCTGAATAATATGTAAGTCATTTACGTCCTTTATGTGTTTTCTCATGGCCGACTGCATGAGATCGAGAAACGGCTTGAATCTCAAGGGCTGTGACTAATAACGCATGGGTAAAGGCACCAACGCGCAGGTAAAGGTCCGCAGATGCCGATACACTTCTAATTTCTTAGATTTGTTCAATACATACACCGTAACGTTGAGTTAAAGACACGGCAATTTCCAAACGGCAACTAATTTTAGCGTTCTTTTATTTTCGCGACATAAGCCTATCCATGTAAGCTTTGTTGATCTTAGTAGTTCTTGCGACGGTTTCTCATGCGTAAATATTGGAAAAATTCTTTAGTCGCCAATCTACACAGTTGGCGGAGCTTTATTCGCGAGAGCGTGTTTATTTGCAAAATATGCAATTTTTCAGAACTTCTTGAGGCTCTTGGTATTACGTACATCTGTGCAAGCCAGTCCTGCCATTTTCTACCCATTCTGAGTACTTCATCGCGGATTTTGACGGTGGTACATTTTGACTCACAACAGTTATTCCTGACCTGACCTCAGGCCAATTGCTGGAAGTCATTGATACTTTGCCCATTGACGGTAACTAGATGTCTGCATCACTCCACACAAAAAATGTTATGAAAAATTCCGCCAATTTCCGAGAAAACGACATGCCCTAAAAATGGGTTGATCTGAGGTTATTGACTGAGAAAGTTCCGAAAAATCTGAGATAGCAGATTGGTTGCATGGATTTGTTGCATGTATCAAGATCTCTTATCCCTAAAAGTTTTATTGTGATATCTTGTCTTCCGAAAAAGTTACCGAGCGCTTAACTTTTTTTTGGACATAGGTCAGTTTGACCTAATCAAGGTCCGACGCCTGACTTGACCTAAAGTTAAAACTTTGACACAAGATGTAAAAATGATGAAGTAAAAGGTACACGAGGTTTGGTGACGTTGTGTTTGTTCGTTCTCTCGCAGTTCTAGGAAAACCTCAGGGGGGCGATCAACCCCCAGTCGGGGCGGCTTAAATGCCATATGTCATACAGTGGTATGTGTCACATATGTATGACCTGTAGTGGTGTCCCATGTGACCCCGGGCCGGGTCATTCGTGTGACGTCAGTTGGCCGGGATGTTCCCGGTGCGGCCAGGGCGAGGCGGTGCTGCACGTGGCGGCGGCGCACGGTCTGGCGCGGCTAACATTGGAGCTGCTGCGGCGCGGCGCCAACCCGAACGTGGTGACCGGCCGCGGCCTGTCGTCCGACCTGCACCGGCAGACGGCCGTCCACTTGGCCGTCCAGTACCGGCATCGGGCCGTCGTCCGTGCCGTCCTCGACCACAAACGTTAGTACAGAAATACGGTACACCGAGCCGTCCTCGACAACAAACGTCATTACAAAGCAGAGTACTGGGACCTAGCAGACAGGGCAGAGTTACAGTGCCGGCACCGGGCAGGACTACAGACTTCAGTACAGAGCAAAACTACGGTACACCAACACCGGGCAGAGCTATAGTACACTGACATCGGCCATGACCACAAACGTCAGTACAGAACGCAGGTGCATACAGTACCGGCACCAGGCATGATCACAAATGTTAGTGCACCGGCGGTACGGGGGACGCGGTGCAGAGCTACTGTATTGACGGTGGCCAATATTGGACCACAAACGCCAGAGTATCAGCTACACGAACCCAGAGCCCGCCTGTTTTCAGGGCTTGCCGCGCGAATCCGATCATGTTCCGTAAGCGTTTCCCAAAAAGAGGACAACAGGTGACTATAGTCGTTCCGTGCAGCAACTCAGAGCGTTACGTGATTGCTTCCATTGACCGTTTGTGACCTCCGGAAATGTCTCGCACAATGTGGAGCTGAGCAGTATCACCCGCTGCGAGACTCGCGCCCGGCTTCTTCCCCTCGCCGTTCGTGTGTCGTCTGACCGGCTGGCCGTCCGTTCACTGAAGCGGCACGCTGGAGGTTTCCTTTGCCCGCCAGGCTCCGTCGAGGCCTCTGGAGACGCCAACGCTGTGGTGCCGGACCTCAACCTGAAGGACTCCAATGACCAGACGGCGCTGGCGCTGGCGCTGGAGCTCAGTCTGAACGAGGTGAGGATGGGCCCGGGCTCTGCTGGACGGAGGAAGCCGGGCGCATTATGCCCTGTTCCGTGCGACGCATTGCAGCCTTAGTTGTAATCATGATATGGTTAGTTTCAGGGCACGCTTAGGTTTTTACACATGTGCATTATTTTCGTCCACGCCGTGTTATGCAGGGTCACGCGTACGTCTGTATGCGTATATAAAAACTTTCTATGCCTCTGCGCGATATACGGTATGATATAGGTCGTATAGGACTAGTTGTTCGACCAGTCGTGCTCCAAGGGAGTACCACTGTCTGCTCCTACGCTGCGTTGTCTGGCATAAATATTTATGTCTTGGTTGAGATGGTCTACTAAATAAACAAGTCTGTACGTTCGTTGAGATAGAAATTGGCCTTGTGATTCTTCCGAGCTTTAGGTGGCCCTGGAGCTGATCGAAAGCGGCGCGTCTGTAAACATCCCTGACATGGAGGGCCAGACCCTGCTGCACCGCACCATCCAGGCGGGCAACGTCCAGTCGGCCACCTTCCTGGTGAAGCACGGAGCCGACATCAACGTCAGGTGAGTCCGTACAGGACCAGGCAGGGGTGTATCTCCCCTGCACCTGACACCGTCCACAAGAACAGGGAGAGTGTGTCTCTCCTGTAGCTAACCCTGACACTGTCCAGTGGACCATGGAGGGTGGATCTCCCCTGCACCTGACACTGTCCACAGGAACAGGGAGAGTGTGTCTCTCCTGTAGCTAACACTGACACTGTCCAGTGGACCATGGAGGGTGGATCTCCCCTGCACCTGACACTGTCCACAGGAACAGGGAGAGTGTGTCTCTCCTGTAGCTAACCCTGACACTGTCCAGTGGACCATGGAGGGTGGATCTCCCCTGCACCTGACACTGTCCACAGGAACAGGGAGAGTGTGTCTCTCCTGTAGCTAACACTGACACTGTCCAGTGGACCATGGAGGGTGTATCTCCCCTGCACCTGACACTGTCCACAGGAACAGGGAGAGTGTGTCTCTCCTGTAGCTAACCCTGACACTGTCCAGTGGACCATGGAGGGTGTATCTCCCCTGCACCTGACACTGTCCACAGGAACAGGGAGAGTGTGTCTCTCCTGTAGCTAACACTGACACTGTCCAGTGGACCATGGAGGGTGTATCTCCCCTGCACCTGACACTGTCCACAGGAACAGGGAGAGTGTGTCTCTCCTGCAGCTAACCCTGACACTGTCCAGTGGACCATGGAGGGTGTATCTCCCCTGCACCTGACACCGTCCACAGGAACAGGGAGGGTGTGTCTCTCCTGTAGCTAACCCTGACACTGTCCAGTGGACCATGGAGGGTGTATCTCCCCTGCACCTGACACCGTCCACAGGAACAGGGAGGGTGTGTCTCTCCTGTAGCTGGCGCTGACACTTCTCAGGACCATGGAGGATGTGTCTCCCCTGCAGCTGAGTCTGACCCTGTCCACAGGACCATGGAGGGCGTGTCTCCCCTGCAGCTGAGTCTGACCCTGTCCACAGGACCATGGAGGGCGTGTCTCCCCTGCAGCTGAGTCTGACCCTGTCCACAGGACCATGGAGGGCGTGTCTCCCCTGCAGCTGAGTCTGACCCTGTCCACAGGACCATGGAAGGCGTGTCTCCGCTGCAGCTGACACTGTCCACAGGACCATGGAGGGTGTATCTCCCCTGCACCTGACACCGTCCACAGGAAAAGGGAGGGTATGTCTCCGCTGCAGCTGAGTCTGACCCTGTCCACGGGACCAGGGAGGGCGTGTTTCCCCTGCATTTGAGTCTGACACTGTCCTCAGGACCAGGGAGGGCTTGTTTCCCCTGCATCTGGGTCTGACCCTGTCCACAGGACCAGGGAGGGCGTGTCTCCCCTGCAGCTGAGTCTGACCCTGTCCACGGGACCAGGGAGGGCGTGTCTCCGCTGCAGCTGAGTCTGACACTGTCCACAGGACCAGGGAAGGCGTGTCTCCGCTGCAGCTCAGTATTGACCGCGGCCTGTTGTCGGTGACGGAGCTGCTCTGTCAGAACGGTGCCGACCTGTCTCCAGCGCCCGGCCAGGACCCACCCCTCTGGCAGGCGCTCAGTGGCGGACACATGGAGGCCGCCTCCGTCCTGGTCAGGTGAGTCAGCACTGCGGGGCTCAATCAGTTTGTTGGCAGTTGCGCCCCCGAAACTAAGGAAAGTAACTCTGTTAGTCTGAGTTGGGGTTAAAGTTCGGCTGGCATCAGATTCCACCTTGCTCCTCTTCGTTCAGGACTGCTCTGTTCTGTTCAGCATAAGCGGTTGGGATATTGCTGTGTTAAACCCGCGGATTTCCCGCTGCTGGCGGGGTGCTTGGTGTTGGTCAGACACATACTGCCGGTACGAAGGTCTTGTGTTGACCGCTGTTGACGGTCGCCGTTGTTGCGGTCAGACACGGCGTGGACACGGATTGCTGGTGCGAGGGACCGGAGGGCTGCTACCAGACCCTGCTGCACCGCGCCATAGACGAAAACAACCAGGAGATTGCCTCGTTCCTCATACGCAGGTGCGTGGACCTCGGCCGGACTGTCTGGCGGGCCGGGCGCCGGACATTGGCCGCCGGCACGCCGCAGAAGTCCGTGTGTTTCGGATAAGGCACGGGATTAGGGACCTGATTTGGCTGGACTGTCCTGACCTGTTTTGGTCTGGTCTGATCTGACCTGACCTGGCGTGATCCGAGCCGACTTGCCCTAGCCTGCCGTCGTTTTCAGTGGCTGTGACGTGAGCAGTCCGCGCCGGCCGGGCCCGGGCGGCCGCGGCGGCGACGAGGCTCGTGATCTGATGACACCGCTGCACCTGTGCGCCCAGTGGGGCCTGCAGGAGACCGTGCAGACCCTGCTGGAGCACGGCGCCGGCGCCTCCGCCCGGGTGAGAGGCTCTCCGGCTTTGCCGAGTGCGGGCCGAGCCGGGTCGGGCCGGCGCCGCCTCAGGCGTGACGCGATGGCCCCCTGTCTGACGTTGTGTAGGAGTTCACGAGGACTGGAAGGACGCGAAACCTTTTTGTACGGCGACTGCGTTGCTGAAATTCGTGACTGCCTCTTGCGCACCAGTTTTTATATGACCTGTTGTATTTGCTATTCATTGGCATTACACTCCGGTTATCAAGTGACACAGGTTATCGTTCAATGTAATGGAGTCATTTTTTTAGTTCGGGACACTTGCTGAGGCATAATCAAGTTGCGTATACTTTTAAGTGACCGACTTTCTGAGGTTCATGAAGGTGCTTTGTAGCCCTGGTTACTCTTTCGACTACATAACCAGCCTACTTTCCGTCCAACATTATGTCAGTTCCCCTGTGGAGCTACACCAGTCCTGTGCCTGTGACGTGGCGGTGGTACGCTTCAGGACTGCGACCAGAAGACTCCGCTGCACGTGGCCATCGAGAACGGTCACGCGGGGATCATCTCTCTGCTGCTCTCGGCTCCGGAAACGGACCTGACTGCCCGGGACCGGCTGGGGCGCGCCCCCTTCACCCTGGCCATGACCATGAAGAACAACAAGGCGGCGCAGGCCATCCTGGACCGCGAGCCAGGCGTGGCCGAACAGGTCAGACCTGGGAGCGGACGTGGGAACAGTCTAGAGGTGGGGGTGGGGGACGGAAAAGGTCATCACGGGAGGGACAGATAAGAGGTGGGGGCGGGGCTTGGCGGGACAGGTCAGGTTTGGTGGTGGAGCATGGGAACAGGCCAGCGCTGGGTGCTGGGGGGAGGGACAGGTCAGCGCTGGGGGCGCGAGTTAGGGCGTGGGAACGGATCATTGGTGCTGGTGGATGTGGGAACAGGCCATCACTGCAGACGGTGAGGATATGTACTGCTTATTTTATTATATACTGGCTTGTTATATATTTATTATATACTGGCAGGAGATTATGGCTTAATCCCTTGCCAGTACGAGGTTAAGGTTATGCTAGGGCTGGCAAAAGGTCATCAGACATTGGTTTTCCCTTTTCACATTGTTTTACGCATGCGGGTAATTATGTTATTGCCAGTGGTACTTAGGGTACGTGCGCCAGTGGTTGGAACCAATATCATATGCATCTGTAGAGGGCGGAGCTCGCTCGTTTGTGGGTTGTCAGAAGCGACCGTCTTTTCCAAAACCTTTTTAATGGCGATAAAATGAACCACTTGCGCATCATGCAATAGTTCTGGTCACGTTTTAGGCAGGTGTGTAAGGCATCTGGAATACTTGGGGGCAGCAGATAGAGTGGGATATGTTTGATCTAAATGAAAAAATATATAGCATTAGGTTCGTCCGCTGAGGACAATACTTTATCGGAAACGCGCGTTTTTGTAGCCTGCATAGATGTCGATTTAGACTTTAGATGAAAGAAACTGTGGGCTGATGATATTATTCTTTTGTCTGAACGCAAGTCTTGGACTTTGTTTGGCGGAATGGCCTGTTATAGATATCCATTATTGACATCCATGACAACTATCCCTGTTATAGACATCCAGCGAAGGCACCTTATGCATGCAAGTTTATAAATTACCCTTTGCTCATCGTCCATGTAATGAGGCTGTCTAATTTCCAGAAGCCGGCCTGTTAACTCTTGCTGAAACGAAATGTTTGACGCATCCATAAAGGAAGTTTGGCCAATTTCGCCTCCGCTATAATTTAGTCCTTCATCTGTTGGCCTAAGTTCTGCTCTGGCATGGCTGCAGCTAATATCTCGCCAGCCGAGCTGTGGAGAGGCTCCATATCGACGTGGGAGATAATGATCTGCCGCTTGCGGAGTTCCAGTTCGACAACCGGGGCCGTAACTTCCTGCACGTGGCCATCGAGAAGAAAGACATCGAATCGGTTATGTTCCTGCTTTCGATCCACGTGAACGTGCACTCGCGCACGCGGGACTCTCTTCACCTGACGCCGCTCCACCTGGCCGCCCAGGCCGACTCCGAGATCATCCTCAGGTGAGAGCCCGACTCGGAGGTCATCCTCTGGTGAGGCGCCCAGGCCGACTGTGAGATCATGCTCAGCTAACGTCCTGCCTCCTCGGATCAGCTGATATCTCCTGACGAGTGACGGGGGCCTTGACCCCGGATCTGCTGATATCTCCTGACTTGTAATCTGGCTCTGCTGATCTGTCCTAACGCATGGCCTGGCTCTGCTGGTCTCTCCTGACACGTGACTGGATCTACATATCTGTCCTGACATGTAGCTTGGATCTGCTGATCTCTCCTGGCTTGTGATTTGGATCTGCATATCTCTCCTAGCATATGTCTTGGGTCTGCTGACCTGTCTTGATGCGTGACCTGAATTTGCTGACCTCTCCTGACGACTGACCTGGCTCTGCTGATCTGCCCTGACGTCTGTCGTGGATCTGCTGATCTCTCCTGACGTGTGACCGGTACGCTGGCGCTGCAGGAACCTGATGCTGGCCGGGGCGCAGGTGGACGAGCGGACTCCGCTGAAGCAGACGGCGCTGCACCTCGCGGCCGAGAGGGACTGTCACCAGTGCGTCTCCGTCCTGCTCGACAAGGGCATCGACTTCAACGCCGTCGACAACAACCTGGACAACGCGCTGCACGTGGCCTGCAAGGTGAGCCTGACCTGAGGTCTGCTGGGAACGGCGTGCTCCTGTTGTGGCCTGTCCTCCGGCCCGAACGTGGGCCGTTGGAAAGGTAGGAGAATGTACTTTGAGAACCGTTTTAAGGAGCGTTGTGGGGAAATTGGCATGGTTTGACGTGCTGACGTTGACAGCGGACTTTTTGCGTTTTTGGCTTGTATTACGAAAGCAACGGTACAAGCGACCGCGGAGTTAACTGGCGCACCTCGACCTGCTCAGCGTCCACGCCAGATCGGCTGGTCCTGGCTGCGGGAGAGCTGTCCCGGGAGGCGCGTCACGAGCGGGGTAAAGCCGGACCGTGCGAGCCGCCGCCGCACTGATGTTCCTTCGGAGCAGTCCCGCCTCGGTCCGACCCTGTGTTGGTTCCCTCAGGAGGGCCACCTGGCCACGGTACTTCCCCCCCCTGGGGGGGGTGGTGGGGGGGGGCCCCTCCCCCCTCAGGAGGGCCAGGCAGTGCTGCTGACCGAGTGCCCTGCTCCCTCAGAAGGGCCACCTGGCCACGGTACGAGTGCTGCTTGACCGAGTCCCCTGCTCCCTCAGGAGGGCCACCTGGCCACGGTACGGGTGCTGCTGACCGAGTCGCAGATCGACGCCGAGTCGACGAACCTGCGCGGTCGGAACCCGCTGCACGTGGTGGCCGCCCTGGGGCGGGACAACGCTGCCGCCATCTGCCAGCTCTTCCTCGAGTCGATGCCGCGCTACCCGCTTAACAAGCAGGAGGCCGACGGCAACACGGGTGAGTGGGGCGGCTCGGCGGCCAGTCGGCGGGTCGGTGGTGCGAGCCGAGCCAGGAACGGGTCAGGGCGGGTCACTGGTGACCCGGCTAGCCCGACGGTGGTGCGACAGGGGTGTCGCTGGTCAGCGGCCCAGCGACGGCATTGGTCAGTGGCGTATAGCTTGTGTCATCAATTGGAAGAATCTCATCGGGTCTCGGTGGGAGTGAAGGGGAATCCGGGCCTCTCCGCTCAAACCAGTGTGCCGTGTCCGCCCGCCTGTTTCAGCCCTGCTGCTCGCCTACATGAAGGGTAACGTGAACCTCTGCATGACGCTGGTGAAGGCTGGCGCATCGCTGGGCATCATGAACAACCAGGGCGTGTCCATCTTCAACTTCCAGGTGGCCACCAAGCAGCTGCTCTTCAGGTGCGCTGGACTCGGCTGCTCTGCGCCACTGTTGCGCGAGTGAAAGGGACGCCGACGAGCGGAAATGAGTGCTGCGAACCCGGGAATTTCGGCTCCTGCTGGCTGGGAGGGATTTGAATGATAGCTTTATTGTACGATGTACTATAATGCAGTTAACAAGGGTTGTGCGTCCGGCCGATGAAGTGCTGTTACCAGAAGGGCGCGAGTTGGGTCGTACACCGGGCAAACTGCACCTGACGTGGCGTTAGTCGGACATCCAGGTTGTCAAACCCGCCCCGAAACTCGGCGCAGCTGAAGGCACACTCCGTGGTGTCGGATGTTCTCTGTAGCCATGGGACGGTACAGGGACCGGGAGCGGGCGCGCGTCTGCAGACGCCTCTGTCGAGGGGCGCCTGGCCGAACTGTGGTCCACTCCGCTTTTGTCCTGGCTGAACTGTCGGTCCTGGCTGAACTGTGGTTCGGCCCACTGTGGTCCCGGCTGACTTGTGGTCCCATCTGCTGGGTTTCTGCAGGCTGCTGGACGCGCTGTCTCAGGAGCCGGGCTGGTGTGACGGAGATTACTGCATGGAGTGCAGCACCAAGTTCGGCATAGCTACTCGCAAACATCACTGGTTAGTGTCGCCGTCCTTCCCTTACCTTGAATACCCCGGTAACGGGAAAATCTATAAAAATGCCTCAACGCCGTTTGAATGAAAGAAAGCCATTGCGCATAATGGGAAACGGGTAATGGAGGTAGTTTGGTACTATTTATGCCGCTTTTTGCATGCATGTGAAAGCAGATATAATGAAGCATGATTTTCTTTGAAAAGCTTGCGGATTTCGTCGATCCTTCATTTTGTCTGTCGTTCCATCCGTCCATCCCTTGGTCCGTCTGTCTCTCTGTCTCTCTTGTCTCTCTGTCTGTCTGTCCATCTGTTTTTAGTGCCAGATAAAACCAAAAGGTGTTTTGTTCTCAGACGAGAAGATTGTTCTATTCATTGTCCTCTGTGGCCCTTTTACCTCCGTATACTCCTGAAAGTTTAATTTCCTTGGTTCGAACCACATCGCCAGTGGAGCACTCAGTGGTCTCCTGCGGCCATCATTCCGCTCTCGTTAAACGGCACACTTCTTTTTCTCCTCCTGGCCAGTAACCTTCACTCGACCTTTCTCGGCTGCCTCCGTTATAATCTCCGCTATGTGTTCCCTAGTCGACACTGCAGTCGTCTGTGTTGTAATCGGCGTTCTGTGTTCCCTAGTCGACACTGTGACAGCCTTTGTGTTGTAATCGGCGCTCTGTGTTCCCCAGTCGACACTGCAGTCGTCTGTGTTGTAATCGGCGCTCTGTGTTCCCCAGTCGACACTTCGGCAGCCTGTGTTGTAATCGGCGCTCTGTGTTCCCTAGTCGACACTATCTCTTTTTAATGCCTCTTTTCCCTAGTCGACACTGCAGTCGTCTGTGTTGCAATCGGCGCTCTGTGTTCCCTAGTCGACACTGCAGCGTCTGTGTTGTAATCGGCGTTCTGTGTTCCCTAGTCGACACTGCAGTCGTCTGTGTTGTAATCGGCGCTCTGTGTTCCCTAGTCGACACTGCAATCGTCTGTGTTGTAATCGGCGTTCTGTGTTCCCTAGTCGACACTGCAGTCGTCTGTGTTGTAATCGGCGCTCTGTGTTCCCCAGTCGACATTGCGGCCGCCTGCTCTGCAACCGATGTTCGGACCGGCAGCTGCCCATCGTCAAATACAACATCAACAAGCCGATCCGCGTGTGCGACACCTGCTCCGACGTACTCACCCTGGGCGCCGCCATGTTTGGCTAGGAGAGACTGCGGCCGGCACCATCGTGGGCGAAAATGCCGGCTCGTGATAGATTACGTGCGTGATGAAGATGCAGTTGTTTGCTGAACAATTCCTTTTGTGGTGTCGGGAGACACGACATTGGTTTTGGTGAGATCCGATTTACTACTGACACCAAACGCATTTCTGAAGCTTGGCACTCTGCGCCAAGTTTGTAATACTTTGGTAGTTCTTGGCGGCCACGCTATTTGGAAATGACTGTTGGGGTGAACTCAAAACTCTTTTGCGATATGATTTACGGTTGAACGTAGTTGGCGCAGTTTCACTTCCAGCCGGGGCCACAGATTTTGTATTCCGCGTGGAGGTAAATCAGAAGTCATTTTACGTCACTGATACTTGTGCTTTCAAAGTTGTGGGGGGACCCGGTCTCCATCAAGAAAATGCCAAATACGATCTATTTCAGCTCAGAAACTTTCCAAAGTGCACGAAGAAATTAAACCCTGTTCCGGTTTCTCCGCGGTGATTGTGAACGTCGTAGGTTAGGTTAGGCCTCGTGTCGCTGGAGCGGCCCTGTTTACACTGACCCGACAAGAGAGATAGAGGCAGTGAAATCGTCCGGCCGTGGAGGAATTGACGGACTCTCGCGTTGAGCGGTCGCGGTACGGCAGCCGTCTTGGGTGCTGGTGATCCCGCCCTGAATAATCCGGCCCGGCAATATTTCCTCCCCGGTTGACCGGTCACTGTCTCTTGACCTCTGTACTGACCGCCCGCCGTGATTGACGAATGGCTCCTGTCTCACTCCGTTGACCCATGTGCTGATCCCCTCCCCGCGGCGATTTGGCCGGGCTTGGAGTCCCATGAGATGATGGTCATGTTGTTGAGTACGGATGTTCAAATGCCACTTCGGTTATTAAAATGTGCTGGATTCGTTTGTAACGAGCTTTGAGTTAGCTTTTGTTTACAGGAGCCATGTACGATTTCTAAGTAACAGTGACTGTAAAGTGCTTGGCTATGGTTATTTGTCGCTTGTAAGTTAACTGGAATCGGTGAAATGAATGCAACATTGTGCCGTAGGAGGAAACGTCATGCGGTTTTGACAGAGAAGTGCGCGTATATGTGTGGAATGCGGAGGTTCACCGTCACTATGAGATTAGTTATATCTGAGACGTGGCTGCAGATTAATCCCGCACTGGGTATACGCTGAGCTGGTATGTCGCCATCTTCTTTGACGCATCATTTGAGCGGAGTGGAACCATTTTTTTTAGTAATGTTTGCTTAGTTTTATATTTGCTTACTTTGCCCTTGGCATGACATTCCTGTCTATTTCTGTTCTATCCCAGCATGTCTAATGATTGCTTATGGACGTCGATTCATATGCTTTGCTATTAGGGCAAGGGGCATGACACCCAGGGATGCCATAACGAGTTGTAACGTATGCCTGTATTCCTAATGTGACAGTCGAGGTATGGGCGTCGGACGTTTGAACTCGGCGGACCGCGCGCCGACAGACAGGTGGTGACCGTTTCTCCGGCCGGCGCCCGTCTGTGTCCGCCGGCGCGGCCGGCCAGGAAGCACGCGATGCTCGAGCGGTCCTTACGGCGGCGTTTTCTGCTCAACGGACGGGGCCACTCGGAGTGAAGCCAAAGACTGATGACAAGCCGGCCGCTGTCATGTTGCATTGTCGTCTGGCCCCGGCCGTCACCGCGTGCCTACGTCGTTTCCCGGCCGCGCCGCCAGGGGCGCTGTCGCCGGGCGTCGTTCAGTTACCGTCAAGAGGCTCGGTGTGGCGTTGTACTCTTTATACACAAATACATGTACGGATCGATTTCCATGAGCGCCAGGAACGTGCTTGGTTGCAGGAAGATTTTTGTCTTTCCTGCTGGCCGGCGCCGGCTGTCGTGATGATTTATTCAAGATGTGGCAACTTGGAAATGTGTGTCCTCCCTGAACAACGGCCGAGTTATATTCCCATTTCTACCTCGGGGAATGGGCCTCAAGGAGTTCTTTGGTCACGCCTGTCTGCTCATTTTCACCGGCCTCCAAAATGCAGCCGCAAGCGACTCGAACCCTCGACATTAAACATGTGTATTTTTCCTAGGTGGCAACGTAACACATTTTCTACATTATGTACAATCATAAACCCATTCGCAGGAGCAAGCACGCGTCCTGCTACATGTATGTACAAATATTCAACTGAAGCACATGCGTCGGCTCGGGTCGGCTACCAGACGGACCATCCGGCGACCTGACGGGCCGTCCAGCTGTCAGACGGACCGACCGGCAACCAGACGAACCGTCCCACCACCAGACGAACCGTCCCACCACCAGACTGACCGTCCAGCTGTCAGATGGACCGACTGGCCACCAGGCGAACCGTCCCTCTACCAGACGGACCGTCCGACCACGAGACGGACCGTCCGGCCACCAGAGGGGCCGTCCGGCAACCACAGGGACCGCCTGGCCACCAGACGGACCGCCTGGCCACCAGAGGGACCGCCAGAGGGACCGCCTGGCCACCAGACGGACCATCAGACGAGCCGTCCGGCCTGTCCGGGTCGGCGGCGGATGGAGCGCGGCCGTCGGCGGCCGGCTGCTGGTGCTGATTGTTGCCGCCCAGACAGGTTCGCCGGAGACGGCCGACAGACCGCGGCCGCCCAAGCACCGCGGGGAAAACGAAACGCGGAATGACGCGGCGGAGCGCGCGGTGCCGGCCGATCTAGCGGAAGAGAGGGCAGAGTGGAAGGACAGAGGCTCGGATACATTCGCATGCAACTCACAGTTACACGTACAAACTCACAGTCCACGTAATGGTTCGGGAACGGGGAGGATCGGCTCTGGCGGGTCGTTCTCTGGCACTAGGCGGACGCCTGGGCTAAACACGGGACTTTCTCGATCAGTGCTCCGACACACGCCTGGCCCGCAGTCTGTCCGCGATTTGATTGCTTTTCGACAAAGAGGGAGACAAGTCTAGAAGACGGGGGGCTGGGGCGAACAGAACAAAGCATAGCTACACGGCAGGCCAGCGTTAGTCCAAGGCTGGGCGCGGCTTGCCCTGCTGCCGGAGATTCGTCGTTCAGCAGAGGCAGTGGCCGGGGCAGCGTTCGCCGGCCGCGCAGGCACCGGGTCCTCCCTCCACCGGCCGACAAACAGACACAGAGAACAAGAAGACAGAGAGAGAGAGGGGCGGCCACAGGGAGCGACAGAGAGAGAGGCAGCTCGGTCGGACGGCGGCCGGCTGACCGGTCAGGCGCGCGCGCCTCCCCGGCCGCTGCCGTCGGCTCGCGCCGTGTACCGCGACTGCACAGCACGAGACAACACTGGAGGAGGCGGCGGCCGGGCCGGGCCGGGCCGGGCCGGGCGCGGCCGTCGGCCCGGTGCGGCGCGGCGCTGCGGGACTCCCGTCGGTCGCCGCGGCCGTATCGATTCGCTCGGCTCGGGCGCCGCGGCGCGGCCGGCGATCAGGGGCTTCAGCTGGTCTCATGCGCCGCCTGATCCGACCGACGCCGAGGCCGCCGGGCGAACGTCTGCCCCATGGCCGCCTCTGAAACGGCGGGCCGCGCAGCCGGCACTGTCGACGGTTACTTGTGCGTGGGCCGGGGGGGGGGGGGGGGACGCCACGGCCAGGCTGACGCCCGTGGAAGAGGCCGGCCGGGCGGGGCGTCATCTGACCTCTGCATGACCTCCGGCGATCTCTGACAGACCTCCGGCCAAACGCGGACGTGCGCCGTCGGCCGCTGGCGAACGAGATGGCGCGCGGACGCCGCTGCGCTGTAAACTCGTGACCCGGCCGCGGCGCCGGCAGCAGGGCAGAGGGCGGACCGGCCCGCGGTGGCCGGCTGACCTTGGCGGCGGCTACAAGCGTCGCTCGTGTTAGCAGTTGCAGGGCGCGCTGCTCGGCGGCTGCTGGTCCGTGAGTCGCGTGCCTTTGCTGGCGTTCATCATGTTCGGGTCTGAATCTAAGCTCTCTGACATCTTGTCACAGATGATATCCACCAGACGTTCGAAAACGGTCTGGAATCGGAGAGGCGAGATTGATTTTCGATAGCGATTTTTTCAGCACTTGCTGTACTGTCCAAAACAATAACAAAGCCGCGTTGTTTTCCGTAACAGGTATCGATATGCAAGGATATGACGACTCCGACGCAAACGCCACAATGACGATAACTGATTCAGGGTGCGGCGAATAAAGGTCATCAGGACGTAAGTTTTGTATGACTGGCAGCTCTGAACGTAATACTCCGCAACACATGTGCAAAGAAGGGGTCGTGATCGGTAACCAGTGCTTAAATGTGAATAATCTTGCGAGCAGTTAGTCTCGATAACATACACGGACTTTCTCTACGCATTGATTGATACAGAATTTGGAAGGAGCGTACGGTAAGGATTAAGGGTGAAAACTAAAACAAAAAAAGACAGGAAAACGGGCGGTCATGATAACTAGCACCTCGATCGTCGCTCAGCACGTGATCGGCCATTAACATATGAAGAGCATGGAGGAAGGAGAGCCCCGAAACTTCGCCTGACGTGGCAACCGCTCTGGCGTAGTAGATCAAGTGCCTTAATCAGCAGTTCAAAGATGCCGGCAGTTGGCACGCACAAAGTTTTTAAATGTGCAGAGCGCGAATCTGTGACGAAGCATCACATTTTGAAGCAGCGTAGCTTCCTTATTCGATCACTCCGCCGCTCTGAACGATTCGAGACGACGAACGTGTGATTAGAACAAGGAGCGCTGTCAGATAATGTATAGCAAACATACAGTAAAAGTCAAACAATAATGAAAGACTCATTAAGCCGTTTAAATCGACAAATCAGTCCGGACTCCATAAGTCGCCACCATGAGTAGCGGTAAGTGCCATCTGCCTTCACACTAACACCACACGGCGGCGATTGTTTCTAAATGCGTTTCCGTTCCTCGAAAACAGAAATATCTTTGGTCATTCCTTTCCGACTGGTTATCAGTCGTCCTCCTCGGCTGACCTTGACGTTGATGTTCTCTTTAGCCGAGGTCTCGAAGAACTCGAGCCCCAGTTGGTCGGCCAGCTGTTTGCCTCGCTCGTAGCTGATGACCCGCTCGTCGTCCATGTCGCACTTGTTGCCCACCAGGATCACCTGGGCGTTGTCCCACGAGTACGTCTTGATCTGGGTGCACCTAGAGAAGATCGAGGTCACCGACGTAATGCCGGCGTTCAGTAAAGCTCTTAGTCCTGGGTGCAGATCTTAAACTGATTTCGTTGGGGGAGGGGTCTAAGGCTCCCAGGAATTCATTATCCTGCATAGAACTTTTAACTTGTAGCTAGCTTTGGATATCTAAGAGTATATAGCGGTCTGGATATCAGACCGCTCTTGCTTGCGGTCTGCCGGTCCCGTCTGTTTGGTCATGGTTTCCATTATGCGGTAATTTCTATTGGATCTCGGACAAACTGTTTCCGCAGTGCCTAGTATCCCTCGCAGGTCATAATCTTTTGAGCATGTAATGGCACTGACGGTGGTGCACTATGACGAATGCGAAGGTTTACAAACGTAAAAACGCTATTTTTATATCTTACAGGGCAGAAACCGATAAGGAAATATCCCAGACAGACGTCCAAAGTTCCCCCTAGCAATTTCTTACGTCTCTGTGTAGGAACTAGGAACATCATATTCCAAGAATACATACATACATAATATCTGCAACATGCATATGCATGCACACTTTGTTTATCCCGAAACATTCCATGAGTAAACATAAAATTTCCTCCCGGGTGAGCGGTTCTGAACATGCTTAATGCTTATGGCTTACCATTCCACATTGCAGGATAATTTTCGTAACTGTCAAGAGATGTCGTTCGAGACCAAATCTGTACTCCTAGGCTGCACCACACGGTCCAGACCCTGAAAACCTTGGATCAGATCTCGCATAGCTCTTCCGCTTCATTCATGTTGGTATCAATGGTTTGCCTTCCTAGTCAGTTTTCTCGTTTCTTTCTCCTCCGGCTATCTGTCATGCAACCCACTCACCAATCCTGCACGCTGTTGAAAGACTCCTCATTGGTAATGTCGTACATCAGGATGAAGCCCATGGCACCTCGGTAATATGCCGTGGTGATGGTTCTGTACCTCTCCTGGCCCGCCGTGTCCTGTCGGCAACGGAAAAAATGTTGGCAATGAGCAATATGATACCAACATGTTCCAAATGTCTGCAAGCAAGTCTGACCGAATTCCTTACGTCAGGTGTGTTAACGCGCACTGGAAGGGAGGCTTTTTTGTGCTCCCCACCTGTTTTTCTTGAAAAATCTCGAGAACGGATCAGAGCTAGCTGCTTCTACTTTGTGACATTTATGGCAACTGAATAACTCGTCGACTGACGTAGAAAAATCGAAAATCGGCCGAAAATTTTTGAAGTTTGAAGCATATGACTTCAAGCAAACATAACGAAAATAACGGTTGTCGCTGACAAAGGAGAACTTTGTGGAAGGACTAGCGTTCTACCTAAGATTTCCGCTTGAACACAGTCACGCAACGTCATCCGGGCATAAGTGATGGATGCACCAAGACTAAACCCACGGTCAGTAAGGGCCAAGGTTATCAAAGGTCAAGGTCAACCAGCTTGTGCCTTGATCCTAATTTGCTTTGAAACATGTCGGTTTGTATGAAATATGCATAAAAAAAGGTAAGCAAGGCCAAGAAGGTAAATATCGCCAGATTTGCTTGCGACAATGTAAAACGCAAAGACCCTAATACAAACATGTGTGCGCACATGGATACGCTTATATATACCGCGATCAATGCAGGTCAAAGTCATGAAAGGTCAAGGGTATCTATTTTGCGACCTAGTCCAGATTTGTTTTGCAATATGTCAATTTGCATGGAATATGCATTTAAAGACCCTACTAAAAACAGGTTTGGCTAAATGATACTCATATGTATATACATATATGCATATATAAACGTACACAGATATTTTTTATGAAGTGACCAACTGCACCGATGTTGGCTACCTTCAATGAAAATACGCGAAAGATGCATGCAGCGCCCTCATTTACATTCAAGCCATCCCGTGTTGCTCGAAATCTGATCTGCAAAAGATGAAAAAATGGCAGAATAGGTCAATGACCTGACATGATTTCGGCCCGAAATCGTCAGTGAAGACATCAAATGCATGGAAGTTATCATATTCCACGTTTAACGCTCAAACAAACACGCTTTTCCCGTTTCGTTCGAAAAGTTGTACGCCATGGCCTGTACGCGCAGAGAAAGTGCCCAAAGTTGACCTTCTCGACCCCATTTGACCTTGAAGATATTGACCTAGGGTCGTGAAAATTGCACACAATGTAAACCGTTATGACCCTACCCTCTCCACAAAATTTCATGTCTCTACCTCTTTCCGTTTCCGAGATCAGGGGGGAAGGGTTCTTTTGGACCACCCTTTTCAGTGGGGTTAGAGCGAAACCCCTTCCGCTGCGCGGGTTAAGAAACGAAGACTCACTTTGAAGCAGATTTTGGGAATGCGTTCTGCACTCAGACGAACACTCCCCGGCCTCAGCTCAACAACCAAACGTAAAGCAGACAGACAGTACAACATGTGTCCCCCGGGAGGTAACTCAATGGATCCAAGGTCAAGCTCTGCTTGAGGTGATCAGCGTTTCCGACAGCCTTTAAGGACATCGAAGCTCTTCCGCAAACATTTGCGCCCCAGCTGATGACGTCCTGGGCGTTCCCCGAAAGAGATGGACGGATCCGGGGGGAGGGGTCTCCAGCGATGGATCGACCTTACGTCGGCGGGTGCGCCCAGAGCTTCCGGTTCGGACCCGGCCAGCGAGGGGCGACGACACCAGACCGGTGGCGGCGACGGCCGGCGGCCGCGGCCGGGGCGGACTGCAGAGACGGAGACGGACAGCCGACGGGGAGGGCCGGCAGGCAGCGGTTCAGACGACGGCGCGCGGCGACCACACTTGTTATGACTGCTGTCCGAGCGGTTTGCTGTGACAATTTTTGAGGTTTAGACTACGCTAGGCGGACCGTGTTTTAAGGACCCTGAGCCCCTGTCCAATTATGCAACTCCAGTTGAAGACTGATTTTGTGGCGAAATTTTAGTGTGTCGTCAAAGATTCAGCATGACCGTGTGGCACCATGACTGTCGCCATCAGCCTCTAATGGCCAGTCGCCAGACGATCCTCGGACCAAATATCGGGCGACGAGCCGATTCCGAGTTCAGACCCGTCCAACCAGGACGGAAACAGCAGCGCCCCTCCACCTCAGCCACCAGTCACCGTAAAACTAGCCAGATTTTCACTCCGGCTCACCGAAATAGTAAAAAGACGCTACATCAAAGCCTTTGTGTTTCCATGGGCAGTTCTACGTAACGGCGTGGGCGTGAAGGGATGTAATGTTTCACCGTGACACTACGGACAAGAAGTATAATCAAACAACGGTCGTATTGTGAAGGGAGTGCGACAATGGGAGCACGCGTCGATCTTGACCGAATTTTGGTAGCCCAAAATCAATGCCTGGTTACTTAAACGTGACTTTGTAAAAGTCCAGAAAATTTCGTAGATAGGGAGTGTGATGAGATATCTTCACAGTTCAATAGTTCATTCCGAATGTGTCTATGGCATTTTCTTCCAGTGCGGTGTGGCTAAGGTAACTTTTCCTTTGAGCTGGGGAGCCCCATAGGACTTCTGTGTGGGATTTCGTAAAAAGGTCTAAATATCATGTGCGTTTAGAACAAAACTGACCGATCCCGCCAGTCTTCCAGTTATATAAACACTCTGGTCCAAGGACTTGGTCCAACTATCGCGGTCGGTCCGGGGACCTGGCCCGGGGCGCCAGAGGTCGGGCACGTGTCACAGTCTGGCCGCTCAGCTGTCCAGCAACTGAGCCACACCGTCACACAAGTGTCCGCGGCCGGCACAGCTGGCCTCGGACGGCTGACGTTTAGCGAGACGAAGAGTCCGAGGCACGGCCGGCACGTGTTCAGACCCCTGCACAGTGGGCCAGGGTGGTCCCGGTGGCCGCCGGGGGCAAAGGTCATGGGTGTTAATCGATTTTACGGCGTAACGTCTCCTTTGCTGCGGTCATGTAGCGTCGCAACCTCACGACGGCGATCGCCGCTACTGAAAGGCAAAATCGGACTCTTAACCGGACTCGGTCGGACTCCATCGCGACAGCTGGTGTTAGGAAGGGGGAGGAGGTGTTTTGAACCTTTCTCTTTGGTCGACCCCAGCGGAACCCCAAGTTAAAATTCAAAACACTCAAACACTGGCGGGGACTACGACCCATCAATAGAAAACACCGATGCTCACAGCGTGTGCACAACCGAGACCTGAGAAGGGAACCCATTCCACCAATTGACCCCAACGGTTTGGTCCCTGCAAGGATGGTCAGATGGATCTTATCCCATGCCACATTTAGAAGAGCATTAGCTTCCAAACCTTTCGAAAATCGTTCCACGTTGAACGCGGTAAGCAAAAGGCACAGCTACAGGAACTCAGTCCTCCACGTTTAGTCAGACCCGGCACGACCGCACAATTTATGAATCTAACGCAATGAAATGGAATAAAAATTATTATTTACGACCAAACAGTAAATGTAACATACAGGGCATAAATTGTTGCATTTCCGACACTTACCCATATTTGAAGCTTGACCCGCTTGTCTTGTCGGAATACAGTTTTCACTTTGAAGTCAATCCCTACAGTGGACACAAACGCTGACGTGAAAGAATCGTCAGCGTATCTAAACAGGAAGGACGTCTTCCCCACGGACGAGTTGCCGATGATCAGCAGCTTGAACATGTAGTCAAAGTTTTGATCTGCCGCATCCTTCTGCCATCTTGGATCCTGGCCTGCCATCTGTGGAAGACGAAAGCTGATGAGTGCATGAAGCTCGGAAACAAAGAGCTTCGACGCAGAACTGTGTCGTTGAATTCCGCGTCCATTCATGTAGCTAACAACTCCGAATAAAACAAATCCGCAGCCGACAATAAACCGTCAATGAATGAGAGATTAATCTCACACGAGGCACGCAAGACCGTTGCACCAAGAGCGGTACAGACTGCGCTGGTCTAAGGACCCATCCGATCTGGAACTTTGCCAGCCAGCGGTGACGCAGCCCCCCCCCCCCCGGCCCCCGTCGCCGCCGGCGTGGGCCCGACACGCTGCGCCAGTGACGTCACACGGGGTCAAGGAGACCGCAGCCTGCGCGGCGTGGGGGACCGGCTCGCCTGGGTCAGCCCATGGCGGACAGCAGCCGGCGGGCGAATCCATTTGGTCATTAGCGGGGGAGTCCTGCGGCGGGCCTCACTGGTGACCGGCTCCAGTTCACTCAGGCGCCAGAGGCGTGCCGCCGTAGTCACGCGACCGACTGGCCTGCATCGATAGCTATCGACAGGTCGGGGATGGTAGGCAAGCGGCAAGCTGGCTGCATGCAGTGGCACACGCCAATCCCAAAATGTTGGGGGGGTTGGCGGGAACATGTTCAGACGGTCGGAAAGACTGGCACAAGAAAAACTCTTTTTGCGCGTAATGCATAACTTTGCATGACAAGAATTTCATTGGAATCTGTCAAAAACTCTTTTAAGTTCTCACGGATTCCTACGTCGCTGATGATAATACTGGCGTTCATTGAACGAAAAAAACATGAACTAGTCACACGATTAGAAACTAACGAAATGTGGTTGAGTTCATGCACTGGCTGATCATTCTTGGGCAGTTTTTCCACTGATTTTCCCTGAAAAGATCAGTAACCAGAACGCCCAAGAAGCAGCCCGACAACACAACTTTCAACAAATGTGAATCTCTCGACGGAATCGGGAGGCTTTACGCGCGATGGCGGCACAAGAATAACGAGAGATGCGTGGGGAGATTCTCCGAAGCTGTGGGCGTGCGGCGACATTAATAATATCGCGATGCATGGACGAAAGCCGTCGAGAGCCGAAGCTCAGGAATGTCTTGTACAATATGTATCAGGAGGTAGCCGCAGCCTACATTCAAAACAGGAAAAAACGTTGCACTTTCAAGTATGACTAGCTGATACACTGATCTTTCTACACGTTTGCGGCCGGAAAGCTGTTAACTCCCACACCATCTGGATATGCTCCTCTGCTTTTTTTTGCATCACAGTCAGTACTTATGATGAAGATTACGCCGTTCTCGACCCAGTCTGGAATTCAGTTAGGCGATGCGGCCGAATCGATGACGAAATTAACACGTCGACCACAGCTTTAACACGACTGGAAACAAAATTGGAACATGTTGAAGGGGAGACATTATTGTTTAAAATGGCGACATCTATTCACATAAAAGAAGTCCAGTAACCACTGAAATCCTACAGCAAGCTCGTTCGGGAAATAGCCGACTCCAGAGATGACGATAAATGGGTTTCTTTGCCGCCAAATCATTCATGTCATGACTGGCACTGCAACAATCATAAAAGGTTCACATGTGCTTGAGGCCTCAAGAGACTATTCAAGGGGTCCACATACACAGCCATGGGTCGATTGGTTATGGCCAGTGTCGAATGCCATTCATTTCGTTAATAAAGCCATAACCAGGAAATGGTACGCCTATCGCGCCATTCATGGAAGCTGTGCGCTTATACCTCATTTTGTGAATGGTTATCTACCATGACGCTGCCGCACCTTTTAGTGCATTCCCTACGCACTCCAGCGCCGATAGTCCAATATTTCAGCGATATATTTGTAAGCAAACAAAGGCAGTTTGAGATACGTTTGACATGAAGAAGTGAAATGCATGTTGTTTCCGTTTAGGTACGTGAATGAAAAATAAAGGCTGCTACCAACATATTAGGTTTTTCATATTTAATGTCACGCCTGTACGGGTCATTTACTGCTCTTGAGGAAATGGAAACCTTGTGCTTTAAACAGCGTCTGCACAGTGCTGAGCGCGATGTTAATGAACAACGTCCACACCTACTGCGCATAAAAATGTGCCTTCTGAGATGGATTTTAACCTTATGTTTTGGAGACAAAATGTCTCACTTCAATGTCCACAAATAAGAATTCGACCAGCAGGACTTGAGCCAATTCCACCAAAGGCCAACGACACCCAAGGCCTTAGATTTTTCCACCCAATCCATTCAAATCATCCTGAACATTCGGCAGCCCAGTCCAGACAACAAGCGTAGAACACAGCGCTGCGCCTGCTCGACCCAGATTTGGTGGCTTTCGTCGTGGGCACCGGACGACGATCCCTTGAGCCTGCTGAAGCTCCCCTCCCAGGACTCACCTGGGGCGCCCCACACAGCTGCCGCGCCGTATGTGTACCATGACCAAGGTCCCTCCCCCGGTCTCTGCCGCGCCTCGGCACGGCAGACCGCCAGCCGCCTACCATTTCGGTGAGCGCCGCGAAGTGTTTGCCGTTGCCGTTCCTGGCCGGCAGGTAGACGGGGTCCCCCATGGCGTGGCGGCCGGCGCGTGCCGCCACCGGCTACGATCAGTCACCACCGGAGCACAGCCCCTGGTCGCCGCCAGAACACGGGAAGTGGCTATTCCCAGTCACCACTGAGGGACGTTGCGTCGCCACCGGAGCACGGCCACCGGAGCACGGCCGCTGATGCACGGCCGCCGGACCACGCCCGCCGACTGCGTCACGTGCACAGTCCGGTGCGCGGACAGCGACTGTGGCGGCGGCGGTGGCGGCGCGCCACTGGGTCGCTGCGGCGGCGGTCCGCCGTGTACGTCGCGCTACGGCCGCCGCACAACAGGCGACACCCGGCCATTGATTGCCGGCTGAATAATGCAGGCGGCCGGCCAGGAGTCCAGCTCCTGGTTCACAGACAACTATCTACATGAGCGGGCAATCGCGTGCGGCGGCGGCGCGCTGGACTTTGCACGCCCCGAAATAGCAGCCGCCGCGCTGTTGATGGTCCCCCCCGGCTCAGCAGAAGCGGGTGGGCTCTGTCCCCGAGACGCTGGCAGCCCGGCCGCTACACTCGTGGAGAAGAGCGTCGAATGGTGGCACGCTGAGGAGATAGTAGCCGTCGATGCTTGTTTCGTGCGTCTCAGATGAAACGACCGGTGGAGCAAGCTCGCTGATGTGCTGTTCACCCCATTGAAACACCTTTAGAATTACGTCCAGATGACGAGACAGCGATGACCAGAGAATCAGAACGATAGACGAGCTACGGCGTTTGAACGGACCGTTTGTCGGACGCACCAGCTGCGGCTCTTTCCCGGTGGACGATGCACGACCGTCGTGGACGTCGTCACCGGGAGGAGGAGCCTCGTGTTCTCCAAACGAGCTGGAGCTGTCTGAAACGGGTCACGCCGGACCGCCGACCAGCAGGAGCTTCTCCAGCTGGACGTTTTGCCATTGGTAGGGTGCAATAACGGGCTCGAAACAGGTCAGTTGGAGGGAAAAGATGAAAAACATCAAGCCCCTCAGCGCCAAGATTGGAGCGACGTACACTTTTTGGTATGACATATACAGCACCATTAACTCTGAAATTTAACATTAGGCCTGTGTCAAAACCACTGGGAAGAGTGGGCCTAAATTTGCTGCTAGCGACATCAGTAATTCGGACAAGGTTTTATCTCTGCTCATCGACCATCAAAATTTGCTCGTCCTAACGCGGTAAACTGAACTGGAAGACAGACTCAGGGTATCGTGCGCTTTCAGGCGCCCTCCATCATTAACAAGCGACAGTATTAGAAGGCATAATCAAGGCCCAAGCAATAACAAATGGGCAATGTATCAATGGCCCCGCAGCGACGCACTCAAGGATGGTAACAAATCAGCAGTACTCGAAGAAGTGTCGAGTGTTTCCAGTCGGACAGAACAACTCGCCAGTTGTGCACGGTCACGCCGTGGCAGTGCAGCGCTTTTAAAGTCGGAGTCATCATCGTTGCAGCAAAAGAATGCCCTAGGAGGTGGCGTAAACGTGACGTTAACACGGTGAGCACTTCCGCTTCATTTTGCATAGTGCAGTGCTATAGGACTGAGGCACACGGTGCCATTGTTTCGAAAGGTCAACACACGAAGGTCAGCAAATCGTGAACGTGGTGTAGCTAGAAAAAAACTGGGCAAAAGTTATTAGTACAAATGGTCTGTTGTTTGCTTCGCACTATTGACCGTCAACGCAAATTTTATTTTGGTGCCACCGTGGTTAGCAAAACAACTCGTCATTGGTTATGGTGTAACCAGGATTCGGCCCACGATGGGCGAACTCAAATTTAGGGCTTCTAGACAATCCCAAATAAGGAAAGTTTTCCGCATTTTGCCCACTTCATTTCCAGGAACCCCTAAAATAAAACCGGGTCAGATTCTTACCTCACCTAGAACTCTGAAAAAATACGGCAAAAGAAACAGTCTGCAT
This sequence comes from Capitulum mitella, assembly GCA_030062745.1. Classification (NCBI taxonomy): domain Eukaryota; kingdom Metazoa; phylum Arthropoda; class Thecostraca; order Pollicipedomorpha; family Pollicipedidae; genus Capitulum; species Capitulum mitella. The sequence goes on along the minus strand of CP099844.1, from coordinate 20,949,870 downwards.
GTTTTTATTTTCCTCCGGTCTTCCCCCGCGCCTACGTGCGGAAAGATAGATGAGTCGTAGGATGTTTACAACGCATGCGAACAAGACGGGTGCGATCCTAGCGTTCGCGCTAGATATTGCTATATCCATATACTTGTCGTCTTTCGTTGGTCGACTGATCCTTCGCCAAGTGACCCCGAACTGACATCAGTGACAGATCCGTAGGCAACGGGCAGTCAGCCTTCCGAATCGCTCCCGTACGCATCCACTTAGGGCTGTTCCCTGAGGCGCACTCCTGTTGCTTACCCATCGTTTCCATACCCGTTGGCTCATGGCTACTCTCTGATGCATACTCTCTTCCCTTCTCGTCGTCCCTGTGCGCTGCTCAGAGCTACTCTGAAGCGCACGCTTGTCATTTCCTGGCATGTTTGTTTTGTGGCAAGATGGAGCATCTTAGTCACGTTTCTGTTGGCTGTCGGGTTAAACAAAGGATTAGTAACAGAAGCTGTTTTCGAATCCAGGTGCCATTTCGACCTGACATGGTCTGAGGCGAAAGCTACTTTCTAAAGCGGACAAGGGTAGGGGCATGTTCCAATATCTTTGCACGTCATCAAGCTAAAACCAGTAAAACGCATCGTGGGACTTGTGACTAACAAGGCTCTCCGTCCTCTCTCTTTTAGTCATCGGTGTGGTTCGCAGATCGTGAAATTTTCCACCATGCAGTCGTGAATTGGACTCTTCGTGTAGCGCTCCGTCAGCAGTGCGTTCAACCTACTTACATCACAGTCATTTAAGTCACATTCCATTTCATTACATCTCAGCGCTCTTGACCATCCAATGACCCTTGATTCCCAAGGCTCTTGACCGTCCCATGGCGACAGTGCCCTGATTGTCTAAAGGATTATAACTCTCCCAGGGCTCCTGGCCGTCTGAAGTCAGACTCATGACTGTCCTATGGTCTCAGACTGTCCCAAGGCTCTCAGCTGTCGTAGGCTCTTGACTGTCTCCGGATTCATGATTCTCCCGAGCCCCTGTATTCTGTTCTGCTCCTGTTCCAGGACTCTGGCCATCCACGGACCTTTACCGTCACAGGACCCTTGCCCGTCATGGCGTCTTTGACCGTCCCAGGCTCCTCACTGTATCAGGGCTCATGACTGCCCCAAGACTCCTGACCACTTCTGGTCCCTTGGCCATCCCAGTACCCTCGACCATCCCAGGAATCATGGCTTCCCAGGATCGTTAGCTGTCTCAAGGGAGCCTCGACCCTCCCTGGCCCCTGCCCGTCTCAGGGTCTGTGACCGTCCCAGGGCCCCTGTTTGTCTCAGGGTTTCTGACTGTCTCCGGGTTTATGACCGTCGCGTGGTTCATGGACGTATCAGAGCTCCGATCGTCCCAGGATCCCTGAGTGTTCGAGCGCCCCCGCTGTTTTATGTTCATGACAGTCTCAGGGCCCATGACGGTTTCGGGATCCTCGACAGTTCCGTGACTCCCGAAAATTCCAGGGCCCTGATCATCCAAGGGCTTTTGACTACCTCACGGCTCATGGTTGCTTCATGACCTCTGACCATTCCAGGGCCTCTGACCGTCTCGGCACCGCTGACGACCTCAGGACCCCTGGTCGACCTCCAGGAGCGGGCGGTCGTCCCCGTCGCGCTCCCCTTGGCTCCTGGCCAGTAGCAGATTATCAACTGCCATTTTAAGAAGTGCATTCGTTTTAAGCAAGTGTTTTTTTTTTTTTGAAGAAACAGCCAAAAGACGGCTGGCCAAAGTACAACCCGGCTGTGAATTTCGTAAACTATCGGCGTGGTCGTGCTCGGTACTGTTTTGATTGTTTCGGCTTCTGGGGCTCACGTGCTATCATCGATGCGACTCCATTCGTCCGTCTTTGGCACGGTTCAAAAACATCACGAATGTGTGTATCATGCGTAACCCCGGCATGCTAATTAAATGAATTCGCAAACCAAATATGGACTTAGTTTTTGGACGGTCATAAGGCAGCCTGTGAAACAGAGCAAGCAAAGATCAGTTTTGAAGGGCAGATATGCAAATGCTCACGTTTCACCAATGTTAATGAACGTTTCGCATTTGAAATCGACCTTAGCGCTGTTGAACCTTTCCCCTATGCGAGGTTAAATGACGCGGATGTTTTTCCGTAATACATCCCTAATAAAAGGAAGCTACCGTCCTGAATTTTTGCATAAGTATGCACAATTTTTAAACGTATCTTTAACAGCAACAAAAGTGAGATCAATATGCAAAAAAGTCAGTTAATTTTTGCTTTACAGTCTTGTGAAGGTGTCCGGTTACATTTTCATACTGTGATTTCGCCATCAACAAAATCAGTACCCAATTATGCCTTGAAGTACAATGTGTTGTGCTTTGCATGCCACCATTTTCACCGTTTTATTTAGAAAGGCTTACATACATAAAACTAAACTACGCTAAAAAATGGAGTTTTGCCGTTCGTATGGTGTTAACTAGCCTTTCTAGTTAGTCTAAAACTCATGAATTATTGCCACCAGAAGATTAAAAAGACGGAAATTTAGGACGAAACCTACATCAAGCTCACGTTAACAAACTGGTCTGAAGTGAAGCACATTGGCCAATTTCCGCCCAGAGGCCAGATTTCACATTAAAAACTAACAGTTAAGAACTAACAAATACATCCGTATTAACTGCCTGCAGACCTCTTGTGTCCATTCTACAGGCCTGAGGTTTGTACCACTTATGCTGATATACACGCACATTCACATGCCAAGTTTCAAGCAGGAAAACCTGGTTCACATAAATCGTCTAAAAACCTACGTGACTGCCCATACGCGCCGGACAAGCAGCGAGTGTAGCGCCACCTGTCTGTCAAGTGATGCAGGTGGCGCTAGCGAACGAGACGTGAGGACAGCTGCCCTTAAACGGTCGGAGTTCTCGGCCTTTATCGGAGCCAATTTAGCATGCCTTTTTTATACTTCAGAAACAGTCATGATGTTCGCCACAAAAGTCTTTTAGAGGAAATGAGCCCGCGTTAATGTTCCAAAAGAGCTGTCAGTGGCAGAGCTAAGAAGAGCAGAGGGAGAGTCTGGGGGCAGCAGAAACATTCTGCCCTTCTGGCCTCAAGAAACTGCTCCTGTCCCCTTGTCAGTGCCTGGGAAGAAACGGCTTAAAATAAAATAATGCTCCCCATTCTTTGTTTTCCACGGCACTTTATCGTCGGCGATGTAGATACGCCAAAGAAGACCCGACCATGAATGGGTTTGAAAAATGTATATGGCGCGCTCCAAGCAGTATGCAGATCAAATACATCATGTCTCATATTTGTGTCGTGGTAAATCAGGCATGGCATGGTCGAAATGTCTGAACGGGCTTCGACTTTCTTTCCATTATCTGATCCGCCCTTTTTTCGTTAACGACATTGGGATTTGACCAATGTAGACTAGTAGACAGTATCTGTAAGTGACGCTTCTAGTCTGACCCAGAGTCTGCAGTTGGCGAGTCTTGTTTTCCTCACAGTCCACAGCTGACGAATTTGGTCCGACTCAGAGTCCACAGTTAACGCGTTTGGTCTGGCTCAGGCTACAGTTGACGAGTCTGGTCTAACTCAGAGTTTGCAGTTGACAAGTTTGGTCTGGCTCAGAGTCTGCGGTTGATTAGCCCGGTTTCACTCAAAGTCTAAAATTGACGAGCCTGGTTTGACTCAGAGTCTATAGCTGCAAAGTCTGATTTGACTCAGAGTCCATAGATGGTTATTCTAGTTTGACTCGGAGCCCAGAGTTGGCGAGTCTGGTCTGACGCAGATGTGATCCAAAGTATGAGGTTGACGAGTCTGACTTGACTCAAAATCTGCGGTTGATGAGTCTTGTTTTGACTCAAAGTCCTCAATTGGCGAGCCCGACTTGACTCAGAGTCTGCGGTTGATTAGTCCGATTTGACTCACGGTCTGTGGTTGGTAAGTCCGATTTGACCTAGAGTCTGTTGTTGGTTAGTCTAGTTTGACGCAGAGTCTGCGGTCGATTAGTCTGGTTTGACTCAGAGCTTGGGCTGATTAGTCTGAGTCGACTCATAGTGCGAGTCATTAGTCTGGTCCGACTCAGAGTCTGCGGTTGATTGGTCTGATCTGACTCGGAATCTGCAGTTATCAGTCTGGTTTTACTTGGAGTCTTCGCTTGCTTAGTCTGGCCTGACTCGGAGTCTGAGGTCCATTAATTTGGTTTTACTCAGAGTCCGCGGTGGATAAATCTGGTCTGTTTCTGAATCCCCAGTCCGGTAAAGCTGTTTGATCACTCCTAACTGCGCTTGTTCTTTAACACTGCAATAATCACGACAGCATAAGTGGCGACGAGCCAATCAAAGAAGCACGTCTGGAAGCAAAAAAATGAAAACAAAATTGCAGAGGGTTTGTGGATTGTTAAGTGTGTCATTCAGAGCTATTGTATGGCGATTATTTATGCGGTTTCATCGCCTGGGTCCAAGGTCTATTTGGCGCTCTAATCAGGACCGAGGTTAGAGATAGCAGGGGCCAGGAGAGAGGCCTGTTCCAACTAGAATTGCGCCATGTCAGGCGTTACAGACACCCATAACAGTTTAACAGGCACCTTACCAAGAATAGGCGCCATCGACCCTAAAAGACATCGTTTGTATTCACGACGCGCCGAACATTTCTCACGACGGGCTGGAGGACAGCGTTAACTCGGTGAGCTCCAGAGGAAGAAACTCCATCGAGAAACGCTGCCGGGAAACGACGGTGCCGAGCGGCTGCAGTTCTGGGCAAAATTTCGGCTCAAATCGAAGCGTCCGCGAGATGCTATGTTCAGCGGCGGACAGCCCGGTTCGGTGATGAGCACGGAGGCTGCAGAAGGATGACAGGTGCCGTCGGACCTCGCGGGGTCAGCTGCAGTGAAGGAACAGCGCCAAAGCCCGTGCCGAGCCGTGTCGGTCCGTGCCAAATCGCTCAGAGCAGTCTTCCCTACGAAGTGGTGAAGTCGCTGCTCCTGCTGTTTTTTAACACCCTGCTTTGTGTTGGCGTACGTGATTGGTCAGTCGTGATGGTCTGACCAATCACGTATTGCCTGGAAAACAGTGTGCACGAAAGTCTGTGACCATAGCCATAAGAACGAAGGAGGGGGCCCATAACCTCCCAATTTTTGGGAAATTTAAGATCACAAAAAAGCGTATTTACCCCCCACCCCAATCCTTTCTGGGATACTCCTACGTTCCAGTCCGTGACAGTTTATATCGAATAAACTATACATCGATTTGCCGCGGGAGACAATTCCCAAACGAATCGCAAAGTATGTTTTCGGACGGAAAAAGCTGTTCGTCACCGATTTGTCGATACAGTACGGCTTATTTGCTCTGCCTTCCTCTGATGAATATTGTTCCGCATAGATTTCTAGGTGGGTGTATCTGCATAATCTGATTACCTCTCACCACCGGGAGATGAGTACGTCCTGGACATCTGTATCCTGGCTCCAGGGACCTACAATGTTGTTGACAGTGAAAGAATGCGCTTCGGCAAGAGGCTTTAGGGCGACAAGCCCTTCTTTTCTGGATATCTGCATGGATATCTGCATGGCTGGCAATAAACATTTCACGGCTTGTCATGCCGAAATCCAGGCTGGCAATGCTTGTTGAATCGCTGGCGACTAGCATGCGATTGCACCTGAAATAAATGACCATTTCTCCGTCCGGCCGTTGTGGCGGAGGATTTTCCACAGCGTACATGAAAGGTAGTTCCGGAGAGGCCGAGGAGAAACGCCCGTTCTTATTTGGTGGACAGTGCTATCACGAGTTCATGCATGCTTTAACATTACATTTGTTCAAGCGACGAACGGCCACGCTTTAACTCCTTTGGAAACCACTATGTTCCCATGAGGTACGACTAGAGCAAGCTGCCCCGCCCAGAGTGTCCAGTATAATATCGTCAGTGGATGTTTACAGTACATTATGAGTTTTGTTTCATTAAATAAGCACCATACAGAAGAGCCTCTGGACTCGTCGCCGACCAGTGGACGCTGGTAGGCGTCGTCCCACAGCCAGGTCGCTACCGTCCAGGCCGGTCCCCGTCTGAGGTCGGGGTTCTTACGTGACGCCACGTGACCGCCGGCGCTCTGATGAAGACCGATGGCGGCCGCGGCGGGCGGCCGGCAAACAGGGCGAGCGGCGTAAGTCACGGCCCCATTAGGTGGCGCGGGACCGGCGGCGCGGTCAGCCGGACCGGCCGGCGCCGCCGCCGCGTGTCGGCCGCCGGCCAGTCGATAAATCGATGATGAGCGGACGGCGCGCGGCGCCCGGCGCGCGGCGCCCGGCGCGCGACCCGTACCGCTGATGAGATGTCTTGCCGGCCGCCACCACAGGCCCATGCGGAGACCCCAGAGGAACGTCCCGGTGACCATTGCAGAGGTCCAGAGTCTTATAATCGGACAACAGGGGGAAATTTGGAAGTTCTACAGAGCCCTACGACAAGGCGCTGTTTTGACCGTAATGGAGCTCACAAATCTTAAGTCAGCACATTCGATGACCCTGGCGGAATATTGTACCGTGTTCAAAAACTATATCACTTGCCTGGTTACCTTACTGCTGCCAACCACCATCAGGGAGGAAGGTCGTTCATTGGGCAGAAGTACACATAAAAACGATTTTGAAGGAAAACGCAGTTTAGAAGCAAGATGTAACATCATCAGTAACGTCACCTTACGAGGTGTTTCGCCTGGTGATGACTGGTGGAGCTTTGTAAGCCTCCTGCATTATGACATATCTATTGCACCGAAACTATCGAAACTGAGCGTAGGTCAGGCGTTAGTTGACGGTTTCAAACGTGGAACATCGTTGTACCTGCTCACATAAATTCTCACACTGATCGAACTCATTCTTGCAGGCCATTGGGTATTTATCTAGCTTTAGGAGTAACCTCACCTATGCTTTGCCTGTGAATTCGCGCAGCTCAACGAGGAACGTTTTAGAAATGTCTCGGCCAAGCACTGTGTCTCTGATGAGACGACCTTCCGGCATGTGTTTAGAAGCAAGTATGCTCTCGCTGGGCGAGCTATACCTTGCCCTCTGCCCAGTGTGTACTCAACACTAATCTCCTGACATACTGCCATAATGGGATGACCTGTCCAGTGTGTATTCCGGCCAGACTTTCCAGCCATATGCCGACATGGAAGGGCAGCCTGTCCAGGCGCGACCGAAATAATTGCCTTCTGGATCAGTGCGCAAAATCCTGTCTAAGAATAGCTGAAACCCCCGCTCCAAAGGCTAGTGGTCCCAGTTTCCTTCGCCGAGCTGTCGGACATTTTTGCAACCATTCGCCGGAGATATGTTGTCTGTTCTGTTCACTTTAAGTCTTATGAAGCCCGGCAGGGTGCATGACGAATATCTTGACACTTCATTTCGGAAATGTTAGCTGTCATTCTTTGTCTGCGAGCGTCAGCAGCGATGTGGTTTCTGCCAGCTGGAGATCGTCGGAGCGAAATGAAATGAGAGGACAGGGCCACATTCTGGTGGTCACAGCTCGCAGAAACACGTGCACATTGACAGATTTCTTCTAGGGGTGGTGATGAGATAGCTGTTTGCCAAACACAGACACTTCCGTTTGGTTTCCTACGCCGCCGGCCCCTTAAACGTCAACATTTCAAGAGCTGGTGTCTCGTTCCTGGTGGGAGTGGTCCTCATTTGCGGCAAATAGCTCCCTCCTCCGAGTCCCCTGTCGGCGCTCAGCAGTGCGGCCAACAGCCGGCGGCCAAACGGTGCCGGCCAACGGCGCCTAAATGCTGCTGCTATCTAAATAACTGCCAAACGATCAGTATCGCTCTGAACTCATTCTTGTCCAAATTGCATCGCTAAATAGCACCACAAATATCAAGGCCCAGAGTAGCCCATTGGTCTCCGGCTCAGGTACCTGCTGTGGTGGGAAGAATGCATCCCTGGCCGTGCCCGCGTTACGGGACTAAATCCTCTGCTCACTCGGGGCCGAAAGATTCCCCCTACAGCCGTCAGGACTCGGCCTAGAGCAAGGCTTATTTCGTCGAAAACCGGAAAACAGCACGCCTCTAACTGAAGAACAACAGTCCGTACACGGGGCCGGTCATTAGAAGCCGATGCAGATAGGAACGACACAATAGCCTAAAGAGGAGATCAATAGAACGAGAAGATGACAGATTATCACCGAAAAGAGGGAACAAAGACATCTTACTGCAGATGTCGCAGTTATTCTGGTCTATGCAGGTACCTTATTCTTCTCGCATGAAAAACGCGTTCGGGCCGGGCCCGTGCATGCGAATGTTTTATTTTATTTCGAACACTTATTTACAGGGCGTCATCGTCGGGCCATCAATCGGCGAGACTTGCAGTCCTACAGTTTCTCAGCTGTGTCACGGCATTGTCACAACGTTGATCCTCCGCACACGTCATGCGCCGAATCTGTCGCCGAGCTGAACTGGTCTGCTATTTCTGCTTGATGTTTAACCGCTCTGCCCAGCGCGCCAAAGCCGGCTCGGTTAAAACTATTTCCAGGAAGTTCCGGCGTCCCGGTTTGTTAAATTATCCACTGCTGGGAACCGTCGGCCGTGCTGCAGCGGCTAACTGCCCGAAGGCGGCCAGGACCCGCCGCTGATGTCGTATATAAATAGGCCCGATAGCGCGCCGCCTGCCCGAGAGGGACTCGCGCGACCAGCCGACGAGATCAGGGCAGAGACAGGTTCCGCTCTCCTGGTACGGCCAGCGCCCGCAGGGTGTGATGTGCCATTGCCAATGAGGCTTGCGTGCTGTACGTTTCGAATTTATTGCATGCTTCCTCTGCTAGGCTACGAACTCATCTGATGTCAAATAAAGGTGCTATTCATCATGCAAAGTTGGACTGGTCACATTTACCCATCACAGATGAAACTTCAAAGGTTTCTAAAACTAATTTTTCAAAGCAGAAACTTTTGTTTTTTGAAGCAAAGTAAAGACAACTGATCAGCCCCATTACAATCCTTTCAGTGTGATGAGATGAAAGAGGAATATAGAATAACCTCACGGGACCTCAAACCTTCCCATGAATTCTAGGACAATGTTTTCGAAAGATTTATAAAATACCACATAAATTTCCATGAGGAGAGAATCATGGGTGTAGGGAGGCGTGGGGAAGGGGGGATGGAGGGTCTATGTCGCCCCTTTTCAGGATCTAACATTAGTCTTGTGAGAAAAACATCTTTGCCCATCCCTCCTCATTTTTCAATGCTTCTACGCTCATGTAAAGAATGGACCTATTTCCACTTGCGTTGATCAAGTGAGCGATTCGACAACGCGCGGCGGATTGACACAGAGAAGAGCTTCCGAATGCCTCAGCCTCTGAAAGATGACGAGTGAGCAATAGCGAGTCCAACTTGACATCTGAGGAGAGGCCAAACAATTTTTTTCCTTTTTTGGAGGGGCAAACTGATGAGGGGTACCACAAAGTTTGGAAACAAAGCATCCAATTTTGTCGTCACTGGTTAGGCGTGGTGGCCTCGCTCGTAGCAAACACTTAATCAGCAGATGCATAATGATCTGTCATAAACTCATCAACGCGATTAAGTTGCTCAGGGAGTATTAGGTTTGTCCAAAGTACGTCACGCACGAAACACGGGAATTCCTGTCACAGAATCTCTAGTCGGGATTGCATCAGTTTATTTCCATCAGCCTTGTACGCATGCCAGTCGACACAGCACATCTTGTCGACATGCCTATCTCTTATCAGCAATCGCAATAACGTGGAAACAGAGGCCAAGCTGGTAATCTTCAACACATATTCTCGATCACCATCAGGTTATCTGGAAAATGACATGGATAGCGTAGGAGGAAAGACAGTACACCTTGTGCAGTGAGAGTATTGTAAGAAACAATGATAAACTTTCATATTTTTTTTTCATTTTCATTTTTCATTTCATCAACAAAAACATTTTTTCGTCTCGTTTCATCATCCACAACATTAGCCTCAAGCCGACAACATGGCAAGCCGCTTCGCAGTCTGTTATGCCATTGGTCGTCTTACGTCTATTTTGAACCGCAAATTTTGGTTTGCCAACCATGCAGAAACAGTCGTAAATTTCGCTTTCATTTTGGACACCACTTTAGGCCCATATTTACAACAATTATGCATCACATGTTAGCAATTTTTACAGCGGCTTCAGACAGTTTCTGTTCTGCACTTGTATGGGATGCCACAGACAGGTGTCAGGGTAACTTCGATGTCTGGTTTAGGACCCAAGGCCTGCTCATTGACAAGTGGCAGACACACACATCTGCTGACTTCCTTACGCCAACAAAGGGCGGCATCGCCACCACTGAGCTTTGACTTTCTTTCGGGGTTTGCCCAACTCAGCAACAGACTCGGTTTCAGATCGGGCCGCTAAGACTGTTAGATGGGCAGTTTGGCCTCAGATCCGGCCGGAAGGACTGTGAGCAGCGCAGTGAAGCCTGACATCAGGCCGGTAAGACTGTGAGCAGTGCAGTAAAGCCTGACATCAGGCCGGTAAGACTGTGAGCAGTGCAGTAAAGCCTGACATCAGGCCGGTAGGACTGTGAGCAGCGCAGTAAAGCCTGACATCAGGCCGGTAAGACTGTGAGCAGCGCAGTAAAGCCTGACATCAGGCCGGTCAGACGGTGCGCAGCGAGGGCGGCCGCACATGGCGCCATTAATCCGGGCATTATCTTTACAGCCCCCGTGCGGCCCGCTCCGTGCTCGGCTGATAATGGGAGCACACCCCGAGCCGGCCCGCATCAGGCCGTATCAGGCGTCCGGCGATGGGACGCCTCGCTCTCATATCTCTGTCTTTCTGCCTGTCGCTTCCCTCCTCTCTCTCTCTCTCTCTCTCTCTCTCTCTCTCTCTCTCTCTTCTTTCCCTCCGCCATCTCTCCTTAACTCTTGCATCTTAATGTTTATCTCCAAAAAGTATACCAAACAGCACAAACGTTGACTTTTCTCTTTTGGTTGATCATGTATAGGTAACTGAGGTATGCAAGTGATGAATTTCGCACGTTCAGATTTCTTTCTCACGACCGAAGACTCAAGCAGTCAAGGCGAAACCAAAGTTAACAACTGCAAGGTAAAGCCAATGAAGCTCACACAGAACTAACCTGATTCCGATTTTACGCCCTACATGCATTAGGTAATGGCAATATGAACGCTTTACGACAGTTGACAGGCATGCGTTCTTGTCGTTAAGTTGGTTGATTCCTGGACACAGGACCTCAGTGCCTCATTTCATTGTCATACTGTGCGTGTTTCCTGGGCATAGGGCCTCAGGGCGTAATCTCATCAACTTCGTTCAAATATCCTAACCCACAGTTTTAATTATTTTTCGTTCAGGATTTCGTTGATCCCGCTGTTCGATATACTCTGGCTGTTGTTCCAGGTCCCAGCACGAGGATGCTGTTCACGTTTTCGTCGCTGACCTAATTGTAACACAGAGCCTAAAATAGCCCTGCTCATCAAAACATGCAATCAATCTCAACCAATCTCGGCACGGTTCATACCATCCCTACTGGAACAGATCCAGCAGATTAAAACATCTTCCAAGAGAAAATGACATCTAACTGCAATTCAATCAGAACCAGCACATTATCAGATCAATTTCCACAGAATGTGTGCTTTGTCACAAAGCTGCCGTGCGGGTCAGATTACCCTCTTGGATGCAGTATCAGAGACATAGCCTGCTCACCGAAATACCGACTAGTTTTTGATCCGGATCAAGTATCGCTTCCGTTCCCATGCTGGCACGACTCTCAATAGAAAGCTTTTTTAACAAGCTGCCTGTCCGTGCTGTTGACGGATAAATTCAAAGCACGCCGATGGGGTTAATGGAATAACCGGAATTTTCGCTCCCGCCAGAAGCCGGAGCTAACGTTATGGGTTCAGAGCCTTTTCATAAGGAAAACAATCAGGCCTCATTAACAGGCGTCGCGGTAAACACTTCACCAGTAAAAGACAATGCAGCTGCCACGAAAAGAATACTGAGCTGTTTGCACACGGAACTCAGAGGACGAAGAGAGCGGAAAATTCAACATGAATTACCGATATCTTTTTGATCTTTGACCCTTAGCGAAAGTGCTTCCAGGACCACGCGGAGAGCCCTTTGGTTTGACGCGGCTGTATTCCGAACTCATCTTTCGCGGGAGTGGATTCCACGGTTCTCGAGGCCTAAAATGAAGCCATTCAGGAAGACTTCCAAATATCTAGCCAGCCGTCGCTAGCATGTCTGATGAAAAGCAGAAAATACAAACGAGAAAATACAACGGATCAAAACCATGCATTCTCGAAATTTCGTTTGAACTTGACTCCCGTCGCCCGTTGATAAATAACGCCGTGCTGCCTTTATGTGGAGCCAGCTTAGGTCTTTCGCGAAGATAATCTGAAGCTAGAATCGGTGAGGTATTTCACCGCGCACTTTACCTTGCTTTTTTATATTGATAGGTTTTTTCAGCTCTTCAAAAGCTGCCGTGTAGCAAAAAATTGGTTTGCAATAAAAAGGGACTATTTTCCAGACCAATTTAAGACATTAGGCGTTCATATGTAGTCATCAGCCTACCATGGCAAGATTTCCAGGATTCCTTTTTAATTCGAGACGTTCACGTGACCGGACTGAAGATTGCAGGATCAATGGATTTCCATGCCATGAGTACACGGCATTCGCCGCCGGGGAGCTGCACGCATTCATGTCTCGGTTTATCCGGGGACCGGCTTTCCGTTTGTTGCGTACAGCTTACGCGATGTTTTATTTCAACCATAATAATTGAAACGCAGAGGCCAGCAACCTCAAGACCATTTACGTAAGCGAACTGCACTTAGTCGCCATATATCTGACTTTAGAATCTTTGCTGTTTCATGTCGTCCGGACGGCGTTGCAAAGGGCTCGACGGGGTGGTTTAAAAAAAAAAAAAAACGCTGGGCTTCCTTACAGCTCGTGTAATTTTGCATGTGTATGCCACCGGCGTGGCAGCCTCAGGAGCTGGCCGCGCCCTTATCGTTTGTAAAAGGCGCGGACGCTCGGTCAGCGCTAACGTTAAGTCACAAACTCAGTTTCGCAACGATGATTCAACGGATTCCCATCGCCTCATCGAGGCCACTGTTTGCCGTAGCGCGGTACTGCATGTTCTGACAGCTGTGTCTGACCGCCCCTCAACAGCGAGATGGTTGTAGTTTGATTCGGAGGTTGGTCCTTTGGTTGGTGTTTATTTGCTCATTCATTTGTTTGTTTGCTTAGTTGGTGTTTGCTCATTTTATGTGTTCGCTTGTTTAGTTGGCTGGCTGGTGGCTGGAGTTCAGCAGCGCAGGTGGGATGTGGCACGGCGCCTCACAGCTTACGATGATGCAGTCCGACCAACAAGACAGACTGCAGTCATGATCGAGAGTTTAACTCATAGGGTAATGCTGAGATTATCGAGAAAAAATGACGTCAAACCACGTCTGGATGGATGTACATACATACGGCCGAAATGACGATTAACGTATCCATGAACAAGCATACACGCACATACCAGGTTGGAGATCCTACGGGAAGGGAGGATCTAAGCGGCGGGCGGCGGAAGCGGACCCCTCCCTCTCCTTAAACCATTTATGTCATATCAATCACAGCACCTTCTGTTGATCGGAACGAAAAAGCAAAAACAGTCATCTAAATGCCTGCGCAAAAGCGATCACGCCTTCGCCCGGGAACGACAACAAACTGCCAGGAGACAGCAGCTCCAGTATGTTTACGCGGAACTGCGAGTGTCCTCTCGACTGTTATGTTAAGAACTGACCCTGGCAGAAGGCATGTCATGTCGACTGGTCCCGACGCCAGCGAAAGAAAGAGAGAAAACTTTGTTGAGCAATGCTCGACACACTCGACGACCAAGAAGCGGCGCAGCCCAATTTCCGTCTCAGTCTAACAACACCTCGAGTATTTCCCACAGCAAGGCCAGCCTCCTCGTCCTCCAACGGTCTTACGGCCTCATCACTAAACCACACCTCAATATCGCGCAGAACGATTCAGACAGTTCCCAGGGAACGTCTCGCTACGTCGACTGCAAGACAGGGTGAGGCCAAGTGGTTTTCAAGTGGCCGGGCTTACAATTTAGATGATACGTGTTGTGAGACGAGTGTTACAAAAAACACCCATCACACTCTAGTACGGATAATCCGGACATTTGGAAATAAGAAGCATGCGCTCTCACAGCTTCGATGCATCTTTTTCAGCTTCTTTATCCATGGTACACATTTATCTTCGACCAGTGTTCAGGGAGAAAAACGGAATCGAGGTCTCGTTTGAACCTGCGACACTCAGCAGGTCTCACCAAAGCTCCTGGTCGGAAGATGTCCCGTGACACCACCAAGTTTCTGCAGCTTTAGTGCCGGGTCTGTCTTGTAGTTGTCCTGTTCTCTGGTTAGTGCCGGGTTGGTCTTGAGAGGCGTCAGAGCGTTAGAGGGAGGGAGATGCTAAATAATTCACCGGTGATCGCAGTTAAAGATGCGTCGTTTAATTTACGGCATTAAGTTATGGGCAGGGTCAGTCTGTCCAGTACTGTAGTCAGAGTAGCCAGGTAATGAAAATGAAATCCTGACCACGGTTTTCTAGACAATAACTTCATCAACATTTGCTCTTGTGTTGTCAACATTTTCCAGCCTATTAGCGGTTATTTTTCCAGTTTCTTGACTTTTGACTTTTACAATCCCGGCTAAGCAACCAAAACGTTTGCACGGCACATTGCCTCGGTAAATTTTGGTAGAATCTGCAGAGACAATGTGCCGTGCAAACGTTTCGGCCACATCAGGCGCCGATACAGAGGCTCCTATACCTGTCGTCTGATCACAGTCAGTGCTCCGGACGATCCCATAACCTAAAGGGTTCCGGCAAAAAAAAAAACGTTTTCATTTGATGCAGTTCTTTCAAAGGTCGAGTGAAGAACACTCCGAAGTGAGTGCTGATTGTGTGTTACTTTATTGTGTACGAAGAAACATTGCATTTGATGATGCGCATCACACCAGCCTGTGAAAACAAATGCAGTGTGACGCCGATTTTCAGTACTGACATGCAAACTGGCGAGTGTGTGACAAAGCTCGAACTGGTCTGTCTCGCATCTGCGAAAGCACTCATGTGTTGTGCAGCAGATCTGAGTTCTGGTCAACATCGTACAAGCGATGCATAGAAATGTTCGCAAAGGTTCAGTGCAATGACGCAAACGGTTTGCATTTGAAGCCGGAAAACCGACCGACGCTCACTTTCCCATGCAAATCGGATTAAAGCGACTCAGCCCTAACATCCGCTGCACGTACCTCTCTCGGCGCTGGCCTTATCACCCCCTACCCTCCTCCCCGGCCAGCATCAGCAGTCGGCGACGACTCTGTTATCGTCGCCGCCCGAGGGGCTGCAGGGTCTGAAACGATCGAGTCCGTCTGCCTAAGCACCTGCGCCCTGCTGAGCGACGCGGGAACTTGCCAGCCGGTGAAACACGGCTCCTCCGCCCCGTTTGAACCGGGCCGGCTCCAACGCCCCCAGCGAGCGTTCCGGTAAAACTCGTCCCCAGAGTCCCGGGCAAAATTCACACTCGAGCATCCCCAGCGTCCAGGGCGTCCTGGACAGAACTCAGGCTTAAACATCCCCAGCGCCCCGGCAAAATTCAAGTTTGAGAGTCACCAGCGCCCGGGACAAAACTCTAACGAGAGACGGCGCCTGCCGTTACATGCTCTGTTCTCGGCGCCTCTTCCCATCAGCTAAGCCCGCGCTGTCGGTCTGGTTTTGCTCTGTGTCGCGCGGGGCAGGGCGGCTCAGCCGGACTCGATCGTCAGTTAAACCCCGGCCTGTTTGGTTGCGGGTCCGCTCCGGCGGCGGCGGCGGGGCGACTCATCGATCCGTCCCGGCCGCCACACAACAAAGGCGGCGTTTGCGGCGCACGGCGCGTCAAACAGCGCCATGCGTGCCAAATGCGGCGCTCAGGTAAAGAAGCCACTGTGCGGCCGATGACAAGCGTCGGATGAAAGGTATGCTTTGCGTAACAAAAGGTAATCGGTGCATTTACCCGGTAATCGTGCTTTGGAGTTGTTTTTCATGAATCACGTCATATGCAGAGCCAGTAGTGTAGCCAGGGGGTCCTAGGGGTCCTGGGGCCCCCGAAATTATTTGGCCCATAAAGGGGTCCCCTTGGCATTGGCCTAAAGGGGTCCGCTAGCCGGGAAAGACAACCTATTCCTTTGCAAAGAGCCCCAAGACCCAAAACAAAGACCATTCTGGCAGACAGCGGGGTGCCTCCTGACCGGGAAAGGTGCGTACACCGGCATGCACCTACCAAAAGGCGAGTTCCAAAAAGGATGCTCCTCTGCAAAGGAGCCGGCAGCTAGGAAAGGTTCTCCTGCCATGGGATGGTGTCGGTCGGTCAAAACAAAGTGCCCTAACCCTAACAAAGTGTCCTGAGAAGTTGAGAAACTCACATTTGAGAGGAGGTTAGGCTGTGAAGCTCCCTCGATCTACCCCCAAACCAAATCATTTATACAAAACGACACCCCTGGCCATGGCCATGGACCCCCGTAATGCTCAAGGGCCCCCTTGGTGTTGAGGGCCCCTCATCCTCTAGGACCCCGAGAAAAATTTCTGGCTACGCCACTGTGCAGAGCGCACACTAACAAGCGGCAGTCAGAACCATGGGTTACATCACCTGTCTTGGCGTTTGCACGTAGGCATGCAACGGAAATAATAGGCGACAAAACAATGTCTACCACACCGTGTAACACCTGATGTCTTTATTCTGGGAGAATCCCAGCTCTCTGAAAACACCTCGCATGGGTTGCTCTGTGAATGGTCCAGATAGGTTTCCAAATGCAACGCCGCACCATGATGTATGCGAAAATATCTGCTGCTGTCATGTAAGAACTAGCATACGCTCTGACAGCCGGATGCGTAGAGCGCGTTCTCATTTTTTTCTGCGGATGTTGCGTGACGCTTATGCTCATTGCAGGGGACGCAGTGTCTTGCAGCCACCAAATGCTTCAACCCTCAAGACCGGACTAAACAGTAGCAACCGGAGCCATTGGGCATATGCGCCCATTCAGCTGCAGAAATTCTGTCGCTGTCCTGCACGAAAGCAAGGACCGACACCAACCGTAAGCACGACCTCCCGAGAACGCTTCCAGAGTCGACGCTGCGTTCAGCGCCGCCCTGAGAGGCCGACGCTGCACGCTCCGTTTACAGATGGCCAGCGCCTGAACGGGCTCCGACCGAGCATTATCTGGACAGCACGGTTTGGATCGCGGATGAATGGTTTCTGGTTGGCGGGCTGGTGGATTATTCATCGACGTCTCCCGTTGACAGAATTGTAACCTCTGGCGCCGCAAATCTACGTGGCGACAACAGCCTCAACTAGTTTCCATTTATTTCCAGTACTGTGTGACCTACAGGCATGGCCATGCAGAAGACCGATGACACATTTTTCTAGAAATTCAGTTCGGACGCAGATACACAATTTATGGCCGTACATATCACTACAAGCGCCATCTATGACATGGCAGTCGACATTTATAAAGGGGACAAAACACTGAATGGACGCAAATTTATGCTTCGGGCTATGAAGTAAAGGCGGTCTCAAGTTTGACAAGGCACACGCCATTCTTTGAAATGGTAGCTGTAGCATTCAGACTAAGGGACTAATAATTCGTGGCCCCTCGCCGATGGCCTGCGGAGCTTATGGGCAAAGCACCACGAGACCAACCCCGCATGCACGCGAAGGTCACTCGAAACCAGCTCTGCAGCACGACCACATGCGGCAAATGTCCCCGTTCGACCATATTGATCCCGTATCCCAGTCCGATAAAAACACGCGGGAGCTCTGTGTCAGTCCAGCGAGGGATGGTTGGCAATGCGAGGATATCGCCAGTCTTTGCTCCTACAGTTCTCTTGGGATGGCGATATCTCCGTTTCAGCATACTGCATACCCTAATGCAGCACCACAGTACGGCGACCCTTTCAACACCCCAGGCCTGGAAACAGCACCAATGCACAGCGACGTTTTAATCCTCCACGCGCCAAAAACAGCCCCCGAGCAGGGCGTCGTCCGAACCCATCGGCTACAGCTGCTGGTGGCCTGTTTACCGGCCGGCCGTCGGGCGTGGCGCCAGGCCGGCCGTGTACCGAGCTGCGTGGGCAGGGTGCGCCCGGCCGCAGGCCGCCGCTGACCGGGGCCGCACGGCGCGCTCACATCTGCTGACGCCCCGGCCGACACCTGTGCACAACACCTGCGCTAATAGGGCGCCGAGAACCCGGCCTGGCGCCCGCCTCGGACGTCAACTCAAGGCCGTCTGCGTCCGAGTCTCGGCTAAGAAACTGTACCGCTCTGAAGGTCATCCGAGAGCCACCGGCGAAAAGGGTTGCCAGTGGTACCTTCCGTCCAGGCGGAGGCCTGAATGTCGATTCACGGGATGGGATGCGAACAGAAGGCGTCAGGCGCACGGCTGGACCAAACAGAGCACCGACGCGCGACGCAGCAGAGAACTGACGCCGACTGGGCGGCACACTGAGGTCCCCGGATAGGACCGGACCGTGTCGGACCGGATCGTGGGAGGACCGGATCGTGGGAGGACGTCGATTCTCGTTGGACCGGATCGGACCGGACCGGACAGGACCGGACCGGACAGGACCGCGCCGTGCCAGACCGGACAGGACGTGGGATAACGCGGACCGTCGCCGGGTCGCGACGACGTGGCCGGACCGCTGCCGCGACACAGCAACAGGTGCACGGCCCGTGGGCGGCCGCCGGGAGGACGAACGGGAGGGGGCTCTCCTCCTCGGCGGGGTCGGGGGAGACTGGGACTCCAGAGGAGCCGGCCGGCGGGCGCTGTCCGGCGGGGTCGGGGGAGAATGGGTCTCCGGAGGAGCCGGCCGGCGGGCGCTGTCCGGCGACGGTTCCCAGGTCGGACGTGCGGTCTGACGGCAGCCCGTCAGCGCCAGGGGCCGGGTCGGGCCGGCTGTCCCGGTCATAAGACACCGTGAGAGAACGCCTGATGAACGGCTGCCCGTCCGGCTTCGCCGTCGGCAGAAGAGGCGCGCTCACGGACGGCGCCAAGCCCTGGCTCCTCTGCAGCGGCGGCGGGAGCGAGGGCGCGCCAGCAGACTGGCCGGCCGGCCGGGACCAAGCGGGCCAAGTTTACGGCGTTCGACAGGCGCGCCCGGCCGGAGCGAGCGGACACATCGATCGCCGGCACGCGTGCCGCCTGTCCCCGGCCGGGCGGCGCCGGGCCCGGGCGGACACTCACCGCGGTGGGGCGGGTGGCGGGCGGCGGGCGGCGCGGCGGGCCAGCGCAGCCTGCGGGCGGCGAGCGGGGCGGACCGGGCGGCCGGTCTCTGGGCGGCGCTCCTCGGGCGCGCTCTCTGGAGCCGCTCTGGGCCCTGCGCCGGACGGACGGGCGGCGACGGCGGCTGCACACACAGGCACCTGCACTTACTGTTGCTGCTGCCGGCCGGCCACCGCCTGCCGCGCCAGGTTCCCGGATGTTCCGATAAGAAAATCAATGAGCGGCCGCGGCGGCGCGCAGCCCGGCCGCCGGTGGAGCCGCCTGGCGGCCGGCGGCGGAACTGGACGCGCCGCCGCCTGGGGATTGTCACCCACGATCGCGGCACGAGGTGCGACGTCCGACGGCGTATGGGTGGTTCCCGAGCTGGGGACGGAGGCCATTTCGATAACTACTCTCAAGGCGCTCAGACGTGACGAAAATACATACGGAGTTCGGCACCCTGCAGGATCACAAGACGACGAAAAATTCTACGTTTATTTCGAGACTGGTTTCATCACTAACATCACCAAAAATCGGCACCTGGTTTCGGCGATGACCAGACCAAACCTCGCAACTCCTGGCTGCCCGCGCACCAGAGACTAGAAGGCTCCCACTCGGCAAACAACCCGTCTCCACTGTCGCCGTGACCTTTGTACTGGCTTCTAGAAGCCCAGGAGACCGGAACTCCCGTGAGAAGGCTCTGCGGGTCCGCTCCGCCGCTATCACATTCCGACGGCACGCCGTGACGGTGCCGCCGAGACGCCGCTGCGGCCGCCGCTCGGCCGCGGGCGACGTCTCCAGCCCAGCTGCCGGGCTGGCAGAGGACGCGGGGCGGGACGGCCGCTCCGCCTGCTCTGCAGCGACCGCCAACGGCCGCCTCCTCCCGCGGCACCAGCCGAGGCGGCGCCGCCCACGGCAGAACTTCTGATTACATCCGGCCGGCCGTGGCCGGGGCGCCGCAGAACCGGGGGCGGCGGCGCCACAGGCGACTCTCCCGGCCGTGAGACCTGTAACAGGGACGCGGGGGCCGGGGCGGCGGTAGCGCACTACGCACACGCTACGGCCGGCGGCGGGGGCCACGGCCGTCAGACCAGCGTGACCCGGCCGGCGGCGGGGGTCACGGCCGTCAGACCAGCGTGACCCGGCCGGCGGCGGGGGTCACGGCCGTCAGACCAGCGTGACCCGGCCGGCGGCGGGGGCCACGGCCGTCAGACCAGCGTGACCCGGCCGGCGGCGGGGGCCACGGCCGTCAGACCACCGTGACCCGGCCGGCGGCGGGGGCCACGGCCGTCAGACCAGCGTGACCCGGCCGGCGGCGGGGGCCACGGCCGTCAGACCAGCGTGACCCGGCCGGCGGCGCGCGGCGCCGACAACGAGGCCAGCAGGCGGCCGCCCAACTGGGGCCAGCGGCGCGACGTCAGGTAGGTGAGCAGTCCAGCCAGCAGGACCCAGCCGGCCAGCCGGCCGGGCCAGAGCCGGCCGCCGGGCGCCGAGACCACCAGGTCGGCCGGCACGTGGTCCGAGCAGCTCTTCACCTGCGACAGAAGGCGTGGCACTGTCAGCCGGGCGACACCGGGCGTCCGAGCTAGCTGCACAGTGGCCGTCTACCTGGGCGGAACACCGACAGAGCCGAAGCGGAACAACCAGTTAACAGAATGCAGGCAACCAGCAGTAGACAACTGTACATTGTACAGACCCCAGTCGTAGAGCCAATGAACAACATTCAGGGAACAGGTTGTATGAACTGTACCGTCAACGACACAGCTGCCAGTGACTACGCGAGCAATAGCAACGACAGCTACACGTCAACATCCATAAAAAACGGACCTGAAAACAGCAGTCTGGCAAGACTGAACAAAGCAAAGGCCATAGCGCATCCAGCCACTCAATTCCAACGCTCAAGTGAAACGCCAATTACCTACAAACGCGAAGATGATACCTTGCGAACATGGACAAACTTCGGGACTGTCAGCAGCCTAGAGACAGGCAAAACCTGTTGCTTTATGGTTCATGTCTACGGGTAAAAAGGTACTTAACAATGATCCCAATGAATCAATAATTTCACAACCGATCAAAACCAAGCTGAACCGAGCTGCGCCAAGTCGGCCTAGCCTCAGCTCCGATCGCAGCTAAATTCCCGGCAGCCGAAGCCGCGCGGTGGTTTTACGACCTGATAACGCGTCGCAGTCGACAACTGGGGACAGAGCGGGGCAGGGGGGGGGGGGAGGAAGAGGGCAGGCGGTCCGATAACCTCCCACGGCTCCGGCACGGGACAGCAAACAGAGGCCAGACGCGATAACGTCGCCAAGGCCGCTGAGAAGACGAGGCCCGCATGGACGGAGCCAGACAGGTATTAGACGGATACCTGTTTGAGGTGGTGCCCCTCCTGGGCACAGGTCAATCTGAGGTGGCGCCCCTCCTGAACACAGGTCAGTCTGAGGTGGCGCCCCTCCTGAACACAGGTCAGTCTGAGGTGGCGCCCCTCCTGAACACAGGTCAGTCTGAGGTGGCGCCCCTCCTGAACACAGGTCAGTCTGAGGTAGCGCCCCTCCTGAACACAGGCTTATCTGAGGTAGCGCCCCTCCTGAACACAGGTCAGTCTGAGGTGGCGCCCCTCCTGAACACAGGTCAGTCTGAGGTAGCGCCCCTCCTGAACACAGGCTTATCTGAGGTAGCACCCCTCCTGAACACAGGTCAGTCTGAGGTGGCGCCCCTCCTGAACGCAGGCTAATTTGAGGTAGCGACCCTCCTGAACACAGGTCAGTCTGGGGCGGCGCCCATCCTGAACACAGGTCAGTCTGAGGTGGCGCCCCTCCTGAGCACAGGCTAGTCCGAGGTAGCGCCCCTCCTGGACACAGGGCAGTCTGAGGTGGCGCCCCGCCTTAACCCTATTCCCGGCACGGAAAGGGCTGAATCCGCCCCCCCTCGGGTTTTCTGCTTGCCAATTCCAGGGTTTTAGACGCAGCTTCACGAAACTTGGTCACTTTTCCTAGCTATTCTTTCTACGTACTGTGACAAAATTCCGTGAAAAAATCCGTCCTGCTCAGGGGCGGAGCCAGGCAACGTTTCTGAGAGGAACCTCAGGCCATTTTTGGCCCTGTTGAGGGTAAAAGGAAAATGACTGCCAAAAATAAAGTTATTAAGATAAAACTTAAAACTTTATATGGATGTATAGCTAAATAGTTGAGCAACGTGCAAATATAATTTTGTTTATCTGATATCACTTTACAAGGTCAGGTCAAGGTCAAACATCAAAATTTGGTTTCATAGTAATTATTTCGGAGTTATTTTTTGAAATGCCAAACCCCGAATAAATGTGACGTAGAAGGGTACTCTCTACTTGTGTATACAGTTTCAGCTTGATATCAGGTCGGGTCACGATATATCAAGGGAGCTATGATATCCCTGATATCATAGCTCCCTTGATATCAGGGAGCTACGATCTAAAATGTTAGTGCTAGTACCCTATCTCACAATAGCCGTAAAACGGAATTCTTGAAATAGAGTGAATTCAAATGATTGAAAACGTTTGCAGACAATATTAAATGCACACGAGATCATTAAAAGTGACTCCAAGGTCACTGGGGGGCATTTAAGGTCAAAGGTCACAAGTTGATCTGAGGAGCATATGACCATGGCAGTTCCCCCTTTTTCATGTCCCTGGCACCGCCTATGCTAACATTATACAAACACTGTAATACAGATTGTACGTCTTTTGCATACCATGCCCAGCAGATGCCGAAAAAGCGCTTTTGCCTTTTTTGTTCATTCAGTTGTTAAGAAACTAATCCTCCTATTTTTGAAACCCTGTAAATGCCTATGAACTTTCTCAAAATTTCAAATGTGTGTACCAATTTTCAAAGTCCCATCTATAATCTTTCGATTCATGCCAATGTCATCGAAATCGGTCAATAAACAACGGAGTTATAAGATGCCCAAAAGTACCCCCCATTTTGATATTTTTGCCCCTTATATCCAACCCTTTCAAAATTTTGAACATTTCTTTTTCTCAAAGTATACTTTAAGTCACGGCAAATCCATTGCCGTTTGTTGCGATAAAATCGGAAGTGCATTTCTCGAGATCTCAGGGGGGACCGAATCCCCCCCTGCTGCCGGGAAACGAACATACCGTCTAGCCCTCCGGGAATAGGGTTAATACAAGCATGTCTGACGTGGTGCCCCATCCTAATACATGTATGTCTGAGGTGGCGTCCCTCCTTGATACAGACCAGTCTGGGGTGGCGCCCCGTCCCAACAAAGCCCAGTCTGAGATGGCACACTGCCCTAACACAGGCCAGTCTGAGATGGCGCTCCAGATTGCCAGGACGATGTCAGTCAACAGAAGAACCTTCGAGAAACCCGGCACATTGTCCTGTCAAATCCATCCACATACACGGGCTGAAACCACTTTCCTAGAACCACTCAGAGTTGCCACTCATGCCCACTCCAGCGTTTATCAATAGCAAACTAAAAATACCACCCGACGCCGAGCCAGCAGAAATGGTGCTTCGATCGCGGCCGGGACGGCCAGAACGTTCTTTCAGTCCGCGAAATACTGCAGTGCACCGGCGGAGGACTGGGTTGAGCTGCTCCGCTGCAGTCAGCGGGCCGGCCGTCCAGGGAGAACAGCCTGTGCCGAGTGGGACAACACACCACCCTGAGCCCAGCTATCGTCATTGTGTCGACTCAAAAAAGAGCAACCGATAAAGGCCAATGAAGATGCTAATAAAGGGCTGTTCGGACTTACTCGCTCCGTCACTAGTTTGTTGTTACTGATGTTTTGCTTCTTGCTAAGCAAGAGCTAAAATAACGTCACAGTGTTATTTCGCACTGCTCTGCTTATCTTTATCATACCCATTCCATCAATGCTCACTAGCAGTTTTGTTCTTGGTCTACCGCTGAGGCATTCCACGGCAGATCGACGGGTGCCTACCACTCTTATGTCTCAGATTTTGACGTAAATATGACTACGGGGTTATTGGATGCTCTGAATCCAGCTTGACACTTTCTAAGACGATCCAAGCAAAGGTAAGAGAGTTATAGCCTCGGACATTTTTGAGAAATCATGGTGCATGACTATTTTTGTTGGCCTATAAGTCCTAATAAAATCATTTAAACAGCATGTAACTATACATCGTTGAGATTGCCATGATTCAAGAAATAATTCCCATTTTTCCGATCCTGGATTTTTTAAGTTGTTGACCTTGTACCCTATTGCCTTACGTCACTTGACCTTAGCGTGACACCAGGGTAGTAAAAATACGAACGTTTTTTCCTACTCAAAATGAGGTCACATGCATAAACGTTATGTCTGAAAGTAATGGGAGATGGAGTATTTCTAGAAATTCCATTTTCGGGAATGCCATTACCGGCTATTTTGGCTGTTTTACGGGTGGGGGTTTCGCGCTCCTCGCCCACCTCAGAAAGTTAAAGGCTGATTTCCTGATTCGAATGGGAAATCGATAGATCCGAGCAAGACATTTCCATACACATGCCACTGGTTGGTCTTAATGTGACCTCTCACGCGACATATCATTTTGAATATGAACAATGCCATTAATGCAAATGTACTATTCTATTCGCGCGCCGGTTAAAATCTGTTATGAACAAGCAACACAGTGCTTAAGTACATACAGTGCGTACTACACAGCAGCCCCACTTGACGTAACACACGCGGCACAAAACAGGTTCAGCCGTGTTAACCTCGCACTGTGTTAACAGGGGGCGTTTAACGCCCTCTCCCCACCTATCTCGAGAACCAAACGTCCAATGTGGCTGATACGAACGCCAACTGGTGATACCGGACCTTGCAGTCCTGTGACATATACATTTTGGGTTTTTGGGGTCAATGATGACGGCAAAGGTCAGGCCAAACACAAAAAACTCACCATTTTATCCAGAGTCGCCTAATCACAATGCAAAGCAGAACGAAACTGACGCTTGCGTGACAATATTTTCCTGGCAGCTTAATCTTATACCCCAAATGTCACCTGACCCCAGGTCATAAAAGACCAAAGTCATAGGCTGGGCCAAATCTGTTATATCGTTTGTTAAAAGCGATTGCAGTACTTGGTTTTATCAGCCTTCTTATGGTTTTTCGATGGAGCAACCTGACGTCTTGAAATCGTCTCTGAATCGTGGAATCTGGGTCACAAAAACATTCATTTATTACGTTTCGAAAAATTCATTTTTCATCCTCTGAATGCACACAGGTATCGCGACGATACACTTTGCGTTTGTGGGCGTTAATAGAGCATTATTAATTATCTCTAATTTCTTTGTCATCTTTTTGGTAGCTCTTATGCTCGCTCTAATATGAGAAGGTAAATCGAAAATCAAATTACCCAAGTCATTCATCAGATATATTATTTGACGTTTCGGATATGCGTTTTCCACCTTTAGAAACGGCTGTAGTGTATAGTAATCTTGGTTTAAGGATGTTACACCAAAAACAAGAAAATAACGCGATTACCACTTAAAACAGACTACAGGACAGGGCCTATTTTAAGGAAAAATGACTGCGGGGGCAATTCTGCGAACGAGACGCGTTGGCTGAGACCACCCCCCCCCCCGGCATTTGTGTTCTCCTTACTGAATTTTGTCCACTTCATATATATATATATATATATATTCCTACGGAAAGGATATATATATATATATATATATATATATATATATAAGGGCGAATTACGATGAACACTTCCACAGCGCTCTGTCATTAACTGATATGTCTTTTGAAGGAAATCATGTGTGCAAAATATGACCTTGGTCCAGCACTCTTAAGCACTTTCACACGAAGACTGTATGTCGTTTGTGCTGGATTTTATTTTATTTCGATGAAATTCGCGCCGGCTTTTGTTCATTCCGAGCCCATTAAATTCAAAGAACACCATTTCATTTATCCCCAGCAAGAACTCATTCTCCATGGACTTGTGATCCCTGGGACATTCGCTCAGGGAGAGATGTGTCTGAAATGCCCCCAAACGTGTTTTGTGCTTCAGTTTTTTTAAACCATGCGCACGATATGCATAAAATGCACATCATAGTACTCCTTTTGACACACTGGATCGAAAGACACTTCGCATTCTGTCTCAGGTCATAGGTCACTGGCCCTGTCGGCAGCAGTGTGGCTTAGGTGGGAATGATACTTCAGTCCTCTTAGTGGTCTCGGAGTTCTGGCGACGATGCTATTCGACGACTTGCAGCAGGTACTGCTTTTTCCCTTCATCCTTCGTCAGTGCCTTGTTGTATACTTGGATAAGAGCCACAGCTCGTTCGGCGAAGTCGCTAACTACCGCGATCCCGCACAGGACTTCCTTAGCGTTCGTGAAACCAGGTGCTGTCTCCCAATCAGCGGTATCGGCGGCAAGGAAGTCCATGTTGCTGCCGTAGGCTTTCAGGTTGCCCACCGACTTTGCGGTAATGAAGTCGACGATGATCTGCCTGGGACGAGAACCTCCTTTTCTGCGAGATCCACTTGCGCTCGCTGGGAGGATCTCCGATCCCTGTTCCTGGAGTGCCGCGATCATCCTCGTCTTCATCTCACACGGCACGCCCTCGTCGAAGAACGACACACCAGTCAGTTCTTCGCTGGGGCACCGTAATAGGTGATTGTTATAATAAATCATATGTCGACTATAATGTCATAATAGAAAATAGGTGATCGGCAAACTCCTTGGAGATCCCCTTCGAAATTTCAGCATTCACATCAGGCTTTGCAGAACGGCCAGGTCGTGCACGGAAGCGCTGACCGCCGATGAAGAGCAGAACCATGCACTGACGTACAAAACAACCATGAAAGAGACGAAGCGCTTGAGTGCTCCCAATCCACTGAGAGTCACGCAGAACTGATGGCAAAGCAAGAAGATCTTGATCCCGCAGATTATGCGCCCCATCCATCTGGCGCGATGGAACCATCTATCTGGCACGTTGGAGAGCACCTGGCTGGGGAACTTGATTCCCCGCGGAGGCTCTTGAGCAAAGGGGATAATCGAGACCTCAAAGAACCAACGATAATCATCGCTAGGCTGGATTTCGGCGAGCTTCTCACGGCAGAAGGCAACGAAACGATCATTGGAAGAGAAAAACGTCGCGGCCACTGCTGGCTCCAGGTCTTCATACACCATAGGTTCAAACTTGTTCCAATCAATGAACCTCCATCTCTTCTTGAAGCTCTTGAACAAGGAGATCCCGGTCCCGAAGACGGACCGAAGCGTGTGGAGAAAGCCGCCTCTGCCACCAGTTCGACAATATGATGACGACAAGCAAAGTGAATAGGCCGTCACTGAAGCTTCTGCTGAAGAAGCGTGTTTGCTCCCACAACTTGTCCAGTATTGCTGGAGGTGTTGTCGAAGCTCATGCCGACGACGTCGTCCGAAACCTCCCAGTCTTCCAGACAAAGCGCGACAACGTCGGCTGGCGTTGCTCCGGCTCTACTTGCAACTTCCAAACACCGAAGAGCTTGGCGGCACTTCTTGGACCGGTTACAATGACAGAGTCGATCCACCTTTTCGTTTCCATCGTCAATAACAGTTTGCCGTCCCAGTGGACCACCAGGTTGGGTGACGCGAAGAAAGAATGCTAGATTTCGTCCGTAATGGCTTTCCTCTGCGATCTACGTGCGCGCCTGCCCGAGCTTCTGTGATCGCCAGTTCAGAGGAGTCGTGGCCGAGGACCGAAGCCGTCGCCGATAGGAAGTGAACTCCAGAGCGATCATTGAGCTTGGTCCGATCGAGGGCTGCTGCCTGACCAGGAGTGGCGATGTTCTTGGCTCTCCTGCAGGGCCGCTTCGAAGGCATGGCCAAGGGCTGCGAGTCATCCTGATCTGTCAGTTGTGTGTTGTCGGTAGGCGAGTATCCCAGCTGGGCAGTTGCCTCATGCTCGGTCTGCTGTGTAATTTTACGGCGGGCCCTTTAAAGCTTCGGCCTACTGTTGTCGTTGAAGAGCTCGCTCCTCCTTCTCAGAAGGGAACTTATCGAATACCACCATGACGCCTCGGCGACCTGGCTCCCTTTGGGCCTAGAGAATGTCTTTATCCTCTTGGTTTTGATGATCTTAATGGTGCCGACAAAGGCAAGGTCAAAAAGATTGTTAAGGTTGTCCCTAAATCCATTCTTCTTGTCAATTTCCGGCGTGAACCTCCAGAATTTGCCTTTGGTACTGGTCAAGCTTCCTGTTGAGCTTCATCACGTTCCGCTCCGGTGCAGTGAGAATACGGGGTTTGTTCCACACCTTCATCATTTCGCGGACGATCTGTGTTTTCACCTACCTCTGGGTAAGCCTATCCACACGGTGGGACTGAAAATATTGCTGCAGCACTTCTCCCCGCGAAGGCAGTTCTGAGCACCGGTCAACCAAAATTCGGCTTTTTCTCGTGGTGCAGCCATAGTGGCACAGACTTCCGTTATAAAAGGTACTTTCTGCATTGACGCAGGTGGTCCTTTAATATCCTGACGTCTAAGAACGCGCGGGAAATTGCCAGACCGGCACCGTGGGTTACCGTGACATGGCAAGGCGTGGTACTTCAAATATATAAGTCACAGTCTGCAAACGATGGCCAGAATATTGGCGAGATGTTGCGGCAGCTTCGATTCTTCCCTAAATGAGACAGTAGGTTGCCTCTCCGGGATAGTTTCTGTTGATCTAATCTATCCCCAAAATACATTTTCTCACCGAATTTTGGCCATATGTTTTTCAACACTGCGCAGAAGTGTAAAAGCTGTTCCAACACAGGCAGAATAAACTTCTCCATTTCCAGGTTATCGGCCCCAAAATAAAAAAGTCACCTCAGATTGAAATATTCGCCTTAGTCCCGCCTCAGTGAGATATCATCAACATTCGTCATTATCTGCAGTCTGGGCCATGCCACGTTCGTTAAGCAGATGAAGCATGCTCATGGGATGCTCAAACCCATGCACTAGGAGCAGCAAGATTGACGGTTTTAATATATGACTGATTAATTTTCTGTTTTCCTCGCGTAAAACTCGGGTTTAACCGCCTAGTTCAATGAAGTTCTACCAATCAGGTACTGGGATTTTAGCAGGGTTTTCGGATCAGGATGATTGGTGATGACTACAACACTGCTGGACTGTTACCGCATTCATATAAACCTTATCTCACCACAGCGAAACCGCCCTGCGCACCAGCTCACCCTTCAGTTTCCTTGCGCTTGAACACATCAAAGATGGTTATCATCAGTGCTTACCATGCAATGAAACGCCTTGGCCGCCCACCAGACAATCGCGGCATCGAGTGCCGGCGTACTAATTACGAAACACGCTCGCCAGCGGTCACTAGGTGTGCCTGCAATACGTATTATAAAGTGATGCTTCTAAGTGTACTCCCACATTACTCAGTGATTCAACACATCCTTCGTTGATAAGATGCTGCTTTGCGAGCGCAGCGGTTTATGGAATACCTTCCTGGGTACGCTAGTACACCTGGCTGTTTTTTTCTTTGCATGGGCAAAGGATCTTGACTGGGGGGGCAAAGTGTTCGACTGGGGGGGCATTTGCCCCCCCCCAGTTAACATGTTAAAATAGGCCCTGCTACAGGAACCTCTCGTCTGACAGATAGTAAATCACGCAAATACGTACATATGCGAAAACATTCACAGACATAAGACAGTCATTTTTCTTCTTACCTCATACAGTCTGCCTACCATGGTTTCGGCCCTCCATCCCCCCACACGCCTAAAATTATACATGGCTTCACTTGCAAATTCAGTAATGGCGAATGACTTTGACTGTAGATAGTTTCTACTATTAGATCTATGGAAAAAACAAGGAAATTTGTGGAAGCAAATGATGAGGTGGTCTCCAACAGAACATGCATCAATAAAGACATTCTGCTAAAATACACACACACACACACACGGACACACACACATATATACGTATCTGTCTATCTATCTATCTATCTATCTATCTATATCTATCTATCTCTCTATCTCTCTATCTCTCTCTCTCTCTCTCTCTCTCTCTCTCTCTCTCTCTCTCTCTCTCTCTCTCTCTCTCTCTCTCTCTCTCTCTCTCTCATATATATATATATATATATATATATATATATATATATCGTGCCATGCGCAATACTTGTTTCCATGGCCCATTTGACAGGGAGATTCGAAAGAAAGATTTTTCGACGAGCTTGGGCACAAAAAAGTCCTGAATTGGCTCAGCTGTCGTGCACATGCAACACTGCAACATCCTGCAGTCTCAAACAAACAATAGTTCAAAAAAAAAATCCAGACGATGGAAGCTATTTCTTAAAATGTGTTCAACGATGTACAGCTTTATGCAATTTAAATGATTTTATTACAACTTCTAAGCAAACAAAATGTCATACAGCATGAACTCCCAAAAATGCCCGAGGCTATGACTTTATGACTTGCTCACATCGGCCTGAAAAGAGACACGCCAAAATCCGAGAGATGAGGATGTTAATTTTCTATTCTGCCGGTGTGTGTCTGGTGGAACGGCCCCGCCGTCTCTTTACCAGGCCTTACCAGGCCACCTTTGCCATCGACAACTGTGCGTCACTTTCAGTGACGTCTTCATGAGGTGTCATGACATTCACCGTTCGGTGTTCGCACCCCGGTGCAGTAATTCTGATAGCTTTCCGTGGCTCAGCCAACATCATGCCGGGACAGGACCGGAGTGGACCACGCACAAACATGAATCAAAGTTTTGCCATCAGCAGCCATATTTCTTAACAGCCTTTCCTTCATGTCATTACACAACGGGAACTTTGCGATGTCTTTGTGAAGCAGACATCAAAAGAATTTTCTCATAATGAAAACTTTTGTGCAGGACACATCAAACGAATTCTGCCATAACGAGAACACGGGGTGCTACATCCTTTCTTTAACAAACCCGATTTTCCAGGAAGACAAATGCAGCGAAGTTGCATGCCACTTGCATAAAGGCGGTCTACCTTCGCACATCCGTCAATGTGGGTATTCATTTTCACAGCTTACACCTACCAGCGCAAACTGCATTTAAAAAAAGACCGATCGCAGGAGGCGGCATTAAGAGTACCTAGCATAAAGGACTGCAAAAAAAGAACAAAGAAACACGAGGCGACACCAACATGGACAATAAACAAAAACATTAGCAAAAGTATGTCTATACACATTTAGAACAAGTCAGCGATGTGGAGATACATCCAGCCGCTCTTCTGGGGGCCAAACCAGGATTTGGGAAAAGGAGGAGGGATGTTATCGTGGCAAGGCGACCGAAACCACTCAGCTGCAAGTTTATAGGGAACTGATCACATTTGCATGGGGTTTGGCCTGAGACAGCAGGATTGTAGCTCGGATGTACAAATCACATGATCCAAAGTTTGTTTGCCCTGCAACTACCCCTTTACGATGCCAGATCAGATCATGTTAACGATTTTGAAGGGAAATGCCAGATTTTGGGGGAGTGCCAGATGCACGGTGATGCCAAAGTACTAATGGCCAAGTTTTGTTGATAACGTCGGCCGACCTTGGCTAACCTCGGACAACAGCGTTGACTTCGTTGTGATCGCCATTGGTTTCCACTCGTGGGAATAATGGCGGCCTGAGTCCCACGTCATGCCGCTGAAATGTTGCCATAGGGACCGTCATACCAAGTGGTGTCACAGGGACCGATTTTTCGAGTATTTGTGAATGTGATGGTGCAGATGTCAGTGCAGTGCGGATGCAGTTGTCAGTGTGATATTACACGAATTGCCATTGCTGCGCATCCTTCGCATATCACCAAAAATCCTGGAGGTATGACGTCACAACACAGCGTATTGACGCCACTCCTAAAAATGGTGTCATGGTGCTGAACACCTTCTCCGCCAAAACTTTCATGTTTCTCGGGTTTCACGGCATAAAAATAACGGAATCGTTAACTGCGTACTCCAATTAGTCATATCATATCGTTTGATGAGATTTCACCACGGTGAACTATTGCCTTTACTGCATGCAAAAAACCAGGGGTGACGGCCCTCTCGACTGCCTCCCATCTGATCCAGACTACCAATTTCCGGCGGCTAGATGACACTCGACGACCGTCGGAGGTGGGGGAGCCGGCAGCGGACCCCCCTCCCCATAGACCAATGTACAGGCGACGGGCACGCCTACGGACTGACCAGCGCGCCGTCCGCCGCCGGTGGCCGCCGACCGCCGCAGATGGCGCCTCGATCTCCTTCGACCAGCGACATCAAACACCAGCTGTGGCCGCCGGCGGCGACTGACGTTCGTCCGACCACCCTGGTCTGGCGGCGGACTCCCGAGTCTACGGGCGGGCTCAGGAGTTTGGGGCGCGCTCCGGAAGCTGGAGTGGTCTCCAGAGTCTGGGGGCGATCTCCAGAGTCTAAGGACGGTCTCCGGAAGCTGGGGGTGGTCTCCGCAGTCTGGGGGCGGCCTTCGAAGTCCGGGAGCGGACTCCGAAGTCTGGGGATATGCTCTGAAGTCTGGGGGTGCGCTCTGAAGCCTGGGGGTGGGCTCTGAAGTCTGGGGGCGGCTTCAGACCGAGTACCGGTGCCGGTTGGCCGCGCCGGGTGTGGGTGCGCCTCCGGCCAGCGTGTGACGTCACGACGTGCCGATGTCCTGAGTCACGGCCTCAGCCCGCCGGGCCTGGAGCACTTTCCTGGAGATTCCACCCGCACGCGCCTCGTGCAGCGACGCTGTGACGTCACACGCCTCGGCTTGTCGGTGTGACGCCGGGAAGTCACAGTCAGCCGGACCGGCGAACACCCGAGGAACGGCCAGCAAAGCCGCCGACGGAACACGGAAAGCTCTGTCACATTACGGCGGTCCGCTGTCTCGATCTTTCCGCTCGTTGAACAATGCTCAGCAACTCTATAAATTCGTCCCGTTCTGCGTGGTGAGCTCCACCAATAAATACCCCAATACACCGAGCTAACGTTGGGCCAACTATCTGCTCCATCAGAGCTTGACTGGTGCAACTCGGTTTGCGGTCACACTAAAAAGATATTCGAAAAAAGGTTCATAGGTAATCGAATTCCTATGGACAGGGGACGCAAAAGGAAACAACAAATTCACTGTACGTCACATTTATTTATTTATACATCACATCACATCACATGGATCTTTCATTTTCCTGATAGCCGCAGCGGTCTCAAGGTAAGTGCGGAATTCAATGTCGCCCGCGCTAGTGTGCCGATAACGCGCAGAGAACACACACCGATGTGAGAAGAGTATAGCAGACTCACGAGGACTCGACACTCAGTGTAGTAAAACCCGATACACTCTTCCAACAAGGCCGACGCGCCGCGTCGAGGTTGTCATTCGAGCAGCTCATCTAGCGGCGGAATAAAAATCCTGACGCTGGCCGCGCCAAGCCCCGACGTACACAGGCGAAGACAGGTTGGCGACACACCGCAGCCGTCAGCGAACGCTGCTCACTGGATGTGTCCAGCCGCTGCTCCCTATATGCGTCGGGATGTTGCTGAATGCGTTGCTGAATGGATCCGTACAGCCACTGCTCCCTTGGCCTATCCAGCCGCTGCTCGCTGGATCTATCCAGCCGCTACTCCCTGGATCTATTCAGCCGCTGCTCACTGGATCTATCCAACCGCGATCTGTCCGGCCGTTGCTTACTGGATCCGTACAGGCGTCGCTTGCTGACTCTGTCCAGCCGGAGTTAACTGGATTTACACAGCCCGCCACTGTATCTATCCCGTCAAAGTTCATTAGCTTTCTCCAGCCGGAGTTCATTGGATCTATCAAGCCAGCCAATGGATCTATCCAGCCGTAGCTCACTGGGTCTGTCCAGCCGCATATCACTGGATCTATCTAGCCACGAGTGGTGCGTACAACATCACCACCGGCTCCCTACCGGGCTGCCGCCGCAGGAGGCGGGCGGGTCGCGCGGACGGCGCCGCCTTCACCGGGAGGGCGGCCGCAGTCTGGAGGCGCCCACCAGCTGTCCGGGCGAGCGCTGGCGGCCCTCCGGACTGCGCCGGCCCGGCCGCCAACCGGTCTCCCGGCCATGGTCGGCCGACAGCAGCAGGCCGCCGGACGACGAGCGCGCCGGCCGGCCGGAGCCCTTCCGACCGTCCGGGCTGCCCGAGTGCGCGCGCCGGCCCGACGCCGACCTGCCGCCCGGCGCCGGACTCGGAGTCCGCGCCCGCGGCGCTGGACTCTTCGACCGCGAGCGCCGCCGGGACGCCGGCTTGGTCCCGGTGTTCGGCGACCTCGCCCTCGGGTCGGGGCTCTTCGAGCGCGAGCGTCTCCTGGACGGGGACTTCTTCCCAAGCGCGGGACTTCGCGAGGCGGCGTTGCAGTCGGGGCTTTTCGAGGGTGAGTGTTTCTCGGGGGCGGCGGTGGCGGCGCCGTTCTTCCGGTTCCGTGGCGGCGCGGGGGCGTCAGCACCGCGGTCAGCGCTGGGGACAAGACTCTTCCGACCAGCGCTGGGGACAGGACTCTTCGATCGGGAGCGTGGCCCGGCCGGAGCCTTCTTCTCGGCGGTCGGGCTGAGCGAGGCCGCGCGGCCGCCGGCGCGCGGCCCGGGCCGTAGTTCGGCCTGCGGCTCCGGGCTCCGAGACCGGGAGCGCGGCCCGGCCGGCGAGCGGCCGCCACTGCGGGCCGAACGGGCCGACCGGTAGCCGGAGTCGGCGCTCCGCGGCAGCGGACTCTTGGAGCGCGCCCGCTCCGACTCAGCCGGCTCGGCGAGCGGCCGCGGGCTGGGCGAGCGGCCGTCGACAGCGTCAGCCGATCGCTTCTCGGCGCCGCCGAACACGTGCGATATTTTTCGCAGCATGCCGGACGGCGACGGCGCCGAGACCTTGCGGCCCTTGGCGGCCAGCGGCGAGGCGCCGGCCATCGAGGCCGGGGCGCTGGCCGGAGACGGCGTCGAGACCTTGCGGCCGGGCGACAGTGAGCGGCGACCGTCGGAGCGCGGCGGCACCAGTCCGGTCGGCGTCGGCGCCGAGACCTTGCGCTGCGGCGCCGCCGAGCCGTTGGAGTTCAGGATCCGATTGTCATTGAGCAGCTTCAGCATCAACGCCTTGTCCCCAGGCGGATCGTTCTCTTGCTTGGACACCTTCCGGCCGGGGATGTCCGTTTTCGAGATCTTCCTGCCGTCGCCCTTGCGGCCCACGTCCTGGAACATGGACTCGTTGACGAAGTCGAAGCCGTCAAAGACGGCGTTGTCGATGGTCTTCAGGATCTCCTTCTCGATCACGGTCAGCGCCGGCGCCTCTCGCAGAAAGCTCTTGTCGAAGCACGACCAGTCCTGCGAGCCCTTCAGCTTGGGCTTGAACGGCGGCGGAAGCTTCTTCTTCTCCAGCTTCTCCCAGTTGATGGGCTTGAAGAAGACCTGGTCGCGGATGGCACCGGCCTGACAGCCGGCGGTGCCCAGCCGCTTCTGCGGGTCCTTCTCGAGCAGCAGGCCGAGGATG
Organism: Capitulum mitella; assembly: GCA_030062745.1. Lineage (NCBI taxonomy): Eukaryota > Metazoa > Arthropoda > Thecostraca > Pollicipedomorpha > Pollicipedidae > Capitulum > Capitulum mitella. The sequence continues at coordinate 20,914,244 of CP099844.1, read as the reverse complement.
TCGCGCGCCTGCGCCGAGATGTAGCGCGGGTAGTACACCTCCTCGTTGCAGATGGACCAGAACAGCTCGTCCTCGTCCGTCCCGGAGAATGGCGAGCGCCCGATCAGCATCTCGTACAGCAGGATGCCGAACGACCACCAGTCGACGGCGTGGTCGTAACGCTTGCCGCGCACGATCTCCGGCGCCAGGTAATCGGGCGTGCCGCAAAACGTGGCGCACCGGCTCTGCTCGTTCACGTTCATCCGGCAGAGGCCCATGTCGCAGATACGCGCGTGCCCGTCCGAATCCAGCACAATGTTGTCCAGCTTGATGTCCCGGTAGACGACGTGTCGCGCGTGCAGGAACTCGAGGCCGCAGAGCACCTCAGGCCGCGTAGAAGCGCGCCCGATCCTGGTCGAAGCGGCCCGACTGCTGGATGTGGAACATTAGGTCGCCGCCGTTCAAGAACTCCATAACGAAGAACAAGTGCGACGGCGACTGGAAGGTGCAGAACAGATGGCACAGGAACGGGTGTTGGGTGCCCAGCGCCAGCACGTTCCTCTCCACCAGCGTGCACTCCACGTCGTCGTCGTCCAGTACCACGTCCTTCTTCAGGCACTTGATGGCGAACGAGTGGCGCGCGCCCTTCATCTCGGCCAGCATAACCTTGCCGAAGCTCCCCTTGCCGAGCACCTTGAGCATGGTGAAGTCGTTAATGGTGAAGCGCGGTTCGGCAGGCGTCGGCGGCGGGTCGACCAGCGCCAGCGAGTCGCGCCGCTCCTCGCCTCGCGCCGGCAGCGGCGGCCCGTCCGAGTCGGCTCCGGCCTCCTCGATCGGCGACAGCTTGTCGTCGGCTGGCGCGCCATCGCCCCGCCGCGGCATCAGCGACGACTTCCGCACGTCGTGTAGCAACTCCTGCAGCCGTTTCTGGTCGATGCCGCACAGATTTGGCAGCTTGCTCTGGCATTTTCTGTGGCAGTTGAGTCCGCAGGCCTCGCAGCGCAGGCCCTGGCGGAACAGACCGAACAGCAACGTGCCGCACTGGTCGCAGAACGTCGGCGAGCGGTAGCTGTGCTGCTTCAGCCTGTGCGGCACGTTGATGTTGAAGCGCTCGCGCAGGATGACGCTCTGCTCGCTCTCGGCCGCCGAGCCCGGGCAGCGGCCGAGGACCTTGCCGTGACACTCGCGGTGCACTGCGCACTGGCACAGCTGGCACTGGTACCCCTGCTTCCGGAAGCCCCACATGAACTTGTGGCAGAACACGCAGAACGTGAACTGGCGGAAGAACTTGGCGATGAACTTGTGGCCGCGCACCTCATACACCTTCTGGTGTTTGACGGCGCCGCGGCGAGCCGGCAGCTCCGTCTGCGTTTCGATCTCGGTGCCCTCCTGCGAGTCGTCGCCCTCGCCATCGTCGGCCAGCTTCACGCGCAGGTTCAGCCGGCCGGACGGCTTCATCTTCAGAGTCACCTGCGCGTGGTTCTGCTTCTTGTCCTCGCACTTTTGCAGCAGCGTGGCGGCCCCCACCGTCGTTTCCATGTTCGTGCCCGACTGAAAGCGCAGCGAAATCTGGAAGTACGACTTGTCCTTCACAGGCACGATAAAGGCGTTGCGCAGTGAGTGCACGGTGAAGGTGTGCTGGTGCACCAGCTGCGTCTTGCCGTCGTCGCCCCTGACGGCCTCCAGCCGGGCCAGCTGTGTTTCCAGACCGCGGCAGTCCAGGATCTCCAGCGGACCATCGCCGAAGTCGATACTCCGCAGGGCGATCGTGAACACCGGCGCCATCGCGGCGGCACTTACTGGCCCTCACAGCAGGCTGAACAGTTCTCACCGCACGGTTGCAGGTGCTCAACGCTTCTCAGGGCGTGCTCTCCACTTTCCACGGTGCCCTCTCCAGTTCTCACAGCACATTTAGCACTTCTCACTGTACGCACACCAATGCTCACTACAAGCTCACTCGTTCTCACCTCGTGGTCTAGACTTGTCACCGCACCCTCTGTACTTTCCACGATGCACTCGCTAGTTCTCACCCTGATCGCACTTGTTCTCTCTGCGCGCTCACCCGTTTTCACCGTGCTCTCATTTCTTTTCACTGCGCCTCGCCAGTTTTCACCACGCGCTCACCAGTTGTTACCGGGCGCCCCCCGTCGTCTCCGAGCAGACACTGCCTGGCGAGGCGCGGCCGCTCGTCCTCCCAACACGATCGGTGCGGTCGGCCGGCGGCCGGTGACGCAGGGACGGGGCGGCGGGCTGTCCAGGTGTCCTCGCCACGGTGCGCGCACGGTACCCAGCGCGCCCGCCGCCCGACCGCCTTCGAATGTGTAGCAGCGCCCGGATAAATTCGCACCGAGACCTCTCGCCCTGGCGATTAGCGCCAATCTTATCGGCCGGGGCGGCGCAGCTTGCCACCGCGCCGCGCAGCGAAAGTGGCGGACGTGACGGCCACGCGGGCACCTGCGGCGGCGGCCCGCGCTCTGACGTCACCGGCCGGCGCCGCCTTGGCCGATGAAAGGGAGAACGGCCGGGCGGGTGGACGCTTTTTTTCAGGCGGCGGCGGCCGGGAGCTTGTCCTCCGCCGCCGACGGCTCCAGCCGAGGCCGGAGTGGGGGCCGGCCGCCGGCTGAACACATCACGTCACCGGCCGCCCCCCGGCCGCGCCACACAAGTCGGCCGCTCGGCTCCGACTCTCTTCCGCTCCGGCAGTGGACGGGGACGGGGGAACAGACGGGCGCCGGCTACCCGCAACTGGTCAGCCGACTCTGGCGTGACCTTTGTGCGCGTCACAAGCCGCTCTGGACGCCCAAGAAGGCGGCGACACCGCCTCGTCGATCGTCCAGAGGAGAAAGGATCCGCATCTAACGGCGCCTAATGACCGGCGGCTGGCACGTGCAGCTGGCGCCGGCCCCTGCCTCGGCGTCCAAGAGTGGACAAAGCGACGTCCGGCCCTGCCCGGCGGCGGTCCAGCGCCAGCGGAACGACGGGCCGGCTCGGCCCGAGGCGATGTTCCGCCGGGACGAGCCAGAGGTCAAGGGCAAAGGTCAGGAGCCGATGTCGCGAAGCACGGCAGCCGGGTGTGGCGCGACTGAGCCGGGCCGGCGTATCAGGTCGGGCCGGACCGTCGGGCAGCGGGCGAGGACCGGCGCAGGTCGATGCCACCGATGCGGGCCCGGATTGGTCACCGGAGAGAATGCCGGCACAGAAACGGATCGGTGGAGATTGATTGACTGGTTGATTGCTTGGTTACTGGGACTTAGATATCATCCGAATGCGCGTTCATCTGCCGCACACACAGTTCACCGCAGCCAATCGTGCGACACGCTCCGGACATCGGCGCCACGCGGTGTCAGGAGGCCGTGACACCGCGTGACGCCCCGTCACGGAACGCGTCGTAGCCGGCGTGACCCCATTACGGGTCACGTGCCACGGAGCGGGCCGCCCGGTCAGACGTGGGAGCCGGCCGGCCAGCGGTGGGCCGGACGACGTGGCGTCGGCCGGCGTTACGTCACAGCGTCACGTCCGGCGCTCGTGACGTCCGATCCGGCCGCATGCTCGCGTGCTTCTGAAAGTGGATTTCAGCGCGGGGTCGGCTGAGCCGGCTGATCTGTTGTGTCAGAAAATGGCAAGCGGCCGCTTGCGAAACGGTGGCGCCAGTTCTGCCGTCTCCCTGCTCTGGGAACATTCATCAGGCGCACAACAAAGGCCGAATGCGCTTCACGCCGCCCCGACGAGGCCGCCCGAAGACGGCCAGCTCTGCGCGATAGCGGACGGCTCGGCGGCTTCGCGGGAGGTCACCTCGCGGACTGTTCCAGGGATGTGTCGCAAGCAAATGAGGTCAAACCGAGACAACCGCCGGGTTCAGGTGACATGCGTCATCAACTTCAGACCAAAACAGCCGTCAGCCGAACGGAAACAAGGGTTCGGGAAGCAGTGTACTTTTGGTGTTCGTCCGACCTCGTTTAAAAGGGCACAGAGCGCTGCGTCTAGTACTCCAAGCGCCCGATGAAGTGTTCGCGCGAGAAGAGTTCCGCCCCGACCCCAGAGCGCTGCCTATCATCGGGCAGTAACGCAGCGTCGGCGTCCAGTCGCGCAGCCCACTTCACTGCTGCCGAGTCTCGGCCTCTGCGGCAATCGGGGGAGCGGGACAAAGCCGCAGAGCTCGGCGCTCCATCTCGCGCCGGACGATATCGGACCGACGGCAATCCTTATCGGCCGCGAACGTGGACGGACGGCGCACCTGACCACGTGACCCGTCCCCCTGCACCGTCCCTGACTGGCGCATCTACCCACGTGACCGGCTACTGTGTACCGTCCACAGCCGATTAGACGGAAGCGCGTGTCGGCCGGCGCCGGCGGCGGACCGCTGCCGGCCGCGCCGCGGGCTGCCATGACTCAGGCAGCGCTGTTACCCGGCTGTCGGCTAATACCTGAAGCCTTCTTCTCTCGTCCAGGCGGCGTGACTCAGACAGAACCGCGCACCAGCGGCGCCGAGTGCACGAAAACAGGAATGTCGAAACGGACCGGACTGGGGCAAAACCCCTTCCGTCCTCGCCAAGGCAGCATGACGCATTCTTACCGTGACCTTATAAAACGAATCCTGGAACGGAACTGGGCGCACAAGATCCCATGTGCAGATATGCAGTACACATGTCGCGATCATCGCAACTGGCGAATATAATAACCGAATGATACCCGTCGACGATAGTCAGAACTGCTCCAGATGAAGCGAAGAGGGTGGCAGTCCGGCCGTATTCAGTTCAGAGTGCACGCCACTCTCAGGTGGACAAGGGAAATACAAAAACATTTGTCCAGCCCAGGACCGCGTTTCCATCGGGTGCAAACGCTGGTCAACAGGATATATCCTAATGATTAGAGTGGAACGCTCCGCCTTGGTCGACATTTCAGACATACATACACCGGCCGGTCCGAAAAATGACAATGATCGCGTTTACAGTTCCCCTTTTTTCCAAAAATAAAATTCAGAAGGATCGCAAGATGTAAACAATTAAAAACCAAATTTTGCAGTCACCAGCTGATTTCACGCAACACGACCTTTCTGCAAACGTCCATTAGCCAACTTATGTCGTCACACACATGACACCAGCCCGCCGACCCGCCGGCGAACGTCCAATCACCAGCGGCCGCCACTGTGCGCGAATGCCAGAGGAGGCGTCCACAGCGGCTCCGGCCCAATGTCTGCCGTCAAACAGTCCCCGTCACAGATATCGTCACAGAACCGTCAAACCACCGGTCTGAAGACAGGTCACCTGGTCACAATCGACCTGGAGGCAGGTCACCGCACACACCCCCGTCTTACGCGGCGGGTCGAGAGCAAAACAACGTGAGTAACTGCTCCTAATTGGTACGATCCGGGCAATCATCCACCATCAGTCATCCGACATATTACAAAACTTAGGGACCACTCGCACCATTTGTACGCTCCGAGCGTCGACCGAGAACAAACGACGCTTCAAGAGGTCCTCCCATATCGGAGATGCTCGGCGACCTCTGACCTCTGACCGTCTGTGGTGGCACTTCAGCCCACGCTACATACTTTCCCGCTCTCGTTTCTTCTACTCCTGTCCAGAGGCGCAAACAGGTGAGGGAATGAGGGATGGATGCCGTGGAGATTGTGCCATACCTTTTCATCGATAATCATGCTTTAAATCGCAACAGACAGTTAAACTGTTGAAGTGACGTCATGACATACAGCGACATTCCTTCGTTAAACGCATGACCTACATTCACAAACGTTGGGTCACTTGGTATGGGTCGACAGCCTAGATTTCCTCCCTCCCCCCGACATACTGATTATGTCCTGCTTGGGGACGACTGAGTCAAGACAGGCTTTCCCTTCAGGGAATCTCAGCTACATCCACGTTCTAGCCAACAGCGTATCGCTGCGCTCAGTTTGCACACGGACGCCATATTTTGTCCAAATTTAGACCGAGCTTATTAAAGGAGGTGGCGCCGGGATCAGGGCCCGTGCGAAGCTGAGCTTGTTTGGTGGACCCTCGTGTCCGCTACCTGCAGGTTTTCCAAACAGAGAGCAATTTTGTCCCAGGCGCTGAACCACACGATGTTGGGAATTTTCATTATGCTGCGCAACTCCAAGACAAGGCTTTCGGCGACCAGCTGATCCTTGCGGTCTAGGGCAAAATGCGAGTACCCGTTGCGGGACTCCAATTCAGTGCCTAAAACACACCATATTCTTCTGCCCAGCTGCTAGTTGAGCACATGGCCACAGTGGCGGCTATAAAAGAAACGATAACGACTGACTGTATTTTAAAGAATGATCTGAGCATTAAGTGTGGTTTTCGTGACTTCATTCTGCACATTTTGCGACGTGTGACCAGAAACCCTCTTAAAACAATGTCTTAAGAATATCTGTCTTATCATCTGCCATCTCTATCTGAGGATGAGCATAGCACCAGGCGCCCCGAAATCTCACACCTCATTTTCCGACTTGGAATTCATGACGTAAATACCTTTTCCTCAAAGACGATCCTATAAAGACGAACAAATTAAGCACACCCATGTTTACCAACCTAACTTTCAGGGCGCTGACCATGTATGAAATCCCGCCATCCAATACACTTCTCTCCAAACGGACCACCGGCCGGCAGTAGAGTGTTACACTGGGCCCCGGTCGGCCGCCCAGAGCGTTACACTGGGCCCCGGTCAGCCGTCCAGAGCGTTACACTGGGCCCCGGTCAGCCGCTCAGAGCGTTACACTCGGCCCCGGTCAGCCGCCCAGGGCGTAACACTGGGCCCCGGTCAGCCGCCCAGAGCGTTACACTCGGCCCCGGTCGGCCGCCCAGAGCGTTACACTGGGCCCCGGTCAGCCGCCCAGAGCGTTACACTGGGCCCCGGTCAGCCGCCCAGGGCATAACAATGGGCCCCGGTCGGCCGCCCAGAGCGTTACACTGGGCCCCGGTCAGCCGCCCAGGGCGTAACACTGGGCCCCGGTCGGCCGCCCGGAGCGTTACACTGGGCCCCGGTCGGCCGCCCAGAGCGTTACACTGGGCCCCGGTCAGCCGTCCAGAGCGTTACACTGGGCCCCGGTCAGCCGCCCAGAGCGTTACACTGGGCCCCGGTCGGCCGCTCAGAGCGTTACACTGGGCCCCGGTCGGCCGCTCAGAGCGTAACACTGGGCCCCGGTCAGCCGTCCAGAGCGTTATACTGGGCCCCGGTCGGCCGCTCAGAGCGTTACACTGGTCACACGGTCAGGTCGCCTGCCCTGAGCTGCTGTCCGAGAGACAACCGTTTCGAGGTATCGGCTGAGCTGGAACGAGCTCCATCAAAACGCGGACCCACACAACACACCGCTCGCGGCTTGTTAATATCCGGCTCATCGAGTCATGTTGTTACAATCCAGCCCGAAACGATCCATATCACAATAACGTACTGGGGTGTCGCCAGTGACGTCATCTTCCTCGGCCAATGGGAGGCTGGCGTGAGTCGACCGTCAGCTGGCTAACCGGTTATGCCGGTTATGTTGGCCAGCTTTGTTTGCGACGGACTTCGACGGGGCGGGGATTGCACATTATCCGTTGGCTTTTTTTCGTATTTGAATACACCAGTACAAACAGTTCTTCATTTTCGCGAATCCTTTTAGACCGGCTATGGCGTGGGGTTAAGAATTAACCGAGGCTTTGGGGCTAGGGCAGGTGCAAGCGTGGGGAATATTGCCAGGCGATCGAGCAATGCCAGAATGACGGCAGATTTTTCATATTTTCGCTTTCCCGTATTATCATGGTTAATGTCGAAATAACGTGGAAATGCCCTGACTTGCACTGCCTACACGATGGGTGAACGGCGGCATGTCGCCCGTGACGTCACGCCAAACGCCACTTTGGTCAGTCGGTTTTACCCGGGTTTCTAGGGCCTTGGCTACAATCAGGTATCTTGTTTGCAATCGGCCACTGACCAATGAACAGGAGGTTTTATCTCAACAATGCAGCCTGGGACTCTGACGACATGTAAATGCAATATCGTCCGAACCAAGTCTGAACATGATTATCACAGCCAGCCTGGTATCAGAATTCAACCTGTGCCGTTTGGAAACCACAGCCGTCCCAGCATAACGGACCTTTTCCACACAGCCAATATGACCAACAATCGCCCAGTAGTTGTGCATAGCGCCCCCAACGGCGCTATACACAACTACTGGAATGCAAGGCGGGTGCTTTTGCGCAAGACTGAGATAATGTGCATATATTGTGCACATTCGCAAGTCACAAGAGCATTGTTTCGTTGCCTATCCTCAACACAAACGAGCATTTCCAGCAGAGGAGGGGATAACAATTCCTTCCCTTCTCGGCAAGGACGACCAACAAGACGTATTACTGGCTTTCTGCGAGTCATTATCGCGTCAAGCATTATCACTAAATTTTAGAAAATACTTGTTATTTCTAAACGAGTACGTGGAGAGCACAATCGTCTCGTTCCTTCGTTTCCTGGATCGATTTCAATATTCCAATTATCTTAGAGTTGACTGTCTTATTAAGTATACAAGCCAGGAACATTCCTTGCGGTTAGCCCACGGTTACCAATACTGACATCCTTCCTACCTCGCTGAAAAAGGAACCACCAAGGGACACCCATTTGAATGACGGTACACGCGAAACCACCATAAGTAATTTTCGCTCTGACAAGCACTGACAGTGCACTTACATTCGAACTCCCAACCCCTGAACATAAAATTCGACAATGCGCAGGTCGAACTCGGCTCCGTTGCCCAGATGACTGTTCAGCACCACTTGAGTGACGATTCGGAGCCACGACACACTGGCAAACAGGCCGACCCAAAACACAGAACAAACCCGGACTGGGACCGATCAACAGATCAGTGGCCGCATCGCCAGATATCGTGCAAAACAAAGAACGTCTCCGAACGTATGGCGACAAAAATAAACCACTGTGAGGCTAGGCCACCCAATATAACGACAGAAATGAGACATCGCAATCGTAAAAGATCACGACAGAACAATATTCTCGTCGGAGATGTACGTTGTAATATACGAAATTCACACTGCGAAACACCGTGACGGATCTTGAGCCGTCCGAGCGGTCCAATATCAATCGATCCACGGGCTCTGGTCACCAGTTGCAACACAATTCACCACATGCTCCAATGGCCAAGCGATAAAATTACTGGATGCATTGTGCCCTGCCAATGTGAGAGCAATTGGTTTCCCCAATGGCAGAGTTCCGACCATTCAAGCGGCTGACCACAGGCAGCCAATCACAGCCCGTCCTCTCGGCTCCGACAAGCCGCACGGAGCCAGCCGGGTCACAAGTCGGCCCACAGTCCGGAGACAGCCGACCAGCAGTCGTCCAACAGCCGACAAGCAGTCGGGCAACAGTTCGGAACAGCCCGCCGCGGCACCGTCCGGCCCGGCCGTCGATGGGCGGCCGTAAACACGGTCCAGATGGAGCCGGGCTCGGCGCACCGGCCGCTGCAATCAGCCACCGTCGCCGGCTCCGCCGCGCCAGCCGGGACGCGCGCCGACTGCTGATATCCGAGCCCGGCGATGGCGCGCCCGCCCCGGGTGTCACGCCCGCGCCGGCCGCTCTGCCCGCGCCCACCCGCCGCGGGACACACGCCGCCGAAACGCCAGCATCGAAAGATCGCGACAGCGCCATCGCGACGCCGTTTCGATTGAAGGCATCCGGCTCCTGGACACCCAGAGCCGGCACGATTCAGACCACAATCAAGTAGTCTACTTGGCGGCAGAGGCAAGCCAAGCACGGCAAACTTAGAGCGTAACAAAGTTCACATCATAACTCTAGAGTTCCCGTATCCGAAAGTCTTCAGATTTCAATGTTTTCCAAATTCCTCTAAATCCCAGAGGTTTTCCTTCAAAAGTCTTTGGTTAATGAAAACTGCCTAAAGCTGCCAGATGCCTTCAACTCTAATTCCCAGAGTCGGCACCGAAGGGAATCAAATCATATCCATAACGTTAAATGACACCTCCTTTCCCTAACCTTACAATAGCTTACACCTGCGGAAACTTCTGAGCTCTTGCATCCGCCTTACATCAGCCAGTTCTTTGAATTCCGTGCATTCTCACGCCCGTTCATTGGTCAAAGTCCAGTCTTTCCAGAATACTCGGATTGTAAAACGCCTCCTGACTGGTTGTAAATAACATCATAACTTCACCATTTCCGTTCGTAGGTGGTATATAAGCAAGGCCGATTTTGCTCAGTATGCCTATCGGTTCAACACGTGGTGGGCCTCGTGACGCTTGTGACATAGTGAAGTGATAGTGTTGTGAGTGGTCAGTGTTTGACATCAAGAATATAGGAGGTGAAAGTGGAAGCCCTGTGTGTCCGACGAATGAACGAAGAATTGGCGAGAACTTGCAAAAAGAGAAGCGCTGGAGAAAAGAAATATTGGCACAAACGAGGTCGCCAATAGTCCGACTATCACGCCAAGCAGAAAACTCTACTACACAGAGATCATCCGTTTGTCGTCCAAACAATCCGGTCCCGACCATTCAATGCGCGGATCACGGGTATCAAAGCCCCCAGACACAATGCGCCTCTTCGGCCACACCGGCCCTGCCTCCCTGATCGGACACGACTGTCCGCTCTGACCGGACACGTCACCCGGTCCTGATCGGACACCATGGCGCTGGCGCTCGATCCCCGTCACGACCCGCCGGGCACCAATTGCTGCTCAGGCCAGACATGCTGTCCGCTCCTGCCGGACAGGCTGTCCATGGCGGCCGTGTCCGCCCCGGCGGTCCGACGCGGTCTGGACACGTGGGCGGCAAGCGAGCCGCGCGGCACGGATCGATCGGCCCGAGCGCCGCCGCCGCCGCCGCCGCCGCAGACCCTCCCCGCTTCACAGCCGGCGGCCCGACACTGACAGTGCCGGCATCTTTAGCGGCCGAAGTTCCTCCCGGAACCGACTGCTGGTACCGGCAGGACCTCACGCCGCGCATCCCTTCTGAAGCACCGATCGTGCTTCCCCGGCCAGTCAGCCGGCGCAGCTCGACTCCACTGTCGCAAGTCTGAGAGAGCAGCTCGCGCTGAAGCCCGCTCGCGGCCGTAGGTGTCCAGTTTCGTCCGCTAGCCTCCCATCCTTGGCCCGGCATTACATTGATCTGGTGGCCTTTTGCGCCGCGTCCGACGCGACGTTCCCCAGCTGCGCGTCGGCGCCGCGGCGCACCTGAATGGAGGTGTCCGCCCCCGCTCCCAGTCCAGCACTGTAGCGGTCCGACCCGCTCTCTGCCCGGCGCTGTGGCGGACCGGGAGAGAGAGAGAGAGAGAGAGAGAGAGAGAGAGAGAGAGAGAGAGAGAGAGAGAGAGAGAGAGAGAGAGAGAGAGAGAGAGAGAGAGAGAGAGAGAGAGAGAGAGAGAGACAGAGACAGAGACAGAGACAGAGACAGAGACAGAGACAGAGACAGAGACAGAGACAGAACAGAACAGAACAAAAAAAAACAAACAGAACAGAACAGAACAGAAAGAACAGAACAGAACAGAACAGAACAGAACAGAACAGAACAGAACAGAACAGAGACAGAGAGAGAGAGAAGAGAGAGAGAGAGAGAGAGAGAGAGAGAGAGAGAGAGAGAGAGAGAGAGAGAGAGAGAGAGAGAGAGAGAGAGAGAGAGAGAGAGAGAGATCTGGCGATCCACGGAGAATCGGCATCCGGTGACCTCTGGTGTTTCGTGGAGCGCCAATTCCCAGAAAGCCGGGACATATGGCCGACGACGGCGGCCCGTTCGGGCGACCGGCCGACGGCGGGATCTGACACATGACGTCATCAGTCCGGCGCGGGGCCGGCGTCATGACAGCCGCCGCGATAAGCACGGCCGACGGCGCCATTCGACTCGACCAGCGCAGGGCCCGACCGTCAACAGTCAACGTCCGCACACGCCACGACTGCCGACCCGTCGCACAGTGGAGACGGGGAGATCAGAGCCAACGGAGATCCCCAGGACAGGTTGTTTTCACTGTTTAAACATCAGTCCTGTCCGGGTAAACAAACGTTCTGCATTTTTTCGGGTTAATTTCCAGCCTCTTCCCTGTATTGTCGCGTCGGCGGACATTGCCACCGGCGTCGCTGCCAGCGCTGACGCGACCGAGGGCCAGGAGTCCCCTCCGCGCGGCCAGCAATCGCGGGGCCGGGACGGAACAGCGAAAACCGGCCGCCGGGCCTGGAGGGGTCGGTACGATCCAGCCGGAGTCGGGGTGACGGCGTCAGGAATGGGCTGCTGGGGAACAGGGTAAATGAGGTTTACCAGTCGCAGGCATGCACCGCGCACCTCTTCTGGATCAAGGTCGCCAGCCCGCCGACGGGCCGTGCCTGCCTCCTCACACAGACAGGGAGGAGCGCCATCTCCTCGCACAGTCCACGCACCATTTCCAGGTGTGTACAGACTCTCGGCGAAGTCCACCTACCTTTTTCAGGTGCAGACTGAGGAACTTGAGCTCCTGATACAGGCCACGCAGATGGCGGCTCGTCTCGGTCGTGGTTTCGAACAGCGACCTGTAACAGACGCCGTACCAACACCGCATCAGCGCAGAAACAGACATCAAATACCAGTGCAGAAACAGGCATGACATCAGGGCCGAAAGGGACGCGACACCGGCGCTGAAAGAGCCACCATATCAGCGTGGAAACATGCCAGTCATCAGCGCAGAAGCGTGCCAGACATTAGCACAAAAACAGGCCAGACATCAGTGCAAAAGACGACGCCGATACGTAGGGACTAATTCAAAACGATATTACACCGTACTACGCGTTTTTTAACGGAGGTGGCCTAACTGTTGATCCAGCATGAACAAAGGTGTTTTTTCTTTCCTCTTTTTTTCCCGTATTTTTTCCTAACATTTCAAAATCCCCTCTTTCCTCCTTTTTCAGTTACTCTTTCCTTCCCTCTATCTCTCCCCCTCTATCTTTCTCTTCTCTTCTCTTCTCTTCTCTTCTCTCTCTCTCCTCTCCTCTCCTCTCCTCTCCTCTCCTCTCCTCTCCTCTCCTCTCCTCTCCTCTCCTCTCCTCTCCTCCCTGCTCTGCTCTGCTCTGCTCTGCTCTGCTCTGCTCTGCTCTCTTCTCTTCTCTTCCAGCGGGAGGACCAGAAGGACATGACGGAGGGCCGTGACCCACTGGGAACTGCGTCAGCACTGCGCCCAGCAGACCCGGTTACAGCGATCGATGGCCGGACCTCTATTTTTGGCGCCAATCAGACGGAGCCCTTTCCAAATCAATCACCCACGCGGCTGCATCATGGCCGTCCCTGGTGCGGTCAGGGACGGCCGGCGCCGTCCGCGAGCCTCACCGGGCCATCATATTGACAGAGACGTCAACATCCGCCGCGTAATCAAACAACAGGAGTTAATGGGCGCTTCCCGTAACGTACATCGGTGGCTGCACGGAAAAAAACAATAAGTGCCAGAACACTTCTACTGGTGCTTGCTGGGAATGATAAAATTTAATCCCAAGGCTCGAGCTCTCTGAGGCTGAGTACGCAGACGTTGCATAACAAGCAACAACCAGAGTTCATGCAGGTGCCGTTGGAAAACCACAGCAGCCGTTGCGAAGGTAAAAGCAAACTCATTCTCCTGTCTAATTTGACACGTCAGATGAAAAGTAATACCAACTGACTCTAACAAAGATCAGACAAAACGGCCAACATTTAACTGTCCGAGAACGGGGTTCTCAGGTGTTCGTTCGCACATTCTGCAAAAACACCACATTCTTTCCAGAGGCTGTCCTGCCCAGACTTTCTGCCTCCTCTTCGACTATTCCTGACGACCGGAAAAGCAGCAGTCCCTGATCCTTCGACCTTGCGACGACGTGGCAAGTGTCACTAGCCTGATCACGTAACGTCGCGGCACTCCCTGACCCGACCTCTGGGCATCCTGGCACGTGTTGCTGGACTGACTTCAATACAGCTTGGGGCGTATCCCTGACCCGTCGCTGTGGCGTATGTTTCTGTCCTGGAGTCGTGACTCGACACCCGCCGTCCGTCCGGAGCCCTCTTCAGATGGAGTTCCCCAGGACCAGGTTCAACGATGTAGGGATGACGTCCCCCCCGGAAACCAGCACGCCCAGAACCAGCACGTGCCGTCTGCGTGCCGATCCGCGCCGTTACACACCAGCTGGTGCCAGGATCCGCCATACGGGCAATGCTGTGTTGGAATTTCAGGCAGGCGGGAGGGAAGCGGCAAAGAACGAACAGACAAAAAAAACGCGACATCGGCGCTGAAAGAGCCACTATATGATCGTAAAAACAGGCCAGCCATAAGCGCAGAAGCAGAAAAAAACAGCTGCCAAGCACTCCTGCGTTGCCGCATTGTTGGTGTTCATTTGAAAAAGGGCATGCGGTAAAGTATGCCACTGGAGCGATTCATAAACTGTAGCCGAACTAAAGAAATGCGTTACAGTTTCTGAATCCAGACATCAGCCAACATGTTCACGGTACGTATGTTTCCACACCGGTGTCAGTTTCTATGTTTCCCTTACAATGCTCCGAGGAAAAGCATCACGCGAAACCTTACCCTCCAAACCACAAATGACGTGCCGCAGCCGGAACCTGAGCCTCGGACGGCGAGCGACCGACCGTTTTCTTCAGGCCGCCGTCGGCCGCCGCGGCCGGCCAGCTCCGTCCGGGACGGCGTCGGCAACGACACCAGCCGCTCGCAGCCAGCAGGTGCGACCGGCCGGCCCCGCCGGCCAGTTTCCGCACCCCGCGCCACCGGACCGCGCCTAACTGACAGAGGGTGTCGTGACGACCGCGGTGTTCGAACCGCGCCAAAGTTCAGCGACGACCCGGCCCGGCCGCCGGACCGCCGGCCGCCGGGCGTCCGGACCGCCGGACGACCGCGGGGAGCCGCCCGGTCCAGAACGGCGCCGGTACGGGCCGGAAATAGCCCAGCGGCGGCGGGGACTCACGCGACGCCGGCCGTGTCCTGGCCGAGCTCGAGGATGCGCGGCTGAGCCTGGATCTGGTCCCGCAGGTAGCCGACCGAGGCGTGGATCAGCCGGATGTGGCGCGACACGTTCATCATCAGGCTGACGGCATCCGGACACCTGCAGACCCGGGCACGCTGCACGTGAGCGGACACGGCCGACGCCGAGCCGAGCGTCAGCCGGACGGTGTCAGTGACTCTTTGGACCGTTCTCCTCGTCAGAAGTGCTTGTGGCCACAGTGTGACAATGAACACGCCTGACGAGAACAACCCGAAAAACATTACAACCGTGTAGCCCATCTCGACACGATCATGCCATAAAACTAAATCAGGGCAATATCCATATCGTTCCGACCACCAGTTCCCAAGGCCCATGAGAAAAAGAGGTCGAAAGGTCCTGCGGCAGCCCACTGTGGGAGTGGGTGTCTGTCCGTCGGCCTCCGCGCCGGTCAGTCAACTGTCTGGACGTCCGACACGCAGAGGTCAGCTCAGTCCGCGGGGACAGCGACCGGCGCCCATCGGCCAAATGGCCCGACCAGTTTGGTCCGCCGCCGACAGGTCCCGTAATTGACGTCAGCGGCGGCACACCGGCAGCCACTCGAAGCGGCCGCGGCTCCAGCGGGGACTGTCACGTGTCAATGGGACTGGCAGTCACCGGTGACCGTCGGACGGTGGTCAGACGCCGGAGACCGTCGGTCACCAGTGGCCGTCAGACAGTGGTCAGAGGCCCGGGACTGTCGGTCACCAGTGGCCGTCAGACAGTGGTCAGAGGCCCGGGACTGTCGGTTGCCAGTGGCCGTCAGACAGTGGTCAGAGGCCCGGGACTGTCGGTTACCAGTGGCCGTCAGACAGTGGTCAGAGGCCCGGGACTGTCGGTCGCCGGTGACCGTCAGATAGTGGTCAGAGCCCCGGGACTGTCGGTCACCGATGACCGTCAGACGGTGGTCAGACGCTGGGGACTGCAGGTCACCGGCGACCGTCAGACAGTGGTCAAACGTTAGAGACTGCCAGCCAGAAAATGGAGAAATGGTCGTTAGAGGAAGGAAAGGAGTGCTACGAAGTAAAACAGTCCTGCTTCGGGCGGAATCAAACGTCTGTCACACCAAGATTGTTTTATCACATGATCATGCACCTCCTGACGGGTCGACGCTCCGCAACAGCTAACAAAACAGCTGCATGTGTGTTCAGCTTTACTAAGCTGATAATACACACGTCTCCTAATTGCCCACATGGAACGGCTCTGACTGGAACACCGAGAAAGACGGCGCAGCTCTCTATCGTGCCGAACGGCCTTACAAGCACGCCGTCAATGATCAGTCCACCATCTTAGCCCTGGCCAAAATGTAGAATAGTCCATAATAAGGCTTCATTTTAGTGCCTGTCACACACAGGCTCCTCTGTACGGCTTTATGTATTCGATAACGGCCGTGAAAGATTCAGGCGACTTTTTACGGGGACCTCACATATGCGGGAAGAGTTGACAGCATCCGTACTGGCATGTTGGCGTAAATGTTTTACATGGCGCAGCAGCGTAATACTGCTCAACTTCGCTGATGTAAAATAAGGCAAGTTTTTGTGCAATAATACGAATACATTTTTCTTAAATCGGCATCCAAAATGATACAAAAAACCCTTGGAGGTATGACCATCAAAGGGGAAAAATACACACACACATCAACCAGCAACTCTAAAAACACGTACATACACACACACACACACATCCCAATCAGCCCTAAACCAAAGCCGCGGTACACACATGCAAGCTCGAAGATGGCCTATTTGGGCGGCGCTGCCGGGGTATTCGGACCACACTCGGCTCCAGAACTGCGCTCTCGTCTGTGCGGACCTATCCACACACTGAGCTGCCCCACATCTTCCAAGGTGTGGCTCTGACGAACATATCCAGCAGCCCTAACATCGGCCTGCAGAGCCCACGACAGCACGGAGAGACAAACGCACGTGAGCTGCGGCGCGAAGCGACCTCCCTCGTGGTCAACTGGGCCTCAGAATCCTGGCCCTGGTATCACGATTGGAATAACTCCTCAAACAATGGCCTGGTACCCTGGCCGTGAGGAGTTTGCTTGGGTGGGTTACTTTATTCATCCATTTCTCGGTTTATATGCTCATTTTACGCCATTAGTTATGAAAACTGGCGGGTCTGTTACGACTTATCACCAAAGAGAGCAAAATAACACCCCGCAAATACGCACACCATGGAGCCGAAAACAATCGTGGACATAAAAACAAGCAACGTAAAATAGCCAACAATCAATCTAATCAGCAGCAGCCGGATGAAGGAAGGAAACTTGCAAGGCGTCTAACTGAAGAAGGAAACTTGTAAGGAGACACTGGATTGCGTCTAACAACCGGACGTTGAAAAGAGCACGTACCCCGCATAAAAAAGCCTTTTATCTTCGACTCACGGCGAATTTTCCATATATGGTAAAACTATTTCATCAGCAGACTGCATTAGTAGCCGGTACTTGTACGGCAGACTCAGGAGATTAAACTCACGTCGGGCACTTGTTACAGAGCAGTGCAGACGTCGGCAGAATGTACTCACGTACGGTATTTGTTCGGTAGTGCCGGTAGGTTGTACTCACATCAAGCAATTGCAAGAGCGCAGGGCCAGCAGGTGGTGCGCAAGTCAAGTTTCCGTTATAGTGCAGGGCCACTAGGCCGTATCCACGTGAGGTACTTGCTATAGCGCAGCGTCATCGGGCTGTACTCACGTCAGGTACTTGTTATAGTGCAGGGTCGGCAGACTGGATCGTTCCCACTCACGCAGGTGAATCTCGCGGATTCCGTCCAGGATTTTGCGCCGTTCGCCCACCTGTGAGAACACGCCACGCCGGTGCGGGCTGAGACCGTCCTGACGTCAGGCCCTGCACATCTGCCGCAGCCAGTCACCCGCCCTCACACAGCCGTAGCTGTGGTATGTCGTGTTCCGTCCTGTCTGGCGGTGCTCCTTGTCGTGCTCTGCCCTATCTGGCGGGCTCTGCTGTGATCTGCTGTGATCTGCTGTGATCCGTCCTGTCCGATGGTGCTCTGTGGTGTCCTGTGTGCTCTGCGTGCTGTTCTGTCCTGTCCGGCGGTGCTCTGCGGTGTCCTGTCCTGTCTGACGGTGCTCTGTGGCGTGTTGTCCTGTCCAGCAGTGCTCTGTCGTGGGTCATGTTCTGCCCTGTCCGAGGGTGCTCTGTCTTGTCATGTCGTCTCCTGTCATATTCTGACGTCTTGCATTTCCTCTGACGTTTCGTTATGCAACAATCCGTTATATCCCGACGACTCAGGTCGCGTTTTGTCGTGCCGCGCCAATGTCACATCATGCCGTTTTACGTTGTGTACTGTCATATTTCAGTCTGATCTGACGTCTTCTATCGTGTCCCGTCGTATTCTGATCATGACGGCCAAACGTCCGCCGCTGAGCGACACCTTGTCGGAGTCAGGGTAGGCGGCGAAGGAGTTGAGCAACCCGCACACGAGAGATGACAACCAAACGCAGGCAGTAAACGCATACCACTCATCATGAAAAGTGCACACTTGAAGAAAAGAAGGAAACCCTACAGAATGAGTCAATATGACAGTTCACCACTACTGATCAAACAAAAATATAGCATGCCTCCAAAATCGAACATGTAGTAACGGAAGTCTGACACATGCTCTACTTAAAAAAAAAGAAGAAAACAAGCAGAATTTCCAAACATGTAATTATCCACGAACCTCCGATTTTTCAGCGTAATTTTCGCAACAAAACCTCTACTCAACGAAATCCTTGCACTTTTTCGACCTGTTGCCGATTTATACTAAGCTCCTATCCTCCGCTGAACACATTCAAAGATGCAGCATACAACAGCCGCGTGGGTCCAGAAATGGGTCCATTTTCTCGTGCCGCGGACGTCTGCAGCCGGTATAAAAAAACAAGGTTCAACGCAGAGACAGCGCCTGGGGCCCGAGCCAATCCCCCTCCGACTCCCCCCCCCCCCGACAGATGGTCACGGCTGCCCACAGGTCGGGTATTGAGCGCCGCGTCACACACCGCGAAATTTCCACCAGCCCTCGAGAGCTGAGCCGGTAATAAGTTCAGCAGTTCAGCCCCGTCTCGGCTTTTGACTAGCTCGGCTGTTTACGCTCTCGCAGGTTCTCGCCCGCACTTGCCTTTGACGGCGGTGACGAGCGGACCCGGCGGCGGAGCAGAGCAGAAACCTGGCCGGCTTCCACGAGACTCAATAGGCTCTCCGGCGGCGGCGGCGCCGCAGGCCAGTACTAATGAAGGTGGGTCAGGACGGGGTATGTCGAATTGCGAACAAAACCGGACAAACGGTGGCTGGTATAACTGGGGAACGGGCTCTCCAAAAAAGTGATCGCAAAAGAGACCGAAACAAGTTTAATCTCAGTTTCACGCGGGTGGGAGGGGAAGGAGGAGTCGGGCAATGCGGCCCGCGTGGTTTTTCTGGTGTCAAAACTAAATCATTTCCACTACTGCGTTGAAATTCGGCGGCTTTTCCCAAGTTTTCATTTGGCATCATAGTCTGAGCATCCTACACGGCCCAACAGTGGCTCCACGAGACGCTTCTGGGAGGCCTGCCAGGCCATTCTGCGGTCGTGTCAGACGCGCGTTCGCTCGTTTAGATATCGGTGCTGGAAACGCATACCTCGCACTACTTCAGTTTTAGCGTATTCCATTTATAATAAGTGTCCAATGACGTAGTCTAAAAAGATTCGGAGGCTGCAAAGGCGGATGAAGAGGATATCATACGGGATAACGCAACGGAATGTGGATTCTGCGTTTCGAAAACATCATGTGGCTTGGTAGGTACGTAAACGCTCTAGTATGCCATAAAATTCTACGTATGACTGTTTTATTTAAGGGGTTATTTTACTAACGGAACAAATGGTTATTTACGATAATCATTAGTAACAATTGTTCACAATAACCTAATGTCATAAAACTGATATCAATGATTATTTTCTTAAGGGGACATAGACACGGACGAAGGGGAATAATCGATAACCATTAATAAAAGTCAATCAAAATAATCATTAATACTAGTGGCTCTTACATGCCACACAGATTACTATTGTATCTATACTTGAGGGAACATAAACAGGGATGAAGAGCAGAGCCGGACCCAAGAGTATGGAAAGTTCAGACTGTGATCCACAAGTAACACTGAATCTGGATCAGTGGATCACCATTCAATTCAACTCATTAATGACATTTACAGAAAATTCAAATATGACGGACACTTGCGCATACAAAGGACAGAGTCCAATCCCGGACAAATGAAGGGAAGGAAAACACCACGGACACTTTCAGAAGACCACAACCACTCCTGTTTCGGTCTTCTGGGCCCGTCATTAATGATTCTTGTTCACTGTAACCGTCGTATCGCGAAAGAACATTTAAATTGGTCCAGCCAAGCCGGCAAAATGGAGTAAAAATAGCCCGAAAGTTTCTAGATAACTGCCCCTATGTTCTAAACCCTGAATCCACCACTGTTCCAAACAATGCACCCAAACGTGCCTTGAGGTTAACTTGAAATCAACAAGTTATATCCGGGTCAAAGTAAGTACGCGGAGCACCGCATGCCAGACTCGGTCCCTTGCTTCGGCATATCTCGAGCGGGAAGGGAACCATACTCTCCCACGGATTTGAAGCAAACTCCACCGGACGACCACAGCGTTAAGCATTCAAAAAGTCATGGCTTGTATTCTGCCATTTTCCCGTGGTTTTTGGAACACATCATAGACATCACTTAACTGGCGGCAGTACCAGCGAGCAACACTTGCCCTGGACCAGTTCAGAAATCAATTCCCAGTGCTTGGGCAGAGCCAAACACACGACAACGCCGAACCATCTAAAATGTCTCTTCTCCCCCCCCCCTCTAGGCCGGGCAGTGCACAGTGCGGAACAAAATCGTATGCGGCTGCGTGGACGTAGTTATCTCTTGCACGCAGCATTCGACTACTGAGGACTGTCCGATCGCTTCGGAATGGAAGAATTCCTATTCCCACAAGTACCAGATAAATCATGTGTACCCACAGCCTCCACGAAATCACCAACTACCATGAGTTTTTCGGCGAAGGGTTTCCACCGGGCTGTACCGGTCCCATTAGTACGTACTCCGAGCAGCCTCGCCGTGCGGAGGTCGGTACACTGCCCAGCAGACTCCGCCTCCGCCCTGTATCACGTCTTTCTCCGGCCCGGCCGACGCCGGCCACCGGTCTCGGCGGTCGCCGCTCCGACAGATTAGACCGCGTGACTCAGCGTCCTCCTCCTGCAGGAAGCGCCGTTCCGACGGACAAGACCACCTGAACCCGCGTCCTTCCCCTGCAGGACGCGCCGTCCCGACACACAAGACCACCTGAACCCGCGTCCTTCCCCTGCAGGACGCGCCGTCCCGACACACAAGACCACCTGAACCCGCGTCCTCCTCCTGCAGGACGCGCCGTCCCGACACACAAGACCACCTGAACCCGCGTCCTTCCCCTGCAGGACGCGCCGTCCCGACACACAAGACCACCTGAACCCGCGTCCTCCTCCTGCAGGACGCGCCGTCCCGACACACAAGACCACCTGAACCCGCGTCTTTCCCCTTCAGGACGCGCCGTCCCGACACACAAGACCACTTGAACCCGCGTCTTTCCCCTTCAGGACGCGCCGTCCCGACGGACAAGACCACCTGAACCCGCGTCCTTCCCTGCAGGACGCGCCGTCCCGACTGACAAGACCACCTGACCAAGCGTCCTCCCCCGGGCCACGGCAGGACAGCGCCCAGGTCCGCAGAGCCTATACTTACACCTAGTGCCCCCGGTCCACCGTTCGTGTTCTCCTGCCGCGTGCCGACGTGCTGGCACCAGGCGGCGGCAGAGTCATTTCGTCTGTGCCGTCGGCGCCATATTCTAATCTCATGCTCGACGCCGGAAAGCAAACAGGCCACCCACCGCGGCCGCCCGAGCCAGACGGCCCGTCAGCAAGATCAAGGCACTTCAGACCGCCAGTCGGGACCGTGAAGCCAGGGCCATTTCCGGTGGCGACATCGCGAACGGCGTTCGTGGGCGGCAGGGACTTCAAAAGGCTGGATATCCTTAAGAAGAGACTGTCTGGGACGGCAGACTGGCGGGGACTGCTGTGATGGAGACAGAGGCCCAAGGCGTCCGAAAGTGGCTATCCACGGCAGCGCTACCTTCTCCAGCTTCATGCGGTCCAGGTCTTCGTCGGTGAAGCGCAGGAAGGAGACGAAGCTGACATTGTGCGCGTGGAACAGCGGGATCAGGTGCTGCAGCTCCATTCCGGACAGCACCATCTCAAGCTCGCCAAACACGCTGGAAAACGGCAACCTCGTCACACTGCGGGACGGCGTCAAACATCACAGAGTGAGGACGGCATCACACCGGAGAACGGACAGAACTGCGTCACACTTTGAGGACAGCATTATAGCGGTGGACGGGACAACTGTGTCAAACGGTGACGACATCACACAAGAACGTACAAGACCTGTGTCTAACGGTGAGGACAGCACTATACCGGAGGACGGTTTCAAACCGGAGGAGAGTAACAGACATCACACGCAGAAGACATTTTTCAACACGTGGAGGAAGTCGTTCTCGAGGACGGCGACAGTCGGCCAGGGTATGCCCTGCCGAAGGGCGCTTCATATGGGAGGACGGTTTCAGATGGGAGGACGGGGTCATCCAGGACGGCGGTGCCAAACGAGAGGACGCTGCCAAGCAGGTGGCTGGCCCCGGATGAAAGGACTGCATGAGACAGCAGTACAGTGCCGTACGGAATGACTATGTCATACGCGAGGGTGGTGTCATACAAGACGGTGTCATACACTAGGACGTTGCCAGTCGGTGACCGTATCTAACTCGGTGCCCGACGAGAGAGAGAGCGGTATCAAACGGGAGGACGGCACCGAACTCTGAGCCCAATAGCCTCACCCAAATTGGAGCCCACGCTACATCAATAAAGATACAGATAGTGATAAAGAAGGTAAAACCGGCATCAAAAAACCATCCGACGTCAGCCAACAAGGATCGGGCGGGGAGGGGCGCCGCCAGCGGAGGGGGGAGGGGGAGGGGAGGCGGCGACGACGGGGTGGTCAATGGAGCAATCGGCGCCGCTTCATCTCTGAAGAACGGTCCCAAACGCTGATCAAGGGGAAAGGCAGACCAAAAGCAGCGTGAATGCCGGATGGATCTGTGGATGAAAATACGGCGTTTGCTGGCCTAACAGTCGGATCTGTTCAAACACTGTGGTTTGCTGTGTTGATTGCTCAAATGTTGTGATGTGATGTTCGTCTGAAGACCTTGTAGATACACAAACTGCTAAACTGACCAGCAATGGATTACGCACCAACACGAGCGAGGGTGGGAGGGTCTGCCATCAATCCAATCCGCGATGAGTCAAATGTAAGACATTTTCATCGCAACAAACTAGAAACCGTCCTCTTCGGCGATCGTTTCGGTCGTCCTGAGCCCCCCCCCCTACAGCGTAGAGTGGACGGTGGACGCGTGTCCCGGCTCTGACCTGATCTGGGCCTGCTGGGTCAGCGGGGTCTCGCTCTCCGCCAGCATGGCCAGGTCGTCAGGGGACACGGCGCCGCCCTGAGCCCGGTTCAACAGGTCGGCGATCTGAAACAGGTCGTGCGTATAGGCACCGCACTGAGTCCGGTTCAACAGGTCAGCGATCTCAAACAGGCGGGACGTACACAGATCGTACTGATCCCGGTTCAACAGGTTGCCGGTCTGAAACGGTTGGTACGTGTAGGCGTCGCCCTTGGCCCGTTTCAACAGGTCAGCGATCTGAAAAAATAAGTGCATACGGAGAACGTATCAAGCCCGGTTCCACAGGTCTGCGACCTGGAACAGGCGGCACAGATAGGTCATGCTCAGAGTTCCGCAGTAGATCCGACCCGACCTGAAGCAGGCGACAAGTCCAAATCCCACACCACGAGAACAAAGCGCAAACTAAGGGTGGGCACACGAGTCTGGAACAGCATGTCGGGCAACCATGACACCAAAAAATGCAGCGGCCGAACGGCAGCAGAGAGTATCCAGTCTGCTCGGAACAAACGCTGTGGTGTTTTGCGCTGAGTGGTGCCGAGCGTGGTGGCGAAAAATGGAGCCGGCCCGCGTCTTGTCTTCGGGGAGGGGGGGTCCAGGTCAGGTCCTATTTTGAAGGCAGCGTAGGGGGAGATTTTGATTTAGGTCGAGCGCCCCATAAAGAGCCACCAGCCGACCCGGCCAATCAAATGCCAGCCTCGCACGTGGCCAAGGTCCAGCTTTGCAAATGGAAACAGGAGCGCATCGTCAGGCCCCTATCAGCCCAGGCGACTCCAACACCAACTCGGAACGTTTGTTGGCGGCTGAATATCCCGGCCCACTGCAGGAAGACGAAGCGGCATCCGGTCTACGCCGTCAGGCCGCGACCGGATGCACCTGACGACAGACAGGTGCATCCGGTCGACGTTCCCCTCTGACAGACATACAGAGGGGGAACGTTCGCCTCTGGGACACGTGTCTAAAAGAGGAGATGTTTGTCGTAACTGATAGGCCACTGTGTAAATTCGGATGGTATTCATGCCGCATTATGCTCAAATCATGAATGCACGTCGGCGTTTCGTTACTTGTGGCCGGGAACTGTTCATTTAAGTCTCTGCGGTGATAGCGCCTCGTGCCCCACATTTCGCGCTTGAAGTCATTCTACCGACTTTTAGACAGCAGATCTTCGTTCGCCCCATACTGATGAAGTTCCATGCACTTTTACAGGTTTTTAGACGGTGGTTTCGACAGTGATGTTGCACCGCGAGATATGGCATGAACTCACCGCTAGCAAATCCGAATGACGTACTCAACTTGAGGTAACAGCATACGTGTAGGAAGGTCTCAGAAAGTGGGGTACCAAAGCCAATTTTGAAGTCGATTCTTTCCATGCATCGTCATAGGGCACATGTTCGGCATTCTCGGAAAGTGGGGGTGCCATGGCACCCATGGACTCTCCGTTCTTACGCCTATGGGTAAGAGGATGTGTTTATGGGCAGAAATACAATGTCCGTACTTTTTTTCGGGGCTTAATATGCCTTCCTGGCATAAATGACCGACTTTTCATCGAGTCGTAATCTATCTGAAATCCATTCACAATTAAACGAACCCTATCCGAGATCTTCTGATACCATGGTGAGAAATTTGAGTCATTTGCAAAGCCGTCAGATCTTGAGATATTTTCCTCTCATAATTTTTGGACTAAATGGAATCAATTTTTCTGTTTCAAATAAACAGAGCCCTGCCCCGTACACTCATCTAACTACACCATTATAATAATACCTATTAATGACTGTTTAATATACCCTAATGATCGCTGTCATGGTTTATAACACATCAGGAGTATCCATCTACTGCTCATTCCGGGATAACAATGTGATTTTTTCTCCTCAGTTCAGGCCGTAACTGTACAAATAAATCGGGACGTGCACCCTGTAAACAATGTTGTCAACATTTGCTGATGTACACTTGCCACACTGGTCAGATAAAAAGATACACGTTACCTCGGTTATGTTCTGATTTTTTTCATTTTGTTCTCATCGGCCTCAGGTCGCGAAAATAAAATACCGACCTAGTATGGTATAGACGGATTTGGGCAGATATCACACCAAACTGATGCTTGTCAGTTCAGTTTCCTTTTGCACGCTTAAGGACTGGGCAGCGGCGCATTCAGGGGAGGGAAATGGAACGAGGAAACAACAGAGCGATTTCCCCGTCAAGAGATCCCTTTCTATGCATCAATTTCATCGTTCCATGAATCCATTCATAGATACAACAATCCTCCATGCCCATGGATTCATCTTCGTCCTCACGATTCACCTAAGAAATGTACCATTTCTTTTCTGCGAGTTCCTAATGTCTTGCAGTTGACCTGTTTCCAACTAAAAAGCAAAAACGTTACGCCCAACGTGGGGCTCGAACCCACGACCCTGGGATTAAGAGTCCCATGCTCTACCGACTGAGCTAGCCGGGCTGCAACGACACTTCTGCCCAATGTCAATGCAAAGGAAAAATGCCACGTGTATTTCAATTCTAACTAAAAACACGGACCGCTGGTGCTATTTCATGAAAAAGTTGGCAGGGACCGGCAAGATTCTTTTCACCATTTCTTACAGGCATACCCATATACAACATATTAAAATTTGGAAACTGTTGAGTTAACCCACATACTCAGGGCAACTCACCCAAGTAGGGAAAGAACACAAAGTTGACTCAGTCCACATCTAGGTCAGAAAAGGTGCAGTTCTTCGGTGCCGAAGAACACCACAGAATACGAGCCCAAAAATATTCTACATTTCAAACATTTGGTCTTGTGCCCTGTCAAAAAGCTATACTATAACTACATCAACAAATTTCCAACTCTACAAGCAAATGGCTGTCTCCAATCAGTAAGAAGCAGGTATGATGTCATTACTGACTAACACCAAGAATGGCAAGTTTAACCTGCATTGCTCTAAGAAAACTTTCATATGACCAAATGAGAATTATACTTTGACACCAAGAACAAAAACCAAGTTTCCTTACCTGGTCCATCTGCTAGCAAGACAACTGGGGATCACTCACATCAAGCTGTCTGTGGGGACAGCTGGCCAGCATGACACCAATGGGTAGCAGGCCTATCCATCACTCTATGGGCCCACGCGGGCGTCGAAGCGTGCCACACGCTCACACACATACACGGCTGGGTCAGCCCCAGCACCAGTCGGCGGTCGCGGCCGGCCCGCCGGCGGCCCTTACCGCGTGGTACCCGTTGGCCAGCGCCAGGTCGGTGGCCGTCTGGCCGCTCAGATTATAGATGGCGCCGCCTGCACCAGCCTCCACCAGGTAGCGCACGATGTGTCCGTGGCCGCGACTTGCGGCGTGCATCATAGCCTGCCGGCGACAGCAGGAGGGGTGAGGGGGGAGGGTCGTCTGATGAACGGAGAAGGTCGTCCGACCATACAATGACTGGAATTCAGACACAATACATCTGAACATGGGAACAATCGAGGGATAACACGGCAATGACATACAAATTACATTATTGGTACGTCAGTTCTGATTTCCGAGATCTATGTGTAAATGACAAAAAAAATGCCTACAAAGAGCTACGTTACAGAATAAGCCAAATCACACCTCATCCGTCGCAGAAGCCTGTTCAAACTTATGTCGTCAGTGCTGACAGCTGAAAGATATATGGCACAAAATGCTCAAGTGCGAGCAGGGGCGCGGGAACTCCTCCACAGTTTGAGGGGCAATGACGCATTTCGAGTCAATCCTTTCATGTCAACACCCATAACATAGCGTCAATGTTCAATTCAAAAAAAGTGGGGGGGGGGGCGGTCCCCTCCCTGGTTTCCCGCGCCTTTGTTTGCCAGCTGACAGGAGCGGCAGGTGCAAAGCCACGAGCCTGGGTAGAAAGAGGGGTGCAGCATCGTAAAGACGATTCCAATCGAATGAATGTTATTCCACCTCATTCTTGATGCACACGGCCGAAATCTGCTGTAGTATGGCCTTGCTGGTGGGACAGGGTTTATAAAATCTCGAGCAAAATGAGCACGGCAGGGACTTATCTGAGCTGGGATCGACTCGCATTATGTTGGAATGGGAACGCAACTAACGAAATAACCAGGTACACCGAGAACAATCTGGATCGTTGTACAGCATCCCACCAATGATGTTGCTGGGCCCTGAACCACTTTCAGACTATGACTTTGAACGGCACGCAACTATGAGTATGTTTTGTGCAGTAATAAATAGAAAGTCGGCTCTTAACCGATGGATCACTCCTGGTATCCACATTTTCCCGGATAATCACTTAAATCTAACATCCCCACGAGATACAAAGCAGGCAGAGCCTATGATTTCTGGCACACTTTCATAAAAAGAAAAATTGGGGTTGAAAGAGATGCGACCCACATTCTTTACATCTCAAGGGAAAAAAAGCATCAGACCGATATGTGGGACAGCACAGCCGGACCTTCCGGTGGCCGTCCCGCGGGACGTTTAGTCCCTGGCAGCCCTCCCGGCCTGGCCCGGTCTGGCCACCCACCGTCCAGCCCATGGTGTCCTGCCGGTCGGGCTCGGCGCCGGCGGCCAACAGTTGGCGCACCACGCCGCTCTTGCCCTCCTTGGCGGCGTAGATGAGCGGCGTGCAGCGGTGTCTGTCGGCAGCCGAGACGGTGGCGCCGGCCGTCAACAGTGCGGCCACCACCTGGCCGGCCGACTCCTCCCGGTAATGGGACGAACAGCAGACCGCCATCAGAGGGGTGTACAGATCTGGCAGCACATAACACAGGTCAGCAGAAAAAACACAGACCATCAGGGAATGTACAGATCTGACAGGAGGCAACACAGGTCAGCGAAGACACAGATCGTCAGAGGGGTGTACAGATCTGGCAGCAGGTAACACAAGTCAGTGGAAAAACACAGACCATCATACACCCTTGTGCACATTAATTGACTCAAACACTCAAAACAATAAAAATTATGGTTTTTGTCAAAATAATCGTTTATTCGCATAATTTCTTCTTATTTTTTTCACATTTTAATACGTAGTATGACCACCTTTATTGTCTATCACTTGTGAAACCCGCTTGGGCATGAAATCTGTCAAGTTTTCGCAGTTTTCTTTTATCTGTTCGTCGTGGTACCAGACCTGAATTATTGCTTGTATCAGCTTGGTTTTGGTTGTACAATGCTTTTTGCGGAGACGAGTCTTTATGACAGACCATAAATTTTTTGCAAGATTTAAATCCGGCGAGTTTCCCGGCCCGTTCAAAACATTTATCTTGTTTGTTTTGAAAAAAATTGGTCACAATCTTCGACGTATGGCAAGGAGCCAGGTCCTGTTGAAAACCCCTGAACCATCTGGAAACGCCTTCTGCATGTCTGGAATCGCCTTTCTCCGTATCACGTCGATGTATTGGGCAGATTTCATCATTCCTTCGACAGGATGAAGTGATCCCACGCCACGGAAACTGAAACAACCCCAAAACATTTTCTTTTCGGGGTGTTTCACGGTTTGGTTGATGTGACCTTCACGGACTTTCTCACCAGGAGAGCGTCGGACATGTTCACTCCTCTGTTCCTGAACGAAAAATGGCTTTCGTCCGAAAACATGACCTTCCTTTGTCCAGTGCCGGTACTTTTTTGCCCATAGCAAACGTTTAGCCTTCATTTTTTCTGTAAGAAGTTGTTTTTTTAGTGGTCTGTGAGCCCTCCGACCGGTCTCTAGAAGCCTCTTTCGAACAGTGCTCGAACTCACACAAACTCCACTTCCGGCTAGATCTTTTTGCAGATCATCACTAGTCTTTCGAGGCGCAAGTTTGCTTTGACGTATCAAATACAGATCATCTCTCGGCGTCGTTTTTCGTTTTCTTCCACAATTGCCTTTTCGTTTTGGTGACAGAGATCCAGTAGTAACTCCTTGTTTTATAATCCCTGAGACTGAGCGCTGACTGACACCAACTATCTTAGCGATCTCTCTCTGTGACTTCTCAGAATGTTTGAATAAAGAAAAAATCTTCGTCCGATTCCTAGGCGTGATGTCCACTGTGTTAGAGCTGTTGTGTGTGTGCGATGAATGCTCAGTGAATCAATGCCGATGACGCAATGACGTGTATTGCATCAGCCAACTAAAGTTCGCGCATGCGCAGTACACACTGGTTCCAAACTCACTTTGGAAAAGCTCTTACAAAAGCCTACGAACAAACATTGTTAAAAAACATGACTATGATAGTGGAAATCATTGTGTGATTGTATAACAAAACAGTATCTTCGAAAAACATGGAAAAACTGTACTGATTCAATTACTATGCACAAGGGTGTAGGTGTGTACAGATCTGGCAGCAGATAACACAGGTCAGAGGAGAGACAAAGACCATCACAGGGGTGTACAATTCTGGTAAGTAAAACGTAGGTAACAGAGGTCAGAGGAGAGACACAGATCATCACAGAGGTGTACAGATCTGGCAGCAGGTAACACAGATCAGAGGAGAGAAACAGATCATCACAGGGGTATACAGATCTGGCAGGAGGTAACACAGGTCAGAGTAGAGACACAGATCATCACAGGGATGTACAGATCTGGCAGGAGGTAACACAGATCAGAGGAGAGAAACAGATCATCACAGGGGTATACAGATCTGGCAGCAGGTAACGCAGGTCAGAGGAGAGACAAAGATCACCACAGGAGTGTACAGATCTGGCAGGAGGTAGCACAGATCAGAGGAGAGACACAGACCATCACAGGGTGTACAGATCTGGCAGCAGGTAACACAGGTCAGAGTAGAGACAAAGATCATCACATGGATGTACAGATCTGGCAGCAGGTAACACAGGTCAGAGTAGAGACACAGATCATCACAGGGATGTACAGATCTGGCAGAAGGTAACACAGGTCACAGGAGAGACACGGACCATCAGAGGGGTGTGCAGGTTTGGCGGGAGACAACACAGACCACTAGAAGGGTGTACAGACCCAGCAGGAGAGACACAGATCACGGGTCAGACATAGGTCAACACAGGTCAGAGGAGAGACACAGACCATCAGAGAGGTGTACAGATCTGGCAGGAGTTAACACACGTAAACGTAGACACAGACCACAAGAGATGTATGCATGCTTGGCAGGAGGTAAAACAGGTCAGCAGAGAGATACGGTGAGATCATGTGAAACAGTAAATGAGCGAAAACGGTAATTTGTCGACAATATCGCATCCCATTTCACATCACATCTACTCCAGAAACCGGCTATATTCGCGCATCCACAGCACGCCAAGGCGGGGCATGCGTGACTCTCCGGCAGCACTGTTACCTTTGTGGGCGTTTACATCGGCTCCCTGTTCGATGAGATACTTGACGACGGCTGGCGTTGAAGCTGCGCATGCGCACAACAGCGGTGTCCAGTTGTTCTTCAGCAGCTGGTTTACAGATATACCTGGTGCAGGAGGGGTCGTATCGGCTGGTGTCGTGATTCTGCACCACCACATAAACGTAGAATAAAAACTTCGTATCACTTGTCTATGTGGCTCTGTGGTTAAATGGCCAGCGCATACATTTCAGTTTTTCGAGGCAGAAGACGGGGCTGAAAACGTCCTGCTTTGTTATGATGCTGGAGACAAGACTTCCGGAATATGAATGCAGCTCGAATCCTTTTGGTACGCCTTCTGATCCCCGTAGCTGCAGTCAGCAACATCGTCCACATTGTAATTCACCTCCATTCATGGACCTCAACCAAAAACTTGAAGGATCCCATAGTTCATCGATGACATACCGTTACCCAATAAAGAAGTCGGATAACATACGTTAAGACGAAATTAAACTTAGTGCCACAGCGCTATAGCTGGAGTCTAAGCTCAAATCAATTATCCAATGGGCCAAAAAACACAACAGAAAGATTCGGTGGTTGACATGCCAGGTGAATCAACAGAGATGATTTTGTGGGCAAAAGGCTCAGAGGTTGAGAGACAAGACAAAGTGACAGAATCCAGTATTTTTCTTTAGAGTGCCGGGCTATATTTCATATGTTACACCACATGTTTTAAGTTAACGTTTGTATGCTTCCCGTCCTAAGGAAACAAAAGAATAGTGCGGTAAAACAACTTATACCCAGTTAGCCTGGGCCGCACAACCGGCAACGCCAAGAGAGTAGTATCTCTACTGGTTCAGGCGACCTCAAGTGTGACAAACAGGCGGCGTGACTCCGGCCACACGATGACTCTCACCTCAGTCCAGCTGAATACTGTCCACCTACGCCCTCCTAAGAGCCGACGGGAACTATTTCCAGACATCATATTTGTGTAGTCAAAAAAACACAGCAGGCTTGTCGGCAGGATGAGACACGCGGGGTTGGGTGTCCAGGGGGAGAACAACCGTATAGGACGACTCAACACTCCATGGTTTTGATATGCACAATAGGAATAATACTTGAAATACGAGGCGGGCCGAGCCAGGCCATTCGGAACTCAAGGGTCGGAACTTCAGTGGTCCTGTCGCGCACAGCACAGGGATCGTCCCACGGATCGGACACCCAAAGCGGGAGAACTAAGCACTTTTACGAGACCGCAACGCAGAGCGGGCGGGGTGAGCAAATGAGCAAATGATACTTCTCCTCCGCGCCCGGCCGACCGACCTTGATTGACCAGGATCTTGACGTCGGCTAGACTACCCTGGCCGATGGCCGCGCGGAAGTCCTCCAGCGGTGGGGCGCAGTGGTCGGCGCGCCGCCGCGGCCGCGCCAGGAACGCCGGCACACCGTTCTCCTGCTGACAGACGGAGCAGCGCGGCGTCAAGGGGCGGGACAGCGGCGTCAGAGGGCTGGAGAGCGGCGTCAGAGGGAGGGAAAGCGGCATCAGACGGCGGGACAGCGGCCTCAAAGAAAGGATCGTCAAAGGACCGGGCACCCCAGGAGACGGTAGAGGGAGAAAGCGGCATCAGACGGCGGGACAGCGGCCTCACAGGGCTGGAAAGTGGCGTCAGAGGGAGGAACGGCATCGTCAGAGGACTGGACACCGACGTCAGAGGGCGGGAGAGCGGCGTCAGAGGGCGGGAAAGCGGCGTCAGAGGGCAGGACAGCGGCGTCAGAGGGCGGGACAGCGGCGTCACAGGGCGGGACAACGGCCTCACAGGGCGGGACGGCAGCGCTAGACGGCAGGACGGCGCAAAAAACGTAACTGTTAGTTCTGCTGTGTCGGGTCAAATGGATGTTGATGACAAGAATCTCGCTTCTTTATACGTTTTGGCGTTTGGTCCGAATAATCCAAATTTAGCTTGTCACGTCACTTCTGAGCAAGAATTACGATTTTCCACAGCTTGCCGGAGTACCACGCTGACCTGAGCCTATTTGCTAACCTGTGAGGCGTGCCCGACGAGCTGCTGCTTGGAGGCGTGATTTGTCGGCGGTGGTGATAAAGCCATCACGAGTCCATCGTCTGAATCAGACTCTGAGTCTGAGAGGCCGGCAGGACGTCCTCCTTGCATCAGAGGCATACTGGTGCCTGAATAACAAACACCAGGAATTGATGTTTGTCAGCCAGCATAGGAAACATGACGTATGCCACAACTTCTCATTATTACAATAGCTTTTTCAGTCGGACTAACACTGCACCATGTATGGCCCGATACACATTTTATGGCCCGGCCCGCCGGGCGCGGACGGCAGGGTCGAGTGCCAGCGGGCGGCGACTGCCGAATTCGGCACTGTTCGCCACGTTTTTAATAATATTTAATTAATAATAATAAAAAACAGTAATAATCCTGTCGCGCGACGTGCATGCGATCGTGAATTAACACAAAACAACCCACACTACTACACACTTTAAATAATCTACAGCTTACGAAAGGGTCACATTTCGTACCATCTTTATGGGCACTGTGAAAATTAAGATCCGATCATTCACTCTCAAGATCAATGGAGAAAACCATTTAACCTCATCGGTCCCAGTTGGCGGAATACCCCACCCGGCGTCAGGTTCTCAATAGAGTTAGTTAGTTAGTTCTCAGTAGAGCTTCTCAGTAGAGTTACTTTATATAGGCATATTTCTGCATTCCATGTTACTGCTTGCATATAATGTTCGTTGGTAAGCAGCAGCGCCGATTTGCATTCTTTCCAGAGGACCCTGGTCCACCCAATGTTTATGGACTCCTCAATGCTGGTTTGGGCACCCCTAATATTTTCTGCCAGTTTTAAAGGGGAATTGGTAATAATAACGAAAAGAATGGCGGCAATAGACAAGAGATAAGCAGAAAGTAACGAATAGAATCTGCAGCAATCAGTATATATCTACAGCATCTATCTATCTTTCCATGTTATATATATATATATATATATATATATATATATATATATATATATATATAAATATATATATATATATGGGGATAAATGCAATTTTTGATTCCAGAAATAGTGGCAAAAAACTTATAAATATCTGTTGGTCAAAATAAAGCGGGCTAGTCCGTTCCACATTTTGAAAAAAAGAAATCCGAATTTTGGTGGGGGGCCTAGGTTGTCGGGCCCTCGGCTCGGCGCCCCCTCCCCAATCATATACAGAAATCAACGCCTCTAGGTTTGTTTAGTAGATCAATTGCCATATATGCCATTAAAATCCATATTACTTTACAGAATGCATAATATGGTCATCTGGATGTAATCCCTAGGTTCTACACATTTGATCTGAATGCTCTGCTACGGCATTTTGGAATCAGAGCTCGTGCTGAACAGTGCTTGTTGTATGGACTCTGGTTCCCACAGCCGATCGCGCAATTCCGGGTTAACAGCATACTTCTGAGGTGAAAGTTTACCGTGCCGACACGAACGACACGGTCGCGCTGTTGCCAATGCCCCACTGTATTGGTCAGTTGCCAGGTGACCTGCCATAGAAATAGCGAGCGCCGAGGTGAATCAAATTTACCTTGCCAGGGTGGGGAAGGTGCCAAACGCTCCGGGATTATTATTGTCAACGTCCATGTAATTCAAGCAACAAACTCAAACCCAAAGCTACTTAGCAAGATTCATGATTGACAGTTAGCATAACATGCCTTTTGTTTTGTTGGTGGTGACACAATGATAAATGCCACTATCATATGTTAGGATGAGAAATCGAAATCGGACGTCGATTACTTCAAACAACCGGACCACGCACTCTGGATATGGTGACAATGATAAACACCAGAACACGGGGAAAGGTTGATCTTTGGTCAAACGAAGGCAACCATGGCGTTCCAAGCATTTCTTCATTCCCAAACACCGACGAAGATTTCGCGTTGTGGCTCCTATAGACAAACGACCATAATGCATTGGGACAAATTGCAATTCACCACAATGTATCCCTGCTGCTTTAAAGTAAATGACTGAAGACCCACTGATATGAAACTTCAGTCACCACTCATGAATGCTTTCTCATCCTGCTATATAAGTAATGTTTCAGCTTACCTTAGGGGTAACAATCCTTTCATGATGGTAAATAACACTTATGAGACTCAAGCATGCTTGTGGTACATGCAAGTAATTGTCCAGTGGACAGTACCTGTTCCACACTTGCCTAATCTTATTTTTTTCACATCATTTTAGATAGGTGGCAAACAGGTATATGTGGGAAACCACCAGCTGAAAAGTAGTATCTTTGTTCATACTCTATGTACAAGTATTAATTTTTAGCAAGGCTGCATTTACTAGTACCTAAGCATAGTCACATCAAATGGGAGGAGCAACACAGATATCAGCATCAATGATCTACAGTTCATATTGTACAACCCTCTAGTCACTCATAAAATGTGTTATGTACTTTTCTGGTTTGTCTCTCATTTGCACTTCAGCATTACCATTTGTATGACTCTTAAATCTACCCAGAGAGCATGGAGAACATTTAATGACAGCAGCATGCACATGTGAAAAAGATTCGGCCTTTGGCCATTTTACTTAACAGCCAGAGCTCATTCGGGCAAATAGCAACTTGCATCAAGGGATTGTGGTGCCTTTCCTAGGCACTACATTGCAAATATTTGCTCTTTGATGTCTCTGTCATCATTTGGGGAAAAAGGACTGCCAGAATGCATCATGGTCAATTTCTTTTGATTAAAGGTTAATCTTCCTTCTTATTGGGATGTTTGGTAATCTCATGATGTCCAGAATGCAGTCTGGTTGTATGGAACAACCAAGGGCTGATTCCAGTCTCTTAGCCTAAACATACATGACAGTGATTCGCTGCGGTCCGTGGGTCAGGATACTAGGTAGAAGTCTTTTGTCTTTCATTCAGTTTGGGTGAGAAAAGTGACACAGATCTGCATACTTGAAAACCAAACATACAGCTATGTGGCATTAATTTCTGGCACGCATAAATAAATAAATAAATAAATAAATACATTACCAATGGTAAAAGAATAAAACACAGGAAAACTTGAAAGCATCAGCTTTGTATTTATAAAGAAACTAAGTGCATGTCTTTGCAAAAAAACCTTTTCAACTTAAATTAAGCTTTAAGAAGTATGCAGAAATGCTAGAGCACCAGGAGTGCTATATGGAAATTGCATGTATAACCAACAGAACTTGCCCTGGTTGATGGCTATTGACATAACAATGCATTGACTATTGATATAATAATGTCATTGTGTGTTGTGCTATTGACATAATAATGTGTATGTGCTGTGGACTGAGCCTTTGTTGTATTCTGATATCTTAACATAGGGCCTGGGATTGTTGACTGGATACAAGTTCTCCAAAACAAAAGTGGGTCCCATTTATGATTTTCAGATAGACAGCTGAAGAAAAAGAACAAAAGCAATGTTCATCACCACCAACTGCAACAGCCTTTGCTTATGCTGGGATGTAGCAGGCCATTTTGGGCAAAACAACCAGAAAGAAACAATTACAAATGTAGATGGGCATGCTTGGACTGGGAGGGGGGGGGGGGCACCTGACTACCAGCACCAATTCTTGAACTTTGGGATGCCTACAATGCAAAACAGCCCTACAGTTTTCAGGTTCAGACCTCTGGCCTTTTTGGACTTCATGTTCTGCTCGATAAGAGTAAACTAAGTTGTTCCAATCAGTTTGTACACACAAAGCACAAAAGGAATTCCAAGAAAATCCGTAATGGTATCCAAAGTCCAGAAAGCCATTAATATTGCTTTGACCAGAGATGCTGCATTAACTTCATACCTAGCACGACTGCCGAAATAGATGGGAGCACATAACTTCCTTAGACATTGTCGAATTCTTGATATACAACAGCCGCAATCTGACAGTTATCAGCATGCTAGCGATATCTCATCGCGCAAGGAAGGCAGACTAATATCTTCCCATCGCCAAACCGCGAACCAGCGGTAACGTTTTGGCAAACAGTTCCTATGTTGCCTACTGAAAGGATTCATCTTTTGAAATACCCCGTCCAAAAAACGGGTTGTTTTCTCAGTACCTTGCAATCCCTTATCACCCGCGTTCTTAACACCCCTTGCGTGAAAACTCGTGTTAAGCGCGAGCAACATTGGTTCATCCAACATCAATGCGTCATTAACGACTCATCATAGTCAAATTGACTGTGATATCCAATTATATATCAATTCTTGGTAGTTTTCGACAGTCTTGAAAACTCATGTGATGGATAGGAATTAATGATAAAAACCATTTATTTATTCTTACTTATCTTCTTTTCCACCGGCTTTAAGGAATGGTCTTCTCCGCAAAGCTAAATTATATCTCGCTTCCAAACACAGATGTTTTCAATTCGCGCATGCGCACTCGTGCGCCATTTTGCTATCGGGAACGGGCTTCGCCTCTTTCTCTGTTTTTGAGTTATTGTTTGAGAAAAAAGGGTAAGGGATAGGGAACAGAACCATCCCATTTTTGCTCTTTTCTCCCCTAAAGTACCGATGCCTGTGATTCTAGCAAGTCGATCGAAGCGGTAGGCATAGTAGGGTGTAGTAGGACCAACGAGAAAGGTAGGTCAATTTTTCGTAAGTTGCAGGCGTCGTTGCTTTTCTGCTAGGATTCTGGATACCAGTAAAGGCATGAGAACATAGCAGAACTTTTACCCGGTGTCACTTGCTTCAGATTTGAGTTGCTCGTATCCTTTGTCGCCTTCATGTGCAGGCACACCCAAAAGCGTCGCGATTGTCTCTGTTTGAACTCTTCGTGCGTGATGAGAAAGAACATTGAATTTTAAGTGTTGTAAGGCACAAATGATGATATAGGCAATGGAGCAACAATTATGTTTTTGGGAAACTTTTGCATCCAAAGTGACTGCTTGCTTACTTTAATGCCCCAAGTGACTCCTTGATGTGTACACTGCTGTATTGGATGCCATTAATGGTTTTGTTTTGGGAAACATGTAGTAAAACTATTTGCTACTCATTTTTGGTCAGTTCATTTGAGTGTGAAGGGTCAGGATGTCTTGATTCCTGCATGGAGTCTTAATGGTTGTGATGCTTTCTCTAGGCTTTGTATAAATATCAGTGATATCAGTCTTGGTTGGTTTTTCAGAGATAGTTAATTAACAAAATAACTAATGTAGAGTGCATGTTCATCATTTTAATGAATTTTTTTGTTTTCCATAAACATTTGGCCTGAAACTCTGTGTGTGACAACACAATGAAATCACATGGGTCTGTGTCTTTAATGTGAAGCCCACATCTTCCAGCTCTATCTGTGGCCAGAACACTAAGAGGATGGGAAGATATTTGAGCGTATTTTGAAGTGCATGCACATCTACACAAAACATTTCATTTTCTTGCATCCCGTGCCATAAAATGACAAATGCTACAGCTTCCTCCTTGTCAACTTGACATGTGGGAAGTAAGCCATCTGGTTATCTGAACAGTGCTTTACATGCTTTATTTCAGTTGTGGATATAACCAGAAACTCTTCTCTTAAAACTCCTAAAACTCTTCATTAAATGCAGTGGAGACAAGTTTATGCAGAAATGCTCAAAAAGTCTTAAATAACCTTGGCATTGAGCTGCAGATCTGATTGTAGAGGAAAATTTGATATTCTGGATTCATAAGGCTGTGATGCATTTTTTGTTGAACATATTTAATGACAAGAATATTTCCCATGTCATAGGCAGTAGAATGTGGTTGACATGGACTGTTGACTGTTTTTCCAAACATCTTGCCTTGCTGCACATACTTCAAAGAATGTTAGAATGAATTATGATAGTTTAAGTTAAATGTGGCTCTAATTGTTAGGAAGACCTTGTGCCTGAAAGAAATCATTCAACCTGCTTTGAAATCTTTTGTGAAGTTGGAGCTTTGTGTACTTGTTTAGGAATCCTTGTCAACTATAGTTCCAAGAAATAATGTGTTTATTGTGTGTTGAATTACATGTGATAGGATAATGATTTGTGTGATGTGTTCATGTGGATGTACTGCAGTTCTAAAGAATAGTTGGCCACAATATGCCAAGTAAATTATGATGTAATTGTGACATGCTTCACTGAACTGTTATTAAATTTTGTCTTTCAGGTGAAAGGGCTTCCAGGTGTGTGAGGGAGGGTTTTTTACCACCACGTACTCAGGAAGCTGGCACCATAGGGTCCCGGGCCATGCCAACGCCCAGCAGCAGGTAAGACTTATGCTGCCTTATGAATGGTGCCTGTCTCATAGCTCTTTCTTTGCATGGATGATTAACTGGTTATTGGGCGTTTTTGGGGCTTCTGTTTCTATGAGCTTCACTTTCTGTCTAAGCTTCACTTTGTTGACTGTTGTACTGCCTAGGATCTTTGTGCTGGGTTGTGATGGAAGTAGGAATGTTGAATGTGGTGGTTGGATACAGTCATCTCTTAGTGGCCTGTTGTTGAGGCATTTTTAAAATTCAAAGGTATATTGTCCAATATGCTATTCTCACCATGGTGATGGATGATATTAAGTATGGTTACTTAGCAAAACCCAGACTTAAAAAGCATCTTCTGACATAAGCAGCTGATCATCAGGCCTTTACCCTATGGCTTTGTTATGGCCAGTTATGCTCTTGTCAGTCTTGTAATGCTTTGCTGTGACAGCTTTTTCCCATTGTGTGATATGCAAATAATAACCATGACATGGATGTGCTCTAAGCCCTAAATATACAGGTTTTCTTGCAATAGGCAGAATTCCTCATTCTGATGTTCCTGCATACACATGCACTGCACTCTGCATCATACTGCTTGCTGCCCATTCTGGCTCACAATATTTCCTGATATTTCCATTGGCATCATCTATCTGGTCGTGCTTTCCCTGCCTACCGTTGACATCGGCGGGTAGACTGGCAGCCGTGTCTCCGTCACTGCTGACCTGTGGCCCCCAGCCTTATGCTGCTGCTGACACTTAAACCTCTCGTACTCTGTCACTGTCAGCGTCCGTTTCTTCCCGTCCTTCGCCGTCGCCGCCAACTTCGAACGCGTTCCCTGCGCCGTGCTGCCACTGTCTGCATTTGCCCCCGCCCGCCGAATTTTGGGCGCCGAATGACCCTGCAGTCGGTGCGCCCCTAAGCCCCAATAACCAACCAACCAACCCCCGCCCGCCCTGGCCGTCGCTGCCAATATCTTCGCCTCGGCTCCTCGCTGTGACCGCCGGCGCGTGATGGCCGCTCACGGGCTGCTCGGTCGTCAGGGCGGGCAGTCTGAAGGACCCGGAGATCGCTGAGCTGTTCGAGCACGATGACCCGGAGCGGGTGTTTGAGGACCTGCGCGAGATCGGCCACGGCAGCTTCGGCGCCGTCTACTATGCCCGCAATGTCATCACGAAGGAGGTGAGTCCGAGCCCGTGGCACCACGTGCGAACGGAGGCTGCCCTGCCAGTGTGATCGCCGGGGAGGTGGTCTCGTCCCCGTGACCCGCCGCGTTAAGATTGTGGAGGCCGGTCGGCGCGGTGCTGGTAATGTAGCGGTGGCTGCGGATTGTTTGCCGGCGGTGTAGCCGCGGGGAGCGCAGGAGCCGGCCGCCGGTGGCAAGGGCCGGGACTGCGCGCCGTCTGGGTTGGCGCCCGAGGCAGCGCGCTTCCTGACGGATATTGCGCGTTGATTGGCGCCTTCCGGTCGGGCCGCGCCGGACGTGGGGATCACGACGTCGATCGGGGTCTGTCTGGCAAGCCGCGGCTCACGGTCACTGCAGGCAACAGGGTGACCGAGGTCCGAACGGTCGGGCCCACTGGCCACCAACTCAGAACTGAACGATGGGCGGGGAGAAGGGAGGTGCCGTGGCCACCGTTTGCAGGGCGAGGCCGCTGTCCGCACCACGGCCGGCCGGCCGTCACGGCGTCCGTCACGTACCACGCCGCGTTGTCAGCCTGACCCGGGCTGTCGCGGCGTCCGTCACGTGACACACATGCCGTGTCGTCCGCAGGTGGTGGCCATCAAGAAGATGTCTTACACGGGCAAGCAGAGTGCCGAAAAGTGGCAGGAGATCCTCAAGGAGCTGCGCTTCCTGCGCACATTGAGCCATAAGAACACAGTCGAGTACAAGGCATGCTACCTGAAGGACCACACGGCCTGGGTGAGTCGGGCGCGGCCAGCCCGGACCCGGGACGGGCCAGTCTGTGCCATTTCTGTCGATGTAAACGTTTCACCGCCACGTGGCTCCGGGGAGTTGACGGATCAACAGGTGGCAGACTGTTCATTGACGTTGTTCCGGACAGGCGTCTACGCTGAGGTCGGTGCGTTGGTCTTGTCTTGTGTTTTTGCGGTGTTTGCCGTTTGGATATGAGCAGTGCAGCGGATTACATGGAATGCCTGTGACCTTACTCATCCCTTGTTCCCTGAAATGGCGATGATGCGGTGTTTCCGGGACCGGAACATATGCGACTATGAATACCGGACAATGTTAGATCAGTTATCTTCGTGAATGTCTTTTTCCTATTTCCTTTTCCATTTCAAGACCAGAAGTAATGTAATCCTTGCTTCCGTCATGTGATCTTGATTTTCGTGGTATGTGGTGGCTTGGACTATTAATGGCCTGCTTGTGGATAGCTGATTGATTGCGTACGACATCTGTTCGGTCCCTGTGATTCGTTCAATTTGAGTTTTACGGCGGACACTCGGCGATAACCAGCCTGCTGAGTTGGACGTGACGTGCATGTGTCTGGCGTACCTCCTGCGGTGTACTTCCGTCCCGTCACGGAACAGGAGAGCCCCGTCCACCTGCGGTGGCCCGCGACAGACGGGCGCCGCTCCGTCCTGTGGAGCGTTCCCCGGAGTGTGGGGAGCCGGCTGCTCCGGCCGACCGCGGCGACTGGTGTCCGCGTGCCGGCAACGCTGTGTAGGGGATCCGCCGGCCGGCTCAGGACGGTGATTCACTGCCGCCGCCGCTCACGGCGGCCCAGGTCGGCGCCCGGGCCGCCGACTGGTGCCGGTGGAGGAGGACTGCCGTCACCGAGGCTGCAGATAACTACTGGTCCCCCACTCCCCACCGCCCGCGCCGATTGTGACGGCTCTGCTTCCGGTCTGGGAGGGGAGATTCGGGGATGCTGCGTGTGTCCGCCCTCGCCGGTTGACGAGCGAGGCGTTGACGCGACCTTGTGTCGGCCAGTTCGTGATGGAGTACTGCCTCGGCTCGGCGTCGGACATCATCGAGGTGCACAAGGCGCCGCTGAAGGAGGACGAGATCGCCGCCATCACGCAGGACGTGCTCAACGGACTCGACTACCTCCACTCGATGGGCAAGATCCATCGGGACGTGAAGGCCGGCAACATCCTGCTCACCGAGGTCGGCCACGTCAAACTGGGTACGACGCTGCCGTGCGCAGTCCCGTCTGTCGTCTGTCGGCGACTGCCGGAGCGCTGCGGACGGCGGCCAGCCTCGAGTTCTGTCGTCCCGCCACCGTTGTCACCGCCGCCGCTGCTTTGGACATCTGACCGCATTTGCAGAATTCGCTAACGAGATTAATCAGGGCTTACTGCTGTGACGTAGAGTTCGTGCCGTATCGAATTGCAGCTCGAGCTCGGCCAGCGTCGAATATAGGTGTGAGCATTTCGAGACACAGTCTGCAAAAGACGCTGATGAGCCATCCGTGGAACATCCTGCTCGAAGGCTGTGTCACTCGCCTCGAGAACAGTCTGCGTGCTAGCCTGTTCCGACTGGTGCCTGGCCGGCCTTTCCGGCACCCACCTGAACGTAAGACGAGGCGCGTTACGCCGCGTCCGTTAACTGACGCCGACGTTTTTCCTGCTCCCTGCAGCCGACTTTGGCTCTGCCAGCCTTAAGTGTCCGGCCAACAGTTTCGTGGGCACTCCGTACTGGATGAGCCCCGAGGTGATCCTTGCCATGGACGAGGGACAGTACGACGGCAAAGTTGACATCTGGTCGCTGGGTATCACGTGCCTAGAGCTAGGTGGGTACGGAGCCGGCTGACGCCAGGCCTGCTCTCCTGTCACGTCAGGCAGACAGGCATAGGA
Organism: Capitulum mitella; assembly: GCA_030062745.1. Lineage (NCBI taxonomy): Eukaryota > Metazoa > Arthropoda > Thecostraca > Pollicipedomorpha > Pollicipedidae > Capitulum > Capitulum mitella. The sequence continues at coordinate 20,871,453 of CP099844.1, read as the reverse complement.
AGCTGAGAGTGGTGCTGTGATGGGCGTTTTTGTTTGGCGGTCAGAGTACGTGCACTGTATTGATATGGTGTCATGAGGTTGATGACCTTTCTCAGTTAGTGATTGGGAAACTGGCAAACAGCACATAAAGCATTAATTGAACATTTGTATACGATAGGTTCGACCCGTCTCGAGTGAGGACTGTTTGACCGTCTCCCAACCCTGCCCTTCCCAGCCATGGTGTACAGTATGCGAACTTTATTTTGTTCAGTTTGGTTTTGGGCGGCCCATTTAATAACGAATCGACCATCTTAAGCGTAGTGATTGTCGGGACCATCGCACGCTGATGCTCCAGCCGGTGCGGCACGGGTGGCGCCCGTTCTTTGTTTCGGGAACTGGGTGGTTAGTTTGCTGCCGATTGCTCTGACTTAAACGACCCGTCCCGTTGCCTGCCCCGGCTTTGCGTCGTGTGTCTCGGCTCTGTCAAACAACGGGCAGTCAGCTGAGCTGTGTCGTCGTCACTGACGGGGCCGATGATGGTAACCACACTCAGTGCCGCGTACGAACGCTGTTTGACAGGGCAGCGCAACCACCCCGTATCCCAACACGTGCCGGCCGGTAACGGCCTATCTGTGCCGGCAGCCGAACGGAAGCCGCCCTACTTCAACATGAACGCGATGAGTGCCTTGTACCACATAGCGCAGAACGACAGTCCGACGCTGACGTCACGCGGCTGGTCTGACGTGTTCCGGCACTTCGTCACCCTCTGTCTGATGAAGGACCCCACCGACCGGCCCACTGCCAACCGACTGCTCTCGGTACGTGCCTCCGCCTGCTCTGTGCCCGCCACCCGTCCGTCCTGTCCGTGTCTGATATGACGATTATGTCTCGTGATGCATGACTGCCATGTATTACGGGGCTTGGTATGACAGTCAAATGTTGAAGCGCGCCTTGGGTTTATTTCGGTGGCCGTGAGATTCGCTGCAGGCAACCATCGAGCTGCAGCTCAGTGATGCGATGGGGCGTCTCCGTAGTGCGGTGCCGTGCAGGCGGCTCCTTTCGCCGTTCGTCCGTGCATGGCCGCTGCTGTGCTCTGTTTCTGCATTGCTTCGTCATGCCTTTCCAATGCTTTGTCTGCCTCAGCACCGTTTCATGGTGGGTGACAGCTGCTGTACTCTGCCTCAGCACCACTTCATCGTACGGCCACGCTCCCCAAATATCATCCTGGACCTGATCGCCCGCACCAAGGCGGCCGTCCGTGAGCTGGACAACCTCAACTACAAGAAGATGAAGAAGATCCTGATGGTGGAGACAGAGACTGAGAGCACAGTCGGCGACTTAGAGGGTGAGCGAGTGAACGTCACGTCCAGGGTGACGACCTGTGACTGGTCGCGCTGGTCGACAGGAGGAGGGGATGATCGTGGGCGGTTGTTGTGTGTGCTTGGACGCCATAGCAATTTGAGGAGTTTGTCCTGAGCATTGAACAACATTGAGGTTGTTGTTTTTCAGATGCATCAGAATCGTTGCCTTTATGGACGTCGCATGCTTATTGGTGGTCCCTTTTCATCAGTGTTTAACTGACTTCCTCCCCAGTTGGAAACAGTGGATCGTAGACTCGCAATGTGCTCTCAAATGGTGGAGGCAAAAGAATCCCTTGAAGCTTTACTGCTCCTGGATGCTCAGAAACGGGCTCTGGTTTGCATTGTCTGCCATCCTTACTCCCTCCTTACAACTTTCTAACTTTCTGTAACACTACTTTGGTAGGGTTTCATCATTTTGGACCGGAAGAGTTAATGCAGTTTTCCAGTGTGTGTGATGGCTGCCTGTGAAAGCTCCGTTTAACGTACCAATCGTGATGTGTAGGGCTGAGTTGGGGATTGGCCCGGTGGACAATGTGCTCGCCTCGCAGTGGACTCTGTGGGCGACAACGGCGACTTCGTGGGTGACGGCAGCAAGAGCAACAGCATCACGTCGGAACAGTCGGCCGCCATATCGGCCAGCAGCCAGAGCAGCTCCACAAACAGTATCCCGCCGGGCGACGGTGCCCAGGGCTTCCTCACGGCCGGCAGGAAACAAAAGGTGCGCCTTCCCCGCCCCCCGGGACCGCCGCTGGCCCGGCCGAAAACTGCGGCCCGAGCTGGTCACAGCAGACCGTACTAGCTCCCAGGGCCTGGTACACTAGTGACGCTTTGAATGCGTGTGTGGTATCACGTTTTGGAATAACCTGGAATATGAACTTAGGACAAGTAAAACTGCGACGTAGCCAGCTGGAGGGATTCCTGACCTGTGTTTATTTTCGTGGTTCTCCAATGCCCACAAGCGAACTCATGTGTTACTTGAACCGCTTGTTGGCATCTTACGACTCTGGACTCGACTCTCGCACATGATTTGTTCGTTGTGTTGCAGACTGAGGCCAATAGCAACAATTTTGCCACGATCAGAACAACCACTCTGATCACGCGCCAGCAGAAGGAGCACATGCAGGAGGAGATGCACGAACAAATGTCCGGCTACAAGCGCATGCGCCGTGAGCACCAGGCCGCCCTCATCAAGGTCGGTCTCTGCTGGGAATGAGACCAACGGAAAAGATGCTTCGCCACTGAAGGATTTTTTTAGATTATAATGATAACATGCTAGACCCAGCAGAAGATGGGATACTTTGGTGCGAATGTTGCTGCGGTGTAACATAGAAGGAGACTTTATCTTATCTATCTTGTCTTTAATCCTTTGTCGTTAATGTACATCACATGTTATCTGTGTTTGTAATGTTGATTTGTGTTAAGATGCCAATGTCTTCTCTGCTTTAAACTTAAACATACTGGTAAATTGATATGGTGGGAGGGTTGACGAGAATCGAACGCAAATGCCCATTTGATAAACTGATGTGCAATGCTGTATTGAACTGTTGTAGAATGTCACCGAGTTGCCGTCGTGCCGCAGCTGGAGGAGAAGTGTCGCGTGGAAATGGAGAACCACAAGGCAGTGCTAGACAAGGAATACGAGAACTTGATCTCCCAATTCACTAAGGAGCTGGAGCGACTGCAGGTCAAACACAACCAGGACGTGGAGAAGAAGGTACGTCGGCGGGACTGTGAGGCAGGGCTGGGCGTACCACCGACTCCGGCGGCGACCGGCCATCAGAGACATCAGCTGCCCGATGGCTGTCTCAGCAGACAGTGGACACGTCGTGCTGAATTATCAAATCACATAGCGAGTAGTCCTCAGTTGATTGGCTGTCATCGCCGCGCGGCCTCGGCCGCCAGTGGTCAGCTGTTGTTGAATTGGGCTTCTGGATTGTGCGGGACGTACACGCTCACCGCGGTGACGTCTTGTCTTGTGTCGGCGCCAGTTGACAATGACCAGCCCCATAGGCAGACCTCCAGCCTGCTGACTAGTCCCAGTCTGATCAGTTGACGGTGGCCAGCCCGTAGGCAGACCTCCAGCCTACCGACTATAGTCCCGGTCTGATCTGCCGACCTGATCCGCCCACAGGTGAAGGCGGACATCACTGCCGAGCGTGCACTCCAGAAGGAGATCACCACCCGACACGCCGCCGAGCACAAGCTGTACCTGCAGCAAGCCAAAAAGGAGAATAAGCAGAACATGGAGCGCTGGAAGCGGGAGCTCAGCACCGACGAGAGCACGCCCAAAAAGCAGCGTGACGCCATGCTGCAGTGAGTCCTGGTACCTTCTTGGTCAGTTGGCTGCTACGGTTACAGCGTATAATGTCGACGAAATACATCTAAATAGTGGTGCTCGTTTCCCCTGACCATAGTGTAATGGTGGTTTTACTTTTCCTGTTTGCTAGTGTAGTTCGTACGACATCGGTTGAGTAATTCTGTCTGTAGTATGGGCCTTTTCTGACACGACTGATGAATTGGGGCATTTTGCTGTTTGCCAAATGCTTCTTCGGCCGTGAAGCCGCATTATACTGCCGGCGGTCGTGTAGTGGTCGGGATTTATATGGAGGTCTGGGTTTAGAATGGTGTAATTGCCATCGTGATTGACGTCCGTCCGTGGCCGGACAGGAACCACAAGGAGAGCATCCGACAGCACGAATCGTCCGAGGACCAGCGCATGAAGCGCACTCACAAAGACTACCTGGACCTGGAGATCCGCAAGTTTCGGCGCAGGAAACTGGTCGGCCTGCAGCACCTGGAGCAGGACCTACTGCGAGAGGTCAGACCGGGCGGCAGGGCTGGGGTGGTCTCCTGAGCATGCAGGACGGGATGGCTCGGTCTCTGCGCAGGGCGGCTGTCGGCGGAGCCTGGGCATTGACGTGGAGGCGTCGTGATTGTTTTTTTTTTGTTTATCTGCTTGGTCGATCGTGCAGGCAGCGTGTCGGTCCGTCCGCGGGCGTTCCTCGCGCGTCCACTGGCACGGTCTTCGTGAAACTGACGTATGGTGCCCCAGGAGCTGAATAAGCGGCAGCAGCAGCTGGAGATGGCGCACGCCATGCTGCTGCGCCACCACGACCAGACCCAGGAGCTTGAGTACCGGCAGCAGAAGGCGGTGCACGCCATGCGCGAGGACCACGTGCGCTCCATGCACACCACGGAGCTCAACAACCAGCATGAGTACATGCGCCGTGCCCAGCGCGAGCTCCGGAAAAAGCACGCTATGGAGTTGAAGCAGCAGCCTAAGAGCCTGAAGGTACGGCCATCACGCCGGCTTTGTGAACTTCCGCAGTGGCGTTTGTCTAGCGGTTTGAAACTGTGTAAGGTGCTTTTGAGATAGTAAGGGCCTGGAAAGTAGTAGCATAATGTAGTTGAAATTGTGGTAGGACCATCATTGTCTGTTACGTGGGATACATGGAGATTGTTAATTATTAACGTTTGCTAGGTTTTCCTCTGTTCAGAAATGACTCAGTAAGAAGCCTAACTATAAATATTTTTTCCGTCAAGTTTAGAGACTACTCATATCAAAAGCTAACTGATTTGGATGTAATTGAAGGCATTTAATTTCCTTATTTCGAAAGTGGCTGGTGACCTTGCCGTCTATTCTTGATGGATGCCCGCCGTTGGTATTTGGTTTGGGTATTGCACGGATGCAATTTGTGCCCCGCAGCAAAAGGAGGTACAGATCCGCAAGCAGTACCGCGAGACGTGCAAGATCCAGACGCGCCAGTTCAAGGCGCTGAAGCAGCAGATCCAGCAGTCGACGCCCAAGGACGAACAGAAAGCGCTGCTGAAGCGGCTAAAGGAGGAGCAAAAGCGCAAGCTGGCACTGCTGGGCGAGCAGTACGAGCACAGCATCGCCGAGATGCTGCAGAAACAGTCGGTGAGTGATGGAGGGACGGACATTGGTGCAAAGCGATAAGTCGTGATGTCTCAGGGGGTCGGAGTGGTCCTGTACTTCTACGCCGCCTGCGAGGCCAACGAAGTGATGCGTGGCGCTGTCCTCAGATCCGACTGGACGAGTCTCAGGAGATCGAGCAGCAGCAGCTGAAGGACCGGCTGGACCACGAGCTGGAGATCCTGATGGCCTACCAGAGCAAGAACAAACTAAACGCCGAGCGCCAGCGCAACAAGGAGCGGCGCGAGCTGGAGGAGCGCGTTAGCGTGCGGCGCACCCTGCTCGAGAAGAAGGTGAGCCGCAAGCCGGGGACAGGTATGGCACGGCCTAACACAGGCTTTCTGTTGAGAGGCGAGAGACGTTTTTCTGCCCTGTGGCCCCAGCTGGTGTCAGTTCGGGAAATCCTCGCTGTAATCTATGGAATTTGAGGTATTGCTTGTCTCAGAAGTCCCAGCTGCTTGAGTTTCATCTGTTGTCAGTCCCATGTGTCCGAGCTGTTTCAACCCTAGAAGTGTCAGCTGTTGTCAGTCCCATGTGTGCCAGCTGTCGTCAGTGTGCGGCGTGTGAGCTGCCGTGTGGGGTAGCTCTGTCCTGGTAGCTCCGTGCTGCGCTGTGTCGGGCGGCGCTCTGACGCTACTGCCGCGCCGCCAGATGGTCGAGGAGCGCCAGCAGTTCCAGCAGGAGCGCGCCGAGCGGATCCGCCTCCTGCAGGAGCGCCACCAGCTGAACCTGGAGCAGTTTGATGAGGAGTCGCTGCGGCTGGGCTTCTCGGCGCTGCAGGTGGAGGAGGCGGCCGACGAGTCGGCGCAGGCCGGCGGCGGCCAGTTGAGCCTGGCTCGCGCCCGGCCTGCCAGCGGCGGCAGCGCGCCCCAGTACCCGCGCCACATGCACGGACACCGGCCCCAGTCGGCCCTGTAGGCGGCCGCGCCGCCGCTATTTATTGATAGACGGCGCGGCCGCGGCGCGCGCGGACCGACCCCGCGCGGCCTCGGCCGCCAGGCGAAAGCCCCTCTCCCCGCGGCCGCCCCCTCACGCGCTTGTGTAGATATATATATATATATATATAGGTATATATATATACATATATGCATATTAATTTGTCACATGGATAGGACGTGTATTATGATTTGAGATGGTGAACCATGTACTAACTGGGCTCCCGACGGTGGGTTGGATGTGGCGGATCGTGTGTTCGGTTCGGAGCGGCCGTCAGGGACGTGGGAATACTCGGCTGAGTACGATGTCTGTCGCCCCGCCCGCCCAGAGAGCGTTCTCTTCATCCCTTTATCACTTCCGTCTTATTCCCATGCTTCTATCCATTCGCCATCCGATTCATCTGCTGTCATTGTCAGATGAGCACAGACACTAATTGCAGTATTTCTTCCTGAGTTCATCACGCTCATGGCTTTAGTTTCCGTTTCACTGGCTTCTATGCCATTTCCTCCATCGTCTGCTGCCGACTAGTACCCAATAAACAAAATTGGTCCCAGAACAATGTTTATTTTTGTATCCTGATGTTCATTTGACATGCCGATGCCCGCTTTATTCGCCCAGAATGAGTACTGCCAGCTGTAGAAAATTGTATTTTTAATAATTTTGTTAATACCGGTTTGTCGTTGTTTTGTTTTACAGCGGTAATTGCATTATAATCTTTGATAGGCTTCAACACATCTAGTCTTGCCGTACGGCGTTGGCGGTGTGGAGGTGCCGCGTGCATATGTTGATGTGAGTGAGACCGAGGCTGGAGTGACCCCGCCCGAAGAAGCGCTGCGCTTGCTCGACCAGTCGCTTCTGATTACAATAATAGGCCCGACATCGCGTTAGGTTGTGATAATGAGTGAGATTCCTGCTTGTGGGCGCCTGTAAATTCCTTCCATCGGTCGCCAATGCTGCACCTCGATAGGCTGCGATTAGGAGTGCCGCCTCCTCTGTCCGGTCCTGGCCCCGTCTTCGCGCTGGGACGTCGCGCCGGCGCTGGTACTTGCAAAAACGCAGACTGGGCGGCGCCAAGCGCGGCCGCTGGTCGCCGCGCTCAGATGCGACCATATGTGTTCGTCTTGTTCCGTTTCAACCTGCCGCAGACGGCGAGGGATGTCTACAGCGATCAAACACTGGAAGAGAACTGTAGCCTTGATGGGTGGAATATCTGTGAAATTATGAATCGGATGGAAATAGACAAGGCTGAATGGTATCGTGCGAAGTCGCGCCGTACGAAGCGGCTGGGCCGCGCTTACCATTGTTCCTGAGAGCCCACACCGTAAGCCAAATTAATCTTTCCAGTCTTTCCCCAGACGCTATTTATTCCGATATTCTGTCACCACGTTTAGGGGCTTTTATTCCGGGAACAGAATATGTGGCTTTGGGATAACAAATACATTTTAAATACGAAAACCTGTTTCGCAATCCAGCATGTCTCACGTGCGAAGTTGCAAGCTCTTCAAACGAAAATCGCGCGACTGCGTTAGTTCTGCATAAATGGGAGGTATCCCGGGTCAAACAATGATTCGATGATGGAGACGAACATGTTTTGGATGTCTTGGAGCACGACGAAGGGGTCAAGTATGTACAGTAACATCAGAATAAGCAGCGACAAGCCGCAACCCGTGTACGTCATAACCATTCGTCTTCGAGCTTGATCCTCTGCTACTTGTAGTTGTCGCAACCGGTTCTGTTCGGCCGCCACTTGCATGTTGCGCCGTAGGCTTTGGAGGACTTGTCTAGGGTCATTTTCGGAAAGTTCCATATTGGGCGCCGTGAAAATCGTTTTAGGCATGTGCCGCCTGCCGTCGTTAGCCTCATCTCGCACTAGGACGTGAACTATCGGTGGTCTCGCATTCAAATTCTGGAGGTCGTCAAGATCGCCATCGTCGGCTTCGGCATTTGGCCCTTGCCATAGCATGAATCGGTGCATGGAAAATTTCGTGATTCACACGCTCAACGACGATGTGCATGTTCACGTTTGGAACATATCCAAATTTTCAACCAACACCTTCCGTTTCAGATAAGGGCAAATGTTGCGGATTATCCAAGGTAAAAAAATCTGGACTTGAACTGCAATTTAACTCTACTTCAGATTTTGGGTCCAAATTTTATAAACTACTTGTTTATTTATGCATCTTCTGGGAACGAAATTTCGCACGGCTCGACAGTCAGATAGGAACTTGAGATTTTCAGTAATTCACGTGACTTGTATGTAGCGAGATCTGCTCAATCGACTCAGAATGCTTTTTACTAGTTTTTAAAAAGCTCTGACGCCCCCATGTTGTTCAGGCGACGCCAGAGGAAGAAGAAACGGTAAGGTCGACGTTCACCGATAAGACGAGTCCTCTCATAAAACGAAACACCGTTACTATCGTGCTCGCGAGTCAACGGCCAGCTGAGCGACAGGACCATGGTTGCCAACCTCTTCTCAAAACCATGGTCCTCATCTGGTGGCAGTAGTTGGTACGTTATCGACTTGGGAATTAAGTCGCAAATTTCCTGCAGCTTGCAAATGTGCGCTTTACTATCAATTTTTTTGGGGGGAGGGGAACTCAGTAAAGCAGTCCGATAAGCAGGACTGCAAGGCACGTTGGGCCCGAGCCCTCCTGCATTTAAACCACGGAAGCGTGCATAAATGCAGTTCCCAGAGCGTAATGCTTTCAGTTTGATCCCTACAAAAAAGTATTTAGCCTGCATCTTGAAGTATGTGTGAGGCAGCCATCAACCGTCCAATAGTTGGTTAAAATGTCCGCCATATTGTGCAGCGTGTTAGGTGCGAAGGTTCCATGTACATATAATATCAACGTTTCTCGGTGATTCAGGAACATCAAGCCAATAACGAACCATCTTGGCAAAACTTATCACTTGGTATACGCTGCACATGGTTTATTAATGCCGTTAAAAATACATGACGATGGAAAGGAGCCAGCCATGGGCCGCCATATTGCCACGAATGCATTTATGACATGATTCATGAAAGAAGGCAAAATATGCCCGCGCGCGAATATATCATCCATGTGATAATACTTAGTCTGCACGTACCAGAAAAGAACGTAAAAAGTGCTTACTTCAGTGGCACTTTTCCCCAGACAAGGCATGTAAACCAATCGAAACTGTTCGTGAATCATTCAGCTAGTCGCAGATATTGTGCAAGATGAGGTTACATTCTTTTTGAGATCGCAACGCAGAAAATGTATGAGAAAAGGGTACAAAATTTAATGAAAAACATACCCTACAGAAACAACTACCATCTAATATCACACAGTAGTTTGAACTGTACGATCCATCACAGCTTACATATGGCAACAATCTTGAAACGGCGCCGCGCCGGCGAGTGAAAGTGGGGTGAGCGGCGCGGCGCCGGACATATACAGCTAGCTATAGCAGGATGCTGCGCACGGCCTCGTCCAGCGCCTCGCTGTCCTCGGCCGAGTCGTCGGCGTTGAAGAAGGACGCGTTGATGTTGAAGCGACTAGGCGCCGGCGGCGAGGACAGCGCGGCCGCCGCGCCGTCCGCGTCCTGGCGCGGCAGGTTCAGGATGCTCTTGATGGCGCTCTGCACCTGCTCGTTGAGGTCGTCCTCGACGCGCAGCCGCGGCCCATCCGGCGCCGCGTGGCCGTTCAGCGCCGGCTCGTCAAACAGCCGCTCCCACGCAGCGTCGGCCGACAGCGCAGGCGGCGGCGCGGCCGGCGGAGGGGACGGCGCCGGCGGCGGCGGCGGCGGAGGCGGAGGCAGACGGACGTCCCGTATCGTCGGGTCGGGCCGGTGCGGCGCGGCCGGCTCGGCCTTGACGGTCGGCGCCGGCGCCGCCGCCGGCTCGGGGTCCGGGCTCGGCTCAGGCGCAGCCGGCCCGCTTTGACCGGCCGACGGCTCGGCGCCGTCCCGTCTACGGACCGACCGGCAGGAGGCGCCACCTGTAATGGCCACATCCCGTCATCCGGCCGCTTCAACAGGGTCGACCGCCTCCACACCACACACATTCGCCCACAGCAGCTGCGTCAGACAATCCCCAGCATCGAGAATGGACCACTTTTCCGGATTAGATGCCTACGAACCAATGCAAAGCGTCTATCGTCCCACACCTAAATACATCACGCCACCAACCTCTAACCACACTTACGTTTCTGCTCGGAGCCTTGGATCTTTTCTACTGTCAGCGCCAATGTCATAGCTCCCGAGAACCCAGCAAACGACACCCCGCTCAGCGGCCGCCCCCGGGCCCGACTGACCGTGTTTGAGTGCCCGCTGCTCCTGGTCCAGCTGCTCCCGGTCGTGCTGGTTGAGGTAGCGCAGCAGTTGGACACTTTCCGAGGACGGATGCAGACGCTGAGGACAAGGGCCCGCAGTCACCAGCACGCTCACGAAGGCACCGGGTGACCCTGCGGCCACCACGGCAGCCGCCACGCACAAAACAGGGCAGCCTACATTTACCTGGCGAACATTTACCTGGATCCCAAAATTACCCACCTATGGAAAGTTCTTCATTCAACAATACATACTGCAAAGTAATCAGGGGGATGTGACTGGTGCCAGAATCGTGAAAATGTCCAGCCTGACTGCATCACGCTGTTCTATTTTGGTACCCAAAGCGGGAGCATGTCCTGCTTAAGCTGCATTCCTGGTTTCGTTCTGATGATAAGCACATGAAAATATTGGACTAACTTTTCATTTTCCGGCCAATTTTCTGCTACGTTTATGAAATTTTTGGAGTCAAATTATGTGTGGCTCCTTCAAATTCTGTGTGCACCTAAAGTCGCCGGCAACAATCTGCGTCGTCAGCTACAGACTGACTATTGCCGGCCCGGCCAGAGTAACTACACACTGCTGCTCACCATGCTGTCCTTGAGCAGCAAACGGCGGTACTTGTTGTACATGTTGGTACGCTTGTTCTGGATGTACTCGGCGCGCGCCCGGAACACGTCCTCTTCGAAGCGGAGTTCCTCGGCCGAGACGGCTGGCTCTTGGAGCACGTGGTACTTGGCCAGCCGCTTGACGGCGTCGGCTGCGCTTTGGAACGGCGTCTCCGTGTCCGGCTGCAGCGCTGCCTGCTGGTCGCACGCCAGCTGCTTCAAGAACCTGCGGCATGGTCAGAGAGGACTGTTCGCGGCCGTTGGTGCTACTGACACGCCCGGGACCACAGCAAGACCGACTGATACCGTCAACTGCCGGTACACACATAATCGACGACTGAAAACCAAAGCTACGTGGGCACCACCAGCGACACGTTTTTGCTTTTTTTTGCAAACCAGTGCAATCTGTGCAAATACAGTGACTGATCCACAACAGAATGACGCTCACTCCACCACGTCGCAGGGGAAGAGCTGTAAGGGGCAAGAGTCTTACCTTTCTGTCTTCTCCAAAGAGGCTTCCTGAGGTCTTTTGATTCCCCGTAAAGGCGTCTGGACTAGCTGCTGCTGTTGTTGAGATTGCTGCTGGTGGGCCGAATGAAGGACTTGTTGCTGATGCTGCTGCTGCTGCTGCTGCTGCTGTTGGTGGAGCTGCTGGGGCTGCTGAGACTGCTGGGGCTGGGAGACCGCCTGCTGCGTCGAAGGCGTCGACAGGACCACCGCGGTGGCGCCGGTCGAAGTAGGAATCGACCACCGCAACTGTAAGGCAACCAGCAGCAATCGCATCGGAACTTTCTGACGCAAGAGGAAGCCATTACAGCATTAACGATACTATAAAACAGTTTGTGATATTAAACAACGTGGGTTAAAATCTTTGGCAGCACCCATATGGTAAGAATTACAGAACCACGCAGTCACGTGCGCCGGGTATCACTTCTCCGAACGCGTGTGCACAAAAGAGGATGTGGGTCGCAGCGGCGGCGGTGCACTGACCGGCAGAGTGACTTGCTGCCCTGTGGCCAGGATCTTCTGGCGGGCAGCCTCCAGCCGCTTCAGCTCCTCGGCGTCCCGCTGCGAGCGCTCCAACCGCATCAGCAGCTGCATCCGCAGCTGGACCCGGTTCAGCTCCTGTCCGCGGCATCAGTCAGTCACAACCACGACCCCTCGGATTCGCCTCGGCCGGATACAGGGCTGGAACTTTGGTTTTTGTTCTTGGTGTCGGAATTTAGTTTCTGTTTACCAGTACAAAATTTTACACATAGATAAGTTGTTTATGCTGTTTTAAGTTGGTGTTCTTGGTGTAAGTCAGTAATGGCATCATACCTGCTTCTTACTGAATGGAGACATACTCATTTACTTGCAGAGTTAGAAATTTTCCAAAACGGTTATAGTGTAGCCTTTTGATGAAGGCACTAAATCGAACTTTGGGAATATGAAATACCTTTTGTCCACATACTTGTTGGTGTTTTTTAACACCCCCCCCCCCAAAAAAAAAACAACGCCTCCAACCCTGGCCAGATAAGCTTTAGAGCTCAGCCAACAGAACACTGTGGCACCAGGCACGACGTTGCGATCAACACATAACGCTACTGACAGCGCCCAGCGCCGAAGTGCTATTCCATCGAAACTCGAACTCCGCTTCTTGATTCCTGGGTTTACGACACTTCAGAATGTCAGGGTCACTTCCCGTCACGACCTCTCACGACACTTCGTGCGGCTGAAGCAAACAGTCGCCGTTTGCCGGACGCGAGCCTGCATGAGGTGCGCATACCAAGTACCACGCACACCACAAACACTCCTGGCCGAGAGCGCGCTGAGCTCACCTGCTGATTCTCAGCCGATAGCTGGATCGTTTGAACCTTGTGGCCGGCCGGCACGGAGAAAGCGGCCGCGGCGGCTGCGGCAGCCGGCCGGCTGCCGGCCGCCAGGCCGACGCCGGCAGACCCAGCCGCCCCCTGCAGCGGCGCCGGCGCGATCGCGCGCAGTCCGGAAGGCACGAGAGGGCGCGCCGGGGAGGCCGCCGGCTCCGGGGCCGTGAAAGACGTCGGGGGTAGCGAGGATGAGGGTGGCGCCGGCTCCGGCGGCGTGGTGCTGGTCACACTGTTGTCGGCCAGCCGCAGCGGAGGCGGTGCCGGGACCGAGCGGCCCGGCTCGCCGACTGGCGACCGCGGCGGAGGCGCCGCCGCCGCCGGCGCGCGGGCACTGCTCACTTTGGTCAGCGTGTCCTTCTTCTTCTTCTTGGTGTTGTTGCGCGCGCACAGCTGGTTTTTGATGAGGTTCTCGAGGAACGCGTTCTGAAAGGACGCGGCACCCGGCTGGACGGCCAGGCCGGCGGCCGGCCGGAGGAGGACACCACCGGCCGCCGCCGTCGCCGGCTGCAGGCCGCCGCCCGCCGCCGGCGGCACCGCCAGGCTGAGGCTACCTGCCAGCAGGCCGCCGGCCGGCGCCGCCAACGTCGGTGGCGCCGTCACGGCCGGCGGCGGTGCCGGCCGCGGCATCCGGCTGGGCTGGCTGAGCAGGCTGCCGAGCACGCTGCAGGTCTGCGAGGAGACAGCGGCGCTGGCCGACGACACGAAGACGGCCGGTGGCGCGGCGCGTGGCAGCGCCTGCAGCACGCCGCCCTGCGAGAACACCACCGAGGCGCCGTTCACTGGCTGGCTGGCGGCCACCGAGAATAGCGGCCGGCCCGGGCCCGCCGCGTACGAGAGGACCGGCGTGGCGGCGGCGCCAGAGAGCACTGAGACGGGCGTCAGGTGCGGCGACGACACTAGGGCGGCCCCGTTCAGGAACACCTGCCACGACAGACACACGCAACGTGACGTCAGCACAGGACGGCCGGGTCGCAGCCCTATAAAACAGCGGGACACATGGACGCCGTGATTCGGTGGCGCTGGTACTGAGAGCAATCTCGGCTGCAGAGTATTCTATTCAATCAAATTACATGCTATGACCATCTCCAGCACTCCAACGAATATCACGATCGATCTAAAAACATATGAACACCGAACAATCATATAGCAGAAGTTAGGCGTAAATTCTACTTCAATGCCGAATGTCGTGGACAACAAATGAGAAATTAAAACGATGAAACGGATTTTTAAAATATCCAATCATGTGGCAAAACTCGAATTTCCCAGCCGCAACGGCAAAAAGGATGGCTGTGAATAGCATGTGCAATATGTTTCAAATCGCCGGCATGCATCTAGGACGCAGGCAGCGGGCATGCTTTGGACGCGAGCTGCCGGCGCCGGGCCGGCAGGAGGGCGGGGCCGGGCAGACGCTGACCTGGCTTGTCGTGGAGCTGACGCCATGCCCCTCCGCGTTTGTACTGTTATTTAGCGGCTGAGCAGCCGTCAGGCGGGCCGACGCGTCCAGAGCCGAGTCACTGTCAGCGGTCCCCTTCAAAACACGAACACACAAACGTCCAAAACACCGTTAAAGGAGCAGCAACTCAAAGCCAAACAAAGCGGCAGAACATCCGATTAACCGGGCGAACAGTGCCGGGCAGCGCCCACGTGCGTTGGCCGCGCGGCGCCCGGCTCTCACCTGATACGACTGCACGAGAGAGAGACCGTCCGCTGCCGCCTCCGCCTTGATGGCGGCCGGCTCGTCGGCCGGCTCTGTGTGCAGGCCCGGCTCGTCGTCCATGTCGCCAAAAATGCCGCTCTTTTTCATGATGTCCTCCAGGTCGACGAACGCCTTCTTGGGCGGCTGGCCGGCCGGTGGCTCGTCCCGGCGCTTCTTCTTGCCGGCCCGCCGGGCGGCGGCGGCAGCGGCGGCGGCTGCTGCCGCCGCCGCCGCCGCGGCACCCGCCTGTTGCGACGGCCGGTGCAGCTCGTGCTGTCCGGTCAGCAGTTGCTGTGGCACCATCGGCTGGCCCGACGTCAGCACGGCCTGTTGCTGCGGCGCCAACGCGAACAGCGCCGGCCCGCTGGGCGTCTGGATCTGCTGGATTTGCGGCGCCAGCAGCCGGATGGTCGGCTGCAGCAGTGGACTGGCCTGCTGCAGAAGCTGGTTGGGCTGCTGCAGCAGCACCGTCTGGCCGCCGCCGGCCGTCGGCAGGAACACGGCCTGCTGCGGCTGCTTGGCGCTGGCCGCCGCCGCCGAAGCGGTCGGGATCAGCAGGTTGGGCTGCTCGCGCAGGATATACTGAATCTGTGTGCCGCCGCCTGGCTGCTGGATCATCACCGGGGTCAAAACCATGGCCGCGCTGCCGGTGCCACCCAGCTGGCCTGAGGCCAGCATCATCGGCGGCTGCGCGGCCAGCGCCTGCTTGGCCAGTGGCAGGCTGGGCGCCAGCGTCTTGGGCAGCAGCTGCGGCTGTTTGGCCGGCTTAGCGGCGCGGCCGGCGGCCGGCGCGGCGCCGCCCTGCACCAGTTGCATCACGGCGCCGTTCTGCGGCGCGCTCACCATCTGCAGACCGTTGGCCGGCACGATCGTACTGCCCGCAATCAGGTTCGGGCCTGAAACAGAGCGCCGCGTCACACAGACCCGACACGCGCACGCCGGTATTCAAACCTACAAAAGCCACCACCATCGTCGCCGTAACATGAGATAAAATTGTACATATGGTTTATCAAAACCCTGTTCCTAGTCTTCCTTTGATTTTTCTGACCGCAAGATAGCACACAACAGACAGAAGGACTTAAGCACTTATGCACAATACATAATATTTTCCCATTGATCCCATTGCCAACAGTGTTTTCTACTTGCAAGTGAAGCGTAAGATACAAAAACAATAATACATTCCATGCACTCAACTCCCCATAAAACATGTACAAGGCATCAATTCACTGTAAAAACAAAGTCAGAAAAGCTAACAAGGCAAAGATACAATTCACTCTCAATCTAAAATACAATTAATGTAAATCTAAAAAAGTACAGATATGGAAATAAAGTACACATGGTGGCTAGAAATGACTGTAGTGAACACAAGACTACAAAAATGACATACTGACGCATGCTTGCCAGAAATGAAATAAAACTTTACCTAAAATGTCTGCATTTCCAGTTTGACTAGCTAAAAACACTGCTTTTCCTCCCTAGGTGTCAGCTCGGTGCCTGGGCATGTTCAAAGACCAAAACGTATCTTGAGCCGTCCATGCCATACTTCAATCCATATGTACAATCAAGTACTGAAATTGAAAACGTTGTAGAATTCAAAGCACACCTTTGAACTCCACACACCGGCATCGCCATTTTCCACCAGCACATCCTTATGACGCCGCCACTCACCGACCACCGACTGGACGCTGCCGGCCTGCGAGAGGATGACACCCTGTGGTAGACCGGGCACCACCGCCTGCGGCAGGCTGGCCACGACGCGCGCCGGCGCCAGCGACACCGGCGACGAGCTGGCCGGCGCCGGCGACTGGCCCGGCGAGCGGGCCACCGAGAACGGACTGGCTGCCGGCACCGGCGACGGCTGCGAGCCGAGCGGCGTGCGCGCCGCCGCCTGGAACGGCGAGGCGGCCGCGTGCACTGGCGTCGGTACCATCAGCTGGGTGGCGGCGGCCGGCGCCAGCGCGCCGTTTACGGTCGTCTTGACGACGCCGCCGGTGGTCGGCTTGGCAAGCAGGCCGTGTGGCGCGGCCGCCGCCGCCGCCGCCGGCAGGCCGTTGCGCGCCACGCGAGCGGTGCGCGAGGCCGGCGGCGTAGCCGAGACGGTGCCGAGCGGCGCCGGCGGCAGCTGGGCAGTCAGGCCCGGCCCGGCCGCCGGCCGCGCCGTCCGGCTCACAGGGTGGTTGAGACAGGGCTCGGCCAGACCGGCCAGGGGCGGTGCCGCGGCCGGCCCGGTCGCCAGAGCGCCGCCCGAGAGCGAGTCGTCCACGTCCAGCAGGGTAGCATTGGCCTGCAACCAGCCCACAGCCACTTTAGAAAATGATACATTCATTGTACCTAGCCATGAGAAAAATTATATTAATTCACAGATGGTCACTGTCTTTTAGATATGTGAACAGCATCATGACCTAGTGAACATTTTATACAAAGCAATGTGTAAAAGTTGTATACATCACATTTCACAGACCACATGAATGCAATAATGTGTCACTCACACTGTCCAGGCAGCTCTGGAGAAAGCTCTCCAACTCACTTGGATCACTGAAACAGGAAAGACAACAAAACTTCAGCCAACAGTTACAAACAACAAAGTTAGCCTGCACCTTCCAAATCCATGATCTTGAAATTAATCAGTGCAAATGGAAGTTTTTTTCATTAATGTGAACAAGACAAATGGCAACACTTTCAAAGTTTTACAGACATTATTGATCTTACATCTTGCTTGGAAATGCAAAGTAAGATGGCATACAACCATGTGTATGAAGTGTGGTTTTCACCAAAGACTTTGGTGTCTGGGCAAAATTATCATCTTTTGCAAGCTACGTTTTTGGATGACAGCAGAATGAAAGACATATATTCAATCAAATAAATGACAAAATTCACATGACACTGCTGAACTGTTGGCAAAATCTGTCACTCACCCAAACTATACCTCATGCAAATCTCAGCCAAAATTAATTTTAAGCTGTTTAAGAAGTGGCTTCCAGATGCTTTATACCAGTAGCATCAGGAACAGACTAACAAAACCAACTGTTGAGCAAACAATGATGCTGTACGTCTTCTCCAACCATCTAAGAATGCATACACATTTCACGCAGTATATCTTCACAAGTGTCTCATTAGTCTTCCTTGCAGATGTTCAGCCTGAGCCTCTCAGTATACAACATAGCACTGAAATCATTCTGGTACTCAAATTCAGTGTCCTTTGCCCGCTTGATACCACCTAGGTACTGGACTACTGCACTAGAAATTGCTACAAGCTTTTCCAGCACATAACACACTGATTGTGAAATCCGAATTTCAAAGATGATGGTAATTTTGGTAACATTTTCCCTTTAAATATTCATCAGAATTAAAACTTTTTTCAATTCAGCCTGCCTGCTTTAATAGTGTCATTTCTAAGACCATATAATGTGCTATGCATGCCTGTAACATCACATTTATCTGTACCTGCCAGTAATATTTAAAGTTACAAACAAGGGTGCATCAAATTCTGGAATTTCACATAAAAATCAACTGTATCAAGAATAAGAATGCAAATCTGCACCTCTGGTTTCCTTTCCTAACCCTACAGCAATGGTAATGTACAAACTACAGCCACATATAACAGTCATATTTTACATTTTTTATGCTAGTTCAAAAATATTTTTTTTTTGGTGGTGCAAACAGAAATGTATCATCTAAGTCACTTGGCATATACATGCCAATGAACTCAGTTACCAATGGAACAAATAAATGGACAATTTGCAAAACCTGATGAAATGGGATTGGCAATGAACTTACCAATGCTTGGAACTGAGAAATGGAGTAATTTATGCTTCACAGACCATAAAAAGATGTTCTGTTCAATTCTGGATGAGGCAGTTTTTCAACAGCATAATGCACTTACTACATGTGGAAGCATGATCCAATTTGTTGCTTTCCTTAAATGTTGCACCTTTCATGAACACAGCACATCAGCAAAATATTTACAAAGTACAAAATATTTACTGTGCAGAAAGAATTATGGTCTCCTAATGTATCTTCTTTTAAATGTTATAAATTCACTCATTTCTTGTTTATTCATTGTCAAAAGCATTGTAACCATGAAAAGTTGACTACTACTTACACATATACATATATAATGTACACACACACACACACACACACACATATATATATATATATATATATATATATATGTTTATAAGCTGACTTCTGTATACCATTACAAATTCACTCTAGTATAAATGACCTTCCTCATGAGAAATCAATAACAATGGCCCTAAGAAAATGTACATTAAAGCCCTCACCACCTAGGTTTAACTCCTAATCCAAACTCCAAACAACATTTTTTTTCTCTACAAAGCAGAATCCATCTTAAACATGGGCATTCTGCATGAGAATCTTAATGATCAGAAACATTTAGGTTGTGCCTGAAAAGGCATACAGTTATAAAACACAGCAAAATAAATGCACCATCTAAATCAATTGCAGGTTTTTATCACCATCATAATCTGCATGTTCTAATCATAATTTATAGTGGAAATGCAAATACATTTCCATTGTATCTGCAGTTTTGTGGCCTATCACGATACAGTCTTGACCTGGATGGGCTTATGCTTTTGATGATACTATTGCAGGAAACATGAATGGATGTGGTAATCACTAAAATTACAGTTTAAGTATGTGATATGCAAATACAGCACAACAAAACATGCTTCAAAATGGCACAATGACAAGTACATTGGCAAGCAACATACATGACAAGCAAACAGTTTCATTTTGGCTCCATCACCCATGATTAAAACAAACCTTTACTATTTTTATCTTAAATATGGAACCAAAATCTCAGCTTATACCAAAAACAATATGGCTTTAATCAGAAAGACCTAGACTTGTTTTGACTGGGTAAATCTTTTACAAGACTAGCTTATGTTTCAACTGCTCAACTCCCCTGCTGGAATACACAAATAAGCAAATTTAAAAACGAGACAGCTCGAACCATGTCATGCTATCTCATTAAAAGCTTGCATCACAAACTCCTGGTCAAAACCTAGTTGATTCTCTTCCACATCATACACACAACTGCACACATTGCATCTAACAGTGTGCTTCTGACAAGATGGCACATTCAGATCATTGCACCATCGTACCTAATTGCATTAGCAAGTAACAGAACAAAAGTCTAAGCATGCTGGACAACAAATAGAACCAAGCACCGCTTGACGAACGTAAGCCCCCAAACGTAATCCTCGTGACAGCGATTTAGAAGTGGCTCACCATTCATCGTGATCCATTTGCGTCGCATTTAACCTTGGGATCCTTCAAACTCTTCATCCATCGAGTCCAAGCCAATAACCACTACCACATATCACTAGGGCATGGCGAGACTGTTAGTCAATCACATGGCATGCCAACAAGGTTCATTAGTTTGATATCCCACAAGTTTTGACAATTGGCGCTCCCTCACCCCTCAAGTGACAATCCACCATTCTGTCGGGAACATGTTTGGCGTGAAGGATTCTTAGTATCTATATTTAGTAGGATCTAAATCTGAAATGTTTATATTTCCCCACGTGTCTTTAAGAAATCAATCCTCGACGATATAAACTGGCTTCCCTGATTGTTCTGATATTATCTGAGGTTTGTCTGTATATCTGTCAGGGAGACCTCGAGAAATCTGATATTTTTGCACATTTAATTCGGCACCAGGCTAGTAGTTTATTTGCGTGGCATCAAGTGTCATGTCCGCCACCGAAGTGACCGCCGTCACAGTATGCCGACGGAGTGCCAATATCGATGCCTGTAAGCCTTGCATCGCACCCTCCTCGACAGCTACAGGAAAGCAACTGGACAGCCTAGCTGAAATAATGTTTCAGGCCACGGGCAATCGCACTGTAGGCGGGGTATGAACGATAATGCAGAGAATGTGGAACACAGAGCCCAGTTGCAGGCTTTTCATTGGTTGGGCTGCGGTCCAACTTTCCTCAGCAACCAATCGCAAGCCGGATCCGTGAGCGGCGCTGGGGTCTGTTTCAAGGCCACTAGGTGGCTGTGGTCGCGGAACGACGATCGAGCTCCGGTCGTGGCGAAGCACTGCGCTCGGTTCGATGAACGGGACCGAGCGGCGGCATGGGCGGATTCAGCACAAAGTTTTGGTACGGAGCATAGTTTCTTCGAGATTGGTACAAACGCTGCAATGGCCACTTTGGCCCAAAGTGAACCATGGTCCGAAATGTAAAAATAAGCCTAGTGTCGTATGTATATACAAGTCACCCATAAGCCATAGTCAAAAGCCAATATATATATATATATATATATATATATATACACATGTGTATACATATAATGACTAGCTTCTTGAGGCCCATTCCGCACCCCCGCGGAACACGACTTGGAGGAGCTCACCAAGTCTGCCAGTGAGGAGGAATATGATCCTGAAGCTCTTGCTGTAGCTGAGGAGGAAGAGGAGCTGACGTTAGGGAACTTATCGAACATCCTGCGGACATTGAAGGACGCCAATAATCAGGCATACTCCTGTGACCACTCCATGGTGTTGGCTCTATAGTTTCAACATGCAGTGGAAGGAGCCGCACTCCCATGCAAGACCATGCTGGACAACATGAAGAGGCAGAGACAGCAGCTGTCCATAACCATGTTCTTCAAGAGAGTGGTTTGTCAATGTCCCGCAGCTGCAGAAGCCCCAGCCGCAAAACCCACAGCCGCAGAATTGCCCGCTGCAGAAGCCTCAGTCGCCAGAAGTGCCAGCCGCAGAAACCCAAGCTGCAGCCCCGGAGATGCCACCACAGTTCAACTTAGCTACTTCTGATGACGATTCTGCTGATGATTGGACGTAGAAGAGCTCATGTAGAGCTTATCCTACCGTGCAGTACGGAACATTCATCATTCTCCATCATGTACATCACAGAAAATTTATCGTCATCATTATCATCGTTGTCGCTGTGGTCGTCATCGTGATCGTATCAGTGAGTAATACGCACCGTGCACAGTAAGACTTATGTAATTCTGTATTTATGTATTTGTGCAATTTTTCAGGAGGTATTACTGCATAACTGTGCCTTAAAAGGCATGTACTGGCATCGTAGAGGGTCTGTAGGTAACGGGAATAACAAAAAGTAAAAAAGTGGTTTTGGGGAGTAGGTTCGGTCTATTTGCGGATTCGCCTTATTCGCTGGAAAGGTGGGGGAGGGGGGTGAGGCTCGGTACACAACACCAGCAAATAGCGGGGGTCCACTGTATTCCGGAACAAGCAGAAGTGTCGCAGAGAAACTTATGTGCATTTAATATTAACATTGATTCATAGTCCGAATCCATCAGTGTTCTTCGTCAAGTCATGCGTCATGTTCATGCCTAATGTGCAATGCATTTAATGTCTCCATTTGTATCCGTATATCTGTATATTTGCATGACCATGACATGCCTGCCCTGCCTTTATGTCAAAAAGTCGCCTCGTCTTCCAGCCTTATTGAGTATGTTCTTAGGTGTGCAGGGACTCTCTAAAATTTCGTCAAGGGGGGAGGGGACTTGTGACATTGAGGTGCCTCCTGGAATTTGGTTATCTTGCCCCCAAAAGTGCCCCTAGAATGTGGTTTCCCCCCCCCGGAAAAGATCCTCAGGTTTCGACTGCTTAATTTTCGGACTCTTATTTTCTAGTCTATTTTTCTAATATTGTAAACTACCTTCCTGAACGCAACTCTGGACGGTCAGACATAGTACATGGGTACATGGAGCCCCGCTCATTTTCTCCAGAGGCTGACGGGTCCTGCCAATTTAGGTCAAGCATTTCGGAGAATATATAACACAATGTGTTCAAGTTGACTACTAAATGCCATCAAAGCAAGGTACAATGCTTGATGCCAATAGCTATTGTTATATGCCGCAAAACCGTCAGAAAAAGTCGCATTTGGAGGGTGCTGACCTTGCAAGAGATGGTTTGAAGAGAAAATAATAATCTTTGCAAAAATTCCACACTGTAACGACTCAAGAGACATGGTACGTCGCGAATATTGAAATCGTGGTGGCAGCCGAAGGCGGCGAAACCAGTGAAATTTTAGGGCTTCTGATGCTATGGTATTCCTGAGATGAGCAATATCAGGGCCACCATGCGGTGTCGTGGGCTCTCTGAACGTCTTCTGTGGTAAACATGCCGATATCAGGGGTCTTCCTCTGTTACATGGGGTATATCTGTCAGTCTTAGGGATACTCTAACCGTACAAGGGTTTTTGTTAGCTCTTCAGGGGCTTACTGACAGCCTTCGCGGGACCTTTTTTGTGCCAAGAGCCCGCCTAACATTCCGGGGCCCTCTGGCCGCCGAGGTCCCCATGCCGTCTAAGAGGTCCTCTTATCGCCTTTGCCTTCGCAGGGTGCCCCTCTGACTTTTTTGGCCGTCTCAGGGCCACTCTACCGGGTTGGGGCCTATCTTGCTGTCTCAAGACCTACCTGACCTTGCTGGGGCTCTCTGACTGCATCAACAACCCCTCAGATTTTCAAAAAGATCACTGTAGCCCATTTGGGGACCCTCTTGAGGTTGAGAAGGTCGCCGATGGATGACCGTTCAGGGACCCCTCTGGCTAGCCAGAGGTTCCTTATGCCGTCCTAGCCACCCTCTTAAGGCCTTGCCGTCTCATGGGTTTCTCTGGAACTATAAGCGGTCTCATGAACCCTTTGCCGTGCTGGGGAACCTTTTGCAGCCTCAGGGGCCCTTGGAGAATTTCAGGAGCCCTCTTAGGGGCCATCTTGCTGTCCCAGGACCTCAACCCTTCCGGAAGCTCTCTGACTGCACCAGAAACCTTCAGCTTTTCACATGGATCCGCGAAGTCCATTCTGGGCCCTATGACATTCCATGGGCCCCTCTATGACATTTTTAGCGGTTTCAAAGGCACTCTGCTGTGTTGGGGCCCTGTTGCTATCTCAGGGGCCCTTTGGAAGTTTCATGAGCCCTTCTTTCCGTCTCAAACGCCGTCCAGCCTTCCCGGAGACCACCCTGACTACATCAAGAGCCCATCAGATTTTCACACAGACCCCGCGAAGTTCATGTGGGGCCTTTTGAGTTTGATACCTTTAGATCTGCCCTTGCCTCCAGTCCCCGTGTTCTAATGCCGTCTTTGCCATCAAGTGACCTCACATTGTCTTAAAACGAGAAAATGAAAATTTTGGGGCTCCTTCGGAGCCCAAAAATTTTCATTTTCTGGATCCTTGATTGGTAGCTCAATAAGGGGGGCGAAGAGGGGGCATGGCCCCACGGCCTCCCCTCTCGATCCGCCCATACAGGTACGTCTCTTAGTTGCATAAGGCTGTGAGGTTTTCATTATGATATTTCTAGAAATAGTGTATGACATCGATACTTTGAAAACCTTCATCTTTCTACTGTCCCACGTTTGTTGAAGTGATGCAAACCGTCTCAGTAGCTGAACCTAAATCATAGTGTCATTTACCCAAATAAACGTGCCATTTTATGGGGTTTGTAATTTTAGCGCCGCCGTTTGGCATGAATTAGTCCCCTGCAGAATTCCACAATCGTGCTTGATTTCTCTCGTGAAAAAAGACCGGCGGTTTCGCTGTTCTTGACTTGTTACATTGTCAACATATCGCTGACGAAATAAACACATCAAATGGCTATGGCTTCCATCTTTTCAGCAAAGGCAAATATTTCCAGCGCAATGCAACAATCATCTGACAGCTGTTTCATTTGCGTGTCACAAGAATTGCAGTGAATGCTAAAAACAAACTTCATTCCATGTCCTTCACGAACCGACCGTTCTGCAGGTCGGCGTGCTGATTTCTCGAAGGGCACGCAAGTTGAGTATTTAGTTATTCGAAGACCGTAGGTAATGTGTATCTAAGCTTAGCGCCATTTCATTGTACCCTAGGTAACGCAAGGGACTCAGAAACCTCACTTAACGAAGTAAACGGCGAGCCGTAGGAATTATCATTTTGGATAAGGCATCCTGGAAACAATGAATGCGATTACAGCGCTGGTCAAAATAAATCCTATAGAACATATATCAGCAAAGCAAAGCAGGACCGTAAACCGTAAACCGCAAAAAACCGTAAAAGACCAGCACATTTTATCCACGTATTTGTTATTTTGGTTTTTGCTCATACAGTTCGATTATTTTTCCATGACTTACATAAATCATTCCTTTCCGTGTACGCTAGAGGTCGCCTATTCCAGGCGGGAAAGGTTTTCCCCCTCCCAGTGGTGGAGACTCGCCGCCACAGGGAGAGGTATGTATGTCTGAGGAGAGGGAGAGGAATGTATGTACGTCTATATATATATAGCGCCACACCAATATCTCACCATGGTGAGGAAATATCGTCTTTTCAGGCGTTGCCTGAGATCCGGAAATGCCCGGCCAGACCAGGCTGCGGGCAGCGCTTTGCTGAAGCCACGCCTCTTATGTCCTTGCGCCTTACCGCTTACTGATCTCTGCACAAGGAACCAGACTTCAAGGATTTGTGATGAGGAAGACAGGTGAGTCAAGTAAAGGACTCGTGGTAATGAGGTGCGAATACAGGGGAGGGTTCGTGGGCGCGTGCCACGACTCTTTTCCAACGTTGATTTCGCATTATTCAGGAAGTTCGGTTTTAGAAACTTCTGTGCCTACTCTCTCCCCTTTGGTGTTGTGCCCGCACGGTTCCAGAATTCTGGATCCACGCCTCACAATGAACAGACTCATCAAATTGCACTGCTATCCTCGTATCATGTCATTCCAATCGGATTTCAGTTCTGACTGCAGCGTGTCTGACGCAAGAGCGTCAGGTAGATACTGCCACATTTCGCGGTGTTACAATCATGGGCGTGTCATAATACTGTTCATAACAAAAAGAAAAAAAAACATGGGAAGGGGTTACAGTCAAGGCATGTGCTCTGGACTACATGCTGGATCTTAGTTATCATGGTCATTTTCCAACTCAGATGATTCCCCATAATTGTTGGAACATACGATGTCCTTTTGTACGCCGTAATAGCCTGTTCTTTGTGAATGTAACAAAGGCAAAACATTTTTATAGACCAACACTGGACGTTTCGGCGCAAGGCGACCTTTCGGGCAGGGATCATCAGGATTTGGACTGCAAAATTTGCAATCCTGGATCGCAGTCCTTTTTTAAGGATTGCAGGTGGAATGAAATCCTTAAAAAAAGATTGCATTGCGGATTGGATTGCACTTCCTTCTGTAATCCTTTTCCCAATCTTTGTTTACTGCCGTTTATTTAGCACTTACTTTAATGTAAGCCGTTTTTATATATGCAAAAGACCTAACGACGCGGTTTCGAGGTCAAGTTGACATGCTGCTGGTCTGCGCGTGCGCAGTAGCTGTGGTCGTGTTAGTGGACAGAGTTTCCTATGTCCTGTGCGTCAGGGGGGAGCCCTGATCGGACGCGCACGAGAGCGAGGCGGGAGACCGACTGCCCAGCGCTCACGAGCCCGTTGCTGAAGCCAGTTTTGGGGCTTTCTGCTAGGCCAGAGGTCCGCCTGGCAATGAAAGAGAGGAAAAGAACGGAAGTAAAAAAGGTGAAAAAACGCGCGCGCACGCACACACGCACACACACACACACATGGAAATAGTAACAAATCCCAACGCAACGATCGATAATCGAACGCGGTCTGCTCGCAAAACTAGGGAAAACCCTTCCATTCGGATATGTTGTCGTGTGCGGCAGTCATTGTGACACCACATGCACGACATGGAAGCTGCCATTTAGTATTATAATTTTCGTATAGTTCTTCGGGGCCAATGGAAATAAAATGGACAAAATTTGAGACATTCCCCCAATTCGGGATGGTTGGTGGTGGTGGTGGTGGTGGTGGCGGGGGGGACTAAATCTGACTCCTCTCCCTCCGAGCCCAATCCTGGCTGCGCACCACAGACCGCAAACAGCGAGTTCAGTCGGGATTGGCCAGTGATGCTGCGTAACGAAGTTTTTAGGCGTTCCAGAGCACAGAAACTTCTCTCGGAGATGTCCGTGTTGGCAGGTATTGCCAGCAAATTTGGAGAGACTGTCCCCTCATGAGAAGTTTGGGGGGGCGCATGTCTTCCCGCCCCCCCCCCCTCTTGCTCAAGATCCAATGCATTCAAGAACGTAATTAACGTAAGTAATGACATGAAAAACGAGATCATGTTTTTCCAAGCACAAGCCAACTACCCAATTATGCGGGAAGAGGGTATGAGAGAATGTCCTTTCCGACGTTTGCTACTTAATGCCTCTTCATTAGGTATGAATTCATAAAAGGGCCAACGTTTGCGGTACCATGGCTGACGCTCAACCCCCCTCACAAACAATAAGGCCGTGGTGCGTACTGCTGTGGCTGTTTCAGAAAAAAATTAACGGTTCAAAAAAAGGATTACAAAATGGAGTGCAGATTAGAATGCAATCCTGTCGGTTTTGTGCGATTTGGGATTTGGTTGCACTCCTTCTGGTATTTAAGATTTGAGATTGGATTGAAGTCCTTTTTAAAGGGACTGTGATGATCTCAGTATTCAGGAGGTGGTCTTGAACCGGAACGTTAAGTATTCGTTTACTTCGCATGTTATGATATAAATACAGCCTTTCCCAGCCAGGCTTGTGCCTAAAATCGAATAGAGTCAACAATGAATTAAACATAACTTTAGCGCTTTCGTCGTGAATTAGAATCTAAATCGATTCCGCAAAAGCCTGCAATGAATCGGAATCTGAACTGAATCGCTTACTTCTCCGAAGAACAAGCTGTGAATCGATTCGCCAGAAACTCACAGATTATAACGGGAAATTAAACAACTTACATTTCTTACACATTTTAACTTTTTTACATTTCTTGCGTTACATGTGCTTCAGTATTCAATAAAATGGTACATATATATATAGGACTCAGTTTTGATCCAGTTCGGATCCACATGGATGATATATATATATATATATATATATATATATATATATATATATATATATCCCGCGCACGACCGTGGGTCGGCGACGATCACGCCCGACTCGGGGGTTGACCGTCCCCCTCTAACTCACGAGTGGTTGGTCACACGACGATGAAAATAAGCACACCGTTGGAAAGCTTGTGACAAGCAGAGCTCGAAACTGGTCTCGTTTTTAGTTTTAGATAACATATAAGTAGTCTACGTCCTTTATATGTTTTCTCATAGCCGACTGCACGAGACCGAGAAACGGCCTGAATCTCAAGGGCTGCGACTAACAACGCACAGGTAAAGGCACCAACGCACAAGTAAAGGTCCTTATATGCCGATATACGTCTAATTTCTCTGATTTGTTCAATATATACGCCGAAACTTTGAGTTAACGACACGGCAATTTTCACGCCGGATGTCGGCGGGCGCCGCAGTCGTACGCAGTAAGAAATTAACGGGAACTAATTTTAACGTTCCTTTATTTTCGTGTCATAAGCCTATCAATGTAAATTTTATTGATCTTAATGGTTCTTGTGATGGTTTCTCATGCCTAAATTTTGGGAAAATTCATGTTACCAATCTACACAATTGGCGGGGCTTTCCCAGAAGCCTGTTTATTTCCAAAATGTGCAATTTTTGAGACTTTTTGAGGTTCTTGGTATTACTTACGTCTGTGCAAGCTAGTTCTGCCGTTTTCTACCAATTCGGAGTAATTCATCGCTGATTTTGACGGTGGTACGTTTTGACTCACAACAGTTATTCCTGACCTGACCTCAGGCCAATGGCTGGAAGTCCTTGAAACTTTGCCCATCGACGTTAACTAGATGTCTGCTTCACTTCACACTAAAAATGTTATGAAAAATTCCGCCAATATCCGAAAAAAACAACGACATGTCTTAAAAATGGGCTTGACCTTAGGTCAAGGACTCGAAAAATTCCGAAAAATCTGAGATAGCAACTTTGTTGCATGTATTAAGATCTCTAATCCCTGAAAGTATTATTGTGATATTTTGTTTTCCGAAAAAGTTACAGGGCGCTGAGCTTTTTTGGACATAGGTCCGTTTGACCTGACCTAGGTCAGACATCTGACTTGACTTGAAGTCAAAACGTTGATACAATGTGTAAAAATGATCAAGCAAAAGGTAAACAAAGTCACAAAAAGTCACAAAGTGGCGAGGGTATATAAACATATATATATATATATATATATATATATATATATATATATATATATATATATATATATATACATATATATACAAACCATATGGATTAAACTGGATCAAAACTGAGTCGAATCGCCTATGACTCTGGGCCCAAAATGAATCGATTCCCTTAAAAAAAGAAATGCATTCAGTCTCAATTAGGATCGATTACCCGCTCTGGGAATCCGCTTGCTCCCAGCAGCAGATGGTTGTATTTTCCAAGAACTTCGGAAGTGGCCGAAAAAACGTGGCCATTTCCAGGATAATTTTTTATGTGATTGATTAGAGGAAATGTCCACTGCATATCCAGATCAGGTTTGGGAATTAGTCTGCTTTTTTCGTAAATTAAAATCATGAAGTGCACGACAAAAACTTGAAGCTGGTCGTAAGGCATTTGCCTAAAACATAGACGCATAAAGTATCCTCGTTGCTGTTTTAAAGCCTATGTTGAGTTACTGTTCTTCTTAATTGTAATGCATAAATAAAAGTAACATTCCGAGGCTTGTATGGTCGGCTACGACATTTTATTACGGATTTAACGAGATTATCATTTCCTGGTATCAGCAACGGAGTCACTAAAACTTTTAAATGAACTGAACGATATAAAACACATCTATCTATGCGTCTTATAAACAAAAATATCTTTCTTGCGGCAAATTTCCACTGTTCAACGTAGATTATTGGGCCGGAAAAACTCTGATTTCATTACTGAAGTGATATTGGAGACGTGGTGGTTTCCTCTGGGTCCCGAAGCGGTTGTCAGTCACCGATAGTGGGCGCACCCTGAACGGCCGGCTGGATAAAAAGATGACGTCCCTAGTCACGCTTAAATGTGGAAGTGAGGTTCCTGTTTCGCTCGGCGATAGCACGATGGTCTGAACGCGGGCTGCAGCCAAGCGTTCTTCCAGGACCTTGTCTTTATATCCAGGAACAAGGGGGAGTCGTTCTCCGTTTCGATCGGTCAGCTGTAGCTCGTCGGTCTCTGCTGTGTGGGGGAGCCGGGCCGGGTTTCGGCTTGGTGAGTTGGGTGAGGGGCTGGGTCAGTCAGGCCTCGTTCGGTGTCGTGTGGAGCCGGGCGGCCGCTGCGGCCGGCTCCGGGTCCACGTCGCTGGTGTAGACCGGCGGCGGCTCCGACGGAGACGGCGCGCTGACGGCGACCTCTGCCGGCAACCGGACGGCACGGTCGGAGGACACCAGTACAGTGGGGGTACAGGTACTGATGGCCACCTCTGCCGGCAACTGGACGGCGCCATCAGAGGACAGCAGTACAGTGGAGGTACAGGTACTGATGATCACCTCTGCCGGCAACCGGACGGCACCGTCAGAGGACACCAGTATGGGGGGGGGGAGGAACGGGTATTGACGGCCACCTCTGCCGGCAACGGGACGGCACCGTCAGAGTACATCAGTACAGTGGGGCACAGGCAATGATAATGCTCGCCGGATAGTGATTTCAACTATCGTTGATTACAAAGCGTACGTCAGAGAAAGGGAAGGGAAAAGCAATTCGGCATCAGATCATATCATCAGATTATCATCGCCTTCTCTTGGTTGGGTAGATGTGCAGATTATCTGGATCGTCACTGATGCATCCTTATGGCAATCGCGTTACGAACCTGACGGTGCCATACAATGGAGGTCGGAGCACCACCGACCTGGCTGCACGGGCGTAAAGTTGATGTCCGAATACTTGGGCGGCAGTTGACCACGGTTGGCCATCTGGTGGCTGGTCTGCTGATTCTCGCCGCCCACTAAACCCATGGTGTCGAAATGGTACGCCAGGTACTCCTCCTCCAGGTTATCGTCTGCGAGCACAGTCACTCGTGGACCATTTGCAAACGTGGTCGATCATATATTCCACCATTTACGCATATGGAAGTATTACGGGATCGCGGGATACCCAGTAATTTCTAGATATTCCTTCTGCGGAATTTGATTGGCTGTTTAATTTCTTAGAGTTTCTTGGACCTTTTCTTATTATTTCCGGCATGTGGGTCTAAGAAAGACGGTTTGAGTGGCAATTTATTTGTGACGAGGAAACGGGTTCATGACTGGCTGGATCGGATGCAGATCAGGAAAACGAGGACGAAAAGATGCATGCTCATGCTGAATGCAGTCTGCCCTCGTTGATCGCAGCCCACACCGAAGGAAATCCTGTGACTTCGCTGAGGACGCCGCTGGCTTTATGATCTCCAACGCTTGGCGGGCCTAAACCCTCTCCCGCACAGGAGGGTGGATACCACCCTCCAAGTGTTTTTCCTTCGATACACGCTAAGCTATTAAAGACAGAGGTCTGGTTTTCTCAGTAGCTGCTTTTTATCATTTCTGCAGGTTTTCCGAAAATTTCAAGGTTTTCTGACCTTTAGTTTGTTAGATATGACCTTGGTCTCGAGGGCAAGTCACGACCTCAAAGCGTGGTGTACTGTAAAATGTGCAAGCAACGCGTCAAGTGCACCGCAGATGTCATATTTGCTGATTCCTTTGCAAGCCGCACACCGCATGCGTCAAAAATGTGTACTCAGATGCTACGAAAGGTCAAGGTCAGGGTCAAGGCCAAATTATGGCACAAATGATATTATATTTTTTTTGGAAAATCTAACGCGGTATCAGGAAGTTGATTTGGTAGACATCTGGAACATAGGTTTGCGAGCACATAATTTGATGCTGTCAGCCACCCAACCAAACATATCAACAAACACACACACACATACACACACACACAAACTCGCAAATACGAAGCAATGTATTCCTTTCATCCTATACTTTTTCTGAACCCTCTCAAAACTACACATTCATAATTATCCTTCGTAGTGCTTCATTATCCACGCTGATAGTAGGTCATTACTTAATATGACGTGTTATTAGGTCATGTTAGGTCATGACCTGACTTTCCGCAATGTGTCTTTTAGAGGGTCAAAAGATACCAGCAAAGGAAACCTTCGTAGAAACCGATAATATCAGCAATTCCTCAGAACTTTGGCGCGATGGATGCTGATCGTTCGGATGCTAAATGACCGATCGGATCGATCGGTGATTTTACGCCCGCCGTAATCACTCGTGACCCTCGAAACCGGACCGCCGCCGCGGCACGTGACATGCGAATGCGCTTTATGTTGTTTCAACGCTAGAGCCGCAGTCAAACATCATTCGGCATTTTTTGGAGGGGGGGGGGGAATGACAGTGGATATCTAATTCGTACTATTCAGAGCGAAATGAGGCCTTTGACCTCGGATGACCTCGGTTGACGTTATTTTTTGCTCTGCACATGAATCTGGTTTGATAAATCACTTCAGACTGTTTGGATTTACAAACAGACATCGATACGTGACAAAGTGCCTTTAAAGTAGCGTTGAGCGGACGCTGCTGGAAAGGGCATATGCGGACCTAAACTGGAATAAGACCAACTGGCCCCAGATAGTAAAACTGCATGTCATAAGAGCATGCCATAAGAACGACCACAAGCTTCTCTATCTGATTTAGCACCACAAATGGCTTTGCCATTGCTAAATGGGAACTAACGTGCGAGACAGTCCGTTCTGTAGCGCTAAACGTTATTATTTTCTACATGACGTGGAAGGTCAGGTAGATTTAGCACGTTCCAAGCAATCCGGTGGTCTTTGTCACGAGGCTCTATCTCAGTTAGGAGGTAAATGGCTTGGGGGCGGCAACCCCTTCCCCCCAGGTGCGTTCTAGGATGGCGAAATAGCAAGTGCGGGCGATGGTTAAGGCTACGGACTCCGTAGTAGGTACGGTGCTTGCAGTGTGAAAATAAAATCCGAAAGTTCCCCTAAAAATCTGGCTTTGTTGTTCATGCAGGTAACTGGTGATGGAAACCGCCATCTCACCTGGATCATTGATTACGTCGACCAGGTACGTGATGCATTTATGCGCCATACAAGTACAGCATAGTGAGGCCAGGAGCACTCCCACCATCGTCAGCCAGGCTGCCTTCATTCCATTCCAGAACCTGAGAGCCCAGAAAACGACAGCGTTTACAGACAGTGCCTGAAATCATCGAAAGACGGAAAGTTCTTCCGGACTGGAGCCTGCAGAGACGCTGATCGTGGTAACTCGTACTACTTCGCCGAACTTTCGACAATCAATATCCTGATCGACCATCTCTCAAGAAAAGTTTAAACTAGCAGTTCTATATTTTTGCAGCAGATGGCGGAGCATTAGTAAACTGTACCAGCTTCCGTCATCGACCGGAGGGTCGGCCGGCGAATGGACGCTGATTGCCCTCTGTCGGCAGTCGCCCGGAACCAAGCATCTGGCGTTCCTCCAGAGATCGCAGCTCGTCAACCGTGCAGCAGACGGCACAGGCCGTCGCCTGCCGGGCGGAAAGCTTCAGTGATAGGATATGGACTGTGGACGGCATGACACTGGGATTCGTTTGGACTGTTGGTTGGCTCGCGTAGAAGTCTTGGTCCGATCAAACCATATCAGAGACCTGTGACAAAGGAGTAGGGGTTAACCGGGGCCACTCAGAGGTGAACCGAACTAGAGCTGTCGTGGGTCTCGCAGCACCATAGCGAAGGATAGCTACGGACCGCTCAGGCGGCGCTGAGACCCAATAGATCCTCCATCGGTGGATGAACGCAGTACTCTGAGCGTATGGCAATAAAATGAACGGAATCGGCCATCGCAAAAATGAGAAATCTGCTCTTCTGTTTCCATTACGGCTGACCTGCATCCCTTTGGCCATGCCCTCCCGCCGCAAATTACAATCTTTTTATATGCCACATATCATATATCACACAAGTAACACACAAGTTTTTGTTCCTGGGTAGTAAGTGCTATTTCCCAATGGCTTATGTCTAAAAAGTAGAGAAAAGGGCTGTTGGAATTTTGCTTTTGTGACCAGGACAGTGATATTTTGGATCAAGGTATTGGAACTTTGCTCTTATGACCAGGACAGTGATATTTTGAAATTTACCCATTTCCAGTTGGACAACTGGCAACGGACAACTGACCACAGCCAACTGACAAAATTCGCACATTTTCATTCTTATAGCCAGAAAAATATTGACATTTGAGTCAAAATCAACGTGTATTTACACATACGTTCAATAAAGATGATCACAAAAGATTTAGTAGTGCGTGTTTTTTTTCGAAATCTACGATTATATTTTAAATTACTTTTACGAATTAGACCCCAAACATAGTCTCCCCGCATGTTCTCGTTATATCTTCTTTTGGTAGCGGCGTCCAAAGTCCAGTACATTTAGCCTTCCTCCTCCTGATACACT
This sequence comes from Capitulum mitella, assembly GCA_030062745.1. Classification (NCBI taxonomy): domain Eukaryota; kingdom Metazoa; phylum Arthropoda; class Thecostraca; order Pollicipedomorpha; family Pollicipedidae; genus Capitulum; species Capitulum mitella. Next base: position 20,837,437 of record CP099844.1, on the reverse strand, counting down.
CCCATGTTCTCCTGCAATTTATCACGATGAGCGTCAAGGATATGGTCTCTGAGGGACATCCTGCAGACCACTTTGCCGTACTTTTTCACCACAGTCTCAACAAGCTCCACGTAGGTTTCGGTCTCATGAGTGCCCAGGAAGCCCGAACTACTGCGACAAAACTGTACCAAGCTGCTTTCTCCTTCCTGTTGAGCCTCTTGGAGAATTCTTTGCACTACAGGAACTTCTGTATCTGTGGTACGACGAAGACACCAGCTTTTCCTTAGACAGCTCGGGGAAGAAGTCTTGAAGGTGCCTGAAGGCTGCAGACTCCTTACCAAGAGCTGTGACAGATTGTTTCGTTAGGCCTAATTTTATGTGCAGTGGCGGCATCAACACTTCCGGAGGTTCACCAATGGCTTCCACTTCACGTTTATGCGCCGTGGTGTCCCTGCTGTCCCAAAGGGAAAGATACCAGGGAAATCTGTTAAAGCCGCCTTGGAGACCCATCATGAACGCCACCATTTTGAAGTCTCCGGTGACCTCTTAGACGTTCTCATCATAGATAAAGGCGTTTAGCAAGATCTTTACGCTGTACACACGGCTTTGAAGCTCTTAGATCAGCTTTCAATAAAGAGGCGCCATTCGTTCGGGTTACAGGCGATTGCAGGCGAATACAGGCAATTTCAGGAGTTGTACTGATTGTTGATTTACTTTTTTGCGTTTAAATACAACAAATTTATTTACAGCCGATTCTGATTGCCTCGAACAGTCTGCTTACATTGTGGCAGAAGCAGAGCCCATTTTGAAGGGTGAAGAAGCCGGAATAACCCTGTTGACGCTTCCTCTGATCTGCGATTTGTACACTTTCATCCAATAAGTTCCATTGCTTGAGCCTAAACGTCAAAAGCTCGCCAGTGGACTTTGTGAGACCAAGATATCTGATCAAGTCGTTGAGGTCTTTTTGATTGGGTTAGTATGAGTTTCTCTCATAAGCTGGAACTTTGAGATTGCAATCTGAATCTACAACGTCTTCCTCCCCTCTGACTTGCTCCACTCTTCTGACGACGGCTGCCCTCTCCCTCTCCGGAGGACCGGGTACGGGAAACCCTGGGCCGTGTGGCACCAGGACAATGGATGATGGATATATTTTTGTGTATGTCTTTATTTCAACCATGACTACTGTGTAGAATATTCTCTAAACATATTCCATTTATGACATTTTTGAATGACATTGAAAATAGTGCATTTCTATTTGAAACGTCCTGAAAAATGAAATAACATAAAATTATGCCATCCAAACGAACAACAGCTCTCTATCTTACCTTCCAGAGTCTTTTTTTAGTGCTCGCAAGTGAAATGATGTGCCCAGACTATGTTTTGATCCCCGACAGGCATGCCGAAATATGTCTTGTAAATCTCGTACATCTTAGCAGATGCTGCCATGGAGTACGTTTTCGTTCTCGTTTTGATAAATTGGCCGCAGACATAGCAAAATGTGCCTCCCGGATGCTTGCAGCCTCTAGATGCCATTTCTGAGAGATATAATTCTATGCGTCCACTTAGGCAGCTAGAAGTAAACCGAAGTGGTGGACTTAAGGCTCCTATATTTAAATTTCTAGTTATGTTATTGGAAAATTCTAGAAAATTCTAGAAAGTCCCTTTGTTTCCTCTCCATAACATTACCGAGAGTAAGTTCTGGAAACTCCTATAAAGTTTTATATCAGCTACTAAGCACAGAATCTATCTGGGATATTCTGAAAAATAGGCAAATTTCAAAATATCAATGTCCAATCGCAAAAGCAAAGTCCGAGGGGAATAATAGCAATCTTTCATACTTCTTAGACATAATCAGTTAGAAAATAATGCTTATTATCCAGAAGCAAAAAAAAGTACAACTTCGTTACACAGTGTTACTCGTCATTAGAATATCTCGGCCATACTTCCGAACTGACCACGGCTGGCCGAAGCGGTTCCGGCCAACATCACCACGGAGGTGAGAGCGCGATGGGAATCCCCTTCGGTATCTTATTTACGACATGGACTTTCGTCAAAGCTCACGGATGTTTCGCTGCCTTACAATGGACTGCTGGTAAAACACGGAGGTTACAGGTGGAGAAGTCCTGATTCCTGAAATGGCGATTTCATGCATCTTTTTTGTGATGTGGTCAAAATGAATTGCGCGGTGCGTTGGGAGGACTGCATTGCTGTACCTGGCACACGTCATACGTTTGAGTAATCTGTAGGATCCTTCAAAATGTCTCGCATGTATCCGACAGCTGCTTGGTATAACACACGCACTAGAACAGTCTGCGGCTTGCTACAAGGCCATCTTGACAACGCAGTACAGGAACGACTCGGGCGTCTCACCTGTTGACAGCAGAACGGTCTTCTGACGGGACACCACCAGGCTTCAACCATGCTGTCGTAGACGCGGCAGCAGCGGTACCTCTCTGCGTGCACCTCGCCACACCCGAGGCCCGGCTCTCGTGCTGGAGAGGGTAAGCCGTGAATGGAAGGGTGGCCAGGACCGTCCCACGAAAATTTCATTCCAAACTCTACACTGCCTGTCACGCGGTACACAGTTTTAGTACATCATTTTCTTTAAGGATCAGAGAGAGACGCGTGACGACGAAATAATAAGTCACCTCGTGCGGGGGTGTCGATTTCTGTAAGTGATTGGGGAGGCCGAGCTTACGGCCCGGCAACCTAGCGTCCTTCCAAATGGGGGTTTCTCAATCGATTAGTCCACCATTTTGACCAACGGTAATTTATAATTTTTTGTTATCATGTATCAAATAAAAAAAATTATTTATTCCCATTATCATATAAAACGTTTATTTCCCTATTTCCAAATACAAAAGTATATATAAAGACAGAACGTAGAAACATGGATAGATACATTGCTTTAGACTTTATTCCTTATTTTCTGCCTATCTTTTCTCTATTGCGGTCATTCCTTTCGCTATTATTATTGATTTCCCTTTAAAACGAGCAGAAAATATTGGGGGCCCAAATCAACACTGAGGGGCCCAAAGTAACATTGGGTGGGCCAGGCCCCTTTCAAAAGAATACGGATCGATACCCCTAGCCTCGTCATAAACTTACATTTGTTTATTTCCATTCGAAACATATCCTCTATCTTGAGACTCCCATGTTCGTTGGGTTCGTCCATTTGACGGTCTTTTTCGCCGTTGAGCTCCACTGACTCTTGAGCATTAGGAAGAGGTTCGAAAAACGAGTTTTTCTGTTGTTCATTATCGGCTCTGCCATCTGAATCAAAATAAAAAGAACTGGCAGTTTGACATATGACAGCAAAAATAATTATATCAAGGGCTTGTGACCACATTTCTTGACGCAAAGGCAGACCCTACACACTGCTTATCCGTACATTCTTCTATCGTTTTTCTATTTATGATGCTGATTATTATTTCTGTTTATGGTACTGAAATATTTTCTGATTTTCTCAAGGCCTTTATTTTGTCCATTATGATGGTGTGATGTAAGGAACGGTAAAACGTGGAACGTTTGCCACTAGTAACTCTAGGACTGTGCATATCCAGATACAAGTTATATATAATGACATTAGGCAGGTTTTCAAAACGGTCAATTTTTCTCTGGATACCTCCACATGAAGTATTTTTTGCGCTCGATTTTGAATATCTACTGGCAAGTTCTATTTATACAAGCGGAAATAGACTGATCGATGCACAGAAACGAGACGAGATTCCCGTAAAAAGGTTGTTCCGTATAAGTCAGCTTCTTGTAAACAGACCTGGTTAGTATGAAAAATGTCGCTGATAACGTTTTCATTACTTCGTTTTCTGGAAAATGCCCACTAGCTTCAAAAATACAGTTAACTGAAAGCTGCTTTCTGCAGACATTTGCCTACCGACAGGTCACTGAAAGTAAGTCCTCTGCAAACGAGCATTGGCGTGACGTCACGCAATAATTCTTAAAAGGACAGGCTGAATAGGACAGAGGGAAAACCGTGGGGAATCGGTCTGAACCTCGGCAGATGTAGACTTTTGAGCCTTAATATACATTACAGATTGGCTTCTATGACTATAGGCTATAGGCACCTGTAGCACGTTGTTGAGAATGTCCTTGCCAATGTTTGTCATTTAGTGCCTCCTCACAACTCACCAAGTACAAATCATAAAAGGGCCGAAGTTTGTAGTACGATGGCTGACACTCAAACGCCATCACAGACGACAGACACCGTGATGCGTGCCGCTGCGGCTATCGCAACTCAAATTAACTATTCGAAGAAAGAATAGCCAAAAAGGATTGCAATCCTTTTGGCTTTGTGGGATTTAGATAAGACTGCATTCATTTGGTGCCAAAGATCTGAGATTGGATTAAATTCCTTTTTAAAGGAATTTTAATGATCCCTGGGTCCTTTAATTTGTAATGCCATTTAACCCTATTCCCGGAGGGCTAGACGGTATGGTCGATTCCCGGCAGGGGGAGGGGCGGATTCGGCCCCCCCCCCGAGATCTCGAGAACTACACATCCGATTTCATCGCGACGACGACAACAAACGGCAATCAATTTGCCATGCCGTGAACTACATTTTTATAAAAAGAAATTTTCAAAATTTTGAAAGGGGCGGATACAGGGGTGCAAAAATGTCAAAATCAGGGGTATTTTTGGACTTCTTACAACTCGGTTGTTTATGGACCGACTTCAGTGAAACTGGCACGAATCGAGAGATTATGGATAGGACTTTTACCACTGGTACACACATCTGAAATTTTGACAAAATTCATAGACGTTCACAGGGTTTTAAAAATAGGAGGATTAGTTTTCCGACAACGGAATGGACAAAAAAGGCAAAAACACTTTTTTGGATTCTGCTAGTCATGTTATGCTAAAGAAGTACAAATCGCATTACAATGTTTGTACAACATTAACATAGGCGGTGCCAGGGACATGAAAAGGGGAACTGTCATGGTTACACGTTCTTCAGATCAACTTGTAACCTTTGCCCTTAAATGACCTCCAGTAACCATGGAGTCACTTGGAATGATCTAGTGTGCGTTTAATATTATCTGTAAACGTTTTCAATAATTTGAATTCACTCCATTTAAACAAAATCATTTTATGGCCATTGCGATATAGGGTACGCGCACTGACATTTTAGGCCATAGCTCTGTGACCCAACCTGATATCAAGCTGAAACTTAATACACAAGTAGAGGCATCTTTTTACGTCATATGCATTTCGGGTTTAGTATTTGAAAAAATAGCGCAGAAATTATTGCAATAAAACCAAATTTTAACCTTTGACCTTGACCTGACCTTGTAAAGTGATCTCAGATCAACAAAATTATATCCGCACATTGCCCAACTATTTAGCTAGACATCCATATCAAGTTTTAAGTTTTATCTTAAAAACAATGTTTTTGGCAGACATTTTCCTTTTACAATCAACATGGCCAAAAATGGTCCGAGGTGCCTCCCAAAAACGTTGCTTGGCTCCGCCCCTGAGGGAAATAGAATTTTGAAATTTTGTCACAGGACGTAGAAAAAATAGGTAGGAACAGTCACAAAGTTCCGTGAAGCTACGTTTAAAAACCTGGAATTGGCAAGCGAAAAACCCGAGGGGGGGCGGATTCAGCCCCCTGCCGGGAATAGGGTTAAGTAACGGCTTACATTGAATTAAGTAATAAATAAAAGGCGGTGAGCAAGGACTGCAGAAAGTATTGTGGAAAAGAAGCCTCCATTGCAAATCCAATCCTTTTCTAAAAAAGATCTCAATCCAGGGTTGCAAATTCTGGAAACCAATTCCTGATGATTCCCAGCTAGGAACGATTTTTTACCACGTCATGAACAAACATTTCATCTCAGCATTCACCTCATCAGTTCTAGGTCATCTGAATGCTTCTCCTCGATCCAAAGTCGAGTTTTGGACATCAGATGATGTTACTTCGAGAGTTGTCTAATTTTCTGTAATGACAGGAATGCAACGATATGTCATGAATCGTTCATATCTTTAGTGCTTTCTGTCTAGACTTAACTTCTGTTTCAAGGATCTGAACAATTTTTTCCAGTTCCGTCTTGACACCATGGATGATTTAACCATTTACAAGCCATAATGGGCAACAGCTTGTTTATTCCCTCTCCAGTTCATTCCGATGGAATGTCAAACGACTTCACTAATTATTTTTTACCAGTTATTCTGGCATTCCCCAGTAAGTTTAAAGGATTGGCAGAATTATGGTTTGGTTTGCTTCTCCAAAGACAAAAAAACGGCCGTAGTACCATAAATCACCTGGGAACACTTTGCGATAGAGAGCTCCTCCTGGCACCAATGCGCAGCATACGAGGGTCCCGAGTGCTGCTATTGCAGTCACGCCGGAACATATCGCCAGAAAATGTGTCCGCCTGAAACCAGGAGGTCGTTGACGAAAGCATAGGGCTAATGTAGCAACAAGGTTAGAAGGCCGGAGGATTTTTCCCTTTGAAGTGCTTTGTTACCGTCATTATGCATATTCATTTTAAGCACTCAGATTTTCCCGTACATAAGGCCAAAAGGCTTAAGTAACTAACAAGATGATTAAGTCGTCCTTAACGCTGTCATGCCCCACGGGATTTAAGAAAGGAAAATAACTTCGCTGACTCGGTTCGGTCTTCCAGTTTTCCAATGAACCGTGCGCGGGTTGAAAGTGGGGCAAACGAATTGCTATGCTCAGCGAAGTGCTCTCCTGGCAGGCTGCCATAGCCGGAGCTCACTTGTCACGGCAGCGTGACACGTCGTGACCAGTTCACAGAAGTCGGAGCTCACATTTTACGGCGGCGTGACAGTTCGTAAACAATCGGAGCTCACGCGTGACGGCGACGTGACAGGTCGTGACCAGGTCACAGTAGTCGGAATCCACGTTTCATGGCAGCGTGACAGGCTGCGACCAGGTCACAGTAGTCGAAGCTCACGTGTCACGGCACCGGGACAGGTCGTGGCGGCCAAAGAACTCGTGCTCGGCGCAGCAGTAGGCGCAGTCGTGTCGCGCATAGCAGCAGTAGGAGTGGTCCGGCGGCTCGTCCGGCCTGGGGCACGTCCAGTTGAGCTTCTCGGGACAGCAGACGGACAAGTTTGCCGTCTGGCAGGAGGCCATCAGTCCTTGCTGTACCGGGTTGTAGACCCTGTCATGCAGGACCCGGCCTGGGACGACGGGAGGTCGGAGTAAGGTCAAGACTGCCGAACTGGATGAGGCTGAAGTCTCAGATTTATTAACCTGTGAAGAAGGCGGCATCAGGGGGCCCGACAGATGCTGCGAAGGGAAAGTGGAAGACTAATTTACTAGCCCAATTAAAAGAGAGATTCAGCTGCCTGGGGACATAAAAGAGTACGCTAGTTTTGGTCACACACACGCGCACACACCGTCACACCGCAAGCTGAGATGTGGGACTCTCCCCGGGATGAACGAAAGAGCGCGGTTAGACATTGGGATGAACGAAAAAAAACAGTTTGTATGGTGAAGACTCTAGCAAGGTTCACTGGGCGCTCGCATTGGCTAAAGGGCTGTAACTGCTTTAACCCTATTCCGTGCTGGGGAGGGGGACAGATTTTGCGCCCCCCCTTCGATTTTTCGCTCGCCATTCCCGGGCCTTTGGGAGCTGCTTCACGAAACCTGGCGACTTTTCCTAAATGTGTTTTACATGTTGTGACAAGATTTCAAAAATTTATCGCCTCCAAAGGCAGTTCCAGGACACGTTTTTGGGATCCACGTTTGAGGAATATTGCGCTTTCTTGAGATCGTGTATTTCGCATCTTGTGTGTGTAGTTCTCATCTTGTAAGAAAAGCGTTGGCCAGTGGCAGATCTGTGGGGACACGCAAAAGGGGTGTTTATATTTTCTTATTCGTAAGAATTTACAACCCACTGTATGAATCAGACAAAGCTAGCGTCTGATATATAGACATGTTTAATAAGGTAAAAAAGAATTAGTCTTAGCTCATAACATCCAAAAGAGCAACACAAAAACAAATTAGTTCCATGTTTCGGCCACGGACCTCTTTCAGATATTTTTTCAAGAAGACAAAAATACCGACATCGCCGAATACGAAAATTAACATGTCCGTGCAGGAAACGTGCATCCATCATAATAAATCGCCGTCATATAACGAATCCAAGGTAAAACGACCGCGACAACCAACGACATAACCCTTGCTATCATATATTGGTATTTATTATATAGACATGTTACATATAGACATACTGGTAACTATTGGCATGGGTACTACATAACTTCTGGTATGAGACTGGAGGTAACAGGCGCCAAGATGAAATATTGGTGTAGAGGATAGGCCGTGCAATACGAATTTCGATCGATTCCGCGATTTTGAGTTCTACTACGTTCTTGCAACTCCGGGTAATTTCAATGGATAGAGATTTCGATGTAATGTTCACATGTGGGTGAGATGTTCGAAAATGGTCGTCCTCCTGGAAGACCATTTCCGAACATGTTCGAGCGTGTTCCTAGTTTTCTTGTTGGCGCCCCTCAAATGCTCATTGTACCGCTCCCCAGTTTTACGTTTAGTTTCCCCAATACAACTAACCATACGAGGAACGCACAAACCACAGGTAATTTTGTAAACGGTGTTCTTGACATGGCATCTCCCCTTTACACCCGCTTCGCAACAGTGACAATGACGCTTTCGTCCGGGACAGGAAGGGGCATCAAGGGCAGAGGATGTTAATATGCGAGAGAGAGCCTGCTGATTTAACCATGCCATCTTAGCGTTTATGTTCGATGCTCTGACGATCGCGACGACCCTTCTGGCTAACATGTCGTGAATGAAAGGGAGGCAAATAAAGGTCGGTTGGAGAAACGTTCATTGCTTTGAGATTTTGCTAGTTTTTTGAGTGATTTGTTGTCTTATGCGCATGATAAGTTTATGTGGGTAGCCATCGACCAAAAACAAGGAATATGCTTGATCCATTCCCCGCTTTTGAGCTTGTTTATCAAAGCCCAGGCGCTTTTCTGTTATAAATCGGGGGATGGATCAAATGAAATGTTTATTTTTGGCCAATGACTACCCAAATAAACTTGTCAAGCGTATAAGACAACAAATCACTCAAAAACCAGCAAAATCTCAAAGCAATGAACGTTTTTCCAACCGACCTTTATTTGCCTCCCTTTCATTCACGATATGCTAGCCAGAAGGGTCGTCGCGATCGTCAGAGCATCGAACATAAACGCTAAGGTGGCATGGAGAAATCAGCAGACTTTCTCTCGCATACTAACATCCTCTGCCCTTGATGCCCCTTCTTGTCCCGGGGGAAAGCGTCATTGTCACTGTTGCGAAGCGGGTGTAAAGGGAAGATGCCATGTCAAGAACACCGTTTACAAAATTACCTGTGGTTTGTGCGTTCCTCGTGCAGTTAGCTATATTGGGGAAACTAAACGTGAAATTGGGGAGCGGTACAATGAACATTTGAGGGACGCCACCAAGAAAACTAGGAACACGCTCGAACATGTTCGGAAATGGTCCTCCGGGCGGACGATCATTTTCGAACATCTCACCCACATGTGAACATTACATCGAAATCTCTACCCATTGAAATTATCCGGAGTTGCAAGAACGTAGTAGAACTCAAAATCGCGGAATCGATCGAAATTCGTATTGCAAGGCCTATCCTCTACACCAATATTTCATCTTGGCGCCTGTTACCTCCAGTCCTATCAGTTACCAGTATATGATAGTAAAGGCTATGTTGTTGGTTGTCGTGGTCGTTTTACCTTGGATTCGTTATATGACGATGTTTTATTATGATGGATGCACGTTTCCTGCACGGACATGTTAATTTTTGCATTCATTGACGTCGGCGTTTTTGTCTTTTTGAGGAACTTTTCCTGAGGAATGCCCGTGGCCGAAATATGGGATTAATTTGTTTTCGTGTCTTTTTTGGAAATTATGAGCTTAAGGTTTATTCTGTTTTACCTCATTACAGCAATCATGCTCATTGGTGCACTGAAGTATATTAGCCATGTTTATCCCAATTTACGCATATAATACATCTTCATACGCTGCCAGGAGTGTCTCCAGGCACCGGTTTTTTGGTGCACATTGCGTCCAATAACATGTTTAATCGGCCTTACAGACATCTGGACCTGTGCGAATTGTATTGTTTATTCCACACATATTCCGGTCAAATGCCATACATTCCATCGAAAATAAAAATAAGAGGCATGTACTGGGTAACGGAGAAAGGATATTTTACATAGCTGTTTTTATTCATGGGAAATTATAACTCCATCCACGAAATACAAATCAGTTATCACCACGTACTTCTTGACCCCTCTTTTCTTGGTACCTGCATCAGTCTATGAGCACTTGCAATGTGCACATCAAACGGCACGTGGCGCATACTGAAATGCTTTTTTGACATACATGAACTCGCCAGATTCAGAATATATGGCAAAAAAACTCAACATTTTCCCCAAAATTACCCATCTTATGTGTCCCGGTTCTGCCTATGATTGTACCATTTCAAAATATGGTGCACTTGTGACCTCAAAATGCGAGCTTGAAGCACAGTACAGCAAAGTGTTTACAGTCCGTTTGAACATGATAACCAGTTGCCAATAGTTCATCATGCAGAAAGTTAACCCACTTTTGTGTAACTGGATCCGTCTATGAGCATTTGTGATACTACCTGACATGACATGTGACTTATATGAAAATGTTCTCCAGACACAAATAAACCCACCAGACTCAAAATATGTTGCAGAATGAATTAATATTTCCCCAAAACATATACCCCCTTTTGTGCGCCATAAAAACACCTATGAATTATGAAAGTCGACCTCTTCTTAACGTATGTGATAGACCTACCCATTGACAGTAGAATGACCGCCATTTTCCCAAGCCTGACCAAAGCCAATGACCTTTTTCATTCGTGAGCCTTTTAGACACCCCTGCCGTTCATATAACCGTGCCTGAGTCAAGCAGCCATGTTCAGAGCCTAGCTTTGATGGACATTCTGGCCAGAAATTGGTGCCTATGCAAATGACCCCATTTAGCAAGTTAAGTGCGCCATTAATCTTGGTTACAGAAACTGTGTCATTTCCTGTGACAAGTTCTATCCATATATGTAAATGTTCAAATACCATGTAAAAATTACTACCACACATCATCCCGTGTCGCTGGAATGCAGTGTTTGCTCTTAGGTATGTGCCTTTTTTATAGCTTCCAAAACAGAGGATACATGGTCGTGGTGCAAACAGGACTTCCCAGAGAGAGAAAGAGAGAGAGAGAGAGTGGGATGCGTGTGCCGTAATATTTTATGGAATTCAGCAACACTTTCAGGGCCGTTTGCTCAGTACTGCCAAAGGCGTTGCATGAAAGAAAACCCAAAACATTCAATGCGTCCCCTGCTCGCCAATTACCGGCACGTTGCGGATAGTCGGACCACCTTGTGACAGCATGCGAAAACGGTTTGACACGATAGGCTGTCCTTGGTATATCCATACCTTCTAGATGTTTGGTGCCATCAACACATTTAGGCAGTGAAGTTGAACGCAGGAGGACAGATACGAGTATTGATCTTATGTTTTCTAGGCGCATGCTTCTTTAATGGAACGTCGATCCACACTGGAAAGTTCGTTCTAGAGAAAGAAAACGGGAAGACCGACTGGAAGGCGAAACACGAAGAAGCCTTTTGTTCCGAAAGTTGAGTTGACAATGAATCCTTGGCGTAGTTTCGGATGTTGCTACAGGCAAACTAAAGTAGTAGCACTCAAAAGCTGCTGCTCAAAACCTTCGAAAAAAACGTGGACCAATGTCAGTACAACTTATACGCTCTAACAACAACAAAAATAAAAACTGTGATGCTGAAGACAAAATCAATATGCAATAGAAGCAAGGACGTGACGTCATAGTTCAGCCACACAAAACTGGTTGCAAATTAAAAACAAAACGTGACAGTATCATGCGAAATCCTCGTTTAACCGTAGCTGTCTGCAATCTGCATCAGGATATGGGAAGAAGTATTATTAAGGCAGCGACAAAAATGTAAGAATGATTTCAGAAAGGCAATCGGGGATAAACATTACCTGCCTGCCTGCCTGCCGCAACCACAGGCGGCGCACAATACATCAATGACACTCGAACGTTGAAAAGAATGTGATATTTTTCTTTGCAGAGTTAAAACCCATGCAATCCTAGACGTTAATTTGGGCATTGGAAAGGGGTATTGACAACTGAAGGAACGCCATTGAAGAACCAGCCTGGGCCGATGGGCCGCTGGACACATAACCGAAGCCGCAGGTTATCACGATATTAGGACATTTCGGCCTCGACTTCGTGAATGGGTTTGGGCTAGCTTTTTCCATAAAGTGTACACAATTCCGTCAACGCATCCGCCGATTACATTCCAAATGGCTCTGAAACAACAATACGTAGTGACATCATTGTGGTATGTATTACAAGTATGTCACAACAATGAAAAGCGGGACAACCACGAGAGCGAACAGCGAAAGTCACCCACTCGCCCGCTCTGACCCAGACAGTCCGCAGCCGCGCTGCTACCTCGGCCTGGCCACTGCCGGCTCGGGGGTGGCATTGGGCCTCGGGCGGCGCTCGGGTGACAGCAGTCTCGCCCCGGCTCTGTTCGACACCGAACAGGTCCGGCCCGCACCACATGCTGCAACGCACAAAGTCACAATGACAAATTCCACAAAAAATAAAGGTTCCCCTCCCACTACGCCCTCTGGTGGTGCCCATGATCCTAACCTGGTAATGCTCATCGCCAAATGTGGTTCACAATATCGTTTTTCAAAAACCTGGGATCGTCGAGGCGCGGTGCTCCATATTCGGTCCGAAACTGCTTTTACGTCTTTCAGCTTGCTTCTGAGGTCCAGTGGTCTCGGAAACCCTTAGTGGTGACCGCAGTGGACATGAATTGAACCAAAAGGAAGTTCAGTGACTTATCAAGAAGCTATTTTGAGGAAGTCACGTTCCTTATGCCGTCGTCATGGTGGTGTAGCACGCCCCGACTTTCAAAGCAAGCGCTGTGGTGATATATATTTTTCAAACTGGTACATTTATGAAGGACTGGAGGAGGTCCTAGGCCAGATGTCTCCTGGACCTTACCCGAATTTCACGTGGACACGTGGATCGTCAAACGTTGGTCTCTCAGATCACAGGTTGCTTTTGACCATCGCGTACACCACGGGTTCCCCCGGAGGACCACTCTAGTATCTGAAGCACTTCTCTATCTGTCGTGCTTACCCCGAGACCGGAAGTCACGGACCGACTCTGCGAATAGGGTGACGTGCCAGGCGATTTAGGCGGGTTTTCCACAGGAGAAATAACCCTTACATCGACCCCTCTGGCCAAGGGCGGAAATGTGGCGTTAAAAGGGATGCGCAAGCACGCCTATCGTAACGAAGTAACGCAACATAATTTAACGTAACGTAACGCAATGTAACGTAAGGTACATTGCGTACAATATAACATTACGTAAGGTAACGTAACGTAATGTTATATAACGTAACGTAACGAAGAAATCAACGTTACGCCTACAATCCTGCATAGAAAGCATGCCGTTCGAAATGACATTGCTATGCCCTCAGGGAAAGCTCCGCCATTGTGATTGGCCGCGGCGTATTGAAAGCCAAAAAGAAATCAGCCTTGAAAAGACCATTTTGTATGGGATCATCTCCTAAGACACCAGGCCACGTTCACTGGGTCATTTTATGCTCTTCTTATTTAGAGAGGATTTCTTTCATGAACTGTGCTACCCAAAGCTGCATAAGCAGGCAGGCAGCCTGGTGGACAAATCACGTTCCACAGTCAGCTCCTGGGCGTTTCCTTAGCGGGAACCAAGGACCGAAATAGAAATATGGATGCAAATGCAAGATGGAGCACATATATTCTATGCAAAGTCATAAGCGCAACGTTAACTTTTAGTAAAGGTCAGGCACTACCTGCATTCCCAGCTTCATGAAAAGTCTAATTATTCCATATTCCGTGGCCAGCTGATGTCCCTGACCATAGCAGATGCATAGCAATCTGGTTGGCAGTCATCCGACAAAAAGACGGCAGCAAGATGCGGCTTTGGATTTTCTACCGAAACTGTGGTTATGGACCCGATGGTCAAATCAGTTTTGCATCTTGTCTCGGTTAGCGTATTAGGACACATGTACGCTCTGTGCCCCTGGTGGCGGCGCCCATGTCATCAAACCATGACTCTCGCCCCTGAGGAGCATCATCTTCTCCGAAGCGGGTTGCGGTCTATAAATTTCCGTTCCCGTCTTTCGTCCGCCGATTTGCAAGCTAAACGGGCAGTAACCCGCAGGACCGGCAGTAAATTCTTGCACATGAAAAGGTCAAACAGGATAAGAGCGGAAAACCCGCATTTGTTGCCCGAAATAGTTTCCCTCGAGATTGACTGCTTTCAGTGCATCGCTCGTCACAATGTTCTCGCCGGTTGTTCGAGAGCAGGCACTAGCCGCCAACACTCCAGCCCCCGCTCCCGCCCGCCAGCGGCCGCCTCCGCGCCACGGTCGCCGGCCAGACGTCAGGCCGCCCTGTAAGCCGGCTCAAACACGGCGTTTACGTCAGGCAGCAACGGCGGCTCGCTATCGATTTGCCATTGGCCGCGATTTCGGCGGCCGCCGCCGACCGAGACGCCAATCGGAGGGCGCGGCGGCGCCGCCGGGCGACCGGCGCCAGCTGCGGCCGCAGCCATTGGCCGCGCCGCCGGTCACATGGGGAGAGGGCGGAGCCTTGCCTGCGGCCTCGCCGGCCACCCGGCCCGCCAGACGGACGGCGGAAGCCTTCGCCCCGTCTCAGGGGTTCCTCTGGAGGGTGGGCGCGCCGCGCCGTCCGCCTGGACGCCGAGCTGTCTCCGCGGACTCTCACTAATCCCGTCCGCGCCTTCCCTGTGCCCGCTGTCCGCCTCCGTCGGTTCTCTGTCTCCGGGCGCGGCTCGAATATTCTCGACTTCTCGCCTGAGTTCGGCTGAAGATGGCGCAGAACATCCTCCGCTGGGTGTCAGACACGGTGGACACGTTTAAGGACCGGGCTAAGGACACTTTGGACGGCCACCTGCCCAACGGGGCCGGCGACCCACATCGCAAGCCCCGCGACATCAAACCTCTACACTATATAGGTAAGATGATCACATCCCTGCCGCCAGGGCCTCAGCCGTCCCGCGGGCTGAGCGTCGAGGCTGAATCTCTTGTCTGAAGCCATCAGCGGCGCCCTGTTTTATACCGTTCAGGCGGTTTGCTCCCCTCAGTGTTGTTTTGGGTTCCAGATATGCGATGTTTTAACGTTCGACATTACGGAGCCGCACTAGTTCCAAATGTTTTGGTGTTTCTCATGGCATGCAGGCGCTACGACCAAACCAAAACCATAGTTCGACATCTCTGGCTTGGATGTGCGGTTTGACACGTCTACGCATGACAAAATCAGCTTAAATATATCCATGCACATGGAACATGGCGATCACACTTCGTCAAAGCCAAATTTGTTCTACGACTGGCATCAGTTTTTTGTAAGAGTTCCATGCAGCTGTGGTAGCTCTGTCTCCCGTGTGACTGCGAATGCTGTACATATTGCATCAGACACGTCAGACCAATCCCCATCTGCGGGGCTCCAAGATACGAAACAAAGCTGTCCAGGCAACCGCACATAGCGGGTCCAGATCGCGCCAGGCAACAGCCCACAAATACAAGCGGGCTTTAATGTTGTATTATGCCACTGGCATTCTTCCATATACAAAGACGGATCAGAAACATGAAACACGGAGTAGAAACACGCTAAAAATAAAATTAGAAGAGAGCATGAGCTAAGACACAGACGCACAAAACTTGCACATCGCAATACAAAACTGGCGTTGATTCCACGTTTAAAAGCAATGCAGAACTTTACATCGCATGACGACTTCGGACAGCAGGCGGCGACAGCCTGTCTCCGTTCCACGCGCGGGGCCGCGTAACGTCACGCCGCGTGCGAGAGCGGAGGCAGGGGCCCTGAAGGCCTGAGGCGAGAGCTTGTGATTGGTCGGTACAAATAATCTTCCGGAGCAGATTTGGAAAACACTTTTCAAATACTGCACAGTGAAACTGGTATGATTCCGCAGCCGGACTTTTTGTGCACCTCCTGAAGCTTTCACAGCCATGAGCGCCAATCGAGGCTGGTGGGGCTTCCACAGCAGGGCACGTCTACGAAGGTCGTGATGGTTTCATCTGCTTCACAACCGGTTTTACAGCCGAACCAACCTCAGGAGTGTGTCATGGCTCCACGACAGGCATATGCATATAACAGCTCAGGTGCATATAACAGCCCCACAATAGGTACGCCACAGGAGCTGCGAGATGAGGAGCTCCACAGCCGGGCATGCCTTTCATTGAAGCAGGCGATGGCGCCGCATTCTGGTGTCAAGCTGAGCCTGTTGGTTAGCGTATCCGAGAACTGTCTGAAACTAATGGGGATTGTGTGACAGCTCGCAACTCATAAGCACAAGTGAGAATGCAAGTGAGCTGGAGAATAACCTACTTGTACCATCATACAAACTCTTTTACTTTAACACCATTGTTACAGAAACGGGGAACAAGAAGCCATGCACCCCCTTTCCTGTAAGTTTTATATAACATCTGTGATGTTGCCTGAGCAAATTGCATCAAACACTATCACACACCATCCTCACAAACACATACTTTTGCGGAGAGTCTGCGATCATAGAAAACACTATATTGTATTTGGTATTCGGTATTCGGTACTCGTGTATTAGGAGGCATGGGTTTTAGGCCACCAGTCAGTACATAAATACTCAGTAACGGCGGTCAATTTATTTAAGACTCGAAACCACAGTCGGGGCATGAGAAATATTAACACGATGGGAAATAAAAACAGGATGGTCCAGGAGCAACGGTCACAGTGCTCGTGTGGACGGCGCCGCATCACGCCGATTTTGCCGGTTCCAAGTAACAGCAGCGCTGTACGGGAAGAGCCGCTGCGTGCTCGTCAGCCTTATGCGTAGTAAGTGCAAGGATTCCGTACTGGTGACGGCAGCTCGCGCTTGGCGAGCTGCCGTCACCGGTGCTCTGGGCGGGCTTAAGGGTCTGCTGCCGGCCAAGTCTGCTTGGTACAGCCAGAGTCCGAGGCCACTGTCCCACCTCCCGATCCACTGCAGCCCGACCGGCCGTCCACACAACACGGACCGCCTTCCGTGTGTGGGTCCTGGCACGTCTCCCCCGCCTGCGGCGGACCAAGTGATCCAGACGAGCGGGCAGACTGCCGCATGGAATCTGTCACAGTCGGGATGTCGATTTGTATTCTTTTGAGAGGGCTCTGGCCCACCCAATGTTGGTCCCCCCCAATATCTTCTGCCGATTTTAAAGGGAATTGTGTAATGATAACGAAAAGCGGCCTCAATAGATAACAGACAAGAAAAAAGTAAAGAATAAAGTCTAAAGCGATGTATCTGTCCATCTTTCTACCTTCTATATACAAATATATATATATATATATATAGCATATATATATATATGTATATATTGATATATGTACATATATGTATAATGCGATATATATATATGCCTTTTTATATACATATACCTGTGGGGGAAACTGCCCAATTTGCGCCGTTGTTTTTTGAAAAACGGGCGCTGTGATTATGATACGGAAAAATTGTCTTATTTACTTCTCACATACCTTCTCTGGTCTTTTCACCACCATAATCTCAGGTGTTTTAAAACTTCAGTCTTTGTCTACTATTTGCTATTCACTTTCTAGCAAGACGTTCCAAAAGGTGCAATTAGTGCAACTCTGCCATATTTGCGTCACATGATGTGTAATTGCGCCACCATAGAAATGATATTGAGTTCCTGGTACTTTGCGGCGGAAAAATATATAATGAACCACTGTCTGGTATATCAAGGACAGTTTCACTTTTATCCTCTTTGTAAATACTTGAAAACAGGTGGGGAGAGGTGCTCAGATCCCGACAAGGTGCTGAGCAGCCCCAATGAGCTGGCTACATAGGCAAATCCAGTAGGTTTGGGCTCCATACTCCTCTTGCGATCCGAAAATGTTTTCCTTTTAAACCGGCAACAAAACAGTCGTGTATGTCCTTAATGTCGAAATAAGGTTTCTGGAATCAAGAAGGTTTTGGGGTTTGAAAAAGGGTGTGCTGTCCTCCTTTAGGGTTCATTTTGTCATGTCAGCTAGGGAGCAAAGTCCTGCAGTGACAGGTAAGTCCCCCGATGGAGGAAGACACAGCCAGGTCACCTGGCTCCGAAGGACACAGTGAGAACGGTCAGCTGCGAGCCATCCCCTCTAAATAAATTGGCCCAAATCTGAAACACATTTACCTGCAAGACTTATGGGAGGTTCTCGTTCCTAAAATGTCGCCAGGATTTTCGGCCTGGAGGTGCCCGCGAGAGTTGGGGCGCTGTTTACATGGTGAATAGGAAAAATTACGTTTTACATTAGTTTCCGCGGTCAGTGGACGGCGGGGGCTGAACGGACTCCGCGAGGGGGAGGGGCAAAGGGTTTAGGGCTCCAGTCCTTCCAAGAAGGCTCTGGCAACATTTCTACCTCACTCTCACGGTGTCCCCTCTGAAGCCGAACCCCCCGTGATTGTAGCTTTAAATGGGTCCCACGCTTGTGCAAAACACTGGAACAGCCATGAGCACGCCGTTAGCTAGTACTGCCTCGATTGTGCTACTGGCGCAATAAGGCCCGGCAAATGGTGGCGCGAAAAGAGCAATGACTCTACCATAAAAAAACTAGTCGCGGATAAAAAAACGTGCGAACGTGTCATCTCTGTCTCTGTTTCGATCAGATGGGCAGGGTAATTCCACAACGGAGCTACTGTATAGGATCAACTTTGTTTCACGGTATTCATAGCACAGTTGCACACGGGTAACACAAGGCAGAAAATTCCCTCAAACTTGCACTGAAACTTCATGGACCCACCACATGTTTGTACCGTTGACAGGGAAGAAGAGGAAAGGATCGAATCTGCCGACATGATATCTCTCTCAGAAAATATCCTTTATCTGCCAATCAACTGTCACAGTCAGAGGATAACGGGTGGTGGCGCAATTAGGCAGGGTGGCGCCCATTAAGCAGCTTTCCCTATACATGGGCATAAATGCAATTTTTCACTTTATAAATAATAGCAAAATAAAAACTTAAAACAAAATGCTTTTAACTTCGCTCACTATTTTAAGGAATATCCGGTATGTGAGCCTTCTGGATCAATTGCAGCCAAACAATAAATCTTACATATCTTGTGTTCAGTCATCGATGTTACGTTATAGCAACAAAATGCCACTCCTTTTATTCACTCTTAAAGCTCTCCTTATTACGTGGATGACCCAGGTAAGATCGTACCTATGTAGTGCTACCACATTTCACAAATTATGCTTGTATTTGCATACGGACCCCTACGTTTCCTGACTTTCTATGTCTTTATGTCTTTTTGTTAGCTTTATGTCGATGCGTGTAATTACTGAACAGATCTGCCAGTGCCTCCACCTCACCGCCAGCTTTTTTTAGGTTTCCTACGCGTATGCACCAGACATTCCTGATGCTGAAATAAACAACGCGTTTCATAAATGAATTGCCTTTTGTCTACGGTGCAAGCTGTAACCATACAATGATTAACTGAGGCCAAGTGAACACCAAGCAATGATATACATTAACGCGGTATCATAAAGCTCGGTTTGTCATGTGTGCATGTTCATTCTAATTGTTGTGTTCATCGTAAAAAAATATATGCGGAGAGACGCTCATACCCTGGAGAACCAGGGTCAGGATCTGAAATTTTACGCAGTGATCATTTCATGAAGATGGTTTTTAGAGCTTTCGCGCCGCAGCCATTGGATGACTAACATTCAACACCGTTTCAAACAGGCACACAAAGATATGTCATAACAGCGTTTTCCGGCAGCTGACGTACCAGTGTTAGAGGGTGTAGCCTTCAGCCCAGTCATTCTTCAATATGTGAAATGAACGCACCTCCCTAGTTCCGTTACCTCCGTTCTCCGATCCAACATTCTTTGTCGTCTAGCATCTCTGGCCCGCAGTGGAACACGAGCCGCACGCGCCGCCGCCGCACGTGCGAACGCGGCAGTCCGGGCCGACAGCGATTCTGATTGGCCTGATCTCGTGTTTCCATCTGTCGCCGCGAGAGAGCAGGGCTTAGCTCACCCTCCCTCAGTGCCCCCTGCCCCCCCCCCCCGGCGGCCAGTCCGCGGCTCACAGAGCTCTGTTTTTAGCGGGGCCCGGGCCGCAGGGCCGCTGAACCGATTAACGTCCATCGACGTTCGGAGCGATTTAAAAGCGTTTTCAGATTGGGCCGGAAGCCGGCGCGGATTGCGACAAAACGGGAGAGCCGCCGCCGGCGCGGTGTATGTCTGAGCACTGGCGGAGCTCGCTCGGCCGTGCGCAGAGATTCAGGATTTGCGCTGCTTCAGGCAGAAAAGGACGGAAATGTCGCCTCCTCGGGGGACGGGACGGATGCACGAGCAGGTTCCAAAAGAAGAAAATCTGCAGCGTTTACAGTCACGGAAAATAACCCGTTCCCGACTGGGGGGGGGGGAGGCTTACTTACATATTACTATTATTATGTATGTACTTACATATTACTATTATTATACTGTTATTATGGGGGGTATTACTTACAGACGTAAGTAATACCAAGAGCCTCAAAAAGTTTGAAAAAGTAGCATATTTTGGAAATAAACAGGCTCTCGCGAATAAAGCTCCGCCAGTTGTGTAGATTGGTAACTAATGAGTTTTTCCAAAATTTAACCATGAAAAACCATCACAAGATGATCAGTAATGATTGATGAAATATGAATGAATAATGAATAAGAATAATGATGAAATAATGATGTGAATGATAAAGAATAATGAATAAGAAAATATGTGTAATGAAAATAATGAATATCAATGTAATACAATAATGAAAAAGAATGATCAATAAAGTATACATAGATTGCCTTTTTTCGCCAAAATAGAGGAACGCTAAAATTAGTTCCCGTCAATTTCTTTTTGCATACGGCAGCAGCGCACGCTTTTAACTACCGCGAGAAATACCGTGTCTTTAACTCAACGTTTTGGCGTATATATTGAACAAATCTGGGAAATTAGACGTGTATCGGCATCCGCGGACCTTTACTTGTGCGCTGGTGCCTTTACCTATGCGTTTTTAGTCACAGCCCTTGAGATTCAGGCCATTCCTCGGTCTCATGCAGTCGGCTATGAGAAAATATATATCGGTCGTAAATTGCTTACATATCATCTAAAACTAAACATGAAACCAGTTTCGAGCTCTACTCGTCACATGCTTTCCAACGGTGTGCTTATTTTTATCGTGCGACCAACCGTTCGTGAGTTAGAGGGGGGCGCGGCCAACTGCACCCCCCCAGTCGCCCATGTTCGAAACGGACCGGCGGTCGTGCGCGGGATAAAAACTATGGAAACTATCGGTTGTTAAACAAGAATCAAGATGAGAAATAGCCACGATATTTCCACGCATAGCTCGAGTTCCCAGCGGCTGGGGAAGGGTCTAGACACCAAATGATGTAGGAAGATGTCACCAAAAGGCGTAAGATCCCTATATATAGTGCATACAAGCAAGTACAGTGTAGTAAAGTAGTAGCAGGTCACTTACTGGGGGAGGGGGAGGTCCGGGTGTTATTTCTCTTCATGAGCGCATGACTGCAAAAAGGCTTCAGGTTAAACTCTGCGGTGTTTGGGGTCTGCATCACCATTGTTTTCTTGGTGTAGCCCATGACAAGAGAGCAATGATATGTGCAGCCAACCCATACATGTGCCGGTATGTCTCAATAATTTTTTAACGTCTTCTAGCCCCAACATAGGACTCCAAGCATTAACGAAAAGATGTCGAACAATCAGAGGTTTCGCTCAGAATTTTCGTTTCTTCGGAAAATAATGGTGTAGGTTAGCTTTGAGCCAGGATGGCCTGTCAGAGCCAGTATTCATCCCCAGCAAGGCAGCGATGGACAAAAAGCCTATCAGAAGGAGTGAATAATGAAAGGCCTAGTCCCATTCACTGCCACAGATCGTCAGGATGGCAAATTTCTGTTTTCGCGAGACCTGGGATCCGCACATTATGCCTTAAGTACCGTGCAGTTGCTATACAAACTGCACATTCCCTGAGTACCGCGAGATGAAAACCCACCCAACGTACCTCAGATCAGACCCATTCAAGACCTGTTGGGTTTGGTAAAGCAAGAGGTCCATGGCAAGGGGCGGGAAGCCAAGTTGGAGCGAATGCTCATGCAGCGCATCAAATGGGCCGTAGGAAAAGTCGCTGATGAAAAAGAGAAGCCGTACAGATTATGATGCGCGAGCTGCGCACCACAAAAGTGCGCCGCTTCAGCAGATATGGCCTCTGTGCGGCAATATGGTTACAACGTCTACTGAGGAGGGCAGCAACTGTGATCATTTTACTCAAATTACTTCAAAAGAATTGAAAATATACTCATCCAAAACTTTTTTTAGTACTCATCCGGTAGTTCCTCAAGTTTCTGCACAAGTTCTCTACGGGTTCGAGAAGCGGTGATGGCCGACGGCAGGCAGTTCCAGGACGAGGCCACGCGACACGAAAAAGCCCTGCGAGCCACAGACAGACGGAAAATCGGCGGCTCTAACCCCATTCCGTGCTCCTGCCCGGAACAGGGTTAGAGATGTCGATATTTCCTTATTCTAAAGAATAAGGAAATATCGACATTCCATTTTTATTTCGTTATTCTGAAGAATAAGGAAATATCGACATCCCTTTTACATGCACCTGGATCCGCCGTTGATTTGCATTTTTTTCTGAAAAATGCTTCAAAGTATGGAGGTTACAAGTACTTAGATTATTTGAATTGGCCGGATTTAGGTCATTTGAAATGGACATCAAAACAGCACATGACTTCACTGAGGTGCGCAATCTCCAGAGATCGCGATTATTCCTAAAACATGCCTCCCAAAAACGCGTCCTGGAACCGATTATGGGGAGGTAAATTTTTGAAATTCGTTACAACATGTTAAACACGTATTTAGGGAAAGCCATCAAGATTCGTGAAGCAGCTCCCAAAAACCCGGGAAAAATGAGCGAAAAAGTGGAAGGGGGCAAAGTCTGTTCCCCCAGCACGGAGTAGGGTTAAAGCGTCGGTCGCCGTCGCCCGGATGGCACGCTAAGATACAGCGGTACATGGAGTGAACAGTGACCGGACTGCTCACGGAGCACGCGAATCGTCCAGGGCTGGGAGGACGCCGATGCTGTTGCACCTCGCAGCTAGGTCACGTACGGCGCGTCAGCCCAGCGTCTCCACGACCGCCGACAACGAATCCCCCTTACGAGACACGGACACGATCCTGGCCCCAAATTTTACCACCTTCTGAAATCTGCTAAGATGGCACGACGCTGCCCCGCCCCAGACCGAAAGGCAATAAAGGATTTGGGGGAAAACATGTGACTGGATTAGGAGCGCCCGTACATCGGACGAAAGGTACTGATGTATCTGATACAGACAGAGCAGGATGGAATTGTATTTTTTGGTTACCTTGGATATGTGCTCCTCCCAGGACAAGGAATTGTCGACAGTAACCCTAACGTCTTCACGAACGGAGAAGAAGTTAGTATGCGGTCAGCGAAGTTAAGATGGAAGGATGTGGTCTTTTTGAGGTTATGGGCTGTGCCGGCAAGGAGCAGGGTAGTTTTGGAAGGATTCATTTTCAAGGAGGTGGATGTAAAGTGGGATTTGACGACAAGGTGAGCCTCTTCTTGTCGGGATTTTAGGATGAATAAATAATCAGAATTTGCGGAGTCTAGCAGCTGGGCGTCATCGGCAGGATACTAGACGTTCGTGAAGCAGGTGGGATGGAAGGTCGTTTGTGAAGATGCTGAAGAGGATAGGACCGACAATGGGTCCTTGCGGAATACCGTGGGAAAGAGAACGACAGAGAACCACCTCTCGTCACCTGCCGCCGATCAGCAAGGTAGCTCTGAAACCACCTGGGATCGATATCACACCATAAGAGCTTTGTCAGGAGGTCGTCATGGTTGACGGTGTCAGAAGCTCGACTGAGGTCAATCGAGGTGACAGTGACGACAAGGCCACCGTCGATCCGACGCACCATCCAGTCAAGGAGTCAACCGGGACGTCGTCCGTCGAGTGACATGGTCTGTATGCATATCGTGATGGAGCTAAAAGATCAAAGGTGGCGAGATAAGAAGATATTTGTGTAGAAGCGGTCTGTTCATATGAGTATTTCTTCAGAGCTGTTGATTAAACAGGGTAAATGCGACCCGAGAAGGGGGAACATGTTCGCAGCGCATACGGCGGCACGCCGTCATGTCTTACCGCCCTCCACATTGACAAAGCACTCATAGTTCTCGAGAATTCAGGGAGAGTCAAAAACATCCCACATGTTCTTTGTCTGCACAGGATATGGAATTATCGTTACAACTGAAAGTCTGCTGTAAATGTTAAACAATTGCCTGTTAGCTTCAATGTAGGATACAGAAATGAAACTATGGGTTTCTTCATGTGAGAATTATGGCAATCCAAGTTCTGTGGTACACATCCGGTTTGAATGTTTGGTGATACAATGAGGAAACACAGTGCCAGCTCGGTATGCTGGA
The DNA here is from genome assembly GCA_030062745.1 of Capitulum mitella. NCBI lineage: Eukaryota > Metazoa > Arthropoda > Thecostraca > Pollicipedomorpha > Pollicipedidae > Capitulum > Capitulum mitella. Next base: position 20,812,829 of record CP099844.1, on the reverse strand, counting down.
TGGCCTCAGCAGAGTTGCAGGAAAGAATGCGTTTGCCTTTTGCATTCCACTGGAACATCAACATCAACCTTCATTACCCTCATTGGTACCATCTGCGCCTTGACGCCTTGTGCATTGTCAAAAGATTCCTTCAGATCTCAGATCTATTTTGCTGAGGGATCCTTTCAGATCTCAGCACGGGCGACAGTTCTTGTAAGTGACTGGGTGGACCGAGCCATCGGCCCTACAATCTAACCTACCTCCAAATGCGGATTTCTCAACGGATTTAGCCAACTTTATTTTGATCAGTGAAAATTTATGAGTTTTTTTGTTACTATTTTTCAAATACAAATTGTGTATATCCCATGTATATAGGTATATCGGTATATACGAATATATACATATAGAAGACAGAAAGATAGATTGATACATCGCTTTACGTCTTATTCCATACCTTCTGCCTATCTTTTATCTATTGCGGCCGTTTCTGTCGTTACTTTTGCCCGATTCCTTGCAAACCTGGCGGAAAATATTGGGGGGCCCAAACCAACATTGGAGGGGCCCAAATCAACATTGGGTGGGTCAGGGCCTGTTTTATCGAGGGCCAGGGCCCTCGAAAGAGCACAGATGGACACTCCTGGATCTCAGATATTAAGTCTCTACTATGTCGGGAGATATGCAGAAAGATCCCTTCAGATCCTAGATTCTGTGGTGACAGTTTGTCAAAGGATCCCCTCAGAACTGAGTCCGATGATGGCATTTTGTCGGCAGATTCTTTGGGATCCAAGATCCTCTTGTGTGATCCAGCCACGTGTCGGCCTAACAATTTTGGATAATCTTTACATAGGTTCTTTCCGCGTTGCATGAAAATACATTTCCTCTAGATCGGTTTCCCGAAACGTAAGCCCATTGTGAACGTATGGCTTCCGGCAGCCCGCAGCTGTGCTTCGCGCTGGCCTGGCAAAAAAGTCTGGGGAAGCATCGCGATTCCAGATCTGCGACCACGCCAGTCTGAAGAGCACCAGCTTCGCGCGGCCAGTGAAACTGAGCTAACAACCATCACGCCTTGCAGTCCTCAAGACCAGTTCAAGGTCTTCAAGACCAGGGGCCAGACCCTAAAAACATCAGTATGTGACTGGCCAGGATTGAGATTCTACCCATCACGATCTCACGTGCCCTCACACAACCTCCGAGAGAGGTCCGCTTCCCCGGCCGCACCCCGAGGACCGTCTCGATCATGGACGCCGGCGAGGCTGAGTCAGCGGTCCAGTCAGATTCTGACGGTGGACGCCGGCGAGGCTGAGTCAGCGGTCCAGCCAGATTCTGACGGTGGACGCCGGCGAGGCTGAATCAACGGTCCAGCCAGATTCTGACGGTGGACGCCGGCGAGGCTGAATCAACGGTCCAGCCAGATTCTGACGGTGGACGCCGGCGAGGCTGAGTCAGCGGTCCAGCCAGATTCTGACGGTGGACGCCGGCGAGGCTGAGTCAGAGGTCCAGTCAGATTCTGACGGTGGACGCCGGCGAGGCTGAGTCAGCGGTGCAGCCAGATTCTGACGGTGGACGCCGGCGAGGCTGAGTCCGATCAGCCGGCTCCGACGCCGTCGGTCGGACCGCGGCCGCGCAATTAGCCGCCGGCTACACCGGCCGGCGGCGACGTAATACGATTAGACATAAGTGATTGTTTGTCTACAATCTGGGCGCGTATTGAGCGGCCGGACCGGGTCCGGTGGGCGCGGCCGCAGTGGGTCAGAGGGGACAGCGGCACAGCAAGCTAACCTAAGTTAGCATTAAAGGAAGAGGTCAAATTAATAATCGTTCTACCGGTTTTGAACTCCGCTCGTTGAATGATCGGCACAGACGTACTAATCCGAGAAAAAGGGTGAAAACCGTTTTTAGGTTGGTTGTTTTTAAACAGTGCCATAGGCGTAAGAATTCCAAAACGTAGTGGGATCGTCGTTCCCGGCATCCACCCACGACCGGTTCCAGCTTCGACGGCGACGGCCGTGTGTTTCGTTGCATTCTCTTAGGGACATGAACAACTGTCCTGGGCCAAAAAGGAGATAAGACGGTGAGGTTTATTTGTGGTGCAGTTTCTGTTACAAACTCAGAAAAAACCAAGGCAAAGAAAGAAATATCCATCAGAGGTGTAAAATCGATCGATATGAAGCAATGGACTGCCCCATCTTCCAGAGCGCTTTACAACAATGTTCCACTGAGTACCACATCCCTTGGTGTGGGTTTCAACACGAAGAACCGGACGTTATCGCTGAATGCAAGAAGCTGCGGAGGTCTCCCCTGATCCAGTCACTCGGGAGTTTGAGTTTGAGGACCTCTGGAGAGTGTGAGATCCGCTCAGTGGCAATCTGTTGATAATCAGGTGTCGGTACTAAGTCTGTCAGTAGCAAGAAGTCCAGAGGAGTCCGAACCACCAGTTCGTCTAAGGACGTACGTAGTACACCGGAGGGGCAACCGACCAAGAGTGTCACCAGGCGACGAATGTTAACCAAATGTCACTGGTGGAATTGCACCTGAGTGGTTGCCGATGAGCGGCCTGCCCAATACACAGAGAGTTGTCTCTTTTTACATCTACCTCGATGTTTGCACGGCTCAGGCTCCTTCCTTTCTGCAGTTTCTTGAGGGAGAGGCGGCAGTGAGTCAGGATGACTGTTCATTCTGGCGCGGCGAAGAACTGATGTTTTTCCGTGTGTGGGGCGGAGAACGGCGAGGCAGGCGGCTGCGTCACCCCGTTCATCTCCTTGGTTCGCGTACAACGTTGGCGGGCGGGTTTTAATTAAACCGAACACAGCAGATGTGCCCGTCGATCAATAGCAGGCTCTAATACGCTAGCAATAGCTGCTCCGGCAAACTTTACTGCACCACTCCCAGAACGACAACACGCCAGATATCGGACCCTTCATCAGACTGACTGGTGATCACCGAATATCTGCAGGGCTCCGAGTTTCTAATGGTGCTGAAAACGTTGCTTCGATTTCATCGCTTGCTGAATCGATTCTAATTCCGACTTACCGTGGTTTTCCGAAGCTGAATCGATTCCGGTTCCGATTCGAAATTTCAACGAGCTGATTCCGGATAGATTTCGCTAAGATCCGTTGGATTCGATTAAGTCATTGAAATCGATTCCGATCTGACCGGCACGGAATCAACTCCGGAATGGATCCCGACTTCGATGGAATCGAACACAGGTCTGGTATTCGTTGATTATTTTCTCTTTTGGGCCTATAGATCGCATATATTTTCATTTTGCCCTTCAATTTCAAAGCTAGACAAATTGTTCCCGACACTGCTTTCTGTGCAATGCTCGTGTTACAATGAGTATGATCAGACACTGGAGACGAGAGATGGTTAAAATCTGTGCATTTGCGTTGTGTTGTTGTTTCTGGTGTTTCTGGTGCAAGCTGATCTGTTTTTCAAAACTCCTTTCCAATCCACAAAAGGACATTCACTAAAAGGCATCAGAAACCTCCATCTCAATCCATGGGGCCAAATTACATTACATAGCTAACTAAAAATTGTTTTTGTCGCGCAATTTCTTGCCGCTCTCTCATATTAAAATTATTTTTCTTAAATCAAGAAAACATTATAGACGTGTGAGAGACATCCGTGAAAGCGACGGGCCCGAAATATATTTCGCGATGCATGCATCTTTTCATCTGCGTTCCGTTAGCATACATTCGGCCGGCAGACAGCCGTCGAACGGCCATCATCTACACGCCTGCTACCGACCGGCCTTATTGCAGCCATTCATCTGGTCGCCGGCGTTGGCTGACGTTTTACGCTCAGTAAACAAATCACCCAACTCCAGAGCTTTACCGGAGCCGCCCCACCCGGACACAATATCGCTCGCCATCTCGCACCGAAAATGAAAGTTCCTCTGACGGCAAGACGCAATATGTTGCCCTCTCCCCCACATTCCACAGCCAGCCGGCTGCAAAGGCATCTCGAACATCCGCGCCTCCGGAGCTCCCCAGCGTCATCTGGTTCGCGCTCCGGCCCCAGTGAGCAGCAGTCGCTGATATGTATTAAAATTAGCCGGAATGGAAAATCTCTCGCACGAGCGGCGCACGTGCGGAATCGTTCCCCCCTCCCCCCGGTCTGCGGTGGACGGCGGGCGGGGCCGCTGCGGACGGTGGCAGTGAAGGGAAGGGCGTGCCTAGTGTTGAGGTCCCGGCCGTCGGCCGTCCAGCCGCGCTCCGGCGGCCCGGAGAGCGTGGCGGGCCCCATGTGTCGAGTATTTACCCCGCCGGGTAGCAGCTGTTCCCCACCCTCGCTCGGCCGGCCGTCGCCGCCACCCCTGCGCCTAATTGAGGCTCTCGGCCCATTGATTGCAGATCCGCCGCATATATAAATACGCCAATTACGCGCGCCGCGGCGCGGCCGATTTAATTTCTACTGTTGGCGACAATCTCGCCTCGGCCTCTGCTCGGCCAGAGGATAACATGCCGTGCTGTGCTGCGGCTGCACAAAGAAGACTGGGGGCTTGTCGGACGGCGGTGGACTCGGCGGGCTGACGGCGGGCCACGTCTGCGGGAGTTCGAGCGGACTGTGGAAGCCGGAGGAATGGTGCCGACATTGTGCCTGTATACAGGTATACAGCTGCGCCCACCAAGATCTGGGGCCTGATGACCTCGAACCGCACAATTTATTCTTAAGAGGTGACGGTCCGGCGTTTCAGCCTCATGTTTAACTCCTCCCTATGTTCAGGAGTTCTTGGCCATGTAGACTTGGTAATGGCGCAATGACTCACGCGTCACGTAATGCATTTTCACTGGGGAGGGGAAGGGAAAAACTCGTCGGGCCTGGTCACATGGTTAGTACAAGGACCTCTCAGTAGTTCTGTTTATCTTTTGGATCCCGGTTCCTGATCAGTACCGAAAAAGTAGTGACCTTACGGGATATTTAACAAGACAAAAAGAGACAAAATAACATGTTTACTGGAAGGTTGCCGAGGAAAAATAGGGGACACTAGGCGACTGGTTGAGAGAGGCGCAGGTGGCAAAAAGCCACTAACATTTTAGCGGATTTTTAGTGGATTTTTTCATTTCGTTTTTTTTCCTTTGCTTTCACTTAAGAAAACAATAAAAGTAGCATGGTTTCGAAGTTTTTTTTTTCTTGAACGTGGCATTTGACTGCGGCGTTTCTGCTCGATTCCAAACAACGTATGCTAACTTTGCACTGTCCGATCCTCAGACTTATTGCCCGCGAATTCCGATGGGTTTCCCGAGACCAAGGAGTTCCTGCAGCGGGTCGTCGACATCATATACGACTTCATACAGAGAACGTTCGACCGTAACGAGAAAGTGATCGACTTCCACCACCCCGAGGAGCTGAGGCGGCTGCTGGACCTGCACATCCCCGAGAAGGGCGTCACCATAGAGCAGCTGCTTCTGGACTGCAGCCAGACGCTCAAGTACCAGGTCAAAACAGGTCAGTACCAGGCAGCCTTGTCGTCTGGGACTCCTTCAAACGCAGCTACAGAATTTGTCTTTTACCCTATTCCGTGGGACTTTTAGGTCAGATACCAGAGGCGAACCAACGCGTTACACGGTTGGTTTGGGATCAAAGTCGAAGCTTTGCATCACACGCAGACCTGTGCACTTGCTTAGTGCACAGGCCTGTAAAGGGGATCTAAAACACAGGGATGTAAAAGAGGCGCACGCGCTCTGCGCGTGGCCCATTACACCCTGCCCATCATATGGGGTACCGTTGGTTAGCCCTGGTGCTGGTCTATCTACCCACCATATTCCAGCCGCCAAGGTCACTGCTGTCAGCACTCGGAGATCCCCGAGTCCAGATCGAAACACATGCTTGTGCATCGCCACGTGGATCGCAAGGGGTAATGAAACAAAAGCACGCACCCGCGAGTAGGACTCATGTTGTCAACACGTCCTGAGTTAACAGCACCCGCCATTTGACCTTTACCCGTAATTAAGTGAATTCTGCAGAGGTCCGGCTCACACCACATAACACGTGCCATACGCAACGAACCGCTTCGAGGCCTACACCGCAATCTGTCCGCCGAGTCGGCGCACCCGATGGTGCCACTCGTGTCGCGATCGGCCGGCGCGTCCGGTCGCTAGAGGCTACGAAACTGGAACACACGCACACACGCGCGCACACACACGCACATTCTGAGAACAAGCATCTCGATCTGAACATTTCTCGAGGGACTTCCAGGTCACTCGCTTGCTTAAAGCGTGCAAAGCACGCTTTCAGGTCCTTTGATATTGATATTTTAACGTTAATTCTGCGCTTGCCCGTTTTAGGAATGTTGTGTAAAGAAAGCTCGGACTCATGGATTTCATGAATGGTAGTTACAAAGATAAAGACGGATTTTCTTGATCTGCAGCTTTTGATTTGCTTTTAAGCTCTTGTCTGCAGACTGATGAACTCGGAAGTTTGTCAGGTGACGAATTGCGAGATGAAAGCATAGTTACAGCTACGACCGAGACAAAAACGCCAATTTGTGCAAAAACATACTCATTGGAATGTGAGTTGTGTAAAAAAGGAAGATAAAATTCACCATTGCGTGGGCGTAACAATGAATGGTTCGAAGTGTACCAAAGCTCAACGGCCCGGCTTCTCGACTAAACTCAACGGCATGGCACTGACCAATTCTCAGTAAGACGCTACAATGACCATGCGACAGGGTTCCTCTGTGCCTGAGGTGTTTTGATTCGCAGTAGCTTTGATGGAAACAACGGAGCTAACTAGTTTGGAATTTTTAATCTGTTAAGGGACCACAAACCCTATTACTGAGGACCGCATAAGACTTTGATAGAAGTTGCTGTTGGCGAATAGTGCCATGCCGTCAAACTACAATGATTAAGCACACAGACAAATTCGTTTTTCTATACTGCTCACAAGTCACCGCCATCAGTCAAGCTTGAATGTTTGCGTAGGATATTTCATATTGCTGTTGTTTAGGCCGTGTCGTACAACTGCAGACACAACTAATGATCCAATGGCGAGATCCTAAACAAAAGTTACCAGTGTTGCGGTAACTCAAAGAGCAACCCACGGCACGGGAAACCACTCCCCGGCCTTTCTCTGTGGCAGGTTCTCGGAGAATGCGAAAGTTGCATGAAGATCCGTAATATCATCGAAAAAAGGGAGGCACTTCGAGCCACTTTGAACCGTGCCTGACATTTTACTCCTCCTTACTCTTCCGTGCCACTTTCCACCTTCTGTGCCGTTTTTCCCGCTCCGTTCTCCTCTGCCCTATTTAGGCGCTAGTCCAACATTTGGGGACAGGGTGCCTGGTGCAGCGGGAATGCACCTCCGAACCCATTTACTCTATAAAATTGGATACATTTCTGGAAAGTTTTGGAAAATTGGAAAAAACTTGTCTCTTAACCCAACTTTTCTGTCGCCGTCCTCCATATTCGTCTTCTTTGTCTCATTTCTTCTTGTTCTGTTCTCCCCTGCTCGATCCCTTCCATTCGTTGTTCCTTGTTCCTTTCCTCCCACACTGTTTCCGTCCGTTATATCCTCGCCTTCCGTCCTCCTCTGAACCGTTTCCTCCGTTCCATTCTCCTCCGTTTCGTTCCACCCCCTTTTGCGTCGTTCTTCCCGTTTCGTCCTCTTTTTCGTATGTGCGGTCTTTGCCTGTTCGAACCAACCGCAAACGTCACCGTTCCACATCGGGTTCCCATCAGACGTTAGCCGGCGGACCCCAGTCGTTTTCTTGCTCTGAATCGACGCCGCGGTGGCCCTTCTCTGCAAGATATCGCCCCGCCGAGGAAATTAATTCGGTAATCCGACGCCGAACTTGGCCACTATCTGGCTCCGAACTGTCAGCGGCAGCCGACGGCAGCAGCTCGGCAAAATGGCTGCCGCCGAGGCTCGCAAAACTCCCGGGCTAGCGGAGAATTATTCTTTCGCTCGTCTTCTGGGAGGCACTCTGCCCGAGAATGGCGGGGTTTTCTGCGCCTCAGGCAGTCTCACCGCTTGTGCTGGTGGTCTGTCGTTCTCCTTAAAAGGTGACAGCATTTGAAACTTCTGGTTTGAACGAAGAACTGGAGGTGATCTGGACGACTGTGACGCCCTGAACCTTTTCGTGGCGCTCCACAGACGAAATTTGAAATGATGACGTATAGAAACTCCATTTGAAGTTGGAACGTTTTTTGTTTGCGCCAGTTTCTGCTCTAGCGTTCGCTATATCTTAATGTCTATTGTTGAAACACTTGGGATATCACCATAGGTGGGCATCGTTACTAAAAAATGTAACTTCGTTACTCGTTACTCCGTTACTCAAAAAAGCCAGTCCGTTACTCGTTACTCCGTTACTCTGCCTTAAAAAGTAACGGAAGTTACCGTTACTCCGTTATTCCGTTACTTTTTTAAATGCAGTGAAAACCAAGCGAACGCGGGTTTTAAGTCTTTTATGCTGCTTTGTGGTTGTAAACCGCATTCCATATGCAAAGGGAAGAAACAAAAAGCGCTTACCCAAAACACTCCGCTAGCTGCCCACTGCCCTCACCAGCCGTTGTAGAGTCGGCGGCGCCGGGACAACAGCCGCGGCGGATATTCTACCACTGTGTTAGCCACGATGTTCAAACCAACGAATTCCTGTTCATTGCCCGCGGCGCCGACGGAGCGGGAACAACCGGCGCTGGAGCGGACGCATGCAAAATGCGACAAACAGCGGACATCTATCGACTGGGTTTCATCAACAATGCCTCTCGAAGTATCCGCCCTGAACATAATGGTCTCCGTTCAGAGCTCGTTTCGGTCTCGCGAACTTCTTGTTTTGTTTTGAAATTATGTGTGTGTATTAGTTTGTGTCCGTGCGCGTGCGTGGAGGTAAGATTCCTGATACCTCTGACGTTTTTTTAATACCAAACGACGAAGGACTGAAAAAAACATGAGTGATATGGATTTTATTATTGTGAAATAAAAGACTAAAAAAAGGTGCTTTAGTACCTCTTCAGCACCCTTGAAGACAAATTACCTATAAAAACATGGTCATAAGTAAGATGCAACGGAGGATGTTAGCCGTTCACAAGTGGAACATTTTGGAACGATGACGTGACCTGACCTGACCCTTGTGAAAAGCCAAAATTGATATCAATGAACTCGCTATTGTCTTACGGTTCAGTATATGTCGCTTAAGTCCAGCTTTTCAGGGACAAGGTATTGTGTCTATTTACCTAATTCCAAGGACGTGTTTTGACCTTTCATGGCGTCTGGTGGCCTCAAAATTGACCTGAGGTCAAAACTCTTCAATGTTTTTGTCTCGGTTTGACAAAACCTTTCCGCCGGTGTTTTCCTTTTTTCCGTGCGATATATGGGAGCCGAGATCCTGGGAGGTGCGGATATCCGCGCCCCCCCCCCCTCCGGCCGGGCAAAGGGCATTCTGAGCCCGGCCGAAGACGAGTTAAAAACACTTTATTTAACCCTATTCCCTGTGGGGGGCAGATTCTGCTACCCGTGTCTTTTTGCTTGTCGCTCCCACACTGTTTGCCGCAGCGCCACAAGATTTTCTGGCATTTCATGGAATTGATACACACGTGTTTTCTCAACATTTAAAAAAAATCGGTCCCGAAGAGGCGGTTCCAAGCCCCCGTTTTCGGCGGTAATGTGCTGTACATGAAGCTGCAAAGTTGTGCGGTTCACTATCGTGACATTTTGAGTAGAAATAAAGATCACTGACTCATTTATATAGTCATACACATCCTAAACAATGCGTATGCACACACATTTTCAGGCGAACGCACACCCAGGTACTGAAAAAATGGGGGAGCACACTATTGTGCTTAAGGTGCCCTCCCAATTTTGTTTACCTGGATCCACCTCTGCGCTACATATAAACTTAAACTGGCTTGCTAGTTGTACATCTGATGTTTATATCACCCAAAACAAACAAAAACAAAGGAAATTTCTTATTTCAAAAATCACCCTTCGTGCCCTCCCTGGAACTGCCTATGGTTTTCTATTTTACATTTCAGCTTTCGGTATATAAAAGACTTGGACATTCCAACCTGAACCGTGTTATTCCCATGAAAATTGGCTGGTAAACACGGCCGCAGTGACCTTTCAAAAATCCCCAAGTTTTGGCGTGTTTTTGCCCCACGCCCTATTTTCGCAATTTTTGAATTTTTGGGGTCTGGAATTCGAGATCTCGTTGAAACATATTAAATGGCATTCATCCCATCAACATTGGACGAATGAATCTCGAGTTCTCTGGGATGGCGGGGAGGAGAGGGGGCAGAATTGGTAATCTTCACCTTTCGGCCAATGCATATTTTTCGAAAGTGCAAAAGTGGCAACGGCTCATATCATGTTTGAGTTTGGGTCCTCACCTATGCGTCTACAAAAAATAATGTGTCAGCCGAAAAGTGTTTCGGCCAGTTGATATTTTTTTCGGGAACGCAGAAGTGGTAACTCGAATCGCATGGACAATGTAGCCTGTCCTCCAAGTTAAAAATGATTTAACCTAACCTAACCTAAGACCTACTGTATGGTTGCAGGGATTGCCCTAGATGGGCATGTAAAACTAATTTTTTGTTAGGTTCAATTTGCCTGTTTTTTGGTTTGGTTAGCTCGTATCGGCTGAAGGCAAACATGTGTCAACTGAATCAAAATTCAAGAGTTACCTAACCAAGTCAGTTTACACACCCAGTAGGGACCAGTGCTTAGAAAAATACCTGAATGGGCTAAATTATTCACACAACTTGTGTTGCCACTTCCGCGTCTCCAAAAATTACGCGTAAGCGTCGGCCGAAAGGTAGATTACCGCAGATCTGCCACCCCCCCCCCCCAGGGTAATGAGAATCTCACTGCCTGCAGAGAATATGGTTAAGGCAAATAGTCCAAGCAATAGTCGATAAGCTTCATAATTATGCTTCACTACTGACAACTTATTGTGCACATTCTGTTCTCACCTCGAAATACCGTATATAATGCTTCCTCTTGATATGTGCCTTTAGTTTGAAAGGCTACTCTTGTGACCCTTGATTATAACCTCTTTCGGTCGGCACAGGACATACGTAAAAATGACGTTTTTCCCCTCCTCCTTAAACTCAAAGTACGTTTCTAGATGTGGCCATGGGTGACCCAGACCGGGCTCGTCCTCTTCCTCCGAAGCTGAGGCACCGTCGGACTCGGAGTCAAAGTTTTCGACCTCCAGTGGCGGCGTAAAGACGCCTTAATGGGACACTTTAATGTCAGGCAGTTAAAATTTCAGGCCAGTCAAGAATCAATCACCACTCCATCGCCCCATGGACATCACAGATCGAAGGCCATGGCGGCAGTAATCATGTGCTCAACAGCCTTGAGTGATCTTGGCGGGGAACCGTGTGGCGGTGGTAAGCAATCCGTGACTGACTTGAGACATCATTGAAAACTGCCGTCAGCTGGCTGTTCCAGTATAAATGACAATAACTTTGATATCTTTTAGCCTGAAAAATGACGACTGGTTAATTTATCGTTTTAAGTTATATCAAACTTACGCATAATTCAGTACTTTTGTCCCAAAGTCAGCTGGCCTTTATACTGAACCATTGCCCCCAGCTTGCCGTCAACGTTTATCAGCTGACGAATATTGTCAACAAGTCGACTCCGCGATTGTCAGCTGAGTGCGCGCCCAGCCGCGCTTGTATCGCCGCACGCTATTGGGTGTTGGCTATTCAAGTAGCCAATGGCGTGCGCCGATGCAAATAAAACCGGGCGGTGTCTGTAAGGAGTTTAAAAAGTAACGGAGTAACGGAGTAACGGAGTAACGGACCAAAAAGTAACGGAGTAACGGACCACAAAAGTAACTTCCGTTACTCAGTCCGTTACAGTAAAATAAAAGTAACGGGTCCGTTACTCCGTTACTCAAAAAAGTAACTTCGTTAGTAACGGAATAACGGAGTAACGGACCAGTGCCCACCTATGGATATCACCACATTTCGCCATATTTATTATCAAACTCAGGACCTATCTACGTTTTTTTGGGGGCTCCATTGCCATGAAGGTGCATTTTTGGAGTCGTCAGTTCCCAGGAGGCACCAGATACAATCGATCTGAGAAGTTGTTGCAGATTTTCTGTTTCTGATGCCCCAAGTTTCGGGGTGTTCTCTTGGGGCCTCATTTCCCAGAGCATGAGTTTCAAGCGGGCGCTTTAAGACTGCCTTGGTCATTTTGGGGCTCCTAAAGGTTCTGTCCGCCATTTCCAGACTGACCGCGGCCAGTCTGACATGGCCCTGGTCCGACATGTCATGGACAGTCTGTCAAGCCAGCGGCGAAAATCATGAGTGAGAGCAGATCGGGCCCAGACCTGGGAAGCTCAGAAGAGGTTATGGGAGCGTGTCCCCATCGCTGCGCCCCTCCCCTCTTCCCCAAACCGCCGATGACTGACTTCGGATCTGTTTATGGCTTTGGATTCGTGGAATGCTACATTTTAAAGGTATAGCAAGTTAGCAACCCAGGAGAAAGTACAGAAGCAGGCTCGTGCAGCTTTGGTTTAAGTTAGTTTTATGTAACGCCCACAGAATCGTCAGGACGTGGATTCTAGACTTTTCGTCCCCATTCCTATGACGTATTTTCGTTTTTTGCTGCCTGGTAGAATTAAAAAAAGAATTTTGCGGTTTATCCCGGCCAGAATTTTATCTGTAACGAACAGGTACGAAGCCAGGATTTTCTCGGGGGGGGGGAGGAACTGTCAAGTTTTGTCATATGTTGCCGGTAAATGACGAAATTTATGGGAAAGGCAGCAGTTTTTATTTAATTTGTCTCATATTTCACGAACAGGAAAATATATAATATTTACTTTCGCAACATATATATGATCGCTATTACGTATCCCTGCAAAATCGCTATATATCTAGAGTAGACCACTTGGCTCGGGGGGCATGGCCTTCATGGTCCCCCCCCCCTCTTGGCCATGTCCCTGGTAGTGAACATCAAATTTTTTCTGAATGCCAATGGCGGTCTGTATGCACAGAATTACACGGGCGTCGTTTTACCAGTATTGCTGGTGCGACCCAATGGGGGTGTTTGATCATTCTTTTCCGTCAACGGCCATAGGTCCCCCAGTAAGGTCTCAAAACACTGACGGGCCCTGACCCTATCAAGAGTATAAAAACAACGGCCGCGCAGCGGTAGTAATATATACGATTACGTAAGAAGCGATTAGTGTATGCATTTGCAGACTTGTAGTTGTGATCCACATCTTGACAATACATCTCCATAAATTATAACAACAATAATAGGTAAATCACAGCAAATCAAAATAAATCCCCATCCCACACATGATAATAAAACTGAGCTAAAAGGGACAGTAGGAGGAATCCAGCAGGAAAAGGTATTCAGAGCCGAGAGGGGTGAGCAAAAGCCTATTTCATACGATTTCTCCCCATGTAATACCTATTTCTTCAGCGCGACCATGAACCATTTCGATTACTTTGCCACAGGCAGATCCATGATTTCGGAAAGGTAGGGTGATATCAACACTCGGCTTCCCGACGCAGCTAAGCGGGATTGTCTTTGCGACCGCACAGACATGAACAGGAAAGGGAAGGAGGTGCTCACGTCTGCATCCTGCCCTTTTGAATTGTCTGTGCTTGAAGACTCGCAGCTAATTCCATTTATCGATTTTCGCAATTTTGGCCATACCAGCCAAGACGCATTGCCGATACGCTATCCTGCCAGACGACTCAGCGAGACCACACAAATCCTCTTCAGTTTTTATCCCGCGCTCACTGGGGCGTCATCCCCCGGCCGGCTCCGCCTGAAAGCCGGAGGCGGGATAGGTGAGAAGTGCCACGTGTTGCTATTTATCCACATTCGCAGCGGGGCGCCGTAAGTCCGGGCGCAAACACCCTCCATCCGACTCTAATTAAAATGTCAACACTCGTAGCCGCGCGCCGATCCGCGCCGCTCTCGCCGCACCGCGGCGGGACCGCCGCCGGCCGCAGCTCGGCCCGGCCGGCGCTTTTTCCCCCCGTAAAGCGGCCGGGCGGCGCCGCGCCGGCCCGTCACCGTCAGCTGATTGATGGTGCGCGGCCGTCCGCAGGGTTAAAACACTTGGGCCGGTGATGGACGGGCCGCACGCGCTAATGTCGGCCGATAGGCCGCCTGCTGAAAAATCGGCCCCCGCCGGGCCGGCCGGAGCGCCTCGCCCGGAGCCGATTTAAAACCGCCGCTCAGCTGTCCGGACCAGGCTCGCCGGCTCCGTTTCAGTGCGACGTCTGAAGTGGGAGCTTTCGCGCTGATGGACCTCGGGAGGACGCTCATGGTGCGGATAGGTTTTCAGAAGAGGTCTTCCACGGATGACAGAGGACTGACGCGGACGCCGGCGATGTGTCCCCTAATGCTGAAGAAACGAACGCCACGTCATGCTACGGCGCGTTAAACGTTACGTGCAGTGCCTTTACGTGGTTTCAATGCCCTCAGCATGATAAAGAATTTGCAGGATTTCCTTGGCTTAAACCCTGCAGGTGAACGGAAGTGCTGCACTTTGATAATAAATCAAACAATTTAAGGCTGCCTTCAAACCTCTAAGAATACGCAATTATTTTCAACTGACAATCACAGGCCTCCATCACATCCGGCAACGAATTGGTCCAGCGTTTCACGGCAGCCGGCTGATGTAGGTCAACATGATCTTTGTTATCACGGTCTCATACATTTTCACTCAACACCAAAGCTGTTTAATACAGACAAGAAAGTGCACCGGGTCAAAACAGTATGACCGATTTTTTAGACTGTTTATAAACACAAAATGCTCGACCGTATAGTACATTGAACAGGGGTGACTCATTGTATCTGGAATGGGATCGCTCGAGCCCCAACACCGGGCAGGCCAGGCGGCGTTCAGCCCCACTTATTCACTCGTAAATAAGCCATCTGGTTGAATGGGAGCGATGGGAGTCCTCCTCCCCTGTCATCCGTCCGTCAGAGTAGTTACGACTCTATTCCGGAATAATTCCCAATTCCGCCGGCTGAGTGAAAAGTAATGGAGAGACCCCAAAAATACGAAGATTTTGGGATCAGGCGAAAGCCCGGGGTCTTAATGAAAATCCCCAACATATTTCAGACTGACATATTCGCTGGGCTATCTCCGGAAATGTTTTGCTGAAGGAGGAGAGAGAATGTGGGAGGCAGTGGCGATTTTCTTTCAGAGGCAACAGGACAACAGGAGCCCACCCCGCTTTGATCGTCGGTTTTGCTGAAACATAAGTACAAGCGCCATTTGCGCACCATTGAATTGAGACCGGTAGACGTGCAACTGGGATTAGCAATACTCACCGTGGAGTCTGGAGGAATACTTGTGGCGGTATGTGTTTCTTGCTGCTAATAATTTTCATACCGATGCAACGGTCGGGGGCAACGCCTTGTCCCCGTCAGGGGTATTACTAGCCACACTACGTTTCGTCCAGTGGCATCTCCTGCCGTCGTCAGGTGTGGAAATCAAATTACCATTCGAGTGTCGAATTTTTGGTCGCAAGATTGGCGGTTCGAATCTCAACTTTGCTAGATGTTGGTCTGTTTTTTTTTGCACATGGCGACCACTCGTCGTAATAGATCCTCCACCCTTCTCAAGATCATTGAGCAATTTGACTACGACATCTCACAACGTCTGGAGAACACACTGACCAAACGAAGTGTGACAGATATTACTCTTGACGAAAACACCCGCCGAAAATTATTAGTGCCAAAATATTCAGCTCCACACACTGGGCAAAAATAAGAAAGTGAGGGTTACCCTGAATCGGTGACTGTTTTCTAGAAGACTGCACGATTCACGAGAAGCTCCGTGGGAAGACAAATAATTTCTGTCGCCGTCCGACACAGATGGGACGCGGGACATGCTGTGAGGCTGTGCCACAGCTCTGCCCGGCCGGAAACAGGCGGGCGGGGACAGGCGGCCGAGCCCGTCGGGACTTTCCACGGCCGACGGGACGCTCGGCACCGTCTGAGCCGGCGTCGGAACGCTCCTGAGCCAGGCGTCAGGACGCTCCTGGTCCGTCTGAGTCGGACGTCGAGAGAGACAGATGGCGGCTCGGCGCCGGCTCCAGCGGTGCCGACTGCGCCCGACACCGAAAGCGGTGATCGATGGGCACGGGCGGCGGCAGAGGCCGCGCTCTCCGACACTGGGCATTCGGCTTACAACAAAATCCCTACCGAGCCCCGAATCTGCCGACGCTCACTGGTAGATCCAGGGAGGGGCCATGGGCCCCTTTCGTTGGAAAATCCTGGACGGACATGTCTTTTATCTCGCGTTTTCCAACGAAAATTAACGGCAATTCTACTCCTAAAACGTAGTCATTTGTATTGAATCCAATTTTGAAAATCACTCAAAGAAAACAACGAAAATCCGAGGAGAAATGAGCATTTGGGAGTAGGTCATGCAACACCACTGGCAACTTGGTCCCACGTTAGTACATGGTGTGGATCCGCAAGTGACACCACTTTACCGGGCCTGTTCCTACCCTGGAGCCTCTGTTCGTCCGCGCGCCGCGGCTAACCCCTCCCCGCTCCCTACCCCGGGGCTCTCCAATCGGAGCTTTTAATAACACTCAGTCGTCGGGAGGGGGAATTTATTAGGGGATGATGGAAGCATCTGGGCCCAGCCGATTACCATCAGACGCTTTATTTACGTCCGGACGGCTGCCGACTGTGGCCAGCCGGAAGCTGGGCGCCACACGATGGCCCCATAAATCGAAACCTATTAGTCGAATGATTGGATCCGGCACAATGACGATGTTTTACACAGTCGCGGAAATATTCGGGGGGTTGAAACGTGGCGTACCGTCGGCTCTGATTTCAAAGTAGTCGTAAAGCTGACGAGGCTCTTTAAAGATCATATACTTTTTCATGTTCTGCTAATAGAATGACATGTGATTGGTGAGACGAGTTATTCTGTGGCATTCGAGCGGTAATTATACACTACGCATGTGTAGAGGTTGCTGTCGACGTGAATGAAACGCTCGAAGGATTTTATAAGTATGTCCTAAAAAATGAAGGGAATTAGTCTAGCGAACCTGAATATGGAATTTCCGGCCAAGTAGAACATTATCTGTATTAGGCCAAGGAGAGATCCCAATACTGTCTTGTCGTTCAGAAGTCGCATTGGCAACATATTTTCCATGGTAACAGAAAGTCCAGTTCATTACCAGATCGGTCAGGAGGCCTTACTTCGGAACCCTTCCCGGGTCGGGACCACCGACGGGATGCGGACCCGCTGCGGCCCTCCGAGTGCGGCCGGCGTCCGAGTGGGCTGGCCCTGACAGGACCGTCACGTGCTGCCGACAGCTGACTAGCGGACGGCGTCCGGCGGCGGGAGGGGAGCTGCCGACCTGTCGCCGCGCCGCCGGCCGGCCGCTGACGGCCGCCGTCACGCTCCGAGCGCGCCGGAAAGGCCGGCCCCCGCTACATTTGCCGCGAACCGCGCCAAAAATCTGCTGTCCGGGATATCGTTACTTTGGGATGCAAGGCCTCAAGGATGACTCGGTGTCTGTCTGTGTGGGTGGAGGGAAGAATTTTGAGCGCTGGAGCTGTGGAAGATTTTGGCCGAAAACGAGCATTGGAGGTGCAGTTGCATTTTAGGCAAGCTCTCTCCCCAGGCACCTCAGTCCACAGCAAGTGTATTATCTTCGTTTGTGTAAAGCATGGGGGACATTCAAGTCACTACGCGACATCTTCTCATAGTATGGATATCATTCTGCATTTCGCAATGAAAAGGCAAGAATAAAATGTTGACAAAGGCAATGTATCCATGTTAGCGCAAATAGGATGTTGACTGTAATATCTGCAGGTTTGTCCAAAGATAATTTCAAGGTACGTTTGGGTCTAGGTTGGAATGATCGTCACCAGAAATTGCTCTGTTTGTGAACACATAGGCGTATCCAGGAGTAAAGGACTTTAGTCCGTTAAGTCCACTGGCTGGAATGATAAAAGACTCATTTTGTGGCGAGATGTGGGATGGAGATGGTAGGAATGTCCATAAATTTCTTGCCATCTAGATCATCTGGGATCTCGACGGGCTCCAGTCACCCCCCCCCCAATACTCCACCTGGCCAGGTGGAGTCTGGACGAAGTCCGTCCAGCAGCACACCCAGGCCTAGGTGTGGTGCTGGACAGGTCTCGTCTAGAAATATTTTCCAGTCATTGTCATTTCTTAAACGAAGCCCTGGACAGCTACCATTTTTGTCTATGCTAGGCTATTGTTTCTTTGCGTGCTGTGCGCAATCCAATCTGCTGAACAAAAGCAGGGTGAACGAAGCAATCGAAATTAAAAGGCTGTATACCATACCCCACTACGTTGCCTTTAAAAGAACAATACAAAGGAAAACAGCTGCCCCGAAACAGCCTGGATTAAAAGGCCACCGAACAGCGCATGTTTCTCGAGCATGACCACAAGATTTCCAGCCCCAACATTTCCGCGATGTGATGTTTTGCGACAACACTTTTCTCCTTTGGCCTTAAGGGTCGTCTGAAACGACCCTTGGAATTATCAGTTTTTCCCCGCCAGGTGTCGTTTTCTCCAAACACTGCTCTCAAAGCCATCAGTATGGCCTTCGCTCGTTTGAACTCGACGGAAAGCAACTGAGCTGGTGTGTTGAAAACCGTGCATTAGATAAGACAGAGACTATGTCTTTCAAGAGTTCATGACATTGTTGGGAGAGTCGCTGTTTTCCAGACTGCATGTTTGCCGTGTGGAAGTGGGACCAGCAAGTCTTGGATGTCTTTGAGCAGATGGCCTTGAAAATGTGTAAACAAGTCATGAACTATTGTGGGGTTGCACTCCTTCCCTTAAACAGCACATTTTTGTTTTAATCATTTCTCTGAACAACGTACTTGACATTCCGCCATCGGCGTATGAATTGTTTCATTTGTGTTTTTCTTCACCAGACCTTTTCCAGAGATTTCGGTAAACACTCGTAACATAAAATTGGTGTTAACCTGCGACCACCTGGAGGGGGCTAAACGTAATCACCACCGCCTCCGTTTTTTTTCGGTCTTCTACGTCTGAACCCTACGTGATGAAACCACCAAAATTCTGGTACCCATTAGTTGACCGATTTGGCACACCATGACTCAAATAAAAGTGGAGGCAGAT
Source organism: Capitulum mitella (assembly GCA_030062745.1). NCBI lineage: Eukaryota > Metazoa > Arthropoda > Thecostraca > Pollicipedomorpha > Pollicipedidae > Capitulum > Capitulum mitella. The sequence goes on along the minus strand of CP099844.1, from coordinate 20,793,781 downwards.
CAATGCGTTACACGGCTGGTGGACCAAAATCGAAGTTTGGTATTGCACGCAGGCCTGTGCACCCGCATAGTATCTTTATCTAATAAAAGACACTAAGGTAGGTATCAAAAACCCCCGCAAACGGCGGATCCCATATGGTTCACGTTGCACGCTTACATGGATGGCATATGGCCACTGATGCCCTAAATCTTGCTTGTTCTGAATGGCGTTTGACTGTGCAGTCCAGCGCAAAATTTTGCTCCTCCAGCATCAACGGTTCCCAAACCCAAGGCCTCAAAAGCCTTGGGTTAGGAAATAATGCACCTCGGTACGTGCGTCCCGCACACACCAGGCTGAAGCTATTGACGTGCAAGCAGCCACATCTATCGATTGCCATCGTGCTCCTGCCCACCAATTTTCAGCATCCTAGCAGAAGCAGTTTGCGGTAACGAAAGAGGGGTGTTAATCGCTTTGACATCTTACGCTTCACGTGCAAGCGTTCTCCCTGTTTCGGCCTGAATCCACTGAAATTGATCACCTAGCTGCCTGTCCGCTTTTCCAAGTCATCGTTGCACCAAACTGCGCGTCTGCGTCTCGGCAATTTCCCCATAAGAACCACGTGTGGAAAAGAGGTGCACGTGCACTGCTTGAGACCCATGCTATCACCATGTCTATCACGTTGGATAGCCCTAGTGCTGATCTATCTACTCACCATATTTTACCCGACGAGGTCACTGCTGACGGCAGTCAGAAGTCCCCGAGCCCAAATCGAATCATGTGCCCGTGGATGGCCACATAGATTGATTGGGTGCCGACCACAAAACCGAGTACCCGCAAGTTGGGCCCATGTTGTCACCAAGTCTCGAGTAACAGCAAACGACGTTTGACCTGCACATCTGATCAGTTGAATTCTGCAGAGGTCCGGTTTGTGCCACGTGGCACGTGCTACGCGCCACAAAAGTTCTATAACCTGTCCGCCAAGTTGGCGCACTCGATGGTGCCACTTTTGTCGCGATCGGCTGGTGCGTTCTAGCGCTAGACGCTCGGCAGCTTGGACACACTGAGCGACTGACTGACCGACAAACACCTCGATCCGAACTTTTCCGAGCGACCGCCATGTATGAACTGTCACTCACTAAATGCGTCCTTGGCACGCTTTCAGCCGCTTGGATTTTAAATAATGTGGGTTACATTTTACCGAAATTAGAACCAAAATAGTACCATGATGTCGCGCAATTCCATGCAACTCATGTAGGACGGCACGCGGTAGCTTTTATTCGGTAATGTAGCCAGGCATTCAAGGAACGTGTAGAAAGATGCACATCTCGTGGAGAATTGAACCGGAAGTGGAGTGGTGTAAGTGCTTCGTCACTTTTACGATGACTTAACAATGAATAGCTAATAAGCTAACGGCTTAAATCAAGGCATCGTCCTACGGAATTTTGACTGGGGGGAGGGAGACAGGGTCTTCCAACCTGGTATTCCAGGAGCACCTACGTACGACGGTGGTGGAAAAAAATGAGACCACGAAAAATCCGCTTATATCTCAGTGTAGCCCCTAGGAGCACGATGTTCTTTATTTGTTTTGAGTGGCTTGCTACGCGGAACTGGCCTTTTTCAAACCATGCATCTTTGCCTTGAAAACGATTGTTTTTTCCGATTGCTAACCTTCTTATGAGTCGTAACCTCATTTAAACTGCAGCAATCCCATGTTTTGCCCACCGCCAATTCAAAAGTGGTCTTGCATTTTGCCCCAGATAGCCTCATTGAGCATCATGTGCGATTTTCGGATCACATATGTACGAAGAAAAGTATTTTTACCGATGCGGAGCCAAGCCAGTTGGAGCATGTCGTTAATGCACAGTCTGGAAGACAAATGTGGACCAGATAACAATGTGCTGCCGTATAATGCATATGATAACCTCATGGAAGATAAAGCAAGGATGTCGCATAATAACGGCATTAACATGATGTAACTTCTTCACAAAACTGTTCCCAGTAACTATGCACGTCCTTATCGAGTTTTGTTTTACCACACTTTTTTCCATGCAATACTATAGTCGTAAAGCTGACTTCCGCAAAATTCGAAGGGATGAATCCCAGTCTGGCCAAACCAATGACACATGTTGCTACATTGCTGCAGTGCTTGACTGGCTGTGTTCCTTAGGAGACGCTAGGAACATTTCAGTGATTCACAGGTACAACTTCAAGTCTTCTGGTGTCATTCCTACGGTACATTTGGATTCATACAGTATTTGTTTGCTCTATTCTACGAACTCTGACCCCTGTTGTGTGCAGCGACCACGTTCCGATCAGGGATTTCCGGACAGGATTGTCGCAGAAACTTCTTTTTCAGTACGTAACAAAAAGCCTTCCCTATGGCAGATTTGCGTTCATCGGCGGGTATCGAGACGAGAGTATGCTGCTATGAGTTTTCCTAACTTCTCAAATCACTAGCGTCTGCAAAGTAATATGTAAATGGTAACGAGGGTAGAGGCGGTTTCGTGAGAGATAGGGATATCTTGAAATGATGGCATTGTGAGATGCAAAGGGATACGAAACACAGCTGCTTGCAGAAAAAAAACTAGGCATCCACACTCCGCGTCATGACCAATAAACTTAACCAAACTTAATGCAACATCAGCACAACTGAAGGGAAAATCAGTAATGGTTAGGACAAGACACTGTGAAACTCACTGCATTTCTTTCATGTCGAATGACGGCTGGCCTCATAATAAAAATAAGCACACCGTTGGAAAGCTAGTGACAAGTAGTTCGAAAGCCTCATAGTTTTGGATCACAGTTAAGCCCTTTACACCCTATATATGCTTTCTCGCAGCCAACTTCATTAAACCGAGAAGCGGCCTGAATCTCAAGGCCTGTGTTTGATAAAGTCCAGGTAAAGGCACCAGCGGACAGGTTAAAGTCCGCAGATGCCGATACACGTCTAATTTCTGTTATTTGTTCAATGTATACGCCGAAACATTAAACTAAAGACACGGCGATTTTCGCGCCGACAGCCGGAGGGTGCCGTAACCGAACGCGGTATGAAATCGATGTGAACTAATTTTAGCACTTCCTTATTGTTGCTACATAAGACTTTCCACGTAGTATGTATTGATCCTAGTGTCTCTTGTGATGATTTCTCATGCTTAAATTTTGAAAAAATAGTAGTTATCAGTCTACACAATTGGCGGAACTTTATTCGCGAGAGCCTGTTTATTTCCAAAACACACGGTTTTTTAAATTTTCTGAACTTAATGGCATTACTTGCAGCGGTGCGAGCCAGTTCTGCCATTTTCTACCCGTCCTGAATAATTTATCGCTGATTTTGACGCCGGTGCATTTTGGCTCACAACAGTTATTGGTGGCCTGATCTCAGGTCAATGACTGGAAGTCATTGATACTTTGTCCATCGACGGTAAAGGGACGTCTGCATCACCTCACACCAAAAATGTTACGAAAAAATCCGTCAGATTCCGAGAAAAACGACGATATATCTTGAAAATGAGATTGACCAAAGAGCAATGGCCCGGAAAATTCCGAAAAATCTGAGATGGTAGATTTAATGCATTCATCAAGATTTCTAATCTCTGAAATTTTTGTTGTGATGTTACGTTTTTCGAAAAGTTACGGGACGCTAAACCTTTTTTGGATATAGCTAGACCACTACATCACTTGACCTGACTTAGGTCAGACACCCGATTTGACCTGAGATCAAAACTTTAACGCAAGGTGTAAAAATGATCAAGCAAAAGATGTACAAAGTTTCGTGCCCCTGCGTTCACTCGTTCTCTCGCAGTCTTGGAAAAGCTCAGGGGGAGGTGAACCCCACACTCGTGGCGGGGGGAATATATGCATGTAACCACGCATCATTGGTTTCTTGCCAGCGTTTCTCTTCGAAACTAGGGACGATGTGGTTATCCCATAAAATGCTGCATGGCTGTGTATCGAATACAGAATGTTAAGAATAGAGTGTCAAAGTCAAAATATCAAACAAGATAAATGACGACAGAAATTGACATCAATCGGGAAAAATATGGAAGGCAAAATATCGAATAGGGACAAATATCGAACAGCAATATTTATCGAAACGGAAAAATATTGCGGGACAAAGTCATGGAATGAACAAATAATCGACGAAAGATACAGAACTGGAAAAATACAGACCTTGATTTAACATCAAAACGGCAAAAAACCGAATGACAAAATATCACAAGGTGATACTTTGTATCGTCATATCAGGGGCGGACATCGTAAATGGGCGGGCATAAAATGGTCAGCTTTCGCATTACAGATTATGGAATGGAACAATACATAACGTCCAAAAATCTCAGAGGGTGAAGATTATACCAGGACATGAACCTGATGGTGAGGTGGTCAAGACTTCCGTTTATCAAGATCACGGACGGAGCTGAAGTCCCGTTTGCTCAAAATTTCCCCGTTCTTTCTCCCAAGTTGTGATTGTTGTTAGCAAAGATGGTAATCAGAGCGGATCGTCACCGGAAACCGGTGGTATATTCTACGCTTCTTGTACCCGACACGCTGTGGAAAACAGCTTCTAGCCCTCTGTCATGCGTTGTTATCAGGTGGAAGGGCCCCTGACAAAAGAAGTCACAGCGTATCTTCAAAAGAACGCTGGGAGAAGAGGAGGGAAAATTTTTGGACGCCCAGGATTCGAACCCTGCTTGCAGTCTGAATCAAAGTGCCAGTATTTTTGCAGCCACACCAACAGGTCCAGTGGCGCAGCCAGGATATCTGTCTGGTCGTTTCAGGTCAGCAGCCCCTTGAAACAACCGGAATAGAATTTTAGCTCGATGGCGAAGACACTTGGGAAATTATGTGTAAACCCTGGGAAGCGTTCACGATGTTCCCACTGGGATGTCCTCTTAAAGTTCTCGGGAGAAGTCAGTACTCGTGCCCACCCTGTTGCGCTATTAGTTTTCCTACGATAAGTTTCACTTAAATATCTGTCCGTCGCGCTTTTGATCCCTGCCCCGATATTTTGTCATTCGAACATCTATCATTTGGTACATAGCCGGGTGGTACTAATGCTGCCTCGGTATTTTTGCTGAACATTTTCCATTGCGTGTCTTTTCATTCCATGTGTTGTTCGACGAAATCCCCAAAGCGATGTCTGGCATTCCGTATTTTCCCGCTCGAGATTTACGACTGTCGTTATTTATCTTGCTCGATGTTTTGTGTTCGTTCGCTTGCTTGCTTGCAACATTTTCCCATTTGGTACTACACGGTATTATGCCCTGTAATCGAACGACGCATGTCAACGACTTTGGTTCCACTTCTAAGAAAATGGCCGATCTGGGACCATTTTTACTTGAAAATTGCACCAAGACGTGCCATAGGCCATGTGGGGTCAAGTATCAGGTCATTTTGCGTTTCAATAGGCTTTAAGTATATTGGATTGGTGCGGTTAACACGGGCTTGCACTTCATGCAAAGGCAAACAGTGCCGAAAAATGGTCATTTTCAAGGCAAAAATGCAGGGTTTAAAAAATATGGATTATTTGAAAGTATATCATTTAGAAATAGGGCAGTCCTGGTTTCCGGGGTACGGCTCCAGAACAGATAATTATGGTTTTCTCTTTTTCCTTTTTTTCCAACAAAGGTTTTCCAAGATTCCCTTTTTTCTATGCCTATAACCTACTATCTACCCCGTCCTTGTCCCCTTAATACTTCGACTGCGTTCTTTAAGGCTTTTCCCTTTTGGGTGTTATCGCAGCATAAAAAAATGCTAGCAGCATTAGTCGTTTGCATACACTACCAGTGGTGATCCAGGCGTACGAGAAACTGATAGATGAAGCAGGGACTACACTTTTGGAGAAATATTATGTCTCCACAGAAAACCTTGTATTACTTGTACTAACATCTATATTTATTTTACATCTTCATTGTATTAGCATGCATAACTCTGTGTCTGTAAACGCTAACAACGGTGATGAAAGTCGCCGAAAAAATGGATGGACGAGGCATTTTTGCAGTGACTGCATTTGAAAAAGAAAACACTATGTCTTCATAGAAAACCCTGTATTAAATTTTAACACTTCGAGCATTCCAGCTGCCCTCCCCCCAGTTAATATGTTAGACGAAGCCCCGGGCCTAAACGCATTAACCGGACACCACCTTGGGGATGTCAAATAGGGTACCTCCCTCGGTTTTTCGTGAATAACTTCTACACCACAAAAGCCAGCCCAGCCAAATGTTCAGCACCTGTTAACCAATCAATTTTACATATTTTACCATCAAAACCATTTCCGTTCTAGGTCAGGTCATGGGGATATGACGTCCTACATGAACCCTTGCCTGCATGTTTTCACCTCTTGGGCGGTGGCGCGAACATGCTTCGTTTTTTGGATAATATATTGCGAATATAATGCATGAATTATTTGGATTTACGTAGGAAACGGTCTCCAGAACGATATGGAACCGTGACATGTCAACACGAGAGGTTAAGCTAGGTCACATGCATGATGACAGTTGAACTGATTTGCACTGCGGGTGATAGAAGTGGTTGCCGCTGACCTTCCCACCGTTCAAGCCAGACAAGAAAATCTTTATGCGCCTCTTACCAAGGTTCATCAAATGCAACGTGAGGTCATGTCGGGTCACGTCGCAGGTTGATGTGAAAACGAAACAAAATACAACATTGTCTGTGGAAGATCGTTCAGGAGAAGCAGAAAGCAATTATTGTTCCTACTCAGAAGATGAAAAAATGGCTATCCGTTTTGATCTAACTTGACCTTGGCCCGATAAGGAGCAAACAGAGCAGATTTCATCATCACGAGATGTTATTTTAATTCTGAACTTGATGCAATTGATAATCCCAGCGAGTTATTATTGCTCATAATCATGGAAGAATAATGCAACCTATCTGACCTGGCCTAGAGTGACCTTGACTGGATGGCAAGCAGCTAATATAAAACTGATCATCAGAAGACTTCACTTTTGTCTTTTTTGCCACGCGGGTCAAAACGGCCGCGAGTAAATAAGTAATCGACCTTTGACACGTTAAGTAAGACCAATATTTCGCCTGACCTAGCCTGACCTTGGCCCGACACTTTTTTAATATTTTGGCATCCTTCTGATGTGGGCAATCGTGATGTTTCGTTTGATGCCCAGCTGCAGGCTCTAAGACCAGTATTGCTGATGATATGATGTACGAACCGGTGTCAGTTCTTTCCGACGTCGTGTTATGCATTTTACATGGCCTGTGGCGTCATCATTCACGTGACCACGGTTGACATCGCATTGTGTGAATCGCAAGATTCAGGGCTATCGATTGGTGGTAGGCCGGTTTAGATCCGATGATAAGATCCTGAGATAACAAGGAGTGCTCTTTTTGACACCCCCAGGCGGCCGCGGGTACAAAAACACGCCAGGCGTTGCTAGGTTAAGAATATATATATATATATATATATATATATATATATATATATATATGTGTGTATATATATGGGTCGATAAATAAGTATGTGCGAAATAACTATGGGTCGATATTACCCGCTTTCCCAGGCTGTTGCAAACGACGGAAGACCCTAGGCCCGTGCTGGATGAATGTCTCTTTTGTCCACAGCCCATCAAAGCATGCACCGAAAAAACACTCGACAAATGACGTCACTAAAAAATCGTTTATTTGGAACGCCCGCAAGTGCGCAAACTGTGATAACACCAGATCTAATCCACCAACTGATTAACCTACAACGTGCTTTCATGAAAATGAGTGGTTTTGTTTCCGACGTGCAGATCTTGACCAAACCGTATATCATTGACTGACTTATCCCTTTCAAGAACTCGCTTCCTTTGTGTCAGTCTTGCATTTTCAGAGCACCTTCAGAAATCTTGCCATCGATGAATATCACAAGCCTACTAGGATTCCTGCATCAGACTAATTTGTTTACAAGCGTTATCTTCGTCGAGGCATTCTCTTCCACGTTTTGCCATAGTCTTTCTGCGTAATGCGTTTTGTTGCAGATTTTAGCGAACTGTACCTTTCTTGGTGGTTATGGTTCACTAAGCGCATCTGGTAAATTCTTCCAAAACGGCAATTAAAAAAAAACAAACTTGATCCGAATACCTTCTTAGGGTGTTTCGGAACCAGAGTCCGTGCTAAGCAGAACTTGTTGTACTGTCCCTGATCCCGATACCCGATCGAGTCAATTCAGGTTAGCGACATCACTTTGAAGCGCAAGTTTTATGCGTCGACACGCACGGCACGGTCGCACGGTGGCCAGTGTCTCCCTCTAAATGTATATCAGCTGCCAACTAACTTGCGGAAGAAATAGGGAGCGCCGAGACAGCTCGAAACCACATTGCCAGGGCGGGGAGAGGTCACTGACGCTCTACCAACTGAGCTGCTGACACCAATTTTTGCGCGCTTGAATCACGAGCACGCTAAATAGAAGTTTTTTTTTATTAAAATAATTCATTCATAATTTATTCTGACAGTTAATGACGCAAACAATGAGAAAACTTTGTTATGAAGTTCATTGTAAACTAAACGTTTTGTTTATTTGTTTGTACGTTAGGATACACTGCCCTGAAAAAAACTAAACGTTTTCAACGTACAACAAACTGGCAGCCTAGTTGTTTTTCTAGTCGGCGAGGTAAACAAGATGCAACAATGTTTCTCCCCAATTAAATTATTTTCGAATTGAAAAGAAGTACATTGAAATAAATTTGCTAAAATTTGTTTGAGAACTAAATAGCATTGCTGTCTCCACTCATCATTATTTGGATAGTGAAAATGCCCACCAAAAAATGGTCATTCATCGGATAAACAATGTTTACACTGTGAGCTCTTGCAAGCCGCTCTTTCGTGACAGAAATCCATCAAAGTAAAATGCCTAATCTGAATATTGTTGACCGTGAGTCGTATGATGCGATTTGGACGCATTAAACTGACCGCATTTCGGCAATGAGCTGGTGCATGCTGCAGAGGCGGTCAGAAGGGGGCATGAAAAATAAAAAGAATATGGCAGCAAGAAATCTGACAGGTCAACGGCACAGGTCAGACCATTTGTTGGCTGCTGCTTCTCATTCTAAGCAGCTGCGAAGCCTATGAAATATCCGTTACAGCATGACATAAAGTGTACAATATGTTGCTTCCAGTCGAAGTTAAATCATCGATTTAACGAATGTTTTACTGATAATTATTGTTTTACGATGTCGCATGTTTCTGGAAAAACGCGAGAGATATTCATGGAACAGAAGGCCTTTGCCCAGCACCCGGCTCCCGCCGGCGGCTGAAGGCGAGACACTGAACAGCATCTTACCTCTCGGAAGTCTGCGAAATGGAAACGGTATGCTGCACCGCCGTACTTTCGGACATGTGGCTCAGCCTACCCGTCGGCCTGCCTCGAGCTACGTTCAGCCAGCCCAACATGCTCCAGCATATTTTCCCTCCGTTCAAAACTTTGTCGCTATTTTCACGATTTAGCGCGGATAGCCGTCTCACTTTTGAGAAGACGTGTATTAATTAAGACGAAGAGATATATTTTCTTTGACGGTAAAGGAATGATGTAAAATGGTGATGACGTAAAGAGAAACTGGTACATATAAGGTTGCTCCTCCATACTTAATTATAGAAGGCACCACATGATTGCCTGTTATTAAAGCAAGAGCTTCTGGTGCCGACTTTCCTTGTACGTAAAACCAAGCGTGTAACCACGTTTCAAGCGCTCGGCATCTGAAACCTGTTTCAGCATATGACAAACGAATAACGACTTATTCATCTCCGGTCAGAAGTGGAACTTTTCCAAAATTATTAAGATGGCCTTTTTGCACCAGTTCGGGCCTAATTCTATCCATGCAACGACATTAGCACAATACCAAATGCCAAAATTTTTCGTAAAGCTGGGTACGTGTATCCCCAACTTACACTGAAGTTCAAACCATGTTCTGGATGTTTTCTTCTGTTCATGGTCGGTGATTTCGAGTGACAACATTACAACAAGAGAGCACTGTCGGCCAAGCCAACACGGTAAATCTACTTAGCACGCAACACACAACGCAAGGCAAGCCTCCATCTCGTGTTCACCGTATACGACGTATACCGCATGCAACGTCACCAGGGTGAGCGTTTCCGCCGGGTGACCTGCCGACAGTACGGTAGCCGACCAGACTGCCTGCTGACAGTGCGGTAGCTGACCAGACTGCCTGCCGACAGTGCGGTAGCCGACCAGACTGCCTGCCGACAGTACGGTAGCCGACCAGACTGCCTGCCGACAGTACGGTAACCGACCAGACTGCCTGCCGACAGTGCGGTAGCCGACCAGACTGCCCGCCGACAGTGCGGTAGCCGACCAGACTGCCTGCCGACAGCGCAGTTCACAGTCGGTCACGTGGCCGGCCGGCGGCGCCCAGCGGCCATCCCTCCGCTTGCTATTCCGCGCAATCGACACTGTTTTGATTCAATTACGGCGCGCCTCAATAAATCAACCGCCGCCCGGCCGACGTCCACAATGCGTTCATTTACATCGGCCGGGGTGGCATTCAGCCGCCGCCGACGCGCCAAATATGCCAGCCGCAGATAAGAAAACCACTTACGACGGCGGCGACACGCGCGCCGCCGGTTCGCGCGCTTTTTGTCGGGCGTCCCGCGGGAGCGCGGTTCATAAAACGCGTCAGATCAGTGATTTAGCGGCGGCGGCGACGGCCTCCAGTGGCGTGATGATGCACCGCGATCTGCCGCGATAGCCGGCCGCAGGAGATTGGCTCGTCGTGGCGGGAAATGAGGTGGCGCGCCCGGCGGCCGCGCGCGGAAACCTTCGCCGGAGAGCCGGTCGGCGCGCTGGGCCGACACGGCGCTCAGACACCAGATTGGCTGTCGTGATTTAGGGAGCGGTTTCCGGCCAGATTCGATGCATATGTCTTTCGGGTTGACGGTATCGGAGCGAAGTGAACCAAGGTGACAGGCAGAGATATGGGAAGTTTTAGTGCTGAAGAGCTGCTTGGTTCCTGAGCGGTGGCCAAGGATGAAGGAGACGAGCCCGAGGTTATACTTTCATATATCCTTGACATCCTGACATGAATAGCATTTTCATGGGAACAGTGGGCGCTCCAATCATAAACGAATGCGTTAGCCCTTCTTATGTTATCGCCTTCGAACCGAATTTCTACAATTCTGTTTGAATGCCTGTTCTGAAATACGTACTGCAGTCAAGCACCAAACGTTGCCAGCTGGCGTCAGACATCAGGCAAGACCGCCCCTCACCAACGCCAGGTGACCCACTATACATGAACTAGCTGTCCACCATGTGGTGACCAGAGCCTCCCTCCCGCTGTCAGGTCACCCGCGCTACATGAACCAGCTGTCGACCGGGCTGGAGACGGTGTCGCTAGCCGGCGAGTGGCTGACGGCGGCCGCCAACACCAACATGTTCACGTACGAGATCGCTCCCGTCTTCATCCTCATGGAAGCCGAAACACTGCAGAAGATGCGCGAGATCATCGGCTGGAAGGACCATGGCGACAGCATTCTCTGTCCAGGTGGGTGACCTCTGTCGAGATGAGTATCATCTGCTCTGGTGGGTGTTCCTTGTTACGGAAAGGCATTTGTCTGTTTTTTTTTTGTTCGCGGTTCTTCCTTCCATTTTAAATGACTGTTTGACGACCGTGAAGGGAATGGTAGCAGTAATCTGCAGTGATAAAAGTTTGCTGAACTCATATGTCCTGAAAATTCTCCCGAACAGCGCACCGCACAAAAGACCGTGCGGAGCCTCATTCGTGTCCGTCCGCGCCGCCAGGTGGCACAATATCGAACCTGTACGCCGCGCTGGTGGCTCGTCACAAAATGTTCCCGAACGTGAAAGCCCAGGGTCTGTACGGCCTGCCGGCGCCGCTCGTCATGTTCACGTCAGAATATGTGAGTCTGCCTGGCCACCGCCGACTGCGAGGCCGGCCCGTCTTGTCATGCACTCCGCCGGAGATCATGCAACACGATAGACATCTCTGTCGCTGGTGTTGCTGCCCGTGCACGGACGTGAAATGGACGGTCGCGAACAGCCACCGATCCTTTAAGCTGCGCCAGCGAGACGCCTGCAGCCTGGGCCTCTGACACAACGCACAGACGTCACGTCCGCCCGAAGTGACCACTCGACTGCGTCGGCGAGTGCGTGATGCCTGTCCTGGCGGCAGCCATCGATCGCGTCCTGACGCCGCGGTGTGCCCCTCCAGAGCCACTACTCCATCATGACGGCCGGCGCCGTGATCGGTCTCGGCACGGACAACGTCTGGGAGGTACCCTGCGACAGGCGGGGCAGGATGGACACCACCAAACTGGAGGCCAGGTGCGAGGGGCCGCCGCCGGCGCCCGCTCAGTTCGGCGGCGACCGGCCGCGGCCAGGAGAGGCGTGCTCGGAAACGGCACGTCTGGTGCTCTATCTTGGGTTGGAGAAGTAGCCAGGACCACTGGCGCAGACGAAGCTGCCGGGGGCCTGGGCCCCCTCCTTAAGAACCCTTTTTTGTGGAAACCATTGCACATCGTCTTTCCAGAAGGCATTTTTTCATGTGATTTCATTTCACACTGAGCTCTCCCTTAAGAAATCCTGGCTGTACCTCTGGCAAGGACCTTGATTCGGCTAGTTTCGACATCAGGTGCTTGCCTATAAAGCACGTAGAGCTAACGAGGATGATTGTCTCGGCCCTTTTTTCACAAATCTCTGAAACTAAGGTGGTGTAAGAATGTCACAGAAAAGTCGAGCTTAAGACGCGACTAAAATTACGAACGTGCCACAGGAAAATGCAGTGCGCGGCACCACTTCTCCGCGTCCAGTGGTCCTTGACGACACTGTCGCCTGTGTCGGTAGGATCCTGGAGGCAAAGCAGAAGGGCCTGATTCCGTTCTTTGTCAACTGCACGGCCGGCAGCACGGTGGTGGGGGCGTACGACCCGATTAACGCCATCGCCGACATTTGCCGACGCTACAAAGTCTGGATGCATGTCGACGTGAGTGACGGGACGCTGGAATGTTGGCCGCCCCGCCCAGCGGCGCAGTCACGCGTTAGATTATACGGAGAAGTCACTGAAGACTCCTCTTCTCTGCCTCTACAGCTGGCTGATTATTTGCTTTAGGTTTCTACCAGTAAGCTGATTCTCGGCGAATACTTCGGAGAAGTAGCCGTCTATGGACTAGATTGTAGGACTTCAAGTGCGAAGGATGTAAAGATGGATTACAAAAGACACGTTTCTCAATGGATATTTTTCTTCCGGATTTCGGATACGAGACTCAGTCAGGTTAGCTGTCTTTGTTTTTGAAGCTCATCGTCATTGTCCCCCCATCTGCCCTCCCTTCGCCCCACAAGTGGTCAGCCAGATACGCCCCTGTTCTTTATCGTCTTTTTGTGGCGAGGAACTTTTCTGTGCATTGTTTGCAAAATGCCTTCCTTGTTTTATCCACACCAGGGCGAGGCGTGTGACCGTGCGCTCCTGATTTCGTTCTGAAATTCGGGCGCGTTTCGTCGCTGTTCTTCTGGCTGCAGTGAAATGAGTCGTTGCGGCGTAACGACGTTCCGCTCCGTTCTCCTGACCGTTCCGTTGTCCTGACGGCTCTGCTGCTGTCATGGTGCCGTTTGCGTCAGGCGGCCTGGGGCGGCGGCGCGCTGCTCTCTCCGAAGCTGAAGTCTCGCCTGTTTGCCGGCGTGGAGCGGGCGGATTCTGTCACGTGGAACCCGCACAAACAGATGGGCGTTCTGCTCCAGTGCTCCACCATACACATACGGGAAGACGTGAGTACCTGGCAGCCAGCACAGCACCGCCTCACTGAACGGTGGCTGGGATCTGCTGTGAGAGCCACGCTGAGCCACGTTCCACGTTTTTTTTCTCTCTCTCTCTAAAAGACATGCCGATTGAGGGCCTTGCGCCATCCTCACTCCAATATTATTCGCGAATTGTCGACTGCCCAAACATAACTGTTATTGCACCATATTTCGCACTTGTTCTTTTGCTAAACGTAAACCCCCTAGGATGGCGAAATCTGGACCCTTTCGACTTATCTCAACAGATTGGGACTGTTGCTCTCTATGGAAGAATAGTGTAATGTCCTCGGTCCGGCAGGGTCTGCTGATGAACTGCAACAAGATGTGCGCCGAGTACCTGTTCCAGCAGGACAAACACTACGACACCGGCTTCGACACGGGCGACAAAGTCATTCAGTGCGGCCGGCATAACGACATCTTCAAGCTGTGGCTGCTCTGGAGGGCGAAGGTGCTTATTGCCAGCGGACTGCAGACGTTGGCTGGAGTGCCCTTCTTGATCCAGGAGCGCAGCCAGGATTTCGCCAATGAGGGGGGCCAGGACAAACTCGATCCCACTCAAAACTGAGAAGGAAGGCGATACATGAGGCACATGTCCAAAGTATCACATATTGTGTCTATTCCTATATCTTCGCGAATTTTATTCGCGAAATTTCATATCATATCAGTGATGCGCATCATCTTATTAGCCTCCCAGATCTGGAAAACTGGTATAACATTTGGGGGAGGTTGCATCAAGCTCTCACGATCATTGAAGGTTTGCACCGTTGATCTGTGTGGCATGTCCGATCCACGCCTAATCTGGCCTCTGGTGACCCGATTTGACCTGAGGTGACCTGTGGCCGCAGGGGGACACTGGGTTCGCCCAGCACGTGGAGTATTTGTGGGACCTCACCGACTTCATGGTGCAAGAGATCAAGCGGCGCGGCAACAGCTACTACCTGATCTGGGAGGAGCCCGAGTGCCTGAACGTCTGCTTCTGGTACGTGCCGGCCCGACTGCGCCAGATGCCGCACAGCCACGACCGGGAGGAGCAACTGGGAAAGGTGAGCCGAGCAGCGGCGCCCTGGGCTCTGTTCCTGCTCTGACTCCGGAGAGAGGGCGCTCCCGAGCTATAACTCCGTACGCTTTCCCAAGACTGATGAAAAGAGGCATCCTGTTGTCAAGGCAGATTTTAACTGCATATCGAGGCGTAATAACCCAGGAAATGGGACGGGGGGGGGGGGCGCGAAAGGATGCTGACCCTCTCGACCCCTCCCGTTCCTACGCCTATGAGTGTGGGATCGTGCCTTTGTGCACGCGGCAGGGGCGGATCCGGGATTTTGCATGAAAGGGGGGAAGGTCAGTGCGGGTCCCCCTCCCCCCGGGTCCCCTATTTTTTTGCTTCTCAGACATGAAGAAACGTTGATCTGCTCGGGTCCAGGCTGAAATATATGATGCAATTTTGCATTTTTTATGGTGTAAGGCAACTGACAAAGTTCACGTGCGTCACCTCATTTGAGAACATTTTGCGTATTGCTGTCCTACAAGGTCGCCGAAACATGACAACAACGGCGAGATTTTAGGCGGCTGCGTCCCTCCCTCCATTTGAAATGTCGTGTCTGTATCTGGTTCAGGAACCTCTCTGCCCCCTCGTAGCTTCTGGATACTTTTTGTCAGCTTTTTGATGGTCTTGGGTCGTCTGCCGTGCCAGGGCCCCATAGTAGTCTCAGGTTCCTTTTACAGTTTCACGTGTCCCTTGGGATTTCTCAGGCGTTCCCGTGACACTTTCAAGGACATTTCGGGCAGTGTCATGGACCCATCTGGTAGTTTCAGGGACACTACATCCACCTCGGGTTCCCTCCTGTCGTCCCTGGGGAATATTTGCCGTCTAGGAAGCCCATTAGACAGTAACAAGGGCCCTCCATAAGTCTCCCTCTGTCATGACAGAGGTACCTCTGGCAACGCTTTAAGTCCTTGGCCGTTTCATGAGCTGTCTGGACGTCTCAAGACTTAGTAGTTCCTAGGGCCCCTCTGGACGTCTCAGTGGCCCCTGCTAGAGACTGCTAGTGACCGGTCTCAAAGGTCCCTGTCACTGTTTTCCTAGTTGTCCTTCATGTTGTCTCCGGGGAACATATTTTCCATCTCATGGACCCTCTGGCAGTTACAAACGATCTCTTGGCGATTTCAGAGCCCCTATGCAGTGTCATGGGCCATCTGAACGTCTCCGGTACTATCCGTGGAAGTATCAAGGGTCTTCCTCTGTTACAAGGGGTACATCTCACAGTTGGGGCCTCACTGGCAGGCGTTTTCTATTCCAGAAGCCCGCCTAACAAATTTTGGAGACTCTCTGGCCGTTCAGAGCCCCATACCGTCTAAGAGGTCTAAGAGGTTATCGTCTTTGCTTCGCAGGGACCCTCCGACCTTCCTGGCGTCTCAGGGGCTCTCTGGCGTATTTGGGCCCACCTTGCTGTCTCAGGACACACCTGATCTACCTGACAGCATCAAGAGCCCCTCAGGTTTTCAAAGAGATCAGTGAAGCCCATTTGGGTCCCTTTCGAGGTTGAAAAGGTCACTGATGACTCCCTGCTCAGGGGTCCCTCTGGCTGGCCAGGGTTTTCTTATGCTGTGCAAGACACCCTTTTACGTTCTTGCCATCTCAGGGGCCTCTCTGGCACTTTAAGCGGTCTGATGGACCCTTTGTCGTGTTGGGGACCTTTTTGGGGTCCCAGGGGTCCTTGGAGAGTTTCAGGGGTTTTCTATCCATTTTAGGGGTCATTTTGGCGCCTCAGAGTCCCATTAACCCTCCCGGAAGCCCTCCGACTTCATCGGAAACCTTCAGCTTTTCGTACAGGTCCGTGTTCCAGGGGCCCCTATGCCGTCATACGAACTCAGTCCTCATCATATTGGCCGTCTCTGTGACCCTTCTGGGGAACTCAGGGGAAATCTGCCGTATTGGGGCACTGTTGTAGTCTCATTGGCCCTTTGGAAGCTTCAGGGGCCTTCCAGGGGCGCAGTCAGCCAAAAAATTTCGGGGGTCCTCGCCCAGCGGTGGCACCTGACCCCACTTTATGTGGACCCCTGGACAGCAGGGGCCCTCCGAAAGGCTGACAAGGATCCCACAGGGCGGCAGGGGCCCTATAGACCGACAGGAGGTCCCTACAGGCCAGCAGCGGTCCCTGCATGCCGACAGGGGACTGTCTGCAGGCAGGCAGAGGGCCCTATAGGTCGGCAAGGACCCATCAGGACAGCAGGGGCTCCCTCCACAGGCCAACCTGGACCCTTCCATGGCCGGCAGGGGTCCCTACAAACCTACAGGAGGCCCCTGCAAACCGTTAGGGAGCCCAGAAGACCGGCAAGGGGCCCTCTGTAGGCCGGCAGTTCTCTAGAGGACCCCGTGCATGCCAGCAAGCAGCGACGGCGGAAAAGTGGGGAGGGGCAGGAGGGGCGTTCGTCCCCCAGCCGTGAGGCTGGGGGGCAAAACTATGTTTTTCCCCCGGAAATTTCGGTCACTTCACTAAGCAAAATCGCGAAAGAATCAATCTTACGCTGTTAAAAAAAACCATTGTGGGAGCATCGGCGACAGACAATAACTGTTTGCGAGAAATTTAGTACAAATCCGAAGGTTTTCAGACATGGTAGTCATTAAGTTTGATGGCACTCGGCGCCCATTACAAGACAGGACGATTCTGGCGATGATCTCAGGAGTAATCAGCGCAAGTGTACGCAGTAGCCTTTTGTGCCAAACGTGACATTAATAGAGAGAAATATAACCGTTTTTGTGGACATTAATACATGGGCGTAGGAACAGGGGAATGGGGGAGGGCGGGGCCATGGTCCCCAGTATTTGGAAATTTAACATTAGCCCTATGGGGGTAACTATATTACATTTGTTTTATCTTAGCTCTATTTGTTTTTAGCTTCACTCAATTTGATATATGTTGATACTCTTTTTTTGTATACCATGCATATTGGTGTTGGGCATGGTACTGATTGTTAATCCATTGGGCACTCTGGCAGGATGGTTCCGTCCATTATGTCAGAGGTTTGGTGCTGGCATCATTACATTATGTGTGTGGAGGGGCAGCCAAAGCTGTTTTGGCAAGTGCCTGAGATAATGATTGCATTCTCGTGTAACAGTCTGTAACAGCTTTGTTACTGAACTTCGAGTTATTATTTAATGTTGAGTCAGGAAACTGTCTTTCAACCGTTTACAAATATAGGGGAAGCTGCCCAATAGGCGCCACCCTGCCTAACTGCGCCATCCCCTATTATCCCCTGATTGAGACCGATGATTGGCAGATGAAGGATATTTTCTGAGACAGCATGACTGCGGATTTGATCCTTTCCTCTTCCTCTTTGTCAGCGGTACAGACGTGTGATGGGTCCGTGAAATTTCAGTGGAAGTATGAAATAGTTTTCTGACTTGTGTTACCCGTGTATAACTGTGCTCTTTATACCGTGAAGGAAAATTGTTCCTATACAGTGCCCCCGTTGCGGAATTACCCTTCCCATTTGACCAGAATAGAGATGATATGTTCGCGCGTGTTTTAGCCGCGGCTAGGTTTGTTATGGTAGAGCCATTGCCCTTTTCGCGCAAAGATTTGCCGGGCCTTATTACGTCAGTACCACAATCGGGGGAGGACCAGAGGCATAGCCAGGATTCCGCCCAGGGGGAGTCATATCGGATCAAGGGGATCCTCATAATCAATGGCGGACCTCGCCAAGGCCGGATCCAGGATTTCGCCGAGGCGGGAGAGGGGTGGAGGCGAATGGTCAGCGCGGGGCCACCATTTTTTTGACCTTCAGATATGAAAACGACGTAATGTTGCTTTTTTATCACATTGATTAGCCGAAAAATTCAAAGGCGTCACCTTATTTGAGAAAATTCTGCGTTCTGTTCCCGAACAAAGTGGCCGGAATATGACAAAAACGGCGGGACATTAGGCGAGAATTTCCCTCCTCCATTTCAAATGTCGGGTCTGTATCTGGTCTAGGAGCCTGTCTGTCCATCCGATCCCGTAACTTCCGGGGACTTTTTTGTCATCTTAGTTTAGGTTCCCTTTTGCAGTTAAGGAGACAGTTTTGGTGGTCTCGGGCCGACTGCCGTATCAAGACCCCCTAGTTGTCTCAGTCCCGCGGGACGTCTCAGGCGCTCCTTTGGCAGTTTCAGGGGTACCTTGGAAGTCTCAGGGACCCATGTGGCAGTTTCAGGGACGCTTAAGCCATCTCGGGTTCTCTCCTGTCGTCCCTGGGACGTTTTTGCCGTCTAAGGAGCCCCTCAGGCACTAAAAAACGCCCTCTGTAAGTCTCTCTCTGCCGTGACAGAGGCGCCTCTGGCAATGCTCTAGGTCCTTTGACAGTTTCAGGAGCAGTCTAGACGTCTCAAGGTCTAGTAGTTTCAGGGCCCCTCTGGTCGTCTCAGGGCTCCCTATTGCCAGACACTTCTAGCTAGCAGCCTCAGAGGTCCCTCTCTCTGGAAGTCTCAGTGGATCCCCTGTAGTCCCGGGTACCCCTCTTATCGTCTCTGGGGGACATTTTTGCCATCTCAGGGGCCCTCTGGCGGTTACAAAAGACCTTTTGACAATTTCAGAGCCCCTGTGCAGTGTCATAGGCCCTCTGAACGTCTCCGGTGGTCCCCATGGCTGTATCAGGGGTCTTCCTCTGTTACATCTTGCAGTCTTTTAGGGCCCCTCTAGTCGTATCAAGGGGCTTTTGTTGGCGTTTCAGGGGCCTAACTGGCAGCATTAGGGGGATCTTGTCCGTGCCAGGAGCCCGTTTATTACACTCGAGGACCCTCTGGCCGTCCAGCTCCCCCATAGAATCCACAAGCCGTCACAGAAGCGCTCTCATCGCCTTTGCCTCGCAGGGGCCCTGCGACCTTTTTGGCGGTCTCAGGGGTCATCTGCAGTGTATGGGCTTACCTTGTCGTCTCAGAAACCACCTGACTTTCCCGAGGGCCCCTGACAGCACCAAGAACCCCTCAAGGCTTCAAAAAGGCCAGTGTAGCCCATTTGTGGCTCCTCTCGAGGTTGAGAAGGTCACGACGAATCCCCGTTCAGGGGGCCCCTCTGGCTGGCCAGGGTCTCCTTATCCGTGCTAGGCACCCTCTTAAATTCTTTCTCTCTCAGGTGCCTCTCCGGTAATTTTAGCGTTCTCATGGATCCTTTGCCGTGCTGGGACCCCTCGCAGTCGCAGGGGACCCTTGAAGAGTTTCAAGGGCCCTTCTTCCATCTTTCCATCTTCTTTCCAGCTTGCCATCTTACCGTGTCAGCGTCTTATTAACCCGGCCGGAGGCCCTCTTACTACATCGAGAACCTTGAGCTTTTCACTCACAGGGACTGGGGATTCACCTTAGGGATTCACCCTAGGGACTCAGTCGTCATCTTGGCCATTTGAGGGGCCCTATGAGCTATCTGGCGGTCTCAGTGACACTCTGCCGTGTTGGGGTTCTTTTGTGGTCTCAGGGGCCTTTTGGGTGCTTCAGGGGTCCTCTATGCGTCTCAAAGGTCATCTAACCCTCGAGGAGGCCTCCCTGACTGCATCAATAGTCCGTCAGGTTCTGAATTTCGTGAAACTCATACGGGGCCCCTTCGGGCTCCTTTTAAGTCTGACAGGGGTCCTTTCTCATGCCTAAGGGGGGAGAGGACGATCGTCCCAATCGCTCCCCCTTTGGATCCGCACCTGGCCGTCGTAATCAGTGGGGCCCCATGTGGTTAAAATTACTGTCGGTTTGTAAAGGTGCCTCGCTGAAGTGTAAAGGGGGCCCATGCTCGCCTGCAAAGACGTTCCTGCCGACCTGGCGGGTGCCTCTTACAGGTCGGCAGGGACACCTTTGGAGGAAAGCAGGGCCCCTGAATGATCGTTTGGGGGCCCCTGTTGGCCAGGGAGGTCACTGTCTGTTTGTAGAGGGCACCCTATCCGCCTGTGAAGTGCCCCTGTCGACCTCTGGAGGAAGGCACAGCGGACTTCTTCCAGACTGAAAGGGGGTCCCTTCAGAGACTGGCAGGGGCCCTTTATGGGCCGACAGGGGCCCTCCCCAGAAAAGCAATGAACTTCCCTACAAGTTAGCAGGGGCCTGTAAACGCTCATTGAGACCTTGGGCCTCTCTTCATAACACACATAGTTTTCTTGTATACTCGGGGGGCGTTTTCTTTAGGTTTGTAAGCCTTCTTTAATGCCTAAAATGTTTTTATTTTGCTTTCCATTGTCTATTTCGGACAGTGTAAAACTCCCTGCGGGCACCTCACGCTATCCAAAGAACTGGGGCCTTCAGCCCCAGGGCCCGCTTGGCCTCCAGGGGCCCCGCTTGGCCTCCAGGGGGACATGGCTCCTTTGGCTCCTCCCTTGGCTACGCCACTGGGCAGGACTAGCTAACGGTGTACTGATGGTTTCTCCAGTGTTTTATACGTTTCTGGGGTCAATTTAATGCGATAATGATGGGGGAGGCGGATTTGGGCTGCAGAGGGGACACCTTGAGAGTGAGGCAGCAATGTAGCCAGAGCCTCCCTGGAAGGGCTGCAGCCCTTAGCCCTCTCCCCTCGCTTAGCCCGTTCAGCCCCGCCGTCGACTGGCCACGGAAACTTCCGTAAAACATCATTTTTTTTCCCATTCACCACGTAAACAGCGCCCAAGTCTCGCAGGCAGCTCACAGGCCAAGAATCCTGACGACACCCCAGGAACGAGGACCTCCTGTCAATCTTGCAGGTAAAAATGGTTCAGATTTTAGCCAATCCATTTAGAGGGGGTGGCTCGCCGCTGACCACATTAACTGTGCCCATTAGGAGCCAGATGACCTCGCTGCGCCCTTGTCCATGGGGGATTTACCTGCCACTGCAGGAATTTGCTCCCTAATTGACTTGTTAAAATGGTCCCTGAAGGGGGAATGCACTCTTTACATACCCCAAAACTCTTCTGATTTCGAAGGGTGGTCAAAAGACTTCGACATTTGGGAAATGCAGGACTATAGTATTTTCGGGGTTAGGAGGGAAGCATTTTCGGATCACAAGAGGAGTATGGGCCTCAAACCCACTGGTTGCACCTATTTAGCCACCTCCACTGTGCTGCCCAGTATCTTGTCGGGATCTGAACACCTCTCCCGACCTGTTTGCAAGTATTGGCAAAAAGAATAAAACTAGAACTGTTCATAATATACCAGATATTATTATACCTGGAATCACGGATCATTTCTATGGTGGCGCAATTAACACATCACGTGGCGCAAATATGGCAGGGTTGCCCTAACTGCGTCTTTTACATTGTCCTTGCTAGAAATTAAATAACAAATAGTAAGCAAAGACTAAAGCCTTAAAACATGAGACATTATGGCGGTCAAAAGACCAAAAAAGACATATGAGAAAGAAATAAGACGATGTTTACCGTACCATGGTCACAATACCCGTTTTTCGAAAAGTTGGCGCAAATTGGGCAGCTTTCCCTACGTTTTAATAATGTTGAATTCGTTTTATGAACGCAAACAACATAAGAGAAAGACGTTTGCATCATTCGCCATTATGTAGATAGAGGCAAAAGGGCAAAGACCTGAAAAATGTCGGTGAGGTACATGCCTGAATAAAAAAATCCATGCATTTTAGAGAACACAAGTGTACACCAGTGCCAAAACCTGAGAAGAAAGTTCGTTTATTTGACGAAAAACCGGGCAAAGAGAACGCAGTTCAGTTATTTTTCTGGGGGGGGGGGAGAAGGTAACCCAAATGAGGTCGGCCGTTGATCCGATAGAGCTTGCCCCCCAGCCGAAAATACAATCCGCCGCCCCTGCCAGCAGGGGGCCGCATAAGGACAGCAGGAGGTCTTACTGACTGGCAGGAGGCTCTACAGGCCGGCAGGGGCCCTGCAGGCTGGAGGGGCCCATAGAAGCTGACAGGGACCTCCATGGGCTGGCAGGGGCCCCTACGGGGTGGCAGGGGCCCTATAAACCGGCAGGGGCCCCACGAGCTGACAGAGTACCTCCACAGGCTGGCAGAGCCCCACAACTGGCCGGCAAGGGGCTCCCTACAGGCCGACAGGGGCCCCTCTATATGCTTGGATCTCTACGTCTCATTTTTTGTCTTCTCTTGTCTACCGTCCTTATAAAATTTTCACGATAGCTTCGCGTTTTATAGGAATAATTTTCTATAACCGCGGTGGCGGTGGGCCCCTTCAGACATTTTGGGGGTCTTGGTTTCTCCTGTCCTGTGGTCCTTAGGAACTCTCCCTGGCTCACCCTTGGCCCTTCTGTGCGTCTCAGGGGTCGTCTAACCCCCCCCCAGAGGCTCCCTGACTGCATCAAGAACCCGTCACGTTTTTACAGAGGCCTCGTAAAACTCATGCAGGGCTCCTTTTGACTGTGAGAGGGGCTTCTTTCGGACTGGCTCGAGAGAGACCTCAGACCTCAGAGTGGGGGGGGGAGGCGATCGCCCCCATCGCCCCCTTGGATGCGCGCCTAGCACGCGGTCGTATGGAGGACTGCATATGTGCGTCACAACGCCTCACATGAAAGATTAGGAGACGCCAACCGCATCTCCTGGTGTGTTGCAGCTGTGTCCTGTCATCAAGGCCCGGATGATGGAGCACGGAACACTGATGGTGTGCTACCAGCCACTACGCACCACGTCGACGCAGCGACCTAATTTCTTCCGCAACATCATCAACAATCAGGCCGTCACTCGTGATGACATCCGCTTCATGCTGGACGAGATCGAGCGACTCGGCCACGACCTGTAAAGATGGCTGACGAGCGGCGGCTACTTTCGGCGGAGTCCGCTAGGGGCGCTGTGAGCGGCCAGCAGGTGGCAGCTCGGTCGGCGTTTTGCTGCGCCGTCTCCCAGGCTGGAATATCCGCTGGGTGGGCCATACGGTAATGATTGGAGGTGTTACATGCACAGCTACGACACCTGACGTTAGTGAAACGCTGTTCCTTGGGTAAGCAGTGCACGAGCTCCCCAAACTTCCAGATATTGTTGACGTCAGTGGAGTTGGTCGTGCTGGACTCCAGCAGAATCGCCGGCCGACCTGCTACCGCCGCTTAGAGGCTGAATAACTGATAAACGCGAGGTTATTGGCGTGTTAAGATCGTTACATTGTCCGCTTGTTGGTGTATTGGCTTGATGGCTCATGCGAGGCGCTTCATGTTAGGCTGCGGCTGTTGGTTGGGGGTAAAGCTACAGGGTTTCTATCAAAGATATTCACTGGAGATATTGTTTGAATTTCTACATATCCCTTATGCAGGTGGTGACGTGGAGGGAATGACTGAGAGTCAATAAGAGGTAGTCCTGATCGCGGGCGGATCCAGGGGAGGAGCAGTGGATAGTGGAGGGGTAAACAGATAAACAGCATAAACAGCTTTTGGGGAAATAAGCCTTATGGTCTCACTTAAGAGATGAATATTGATCTTTTTTCGCAAGACATTGTCTAACAATGTTCAAAATGCGCGCGATGTTGGCGTATTTTACGCAGCATGTGGCAAATTTTTCGCGATATTTAGAATTCGACATGGTACCCACACCACCATTGCCCCTCCCCCACTGATTTGGTCTCTTCCAAGATGGCCAGCAGGATCGGCCCCGGTAGCCGGTAGCAGGTAGTGTTGTTGCTGACGATGTGTGTCTCTCCGACTGGAGGTTTATTTTTTCCCGGGCCTGCGCGCCGCTCCAGCCGTCGATGTTGCAGCGCGCAGAGACGGAGCGTCAGTGTTCTGCGACCGGCGACCCTCGATACGTGCTCAAACGTAACGTGAGACACCCCCGCTTCTCCGCCACCCCGGCACTCGGAGTGCTCCCTCCCCTGCCAGTCCCGCTCACTTCCTGCTGTCGGGACAGCAACATAGAGAGCCGTCAGCCCTCGCGCGGCGTCTCGTGGCGGACATCGCCCCGGGGGCTGCCCCGAGCGCCACTGCGTCGCCTGGACCCCCGGGGGGCTGCTCCCGAGCTCTGCTGCGTCCCCTGGCCCCCGCGGGGCCGTCAGTGGCGGCGGCGGGGCGCCGGTGAGCGGGCCGGCCTCATTCCTTCTGCTGTGATACGCGCTGGCGGCGGGACGGGCCGGCGCCGGCTCGACAGCGCCGGCCGCCGCAGCCGTCCCGGCCGCGGCTAGCCGGAGTCAGCCCGCAGACTGGGTGTCGCTTCTCTTTTGCACGCCTCGGCCGAAGGCCAGCACGCACGCGTCGTTTGATTGTTTCCGCTAGAGTAGTGTGGACATTGTTTTCGTAGATGCACCTGTACCAGTAGATGAGTGTTATCACTTGCGCAGCGCTCCGCCTCGCCTTGAAGCAATTCCGAAATTCTGAAGCTAGTCATTCATGTTAAAAAAGCATGTCAGTCAGGCGGAGATTTCAGCCTGCATGTTTTACATTGCACATTGCACTCATTGCACCGGCAGTCTAAGCTTTCCTCGTTGGTTGACTTATCGGTCGCCCTTCTTCCGGCATTTTCGGGGTTTTCATTTAGAGGCAAATATAACGCAAAAACTACGATAACGTCTTCCAGAAGTATCTTCCACGATGAAACAAGTCTTCCAGAGTCGCGCTCGTGTCAGTGGTGTTGTGTAGATAACGTCCTTGTCATTTGTCAACTGACGTGCAGTATACTTGTGTTTTTTTATTTTTACACGCCTTTTGGCGACAGCAACCGAAGTTATACATTCGGGGCAATAAGATCCAAGTCTTCCAAACTAGAATAAGTATGGGCCGCCAGAGGCTAGCAGTCAATATGGCCGCGGTCAAAGCGGTCATGCTGCTTCCTGCTGGGGGCTCTGTTGTCTTCCGGAACGTTCCCGCCTCAGGGGACTCGCACTGGGTGCGCGATTCGGCGTGAATGCAGTGGGCAATGGCAGGGCTGTTCTTGATGTTACGAGTGATGACTGGGACTGAATGACGGCATTCCACAAACGGCGGTTTGTTTACCGCTGATTCCATTAGCGATGTGTCCTGGCCGGGCGCAGTAGGTGACACGCGGCTGAAAACAAATCTCAAAGAGCCGAGCAGTGTCATTGCTTCTGGCTTACTGTGGCAGCTGCGGAAGTAGACATGGGTTGTTGTATGTGTTATGCAAAGACGAGCTTTGTGCAGTGTTATCGCATCGTTGTTGTCGGTGTACTGCTGTTGGAATGTGCGAAGCTATTTGCGGCTGTTAAGGCAAAGTGAGTGTCGCAATGTTGCTGGTGTTTGCAGTGCAGTTAACAATCTTCATGTTAGTAGGCGGTTTTTGCTGGGGAGACTGGTGTCCTGTGTGGCTCCCTGGCCAGTGGCTCGCACCTTTACCGTGTTCCTGGGCAGCGACCTCGTCCAGTGGCGCCCCGTGACCCAACTCACGAACGAACGCACCGTAATCAACCAGCTAATCTCATGTAACTCTGAGCAACCACTATGCCGCAGCTGCAACCAATTTCCAGGCACACGATCCGCATCGCGAATGCCTGCTGCCGTGCCACCTGCTACCGGGCCGGCTGCTGTTTGTGTGGTCGCCCGGCGAGGCCGGTGGTTCCCAATTGCCTGAGGCCCGGGTAAACAGAGCCTGTTATCGAGCCGAGGTTTACGGAGTCGCCAGGGCCGTCCATGGGCTGACTCAGGGTGCTGCACGCAGCGTGCGCTGGTGGTGCTGTGGTGTGTGCACTGTGAAGGCGCCGCCGCAGACCGCAAAGGCGCTCGACCGACGGTCCACCAGCGCACGGCGCGTCACACCCGACGGACGG
Organism: Capitulum mitella; assembly: GCA_030062745.1. Taxonomy (NCBI): domain Eukaryota; kingdom Metazoa; phylum Arthropoda; class Thecostraca; order Pollicipedomorpha; family Pollicipedidae; genus Capitulum; species Capitulum mitella. The sequence continues at coordinate 20,767,371 of CP099844.1, read as the reverse complement.
CAGCAGGCTGCTCGGCCGGCTCTCCCCTCTCACGAGGCCGAAACAAGCCCTCCGGCCCCGGCTTCAGCGCGACCGCCCGGCGCCGCGTCTCGAGGCCGTAGCAGTCGTCTCTTCCTGTCGTCACGTGTCTCCCTGTCCCTCCCCCTGGCCGCGGCAGACACACGCTGCGGGCCGCGGAGGACCGGGCCGAGCGCCCTCTGTCGGCGCCGGCGGCGGGCGTCGGACCGGGCCAGTCCTTTCCTCACGGTGTCCAGTTGATGTGTAGTGGGGCTGTCCCGCGAGCCACGGGGCCCAGCCCGGCGCGGTTGCATACCGCTCACGTTGGCTGGCGGTCGGCTCGGACGATGAGGCCGCTCGGGCAGGTTAAGCGCAGCTGCACGCGCGTCACAGCTCCGCTCCGTGGCTCGTGGAGATCAGCCACTGATGTATTGTCGTGTAGGAGGGCAATAAACGTCAAAATTATCGACGGACGACTGATGTTTCAGTTGGACGCACACGGTGAACCACACTCGCTAGTGTACTGTGCACCACGTTTGCAAGAGTACGCTTCGAAGATCAGTGCGACCCAAGAAATAATGACGGTGTTTTCCATCACATACATCTGACACGTTTGGCAAAACATCTTATTTAGTCAATCTTGAAATTGCAGACGAAGCAAGTAGCCACTGGTCAAAATGGCTGGGGCCAGAGTAACTGAGCAGTGAGAGTGACGGACGCCAGCCGCGAGGCCCGAGCTGTAGTCCGCATGGCAGATCAGGCTCAGGGACTGTAGTGGGCCTGACTGATCAGCTTTCGGGAGCTGTGGGCCGCCTGACCGGTCAAGTTTCGGTGGTGCAGTATGCACGGAACGAAGAGGCTGCGACGATGCTCGACATTCAGAACCGCGTAACCAAACAAGACCGGTGACAGCGGCACTCCGTTCCCGAGGCCTCGTCCTGCTTCTGGAGGGTCGGGAGAGAAACGCTTCCAGATCCCCGTTACGCCTCCTTCCGCCGTCCTGTTCAGGTGCGACGTAATGCGATAGCCAGGGTTGTCGGTGTAACATGAGGCCGCTGCTCCGTACCCCCCCCCCCTCGATGCTGATCAGTGGAGGATGTAACGTCCATGGCACGGGCAGCCGGCAGCAGCCGCCATGGCTGGGCAAGCGAATCCGATCGGCCTTGATAGCAACACAGCTGTAAATAGGGTACCCGACGGGTACTACAGTCCCGACAATCACAGGTGCAGAAGCAACAGCCCACGGATCAGGTGGACTGACCGCTCTACCAGCTTGGGACAATTTTAACCGTAGTTTTAACCGGTTCATTGGCAACTGATAATTTCAACTGCATAGTGTTCCACAGGGAAACTTTACCTAAAAATGGTCACGAAATGCCTAAAAATGGAATCGCAATGAACCGAGGAAACTTAATGCATTATTTTTGAAGTCTGAGAACTACACCCTTTGACTGCTTCCTTATCTGCTGTCGCACACCTGCTAGGACTAAGTTGCATGCACTGCCGAGGAAGCTTGTTTTACGTCGCATGTTAAGAGCAGGTACCCGCATACCTATGTCACGCGCGTTAGGAAGCAAGTAAACATGAGGAAACTCTTGGGGAAGAAGAGCGCTTGTTCCTTTTTTGCTGGCTAGGACAGTTTAGACAGAAAGAAAGCCGCATTTACATGGGCAGGATACATATTTAGCCCTTATCGGCACCTGCTGCTGGCCCGCCCGTACGCGGCCCACCTGTCTGGCCGGTCATGATGCCAGTGCTCGTTACCACATAATTTTACTTGTTATAACTGCTTATCATAATTTGAGCTAACAAGACTGTCATTGTCTATACGTGTAACTGGCACGTAATACAGTGATTGTCTGTGTTACCGCCCAACGAAATCTGAGTTTCAAAACAAAAGATTTGCTGCCGTTCTATCCCAGGGATGTCGATTTCTGTAAATGATTGGAGGGTTCGAGCCGAGAATCCGACAACCCAGCCTCCCCTCAAATGTGCCTTCTCAAAGGATTTAGCCCACTTTATTTTGACCAACGGAAATTTATAAGTTTTCTGTTACTATTTATCGAAATAAAAATTGCATTTATCCCCATGCATATATATATATATATATATATATATATATATATATACCTGGATACATGGGGATACATGTTAGGGGAGACCGGGATCAAATGTAACACGGGGCAATTGTAACAGAAGCTTTAACTTCGAAACTCACAGATGAATGACGCTGGAGGAACTACTGGACATGCGCAGTAAGCTGTTCCTTTTACTCACGGGGTTTCAGGCCGGTGCGGCGGGTGAGTCGATTGTGCTGTTCACAATTGTGTTTTTTAGAGTGTGTTGTAACTTTGTTTATTTTTTAGTATGATCAGCTCATTCACGTATCTTACTGGACACGGGTTTAAGAGTTTGTGTGGGGTAGGTGGGGGTGCCTGGTCAAAAAATGAGTGCATCAGTTGCCGCCCACGTCGCCTGGTTTTGCGTCATTTTTGTCTCAAAGATGGCGTGGCGTGAGGGGGACAATTGTAACATTTTTGCTGGGATCAAATATAACAGTGTTACAATTGACCCCCATGGCCAGACCATTAAGCATACATTTATTTAAAATATCAATGCACTTGACATAAACGTAACCAATGGGGGCGGAGGCTTTGGAAACATGCCCCGTCCAATTAATCGACATGAAATTTTGTCCCCAGATTCAATATCAATGTCACTCAAAAATCGTACTTACGGTGTTATTGTCACCAGTCCCTGATTTATCTCTTAGGTACTGTTTTGTCTATTTTAATTTTAAGACGTGGTTACATTCTTGGCGGCTAATGACCGTGGTCTTACCGTAGATGTTTTACCTTCACAGCGGATCTATTAAGATATTTGATTATTTGATTTACTGATTATTTTATTGATTAAATAATTCTAGTTTGACTTCATTTGGATATTTTTGGGGAAAATATGGGACATTTGTATATAGTTTAATTTGTCTTTCTCTGAATGTTACATTGAAAATACATTATCATATCCATGCATCATGGATGATGTATATCATACATCATTCCTGCAGAGGCTGATACATTGGGGATCGACAAGCCTGCTCAATCGGGGATCGAACAGTCTCGTCCATCGGGGATGGCCTCGAAGCAGCTCACCCCTGAAGCGATTCGGCCGCTACCAAAGGCAGGTCCAAGAAAAAACAGCGGGTGTGGGTCGAAAGCGAAAGGCCGCAATTCTGACTGACACTCCAGAAAAGAGAGCGATAAAGCTAGAAGAGAGTCGAAAGGATTGCAAACAAGCATCGAAGAAGCTCAATCTTGACAAGGACAAGCATGAAGAGAAGAAGACGACGGCTAGTGGGAAGAGGGCTCGGAATACAGCACGCAGGGAAAGCAGCAGTGATGATGAAGAAGACGTCTTCTGCATTGTGTAAGTTGAAAGCTTCAAAAACAGCCGATCCAAAGAAAGGTGGATCCGGTGCCAAATGTGCGCAATGTGGGCCCACGAGGCGTGTACCGCTAACGAAAAGTATGGGACTTACATATGCGAAAACTGTGAATCAGACACCGAGTAGGCGATGATAGACCGAGCGTCAGAGATATTAGAGGTGTTGTGTTTCCTCTACTTCAGCACAAATACTCAAAGCATGTTTTGGACCTGAGAGGTCCCGTCACTGAATTTTTAAGCCCGAGATGGCTGTGATGTTCTATCCAGAAAGAGCTATATGTTTAAGAGCTTTGTTTTGTTGTGAAATCACATTTCGTTTGATGAAGCGTCGGTTCTTGGCCTGAGAAAGGTAGAGCTGTTATTTAATTCAGGAAAAGCTGCCGGAGTACTTGAGCTTTACGCCGTTGCAAATGGTATTTTTGTATTGGAGCTGTGATTTTAATCCAGCAAAGGCTCAGGATGTAAGAGACAATGTTGTTCAATAAAGTTTTCGACAATAATGTTTTCGACAAAAGTGGCTTTCACTACACCACTACACCATTCGCTAACATGTTACATTTGACCCTAGGTGCTGTTACAATTTACCCCGTACCTGGGGTTAATTGTAACAGCTGAAGTGATTTTTTGAAACAGTTATTTCGATACCTTAAAGTCGTTATTTCGGGATCGTTTCATATCCGCTACAAAGGCAAAATATCATGGTTTGTGAAAACCAGAGAAAATGTTCCCCAGCCCGAAATATTTTCGTTCCAGGATCGAAAAGGTAAAAAGTGTAACATTTGACCCCGGTCTCCCCTACATACATACATACATGTTACTATTTATCGAAGTAAAAATTGCATTTATTCCCATGTATATATATATATATATATATATATATATATATATATATATATATATATATATATATAAACCTGGATACATGGGGATAAATGCAATTCTTACTTCGATAAATAGTAACAGAAAACTTCTATATATATATATATATATGTAAATAGAAGACGAAAAGAAAGATAGATATATCGATTTATGCTTCACTCTTTACTTTCTGCCTATCTCTTATCTGTTCCAGCCGTTCTTTTCTTTGATATTACTCATTTCCCTTTAAAACTGGCAGATAACATTGGGTAGGCCCAAACGAGCAATGGGTGGGGCCAAATCAACATTGGGTGAGCCAGGACCCCCTCAAAAGAATACAAATCGGCCGGATACACGACTGTTCAACGGTACAGCAGTGATCTAGCGGTGCAGACCGAGTCTGTTCGTGGCAGGAGTCCTTCCCTGTGCTGTAAAAGGAAATCCTGCATTCATCCCTGGTTTCGGCCCGCTCTTATGGTTTCATAACAGAAGTCATAAAGCGCTTTTGCACTTGTTTCTACACTGTTAATGGACCATGGATATTTTATAAGTAGCATGACTAAATTATGCATCTGCAACATGACATCGGCCCAAATATGTCTTAAGGACATATGCACTCACGAATTATGATCCGTTTGTCATTTTTCTTTGACGGACATATTCTAACCATTTCTATAATCTAGAGTCCCTGGATTATGAATGTGCAATGTATTGGGATCAGCATTTCCATTTGTCTGGTCAAGCCTACTGAAAACCAACAAAGCTGCAGGCAAACCGAGGCAGCAATAATAAAGGTCTAAGATTTTTCGTCGCGTTTGTCATCTCTTGAACACATAGCCAGAACAAGCATACATAAGTGTAGGCGCCGAGACCTTAAAACCTGGGCATCACTTCTAACATTACCAAATGTCAGTCACTGGAATGCACACAGGATGCCACATCAGAGAGTAATGCGATCGGAAAAAAATAATCGGGATAAAGCTATGGTAAATACATTGTCGATCGGTGCAACACACCGTCCAAAATTGTGCGGAAGGAGAATTTCCGGACGACCTGTTGGCCGGAACAAAAGCCTGTTTCGCCGCCGGACGTTGAAACAGGGACCTAAGAATGACGAAAACACCATCCGGTTTCCAACGGGACTCCCTGTGTTCCAGTTCCACGGCGTTCACCGCATCCGCCACTTCGCCCCGGTCACTCAGATACTGCTCAACGTCATAAACAACGCCAGGCTTCAGCTGGAGCAATCACATGGATTACGTAGGGCACGACCGCGTTTCTGCGTGCCTGCCCAGCGTTTCGGCTGACCGTATCCGCGTCGTTGCAGCAACGCTTCGCGGCCTACGACTCTGTGCGAGCTGATGGCCGCGCGCAAAACGAGAATACTTCTCAGCACACGTCTGCTCAAAGCGAGTCGGAGGACGAAGACACGGAACCAGACATCGAGCGGGGAGAGCGCCTGTACGACCAGCGGGAGCAGGGACGGGCAGAGCAGCTGCAGGACCGGCAGGGGCGTAGCTAGGATTCCGCCCGACGGGGGGGGGGGGGAATCGGATCAAGGGGGTCCTCGCCCGGGGCGGATCCAGGATTTCGCCAAGGCGGGAGGGAGTGGAGGTGAATGGTCACCACGGGGCCCCATTTTTTTTGCCCCTGAGATATGAAAAATGGTGTCATTTTGCTATTCTGCCGTATAAAATAACCGAAAAAATTCAAACGCGTCACCTTATTCCAGGAAAATTTTGCGTTTTGTTCCCGAACAAAGTGGCTGGAATATGACAAAAACGGCGAGATTTTAGGCGGTTCCGTCCCTCCCTCCATTGGAAATGTCGTGTCTGTATCTGGTCCAGGAGCTCGTCTGCCCCCCCCCCCATCCTGTAGCTTCTGGGGATTTCGTCAGCTTAGTTTAGGTTCCCTCTAGCAGTTACAGGGGCACTTTTAGTGGTCTCGGGCCGTCTGCCGAGCCAAGACCCTCTAGTCGTCCCAGGTTCCTTTTACAGTTCTACGTGTCCCGCGGAACGTCTCAGGCCCTCCTTTGGCAGCTTCAGTGGTACCTCGGAAGTTTCAGGGGCCCATCTGGCAGTTTCAGGGACGCTTAAGCCATCTTGGGTTCCCTCCTGTCGTCCCTGGGACGTTTTTGCCGTCTAAGGAGCCCCTCAGGCACTAAAAAAGCCCTCTATAAGTCTCTCTCTGCCGTGACAGAGGCGCCTCTGGCAATCCTCTAGGTCCTTTGGCCGTTTCAGGAGCTGCTGGACGTCTCAAGGTCTAGTAGTTTCAGGGGCCCCTCTGGTCATCTCAGGGGCCCCTACTGCTAGAGACTTCTAGTTAGCAGTCTCAAAGGTCCCTCTCTAGCAGTCTCAGTAGGCCCCATGTAGTCCTGGGTACCCCTCTTATCGTCTGTGGGGAACATTTTTGTCATCTCAGGGGCCCTCTGGCAGTTACAAAAAACCTTTTGACAATTTCAGAGCCCCTGTGCAGTGTCATAGGCCCTCTGAACGTCTCCGGTGGTATCCATCGCTGTATCAGGGGTCTTCCTCTGTTACATGAGGTGTATCTTGCAGTCTTTTAGGGCCCCTTTAGACGTAACAAGGGACATTTGTTGGCACTTCAGGGACCTCTCTGGTAGTCTCGGGGGGACCTTGCCCGTGCCAGGAGTCCGTTTATTACTCCCGAGTTTATTACACTCGGGGACCCTCTGGCCGCCTGGCGCCCCCATAAAACCCAAGTACCGTTTCAGAAACCCTCTTATCGTCTTTGCCTCGCATGGGCCGCGCGACCTTTCTGACGGTCTCAGGGGTCATCTGCGATGTACGGGCCCACCTTGCCGTCTAAGAAACCACCTGGTCTTCCCAGGGACTTCTGACAGCATCAAGAGTCCCTCAAGGCTTCAAAAAGGCCAGTGCAGCCCATTTGTGGCTCTCCCATTCTCGAGGGTGAGAAGGCCACCGATGAATCCCCGTTCAGGGGGCCCCTCTGGCTGGCCAGGGCCTCCTTATCTGTGCAAGGCACCCTCTTAGGTTCTTTCCGTCTCAAGTGCCTCTCTGGCAATTTTAGCGTTCTCAAGGACCCTTTGCCGTGCTGGGACCCCTCGCGGTCGCAGGGGACCCTTGAAGAGTTGAGAGAAAAGAAAGCAAGGGCCCTTCTTTCCATCTTAGGGGATATCTTACCGTTTCAGGGTCTCATTAACCCTCCCGGAGGCCCCCTGACTACATTAAGAACCTTCAGCTTTTGACTCACAGGGGCCCCCTAGGGACTCAGTCCTTATCTTTGGCGTCTCAGGGGTCCTATGAGCCATCTGGCGGTCGCAAGGACACTCTGCCGTGTCGGGGCCCTGTTGTGGTCCCAGGGACCCTTCAGGAGTTTCAGGGGCCCTCTACGCGTCTCAGAGGTCATCTAACCCTCCAGGAGGCCTCCCTGACTGCATCAAGAGCTCGTCAGGTTCTCACAGAGACCCCGTGAAGCTTTTACGGGGCCCTTTCGGGCTCCTTTTAAGTTTGATAGGGGTCCCTTCTCAGGCTTCAGGGGGAGGGGGCGATCGCCCCAATTGTTCCCCTTTGCAGTCTAGACCCTTTGCAGTCATCCGCGCCTGGTCCTCGTAATCATTAGGGCCCCATGTGATTAAAATTACTGTCGGTTTGTAAAGGGGCCCCGCTGGAGTGTAAAGGGGGCCTACGCTCGCCTGTGAAGACGCTCCTGGTGACCTGGCGGGTGCCTCTTACAGGTCGGCAGGGACATCTTTACAGGAAAGCAGGGGCCCCTGAATGATCGTTTGGGGGCCCCTGTTCGCCAGGGGGGTCACTGTCTGTCTGTAGAGGGCACCCTATCTGCATGTAAAGGGCCCCTGTCGACCTCTTGAGGCAGGATAAGGGGCCTTATTCTAGGGGGCCCTTTATGGGCCGGCAGGGGGCCCTCCCCAGACAAGCAGTTAACTTCCCTATAAGCTAGCAGTGGTCCCTGAACGTTTATTCAGACACGGACCTCTCTTCATAACACACAAAACCTTCTTACATATTCGGAGTACGTTTTCTTTTGGTTCGCAAACCTTCTTTGATACTTAAAATATTGTTTTTTTTTTCCTTAATGATTTGTTTCGGACTGTATAAGACGCCCTGCGGGCGCCTCACGCTATCCAAAGAACTGAGGCCTTCGGCCCCAGGAACTCTCGCTCGGCTGCCAAGGCCACTTGGCCTCCATGGGGCCTTGCCCCCCCCCCCCCTGGCCACGCCACCGAGGACCGGTGGGAGCAGGAGCGCATCATAGCGAAAGAGCAAGGGCGGCGGAAGTGGGGGGAGGGAACAGCTGCCCCCCAATTGCGATGGGTTCGGGGCAAGAGTATGTTTCTGCCCTCCCCCCCATTTACGATCGTGGGGGACCTCGTAAAAAACTGAACAGAAAAGAAAATGGGGATAAAAGCGAAGAGCACGCTAAAAAGCAAAAAAAAAAAAAAGAAAGGAAAATACAGTTATGCAGGGAAGGAAGTAGGCACATGGCGTGCGTGTTCTTTGAAGCCCTACTTTGTTAGAGGCCTCAGGTTTCTTCCGGTAGGGGCCTCGAACAAGTTGGAGCCAAAACTGGCCAGAGGCCGCGAACGTACAATTTTCAAGGGGCCTCGCGGAATGGACCCGGCTGGCCTACCCCGACACATAGTTCGGTCCCTGCTAGGGGGCCCAGCTTCCATCCAAAAGAGGGTCTACTGTGTTGATTACACTGAAAGGTGGTCCAGCGGCCAGAAGTCATAATTTTCAGGGGCGTCGGAATTAATGGATCGGGGTGGTCTGCTCTGAACCCCCTTGCTAGGGGGCCTCGGCTCAGGTCCGAGAGAGGGCCTTGTACCGATTACACTCAAAGGTGGTCCAACGACAAAGACCTCACAATTTTCAGGGAACCTCACAGAATTCATCGACTGCAGTCCATCAAAAATAAGCAGGGTGGGCGTGAAAATCACTTTTTCGGGCGTTGCGTGAGTCGCTACGGGTTTCAGCGACGAAAAAATGTGTCGCCAATGAGACATACATATCTGACACCTCAGAAATTAGAGGTGACAAATAACCATTTTTGTGAAGCTGCAGGGGATATGTCCCGCGCAGCCTCCGCAGAGATTACACCCATGATAACGAAGAATAAAAGCCAAGCAAGGCGAAACAATGTGATCAGCGCAGGACTGGAACCACTGCCAACAACGCCATGTCGTCATGCAGTAAGATCGTGGCGTTAGTCTCTGTGCATTTCCGTTGAGTGAGACCCACTGATATTGCGGATAGTGCGGCCAGACCGCGCGGCGTTGACTCAGTGTTGTCTGGTGGCTTCATTTGAGTGTCTTTCCACTCCAAGCAGTGTCGGCCAGACAATATCACAGGCATGTTACGGCTGGCGAGGAGACACCGCGACCATTAAAGGCGCCGCATACCGGGCACGCGTCACCTCTGGCCCTTAAACTGTAAACAGGAAACATTTTGAGTGACCTCTGAAATACTACTGGTAGTATTTTACAATGCTGCATAAGTACCTGAGGTCTCGGAAATTTGGGGCCCGACAACAAAACCTAGAAAAAAAACTTTCCCGGTTGCAGCCACCAAAACGTCAGCGTTTCCCGACTAAATGCTCCAGCCTCAGAACAGTAACTGTCGTCGCAAGGACGCGGCTGTTCGTTGCCCCGGCTGTCGCGCTATGGTCGGTTGGGCGCCGTCTCGCTGGCGAGGCGCGTCCTGCCGGCGGGCCGTTGTGGTGTCGTAACCAGGGGGCAGGCGGCGTAACGGGGAGGCGCCGCAGCCGCAGCCGCGATCAATGGCCGGCCAGTCCGCATCGTAACGCCGCCGCACCAGCACGCGGCGCACCGGCCACCGCAGCCATGTCCAGGTGAGCGGAGACATGACGTCATCAGCGGCGCGGCCGGCTGCCGTCACGGCGGACAGCCGAGCCCGTCACAGGCGGCCGCTGCCTGGCCATTATCTCAGAATCGTTCTTTCTCCATGACGAGCGAGGTCATCAGGCCGAGAGGGAGTCCGGTGACGGCGAACACACAATAATGGTGTCGATTGGCCGATTTGACTCGCCGTGACGCTCTTCAGGGGTAACAAATGCGCGGCGAGTCAAATGGCCGATTTGACTCGCCGTGACGCTCTTCAGGCTTAACAAATGCGCAGCGCAAATAACACGATTTACACTAAGAGTGCACAGGCATTAAATATTTCATTCAAGGTGCGCATTTCGGGTCGATTCTGTCGTTCTCGTTACTTTACCCAGAATGCACAACACCCATCACAGAATATTATCATTACATGCCGAAATTCGCCATTTTGGCAAGCGCCGTGTGCACTTCTGAAATGGGTTTTGAAAATAATGAACTTGCTTGCCTTACTTTCTGACATCACTTCTTCAAACTCCGTTTGAACACGAACAAAGAAAAGTTTATTCCATACTTCCTTTGTTTCTTTCTGTTCCGTCCGGGGCAAACTCTTGTGTTTGCGCGGCACCACTGCTGGCTTTGACTAGGAAGCACGTTAATGAGGACGCCTGCCGCCACAAAATATATGCGAGTGCAAGGCGCCATATTTATTACTGTTTTTGACAGTGTACATTCATAACCAAAGAAAGTGCCGTCATAAAAGGGACGGCACTTTCCTTCTGAAGTGATTCATGCTGAATCATTTTTTTACGGAGACCAAGGAAATGAATTGCCAACAAGGCGTAGACGAACGACCATGCATTGTCCATTCACTTAATTTGGTTGCCGTAAATAATTCTGGAAACTCAGTGATGCCAGCATTTACTGCCCGATAAATCCGGTCATCTGCAATTAGTGTTAGCAGACGGTGATTTACTATGCACTCCTTCTGGCCGCTGGACCTCGGGAAGCAAACTGATGCCCCGAGAGGATGATAGGTTGAAGACTGTTGATGTCTTCAGCTCTCGGCTCCTTAGTTTCAAAATGTCTTTAATGCAACTCTGGTAACCAGTTCACGCACTAAGTCGGCCAGTCAGTCAAGGATGCCATCGAATTGATGACGTCAGAGTCATCGTCAAGCTGTTGAGCACGTGACCTGGGACGGCTAGCTCGCTCGTCAGTCGTGTTTGCAATGGCAGTTCCCCTGACTGCCGGCCAGTATATGGTGCGCTGTTCTCAGCGATCGATTATCTCTGACAAAGCGGGCATCGCTACACTTTGTCTCATCTCGTCGACGGCCTGGATCACGGGATGCCAGCCGGTGTGCTGGAGTGGCCGCCACTCCACCGTCTTTTGTACTGTTTTTATCGGAGACTGCCTCGGGTTTCGAACCGTGAGAACAGACGGACGCCGGTTCTTCGCGGCAAGGCTGCAAAAAACAGACTGCGACAGAGAGTTTAATTTTTTACGGAGACGGAGAAAAACAGGTGAAATGTGCCATCGGAGTTCACGCTGCACAACAATATCTCATGAGCATTTACAGGGAAAAAAATAACGTGCTGTGAACGACGCCTGTTACACATCCTTAATGGAGAACGCATCCCGTCAGATTAACCGTTAGGGAGACGACCAGGGTGTTCTAAACTGGTTACTAATAGCCCACCACTAACTATGGACACGCATGGCTTCTGAACGGTTACAGCCACGTCATCAAAACTTGCGCAGTCAGTGGAAACAGACGATGTTCGGATCACCGCTAAGAAAAAAACGAGAAACCTCCCCCTGTCCCTGGTAGTGGAGCTGGCGATTTTTACGTCCTCAGTCAGCAGCCCGCACTGCCTGTCGTGCTGTGAGGCGCCGGCCGCTGTTGCGCCTTAAGACAGCCGTGCCGTGCCAGTAACTCGGTCCCGCCGTTGCAGCACCAAGCCGAAGACGCTGGCTGAGATGGTGAAGCTGCGCCGCGCCGGCCTGGCAACCGACGTGGCCCCGCCCGAGAAGACGCGCTGGGGCCGCTTCGACGACGCCAAGCGGGCCGAGCTGGAGCGGGAGCGGAAGGAGCGACTCGCCAGAGAGCAGCGGGAGCAAGAGGAGCGCGAGCGGGAGGAGAGGGAAGCCGAGGAGCGGCGCCGGGAGCAGGAGCGGCGGGACCGGGAGGAGCTGGAGGAGGAGCGGCGCCGGGAGCAGGAACGGCGCAGGGAGGAGGACAGGCGGCGGGAGGACGAGGAGCGGCGCAGGAGAGAAGAGGAAGACGAACGGCAGAGGGAAGAGGAGAGACGCGATAGAGAGCGGCGAGAGGAGGAGGAGAGACGCGAAAGAGAGCGGCGAGAGGAAGAGGAGCGCAGGGTAGAGGAGGAAAAACGCGCCAGACGGGAGGAGAAGGTCAGGGCGAGAGAAACGAGGCGAAGGGAAGAGGAAGAGAGGCGGCAAGAGGAAATGCGCAAATGGCAAGAAGGAAGAAACAGGTCAAACACATCTAAAAAACTTGATAGGGAAGAAATGCTCAAGTCTGAGGAGTTCCAGAACTTTTCGCACTGGTTGAAAAATGGTAAACGAGACGACATGGACAGAGCGCAAGATATTATGTTTCCAAGAGGTTTTTGGGATTAAAACAACCAGTTGAGTAGCATAGCAACTTTGAAACAAAACGCCCACCGTTTCCATGAGCCTCTCATTAAACTGGCTAAATGGCGTCTCGGGAGCTGACCGGCATGTTCATTGTCTGAATGGTGGCAGGTGTATTTCAGAAATGCTGCCTCGCAGCCAAGCAGAGGCAGCGCAACGCCTCCCAATGGGCTATCGCGGCCGTCCCGGCAGCTGGAAGGGCTTCAGTTCGGCCCGGGGCCGGCAAACGGCTTGATGTCACGCCGCCTCGAGTCAGGGCGGCTCGGGCTCGGCCGCTCGATCGCCGCCGCTATATTCGCCGCGGGGTCTGGCCTTCGATCACCGGCCGTCAGGCGGTGTCAGCCGCTGCCCGTGACTTCGGACCAGCCTTCGGCCGCCCGCCGCAGGGCGGTGTCAGCCGTGACGTAAGGGCTTTATGTCGACCACTGGGCACGGCCGGGACTTGGCTCAGCTGCAGGCCAGTCAGCTGCGTGGAACTGCTCGTGCTGATGAACGTGATGGGCGGTGTGCAGCCGTGAAACCCAAGAGCAAGGACTCCGTCGGGGTAAAAAACTGGAGCGACATGGACGTTTTTAAAGCATACCTTCCATGAGTTATAGGAATAAGCACTGCAGGCACAGTGTTAAATTCCATCAAGCTTGGTGATGCCTGCTCCGCACCATCTCCCCTCATCTGTTGGAGCCCTGTCTCGAAATGTGATTGACTGCTCAGTGACAAATCAGTGTTTGCACGGAATGTGCTTGGTTATTTCGACGTGATTAACACCTGAAATGCCTACCTGACGGGCTGAGACTAGAAGAGTGTCGAGTATTTGCGGTGTCTGGACTTTTCGAAAATGAATGTTTGCGTGCTTATCCCATCGAAGTGCCTATGCCCTCGGGGCAGGTGCTGGGTTTCAGAAGGGGCATCAGTTTTGGCCACCAGCCACTGTGGCTGTTCAGCCACACTACCAGCTGCGGCTGTTCAGCCACAGCTAAACATCCACTGGACTGTTCAGCTGTGTGATGTTTCAGCGGTGATCACATCACCAAACTCCCCTCCGCGTGTTGGAGGTGCCGGCAGCAGGCTCTGCCGGTGCACGGTACTGAGTGACCTATATTTTTCCTGGCGAGGTTGCTGTGGTCACTCTGAAGGTCGTTTCGCCTCGCGACGGGGGTCTCGTCTGCTGCCCGGGCTGCGCGCACCCTGACGTGCTGTTTGACTACTGCAGCTGGCGCCGGCGCCGCCGCCGGTCAGGCTCGCGCGTCCGCCGCCGGTCTCCCGTCGGCAGGATCGAGTTCCACCGGCCGCTGAGCGGCGTCCTGCGCGGAGCAGCCGCGTCCTCTTGTCACGAGGCCCGGGCCGGGCGTTCGGCCGTGTGTTCGACCCGCGGTCACTGTTCGTCGGAGCAGGCCGCGGCGGCGGTCACCGCCACGGAATGTCGGCGTCGCCCAGCGCGGTGTTGTGTCGATTTGAGTGCGGGCGCCGGACCGCCCCGGCCAGGGACGCGGCGAGAGCGGCGTGCCGGCATGCCGCGGTCAGCTGCGCTCACATGGCGTGGCCATCCGCGCTCTCCGGCTTCACCGGCTCCGATCTCCTGAGAATCGCCCAGCGATCGGCTTGTCTGGAGCATGCCATCCTTTTGAAGACAGATCTCTTTGTATCTTTTTCGAGAGGTTACCTGCTGGTGTGCTGTTGGTTTTCTTTCCAAAATGTCACGAAACCTTGTTTGCTTTCATAATCGTGATACTCGCACCCATTAGCACATACCAAACGCTCGCTGTCATATGCGTGCATACGCAGCATTCATCCTGTTTTACTGCTGCACATCGTACCCAAGCAGTTAAATAATTTATTAAAATACATTCGATCTATCAACAGTTCAGTCTAGCTGCGAATTAGCGACGTGGGAAGAATCGACATCAAGACGAGTACATCAAAGTCGTTAGCAAAATTATCCGACGTAACGAGTGGTAGCTGTCGGGAAGCCACCACTTTCCGCGCCTACTACGCACCACGTGTCGAGTTTGTTATAAAGGCCGGCGGCGGCGGCGGCAGCTGGCCGCTGACTTGGGGACGGCCGTCCGCCACGGGGAGGAGCGGCGCGGCGCGGCGCGCGCCACACACGCCAACAGTCACGACGTCGGCCACACTAAGGCAATGGCGATAGAGGATTTGGCGGTGCCGTCGGCGGCGGCGCGACGGCGGGAGCGGGGCGGCGGGGTCCGTTACGCAGGGTCCAGCGGCGCGGCCGGCCGCCACTCGCGCTCCGGCGGAATCGGCCCAGGTCCCGGCGGGCCGACGGCCTCGGCATGGCCACGGCCGTGGCCGCCGCCCGCCGCACACACTGTCCGTCATTGGTATATCATGACCAGCTGTTTGGCGCCCTTGGCCACTTCGAACGCCATCTGGATGACCTGCTGGGTGATGGCACGGGCATCGCTGGCCGTGGGTGCCGGCGCCGAGGCCAGCAGGTTGGCCGACTCGTGCTGCAGCCGCCAGGCTGACGTGCTGAGCAGCTGCACTGACTCCAGGGCCCGCTCATCACAGCCGGACTGTCGGCACACACAGACAGACACAGTCATTACCAGCTGTACCGACCCCAAGGCCCGCTCTTCATGGCCGGACTGTCGGCACACACAGACAGACACAGTCATTACCAGCTGTACCGACCCCAAGGCCCGCTCTTCATGGCCGGACTATCGGCACATACACACAAACACAGTCACTACCAGCTGTACCGACCCCAAAGCCCACTCTTCATGGCCGGACTATCGACACACACAGCCAGACACAGTCTTTACTAGCTGTGCCGACTCCAGGGCCGCTCCAGACTGTCGCAACAGACAGACACAGTCATTACCAGCTGTACCGACCCCAGGGCCTGCTCATCACAGCCCGACTGTCGGCACACACACAGACAGTTAGACAGACAGAAAAACAAACAGTCCACAGCGCGTGTACAAAGAGAAAACTCCCGGCGTAGGTAACGAAATGTTCCAATCAGTAACTAGCACAGGCAGACAGACACACATTATGTCCAGAGGTGAGGCCCAGCCATCACAGTGACGTCGGTTCGGCACGTTCTGCGGCATGACGTCACAGTTCGGTATGACGCGCTGCAGCAGTCAATGAGCGGCGTCCGTCGGCCGCGGGGCCTTGGGACTTCACGGCCTGAATGGCTGTCCGCGCCTGATCCCCATCCATTCCCCACTACCGCACGAACTGCCGCCGGCACGCAACCACACGCCACGGAAGCAACTGACTGCTCCAGACGGTGACGGCCCCGTAATGGCGGTATCCATACCACGTACCGGTGACGGTCCTATGATAGTAATGACGGTTCCTCAGCCGTACCGGACGACGACATGCTTATACCAGCGCCATGACTTCCGCCATGAAAACTGAGGGGCTGGCGCAAGTTGCGCCCATACATGTGGAAATCCTAATCTTCTGTCGTATGTTCAAATGTGCCAAAACTGCCGTTACGGCCTAGACATAAATGTATCTACCACAGCATTCAAGGCAACAGGCGAGGTAACGGAACCACGAGTCGGCACCATTCTGGATCACTGAGCAAAAAATGATTAATCACTGCGTGAATGTTCAAATGTTGGCGAGTGCGCTCGATACGCTTTGAGTCACGACTCATTGGCACTGGACACACTGAGAACTATGACCGAAAATTATTGCAGCGAGGCGGTCCCTTGTTTCGAGGGAACATAAACAGGCATTAGCCCGCGGTTCGTGACGGGACACTCCGTTAGCCAGACCACGTTAACATGACTCAGCCAAGGGGTGATGGCGACACCATGGGTTTTCCGAAACATGAGAACTGGTAATGACCTGGCTGACAGAGAAACGCTCCACGGCAATCGGCACTGCCAGTTTTTCCCGACTGGTCGCGCGGTTACAAACGTCACCAAGGAACACTAAAAACAACGCGCACATTTAATTATATTGTCTCCTGACTCATAATACCTAATAAATAACCAATTATGAAAGACAGACGGAGCCAGTAACACTACTCACAACCTGTACTTACGCTGCTTAAGGAAGCAACAACATGGGGACACACGAGACAACAAAACAGGTAAAATGCATGACCAACTTCATAACTGGCAAAAGTTACGTTTAGTGATGTGTTTCAGCAACAAACCCAAGACGACAAGGCAAACGCCAGCTGAGGAAGCGGGGACAGGCGGAAGTTTCTGCGCAAAAATCCTCCCTGCAAAGCTCTTTTCCTAAAAAAAAAAACAGCCTTGTCCGCTGTCCATCGAGTCTATTATTTACCAGACTTTGGCGTACATCTATTGTCATTGTTATATATATTGTTTGCCATTCCCAAATTACCATCAGACATGATCAACAAGTTGCGCGAATCAGACGTGAACGTCTACGCGGCCGTGTGACGGGAAAGGGGGGGGGAGTCCCACCTGGGGGAAGACGGAGACCATGTCAAGCACGGCCGAGTAGATGCGGTCAATGCAGGCGTTGTACTGGTCGGTGCGGCCGCTCTGAGCCGCCGTCAGTAGCCGCTGAATACGCCGCGTCACCTGCACACAGAGGGACAGCTCAGGTCAGACCAGGTCTGGGAAGGTCACAAAATAGGCCAGGCCAGGTCAACTCACGTCAAGTGGAGCTGAGTCAACGCAAGATAAGCCAACGATAGCTATACCACATAGTCCACATTTCAGACTTAGGCAACCTGAATCAGACAAAAATCCAAACATCACCATCCCGAGAAGATAACTCCTCCCCCATGAGACGTTCCAGCAGTAGCAGACGCCCGCTTTTCACCCAGCACCCTAACAACACACATGTAACAGACCACACCAGGTCCGCCGTCTTCCCGCACGTCTCGAGCCGCCCACCTGTTCGGTTTTGCGTATGACGACCTCGGGTTTTGGCGGCGCGGCGGCCGGCTGTCCGCCGGGCAGCGGCAGTGACCGGGAGCCGCTCCGCAGCGCCGCCGACTCGTACGGCAGCGAGCGCGAGCCGCCCGGCGCCGGCGGCGACTCGGACGGCGGCGAGCGAGGCGAGTCGGCCCGCTCGCCGCCCGATGTCTTCCGCTGCCGGCCAGGGAGTCAGATCAGAGCAGGGGCCAGTCACAAAATACGACCGCAGGGTCAGGTCAGAGCAGGGGCCGGTCGCAGGAGACGGCCACAGGGTCAAGTCTGGGCAGGGCCGGTCACAAGAGAGGGCCGCGGGGTCAGGTCAGAACAGGGGCTGGTCACAGGAGATGGCCGTGGGGTCAAATTAGAGCAAGGGCCGGTCACAGGAGACGGCCGTGGGGCCGCAAGATCAGGTCAGAGCAGGGGCAGCAGACGACGGCCGAGGGCCAGATCAGAGGGGGCAGAAGACGGCCGAGCGTCAGATCAGAGGGGGCCAGAAGACGGCCGAGGGCCAGATCAGAGGGGACAACAAAAGACCGCCGCAGGTCAAGCCAGAGGGATCGGTCAGAAGGGCCGCAGAAGATGGCTGTCTCACGTGAAGGCCGGGGCATCCTGGCCACAAGGCCACACACAGACATATCGCGGCTTGGTATCTGCGTTCTTTGTCACTGTATCAACATGAACTCGACCACTGCAACTAAGATGAGTCCCTCGCCCTATGAGCGGCTGCAGCAGATATTGATGGTCCTAAAATATTATCAGTTTTACCCCTTCGTACGCACGAAAACAGTGCAGCAAGAGCAGACTACTGACGTGCAATAAACCCCACCTCTCCATCAATAACCTCAATACCGCTTGATTCCACTGCCATTTACACAACACTGGCTTTACGCAACAGTAACCTTCTCCCATCATCAGAACGTCCACATTACTGAGCTCTACATGTAAACAACCCCTCTGCATCGCTGGCCTTTACATAACATGCACCTCAACACACCGCTATCCTCTGCATATCACCAGCGACAGAGTCCGGGATGATCTCCCCTGTAGCGAGATCAGGTGACTGACCTCGTAGCACCATGTCGGCGGCTTGAGAAGCCGCTCCCTCGTCTCGAACATGCTGACCGGCCGCTGCGACTGCCGGTTGGACGGCGGCAGCGAGGAGGCGGCCGGCGGCGGCGCGGCGCCTGCGCTGATGGCCCGCAGCGCCGAGTTCTCACTGGTCAGCCGCTGCACCTGCGGCGCCGCGACACCGCGCCCGCGTCAGAACGGCACCGCGCCCGCGTCAGAACGACACCGCACCGACGCCGGGGAGGCGGCGACGCGTCGGGAGCGCCGCCGCGGCACCGCGTCCGTGTCAGAACGGCACCGCACCGACGCCGGGGAGGCGGCGGCTCGTCGGGAGCGCCGTCGACGCCCGACCGTGACGGCGGGGCCGCCCGGGCAGGCCACCGCGCCGTCCGACGGACCCGGCTCAGCGCCGTCCGCGCCAAATCACCATCGTCTCAACGTGGCCCTCAGATGTTGACACTTATTCTGGTCGTGCCCGGGTGCTGGTGACCCTGCGCAGGCCGAGCACGGCCGGACCAGAGCCCGCGGCGCGGTGAGGCGATGGCCGACCACGGGAAGCTCGGTTCATCGGACTAGGGGTCTGGTATAATGCGTCTGTAGCGTCATACACTAAACAGTTCGTAACAGGTCCCGGTTCTCGCGCCTGGCCTCACCAACCTCTCATGCATGAACCGACCGTAATGTAAAGGAAGAACACCTCAGATGATTTGAAAACTTAACATACTTAAGCCCTAACAAAAAAAAGGTTAACCCGCCCCCGACTGGGGAGGGGAGGTTGACCGCCCCCGAGGTTTTCCGAGATTGCGAGAGAACGTACGAACGCAGCGCAAGACACTTTGTGTACTTTTTTGCTTCGTAATTTTTGCACCTTGCACCAAATTTTTGGCCTCAGGTCAAGTAAGGTGTCTGATACAGGTCAGGTCAAGTGGACGTATGTTCAAAAAAGTTTAGCGCCTTGTAACTTTTTCAAAACAAGATATCACCATAAAACTTTAAAGGGTTTAATAAAATTTTTTTTTTCGGCGGTCAACTGCCCCCCCAACCTTTTCAACATCGTGCCCAGTGGCTTGTGTATGGTGCCGAACGACAGTCTGTCGCGGGTTAAAATAAAATGACTCACAGAAAAAGCTGTCTAATATTTCGGTTACACGGCAATAGGAGGAAAACACCAGGCTGGCAACAGGCCCCTGCCTTAGCCATATTGAGGACTAATCCTACATCGCCCAAATACAGATCACCCCGTTTAAGACTGACGACATCCGTTTTACCTGAGGGTCGGTGTCCGCACAAAGTGACAACTTCACCGCAAAGCCCAAGATAACAAGCCGTCCAATATGCAACTGACGCTCCAGCGGAAAACTCGCGTAACGATAAAAATCAGTTACGCAAGTCCACTATCACCAAATACGCAATTTCACGGAGCGTTTAGGCGCCTTTGTATTACTGTTAACGTTGATTACGCCTGTGCTCTTCAAGAGCACTGTTCTTTGCACAGCACTACCGCCATGGACAGCGGAAGCGGGGGGGGGGGGTCGTGGAGATATAGCTGTGCCGCAAAATTTTGGACACCTGACCCAAGGTCATGATGGTGCACGGGACTAACGACTCTCAAGCAGCTTATGCCCGCCCATCTCTGAACACGCCTATCGCTGTCACCGGCTTCGGCACAGGACGTCTCCTGTCACTGTCACGTGACTAACGTCCGTCGGCTCGGAGATCTAATCCGTGCTGATTTTTAGCCGTTTGCCCCGAGTCTGCCTCGACGTGAACGGTGGAGAAAACAGTCTGAACATACGGCCCTCTGGCTCGTAGTGACGATCTGGTCCACTCGGTTTCTCTTTCCTACAGCCGAGTGGAAAGCGACGGCTCAGTGGCGCAGACAATCCCTTGTTCGAATCCCGGCGCCTCCACCATTCAGGTGCCCCCCACACACACCCACACACAGACCCACACCCACACCCACCCACCCACGCACGCACACCCCCTTCCCCACACACACATAGCTGTCGGCTAAAAACGAACACCACGGAACTCCAGGCCAACCAACACAAGACAATTGCCTGCCGCCGGTGAAAAGGTGCTGGCAAAACCGTCCTGCGTACACATATTTCATGACACAAACAATAATTCGATTACGAACAGTGTCAACGCGAAACGCGTCTGCACGTCAAACAAGACAGACGCACAAACATCTAGGCGCGCATGCTTTCAGCAAACCGAGCTGTTTCAAACTGCCCAGAAAAAAGGCCGGTTTGGACTGCACCACGATGGGCATGCCTCCACAGGCCTACGCAAACGTCTCCCAGTAAGATAAGCACAGCCATGCGCTCCCAGTCGGCCAACATGTACGAGCTTACGGGCTAGAAGCGCAGGTACGACTGTATTAAAACTTGGCTAGGTGCCTGGGCTGGAGGCACAAAAGTTTAGCTACAAATGCAGCGCAGTGCGCCACCTGTGACGTAGGCGAGACAGAAATATCCAACTATTCGGTCCCATAACGGCCCCACCCTGATGCACGGGCGTTTTTTTCACCGCTGGAGATGGTCACAGTCCACCACGGTCGCAACCTGCATCATGTATTCCAGCTTTTGATTTGATGGTCTTCAGTTGTGTTTAACGTATGCGTAAACCTGAGATGGTGGAAACAAATGTTGATGCTGCCACACGCAGTGTGCAATGACATTTCACATAACGAAAATCACAAGCGCAGCACGATTGAGCTTATGGTGGAACAGTGTCGGGGGCAGTGCGATCACCTGTTCGGGAACAACTTATTAAATCGTACAGTGCGATTGCGCAAAACGGTGCAATTTGCAACAGCACGAGGAGCAGTCGGATTTTGTCCTGTTTCCGAGTCCAAATCACACCGGAGCGGCGGGCACGACCAGGACCGAGCCGCGCCGGCAGGCCGCCGTCCCACGCTCAGCGGCGGCAGGCTCCCCTACGAGCGGCTCGGCTCCCCGCGCAGCCCGGCCGATACAAGCCTGCCATCGGACAGCCGTGCAGCCAGCGCCCGCAGGTCCGGCCGTCAGCTGGCCCCACCGGCAGCCGGCTGGCCTGCAGTCGTGACCGCAGGCCCGGCCGTCAGCTGGCCCCGCCGGAAGCCGTGACCGCAGGCCCGGCCGTCAGCTGGCCCCACCGGCAGCCGTGACCGCAGGCCCGGCCGTCAGCTGGCCCCGCCGGCAGCCATGACCGCAGGGCCGGCCGTCAGCTGGCCCCACCGGCAGCCATGACCGCAGGCCCGGCCGTCAGCTGGCCCCACCGGCAGCCGTGACCGCAGGCCCGGCCGTCAGCTGGCCCCACCGGCAGCCGTGACCGCAGGCCCGGCCGTCAGCTGACCCCGCCGGCCGCCGGCTGGCCTGCAGCCGTGACCGCAGGCCCGGCGGTCCGGCGGCGGCCGTCTCCAGGCAGCGTGACCGCCGGTAACGGCCGCGTATCGACCGACACGGCGGCCGCACCGTATCCATCGAAACTCGACCGTTACGACCGACACAGCGGCACGACGACGGCGGCGGCCGGCGCCGGGCTGTTCAGGAACGGGGGAGGGGGGACGTGCAGGAGGGAGTCACGTGCGCACGCGGTATGTCTGACGTCATCCGCGTCCTGACGCAGCCGCTCTATGTGGCGAGGCATATCTGTGGTGGTGACTTAGGACGGCGATGCCTGGTTTTCTCGCGGCAGCCTCCAAGGTGCGCTGGGCCAGGTCGTCACATTTAAAAAGTCGTGCAAAGAAACGAAACAAGAACTTGTCGATGCACCACACGTTCATTTCGGTGGTATTTCCTGCTGGCTGCAGCATGAACTGGTATCACACGACGTAGCTGGGCGGTCCATGCCAGCCGAACCAAACTCAGAGATCGCGGCGACCATAGCCAACAGAGGCCGCTCGGCCGACTACGGCACGATGCAGAGACGACCGACGCTACCGACCACCGGTCGACTTACTGATGGCCGCTCCCACCGAATGCTACGTGGAAAAGACGAACTGTTCAATCAGGCATTTCACGGGAACAACACACCACGAGACTGGCGCACAGCTCTGGGGCATTCCGAACGTGCAGGGGTCACTCCAAAGCGTGTGCGCTCCCGGCTAATGGATCTGTGGGGGATCACTCGGCCTGTACTGAGGCGCCAGACGGCCAAATCCCGTCCTGGTCCTTGCTCTGAGCTATCCGGACTCGCAAAAGCTCCGCTTCTGCCAGGAGACGATGTTTTCGCGGTCGCCGGCAGGACGCTCGAGGCGCTGCCAGAGGCCTGGTTACGTTAGTGGGTGTTAACAGGTAAAAGCCAGGCGGTTGTAAGCATGCGGCGCGGGGGCCCGTTACTTGTTCCTCCGAGGGACTGTCCGGTATGTTCATCTTCTCCTGGAACAGCGATGTCACCTGCCGGCGCACGCCAACTCTGAAGGGGGCTCTGTACACTTTACACAGTACACGGCCGGCAGGACGGCGCTGTGGCGCCGCTGACGCTCTGTACAGGGCGGGCAGGATGGGTGCAGCAGGCCGCGCACACTCTGAAGAGGGTGTGTAGTTTACAGGGCCGGCAGGACGGCGCTGTAAA
Source organism: Capitulum mitella (assembly GCA_030062745.1). NCBI lineage: Eukaryota > Metazoa > Arthropoda > Thecostraca > Pollicipedomorpha > Pollicipedidae > Capitulum > Capitulum mitella. Next base: position 20,744,064 of record CP099844.1, on the reverse strand, counting down.
CTACACACTGCACAGGGCGGGCAGGATGGGTGCAGCAGGCCGCGCACACTCTGAAGAGGGTGTGTAGTTTACAGGGCCGGCAGGACGGCGCTGTACATTACACACTGCACAGGGCGGGCAGGATGGGTGCAGCAGGCCGCGCCGCGGAGACCAGACAACAGCAGAAACATACAGGTGCTGAGATTACGCTTACGTCCACCCCACCCAGCCGTCTGCTGCCATCTTGGGAGATAAACACGTTGAAATTTCGATTTCACTACTTGAGCCGCGTGTTACAAGTGCAGGATCAAGCTTCGTTCTTCCACAGATTATAAGATGAATACGGAACGCCGCTCGGGCTCATTTATGTATACATACCATTCAATTTGTTCTTTTGAGACCTGCCTTAGCCATAATCAAATATATAATCAATAAGTTAGCGACACCGGCAACAAGAAAATGCAAAACGGGCCATGGAACTGATCTGGGTAGTCCTGGATGAACGTGATGCGGCACACGCGGGTCCGCTTGGTTAGCAATGCTTTGAAAAAGCTTTCCACGAAATTAAGGATGGCACAAAGTTCAGGCATCGTACCCCGTCCTTTTTCAAGTAAGTTTAGAAGTCTGCGGTGTTTTTTTTTGCTCTTTTGAGTACGAGCATACGACGTACGAGAGTAACAGATTATCTTTTTATCCTGTTTGCGACAGGTCCAAGAGCCAAGACGACGTGGTGAAATAAATATAGCTACGATGTAACAACGGATGACTCACAAGATGGCGGTCTGATGGGGTTGACTGAAGCGCAATTGTGAAAAAAACATGCCAAGATGACGTATGACGATAGTGTTGATACATAGAAAAAGTGCCGACAAACTGCGGGACCACTCTAGGAGCCGAGAGCAGTAGCGCTGCTGCGTATCCGACAGAGCGTGAGAGAGAGAGAGAGAGAGAGCCAGAGAGCAGAGGCAGGCGCGTGGCCTGGCCGGGCCGGGAGGCGGCGCCCGACGGTGGGTGACCTGGAGGCCGGACGGTCTCACCATGTCGCGCAGCAGGTCAATCTCGCGGCGCATCTCGTCGTTGGACTCCTGCAGCACCAGGTTCGACTCGCGCAGCACCTCCGCGCCGGCCGGCGCCGGCCGCTCGCCGCCGCCGCTGCTGCCATCTGACGCCTGGCGGGGGGACTAAGCGGCTGAGCGGCGCGGCCGCGCGGACGGGAGGACGCGAGACGAACAGAGCAGCCGCCACCGCCGGCCGGCGTGCGCGCGCACCGGAGAGACAGAGAGCGGGTTACCTCCGGCACCGGCGGTTTGTACAGGCTGGCTGCCTCGACCGGGCTCAGTTAGTTCGATGCGAAAAGACCAGTCTCGGTTACCGGTTATCGTCAGCAGACAGAGATAGAGGGGGAGGGGGAGGGGGAGGGGGAAGTGCAGCGGCACCCTTACCCGTCGGTGCGAGTTGCCCTCCAGACTATTGCTGGAGCCGTCTTTGGCGTGGTCTCCTGAGTCGTCATTATCCAAACCCTGCAACAACACGACACTTCGTTGGCAATCAGGGAGTGAGCTTCGTTACTACCACGGCAAAACCGGCGATATGAATGGATGGCTCCCTTGCATGCTGACCGTTCGGCATTGAATCCAACAAACATCTCCCTCCAGTCGATGGAGAGACGGACGCGGTATCTCCAGGACCGACGCTCCCACCTCTGACAGCGTGGGCCGCCGCTGCTGGGCCAGCGTCTGCTGGGCGCGCTCCAGCCGTTGCTGCTGCTCCAGGGGCGCGTAATCCTCTTCGGACGCCACAGAGTCGTACAGCGGCTCGTCGTCCGAGCCGTCGTCCGCGGCCGGCGCAGAGGGTGCCGCCGCCGCCGCCGCCGCCGCAGCGGCAGCAGCGGCCGCGGCCGGGCCCAGCTGGCGCCGGCGCGCCTCCTGCAGCACGTCCACGATCAAAGCGCCGAACTCGGACGGCGTGAAGCGCGCCAGCTTCTGGCGGCCCTGGTTGCGCGTCGACGAGAACTCCGGGTTGACAGGCAGGAATGGCACGGAGCCGGGCACGCGCGTGGCCGACGGGTGCTGCGCCATCCACACGGCGTCCGTCTCGCGTCGGTCCACCTCGTCGTAGACGTCGGCGGCCAGCTCAGCCAGCAACCGGCTCGGCAGCTGGGGCGGAAGAACGGCGACGTCAGCCGGCGTGGCGCTGAGCGACGGACGGCGCCGGCGCTGCTCACGACACCGCGACACTGACACGGCAAGACTGGCACGGTAATAATAGTACCGTACGACTGACACGACACGACTGGCATGGTAAGACTTGTCATCGCCGTGACTGCGGCATGCAGTCGACAGCAAGAGACTGCGGCAAGGAAAAGTGACCAAAATGCGCTGCTGCCTCATCACAAACTGCCAACGTCCACCATTTCCACTGTCACCTTTAAACCTATCGTCTTCTGATCATGACAGAGCACTTCAATGCCTTAGGGTTTTTGTCTCGCAGCCTGCATTTTGAACGTAGGGACATAAGGACTCACTGCTTGCAGTTTTTGGGGAGGGGGAGAGAGACAGGGACTCACGGCCTGCAGTTTTCCGGGTGGGGGGGGGGGGGGGAAATGGACTCACGGCCTGCAGTTTTCAGGGTGGGGGAGGGAGAAATGGACTCACGGCCTGCAGTTTTCTGCGGGCGGCCAGCAGCGCCTCGGCCTCGGGCGCCGGCGCCGGCGGCACCACGAAGTGCTGGCCGGCAGCGTGGTCCGGCCGCCGGCCGGACAGGAAGTACGCCAGCCGGTCCGTCAGCTCGTACTGGCACTCCTCGAGCCGGCGACTCAGGTCCGCGTGGCCCGCCTCCCTGCGGCCAGGCCGAGACACTGGGTCAGTGGTGCAGCCGTCACTGGGCCGAACGCCGACCGGGCTCTAGCAGAGCTCGAACTCCGACCGCTCTTCTTCTCACGTCAGTTAAGTGTTTGTTCCACGTGAGTCTGAAGAGGCCAAGTGAGTCAAACACGCACCACGTGTTTGAGAAAAGCAAACTTCAATGAGGGCACTGCTACAATGACTTCCCAAATGATAAACAGTGAGGTTCTTCACATGAATGATCACGTGGGAAACCCGCGTGTCCGTGCCAACTGACGGCTAGCCCGTGCCAGTGCGTCTTCATTGGTCACACGCTATCAGTCGAGAGTCCGAGGAGATCCGTGAACCGAGCCATTTCACGTCCCGGGCACAGTCGGTGCCTGATGAGCAGCCCGCCGACGGTGTTCAGGCCGTGCTCGCTTCCTGCCGGCGGGCAGCTCTGACCTGGCGTGCTGTATGGGCGTGAGACCGGCTCTGTCCGGCTGTGAGGGGTCGGCGCCGTACACCATCAGCAGCTCAGCCTGCAGCGCCTGACCGGCCCGCGCCGCCACGTGCAGCGGCCCCGTACCCCGCTCCTGTACACAGAGCAAACTGTCAGCCATCCCGCTTCTATTACCACAGCACAGTGGCCGGGGGACCGTAGTCGGGACCTGGTGCCCAGCACATGTCCACACAGCACATTGCCAGGCAGGGGCACTGTGGCTCGGACTCCTCAACACGGACTGGCGTCGGCACGATCCCATTCCCGTCGGCACGTACTTGTCACAGAGTCCACGTCACAGAGTCCACCGACACTGTCGTCACAACCCGGCAAAAATTCAATACGACGTATCAGTGTTCATGTTCGGTAACGCAATTGGGTCACGCCTGTGTGGGAAAGCATTCCATTCCATCCATTAGTAGCTGAGACCTACAAATGGAAAATTCCCGAGGAATTCGTTTAAAACATACGCACACAATACTTTATGTAGGCGGTAGAAACAGCAAAAAGCGCGGTCTTTTCCGTCAGTCAGGGCGCCGATATTCCCCGACTGGTGACGCCCGGACTGACGCGGCGCGACGTCAGACAGTCCGGCGGCGGGCGGGACACGCCGTCCGGCCGTACCGGGTGCCAGTAGTTGGGGTTGGCGCCGAGCGACAGCAGACGCAGGCTGGTCTCCGTGTTGGGCGTCCGCACGCTCGAGTGCAGCTGCAGGCTGGTGTCGCCCTCGGCCAGCTGGCGGTCGTCCTTGCCCGGCCGGTATACGAACGCCAGCATCTGGTGCTTGTCGCGGATGAACTTGGCCTTGTTGGGGCTGCGGGGGAGGGCGCCGCGTCACATTCCGACGTCGCGGCCGGCGCCAGCGACAAATCTCCGGGAAGACGCGACGCTCTCGTTGGCCAAAACAGCAAATCACCTGAGCCTGTCTGAGTATGATGGCGACAACAGGCCTACTGTCGCTTACACCACACATCTGTGTGGGTCAATGCACAGAAAAAAGCACACGGCAAATACTACCCCTTCCTGGCACCAGACAAGCCCCGTGCAAAGTGACTAATGAAGAGACAGGTCATTAACGCCCTATGGCGCGGCAACAGGCCAAACACGCCGAGCTGACTCAGCAGCCAAATTCGACACAGTGGCGTCCGAAACGCGCCAGAACTCGCCATCACCGGCACTGCGCGGTTGCAAGCGACACGATGACGACATCACGGACACATCACGGCCCCGGGAGCGCCGCCTGCCGGCCACCTACTGGACAGGGTCGGTCGGAGCCGGTTTGCGGCGGCCCAGCTTGCCGTGGGACGGGTCCAGTAGCGAGTGCTCCCAGATGTTGTTGGCGCCGCTGTCCGCCAGGTTGTGCACCATCTGTGCGGCAACACGGTGAGGACGGTCACGACAGCCTCCGAAGTCGTCCGATTCATGACACGAGGCAGCTCGGTTTACCGTATATCTCAGTGGTATATTGCCTGTTGGAGACGTACCCGGAAACACCACACGATTATGAATTTAGAATGATTAAAAAAAAATCCAAATACATTTCGGCCAATCTCGAAAGATGCCTCTTGACAGTAGTCACAAAACGCTACCCCTAAATGGAGTTAAAAGACAGGCAGCCCACATTCTCGAACGGCTTTTGCCGTCCCGATCAGAAACACGCCAGACAAAGCATCCCTACACAAAGCCGCGGCGTCACATTCCACCGAGCAGACAGGCCAGAGAGCCGAGGACGTCGCCCGTCGGCCGGTCGGCTCCACCTCCAGCATCCGGACTCGACACCCACCTTCAGCTGCTGGGCGTTCCAAAAGCCGCGCTTCAGCGACTTGACCTGCGATATGTGCCGGCCCAGGCTGCGGTGCACGCTGCAGCAGTCGTCGCACATCAGGATGCCCCGGTTGATGGACGCCCAGGTGGGCTCTGAAACGGCGGCGGCGGTGGCGGGTCAGTCGCGGCACGGTTCGCGCGCCGCCGGCGGTCACCCGCGCCGGCCAGCAATGGGCTCACGCCGGACCTCGGCGGTGGACAGTCGACTCCCGGTCACCGCCGACGGCTCCAGATCGGCCACCCTCTGCAGCGGTGCCGGCGAAAAAAGGCAAAACTGCGAACGTCACTGAGGTCATCAGAGGCAGAGACCAGATCAATATCAACAAAGGTGACTGCTAGGTAATTCTGGATCGCACTCAGCAATGATCTTCCTTGCTTGTTTTTTTTTTGGGGGGGGAGTTACCTGGGAACCTAAGATATTCACAATAAACGAGTGCCCACAAACTTCCAAATTCAAAACGTGGCATTAAGACTGCAGGATAAAGACAACGTCTTTTGTAGCACAATGCTCAACTTAAAAAAACTTGACTTACATCACAGAATTTGTACGTTAACTCGGCAATGACCAGGGTACTTGGTCACCATACCGTTACTGGGAAGCAACTTTGTTTCCCACAATTGTGAATCGCAAAATCCAACATACGGATTTAGGATACTGCAACAACAATCAATAACCTGTTACTCTGGCGAACTCAATAGTCCATTACTACAGCATCCCGTATTGCCCTGGTATCTTTTTGGTTTCAAGGCCAAAAATGACATCACAAATACAGTCAACGCTAAAATATTGACCATAGAATATCTAAGAATATCACATAGAATATCACTAAGAATATCACAACAGTGCAAAATGGTTGGAAACTGCACAACACGATATTCCTTTTATTTTGTCTTTTCTAATTCTATGGAGTAATTTTCAAATTTCCACCTGGTGCTCTGACGGCGAACGTCCCTGGAGACGGCGTTGGCTACCAGGAAACACGTGTATGCCCTCGGAAAACTGAATGTCAATCTTTTAGATTCCGACACCGCTGACTGTCGTAAATTCAACTCGCTTTTAAATGACTTCAACCTGACCCAGCTCATCACGGAACCTACCTATCCCTGTCCATCACAATCCCTCCTCGGTCTAGCCGTGATCAGCGCACCCGTAACAACCTTCCGTGCTCGTGCCTTCTCCCATCTCGTTGCCGACCACTATCCCATCATCACCCAACCTCCTGTCCCCCGACTATGCAATCATCCGGCTACTATCCGATCTCGGTCCTGGCACAGAGTCGACTGGAATGCCTTTTCTCTCGACATTCTTACTGTTCACTGAGAATGTTTTTACTCGGCAAGCGACGTAAACACATGCTTTCGATTTTTATGAAAATCTGGAACCTCGTCTCTGACGTCCCCTGCCCTTCTACTTGTAGACGTGTGCGGCGGCCTGCCTGCCCCTGGCTGCATGACAGAGCGGTCAGAGCCGTGATGGCGGAGCGCGACGCCGCGCGGCGGGTGTGGACCGTCACTCGGTGGCTGATGAAGAAGCATATTGGCGGCTGCGCAACATGGCAAAGGTGCTACTAACTCGGGCGCAAAGGTCTTTCTTGTCCGAGCCGCTTCAGCGAGACGTGAAGAGATTTTGGGCCCGTATTAAGCGGTTCGGTGTGACTTTTTCCAGCGCGCGACTCGGTGGAGGGGTCCGATATGAACTCCGAGAAGGCCGACCAGTTCAACGCATATTTTGCTGGTGTAGGTGCCCAAGTTGCTGCTGATGCTGTGCATCAGGCAGGTGCTTCGGGTGCCCGTTCCTCCGACTTGCGACCATTCAGAGTGTGCTTCCGCTTGTGCCCGCATTGCGTCACCTTACCTGAGCTGTCGCGTGCCATCAGCCAGCTGAGCTCCCCAGGGCCGCCTGCCGGTGTCGCGAACTGTCCATTTTCGCAATCAGGAGTTCCGAGAATCTTCCTGTCATTGCCCCCCCCCCCCCACATCCTTCACCTCGTCAACTCCTCCATATCCACCCTTACTTTTCCGGTACATGGAAAGTTGCCATTGTTACTCCATTCCCAAGTCTGGAGACACCTCTAACCCTGGCAGCTTTCGGCCTATCTCGATCCTCCCGTTGTCTCCAAAATCCTCGAGAACGTCGTTCGTTCTCAGTTCAATTCCTACCTTATACATCACCACATCCTTTACCCTGCTCAATATGCCTATAGACCATCCCACTCAACTGACGACCCTCTCCCGTGAACTCCACGTGCTGAAGTCCCAAGCCGAAAGTATCCAGAGCTTACAACAACAGCGCAAATAGTCTGAAAACAAAGACGGGAAAAACTTGTTTTACTCTTCTCGGAACTCAAAATGCTGTCGTTAAAGCCTCACAATTCAGTATACCGGTTAATGATGGCGATATTCGGCCTAAAAAAATGCATTTAAGTACTGGGTGTTCTCTTCGACCAGATCCTCTGCTGGGAACAACATACCTCTTCCGTACTCCGGCAATCCAATGCAATCCTCATATCCCTTTTCAAAATTCACCCTCACCTGGCCCCAGACATCCTAAAAATCTTTGTCCAGGTCCATTGTCTTCTCCCACTTCCAGTACTGCTCGCCAGTCTTTGGCGGAGCTGCCGCCTGCCGTCTTAGCCGCCTACAGCAGACCATCCACTTTGCAACCAGATTGGTCGCCGGTCTGCGGTGCTATGAGCACGCCGCTCCCACCCTCGACGCGCTTGGCTGGCCCAGCATAAGACAGCTGATAGAGCGCCGCGATGCAGTAAACGTGTGCCGCTCCCTGCATGTCTCCGTCGCCCCTGCCTCACTGCGGCGCATGTTTCGTCCGCGTAAAGCTGTGTCTGAGCGCCAAACAAGCGCTAAGAGACCCGCCACGCAGCGGCTCTTCTCATACAGAACCGCTGCCGCCTGGAACAGGCTGCCGCGGCACGCGTCGGCCATTACTAGAGCGCCTCAGAGCTGCGCCTACCTAAGTCGACATTGTTGACTGTGGGTCAGTATCGGAAAAACTGTCATTTCCTGGTGTCAAGGAGCACCAAAAAATCTGTACTCCAGAAAAAAATTTGCACTCCACAATGGTCATTTCACCTCCTGCAAAAGACATGGGTATTTCTACTAAACCTGAGTTTGAAGTTGCCCAGCATTCCCCCTGGTTGATGGTTTGCTATTTAAGCTCGGCCGCTGAAGTGCACTCAGAACCCACAGCTAGCTGCTTTCCACCCCTCCCCTGGTCAACAACTCTGCCGACCTACCATGTAGAGCCAGAAAATTGGTTCGCCCCCCAAACGGAGCAACTGGATCCGCCCCTGCTGGCCACATATGCTTGTAAGGCATGTGGTTAGTCCATGTTTCTCACATGAACACAGAACATTTTATACTCCAAAAGAGACTCTGCACTCCAACACCAGGAAGAAGAACCAGGTTTCCAAAACTGCTGTGGGGTTGGGGTGAGGACACAGTGGGGGTGCTGGATGGGGTGGGAGGAGTGTTTTACTATGCAAGATTTGTTTTATGCCCTTATATTGTATTGACTGGGCCCTAAGAGCCACCATGTGGTGGAGCCCTTATGAACAAATACAATACAATACATTATTGAAAAACACCATGCTGAAGTCAATCTTGATCAAGAGAGGAAAACGCATAATGACCTGCCCTTTACATTCCATGTGGCTTGCACAGAACTTAACAAAAGCTAAAAAATGCATCTTTTCTTACACCTTGAAAACTACTTGTTTGAGGCCACTTCTCCCAGCTACAAATCTGAATCAGTAATGTGACAGACCAGTTCATGACCTTTGCTAACCTCAACTGGGGTCAAAGCTAACATGTCTGCTTGATTTATTCTTGTTATTTTATTATTATTATTTATTTACATTAATCATCATTTATTGATATTATAATTGTTATTTTATTATTATTTCTGATGTCTACTTAACATTTATATCAATAATTCATTTTTTTCTACATCATACCACAGGAAACAAAAAAAACAAATTTTTAGTCATTCATGACTGAAAACAACTTTACAATTGATGCAATGACATCATAATGACTGGACTTGTCAGATGAACATCCAATCAGCATTTATGTCAACACATGCTTTTTCAGTATGAAATTTTTTTGGAGCACAAAATTTGATTGCTGTTATCATATGGAGTTATCCTGGAAAGAAAATGGGAAATGTCTCCATAAAGTCAATGGTTCACATGTATGTAAGTAGCAGGCAAGCCAGACTTTACTCAGTGATGTTTAGGAGTGGATAATGTTTTGCTACAATCTTGGTCATGTCACATAATGTAGGTTTCACAATCAAGGTAAACTGAAGTCAATTTCTTGAAAGAACTGATTATGGACCAATGTGAAATGTGTTTTGCTTTGTATACAACTCTCATGTACTATTTATTCACCTGCATTTGGATCTTGGATATAGTATTTAGATGCATACTTGGATCAGGCAGACAAAATGCATGATGACTGATGCCATGATTAAAAATCCTGCCCATAATACAGCTTTGTTCCATATCTTTCCTGAAAGACAGCTTTGCCAGACTCTGATGAGAGCTGACACACCCAGGTGCATCCACTTAACAATGAGTTTGATGGCAAGGGTGAATGTTATTGGTCCCTGGAAGTCAATGCCAGGAACTATGCTACCAACATTTTTGAGCTGGCATGCACAGCCTCTTATATAGTACCAAGAACTTCATTTCCACTTCAGCAGAACACACAGCACTTCTGCCACAGATGATCTATCAAATAACCACCTAACCGCTTTGGGAAAATTACGCAGTTTAGCTTTGGTTAGTTTTTGGCAGACTGAGCTAAGCTACACAAGACTAGGAAAGGCTACCCAGGACTAGGCTACAATAGGGCAGATTAGGTTATGCTAGGCTAGGTTATGTTACATAAGTCTGGGCAAGGTCGGCTCACAGTTTGGAAGCTTGTTCATGGTTACTACTGCAGACAGTCATACAAGTTAATGAAAGATATGCAAAGCCAAATAATAAGGAAAACCACAAGGTCATTATATCTTATGGATTACAATGTAATTTTAATTGTGAGATGGAGAAGCAAGCAAAACTCACTGACATCAAAATGCACATTATGTACCACAAGGTCATTATATCTTATGGATTGCAATGTAATTTTAATTGTGAGATGGAGAAGCAAGCAAAACTCATTGACATCAAAATGCACATTATGTCTTGACATCACAGATACCATAAAAATACCATGGACACACAAACTGTTTTAGACATGCTGTACATAGGAACTGCATGAGATAAATCAACAGCTCAGTTTTCCAATGCCAAGAAATCAGTCAGTGGCCAAAGAAATCACAGTTGGCCTTGTACAGTATTCACTCTCATATCATCATACACTCATATGATGCAGCATTGCAAAAGAAAAGAAATTAAGTGTATACATCTTAGCAACAAAGAGGATAAAACCAAAGATTTAGTGAGAAGCAGCACTTACCAGGTGATCCACAATCTGCACATCCTCCCTTAATTTGTCGCATCTTGTTACGAAGCAGCATGGTTCCATCCAGTTAACAAAATGTGAAGGGCAACAACAAAATCTTATGTAAACCAATGAAATTTCAGAACTCTTCACAATACTTAATGCAAAAATAATGCCATTTCAAAGCAATGTTTTCTGACCCAGGGTATGCAGGATCCACACCAGCTAACAAATGCTTCATCCTGTTACATTGTTCTCCAAGTCTGACGATGACGATTAAACCAATGTCGAACACTTCAATCGATCCAATCTGTGATGCTACGAAACAACACCACCAGCTCGCATGAGCACGATGGGCTAAGGGCAATAAAAACCACTATACGTCCGAATGCCCCCTACTCGGTTTATAACCCGCGAAACGCTATGGTCTTTGGGTCCTAAGACAAAAAGACAGGGGCGTGCGGCAAATATGCCTCACGACCCCAAATTGCAACCAAATCCAGACTGGAACTAGAGGAATGTCCTCGTTCTCCAAAGCACGGATTTCTGAAATGAAGTTCAAATACTTGTAAGAAGTTTAGTTATCTTGGTCTGGAGCACGTTTTGCATCTCTGGTACAGGAAACATCTGAATGAAGTTAGTAGAATCGCTGTGGAATTGGGTCGTAAGGCGACAAATCAGTTAAAGAACACGGAGAAAACAAAAATTATTTTGAAAGGTGAGTTTAAGGCGTGAGTCAACGAGCCCGTGATCGTCAGAATGCATATGACCACAACAGGCACGTAGCCAAGATTTCCCTCGGACAGAGACAGGGGGGGGGCGCAAACGCCAAATTTTGTCATATGGCACGGGCATAAGACAAAATGTAGAGGAAAAACAGTAATTTTGTGTAACTGATCTCATATTTAACCTACAGGAAAATGTTAGTTTCCGCATCATGTATATAATCACTATTCCGTAGCTCTGCGAAATCATCAAATACCTAGTGCAGATCGCATGGCCCAGGGGCCATGGCCCCCCTTGGACTGCGTGCCTGGGTCACGAAATGAGGGTACGTTCCATTGCTTATAGTTATTGTAAAACCCCAAAAGAGCAGTTTTGCGGAGTGATCGAAGAGGTTTTAATATTTTGGATCGAAGACTTTCGAATAAACATCCTCGTCTTGTGTGTTGTATACACATCTAACGACGGCCGGAGTCCAGCTGGCCGAAACGTTGTACATATGCACATAACACGCAGGACGATGACTAAAGGAAAAAAATCCTGTCCGTAATTCCAAAAGGGCACTGGGCTGTTTCCTTGCACGAACGTCCTTAGCTGTATCATCTATGGCCAATGATGCTCAGAGCCTTTCATATCTTACAATCTGCGACGACCCCGTCGAAATACTCGTAACCCCGCACAAACCATGTCTGGACATCAGTGGCATAATATGGGCCGGATTCTCAGACCCATGTGTACTACTGCATTGAGTTACCATTACGCCTGATACTAGCAGTCTTTCTTGACGATCCTGGGTTGAGGTGAAGCACTCGACAGTTCGACTTACAACCGACAGGTCAGTCACGAAACAAGATCCTTGTCGACATACTTAAAAAGCATACAGTATATTGGCAGACTGTCGACGGGGCATGCCTGCAAGCGTTGTTCGCCGCACCGCCCAACAGCAACCGTGATCCGGGACTGAAGATCAGGCAAGAGCCGCGCGCCGTTCGCAATGGTTATATTAACAATGGCCGATACTAGTTCAGATAACCAACAATCAGTTATATTCCGTTGCTACCGAATCACAAAAATCTGGAGACGAACAGGGACCGCGCCGTTTGCGAGCCCGAGACGCAGACCCCGGAGGAGCTCACGCGCATAACAAAGATCACACACATCCTCACGCGATAACCAGCACAGCGCTCCGCACCAGTCCGCTCATTTCTACAGAGACAAAGCCACATTAGCGCTCACGTTACGCGGGCATACATATTCGCGTCTGCGCGGCCACAAAAGAAGGCAGTTGGGGGGGGGGGGACTACACCGTATTTGAGAGTGAATCACAGACTTGTGACGGCGATCAGGTGGACACCGGGGGAAGCACGGGGCGCGCGCCGGGCGTGCGTTGTTGGCCACACTGCGGGCGCTCGCCAGGCTGTCGGCGAGCCGGCCGGGTGCGGGCCGTCGGTGCTGCGAGGTCACAACACTGCGCGTCACACCCCCGGCCCAGCGTCGGACCTGTGCGGCAGTTCTCTCTACGACGGACGGAAGGTCCGGCCACTGAAACAGAGGACACAGTCACGAGCTTGGGACGAATTGACTGCACTCATCAGGGGATGTGGCAACTTACACCAAGTCTAAAATACGTACCTGTCACGCTGTACAAGGATCTGTACATCCTGTTATGCAGCAACATCAACAGGTAGAAATTTGTCCGGATGTAGGATGAGATTTTAAAGAAGAAAAGATGTGTCAAAATTAGGGTTCAAAGCAACATGTAATCCCAAGAGGTGACAAGACGTGGCTGACAGCATGCTATCTCGTTTCTCACATATCCACTGAACTGTGGTACAATGGAATATATTTCATGATGCACCATGAAATGTGGACCATAACAATGCTTAAAAATGCATCTAAACCCAATCTAAATTGATCACAGGAATATCAAAGCTCAAAATAAATCAGAATGAAGACAGGTTATGCAAGTTTCATTTCAACCAGGTGCCACTGCTCAAGCAACTTGTCTAACAGAGGCCTGTTGCGAACTAGTCTGACACACGCCTGCGCTCACCTAATGGTCTTCTTCTCGGTCGACTTGGCCTCGGGCCGCGCCCGGTTGAGCACCTTCAGGATCTCGGACGTCTTGGCGCGCATCCGCGAGTGGATGTATGCCTTGGAGCACTTGATGTGGTAGTGCAGGTAGTCTCTGAACATGTGGATCAGGTTGATGGTGTTGTCGCGCGCCGCCCGGTTCGTGTGGCGCGGGAACAGCACGAACGTGATGTAGCCGATGTTGTCGCCGACCCTGGCGTCCGTGTTCTGCAGCTCGAGCGGCGGTTCGCGGTGGCTAAACATCACCTGAGGTGCTGTTGCAGTAAAAACACACTTAGAGCACAAATCTCAAGCCTGGCAGCACAAGTTCAATGATGTTGCTTGCGTTTTTGTGTGTTATACGTTTTTACGTTTTACGTTTTTCTTTGAAATACTTACTTGGGCATCACACAGTTCGGGGGCGGGCACTCGCCATTTCTGTGATCAAGTGGCTTTAATGGGATGGGGAGGTCGCAACGTTCGTTACCCGAGTAAGACGTAATGGTTTCAGGAGAAACGAACTGCAGGAAGTAAGGTGACACCTCATCACCACTGAAGTCAATGGATTAAAACATCAAATACAACTGAAAGCTGCTGCATTTGACACAACAGGAGACAACACAAATCACAAGGCTGCCATTCACAAATTCATGGTACCTGTGTGACTGGCTTTACGTCCTTCCTTGAATTCTTGCATGAACACCTTCCCAATAACAACATCATCTTCATCCTTGAAAATTGTGCTGAAAACCACTGTCACCCTATCAGCTTTGGCTTCCACATACCTGTAAAGCATGACAGATTACTAGTCAAATTAAGACAATGTCACACCTGCTTACAGACAGGTCTGTTTTGGAGGGGGCCACTTAATTATCACTGAATGGGTACCTACACAAGACCACTTACAAACAATCAGCTAACCAGAAGAGGAATAGACCAGTTACAAACAATCAGCTAACCAGAAGAGGAATATGGCAACATAGTGTTGAATAATGGGAGAATAGTGAGAGCAATACTGATCCACAGAACTGTAATCTGTTTGCATCCTTTGCTGCAAATTCTGGTACATTTGGGCAAAGTGAAAAACACAAGACTGATGAGTACCAAATGGTATGCTATTTTGCACAGTTATATTTTCAACAAAAACGTTTCAAACCCAGGATGGTATTTAGACATATAACATGTTCAACGATGCTTTCAAAACGGCTTTTCTTGCATACGATCCAAACCAATGCAACTTACATGGTCTCATCATCCCGATAATGCACCACGGCTCGCTTTGCTCCCTCCTCTCCTCGCTCTTGGAACTCAAAATACTTCACAAAAACAGATGCAAAACAGTTTGTCTTCAACAGACCAACTTTTTTTACTAAGCTCTCCCAGTCCTCAGGAATGTTTTCTAAGTCCACTAGCAAGGACACATTGAATCCTGAAAAGAAATATGGTTACAAGTTTCTTTTCTTTATTCAGAACATTTTCCTGATCAACAATAGAACTTAACAGCTGAAATCATGGCATTACACCAACACAAATTTGCACAATGATACTAATGCAGCATAACAAAACACAAAAGTGAAACATGGATTCAGAGAATGCAATGCAATGCATCACAAAAATAGTATTACTTGACCAATAGCTAACTTATGAAATACTTATGATGATTCAAACATCACACTTCTATAGGTACATGGATGTTACTGTGTCTATAACATAACAAATGTGATACTTATTATAATCAAGATCCAGCCACAACTAATTTTAACTAACCATCTTCTGTGGTGGTGATGAGGTCTCCGTACACCTTCCTCAGCAGCTCATCTGCACCATGTTCCTGAAGATCCTTGTAGAATTTAAGGGATATGCTCACCTACAATGCAAGGAAGCCAGATGGGTCACAAACAATAACATTAACAACAAAACAAACAAACATTTTCAATTCCAGAAACCGATGCCAAAATCAATGAAAAGCTATGCTGAAAACGCAGCAATGACTACAAAGAAGCAAGACATCACAAATTGTAAGACTTGCACTGACAACCTACCCTGACTTTGGTCTTGTCTCCATTTGGATTTGAAATGTGGAACAGAACTCCATCAAAGTCTGCCAGAGTCACATCAATAGACTCATGTTTCACCCTGGAAAAGGATAATGATGACATCAAACACAAACTTTACACCAAATTTCAAACTGGACAAAAATATATCAAATAGCATTTAATCATTAGTGACAGATCTATCAAGGCAACAAAGTAATCTAAGGCAATGGCAGTGACCATATTATGCAAAATGACAATAATCCCTGCAACACCCTGAGTGAGAGTCCAGGTGCCTAAACTTTCTAGTGTTTCTGAGATGGAATTATTCATTTTGGCATGTTTATGAGGTAGACCAAATATCTGAAGTATTTGTATCAACACTGACAATGCAATTAATTCCACCAAAATAACTTTTTATCACAACTTTGGAACAGCAAATGTCCTAGCATGCACTGCTAAATTACCCATAATTTTCAACACATGGGCACAATTTTTACCATAACATCCAACTGACACCCATTACATCTATAATATCTGACCTGAGTAACATATGACAATGGCACAGCACCAATTATCAAATTCTACCAGTCTTCACAGCTCTGAGTTCTCTACATATCCCTTGGGTGCAGGAACAAGATGGAAGAAATGGGTGTTTTATTTTGGCATTAACTATATCAATCATTAATATGCTGAACATTGCCTGTACAAATATTGATGAAGAAGCAATCCAGCTACCACTGGAGTTGGCATGAACTATTTGACATTATATTATTTATAATTTAATTTACATTATTAAACCCATATGGAGTTGGCAACAAACCCCTGCCTTTCACGTACCTATGCTCAGTCCCATTCCTATCCCCTTACATGTCCCTGTCCTGTCTTCATCCCTTTACAAGTCCCTTTCCTATCCCAATCCTTTTTTACCATACTGTCCGAAATCCCCTTATGTGTCCATCCCCTCTTTATCCCTTACTAGTCCTTTTCTCATCCCAGTCCTTTTTTCACCATACCATCCCCAAATCATTCCACCCTTCCATGCCCATCCTGCCATATCCTCATCTGTCTCCTGACACCATCCAGGTCATCCACACCTCAGTTTTAGGGCACAAGCTCATATCGCAAAAGTTTGTCGTGCTGAAATTCATCATGCAAAAATCTGTCCATGGCAAAAGCTAGGACAAAAGCCTGTATAAAGCAGAAGCTGAAGTGAGGGAAGAGTTTGTCTGGGCCAAAAATCCACCATGTGGAAGTTTGTCTAGAACATGAGTATGCCACGGGCAAAAGTTTGACTCAGAAAAGTTCATCTCACTTATGGAAAAGGCTTGTAATGGAAAAGGTTTTTATGGAGAAGATTCATAAGAAAAGGGCTCATAGGGGAAAACATTCATAACAAAAAGTGTGCTGCCAAGGGTTCATAAACTTAAGGTTTGTTTTCAAAAAGGAATGGACCTAAAAGAACAACCTTAACTAATCTAACCTAACCTAACCTATCTCAGCCTTTTGCCCTACACAAACTTTTGTCCCAGACAAATTTTTGACCTATTCAAATTTCTCTGAGACAAACTTTTGTCCTAAGTGAACTCATTCTGGATAAACATATGTCCTATATAAACTTTTGCTGGACAAAACTTTTCTCCTAAACAAACTTTTGTCCTGGCAGACATTTGTCCTGGATGGATTTGTCCATATGAACTTTCACCAGATGAACTTTTGCCCTACATGGACTTTTGTCCTGATGAACTTTCACCAGATGAACTTTTGCCCTAGATGGACTTTTGTCCTGGATGAACTTTATCCATACACACATTCATAAGACAAACTTTTGCCCTACACAAACTTTTGTGTGACAAACTTTTGTCCTTACAAACCATTATCCAACAAACTACTGCCCTACAAACTTAGGTCTAATGAACTTCTGCCCAAAAACCCTGTATCTCTGTACTGGCCCAGTTTTCCTCCTCTATCCTTGTTCCTTCCCAGGCACTCATGCCCATCCTAGCTTAGTCCCAGTCCACCTCCGTTTCTTTTTCCGGTACCATCTCAGATTGTTTCATGTTTTGAGATGGCCACATTTTGATAGGTCCTTTCATGATTCATCTTTCACAGCACCAATGTCAATTGTCAATGTTTATAAGTTGTTGATCTGTCCCTCGAAGATGTTCCATGTTTCACTCCTGTTAACTGATAAGACAATGGGTAACTAGGTCATCTGAGGGGACTATTTTGAGGAAGTTAACACAATGACCAGGAACTTATTGCCTTCGAGCAGCATATTTCTTTAACTGTGCATCATTTGGCATCAGTATGGCATGGTAACTAATTCAATTTCTGGAGCAGTGTGAAGCAGGAAGCCTGCACCTACCAGACTTCTTACCTACCATACCAGACTTCTTATTTTTTGATCATCACCTCATTCAGTTGGTATTCTAGGCATAGGCTTCTCACTTCTTATAACTCCAGAAATCTGTGTAGTTGTTGGGCCAAACCGGCACCAAAAGATGCGCAATGAAAAAATAGACTGATCCAATGCATTTTGTATCTTTAAAACATTACAACTTCCCCAGAATAATCACCTGGAGCCATCGAGTTACCCACCGCCAGCATAACTAGCACGATCTCAAAGCTCGGAGCATCTTCACGAGAGTCAGCCTGTAAGGATCGACTGTTCAGAACAGCCTCGTGAAATATGACGTCACTGAAAGATTAACTAAAATGCAACAGTCTTGAAACTTGAAACAGGTTAACAATGAAAATTAAACAGGAACAAGGAGGTGGACTGGGACCGAACAAGGACAGGCACGAGTATCTGTGAAGGGCAAGGGCGGATGCAGGATTTCGCCGGGGGGAGGGGGGAATAGTCAGCGCGGGGCTCACCTCCCGGCCTTGGCCCGCATTTTTTTGCTCTTCAGATTTGAAAAAAACCTTGATCTGCTCGGGTCTTGGCTGGAATATCTGATATAATTCTGCGCTTCTGCGGCATAAAGTAGGCGATAAATGTCAAGCATTTCAACTCATTTGAAAAAAATGTTGTGTTTTGTTTCCATACAAAGTGGCCGAAATATGACATAAACTAAGCTAAATATGACATAAAATAATGATGGGATTTTAGGCGGCTGCATCCCTGTCTCTTCTTGAAATGTCGTTCCTGTTGTCCAGGATCCCCTCTGTCCCCTCGTAACTTCTTACGACTTTTTTACTAGCCTTTTGATGGAACATTGGTCTCTGGGGAATATACTGCCATCTCAGGGGCCTCTGACAGTTACAAAAGACCTTCTGGCGATTTTAGGGTCCCTGTGTTGTGTCATGGGCCCTCTGAACGTTTCCCATGGCTCCATGGCTGAATCACGGGTCTTCCTCTGTTACACTGGATATATCTAGCAGTCTTAAGTCTCTCAAGCCAAATCAGGGGCCTTTGTTAGCGCTTCAGGCGCCTCACTGGCAGGGGATCTTTTCTGTGTCAGAAGCCCGTCTAACACACTTGGGGGCAGGGACGCAGCCAGCCTAAAATTTCGGAGGGCCCTCGCCCAGTGGCGGGCCCCTAACTTCATGTGGGCCCCCTGGACAAAAATATTTAAACGTAAGGTTTCACAACAAGCTCGCAGAGGCGTACAGCCAGGGGCGTCGATTGTATTCCTTTCAGAGGGCCCCGGCCCACCCAATGTTGATTTGGGCCCACCCAATATTTTCTACCGCTTTCAAAGGGAAATGAGTAACAGCAGTGAAAAACGACTGCAAGAGACACAAAATAGGCAGAAAGCACAGAATAAAGTCCAAAGCAATGTATCTACCTGTCACTTATATATTTGTACATACATATATGGATATATCTAAATATTTTTTTTTTTTTTTTTTTTTTTTTTTTTTTTAAATATTAAATTTTTTTTTTTTTTTTTTTTTTTTTTTTTTTTTTTTTTTTTTTTTTTTTTTTTTTTTTTTTTTTTTTTTTTTTTTTTAATAATTTTTTTTATTTATTTTTAATTTTATTTTTTTTTATTTTTTTTTTTTTTTTTTTTTTTTTTTTTTTTTTTTTTTTTTTTTTTTTTTTTTTTTTTTTTTTATTTTTATATATATATATATATAAAAATATATATATATATATATATATATATATATATATATATATATATATAGGGATAAGTTCAATTTTTATTTGATCAGCAGTAACAAAAAAACAAATTTTCACTGCTCAAAATAAAGTAGACTAAATCCATGAAGAAACCAACATTTGGGGGAGGTTAGACTGTCGGGTCCTCGGCTCTGCCCACCCAATCATTTACAGAAGTCGACGCCCCTGGGTCCTACGGCCAACCCAAAATTTTG
The DNA here is from genome assembly GCA_030062745.1 of Capitulum mitella. Classification (NCBI taxonomy): domain Eukaryota; kingdom Metazoa; phylum Arthropoda; class Thecostraca; order Pollicipedomorpha; family Pollicipedidae; genus Capitulum; species Capitulum mitella. The sequence continues at coordinate 20,724,316 of CP099844.1, read as the reverse complement.
GGAGTTGCATGGCCAGTGGTGAGCCCGTATGCTATGACTGTGCCCCTTAAATAAAAACAGCCAATGAAAATTTTACAATATTGGATGCTTGCCATTCCTAAACGTCATTCCTAAACATTCCTAAACCAGCTGGCTTTTCTCTGATTGTTGATGATCGCGCCAAAAACAGTTCTTTACCGGGGGCCTCCACAGCTGTCAGAGTTCCCCTCCGTGGGCCGTCAGGGGCCCCTGGCAGTCTTCGAAGGGCCCCTGCTGTCTAGAGGGTCGACATGAGGGGGGTGGGGGGCTGCCACTGGGCAAGGACCCCCAAATTTCTGCCTGGCTGCACCCCTGGATGGGCCCCTGAAGCTTCCAAAGGGCTCCTGAGACCACAACAGAGCCTCAACACAGCAGATTGCCCGATTCTGCCAGAAGGGTCAAAGGGCCCCTGAGACAGCTTAGATGAGGAATGAGTCCCCATAATGGCATAGAGGACCTTGGCATGCCATAGTGGCCCTGATTAGGTTTCACAGACCTGTATGAAAAGCTGAAGGTTCCTGATGTTATAAGAGGGCCTCTGGGGGGGGGGGGTTACGAGGCCCTGAGATGGTAAGATGGTCCCTTAGATGGATAAAAAGGCCCCTCACTCTCTAAGGGTCCCTGGGCCACAAGGGGGTCCCATCACGACAAAGGGCCCATGAGACCGTTGAAAGTGCCAGCAAGGCTTATAAGATGGCAAGAACTTAGAGGGTGCCTAGCATGGCATAAGGACTCTGAGCAGCCAGAGGGGCCCACTGAACATGGATCATCACTGACCTTTCCAATCACAAGAAGGGCCCAAATGGGCTATATTGTTTTATTTTTTGAAAACCTAGGGCATTCCTGATGCAGTCAGGGGCACTTGGAAGGCCAGGTGGGTCCTGAGACAGCAAGATGGGCCCCTACATGGCAGATGCCCCCTGAGACTGTCAACAAGGTCTGAGAGGCCCTGCGAGGCAGACAATAAGAGGATCTCTTAGGTGGTATGAGGTCTCTGAATGGCCAGAGCCCCAAGTGTGCTAGGTGGGCTCTTAGGATAAAAAAAAGTCTGCCTGAGACTGCTAGTGAGGCCCCAACTACCAGATATACCCCATGTAACAGAGGAAACCACTGATACTGTCATGCAAACTACCAGAGATGTCCACAGGGCCCATGACACTGCATAGGGGATCTGAAATCACCAAAAGATCTTTTGTAACTGCCAGAGGGCTCATGAAATGGCAATAATGGTCCCCAGTGATGACAAGAGGAGCACCTAGGAGAACAGGGGGTCCAATGAGACTGCTAGAGAGGGGCCTTTGGGGCCTCTGAGATCAATCACTAGCAGTCTCTAGTAGCAGCCACTGAGATGACCAGTGAGGCCCCCAAAACCACTAAGCCTTGATATGTCCAGACAGCTCCTGAAATGACCAAGACCTACAGCATTGCCAGAGGCACCTCTCTCTCATGGCAGAGAATACAAAGGGCCCCTGCTACTACCTGAGGGACTTGCTAGGCAGTAAAAATTCCCCAAGGACAACAGGAAGAAACCTGAGATGGCTTCAGTGCCCCTGAAGCTACCAGATGGGTCCAGCCCTAAGTGTCTGCAAAATGAACTTGAGACCACTAAAGGGCCCTGACTCAGCAGACAGTCCGAAACTACCAAGACGCTGACAAAAAGTCTCAAGATGCTACAAGGTGGCAGAGGGGCTCCTGGACAACAGAAAGAACATTTCAAGTAGGGGCAGGGGCACAGCTGCCTGAAATCCCACAGTTCTCATATTTTGTGGGAACAAAACACAACATTTTCTCCAATGAGATGACATGCTCTGCATTCATCACTTCCTCCATACCACACAAAGCACAGCATTATGTCAGATATTCCAGCCAAGACCTGAGCAGATCAAGGTTTTTTCATATCTGCAGAGCAAAAAAAAAATGCAGGCCAAGGCTGGGAGAGGAGCCCTGCAGTGACCATTCCCCTCCACCCTCATCAAATCCTGCATCCACCCTTGCCCCTCACAGATACTTTTCATGACACATTCTGAGCCAGCCAAGTCTCTTCTGTGCTTTGAGATCGTGCTATTGGTGGGCAACTCAATGGAAGCCATTATTTTGGGGAAGTTGTAATGTTTCACAGATACAAAACACCTTGAATCAGCTATTTTTTCATTGTGAGTATTTTGGTGCCAACACGGCCTGACAACTATGCAGATTTCTAGAGTAATGAGAAGTGGGAAGCCTGCACCTAAAATACCATTTAGTCTACCCAAAATCACAACATTCTGTTTGTGCAACTAAAACTTCAGAGAGTTACATACAGTATCACCCATAATGTAAGAACCCCACATTTCATCTTTCACAGAATGCTTTTAATACTTAAGGTGAAAATGTCCTTATGCAGAGTAGCGAATGCGCCGCAGTCCGCAGAAAGGCACACCAACATTTTTTGCATACTTTCCGCTTACCCAGATTGCGCATTCCTGATTTTCAGCGTAAGGGTTTCCTCCACAACCCTGTTATTTATTTCTAGCAGAATCATGACGGTAACATCAGTCAGCCACAAACAGATTGCCAGTCCCTAGCCCCGGCGGAAGGGTGTTTCTCGTCTACAATGCGCACAGTCACCGGGATTGCTATGGCGGATGCCCACTGCTCTCTCATTGGTGGATTTCGAGCTATCTAGTAGTGGACCGATAAGGAAATGTTCGGAGTTTGTGTTCCTAAGGTTACCGCTGGTGATTTTGATAAGACGACGGCACAAATTTTGAATTCAGAAAAATGTTTCTTGGGTAAATTTGTAAAACAATCTGTTTTAATATAAACGGCAAATAGTGCTACTGTTTGTTGGAGTAGTCTACCAAATCTCAAGTAGTTGATACTCTGGGGCATCGATTTGAATCCTTTGGGAGAATGGGGCGTGACCCCCTAATGTGGGTCTGGGCCCCTCGAAACGTAATTTTCATATTTTTATATATATGTGGGGAAATTGGTGCACTTCCAGTTAGGTGACAGCTGCAATTTTATCCATACGTGGCTAGAATGGAAAATAAATGGCCGTGGACATTATTTCTCAGAATGTGGGAATAACCTACGGAGATATAACTTTAAACTTCAGGCACCTTGCGGTTGTCTAAATATTAGCGGAATTTTTTTGTCATTTTTTTGGCACCTGGAGGATCAGACCCTGTGGGACGAAAGTCTCACTTTTTAGCATAAAAAAGAAAACGTAAGATCGACCTTGTGCACTAAATCAATTAAACGCTTCGGGTTCGACCAAACGTGTAGAAAAAAATCCTGGGTGCGCCATTGCACGCAAACTGGCCCATTTGGGTCCCATATGGGGCCCAGATACCAGGCCGCCTGCATCCCATGTCGACGTGAGCCCGGTTGGCCCACATGTAGCCCATATGGAGCCCACATTTATATTCGTTCCTTTTTGGTTTTTGTAAAGAATAATCGGGTATAACGCAACGAAGGAGCACGAATCGGAAATGAGGCGTATCAAAAGAAAGAAAGCATGTGGGTAGCCCATCTGGGTCCCATACGGTACCCAAATACAAGCCCACTCGCATCCCATGTTGACATGAACCTAGCTGGCCCACATGTAGCCCATATGGAGCCCACACTAGTATTCGTTCCATTTTTGGTGTCTTTGAAGATTATTCGCGTAGTACGCTGCGAGGAAGCAGAAATCGCAGATATTCCAGGCGTATCAAAAGAACATGACAAAATATGGGCAGCCCATCTGGGTTCCATATGGAGCCCAGATACCAGCCCACGTGCAGCCCATGCCCGCATACACCCACTTGACCCACATACGGCCCACATGGGTCCCATTTGGGACTGCTGGCTGGGTATGTAGATAACCACAAGGTACATGTACAAAGTACATGAATATGAACAGTTCATCAGGGATTCAATGTATGCACTATTTTGATCTCGAGGACGCCACCGTTTAGTCATATGGATTAAATTTATACCAGTTGCAGTAGACTTAGATGTGAAGTACTAGGTCTGCGCTTTATTGTTTGTGTGCTTTTATGTGCTCTTATTTCTGTGTTTGCTGAGTATCGTTTTTAACATCCCCTTCCGTTTAACTTTGACGCGACACTTGGAAGAGCCATTTTAACATTGAAATGTGTTTACTGTCAATACAGACATACACCAGTGGTAGTATCATATGTGTCACGAAATTGGATCACTTCTGCCTTTTCACTGGACGCGATGGACCACGTTGTAGAACAGGGTAACAGTTGTGTCATAGTGCATACTCTATGTCTTCAGGGGCAGTAAAGCGAAATACGGAGTGCTCGAGAATATCAGACGCGATGTGGAACGCGCTGTGGAAAAGTGGTTCACCGGTGGTCGGGACCAGGACGGCGGCCGGAAACGACGCCAACGGGCCACGCTACCGGCCAACCACTCGCCGATCATCGAAGATGGCCCGATGAACAGCTGCCGACGCATCCAGTGAGCGGGACTCCAGACTAGACGCGACCTGACGGCCGATTAGACGAGGGCCTGATGGTGTCTCAGGCATTAGAGATGCTGAAACGGCATGTTGCCAATGAACAGATGGTGCTATAGCTACGTGAGACGTTAGACAGCCCACTATGCAATGTGACTTCAGTGCAGACGCGCGTGCAATGTGACTTCAGTGCAACGCAGCAACAGAGACGGCTTGCGGGGGCGGATGAATGGGAAAGGGTGTGAACGATTTGACAGGTACAGGAGTGGTTCTAGAGACGCGCCGACAAGGCTGCCGTGCAAATAACGTAGAGGTGGTGCGCCAACTTCAGGAGGAGTTGACTTGCATCGACTGAGTGATGTGCAGTTTCCGGAGACTTGTGATTTGGCGTGCATAGCGGTCGGGCAGGCGATGTGTGCCGCGTCTTGTGCTGCCATATGGCGGTGTAGAAGTGCCACTGGGGTGTTGCTAAGTGTTTTTGGCCTGGAAAGCCGTGTGTTCCGAGTGGACTGGGACAAGCAAAGTAAGTCTTTAGTTTTCGGCGGCGATTCCAGCGCTGCCACGACCCATAACTGAGCAGTTCAGTGCGTCTTGCACATTTGCAACGTTCATTATCAGAAAGTTTTGCATAAATTTTAGTTCCATGCTTTTCGCAGGGCATGTTGTTCCTTGTTAAGAAAGCAAAGCAATTCAGATAGAAGGAGAAAGATGCTTGTAGTGACATTTGGTGTGCGCAGCGTAGCTATAGTGCTGTTATCTTGTTGGCATATGTGGGACCTTTGCGGTCGGGTTTTGTAGCTAGCCAGTCAGTCACGGTACGTCTCATTGCTGATACTGCTTGGAAATAAAGGTGGAGCTGTGAGGCCAATATCTGACAAATGCGACTGATAACGCAGAACATCAGTAGAAAAATTCGGTCCACATGATTATTCGAGATGTGTGGCTGCTTTGTCCCGTGTCCGTCGAAACGAAATATGTATCACATGCACCCCAGATTCAGCTAGGGGCGGCCATGATTAACCACGCGCTTCGCAGGTCAGGCCCAGATAAACTGATGGACCCAGAGGCAGCCCATGCATGCCCGGTTGAGCCCACATGTAGCCCAGATGAAGCCCACGCTTACCACACATGCGGCCTACATGAAGCCTACACAGATGCCAGGTGAGCCCACATACGGCCCAGGTGACGCCCACGCACATCCCATATGGGACCCATTTGGTTTCAGGGACATACCCAGATGGGCCCCACATGGGTGCCCATATAGGACCCAGATGGGTCCCATTTGGAATTGCTGGCTGGGTGACATTAGAAATTGCCATTGATAAAATTAAGTAGGCTAAATCCGTTGAAAAAATCACACTGGGAGGAGGCTAGGTTGTCAGGCCCTCGGCTCTGCCCTTCCGCAATCATTTACAGAGAATGACACCCCTGTTTACCTAAAATAACACTATACTGGGTCGGCGACGACGTGGGGTGGGAGATGCGTCCCCGCATCATTCGGAGTGTGGCAGACTGTTCTCCACAGCCTTGGAAGGAACTTATGTTCTTGCATGAATGCGCGTTCTGACGACGAAGGAAGCCAGATCGATTATAAACAGCCACTGTTATCGAAACGGAAAAAGGTGAATGCACCAAAGACCTCGCTTACTTCACATTTCACACCATCACTGACCGGCGCAGGCAAAGGGGGGGGGGAGGGGGCGGGTCCCTTTTATGCCCGCATTTTTTGCAAAAACCATTGCGCATCATCTTCCCAGCAACGGTTTTCGTATGATTTCAGGTGACACTGAGTTCCGGGCCTCCCCATTAAGAAAATCCTGGCTGCGCCCCTGGGAAATGGTCAGCACAGGACCCCCCTCTCGACCTGCCCCAACCATTGTTTGCTCTTGTGGATATGAAGAAAGCTTGGATCCGCGCTTATCCATGGGGTAATATTTGATATCATTTTGCGTCCTTTTTTACCATATAAAGTAATCGAATAAAATGAAACGCGTCACCGCACTTGGGAGCAATTGAAGACGCGTGCATAACTCGCCACCAGGGAATTATAAACGCGAGTTATAAACAGCCAAGGGGGACCATGGAGGCCATGGCCTCCACCCCTCTCCCCCCCGCCAAAGCGAAGCGGTCTGCACTAGATGTATAGCGATTTCGCACGAATACAGAATAGTGATCATATATATCTCGCAAAGGCGAACATTGTATAGATTCTTGTTGGTTAAATTTCAGGTTAATTACAGAAAACTATTGCTTTTCCTACAAATTTCGCCATGTGTCAGTGGCATATGGCAAAATCTGACATTGGCCCCTCCTCCGAGGAAAATCCTGGCTACGTGCCTGCTCATCACTGACCCGCACCTCACACCACTCAGCGACGCTAGACCTAGTTCCTCTTTCATGACTCGGTCCCCTGGGCGAGGTATCCTCTCAACAAACACAACAAGGCTACCGCTATTGGCAGATGGCGCAACGGAGGTCATCTAATTTCACAGCTAATCCCCTCAAAAAAAAAATCCCACAGACACCCCAAATCTTACCAACCGAATAACGATTTCATTGAGTTAATCCGTACAAACACAAATGATGTGCAATGCAACACCAAAACTCTATATGCAATAGTGGGGAAGTCCCCAACCCCAATGCCGTTACTCTCTTTAGCCCAATACCCGAATGACCTACCCCGAGAAAGCCAAGTTGCGAACTGCCACGATGGACGGAATGCAACTGCACACACCGCCTGGTGGCCGCAACGCCGGGGCACAGCCCTTGCCGCCTCCTGGCGGCTACACAGGCTGCGGCTCACACTGCCCCCTATCGGCGGCGTTTAAAGACGGCGCTCCGAGATTGTGCGTCGGCGGTCCGGGCCGGACGGAGCCGCTCACGGCACGGTGGGCTCATTACCCTTACACACCATGCCCTTGTACACATTTTGTTGCCGTGCAAAGTGGCCGAAATGTATAAAAAAATGGTGGGATTTTACGCGGTTGCGTCTCTTCCCCTATTTGAAATCCAGAGTCCGAATCTGACGATGTTAGGTACTTGGTTAGGGACGGTCCAGGAGCCCCTCTGCTCCTTCGTAGTTTCTGGAAAGTTTTTTGCCAGCCTTGGTTAGCTAAAGTTAGGTTTCCTCTGGCAGTTACAGGGACGCTTTTGGTGGTATGGGCCGTCTGCCGTGTCAGAGCTTTCTATAGCTGTCTCAGATTCCTTTTACAGTTTTACGTGTCCCTCGGGACGTCTCAGGCCCTCCTTTGCCAGTTTCAGGGGCACCTCGGGCAGTTCCAGGGACCTACCTGTCAGTGTCAGAAACGTCTTGGCCATCTCGGGGTCTCTCCCGTCGCCCCTGGGACGTTTTTTCCATCTAAGGGTCCCTCAGGCAGAAACAAAGGCCCTCTCCAAGGCTCTCTCTGCCGTGACAGAGGTGCCTCTGGCGGTCCTCTAGGCCCTTCGGCCGTTTCAGGAGCTGTCTGGACGTCTCAAGGTTTAGTAGTGCGAGATGCCCTTCCCGTCGTTCCAGGGGCCCACGCGCATGTTACTACAGACTGCCATAGTTATATAGTAGTCTCAAAGGCCCCTCTATACCAGCCTAGGTATATCCCTGTTGTCTCGGGTGTCCCTTTTGTCGTCTCTGGGGAGCATTTGTGCCATCTCTGGGGTGCTCTGGCAGTTACAAAGGACACTTTAGCAATTTCATGATCCCCGTACTATGTAATGGGCCATCTGAACGTCTCCAGTGGTAAACATGCCTGTATCAGATCTCTTCGTCTGTAGCATGCGGTATATCTGGCGGTCTAAGGGCTTCTCTAGCCGTATCAGGGCCTTTGTTGGCGCTTTAGGGGCCTCACTGACAGTCTCAGGGGGACTTTTCCGTGCCAGGAGCCCGCCGAACACACTCGGAGGCCCCCTGGCTGTCCAGGGTCCCCATGCCGTCGTAGAGACTTTCTTATCGCCGTTGCCTTCGGAGGCGCCCCTCTGACCTTTTCGGCGGTGTCGGGGCCCTCTGTGTGTAAGGGTCCATTTTGCTGTTTTAGGAACCACCTGGCCTTCCTGGGGCCTCCTGACTGCATCAGGCACCCCGGTGTTTCAAAAAGACCAGTGTAGCACATTTGGGACTGCTCTTGAGGATGAAAGGGTCAACGATGAATGCCAGGTCAGGGCCCCTCTGGCCGGCCAGGGGCTCCTTATTCCGTTTTAGCCACCCTTAATGTCTTGCCGTCTCAATGGCCCCTCTGGCACTTTAAGCGGTCTCATGGACCCTTTGCCGTGTTGGGACCCCTCTTGCGGTCTGAGGGGCACTTGGAGAGTTTCAGACGCCCTTCTATCCATTGTAGGAGCCACCTTGCCATCTTAGGGTCTCACTAACCCTCCCTGAGGCTCTTTGACCGCATCAGAAACCTTCATCTTTTCACGCAGGTCCTTGAAGCCCATATGGCATTCCGGGGTCCTGATACCGTCTTCGGGACTGTCATTATGTTTGTTGTCTCAGGGGCCCTGTGACCCTTCCGGAGGTCTCACGGGCACTCTGCCGTGTTGTGGTCCTGTTACGTTGTCAGGGGCCCTTCTTTCCGTCTCAAGGGCTATGTAACCCTCCCGGAGGCCCCCCGTTGACTGCATCAAGCATCCGTCAGGTTTTCCAAGAGACCCTGTGAAGCTCCTAGGGCTCCTTTTTAGTGGCTACCAAATGACATACCGATCACGGTTGAATCTTTTTGTGTCATTATTGGTTTTGCACTTATTTTTTACATTTAAATCGTTGCTGATAACTTTTGAAGCTATAGCCACGTCTTGACTTAGATAAAAGCCTGTTAACGAAATACATTGCTTACGTGAAGGTTTTGACCAAGCCAGAGTTTGACTATGACTTCAGGTAAAAGTATCCGGTGCCGTTTCATCCCATTATTCCGGCTTTTGGAAGTCTCCGCAAACAGCACATGAAATCCCATGGATGAACATCACGGGGCACGAACGTTTTGGCCTCGTCAAAGGCATCACCTTACCTTCATCCAGGGTCAAAATACGCTGTGCTTCTTTCTGACCTGGCATCATGTTTCGTGTGACGTCGCGGCCAACTGGACGGTGAAAGCGAGGCCCAGGAATGGGCTGAGGTCTGGGTTCCGCTTTACGTGGGTAACATCCCGTCTCTTCTCGTAATTCATTCACTGAGGTTTGGGTGGTTTGGTTGATAAGAATGAAGGTTTTTTGACGATCTCATCGTGTACCGGGTGGTCGTGGAAATATGATCACATTTTCGTTTTTGGGGTGAACGCATACCCATCGGATGTGCATAGAAGAGAGGCGCCGTTGAGTAAAACGGCTCGTAAACGTTCATGTTTCGTGTCATAGAAATCAATTATTTTTTCCTTTTTCCGCTGTCCAGTTTTCTATGTTTTTGCTTTTCCGAGCGACATCCGTCACTCTGAGCACTCGGCTCTGATTTAGGCTGTGGCCACTGCCCGGCAGCGCAGAGCCGCCACAATCTCCTCGACGGCCGAAGAGATGCATGTGATCTTGAGAAGTCCATGGACCAATGACAGGCGCCCCGCTGTTGAGGTAGCTCCGGGAGCTAGTCCGGAGGCCGATGCGTGAAATCCTGTGAATGCACCGTCCAGCGCAGCCAATGTAGACCACACAACCAGTCAAAATCACACACGCAGAGCAGGCTACATCAAAATTTTGAGTAAAAAATTCATTACGCATCAGGCATCCATGAGGGATAAAAATGCGGTCATGCTTGCGGCCAAACGTTGCAACCTTCAAAACTCGGCGCAGTCGTGCAGCTGACGACTGTCGTCCCACCGGAAGCGGTTCTGCATCACAGACGGTTGACCGTCGGGCGTTTATCGGGCGAGATACAGCGCCGCGGAACAGACTCAGCGCGGCCGCGCCGGCTGCGGTTCCGGGCCGCCGGCGCAGAATCACAAGCAAGGTCACCGGAGCGCCGCCCCGACCGGCCGCCGCGGGAATCACAGGTATGCACGCATTGCGCTTACAAACATGAGGCGCGTCGGCCGTGTGAGGCGGGCTGGAGCGGCCGTTGGCGCAGCAGGCGGCGGCGCGCCGTCGTCCCAGGTTCGGCAGAACCGGGCGCGGCACAGAGTGGCGACCAGCGCCGCTGTGGCCGGACCCGTCTCACCCGCAGGGCCGCCAGCTTAATCTACAAAATGTCTGCGCACGGGAGTTGCGTAGTCGAGTCCTGCTCCCCGACTGAGTCGGAGACGCCGGAAATGCCGGTCGCTGGAACGAGTCTCGCCGCGGCCATGAGCTCGGTGCTGACTGCGTGCGAATACGGCACCGAGACCAGCGCTAACGTAAATGCGTATCGCAGTGTGATATGCACGTTTGGGAATATTTTGCTTTCAAGTTCAAGTCTTATGCATTAGCGGCTAAATAACAACAACCATCAAATATCTGGGACACAAAACATTTCATATGGACGATAACAATAAAGCAAATGGTAAATGCACTGGAACAATGCCAAAGAATAGGAACAACGGCCGTCGAACAAACGTCATTATCGGCAATATAATGCAGAAACGTGAACAGTGCTAAAATCCGCACACGCGTTTTTCACCAAACGTCCACTGCCGCGTCCTTTTGTATTGACATCACTGCCACTGAGAGATCTTCGTAACGCCGGCGACGGCAAGCTCTGACGGCGTGCCAGCGCTGTTCCGTGAAGAATCACGCGCTCCTCCCGGTCCAGCGAGCAGCGCGAAACTGGCGTCATCTATTCAAAGTACATGCACAGCAGCGACATCTTTTGGCCGGGAGCCGAGGCCGACCTCAGCCGGTGACACCGACCGCCTTCAGTTCGGTGAACACGTCCGTGAAGAAGCGCGGGTCGGCGTTGATCCGGAGCATGGGCTCGCTGAGGCGACCGATCATGTCGACGCAGCGGTCCCAGAACCGCTCCCGGTTGCCGCCGACCAGGAACGGCTTCAGGGGGTACGAAATCTGCCAGCACGAGACCGTCACCTTGGCAGCGCTGCAGTCGTCTGTCTTGAATGACAGACATATGAAAAATGAAAAAAATGACAAGCGTGAAAAATTTCGGCCGATGAAGCGAAAGTCGGCCACTTCCAGAAAAAAGCGCTGGCAACGATAAATCACTTTCCTTTTACATCAAAACTAGTTTCCTTTAATGCTTCAACCCGACGTGAATTCTACCACAATAAGCACAACGATGGCTATGTCTTATCTAAAGGTGAACATCAAAATGCATACAGTTCGGTAGCCAGCAATATTTTTTTGTCAGGAAGTGTCCAGGTTTCTTTACGTTTTCCTATCACGTCTTCTGACATCCGAAGACCAGCTATTGTAAATCACTTAAATTCTTTGGCGCATAAATAGTTAAATTACTAGAGACTCGGAGAGTTCCTCTTTCAGTTAGCTTTGTGACCATTATCGAGCCAGCCAAATTTTCTCATTTCTTAACACATCACCGCAGTTCCAGAACACAATACCAAGCACGGAGCCAAGCGGGAATGGGGAAGAGCATGGGGGCCATGCCTCCCTCCGGTCCTGAACCAAGTGCTCTGCACTAGATGTTTAGCGATTTCGCAGGAATACGGAATAGTGACCATAGACATAGTGCAAAAGCATTATGTGTTTTTCCCGTACGTTAAACATGAGGCCAGTTACATAAAATTGATGTTTTTTCCTATAATTTTTGTGATATTCCAGTGGCATTTCACATTTGCCTTTCCCTCTCCTCCAGAAGAAAATCATGGCCACGTGCATGTACAGAATCAGGCTTACCACATTCCGGTTGACTTGGCTGTGTAATATCTTTCCGCTTACAGCGTTCAGATCGCACTGATCATCTCTGATAATTAATCATCACTAGATCAGTGTCACGCTGACCAGAAACAACGGCTTTCATATGGAGGGGGCTTGATAAGTAGCTGGCTGGCCAAGCTTTCTCGGCTCTTATTCGTAGAAAGTCTTGCTAGTTTTCTGTCACTACGTGCCAGAAAATGTTACGGGTGTTACTGTTTGCATGATCGTGCGTATGCAGATGTGTTTCTCCTAAGGCTGACTGACTGGCTTTTTCATTTCTTGCCTATGGCTATTCCTACAACGGATGAAGATGGGTCGACTGACCTGGTTTATTTATGACTTGTGGTCGTTCTCCAGCTACACATGAAATGGTGTCAATAATACACGACTGTTTAAACACGTGGAAACAACGGAAGTCATGGACTATTTAAAACATGACGCATATCATGTACGGCAAATCTTTTAAAAAGTTCGTTGCGCACGATAGGCATCGTGCGGCCGGACACGACGGGTTACCGACGGGTGATAAAATGCCACTGCCATCCACCTTGCCGACACTGACGAAGGAATTTCTGAACGGCAGGCAAAGTGCATTCCTGAGGATTGTCAAACTGAGAGCCCAAAACCAACTGGTTTAACATAAAACTGTCATAAAATGATTCGCCGTGATTAATTTTTACCTACATAATACAGTTCCTCGGTCAGGTACGACGGAGCTCAGGCTTGCACGGCAACGTTGCGTGCTCTACAGCTGAGCAAATGGGCCTTGTATAAACGGCCAGCATGTCGGTCCTAGAGGCTTTTGCTCTTCTGGGCCGTTTGAACATGCACAGCCGCTGCTCTCGTCACTGAGCCGGTGTCATAAATATCCATTTCAGACACTTCAGTTGCACCAGGTAGACTACTTTGCCATTGTCGAAATTTAGACACAGGCTAGTCGTCTTGTCCTTCACTGGCGGCACTGTTGTTTTTACATATGAAATATGTGATGAGAACATCTACAGCCTTTTTGGCATGTTTAACGCTGACAAAGCGTGAAATCCTTCCATGCGACTGAATGGCACTAGACGGTTTCTGACACGGTTTTCCCATGTCAAGACTCGAAATGATCAGTGTCGTTGAACCATGGATCCTCAATGAATTTTAATTTCTGTATCCAAAATTAGCCGGATATATAATTTTTGGCAGATTGATGACAACGTCCGTTCACCATGTCTAACTCGCTGCGAATTCCGAAAGTGAGCGGACAAAGGCAGAATAAACTGCTACAGATCAGCCTTTTGTGCTCAATTTATCATGACGAAACACATACGATGATATCTACTCTGGGATGATTCCGGAAGAAATGCATGGCATTGCAGATACAACTCGGTTTGCCATTTGTAGCGCAAGACAAAAAATTACAATCCCGTAAAGTGTTAGCCTCAGGTAGCCATCAGTCAATTAAAGCATATGCTCGAAATGATGATATGATTGGTCACAGGCTCAACACGTCCCGAGAAATCGATCACTCCTGGAACCTCTGCTGGGTCAGAGTCGAAACCGAGACATACAATGACTGGTTAAAAAATGAACTCTACGAAAAACAGGACATTATTTTAGCGTAAAGGTGCAAATGTTTCAGTTTTAATGGCCCTGAAAAACGAGGGGAGACGCAAGGTGGCCCTGTCCCGAATAAAACAGGATTAAAATAGCCCAGGACACTTAATATTGGCTTCAGCATTAGTTGAAGACGATGAGGGACCATACGGACTCAGTCTTGTTGCAACTGTAAATCAAAGGAGGATAGACTTCGCTAAAATTACCGTGCTCGGTCAGTTTTGTTGGTTTCACTCTTGATCACGCACTGCACGTGACGTTTACCAAAATTGGTATGGTCATAATGGTGACGCTCCCAGAGGGGTCGTCAGGCCAGGGTAATAATGCCATAGTAGAGCCCACTGTCGTGACTTTACCGCGAAGGGAAAGATTCAGTCCGGAACGCTGCGGAACAGCTATTAAGGCGGATGAAATGAGACTGACTGTAGCCTGGTCCAGATCACCATTACGCCCAGCGAGTGGGCAGAGGGAGACAGCATCACTGCATTGAGATTATGGTGTCTTTCTTCAACAAGAATTTTGCTTGGGACACTCGTGTATTAGCCTTCGTCAAAAAAACGAGATCATCATTGGACTGTTTGCCGTGCGTTGCTACACTATATTCTTTCCAACCTCCTGAAATTATTGCCTTAGTCATGGTCTGTGCTTGTTCCGCGGCACGTCCACGGTCGTCCTGTGGTGTTTTGCAATGGCCAGCAAAGAAGCTAACAGCTACATCGTCTTCGGAGTATTTTAAATTTTCCTCTCCGCTTCTTCCCGGCAGAAACAACTACTATCACAAAGCCGATGTGCGGGCTGACCTAAGCTATCCCTCCGCTCGTCAAATGTGGGAAATATGCTCTCTAAATCTGTTCTACAAGATTATCTACACCGGTGAGTCAGAGACCCTCATCTCCCAACTCCGTGCCGACTCCTTCCTCCGCTGTCGCAGCGGCCGTCGTGACGATGATCTGACCCTCCAGTGGGTCAGAACGCAGGTGGGGAAAACCGACATACGCCGGTTGTTGTAAGAAACCTTCACGCGATACAAAGCTTTGCTGACTGTGACTCATAAAATGACCGGTTTTTGACTTTTCTTGTATTTCGCGTTTTAGTTCCTATCCTGTCTTCCTGCCACCGTGATTCCACTCGATATTCATGACCATTTTAAATCGGAGAATGTTGTAATGACGTAATGCAATATAATGCGGCAATCATAGCTGCATTGACTTACCTCGTTCCCCATATAGGAATAAGAGAGGTAGAGACAGGTGAGCACTATTGCCTGCAGGTCTTGTTCTGATGCCACATCCGTGGTCACCATTTCTTTCACCAGCATATAAATAAACACAATATTGGCCGGGTTGATGAAGGCTATATCCTGCAAACAGACCAAAGGCGTTGTGTTAGAAGGATACCAGTGTTTTTCGTCGGTCGCGTTTCAGGTCGCGCCATTCCAAAACATTTGTCTCCGGTCTTAGTTAAACAAATGTCCTTTCCATCATCAATTTCCAGAACTGGCCTGCATACACAAAAAACAGGAAGACTCCAATGCAAAGTCATTTCCATGCGCCAGATTGGGCCACGGCGCAAATCAGTTGGGCAGCAAAAGTCAAAGCATCACAGACTGGTTTCGAAGCTTCATTTGTCGTGGGGTTCTCACCAACAGATTCAACTTTGTCAGCTTTCTATCGATTACATATTATTTGTTCTGATCATTTTGCGACCTCCACAGTCCCCTTCCGCCCGCTGTAGTAACTGGGGCTTCAGGACGTATCGATATCAAGTTGATATTACTTCTACACCGATGATCGCTGTTGTTGGAAGCGGGAGAAGTGGTCATGGCTTACTGAAGGTGAAACCTAATACCTGAGTACGCCAAATGAGAGGGATTCGAGTATCATGGCACATGTAGCAGACCCCCGTGACAATGAAGCTCACATTTTCCGTATCCATTCAATTCAAATGAACTATTTGAATGGAATGGATTCAGCGATGTTCAGCGAGGAAGGAGTAATGTCGCCCACCCTCAGCATTATCCCGCTGCAGTCCGCTTGACCCGGTGGCCCACTGTGCCGACCTTGAACCGGCTTGCCCGGAGGTCCGCCTCCTCGGAGTGGGTGGAGGGCGAGGGGGGGGGGGCGTCAGCTCGGTCCCCGGCGTGACACTGCTTCCGCCTGCTGTCTCGTATCGGCCGCAGGTGGCTCACGGTTCTCGGGATCCGTTATTCGGCGCTTGATTCGGCCTGTGTGCGCTGGGCGTTAGAGGCGACCGGAACTAATTACGAGTTACAAGAGCAGCGCGATGCTGCAGCGCAGGCGGCTCCGGCAGCCTCGCGGAGCCATTTATCGACCGCTCCACCGTGTGTGCGGGAGATATGTCGCCTGGCGGTCAGAGGGCTTTCTTCCTCGCCATCTCCGCGGAGCCGGCTGCGACACGGGACACGGGTTCCACGACTGGTCCGCGCCCTGGCCGAGGCAGTGTTAACGCGTGATTCGCGGGCACGGCGTCAGTGTCCGGGCCACCTCGGTGTTGACGCCGCCGTTGCTACTGTCATGAACAGGTCGGAACGTGGACCACTGCGATCCGGCGACCTCCTGGTCTGGGTCATGTCGGCATGGCCAAGAACAGTGATCACTGCCGTCCATAACGTAGGCTCTGATCTGCGTCACGATCAATCGTCCATGATTCTGGTGTAAACAGCCACTTGTCACGCCGAGCTAGTAACCTGGTGCGGAATACGCTCTTGTGCTGTCAGTGAGCTGATGTGGGCCACTATCGTCCGGCCAACGACGAGGTATCGACCATTATCATCCCGCAGTGATATGGTCTCGGTTACTGCCGGTGGCATGGTACGGACACTGTCTCCCATCCAGTGGCCTGGTCCTGGCTATTATCATTCAACCAGTGGTCTAGGGTAGTGATATAGTGCAGTACTGTCCAGCTAGTAATTTGGTCTGGATCACTGTTTTTAGCCGGTGACCAAGTGGCGGCCATTATCATCCAGGTAGTAACCTGTTCTTGGGCATTTTTAGCCAGTGACCAGGCCTGGTTCTGTGCCGTCCATGGGACTTCGTACCGGACAATATATACGCATATATATATATATGCATATATATATATATATATCGTCAGCAGCATAGTTTGAGTCACAGTACTGCAGGTAAACCAAGCCGTGGCCTTACTATTGCTACATCCCTGTCATTTGCCAATGACCCGCTAAAGGTCAGCGTCATCTGCCGACCCCACAACAGCCCTGGCTCGCTGAGCCAGGACTGTTGTGGGGTCTCAACGGAGAGAGTTGACCCCACAACGGAGTTGTGGGATCAACTCTCTCTCAACTCAACTCAGCGGAGCCCTCACGAACGCTCCGCTGCCTGGGCGGATACAACACCACATCCTCTAGTCCTGCGACCTGCTAGCCCCGCCTAAACAGCAGAGGACCCCAGTGTTCCGCTGCAGGGCTAGAGGCAGCACCTCATCTGCCAGCCCTGCAGTAACAGCAGAGGACCCCAGTGCTCCGCTGCAGGGAAAAGAGAGCACCTCACCTGCCAGCCTTGAATTAACAGCAGGGATCCCGGTATTCCGCTGCAGGGCTAGAGACATCACCTCACCGGCTATCCCTGCAGTAACAACAGGGGATCCCAGTGCGCCACTGTAGGGAAAAGAGAGCGCCTGACCTACCAGCCCTGCAGTAACAGCAGAGGCAACTGCAGTGCTCCGCTGCCTTCGAGAGAAAAAGTAACTCACCTGCCAGCCCTGCAGCAGCAGGTTGCGGTCGACCGTCCGCAGCCACATGATGGCGTCACCGGGCTGGAAGCTGGCCAACCGGGGGCAGCGGCGCTGCAGGAACACGCCCAGACACCGGAGCAGCTCCGAGGTGGACGCCTGGATCACGGTCTTCTTGCCGGGGCTGACGGTGGCGCCAGGCGGCGCGAGCACGGCACGCGGCGGCGGCTCGGCTCGCCGCTCGCCGCCGCGCGCCACGTCCAGGTGCGCCACGGCCGCCGCAGCCGTCTTCAGACTGTAGCATGACAGCGTCGTCTGAATATTCTTGTTGTTGTCGACACGCGGGTGGATGGCGTCGAGCGGCGGCCGCAGCGCGCGCCCGCTCCGCGCCGGGTTCTGGTTGCTGTCCAGCCGCTTCTTGCCCGTCGACGAAAACCGCTTCCAGCTGAGCGCCTGGATAAAGTTAGCGTGCTTCTTGAGGCTGCGCTCCGACGGCGGTGGCTCCAGCAGCACGTTGGCGTTCTCGTTGGCCACGACGCAGTCGCGCCGCGCCGGCTGGTACATGGCGTCGTAGTTGGCGTTGCTGAGGCGGCGCGGCTCGCCGTAGCAGCGTCTCTCGTGCGGACTGAAGGAGAGCACGGTACCCATGGCGCCGCCGACCAGGGCCTCCAGCGAGCGGGAGCGGGCCAACACCTTCGCGCCTGGTCGGTACCGGCGGGGTCACAGGTGCCGGCGGCCGCTGGTGGGCCGCGCCTCGCCGCTGGAAGGCCGCAGCGGCGGTGCCCGCGCCGGACCGACCAACTGGCCATCGATCCGGTGGCTGGCGCAGCCGCGCCACCCGGTCACCATGGCAACGCCGCCGGCCGCCGCGTGACTCGACCTGGACATCGATTTCCACGCGGGCCGTATCAGGCCGGAGGCATTTCCGACTTATGACCTTGACCTCTCCGCTCGGCCCTATTTAGGGAGCGAGGTTGTCGCTGACTTCTAGGAACGATGAGAAATTAAGAGCTTTCCGCTTCAGTCGCCGATGGTTAAAAAAGTCCATTCTGTTACGCATAAGAAATGAAAACTTGAAGGGTCAACTGATCCTAGACAATGAGGATCGTGATTTTATGCTGATCACGAATCAAAGTGCATTATTATGTGGCAAAGTGGGTCATTAACGGCACCCAGGGATCCGATTCAGATGCCAGCAACGAAAATTACCCTATATGCAATGTAAGAGTCTAAATACAAAATCTTCATCCTATTTCTTGCCAATTTTTCAGCTTTACAAATGCCACTGGTGCATGAGCCTGCGTCGTATGCCTAGTGTAAGGATCTTTAGGAAGGGAAAAAACGTTTTGGTTGGCAACAAGGACAAGTTTTTTTTAGGGTATTAAACATGACGGCATTATCATACATTCATAGAAAGACTGTCCCATGTTGCTACAGTCTATTTATTTGACAAATTTGATTCAAATAATTTCTCCAGGAAATCTGGGACCAGAGCCTCTAAGTAGAGCTGATAGAAAGGACTCTGGGTCCCACATCCAATCTTGCATCTCCGGATAACCGGCAGATTTTTAGCGAAATTCAATAACAGCGTCGTAAAGTACGCGAGACGACCGTGTGGTGGTCGGAAGACACTTCTGATCCTCGGCAGGGCGCAAACCGACGTCTGGGGAAACTGCGAAGACGAAGATCATCCAAAAGTTCCACCAACTCCAGTCACGTGTCGTGATGAACCGTCATAGTTCCGGGATATCTCATCCACTCTCTCCTTAACTCGCGCCCGACTTTGGGTCAGCGCCATGTATTGGGGGGGAGGGAGGGCGGTTAACTGCCCCCTTTAACTCACGAATGGTTGATTGCACGATAACAAATAAAGACACAGTTGGAAAGCCCGTGACGAGTTGAGTTCGAAACTGGTCTCATTGTTAGTTTTGGATAATATGTCAGCCATTTACGTCCTATATAGTTTTCCCTTAGCCGCCTGCATGAGACAGACAAACGGTCTGAATTCAGGGGTGTCGATTTGCATTCTTTTGAAAGGGCCCTGGTCTGTCCAATGCTGATTTGGGCCCATCCGATGTTGGTTTGGGCCCACCCAATATTTTCTGTCGCTTTGAAAGGGAAATGAGTAATAGTAGCGAAAAACGGCCGCATTAGACGAGAATTAGAAAGAAAGTAAAAAATAAAGTCCAAAGCGATGCATCGATCTATATGCCGTCAATATATACATACATATTTCCATATATATATATATATATATATATATATATATATATATATATATATATATATATATATATACACCTATAGACATGGGAATGAGTAAGATTTTTATTTGATGAATAATAAAAAAAATCACAAATTTCCCTTGGTCAAAATAAAGTGGGATAAATCCGTTGAGAAACCCACATTTGGGGGAGGCTGGGTTGTCGGGCCTTCGGCTCGGCCCCCCACTCCTTTGCTGAAATCAACGCCCCTCCCTTGACCTCAAGGACTGTGACTAATGAAGTCTAGATAAAGGTATCAGCGGACAGGTAAAAGTCTGCAGATGTCGATACACGTCTAATTTCTCTGATTTGTTTAATACTTACGCGGAGACACTGAGTTAAAGACACTACGAAATTCGCAACGTTGCACGGCGGGCGCCGCCGACGAAGGCGGTATGAAATTACGGGATTAATTTTAGTGTTCTTTTATTTTTGAGAAATATGCCATTATAAGTATTGTTTATTGATCCCAGTCGTTCTTGCGATGACCTCTCATGCTTAAATTGAAGGAAAATTCAGTGGTTATCAGTGTAAACAACTGGCGGAGCTTTATTCGCGAGCTTATCTTCATTTCCAAAACATGTATTTTTTTTTTACTTTTTGGACTTATTGGTACCATTCGCAATTGTGCGAGCCAGTTCTGCCATTGTCTATCCGATCTGAGTCATTCCATCGCCGATTTTGATGGCAGCGCATTTTGACTCATAACAGTTGTTCGTGACTGTTGGTGGTCCGAGATCATTGAAACTTAGCCCATTGTCGGAAACTGGATGTCAGGATCTCCTCACACTCAAAATGATAAGGAAAATTGCGTCAATTTTCGAAAAAAACGACGACTTCCTTTGAAAAGGGGTTTTACCTTAGGTCAGTGACCCGGACATCTCCAAAAATCTGAGATAGAAGATCTGTTGCATTTATAAAAATATCTAGTCCTGGAAAATTTTGCTGCGACATCGTGTTTTGCGAAAACGTTGCAGGGCGCTAAACTTTTTTGGACATAGGTCCATTTGATCTCACCTAGGTCAGACACCTTACTTGACCTAAGGTCAAAAATTTGGTATAAGGTGTAAAAATCATCAAGCAAAAGGTACACAAAGTTTCGTGACTCTGCGTTGACTCGTTATCTCGCAGTCTTAGAAAACCTCAGATTGGGGGTGGTCAACCGCCTCCCCCAGTCGGGGACGGGTCAAAAGGTACAGAAATTATATATATTGTTATATTGTTGATATATATTGCGTACTGTATATATTGTATTACAATATACAATATATATATATATATATATATATATATATATATATATATATATATATTGTTGTTGTGAATTTAAACACTCAGTGGTATGAGACATACATGAGAAATGGCTGGACATTGTATACGGTGGCGACTGAAGACTATCATGAGTGAGGGGAAAGTGTTTCTCAGTCGTTCCCTCTCGAGCAGCATCACAGAGTTGATGTTCAACCTTTTCAGGACGAAGCAACTATCACTGCTGCGAGCCGATGGCACCGCCAGCGGGGCCCGGCTCGCCTTTGTCTTTGTATTTGTGTGACATGCCCAGACTTGCATTCATATTGCTCAGAATCTCTGTGACCTTCATTCAGCCGACATTTTGAACCCTTGCGACATATTTCCACATAACGGCGTGCAAACCAATCGAGGATTATTACCTTCAAAGAAATATAGATTATCGGAATGTTTAATAACCTAAATCGAAGCGTTTTATCTGAGGACGACGATCGCTGACTTAATTCGATCAATATATCGAGTGTTCTGAGTTGTGCGGAATGATTGCAGATGCATCATACAGGCTAAGGCCACTTATTTGTCCATTTATTCATTTATTTTTGTGGCCCATGGGTTGCAGGCAATGGAAACTAGCGAGTCAGCGATTGCGCTTTGTTATGCCGCAAATGTGACGGCCTTAATTGCATTGTAAATCATATCCTGCAATGTGTGCCGTTATCGTGATTTTGGCATGGGTGCATTTGCGAAAGCCAAGGTGTTTCGCGAAAAGCGATTTAACTAATGGTGCTATCGCTAGTAGGTATAATAGATCGTTATAATAAATCCTTAATAGATCGTAGGTATTATCGATCAGAATTAAATACTGCATATACTTAACTCTACCTTTAAGCTCAGACCAGATCTGATGCATCAGAGGGGTAGTCAGGACTCCTCCCAGGGAGAGCATATCGGATCACGGTGCCCTCGTAACCAATGGGGCCCTCGCCAGGGGCGGATCCAGGATTTCGCACAGGCGTGGGAGAGGAGGGGTGGAGGCGAATGGTTAACGCAGTTCCACCCTCATTTTTTTGCTCTTCAGATATGAAGGAAACATTGATCCGCGCGGGGCCAGGGGAAACATTTGATGTGATTTTGCGGTTTTTACTTCGAAACATAACCGAAAAAATTCAAGCGTATAGCCGAAAAAAATTCAAGGGCGTCAACTTATTCCAGAAAATTCTCCGTTTCTTCTACAAAGTGGCCGAAATACGGTTTAAAACGGCAGGATGCTAGGTGACTCTGTTCCTCCCTCCATTTAAAATATCGCATCTGTATCTGGTCCAGGAGCCCATTTCCCCCCCTCCCGTAGTTTCTGGGGACCTTTTTGTCAGCTTAGGTTCGGTTCCCTCTTGCAGTTACAGGGACAGTTTTGGTACTCTCTGGCCGTCTGTCGTGCCAGGACCCTCGAGGGGTCTCAGGTTCCTTTTACAGTTTCAAGAGCCCCTCGGGACGTCTCAGACGCTGCTTTGACGGTTCCAGGAGCACATCAGACAGTTTCAGGGACCCATCTGGCAGCTTCAGGAACGCTTAATTCATCTCGGGTTCCCTCCTGTCGTCCCTGGGAATTTTTGCCGTTTATGGAGCCCATCAGGCATTAACAAACGCCCTCTGTAAGTCTCTCTCTGCCATGACAGAGGCGCCTCTGATAATCGTCTAGGTCCTTTGGACGTTTCAGGAGGATTCTGGACGTCCCAAGGTTTAATACTTTCAAGGGCTCTTCTGGTCGTCTCCGGGGTCCCTATTGCTGGTGACTTCTAGTTAGCAGACTCAAAGACCCCTCTCTAGCAGTCTCAGTGGACCTCTGTAGTCCTAGGTACCCCTCTTATCGCCTCTGGGGAACATTTTGCCATCTCAGGGGCCCTTTGGCAGTTACAAAAGGCCTTTTGGCGATTTCAGGGTCCCTCTGCAGTGTCATGGGCCCCCTGAGAGTCTCCTGTTGTCCCCATGGCTGTGTCAGGGGTTTTCCTCTATTTCATGGGTATACCTAGCAGTCTTCTGGCCCCTCTAGCCGTAAAAGGGGCCTTTGTTGGTTCTTCAGGGGCCTCATTAGCAGTCTCAGGAGGACCTTATCATTGTCAGGAACCCGCCTAACACACTCGGGGGCCCTCTGGCCGTCCACGGCCCCCATACCGTCTAAGAGGTTGTCTTCTCGTCTTTTCCACGCAGGGGCTCTCCGACTATTTGGGGGTCTTAGGGGTCATCTGCGGCGTACGGGCTCATCTTGCCGTCTAAGAAGCCACCTGACCCTAACAGGACCCTCTGACAGCATCAGTAGCCCCTCAGGTTTTCAAAAAGGCCAATGTAGCCCACTTGGAGTCCCTCTCGAGGTTGAAAAGGTCACTAAGATGAACTCCCGTTCAAGGGGCCCCACTGGCTGGCTAGCCCCTTCCTATGCCGTGCTAGGCACCCTCTTAAGTTTTTTCCGCCTCATGGGCCTCTCTGGTACTTTTAGCGGTCTCGTGAACCCTTTGCTGTGCTGGACTCCTCTTGCGAACCCAGGAATCCTTGGAGAGTTTCAGGGGTCCTTCTTTCCATCTTAAGGGCCATCTTACCGTCTCAGGGTCTCATTAACCCTCCCTGAGGTCCTCTGACTACAAGAAGAACCTTCAGCTTTTCACGAAGGTTCGTGAAACCCCATTCCAGGGGCCCCCTAGGGACTCAATCCTTATTTTGGCCGTCTCAGGGGCCCTATGGCCCGTCTGGTGATCTCACGGGCACTCTGCCTGTTGGAGCCCTGTTGTGGTCTCGGGGGCCCTTTGGGAACTTCAGGGGTCTGTGAGTCTCAGAGGTCATCGGACCCTCTCGGAGGCCCCCTTTCCGCATCAAGAGCACGTCAGGTCCTTAAACAGACTCCGTGAAACTCATACGTTCGGGCCCCTTTTAAGCCTGATAGGGGCCCCTTCTCAGGCCTCGGGGAGGGAAGGGGAGGACGATTGCCCCCATCGTTCCCCTTGGATCTGCGCCTGGCCGTCGTAATCAGTGGTGCCCAGTGTGGTTAAAATTACTGTCAGCTTGTAAAGGGGCCCCGCTGGAGTGCAGGGAATCCTGCTTGCCTGTAAACACGTTCCTGCCAATTTGGCGGGTGCCTCTGACGGGTCGGCAGGGGCATCTTTAACGGCAAGCAGGGGTCTTTTAATGAACTTTTAGGGGCCCCTGTTGGCCTGCATGGGCGGACTGCCTGTCTGTAGAGGGTCCCCTATCGGCCTAAAAAGGGCCCCGTCGGCCTCTGAAGGCAGGCGCAGGGCCTTCTTCCAGACCGCAAAGAGGTCCCTTCAGAGGCTGACAGGGCCCTTTATGGGCCAACAGGGGCCCTCCCCAGACAAACAGTGAACTCCCCTACAAGCTAGCAGGGGACCCTAAACGCTCATTCAGGCCTCTCTTCATAGCACACAAAACCCTTTTGTGTATTCAGAGTGCGTTTTTTAGGCTCGTAAACCTTATTTAACGTGTACTATATTCTTATTTCGCTTTGTCTGTTTCGGATAATGTAAGGCGTCCCGCGGACGTCTTACACTACCCAAAAAGCTGGGGCCTGCGGCCCCAGGGAGACCCGCTCGGCCGCCAGGGGGTCCTGCCTGGCCTCCAGGGAAGGGCCATGGCCTCTTTGGCTCCCCTGGGCTACGCCGCTGCGTTGCATTGTTGTAATCCATCACCGGAAAACGTTTATGAACGGATTTTCTTCGATTCACACTAAACCTTGGGATGTTTTCCAAGAGGACTAGATTCGTGCTATGGCTTGTGAAACTAAACCTGCCTCGACTATTCCGATATATTTGAAATGCAATTGTTGAAGTCATTGAGAAATGTTGCAACGCCTTGTTCATGCATGCAGCCGTAATACAAATTATGGTAACAAATCGAGCGTGCTGTCATCGTGAACTTACCTGCGGAACAAAATCACGGCAGTCAAAATTCAGATCGAACCATGGTCCGCATACTGTCAGATTGCAGCGTCCGTAGAAGAGGTCGTTACGTATTTCTCTTATGAGAAGTTGTCGCCGGCAGCTGAGTTGTCCAGGAAGTGGATCTCGTATCTCGTGACCCTCCAGCCCGCTGCGGTCGGCCCGGCCGCAACCGACTCCAGAGGCGAACGAACAGGCGCGCCCGCCAGTCGGTCCGTCTGGTGACGATACACAGTCATCAGTCTGGCCGTCTAGTGGCGAAGTAGGATCGTCAGTCTGTCCGTCGGTTGACGGCATACAGCCGGCGTACAGTCGTCAGTTGGTGCGATCCTGACAGTTCTCTGACGGCCAGCAGACGTCGGTAGACCTGACAATCTGTCAGCAGTCTCTGCCCGGCAGACGCCCCGTCAGATTCTGCAAAACAGACATTCTGTGGAACTCTGCCACACAGACGCTCTGCGGGATTCTGCCTGCTCCGCCGCCCGAAACCCTCGGCGATGGCTCGACCTCGAGTCCGCTCGCTCGATGAACTGATCGTCAACGTCGCCACCATCAATATCGGCGACGCCGAGGCCGACGCCGACGAAGACCTGTTCACGGACGACGACGAGGAGCAGCACGAGGGCGTGGTGGTGATCGTGGACCAACTGGAGGGCCTCGGACGGGCGCAGGAACGGAGCGACAGTCCGCCGGCTCCAACAGAGGCCGGCACTAGAGCCAAGGCGCCCCTCACTCGCAAGGGCTCCAGCCAGAGACGCATTCAGCAGGTGAGGGTCGCAGGATGCAGGGAGCTATAGCGGAATGTCCCTGGCAGCGACTGAAAAAGATCCACTGTCAGCAAGGATCAGGAGCGCAGCCAGGATTTTCTTTAAGGGGGGGGGGGGCTTAATGTGAACTGAAATCACACGAAAACCGTCTGCCGGGAAGGCGATGTGCAATGGTTTTCACAAAAATGCGGGTCTTAGGGGAGGGGGGTGGGCCCCGGCTCCTGCTTGGCTGCGCCTGTGGCAAGGATCGTTCTTCTGAGTTGAAAACCGGATCACAGTCCGGTTATCAAATCGGCTGTCGCCATCGGAGTGTAAGGTTGTTTTTCTTTCTCTCCGCCGCGACTCTATGGCGTGCCCGCTTTCCTTCGGTGTCTGCGTGCGTAGCGGGACTCATCGCTGATGTATTGCTTATTTTGTTTTTCACTGTCGCTAGTCGCTTCCTCCGTCAAGCGAGGTTACAGAAGCACATATGACACCCCTCTTGGTGAAAGACGATATGACGCTAGGCATAAAGTTCATTAGAACGCTGCAAATCAGGATGTTTTTGCGCGAATATTGGCCGCGAAACATTGGGTAATCAGAGCCGTTTTCCTTGCACAAGGGGTGCAAGGCGACAGGGCACTGGACTGCACTGGTTTGGCGCGAGACCTTTCAAACGGCGTTAGTTCCGTTCCAATATGTCGATCCGTTCGGGCTCTGAACGACTGCGAAATGTTGGCGAAGCTCACACAAAGAAACACAACACGAGATGAAAATGTGTGCCAAAATCACGTATCAACTGCAGCTGCGGTGCACTCAATAAGTTCTGAAGTATTTGAGCTGTGACCGTACATCTATTCCCGCAGGGGGATGAATCCACCCCTCCCTGGGTTTTTTGCTTGCCAATTCCAGGGTTTTTAACGCAGCTTCACGAAACTTGGTGACTTTTCCTAGCTATTCTTTCTACGTACTGTGAACAAATGAAAAATTCTATTTTGTTCGGGGTGGGGCCAAGCAATGTTGTTGGGAGGCACTTCAGGCAACTTTTGGTCCTGTTGAGGGTAAAAGGAAAATGACTGCTAAAACCAGCGTTTCTAAGATAGAACTTAAAACTTTATATGGATGTATAGCTAAATAGTTGGGCAACGTGGAAATACTGAAAGTTCCCCTTTTTCATGTGCCTGGCACCGCCTATGTCAACATTATGCAAACCTTTTGATGCTGTTTGTACTTCTTTAGCATAACATGACTAGTAGAAGCCAAAAAAGTGCTTCTGCCTTTTTTGTTCATTCAGTTGTTGAAAAACCAATCCTTCTATTTTTGAAATCCTATGAACGCCTATAAATTTTCTCAAAATTTCAAACATATAGATGAATGGTAAAAAACCCATCCCTAATCTCTCAATTCATGCCAATTTGATCAAAATCGGCCCATAAACAACAGAGTTATAAAAAATCCAAAATGTCCCCAATTTTGATCTTTTTGCCCCCTATATCCACCATTTCTAAAATACTGAGGACTTCTTTTCATAAAAATATCGTTTACGTCATGGCAAATCGATTGCCATTTTTCTTTGCGACAAAATCGGATGTGTAGTTCTCGAGATCTCAGGAGGGGGGGGGGGGCGGATCCGCCCCCTGCCGGGAATTGGCCATACCGCTAGCCCTCCGGGAATAGAATTACGGGATGGTTCATGCGGTTTTTTTGTACAGTTGGCTGGAGAGAAAGAGGACGTGAGCTGTGGAGTGATAGGGTTTTCCGTAAAATATCCGGCGACTGGAAGGCATGCCGGCCTGAAAAGAACAATTTCATGAAGAGCCAATTTCTCGCACGCTCAGTTTCATTGAAAATGTAGCGGCCACGGATCCCGGATACGGAAAAACTGGGTCTACGCCTCAGGATCGGACACGACGACGCTGTTACCGCGTCGCGGGAATGGTACGGTGTTACCGCTACCTCGGTTATCGTTGCCGTGCATGTGACGCTTCTCGCGGCGTTGCCAGGCCAACGGACGGTGCCGTCTCCCACCCAGCGAGCCCGGTCGATATCAGTGAGAAAGGCGTGCGGAAGCGTCTGGTCACGTTCAGCCATCCCATGCTCAGCAACCACCAGACCAGTCCGGCTGATCTTTGCCTGCAGATAGTCAGCGTAAATGGCGCTGGGATCTAGGCCTACAACGGTACACCCTATCCTTTTCGGACTGGTCCGTAATCAAGTCACGTGAGACGCTCAGTATTCGTTTCCTCCGGTCTGCGTGAAGGTCGGCCCTGGTATCCACTCGGCAACGGTCTGACCGCACTGTGCCCGGTTACAGATTCGGATCCGCGGCAAGACGGTGTGGGAGGTACGCCTGACCGACCCGGCTCACAGCACCGACCCAGAGAGGGCGCTCGGCATCGGCCTGTTCATTGCCTCGGACGCGAACCGCCAGCACCTGGTCTACAAGGTCGACTCCCTGGTCAGCTCCGCCCAGCTCCAGCTCAGGTCAGGTTCAGCCGGGTCAGGCCGGGTCGCGTCACGAGTCTGCCGTTTCACAGTTGGTTCATGTCAAGATTACGGCACCCTTGTCTGTGATACTTCAGATTCACGTCACGTCGTTACTTCAGATTCACGTCACGTCACGCTCAACGCAGGGTATCATAGGTAGCCAGTAAAGGGATGATACAGATACCGGTGATACTGTACTACCGAGTAACGTTAGTGGTGAGCCTTAGTGATGTTAGGTATCGTAGTAGATGGTGCTTCCCAACTGACTGTTCCGGTCAGATGTCAATTGATCCGCAGTTCAGCCCCCCCATGTCCAGGAAATTGCTCACTTTCTGCCATGCTTATGTAGCCAAAAACGCCAGAACGGGCGAAAGGGGGTAACGGTTACGGCTTGACTATCTGATCGTGAATGAGCAACGCTACTTTAACGCATTCTTGGGACCCCGAAAGGCCAAGGTCACCAAGACTTATTGCACAATACTGATTGCTGTGATATTGATTACTCTCATACCCAGGGTTGCATTCTGGGGCAAACTAATTAGGGCAATTTTTTGCCTACGGATTTTTTTGTGTTCGTTATCTATGACCAGAACAGTAATCACCCCCTGCCCGTTGTGTGGTTTGATGATTTGTTGGCTGCGCTATATTTGCTGGGGATCACAAACGCTGCGATAGCTGCCACATCGTTTGAAGAACAAGGCGCCAGATTAGAACAAGAGAATGAGATATATTGAACAAGAGCTAGGTTTCCAGCGCCTTGTTCTATTCCTGCCAGCAGTTTCCAGCGCAGACGGCGTCAGGATGGCCTCTGACCGTTGACAGCTCTCTGCGTGCCCGCAGGGCCCGTGTCAGGCCTTTTACCTCTCCCTGGGTCTCCGCAGGGCCCGTGGCGGACCTTTGACCGTTCCGTGGGTCTCTGCAGGGCCCGGGACCGGCTGCTGGAGGTGAACGGCTTGCCGGTGTCTGGCTGGACACAACCGGCACTTGCCTCCTTCTTTCTCTCGATACCGCTGGCGCCCACGCGTACGCCTGACGACCGCAGCGCCCCTCGCGGTGGCTTTTGGCAGCCGTTCTCGCTGGTGAGCGTTGCCTGTGCGCCGGATCAACGTCAGTCCTGAGAAGCGTGACTGTCCGGGACTGTGGTGCAATCCTGACAAATGCCTTTTAAGGGCTGCTTGACGGCTCGCAGATCAGTCAGCACATCTCATCCTTTTTGATTTCGTCACATATCCTCACATGATTTCGCAACTGGACCATGATTGCTTGCCGCCGTGCAAGAAGCTGGAAACTATCGACAATTATTGGTGCGGCTAGAAACGGACTGAGGCGAGTCCTATGCACAAGCGTGGGAGCCATGGAACCAGTGGGGCTTCAGTCCCCGACTTTTTTTGAAATTTAACATTGGCTCTGTGGATGTTGACTGGAAAGAATGACCCAGAATCCCTCTCCCCCCATCTGAAGAAGAGTTCCCGTGCCCCTGGTTCCATCCATTCAGTAATGATGGTGTAGGGCTAAATCACATGGTTTTATCGTTGCACCAGCGACGCCAAAAGAGCAGACGCATTCACCTCTGACCCGGCTCCGCCTCGTTTCGATCCTGCAGCTGGTGGAGAGGACGCCCCGACCGGGCAGCACTGCCGAGGCCAAGACGCCCACCACCCGCCTGCTGCGCGCCCATCTGTCCTACCAGGCGAGCAGAAAGCGTGAGTCAGCAGCTCTCCCGCCTCCGGAGTCCCCTTGCGCGCGCACGGAGGGGTGACGCCGGCATATTGGCACTATACATACCGTGTTGTGTAATCACACGCACTACCTCTGACGTCCAATGCACTTCCCTGAATATGAAGAGTATGCCGTCTATCACATGAAGCTGTAGCACCACCATAGGTGGGCACTGGTTCGTTACTCCGTTACCCCGTTACTAACGAAGTTACTTTTTTTAGTAACGGAGTAACGGACCCGTTACTTTTATTTTACTGTAACGGACTGAGTAACGGAAGTTACTTTTGTGGTCCGTTACTCCGTTACTTTCTGGTCCGTTACTCCGTTACTCCGTTACTCCGTTACTTTTTAAACTCCTTACAGACACCGCTCGGCTTTATTTGCATCGGCACACCCATTGGCTACTTGAATAGCCAACACCCAATAGCGTGCGGCGATACAAGCGCGGCTGGGCGCGCACTCAGCTGACAATCGCGGAGTCGACTTGTTGACAATATTCGTCAGCTGGTAAACGTTGACGGCAAGCTGGCGGCAATGGTTTAGTATAAAGGCCAGCTGACTTTGGTGTCTTTTGGGACAAAAGTATTGAATTATGCGTAAGTTTGATATGACTTAAAATGATAAATTAACCAGTCGTCATTTTTCAGGCTAAAAAATATCAAAGGTATTGTCATTGATACTGGAACAGCCAGCTGAAGGCAGTTTTCAATGTTGTCTCAAGTCAGTCACGGATTGCTTACCACCGCCACACGGTTCCCCGCCAAGATCACTCAAGGCTGTTGAGCACATGATTACTGCCGCCATGGCCTTGGATCTGTGATGTCCGTGGGGCGATGGAGTGGTGATTGATTCTTGACTGGCCTGAAATTTTAACTACCTGACACCAAAATGTCCCATGAAGGCGTCTTTACGCCGCCACTGGAGGTCGAAAACCTTGACTCCGAGTCCGACGGTGCCTCAGCTTCGGAGGCAGAGGACGAGCCCGGTCTGGGTCACCCATGGCAACATCTAGAAACGTACTTTGAGTTTAAGGAGGAGGGGAAAAACGTCATTTTTACGTATGTCCTGTGCCGACCGAAAGAGGTTATAATCAAGGGTCACAAGAGTAGCCTTTCAAACTAAAGGCACATATCAAGAGGAAACATTATTTACGGTATTTGCAGGTGAGAACAGAATGTGCACAATAAGTTGTCAGTAGTGAAGCATAATTATGAAGCTTGTCGACTATTGCTTGGACTATTTGCCTTAACCATATTCTCTGCAGGCAGTGAAATTCACATTACCCTGGGGGGGGGGGGCAGATCTGCGGTAATCTACCTTTCGGCCGACGCTTACGCGTAATTTTTGGAGACGCGGAAGTGGCAACACAAGTTGTGTGAACAATTTAGCCCATTCAGGTATTTTTCTAAGCACTGGCCCCTACTCGATATGTAAACTGACTTGGTTAGGTAACTCTTGAATTTTGATTCAGTTGACACATGTTTGCCTTCAGCCGATACGAGCTAACCAAACCAAAAAACAGGCAAAGTGAACCTAACAAAAAATTAGTTTTACATGCCCATCTAGGGCAATCCCTGCAACCATACAGTAGGTTTTAGATTAGGTTAGGTTAAATCATTTTTAACTTGGAGGACAGGCTACATTGTCCATGCGATTCGAGTTACCACTCCTGCGTTCCCGAAAAAAATATCAACTGGCCGAAAGGCCTTTCGGCTGACACATTATTTTTTGTAGACGCAGAAGTGAGGACCCAAACTCAAACATGATATGAGCCGTTGCCACTTTTGCACCTTCGAAAAATATGCATTGGCCGAAAGGTGAAGATTACCAGTTCTGCCCCCTCCCCTCCCCGCCCTTCCAGAGATCTCGAGATGCATTCGTCCAGTGTTGATAGGATGAATGCCATTTAATATGTTTCAACGAGATCTCCAATTCTGGGCCCCAAAAATTCAAAAATGGAGAAAATAGGGCGTGGGGGCAAACAAACTCTAAAATTTCGGGATTTTTGAAAGGTCACTGCGGCCGTGTTTACCAACCAATTTTCATGGGAATAACACGGTTCAGCTTGGAATGTCCAAGTCTTTTATATACCGAAAGCTGAAATTTAAAACGGAAAACCATAGGCGGTTCCAGGGAGGGCAAGAAGGGTGATTTTTCAGATAAGAAATTTCCTTTGTTTTTGTTTGTTTTGGGTGATATAAACATCATATGTACAACTAGCAAGCCAGTTTAAGTTTATATGTAGCGCAGAGGTGGATCCAGGTAAACAAAATTGGGAGGGCACCATAAGCACAATAGTGTGCTCCCCCATTTTTTCAGTACCTGGGTGTGTGTTCGCCTGAAAATGCGTGTGCATACGCATTGCTTAGGATGTGTATGACTATATAAATGAGTCAGTGATCTTTATTTCTACTCAGAAGGTCACGATAGTGAACCGCACAACTCTGCAGCTTCACGCACAGCACATTACGGCCGAAAACGGGGGCTTGGAACCGCCTCTGCGGGACCGATTTTTTTTTAAATGTTGACAAAACACTTGTGTATCAATTCCGTGAAATGCCAGAAAATCTTGTGGCGCTGCGGCAAACAGTGTGGGAGCGACAAGCAAAAAGACACGGGTAGCAGAATCTGCCCCCCCCCCACAGGGAACAGGGTTAAATGAAGTGTTTTTAACCCGTCTCCGGCCGGGCTCAGAATGCCCTTTGCCCGGCCGGAGGGAGAGCGCGGATTTCCGCACCTCCCAGGATCTCGGCTTCCATATATCGCACGGAAAAAGGAAAACACCGGCGGAAAGGTTTTGTCAAACCAAGACGAAAACATTCAAGAGTTTTGACCTCAGGTCAATTATGAGGCTACCAGACGCCATGAAAGGTCAAAACACGTCCTTGGAGTTAGGTAAATAGACACAATACCTTGTCCCTGAAAAGCTGAACTTAAGCGACATGTACCGAACCGTAAGACAATAGCGAGTTCATTGATATCAATTTTGGCCTTTCATAGGGGTCAGGTCAGGTCACGTCATCGTTCCAAAATGTTCCACTTGTGAACGGCTAACATCCTCCGTTGCATCTTACTTATGACCATGTTTTTATTGCTAATTTGTCTTTTCAAGGGTGCTGAAGAGGTACTAAAGCACCTTTTCTTAGTCTTTTATTTCACAATAATAAAATCCATATCAGTCATGTTTTTTTTAGTCCTTCGTCGTTTGGTATTAAAAAAACGTCAGGGGTATCAGGAATCTTACCTCCACGCACGCGCTCTTACACAAACTAATACACACACATAATTTCAAAACAAAACAAGAAGTTCGCGAGACCGAAACGAGCTCTGAACGGAGACCATTATGTTCAGGGCGGATACTTCGAGAGGCATTGTTGATCAAACCCAGTCGATAGATGTCCGCTGTTTGTCGCATTTTGCATGCGTCCGCTCCAGCGCCCGTTGTTCCCGCTCCGTCGGCGCCGCGGGCAATGAACGGGAATTCGTTGGTTTGAACATTGTGGCTAACACAGTGGTAGAATACCCGCCGCGGCTGTTGTCCCGGCGCCGCCGACTCTACAACGGCTGGTGAGGGCAGTGGGCAGCTAGCGGAGTGTTTTGGGTAAGCGCTTTTTGTTTCTTCCCTTTGTATATGGAATGCGTTTTACAGCCACAAAGCAGCATAAAAGACTTAAAACCCACGTTCGCTTGGTTTTCACTGCATTTAAAAAAGTAACGGAATAACGGAGTAACGGTAACTTCCGTTACTTTTTAAGGCAGAGTAACGGAGTAACGAGTAACGGACTGGCTTTTTTGAGTAACGGAGTAACGAGTAACGAAGTTACATTTTTTAGTAACGATGCCCACCTATGAGCACCACAGGTCTCCATAAATTGGGACTGATGTCAGAAAATGTCATTTACCACCTGCATGGTATCCAGGGTAAGAGTAAAAGTAAGACAGTTGCTTACTGAGATTATTTTCCTCCGAGCGACCATTAACTGGGCTTTGGTGGGCAAATTCTTCGTGCTTTGCTGCTTCAGCATAACTGGGATCTGTGGGAGAGGGTACATATGTATAAATATACAAGAAAAAAGTCGAATACGAACACCGTATGGCCGCAACCAAGCCCAGTGGATATTAATCTGCTGAATGAAATGCTGCTAACAATGACAGCTGAGCCGTTTGATGACTGTCGATGGTTGCGTCACTGTTGTTGGCAGAGGTCATCTTCTCCGAAGTCACAACACGGCATGCTGCCGACATTGGTCTCGTCTTCAAGCGCCAGCTGAACGTACGGATCCGTCACGTGACCTCGGGCAGCTGGCTGGCCGTGACGTCACTGCTGGCGGGCCGCAGTCGGCTGTGCACCAGAGAGAACGAAGGTGAGGACGTGTGAGCCTCCACAGGAGACAGTAGGGAGCGCAGCTGCGCGACGCGTGGTGCTGTGTCTGTAGGAGACACTGCTATGATGCTGCGCCGGCAGGAGACACTGCTGTTTTGCTGTACCGGCAGGAGACACTGTTGTGTGGCTGTGCTGACGGGAGACGCTGCTGTATAGCTGTGCCGGCAGGGGACGCCGCTGTGTGCTGCGTGATGTTACTGTGCCGACAGGGGGCACCTCTGTGTTGCTGAGCCGGCAGGAAACACTGCTGTGTTGCTGTGCCGGTAGGAGACGCTGCCGTGTTCCGGATGTACGAGTACCGGACGGACGATCCGTTTTCGGTGCCGGTCTGTCTGCTGGAGACGGCCGGCGGCGAGTTCGTCAGCAGCGCCGGAAACCCCGCGCCCGCCGTCTCGGCAAGTGGCTTCCGACCAATCTTGTTAGCAGGTGCCCTCACGTGGGTGGCCGTGTGACTGATGGAATCCTGTCGGAAGGCGGACGCCTCTGCTTCGCC
Source organism: Capitulum mitella (assembly GCA_030062745.1). NCBI lineage: Eukaryota > Metazoa > Arthropoda > Thecostraca > Pollicipedomorpha > Pollicipedidae > Capitulum > Capitulum mitella. The sequence continues at coordinate 20,689,483 of CP099844.1, read as the reverse complement.
AGTGTCATTTGGTGTTACCGGAAGCGCTGCTGGTGCTGGATTATGGGCCATATTAAATTTCGGCACGGACTGACAGTCGTGATTTGATTCTGAAATCGCTGGTAAAGACATTTCTGCAAGAATCGAATTCTCCCGCGTCGCTGGCTCGCTGACGCCGGAGAGGAACCATTCAGACCGGGGCTTAGTCTTGACAGTGCCCCTTCGAACCCAAACGACCTATGTTACATTTTCCCAATACATTTCCTGCGTTTCCTGAAACCCCGGCGGCGCAGGAACGCACATGAACGACTGCGCTGTGAGTGTGCCAGGCTTTGCGCTTGTCGGAGAAAGTTGAAGCAGCGCTTGAAGGATAACGATCTCCGAGTCTGTCCGCTGTTTTCATGTGAATGTACGGATAGCCGTCTGACGCTATACGTCATGAGGATGAGAGATACCATTTTGTTGTAAAGTTGCCCAGAAAACCTAGCTGTCGCCTTAATCGACACGTTCTGCTTGACTGCGGTACCACAGACACGCGAGTATCATGAAGGGTCAAGTTGCAATGATCTCTCACTGCTATCACCATTTTCACAGAAGGGCCTGGGCCAGAGCGTTGCCGACCAAGTTACAGTATGCGACGCCAGGTGTCTCTTGCGTCGGCCGGCGGGAGGCTCCGGTGGCGTGACCTTCGAGACCATCAAAGGTAATCTCTGCCGCAGGCGGGCTCAGGCGCCTTCCTCATTAAGCTCGCGCCCCGCCCAGTTCTCCAGTCGGGTGGAGATCACATCAGACCATCGGCTGCCGCTGGCAGAAAGGTCACCGCCGTCGCGTCCTCACTAGTCCTCAATCGGCGGGCGAAGTCCCGTGAGTCCCGTTTCCACTCGCGTCCACCCGGCGGGAGTGACCCACGTCGCCCAGCCGATCCAGACCTGGAGTGCCGCTGTGGACCTCTCACCGGTGTCATCCAGCGCGTAACCGCTGCTGCCGTCTCTGCAGCCGGCCACACCGGCCACTACCTGAGCGTGGAGGGCCGCACCGTCTACATCCGGCCATCAGCACCCGGACAGGAGGCAGTCTTCTACATCGCAGAGGTGACAGAGGGTGGCGACTGAGCGGCCGCCATCCAAGGCCCAGAAACTTCACACTGCCCGGCGGACAGGTGAACAGCGGGCCAAAACAATGCCTAACACAGCGGGAAATCAATACTCGTCGGTACTCGAGAAATCGATCCTGGCTTTTTGCGGAAAAGAAATGCTGATCAACTCTTATCGGTTAGGGTCGGAAGCGTACGTGTATGCTTGAGAGCACTAATAAAACACCACTATGAACACTCGAAGAAGAGGCACCTACGTGGCGCACTGCGACTTCAATTGAAAAGCATTTGCGTGTTTGCTTCCACATCGTCATCCAAATGCGAATCGCGTTATTTTCATCCAGAAACCATGGATGTCGCACAATAGGGGAAATGAAACAGAACAGGCACTAGTGCGTCATTCTCAACTCTTCCCAAACCCGTCGTTTTTCGGCCAGTCTCTTCAGCGTGCATCTTCTCCGAGCAACACGTCTCCACGTCCCGTCTGAGTCACGAGCAGCTCGGTACAGGAGTTTTATTTACACATGGTCCAACGGATATCATTGAGATTTGACACATTTCGTCCAGCCAGCGCCAGACGGGCCAGACCAAAGCAGAATTGCACAACATGCAACAGCCTGGCGCCGACCGACGCAACACGTACACGACACGCCGACATTAAAATATAAATAACTACAAATGAATGAGAAACTACCGATACTATGTAATACGAAATGTGTGAGTGGGGATGCAGCATCAACACAACTCTAACAGGACGAGCCGGCGACCGGCGCAGGTCAGCCCGAGACTCGTCACGACTATGGAGCCGCGCGCCGGCCGGCGGCGGCCGGCAGCGGCGACAGGGCGCGCTCGGTCCGCAAAACAGAGCGCCTGCTGCAGAGAGGGCGGTGGCAGCCAGCGCCGGTCGAGGTACACTCCGGGTGTCCTCTGGGAGTCGGCGGCGGCCAACGGCCGCGGCCCGGCCGCCGCAGTCCGGCCGCACGGACGGCCGTCCAGCGACCGCCGCCGTCACGACCGGCGGCCGCGCGCGCAGATTCGGAGCTGGGGTTCGTCCAGAGGAGGGCTGCAGCCGGCCGCGCTCTCAGAGATTCGCAGCTGACGGCGGCACCGGAACCGGCGGCGCCGCTCACAGCTTCTCCTTCGACGGGATCCAGATGCGGTTGGTGCCCTGCTCGCGGATGATGTCCTTGATCTTCTCGTACACCTCCTCCGGAGTGTCGGCCGACACGATGGCTGAGGAGCGCCCATCGGTTAGCGCGAGGCGATTTGAACAGCATGGCGCACAGCAATTATCACACCACGTCCGGCAGGTCACAGAACTCGCCAAATGTCGTCCCACAGAGATTGCGCAACAAGGACCTGAGCAATACCGATGCAAATACGATATGATGTGATGAGCACCGTGCATAACGCGTAGCACACTATTTTAGTATGAGACCCACACATTGCTTGGCACAGGCATTTACAGCCATGATGAACTTACCCGTGAAGTACTCGCCAAACTCGGCCTCCAGTTTTTGACACTTTTCTAACGACTTTTTGGCTTGCTCCTCCGATAACCGCTTATTCCATTCCCTGAAACAATGCAGCACGTGGGTGAGAACACACGTGAGAACACACCTGCGTGATTTTGTTCTTCTACGCCAGAGATGGCATCAACAGACCAGAGGAAATGGAAAAGCGTGGCCTCAGTTCCACACCGGCCTGAAGCAGAGCACCCCGCCATCCTCTGCCAGCCCGGTACCACAAACAGCGACACATGTTAACAGAAGGGCCCCGGTCCTCACGGGAAGCCGCACATATTTGCACCAGGAATTCAAAACACACGTGACCAAAGGCGTTGGCCTCAAACGGACCACCACCGTTCCGCTGCGACTCCCCCCAGGCGGCCCTCACATGATCTGCTCGACGGAGCGGGGTCGGATGAAGATGGCGATCGGGTACAGCTGCGCCGCGTGCAGCCGCCTGATGGCGTTACCGCTCACGTCCAGGATACAGTGCTTCCTTTGCTGAAAACCGACCGACAGTCATGCGCGGAAGCACCACGAAGTGCGAGACAGACCAGAATACAGCCGACACACGAGCTAGGTTAACAAAATAGCATGGACGACACGTACGAGGTTCCGCAGAAATGCCGCAAATATCACACGGCGCTGGTTTCCGACCCACACACAAGAGACGAACAAACGGGTCGGCTGGGGTCGGGCAGTGTCCTGTTACCCTGGCCACCGCCCGGGCCGAGCAGTGCGTCGTGCACACAGCTCCAGCACTCCTGACGACCACCCAGACCGTCGCTGACGGAACAACCGTAAAGCCTCTAGCGCTGGTGAATGCGCTCCGACCGGCCGCGGTCTTATAACGTCAGAGCCCCTAGCGCCGTTATAACAGACCAGATGACGCCTCACTATAAGACTCCAATCGGCGCCTCCCAGCCCAGAAGCGAGCATTCCAGCCACCCGGCGCCCCCTCTCCTCTCCCCGGCAGCGGTTACCTTCCCACGCCGACGTCACGCCGCCGGCCTGTGCCGCCGCCACCCACCTCTTCGGCCACCTGGCGCACGCTGGCCAGGCTGGTGCCGTACAGGTTGTCGTTGTACTGGCCGGCCTCAATGAACAGGTGGTTCTGGATGTCGCGCTCCATCTGTTCGCGCGACGCCACGAAGTGGTAGTCGCGGCTGTCCATCTCGTTGTCGCGGCAGGAGCGGGTCGTGTCTGCAGAGCGGGCGAGGCCGGTCACGGCGGGAGGGGCGCATGCGGCGGTACGAGAGCGGCCTCTCGCAGCGTCGCCTCGCGCAGCCGCCGCTCCCAAAACACAGCGACTCCGCAGCGTCCCAGCAGCCGAGCGAACGGATCGAGGGCGGGGAGGAAGGAGACGGCCAGGGAGGGAGGGAGGGGGAGAGGGAGAGAGAGAGAGAGAGAGAGAGAGAGAGAGAGAGAGAGAGAGAGAGAGAGAGAGAGAGAGAGAGAGAGAGAGAGAGAGAGAGAGAGAGAGAGAGAGACGTCCGAACCGTTGCTCCGCGCATTTCATTTAAACAGCGAAGAAGTTTTCCGGAAGCTTAGTTGTACAGGTTTAGGTCAGGCATGACCAGACCACGCCCGGACTAGCAGTGCGGACGACGGCAGAGCCGCGACGGCCGTCACTGTGGCGGTCCGGGCCGGGCCGGGCCGGGCCGGGCCGGACCGCTCTCCACAACAGCTCGCCGCCGCTCTGCCCTCCGTTCCGGTCCGGCCCGAGCCAGCCTCTGTGATCGATACTCACAGAGCCGCACGTACGGCGGCCGGCAGCGGGGGCCCCCACGGCGGCCGGGGAGCAGCGATGGCGGGGAGACGTCTCAAGAACGGTTCACCGCCGGCTCAAAACACGCCTCACAGACACCTCGGAAGAACCACAACCGACAGCTCAACAGGCCGACCGCCGTCGCCGGGGCCGCCGACGGCCGACGGGACGGCCCCGGCGGCCAGTACCCGCGGCTCACTCACGCGGCACGCAGCTGCCGAAGTCGTCCGGGTACTGCGAGATCAGGTCGTCGTTGATGCGGTCCTTGAGCGGGCCGAGGATGATGACCGGTCGACAGTAGCTGACCTCCACGTGCTGGACGGGCTCGTACGAGAGTACCGTCTCCTCCGGCAGGCTGCGGTCGTCGCCCTCCGAGGCGTTCGTCACCGAGTCTGCCGGCCGGACAACGGCGTCAGAACAGGGGCGGTCGTCACGGAGGACGGCGGCCGGGGAAACGGCACCACACTCCCTCCACTGGGGAACAACCAGCAGCAGATACAGGATTCTGGGCATGCAGGGAGGCAGTGCAAATAGAGGGAAAGGGGAGGGGACGGAACTTCCGGAGTCCGCAATTCCCCATAGACTGTTTTTCTATCCGTAAAGATATCTGAACAGGCTCCTGCCCGTGATCTTCCTGGATCCACGACTGACCATTTGTCTTAAATTAATAAACAACGGCGCAGATAACCCCGGTAACTGTCATTAAGCAAAAAATGACACTATTCGCCATGGCGGTGGCCAGCACGGCAGTGCGATGTCCCGAGATTGTCGCAGAGCGTTAAGCAGTTTGACCGCACAACAGAGAACTGGCATACATCGCACGCACCATCAGTCGCGTGGCAAAGTGTGGGGAGGCCACTCTGCGCGCAAATGCCGTCAACCCCGGATAAATGACGATGGGGAGCGGTAATCAATTACAGAACTGAGCTCATCTCGTTCCATTACCGCCCATCACGTCCTCCCGACAATGATCCCAGCGAAACGGCGGGCCACAGCGGACCGTCGCCGAGACACCAATCAGCCTGTCCTGGTATGTCGGGTATTGACGGGTGCTCAGCACTGTTTGTCCCGTTATTGACGCGTGCTCCGGTCGGCGGCGGCATTCGCTACGGTCGTGGCGCGGCGGATCAATGGTTTCTGCAATAAACGCCCGGCGGCGGATAATGCAGATGAGCCGGCCTGCCGGGATTGGCCCGTTACGGGCGGCGGCCCGCGTCGAACGACCGTCAAACGGCTCCGAGTGGTCGCACACGGCACGGCCCAGGCCGCAATAACCCGGCATGGAATGGCCGTGACTGGCACGGACAGTGAGTACGGGCACGGCCCACACTGCGACGTCAGGTAATCCTGACGCTCCGTTTAAAATCCACTGAAATTAACCTTCCAGTCATGCATCGGCAGTGGCTTCCAATGACGCCTTGGTTTTGAATATAATCGGTGAGATCCTAGGAATCACTTACTCCGCGAACCCGCGAACAATAAACAGATTGTGACCGTAAGCTTCGGAAAATTTCAGGCGGATGTTGGCGTCTTCATCCATTAGATTCCTGATATATGGAGGTGTGACGTCCCCTAACGTCGTAGTGTGCCTTTGAAGGTTCGAGCAAGGCAAGTGCACCATCATTACCAAACTGTGACACGCCCCGCCAATCCTGGGTTCATCGCTACACCTTCAATGGCTATCCAGATCATGGAGAGGTCCCAGGCTGAAAGCAGCTGGGCCGGCGCAGTGACCCCCCCCCCCCCTCCATCACCACACTGACCCGACCGCCCCGAGCCGCCGCACCCGTCACGAACAGTGCCGGTCACCTACCCAGGGTCCACCAGTCCATCCTTATCTCAGTCACACCATCTGGATGCTCCCCAGCTCTTTCCCAGACAAGTTCACTGCATTCGGCCGTGTTGATCATTTAGCGATGGAATTAATTCTAGCCCAGGCACCATGTAGCATTTCATCGGCAGTGAAAGCTATCGAACGGCGCCATGCCATGAGGACTAGTACGAAGGAAATTGAAAAATGGCCTGGTCGTCAAGCTGAAACTGCACAGTAACTTTCCGATATGTCCGCTCGACTGCCGAGGCACAAACAGGGTGGCATAAATCACAAAGACGCGCTGCAAAATTTCAGGATCTCTCGGGCCGGCAGCGATGCGCCAGACCGACGACCGAACACCAGGGCGAGCACCAAACTGCAGCGTGATTTGGTGCTCGGGGACCGAAGCCTCACAGTCGAGGCTGACGACTGTGTGAGGGGTGGCGGCCAATCGCCGGCAGCTCAGACGACGGAACCGAACACGGCAGCCGCGGCTTTAACGGCGGAGCCCACAGAAACCTGCCAATGCCGGGCATGGCAGAGCGGTACCAGCAGTGGGACAGGACTGTACCGGACGTAGCGGGGTGGTACCAGACGTCGAACAGGGCAGTACCGGGAGTGGGCGAAGACAGTACCGGAGGAGCATCAGCACAGTACCGGCCGTGCGCCAGGACAGAGGGACACTTGGTTCGGCACAGTACCGGAGGCGGAGGAGGACGGTACCGGAGGTGGCTGAGCGGTAGCTGGAGGTGGAGCGGGTCCGGCGGCGGGACAGCAGCCGCTGCGGCAGGTCGGGCAGCAGCCGGAGCAGGGAGCCGACGGAGCCGGAGCGGCGCGCCAGGCCCGGCAGGCCGCGGTCCGGCAGCAGCGGCACGGACGGACCGCGCAAACGGTGTCGGCCCGGCCGGCCGGCGGCCTCTGCCCGGCACCGGCACACCGTCACAACAGGCAGCACACACACAGACAGACGGGCGGCCGGAGCGGGACAGACGGTCAGGCACCGTGACCTGAGGTCAGGAAAAGACGAGCCTACTCAAACAGATATCGTATATCATTGAGCCATGTGAGCGATGCAGCCATCAATAACAAAAATGATCCGTCATGTAATTGCCCATCAGGCCCATTACTGCTGAATAAAACGACACATCATGTCACGCGTTCATCGGCTGCAATTGCCCAGGGATTTCGAGGAGTCCTCAACTTAATGTCTGCACTGAGAACTGTTTTACGGAATTACTGACGACGTTTTTACAGTTATCGTTGGCATGCCCATCATTATGCTCATGACAATTGGGTACTCAATACTTCGACAGGCATAAGTTCGTTGCATAAGCGCACAATGCACGAGTAAAACAGCAACAGTCGTGCCAGCTTCGACATCCTGAAAACACCGCCACGCGGCCGCGGACAGTACCGCAGCCAGTATTTTCCACGCGGACCTCGTCGGCTGACCAATGGGTGTCCAAATATACTGAAGATAAACGCTACAAACGGGCGCTCAGGTCATGCAATGCTCACTGTGCTCCCCGGCGTGGTGCGGCAATAAGACGCTGACGAAAGGCGTCCACTGGTGTGACACGGGACTCGGGACCCCGACCACAGCATGATACGACTCGAGCTGAACGGCGCCACGCCCGGTTCCAGTCCGTCCTGGTCACTCCCTCAGGCGGGCGGGTGACGTCAGCCGACTTTTACAGAGCCCTCCCTGGGCACGATCCTCCGCCTCCGAGAGGCACAATTCGTTATCAGGCGCCGTCCCGGGAGTCGTTCCATTGCGTTGGCTGCGGGAACTAGCACGCTAGCAAAATCCCGCTGAATATAAAGACATCTTCATTCGGACCATCCCGCAACAGCCGGGGACCGCAGCGGTCATCTGGGACTAAAGGAAAACTGAAAGTGGTACGGACGGCTGGAGACCAGCACTGACATAAACGCAATTCGTGGCTGCGATTATGAGTTTCGCTCTGCGTACATACCACCTGGTCGACACAAAATTGCTGACATACAGACGACAAGAAGTCCTACGCTTCTGTTCATCATCTTTAAGGACAAGTGTGAAACAGATCTGCAGCGACAAAATTTTTTAGCGGCCGATAACCATAGCTTGAACGGGATTCAAAGGATGAAAAGATTTTAGGCGACAACGGCATCGAGCACCGGCAACAGCAGGACAATGTACGACATCACCAATACACATGCGACAATGTCGCCTTACAACTGGATATAACCTGTTCGTATCAAAAAATGCTGGGACCAGTGAGAAGTATTCTGCGTAGTTCAATACTGCTTTGCATAAAGAAGAAAAAAGACCATCAAGGGAGTGATACGGGCCAGTAAACACGGACAAAATCGCACTGGTGTGATAAGGTCGATCAACCGATCAATCGGTCAATCAAAACGTTCCTTACGTGCTTTACCGCCAACACAGCTCTCAGTCCAAAGTTGCAAAAGACATGCGCCCGGTTCGGCCTTCACTCTCCGTGCGGTCACGTGTCTGTGACGTCACCGACGCAGTTTGTCCACTCACGTTCATTGTCGGAGCCGTCGTCCGACTTCACGTCCTCCTTCGACTTCATGAACGGAAACTTCCGCGAAAACGAAAAGTTCTTCTTTTTCCGGTCCAGGGTCGACTGAAGCCAGACAGGACACATCAGTGACGGCAAATATGGTGTCGCCAACAAGCACTGCACGGCAACGTCACAACCTGAGTGCCCAGATCGGCAAGAGAGAGTACATTCCGTTGAACAGCCCACAGAATTTCCAGACGTAGGCACCGCTACACAGTCACAGTGCTGTAAACAGTCGCCCGAGCTGAGTCAAATGATGCATTCCTCCCACCAGTGACAGACGACCTGCCATCCGTACCGCAGCGGGAGATCAAAGCGTTTAAAGGCAACGGTGAGACCCTGCACCTGCGCTGCAGAGCAGACCGGAAGACCACGGTACGTTAACACAACTCCGAACCCGCATGATTACATTGGAAGTTCGAGTTCTGAAACTCACGGTTTGGTGCCCAGGGGCCAGACAATCACTGTTACTGGCGAAATAAAAACAACACCTCCGGCGAGGCAGGCCAGCGAGCCGTCACCTGAACACCAGCGGCAGCAATACGCAGAAACCGGCCCGTCCTGCTCTTCCCAACATGAAGTGCGTTCAACTATGGTGAACGGTGACTCGCTGCACCCGTTCTTCCCTACCACGAGTCATTTCCGGTTTTTACTGAGCCTGTTATTACGCATCCGCCTCATTGTTTATACTGTACTCATTCATTCATACTACATACAAATTCATTTATACTCATTAATATCATTGACATACTTTACTTAATGCAACAAGAGCACTTTATCAACACAACACAACACAACACTTGATAAACATTCCTCCTCAACGCCCTGCAACGAAACTCCCAGCATTCAAAGCAGTGCTCGATACAGTCTTCCCCCGCAGTGGTCCCCGCCGCTCGACGACGACGAGGACGAGGACGAGCCGCCGCCGGGCAGCCCACTCTATGAGGCTCACCATGTCCGTGGCACGGCCGTGGAAGGCCACGGTGCGGCCGCGCGCGCGCTGCTTGCGCTCCCAGCGGCCGCGTGACGGGATGATGCCGGTGGCCAGCGGCTGGCCCTGAGGCGTCAGCCGCTTGGCCTGCCACCACTGGTCGTCGCTGGCGTTGGTCACGTGCAGGATGTCGCCGAACGAGAAGGGCAGGCCGCGCGACGGCAGACCGTCGTCCAGCCGAGGGTCGTAGTCGAACAACGCCCTGCCCAGAGGCCAGGTCAGGTGAGGTCAGGCCAGAGGGCACACAGCTCCCGGGCGGCCGGCCGTGAACCATCGCATGGCTCCGTGATGACGTTACGCCGATCCCGCAGCAAAACGGTGGCTTGGCAGCTGGGTCGTGCCAGTACTGGTCAGTCGCTACCGTCCGAACCCAGCGACCTCCCAGTCCGACCCGGCTATTTCGCTTCAGAAAAGTTTGTGATGTCTGCCAGCCACAGCGCCGATGTGACCGTGCAGATTCATACGCATTGCATCAAAGTTTGCGCAGCGAAAAAAACATCAGGCGTCTTGGACTTACAGAGGCCTACCGACCAAAGACAGTTTCCACTAACACATTTGGCGTGCCAAGAATACAGTCGATTCAGCAAGAACAAAGTTATGGTGGTCGAAGGACTCTCCATGGTCCAAGGACTTTCCTGTCGTAAAGCGCTGGTAAACACGCACCTGACGTAGAGGGAACGTTTCTGGGTGGTGCGCAGCGTCCCCGACATCATCTGCTGCTTGATCTCGTGTATCTTGGCCTCGAACCGGTTGTACTCCTCGGGCCGGTACTGGACCAGGAGCGTCACCGTAGGGCCGGCACCCTGCGGGCCGCGGGAGGGGGACTGTCACAGCCCGCTAAGCGGATGGCCAAATGCCGTTAACGTCCCACGGCGCAGATATCACTGACGGAACACTGACGATCCACCGCCGCCACGACAAACACGGACACGGGCGCTCCGTCCCGCCGGCACGGAGTTCGTCACCGGCCGCAGCCCGCGCCCCCGCCCGGAGCCGGGCAGGGCTCAGCTCGGCTCTGGCCGGTCGACGAGCCAAGAGAGCGCGGCGCCCTGCAGCGGGCGGCCGCCGGCGGCGAGCTGCCGGCCGCCGTATAAACAGGCTCCGGCCGGCCGATAAACAAACCTGCCCGCCGCCAAGAGGGGCCGACACGAAACACGGGCCACGTGGGCGCCGGCCGCCGGCCGTCGGCCCGTCGGTCGGCGAGCCGGACGGTGCGCGCTTCTGCGCCGCGTGAACTGGAGTGACGGCCGGCACTCGGACCTGTCAGTCCCGGCAGACGGGGCCACCGCCGAGCCGGACCAGGACACGGCCGGCGGCGGACACCGACCGCACGGTTCTGATGGACGTCAGCCGACTGCGAGAACGCCGACGACCCGCCGCCGATCCCTTCACGGCGGCCCCAATAAACAGGCGGTGGCACGCGGGCCGTACAGCGTGACCCAGACGAGTGACCGTCTGATAACGGGCGGTCAGTCTCAGTCGGGTCAGTTACGGCGACTGGCACACAATGTCCACCAGCAGGCACGCCAAGGGGACAATGTTAAACATACGTAAGTTAAAGGCCCAGCAAGAGTCCACAAAAAGCAGAAACGCTTGAACTAATAAAAACAAGCTCAGTTTCCACCACCAGCAACGCTTTAACGAAGGATATACGGAGGACGAACGTTCGCACACACATCTGACGAAGGAGTTACGGAGAAAGATCGATGGCAAACACGTCTATCCCTGTTCGATGAGCAGTGCATCGACTCTGCAGCGGCCGGCCATGCGGGTGGGAGGGGCGCGCGCCGCCAGGCCGGACGATTCATCGGCTCCGGTCCGGGGGTATTCCCTCCGGGCGGCGGCGGTCAGCGGTCAGCGGCCAGCGGTCTTCCTCGGCGGCAGTCAGGCGCAACCCCGGCCACCGGCCCGCCACCGGCGGCGGCCGGTCACCTGAAGACCGCCGGCGGCCCACCGTCTGACCGGGCCGTCCCCCGGCTCAGCGGCGGCCCACACCGACCGGCTGTCGCTCGCCCAAACAGCACACAGCATACACACACGCTCCAAACAGTGTACACACGCCAGGCCCAAACAGCACCCAGCACACACGCAAACACACACCCGCTCCAAACAGCACACAGTACACACCCCCGGTCCAAACGGCATCCACGCAAAGGGTTCAAACAGCATACAACATACACACCAGGTCCAAACAGCACACAGCACACCCCCCCGGTCCAAACAGCATATACACACACACCAGGTCAAAGCAGCACACACATCCAGTCCAAACAGTACAAGACATAAACACACGGTTCAAACAGTGAACACACACCTGGTCCAATCAGCACACAGGCAGCGGCCGTCCAGTTTAATCGCAGCGGCGTCCAGCGCAGTTTAATCGAACTCTCGCCGAGCCGGCCCTACCGCTACCCCTTCAGCGGGAAAAACTAAACGGTACCGAGCAACGGATCCGCAACAAAGCACTCCCAGCATGTTCCCTGGCACTCCCAGCGTGCTCCCTGTGCTGCGGCTCCCCGTAGCTTTCGCGCATCCTGAACGCGAGCGACGGCGGGAGACGCTATTACACAGCCCGTGAACTGCCCAACTTCCACTGCAGCTGGTGCAATCCCAGTGTTGAGGCTCAGCTAGGGCCCTCAGCGCGGCGCTCGGGGGCCAGGTGGGACCTGCAGCGCTACGACGCGGGGGGGGGAGAGCCATCCGAAAACAACTTTTTTGATGTCTCTAATTCTGCGAGACCGGGACTTGAAAGCGACGACCCCCCCCCCAAAAAAAAAAAACTACGAAGAACGTGACCGTATCAAAGTGGACCGTTCTCTGAGGCATTTCAGTGTTCTCAGGCGGCGAGCAATCTTATCCTGGCTGCTTTCCGTCTCCAGTCTGCAGTCGGCGGCAATGTGTCCTGTACCTTCTGTACCTTCCCGCATACTACGTTCAACATTTAATGAACCAAGTGCGCACAAGACATGACTTATGCGCCGCCTCTCGCCCAGACCGTCCCTCTGCACTATCCGTTTATCTCTACCTCCCTTCCCGGAGAGCGCGGCCCGTACCAGGCAGCCCACTGCTCATCAGCTGTCGTCGCGCTATTTCGCAGCGTGCCGTCGTGTCAGCTACCCACAAGCCATCCATCCAGCGTACACCACCATTCATCAGGTGTTCTCTGGCCGTCTGGCCGGCCCCGCCTCCCCGCCGTCGCGTCGTCCGTCAAGTCTGACGTCATGGCCGCCGCCGTCCGGAGCTGTCGTGACACGTCGAGCCGTCCTCCTGTCCGAGTCATGCGTCGCGGCCATCAGCCGTCAGCAGGCGGCGGCATCAAGCACCGCCCGTACATCACGGACAATGTCGGGCGTCCGTCAGCCAGGAACCGAGTGTCGGGCGTCCGTCAGCCAGGGATCGAGTGTCGGGCGTCCGTCAGTCGCGGACAGAGTGTCGGGTGTCCGTCAGTCAGGGACCGAGTGTAGGACGTCCGTCAGTCAGGGACTGAGTGTAGGGCGTCCGTCAGTCAGGGACAGAGTGTCGGGTGTCCGTCAGTCAGGGACCGAGTGTAGGGCGTCCGTCAGTCAGGGACCGAGTGTAGGGCGTCCGTCAGTCAGGGACAGAGTGTCGGGTGTCCGTCAGTCAGGGACCGAGTGTCGGGCGTCCGTCAGTCAGGGACCGAGTGTCGGGCGTCCGCCAATCGGGGACAGAGTGTCGGGCGTCTGTCCGTCCTGCCCATCTCCAACCTGAGTCTGCACGGCCGACATACGGCCATACGACACGTGGCCATGACACCACAAACGGCCCCGCACCGACGGAGGATCCGGGCGGCGCCGAGTAAAGAGAGCATCAGACGGCATCGGAGGCGGCACCGCACAGACTGCAACCCGGCCGGCACCACTGCGAGATCGGGAGGACCACAGAATGACAAGACAGGACAGGTCGGGTCGGGTCGGGTCGGATCAGGTCACGACAAGACAGGGCACAGCGGGTCAGGCCAGGCCAGGCCAGGCCAGGGCAGGGCAGGGCAGGGCAGGGCAGGGCAGGGCAGGGCAGGGCAGGGCAGAGGAATGGACAGAACAGGACAGGACAGGACAGGACAGGACAGGACAGGACAGGACAGGACAGGACAGGACAGGATAGGACAGGACAGGACAGGTGCGGTCAGATCAGGTTAGGACAGGTCAGGCCAGGTTAGGGCAGGCCAGGTCGGGGCAGGTCAGGCCAGGTCAGGTAATGCTAGAATTGTCATGTCATGTCATGTCATGTGTTCATGTGTCATGCCATGTCAGGTCAGGTTACGCCAGGTCAGGACAGGTCAGGCCAGGGCAGGGCAGACAGGACAGGTCAGGTCAGGTCACGGCAGGTCAGGTCGGGCCAGGCCAAGCCAAGCCAGGCCAGGCCAGAGCAGGACAGGGTAGGACAGGACAGGACGGGACGGCACGGGACAGGGCGGATGTCTCCGCGGGCCGGCGCCGGTCGGCCGGGCTGAGCCGCCGGCCGCCCGGGCCGGGCCATTACGCGCCGTCTCGACAGCGCTGTCGGTGATATACTGCCGCCGGCGCCACTGCAGGCGCCATAAAGCATGCCCGGGCCGGTCGAGATCGGACCGAGAAACTACGACGTCCACTGGCCCGTCGAGGATAAAACCGAGCACGCGAGCACATGAGCACCCATCAGCTGACAGGAAAGTGAAACTGGAGACATTCCCGCCGAATAAAGTTCCTGGAACGATAAAATACCGCCAACTGCAGCGGCACAGCTGTCAGGAACGGCAATTTCAGAAATAAAGACGCCCAAAATACTCTCCCATCGCAGGCAACTAAGAACATCCAGCTGATACCAGGCCAAGGACAATCGAAGCGGAACGCGACCTACTCAAAACGACTCCTCCTCCGCCGGACCGAGTCCGGTACACAGCACTCGCCCTCCCGCGACGGCCCGGGACGGCATCAGTCGTCAGCATCGTCCATCCGCCGGACACGACAGACCGCCCGCCGACGGCGGGGGGGTCTCGGTGACTTTTGCTGACCTTCAGGGCGGCGGCCGCCTGCTCGTGCGTGGCCTTGGTGAGGTCGACGCCATTGACGGAGAGGATCTGGTCGCCGCGGTGCAGCTCGCCACTTCGGTCCGCCTGGCCGCCGGCCAGGATGAACGAGACGAAGATGCCCTCCGACTCCTCGCCGCCGACAATGTTGAAGCCCAGACCCTGGCCGGATGCCTTGCTCAGCACCACCTGGCGGGGCTCGCTGCAAACAGGGGCAAGTCAGGTCAGATCAGGTCAGACCACATTCAACACCACCTGACGGGGCCCACTGCAACCAGAGACAGGTCAGGTCAGGTCAGGTCAGGTCAGGTCAGGTCAGGTCAGGCCAGAACAGACTCAGCACCATCTGACGGGGCTCACCGCATTCAGAGACAGATCAGGTACGGTCACGGCACGGCGTGGTAGTGGTTTTCATGATCTCAAAAACCTCCCTCAGCCGACAGATCAGGCCAGGACAAATTGTCGTCGGTCGGCGGTCCGGTGAGGTCGGCGGAGGCCAGGTCGGTTCACGTCAGGTTAGATCAAGGCACGGCAAATGGGGACACACGAATGGCCCGAGGCGGGCTCTGAACAGGGCATGATGCGTCCAACTGGTGACGGCCACTTGGCTCTCCCTGCCCTGAAGTCAGGTTACGCGAAATCAGGATGTGTCTGGTGGGAAGGCACGGGTGGCGAGGTTAAGCCCAAAGAGCTTCAGCAGCCCTACCCTTTAAGCCTTGCCCGTATAGGGTCTTCTGCATAACGACATATAGAGGGGGGAGAGGGGTTGGTACGACCCCTGGCCATTTCGACGTGCGTCCTACAGCGTCGCGGAAAAAAAACAGCGTGTTGCGCGTGACGAGACCTCGCGACTGGTATATTTTTACGGCCTCAGGTCAACAGATAACTTTCCAGGTCGGGTCGAATGTCAGAAATTGGCGGAAAGCGGTACTTTACCGAGTTTAAGCGCAAATGGACGCCAAGGGATAAATGATAAAACGGAAACGGATTTCATAGTGCTCGTCATTTAATTATGGTCTATCTGTACACCACATGATTACATTTCACCCATGGAGTCCGACCGAGTTCATGCTAGTTCAATCCTTGTCAAGTGGGGTATCGGCTTAAATGCGTTTTCGAAGCTGCAGAAGCATTTTTGTAGATAATAACAGTCGCTGAAGTCAAATGCAGCATCTCAGTAACAAGCACTGTCAAATAACAAAGGTCATTTTAAGTCATCCAAGGTCATCTTAGGTCACCCCAGGTTACCTGAAGCCAATGACCTAGAATGGCATCGAAATCGCCAACCAAGAGGGGTAACACGAACATCGTCGCCTGACGACAAGGCAAAAGAATATAAGTCAGATGCTTTTAAAGCGTTTTTTTACTTGACATCAAACACAAAGTCTAATTTTAGGAATGTTGTGGTACTGCAGATTCATCACTCCGCGGCCGTCGTTCCGCCCGTCCGAGCCAGTCAGCATTGCGCCCTCCTTTGATAAAATAAGGGATAAATTGCACCAAACTTATATCATTCGATTCCGAACATCTCAAGAAATACGAATATATGGGATGTTTTGCATATATAGGTTGTTTTGCGATTCCTACTGCATTCCCAAAGGTAAAAGGTGACGTGTTACTCGACGTAGCTCATAACCTCATTTTACACCCTCAATAATCCCGGCAGCAAGCGTAAGTCCATGAAATCCATGTATAGTCTTACAGAACGCACAATCTAGAGTCAACCTATATATGTACATATAAATATGTATCAGATTGCATTTGTGCACTCCAATAATACGAGGTGTGACAGAAAAGTTCCAGGACTGATGTCACAAAAGGTTTATTTCAAACTTAAACTTCACACTAAGAGTTTTCCCCTTCGAAGCAATCCCCCTGGAGTCTAATGCACTTTCCAATCCTTCTCTGCCACGCTTGCAGGCACGCCGGGAAGGATTCTTCCGGGATCCTCCGCAGTTCCGTCGTCACGGCCTTTTTGATGTCGTCCACGTCTTCAAAACGGGTCCTCCTGATGACCCCTTGAGCTTGGGGAAGAGGAAAAAATCACACGGAGCCAGGTCGGGGGAGCAGGGAGGTCATCACACCGACCTGGCTCCGTGTGATTTTTTCCTCTTCCCCAAGCTCAAGGGGGTCATCAAGGGGACCCGTTTTGAAGACGTGGACATCACAAATGATCATTCACTACCGGTCCAGAACGTCGGTGTGCCAACAATGCATGGGATTAAAGGTCTATTCAGACGAAAAGGTTGCGGCTTCGATTTTCAATTCCAATGAAGCCTTTGATAAGCAGACAAAAGAAGTCTGCGGTTGAAAACACAGTGTCTGATCTCCGAGGTGTCTACGCCACATTTTAATCTCCACGTCAATGGCCAGTTACACTATGTTTCACACTGCATGTAACTGGGCTGCGCAGGCGGAAGTAGCTGCCCCAAAATTTAATATAATATTTAACACAACTTCTGCGACGCTGTACGGAAGGAAACCACGTAAAAACGCCTGTCTCTTCCACTACGAGAGCGTTCCGTCAGCACTACTCAGATTTCACATCTGTTTTAATCAAGTCTCTAAACCGTCACTGTTTCCATTCCCTGCACAGAAACAGCGATTTGTAACGACATCGTATTCTACTGCGCGACGTCGAACACCCACTCCTCTGATGTCGAGGAAAGAGCTGTAACACGCTGAAATACCGCGTGTGGCGCACACTGGAAGCCACACCAGGTCTGCGTCGACCAAAACAACCATCTGTTCGCATGGGCTGCACGGCTCGCGACGAGACAGCACCAGTACCGAGCCTCTGGCCGGCCGGCAGCACACAGCGACGCCGGGCCGCGGGGGGAGCGCGGCCCGGTCCGTATCTCCGCTCAGCAGCCGGCCCGGCGATCGGCCGGTCATGCCGTCTGCCGTCTGCCGCTGCCGCCGCCGCCGCCGCCGCCGACACGGCCAGGCCAGTCGGCCGGATCGCCGTCGTCGACGCCGCGTCAACTGCCAGCGGGGCGGCGCCAGCCAATTACCGGCTCTGGAGCGGATGTCGGCGGCGGCGGCGGCAGCTTTATTGGCCGGCCGGTCCGGCTCCGGCAGGCCGCGCCGACTGTACACGGCAGGGGGGACGCCCAGAGGTCTCCCCGGCCAAGCCCTCTCTCCCTGGCCGGACAACACTGCTCGCTCGGCCGCGGGCGCTCTATCTATTCGCAACCGCAGAGCTTCTAACTGGGCCGGCGATCGTCCGATCACACCCGTCGCCCGGCGGCCCACACAACACTCGCTCCGGGACAAAACCGCCACTATCCGCGGCCGTCGAACGGCTCCGACAACTGCCGCCAACAATCACCGGACTCAACGCGACAAACGCCACAGCGCAGGCGGCGTCCCCGGAGGAAACCGACACACCGATAAATCTGATCCGCTGACGTCAGGACAGTTCCTGGCCAGCAGACCGACCTGACTTGCTGACGTCAGGACAGTCCCTGGCCAGCAGACCCGCCTGACCGGCTGACGCCAGGAGGGTTCCTGGTCGGCAGACCGACCTGACCTGCTGACGTCAGGACAGTCCCTGGCCACCTGAGCACCGACCCGACCTGCCGACGTCAGGAGGGTTCCTGGTCAGCAGACCGACCCGGCCTGCTGACGTCAGGACAGTTCCTGGCCAGCGTGCCGACCTGACCTGCCGACGTCAGGGATCCTGGCCACCAGACCGGCCTGACCTGATCACAGGACGGTCCCGGACAACCTGATCCGCTGACAACAGGACGGTCCCGGACGGCCTGATTCCCTGACGGGCGGACCGGCGGCACGCTATCGATCACCACGCTCCAGCGCTGCGGCCCGCCCGGCACGAACGCGGCACCGTCGCCGCGGCCGGGAGCCCAGTCAAGCGCCGCCGGCTCGGCTCCAGAACCCGTAAAACACGGCCGGCCGCCGGCAGCGTGAGTCGGCAGCGAGGCCGCCGCCAGCGGCAGGCCGGCCGGGCTCTGACGATTTCCCGGTCGGTGGCCGGCGACGGCGGCAGGCCAGGCAGCTGACAGAGAGCAGAGGACCGAGTGATGGCGCAGCAGAGCCGGCCGCTGCAGCCCGGGCCAGCCGGCCGGCCGTGTCGGCAGCAGCTAGACGAGCTGTCGTCTGTTCCGTCTGTTGACGCAACAATGCGTGCCAAAAGACCGGATAAGCAGGACCGCCCGGCCGCTGTCGAATCGCTACACATACCTGTGCGCACCATAAACACACACTGCGTAGGCTGATCCAACGGTGCGACCAGTTCTCCGATCAAAATGTGTCTAGTCACCGCCGTAATGCAGGCAGCGCACCACACACCGAGGATTTACGGCGCTCGTCACAGGATTATGACTGAACAGGTCTTTGGGATATCCGGTAAACACGCGCTAAAACCAACACAGGAATCCCACGGGGCGCGCATAAACCGACGCTTCAGTCCTCCGCCTTTCGTCAGAAGTACGCTGAATATCTGAAGGAACGGCGCGTGCCTCTTCGCCCGGTCTTGTACCTCCCGCAAAGCCCAGACTGTATCCACAAACATGCCGAGTTCGTACCGCTCGATCTCGGGCAGGACAAGAAAGACCCGCTGTCCCGCGCTGACGCAGGGGAGCGGCTATCTTTAGCTGCCGCTGCTGTCGCAGTCGAAACAAACGCATCCCGCCTCGTGCACTACAGATCGCAGCAGCAGCACGTGCAGAGGACGGGAAATACTCAACCCCGTCTGCGGATCACAACCACGAATTTCACCTCGCAATAAATGTCCTGTTTCTGGCGAGTTTAGAGGCCCAAGGAGCTTCGCCAATCCCAAACAAAGGAGCCCGCAGCGAACAGAAGACAGCCCGAGACCTCCTGGTGACCAAAACACAGCTGTGGTCTGGAGCGAGCCAAGACTCACGTGCAGCACCTAAACTGAGCAGCGCCCGGAAAACACAGGGGAACAGGTAACAACGCGAAATATACCCATATGTAAACCAAATTTCCGTCAAAGCCGCCTGATACCGCCAGCTCCACTTTCCCAGCACGACTGGCGTACAACGGAGAGCGGCATACCAGCAGTCGTAACGTCCGGACTCGTCGGGAGGTGCGCAGAGGGTGCGCCGGCAGGGCGGTCCGACAGGTCCGAGGGAGGGCTCACCTGACCAGAGGAAGGCCGACGGGCGGAGAGCCGGCGGCCGAACCACGAGGCGACTGAGCGAGCCGCGCCCGGTCAGGCGGCCGCCGGCTCCTCATCGATCGAGCCAGACCCGGCCCGACCGTCCACAGCTCCGCCGTACACCGGGCCCTCTAAACTCCGCCGTACACTGGGCCCTCTACAGCTGCACCGTACACCGGGCCCTCTACAGCTGTACCATACACCGGGCCCTCTACAGCTATACCGTACACTGGACCCTCTACAGCTGTACCGTACACCGGGCCCTCTACAGCTGTACCGTACACCGGGCCCTCTACAGCTGCACCGTACACCGGGCCTTCTACAGCTATACCATACACCGGGCCCTCTACAACTGCACCGTACACCGGGCCCTCTACAGCTGTACCGTACACCGGGCCCTCTACAGCTATACCATACACCGGGCCCTCTACAGCTATACCATACACCGGGCCCTCTACAGCTGCACCGTACACCGGGCTCTCTACAGCAGCACCATACACCGGGCCATCCATGGCTGCACCGTACACCGGGCCCTCTACAGCTATACCGTACACCGGGCCCTCTACAGCTGCACCGTACACCGGGCCCTCTACAGCTCCACCATACACCGGACTGTCTATAGCTCCAGCGTATACCGCAAAGAACCGGCTGTATACTTCACCATATTCCGGAAAAGACCGGATTGATCACACCAAGTGTCACCCTCTCTTTGGCTTCCATCGAGAATCACCCTACTCACCAACGACCCAATTAGCTGTCATCTTGTCTTTAATTTACAACGTGAACTGCCACCCATCCCCAGACCTGCGTACTGAGCAGTCTCCGCCCCATACTGGGAAATGAAGCCCTCATAGTCCACGACAACGAGGAAATGACACAGGCCTTGGCACTACCGTCAAACGCCACCTCCCAGACTGGCAATTACGCTACTGGACAGCGCGCTACATCAGATCTAGAGCGAGCACCAGACCAACCAGCAAACTGGCCACGGCCGACCCAGGAAAGTGCACGGCGCGCCCTGCGAGGGCGGCCGCGGCCGGCCGGCCGCGCCCCGACGTCGCGTCAATTTGGCCGCTGTGACGACGACGGCCAGCATTCACGGGCGCCACCACCCAATCAGCTAATGCTGCCGGCCGCGTCCGCCGAGACAGCGGACACGGCCAGAGACAGCGGACACAGCCAGGGCGCGGGACTGACAGACTGCCGTGACTAATCGGAGCCGCCGCCCGGCACGGCACAATACCCGGCCGTCGGCACGCCCGGCACACGCGTACAGCGGTGTCTTGAGTCTCGCAACCCGCGCTGACAGGCCAACAAGGCAGGACCGGTCTCAGGCAGGAGGCACCGGGCATCGCCAATGACCTACATCCCCACATTATTCTCGCCCCCACGCCGGTTGCTGCGTTTTTTCCGACCGGGACATATACCCGGCCGGCTGTATGCATCAAGTTACGTTCAATATAGCTCTGAGGACGGCGTCACTCGCCTCCAGGACACCGTGTCAACACAGCCTGCGCAGCGATGGAAACGCGCTGCCTACGTGACCTCCCCCTCCCCCACTCCGAAGAAACAGCCAGCCAGTCGGCTCCATTCAGACGTCCGGTGCACTTCAGGGGCGTGCAGGAATGCACTCCATATCCGGCCGTCGACCCACCTAACGACGCCCGGTAAAGCCCGCCAGATTTCGCGCCTGATTCTACAGCCGAGTCGGAGGTGGAGCCGATCACTGAGTCACAACCACAGCTGAGCGGCCAGAGGCGGAGCTGAGCACCGAGCGACAATCAACGCTGTAGTCAGACAAGGAGCTGACCACTGAGGCGCTCACTACATGGCGAGTTCGCGCCGTCAGGGAAATGAGTGGAATGTCCGGAACGGGAATTTGCTATAACCTGACCAGCCCGCAAAAAGTCAACGTGCATCACTTTTTACGCATGGTCCGCCGATGTGCAAAACACAAATAATCTTGCACAGCCAGACTTTCCGGGAACTTTGGTCCGGTGGTTAGACGGCCGCTTTGCCAGCCACTGTGGCCCGGGCTGCCTCGGGGCGGACCTACGGTCAGCCGTCACCAACACAGCGCCGCGTCGACCGCCGTCGGCTCACGTTGCGTGGCTTCCGGGGACCGGCAGGGCGCGTCACTGGCAGTCCGTGCAGCCGCGGGCCTCTGCACAATGGGCCGGCGCCCCACACGGTCGCCCAGCTGCCGCCGCCACCTGGCCGCGGCCGGGCCCGGCCCGCCGGCCGGCCGCCGCTCGGGGACGCCGGGCGCGCCGCACATACAGATCAGCACCGCACTATCCGGCCTCGGCCCAGCCGCAAAACCGTCTCCCCGTGTGGAGATGGCCGCGCGGAAGTGAACAAAACAGCGGACACGCGCCGCTCCGACGGACCGATCAGTCCGATGGACGCGGCCTCATCTGTACCGCCGGGATAAGCCTGGCCACAATACGGCGGCCGCCGCCCGGCCGGCCCGAGCGCTGCCAGTCAAGGCCGCCGGGCGGCGGCGGCCGACTCTGGGGAGGCAGCAGAGAGGCAGCCAGAGGTCTCAGCTGACGGCAGACGCGACTGAGCTCGCGGACGGCCGGCCCGCCGGAGGGGAAGGGGAGGGGGAGGGGTGCGGAAGCCGGCGGAATCTCAGCTGCCGCTGCGGCCGCACTTACTCACGTCTCCGGCCCTAATGAATATCTGACGACTCAGAGCTCACCTCACGGGGGATCACATTACGGCGGCCATATGCAGTTCATTGTGGAGGCCTGGTGGGCGCCGGAGGGACATATTCAAATCTGCTTCTAGTGCTAAACGGTTCCGTAGTGACATTCCATCGAACTAACGCTTGAAGCTATGACATCCCATCGTGCTAACACTTGAAGCTAGACACTATAACATAAGGATGGTACCACACGAACAAGGTGGAGGGCGCTACGATATTTTTAAGAGCTGTTTCCCGCAAAACCGCAAAGTTGATGTTACAAGCCGCCGAAAACTGGCTTTGCCTGTTCCTGCACTTATGCAAGTTATAGACGCTTCTCTCACATCTCCTCTTCCGCCATCCATGGTTTGTCGACAATGAAGTTCCACAAATAATTCATAAAACCGACCACAAGAGTAACGACTCCGTTCGTTCCGCGAATACCCTCTCCACCTCGACCCGCTCCTGCCACGCGTGGTCTGGAACCGCTCCCGCCGCCGGCGAGCGCCGCTCATATTTTACCGTCAACAGCGAGCCGCTTTTGCAACGTTCGCCGCACTTCAAACAACATCTGAGAACAGGCGAGGGAGCAATGTGGGAGGGGAGGCGTAAGTGGTGTGAGAAGCGAAAAAGAAATGGGAAATGCGTCCGATTTAACGTCTGTGGCCTGAGCATTCCGTGCGCAATAGCGTGACAACGGGAGCAAGATCTCGCGACGCCAGTGACCTTCGCAACAGACTGGGCCGCACCAAGGAGCATATCCGCCGGCTGATGATGCGACGTCGAACTCTCCAACCATCGCCGCTCTTACGACACATTCCTTTGAGGAAAACGAGAGCCGGACTTTCAGCCGTCCCTCCGTTTGGAGGTGACCACTCTCGCAACACGCCGCCAACGTACCGTTTTGTGGGACAGGCCACGACGCGATCAGCCGCGGCGACCGACGATCAGCTCGGTCTGGCAGCGCGCGCCAACCGGAACCTCCGAGCCATTCTTGGCGCGCACAAATCTACCGCCCCCGTCGCCGACGAATTTTCGCCGCCGGGGAGCGCGCGCGTGAGCGCCGCGCTGCCTTACGTTCCGGCACGACTCGCGAGATCACGGCGGCCGCTGCCACTCCCCCCGGCGCCGCTCGCCCGCACTGTGTCGAAAAATACCGCCCGCCACTTCCGGTCACACGCAACCGCACGCCGTTCACCGCGCCATCTATGGCCGTAATACATAACTAGCAGTCCCAAAGAGCTATACCGGAAGGCCGCAGAGCTACGGATGCCGATCGTCGCTTACCTTGCTACGTTCTCCGTGCTGACCGCTCGCGGCGTGGAGATGCCATACGGCTCACTGTAACCGTATGACGGATCCAGCGAGGCTGCAAGAGAATTTTACTCATGACTCTCCGCACATCGGACGACGCGACGGAGTGCCAGCTCGTCATGGCCGCACCAGCTGCAGCACGGAACCTGCGGTACTGTGGCCGTAGTATGTACCTTATGCGTCTTCCAAGGCGTTAAAAAAATCGCATACAACATGCACTGGTTTAGACAAGCATACTATTACACCACGACGTGTTCCATGTAAAAAGGCACACAAGCACAGACAAGCACAATCGGTGAACGTCTCATTTGGCGGTTTCGAGACAACGATTTTTTTCGAGTCCCCTTACGGACGAATTTCCTTTTGCTCATGAGTGTAACTGGAATGTTCCGACAAACCATCAGAAGAGCCCAAAAACCTCCGCTGAAACGCTCTCTACACTAATGCTGACGCTGGTCACTTACCAGACTGCTGCTGCTGCTGCTGCTGCTGATAATGTTGCTGCTGATGCTGCTGCTGCTGCTGCTGCGGCGGCGCCGCCGGCCGGTCCGGGGTGTCCAGTCGGCGGCAGACGGCCGGCCAGGCTCCCGGCGGCGGCAGCGGCGCCGGCGCCACGGCCACCGGCGGCGGCGCCGGCTTGGCCACGGTCAGCACCACCCGGTCCGTCACCGACTTCAACGTGGCGACCGCCTCCTCGTGCGTCACGTTCGTCAACTGGCGCTCGCCCCGCTGCGGCGACAGAACAGAGTTGGCGCGGGGCGGGCTTGCCGCCGGGGCGCGACGCTCAGGCGGGGACACGTTTGATCCAGACACGACCATATTTCAGACAACTGCGGACACTCAGCAGGACGGGACAGCTGCCCGGTGTTCCGCGAGAGGGGAACTGGGGTCGGCCTCTCGACACAGACAGTACAGGGCAGCTGTCATCCCTGTACCACGCGGGTCACATCTCCATCAGGCGTCCACAGCCCTGCTCATTGTAGTTTCGTTGTTTTAAGTTTGTCATGGAAGGTTTGCTGGACTAGACTGATTCGGCACCGCCAACGGCGAGACAGGGGCCGGGCGGTACCGTCGAACGTAGTCGGCCGGCGGCCGGCACCCTGCATCCCGTGGTGCGGAGGACCCGGTCCGGGCTGCTGGAGACGTACCCCAGCGTCGACGGCCACCAGTTTGTCGCCGACTGCCATACGACCGTCCAGCTGGGCGGCGCCGCCGTCCATGATCTTGGTGACGTAAATCCCTGCGGCACGGGGCGGCCGATCACGGCGAGCCGGACCGGCGCCGGTTCAGTGAGCCGGGGCTCGCTCGACAGACGGCAGCTCAATGGAATATCGTTAACAATCGCAGACTAGGCTCGCTGACGGTCACAGGCCACAGAATCAAACTGATTACTCCTCTCCCAGACCCATCTGCGAAACCGCAGGCCTGATGCCTGCGATGTCAACGTCAATGAGAGATAATGAGGATACGCAGACCTGCGACTCTCATTCCGAAAACGTCTGTGCACGTTACTGATAATTCCGCAAGCACCACACAACAATTTCAGCACCAGCCGGCAGTTTACCGCTGTCTGTTTGGGCCTCGCCAGGACGCCTGCTCCGTCTCTCAGCGTCCGCGTCCTCTCACCATTGTCGCCGGGTATGTGCTGGTTGCCGACGCCGCCGGCGATGCTGAAGCCGAGTCCGCGGCTGCCCTTGTGCAACTCGATCTGCTCCAGACGCTCCACACGCGGCTGGCGGCGCCGCTTCGTCGACTGCCGGACACAAAACAGCCGCCGTCAAAAGGTCAGAACACAGTCCCGGCGAGCAGGCAGCGGCCGGCACCGGCTATACCGCAGTCCACAGACCCCGCAAAGCAGCGACCGTCACAGAGTCACCCAAAGTCTGGCCAGGAAAACAGCGGCTGTCACAGACCTACCCACAGTCCACCCAGCAAAACAGCGACCGTCACAGACCTGCCCACAGTCCACCCAGCAAAACAGCGGCCGTCACAGACCTACCCACAGTCCACCCAGCAAAACAGCGACCGTCACAGACCTGCCCACAGTCCACCCAGCAAAACAGCGGCCGTCACAGACCTGCCCACCGTCCACCCAGCAAAACAGCGGCCGTCACGGAGCCGCCCACAGTCTGGCCAGGAAAACAGCGGCCGTCACAGACCTACCCACAGTCCACCCAGCAAAACAGCGGCCGTCACAGAGCCGCCCCAGTCTGGCCAGGAAAACAGCGGCCGTCACAGACCTGCCCACAGTCCACCCAGCAAAACAGCGGCCGTCACAGACTTGCCCACAGTCCAACCAGCAAAACAGCAACCGTCACAGGGCCGCCCACAGTCCGGCCAGCAAAACAGCGGCCGTCACAGACCAGACCAGTCCACGGACGGCCCGGGCGGGTGGCGGCCGGCGCGGGTCCGCACCGCAGGCCAACACCCAGCGCCGGCCCCACAGAGAGGCGCCGAGGCTGTACGAACGAAACAACAGAAAAACAGGAAATCAGGGCCGCTGTGCTGCCTCGCGCTGAACGGGCACAGGCCGACGGCCGCTGGTCAGCCGTGCCCGAGGCTATCACCAGGCGGTCACCGAGAGCCGGCCCCAGCCTGACACCGGTCTGACAAAGACACCGGTCTCACACGGTTTGACACAGACACCTGACACTGGTCTGAAACCGACAACTACAGCCAGGCACACGATATGGGCTTGACAAAGACGCCTGACGCAGGCCGCAGACACCTAACACAAGACACACAATGCACCAGACACTGACCGAGCCCGATATCATCGGAGCACGGCCAGTGACGAAGGCCACAGCAAGATTTCGCGCCGAGGACATCCGCGTCGTGGTCCGTCTCCGGCCGACGACCACCCACGGCATAAAAAGGGCGACATGGCTCCCGTCAGCCACAAGAGTCCGGCACACCGCAGCTGCCGGCCTCCGCAGAGCCAGAGTCCGCCCGCCGCTCACCAGCTGGACGTTGGTGCCGGCCCTCTTCAGCGCGTCCACCGCCTGCTCGTGCGTCACGTTGGCCAGGCTGACGCCGTTGACACGCGCGATGATGTCGCCGACGCGGAGCCGACCGTCGATGGCGGCCGTGCCACCCGGGATCAGCTTGGTAATGTAGATGGAGGGATCATCCCTGCAAGAAAGCCCACGCCAGAGGAGGCCACGTGAGGAGACGGCCGAGCAACGCTGCCGGCTAGACCAGACGGTCAGCAGGCACGAACCCATGACCAGGCCTGATTAAATCAGAGGCTCCGCAGACGGCCTATCTCCACCAATCCAAACGTGTCGAGCTGCACACAACGACTGTTTGTGTAGCAACACAGTCTGAGAAGAGCAGATTACTTCTACAAGTTCTTTTCAACTGGGTGAAGAGAAAACATAACAGGAAAATCCTTTACACAAGGATCAGATAGCTATATTGAGAACGCTCTGCAACATGCACCCAGCCAGACGTACTCCAGGAGCAGTGCCGAATCAGCACGGCTAACCTACGACGCCAAGCAACACGTCTGATACGTCAGAGAAACGGCGCCAGTCTGCCATAGTCTAACAACGGCCAAACCTCCGTCCCACCCCGCGCCAGCGTGACGCGTCGTGGTCAGCGTGATGCACGGCGTGGCCAACGTTACGCGGCGTGGCCAACGTCACGCGGCGTGTTTGGCGTTACGCGGAGTGTTCGGTGTTACGCGGCGAGGTCGGCGTCAAGCGGCGTGTTTGGAGTTACGCGGCGTGTTCGGCGTTACGAGTCGTGTTTGGCGTTACGCAAGGTGTTCGGCGTTACGCGGCAAAGTCGGCGCTACGCGGCGTCACGCGGCGTGGCCAGCGTTACGCGGCGTGTTCGGCGTTACGCGGCGTGTTTCGCGTCGCATAGCGTGTTCGGCGTTACGCGAGATGGTCGGCGTTACGCGGCGTGTTTGGCGCTGCGCGGACGGAGCCAGCCCGCCTGCTCGTGCTGACCCGACGTGAGGGTTGTCGTGGCCGCCGGCGATGCTGAAGCCGAGGCCGTGGCTGCCGCGGCAGAGCACGATCTCCTCGTACTCCCAGTCGTCATCGCCATTCACCTGGAAACAGCACAAACGGGCGTCAGACCACTTCACACCGAGTCACGCGATCAGTGCAGGGTTCCGGGTACCACGGGCCAGGCCGCTCCAGGCGGTCAAAAGCAACCGCCTCCAACACACACTGGGAGTTGTTACCACACTGTGTTACCACATTGTATGTTTGCAGTGTTGTGTTGCATAAGCATTACCATACGACGAAAAAAAATAAGCAAGAGGGGTACATGTCATCGACGTGCACTTCGGTGGTAAGGAACATCCGTCGTGGCAGGCGAGGAGCTTTAGCTGTGACCGTGGCGTGCCATACGGAGGTACTGTGTCTGCATACGTGCAGCATACTGCAAACGATTGGAGCCTGGAGCGGGGTTGGAACTTTGACCTTTGTTCTTGGTGCCGGAGTTAACGTTTTGCTATGGAGTACAACATTTTGTGAAGAGGAATATTAATTTAAGTTGGCGTTCTGGTGTAAGTCAGCATTACATCATGCCTGCTTCTTACTGAATGGAGACACCGTGATTTGTTTACAAAGTTAGAAATTTGTCAACATGATTATACTGTAGCTTTTTGATCAAGGCACAAGATCAAACTTTTAGAGTATACAATGCTTTTGAAGCACATATTTTCTGGTGTTCTTCAACACCGATAAAACAAAACCCTTTCCAACCCTGGTCTGAAGACAAAGAGTTTGGAGGCTTGAACGCCCAAGGCAAACCAAGGACAGGGCGCACAAACACTGCGTTAACACCGCCAAAGGCGAAATTCAAACGCCGTCGAAACCCTAGCCCCGTTGGCAGAACTATTCGTCCGACGGACAACCCCACTCTGCGACATTTGTTCCGACTGTGTCAGATCCGCACCAGCGCGGCGCCGGCGGCCAAGCCCGGCCGGGCTCGGACCCCGCTCCGAAGGCCGCCTGCGCCGTTGTTGCGTCAGAGCGTCACGGTACCGGCGCTGACGCGGCCGGCCGGTAACCTGAAGCCCCGCAAATCACGGGCCGGCAGGAACGAGGCCGCCGACCGGCGCCCCGTCGCCTGCCGGGCAGGAGCCGACCGCACCGCCGGACGGCTCCTGCCGGCTGTCTACGACCTGCAGGAGAAGAGAAGCCGCCCGCGCCGGCTTCTCGCAGCACTGATATGGCGTGTCTACGTCTCGACAGCGAGGCCGAACAGCGACCGGCGTCGGCGGCTGGCAACCGGAGTTCACTGCGCGGTGACAGCCCCGGCCGGAACGCCGGCGCGGCGGCCCGTCTCCCTGACATACCCTGACTGCTTGCTGACATACCCCGGCCGCGCTGCCGCCGGGCCGCCCATGACCCGGCCGGCCCACCCCGTCCGGGCGTCGACCCAATGCAGCCGGCGCTGGGAACACGGCCAGGGTCGGTCGCGGGAGCGCCGCTCCAGACGCCGTGACAGAGGTAACGCTTCTGTGGACGGTACACTTCTCGGCCCGTCACTGTAACCTGTCCTCGGGATGACGTCACCGACGCGACAGGCCTCGCGTCGCACAGGCGTTCAGCTGACCCAAGCCGGAAAAGTCCCGAAGGACGACAGTTCTATTTTTGGTGGCCTCCAGCTTCCGATCATTCCCACGGGAAACTGCACGCATCGGGGCGGAAAAAGGAGCGATAATGCAGCGCATGTCGGCAAGCTCACGATCTTCAGACCAAACCAGCGAAACTAGCAAAAACCGCACGCCTATTTCATGAGCCATCTGTGCGACCGCACCAGCTCAAACTCCTTTCGAACTACGTAACAGCTCGCTGACCCACTGCCCACCTCACAGGGGCGTCGAGCAGCCGTCAGCTGCACCAGTAAACAGAGAGAGCGGCCAGAGCGGGCTCAGGTGACGCGGGGGGAGGGATCGGCGTACAGTGGCGGCGGGCGTAGCACGACTCAGCACGACTGTCGAATCCCGCCCCAAACGGGCCACCGCTCTCCAGGGTACACGGAACTTCCTCATAGCGCATGAAGGTGAAAGCAAAGGCGATACCGAGATGCTTCCTAATGCGCGGACTGCAAGACAAAGCTTTCCGTTCATTAGCAGCGGTTGGGTGGTTCATGCCGTGGTCCGCTTGCTCCTAATGCTGGGGGACCAGGACAGCCGCACCCCGGCGCGGGACTCGCACAGGCCGCACCGGTCGGCGTCAGAGGACCCGGCGGCAGTCCTAGACCGAACGCTGTCGGTCGGAGCACGGCACGGCAGCAGCGGACCAGAGCGGCAACACCGCGTACGCACGCTATCGTAACGTCGGCCACCTGTCAGACTGGCCGGATGTCGCTGACCCCCGCGGTAACCGTCGTCCGACTTGTTTATCCTCCTGTCTCCCCATCCGGCGACCCGCGCTCTCACGTTCCGCTGCCCTCAGTCCGACCTGACTGACAACTCGGTAAGTCGAAGGGTGAGGCGACCAAAGTAGTAAACACATCGTTACGTGGTAAACCACACCCGGCCACACCCAGTGACAAGGTGCAAGGGCGGGCCTTTCGCGCGGTGAGGACATGGGCTGATCAAGAACGTACTGGAACTCCTGGTTATTTTGGAGACATGGTGGGGTTACCGCTTCACTGTGGTTTTAGTATCCCTGCGAATATTTCGTAACATGTGTCCCATGTCATCGTAACATATGTCCATAACACAGCAGCCGCACCGGAGCGCGACTGAACAGGACGCCATAGCGCCGCGTGCATTTAACACGGGCGCCCCGCCACGTGTCCCTCACGGCGGATGCAATGGTAGTTAGTTGTCGGCAAAGAAAACTGTTCGCATACTCGGACAACGCCCCAGAACAAGACCGAAAAATGATTCCGGTTGCGGAATCGGCAGCGAACAAGGGCCATGCTTTGGAAATAAACATCGCACAATGGGTGCAATCGCAAGCAGGTTACAGCAAAAGAAAAGGAGAAAAATGCACACGGCATTTTTCAGTAACTACGATAAACACAAGTCACGGAGTTCTGAGCACATTTTGAACACGGAAAGTTCCGAATTAATGTTCGACGTTCGGTCCCGATTCTCGACGAATTCACCGATTCCTGACGCAACTCGAACTTCTAATATCTGGAAATGGCACATACGAAACGAACACCTGACCGCAATGGAATCATTCGACAAGTACAAAGACGTGCAACATGTCAGACGACTCGCAACCGAAGGGCACGGCAAACGAGAGGATGATTCTGCGGCGTCTCCGTCATCCTCCGGGCCAGCGCGGCGGCCCGTCGCCGGCCATGAGTCAGCCATTGCGACACTGCAGCGCTGAGTCAACAGGGCCGGCCGGCCGCGGCCAGTCTCACGACGGCCGGAGCCAGCCTGCACCGTCCGGCCACGTCCGCAGCACGCAATGCCGCGGAAACCCGGCCGGAGCCGCATTCCGAACGGCCACGGCCACGGCCGCCGCCGCCGCGACCCGGCCAACTGGCCATGACACCCACCAGGCTGTCGTTGGACGTGTACTCCGTCCGCTTGCTCTTAGTCCGCCTCCGCGGCGGCATGGCGCGCCGCCCGCCTCCCAGCTCGCGCGCCAATTCGTTGCACACTCAAGCGTCACATGGAACGGCTACCGCGCCGTGCAACCACCGTCACGACTCTGCACCGACGCCCGCCATTGGACTGCCGCCGCCTGCCACATCTGGCCGAGAGCGCCGCCCGGCCGGGCTCGAAATAGGAAACAATGGGCCGCCGGCTGCTACCGTCTCTGACACACCACACGAGAGCCAGCACCGCGTTCCAGCACTCAGAATCGCGCACACCTGGCGGAGGCAGCACACAATGCCCAAAAACCACGTTCAAAACACTTCCGGTGAGGTCAACCTCTGGCAGCGTGCTACCCGATGCCAATGAGTGAACGCCACGTGTGTCAGAGAGTGTACGCCAGGTGAGACAGGTGGTCATTTCGAGGCCGCGACACGGCAACAGCTGGACGCGCCCAGTATTTAGTAGTCTTGGGGACATGGGTTATGCGGGATGGCCGTCATGTTTGGACCGAACGGATGGGGACGGACCCATAACACAAAAGCAGGCAAAACACGATTTACTTTCGGTTCTAAATGCCACATACTTATCAATATCCCATGCATTACAAGCACGAGATGGCGCTGGTACTGCCGGTTCCTCAGCCGTTTTGATTACCAGCCAGCACGTAGCCAAGAATGTCCCCAGAGGAAGGGGCAAATGTCAAATTTTGTCGTATGTCACTAGCATATGGCGAAATTTAAAGGAAGAAGTAGAAATTATATGAAACCGGCTTCATATTTAATCCACATGAATACATATGTTTGCTTTTGCAACATATATATGATCACTATTCCGTATTCGTGCGAAATCGCTATGTATCTTGTGTAGACCGCTTGGCTCCGGATTTCGCAACGGCGGGAACCAGAACAAACCTAGCCCCCTCAAAACTGAAATCTCCTAAGATTTTGGCAAATTAATTCAATAAAGCTGACTATTTCCGAATTCTGGAATTTTCGTATTTCCGTTTTCGGCTGGCAAACACAGAAATGTTGAGTTTTGGATTGTTCCCCCTCCCTTTGGCTACGTCAATGCGAGGGAGAAATACAAAAATCGATATATGTACATATAATCGATATGTGCATATATGTACACATAAATCATATATGTATGTATATAGTAGATATACATACATATATGATTATATATATATATATATATATATATATATATATATATATATATATATGCCGATACAAATCGATATCTGTACATATAAATCAGGGATTCTTTTAGCCACAATCCTTTATCGTGTCTGTTCAAGTTGGGGGAGGAAGACTGGAAGCCTAACTGCAACCGCCGTTAATATGAAGGGTAAAAAATCGTTTTTTGCACGATTCGGATTGGGAAAATTTGGAGGATTTATTCGCGCGCCTTTTTTTTAAGAAAACATGCTGTGCACGGAAACTGCTGGGATCAGAAACTTGGGGGGGGGGAGGGGAAGATATGCTGGGTACAGGCTTTCCTTCGAAACAGGGAAAATGCCACGTCGTTTTCGCGACTCGAGTGCAAACGAATGTCAGTCTTCGCCGCGTGGTTGATTACGAAACCTAGAACCACAAGCGGCGAGCTATTACACAGTTGTGCCTACCATCGAAGTATTCCATGAACGTATATATCTGGGTAATGTACATGACCTTTCGTGAATCCAGCTATATCTTCACGCGGGCGGAAAAGGTATCGCTTCAGATTAGCTGGTGCGGAGAGTGACAATACGTACTTAACTAGCTACTTAACTAGTAATGCACCGAGCTCAATTCGACTGAAACCCATCGCCAGCCATAGTCGCAACACCACACTGCTGTGGTGACGGTCTGGTCATTCGAAGTCTCTGAGACGAACTTCCGAATAAAATCAGGAACTGAACCGTCCTCGCCAACGTATAGATAAGGTAGATGCATTCCACTCCATGCTGTCCCCTCTTAGCAGTGGCGTAGCCAATATTTTTTTTGGGTGGGGGTGGGGGTCCTAGAGGATGCGGGGCTCCCCAACACTCAGGGGGCCCCTCAACACTAGGGGGCCCCATGGTCACGGATGTCGTTTCGTGTAAATGATTTTGGGGATGGAAACGGATCGAGGGGCATCATAACCTAATCTTCCCCGAAATGTGAGTTTCTCACCGGATTTAGGGCACTTTGTTTTGACCGACGGAGGCTGATCTAAAAGAGGAATATTTATAGAAGATTTCAGTTTGTTTCCACGTTTATATATATATATATATATATATATACACACACACACACATATATATATATATATATATATACATATTAGTAAAGCTAGGAAGCACACTGTTATATATACTGTTTATATATAATATATATACTGCTATATATGTTATATATATGTAATATATATATATACTATTATATATACCGTTATATATTTATATATAAAATATATATATACTGTTATATATAAGCACATTGCTATATATACTCTTTGTTAAAAACTACAACGAACTTGACATTGATCATTTTCTTTGATGTGGCTTTGACTGTTCGTACAAGTCTTTTCGTTCCCAATAAATGTTCATTGAAAATGTTGCCAGTGTTCATTACAATATAAAGAACACGCAAAAATCCTATTTTATTATTGATCTAACGCTTCGTCTACACATAAGACATCTTCAGACATGAGTACGGGGCCAACGACATTCGGTTTAAATTGAAAAAAATAAAGCACACAGTTAATAAAGACGTGGCTCTGGTTCGCACACATAATTAAACATGGACAAGTAGCGCTGAAACAATACACGAAGGATCAGTACAGCACCCAATCACAGATTCATAGTCTAGGCCCTAGTGGTGCGCGCAATCACCTGACGATTAATTAGTGTGTCCACATCCCGAATGATATGGCTTCGAGAGCTAGGCGCTAGGCGTCGTTTATCCTTTGCCTTCGCCAGGATCTTTATGTTCGAGATGATGGTGCGACGAGTCAAGTGTTCATGGCGGTGCGTGCGTGCGTGCGTGCGTGCGTGCGTGCGTGCGTGCGTGCGTGCGTGCGTGTGTGTGTGTGTGTGTGTGTGTGTGTGTGTGTGTGTGTGTGTGTGTGTGTGTGTGTGTGTGTGTGTGTGTGTGTGAATATATCTCATTTATCCAAAGCGTCATTAGAGTTGTGGTGCCATGACGAAGAAGTTTATTTTAAGAAAGCCCCCAGACTTCCAGGACAGGTTCTATTAGCCGGACGAGGAAATCTCTTTGTGACTTGGATCTGGTTGCTGTTAGTTCTGTTGCAGTTGCAGAATATTCCGCAAAATTTAAATGTCATTTCAATCATGGGCCTCGGCGTACCAAAGAGTGCCCACCGTCAAGTTTGGGGGGGGGGGGGCTGAAACCACCACTGGAAGGCTGGAATGAATACTGAGGGGAGGTGCGCGCACCCCTCAAAAGGATTTAAAATGCAGTCCCTGTCCATGGTTAGAACACCAGGAATACTTCGTAAAAACCTGTTTTCTCTCCCCTAAATAACCAAGTTTTCTGTTGAGAAACTGGCCTGGATTATCTACATTCACTGTTCTGGGCACTGGGGCCCTAATAACAGTAGAACTCTCACTTTTTCGGGATCTAAATGGTCAGGCAGCGTGCCAGGCGCCAACCTGCCAATATTTCCTTTCTGGGATGTCGGTTTCTGTAAATGTTTGCAGGGGGGGGGGAACCGAGGACCCGACCACCTAACGTCTCCCAAATGTGGGTTTCTCAACGCATTTAGCCCATTTTATTTTGACGAACGAAAATTTACAAGTTTTTCCTACTTATCAAACAAAAAATTGCATTTATTCCGACGTACACAGGCATATATATAATACACACACACACACACACACACACACACACACACACACACACACACACACACACGCACACACGCACGCACGCACGCACGCACGCACGCACGCACGCACGCACGCACGCACGCACGCACGCAGATATATATATATATATATATATATATATACACATATATATACATATATATATATATATATACGTATACATACACACATACATATACATATATACACACACACACACACACACACACACACACATATATATATATATATATATATATATATATATATATATATATATATATATATATATATATATATATATGTAAAGAATACAGAAAATAGGCAGATACATCGCTTTAGACTCCATTTCTTGCTTTCTGCCAATCTCTAATTCATTGCAACCGTTCCTTTCGTTATTATTACTCATTTCCCTTTAAACCGGCAGAAAATATTGGGGAAGCCCCGATCAACATTGGGTGGGTCCAAATCAACACTGGGTGGGCCAGGGCCTCTCAAAAGAATACAAAGCGACACCCCTGTTTTCACTGAATTGCTTTAATGATCGCCTAGTTACGCCGCCACGATGCCCGGCTCTGGCAACGGGCAGCCATTCCAGGGCCGAGATACCTTTCCTGCCAGGAGTTGCCCGGCAGGAAAGGTATCTTGGAAGGGCCCCAATGTCTACTGACCTTTCCGGGTCAGTGGACATTGGGGTCCTTTAGGACATGCCAGAGACCCAGCCCAGGGGACTCTCTTTCCCTCCCGAGAATTTCTAGAGTTCGAATGACAAGACTCCTAGGTCCTTTGGCTTACCTTACGTCACTGGGGCTCCCTTCCCGACACACCGACACCATCCATGACAGGAGCACTTTTGCTGGCTTTTGCTTTTACTGCTACCTCTCAGAGGGGTCTTTGCCTGTGGTCTGAGGGCCCTTTGCGGTGGGGTGGATTTGCCTTTCCCAGCGAGGGGGCCCCATTAGGCAAATGCCAGGGGGTTCTTCATGGGCCCTTCCCGAAACACCGACACCATCCATGACAGGAGCACTTTTGCTGGCCAGCGGCTCCTTTGCAGAGCATCCTTTCCTGTCCTCGCAAATGCCTTTTGGCAGGTATATGCCGGGGGGCCCACTTATCTTTTCCAGGGACACTTTACAGGGGACACCCTGCTACCTGCCCCAGGGGTCTTTGCCTGGGGTCTGGGGGCCTTTTGCAGTGGAGTGGAATCGCATTTCCCAGCCAGGGGGACCCCTTTAGGCAAATGTAGGGGGGGCTGGGCCTTTCCCGACACACCGACACAACCTCATGGCAGGAGGACCTTTTCTGGCTGGCGGCTCCTTTTCAGAGCAGCATCCTTTCCGATACTCGCTTTTGGATAGATACATGCCGGGGTACCCACTTACCTTTCCCGGCCAGAGGGCATCCCGGTATCTGCCAGAGGGGTCTTTGTCTGGTGTCTGGGGGCCCTCTGCGGAGGAGCGGATTTGTCTTTCCCGGCCAGGGGGACCCCTTTAGGCCAATGCCAGGAGCCCCTCGAAAAATTTCGGGGGAGGGTCCTGGAACCTCTAGGATCCTCTGGCTACGCCACTGCCTCCTTGTGTCTGTGTGTGGGGGGGGGGGGCAAAGAGTCCTTCTATTACTTGACGCGTTTCTTTTTTTCATATTTATTTGATGTGTTTTACCCATAACGAGCAACTAATATCAAAGCTGAGTTCGTTCCACGTGTACAACATGGATGCTTTGACATTATTTACCTACCCTGATGACAATTACTACCATTTTCTGCACATCATAACCGTCCCATTGCGCATCCAATGGTGATAAAAAAACGATTGGGTGAAACATGTCTGCGAAACGATCTGATATTCAGTTTTCAATTTGGTATTCTGATATTCAGCCTCTTTAATTAAATAGGGGCTGGACGCCGGTGGCTGACAGCGCCGCCGTGGCATCGTCGGTGCGGCCCGCGGGACCCGTAAAAAACAACCACATCTTAAACAATTCGGACTGCACGAAAGAGTCGTAAAGTTTGCATCGTGAACAGGCCACCAAACAATAATTCTTTCTACCGAATATCATTACGCTCCTACCAGGGAACACAAAATGAGAGGGGGTGTTTTATAAATCTTTGTAATACCAATGTGGAAGTGGCTAAGGTGCCCAATAATGCGGGGGATACAGTGTGTGTTCTGATGGTCCCTGACACGCCTAATCCAATACTGGTAAAAGTTTGACTATGTTTCTATTTTTCTTATTTATGTTTCTTATTTATGTTTTCTTTCTTTATTATTATTTATTTATTTTATTATATTTATTTATCTGTTATTTTATCTTATTTTATTTATAACATTTATTTATTTATTATTTATTTATTTATTTTATTATATTAATATTTATCTATATTCTTTCTTATTTATCTATCTTATTTCTTATTTATGTTTCTATTTTGAGATATTTAAAGAATGGAAAATTCCAATACTATCGCGCAGTGAAAACGGCTAAAAACAAGTTATCCTTGTATTCTATACATGAATAATCGCGAACAGTCTGATCCTTTAATGAATCAAAGTCAAGGCTGCGAACGATATCACGGAAGGGCCAAAAGCCAGCCCCAGCCTCAATAGCGCTATTCTCCATGAGCCCAAATAGTCAAAATTCCATTATATCCACAACTGATGACCTGATATGAGGCCCAGATAACCTACTCAGCTCAGTCACTCCGCTCAACTCCCTTGATTCCAAGATCCCTCCCTCCACAGTCCAAGATGTCCTGATAATAATGCCACGGTCTTTTTTTGAAAGGCAGGTGATCTTGTTCAGCCTGAACTCTCCTGACACCCAAATGCCGTGATAAAGTTCGAGACTGAACCCGCTCTATGGCACCAATATTTGCCATCATTACATATACCACTTTTTAGGACATGGAAACCTCTGATGTGGCCACAGCAGTGAATTGCACCCGACAGTGACGGTGACAGGCTTGACTGTCCAAATGCAGATCTTCGACCGGCACCCGTGCGACAAACTGGTGACTGGGGACTTCAAGTCCACTTTGAAACACCTCTCTTGAAGTTCAGAGGATCCCAGCCAGGAACCAGGCTCCTCTTCAGAAGACAGTGCTTGCGTTCCGGTGCACAGTGATTTTCTCTTAGAAACATGAAGACGTTCAATGTTATCTCAATTCCTGGGATATGTAGGGTGGATAATCCCTCCCTTACCAGAGTTCAGGGACCTCTTCAAAATTCCGGACACCTCTTCAAGCATGGGGACCCCTCTTCAGCAAAGTCTTACGCGTTCCCTGGGGCAGATGATGTGGACTTTCAAAGACGTCTTAGCTTATGATGGACACAACCATCGTCGGGATTCAGCATTTTGAAACAAGACAGACGAGAAAAAGGACAGGCAGTCAGTCTCCAGAGCCTAAAATTTCCATATAATTTACAACTTTCAGAAACTTTTCTTTTAACTTTCCCACCCCGTGGAGCGGGAGAACGTTCTCCTCCGACGTTCTACGAAGCTGCACCTATAGAGTCACGTCATACAGCGCTACATAGCAGGACAACAACGGTTTGCGACAAACTACGAGACCTACGCAGGAAGCCTGGCCCAACCCTGGGCCTCGCACACCACAAATGACAAGGATGAAACAACTGACCACTCGATGAGCCTCTTACCGGCCCATCCCATACCTGGAGTCGCTTCAGACTAAAAACATGCTTTCGATGATCTCGGAGCTCATCGTAAGCTCCAAAACCCCCCAAAAATTTCTCATTCAAACACAAGTTGCGACGGCCAGAACTTATCCATCTTTTTAACACTAGCATGCAGCGGCGAATGCATACTTATGTTTTTATTATTTGCTTATATATTATTATTATTATTTTATCATTACTTATACATTATGCGAGAGCATAATGACACAATGAGTCTGGGCCAGCAGGACGTCTTTATAAAGCAGAGAAATTCCGTCTGTGACGAGTTCTGAGTAACCTATGCAAACAGCATGCATGATTGCTGCTGACAAGAAATCATACTTCCCCACGAGCAGTATCCCCTGGTGGCAACTTGGAGAACCACGGCTTACCTGGTTGCCCGACGATTTCAGCAACGGCACTGTCACCGGCTCGTCCTGCCAGCTCGCGTCCTGACGGTAAGAAAAACAACCGACCACTCGAGCTGACCTGCGAGTATTTCCCCTCTGCGAGCACGCTCCTTGTCAGAAGGTCGTAAAAATAACAGATTGTTTATTCCACAAAATGGCCGCAGTAGCCTCACAATCTCCGCATGACGCATCGAGATGAAGATGCCGCATGTGAAACGTTTAAACGTAGTATGTGGCATCACCCAACTCCGGAAAAATGCCTGAGCTATGCTGAACACATTCTGGATTGCCAAGGACACCTGTAGGACTGACATGAAACTCCATACGCAACAGGTCCGGTCATCGATCCACTGCAAATGTACACTGAGCCGGGAAGAACTCATCGTACAGCGCGGCGGGCGTCTGGAACAGGGACATCATAACGACACCACGGGCAGGTCTCCGGCTGTACGCACCAGAGCAACGGTACCTGCTGCTGCTGGACTGGTTATCGACGATTCAGAGCACCACGGTCATCTCGTGTCGCAATGAATGGGGAACATACGTAGGCAATGGGGACAGCAGGCACTAGAAAAATAGACTATAAAGAACAGAATAGAATCAAACCGACAAAAAATCAAACGACAAATAAAGACAAGAATAGAATCAAACCGCTCCAATGACTGTCGTATGCACATTTACGGCGGGCGGCCCAGGTTGAAAACATCCTAGTCAACAGCCAAAGTTCTTTTCATCACCCCCTCGCGACACAGCGGGGCGGGGCAGCCCCGTTCGCGCATCGTCGCACGTGTCACGCCATTCGGCGAAATCGTAACGTGCCCGTTGACACTTGCCGGCTTTGATCGATGAAACCATGCCTCCACGCTTTATTTATCGTCGCGCCAGGCGGGGCCGATACCGGCGGACCAGGGCCGGCCAGCGGAGTGGTCCCACCCGCGGCTGAACGGTGTCCGCAGCAGGACCAGGGCCGGCCAGCGGAGCGGTCCCATCCGCGGCTGAACGTTGTCCGCAGCAGGACCAGGGCCGGCCAGCGGAGCGGTCCCATCCGCGGCTGAACGGTGTCCGCAGCAGGACCAGGGCCGGCCAGCGGAGCGGTCCCATCCGCGGCTGAACGGTGTCCGCAGCAGGACCAGGGCCGGCCAGCGGAGCGGTCCGACCCGCCGCTGAACGGTGTCCGCAGCAGGACCAGGGCCGGCCAGCGGAGCGGTCCCACCCGCGGCTGAACGGTGTCCCCAGCAGGACCAGGGCCTGCCAGCGGAGCGGTCCCACCCGCCGCTGGACGGTGTCCGCAGCAGGGGCTTCGGCTCTGGGTGAACGCGGTCCCACCGCTGACGGTCCCGCCCCGCGCAGTAAATCCTCATCACTGGTCTGGCTGTCTACACCATACGCACTCCGCCATCCTCGCACACGGCTGGGATTCAGGGCGCAGCTGGCAGGCTTGCCATGAATGTGTCACGTGCTATCGCACAGTCGCCAGTGCGCTTCGTCCCGCCAAACTCACAGAAGTCAATAAAAAAAAATAGCGACAGATATAAAACATGCGCACACACCGCTGTGCCAGCTAATTCCCTCACAAAGTCTGCGAAGCTCAGGCGACAAATCTTTCGCCACAAATTTCCATACCACAGAATCAGTCAGTGTGTGTAATGTAGGACAATGATGGGACCCAAAATATAATGTAGGACACGTTTTCTAGTTTTCTCGATTAGCTGGCACGACCAGTCTTTTACATTAAGGACAATAAAGACCATTCGCCCAGAAGTGAACGCAAGATGAGCGCTACGCTGCACTGCTCCCCGGAGACGTACCGTTGGACGATATAGGGGAAACAACTGCCGTAAGTTACGCAAATACCCTGTCTCTCATCGCGGTCAACGAACGCAAAAACGTCCTTAAACCGACCCCCATGCCTCATGGACACATCATGATTTGTTCTGTCCAACATAAACGCTTGATGAAAACACTGCAGGCATACGCCGTTTCGACCTGAACAAAAACATTAGGAGGTTTCGCCCGATTCAACGACGGTGATCGCCAGACGACAAACCCAAATATTGAAAACTATCCGACACCAATCGCAGGATTTCACCGGAAGTGCCACTCCAAGGCTCAGTGATGACGTCTGTTGAATTCCACTGAAAATAGCAGACCTGCGCAGAGCCGGTCCGCCCCCTGCGGAGCTTTCCGATCACACGGCGATTGACTATATCTGTATATCGCGCGGCGACCGTACATCGCGCTGGCTGAAAACAAATATTATCCACCGTCGGCGATACGCCCGGTACTGTCCAGAGCAGGCCACGGCGGACAGCCGCCCTGCTCTCGGCCCGATCAGCCTGACATCGGCTCGTCCACCCAGCCTGACAAAAGGCCGTCCGCACCGGCACCCAGCCACAGCGGTCTGTCCGTACCCAACCACAGCGGTC
The DNA here is from genome assembly GCA_030062745.1 of Capitulum mitella. NCBI lineage: Eukaryota > Metazoa > Arthropoda > Thecostraca > Pollicipedomorpha > Pollicipedidae > Capitulum > Capitulum mitella. The sequence continues at coordinate 20,647,698 of CP099844.1, read as the reverse complement.
CAACGAGAACAACCATCATCCGACGAGCACCATGCGAGGACGGGCCGCCCAGCAGAGGGCGCTGTCAGCGACGGCCGACCGCGCCCACCGGCCGAGCACCTCCGCCGAGCAGGGACCCGAGTCCGCCCAGCAGCCGCGCAGTCTCACCAGGCAGTAGGCGGAGCGGAGCGGCCGGCGGCCGCCGCCGAGCTTCTCCAGCATGACGCCGTCGCTGCGCCGGCGGCCGGGCCGCGAGCACGTGTGTCCGGCGTCTGGCCGCCGCCGCGTGCCCGGCCACCCAATCAATGCCGGCCGCCGCCCACGTGGCCCATTGATCGTCCGAGTCCGGCCAGGTGGTGCCTCGGGACTGGGGACGGCCACCAGACGGAGAGGGATCCCAAACGCTGCCGTGAGACGGAGCCGGTGCCGGGGAGGGCGCCGGTCGGAGAGGGACCGGAGACGCTGCCGAGACCCCATAACAGGGGAGGGACGCCAGTCGGAGAGGGACCAGAGACGCTGCCGAGACACCGGAGCGGGGAAGGGACGCCAGTCGGAGAGGGACCCCGGAGCAGGGGAGGGACGCCAGCCGGACAGGGACCCCAGACCCTGTCGAGACCCCGGAGCAGGGGAGGGACGCCAGCCGGAGTCGGACCCCGGACGCTGTCCAGACCCCGGAGCAGGGGAGGGACGCCAGCCGGACAGGGACCCCAGACCCTGTCGAGACCCCAGAGCAGGGGAGGGACGCCAGCCGGAGTCGGACCCCGGACGCTGTCCAGACCCCGGAGCAGGGAAGGGAAGCCAGCCGGACAGGGAACCCAGACCCTGTCGAGACCCCGGAGCAGGGGAGGGACGCCAGCCGGAGTCGGACCCCGGACGCTGTCGAGACCCCGGAGCAGGGAAGGGACGCCAGCCGGAGAGGGCCCTGAAACGCTGCCGTGAGGTAAGGCCGGGGCCCGGAAAGAGGGCCCAGACGCTGCTGAGAGGCGGGACATCGTGAACGGACCGCGCCGTGACCGAGTACAGGGGCCGCCACTCGCCACACACCACAAGATTCGGCGGCGAGCCGGGTCAAGCGAGACCCTGCAGCTGACGACTAACCATTAACAAAACTAACCATTCTCAAGGGGGTACGAAATTTGGCAGCACAGTCTTTCAAGATAAGATATCCTGGTTTCTGGATATTCAACGATTCATTCAGCTGATGAGGCCACCGAGGGTAGCCTCCCCGTTGTCATTACGCCGATACTGCGGAAACAAGATCGGTACGGCGCGTGTTAGTGGGCACGCGGGACAGGGTCGCCGTCTATTGCTGGGGAGAGAGGCGAGGCCCTGGGGATGCCTGAACGCGGAATAAGCCATACTGCGTACGCCACAACATGCATCATGTCGGAGGGACGACGGATGGGTACATGGAATCATTCAGTAACTGAAATGGACAGACAGCCGAATGTGAAGCCCTCTAGCAGCACGGTGAGGCATAAGTACGGCTGAAACCATATGACGATCCGCGCTAAATGCATGGAAGGGAGCGATGCTCAGTGCTCGCAGAGACCACGTGATGATCAAACTGGAGGCCGGAACGTGTGAACGGGACCGTGTTACCCAGCTGGGAGGGACGCGCGGCGGACGCACACTGGTGACCGGGTCACACCACGCGATGGCAATTCTCAGGGAGGCGAGGGTGAGCCAGGCAAGGCCATGGGCGGGCCGATGAGAGGGTGGTGACATCCGTTTTCTTGTCACAAACAGCACCCAGACAGGTAAGTTGTGCCCGAAGGAACTGAGCTGACAGTTCAGATATATGACTTTTCTCCACAGTTCGATCTTGTCTGCCTGGCCGTGTCTTTGTCGATCTCACCTCGGTCTAGCTGTACTGCAGGCTGTCTCTGTATGAGCCAGTCTCGTTCTGACCCTACCTGAGTCTGGCTGTACTGCTCTGGCTGTACTGCCATCTGTCTTTGTATGAGCCGATCTCGGTCTGACCCTGCCTGAGTCTGACTGTATTGTCGGCTGTCTCCGTATGAGCCAGATTCGGTCCGACCCTACCTGAGTCTGGCTGTACTGTCGGTTGTCTCCGTATTTGCCGGTCTCGGTCTGCCCTTACCTGGGCTTTACTGTACTGCAGGCTGTCTCCGTATGAGCCAGTCCCGGTCTGGCCCACGGTGGTCAGAGGGCTCGGGTACTGGCCGTTTCCGTCCGGGACAGCCCGGCAGTCGCCGGTCAGGGCCGGAAACTCGTTCAGACTGAGCGCCTGCACCGGCGCACAGGTCATCACCTCAAGCGGTGGCTCCGGCTCCCTCTGTAACACCACAGGACCACCGTCACCACCTCCAGCGGTGGCTCCCCCTGTAACACCACAGGACAACCATCGCAAGTGACGTCTTCTGTAACACTACAGGACCACCATCACCGACGGCATGACGATGCACCGGTAGTTCCCGACGACGCCGTCCCCGTGGTCCGTGGTAACAACCGCGGTTCACGGCCAGCGTGTGACAGGCAACGATGTTTAATATTTACGAGTTATCAATGTCTGGCACACAATCGCCACTGTCTGACACGAGACAGAGCGGGTCGAACAGGCCGAGGCGTCCGTGTCGCGGCCGCCCTTCACTGCTCGCAAGAGGCGCGAGGTCCAGCGTCTGAGTTAAAACTGCCACAAATCTGGACCCACCTGAACAGCGAAGTCAGACTCTGGACAACCTGCTCTGCTTAATACGGATCCTGATCGTAACGTCGTTCAGTTGGGACTTTCGGATCATACTGATGTTAAACAAAAATAGTAGCAACAGTGACTGGAGCGAAAGGAACGCCAACACCCGGGCCAAATGGCGTCCCGATAATTCAGGCAGCGTGGATGACTGAACGCCACGTCCAGCAGTCCGAGTCACCGCATCAAACTGCAGCAGGATCGCCGGCTCTGTTTCCCGCAAGCAGCCAGCGTTCCTTCCACACGGTCACGCGGTCACCTCCACCGACCGGACACTTGCCGGAATGCGGAACCGTCCCTGGCTCCAAGGCGGAATTCTTTCGATCGTGTCCATGACAACTGGCGTGAGGTCGGCGTCGCTTTGTGTCTCAGACCCTGCATGCCTGCCCTTATGCAGACTCAACACGCAGCTGAGAAGCCATCAGCGCGGACCCTTCCTGTGTGAATCAATGCCATCTGGTTCGGCGTCACTCAAAGTATAAGGTAAAATGGACACAGCTGAGCTCTGACTTGGCTATGTCTGCAACGGCGGGATGTGATACGTCCTGTTTCTTATGACGTATGCTGCCAAATTATAAAGAACTCCACATCCGGCTGTTGCGAATGTTGTTTCGGATACGCGATACAGCGCTGAGCAAAGAAACCCCCTAGTCAGCTAAGAGCAAAGGTCCATCATCTCCTTTCCCTCAGAAAGAGAGCAATCCGGCGCATATCAGTGCGGCGAGGATTGCCGACATGCACCGGACCTGATGGATGAGCCCAATAAGCCCCATATCGTATACAGCGTACAAGATCGTGTCGACGAGGGATAATGTAGCAACAGACGGCGCAAGGCCACCCCATCAGGACGCGATTCTGATTTAAACTCGGCAACGAAAAGTGATCGTAAAATGAGATGTGGCTTTATGGCGACGAACTGGCGGTCTGATATTGTAAAGAAAACTGACGATCTACAAGATGAATGCTCAAGAAACACAAATATGACAAGTTTCCTTGCAATGGCAGTTTTTCTATTTAGCCATGATTAGCCACTATCTGCGAGTTACTATGTCAACTCTCGGCCCCAGGTCATTTCATCGTAAACCAGGAGAGGACCAAGCTGTTCAGAAGACCGCAATACACCTACCAGCATATTTAGTGTCACGTGCGGCGCAGTCTGCCTCATGAGCGACTAAAAATTGCATCATGGGATAACTAAGTAATGCACAGTTCCGCCGTCCACAGCAGGAAGATCCTTCCTGCCTCAGTCAAACCACCACCACACCATGTGGATATGGAACAGGCCTAAGTCACTGCTCTCACGCACCACCATCGTGAATAACCGGCCACAGCTGATTACGCACTTCTATCAGGGACAGACCACACACAGCGCTCAGGTCTGGTACCGAACAAATCTGTGCAGGTGCTGTCCGACTGTGGCACATGAAATCATATCCAGTGCACATCTGTCCCTAAAGTCGGCCACCGCGACAATCAGAAGTGGCCACTGAGCTCTGGTTCCAGACCTGGCCGGACCTGGTCGCGGCAGGAGCGACAAGTGTCGCCTCTAGCCGGTCGGTCGGACCTACAGCCGCGAGGGGACGGCCAGCTCCCCTGATCTGCCGGCCGGGCGGCGGCAGCGCGCGGTCGCCACTCACCGGGTAGGCGGCGGCGGCCGCGTGTCCGCCCAGGCAGCCGCCGCAGCAGGCGTCGTCGTCGTAGTACTGCGGTACGGGGCGGCGCCGGCCGCGCGGCCGCTGCCACTGGCCGGGCCGGCCGCGCTGCGAGGAGCGCCGCCGCGACGCCCGTACGATGGAGACCCAGTCAATCATGACGCCGGCCGGCGGCCGACCGCCGCCCGACCGCCCGCCGCCGACGGCGACGACAGACGGCAGGCGGCTGCCGCCGAGACGCACCGAGACGGCGGCAGTGGCGGCGGCGGCGGCGGCGCGGCGCGGCGCCGGAGGCGGAGGCGGATATTTTTACCGACGGCCGACGGCGGCCGTTGGCTGCCCTCTGGACGCTGCTAAAGCGGGATAATTCGATAAGGAAGCTGGTGTACGCCCTTTTTAATGTCTGAAGGCAACACGCGGTTCCGTTTCTACTGTCTCGCACGCCATCCATCTGGGTGAAATTGTACCAAAATACGTGATCGCACGACTCCATTTCTTCGTTCCTCGGCATGTCCTTTATTGAGGGTTGAAATGAAAAACCAGAACAAGGTCTGAAAGGCTCGAAGAGCTGCAAGACTTGGTGAACCAAAACCTTTTCGCGGCAATATGCATGTCAGCATCCGAGAGTAAAGCCCGGACTGACTCTTCGTACTTTTCACGCGGCAAACTGGGAGTGCGAAAACAAATGTAAACGGTACCTCATTTTCCCCTAATTTAGGGACGGAATTTAACCACTTAAGCCAGTGCCCAAAGAAACCGTCATGGTAGTGGATGACAAACTTTTTTTTTCTAAATGACACTAAAATACAAGAAATGGTAAAAGGACTGATATAACACTGTAAGATTCTGACACATCAAACGGTTCTGATTTTTCCCTTACCCAGTTGCCATCTACAAAAACAAAAGATTATTCGCACCCATTGAAACTATATGACGAGTTCTGTTCTGCTGAAAGCTCCAGACCTTTAGCGACATTTCATAGGACCGCACGTTTTTTAGCGCTGAACCAATGCAGAGACAGCGCCTGCCATGAGCGTCGACAAACGTAATAAACCCTACGGCAAAGACAGTCCGATGTGCCAATGGCTTCTCTACTCTGTTTTAGAGAACTGCCAAAGCAGCCTACATCATCGGCGCGAAATACCAGGACGAACAAAGTTATCGCGGAAGGGACCAACTTTTCATGCAACTTTTCAGCCCCTGCCTGGAATTCATCACTGAGGCCCATGTAATCAGCCGCCGCTAGCCGGCTCCCCACAGACAGCGTTCTTTGAAAAATGTCAGTGCGCAATGAGTGGGCTTCCGGCAAGCCAAATGAAACCAGCACTTTCCTGCGGCGATAACTTAGACTCTAAAAATATGCCCGCACCGGAAGCCTTTCCACATGCCTAAAGTCACGAGAAAGTCACGAAATCAGGGTGGACGAGCGGCCATGGTTACGGAGCTGGCGACGTTTTACTTGTAGTTCGCAAGATGGCAAGACCATCCACGTTCTCCAGAGACCGCCATTTAACGACTCAACAGACACCACGGGCGTCACCTACAGCGAGCGAAGGTCCACGACTGCCCAACCACAAGCCACCACCTGACTTGTGCCCTGCGTGGCCACCTCTCGGTCCGTCCGTGAAAGCTCACCGTCCAAATCCGTCCATCACGAGCTAAGCTACAGCCGCGCCGGAACTGGGGGCCAGGAGGCGCTGAGCTCTCACCAGCTTGGGGTATCAGCATACCATGAGAGCCCGAGTTCTGGCCTTCGGCTGCGATACAGTCTTGTGACGTGAATGTCGTGTTCCTGACTAAATTGAAGCCAATCACCAAAAGTGTATCAACACACAGCGGCACTGTCGTTTTTGTCGCGTGAACTAAAATATATCATTGTGGTCACGCCGGGCACAAGTAATAGCAGTGTCGCAACTATTACGCCACGCTCTGGCAAAACGCAAGCACTCTCATTTTGGCCCCCACTGAACTTTGCAACTGCAGGTAACGTTCGGAGCGTGCCGGTTTCTGGCTGAGAACATCACCGCGGCATCTTGTGAGGACCAGTTCAACATAAATCGGCTCAGCAAAGGAAGAACAGAGCGTGGCCCAACAGCGAGAAATCCAGTGCGCAGACAATATGCTTGTCTAAATCCCGAGAAGACTGCCGGGCGCCGTCAGCGAAAGGAAGCTCAACTAAAGCTTTCCAGTCCTGACGACAGAGGGCACGCACAGCAGAAGACGTGCCCATGTTTTCCTCCTTTCCGTCCTGCTCAATTCGACGACAGCAGCAATCACTGCATCATCTCGTCGGTCAAGCAGGAGCTACTCGCGTGACGGGGATGGACAGGCGTCACGCACACGACAGGCGGACACTCCTGTCATCCGAGCTGACCTGGCCAGCGATGATGCACGGGCCGATTGGGGACGAGCTCTCCCACTTGTTGGCCACCTGCATCGTCTCCTTCGTCTTCTGCTGCACAGACTTGGACGCATCGAGCAGGGTCAGCTCGTAAAACTCCTGGATGTCTGAGAATGAGACGCAATCGGCAAATATGACGGCATATTCAACGGTAAGAACAGTAACGACTGTAACAAGTCACACATGTTACCGAGTTCAATAAATGGAATCAAGATGAGTCGGTTCATTGCGTTAAAACCTGCCGAAAGTCATTAATCAAAGACTGACAGGAGCCGCGATGAAATGGAATGAATACATGCAACTGAGGTTAGCAGAGCTTTCCGACAGCTGTTCCGAAAAAGTTCTGTCAGTTTTTTCAGATCAGGGTACCCGTACAGTACCGAGGATTTTCATACACAGTTGTGTGAGTGAAAAGGCTAAAATGTAGAAACGAGAAACAAAACAGAACAAAAAGCAACGGGAAAAATGGGCAATTGCCCTCAGACAAAACTCTGGTCCTCCGCGAAGCCACACCGCTCGGCAAGAGCGGGCCGACGTCCGCACAACCACACTGAAGGACGCACAGAAAGCCCGCGCCACCAGGCACCACAGAACATACGATCACACCAGGCACCACAGAACATACGATCACGCTCACTGTGCGAGTCCACTGTTCTCAGCAGTAGTGCTCACACCCCTGGAGACCGTGCCGTGCGCACTTCTTGCAATCATGTCCAAAGAACCCGCCCAGCATCGACGATACAGCGGTGTACGTCACCCAAACAATACTCTGGGCGTTCAGAAAAACAGGAAAGCCCAATTACTCCCTTCTAAAGCTTTGTAGCTGTCATTGATGTGGCCGATATGTCACTGCAGAGAAAGTTCTTTCTCGGCATTTTACTGGTTTGGACTGGGTAAAGTGCGGTGAGCGGCACTTGGTCATTAGGGTCTCGTGGAACTCCCACCAAAAAGTTTCACAGCATGCAACAGAAACCCAAGACAACCAAAGTGAATCACTCGCAGAAAACGACGGAACTCTAAAATCACAGTGTTTCTTGTAGGTTACACTGGACTCTGCCCCCTCCCCCTCCCTCTCCCTCTCGGTATTCCGGTATCCGGTTCCCCTTCCTCCAGTGGTCCGATCTCTGGTCTCCCGGTGGTCCAGTCTCCGGTCTCACGGTGTTCCCGCTTCCGATCTCCCGGCAGAAAGGTTTCCGGTGTCCTGGTGGTCCAGTCGCCCGGTGGTCCGGTTTCAGGTGGTCTAGTCTCTAGTCTACTGGTGGTCTCCCGTGGTCTCCCGGGATCTCCATTTTATCAGTGGTCCGGTCTCCAGTCCCCCGTTGGTCCCGCCCTCCCGTATTCCGGTCTCCAGTGTTCGGTGTCCTGTCTCCCAGTGACCCAACTTCTGGATCTCCAGTCCCCGATGGTCCGGTCTCCGGTCTCTCGGTGTCCCACTTTCCGATCTCCCTGCGGTTCATTCTTCAGTCTCCCGGCGATCCATTCTATCGGTGGTCCGGTCCCCCGATGGTCCGGTCCCCCGGTGGTCCCGTCTTCCCGGTGGTTTGGTCTTACGGTGGCTCAGTCTCCCCGGTGGTCCGGTCTCTCCGGCGGTCTGCTCTCCCCGGTGGTCCGGCTTCCCCGGTGGTCCACTCCCCGGGTGGTCCGGGCTCCTCGGCGGCCTTGTACCCCCGGCAGTCCGATTTTCCGGTGGTCCGGTTTCCCAAAGGTCCGCAGAGACGGCCGTCGGACGACCCTGGATTATCGAGCCCGGCCTCCTGCTGGGTAACCTGGCCAGTCAGCAGACAGCTAATCGATGCGTCTCCATCAGCGCCGGACACAGCTCGTCCGGGGACGCCAGTCTCGGATACCAACGCCCGGGGACGCTAATCCCGGATACCAACGTCCGGGGACGCCAGTCTCCGATACCAACGTCCGAGGACGCCAATCTCGGATACAAACGTCCGGGGACGCCAGTCTCCGATACCAACGTACGGGGACGCCAGTCTCCGATACCAACGTCCGAGGACGCCAATCTCGGATACCAACGCCCGGGGACGCCAGTCTCGGATACCAACGTACGGGGACGCCAGTCTCCGATACCAACGTCCGAGGACGCCAATCTCGGATACAAACGTACGGGGACGCCAGTCTCCGATACCAACGTCCGAGGACGCCAATCTCGGATACAAACGTCCGGGGACGCCAGTCTCAGATACTAACGCCCGGGGACGCCAGTCTCGGATACCAACGTACGGGGACGCCAATCTCGGATACCAACGTCCGGGGACGCCGATCTCGGATACCAACGTCCGGGGACGCCGATCTCGGATGCCGCTGCCGCCTCCGCTCCCATGCCAACCGCTCGTTGCCCCCCTGCAGAGATCCCTCGGGCGGCGCTCGCTAATGGCACGCCGCATCCCGCAACGGACACCAGGAGCCAAAAGCTCCTGCGGAGGGGGAGGGCATGGGCAGCGGTCCCCAGCTCTTTTGAAATCTAACACTGACCCTAAGGGAGATGCTAGAAAGAACTGACCTAAAATGCTTCTTTGTCCCCAAACTGAAGAGGAGTTCCCGCCCCACTGCCAGGAGCTCTTCAGCTGTAAACGACTACAACACCAAACGGAGGAAAGTAATGATCCCCGTCAGTCGTTTTGTCTTTTTACCTAGACGTCAAAAGACTACTGCAAGGAAGGACATAACTTAAACAAATGTGTGCAATGCAATGACAAACAGCATGCCGTATTGCAGGGATGCGTTTTGTCCGAATCTCGGTGTCCAGATTTTCACACATCACTGAATGCTGAAATCGCAATGGGACTAATCATTCCAAACTACTCACAAAACTGACAAAGGACGTGCATTCCTTGGTCAGCTGAGACTGCCATCTTCCACACCAACAGCGGGCTACGCCTCAAAGCTGTCTTCTAAACGGGCGCCTAAACAGTGGCACAATGGTCGCATAGCTGCTGACGTTCTCAGTCAACCGTTTTCTGGTGATGTTTATCCCACTCTGGAGTCGATGCTATTTGAAGCTCCCCACAGGAAATATTCGGCGAGTCTTGGAGCCAGTGCATGACGGTGGCTACTTTCAGCTAGCATTATAGGTCCTTCCATCTCAGAGCAATGCCATAAATACACGCCATCATGGTGACTGTAGGCGCTTCAGTCGGTTCTTCAGTGCTTGCGATGATTGAAGAGAGACGAAATGAGTCCTAGCAGAATGCAAATCCCAGTAAGGCGAGCCATGTAACATTTGCCTAAAAGCCAACCCTCTGTAACTTTTGTAAAGATATGCAATAAAACGTACAACTGTTGCTTTCGTTTCCAACGAACCGTCGACAACGGCCCAGAGGAGAGCGCAAAGCCTCAGCCGTGCCCGCCAGTCTGCTTCCTACGGGCACACACATATACCCGACAGTCAACTTGCAATTACCGTTCTCCGTCGCCGCCTCAGCAAACACCATGCCGCATGATCTCATACCACGTCCATATAGCTACCAGCACCGCTCGAGAATTGGCTTCATCAAGCACCATGCCGCATGACCTCATATCAACTCATTAAAACTATTATCACGGCTCGAGTTTATTCTACTTGGACAAATACAGACAATGAGAGCATCTCATAATCCACAGGCCAAAAGCAAGGCAGATGGACGACTCTTTCTACCGCTACCTCGCAATTAGACATTCCGGGTGCAGAATACACGATCCCTTCTGTCACGCGCTGCGCACCCTCGGCAGGCAGACTTCGGCACGTGCGGCGCCGCTGCCCGGCCGGTCCGCCCACCATCAGCCGAGAGGAGCAGAGCCGGTAGAAATCTCGGACCGCGCGACGTACTCCGAGTCCTCCCACTGCTCGGCACCGGCGGCGGCTACAAGGACGAGGACGAGTTGTCGCTCTCACCTAGCTCGGCCGTGGCCGGCAGGTCGGGCCGGTTGGGCGCGCGCCACGGCAGCGGCAGGAGGCGCGGCCGGGCGCCGACCACCTGCGGCGGCGGCGGCCCGCCGCTCACCGCCAGCCTCTGCAGCCGGCGCTCGGCGGCTTCCCCCAGCGGCCAAGAGCTGTCCGCCTCAGCAGACGCCAGCGGCCACGGACTGTCCGACTCGGCGCCGGCCGACTCCGGCTCACAGGTACACTCGCAGGTGCAGGGCGGCTCGTCGTCGAGGGCGGCCAGCAGGCGCGGTCCGTTGGCCAGCACGGTGGCGGCGGCGGTTGGCGGCGGCCGGTCGGCGGGCGCCGCGCACGAGACGCGCCGCGCCGCCGCGCCGCGCGCCCGCCCGAACGCCGCACCGAACACGCGGTTGTACTCGGCCGCGATGGCGGCGTTCAGCTGCTGTACCCGGTGTTCGCCCCGGTCCGATGGCCGCCGCCACAGCGGACTGTCGCCGCCGCACTCGGCCAGCCGGCAAGAGTCGGCCGCCGGGGCCCGCGGTCCAGCTCCGCCACAGCCGCACCCCTCCGACACGCAGCTGGCCAGCAGGCGGCAGCGGCCGGCGCCGCGGTCGGGCCCCGCCATCCCGCACGCCTGCTCCTGCCGCTGCTGCTGCCGGCCGCCGCCCGGCTTCCGGCCGCCGCCGTCCTGGCCGGCCGGCGGCACCGGCCGCTCCGGCGGGCCGCCGCCGCGCCGCTGGCCGTCCGCGGCCGTCCGCCGCCGCGGCGCCCGGTCCTCCGGGCCCCGCTGCCGCTCCACGCCGGCAGGTAGGCTCCTCTTGCGCAGACGGCGGTGCCGCGGGCACAGGTCGGCGGCGCGCGCCTCCGGCACCGGCGACAGGCTCTGGCGCGGCGCCGGAGACGAGAGCTTGCGGGCGCGCGCCGCGCGCAGCTCCTCGTCGCAGTGCGGACACTCGAGCGTCTTGTCCTTCATCCACGCCATGATGCCGAACAAGGCCATGGCGGCGGCGGAGGCGGCCGGCCCGCGCGTCGGCGGGCGCAGCACTGGAGCCGCCGCCGCCGCCGCCGGCTATTTATCATGGCCCGGAACGGTGCCAGCGGCGCTGCCTTGCCCCCGCCCCGCCGACAGGCACGCAGGCCCGGCCCCGCCCGTCCCCGGCCTGCCCAGCCCCCATGACCGATGCCGTGTCGATCCGGCAATCGGCCTGTCCGGCCGCGCGGAGACCAGCTCATCTCGCCGGCCGCGACCACCGGCTGACCGTGCTGGCCCGCAGCATCCTGAGGTGAGGTCGTCCCATCGGCCACTGCAGCACCCAGGGCCACGCTCGTCCCATCAGTCCCGAGCGGCGGCCAGTGCTTTTAAGCACGAATACTTGTAGAAGTTCCGCACACGTCCACCGTTGCCAATGATCGGCGTGACAACTGCACGGTACGAAGTAAGCTATTTAACTGCATTACACGTACGTTCAATTTACCTGCTAACTTCACTGAACGACAGCTTAAAAATGGTGTCGATGAAGAAGCTTAGCATTACAGATTTTCGGTTAATCTGAGTGCCATGATCACGAGAATTCTACAGCGATTGCCGCCAGTGTTACATGTTAAGACGCGAAGCCCGAGAACCCCTGATCTCCGAGATCCATGCTGACTGGTATACGTCACCTTCTAAAAGTCGACGGTAACCGAGTATTCACAACAGTCGTCGAATGTGTCTCAGTTCTGAATGTTAAATTTCATACTGAAGGACTCACGAAACTGAAGTCCTCTACGAGACGATCCCAGGTGCACTGGCTGGTGCGTGACGCTTGCGTCACAGCACTGTTGGCACACAGTGATATAACACGATAGATTAAACCAGAATCGATCCCTCTATGACGTGGTGAAGCCAAACGGCAAGGCTGCGTGAGCCCTGGGTAACAGCGCAGAACGTCTTCAAAACGTGTTTGCCCAGGCTAGGTCCGGTCGAGCCGCTCTTTCAACCGTCAGTTTTCGATCATACCTAAACGGACTACTTCAGGCAGTGTTCAAAACGGTGATGAAATAACGCCATACAACGGACCAAACACTATCTTGTCGCGTTCTAACAGAGAAATCGCGCCACGACGCGAGCGAAGATGCGTCTGCTTTCTGCTAATAAGCCTGCGTCGATTCCGAGTCTCGCCGGCGCGGACAATGGATTTGAAAATCGTCGCAGATGAGATCGGTCTTACAGCGGCACCAATTACACCTCTGTCTGGTGTTCTCTTCATGACAGTCATGGACAAGGACTATATGTTCCCGCACGGACCCGGAGTTTTATCGGAGGCGCCGAGGGCCGGTAAGCCCGAGGTGCCTCCGATAAAAAGACGAGGTGAACAGATTTAATTGCCGGCTTCGGGCGAAAATATTACCATAAGCCGTTCGCTCAGAGCTTTACTTCCGACTAGCAACGGCAAATATCTGGAGAAACTCTGCCTCTAAAGTCAACCATATCCGTATTTTACGATATTTCTTAGCGCTATTTCATAACATTTACAACCAAACCATATTGTAATGCCTGGAAGCGTTTAACAGGCACTAAGTTTGGTGTGCCGAACACTGCGACATCATCACAGGCATCTGTAGCTTTTAGCATCTGAAACTAATGGAACGTCCACATCGTCCAGAAATAACGGCACAATTGCATGAGATACAGCATACCCCCCCCCCCCAGGTTCTACTAGGCTACTGCCGTCACCAAAAATGTATATAGCTCAGAATCCTGAGATCCATGGAAGAAAGCACGTGCGGCTGTTGCGAGCGGTCCCTCGACTTTGAAGATGCGCTCTGCGTGACGCCGTCTGGGGAGCACGTTGGCTTTGGACTGCCGTTACAGCAAGCACGTTTTGCGTTTTTTTTTTTTTTTTGTTTCATCTCCGCAAAACCAGGAGTCATAGAGCGCCGCGAAAAAAATCGGCGTGTTGCTGCGAACGACATCTACGATTGGTGTGCAGTTTTTGTTGGTGGGTCAGTTAGGGGTTTCGTTAGGTCGGGTCAAACGTCTCATTTTGTAAAATTGATGGCAAATTCGTGCTCCGTTTGGTCCTGCTGTTGAACGGATGTACCCATAAGGCCATCCCACACCAGCACTCGCATCGGCGACCAGTACTGCGATATAAAAGTTCAGCCGTATTTCTATGGCTGAACTCAAATGGTGATTCATCACAAGACCACGTGACCACGTAAGGCGCCTATCACTGCGTACAGGCACGTAGCCACGATCTTCCTCAGGAGGGTGCCACATATTTGATTTTGTGATATGGCATATCCGAAAATTTATGGCAAAAACAGCCATTTTATCCAACTGATTTCATATTTGGCGCAAAGGAAAACGTATGTTTGCTTTTGCAACATATATATGATCACTATCCCGTATTCCTGCAAACTCATATATCTAGTGCAGACTGCCTGGCTCAGGGAGGAGCACGGCCCCCATGACCCCCCTTCTACGTCCCTGCTATACCAGGTCAGTTCAAAAAACAATTTAGATTAGGTAATACTGATATTGCACCACATCAGTTTCCAGTAGTGTGAGGGTCTGTCAGGGTACAGAGCACCAAGAAAACGACTATTTTCCATAACATTCATGGCATTCAAACAGTCTCCACATCAAGGCATGGTATATTGTGTCAGAGCTCTGCAAATGTTGACTAAATGTCTACTGAATGTAAATTTAGGTGACTAATTTTTGATGACGGTGAAATGTGAAATTCATGACGTTCAAATATCATAATGCCGCAGCATAATGAGGGCAAAGGAACTGACAGTCTTTTCTTTTCTGTGGCTGTGATCACGCCAGTACTGCCTCACTTTTGTCCGGGGGTCTGCACAGGCCGCCTGACACGAGGTAAGACGCACCTAGTGCCAATTAGCACCGCTGAATACTGCCCTAGCACCCACAAGATCTCATTGGTAATGCCATGTTTTGAGAACAGAGCCCCCAAAAAAATAAAAATAATATGGCGGTTCTTGGTACGCTACACACAATCAGCCACAATCAACGCACAACCCCATACTTGATCGGTTTTATCTTAATTGTGATACCACTGCCAAACATATTTTTCAGTATAATAGAAACACTGGTTCAAAACAATTTTCATAAGTACGTACCATCTAACCTGCATCCTACCTTCAAATACAAAGAAAAACACAAGCACAGATCACAGTCCGAGCTCGCTTACACATAAGCTTTTCACTGTCAACTTTAAAAACCGATTTTAAGGCAAAAGTGCGTATCGTAGAAAAGCTCGCCGTGCAAAAAAAAGTTTGTCGGACTTAAGTTCGTCGGACAAAAGCTCGTCGTGCTGAAGTTCGCCGTGTAAAAGTTTGTCTAGGACAAAAGTTCGTTCAGGACAAAAGTTCGTCGTGCAAGATTGCCGTAAAAAGGTTCGTCTAGGGCCAAAGTTCATCAAGGGCAAAAGTTCGTCGAGGTCAAAAGTTCGTCTAGGGCAAAAGTTCGTCTAGGGCAAAAGTTCGTCTAGGACAAAAGTTCGTCTGGGACAAAAGTTCTTCTCGCAGAAGTTCGTCTAGGACAAAAACTCGTGCGGGGCAAAACTTTGCCTGGGACGAAAGTCCGTCATGCAGAAGTTCGTCTAGAAGGAGAGTTCGTCAGCGGCAAAAGTTCGTCTAGGACAAATTCGTCTTGCTGATGGAAAATGTTTGTACTGCAAAAGGTTCGCATGCAAAAGGATCGTAGGGAAAGGTTCGTAAGGGAAAACGTTCGTAAGGATGAAAGTTCGTAACCAAGCATTCGTAAACTTAAGGCTCGTATCGGAAAAGAAACGGACCTAAAATAATAACCTGACCTAACGTAACCCAACCTAACCTTTTACCCTTCTTGAACTTCTGTCCCAAACGAACTTTTGTTCGAAATGAATTTCTGCGAGACGAACTTTTGTCCTGGACGAGCTCTTGTCCTAGACGAACTTACGTCCAGTACGGACTTTTGTCCTAGACGAACTTTTGTCCCATACGAACTTTGGCGTGACGAACTTTTGCCCTAGACGAACTTTCGTCCTTGACGAACTTTGTCCACACGAATTTTCGGGAGACGAACTTTTGGCCTAAACGAACTTTTGTCCTTAAGAACTAGTACCCGACGAACTACTGTCCTACAAACTTTAGTCCGATGAACTTCTGCCCGAAGACCTCAAAAACCACCCACAGTGGGCATGAAACCTTAACACACGTCATATAACAAAAATATCTGCAATAACTACTTAGGACATACCCGCAATACTGGAATACCGGGGATTCGGCATCACGTGCCAGTTACTCTGCACTGCTTTTCCACTCAAAACAAACGGCTGATCCAGTAGCGTAGCCAGGGGGCCCCAGGGGCCCTGGAACCCCCCCGAAATTTTTTGGCCCATCAAGGGGCTCCCCTGACATTGGCCTAATGGAGCCCTCCTGGCCGGAAAACACAACCCACTCCTTTGCAAAGGGCCCCAAGACCCCAGGCTAAGTCCCCTCTGGCGGATAGCGGGGGCCCTTGGCCGGAAAGGGTGAGTGCCCCGGCATGCACCTACCAAAAGGCCAGCACAGGAAAGGATGCTCCTCTGCAAAGGAGCCGCCAACCAGGAAAGATCCTCCTGCCATGGGATAACGTCGGCCAGTCAAAACAAAGTGCCCTAAATCCGCTCAGAAGTTGAGAAACTCACATTTGGGAAGAGGTTAGGCTGAGAGGCCCACTTCATCTACCCCCTCCCCCAATTCATTTATACAAAACAGCGCCCCTGGCTATGGGGCCCCCGCACAGGCGCAGCAAAGGGGCGGGGGGCCCGGGCTCTTCCCCTTAGGCCCGCAGTTTTTGCGAAAACCATCGCACATCGTCTTCCCGGCAGACGGTTTTCGTACGATTTCAGTTCACACTGAGCTCCGCCCTCCCCTCCTTTAGAAAATCCTGGCTGCGCCCCTGGCCCCCTGTAGTGTTCAAGGGGCCCCTCACCCCCTAGGACCCACCCGAAAAAATTCCTGGCTACGCCAATGGCCCAATCGATAAAATGTGCTCCCCAGCTGACGTAAGGTACCTGTACCA
The DNA here is from genome assembly GCA_030062745.1 of Capitulum mitella. NCBI lineage: Eukaryota > Metazoa > Arthropoda > Thecostraca > Pollicipedomorpha > Pollicipedidae > Capitulum > Capitulum mitella. The sequence goes on along the minus strand of CP099844.1, from coordinate 20,631,030 downwards.
ATCAGCGCCCAGCTCGATCTGCTTTTGCGCGCAAAATTCCTGTCTGGTGATTGGCTTATATTTGCAGCTAGCCTTTTACCTCAATACCTCAGAAATTCGGTTTGTTGACGATGCTCACGGTGACAGACAAAACTGAATAGGTCGTCACAGTAGCCTGGGCCTGACAGCCGTCGAACTCTGCTTCAGTCACGGCCTACCTTTTTTCTATAGCTTTATCCACGGCTGTTGTATCTCACATTACTCTGTTATGTGCACGCTTGCTTTACGCATTTGTGAAGCGGATACATAAAAAATACATAGTCTACTGACAAAAATGTGGGCAAATTTATTCACCTACACTGGGTTGTTGACATCAAGGTCCTGAAAGTTCAGGTAAGACCGTCCAGCCAAAGTAGCGTCTGGCGTGACGTCAAAGGCGATATGCCGCCAGTATGCGGACAGTCGTGTTAAGTCTGTAAGACAGTCGTGTTAACTCGCGCACTTCTGCATTATTTCGACATAAAGCATGTTAAATACAAGAGAAGCCAAACATATGAAACAATAGCCTAGTCTACGGCTGACAGCTACGTGCGGTCTACCCCACACCAATCTTGCCCAAGGCCCTATACAGGATCCTGCCAAGGCTCGATCGCCTGGCAAGGCCTCCCACTCCTGCAACATGCTTGCAACTGTCCCGGTCCTCAAAGCTCTGTCATTGTTTAACCCCACGCCAAAGCCATCCTAAACGGATCCACGACAACATAAAACTGCATCTACTGATACAATCAAATACGACATACAAGCAGATAATGCCCAATCCCGTTCCCCGTCGAAGCTCATCGTAAGTAAACATAGCTGTCATAATCGGCTAGCCAGCTGACGGCCGGCTCACGCCGGTCTCCAATTTGTCGAGGACCGTGACGTCACTGGCGACACCCTAATAAGTTGTTTTGATAGGGACGGTTACGGGCTGATTGAAATGAATCATTTTTGAACAAACAAAGATAAGGCCAATCGACGCATGCTTCGTTTCTCAGATCACCTCCTTCCAAATATTGTGTCAAATTTCCGCTTAGGAAATCAAAATGCCCTAAGGCCAAATCGTTTCGCACATGCTTCAACATCAAATTTAACATGGCCTGCAACGGGCCAAACCTATTTCCTAAATGCACATTCTAGTGCATAACAGATGCTTCGACGTATGTTAGTCCTTATCACAGGACCAGCCAGCAAACTGAACGAAGGAAGAACCAACCGATTATATGAGTCGTACCACAAGAAAATGTTTAAATTTGCCAGTCAAAAAAGCGACAGAGCATTGATGGATCTTGATGAACGCAGTCGCGTGGAAAGTTGGACAGTGCGCATGGGCACTGTTCGGGGGTGTTGATTTGTATTCTTTCGAGGGGGCTCTGGCCCACCCAATGTTGATTTGGGTCCGTCCAATGTTGATTTGGGCCTGTCCAATGTTTTCTGCCGGTTTTAAAGGGAACTGGGCAAAAATAACGGAAGAAACTGCCGCCGTAGCTAAAAAAATCAGCAAAAAGTAAAGAACAAGGCATAAAGTAATGTATCTATCTACCTTTCCATCCTACATATATATAATATATATATATATATATATATATATACACATATATATATATATATCTTCCTAGGTTAGATAAGATGTATGTGTAAGATAAGATAAGATAATGTATCTATCTACCTTTCCATCTTCTACATATATATATATATATATATATATATATATATATATATATATATATTCCTAGGTAAGATAAGAAAGGTAGATAGATACATTACTTTATGCCTTGTTCTTTACTTTCTGCTGATTTTTTAGCTACGGCGGCAGTTTCTTCCGTTATTTTTGCCCAGTTCCCTTTAAAACCGGCAGAAAACATTGGACAGGCCCAAATCAACATTGGACGGACCCAAATCAACATTGGGTGGGCCAGAGCCCCCTCGAAAGAATACAAATCGACACCCCCGAACAGTGCCCATGCGCACTGTCCAACTTTCCACGCGACTGCGTTCATCAAGATCCATGGGGTTCTGCAATGCTCTGTCGCTTTTTTGACTGGCAAATTTAAACATTTTCTTGTGGTACGACTCATATAATCGGTTGGTTCTTCCTTCGTTCAGTTTGCTGGCTGGTCCTGTGATAAGGACTAACATACGTCGAAGCATCTGTTATGCACTAGCATGTGCATTTAGGAAATAGGTTTGGCCCGTTGCAGGCCATGTTAAATTTGATGTTGAAGCATGTGCGAAACGGTTTGGCCTTAGGGCATTTTGATTTCCTAAGCGGAAATTTGACACAATATTTGGAAGGAGGTGATCTGAGAAACGAAGCATGCGTCGATTGGCCTTATCTTTGTTTGTTCAAAAATGATTCATTTCAATCAGCCCGTAACCGTCCCTATCAAAACAACTTATTCGGGTTATATATATATATATATATATATATATATATATATATATATATATATCACATGGGATATGCACTATTTTTATTTGAAAAACTCAAAAATTCTGTAACGAAACACTCAAAAATATCCACTGATCAAAATAACGTGGGCTAAATCCGTTGCGAAACCTACATTTGGGGAAGGTTAGGTCGTCGGGCCGACGGCTCGGCCCACCCAACGATTTACAGGAACTGACACCCCTGGCACTGTTGCCTTTGTTTTGTTATAATCCAGTCTTTTCTCTTGTTTCGTTATTCTGTTTAATAATTCTGTCCCACCTTTGTTCTATTACTACGAAAAGTACAGACCCCTGGCCCAAAACACTCGCCCACAGTGCGCTTGAGATCACGTTTTCCGCTCATGTGCGTTTCCACTTTTTTCGTACCAAAGAAGCTCAACCTCACAAGTAAGCATATCCCACTACGAACATCGAAATCAAACGGAACAGACGCACCCGCGAGCGAGCAAAACATCTCCGGCTCCCATCCAACTTCATCATCACCAGCCAACTTTGTCTCCCACTGCTGCCAACTTCGCCGCTGCATCCGGCTCGCTCTCGCAGGCCCGCCGTTGTACCTCCGGGCGCCAGTTTCGCCGCATATCAGTGGCCGGCCGGCTCTTCCAAACAAGCGGCAGCAGTCGGCGGCCGCAGCAGCGCCCAGTTCCGTTTATTCACGACGGGTCCATTTCTCATCCAGCTGACAAACATCGCCGCCGGCGCGCCGCAAACGGCCCCGGCGCGCCACAGGCGCCACAGGCAGCGGCGCAGAGCCAGAAACGTGTCTCCGCAGCCGGGGCCGACGCCCGCCGTGCCGGGGCATGACAGGTTCGCCACACCCGTCAGCAACGGCACCAGGACCGGGGCCAAGAGGTCTATTCGCTTTATCGTGTCTGTCCTGACGGCAGCCGACGACGTGGGTCGCGGCTGAGACGCCGCCTTGTTCGGCCAGACTTCAGACGTTGCCGTGTTCAGTCGGAACACAAATGTTGTCTTGTTCGATCAGAGCTCAGAGGCTGCCTTGTTCAGAGGGAGCTCAGACATTACCTTGTTCGGCGGGGCTTCAGACGTCACCCTCTTCGGTTGGGGCTCCGACGCCCCTTATTCGGCAAGGCTTCAGCCATTACCTTGCCCACCAAAGGCTCGGATGTTGCATAGTTCGGTCGGAGCTGAGATGTCGCAATGTTCTGGGTTCGGACGTTCCCCTGTTCGTCGGGTTTCAGACACTACGTTGTTCGATCCGGGTTCAAACGTTGCTTTGTTCGGTCGGGGCTATAGCGAAGGCTTCGCATGCATTTTGGAATCTTAGGACGGATGGATTCGGATTCGGACTGGCACTCGAGATTCCAACAGGTTCGAATAAATTCGAGTCTTCGCATCGAAATCTCGAAACCTTTGACAGAAAACCAGTGAAACAGCAAACCCGCAAAATGGTGCTGGCAGAGTAAAAGCAGTACGTACAGCAGCTCAGTCCGGTAATAATTAATTCAATGTAATAAAACGCGGAACGGGCGACTCCATCCGATGCATCACCGACAAATACATTTAGTTTATCACACATTACGTTTAGTTTATCTGAAGAAAATCCGAGTATAGAGCATATTTCAGTGCAAATATTGACATATTAAAACAGCAGTTTCCAGCATTTCAATGTGTTTTTTTCAGATTCGGGTCTTGATTTTCGAGGTTTGAATCCTCGTTTTCAGGATTCGAGGATTCCCAAGATTCAAATCTAGTCGAATCCTGCGAATTCGAATCCTCAGCTCTAGTCGGGACTCAGACGCAGATTTGTTCGCCCGGGGCTAAGAAGTCGTCCTGTTCGGTCGGGGCTCAGACGCCGCCCTGTTCGGTCGGTCGGACGCTCTTGCTCCGGCGTCAGCGGCGGCGGCGGCGGCGGCGGCGGGCCGGACGCCGGCCGCACGCCACGCGGCGCAATATCGCCTCGGTCTGGCGCGCTGATGGTGCTCTCGGCGCCGGCCGACGGCGCGTCAGCGGGCCGGACAGATCGACTCAGCGCCAACGCCTAACGTCACACCGATCGCCGGCATTGCCTCCCGACCCCGGCACACTGACTGGCAGGTCACGACACGCCCCTCCCTCCCTCCCCCGTCAGCGATCTGCGGTGGTTGCAGCCAAAGCGGCGCGGCAGGTCACAGCACAGCCGCCTCTGACGGTTAAGGCGTCTTGTTCGCTAGAAATCTCCGCTGGCCGTCCCCAGCCGGCCACGGCGCCACTAATGGCCGCGCCATGCAGATGCCCGCCGTCCTGCGCCCTCCTGACCCGCCACTCGAGATACGCAACACAGGACAACAATGGAGGACCAATGGTGTCTTGACCGGCCTGCCATACCAGCCGGAGAATAACGATGTCGGACTGTCTCTTGGCGAAAGAAGCATTCATCACGCCGGACGGATCCGACGGCCAGCGGACCAAGCGGAAAAAATGCACGCTGTTCTCTCCCAGAACCACGCGGTGAAACATAAAAGGCCCGACCCACAGCAGTCTCCTGAGCTCTCCCGCGTCGGTGACCTCGGCGCAGCCACGACACAAGACTGCCGATTGACGGCCTAGTGGTGGCGGGGCACGGGAGCTCGGGGCGTTGGCGTCAGCCAAGACATGTAAAGACGGCCGACAGGGCGGCCGCAGCTCGTCCATTAACCCGGGTCGGTTACGGCTCAAGGCGCTAGCGCCTCCGCCAAGCCCCGTCGTCATGAGCTCCAGCACGAGTCCAAAGTCGGGAGAGCAGGAACGTTTCCATTGCGCTTGTGCAATGACACGCAAGCATTGTCACAATCCGGTAAGTAGGCGACACACGTGCACTCGCGCCCTCGTGGCGAGAACTACGCTTCCTGCTGCTCGGACCAACCGCAGGCGGAGAGCCCAGCAGGACTGTCCGGCCAGTGGACACTGCCACCAATCCCTTCCGTCCCCCGGGCCCTGATGGCGGGGCGGGCGGCGGCCGGCCGGCCAGGCGGGCCGGGCCGCCAGAGGCCGGCCCTGTCGCCAATCTGCCATCCCCGGGAACGACGGCAGGACCGGCGGCGGCCGCCCGCGTCCCGCCGGCACAGAGACAGCCGTCTGCCGGGCGCCGCGCCACGCAGGACGTCGTCGACCACTTCCGGCGCCGGAGTCCGGTATTGACGCGGCGCGCGGGATGGCCAGACCGGCCGAGCCGGGCCGCCAGCGGTCGGCAAAAACTCCCTCCGCCCGTCCGGCGAGTGACCCCCGATCGCGGCACGTTCCGGCGGACAAACGGACGGCGCTGTACCCGACATCCGGCCACATGTGCTTCATCTGTTCGAGATACAGACGGAGTTCGCTAAGAAAGGTCTAAATGTTGCTTTTTTGATTTTGGCCGATCCACTGGCGCTATGCGTACATACCTTACGTACAGCCTAAATTTCGTAATAATAGCAAGATATGATACAAATGACTCGGACGAGCCAAAGTGGACGAGAACTGGACATCGCTGGCCGGGGAAAGTTGGAGTAGGCGGCAGGACGGTTCCCGGAAGAGGCCTCCGGGGAAAGACTGGGACGGCTTCCGGACACGGCCAAGGGAGCCCATTCGGAGACGGGGGCCCGGAGACAGGGGAGGCCTTCCGAGCGAAGGAAGGCTTACCGGGACAGACAGGGAGAACCTCCTGGAGACAGACGGGGGGAGGCCTTCCGAACACAGAAGGGAGGCTTACCGGAACAGACAAGGGGAACCTCCTGGAGACAGACGGGGGGAGGCCTGCCGGAGACAGAAGGGAAGGCTTACCGGGACAGACAGGGAGAACCTCCTGGAGACAGACGGGGGGAGGCCTTCCGAAGACAGAAAGGGGAGGCTTACCGGGACAGACAAGGGGAACCTCCTGAAGACAGACGGGGGGAGGCCTGCCGGAGACAAGCGAGGGCGGGGACAGACAGACGGGAGTCGGCCGACGGCTGTGTCGGCCGGGAATGGCTCGGCCGCGGACCGCCGGTCGCGCACGCACGGCGCCTCCGGCGGCGGCCACCGGCCATCGATCGGCACCGGGCGCCGCCGCCGGCCGCCGCCGGGTCCAAGGTCCAGGCCGCGCCGCGGGAGCCCGGCCCAGAGACCGGGTCAGCAACGCCGCGCAACCAGCAGAGACGGTGAGGCCGAACGCCCCCACGAGCCGGGGAAAACGGACCGTGCCCAACGCACTGAATGAGTTGACATTACGGAAGTCGAAATGGGTCCAGTCAGCGATGATGTAGACGGAAAAGGATAACACCCGAAGACCAGTGGCACCCGAGTGAGCAACCCTCGAAGTCAACAGAGACAAAGTCAGGAGGGCCGGCTGCGCCATGCGGACACCTCCGGGCCAGGTGGTGCGGTCCTGCCGAGACCGGCTGAACCAGCGGCGGAGCGACCCCGGACGGTCACCGCCGAGATACCTACACAGCACGAAGTACATCACTCTGCTGTCTTACACACATCAGACCTGGACTGACACGTCTGGGCGTTATTCCTGAACAATGGCAGGCCGATTCCGCCTCCGTGGGCTGGCCGTGGCCGATACAAACACCATCAGGTGGTTTTCAAAAACTTCGCCGTTCAAGACGGCCATCTCGGAAGATGGCAAATTCGTTTTGCAGACAACGGCGCAGTCAGGATTTCGTCAAGGAGGGGCAAGGGCAAACCTAGCCCCACTCAAAATTGAGAAGTTTTCGGATTTCGGCTACTCTATTTGCAAGTTCCGGAAAACTATATTTATGTTGTTTCTGGTGAGTAAGGAAACGTCAAAGTTTTCAACCCTCAAGAGATCGACTATGCCCCCTCTCCCTGGCTACGCCTCTGCTAGCAGGCGAACACAATTTTTCACCCAGCGGTAAAAAGTTTCAGACTTACTGGAGGCAAAAAAAAGTGGGAATAAGTTTCATCTACTGAAACGCATCACCAGCGAATGACCACGTTCCCAAGTTTCATCCATTATCGGATCCCGAACCAAAAGGTTCGCCGTCGGGAGAGCAGTGGAGAAGGCGTGACAAAGGGCACGTCCACAACATTTAGCGAGACCATCTCCAACGCGAGAAATCCATTACTGCGGTTGGCTGCGCGCCAAAAGCACCCCAACAAGCCCGGTGTAATGCCCCCACCTGACGTCCAGCTGACGACGCGGGCCAAACTGGGACCAGCGGGCAACGTGCGGAAGATACAGATCCCCATCAAAAGGCCACGTTCGAACCTCTACTGTGACCGGACTACTCGGCGGAAGCCCGGCCGCACGTGACCGGACCCCACCTAGGCGGAGAAGCGGGGGGGGGGGGGTAATCGGCGCCCAGCTGGCTGAGCATGACGCCACGTGACGACCAGGCCAACCGGCCAGCTCAGATCAATGCAGGGGACGGCGCCTGAGCGGAGACGGCTGACGACCGCGTCACACAGGGCCAGACAGCAGACAGCCGACAGCAGACAGAGCCCGCACCGGGCCAGACAGCAGACAGCCGACAGTAGACAGAGCCCGCACAGGGTCAGGCAGCAGACAAAACAGAGCACGAACCAGGCCAAACAACAGACACAACAGACAGCATATGCAGGACCAGACAGCAGACACAGCAGACAGACCACGCACCAGGTAGACAGCGGACACAGCCGGCTGGCAGCAGACACGCCAAAGCACACAGCAAAAACGTCGGAGGCACAGCATCACCGAAAAAGTGGCAGCAGCACCTGAACAGACAGCAGACAGGCCGGACAGACGGCAGGCCAGCGGGTGTAAGCCCGTCTGGTGTCTGGCAGAAGCGTCGTTCGACTCCGGGCCCAAAAGTTTCTGGTTCGAATCTGGTCCGTGCAGGTTTTGTTCTTCGTTTTATTTTGTTTTTCTTCTCGTCGTCTGAATCTCGTTCGTATCTGGTCCTCCCGACAACTAGCGTTGGAACCAGATACGCAGAATGAACGAGGCGGTCGAAACGTCGGCAAATAACCTCCAACAAACGCCCAACCGCCAATCACATTGCCCACTGGCACGCAGGGCACCAGCATTACGCCTGACCGGACCAGTGATGAAGAATACAGCGGGCGAACCGTCGGCCGGAAACTCACCGATCAGCGCCTGGAACAGGCGAGACTTGAAGACGAAGATGAGTTTCTCGATGGCGGCGGCCAGCTGCAGTTCGTGGGCGTCCACCAGGTGGCGGCGGTAGTCCTCCAGCAGCTCCAGGGCGCGGTGGATCTCTGTAACGGGACGCCGATCCAGGCCACATTATACATGACCGACCAGCAAGTCCCCGCATTGGAGGGTTTTACATTCCTGGCGTTTCCTATTTTAAACAATTATGTGGGCGAGCTGTATGACCTGAGAGGCGTCGAGAAGTGCACAGTTCGAGCTGGGCATGGCGCTCACGTGTCCGGCGACGACAATCCTAATCTCGCCCAAGCTGTTTTTTTCCGAAATCCATTTTTATTCATACCTCACATGAAATGCAAACATAAGCTGGCAATCGCATCATAAAGGAACGGCCTCGACTGGCTACACCGAACTTTCGGGGACACCGAGGAGAAAAATTAGAAAGCTTCGTCGAATGGTTAGTTGTTAAGCGCAGGTTATACAGACAAAATGCGACGATGTCTATTACAAGGATACGAGCTCGCTGTAGCGCACGCTGCCCTGTACTCAAAACAATGGAAGCAAGGGCCAACCCTCTGACGTCGCGGAGATGAGCCACACGCGCCGCCATCAAGCGTTATTGCCTTACTTCGCCAAATCCCATCAGCGGAACTGCACTTCGGAAAACCCTATCCTGCTTTCCAACTCGATCGTACGTCCAACGGCCACGCAAGGCACGGCATGGCGGTCGTGACCGATGTGAGTTAATAGCTCAAAGATTGACTGTGGCCACAGGAATCGATCGGCTGCACTATAAAAAATCCCTTCTCGGGGATAATGAAATACGGACATCGCAGCAGACACATACGCGCTGAGTGACAATACAAGCACGCCGCGGCGACATCCGTACCGGTCGAGGCCAGCAAACAGCGGCTAGTTACGACCGGCACCACCGTGACCGGACAGGAAAACCGCAGCAACGCTGGCCGACATTTACAAAAGTTAAGGACGGGAACGGGGCGGTCACTTCACAACCGACCAGTCCCAGAGCGACGACTCCCATGTCGACCACTCCTAGGCCGGCTAATAACAGGCCGACCACTCTCAGACCGACCATTCCCTGGCCGATCATCCCACCTCAACGACCATTAATGGGCCGATCACTATCACATCCACCATACCCGCACCATATCGACCATTCTCGACGATGCGACGAGCAAAAAGGGGGCAAAAACTTTATTCAGATCGGGTCAGAGTGGGCATTCACTGACCTTGTTTTTTGACGGGCATCCCCAGCGGTGGCCTGGACCGCTCTCCGCTGAAACAGAGACGCGGTTCGTCAGCGAACGCGGAGCGGCGCAGACTTCAAGGAATCGCAGCAATAACGGTGGAAGTAAAGTCAGCCTATTCACTGAATCCGCGTGATAGTACATTCGTGCGCCACGGGCGTTATTCGGCACGAACTATTGAAAACCCGAATATCAACTCAGCTTTTGATCTCGAGCCGCTGATGCCAGGCATCAAAGATTGTCACTATCCTTTCAGGATAAGGATACCACCATGATGGGCTGCCTTTTGGACACGTTGGTCCGCATTCTTCATTACAGAACAAGGTCCTTCGCCACTCCTGGGAGCTAAGGTGCTGCGGATGATGCACCAACACGACATGGAACGCCACACGTCGTTCACGATCGTATGTTATCCACGGCATCCAGAAATCTTTCAGAGTGCAAAAAAAGACGTAAAGCACGTTATCCCGGCGTGTTTCGTATGGGACTCCGCTCGGTAGGAGAGCAAAGAACGCTCCCTCCCAGAGGTTTCTCGCGTGTACCTCGAGAACAAAGCGGGGCATGAGCACGTAACGCTAAAATAAAAATAACAATTAATAGTCGGTCAAAGGCTTGTGCGTACACGTACATTTTAAAGCGAAACTGAGCTGGGGCCCGCCGGGTGATAGAACGTCGAGATAATTTAACGATAACAATCAAACCTGTAAAGCTAGAGAGATGAAACTAGCCAGGAAGGTTTGAATGAAGATCATATCAGTAATTTATGACCCATGTCATTTCAGGTCAACCACGACCATACCAAGTCACAAAGCTGAAAGACCCGACCGGCCGCCGGCCGCCACCACGTGTGGCTGCCATTAACTGCTAAAATGGTTACTATCACATTTCATTTTGACCTCATATGCCCAACAGTGACTCGAGAAGAGATTACAGAGCCATGGATTAAGGTCAACCCTTCTGAGTTGGTTTCGTGGTAAGATACTGGGGACTGCAAAGCATCGAAAAGCATCATCAGAGGCCAGTTGGTGCGTGCCTTAACACAGTCTTCAATGACTCTAGGATCTTAAGTTTTTTTGCGTGTTTTAAGTCCTGTACACAAATACGAACTCCGCTTGTCTCCACAGTTTTCGAGACGACCATTGAGGACGTCACAACAGAATCGTGCCCCACCAGATCAGCTCAATGGCAGTCGCGTGGGACGGCACCAGATTCCGATACAGGTAACATGCATGCGCCGCCCGATGGCATTTTGACCGTTTTCACCGTTGAATAATTGCTGGTGTATCACAGAACAACCACTCCTTTTCTCTCTCACAACTCTTTAAGCGCACTTTGGATGCGTGCAGTCTGTGTTGTCTGTTCTGTCACTACAGCAAAAAACGAGCCAAAAACTAGCGCATACACCTCGGTATTAGGCTTTGGTCACCAAAAGTACCCTAATGAATAAATGGAACTCTCGAAAAAGAGAAAGCTCGGGTTCCAAGAAAATCATATTTGGATTCTACATGTGAGTGTGCTACAAATTCAGCCATTCCCGGCATATGGTACGTATACCGCCGGTAGCCGTGCGCTCCTGCAGCCAGAATCACTAGGGCGGAATAACGCGACTGGCGACTCGTCCAGAATGACTCGGGTGGACACACGCAGCAGGGATAGCTCGTTTGTCGCCGCCACCAGTCGTCAGTATTGCAACTCTCTCCAAATACAGCCCTCGTTGTAATGCTACCATACCGTTTGAGAAAGGCTCACCGCGGCCGATGTCATCGGTTAAATAACTGACTAGAACGCCCTGTAACACAGCTATTTTCCTAGCCCGAAAATTTCTCGGTTCTAAAGAAATTTGAAATAAGATTCTTAAGAATTCCTATAAATATCTCCATTTGTAGAACAGTCCCATTATTCAGCCGTTCAAGACTGAGTTCGACGTCCCAGACAAAGGCGTCTGGAATGCCGAAGGTCTTCTTGCTTTCAACCATGGCAACAGAGGCACAGCCGGGGGGGGGGGGGGAGGCCCGGGCCCCCCTTAGGCCGGTATTTTTTGCGGAAACCATTGTACATCGCATTCCCGGCATATGGTTTTCGTGTGGCTTCAGTTCACACTGGGCTTCCCCCCCCCCAAGAAAATCCTGACTGCGCCCCTGAATGGGAGTGTTGCGCTAACTGGCATTCTTTCTCAGCAATGGGACTCGATACTTCCCGTGAAAAAAGTCAGTGCAAGCGACAAACAATGCAGACTGGCATCCGGTGTTTCTTGGAGTCGCTATGCGATGCCGCCAACTCTGATTGTTCTAGGACTCCTGACACCACTGGTTTACGCCCCTCGTTTGATGACGTTACCGTCTCTCATTCATTGACATCACGTCAGTTTTGTACCTCCTAACGCAGATCGTTTTCGTTTGTAGGGAGTACATATAGCGGCCCCTCGTCGTCATGCAGACACTTGTGATTTTTAAGGCATAGTGGAAGGATCTCCGTATAGTGTGGGGTCGGTATAAGCATTTGGTGAATGACTTTAAGTGAACAGAAGTTGGACTTTGAAGATTTTCTCTGTGACTGACTCGCGAGAGACTGGCACGAGCGAGGTCGTCACTAGTTGAACTATCACGCAGGCAGTTAGAAATCTGCTACACGCCCTTTCAGTGGAAAATGGTTTGCCACACCCAGCGTTAACCCGTCCCCGACTGGGGGGGGGCAGTTGACTGCCCCCCCCTGAGGTTTTTCTTGGATTGCGAGAGAACCAACAAACACAGAGTCACAAAACTTTGTGTACCTTTTGCTCCATCAATTTTACGTCTCGTGTCAAAATTTTGACCTCAGGTCAGGTCAGGTGTCTGACCTAGACCAGGCCAAACAGACCAAAGTCCAAAAAAGTTTAGCGCCCTCTAACTTTTTCGCAAAACAAGATATCTCAATAATACTTTCAGGGATTAGTGATCGTGATAGATGCAACAAATCTGCTATCTCGGATTTTTCGGAATTTTCCGGGTCATTGACCTAAGGTCAAGCCCATTTTTAAGACATATCGCCGTTTTTTCGGAAATTGACGGAATATTTCATCACATTTTTAGTGTGGAGTGAAGCAGACATCTAGTTACCGTCATTGGGCAAAGTACCAGTGACTTCCAGCCATTGACCTGAGGTCAGGTCACGAATAACTGAAGTGGGCCAAAATGTATCACCGTCAAAATCGACGATGAATTACTCAGAATGGGTAGAAAATGGCAGAACTAGCTTGCACAGACGTAAGTAATACCAGGAACCTCAAAAAGTTTGAAAAAGTAGCATATTTTGGAAATAAACAGGCTCTCGCGAATAAAGCTCCGCCAACTTTGTAGATTGGCAACTAATCAATTTTTCCAAAATTTAAGCATGAGAAATCATCACAAGAACCACAAAGATCAATAAAATTTACATAGATTGTCTTTTTTCGCGAAAATAAAGGAACGCTAAAATTAGTTCCCGTCAATTTGGTACCGCATAAGGCAGCGGCGCACAGTGACGCCTGACGGGAGAATTACGATGTCTTTAACTCAACGTTTCGGCGTATATATTGAACAAATATGAGGAAATTAGACGTGTATCGGCATCCGCGGACATTTACTTGTGCGCTGGTGCCTTTACCTATGCGTTATTAGTCACAGCCCTTGAGATTCAGGCCATTTCTCGGTCTCATGCAGTCGGCTATGAGAAAACATATATAGGGCGTAAATTGGCTTACATATTATCTAAAACTAAATATGAGACCAGTTTCGAGCTCTACTCGTGACGGGCTTTCCAACGGTATGCTTATTTTTATCGTGCGACCAACCGTTCGTGAGTTAGAGGGGGGGGCAGTCAACTGCCCCCCCCCCAGTCGACGGTGTTCGGGACGGACCGACGGTCGTGCGCGGGTTAAATGGCAAGCCTGGCTGCCTGATTGATCACCCTCACATAGTTTTACTTTACTGCCTCGAGTTTCTCCACTACATAGTCTGCGCGTGCCAGGCTGCAAGTTTCCATTATCTGATATTGGGTCGCATAATCCGAGCCGAGCGCGGGACTCTCGTCATGCCGAATGACTGGCCGGTTGGCTATTTTTGTTTCAGGACGCATCGACGGTGTGTTCACATGTTTTCCATACATAAAATCAATAAGTGAATGGACAAATTTGGCTGTCCCGCTGCTCCAAAGCGACCAAACCAGTTCCGCCAGCCGCTGCCGTGGGCCAGTTCCAGAGCCATCGGGTGGCTGGGGCCGCAGCCAGCACCCAGTCAGCGCGCGTGGCCCAGCCGGCCACTCAGCCTCCCCATTCTCAACCCTTTCTCCGAACAGACGCAGCTGACAACGTGGCTCGTGCATCAGAGTCGTGATAACCTGGAAAAATCTGACGGTGACAAACGCAGCACATAGTCCCCCCCCCCGCAAAAATGACCATGTCGAAGTATCAAGTATACGTCCTAACAAAATATCCAACTATCGTCAACAGTGATTGAGCATTGGGGCCTTGTGAACTAATGGCACACCGACTTTACCGTGATATAGCGGCAGAAAATAAATTGTTGCAGGGTGTCAAGCGTCAGTCTGTGGAAATATAGGATTTTGAAGGACTAATTTTATGAAAATATGCGACAATTATAGGGTCTTTATCCAAAATATGGGACTAGTATAGGCCCTTAGCTGGAGCAATAGCAGTCCAATGCAGATGAAACGTTGCATCCTGAATGTTTTCGTGGATGTGGCGGGTTCATATGGTGAGGGAGCATCCAGATAGGTGAACTAGGTCCTAAGTACTAAACTAAATCCGGCCAACACCACTGTAGACCTTTCGCAGGACAGATTTCTGTTCCTTGGGAATGAGTCCGGATTACCAGATTACCGGATCCAATGTTCCAAACACCAGAAGCCCTTGAACCCTGCAGCAACCTCCCCCCGTACCACCCCGTCTGCTCGCAACAGGTCTTTTAGCACACACAGAGAGCCTCAAGACTGCCAATGGAGGGCCTCTGACCGTCAAGAGGACCTCTGACCGCGAAGCGAAGACCAATGTCTCAATCAATGTGGGTCAGAGAAACAGTTCAAAACAATCTGCTCTACATGGGCTTACTGGCACTTCAACGGAATGCTGCTCACTATAAATATACCTATGTTTTTATCACTTGCCTCTTGTTAAGGTAGGTAGTACGTCATAGCAGAAAACGAACTGTCGGGCGAAAACATTTTTCGGAATCACATGCTCAACCTGTTTAAACTATGAGGTGACGACTGCTGCAATTCTAGGTGGAAATGGTGGCATCACAGCTTAGCTGGCAAACCCATGGGGCAGGCTGACGCAATCCCCTCAGAGACTAGGCATTGGGATGACACAAAAAATTAAACACATCTAGATATCATCCATGGGTGGGACAATCGCAGCAATTCCAAACTTATTATGACAGCTGGTTGGATCATCATGCATTTGTCACACAGTGGCACGAGTTATCAGTTTTTTTTTCTCTCTCCTTAGTTTATTATTATTTTCACATGATTACCACTCACATCTACGACAACATTTTCTGACATTACACATAGCATGCACTCACATTGGCACGACCGGCGCTGAAAGACGCACGCGGCCCTGCCCAGCCACAGGAGCTAGAGCATTGCCTACCAACGAAAGACAGTTTTGAACGTTCACAACATCATCCACGCACACTGAGGAAATCACTCTTATTCCTTGCAAAAAATGTCAGATGCGCAAGACAGGAAATAGCTCAAAAAACGGGGCGTCGATTGGAAAAACAAAAACGAAAAAAACGCAAAACGTAAACGGACCAAGCACAGAACAATGAGATCCGTCGGGGCACGTATTGGCCAACAAGTGATTGGAAAACCTTTAGCAGATAAAAGGCACAGCTAGCACCAGGTGCTGCTATCGTTTAGTTCCGAAGATCGATGACTAGGTAATTCAGCCCAGCCCATTTTTTATGAAATTTCTCCAGCGTGTTGTTGATCTTAGCATTATAGTACTCGCTTACCACATCTGACCGTAGCACGCTTGATATGGAAAAGAGCGAAGCACGTCCCCTAGTATTAATCATATGTATTGCACTTCCTACCAAATGGCTTAAAATCCCGCCGCCTTCAACTCCCAGGATTATGTCCGTTTTGTCAATTTTAATTGCTAAATCATTACGGCGTTTTGTATTCAACCAGGCTATCAAGGCATTCCAGAGATTCTGGGCTCTGGAATGGCCCAAAAAGCCCAGAGCCCAGAGATTCTGGGCTCTGGGCTTTTCCATATCAAGCGTAGCACGCTTGATATGGAAAAGAGCGAAGCACGTCCCCTAGTATTAATCATATGTACTGCACTTCCTACCAAATAGCTTAAAATCCCGCCGCCTTCAACTCCCAGGATTACGTCCTTTTTGTCAATTTTAATTGCTAAATCATTACGGCGTTTTGTATTCAACCAGGCTATCAAGGCATTCCAGAGATTCTGGGCTCAGGGGCAATGCCAGAACTTACGTAAAATGTCAGCTCGCTCTGGACAATGATCACACATAATTGTGTGTTTTATTTTCATTTTCTTTAGCAAGGTACTTGTGGCCACAGCTCTAGTAATTATTTTGTAACGGGTGCCTCTGTATTGAATAGGGGGTGCTTTAAGGTTTAAATATACGCCAGCCCAATCATTTCTCCTGAAATTCTCGTTCCCACGCACCTTCCCATATACTGACCTGGCCTTTTGTTTTTGTTTTTTTTTTTTTTACTATAACGTTGTACAAGTGAGATGTACGGGTCTTCCTATCCACAGTAAAGCAAACAGTAGGATCCATGTTGGGTTCGTTAATCTTTTTACTTTCTCTTGCTTGTTTCCACTTTGCAGGCAAACTGTCTAGCAGGACACCATAGTCTAGAAATGTTGCCTGGATTCTATATGATGTTTTAAAGTCCTCGTATACTGTAAGAGATCCATCTGGGTTTAGCAGGTCATTTAATGGGGGTTATCAGAATCTGATGCGCAGTTCCATAATAACCAGGCAGTTATCTTTTTGTAGAACAGTGCAAAAAGGAAATTTCACCAAGATTACTAAGAGTAATGACGTACATCAATGCCATAAACTTACCATGATGTTACAATAAATACTCTGTACATTAGAGCGTGCTCTTCACATTGCTATCACAGCTATTCAGTTCTTGAATTATACGAACCATTCCTATCCAATGGGTACAAAATATGCATAAGTACATCAACAAAAAGTACAAAACACACAGAAAATGCACAACCAGCATATGAACGGAAAAATTCTTGATAACACAAAATATGCATAAACGCACCACCACATAGTGCAAAACACGCACAGAAACTGCACAACAGGTACATGGAGAAAACATTCTTAGTTCCATTTCCTAACCTCAGTCACATACGTTTCGAAGAATGAACATAGCGTACACTGACTTTTCCTGCGAGGCAGCTAGTAAGGCTCGGCAGCTGAATGCAACCGTATGTTCCCCTTGTGGTTCCTTTTCTCCATGAAGACATTTCCTGCGTCTTCCGTTTTAGAATACGAGAATTAACCCATAGCCGAACAAATGTAGGAATTACAGGATTCTTGTGGAAAATATAGCTTATAGGACGGTGCCAGAATTATTGGAATTATAGGAAATATAGGACCGCTTGACGCCCAACTATTGTATTCAACCAACCAACTAATGCAATCTGTCCAGTTAACGTAACACGCTAGTGAAGTCGTCCATCGTAACGTGAGCCGTATGTTAACATGTCTAATTAATGCCCTACTTGCTGAACTATTCGTAACTAAGCGTTCAGCACGAGGGCGGATCCGTCACTTTTTGGGACGGGTGCAAATAATGAAAAGAGCAATGCCAGCTTTTCAAAAAAAAGAAATAGCTATGCTGTCCTCGTCTTTGAAACATTACAACATGTCCTTTTGAAAACATAAATATTTGCCTAAATTTGGAGAAAGTGGACGGCTTTGCTTAAAAAGCACAACAAAAGCACAGACAAACTCAAAAGAACCATGTTCTTTCCGCCGGCGATGGTGCAGATGCAGGAAGGCACGGATGTAGCAGCCCACAGGGCCGGCAGGACGGCGGCGCTGCCTACTTGTCGCCGTTCGTATCGGCTATGGATAATTGGAAAAGCAGGCCTTATTGCAAGGGCAGATATCACCTGACGATGGTTCCCGCCCTGCCACCTTTCAATGCACTCCTTCACAGATGCCAGAAGGCACGTCATACCCTACTTCAGCGACTGAGGACATTAAAGCACGTTTTGGCATTACCTTTCCTGGCTACCTAGCATTGCCAGTCATTTCAATGTTGTGTCAAATGCGTAAGGATATACCAGAGATAACAAACCTCAAAAGCCCAAAACCCATTTTTTATGGGTGAATGCGGAATAAAGGTCAATCGGTCATATTCTATGTTCTCATTCGCATTTGGTGGGCGCCGTGCCTTCCGAGCAACACTAAAGCATTAGGATGAAGGAGACTCGCTGCCGCGAACAACGAGCGGCCGGCGACGCACGCCCTTTTTTGGTCTAGAGGATATTATTCTAGGACTTTAAAACTCGTAAAAAATATAGCATCTCCCTACTAATCTAACGCACCTGTCCTGACAGTTTTATGTTCTAAGCTGTTACGGCTTTCGAGATCGCAGGGGCGGATTTCGCCGCCAATGCACTTAGTCCTGGCCGGGCAGGCCTCCGGATCCGCCTTCGCCGGGACGGGGAGGGGGAAAGGTACATAAGAACCCCAAAATCTCAAGAGCTCTAAGCCCCACAGAAGATAACAGAAACATCGCTGAAAAACCCTTGGAGAAACTAGAAAGCACCTATATTTCTTTCAACAACATATTAGGGTCAACAGAGGTAATCTTAAGTCAAATCACCCTGTTAACATGTTTGGCAGGCAACTGATGACCAAGGCTTCTCCTTTGCTTCAAAGAGCTTCCACAGTAAAATGAAAGCCAGAGATACATAGGTGGGGCGGAAAAGGGGCAAATGACGCCAAATTTGACCATTTCAAGGACAGCGCAAAATTAAGGCAGAAAATCACCGTTTTGTAAGGGCAGGAGTCTCGTTTTTTCCGAGCGTGTGTGTGACTTGGCTGGAATACGCCGAAAATGTGTCTGGCATGCAAATGAAATCTTTCATTATCATACTTAAGTCAAACAAGGTTAACCTAGGTTAAGACATTGGACGCCTATGTCATGCGTTTTTAGTGTCTGTTGTATTAGCTGCCGCACTGCCACTGATCGGACACGGAGCAGCGTAAAATTCCGACACATTGGATCATATGATATTCCTTCTTTATTGCGAAACCCATACCCCGCAGCGTTTTTCACAAAGTTTCTCGGATACTGGGCGACGGCCCCATTGCAAAAACCTAGTAATTGACGGGATGTTATTTTTGCGACCAAAAGGGCTCTGTTATGGCGACCAGAAATAAGAGGATTTGGGCAGTAGAAACTGTACAGAAGGAAGGCATGGGTGTAGTTCTTTGTACTTCCTAGCATTTATGGTCATACAAAGTGTGTTCGCATTGAAAACGAGCATAATATTTCAAAAACGCAAACCAGGTCAACCTGGGTAAAACTGGATTGGACCAGTCATTGGCAAATAAGTTCTTGTCATGTTTCAGTGCTTCCGATGACTACCAACTGACATTCCAAAACGATAAACCAAAGAAAGCATTGTGGTCGGTTGCGGGTCTGAAAATTCGGTATGAAATGTAACCTGACCCCAGTCACGGGAGTAGTACAATTACGTATGCGAAAGTGAGAAGCACCGAAGTTTATTAGCTTTATTAACAGCAGGGTTGCATCCAAGCTCCAAAACTGCCGAACCAGTCCCACAATTTTAACAGCAAACGTTAAAAAGGCGGAAAGTTCAGCTGACATTAGGTGAATGACCTGAACATTTCAGAAAATTCGAGATAGCAGAATTGTTCTAATCGTCGTGTTCTTTAACTACGGCAAGTTCCCTGTCCTTATTTTGCAAAACGTTACGTCACTTTCATTTTTGAAACACGGCCTTACTTGACCTGTCCTAGGCTAATCATCTCAAACGACCCCGCATTGAAAAATTCGCACAAGGTGAAAAAAGTGGTGTATGAAAAAGTATCCCATGTTTCGTATCTTAAGGCCTTTCGTTTTTTGGCTAGCATTAGAAAACCGGAGAAGGGATTCTCATGCCCATCCCCCGTCCCGGCGAAGGTTAACGGCGTGCAGTTCTCAGAGCCCACCCGTCGTGACCGTGCAAGCAAATGCGGCCTTTTGCAAGAAAAAAACACAAAGTTTTTAGTGCATAAATCCAGTTACGGCGGGTAAAACTTGATAAGAGTATCACATAACGTATGCGACTGATTTTTTCACAAGATCCTGTTCGTTAAGGCTTGCGTGCAAATAAGCATTAGCTGTTAGTTACTTTGAAGGCCATGTATTGTCCATTAACGGGTTACGCGGAGGATTTCGGTATGTTTGGGACAAGAACAACGATATTTGTCAGATGTGCAGGTGTCAGCTAACCTGAGCCCCTGCTGAGTCTGTGCTGAGCTGCCTGACGTTTTCCGGGATATAGGAAAAACGCCGTTAACTTGGAAGTGCGCGACCGTGCGTACAATTCCTTTGTTTCTTCCTGGCCACATAAGGTGAACTTCTAAAGCGCCTAAACTGACGCTAAAAAGTGGGGCCCTATCACATTTTATTGCAAGTACCGTACTAAATTGGACCTATTGTACTTGTGGCTCAGTGCCCGTGGGACAATTTTTGCTTACCATGGACTCTTATGTTAGGGATTCACATACCAAAATATTCACATGAAATATATTTTAATTTGTCAGACTTAAACGAGCCGCATTCGTGATTCCAATCCTCCAGCAGTCTTACCGGGCAGACGGGGAGACATTTCTGGAATTTCTGTTGGGTGCATCACGGTTCCAGCACCATTGTCATTCCGTTTTCAGTTTAGTCTTTCAGGTTCTACGTCAAAAGGTTCATACGGTTCCTGGACAAAAACTTAACAAGCAAAAAGTGAAATGACAAAAAGCCAAAAGGGATAAAAAATCAAATGCGAAAAGTGAAAACGCTAAAAGTCAAAAGGACAGAAGTCAAATGGCAAAAAGCCAAAAGCATACCAGTCAAATGCAAAAAGTCAAAAGGGATAAAAATGAAATGGATAAAAATAAAAAATTCACTAAGCCAAAAGAACTAAAAGTGAAAGGGATAAAGGTCAACAAAGTAAAAGTCAAATGTAAAAAATCAAAAAGGATAAAGGCCATATAGCAGTTAATCAGAAGAGTAAAAAGTCGACGGGATAGAAGCCAAAAGATTGAAAATGAAGCGTAAAAAGGCCAAACAAAGTCGAAAAATGTGGATGAACAAAAAGCTAAATTAAAAATGTCAGACGGGCAAGATTTAAAAAACCACGAGTCCAAACGGGCCAAGCTTCAAAGGGCTTAAGGACCACTGATCGCGAAGCCATGGGGCAAGAGCCCGAGGATTTAAGGCCGGCAGAGTCAAAGGATTTGAAAAGGATTTTGATTTCGCAACTTTCGACTTTTTGTTTTTTGACCTTGTCAGTCATACAGTTTTACCTCGGTTCCGCAAACCTCTTTCCACGGACAGGCAATCATATCAAACGGCTTCCCACTCATGTCGCTACCAGGTGCTGAAGCAAAAATGGGCAGAAGTTACTGTTGTCACTTTTAATCTTTTGTTATTTGATTCCTTGCCCTTTTGGTGATATCTGGGTCACCAAGTCACCCTTCCATAGTTTGAACTGCCTCCCCCCCCAAACAAAAGAAAACCATTATGCCGGCCATGGATGCGTTAGGCTACAAGGTGCAATACCGGAGGAAATTTCCGTGTGGATGGGGTACGCGTTGAGAAATCAAAGGTCAAAATTTGCTTGGCCCCTAATGTTTAACGGCCTTTCTGAGCCCATATCAGGTCAGCGCAACTAGGTGGCCCCAGTTTTGTACTTCTTAACATGGGGTTTGAATCCCCAAATTTGGACTCCATCGGGGTAAAACTGTAGATAGGTTAACTGTCTTTCTAATCGCGAAAAAAATATCCACTTGTGGCCAGTCGACCCACGACAGTGGGCCGAAAGGGTCAGGTTGGGTCTTGTGATCTCATAGGAACCGAGAAGACGGGGGCGGTTCATCTCACCGCACGCCTTATTTTACCCCACTCTTCACTGGCGGATCCAGGGGACCATCTCAGCCATGCCCCCAACCACGGTTAGAGGGGTCAAATAGCCATTTGTCCCCCCCCCAAAGAAAGACATGGCTAATACTCACATTTGTGAACATTCAGTAACTGAGGTATGTTGCAAATGGAACTCGTGAGATTATCCTAGAGCGTTGATGTGTGTTTGAAAATGTTTAAGGAATATCATCAGCCAATTAAATAAGGTGCAATATCCTAACGTATTTCATACATTGCTGGCGTGGTGCACGCCAGAAGCGGCTTGGCGCAGTGAAGAAGATCAACTATTTTAGAAATCGCTCACAGATGAATACAACTAATATCCCAGCAGCATCAGGCCTGGAAAAACAAGGATTCAGGAGCGCCGCAATTCGCAAAAAATCGTCACACCTTGTGATCATCAAGAGGTTTGGAGCGGTTGGCGGGCGCATTTTTGAACAGTGCGCAACATGACTTATCTCCCCTATCTCAGTATGAATTCAACTTTTTGCCCATTTTTTATCGATTTTGGACGTCTGAGTTTTCGACATTTTACATTTCATTTTCATCCTTCGGACTTCTGTCCCCGTGACTTTTACTTCTTTTGGCTTTGTGTCTGTTTCATTTTTATCCCTTTTGACTTTTTGCTTGTTTTTCTGTTGCTTTTGATTTAAGGCTTTTAATTTTTATTCCTTTGCCTTTTGGCCATTTAGACTTACTGCCTTTTTGATTTTTATCCATGTGGCTTTAATCTTTTTTGGCTTTTGGGCTTATGCCTATTTGATTTTTTGCATTTGACGTTTCTACTTCTGACTTGTCCCTTGGTCCTTTCCACTTACTGCGTCTTTGACTTTTATCCTTTTGGCTTTTTATTCTTGACTCTTTGCATTTAACTTTTAGTCTTTCGACTTTTTGTCGTTTTGACTCATTGGTTTTTGCCCTTTTTCCATTTCACTTTCATCGCTTCAAAATTTTGCCAATTGACTTTTTGTCGTTTGATGTCTTGGTTTTAACTTTTTGTCCCGTTACCGGTTACTGTTTCATACAATGGGCTGTTCAGACTCCAAACCCTAGACCCCAACTACGGGTACAAAATGCTGAATTTCGGGACATGTTTGTCGCCAGCTCTGTAACGGAACTGTTCAAAACTCACATACGACCTGCGCTGTCTGTTCAGGACCGGTTGCGTGGCTTTCCTCCAGAGTTACCGGCAGCGGCCGACACTCGTCGACAATTCTCTCAACGAGATCCCTCTGGCGGCGTTCCTTGCGCGTTCCTTTTGCAAGTGGAGATTGAGAGGCTCATTTCAAAGATGCACTGTTAGTCGTCCGGATGGCGCTGAGATCATACCCATATTTTACTCGGCAATGCAAAGTAGATGGACAAGCTACCTTCATCCGTGCAAATGAACTGGTGATCATATTAGTGCACACAAGCTGGCTTTGTTTTGTTCGCGTTATCTGTTTGATGTTTACGGCCGATGACAGATGCTGTTGCAGTTGAAGTTTACGTGTCGCATTTCAATGGACCTATGTTGTAACTCTGTTACCTATCAGCACGTCCAATAAAAATGAGGAGTCCTTCACCTGCGATCTAAGCCTGCCAACACCCACGGAATACATAGCTATAACGCATGCCTGTATTTCAGAGGTATCGATGACGAATCCTGACTGAGAGAAAGAGGAAACTAACAGAAAAAGAAAAACAATGTTTGCTTGTACTGATTTTCTGACGTAGGTAAAAAATAAAATCTTAACCTTCCGGCGTCAGACGGAAGTCAACAATCACTCTCATCTCTCGTGTCGCACCCGTAAAGTGCGGCTGCGTTTACTGCGCCCGTTAAACGGCTGACGGGAGTGGTGTGAATCCAGGCTCAGCACTCCTGAATGCCCATGCTCGGGCCAACAACCATTACCTAAATTTGTCTGCGTAAATTCAAAAGAAGAATTTGATGCCTATTTACAGAAAGAAATGCCAGCAAAAACAGCTCCTCTTCACAGGGTTAACGATTAAAGGCGACAGTGTGAAAAAATGTATGTAATGTGCGCAAAAAGCAAGCACGAGGGGACCTCTTCAGTCTTTCAGCACATGGTAGAAAACAAACAGATATGCATTTTATAAGTAACATTTATTTATTTTTCAACAATCAGCTCCAAACTTTGGGTAATGAACAACTTCCAAACAATCAACCAGGCCTACACATACTCTGGCTTGGTTGGCACACATACGAGTTAATGTTGAATAAGAGTTAGTAGCAGGGAATTAGTGCAGTGCATACGAGTGAGGACGACAAGTGAGCAGATCAAGAATAAATTCACCCCATTTTTTTTGGACCATCACCTATGTCAAGGTGTTCAAATTCCACCACCACCCATCTGCAATACTGATTCCAAGGTTCGCTTGTCACCCCACAACGAATAAGGCTCTTGCATGGTCAGAAATCCAAAACAAATCACCATCATGCTCTCGCAGTGCACCTTCACCACAGAAAAATGCAAAGCCATCCCGAATGGAAATGCTCTGCATCCTTTTCACACAAAACGCTTCACAAAAGGAAAAGGTGCTCAAGTAGCAAATACAATGGATAAATATCAACAAAAGGCGTCAAAGTGGTACCTAACACGGAGAAATAACAAAAAAGGCCACCAGAGTATGGGCGCTCTTCTGCTCTAGTTTCATAACACGCAGAAGGCGTTTCTGCACCGGCTGCAGAGCGAAATGACGCCGACGCACCAAAACAGACATCCGACTGCGCTGCCCGCATTTCCGGACAGGGTGGGCTGGACGCCAGCTCAGTAACAACGCAATGTCTCCACTGTTTCGATTTAAAAACCTTGGCGAACGCAAAAAATGGCGCATCCGTACTAGAGACTAGACTAGACTAGACTAGAGACAGCAGTGACTGTCGCCCCAATTACGACGTAGTTATGTAAAAAAGTTCATGCAGCGCGGTCAGCGCTGAAGGGATCTCAGCAATGAAATCGCACGCTCCCCATTGGAGATGTGTTAAACGTCAATGTTGATACGACTCGATTCCTTACGACATTTGCTATGCATTAATGCATAATTTGTCCGTGCAAATGCGCTCAAGAGCTAAACAAACCACAGGGTCATCCCCCCACCCGGGGCCAACGCCATCCAATGGAACTGCACAAAAGAACACAAACACTAGTCCAAAGACCATGCTACATTGTTTGAGTTATGGCTGCTGCATACCTGGTACGCCTCATATCAACCGCATTTCCGTTGCGCGCAAAAAAACGGAAGTGGAGAACCTCCCAACCAGCACCCCATCCCAAATGCTTGCTTAATTATGCATCCACGCCGGATCGAAATAACCCGCAAAGGCTTTCCCCGTGGTAGCGCTCAAACAGCACGACATTCACCCTGAGATATGTCAACCAGTGGATGACTGGTAAACACGCCCTCGGCACATCAGGCCAAGGTCGTTCCATCACTGACCTCCGATATTTCTGGCCTGCAAATGTGATAACACAATGATAAGTGTGGCATCACATTTGTCAGGTCTCTTAGTTATCCTGCACCGATGCAATAAATGTGGTGCTTTTTGCTTTTTTTTGCAAAACACAAGTGCCTTGCTCGTATCATGTCATTTTGTTTATGTTGGGCCATCGTTTTGACCTTGTTATAGATCATGTATTACCAATTTTATTGGAATACCAGTATAATGTCTTGTGGGGTGCTTGACAAGTATTTCATGCTGAATCTATTCTTGAATTTTGCAATGCATTTTGACATACCATTCCATATTTATTCCCCCTGATGTATTCTGCAACACAAATGGATATTTATTGATCAGTTCTAGCGCTCTGCACTAAAACAACTGCAACTTTAATCATCACAATGTGTCCATGACACAATTTTCCATCAATATCAAACAATTCAAAAGCACTGATTGCAAAATTATTAGCCTGTCAAAACTACTGTACCCAGAACAGGCTGGTCACTCGATATGACTCACTTAATTGAAGTAAGACTCAATTTGGACTCAATCAGCCTGTGGCCTTACTGGCAATGGCTTGTAAAGTTTGACCAAAAACTTCTTACATTGCCATCACATCCCCTGTAAAGAAAACAGTCCACTGGTTTGCAATGCAGTATCTACTGATCAACATCTGCAGAAATAAAACATTTGTATGGGCAGCATCAAGGCATAGAGGACAAGGAATGGATGACAATATCATACATTTACATATCTCCTTTACAAAACATACAAACCTCTGCACTGACAGCTTTTAAACATATTTTAACCCTGTGTAAATGGCAAATGAAACAAAAATGGTTTTAGCACTATCAACCTATATTGCCAAGATCAAAATTACAGCTGTTACTAAGATTCAAGCTGGGCTATTTTGGCCTCTATAACAGGGTGAAAACAGACATTGGGTTCAGGTTTCCAACTTCTGTCCCATTGGGTGAGTTCCAAGCCACACCACTGGCATGTACCATTTAAAAGAAACTGTTTATACAATGTAGAAAACAGCATCTTGAGAATTTCAGAATGCACAATCCAGATAAGTTCCCAGAGACATGAATGAAAAAACATTGGCAAGGTGTACCTGACTATCCATGGAGTGTTTATTCATTACTCCCATCCTTGTACACCAGTACTGCAGCCATGGGTGTGATAGTACATGGGCAGGTACAACAGCACCACTGCCAATTCTCTTGAAATTTTAATATCAGCCTTTTGGTTCTGCATGGAAAGAAATGACTTCAAAATAAGTCTGGCCATATCAATTTCCACAGTTTCCTATGCACCTAACTGCAGCACTGCTCACCATGATCATTTAGTTAAATGCTCTTACTCTGCCAACAAGTAAAGCAACAAGTGGCTTGTCACTACAGAGCATCAAGTGCTGTGTCCACAAGTGTCCACTTGACATCTTGACATCACATAAAATGGGCAAACCTCCATCTAGGGGTTCACATATTTCAAAAAATGCTGAAGTGCTTCAGCAAGTTGCTGAAACCATTGAGGAATTATAATGCTACACAGTACAGCACCCATTATCCATAGGGATAAAATCATCCTCACTTTTGATGCCGCAAATGCAAAAACATTAATTCTAAAATTCAGAATTGGGCCTATAGCCAGTGCATGGAAAGGTACACCTAAAACTGCTCCTAATAATACCAATCTGCCAGCATTCCCACACATTCTCAGTTACTGCCCTGTTCATCTAAGAATCATGATTAGCTGGAAAATGAGGGAACAAAAAGATGTGGTCAGCATCCATGAAATGTCCCCAAACCAATGTTGGAAAGGTGTTGTTTTTTTGGTATTGAAAGACACCAGAAAATATGTGCTCCAAGAACATTTCATATTGCAAAAGTATGATACTGTGCCTTGAGCAAAAACCTGCATTATAACCATGCTGACCAACTTCTAACTCTGCAAACAAGTGACTTCCTGTTCAGTAAGATGCAGGTATGATGTCATAACTGACTTGTGCCAAGGATGCCAATTTAAACCAATATCAGTCTCCAGAAAATTTTGCACTTAAGATGAAAATCATACTCCAACAACAACAACAAAAACTGAATTTCAAACCTTGCTCCAGACAGTCAAGACCAACATTTAATACAAAATGTACACAAATCCTGCTTCATCTAGGCCTACAAATGGACATCTAATTTCCAAGAAGAAAACTTAGTTTGTGGCATAAAAGTATATGAGCTCCCTGTAAGCCCCAGCAGCACTGCCCACCACCACTTCATGCAAACTACCATGCACAGAAAGTGATCAAGAGGAAAAACTACGTAATACCACCATTGGTACAGTTCGCGTCCCCTCAGCATAAACACGCATCCCCTGAGACGGTGGCGCCACCAGCAGTAGATCTTAACAACCTAGCATAGACTCGTTACACTTCACCATCATAAACCAACGATACCATCGCCGGTGGCATCCGTGCCTGACGTGAGTGAAGTCCTTAAATACATTTTCAAACTGAACACCTGATGTGTCTCTCTACCTCCGGCTGCGCAACACCGCTCTGCCACGTGAACGGAGCCCAGCGGGCAAGCCACTTTGCAGTTTTAACGACGGCCACCGGTGACGCCACTTTCGAGTGACGCACATCTATGTTGAAGACACGCGAACAACACAATGACTGATACTGCCACATACTACGCTACAGTAAAGCAGCCAGATACCTTTGAAGATGCTAGAACCCTCCTACTCCATATATATAATAATTACTGAAGAATATGTCGTTCCAAGTATCATAAGAAACACAGGGCCACGCGGCCAAACACAACAGACTTTTCAAACACTGCACACATTCACGGAGACGCTTCTGCACTTGTGTTTACATCTGACCAAGGCGAACGTGAACTTTCATGTTTTTCATTTCACAGCCAAATTGAAACTGATGACGTATATAACCTAAAGAAGCTATGTGCTCTGTGAACATTTTACATCTTGAATATGTTCTGGTTCCCTTCATCGCATTCCATTTTGCTTGATTTGTGCCTGGACCACGAGAAATGCTGTTTTTTCTATTACACTGCGCGTACGCAGTGTCATCCGCACATTGTATATGTCATCCAGGTTACTCGTGGATGGGTCACGGAAAAGTTGGTGCGAGTCCTAAGAACCGCGTATTTGTATGGAAAGTGCAGTTTTACGTGCAATGGAATAGAAACGTCCAGGGTTTGCGAGATGTTCATAGTATATTACAGTTAAGGGTCATGTATTACAGTTCAAGGTTTTGGCGCCAAAACCTAGAATGGTTTTTACAAGAATAGCGACCATTTGTTTCTGAAGTCTCGTGACAAAAATTGCCACCCAGGTTAACATAAAGGTCCAAAAAGTAAGCTGGTTAAAAGCCAAAATACTGGGGCTTCAACATCGCAGTAAAATTCGATCACAAGCAAGAACGGTGGAACCTTTGTGGAGATGGGGGAGCAAACGCGATCTTTATCTCGTTTCTTTCCATGCAATGCCATAGGGTTAATGTCAAATGTTGCCCAGAGTTGGGGGGCAGCAGTCCCCTCTCCCCGGTTCCAACGCCCATAATCACTAGCCATTGCGACCATAAATTAGCCGCAGGGGTGTCGTTTTGTGAAAATGATTGTGGGGTGGGGAACGGTCGAGGGCCTAAGAACCATATCTTCCGCCAGATATAGGTTTCTCAACAGATTTTGCCCATTTTATTTGGTTTGACGGCAATTGTTATAGCTATTTTTTGCATCATTTCCCAAACAACAAGCCTGCAACACAAGTAGAAAATGTTTGGGGGGGGGGGCAAGGTCACCTTTAGAGGGCCAGATCCACATGGAGATCATGGCCTCTTGGAAAAGATACAGATCGATATCCCTAACGAACTGGACCTTTGATTGCCTATTTAGGTGTTCGCCCTTTGTTTGTTTCACATAGCCAGACATCAAAACCCTACTCTTTCTCTACAGCACCCGAATTTACAACTCGGTAGTGGAAACATCATAGGCGCAGGACGATTTCGGGACACATGACCTTATTTGCCTTGGTCGATAGCGATCCCATAGGCCTTGACATTTCAGGCAACTGAGTTTTCCGGAACTTCCCCAGCTACCTTATGTTTATCTGGTGCTCTTGGTAATTATGTTTTCTGAGGTCGGGGGAGTGGATTTCGCCTCCGCATTCCACGATGTGCGACAGCGAAGGCCTTCCACAGAAAGGAATTACCGCTAAGGAGGGAACAATGGTTACTTAATTGTATGAATGCATAAAGGATATACATACACTGACATAAGCATTATAAGGCAAGGGAGGGGGGATTTCGCCTCTCCATAGAATTCATGGCCACCATATGAGATTTTGCCTTATCCTTTGAAATAAGTTCAAGAATCGTAATGCGACCCCGGTCTTGCTATCGCTGTTGGCAGAGTTTCGATGGAACACCACGATGCATCAGTTAGGATAACTGCCGCCTGGCGGTGGGCTCCGACACTAAAAGCGCCCTTCCCGCCACAGCCGGCGTGAGACTAAAACGCAAAATGACCCTTCAAGGCGAAACTGTCGGCTAATGGCCCTGTTATCATGAACGGGCTGCCGTTAGTGTACGTGTCCTCTTCATTTTGTCACCAAATTACGCCCGCAAAAAGATGCATTTGATTTTGAAGATAACTGCGGAAGCATTAGTATATACATATAACATATTATCACCATTACGGGTGCGCACACAATATTTTCCACGTCACTGCATGAAGAATTTCAAATTTCGACGAAAAAGCAATACTGAAGCAAATGACAGAGACTATGATAATGCGTACTGCTACAGAACACTTATCCCCCATAACTGACTGGAGTTTTCCCGCATTAACACTGCCTTCATAGGGTTTCTGGCAAAACAGCAACACCTTACACGCCAACGCCCGTTTTGTCACTCACAGAGCATGCAATGAACGATTCCATGTCTGCCTAGACTGTGATGCATGGCACGAAGCAGCACACCAAGCCAACTAAACCTGGGAATGAACATTTCATGATTTCCCTTGAAGTCTGCAAGACGACCTCGCGTAAACGCGCAACCCTGCGTTCGCACGCGCCAATACCGATGCCAACAGTCCAAAAGTCCTCACAGCCTGATCCAAGATCCGGCGCGCGGTCGGAACACGCCGCCGATCGTTTGCCGGAGGGGAACAGCACGATCACACAGACCGGGCCGTCCCTGGGACGCTGGCCGTCCTGAGCTGCAGGCCGGTGGGCGACGGGCGCTCCCAGCCTCAGAGCAGCTTCAGCGGCCCTGTCACCTGGTCGACCAGGACCTCCTCCCCGAACAGGCCCAGCACGGTCCGGGCACCCTCCGGCACCTGTCGGCGGCGGCGGCGGCGTCAGCATCGGGTGGCCTCACAACGCAGGACCACCAGCCGACCGGCCGTCACGGACCACAAGACCGCCGACCAACCGGCCGTCACACAAAGCGGGACCGCCAGCCCAGCGACCGTCACACAACACAGGACCACCGACCGACTGAGGGACCGTCACACAACACAGGACCACCGACCAACCGGCCGCCACCCAAAACGGGACCACCGGTCCACTGACCGCCACACAACAGAGGATCGCCGACTGAGGGACCGCCACACACCGCAGGACCACCGAGCGACCGGCCATCACACACCACAGGACCACCGGCCGGCCGGCCGTCATACAACACAGGACCACCGTCACAGCAATCGCCACATAACATGGGACCACCAGCCAACCGGCCGTCACACACCATAGGTCCACCGGACCAGCGACCATCACACAACCAGCGACTTTTCCAGCCCTTGACAGCATTCTCGATTAACAAGAGGACGAACGTCAACTACCTTCGCAGAGGGGGACAACTTGCGTTGCGTTGACGCAACGCAAGTTCTGTTGGTTAAACCGATTTCGAGTGGCTTTGCCGGCGAAATTCATGACAGGCGCAGCGTAAACGGCAGTGGCGCCGAATCAATGCCGAAACTCGTCCGAAATCGACCGGCACGGCCGGGCGAGCGACACCTGTCAAAGCTGTGTACCTGCCAACCATATGCCAACTTTCACCGGTCCAACAGTGTTCACGCCTGCGCCTCTGTCCCACATTACACACCGCACAGCGCAAGTTGAGGCAGCTACGCTGTGGTGCTATTGGGAACGATAACTGTTAGCGCATGCGTGCAGCATCCGGGACCACATCGTGGCGGTTATGGCGAGGCGCCCACCTGGGTGTGGCCGGCATCTTCCACGATCCACGCCAGCAGCCCGATGTCCATGGCTTTGGAATAAAGCGACAGCAGGTCCTCGGTCGAATCAGCCTTCAAAACAATCTTCTTCTCCCTAAGGATGGTACAGTTTTGAATGAATGGTTTTGGTAAAAGGGAAAAATACAACGTGCATTTTGAAAAGTCCCCAAAACCAAACAGCCACATACAAGCACAGTGTCCCACCTTCAACACGTTTCACATGCAGGATAATACTAACCCCTCCTCCTCCCAGTCTTCGGCTGCCTCCGCGTATTTGTCATCGCTCAGCATCATACGGTGCAGGCTGATAGCAGCGTGGCCGACCTGGCAAAAAAAATTAAAAAAATAAATAAACAAAACAAACGAAAAATACGCTGAAATATGGAACATGAATCCACGTAAACAAGCCCTTTACTTCATCCAGTAACAAGTATCCAATAACATATCACCAGGCATCTCGCAGCAGGTCATCGTCGACGTTATGTAACTCGAAGACAAACAGTTATCGTCGACGTACGAATATACAACAACGAAAATTAGAGCTGAGTGTGACTTACTGAGGTTCATTAAGAGCTTCAAAGGACCATTACTGGCTAAAGTTCAGCAAACCAATACTGAAAATTCAGCAAACAACGACTCGACAACGTTTAAGCCTCCGCGGTCGGCTGCATGCCGCTCCGCTCGCGAACTAAGCCGAGCCGTGCGGCGCGCGCTGACCCGTACCTGGGCGGCCATCTTGCCGGTGCCCATGCCGAGTCCGGTGTTGACGACGAACACCATTTTGTAGTCGTGCTCCTCGGCGGCGTCGGTCAGCTCCGGATCGAACGGCTCGTTGACCCGGTTAGAGGGCTGCTCGAAGATGTAGGCGGCGGCCGCTTGCACCGACTCGTTGTCCGTGTGGTACAGGCCCTGGCCACCATAACCGATCGCCGTGCACGAGGCATTTCCATGACCGTATGCAGGACATCCAGACTACGTGCAAAGATTTCATATTTATGGGATCGTATACGGTCTCCCAATTATGTCCGCCAAGTCTATATCAATAC
The DNA here is from genome assembly GCA_030062745.1 of Capitulum mitella. Classification (NCBI taxonomy): domain Eukaryota; kingdom Metazoa; phylum Arthropoda; class Thecostraca; order Pollicipedomorpha; family Pollicipedidae; genus Capitulum; species Capitulum mitella. The sequence continues at coordinate 20,598,301 of CP099844.1, read as the reverse complement.
CATTTTATGACTGCATCCACAACAGAAACAAACTGACAGTACGAGTACAATGGTCTTCGACACGAGGTCAAAGGAGGCTATGCCTGGCCTACTGGAAGAGGTGCTGGGCTGCTGAAAATGTGATCATAACAAAACGAATCAAACAGGTGTACTTCATGAACACGATTCAAACAAAAAGACCTCCGTATCAACCAGTGGCATGTATTGTGGGGCAAACAGTAAATCATAACAGCCCCGTTTCCATGACAGGATTGGATTTCAAGTCGGATCTCTCTCGGAAGGGAAATCGGGGTTTTCAAGAGATATTCCCATGGCCGTATGCAAGAAATCTGGACTACATTCAAGATTTCCGAGCCTGGATTATTTTTGGGAAATCTCGGATTTGCCGATGACAATGTGCTTGTGTCGCTGTTTGTGACACTGCCGTCCAGGGCACGAGGAAGCAAATTCCACAGTAATTACCCTATGGATTGAGTTGCTGTAAGAGGCTGGTGATGCATGAGAGATTTGAGAACAATGAAGTGCCCATTCATTTTATTATCTTTTTTATTATATTTTATTATCTTATCTTATTATTTAGTTATTTTGTTACCAAGAAGCCGCCAACAGACAAAAACTTAGTTAAGCACTAGCTTCACATTCACAGGACCCCAAAACAAATATGGCACATAATGCTACCACATCCTTCCAATTCACAGGAAACTTTCCTTTTCAATCCAGAATTAGATTCAGAAATCTAATTTAGTTTGCTAAAAGGTGCATTTCCATGACTTCTGAAATTGGGATTTGAAGGAAAATCTGGGTTTGCTAGTGTCATGGAAATGTGGCTAATGCAAGGCCATATATACCAGGTACAGTCGTCCTGCAATCTGATTGTTCCATGACATAAGCACATTGCATTACTGGTATTCACAGACCCAAACCACCACTGTGCTTAGTGACAAAATCTAACTGAAATGTTGTCATGAGTTGAACAATGAGAGATGATGCAATTTAACAGTCATTATATGATGGAGTGACCCTTCATTAACAAAAGGACCAAAAGCCATTTTTGCCTAACTTTTGCCATTCACCTTGTATAGAGTGTCAAATGGCACCAAGCAAATCTATGTGGATTTGCTCTTTGCACTGAAGTTATTTTATCAAATTCCACAAGCAATCTAAGAACCTTATTCTGTGGTTTGCAATGTATCGCTATTAAAAATATCTTTTGGAAAAAGTCCACAAGACCTGGCCTAACCTGACAGTTTCCAGACCCTTGGGAACCAGAAAAACAATAAACAAGAAGCCTTGCAACTGCTTGATGTGCAGGTAGCCACAAACCAAAACTCCATTCTTGCTCCCTTATGTAGGTAAATACCTCAGAAGGATCTACTTTGATCATGAGCTCATAAAAGTACAAGCTGATGCATATGTTGATGTGCTCTTGTGACCATTGTTCTGTTTTGCAGCATTTTTGTGGCACTTGTCAGTTGTCCCCTTGGACCATACTGTAGTCTGTTTATTTGTCCCACACTATCCATCACAGGACCAGGTGAGGCCAAGAATGCATGTTTTGAAGCAGAAGGATCAGAATGACATGAAGAACATTCAATGGAGTAGCCATGAAACAATACGCAACTACAGTAAGGCCGATCTTGAATTCTGCACCAACGACTGCATCGCAATTGTCCAGAAATGTACATCAGTGTATTCACTTCTCACAGCCAATAAATGGATGACCCCCACAGCTTGAGCTTACACAGACCTGAGCTTATGTCTCAAACTGAGCAATCCAGCCAAAAGCAAGCTGGACACACTCCTCATAATAACTTAAGCACAAAAATATGAAAACCTATAAACATGCACCACACATACCCTTTTAGCAGCATTTTCAGTAATACCCATTTCTAGCAATGATTGCAGAAATTCTGCATTTGGCTCCCAAGGCTCATCAGTTGATTCATTATCACTGCCAGATACGTTCTCCTCCCCTCCTCCAGACATTCTGCAACAAAAAAGTAGCACCAATTTAGCATTCAACACATGTAATTCAAACTACACTCCCATCAGATTTTATCATCCAGCTCCTTATCCATGTCACTGGGATAGCAGCACAAACTGCACACTAATCTCCCTGGCCTTGCAAAGCAGGTTTGGGTAAACCTGGTACTCTTGGGGAGCACTGCAGACCATATGAAAGTTTATCTGCCATAGCAAAGCAGGTCTAAGTCACTTTAGTACACAAAATGGCCTGTGGACCAGATGGCAATTGGCAACAGGAGGGACATACTGACTACCACACAGCTTTATCATATCTTTCATGGCACATTCAATTTGCTTCATCTCTATGGCCTGGAGATGCACAATCAGGTGAGGAATACATGTGATGGTCACATATACTCCACATGGGCTCTGATCCTGATCAACCTAGCAGATCATTTGGATCAAATTTATCTAAACATGTGCCCAGCAAAGGTAGTTCATGACATTTGGTTAACAACCATATCACATATCAGCCAGACAATCATGGAATCATTGACATTTTCTCAGCTCCAAGCAGTCTGACAGGATATGAATCTGAGGGTGCATACCGGCCATGTGTCAAGCTCAGACAGGTTGCAACCTGAGCCAGATACAATAGAGTTTGTTTTATTAACTACATTGTCAATATTTAACACAATATGTAGCCTGCAATGACTTCATAATTTGTCAGATGATGTGCTTCCTACAAACCTACAAAGGCTAAACAGCAGCAGGTCTGGTATGCATGAAAGAGGGGTATAGTCAGTCTGGAAACCACGGCAAATCTCTTCGAGATCTTAATCATGGACAATGTCAGACCTTTTGATATTGCAAAGAAACTGCAACAAACCTCAGTCCGTGTCGTCTGCAGACGACGAGCTGAAGCAGCGTAGGCTAATTTCAGCCTCACTTTCAACAAACGGTGTGCTCCGGTACCGATGCGTACTGCGACAACCCACGCGCGAATGACTATTGCACAATGAACACAAACACATTTTGATCCAAGATTGGCCTTCGTCATTCTGTTCTTGTAATTGTAACAAAAGCGCCGTAGTTGTCTGATTAAACATTTTTCACTAAAATTTAGCGTAGCCGCGCTATGACAATAGAAGCATATGCTTCAGTAGCATCAAACCAACAACAAGAGCGTAGTAACGGGGGTGCGGGGGTGGGGGAAGGAGCAAGAGCAATTGTCTCCAGCTTTGGATAACATTTTAGATTTGCGCTATGGCGGTGCATGGAAAGCAACAAGGTAAAATTCAATTTTGCTCCCCCCCATTTCCGCAGAGGTTCCGACTCTATTGTCCATTGTGCAACACCAGAACAAGGCAGCTTTTCCTCATTTCTCAGCAGCATTATAAAAATAGCTGCAGAATGTGGCGATCTTTTCCTGGAATCTCAGAAGATGCTGTGACCGATCTCCGAAGTTTATCAACCAACGGTAGCGGAGGAATCTCCTGTGGAGGTGGGGGGAGTGGGGACAAACGTGATTTTCACCATGATGCTTTCCATACACCGCCATCTCCATACACTTTCACCACATTTCACTCCATGCACAGCTTTCCATACACCGCCACTGCCATACACCGCTGAAGGACAAATGTTAAATGCCTTCTGCCCACTCCCCCCTCCCCACCCCTCCGGTTTTTATGCACCTGTCAACCAATGATCCGACACTATGATGTCACTAAATATAAGAGCATTATCCTTCCTGATCATAAGTATCACCAGGGGGGTGTCGCCAGTGTTATCGGCCATAGGAAAGCCCATTTTGCTAACAACGACCCCGCGGTGACGTCACTGCAAATGGGTCGCTGGGAGTCGAACGTAAACAACCCAGCGGTCAAGGGCAATTGCTTGTGCTGTGGAGCGGCGGGTTGTATTGTGTCGTGGTTTCTGCGCTTTTAATGTGCTATTGGTCTGCGTAGTGTAAAAAAGTTGTTGCCAAAAATCATAAGAGTTCTTTAGGCCAATTTTGTTGTTACACCTCGCTGGAAGCTGGCTTTGACAGCAGTAACTAATGAGACAGTTTTGGATGCTCAAAAAACCAAATGCCCATGTGAAAAGATTGAATTTTGCTCCTAGCATATCTTAATGTTGTGATGTTTCTGTGGCATTTGATGACAACATTAGAGGCTTGCGGTTGTGGTCGTATCTATTGCGTCTAAGTGTAAGTGACTTATGTATTGTTGTATCCTTCATTTCATGTATGATCTGAAAAGCAAAGATGCAAGCTAATTGTGTTGTGTTTACCTGTCAGTCGTGGGTTAGTGGTAAATGTAGGGACCAGCGTGTACCGAGGGGGAGCGTCTAACCAACTGCCACTTGGGCGCAGCAAAATGCTTTGGGATTTTGACATGGAGACAAAGGGTGTCTACTCAGAGGAAATGGTGAAAACCTCTGCTGGGGCTCATGAACATTTTTTGGAGGATTTGTGGCGACTGTGTAATCGATAATCTCGATTCTCCTTACTGCTGTTTCTCCTGTCCCGGCCTGCGTGACGAATTATCAGTCCACTAGAGGCGTCACCCGACAAATGAATTTTCCAGATGGCGCCGCTGTATGCGTGTGCCCAGGGACAATGTCATTGGGGAAAGTTCCGCGATTGCGTCCAGCGGCTGTCTTGCATGACGAGTTTTGCTGGGGCATGACCCCTCTTATACCTTATTGGATTTATTGATGTTGGCAGAAGTCCAGATTAGGGCCAACTGGTAACTTCAAGGACGGCTCCACCTAGCAACACGACGCCGGTTTCAACTGAAGCCCTCATTGGCAAACCCCATGTCATCAAGTTTTCGCACCAAATGCTTGAAGCCATACGCCGTGCATTCTGCTTTATGATTTAGCGGTTCACGACCGGCCCGGCTGTGTGTCTGCCATAGGCTGATCTCAGAAGAAAAAGGCATGGCCTCGGAAGATGAGCAATGCAGCAGCTACATAGGTCTACGATAAATGTACATATCAAGACAAATACATGTTTGCGTCCACCCTATGGATTTTCCGCTAAACTTATTAGCCGCTAAAGTGAGTTTTAAATGAGCGGTGTTCCTATTCCACATCTTCCAATGATCGAGTCGACCGCCTCAGTGTTTGTCCATACCTTGCAAACCGAATGACAGATAGGGCTTCAGGGCGGTTGTGTGAGGCGCGTTAGAAAAGTTCCCGTGTTTTCTTGAAGACAAATTTATAATTGCTTCTTGGGATGGTTGGCACTGTCTTTGTAGGGCCATAGGATTAAGAGAAGCTCTCTACGGCATGCGTGGAAAACACCCCAAGCGCCGTCTCCAGTGGGCTAAATTGTTTTCTGTCGGTGGCCTCACGCAAACATTGCTACGGCAAACAATCAGACACATGTACATAAAGATGCACCGACCGAGATGGTAATCCCCGGGTGTGCCGTGCCTGCGGTAATCGGTATTTCCCACGGCCGTCAGATCATGACTGAAATCCACCGTATATGATGGCTGTACTGGAAATTGCAATAATGAGCAAGTGGCAAACAGAGTAACTTATTTCTGATCTTCACGGAGGTCCCCGTTTTCATGTGACAGCTCCTTGCTACAACACAATCCTTGTATTGAGCACACATCGGTGAATGAATCTCGTAAGCAACTTTTTACATAAGGGAAACAAGAAATCTGGGAAAATAAAACCGTTTTATAACAAAAGGTGCTTCAGTATCCCAAGTGCATTAATCACAGAAGCACATAACGGTATGCCACAACGCTGCGTGACCCCCCCCTCCATTTAAAACTCCCACCCCTATCCCAAATGGACAACACGAGACAATGCCACACACATGACACGTTCCCCATATACCGGCACATTTCCACGCATTCGGGCAATGTACTGACGTCACATCGCAGCCACCTCATTATCGGTCTTTCGAATGGCTGCCCTCACTTTCCTGACCAGCGAACCTGGAGACACGCGACAATGGAGACTGTCCGACGAAAATGAAGCTCCATATGAGGACGTTATATCACGGCTTAAATATGAAGTGCTCTGCTACCGCCCAGCTCTACAGCTCGTCGTGCGCTTCCAGCACGTCATCCTCGTCATCGACCTTCTTATCCTCATCTTCGTCTTCCTCTTCATCCTCATCTCCCTCTTCATCCTTGGCCTTGTCAGCCTCCTCCTTTAGCCGCTGGCGTTCTTCTTCCTCCTCTGCCTCTTTCATCTTCTTCTCGCCCTCCACCCGTTTAAGCACAGCCTCGGCATCTGCCTTCGCAAGCTCAACATCGTCGGTGATAAGGAAGTTGTCGAAGATGGTACCGGATTTCACTTGCCACAGGTCCAGACCGATCACGCCGATGTCCTCGTGCAGGTACAGGGTGTCGTCAGCCTCGTACTCAGGATTGTCGATCATCGGGTGCACCCATTTGCCCTGCCGAGCAAAACCTTTGAGTTATACACAAAAAGAAACTTCTATGCAACGACGCGCGGTAAGCGACAAAATGCAGCCACATTATGATAGTGGTGTAAGACGCAATTTGGCTGCTCACCAGAAGCGTCGTAGCCATTCAAGCGCTGGGATACTGTGCCCCTTCCCTTTGAACAACACCATTTAACAATGATCCAGAGGACTTGACGAAAAAGTGGCAAATGGTCTGCACCTATCCCACCCCTAAATCTGAACGCCTACCCCCCCCCCACCAATGCCGCTCATATACCTTGAGCAGGGTGTCAAGACTCGACTGATGATAAAGTCCGGCAATACAAAGCCGGACCTAAACAATGCCAAGGAAAATGCAAGAATGCCTCAGCCACATTATGTGGCTGGGAAATAACACCAATCTGCACGGTCATCAATGAACAAATTTGTTGTCATTCACAATCATCCAAAATTAAATATACTTACTGCAGTGTACTGCCGACCAAACCATTTTAAACTAGACAGACACGATACGTAAGTTCGACAAGGTGGCAGCACATACCTTGTACTCGGGGTTGTCGATCTGACGGGGCTTCCACTCGCCCTTGTAGTCCGGATTGTCGATCATGGGCGGCTCCCATTCACCATCCATGTCTTCATTCCAGTCCTCCGGCTTGGTGGCGTCGGGATCCGGGATGTGCTCTGGCTGGTCCCAGTCCTCAGGCTTCTTGTCTTCGGGATCGTCGATCTTCTCCCGATCGTCCCAGTCCTCCGGTTTCTTGGCCTCCGGGTCCTTGATGGTTTTGGGTGGGAGCATATCCCAGTTGCTCTCGAGGTCGCCCGATTCTACCTTCTCATTGTCGATAAGAACCTGAAACAAAAACACAAGGAAACTAAATGTTGGCACATATTATTCAAACATCAACTGCATTTAACCAGGTGAGGTTCTCAGCCTCTTAGTGCAAAATTCGAAAGCAGGAAGAAGCACGATCATCCATTTTCCTCAAACCTTATGCACTCTTGTACATAATCAAGCTGGTATGAATCATCAAAAAGACAATGACAAACTCAATGAAACAAACAAAAGACAATGATAAACTAAAACAAGAATACCTCTACATCATAGCGCTTTACAAAATCATTGCAGTATAAGTACAAAATCAATGCAGTATAAGTACAGTGTATGTGTATATAAGTATACACATATGACCAGGCGGCACTTTGTCTGTGAAGTGTTTTTCTGTTGAACAACAAAAAAGGCATACCTCAAAGGTGTTGTCAGGCTTGAGAATCAAAGTATACACATGGGTGTAAACATCATCCTTGCAGCGAATGTCCTTCTTGATCAGGTGGTTCTTTCCATTGTAGTTGAAAATGACATGCACTTTCTTGGTACCAGGACCACAGATATCAGGACCAAACATGATGGCATAAGGAGATTCACCATGCATGTCCTTCTGGTCAAGAGAGCTGGGGAACAACTTAACATAACCTCCTCCACAATCAATGTTCTGTTCATGTTTCACTGACAGCTGGACAACCAACGTCTTGTCCTTGTTAGACAGACTTGGGAACTTAGAAGAAAGTGCATAGAACTTGGCATCCTGAGAGGTCTTCAGTCCTGAAACATCGGTAACTGTTTGTAAGCAGAGCAATGACAAAGCTGCCGAGACATTTGGTTTCCAGGTTCTACGCAAATGTTACACAAGTAAACCGCCAGTGAGCTGGTTTTGTCACGCGAGGTAAGGAGTCGTCCAGGTGATTCGCAACATTTCTAGAAACCGTGCAAGATGCGGACAGTCAGGTCAGAGAAGAGGCAGGGGCTGCGTAGAGCGCGAACGACAGTTCGTACTGCTAGCGAGAGTTACGTTGCAGTGGACACCACACCAGTCGCAAACGCCGCAGTCTGTCTGCAGGGTACGCTTTATCATTATCTTTCACTGAGAAGCAATGTCAAAAACGGAGCAGCAGCACCACTACACCACTAACTGGAGTGGTCTGGCGAGAAATCACATTTCTAGGACCTGCCCCATTTGATGAGGGATTGATGCTGCTCAAATACCTCGATGCCTTTAACATAGTTTGCCAGCCTGGTTGGTGCAGTCTAATAAACCTGACTCTCCTTTGGCACATACTTGCCAGTATGCAGTCGACATCACAGGCACTTCCGCATTGGAAATCATTTCAGAGCAGGGGGTAAATGATTTTCTTCACTTGGTTCAACTTACCTTTATCTTCCTCCTTGTCCGAAAAATATTTTCCAGCACTAAGGACAAACTTTCCATTGTCCTTAGAATGCTCCGACGCTACCCAGCGATTCTCCCATTCATCTGGAGAACAAAAACAGAAAATGTTGTTATTTTATTGAAAAATAACATATGTCAGTATCGGAGTGTCAACTTGGATTCTTTTGTATGAGCCACGGCCCTTCCCAAGGTAGATATTGGCCCCCTCCATGCGCGACTTTGGCCCACCATTATTTTCTGCTAGTTTTAACGAACTTATGGTTACCAGCACACACACACATATATATATATATATATATATATATATATATATATATATAAAACATGTGCTAGTTTCAGTAGTTTATTTCGTAAATGGTAACCCCAAAAAATAAAGTAAAAATCGCCGTCGACGGAACTGTAGGGCAGGCGTGAACGATCACTAATCACCTGTCACCAGTGACGACGAAGCCTAGGACGGCGATTAGGAAAACCATGAAAGGATCCGTTTGAACTGAAGTTCATCGCATAACTTCCGCATAACTTCCACGTCAGAGTGCTCTGAGCATCCAGCAATTCTGATATCGCCACTAATATAACCCTATTCTGGAAGTTTTTACTTGGAAATTCATGAGTTTGTCTTGGTCATCTTAACACGCAGACTGGAAGGGAGGCACTTTTGTGTCTCCCACCTATTTTTCTTGAAAATCTCCAGAACGGGTCGGAGCTGGTCGCTGCTCCTTTATGACATGGCAATTTAATAACTCGTCGATTGACGCAAAAAAATCGAAAACCGGCCAGGAATTTAAATACATAAATATATATATATATATATTATACACATATGCGTTTTGCGTGTTATAGTAATCAAATCGAGTAATTGGGTTCAATGTTACGAAATAACTTTAGCGCAATGAGCTGACATAAAACTTATTTTGGGTCACAAACTTCATCCAAGCTTAATGGCCTCGCTTCACTTCCTTTGACCTCGCGGAAGTTAGTGAACGCTAGAAGTGATCAAATGTACCGATGTTAGCTATCTTCACTGAACATACGCCAAAAGATACGTTTAGCGCCCTTATTTAAACTCAGGGCACACCAATATCCCGTGTTGCTAGAAATCTGATCTGCAAAAAGAAGAAAAATGACATATGTCAATGACCTGGCATGATCTCGACCCAAAATCCTACATCACGACGCCAAATGACTGGAAATTGTCGTTTTCTACGTTTTAACGCTCTTAACAACCATTTTCCCATTTTGTTCCGAAAGCCGTAAGAAATGGCCTGTACAGGCCAAAAAGTGTCCAAAGTTGACTTTTTTGACCCTACTTGACCTTGAAGATATTGATTTAGGGCCATGTAAATCTTTTCCAAGCTATGTAAATCTTTATTGCCCTACCCTATCTTCTTATCATGCCTCTAGCTCTTTCCGCTCCCGAGATCGGGGGGGGGGTACTTTCGCGCCCCCTTCCAGTGCGCGTTAGCGCGCAACCCCCTTCCACTACGCGTGTTAAATGTCATCTTAACCCTATTCCCGTTCAGGTGAATCAAACGATTAGTTCTCAAGATGAACACTGAGGCGTGAAAGGCCCCTCCCCCCGTTCATCGGATATTTGCTGGGTATGGATGGTAGGCCAGCGAATCAGCGAATGGGGGGGGGGGCTGAAGACGCTTGCCGTGGGTTCGAAGGGTTCTATTTGACCCCCCTAATCACGGTAGGGGAGCACAGCTGAAATTCGCTCCACGGATCCGCCAGTGGTCAATGGACAGTGGTGGAATACCCCAGTCCATGCCAGGAGTGAACGAGTAGAAGATGGTATGGCAAAAGGTCGTGTGACAAAAGGTCGTAAGCAAAAAGTCGCATCAGTAGGGGGGATCGTGTTCCGGCAAGGGGGCACCGGCTACTTTCCAAGACATTTCTTTCCATGCAATGCCATGGGGTCAATCTTAAATTTCGCCCGTTAAGGGAGAGTGATGGGGCACGATGCCCCGTGCCCTCTCGTTCCGCCGCCTATGGGTCGTATGGGAAAAACTGTGCGAGATAAAGATCGCATCGATACAGACCGCAAGAAGAAAACATCGCATTAGCAAAGTCGGTTTGCCATAGGCGTAGTGATCGGTTTGCTATAAGAGTTGGGTTAGCTTTGGTTAGGTTAGGTCAGGTCAGGTTAGGTTAAGTATTACTACCTTATGACCAACTTTGCCACACCATCGTACGCGAAAGAACTTTTGCGACGCGATCTTTTGCCATATGACCTTGCTCGTATGATCTTTTGGATCTTTTGCATACAAACTTCTCCCATGCCACCTTTTACCATGGCGGATTAGTGTGGAAAGCAAGTCTACAATCCTGTAATTTCACAGCCAGTCTGTGGTGTCACTGCCACAGGTAATGAGCTGTGTGGTGAGGGCCTGCCACACCATTACCATAACATTTATTTTAATTCATTTCTTTACTTTATTTCCTTTCTATTTGCTAGGTTGTCATGCATGTAGAATTGGGAAGAATTTTGGTGCAGAAATATTTTTCCTGCTGATGTGACTTTGTTTTCTAAAGGATGCAAACATATCAATGAGTTTTTTGATGATGAAAAGATTTTGGTACATAATTCTGTCAACAATTTTCTTTGGTACAAAAAGCTCTATACCAAAGGCATACAAAGTTATGCCCATGTAAGGAGGCACATAGCCATGATTTCCCTGGGGCAGGGGGAAATGGCAAATCTTATCATATGCCCCTAGCATATGATGAAATTTATCAGAAAAGCAGCAGTTTTATGTAATTTGCCTTGCATTTAACATGCAAGAAGACATATGTTTTGCTTTTGCAACATATATATGATCACTATTACATATTCCTGCAAAATCACTACATATGTAGCACAGACCACTTGGCTCAGGGGGGGGGGGGGTGCATGGTCCCCATGGCCACCCTTGGCTACACCCCTGACTGTAGGTTTCATTACAAAAAGCCTTTCCTCTTGTATACAGACATCACTCAATGAACAGTGATGAGATCTGCTCTTCTTTTCTCTATCTTTACTTTCTCCTCTCTTATCTTATTTCTCTTCTCATCTCATCTCATCTCATCTCTACTTTCAATGGGACAGTCATAATGGTCACAATAATAGCATCTCAAAGCATGACAGCAAATATATGTTTGTTACTGCATGCTATAGCTTAACAATGTATTGTTGTGGTATTTTTACATAGCAATTACCAGCAGCTGCAGAACTTTTGTCAAGACTGGCAAAGTGCACAAGCATGACTTTTGCCATTTCTTTTTACATGCTGCCATCAGGTTGATGTCACATGTTGCCTGAAGTTGATTAACTTCCCAGAGTTCTAAAACCCCTGGAAATTACAATCTTTAGGTGTCTGAAATGGTATGTTTTCATGAGTAGCCTGAGCATTCCGCATTGCATTAATCTTCCTTCTACATCATAGCTCAAGGATGCAGGAAGTGGGGGGAGGCAGCTTCCACCAACTTTTTGAATATTTAACAATGATGCTTTGGGCACTGACTAAAAATAATTGACTCTAATGTTTTCTTGCCTCCCCCCTCCTCCCAACTGTGGAGGAGTTCCTCCACCTTGGTCATAACCTTTATGCAAGTGATGTGAAACAGACCAGTGACCTAGTCAGACACACAGACTATAGGGGACCATGGGCTGTGCTCCCCTGACCCAAGCATGTATGTATATATATATATATATATATATATATATATATCAGGCATATATATATACATATATATATGTATATTTAAGCATCAATATTTAACAGTTTCAAAAGTATATGGAATAGTGATAATATATATGATGCAAAATCCACATTGCCTGTTTTTCATGTATGTTTAATATGAGGCCAATTGCATAACATTGCTACTCGATCTTATGAATTTTGCCATATGCCAATGAGATATGACCAAATTTGACATTTTCCCCCCTGCAAAATCCTGGCTATGTACCTGTCTAAAGTGGGCTAAATCCACCATGAAAGTCACATCTGGAGGGGTGGCCCTCGGCTCGCCCCCCAATCACTACGCAAAATAGGGTAATCCTTTAGAAGCGTGCGCCATAAACTAAGCACACCGGATGACACATATACGGCGCGCGAGGCAAAAGGAAACGTCAGCTGTTGCGAGAAACAACATTATGCACTGGAGCTCCAGGGTCGTGGATCACCTACTATTCGCTAACCTAACCTAACCTAACCTTACCTTACCTTACCTAACCTAACCTAACCTAACCTACTGTGTAAAACAAGAGCGAATAGTAGGTGATCTACAACCTGGAGCTCCAGTGCATAATGTTGTTGTTCCTCGCAACAGCTGACGTCTCCTTTTGCCACGCGCGCCGTATATGTGTCATCCAGTGTGCTTGGTTTACGGCGTGCGCTTCTAAAGGATTGCCCAAAATGGTCCCTGTATCAACAAGCATTTTTTCCAGCAGTTAACATGCCATAGGATAACAAGTGGCAAGCCAATGCACAAGAAATGACAGTGGTTACAACGACCAGACGGTACTAGTCCAGGACAGTTTTTCTTAACGTTAACTGGTCTCGATATCCAGTAACAAGACACCTAACGCAAAGTGCGGCGCACACAACCTAGAGTATTATCAACTCACCTCCATCCCTGAATTTGTCTTGAAAATAGACCTCGCCACTCGCAAACGCAACGAACGCAACAAGAACAAGGAGCCTCATGTTTGAAATTTGTGTGCGGGTCCCTCCCAAATGCCGGACACAGAACGAATGCCAGCTCCGTCTCACTACCCGCCGGTCTTTCGGACGGTCCCTTCTCGTGGAGAACAGCTATTGGTCGCCAGCGCTCTGCATTGGCTCATTCTCATTGGTCCAAACCAACAGCCAATGAACGGGAGCCACGGACCGACCGAACGAACAGACAGCTGTACACGGACTCAAATGCTGACGAGGGACAGGATGTGATGCGGCCCGTGAGAGCGGGAAATGCAGAAGCGGATCTAGGACGTAAGAAGGGGGAGCTATGCAGTAAAGGTGGAAGCGGACTCCTGTGGACTATAAACTCACCGTAGAACTGGGGAGCATTCCAGGTAGTTTTCACCCATCGGAAAACGGCGGAGCCCCAGCCAGCAATCCCGAATGAGACCGATGTGGGGCAAGTGGGCCTATAGGGGCATGGGCTGCATGTGGGCTGGTATCTGGGCTCCATATCGGATTCAGATGGGCTGCCCATATACTGCTATGTTCTTTTGATACGCCTGGAATACTGACGATCAGTGCTCCTGCGCTGAGTAATGCATGACCGCTCTTCATCAATACCGACATCGGAATGAACACATGCGGGCTCCATGTGGGCTAAGTGGGCTCGTGTCTACATGGGCTGCAGGTGGGCTGATATCTAGGCTCCATATGGGGCCCAGATGGGCTGCGCATGTGCTGTCACGTTTTTCATACTTATGGAATATTTACGATTTGTGCTCCCACGTTGCATAATGCACGATATTCTTCACAAGTACCAAAAATGAAATGAAGATAAATGTGGGTTACATGTGGGCTTAGTGGACTGCAGGTGGGCTGGTATCAAGGCTCCATATGGAACCCAGATGGGGTGCTCATTTGCTGTCATGTTCTTTTCATACGCCTGGGATATTTTCGATTTGTGCTCTCTTGTTGCGCAATGCACGATTAGTCTTCATACACATCAAAAATAAAATAAATACAAATGTGCCCAGCTGGCATCTCCAGTGGTCCCCGACCCAGCCAGCAACAGGCCCACCTGGTCCCCAGGTGGGATTTTGATGGGACTGTTGAGCTTTGATGAGCCATGGGCAGGAGATGGACATGTAGGTGGGCTACAGGTGGGGCCCACATGGGCTGCTCATTTTGAGCATCTCAGCAAAAAACGTCATGTGTGGAACTCAGCTACTGACAAAAGCAAGGATATGCCTCCAGCGTGAGAGTTATATCCTGAGTACTGTATCACCCTCCCGCAATTGAATCATGCTAATGGTACGGACGGGGCCAAGGTAAAACCACGTGGGGCCGCACTCGGGACATTTTTCAGCACGTGGGCGCCTCTATTCGCGACGGGTGAGCAGTCGCTTGGCAGGGACGGAATCAGGAGCCAGGGACGCAGCCAGGATTTTCTCAAGGAGAAGGGGAGCTCAGTGTGAACTGAAATCATACGAAAACCACCTGCTGCGAAGATGATGTGCAACGGTTTTCACAAAAAAATGTAGGCCTAAAGGAGGGGGGGGGGGGCGGGGGTGAGCGGGCCTCGGGCCCCCTCTGGCTAAGTCTCTGCCAGGATTCATGCCGACGGAATGCCGACGGAAATATCCGAGGTGCTGGGGAAAACCATTTTTAAATTGTTTCTTCCCATGCAAAAGCAGCATTATTGTTCAACTAAACATGGGTGTCGATTTCTGTAAATGACTGAGCGGGAGGGGGGGGGGCGAGCCGAGGGCCCGACAACCTAACCCCCAAATCGCTAGGGGCGGGACGTATTCCGGCAAGGGGGACTCCGGCTTCTTCTCGAGCCATTTCTTTCCATGCAACGCCATAGGGTTAATGCTAAATTCCGCCAATTAAGGAGAGGGGAGGGCGGAGGCAGTAGCATAGCCGGGGGGTCCAAGGGGGCCTGGGACACCCGAAATTTTCTCGAGGATTGGACTGAAGGTCCCTCCTTGACCGGGAAAGACGAATCCACTCCTCCGCAAAGGGCCCCAGACCCCAGGCAAAGGCCCCTCTGGCAGGTAGCAGGGTGCCCCCCGAACGGAGTCCCTGGGAAAGGTAAGTGGGCCCCCCCCCCCACATATACTTGCCAAAAGACATATGCGAGGACAGGAAAGGATGCTCTGTAAAGTAACTGCCCGCCAGCAAAGGTCCTCCTGTCATGGATGGTGTCGATGTGTCGGGAAGGGCCCACGAAGGGCCCCGTGGCATTTGCCTAAGGGAGCCCCTGGCTGCAGGGACGGCGAATTGCATTTTCGGCTGGGGGGGGGGGGCAAGCTCTGTCGGATCAACAGCCGACCTCATTTGGGTTACCTTCTTCCCCCATCCCGAAAAAACTGAACTTCGCTCTTTTTGCTATCGCCCAATTTTCCTTTAAATAAGCAAACCTTTTTCAGTTTTTGGCGCTGGTGCATACCTGTGTTCTCCAATATGCGTTGATTTTTCTGTTCAGGTCTGTACCCATTGCCATTTTACAGGTATTTGACTGTGGGCATCCATCTTCAAAATGGCGAATGATCCAAACTTCTGCTTGTTATTATGTTTGCGTTTACATCACGAATTCAACATTATTATGAAATACATTTGTAAACGGCTGAAAGGCAATTTCCTCCCACATTAAATTATAACTCGACGATTAGTAACAAAGCTCTTACAGACTATCATACGAGAACGAAATCATTATCTCAAGCACTTGCCAAAGCAGCTTTGCCTGTCCCCCACACACACATTACTCACTTTACACATTACATTAAATCTCTCACATAATAGATCAGGGGTGTAGCCAGGATTCCGCCCAGGGGGGAGGGCAAATCGGATCAAGGGGACCCTCGAAACCAATGGGAGCCCTCGCCAAGGGCGGATCCAAGATTTCGCTAAGGCGGGGGAGGGGGGTGGAGACAAATGGTCAGCGCGGGGCCCGCATTGTTTGCCCTCCAGATATGGAAAATGATGTAATTCTGCTTTTTACGATATCAGGTGACCAAAAAATTCAAACGCGTCATCTTATTTGAGAAAATTCTGCGTTTTATTTCCGAACACAGTGCCCGAAATATGACAAAAACGGCGAGATTTTAGGCGGCTCCGTCCCTCCTTTCATTTGAAATGTCATGTCTGTATCTGGTTCAGGAGACCGTCAGTCCCCCCCCCCAATCCCGTAGCTTCTGGATTTTTTTAGTTTAGGTTAGTTTAGTCTAGTTTAGTTCAGTTTAGGTCAGCTTAGTTTAGGTTCCCTCTTGCAACTACTGGGGCACCTGGTGGTCTCGGGGAGTCTGCCGTGCCAGGATCCTCTAGTAGTCGCAGGTTCCTTTTACAGTTTGACGTGTCCCGTGAGACGTCTGAGGCCCTTCTTTGGCAGTTTCCCATCTAGTAGTTTCAGGGACGCTTAAACCATCTCGGATTCCTTCCTGTTGTCCCTGAGACGTTTTTGCCACCTAAGCAGCCCCTCAGGCACTAAAAAGGGCCCTGTGTGAGCCTCTCTCTGCTGTGGCAGGGGGCCTCTTGCAATCGTCTAAGTCGTTTGGCCGTTTCACGAGCAGTCTGGACGTCTCAAGGTCTAGTAGTTTCAGGGACCCCTATGGTCGTCTCAGTGGCCCCTATTGCTAGAGACTGTTAGTTAGCAGTCTCAAAGGTCCCTCTCTAGCAGTCTCAGTGGACCCTCTGCGGTCCTGGCTACCCCTCTTATCGTCTCTGAGAAACATTTTTGCCATCTCAGGGGCCCTCTGGCAGTTACAAAACACCTTTTGGGAATTTCAGGGCCCCTTTGCAGTGTCATAGACCCTCTGAACGTGTCTGGTGGTCCCCATGGCTGTATCAGGGGTCTTCCTCTGCTACACGAGGTATATCTGGCAGTCTTTTAGGACCCCTCTAGCCGTGACAACCCTAGCCGTTTTGCTCGCGCTTCATGGGCCTCGCTGGCAGTCTCAGGGGGATCTTGCCCGTGCCAGGAGCCCACTTATTACATACGGGGACCCTCTGTCCGCCCAGCGCCCCCATAAAGCCCAAATACCGTCTCAGAGGCACTCTTATTGTCATTGTCTCGCAGGGGTCCTGCGACCTTTTTGGCGTTCTCAAGGGTCATTTGCGGTGTACAGGCCCATCTTGCCGTCCCAGAAACCACCTGACCTTCCTGAGGGCCCCTGACAGCATCAAGAACCCGAAAGGTCTCAAAAAGGCCAATGTAGCCCATTTGTGGCTCCTCTCGAGACTGAGTAGGTTATCGACAAATCCCCGTTCAGTGGGCACCTCGGGCTGGCCAGGGTCTCCTTATGCCGTGCCAGGCGCCATCTAAAGTTCTTTCCGTCTCAGGTGCCTCTCTGGCAATGTTAGCGGTCTCATGGACCCTTTGCCGTGTCGGGGCCCCTTGCAGTCCCAGGGGCCCTCGATGAGTTTCAAGGACCCTTCTTTTTATCTTAGGGGCCATCTTACCGTGTCAGGGTATCATTCACCTTCCCGGAGGCCCTCTGACTACATCAAGAACCTTCAGCTTTCACTCACAGGGGCCCCCTAGGGACTCTGTCCTCATCTTGGCAGTGTCAGGGGCCCTATGAGCCATCTGGCAGTCTCGGGAACAGTCTGCCGTACTGGGACCCTGTTGTGGTCTCAGAGGCCCTTTGGGAGGCAAATCGAATATCAATTTGTTGAATGTTATTTCGTCGAAATTGAATTAGTCGGACGGTGGCAAGTCGTTCTGCCACTGCAGTCGTTCAAGGACAAATTTTCCGAATGTTTCCGTGATCAATAGCTCAGTTGTTTAGAGTGCTGGTCTCTCTGTCCTAGCGAGTAGGGCCTCGTCTAAGGAACTTTGTTTTGAGGGCCATGCCTTCCAATTTGGGACTGCACTAGCATCAACTTACTAGGGTGGTGGGAAAAGAACACCACGAAAAAAAAAACATATCTTAACCGGGCACCGCCTGGGAAGGAGTCAAATAGGGCACCCCTCAATTTTTCTTGAATAACTTCTGAGCCGTTAGAATCAATCTGACCAAATTTCCAGTATCTCTTCAGCAATCAGTTCTACATATTTTGACATCAAAGTAATTTCTATGCTAGGTGATGGAGATATGACGCCAAAAATGAGCCCTTGCATGCATGTCCTCGCCTCTTGGGGCAGTGGCCCGAGCGTCATTTTTTTTATAACATTGGTGAATATAATCTATGAATTATTTATATTCACATAGGATACGATCCCCAAAATGACATACAACCTTGACACGCCAACATTAGAGGTCATGCTAGGTCACATGCATGGTGGCAATTGGACTGATTTGCATTCTGGGTAAAAGAAATGGTTGCCGCTGACGTTCCGAACCATTTAAGCCAGACAAGCAAATTTACATCCGCCTCTTAGCAAGGTTCTCCAAATGCAACGTGAGGTCATGTCAGGTCACGTCAAACGTAGATGTCAAAACGAAATGAAATACAACAATGTCTATACAAGATTGTTCCGTAACAGCAGAGAACAATTATTGTTCATAATCAGAAAATGGGAAATGACTATCTTTCGTAACCTGGCTCTACCTTGAATGGACAAAAAGCAGAAAGAGCAGATTTAATTATCACGTGAAGTCATTCCAGTTCTGCGCGTGACTCAGGTAAGAGACCTAGGGAGTAATTATCGCTCTTTGTGAGGAAGACTAATGGAACCTTATCTGACCGGACCTAGACTGACCTTGACTGGATGAAACGCAGATAATGCAAAGCTGATCATGACAAGGTTTCACTTCCATCCTTTTTGTCACGTAGATCAAAAAGGCTGCTAGTAAGTATCGATCTTTGGCATGTTAAGGAAGACCAATATTTCATCTGACCTAGGCTGCCCTTGACATAGCATTTTTTTACCATTTTGGCATGCATTTGATGCAAAAGATTGTGACCTTTCGTTTGATACGCAATTGAAGGCTCTGAGACCTCTCCTGCCGATGATGTGATGTACAAACCGATGTCAGTTTTTCCAAAGTCGTGTTTGCGCTGCGGGGTGATCATGGCAAACATAGTATTTTCTGAATTGCAAGACTCAAGAATTGTAAGACTCAGGGCTATCGACTGGTGGTAGACCGTTTCAAATCCGACGATTAGATCCTGAGATAACATTGGAGTGCCCTTTTTGACACCCCCAAGCGGTCGCAGGTACAGAAACACGCCAGGCGGTGTCGACTTAAAATAGCCGTACCCGAAGAGCAATAGACAGGTTTTGCATTTGTTAACAATGGTACGCTACGAGAAATTGGCCCTTTTCAAGCCATGCGTTTTTGCTTTGGAAACGATCGTTTTTTCCCGACCGTTAACCTTCTCACGAGCCATGGTCTCGCCCGAACTCCATCAACCTAATGTTTTGACACCAGTCCGAAAATTCGAAAATGTTCGAAAATCGTCTTGCAGTTGGCCTCAGCTAGACTCACTGACCTTGCGGTGTGATTTTCAGGCCACATGTACACGGGCAACACAATTTTTATATAAGCGGAGCCAAGTCACCGGGAGCATGTCGTTAATGCGCAAAATTCGGAAGAAAAACGTGAACTAGATGACAAAATGCTGCTGTAAGAAGGATGTCGATTTCTGTAAATGGTTGGAGAAGGCCGAGCCGATGGCCCGACAACCTAACCTCGCTCTAAATCTGGGTTTTTCAACGGATTTAGTCCATTTTATTTTGATCAGAGGCAGTTTATGAGTTTTTTGTTACTATTCATGAAGAAAAGACTGCATATATCCACATATATATACACATATGCATATATATATATATATGTGTATATATATATATATATATATATATATATATAAGGCAGATGAATACATCACTTATGCTTCCCTCTAAATTTTCTGCCTATTTCTTATGCATTGCGACCATTCTTTCCGTTATCATTCTCCATTTCCTTTTAACCCTATTCCCAGCAGGGGGGGCGGAATCCGCCCCCCTCGGGTTTTTTGCTTGCCAATTCCAGGCTTTTTAACGCAACTTCACGAAACTTGGTGACTTTTCCTAGCTATTCTTTCTACGTGCTGTGAAAAAATTTCACAATTCTATTTCGTTTAGGGGCGGAGCCAGGCAACGTTTTTGGAGGCACCTCATGCCATTTTTGGCCATGTTGAGGGTAAAAGGAAAATGTCTGCCAAAAACAGAGTTTTAAAGCTAAAACTTAAAACTTTATATGGATGTATAGCTAAATAGTTGGGCAATGTGCAGATGTAATTTTGTTTATCTGAGGTCATTTTTCAAGGTCAGGTCAAGGTCAAAAGTCAAAATTAGTTTTTTCGCTATAATTTCGGCGCCATTATTTCAAATGCCAAACTCGGAATATATATGACGTAGAAAGGTGCCATCATAGGTGGGCATCGTTACTAAAAAATGTAACTTCGTTACTCGTTACTACGTTACTCAAAAAAGTCAGTCCGTTACTCGTTACTCCGTTACTCTGCCTTAAAAAGTAACGGAAGTTACCGTTACTCCGCTATTCCGTTACTTTTGAAATGGAGTGAAAACCAAGCGAACGCGGGTTTTAAGTCTTTTATGCTGCTTTGTGGTTGTAAAACGCATTCCATATACAAAGGAAAGAAACAAAAAGCGCTTACCCCAAACACTCCGCGAGCTGCCCATTGCCCTCACCAGCCGTTGTAGAGTCGGCGGCGCCGGGACAACAGCCGCGGCGGGTATTCTACCACTGTGTTAGCCACAATGTTCAAACCAACGAATTCCTGTTCATTGCCCGCGGCGCCGACGGAGCGGGAACAACCGGCGCTGGAGCGGACGCATGCAAAATGCGACAAACAGCGGACATCTATCGACTGGGTTTGATCAACATTGCCTCTCGAAATATCCGCCCTGAACATAATGGTCTCCGTTCAGAGCTCGTTTCGGTCTCGCAAACTTCTTGTTTTGTTTTGAAATTATGCGTGTGTTTTGTGTACGTGCGCGTGCGTTGAGGTAAGATTCCTGATACCCCTGACGTTTTTTAATACCAAACGACGAAGGACTCAAAAAAACATGACTGATATGGATTTTATTGTTGTGAAATAAAATACTAAAAAAAGGTGCTTTAGTAGCTCTTCAGCACCCTTGAAAAGACAAATTAGCTATAAAAACATGGTCATAAGTAAGATGCAACAAAGGATGTTAGCCGCTCACAAGTGGAACATTTTGGAACGATGACGTTACCTGACCTGAGCCCTGTAAAGAGCCAAAATTGATATCAATGAACTCGCTATTGTCTTACGGTTCAGTATATGTCGCTCAAGTTCAGCTTTTCAGGGACACGGTATTGTGTCTATTTACCTAATTCCAAGGACGTGTTTTGACCTTTCATGGCGTCTGGTGGCCTCAAAATTGACCTGAGGTCAAAGCTCTTGAATGTTTTCGTCTCGGTTTGACAAAACCTTTCCGTCGGTGTTTTCCTTTCTTCCGTGCGATATATGGGAGCCGAGATCCTGGGAGGTGCGGAAATCCGCGCCCCCCCTCCGGCCGGGCAAAGGGCATTCTGAGCCCGGCCGGAGACGGGTTAAAAACACTTCATTTAACCCTATTCCCTGTGGAGGGGGGGGGGGGGCAGATTCTGCTACCCGTGTCTTTTTGCTTGTCGCTCCCACACTGTTTGCCGCAGCGCCACAAGATTTTCTGGCATTTCATGGAATTGATAAACACGTGTTTTGTCAACATTTAAAAAAAAATCGGTCCCGAAGAGGCGGTTCCAAGCCCCCGTTTTCGGCCGTAATGTGCTGTACGTGAAGCTGCAAAGTTGTGCGGTTCACTGTCGTGACATTTTGAGTAGAAATAAAGATCACTGACTCATTTATATAGTCATACACATCCTAAACAATGCGTATACACACACATTTTCAGGCGAACGCACACCCAGGTACTGAAAAAATGGGGGAGCACACTATTGTGCTTATGGTGCCCTCCCAATTTTGTTTACCTGGATCCACCTCTGCGTTACATATAAACTTAAACTGGCTTGCTAGTTGTAAATCTGATGTTTATATCACCCAAAACAAACAAAAACAAAGGAAATTTCTTATTTCAAAAATCACCCTTCTTGACCTCCCTGGAACTGCCTATGGTTTTCTATTTTAAATTTCAGCTTTCGGTATGTAAAAGACTTGGACATTCCAAGCTGAACTGTGTTATTCTCACGAAAATTAGTTGGTAAACACGGCCGCAGTGACCTTTCAAAAATCCGCAAATTTTGGGGTTTGTTTGCCCCACGCCCTATTTTCGCAATTTTTGAATTTCTGGGGTCCGGAATTGGAGATCTCGTTGAAACATATTAAATGGCATTTATCCCATCAACATTGGACGAATTCATCTCGAGATCTCTGGGAGGGCGGGGCGGGGAGGGGGCAGAATTGGTAATCTTCACCTTTCGGCCAATGCATATTTTTCGAAGGTGCAAAAGTGGCAACGGCTCATACCATGTTTGAGTTTGGGTCCTCACTTCTGCGTCTACAAAAAATAATGTGTCAGCCGAAAGGTGTTTCGGCCAGTTGATATTTTTTTCGGGAACGCAGAAGTGGTAACTCGAATCGCATGGACAATGTAGCCTGTCCTCCAAGTTAAAAATGATTTAACCTAACCTAACTAAAACCTACTGTATGGTTGCAGGGATTGCCCTAGATGGGCATGTAAAACTAATTTTTTGTTAGGTCCAATTTGCCTGTTTTTTGGTTTGGTTAGCTCGTATCGGCTGAAGGCAAACATGTGTCAATTGAATCAAAATTCAAGAGTTACCTAACCAAGTCAGTTTACACACCCAGTAGGGGCCAGTGCTTAGAAAAATACCTGAATGGGCTAAATTGTTCACACAACTTGTGTTGCCACTTCCGCGTCCCCAAAAATTACGCGTAAGCGTCGGCCGAAAGGTAGATTACCGCAGATCTGCCCCCCCAGGGTAATGTGAATCTCACTGCCTGCAGAGAATATGGTTAAGGCAAATAGTCCAAGCAATAGTCGACAAGCTTCATAATTATGCTTCACTACTGACAACTTATTGTGGAATTTATAATCACCTGGAAATACCGTAAATAATGCTTCCTCTTGATATGTGCCATTAGCTTGAAAGGCTACTCTTGTGACCCTTGATTATAACCTCTTTCGGTCGGCACAGAACATACGTAAAAATGACGTTTTTCCCCTCCTCCTTAAACTCAAAGTACGTTTCTGGATATGGCCATGGGTGACCCAGACCGGGCTCGTCCTCTGCCTCCGAACTGAGGCACCGTCGGACTCGGAGTCAAGGTTTTCGACCTCCAGTGGCGGCGTAAAGACGCCTTCATGGGACAATTTAGTGTCAGGTAGTTAAAATTTCAGGCCAGTCAAGAATCAATCACCACTCCATCGCCCCATGGACATCACAGATCCAAGGCCACGGCGGCAGTAATCATGTGCTCAACAGCCTTGAGTGATCTTGGAGGGGAACCGTGTGGCGGTGGTAAACAATCCGTGACTGACTTGAGACAACATTGAAAACTGCCGTCAGCTGGCTGTTCCAGTATAAATGACAATAACTTTGATATCTTTTAGTCTGAAAAATGACGACTGGTTAATTTATCATTTTAAGTCATATCAAACTTACGCATAATTCAATACTTTTGTCCCAAAAGAGACCAAAGTCAGCTGGCCTTTATACTGAACCATTGCTGCCAGCTTGCCGTCAACGTTTATCAGCTGACGAATATTGTCAACAAGTCGACTCCGCGATTGTCAGCTGAGTGCGCGCCCAGCCGCGCTTGTATCGCCGCACGCTATTGGGTGTTGGCTATTCAAGTAGCCAATGGGTGTGCCGATGCAAATAAAGCCGAGCGGTGTCTGTAAGGAGTTTAAAAAGTAACGGAGTAACGGACCAAAAAGTAACGGAGTAACGGACCAAAACGTAACGGAGTAACGGACCACAAAAGTAACTTCCGTTACTCAGTCCGTTACAGTAAAATAAAAGTAACGGGTCCGTTACTCCGTTACTCAAAAAAGTAACTTCGTTAGTAACGGAGTAACGGAGTAACGGACCAGTGCCCACCTATGGGTGCCATCTACTTGTGTATCAAGTTTCAGCTTCATATCAGTTCGGGTCACGGAGCTATGACCTAAAATGTCAGTGCGCGTACCCTTTATCGCAATAGCCATCAAATGAAATTTTTGAAATAGAGTGAATTCAAATGGTTGAAAACGTTTACAGATAATATTAAATGCATACGAGATCATTCCAGGTGACCCCAAGGTCACTGGAGGTCAATTAAGGTCAAAGGTCACAAGTTGATCTGAAAAACGTATGACCGTGACAGTTCCCCTTTTTCATGTCCCTGGCACCGCCTATGCTAACATTATACAAACATTGTAATGCGATTTGTACTTCTTTAGTATAACATGACTAGCAGAAGCCAAAAAAGGGTGTTTGCCTCTTCTGTTCATTCAGTTGTTAGAAAACTAATCCTCCTATTTTTGAAACCCTGTGAACGCCCATGAATTTTCTCAAAATTTCAGATGTGCGGACCCGTGGTAAAAGCCCTATTCATAATCTCTCGATTCATGCCAGTTTCATCGAAATCGGTCGATAAACAACGGAGTTATAAGAAGTCCAAAAGTAACCCCCATTTTGACATTTTTTCCCCCCTGTATCCACAAATTTCAAAATTTTGAAAATTTCTTTTTATAAAAATGTAGTTCACGTCACGGCAAATCGATTGCCGTTTGTTGTGATGAAATCGGACAAGTTGTTCTCGAGATCTCAGGGGGGGGGGCCGAATCCGCCGCCGCCCCCCCTGCCTGGAATCGACCATACCACGTAGCCCTCCGAGAATAGGGTTAAGGCAGCAGATGATATTGGGGGGGGGAACCAACATTGGAGGGGCCCAAATCAACATTGGGGGCCATGTCCCCTTCAAAAGAATACAAATCAAAACCACTGTGCTGTAGCCGCATGCAATATCAAATAATGCATATTGCAGAATAACACCATTTCATATCATAACAAAATCGGCCCAGATAACCATGCATGACTTCATCGGGTTGTTTCACCACGTTTATTGTCAGACAATGCTGCAGTCATAAAGTTAACTTCTGCAAAACTCGGAGGGTTTTGCAGAAGTTCTTGGCAAAACCCGTTCTTGCCAAGCGAATGACACATGTCACTACGTTGCTGCAGTGTTTGAATGGCTGTATTCCTTGGGACGCTAGGAACGCCTTGAGGATTAACAATCGCACGTTTTAAGTCTGCTGGTGTCATTTCTACCGTACATACGGATTCATCCCGCCCTTCTTTGCTCCATTATTTGAACTCCGTGGCCGGTACAGTGTGTGGCGAACAGAGACAAGGATTCGCACGCATTTTGGGATTCGAATCCTAGGGTTGGTGGATTCGGATTCGGATTCTAGAGTCGAGGAGATTCGAATGGGTTCAAATTTTTGCATCAGAGTGTCGAATTTTTAACGTCATATAATTCTTCTACCAGTGGCGCATTTCCAACTCGGTCAAACAATGTAAAACTGATAGCGGAGTAAAATCAGAAACCAAAGCAGTTAGATCCGGGAATAACCAATTGGTTATCTGATCTAGTAATTAGTCACTACGTTTTTTTTTTAAAATAAATCTGATCCAAATTTTCTGTGGTGATGGTAGGAGTTGGTTCCCACGCTAAGCATAGCTTGTTGCTCAGACTCCGACCCCCTACACCCGGTCGAGGAATGCCAGGTGGCTGCTGATTCTGTGGTGAAAGTTTAACGTGCCGCCAAGAGTGCGACACCACCTTATCGTAGTCAGCATAACCCTTTTATGGCCAGAAGGCGGCTGGCCCGCGGGCCAGATATCGAACGCCGGGGCGAATAGAGCCCGTCTCGTCAGGACACGGAGACCAGCGCCCTACAGACTGAGCTTCCGACCACGGTAAAACTACCGATCACGCCTAAACGTCATATCGCGTCCATATCACGATCACGATTAAAGTTACGGTAACTGCTGATCCTGCGTGTTACTGCATTGCGTTAATATAACGTGACGAAACAGAGGCTGGACGACTCAGTTCAATGCTGCACCAACATATACCTGTTACATTTGGTTTATCTGGAGAAGATATGAGCCCATAGTGTATTTCAGTGCATATATTTGGATATTTAACTGGTGGCTTCTGGATTCGAATGTGCTTTCTAGGATTCGAAGCGTGTCGAGAGTTAACGTGCCGCCAAGGGTGCGACGCGACCATGAGGTTGTCAGTCTGGCCCCATGTTGGCCGGTTGCATGCCGACCCGCGGGCGAAATATCGAGCGCTAGGGCGACTCGAGCCCGTCTTGCCAAGACGGAGAGACCAGTGCTCTAACCAGCTCAGCTACCAATGACGGTAGCATTCAGAAATTGCTAACAGAAACAAAAAAAAAACGAACTAAACGGAAAAAAACAAAGAAAACAATTGATCTCGATCGATTGCCATGCTATTTAGCACCGTTTGTGGGATATTCGGTGATATTCGAATAGCGGTGGCATATCTGTAAATAATATATGTATATATATATATATATATATATATATATATATATCGAACAGCTGACATTCATCAAATTAACATTCAATTCACCACGGAATGACCAATTTGCATTTCGATCAAACGACATTCGAGAAATTAACGTTCGACTTAACACCGTGAGGCTAATGTGCATTTCGGTTAAATGAAATTGAACTAACTGACATTGAGAAATTTAACATTCGACTAATTGGCATTCAGCAAACTGACATGCGATTAATTGACATTCGTCATATTGACGTTCTACTAACTGACATTTGCCGAATTCACATTTGATTAATTGCTATTCGTCAGTTTCACATTCGACAAACTGGCACTCATCAAACTGGCAGTCGTTAAATTGACATTCGGACTAATTGTTCATTCGATTAAACGACATTCGGCAAATTTACATGCGGTCATTTGATATTCGACCTTTTGATGGTCGGTTAATTATCTTTGGGATTTTGAAACTTCGCCAAAAAAAAAACGCAGTCGTCATTTTGCCATTTGCCTTTTTGCATTCGACTATTAACACTGTCGATGACATGACGGGGTTTCGCCAAAACAGCGTTTGTCTCATTGCATTCGGCAAAAAAAAAACATCCCACAAAAAGACGTTTTGACTATTCGTCCGCATACCAGTGGCAAGAGCAGTAGATGAACCCGAGAAAGCTTCGGCGAGTTGGCTGCACATTGCGCATTGCACAGACTTGACTGTGCAATGCGCACTGTGAGAGTGTGCGGCTTACGGCAGGCAGAGACTCTTTCGCTCCGAAATAAAACGATCAGACACTGGTGGAACCAGGCGATGCAACGAAAGCTGCGTAAACAAGCAGTGTTTTTAACAAGTGTTGATCAAGAGCGCCGCCATGGGCTGAGTGGTTTCTACTCCAACAAGCAGAAAACAATGAAATTCGGCGTCCCGACCAAGCTCAATCCAGACGAAGCGTTCGTTTCAAGCTTAAAATTTCGTAACTTTTTTGAATGGAATGAAAGTGTAGCCCATTTGTGGCTCCTCTCGAGGTTGAGATGTTCACCGACGAATTCCCGTTCATGGGGCCCCTCTGGTTGGCCAGGGTCTCCTTATCCCTGCTAGGCATCCTCTTAAGTTCTTTCTGTCTCAGGTGCCTCTCTCGTAATTTTAGCGGTCTCATGGATCCTTTGCCGTGTTGTTACCCATTGCGGTGCCAGGGGCCGTTGAAGAGTTTCGAGGCCCTTCTTTCCATCTCAGGGGCCATCTTACCGTATCAGGGTCTCATTAACCCTTCCGGAGGCCCTCTGGCTACATTAAGAACCTTCAGTTTTTCACTCACGGAGGCCTAGGGAGTGCCTTGACACATTGAGTCCCTAGGGACTCAGTCCTCATCTTGGCCGTCTCAGGGGCCCTATGAGCCATCTGGCAGTCCCGGGAACACTGCGCGGTACTGGGACCCTGTTGTGGTCTCAGAGGCTCTTTGGGAGCTTCAGGGGCTTTCTATGCGTCTCAGAGGTCATCTAGCCCTTGAGGAGGCCTCCCTGACTGCATCAAGACAGGAACGTCAGGTTTTTAAAGAGACTCCGTGAAGTTCATACGGGGCCCCTTCGGCACTCCTTTTAAGTCTGACAGGGGCCTCTTCTCAGTCCTCAGGGTAGAAGGGGCGGTCACCCCAATTGCTCCCGCTTTAGATCCACGCCTGGCCCTCTTGATCAGGGGGGCCACATGTGGTTAGAATTATCGTCGGTTTCTAAAGGTGTCTCGCTGAAGTGTAAACGGGGCCCATGCTCACCTGTAAAGACGTTCCTGCCGACCTGGCGGGTGCCTCTTACAGGTCGACAGGGGCGTCTTTACAGGAAAGCAGGGACTCCTAAATGATTGTTTAGGGGCCCCGGTTGGCCAGGAAGCCACTACCTGTCCGTAGAGGGCATTCTACCTGTCTGTAAAGGGCCCCTGTCGACCACTGGAGGCATGGGCAAGGGCCTTCTTTCAGACCAAAAGGAGGTCCCTTCAGGGACTGACAGGGGCCCTTTATGGGTCTACAGGGGGCCTCTCCTCAAACAAGCAGAAAACTCCCTTACAAGCTAGCAAAGGCCCCTAAACGCTCATTGAGAACACGGGCCTCTCTTCGTAGCACAAAGCCTTGTTGTGCATTCGGAGTACGTTTTCTTTCGGTTCGTAAGTCGATTTTTTTCTTCTTTTTTTCTTTAATAGCGTAAGGCTGACTTTTGACGATTTCGCTTGGTGCAGTGACCGAAATTTCTGGGGGGGGCAAAAACATAGTTTTGTCTCCCCAGCCGTCAGGCTGGGAAGGGGGGTGACCGTCCCTCCTGCCCCCCTTTTCCGCCGTCGCTGTCTGTATGTGTTTTGCGAAGCATCGTAGTGTCTTCCCGCGCGGTTCTACCATGTAACGAAGTGGACCATGCATTGCAGTCAAGTAAAGTAAACGGGGCTATTGAAAGTTGTTGCATTCAGTGACCGTGCGAAGAAATGAACAGCTTCGAAATATGGAATATGGACTATGAATTATCGCCACGATGCGCAGCAGCAATGGTATGCGAACGCAAACATGAGCGGACAAGTCAGAAGAAATTTTGTGGGGTGTGATTTCAAACGGAGATGTGGTCGTGCGGAAACTAGTACGATGAGCAGGATTTTCGTTATTGAGGTCAAGGCTGAAAGACTTGATACTTCTTCTATCCTTTTAATCCAAACGTGAGGAGAATAAACCTTACCAACAGGCGCTGAGTCGTCTGCCCGCAGACCGCCGGTCACCGACCGGTCCCGGAATATCACAGTCGTCCTGCCGGAACCCCACCATTACGCGTATTGATGCGGCGTGACCGGGCGGTAGCGCTTCCTTCAGGTGTCTTAAAGGTGATGTCAAGCGTGGGCGGGACGTGCTCGGGCCATACTGAAGGATTGCTTTGTACTGATGGATACCACGGTAAGGTGGGCATTAAATGGGTTCTAGTTTGCCACCAGGCTGTCGCCTCGAAAAACGTCAGCGCCATAAGCCCGGCTGAAACTGGAATTTGTGAGCATATCCGGCATTTGTCTGAATTCCAGGAAAATGCCACCCAGCTGAGCGACCGGTTTACTTCGGCCATGGTTCGTAAAGTTTGTGTTTGTGTCTGGACGTGTGTGACACTGCGTCAGTCTGTCCGCGCAGTTCTGCCATGCAACGAAAACTGAATCCAGAGCATTGGTGTCTGTTTTCCATGTACATGTGGACGTGCATACGGAGATGTTAACTGAATGAAACCAGTAGCGTGGCCATTTTGTGATGGAGGGGGGGGGGGGCTTCATTGCTAAAAACTAGGCCTTAATACTACTTTTACCATTTTATTCAAAATTCTCAGCCTCAAGGGAATGATCCATATCAAATGGCACACAGCTGGATATGAAGTGCATATGGCTAGAGAATAACTATACAGTATTTTGTATGCTTTATATCTGTATGTTCCAGACAAAACCGTCGTATCTTTTCTTTTTGTATTTTCGTCGTTTCGATGTCGCCCTGTCTCGCCTCCGTCGTGTTGAACCCTCGCTGCTCATGTGTTTCCTATCCAATTCATTACTGTCTCCTGAGTGGTCCCGAGATGTGGACGCATTGTATCGGCCCGAGGAGCTGGGACAGTATCGTGCGGGTGTCGGCGAGAGCCACTTCTCTCTAACTATTGCACATCTAATATAGTCCAGTTCCCTCTAGTGTTTTGATTTCTTCTAAGTGACTGGTCCTCCGGCGTTTAAACTCCGATTTCTGTCACTCCGACATCAACATCTGTATGCCTTATTGTCATAAGTCATTCAATGACAACCACACAGGTGCGCGCTTGAGGGTGCTTTACATGTCACACCTTTCTCCTTTCAACGATCCTTTCCCAGGGACGTTGACTCAAAGGGGGCATGGGGGCCATGACCCCCCTTTGAGCCAAGCGGTCTACACTAGATACATAGCGATTTCGCACGAATACGGAATAATGAACATACATACGTTATGAAAACAAACCTTATATGTATTCTTGTGGGTTAAAAATGAGGTAAATTACGCAGAGTTATTCCTTTTTCTTGTCAGCTTCGTTATATGCCAGTGGTATATGACAAAACTGAACATTTGCCCCCCCCGAGGAAAATTCTGGCTACGTGCCTGCCCTTTCCCCTCCCCCTCCCCCCGCCGCGCGTTACGCTAGGCCGGCTCCTCGCATCGAGCACGACCCGCGTCCCGCCAAGCGCCCGCTCCCCCCCCCCGTATAACACCGTCAGAGGTGTCATCCATGGGGGAAGATGGACACCAGCTTAAACGATGGCAATTTTTCACGCTGTTGCAGATTAACATCACTAATTTTGCACATATAACCAAGACCATTGGGAATTCCAGCAAACAAAAGAAAATGCCATCTTTACCAATTTGTGCCACACAACACGTGGGCAAAGTAATTCAATGTTGAACTTGCTTGCATCATTGCAAGCTAATGGAGTAGTGCCGACAAATGCCGATGTGTTACATTGTATATACCGAGCTGCGATGAACAGATCCAAATCCGAGAGGCGCATGACGGCCGTTTGAATTTCCTAGGAACCTTGGGCTTTCTCTGTGGGGGCGGCGGCAGTATCAGTCGCGCGAGGTCGCCGGTTGGCCATCCTGTCGGCCATCCAGGAAACGGTTGGGGCGCGTCGAGACGTGACCGGAGGGTGGCGAGCCGATCAGAGCCGTGACCGGCAGGAGCATGCGCGGCCGCGCTCGTCGTTGCCTCCGTTCGCACGTTCTTGCGGGAACGCTGGACCGACTTTAAACGTCATAAACAAACCAGCATGCCTCTACTCTTATGCTGCGCCGTCCAAAAAGATTGGAACCTCGTGGGAGGAGCCCTCTCGGTTTGCCTGTACTGAAGGACTCGACTTTGCTCCAAGTTTTCTAGTTGTCAATGGCTGACTCAAGACGAGCGCCATCTGTTAATCTTATTTGTAACATGATCTGACCATCGTCGAAGGGACCGCCATCTATCCACTTCTTACATTATGCATTAGGACCACCAAACAAACGCAGTCAGCTGACAAAGGTCAGCTGACTGCGTTTGTTGTTGACATGCCAGATCTGTCTAAAACATCAGTTGTAATTTCGCTGTCTCGTTCTAATGTATTGCATCGTATTTTTTTCGACTGCGTTTTTTCGATAGCATGGCCACCGATTTAATGCGTAGCCAGTTCCAGCAGTTTCCTCCAGTCATCATGCATAAATAAAAGCACAATGCATTCATGGGCCATGTCACCATAATCTCGGCTTCATTGCTTGATGTATCTATTTACCAATTTCAGCAGGTAATTGACGTGTGTCGTTCACACTCGGTGTCTTATGATAAACGGCAAAAGGAATGACTTTTTCCGAAATGTTCAGAATGGACAGACAATCTGGTGCAATGAAGTGCAGTGCAGCCCATAGGTGCAGCACACTGATGATCCTATCCGCTGCTCATGGCCAGGCCATGAGTAGCGGATAGTGTTTTCATAGTTCATAGTCTGATAGCTATCAGAATTTATCAATGGCCACCATACATGCCTCATGCGAGACTGGGGTGTGTATACTGGCAGAGTAATTTCGAAAACGATGCCGTCCCATCTTTCGACAAAACGGAGTACTCTTCGGTTCAGCCCAATTAAATACTACACTCAGCCATGCCACAACAGAACTTGGGTTAACTCAAGCATTACTTGGGCAAAACCGCTTTTGCCCGAGTTGTGACTCAGCGCCGGTTCGTCCAAACATAAATCCGAGGTGTGCATCTGAGTTCTCGGGCATGCTCAAGCAGAACACAGTTTAGCCCATGTTGCCCAAGTACAAAGTGGGCTCAGCCCGGCCAAATGCTGCTGGGATGGTCCCCCCTTGGCTACGCCACTGCCAAAGTGCTAATTTCGATTAATTTTCATGTTTTTGAGGCTATTCATTCCCATGCACCACCACATAGATCCGCCGGCGCAGCCGAGGGTGGGCCGGAATTTCCTTAGGCCCGCATTTTTCAGTGAAACCCATTTCACATCGCCTTCCTAGCACGCGGTTTTCGCACGGCTTCAGTTTTCACTGAGCTCTGCCCCCCGCCCCCTTGAGAAAATCTTGGCTACGTCCCTGCATAGGCCTAATGGGCCCTATTCGGGAAATCAGACCCCCAAAAAACCCAAAGTTCCGTCCATGCTTTGATAAATGGAGGATTGCAACCACGTATTGTTCCCCTGCGCAGCCCAGAACAGTGATAATGAAAGTTCGAAAAAATTGGATGGCTATAAGACCTGCTATGTATTGGGAGCACTTTGGAACTTTTCGGGATACAATTCTAGCCAGGCTTGTCTGATTCTCGCTGTATTACTCTGAGCGTCCCTGTATGCCTGGTGATGTCATTGTATTTCGTAGCATTGGCCGCCTATGTCTTGCCTATGCTGGCGCCATCTCACGATCCTTCCTCTTACCATAACTGGAAACGTCATCTGAAGTTGGCTCACTACTGGTATCATAGTAGGTTACGTGGACTTTGTCAAAATAAACTAAGATACGCTTACGAAAAATTTGCTTATTTGTTCAAGTTTTTACCTCTATTTTACTTGGTTAACCCCGTAAATGTGTTTCTTGGCTTCCCAGAACGCATTTTTCCTGAAAGGAGAGTGCAACATCAGCTAAGCTTGAACAGTCCGTACTATAAAACATACTAAATATCCTCCAGAACAGCCTGATGGTCTATGAAAGAACTGGCAACGAAACAACTTTTTGGTGCATAAACCCGAGGTCACAGTTTGCCTGAATTGCGACCAACGCCGGTTAGGTGACTGTGGTTGCAGAATTAAAGGTACGTAAGGAATTTGGGCAGGAACCCATTCTCAGTACTTGTACAGGGGTAAAATAAGTGATGTCACTAAACGCATTGGTCGGCCTTGTTTTGTACTTGTCCTCTCTATTTTCGTCCCCGGTGCTCACATAGGTTTGGCTGCCCCCAGGATTACGGGTATTTGTCTGTTTTCTTCCCCCTCCTCCTGTCTCCACCACTTATACCAGATGGTTAAGATGTGCTTCTTAATATGGGTCGCCATTCCAGATTCACAAGTATGAATCTTTTAACACAACGGTTGTTGGTTGAATTGTACAGCTATACATTGTGCTTGTTGTCCTGTTTAAGGTGCTGGTTGTAGTTGCTTGGGGGGTTGTCAAAGCCAAGAAAGCCAAAGATCTGGGAAGGTTAGTCAGATTCAAGCCAGAGTGAGCATCATGCCAAATTTTGGATGGCAGTGAAGTGCCCTACCTAAATACATTGGTGATGCATTACTTTTTCACCTTTTTTGCAGACCACCTTTTGCTATACATATGATACAGAGAAACTCATATAATTTTCTATGAAAGCAAGGAATGGTGACACTACTTACATGGTTCCCAGAAGAAATGAAGTTACATGTTACTGTAGAAAAATGCAACCAAAATTGGCAGTGGTGCCATCTTGTTTGCACTGCCTTTGCTCCAGGGATGCCCTATGTACTGTGTAACATTGGATTACATCATCAGTAAATGATATTAATGCCTCAGGCTGATAAATTGATATTCACGGGGCATAATGTGCTGGAGGCCCAGTATGTAGGATATTAGACATCATTAGACCAAGAAAGGGTCCAATTGGACTCTGTTCTGTCCAGCAGAGGTTAGCTCATGCATCTAAAGAGGTTGGGTTGGGTTGGGTTGGGTTGGGTTAGGTTAGGTTAGGTTAGGTTAGGTTAGGTTAGGTTAGGTTAGGTTAGATAAGATTAGATTAGATTAGATTAGATTAGGTTAGATTAGATTAGATTAGATTAGATTAGATTAGATTAGATTAGATTGGGTTAGGTTAAGTTAGGTTAGGTTAGGTTAGGTTAGGTTAGTTATCTTTTTAGCATTCATTAAGTTAGACTATACTTATGACATCATTAGGCCCAAAATACCTTCATCTTGGGAACTGTACTTTTTGAATTTGTTACTGCAGAAGCATAAGAGAAGTCAATCAGACAAGTGGTGCAGCAGTCAGCAACAAATGAAATGATGATATCATTTGGCAAGTTTTGATCTTTCATCTTGGAATGATATGATGCAGTGACCAAATCACAAGTATTTACCTTAAAACCATCTGTTATATGGCTTTTTTCTCACTTATGCTGTTGTTCACTGGGAAACAAGCACTTGCTGAAAATGTGATGTATGGCCAATACTTGTGATCCAGCACTTCATAATATCATTCCAAGATGAAGAAAGTGAAAAAATGAAATAATACTGTCACTTCATTCATTGTCAACCACTGCACCACTTCTCTGATTGCTTTCTGCCAGGATTCTTTAGTGCTGAATTCAAACAGGGAGATTTCCAGGGTTGGGGTATTTGAGTCATCAGTATATTGATATATATTGTATATATATATATATATATATATATATATATATATATATATATGATATATTATATATATATGATATATATTATATATATTATATATATATGATATATTATATATATATATATATGATATATATTGAGTCATCTTGATGTCATCAGTATAACCTAACTTAATGAATAATAAAGAAGATTAACAAGATGCCTAACCCAAATCAATCCAACTTATCCATGCCTAACCTAACCCAACCTTACCCAATCTAACCTTACCTAACCAAACCCGACATAAACTAACTTGTCTGACGTGCAATCTAAGCTCTTTTAAACAGAGCCAAGTCCATCCACACTTATCAGCCTGCTGTCTCTAGTAGTATCCTATACTGTGCCTCCGGCATGGGGTTGCACCTTCGGGGCCTCCTATATCATTTCCTGGTGATATCGTCAAATGTTATGCAGTACATAGGGCATCCTTGGATCCTAGAAATGGCATCCTCACCATTTGTTACTTTCACAGGAATGTTAATGTGCTCTTCTAGATCTTATATATTGC
This sequence comes from Capitulum mitella, assembly GCA_030062745.1. Lineage (NCBI taxonomy): Eukaryota > Metazoa > Arthropoda > Thecostraca > Pollicipedomorpha > Pollicipedidae > Capitulum > Capitulum mitella. The sequence goes on along the minus strand of CP099844.1, from coordinate 20,562,575 downwards.
AAACTAGTCTGTGAAAAGGTGAATATGTGACATATTGCCATATTCTTAAATGAAGCACTGTTTCTATCAAAGAACTAAATTTGAAAAGAAAGCTGAATGAGGCAAAAAGTTTTATAAGTAAGTGAAGCCAAATAATCTGTCTAACCTTATCTCTTAAAGGGTAGGAGATGGCTGGATATTTTGCAAAGATGATTCAGCAAAAATATGCTAACACAAAACTGATAATTGTGATGCTTTTGACGGTAGAATGCATGAATCATATGTAAAAATAACTAAGGTTTCTTCAGAAAAGAAAGCAAACACATTGCCCAACAACACTGCTTGGTAAGATATTTGGGTGACTGTTCACTTATTGTCATGGTTGGAAATTTGTTGTTTTGTTCTTGTCTGAGTATAATTTTTGTTTTGGGAGTACAACATTTTGCAAAGAATACTGCTGTTTTTAGGGGGTGCTCTCATTGTAAATCAGTTATGACACCAAGCCTGCATCTTACTGAATGGAGACAGTCATTTCCTTGCAGAGGTAGGAATTTGTTAACATAGTTATAATGTAGTTTTTTGATGGAGGCACAATATCAGGCTTTTGGAGTATAAAATGTTTTTGGGCATATATTTTGTGGCGTTCATCAGCACTAAAAAACAACACCTTTTCCAACTATGCTTGTTGCCTGTGCACTTTCATTTTGAAAGCACTTATCTTTCTACCAAAAAATGGACATAGACTGGTGGTGAAGCATTGGAAATTGTTGATTTTACCAGTACAGACATGTTTCTTTAAAAGGAACAGGGCATCAGGACATCACACATGATAATGCCTTATTGAGTTAATGAAAGTTCCTGGCCTGAAAAATCTCTTTTATGCACAAACTAGGCTGGTTTCTGGGCTGGTTTTTCCTGATCCATCAGACATATCATATAGCATGTGTAACATGCAAAGCAATTTTTATCTGGCTCGCCAGGGCAACAGAACAGCTTTGTGACCAATAGAATGAACAGTCATAGGGTGATTTTCTTAACACCTCATTGCTTGTCATACTGAGCAATGGATGAATCACAGGCTAAAGGTTGCAGTTTCAACAAGAAGTCATATGGTCATGTGCTGGCTGGCAGATGCCTGAATGTCCCAGTACCATCATGCATCATCATGGCACATTTTAAGCATGATTGCTTAAAATGTGCCATGATGCTTAAAATAAGCAGGGGGAGAAGTGGAAGGTGCTTTTTAGATAATCATCATATTTATGGCTATATTTTTGTTTATGCCAGATGCAATCATTGTTTGTCCTTTTGTCTTTTACAGCTTGTACTCTCACCATGGACCAGATCACTGCTGTCCTGGAGCCGGCAAAGCAGTTCACCAAGGATTCCATCAGGCTGGTGAAACGGTGCACAAAACCAGACAGAAAAGGTGGGCATATGTTTAGTAGGCGCATAGCATCGCAGTTCCATGGTGAACCAAGGTGTTTCAGAAGAAATCTTTTTATGGGCCAAATATTTTGGTTTCAGATATAAATTGTGAAGCCTGTTTGTGATTTAGGCATTTACTGTAGGAAAATATTTAACTATTATGCATAAAGCTCAAATCGAGCTTGCAGCAGATATTACAGGAACTTGTATTTCAGTAACCTCATCATTTATAGTTTTGTTGCAGATAGTGAGAGGTAATGTTTGTTGAAATATATATGAAGGCAGTTAAGTGGTTTTTGGAACATGCATGAGTATGTGGGTTTGGTCTTATAAAAAGTGGAAATATTTTGCCATGACTTGAGATGTGTTCACCAGTTGAAATATATATATATATATATATATATATATATATATATATATATATATATATATATATATATATATATATTGGTTTTTGTGTCCATTTTTTAAAATATATATCTGTAGTTCTTGTGTTCAACTTAATCATCACTGAGTAAAATTACCATTGCAGATTCACACCTGAAAATCATTAGAAACATGTATGAGTGATGAACATTGTGTTAATTGTAATATGCCCAATAAGTAGCGCTTCCATAAACTCTGAAACAACTAAATCATCACATACTGAGTAGAACTGCCATTATGGACTTGCACATGAAAATCATTATAAACATGTATGAGTAGTGAGGTTTGTGTCAATTGTTTGTGCCATCCTTTCAGAATTCCAGAAGATAGCATTTGCCACTGCGATCGGCTTTGCGATCATGGGCTTTATTGGTTTCTTCGTGAAATTGATCCACATTCCCATCAACAACATCATTGTGTAAGTCCAAACACTGTCTTGCAGCTGCAAATGACACGAGGAAGTGTATTTTTATGTCTTGCGTTGATTATGCTTACTGTTTTTTACGGAGCATATGTAATGTCAGATGGAAAAACACATTTACAGATCTTTGTTAAGTTAAGTCACTGATTGCTTCTCGGAACCATGAGAGAAAACAATGTTGCATTTTGTATCAAAATAGACATGACATCCAGCTTAAGTGTGCTAGCATGAGATTTTGTGTATTTCATATTTTGTTTGCATGGCTTAAAGGAATGATCAGATAATCTCCAGAGCTCAGGCTGCAGGTTTTACTCGAACAGCTGCAGCGGGAACCGCTCCATGGTCGCCGGCCGGCAGTCGGCGGGACAGGCACGTCAGGCACGCACTCGCTGACCGTTGCGCTGTCGTTGCAGGGGCTCATAGGACCGCCGCTGGAGGACTGGGAACGTGCCGCCGACAGACGTGGCGCCGCCAGCCGCGTCTTCGGGGCCGGGCCGACGGCGCGCGCCGTCCCGCGCCGCCCCGCTCCAACCTTCCGCCCTGTTACCGACGCCGCTGTCGGCGCCGGATCACGCCGGATAATTTATGAAACTCGCCGTTGTCGTCTGAGGCGTCTCGCGCTGCGTTGGGTTTATCGGGGGTTATGAATACAGTTGTCTATCGTTATCTGCGTCTGATGGCTGCGGCTGATGACCGCGTGGTTTCGTCTGGTGGCCGAAGTTTTGCGGTAGGATGTTGTCAGCAGGGTGGGAATGTGACGTCTTTTAGCCGGCTGACCCTTGGAGATATCCACGGTGGCATACCGGACACTGCAGTACGGCAGGCCTGTTAGGTTGGAGACCAAGTGGCAGAGCAGAGCCGCAGAGAGCGCGGAGAGCAGAAGGAAATCAGGTAGCTCGGAAACTCTCGGAGAAGGCAACAGGGAATCTGTGGTAAAGGCTCTAATAATTGGAAATTCTAACAGTGGGTAGGTGTGCACGAAACTGGGGCCGCGGCCTCTTGTTGTTTTCGTCCGTGGATGACTGACGCAGTTTTGTGGTTCAGATCTACCTTTTTAAGCTCATACGGCGCTAACCTTAGGACTGAGCCAAGCCTCCATGCAATTTAATTAAAAAATTGCCTCGAAATTTGCATGTGCCCCTCCCACGAATATTGGTAGATAAGTCAGTTTGAATCCATGCAACACTAACAGAATGACTATTTGCAAGTGCTTCCATTCAACAAGAAGAAACTCGTGATAAGATTCGGATATTGTACTGGAGATTCTCAAAAATCATTCGGGGAGGGGACAGCATTTGTGACCGTCTCTTCCCAGTCATTTCCCCAAGCATGTAATTCTTAAAATGTCAAAGGTTGAGAGGTCTTGACCCTTCCAGCCTCCCCCTCCCCCGATCTCCAGACATGGACGTCCCATGGAAGGAATCATTTAATGGCGTTGATGAAAAGCAGACCCGAAGTTTCGTCAATCAAGATCATCAAAATTCTGGCACCAGGGGTCTCGATTTCTGTCAATGATTAAGGCGGGGGGGGGGGGGGCGGGGTGTCGGGCAGAGGGCCCGATAACAGTGACCACACAGATGTGGGTTTCTCAACGGATCTAGTCCACGTCATTTTGATCAATGAAAATTTACCAGTCTTCGTTACTACCTATGAAATGAAAATCGCACATGATATATATATATATATATATATATATATATATATATATATATATATATATATATATATATATATATATGTATATACAGAGAGAGAGAGAGAGAGAGAGATAGAGAGAGAAATAGTATCATTATCGTTCATCACTTTATGCTTTATTCCATGCTTTCTGCCTATCTCTTATCTATCGCGGCCGTTTTTTTCGTTATTGTCCGTTTCCTTTTGAAACTGGCGGAAAATATTGAGGGGCCCAAACCAACACTGGGGGACCGAAATCAACATTGGGGGCCAGGATCTTCTAAAAAGAATGCCAATCAACATTTCTGAACGGCGCCGCGATTTTTTAGAATATGTAAGTCGCAGATCTCTCATGTATATCTAATATAACGTATAATCTAATATGACTATTAATAGAAGACAGGATGCTTGGAAATACGCAGAGAGGTAAGACACCCGTTACCTTTTAGCTCTGTCTATAAAGCTCACGTCAAGGACCCTCCTAGGTGGTGCAGTGTGGCACGGGAAGTCAGTATCGTTATGGTACTGGGGTACCTCTTGGCTCTCTGCGATTCCCTCGAGCCTACTTCAAATGAATATCTGATGGCCCCTGGCCTCCTCACGCACTCTTGCAATTCGTGTATCTGATCCTAATTTCATGCCAAATGGCAGCAAATTTGTTGCTGCCCCGTAACTAGAACCCTGAGTAATGTAATTAGTGACGTCTTTTCTGCGTGCGTCACGTTCGCTACGTTCGGTGTCATCAGTTCCTTGCGGTTCTCCGAACGTGTTGAAAAAGTTCTGAGAGGTAAGTTGTGGGATTTCAGTGCAGTATGTGGTGAAGTTCATTGTCAGACGCGGGGTATTGTGCGCCTTTCATCAAACATATGGGTGGTGTATGGCTGTATTAACTATTTATGTTTCATTGGCATTCATGTGTGCAGTTCGCGGCGTAGATTAACGCGTAATGGTTGAGCAGGCCTCACATTTTTCATCACCGGAAATCCACGCAGTTGCGTAACCATATTGATACCAAAAGGCGCGTAAACATGCGAAAAAAATAGTCCAGTCTTAAGTATTTGAAGCCTTGTCAATGCTACTACAACATCCCCAAAATAACAAAATATCAAAGAGGTGATTCATTCACGCAACATCTCGGCAATTGGCACCATTACAGATCATGGAGCATCTCAGCAAGAGGCATCAGTGTTAGCTGACAAGATTTGGTAGTTCACAAGTGTCATGACATATGATGTCACTGAGAAACCCCCTCAAAAATAACTCTAGATAAGAACAGCACCACTGCAATAGTTTATATGGAGGAGGTTTGCAGGGAAAAGGTGTGTAAGAAAAAATGTTTATAACCAAAGGTTCATTAACATGAGGTTTATGTCAGGAAAAGTTTGTACCAGACATGGTTGGTATCAGGAAAGGTTCATGTCTGTTTGTGCAGCAGGTGAGGTACAGCTTACTAGAGGCCACAGGCCAACAAAGGGTGTGATTGGACTTAGTTCAGGGCTAAAGGTAAGTTTCTGACTGACTAGATTCTTAATAATCCTGTATGTGACTACTATTGTTGTAAAGAACATATCATCCTGTATCTAACCATACTTGTGATTGCTTAAATCAAAAAAATACCAAAACCACAACAATAACATACCACAGTACTATTGTGCTGGTATTGGCAGACAGAGAATAATGGCATTCCATGGCACAAAATGTAGTGCCTCCAAGGTTAAGGTTATTGCCACTAAGGATGTGTGAAGATCGTGCAGACATCCTCAAGCAGTTGATGTCATATATATGAAGATTTGATTTTGTTGCCAAAATTGAATTTAAACCAATGACTGAATTGTTATATCATTATATTATTGCACTAGATGATTGGTGGGATATCTCAAGTATTATAACAATATTGCATTTTATGCTTCTCAGCAACTACATATGTCTAATATGGGGATGTCATTGGAAATGGGGTTTTAGGTGGGATATTATTACCATTATGCTCTTATATCATTGTTACAGTATTTGATATGACTGCTGTTATGATGGCACATGATAATAACATTTATGATATTATCATGGTAAATGATAATTACACAAAAAATATTTTCAGATATTTCATTTTACTGCTTTATAATGATTTTCCGTATATACGTTTCTAATTACAACTTCACTTTTCCATACTTCTGATGTTTTTTATTGTTATTGTTATTATTGTTATTGCTATTATTATTATTATTATTGCCATTATTATTATTATTATTATTATTATTATTATTATTATTATTATTATTATTATTATTATTATTATTATTATTATTATTATTATTACTAACATTACTAACTTTTTAATGTTGAGGATAATTTATATCACATATTAGTTATTTCTGAACCATTTTTATTACTCTTGATTGGACCTTAGGTCTGACTGATGACCAATCATTGTTGAGATCTTATGTAAACCAGCCATTTAACACAGAAACATCAAAAATCCTTAGGGGAGCATCTGCTGGCTGGCACAGCAGTGACGACACAATCCGTTTTGGGGAAAATAATGGGTGCTTCAGGTCTTTTGGTCTTAAATTGTAAGTAGTACATATCAGTATTGCTTTTCAAGTGCTATGCAACCACAATTATGATTGTTTTCCCCTGAAGTAAGTGCTTGGAGAAAGCCATACTGTTGACCTATTTCAGTCCAACAGAGAGTTGCATCAAAGGCTAGGTTAGGTTAGGTTGGGCTAAGTAACTAATAAAGGTCCATTCCATTTCCATTACAAACCTTTTCTGGTACTGTTTTACCATATGTACCATTTACCACAGAAATTTTCTGCATACAAACCTTTGGCTTGGAACCTTTTTTGTACAAAATGTTGATGAGCAAGTCTTGGTCTCCTGACTCAGTACCCTTCCATGTCTGTCTCATTAAAGTCATCTCTATCCCTATCCCATCCAGGCCCTCCTTCTTATCCTAGTACTGTACCAGTTTTCCTGTTCTACCCCTCTTCCCTCCCTGGCACCCATGCCTGTCCTTGTTTGGTCCCAGTTGATCAAACATTTCAAGTTGAATTCCATGGCTGCTGGTATTGTGGAAGTCTTTCATTGGTGCCATGTTTCTGGTGCTTGTGAACTGCCAGCCCTTATCAGTTGGCATTGATCTGTTTCACGGAGATCCGTTTTGTGCGTCATGCTCATGCTGGTTGTGTAGGCAGTGAATGATTGGGCCATTCATGTAGGATGTCTGTGGCAAATTGTGGAGTTGGTAAATTAGAATGTACTTTTGACTGGGCTGTGTTTTTTATTGCACATCTTCTGGTACCAATATGGCAAGGTGGCTATGTGGATTTCTTAAATAAACTTAGTTAAGCAGAAAATCATGCTTTTCTGATATGATGACTAAGTCTGCTAGTTTTTTTGATAGCCTGTCTGTGATTGAATGCTTCAAGAATGCTTGTTTGTGGGTCAGTGCACCTTTTCCATATTTTTGATTTTAATTGGATGGTGCCATTTCATCTCTGTTCCTACATGTGATAGTTTTGTGGTTACACAGCAATAACAGTCATGTATTCTGGAGAACTGTGAACCTGGTGGTGGCCATCTGTGCACCTTGATCCAGCATATTATGTAGTAATATGTGGTTCAGGTTATGCCACAGTAATTTCTTTGACATTCTTCTTGATAACTTTCTGTTTTTTAAATTCCATTTCATTTGCATTGTTATTCTTGATTTTACTGTTGTATGCCCAGTCTCATACACACCTGCCCTTGCACCTGCATTGAATTTCTGTCCTTGTGGCCATAAAAATGTACACCTGAAATTTTAGGTGCTTAGACAATTTTGCTGAGAAGTGCCATGAGTTCATGGCTTAAAATAATGCTCACTAATAATATGACACATAGTACCATATTTTTCCCCACTGCTTAGTGCATTTTACTTGAAATTAATCAGCTTTTCATTCGTCCATGACTCAGACACTGAAAGCATTCCAAACATCACATTCCAAATGTGACAGTCATGAGCTTCATGAGCTTCATGAGAATGGACTTCATGGTAGTTTCTTTGGTCACTGTAAAGGACCTAGATGCTAGACCATTCTACAGCAGCAGCAGTTGCCAGAGTTATATAAACATTGCTAATTAGTGTGAAGAAGTTGAAATTCAGTATCAGATTGACAATCCCCTATTCATTAGGTCCCATAAGATCCAATGGAGACCAGAATATTCCCATATGACCTTTGGGGTTACCTGTAAGGTCACTTTGTGAGGACCAGTGTTGGAAAAAATGGCATTTTCTGGTGTCAAGCAGCATCAAAAAAATTATGCACCAAAACGCATTTTGTACTGCAAAAGCCCCTGATGTTCAGTCATCAAAAGAGCCACATTATCATCATTTTGAGGAGTAATCTTATGTTCCTAATACTCCTCAGTTAACTCTGTCTGCAGCAAGGAAGATACATTTCTGATGTCTTATATTCTGCACACCCGAGGGCCAAGAACAGTAGCAGACAGAGCTGTCACTGACAAGAATGAGAATAAGACATGTCAGTGGAAGCTGAAATTTGGCTGAATACACTTAAAAGCACAAAGCTTCCTATGTCCAGCATTTACCACTGACTGCATTGTAAAGGATGTGTTGTGCATTTTCAAAAGTGAATACACTTCAGATCTGCAGATCATATTTCTGCATGATGGGATTAACAAATGAATGAGAAACTCAGCATGGATTATGCTGGTGCTACTGAGAGAAAATCAATTGTCAGAATTCATGAGTGATAAAAGCTCACAGAGATAAGGACATATAAATGCATGCATGAAGTGCATGCATTTATTTAGAGGAAAGTAAACACTGGATATTGGGCTATATCTGACTGCAAGGATCAAACAAACCCATCATGCAGAAAGTAATTTTCCCTCCTCTTAGCTACACTGAATGCAGCCAGGTGAAGGGGCCTTAGACTGTAAGGAAATGCATCTTGTCATTCCGCATTGTCCCATTCTTAATGTTTTGAAATCTGAGGGGCCCAGATAGATGCTCTCAAAGGGCACAGTACTTTGCTGTTGTTTCATAAGTCATATGTCCTTATCACCCTCCTAGTGTGATGCAACATACTGCATTGAACACAAAAGAGTTATTTCATTAGTAAAGAGACCCAAAACGAAAACGTATTCCTGGACCAATTACTTCAACAATCCAAGGCACTAGATTATTACTGCCGAACTTTGTCATAGCTCTGTGGCTCTTCTGCCGCCGCGTGGTACTTAGTACTCGGTACTTTGCCGCCTGAGTTGCTAGTACTTTGCCCATGGGAAGAACGGAGAGACCGCGATGGAAAAATTGACATTTTCTGGTGGTGCCTGAAACGCGACAGGATTGCTCGGTTCTGGCTCTTTTCGATGACCAATATGTACAAGAACGAGTGCATTGTGTCCCTGGACTTTGTTATGCCTTAGCCCACACTTTATACCCAGGTCTGAAGCCTAAAAATATGTCAAAAAGACGATTTATTGTTTGCATTCGGACTCCGGAGTACAAAATATCCCACCAGAAACTTCTCACATTTTTTTACCATTGAGCATGAACAAAGCCACACAAATATTTCGGTATCTTCTTTATGAATGTTTTCTCACAACTGTAACATGTTTCCAGGAAAGGTGCACAAAATCATGCAAAGTTTTTAGAGTGCGGATTTGTGGCGTCCCGGCATGCGTTGGGTGCGTGCACAATGCAAAAACTGCCACTGTTTTTGTCATAAACCTATTCAAGGATTTAAAGAACGGATGCCGAAATGTTGGCACAAGGATACATTCCTCAAATTGAAAATTGATTTGGTCCACTTTTCTATATTTAGCACTTCATTTTATTGATTCATTATTTCGTTATTTTTGAACACTAGGTGTATTAGTGATTTCTACATATTTTCTGTCCATGCAAAAGGGCTGGGGCTGCGGACCCATGCCAGTCAACATGGCGATCATGGTAATTCTGACTTGGAATTCCCTAATGTGCTTCAAAATTTGGTCCAGCCACCTTTCTTTTAAGTTTATCTAATATCCGCGGGAAAGCTCTTCTCAATGGAAGCATTCGTTTCTGCAAGTTACAGCTATGGCTTTCTAAGACCTACGAGCGTAAAAAGTGGAAGACCATGAAAAAGTATCGCAGGGCTTAAATCTTGCACTACGCGATGATAGGGTTGGACCTGAACTATTTTTAGCAGCGAAAATCTCTGGCTTAACTCCGGGCATTTTATGAAGAGTTGATTGCAGCATTTTAGTTTACCAGAATGGCAGTATTTTAGGTTGAGGACCAGTGTGATCACAGATACAAGTCAAAGTGTCTAATGGCCATACCTCATATAAAGTGCCTTGTGCGGACCCAGAAACCACGGTATTCCAGGTGCAGACCTCCCAGTTCTCAAACCGACGACATCCTTGTGCCCTCATTATAAAAGAAATATAATGCACTAAAAATTCAGTACAGTTGTTTTAGGCAACGTGCAGCACTTTGGCACGGGCAGTCGGCTTTTCACGCCATATAAGGGAGATTATTTCTGGGTGACCTAGTTATGCAAAAGAAGAATATTATTCTGCACATGTGCCTCATTCCTTGCAACTCTTAAGAATGTTGGTGACTGATGGGTAATGTTGCACAGGGGTGTCGATTTGTATTCTTTTGGGAGGGCTTATGGCCCACCCGAGGTTGATTTGGGCCCAATGTTCCATCCAATATTTTCTGCGGGTTTTCAAGGGGAGTGAGTAATGATAACGAAAAAATGGCTGAAATAGATAAGGGATCTGCAGGAAGTAAAGAACAGGGTCTAAAGCGATATATCTGTATTTTTATCTTACATTTATATATATATATATATATATATATATATATATATATATATATATATATATATATATACATACCTGTACACGTGGATATAAATGCAATTTTTAATTTGGTAATAAGTAACAAAAAAAATTATAATTTTCCGTTGGTCAAAATACAGTGGGTTAAATGCGTCAAGAAACCCACATTTGTGGGGAGTTTAAGTTGTTGGGCTCTTTGCTCTTCCCCTCCCCACCAGTCATTTACAGAAATCGACATCCCTGATGTTGCATGACATTTACATTTTTCTGTGCCTTTGCAGTCTTAACTGCACATTCCTCCAGGACATGGACAATGATGGTCTGATGTGCAGATAGCTGCCATGTGCATATGATATGTACAAATCTAACTATTTGATAAGCCAGTCTGCATGCTGGTGGTACTATGTGATCATGGCCACTGTTCAACATTTATATTTTTGGAGCAATCTGAGCCTAAATTTTGCATGTTTTGTTTAATGGAAGCATATGGCTTCCAGTTTCCATGTGTCATGCTGTTACTTTTTCTGTTTTTTTCCCTTTATTTACACATACTGCATTCTTTCATAGTTCGGGGCAGGTGTGACATAGACAGCCATCAGAAGACTTTTCTTATAATGCAAGAGTTGGTTGAGAGTTCCAATAAAGAGTTACGATGAGGAATTAACAGTTAAGAATTGGTGTTATGTGGGAATTGGAGAAGAGGCATGATTTGTGAGTTAAATGTGCGCATGAATAGAGCAACATTCTTCCCTGTCGTCACCGCGTCGGCCGTGTCGGACCATTTTTTCGTCGAACGAGCCATGCCATGCTGTTTGTGCCATCACCGTGTCGGCTGCGCTGAGCCACATCAGCCGGACTGTGCTGTCCAGCCTGTGTCGCTACCGTGCCGGCCGCGGCGGACCTCATCAACCGGACCGTGCTGTCCTACCTGTGTCGCTGCTGTGTCGGCCACGGCGGGGCACGTCAGCTGGATCGTGCCGTTCTGCCTGTGCCACCACCGTGTTGGCCGCGGCGGACCTCATCAACCCGACGTACTGTCCTGCCTTTGTCGCTACCGTGTCGGCCACGGCGGACCTCATCAGCCGGACCTTGCTGTCCTACCTTTGTCGCTACCGTGTCGGCCACGGCGGGCCACGTTACCTGGATCGTGCCGTTCTGCCTGTGCCACCACCGTGTCGGCCGTAGGGGCCACGTCCGCCCAACCGTGGCGCTCTGCCTGTGCCACCACCGCGTCGGCCACTGGCCCGCTCCAGAGCTTCCGATCCAGACACACGATCACTCGTGGATTCATTCACGTCTGCCGCCGACATGAGAGGTACCTCAGGTGTACTCCAGGACAGAGACAGTGTTTGCGGCGGGCATGTGGCAGACGGCTTACGTCGTCAGTGCGGGCAGCTCAGACCGCTGGTGGCCTTTACAAGCGGTGGCGCGGTGCCGAAAATTATTTGCCCCTGGATTGTGCCGGTGTACGCCGCCGGCTCCCGTGAGGTTGTCCAGTACTGATTTACGCAGTTCTTAACGCTGGAGGATTGGAGTGTAACCCGATCTGACCCAACCCAGGCTTTGGGAGAAATGTGTTCAGCGGCAGTGTTTGTGGTCCCGTGTGTGTAAGTGGTTGACGCGTATGCTTACAGTTCTGTTGAGCTGCGCGACATGTATGTCGAAGTCGCGACTGTTTCACGCCAAGTCACGTCATTTTGACCCTTGCCTTTGACACTGAAATTGGAACACGTGAGACCAGATTGAAGAAAGGGACTCTTGATGAGGAGAAAAGGCTGAGAAACTCGTGAACAAAGCGAATGGCGAACCAAAGTTTCGTCGGAAATATGTGGCATTTGTTTTCACAAAATCATCTAATCGCTACGGCTTTGACATGTTGTCAGTCAATCGTTATCAGGTGGGTCTCTTCCTACGAACAGGGCTTCATGGTCTGATCAGGTTGGCTGTTTCTTGATCTGGCAGGATACCTCAGGAAAGATTCTGGAATACAGGAGTGGCATGTTACTAAAACTTATTTACATATGAAGAAACATGCCAAATTGCCTAAAATAAAAAAAACCAATAACAGAGGCAATGGACGTCATTTTGCAGCATTTAACCGCATGTATGTGTAAATGTTTTTGTTATGCGCAACCCTATAAGCCTATAACACGCCATATTAGACCCAAAGCTTTTATACTCCAAAATAACACTTGTACTCTGACACCAAGAACGAAAACAACGTTTCCAGCATTGATGATGACTAAAAGGGTGAAACAAGGTATCAAGTTTTAGCCAAAAGACAAAGTTACGCACTTGTTCTGTGTCAGTGTTTTGTCATGTCAAGTGTAAAAATGACTCAGGAATTATACCTCCTGTGTTATCAGAGGTGGATAGTGGAGGAGGTAGCAACCAGATCATTTTATATATAGCCATTACTACTTTTTAGCACAGAACTGTACCTAGATTGTTGGGGGAAATTATGAAAAGACCTTGCTTTGGATTTGATATTGTATTAAGTTTGATGTCATTATCATTTCATCCATTATATATAAATGTGACCATGCTGGTACAAAATCAGAAATCCCTTGAAAATACATTTGAAATCCAATACCATCGTCAGTATTATCAATGGAATGAACTTTACTTGAAGTAATTATTTAGATGCATTGATTAAAAATTTAAATGAATCCCCTTACCACTGAAGACTTATCTGCTTCACAAGCTGCCTGCTTGGAGGTGATGTAGCCCATTACTGCTCTTTTAGTTTGTCATGCACCTTTTGCTTGTGAGATAATGTATTCCAGGGTGCCCTCCAACCAAGGCTGGAAGTGTTTTTTTTTTTGGAGTGAAAGAACATTGGAAAATATGTGCTCCAAAAGTATTTTATGTTCTAAAAGTTGGATCTTGTGCCTCCATCAAAAAGCCATATTAAGCCATGTTGACTTATCCCTAACTCTGCAAGAAAATCACTTTGTCCCCATTCAGGACATTGTCATAACTGACTCACACCGAAAAACGCCAAAGTAAACCAGTATTACTCTTTGCAAAATTTTGTACTCCATAACAGAAATTATACTCTCGCACCAAGGACAAAAACCAAAGTTCCAGGCTTGCCTCCAACTCTAAGATTTCCAGGTCAGAGGCTTTTAGTTATGGATTTGTCACTGAGATATTCATGATTTGATTATGAAAGATAGCTGGGAATGGTGCCATCATCAGTAGCTCCATTGCTGGAGTATTGATCTTCTGCCCTTAACCCTATTCCTAGAGGGCTAGACGGTATGGTTTTATTTCCAAGGACAAAAACCAAAGTTCCAGGCTTGCCTCCAACTCTAAGATTTCCAGGTCAGAGGCTTTTAGTTATGGATTTGTCACTGAGATATTCATGATTTGATTATGAAAGATAGCTGGAAATGGTGCCATCATCAGTAGCTCCATTGCTGGAGTATTGATCTTCTGCCCTTAACCCTATTCCTGGAGGGCTAGACGGTATGGTCGATTCCCGGCAGGGGGCGGATTCGGCCCCCCCCCTGAGATCTCGAGAACTACACATCCGATTTCATCGCAGCAAACGGCGATCGATTTGCCATGACGTGAACTACATTTTTATAAAATGAAACTTTCAAAATTTTGAAAGGGGTGGATACAAGGGGGCAAAAATGTCAAATCAGGGGTATTTTTAGACTTCGTATAACTCCGTTCTTTTTGGACCGATTTCGATGAAACTGGCATGAATCGAGAAGTTATGGATAGGACTTGTACCATTGGTACACACATCCGAAATTTTGAGAAAATTCAAGGGGGTTCACAGGGTTTCAAAAATAGGAGGATTAGTTTTTAGACAACTGAATGAACAAAAAAAGACAAAAACACTTTCTTGGCTTCTGTTAGTCATGTTGTGCTAAAGAAGTACAAATCGCATTACAATGTTTGTATAATTTTAGCATAGGCGGTGCCAGGGACATGAAAAAAGGGGAACTGTCATGGTCTGATGTTCTTCAGATCAACTTGTGACCTTTAACCTAAAATGACCTCCATTGACCTTGGAGCCACTTTCATTGATCTCGTGTGCATTTAAATTATCTGTAAACGTTTTCAATCATTTGAATTCACTCTATTTCAAAAATTTAATTTTATGGCTAATGCGATATAGGGTAAAAAAACACTGACATTTTAGGTCATAGCTCCGTGACCCGACCTGATATGAAGCTGAAACTTGATACACAAGTAGATGGCACCTTTCTGCGTCATATATATCCCAGGTTTGGTATTTAAAAAAATGCGCCGAAATTATTGCAGTACAGCCAGATTTTGGCTTTTGACCTTGACCTGACCTTGTAAAGTGACCCCACATGAACAAAATTGTATCTGCATGTTGCCCAACGATTTTGCTTTACATCCATATGAAGTTTTAAGTTCTATCTTAAAAACGCTATTTTTGGCAGGCATTTTCCTTTTACCCTCAACATGGCCAAAAATGGCTGGAGGTGCCTCCCAAAAACGTTGCCTGGCTCCGCCCCTGTGCAAAATGGAATTTTGAAATTTTGTCACGGCACGTAGAAAGAACAGCTAGGAAAAGTGACCAAATTTCGTGAAGCTGCGTCAAAAAGCCTGAAATTGGCAAGCAAAACACCCGAGGGGGGGGACGGATTTAGCCCGCTGCCGGGAATAGGGTTAAACAGAATATGAAAGTTGGAATTTTTGCTCCTTACATTCAGTCTTGTAATACTGGGAGTACAGGTTTCTTTTAAAAAGATGTGAAGGGGAAAACAACATTTAATATGCAAGCTGTGCTGCATGGCTTGTCAGCTGACAAGCTGACATGGCCTGAGCAGACGTTACATGCCTCATATGCATTAAGCCATTAAAACAGGCCCATTGCTGTGCTGGCAGAATTTCTATGGTGAGAAGTCCACACATTGCCTCCAGAAACGATAATCATGGCTGAAAGCTCGTGGTTACGTTAGTGGTGTGTCGTGGCCGATCAAACGTCAGAGGAACAGGTGTAATCAAAGGCTTAGCTGTGTGCATTCCACCATCTGACGGCTGTCTGGACTGCAGTGGCGACTTGTGACGTCTGATGGCGTCTGATGGCCAGGTGCTGACCGGGCGGTGACGGTTGCAGCCACGAACCGAGTTCCGCGCGCCGTCGGCCGGCCGCCAACCTCCGCCGCCATGCTCAGCATCACCGTCAAGACGCTGGACTCACGCAACCACCAGTTCTCAGTGCCCGACGACACCACCGTGAAGGCGTTCAAGGAGCAAATTGCCGGCCCGGTGGGCATTGCCGCCGGCCAGCAGCGGCTGATCTACTGCGGCCGCGTGCTGCAGGACGACCGGCCGTTGCGCGAGTATGACGTGCATGAGAAGGTAGTGCACTTGGTGCAGCGGCCGCCGCCGGGCCGCGCGCCGCCGCCGCCGCCACCGCCGTCGGCCGGCCAGCAGCCGCGGCCGCACCACCACCACGTGCACCACCACCATCACCACCACCACCCGCCGGTCAGCTCGGTGCTAGTCGGTTCGTTCGCCGTACCGGAGCGGCCGGCCGGCGCGCCAGCACTAGGCACCTCGTCCAGCGGCGCCCGGCTCTTCCAGGCGCGCCAGATGGTGCATTTGGCCAACGTCGTGCTAGACGCGTACGAGAACGGCGAGGAGATACCGCGTGCGCCGACAGCCGCAGCCAGGGCGCCCGCCGGCGACCCGGCCGCCGCACCGACGCCACCCCAGGAGACTGCGCAGCCCCAGCAACAGCAGCGACAGCAGCAGGGGCGGCAACAGCAGCAGCAGCAGCAACAGCAACAGCAACAGCAACAACAGCAGCAGCAGCAGCAGCAGCAGCAGCAGCAGCAGCAGCAGCAGCAGCAGCAGCAGCAGCAGCAGCAGCAGGCGCCGCCGCCGCCGTTCCAACCGGGCGGTCCCCGTCCAACGCACGTGGCGCACATGTTCCCGATGATCAACGTGCAGGTGGGCACGGCGGGCGGGCCGGACCTGCAGCAGGCCACCTCGGCCGCTCTGACGGCCGCACTCAGCGCCGCCTCCAACGCCATGCCGATGGTGGGCCTGTTGCCGGGGCCGGGCATGCCGGGCGGCCGGCTCCAGTTCCACATCCACCAACGAATGGCGGCGCCGTCCGCCGGCGCTGGCGCGGCGGCCGCGGCGACGCCGCCGCACCCCGCCGGAGCCACTTCGTCTTCCACGGCGGCCGCCGCACCTTTGGCGGCGGCGAGCGCGCCCTCCTCGGGCGCCGCGTCTGGTCCAGCCGCCTCCGCCGGACCGACCGCCTCCGCCGCCGAGGCCGGCGCCGCGCCGTCTGCAACGGACGCTGCGGCCGGCGCGGGCGGCCAGAGCGGCACGGCGTTCGTGGCGCACCCGGGCGCGGCCGTCTACGGCCGGCTGCTGGACATGCTGGCCGAACTGCAGGCTCGGATGCGGCCGTACATGAGTCGCTACCGCCGCCTGGTGCAGGACGACCGGCCGTGTACGGACGCGGCGGCCACACGCGAGGCCCGCCGCCTCTTCCACCACACCTCGGAGGCGATGCACTACCTGTCGCACGCGCTGCACCTCACTAGCGACATGATGCTCGACTTCGAGCAGGCGCCGCCGCGCCACCTGCGCGCCCGGCCCGTCATCTTCACCGAGACGCACCTGCTGCCGACGTTGCAGCCGATGCAGGCACACATTAACATCACCACCAACATCCACCGGGAACGGGCCGGCCAGGGTGCAACGCCGCCGGCCGGCTCCGACCCGACCGCGACCCCGACTTCGGCTCCGGCCTCGACTGAAGCCTCGACTGCGGCCTCTACTGCGGCCTCTACTGCAGCCTCGACTGCGGCCTCGACGCGGGCTCCGGCTCCGGCTGCGGCTGCGGCTGCAGCTCCGGCTCCGGCTTCGACCGCGACTCCGACTCGGGCTCCGGCCCCGACTCCGAGATCGGCTCCAGTGGTCGCCGACGACCCACCGGACGCCGCCGACGACACCGCCATGGACACGGAAGACACGGAGGACGTGAACGAGGTGCGGATTGAGCTGGAGACAGTCAGGACGGCGGCGCCGGCGACGCCCGGCCAGCCGGCGGCGGCCGCCACTGCAGGCGGCGACCTGCTCAACAACATCGTCGAGGCCATCCAGAACAGCGTGGTGGGCGCGCATCTGGAGGCGCACGCGCCCGGCCTGCACCGCAATGTGCACGAAGCGGCCATGGCGGCGCACCAGGCGGCCGTGAACGCCGCGCTTCAGATGCAGCCGTCCCCGCCGGAGGGTGACCCGGCCCCAGCAGCGGACGGCCGGCCGGCGTCGTCCGAGGGACGCCCGGCCCAGGCAGAGGCTCCGATCTCCGGCGACGGCGGCACCACGAGAGCCACCTCGACCCGCCCAACGGCGCAACCGCAGCCGCCGCTCGGCCACACGCCCGTGGTGCGCCAGCTGGGCGCCAACCCGTTCGACCCGTTCCTGCAGTGCCACTCGTGGCACCTGGCCACGCACGCGGCCCGCAAGCAGCGGCTGGTGACTCGGTTGGCCAGCGAGGAGCGCGCCGCCGCCGCCGCCGCCGTCGCCGCGGCCGCTGCCGAGCTGCCAACGGCGGCTGCCGCGGCAGCCGCGAGTACCGCCGCCGGCCCGACGCCGCCACCGCCGCCGGCAGCCGTCGCCGCCGCCGCCGCCGCCGCCATGGAGGTGGACTTGAGCCCAACGGCGGAGCCGGTGCGGGCGGCCGGCCCACTGGCGGCCGTGCGGCCCGGCAGCGAGGCCTGGCACTACACGGTGCCGGCCGACTGGCTGGCCACGCTCACACGGGACGCCGAGCTGCAGCGGCGCCGGCCGCCGCGGTCGCCGCCCTTCAGCGACGGCTACTTGCTGGTGCAGCCGGCCGGCCGGCGCGCCGCCCTGCAGGCGCAGAAGCCACGCGGCTCGCCGGCCCAGCTGGCAGAGCGCTGCCTGGCAGAGGCGCTGGAGGCGTGTCGCGTGCCGACGGACGCCGGCGGCGGCCAGGCGCTGCTGCTGGCCGCCACCGAGGAGCCGCAGGTGGCGGAGGCGGCGCGGCGCGCGGCCGCCGCCGCCCTGGCCGAGACGGTGCGGGACAGCGCCGCCTACCGGCAACAGCCGGCCCGCTACCCTGGACGTGGATAAGCTGGGCAAGACGGAGTGACGGCGGGCGGCGCCGGCGGCCGGGGCCGGGGCCACTGCCGGCGCCGGGCTGCCGCCGGCGCCGGCAGCGGCCTCCCCGCCTCCGGTAGCGGCCGTCCGGCCCCGCCCGGCTTCAGGCACGTGTGTTGGGAGGCGGGCGGCGGCGGGCGGCGCGCCGACCCCGGCGCCTCTGGACGGTGCTCGGAGGACGAGCGTGATCAATGGTGTTAGTGCCGCGGCCCGGCCGCGGCGGACCGGGCGGCCGGCGCAGGCCGAACTGACTGCCGTGCTTCCGCCTGCCAGGGCTGAAATGGACGGTCGGCCGCAGCGAGCGCCGGCCATCGCGGTTCTGGGAGGTCTCTGCGGTGATGGACAGAAGCCGGAGCTACATTCCGCGGTGTCAGCGGTCGTCAGTGAGGCGGCGCAAGTTGGCTACGAAATTTTGAAAGCGGGAGGGTCGTCCGTGGATGCGGTCGAAGCGTCGCTCTGTTTCATGGAGGACTGGTTCCTGGAGGGAGAAGGTTAGCATGCATTCCTCTGCTGTTTATATATTTTCATCCTGGCCACATTTAAATGTGAGAGAAGATTGGTGTTCGAATGGTGTACAGCTGCGGCTAGCGAGTAAAACTGTGTCTCACTTCGTGCCATTTAAATCCTCTTTCCTTTAAGACTGGGCATTTTGCAACCCTGCTCGTTTGCCTTACGCTCAGTGTGGTTTGGCGAACGATGTATATCAAGGGTATGGTTTTGTGCCAGTGGTACAGGGGGATGTGACTAAGGGCCTAACAACCTAGCCTTTCCCAAAATCTGTGAACGGATGAAGCCCGGTGTATTTTGATCGACGGTAATTTGTATTTTTGCCTTTCGGTTATCATTAACCAAATAGCAAACTATGTTCCCCTTGTTAAAACCAGCAGAAAATATGAGGGGGGAGGGCAAAATCCCCTTTGGAGGGGCCCAGATACACATTGGGGGGGCCACGGCCCCAGAAAAGAATATCAGTCGGCACCCCTGCTCCGAGCTGATAATCGTAGATCTTAACTTTGTCATCCGTTACTCGGGGGAAGGTGGCTGCCCGTTGTCGGGCTGACTGCCGCCGTCGACTGTTTAGTCGGCGATGCTGGGACCGTCCAGTGGTCGTGTTCTCTGTGGTGCCGGCCGGCCACAGCTGTCTGACTGTTGCCTTCTTTCTGTGTTGTTCAGCAGACGGGAACGACGCCGCGGTGACCGCTTGGGCAAGGCTGGGAGATTGACGCGGCCGTGATGGTGGGCGAAACGCTCCAGGCGGGTCAGTAGCGACGCAGCCCCATAGCCCTCCGGTGTCTGTGTGCGCGGCAGAATGCTGCTGGCATTTATTAAAATGTAGCGAGCACTGTACTTTGTATAGCTTTATTCGAAATGTCATGGAATGCAATTTGTTTAGAAAGGAGACCGTATTGCAACCGTTCTGTGAGCCCATGTGTTTGATTTCGTTTCGCGATGTTTCAATCAATAATAACATAATTTAAACAATAATAATGGATTTCGCGGTATACCTTGGTTTTGGTAGGTACTCGTTGCCACTAATTCTGCACGTGTCGTGATGACTGGACTTGTTGAGTTGTTAGTCACTCCCATTCGGCACATAGACTCGTGCGGGTTGCACATCTCACACTATTTCGCACTGCATCACCATACTGGCAGGCATGTACACGACA
Source organism: Capitulum mitella (assembly GCA_030062745.1). Classification (NCBI taxonomy): domain Eukaryota; kingdom Metazoa; phylum Arthropoda; class Thecostraca; order Pollicipedomorpha; family Pollicipedidae; genus Capitulum; species Capitulum mitella. Next base: position 20,542,007 of record CP099844.1, on the reverse strand, counting down.
CTCATAGTCGCAGCAGTGCTGGGACACGCTGACCCGTGCTTGTCGCCGTCCGCCGTGCAGGCGTGCTGGCGGCAGTGCCGTGCGTCCGGCGGCCGGTGCCCGCCGCCCGCCGCCTTCTGGCCGACACGGATCACGTGATGCTGGCCGGCGGCGGGGCGGCGGCGTTCTGCGGCCGGGCCGGCCGGCGGCCGCCGGCGGCCGTCGGTCGGGCCGGCGCTGCCGCGCTGGACGCCGCCGGAGGGTCGGCCGCCGCTGGCCTGGCCGTCCGACGACCGAACGGCACCGCGTCAGAGGTCGCCCTGCTCGGTACGAGTCCGCTCTGACGTCAGTGCTGGTCTCACTGCAGAGTGCCGTGCCTGGTGCGCGTGTTGGTATGTGTCGTGGCTAGTGAATGGTTTTCAAAGCTAGTCGGGAACTGGTCGTTTGTGACTCGTTGGTTCGATGCGATCATTGATTAAGAGGCGTCATCCTGAGTGTTGCGTGTGAGCGTTCGTTGGTACGGTTGGTCCGCATGAGAGGCGATATCGATCCGTGACTGAGGCGTGCTCTGGCCGGCGGCAGGCTGCGGGCTGTACGCCGATGACCAGGGGGGTGCCGCGGTGGTACTCGGTGACACAGAGCACGTAACTCGCGCCTGCGCGGCCAAAACGGTTGTGGACGACATGGCATCCGGTGAGCTATCGGTCAGATTCCGGCAGAGGTGATTGTGACTCGGTTTAGTAGTATGCGAACGTCATCGTTATTCGGTAATACGGGGTGGTTAACTTTACATGGCATGACGTGCCAGAAGGAACAAATGCGTCTAGTCCAGGCCCGGCCCAACTTTAAACCCATTAACGCCCAGTATACCATAGGTAGGACAGCTAGAAGTCGTTCTGTGTGTGACACATGTAAGTTTCCGTAAGTCCACAGACGCTATTATCACACGATGAAGGAGTGGCAGTTTGAGGCCGAACTTTGATGTCGCAGGTTTTTCGCCGAAAAATTCCATTTACGTAGTGTCTGGTTTTGGAGAGAAAGATAAAAATCACGCATCATTCCAATGTTTATGTCTGGGCGTTAATGGGTTGAGAAGCGCATAGGCTTGTGAATGGTGGTGCATGACTCGGGGGAGGCAAATGACTGGCACAAAATTGTATCAGTACGCCACAGATTGAAGGCGGACTTCCGGCTCATTTTCTTCAGCTGTGCACTAAGCGTGATGCCTGTTTCAGTCATTTGCACGGACCACACACCTGAAAAGCTTTTGCTGTATTAACTAAGGGTCATTCTGTTCTTCTTTTGGTGTCCATCTGAATTCCTGGAGGCTGACGTTCGCAGAGCTCAGTGTTTGCACGCCTGGTTTCCGTTAGGCGCGTCGCCGCAGGAGGCGTGTGCTGGTCTTTCGGCCGCCGAGTCTGGCGCCCGGCTGTGCGCCGCTGCCGTCTCCAGCTCGGGGCAGCTGGCTCTGGCCCTCCGGCCCGGCCGCCGGCTGGTCGTCGGCCCGGTACCCGGCGGCCTGGCCTTCTGACGTCACCGGACAATCCGACCTCCACAAGTCACAGAGCAGGGGCCGCCGTCACCACCTGGTGACGTCGCAGAACGGCCCGACGGCCGCCACGACCTACTGACGCCGCAGAACTTGGACCGCCATCATGACCCGCTGACGTCGCAGAACTTGGCCGCTGTCGTGACCTGCTTACGTCAGAGGGCCGCCGGGCCGTCTACAGCGTCCCGAGTCGGCCGACGGCGTCCCCCGCCTCCACGGAAGACCTCGCCCTCCCGTGCTGCGCGTGTGGTGACGTCTTGCCTCGGGCCGGCGTGGCCGCCGCGGTCGGCCGGCGCCGTTTGAGGCACTGCTGTGCAGGTTTCGGAGGCCGGCTTCAGACAGCCTCTTCGCCGGCCTGATGTGCGGGCCCTGTGATCTGGTGAAGGGGCGTGCCTGACCTTTAGTCAACAATGCGATTTGACATTTGCCGAGTTAACTAATGGAGTTTGATTGTCGCTGCCGCTGCTTTGAGTCTCTGTACATTGCGGCAAGTGTTTTATGGATTAATCGCCGATAATAAACGCAGATCTTAGAGACCTCTTTGATGTGATATATGAACGACCTAAAGGATCTGCCGCTACACACCTCAATGGATGGGACTGGAAACGAATATGCAAGCAGGACTGAAGTTCAGTGACACTATGCACCGGTGCCGAGTTTGTGATTTTGATCAAAACTCACACTGCGGGACTTCGGCACTGCGATGTGTGGCGACTCGCTATATCACGTTCGCAGTTAAAAAAGCCTACTCCTTGGAACTCGCATATCGCGTAACCCCGCCTAAGGGCTTGCCTAAAACCCGACTAAAGGCTGCAGAGGACGTTACAAAACGTCATAGAGTACTCCTACAGGTTTTGGCCAAGTATTTTGGATAGCCTAACCTCACAACATTGACCATAGCCTGCCGGTGCCGCGAACTTCCCAGTTTACTGTAAACACGCAGTGAAACAGCGTGTCGTACGGCGACCGTCCGGGGTAGGTCAGTGCTGTGCCGCGGTGAGCGGACCTGTTCAATGCGCCGACGGCCGGCCGCTCCGGGCATCCGTCTCGGGCCCGGCCCGGGTCCGGCTCTTTTCATTGATCATTGCCCTGTCGAGACTGCTGTCGGCAAGCACACCGTTCATCCGAGCGGTTACCAGCGGACGGTGTTTTTTCCTGTCGCGAGGCATGGCCGCACCAGTCCGGTCGAAATAGGCCGAGAGGCGCGTCCGCCACCGTCGCGGGAACCCGCAGTAACGTCACCATTGAGCCGCAGCGTGTCCCCGTACCGAACTGTTTGTCACACTAGAGGAGCCGGGTCTTCTCCCATGACCGCTGCCTTTGTCTCGAACCAACCGTCCTCGGCGGCGCTTCAAGGCATCACCACAAAGACCAGACCGGACCGGCACGCAGACTAGAACGGACCAGACCGTTTCACAGATGACGAGATATGTATTACTGTACGGGGAGACGGCGCGGCGGGACAGGACGCGACGCACAGCACTGTACATGGAATGACGCGGCGCCCCGGCGGCCGCAGCGGCAGCGGCGGCGACCGCAGCGGCACCGCGCCCAGCGAGGTCCAGCACCAGCCACACGCCGGCCGGCAGCACACGATGCGGCGGCTGTCCCAGCCGGTGCTGCCCCGGCTCGGCGGTTCAGTGACGGACCGGCCGGAGAAGCCAGCTGCCCGAAACGGGACGGCAGGCGCGGAGGAACCACCCCCGATCAGCAGCCACTTCACGCGTGGTGGAACTGATACGGATTGTGCTGTTGAGGCTGCTGCTGCTGTTGTTGCTGCTGTTGCTGCTGCTGCTGCTGCTGCTGCTGCTGTTGCTGCTGCTGTTGCTGTTGCTGTTGCTGTTGCTGCTGCTGTTGTTGTTGCTGTTGCTGCTGCTGCTGCTGCTGCGCTAAGCTGGGCTGGCGCAGCTGGTTCATCAGCGTCGGCTGCTGCTGCATCATCATCGGGTGGCGCATGCGCTGCTGTATGCCGGCCGCCGGCGGCCCGGGCGTCATGCCCCGGTACTGGCCGCCTGGCATCGTGTTCACAGTCACGTTTGGCGCCTGCAGACGGGGCGCAGACGGATCTCAGGCGCGGGACGGTGTGGCGGCCGGTGTGGGGACAAGGCGGCATGACAGGTCATACGGTGCGACAACGCAAATCCCAAACTCGGCAGACCGTTCACACCATGCAGTACTCAGGCGGCGTCTCTTGCGCTGAATAGAGCAATGCGGGGTCTTGCTATATTAACGGCATCTCGACGACGGCATCTCGACGGCATACGACATCTCGTTCAGCAACACAGCATCTTGGTTAATAATGCTGCACAGTGTACGCGATTGAAAAACACAAAAAGGTGCACCTTTAAATTATCGAAAACCCCCTGAAACAGATCCACCACCTTGACGGGTAAGGTCGGGCGCGTGCGATGCTGACTGCCACGATTCTCTTGTCGAGCCCAGCTCCAGTGGTGTTTGCGGGGAGCAGACCCACCTGCATGTAGTTGGTGCTTGGCCGGATCTGACTCATGTATCCGGCCGGGCCCGGCTGCTGCTGGCTCCGCATCGGGATCATGCCGGGCTGCTGCTGCGGCTGCATCATGGCCGGCTGCTGCGGCGGCTGGCCCTGCTGGCCGCTGAACGCCAGTGCTGCCGGAGCCCGCAGAGGGATCGGGTCAGCAGGGACCGGCCGGCGCCGGCCACCACCACCGCCAGCGCCGACACCGCGACTGTCCGAGATCTCGACGGTCCGACCCAGGCACGAGGATCTAGGTCTCACCAGTCCCCCCTCGCCCTCCGTTCCCCAGCCCCACACATCAAACGTCTGATTCCGAACCCTGTGACTGTTTACCCCCAGGACGCTGTACGGATCATAGGGTCCATCATCGGACGCCAAATTAATAACCACGGAAAAGGCGACGGCTAAGCCATTACAGCAACGCCTCTGGAGATACGCTCCTCGACTTCCACACGCAGCCTAACAGCGCATAAGACGCTGCCGTTCTGGTGTTAGGCCCGGTGGCCGGAGCTGTGCGGGACGCCGACGCGAGGCCGCGGCGGCCGCAGACGGCCGAGGGCCGCGGCACTCACTGTTGGGGTTTCCCTGCGTCATCATTTGGCTGGGCTGCGGCCCCTGCTGCGCCATGTAGGCCGGGTTGTAGCCCTGGTTCATGCCTGGAACGGGGCAGACTGGGTCACACGCCGAGCCCCGGCGGCCAGGCAGGCCGGCCGTCACTGGTGGCACAGACCGCCCACTGATCTGCTTACAGTTCTATCGCAAATCTTGGCAAAACCCTGCAACTTTCGCACTGGGCAGTGTCACAGTATTAGAGACGTGCCAATGACACATCTCTGAGCTGAACGTAAAAGGACACAGCAGGCTTCATGATGCACATTCGTCAACGTGTCTCGGACAATTAAGACGACACGACGGTTGAGAGACACATTGAATGACGGGAGTTGCCGTTCTATTTGCGGCAACATGCGTCGCGCTGGACTGTCAAATTCCTGGCAGCCCTGGCAAATGTGACAAGCAACGACCAATGCCCGCCAGTGTATTAGGGGCACAGTGCCCCTAATATTACTGTGGTTCCTTATACACTGTACCAGTGTATTAGGGGAACAGTGAATTTACTGGCGTGTGTATTAGGGGCCACTGACACAGGGCACTGCCAAACTGCATGACCGACGACAAGAAGACAATGGAGTACGGCAGAACGGGTTCATGGTACATAATAGATCCTCCACAGGCCCCGTGGGACCTGGTTTCCTTAACACCCTCGTGCAGTGGCTCGTGCAGGCCGACCGGTACGCGCCGGGTTCGCCGCGCCGCCACTCCGGCGGCATCACACACAAAAGCACTGACCTGGATACATGTTCTGGGGCATGCCGGGTCCAGGCGCCGGCGGACCCGCCATCTGGCGCGGCGCGTACACCGGTCCGCCGTGCTGCACCCGAATCTGGTCCCTGCCGACAGCGTGCAGACCAGGCCTGCAGTCGACCGGATCAGTCACCGGTCACAGTCAAACACAACCGCCGGTCGCGGCCAAACACAGTCAGACACCAACAAACACATCCAAACACAGTCAGTCATCAATCCAAACACAGGGCCACGGCCAAACAGTCCTACACCGGCCACAACCAAACACAGTCAGACACCGGCCACATCCAAACACAATCAGTCACCAGTCACAGCCAAACACAATTACTGATCACAGCCAAACAAAGTCAGACACCAACAAACACATCCAAACACAATCAGTCACCAGTCATAGCCAAACACAATTACTGATCACAGCCAAACAAAGTCAGACACCAACAAACACATCCAAACATAACCAGTCACCGGTCACAGCCAAACACAATCACCAGTCACGGCCAAACGCAATAAGACACCGGTTGCAGCCAAACACAACCAATCACCGGCCACAGCCAAAAACAATCAAACAGTGGCCATAGCCCAACACAATCACACACCGGCCACAGCCAAACACAGTCAAACACAGTCGCCGATCACAGCTAGACACAAAGGTCACCGGTCAGAACCCACTAGTCACCCGGCCACAGGCAACCATGCCGTGGTTGCCTGTGGGTGGCGACCATCGTCTACAAAAGGTGGCAACCATCACCGATCTCCACCACACTGTCCACGAAGGCCGCCATCCGCCAATCGCGCGTGATTTCCGCCACAGGCCACCGACGCGCCACCACTCCGTGCGGCAGGCCGTGCCGCCGACACCGGCCCGGCTCGCGACCGGTGCGCAATCTCGGCGCCGACCCACCTGATCATCTGGTGCTGGCGCAGCTGCAGCTTGTCCTGCAGGTGCATGCCCGGGTAGCCGGGCTGCGGCTGCGGCTGCGGCTGCATGAACGCGTTCGGCTGCCGGTTGCGCAGCATCTGCGAGATGGCCTGCTTGCTGGCCGACGTCTGGAAGCGGGGTCCTCCGCCTGGCAGCACGGCCGGCGTCTCAGCATCGGGCGACGCGATGCACAGAGCACACGCATGCACGCACGCACGCACGCACATACGCACACACACGCACATACGCACACGCACGCGAACGCACGCACGGCAGCCAGCGCCAAACAACACTATACTGAACGGGCTCGCGCACGCACGCACACCTGACCCTACACTGAAGAACGCATGACTCGGCAGCCTCCCGGTGACGTCTCCGATGGACCGGACAGTGGCGGGACCTGACAGCGGCCAGCCGGGGCTGTTCCGGCCGGCGGGCCGCCTCACCTGGCCCCATCTGCTGCTGCTGGTAGTAGGAGGCGGCCGCCGGCGGGCCCTGCTGCTGCGAGAAGCCCCACTGCGGCTCGGCGCCGTACAGGCCGCCAGACTGGTACGCCCCCATCCCGGTCATCGGCGGCTGAAACGGAGCCGGCCAGCGGTCAGGGTGCCGCCGCCGACCCCGACCGGTCGACCGATCACAGCGCCAAGGACAGCTGATGGGGCACATTACAGGCCGCCGCCGTCAAAATACTCTACATTGCATTACACAAGCTCACACCAAGAAAACCGCATGAGGCGTGCCCCCCTCAAAAAAGGGTGCTGGACACACCACTCATCATCACACCGATCAGGCGGCAGGGCAGCACGACTGGCCGATACGAGGGCGCTCACCGTGTTCATGCGCGGCGCCATGATGCCCGAGTTGCTGAGCGAACGGTTGGGTCGCTCACGCTTTTTCCGCTGCCCGCCACCCCTGGGGCGTTTGGCTCCGCGCGGCGAGTCGCAGCTGGGCACCTCCTGCACCTTGGTCTCTTCCTTCTGCGGTCACACACACGGCCGACGGCGGCCAACTGTCAGCGGCCACGTGACACAGCTCAGGTTGGCTGAGGCCGGCTCAGTGGAGACCACTTGCGTAGGCTCGGCCGAGGTCACATGACCTGGCCCAGGTTCGTTCGGCGGAATGCCAGAGACGGACGTTCCACGGACAGCAGGGTGAACAGGGTGACAGTAAAGGAACCGTTTGTTCCGAAGCTTTGGTCTTAAGCTCCTCAGGCCTGTTTCTATCAAGTTTAATGCGTCAAAAACGAAGCAGTTTACTACAAAAAAACCCTGATACAAACAGTTTCGCCGTTCGCCTTCAAACTTTACTCCTTGTGTGTCAATGCACTGAAGCCACAGGTCGTCTCAGCGCACATTCCTGCCATTCATCGCAGCAAATATAATGATCCCGCTATTTGAAGCTTGGATCGACACAACTGTTCACTGAGGCGTAAAGGAATCATGTAATACTGCACTCTGCGTATGCATAAAAGCCCACCACCAGTACCTGGGGCTTAGGAGGAAAGACCTGACGACAGAAAAACGACATGAGAAATTGTGAACACTTTGGGAAGTACGAAAGAACGGATGGCTTAGAAGCCACCAAATATTTCACTCAACAGTTATGGTTGACCCGTAACGGCAAAACAGCATAAGGACAAACAAATATTAAAAAGTATCACATTTCATGCCGGTTTCTGAAGCGAGACAGCAAACACCAGAATTTTACACGGAAATCAGCGCAGGGAATATTGTTTTAAAACTCCTCAGACATGCAGACACTTTCCGTCAATCCCGAGTGGGTCCTATTCACATCTGATGACTTGATGAAAAACATGATGCAGTTTAGGCGCAACGCACAAGTGACCGAACACTGAGTACTGGTCATCCAATGTTGGCAGGACCGCAAAAGGTGCTTACGATCACAGCGATATCGAATTCAATGCCACAAATCAGGTCAACTCTCATCCTTGTCTTGCTGAGTACTGCACTCGAACAGACGGTCAAATCGGTAGTAAAAAGCCCCGAAAACGAACACTAGGCCTCAGACGCCTCCCACTCCCACAGACCGCCGCAACGCCGCAAACGCAACGCACGTGACCAGACCCGCCCGTCCCACCCCGGGCCACGTGACGGCGCGACGGCCATTTGGGAATGATCCACGCCGAGCCAGAGCCGACGTCCAGTGTGGACCAGCAGCGACTTCTCTGTTGGGCTTCCGGTAAATACATCTCTGACGTAATACTACCTTCCCCCCACACCAAGTCGTCAACCGTGGCCTTACCGTCTAACTACGGAACTACAGTCGTTGACTTAAATTTAAGTGGTTATGTGGCCCCTTGCAACAAAGTAAACTCAGTGAAAAGCAATCAAAAACGATCCTCTTGTCGTGTATCCCCATGAAAAACTGAATGATTTGAAAACTGAAAAAATCGAAAAAAGAACAAAACGAAAAACTGACCCCAGTGAAATGTTCCGCATAGCAATAGCGCTCACTCCGAAAATTGGTCGGAATAAACCACGCAGGATATTCGCAATCAGCTGCATCTAACACCGACTTGCAAACAATATTTCAACACCTGAGAAACCCAACCGCTCTGCACTGCCCGCAACAGCAAACGCTGCCATGCCAGTGGTCGGGTACCGGGGCTAACGGGTGTGCTGAAGTTCCCCGCCGGACGCTGCCAGTGCAGGCACAGCGGCCGCGGGCGGGCCGGCGGTCACCGTGCCGCCGCGCCGGCCACGCGGTCGGCTGCCGGCGCGGCCCGGACAGCCCACCTGTTTTTCGGGGACGGGCTCCAGCTCCTCGGGCGGCAGCGGCGGCGGCTCCAGGTAATAGCTATCCGTCTTGACCAGGGCGCCGTGGCGGTGGAACCTGCGGCAGAGGGCGGCGTCAGGCGGCACATCAACTGACACGACTCCCGAGCAGGGCAAACACGCAGCCTCACGCCTCCCAACACGGCAAACTGACACAGCCTCCCGAGCAGGGCAAACAGGCAGCCTCACGCCTCCCAACACGGCAAACTGACACAGCCTCCCGAGCAGGGCAAACAGACGCAGCCTCACGTCCCCCCAACACGGCAAACTGACACAGCCTCCCGAGCAGGGCAAACACACACAGACTCCCGCCTCCCAAGCAGGGCACACAGACACAGCCTCCCGCCTCCACATCAAGACAAACTGACACAGCCTCCCGCCTCCCAGACACAGCAGCAGGGAGGCCGGCCAACTCGGGGGCAGCGGACCGCGCGCGGCCCACCCCCGTGCTTTAGTGGAAGCTCCGCAGCCGACGAGGCTGAAGCCAGGTCACGGAAGCGTAGCGACGAGTCCAAAATGCTCTTTGAAAAGGTTCCGTCGCTGAATGACGCAGGAAGGGAGACCGATGGGCTCGTCTCAACGTATCCGCGACGATTCCCAGTACGCCCGTGAGTCATGCTGGTACCCACCTCATCATTTTGAAGACCTCCTCGTATTTGCTGATGGAGCGCTCGAGTTTGAGCGCGCCGAACCAGGACCAGCTGAGCGGCGCCGGGTTTCGGTGCCCCTCCAGCAGGTCCCAGGGAGACACCTTCTGCTTGTCCACCAGGATGAGACCCTGCGTCACAGCCGACCGCAGCGACGTCAAGGGAGCCGCCAGACCACATTGCGCAGTCGTCAGCAAACAGGACGCCACTGCCTACAGCACGGATGACGTTTTCTCCATATTACTGGTGGGAACCAACAGGGTTGTTGGACGTATCTTCCCAGTCAACGGCCGAGTGCGATGTTTTAAAATCCCAAAACGTTGGTGAGGTGCTGGCTTCACCAAAAATGCGCAAAACGCAAAACACACACGGTCTCCAGTTAATCAGAAGTGAACCACTCGACCTCGCAGGACATCACTGCCACTCAGTACACAGTGCAACAGACGTGCCACTATAGGACACCTTTTCCACCCCAAATACTGTGCCAATATTCCGGCGACGCTGCACAACTAGTGCAGTGACCTGAGAACAGATGGTACCGCGTACAGGACGGCCGGTCAGTGTGCTGGCAGGGACGTCAGGTGCCAACAGATACCCTCCGCCGGTTGCCAGCGTGGGAGGCGCGGCAAGAGCCACCGCTGGTCCGACTTCCCCCCAAACACGTCACAGCCGCCCCCGAGCGGCGGCCAGACCCCGCCCGAGCTCACCCGGCGCTTCTCAAAGCTCTCGAAGCCCGGCAGCGGCGCCGACTTGAGCTCGCAGTTGATCACCTCCACCGTCTTCTTGGGGATGGGCAGGAACTGGCGCAGGTACTTGATGGAGACGCCGCGCCGGTCGCCCAGCTCCTGCCGGAGGACGTCGTCGGGGACGTTCAGCTCGCTCAGCTCGGGACTGCTGGCGCATAATTAGCGCCTCACTATAGCGCCGGCCTGGGGCGTCACCACAGCACCGCAAAAGTGCTGGTCCCTCCAGTTCACTCGGCTTCATTGTCCCTGGATGGTGCCGTTACTCTCCGAACATTTTTTTCATGAAAATCCCTAGATGACAGCATGTCGCCGGGCTTTGCCGGGCGTTTGACACCTGTCACCGCCATCGAAAAGGCTGTTTACGAGGTGCGTCCGGCCATTTTGTCACTGTACACGGGAGGCAGAGGAGCGGGACCTGAGCGCGGCCGGTCGGGGAGGCGACGCAGCGCCACTGACCTTGCGCAGCTTCTTGGCCAGCGTCTGATAGTGACGTTTGTTCTCCTCGGGCTTCTCAGCCTGGGAGTCGCCCACCACCGCAGAGTGGATCAGTGTCGCCATCATGTCCACCACGGTGGTGTACATGTCGCTGCCGGGAATAGTGCCAGGTCAATCACGGCGGCCAGCGTGTCACTGCTGGGAGAACATCAGTTGTCCAAAATCAGAACACAAGGCAACATAAAAAATCAGGCACAACACCAGATGTCCAACAAGATCACACGCTTCACGATCTAGACGGGTAATTGTGCAGTACGTGACTCTGTTAGTTCCTGGCCTCTGGCGATACACACCTTAAAACTGGTGTGTATCAGCCTGAGTGCTACATACGCGTACATGACAGTCCTGGGACATAATCAGTACACATTCAACGAGGACGCCCTCTGAGTTTCTGACGGCCACTTACTGGCTCGTAACGGTTTGATGACGGCTTCAGGCTTATCCGGTGCTGCGTACACAGTCACATCCTGCCTACCTGCTGGCTTAATAAGAGCACGGGCGATGCCAGAGGTGTCCGTTACCACAATGCTCATGCTACTGAGAGAAGAGAAACCACATTCCGGTGTCGCACGACCGACGACGTCCACCGGCGGCCTGCCGCACCTGTTGTTGTAGAGGGTGACGACCCCGTTGGTGACCAGCTGGGCCAGCAGCAGGACCCAGGTGTCGCTGCTGCTCAGGCTGCCGCGCTGGATGGCGTCGAACACGCCGCCCAGCAGGCTGAAGCGCAGCTGGAGGGCGCTGTACACGTGCGGACCCGTCTTGTTCTCGTCCGGGAACACCGTCTCCTTCTGCTGGCACCGTCGGGGCAGTTGCATGCTGCTATGGCTTGGCAAGATGCAATTCACAATCATACCGGAACAAATAAAAAATAACTATACTAAATGCAAACACACATTGTCGAGCAATAGCTTCCAAATTAAAAAAAAAAAAAAATGGCGAAGAGTTGCACATTGCTTCGTCACATAACGTTAAGAACTTAATACATGAGGATGCAAAGATAAGCACTGAGCCGTAACCAGGCTGACACTGGTCATGAGGACATACCTTGCTGCTTTCACTGCCTTTTCTTTTCTCTTCTTTGTCCTTTGATTCCTGAAAAAGGTGCCACTGCTGGCAAATGGCGGACACACTAAGGCAAACACACAAAAGGGATTTAATTCGACTATGAAACCGGCCCCAGAAGGACTTTCTGTCACCAACGTGACAGTGTCCATGAACGTCAACAAGGAAGTAGGGAAGGTAAATTCAATTTGTTAGCTGGCCCATGACAAATGGTGCCATCCATTTTGCGTCCACCGGCTGGTTTATGAGCCGCATAAGATGCAGTGAGCTTCAGAACTACTTATATTTGCAAAATTCACGGCGACTGAAGAAACACCGATCAGTCCAAACACGAACGGGAAAACTGCATACGCGCTATCCGTCCTGGCTGTTGTGTCTCCAGTTTAACACCCAGACGACAAACGGTCAGCGGTTTTCCGTCAGGCCAACAAAGCGCATTCGGCGGCCACAGGCCGGCCGCCGCGCCGCCTCCGCTCCGCCCACCCGGCCCCGACTCACCTCCCTGTTGTCGCGAGACAGGAACTGCTGGAACTGCACCTGCAGCGAGGAGACCAGCTCGTCGCGCTGCTCCTCCTGACCGCGGACGCAGCTCAACACCAGCTGCTTGAACGGCTGGTGGGCGGCCGGGCCGGGCGCCGCCGGGACGCCGCCGCCGGCCGCAGCGCCGCCGCGGCGCGTCCAGCTGGCCGACTCCAGCACCTGGATGGCGGCCTGCAGGATCCGCGCCTGCGCCTCGGCCGGCAGCTTGGCCACCAGCGGCGGCACCAGCCAGACGAAGGAAGGCCGCTCCTCGGAGCCGGGGCTGGACGGACGGCAGACAGCGGCCGGTCACACACGGAGCACGGAGAGACGGCGGCCGCCGAACGACGAAACGCCAGGCCGGCGACGAGGACCAGTTCCGTGCGGGAATTTGTGGCCATAGTTGTTAATAGCCTCGTGTCGTGTATACAGCGCGACGGAAATACCTCACTGAACAGCGTCCGGTCCTCCTGCAGCAATTCAATGACGTCCGCCATTCGTCGGCCACGAGCGCCCTGAACGTGCGATGTGCAAGATGTTCACCGTTTTGACCGCTGTCGTTTCGCGTCACAGCCTGTCATGCCAGTTCTCCCGGGGGAGACAGAATCTCGCCATCAGCTGGACTCGGACCCTTCGGCTTGGAGTTACGCATGCGTCCACACCTTACTGTCCCCGTCAGAGGCGACCAGCCGGCGACACTACCGGCCCCCGACGGCCCGCCCCGTCCAGACGGCCAGCCGGCCCTCCACTGACCTGGTGTGCGGCCGGTGCGGCTCGCCGCCACCCAGCTGGAACGCCTCGATGGTGGCGCGCGCCAGCGTCTGCAGCCACTGGGCGTGCTTCTCGGCCGACTGTTTGGCCGTCTGCCGGTAGAGCAGGCGCAGGTCGAGCAGCGCCACGCGCATCGTCCACTGGTCGAGCGTCTCCAGGATTCGGCTGCACATCTGGCGGTCGCCGGGAGAGTCGTCCACGAAGAAGGCGTAGTTGTCCGGATGGACGATCATGTGGAAGAGCCGGCGTGCCTGCGGGCCGCGGCAGCGGTCAGCCGCGAGCGACGGCGTCGCCGCCGACTCCTTCACCAGCCATTAGCAGAAACCAACCATATCATAGGCATTAAAAACGGGGGCATGACCCCACTTCTTTGGAATTTAACATCAGCCCTATGGAAAAAACGTTTTTGAACCCATTCCTTAGATGTTTCTAAGCTATTGAGTTTGACACGACGGGGATTTCCTAACATATTTAGTGCGACTACTAAAAAAATGAAAGTATTCGCGATCATAATTCCAATTTTTACTCTCAAGTGTCTGTCGACGAACTATGAACTCTTTCCGTGCAATGAAAAAGTGAAACTCTTAATCCACATGTCCACGTGACCCTGGATACATCAAGTCCTTGTATACGATCGATGCAGCTGTGACGTCTGGGATTACAGCGACACTATGACTTTCAACCCATTTCCTTAAGCCACTTGATTATGATGACCCATCTCCACGCGTTGTGTCCTCAATCTCAAGCTTTATCCATATTTCACAGAACAACGCAAAAAGACGGCCATCACACCTGTTTGGGAGACAGCACACGCTCCAGCAGGTCCACATCGTCATCGTTGTCGGACGAGTTGGCCTTCTCCATCGAGACAATCTCTTCCGGCGAGCTGAGGAACTTCTCCCGCACCCAGGGCTGGCTGCAGATCTGCTTCAGCATGTGGCGGGCAAACTCGGACAGGCCAGCTTTGCTCATGCCCGACCCCAGCCGTCTGTGGCCGAAGCGAGACATACTGAGCCACCGAGCCGGAGACACCAGCGGCAACGGACACACGGCGGCAACGGGCCGGAGACACCAGCAACAACGGACACACTGAGCCACCGAGCCGGAGAAACCGGCGGCACGGACACACAGCGGCAACAGGACGGAGACACCAGCAACAACGGACACACTGAGCCATCGAGCCGGAGAAACCGGCGGCACGGACACACGGCGACAACAGGACCGGAGACACCAGAAACAACGGACACACGGCAGCAACAGGCCGGAGACACCAGCAACAACGGACACACGGCAGCAACAGGCCGGAGACACCAGAAACAACAGACACAAGTCCGCAATATGGCCGAGATATTAGCAACACCGACTCGCACCCACGGCAAGTTCGAGACACCAGCAACACTGAGACATGTCCTCAATAAGGCCGCAATAACAGACACTGAGTCACATACACTGTACGATCGAGACACCAGCAACACTCAGAGATGTCCGCAGTAAGGCCGTGACACCAGGAGCACTGACTCACACACACAGTGAGCTCGAGACACCAGCAACAACAAGCCAACAGTGCTCTATGGACAGGTCAGTAGTTAGCCCGAGACTCACCCAGCGTGACTCACAGTCTGAGACCAACAGCAGCGAACCTGAGGCTGCGCGTCTCGGCCGACGCGCCGCGACAGAGGGCAGCGCACCAGTTCTACAGCGTCCTCGCCGCAGCCCGAACTTCGGCGGCTCGATGCTCACAGGCCACGCACTGACGAGCAACTCTGGCTCCCTATGCTGCGCGGACACACGGCGTTTGGGCGAGGGAGACCAGGTGGCGCCGTACCCGTGCTCGTCCGGCTCGCCGAGGTGGTCGGAGGTGCCCAGGATGGCGCTGATGCTCAGCTCGCCGCCGCCTCCCTTGCTTTCCGTCCGGCCAACACCGTCACCGATCGTGGCGTCCGCCAGGATGATGATGGCCTGCGCGCAACCGGCAACACCCGGTCAACACCCTGCCGTGATACAGCCTGCCACGGAGACTAACACACCCTGTCAGGATGATTGTGACCTGTGTACAGCCGGCAGCCGAGAGTCAACACCCTCCCACGATAATGGCGTGTATCCCACGATACAGCCACGATAATCCCACGATACAGCCTGCAACAGCAACCTGAACACCCCGCCTGGATGAAGACCGTTTGTCTCACACCCACGAATCAACAACCATACCAACCATCTCACACCAAAACAACAAGACCTCACCCCACCAAAGGTCTGCACATATCCGCCACTCCCAACGAAACCTGTCGAATCGAGGGAAGTAAAGCCACATGAAAGGTAGCCTTGATCTGCCGGTTTTCAATCGCTGAGTATCGCGAGTCTCACCTTGACTCCACGAGAGTGAGTCTGACCTTGAGGGCGCAAAGCAGAGCCGGCACCAGGATGTTATCCTGCGCGGCCAGCAGCAAATGACGGTCACAACTGTACTTCAGACTGCACGGCTGGCCGGCAGATGGCACTGACGTGCCGGGGCCTGTCGATGGGACACAAGAGTCTGCAGTGGAGCAGCATGAATGCACACATCATCTGTTAGTGGGTTCAAACCGCGCAACGCCCATCTAGCACCAATGTCGCAGAGTAACGCATTTGGCCCCATCAAAGACTCATGAGAAAATACCTATATATTTCCTCTTTGTACGAACGACACCATGCCAGTCGCGGTACAGGCTCCGAAAGTATGCATAAACGTTCCATCGGCCAGTCCAAAAAACGGCGAACAAAGGAAAAGTATGTTTTTTTTGCAATGCTAAACAAGCTACAGAACCAGTGACCAGCCTGTGGCCGCCCCAGTTCCGCGAGACCTCACCGGTGTCGTATCCGGTGGGCTGGGGCTGTTCGGAGGGGATCCACAGGTGGCCGAGCAGGCGCAGCACCAGACGGGCGCCCGGCTCCCGCTCCCGGTCACCCTTGCCTGGAACGGAGCCGTACAGAGGTCAGAGGCACTCACACGTCCCAAACGCAGACAAACAGCAAATAGGGAAAACACCGAATACAGAACAATGTGACGAAACACTGGAAGAGTAAGTTAACACTACAGATGGTCGGAAGGGAATGAAATGTCAATTTAAAAGAGGTACCTGTTTCAGGGCGCACCAATGGCAAGGGAAAAAAGAAAAGTTGCAAAAACTACAGAGGATGGGACATGACAAGAAAAGAGAATATACACACGACGCTGCAAACTCACTGCAGGTGATCATGAGACAGTGGGCGCCGAACTTGATGACGTCGTCCATGTAGATGCAGTGTCGGGCGGCCAGCACGGTCATGAAGAGCGCCAAGCTGCGGTGGGTGGCCGGCGCCGTCATGTTCACGGCCGTCAGCACGTCCAGCCAGCTGTCAGAGCCGCCGCAGGCCGCGTCCAGCACGCCTGCCGGTCACGGCATCACGGCGTCACGGTTACGGTTACGGTCACGGTCAAGTCCATGCAGGTGTCGGAGCCACCGCAGGCAGCGCCTGCCGGTCACAGTCCCGGCATCACGGCCACGGCCGGGTCCCGAGCAGGCGCGGCACGGGGTCACCGGCTCCCGCCGCCGGGCGGCCGCAGAGCGCTGATCGGCCCGGCGGCACGGCACACACCGGCGGCCGGACAGAGCAGGCCGGGGCCTGAGCGGACCGCGCCGACCACAGCTAACGACCACCTGCCGGCTGCCGAGTCAGGCCGTGTACACGGTCACGGCGGACACGGTAACGGGGGTCTGGCGCCCCCACTCAGAGAAGGCGGACGGCGCGGTCGAACGGCACAGACGGCGCAGAGAAAGCCGCCCGCCAACCGATGACAGTGTGAGGCCCATCATCTGTCAGATGCTCGTGCGACTGCCGTCCACGGAAAGTAGCTAGACACGACAGCGCAGCGGCTTGAAACTACCAAGCCATTTCCATTTCTGCCGCGACTTTCACGATAGTTATTGCTGCCGGGCCGAGCAGCAACTCACCGAGCCACTCCGGCGACAGGGTGTTGCAGCGCGCGGTGGCCTCGGCCGCCAGCACGGCCAGGTCGCTGAGCCGCTCGCTGTCGACCGTGTTGCACACTTCGATCACCACGTTGCAGACGAAGCTGTAGCGGTTGGCGCCGCTCTCGTTGAGCGCGCGCACGGCCGACGGCTCTATCGGCCGGGTCGGATTCGTCACGTAGTCGGCCATGAAGGCCGGGTTCCGACCGAAAGACGAGCAGCTCGGCTTCAGTGACGTGTTGAACAGCTGCTTCAGCTTCAGGTAGGCGTTGCTGAAGCTCTCGAAGCGCGCCTCGTAGTGTTTGGACTTGAGGAAGCTGCAGCTGCTGTAGAGATTCACCAGGTGGGCCAGGATGCAGCGCTCCGCAGACGAGCAGTCTGTGTGGTTGCGCACGTGCTTCACCACCTTGCAGAGGCCCTCGAAAATGGCTGCGGTCTGGTCCTGTGACACTGCGGATCACGGCAGACGCGGCGACGGTCAGACGGAAATACCAAGTACAGCGCCACGCCACAGTGGGCATCTCACGCGGCTCTGAATGGCTGCTGCCACAGCACTAAATCAGTGGTTAGCCGGGCGATGTCGTCGAGCACTAAAAACTGTCCAGCAGGATTGATCATGAGCATACAAATCTAATCCATGACATCCAATACAACGTTACTCGTTTGCACAATACATCAGCCACAGATGAGGGCACAGCAAAGCGCAAACTACAACACGCAGCAAAGACGCCAAAGGCACCATTCAAAGTTACTTTTCCATCCACACTACATGACATAGCTTCCCTCTGACAGCGCTCCAGACCAGACCAGACCAGACCACACCAGACCAGACCAGACCAAACCAGACCAGACCAGACCAGACCAGAGAGAGAGAGAGAGAGAGAGAGAGAGAGAGAGAGAGAGAGAGAGAGAGAGAGAGAGAGAGAGAGAGAGAGAGAGAGAGAGAGAGAGAGAGAGAGACTCACGAATCAGCGTGCTATGGTAGCGGCGGCAGGCGCCGACAATGTGTAGCGCCAGAGACGTGGCGAACGTGCCCGCCCGCACCGAGTTCTTGCTGTGCAACTGGCCCTCGACATCAGGCAGCTCGCGCAGCATTTGCACGCAGCAGTCGAGCAGGTCTCGGATGTTCATCGCCAGTTCCATCAGGTCGAACAGGAAAGAGACGTGTTCCACCACAGGCAGGTAGTTGGAACTGCCGGCGGCGAAGGCGCTCAGCATCTCGACCACCTGGGTGGCGCACTGGTGCGTCACCTGGTGCTGGTCGTAGAAGGACAGCTCCTGGAAGCGGCGCACCACCGCCTCGAACGGAAATTCGCCGCGACTCTGGCGCTTCACCTTACCGCCGTCTGACACATCGATCGACAGCTTCTTGCCGAACAGCTTCATGATCTCTTTGTTCATCTTCTTGACCGTGTGCCGGGCGTCGTCGCGCGCCTTCTTCACGCCAAACAGCAGGATGTGCCGCTGCTTATCGTCGTCCGTGTACGCGTCGTCCTGGGAACGAGCAAGGTGGCTTGCAGCTGGCACACGAGTGTGTCCCCGACACTGATCTTTGACTGGCATCCAATTAACAGATCCAAACAGACACGCCAATGTCTGTTTTTAACCGAAAACACACGAACAGGGGCTCCCAATAAAGAATATCACGACCAGGTTACGTCCGTACTTCTATGAGGTACGAAGATGTACAACAGCATTGCACTAACGAGTCTAAGAAGTTTCCCATCGACTAACCGAACGGACACCTCCGTGGCGACTCGGCCCGAAGAGAACACTGCTCCCAGGGAGCCGGCTGACCTGCGGCAGCGGGAAGTGGGTGGTGTAGATCAGGTGGCGGTTCTGGCCGCGCGGCTCCAACTTCTCCGAGTGGCCGCCGCCCAGCGAGAACACCTCCTTGGGGCTGTCCGGGTTGTCCATGTCGGCGTTGGTCGACTTGATGTGCTGCACCAGCTTGCCGAGGTCGTCGTCGATGTCCAGCTTGTCGTCGTCGGCGTCGTGGTGTTCGGAGCGGGCGAAGGCGGCGGCCGGCTGCGCCGGACTGGCCGGGTTCGTGCGCAGCTCGCCGCGCGAGATGAGCGCGCGCAGGTACTGGTCGTGCGAGAACACGTCGTGGCGCGTCAGCTCCAGGAAGAGCAGCACCAGGCTAGCGAACGCCTGCCGGCTGCGGCCGCCCAGGCCGACAGCGTCCGGCACCGGCGCGCTCGTGTCCAGGAAGCGGAACAGCAGGCTCTGGTAGACGTAGGCCGGGTACGAGCCGGAACAGACCGACTCGCGCTCGTCGGCGTCGCCGTCGGCGGCCGTCAGCTCGGCCTGCCGCTTCTCCAGCAGCATGGCGACGGCCGGCGCCCGGTGCTCGCCCAGGCGCTGCGGCGAGACGGCCCACTCACACAACAGCTGCACAATGGCGTCGTCGGGCGGCGGCGTCTCGGCCGCGTCGCGGCCTGCCGCCGGGAAGATGCGCGCGTACAGCGTGTCGAAATTGTTGGCGTCGTCGGCGCGGTGCCACTTGTGCTGATCGAGCGCGTCCAGGGCGGCCAGCACGCGGCCGACCGTAGTCTCAGTGCTGGTTTGCACGGACCAGCGCAGATCAGAGGCCCGGCTCCGCTCCAGCACGTCGTCCTCGACGCGGCGCAGGCGCGCGCGCCACTCCCCATTGCTGGCGCTGGGCGGCAGCGGCAGGCCGGACGGCAGGCAGGGCAGCAGGTCCAGCGGAGAGCCGCCCAGCGGCGAGCTGCTCAGCGGCCACGACTTGCCGTCGCCGAGGTTGTTCCAGACCAGCGCCGTCGGGTTCTTGTAGAGGATTGTCTGCAGCACCGAGCTCAGGCCGTACACGATGCTTTCGTAGAAGTTGCAGTTGACCAGGCGGATGAAGGCGGCCACCAGCGGGTTGCTGTGAATGGGCTGGGCGGCTGGCGCTGCCGCGCCCGCCTCGGCCTGGCCGAACGCCGGGCTCTGGCTGCGGCCGCCTGACGCGTCCATCTCGGCTACCATCAGGTTTAGCTTCTTGCAGACGTAGTACGCCAGCTTGCGCGCCAGCAGCTCGGAGCGGGTGAACTCGCCGACGTACTGCAGCAGCAGAGGCACCACAAGCTTCAGGAGGCCGTCGTCGTGCGGCCGGGCGCGGAACACCTCCAGGATCCACTCGAGGAAGAGCTCGCGGTCCAACAGGCCCTGTTCGTACATGACGCCCGCCAGCTGGGTGCCGTACTGCCACTGGCGGGCGGCCATTTTTTGCTCCTCGCCAGAGCCGCCGCCCAGGGCCGAGAAGCCCCCCACCTGCGGCGTCCACGAGTAATGCTCCTCCAGTCGCGTCAGCTGTTCCTTTAGGAAGCGCTGCAGCGTCTGCGTCCACTCCTGCGTCTGGTCCGGCAGCTGCCGCTTCGACTTGTTCTTCGTCTCCGAGATCGCCACGTAGTAGGCGGACGACATCTTGATGAGCCAGCAGGCGCGCATCGTGGGAACCGAGTAGTCACACAGCTTGCTCAGGATCTCGTCCTTCTTGTTGAAGATGGGGACCTTCTTGGCCAGCATGGTCAGCGGCTTGTTGCCGACCAGGTCCTTAAGCCAGATCTCGGCCGCCTTGGGCCGCGTCGGCACCGGCCAGTAGTTGTCGCGGTGCGAGATCGGCTGTTTCTTCTTACCAGTCTCCGGCAGAGTGTTGATATCGTACTTCTTCGACAGCACTGCTGAGAAACTCTCAAGCATCTGAAGAGAATCAGTGGTCAGAGCGCAATTCATTCAATGAGTTCCTTCATTTGATCATTCTGTATGCCATGATATTCTGGTTACAAGGCAAAACAACCAAAACGTGATCTCAATAAATTTATCATACATCTCAAAGCAATGTTTTATACTTTACAGCAGGTTTCAATAAACATCAGATTAATATGTTTCGCAAAGTACACCTGTTAAAGTACGTCAAAATCTCTGCCTGAAATCTCTCTTAATGCATCTCCCTGAGCTGTGTCTCGGACCTCAGCCAAGTGTCACTGACTGACTCACGCAGTGCAACGCTTTATCGCGAATATCCACGAACATGTTTTACGTACATAATGATAACAACGTGTCACGAACAAGACTTACGTGACGTACTGTGTCAGTCATCACTGGGATGAAACGATCACTGGAGGTTTTCCGGAATTATTACCACTAGCGCAAATCAATCGACCTTCTTAGTTTCAGCATATGCTATAAGCCCTTTGCAATGAGCAACATTTCCAATGCCGATTTCCACGAAATGAATGGAAATCTGTATCACAAAGTATGCACTGAGAACTGGAAAGAAAACACCATTTTAACAGTAAAGCATTACTCGCACTGTCCGTCATCACAATGGCCGTCAGTGCACAGCACCTACCTTGCTGGTGTTGATGTTGAGACTTTTGGCTGAGCCATATTCGTCAGAGGTGATGGGTGATGCATTGAAACCTTGCTTTACACTGACCGCAGTAAGCTCATCCTGGAACAACATAACAAAAATGACCTGCAACATTTCAATATTCACATCAATATGGGTGGATCCCTGGAGATTGGGCCCATCACTATTCCTTGGAGCATTGAGACCTGAAGGCCTCTAAGAAAGTCCTCTGGGACGATCTGCTTGCCCCATAGCTTTCTTGGGCTCTGGCCTGAAGGGGAGGGGGCCTTAGATCTGCCCCTACAACAGGACCCTTACAGTTCTTTAAACACGCCTTGGACGCAAATTTGCTACAGCTGATGCTTTCCTTTATCCTGAAACAAACCCTTTCTATAAACTGGTACTTTAGGACAACATCTGACACTACAGACCATAGAATGCAAACCAATTAAAGTCTGAATTACAGTTATGGGGCCTTTTGCGAGGTGAGGTCTGTCAAAGATAAGATTATGACCCTCCCCGGGTTCACCGAACAAGTCTCCGAAATCCCCGAAAGTTTGTGTAACATGTTTGAATGACTGCTCTTGAACTGCGACTCATATTTCCTCTTGCATTTCATTTTCCTTTTCTTAATTCAAAGCTAAAATAACCACTTGACTGAAGTGCACATTGGATGATGGTAAAATACAAATTGGGATGTGCTGTGGAACTTGGTCTAGATGATCAAGTGCATACAAAATGTCCCATAGAATCAGAAAAGTATACATGAGTTTTTGGTTGGAGTGAAAGTTTTCCATGAATTAGGCTACTGGGTACAAATCCCAACACTGCAGACTGTCCAGAAAAGGAGGTCATGAAAGATTGTAACTGATTTACCCATGTCAGTGCCTGCTATTGCATCACCTTTGACAGTACAGGATGGTTGGTTGTTAAAACCCCTAGGCATTTCGAAACTTGATGTGACTGAGTGACAAAGCAAAAACAGGCTATAGCTTGGTCTCTTAGTTCTACAACACCCAATTTCATCCTTTTAAACCACACAGTGACCTTACAGATGACTTCAAATGAGGTCATGTTATCAGATGAGGTCATATTGGTGGATTTTGGTTCAATTGGATCCTGTGGAACATACCCTAAAATGCAATTTTAACAGACTTAAAGTGACTTTTAACAAGCAAAAGGGCACACAAAACAGCTGTCCATACACAAATCTGCATTTCTGATGCCACCAAGACCCTATGAGGTGTATAAAATATCCAAAAAGGTTCGTGACCCTGACTCATGATTGTGACCTGAGATGACCCTGACTAAAGTAGGGACTACAGTGACCACTGGACCATGGGTGACTCTCATGTGTAAGATTTAGTATGAATAAGTGCCACAAAATGCCTAAAATGTTTGCTATCCAATGAAGACTCACTCTTACATGATTTTGCAGTGACATGCAGTAAAAAAACAAGGCTCTCCAGAACCTACCAAAGGAAACCAGAGACTGACCAACTTTTACCTCACGACTTCTTATCAGCATTGTCCCGTGAGGTCTAGAACAAACATTAT
Source organism: Capitulum mitella (assembly GCA_030062745.1). NCBI lineage: Eukaryota > Metazoa > Arthropoda > Thecostraca > Pollicipedomorpha > Pollicipedidae > Capitulum > Capitulum mitella. Next base: position 20,518,760 of record CP099844.1, on the reverse strand, counting down.
GTCTTACAAGCAGCCTTTTAAAGGCAACAAGGTGGCCTTTTAAGGGCATATTTGCAACAAATTCTGTCAAAAAATGGGACAATAAAGTCCTGTCTCCGTTATGCTCCGTGGTCCTCCAAGAACATCCCTGTCTTTGCTATGTTACTCAGACCTATCTTTACAGAAGTACCAGACATAGGCAGTGATGTGGCATCATAATGTCAATGATCCCATTCTAGAGCATGGCAGGTTTTGACCAGATCTTGTTGGGGCAGAGCTAGGGAAAAGATTTTGGCTTGAGTAAGTTTTTCAGATCTTGGGGCAAATGCTCCACTCATGGGGCAGAAATTTTCAAGTATGTGCAGCTGCCATAACTTTGGGGCACATCAATGGTTCTTGAAAAAATCCTGCAGTTACATACAACTTACAGTTGATAAAAAAAAACAACCAAATGATGGTAATAGGTGGCTGAAAAAGTTGGGTGTGTCACATTCATCTGAGATTTTTCAGTTCTGAATTTAGTAATGGCTTTCATATGGGAGTTATTTCTTCACAAACCAAGTACTATGGTTTCTGGCACAGCTCTCTATCACCTACATTTGTTGAATTCCTATTATTTTTCATATGCTTTAAATTTTACCAAAACAGAAGTTCTAACAGGTCGGGCATGTTTAACCAAATGTCCTCAGACTACATTTACATGCATTTTAACAACAGGGCACAAAATAGGCTTGTTCCATTGTTACATAAAAAACTAATTCAGCAGGGAAGTGTCAGAGACCATACATCTGGTCCACAACTCATCAGATCTCCTCCTGCCCAAGCAAATGTCACCTGCCCCATCTGGAGCAGGATCAGAGTTATCCCAAACATGTCACTGACCAGTCTCCCACATTTCACAGACTGGCCAATGACAAGTGCAAGAGACCTCATAATGGTTGGATATGCCAGCCATAGGCCATGCCATCTGTTGACCACTAGGAATAAGGAAGGACATCAGTAGCAAATCTACTCATTCTCTGTAAAGACTTCAAGTATTTTTTAGACTTCTCATTTTTTCAGACTCCCAGACTTGACAGCAATGACTCACTACTGTCAAGTCTGAAATGAACCATAACATCTTGGTGAGGAGCATAATACTTCCAATCTGCCAACTAAAATACAATATCTTTGAGAAGGGCTGATTCCAGTCACTTTCTTCTCTTCTTTTAAACATATTAGGGCCATATGTGACATTTTCGCCAGGTAGCGAAAAACGGCATAGATGGCAAAAAAGCCAAATGGTTGTAAGTTAAATACTTGTGATCTGGTTACTGCATAGTATCATTTCAAGACAAAGAAAGTGGAAAAATTACTGAAAAGTATTGCCGCTTCATTCGTCGCTGACAGCTACACCATTTGTCTCTCTGAATTCTGTTGCAATCTTATGGTAACAAAGCCAAAAGGACAATTCCTGAGGTTAAGGCATTTTGGGCCTAATGGCATCACTGGTATAACCTAACAAATAATAAGATGATTAACCTAACCTAACCTAAACTAACATAACCCTAAACTAACCTAACCCAACCTAACCTAATCTAACCTAACCTAACTAAACCTAACCTAACCTAACTTAACCTTACCTTACCTATTTAGTTGCACAATCTAATGTCTGTTGGACAGAGCCAAGTCCAATTGCACCCTTTATTGAGCTATGGCCTCTAGCATCCCACACCGCACCTCTGGCTGGGTCGTGACTTCAGCACAACATTAGGCCTTGTGAACATCCATGTAGTGGACAAAGTAGGATGCTCGAAGTAGTGTAAACAAGATGGCACCACCCATTCTGGTCATGTTTGTTTACAGTGAAATATAATTCCATTTTCTCTGAAAACCATGCTGGTAGTGTCACCATTTCTTGCTTTCATAGAAAGGTTTCTGAGCTCTTCTGTATGTGTATAGTAAAAGTAGTCTGTGAAGAGGTGAAAAGGTATAGTATTGCCCATATTAGTCAAAATCATGCTTAAAAATGATCTTCATTTCTCTTATGCTATGGCTGACAAACTCACCTCTTTCTGTTTTGGATCTTGAGGATACACATCAGGAGGACCTAGTCTTGACTTTCGCAGAGGCTTGTCTTCACAGTTTATGACAAAAGCCATTTATATTGCTCTTGAGCTATTATTCAGCTATGTACAGTTTCACACAGCCATTACGGCATGCCTTACCACAATATGCACATGACATTGACCTGCAGCACCATAGCCACACTTGAAAAGAACACATGCAGGTAGTCCAAAATTGTCCGCAACAGTTGGTAGGCTCCTGGCTTTTCTAGCTCAATGATTAACAATGTGAGCCGATGTAAGGGGGATTTACAAAACTTCAAAACCACTCAGAATACTTTCAGATTCAGTGAAAGGAAACCGAAAATATCGCGGGATACACCTATCGCCTCCACGAAGTACGAGAATAATGTCGCGCGGGTATCGGCTCTGCACCAGTCGCCCGCGCTTCGGTTGCGACACCAGGAACAGCGCCCCCAATTCCGGTGAATAAAACTGTTTTTAAGCTAAGCACCGGGATTTGTACCCGAGCTTCTTATCTCTTTCAATGCTCGCCGCTCTATGACATTGTCCGCGACATCTGCGCCACTTTTTTCGACAACAAGAAAAATGCGCCAAATAAGCTAACATTTCTAAAATTTTACTCTGCAATGTTGTGATGACGTCAAATAAAATTATTGTCATGTACTGGCATTAAAACGTTCTTAGAACATTTCTCCACTTTAATTAAGCAAACGCATTTCTTACTTTATTTTGTGCTTCTAAAACCATTTTCATAACATTTGCTTTTAATCAAATTCGTCATAGTTTTGCCAGACATCATTTTACTCCCAGAGCGCTTTATGTCGTGATGCTATTAGATGCTATGTGGGTGCTATGAAAGAAAATCGGTATATCTGGGGTCATCCTAATAACTGCATTAATTAGTCATTCAGACAAATAAAAATAGTCATAAGAAGATAGTGGTACACTTATCATACATTCTCAAGTAAACAAAATCAGAGTAGCCTGTTAAAATCACGGTATTTAGTGAGACTTCTATAGCAAACTTCTAAGTCACAGATTGGACGTGGCCATCTGGCAAATCTCGCGTGAACGGATAGACGGTGCCGGCCCGCACCCTCTACGTCGGGGTGTGAAGTGCGTTATCATATACTGGTACTCTGTTGTCGTCGCCCAGGGGCTGTGTCAGGACTCTGAATATTGCGAAAGTTCGGATGGTCCGAGGACTTAGGGACTGGCAGAGCAGTTTCTAATCTCAGTCGTGCGCTGTACCTGCCCCTCCCTCGTTGCTGCATCTGCCGTGCGCCGTATCGGCCCGATCGCGGTTAAGACAGTTTACTCCACAACACAACACTATGTCTACGTCTGGTGACTTTGGAAACCCTCTCCGGAAGTTCAAGCTTGTCTTCCTCGGGGAACAGAGTGGTAAGTAAACCCAAAGCAAAAATATACTGTTGAGTCTGATTTTTTGATCCGTAGTTACTCAGTTGTATGCTGAACATTTTTAAGCAGTGCTGAGCTGAGCAGATTTAAGTTGCCAATTTCTGTAAGTGGATCAGCTGGATCCAGGCATGCTCAAAAGTCAGAGCACCCTTTTTGCTATGTCATGACCAAGAAATTGGTTTGTGAAGGACAGAAGTTGCCATTGTAATGCTCCAAAGTTGAGCAAGAAGCTGTTATTTTCACAAGATACAAGATCATTTCTTTATGGCTCTATTTCTATGTTTGTCATGTTTTGATAGCTGGTGATGCTCCTTGTGATTTGTAAGGCTTGTGCAGTTTTTTTTTTGTTTGTCTGACTCAGCTGGTATAAATTCACTATTTTTTTCATAATGTGCAAAAATAACTCAGAGGCTAATGTGTCCCAAGCCCAAAACACACACAACAGCATCTTCTCTGTTGCAGAGTAAAATAGTAAGTCTGGCTGGCAGGCTGTCATTAAAACATGAGATGGGCATAAAATATGCTAATTAGCATTGACTAGGAATATGTGTTAACATGACTGGCAGAGTCTTTAACTATGATATTATTTTCAGTGGGCAAGACATCACTCATCACCAGATTCATGTATGACAGCTTTGATAACACATATCAGGTAAGGTAATTGCTGCAATTTTATGACATTTAGTGTCATTATGTTCTGTCATTAACTTTTATATACATTTGTTAGAATATCATGGAAGGTGTTAAGCCCGATAAACAGTCAATAGACTGTACCACAGAGATTTGATGGAAAGCAAAGCTGTTCTTTGTGGTAAGTGTGTGGGTGTCAAGGATGGATCCAGATGCTGCAAGGGGGAGCGCAAATCTCTATCCATGTAGGTTGATCCCCAAATTTTGATCCTCTGTATATTGGCCACTTAACAATAGATGTTAATTTCCAAACAGAAATTAACATCAATTGTTCTGAATGTTTCAGAAGCAAAAAAAGCATCTTTCTGTCCTGAAGGGGGACTAAAAGGCATGGTGACATTCCATGTTCCTGTGAAAAGTGGATTGTGGCCCAGATGCTTCTGTTTGATCTGCCAGTGTTATGAGTGGATTTAACAGCAGCAGTTACACTTTATGGTTGCATGCTAATTCATGTATGTTTTTTCAGGCAACCATTGGGATTGATTTCCTCTCAAAAACTATGTATTTGGAAGACAGAACAGTAAGTTTTGCATACCAGAGAATTTGTCTTGTTATGTATGGAGTACAGTCTTAGTGGTGTTTCATGTTATTTGGCAGATTCTTTTGAGACACATCATCAAGTCAGTATAATGTTTCAACCAGGTCATCTCATATGCATTGTGGTAGTTATTGTGTGTTCACTTTTGGCACTTTTATCTACAGGTAAAATGGAGAACATTATTTGTAAGCCTGGTTGATTTATGGGTTTTGTGCACTATCAGTAAGGTTGCACAGTTTGGTTTCATGTTGGATAGCTTCAGTTTTGTCTGTTGGTGGTCCCATGTTGAATTCTCCACAATGGGTTTCTGGGGCTTTTGCTTATTTGTTGGCTTTGGTGTCGGTGCTTTACCATGTGGTGATGCCTGACCATGCTGTGAGGTCATATGTTTTGTCATGTCATGCCATTTCATGTATAGGTGGATCATGTCTCACTGGTTTTGGCTCTAGTCCTGGTCTGGTGAGATGTGTTTTATTGGTGTCTTTATGTTGCCTGAGTGTTGCTCAGATGTGCAGGTTGATGGATGTGGTCTCCAAGTCAGTGCACTGAGTGCCTGCTGAGCTGTGTCAGTTGTTGGACATTGGTACCTGATGTTGGTGCTGTGTACACCTGGTGATAGTCTCTGGTCCCATTACTCTGGATATCAGGTGATGTCCATGGGATATCAGTCTCCAGGTATCAGTCTCTGGTGCTGGTACTCTGTCTGCCCAGTGAGGTATGTTGGATATTGGTCAGTGATGTCAGTGCTGCATACCAGCTGGGGTGTGCCAGTTGCAGGGTGCCTGGCATCGGTACTCAGAACACCAGGCAGGGTGTCTCAGCTCCTGGTGTTGGTAGTGTTTGTGCTGGGTAAGGTTTGCCAGCTCCCGACGTTGGCTCCTGATGCCAGTGCTGTGTGTTTGCCAGGTGAGGCTGCAGCTGTGGGACACGGCTGGCCAGGAGAGGTTTCGCAGCCTGATCCCGTCGTACATCCGAGACTCCACTGTGGCCGTGGTGGTGTACGACATCACCAGTGAGTGGCTAATCTTGTCATGTGCTGGCCTGCTCCCAGTCGATATAGCATGTCTCTGAGCTGCTTTGACACAGTGGATGTAATGCCCCTGGACAGGTTGGGGGCTGTTTTACTGTGACAAGAGGAATTGTGAAAAGTAGTGCTAGTGCATTATTCTGCTGGATGTCATTACTGGTTGGAGCAATGAAGAAAAGCCTCGAATACAGTGTTGCTGGCAGGATGTTTTGCATTACTGGTTAAACCATATGTATGTTATTGGAAATAATAAGATTAGGAAAAATACTGAGAGGTGTTCTATGGGTATCAGTTTTGAATAAGTTCAGTGAGGGCTCACTCAGGAATTTTGTATCTCGTCCACCTCGGCCGGATTTTGTAGGACATCCGTCCACAATTATGCAAGGTTATTTGTTTATTGTTTTGATTAACAAAGTTTAACTTGGTGTCTGTAGAAGTGTTTCCTTCTCTGGATGAAGACTGCCGCGCGTAATACCATAGACTAGGGATGTAAATGACGCATTTGAATGCTCAGTCTCAGTTGTCCTCGCGGCAACTGGCATCACCTTGAAGATTCCCACACTATTTCCCAACTCATGGGCAATCTGGCACATATTAGTACCAGACCACATGGTGTTTATCCTGGGACGATCTCGTATCTGCGTAGTTAGTCAAGAATTGTTATCAGACAGGTCGCTGATCCACCGCTGCTCGAGGTAGCCAGATTTGTGCCTTTTGGACCTCCCCATCGGTCTCCACGACGAAAATTCATTCTCAGACGATCAGTAGATATCTGGATTTTTGAATCCAGAAGTATTTTGGTTTGCGTTTGTGCTACCGTGACTCATCATTTTGCCGTTTTCATGGCTGTAGTCCTTTTTGTTGGCTATATTAAAGACGCAAAACTTGTGTAAAAACTTCCGTGTTTCCACGTGTCATGAACTCCAGAATCCCGTATCTCCTAATCAGACGTCGAGTGGTCGTTGTTCGTGACTGTTCTGGGGTGGGCTCTGAGACGGGCCGTCGGTGTTCCCTGCGGTCGAACTGTCGCCGTCTGACGGCGGCCCGTCTGACGGCGGGCCGAACGGCGCTGTAATGCGCGGCCCGCTCCGGCCCGCAGATGCCAACTCGTTCCACCAGACCTCCAAGTGGATCGATGACGTCAGGACCGAGCGCGGCAGTGACGTCATCATCATGCTGGTCGGCAACAAGACTGACCTGTCCGACAAGCGGCAGGTGTCCACCGAGGAGGGCGAGCGCAAAGCCAAGGAGCTTAGCGTGATGTTTATCGAGACCAGCGCCAAGGCCGGCTATAACGTCAAACAGGTGAGGGCGTCGGCCGACCGCCCGCACTGGTGGGCGGTGCCGGCCAGCGACCGCCGGACGGCTCCGGCTGGACTTAACGTCAGCTGGGCGGAGGGCCGCCGGCACCGACGCCCAGGGTATCAGGATCAGGGTATCAGGGACGTCAGGGTACACGACCCGACGTGATTCATTGAATGCTGGGGCTCAACGGCGCACCGACTTCGTGGTCATACAGCGCCCAGTGTGAAGACTGCCGTCACAGGGAACACTCTGACACCGATAGTGTGGGCGCGTTTTTTTCGGTAATGGCGCCCTCTTCGTCAACGCCAGCACGGCGTACACTTTTGGAAGTGGGACTGGTCTTTCCGGACGTGATAACATGCGTACGTCGAATGTGTGACGGGCGCCGGTTTTGCATGGCTAGAAAGCTAATTTTGCGATGCTACCAGATCCCGAGGGGAAGCGGCCGCGTCTGAAAATTCCGTATCACCGTGACGTGCGATATTCGCAGCTCATGGAAATCGAGAACTCACCGGTGCAAACGTTACCTGTTACAGTACGTGTGATGTAGCCTAAAATTCGTTGTGAGTGACTTACGACGATCCATGTTATTTTGTAGACCGGTAAGCAAATAACTTTAAAGGCAATGCTGACTGCAACATGGTTTTGACGTACTTTGGAGGACCCATTACACTTCCGCCGTAACTCAGCTGCTACCTGAAATTGCAGCATGCGAGCAAGGCTCATTCGAGACAGTTCAGTTAAATGAACAAGTTCTGCTCACGACGGGCGCTGATTCCGAGCATCGCCGTACTTAAGACCAGTTTAATCCATGTTTTCGGCTTCCTTCCATAGTCATTTATGCCAGTCTTCAGAGTCAGAGATGCTTTTTAAAACATGTTTTTTGACATTTTTATTGCTCGACTGGAGCGATCCATTATACATTTATTCATCATGTTATGTAAGCGATATTCTTCTCTTCACGTACATGCTCAGTAAGAAGAATCTTAGTATGTCCATATTTACGATAACGTTGCTGACATGGTCGTAGTTTGTGGCTCATCAGTCCTGTTTATACTCGAAGTTTCTAAAAGTGGCCGGGCCTGTTTTCTGTGTCTGTCACTGATCGGACCACGTGGGCAACAGATGCTTCGCCGCGCCGGTCCAACACTGAGTTTAAGCTCCCCGAAGAGGTTTGGCTCCCCGAATGTCTGGGGACGGGGGCGTGGCAGGGCGGGGTACACGGCCGGCGCGCGCCGGTCTAGCACTGAAGTCTGGCTCCCCGAATGTCTGGGGACAGGGGCGTGGCAGGGCGGGGTACACGGTCGCCGCGCGCCGGTCTAGCACTGAAGTCTGGCTCCCTGAGTGTCCGGTAACGGGCGTGGCCGGGCGGGGTACACGGCCGGCGCGCGCCGGTCTAGCACTGAAGTCTGGCTCCCTGAGTGTCTGGGGACAGGGGCGTGGCCGGGCGGGGTACACGGCCGGCGCGCGCCGGTCTAGCACTGAAGTCTGGCTCCCTGAGTGTCTGGGGACAGGGGCGTGGCCGGGCGGGGTACACGGCCGGCCGCCCGGCCCAGCACTGAAGTCTGGCTCCCTGAGTGTCTGGGGACAGGGGCGTGGCCGGGCGGGGTACACGGCCGGCGCGCGCCGGTCTAGCACTGAAGTCTGGCTTCCTGAGTGTCTGGGGACAGGGGCGTGGCCGGCCTGGGTACACGGCCGGCGCGCGCCGGTCCGGACTGGCTCGCGTGCCGCCGGAAGTGGTCGGTGGTCGGCGGTCGGGGCCGGCCGGCCGGCGGGCCGTCTCGGTGGATACTCTGCGTCATTAGTCGGCCCGGCTCCGTCGACGGCGCGCCCAGAAAACGGATCAGCCACATAGTTTGTGGCGAACATGCGATACCGACGTGCCACCAAACAAACGGCAATTAAGCTAATAATGATAAACAGATGTCGACTGCACCTAATTGGCACGACTGTTAACGGACGGTCTGAATGTTCATGGAGAGTCTGTTCTCTGAGGCTCCATCCGAATGTGTGCCTCCACTTTGCTGATAGTGAAACGCTTCGTTTCGCAATTTTTTGCGATTTTACGGGGATAGGGAAGTGTTCAAATTGGTGTCCAGCGTAAAGTGGGTGTCATGGAAGCTGTTATGGAAGAAGCTTGTGCGACCAAGACTAGTGTCATTGGCAGAAAATTCGGGGCGTTTCATGCCGACTGCTGTTACAGAAAATGACGTCACGCCAATCAGTGGGCGGTCAGTCACGCGCCTCTCGACGAGACTGGTGACACGGGTTGTGTTAAATTGGCATGAAATGAGCGGTGAGAAATTGTTGCTTTAATTCTGTTCGGGTACTTTTCCAGCGATATCCCAAATCAATTTATGGACCTTTTTTAGTGACTCACAACCGTGACCCGTTTCGTTGGCTGACCGTTAAGTTAAGTGTGTTTATTTTGCCTATTGCGACTTATATCACCAGCCACTGACCTGGTCTGTCCCCGTGTGTCTGGGGGGGGGGGGGGTGTTCGAGGCCGGCCGTGTGTCGGGGACCGGTCGAGGTGATGTTCGAGGCCGGCCGTGGGGACCGGTCGAGGTGGGTGGTGGAGGCCGGCCGTGTCGGGGACCGGTCGAGGTGGTGTCCGAGGCCGGCCGTGTGTCGGGGACCGGTCGAGGTGGTGTCCGAGGCCGGCCGTGTGTCGGGGACCGGTCGAGGTGATGTTCGAGGCCGGCCGTGTGTCGGGGACCGGTCGAGGTGGTGTCCAAGGCCGGCCGTGTGTCGGGGACCGGTCGAGGTGGTGTCCAAGGCCGGCCGTGTGTCGGGGACCGGTCGAGGTGATGTTCGAGGCCGGCCGTGTGTCGGGGACCGGTCGAGGTGGTGTCCAAGGCCGGCCGTGTGTCGGGGACCGGTCGAGGTGGTGTCCAAGGCCGGCCGTGTGGGGGACCGGTCGAGGTGGTGTCCGAGGCCGGCGGACGCAACGGACCAGCAGATTGTCTCACCCGGCTCGTGTCTGTGTGTGTTTCAGCTGTTCCGACGAGTGGCCGCCGCCCTACCCGGCATGGAGTCCTCCGAAGCCAAGAAGGGCGACGATCCGAGTATCCTTTTTACCGGCTGTACCGTTAGGATTTTGAGGAAATAGCTGTCTGTTGTTGGCGATATAGGATTTGAAGGATATTTGATGTCACCCGTTTACACTTGTTTTTGAAATGGGTTGGTCGCGGTTATTTGACGTAATAATCATCTTTGTTAATCCAAGAATTTGAAGCGGACCCCACATTCACAAACGTATGACTGATTGTTTGTTCATGAAATAATAGGCACCTTCGTGTAGCATTGGGGGATATTTGGTTCTGGAAACTTTTTTAGCTTCTTTTTAGGACCTGGGCAATTGATTCTGGGCGTGGCATGTTTTCGTTGCCTGGTATTAACCTGGTGCTGCGTTAATGGGGACTGTGTTCGGTTGCTCGATTCAACCTAACCGCATGTGTTTCGTTAACAAGTGCTCGATTGTTTCATTGTTTTTATGTATCCAGTCGTTCTGTTTTACATTAGTGAGACTCTGGGTGTAAATCTTCGTACATTTTATGCCATTCATTCATTTATTTTTCTTATTCAGCTAGCTGGGATGAGAGTTAACACAGATGGTGCGTCAAGCATGGCTCTTACTGGGGGCTGGAACTTTAAATGGCGTCGCGTTTTTCACTGTCGGCTTAGGCTTGTCAGCTGGAACGAAACTGGTCGTTCAATTGAACTTGCATCCGTATTCTTTGGCCTGGCAGTCAGGGATGTGGACTGGAGCATTGTGCTGGGGTACCGGGGATGTTTCCGGTGTTTTATTTCCGGTCATCGACTACGGGTCCCATATTCAAGTCCCACTACATCAGGGCTCCTAACCTCTGGAGCCCCTAGAATGCGCATGAGTCAAACTGTCGATAAAGTTGTTGAAAATAAGGTTGCTTCGATTCTGAGATGACAGTTTTCACAGGCCATTTCAGAACAACCTGAAAGTGTTACGAACCGTGTTCATGGAAATTTAGAACATTTATGGGCAGGACAGATCATTATTTCGTCGCGAAGGTTTACTGGTGATCGTTCTTGTATACCTAAACATTTTCGTCTTGATCTTAACGTCCTAGTCCGCTGATGTTGAACAACATCCGTTGGTTTTGCGGCCCTCTCTTACCATTTTTGTGCGCTTGCCGTTTTCGTAGACTTGCCGCGGAGTGGGGATGGCCGTCCGGTTATTGGCACAGATACGACCGGGCGGCTGGTGCCTGTCTGAAACTGAGTGAGCTGGGTAGCACTGGGTCAGGGCCTCGGCTATCACACTAGAGCGACGGGCCACGGCCGCTGGCTGGCGGCAGAGGGGAGCCCTCTGCGGGACAGTCCCGGTTGGCGCTCGGACCGCGCCGGGGCAGGCGGCAGCTGCCTGCTCCGCTGGCAGCTGCCGGGAAAGTGGGCCGGTGCCGGTTTCGCCGTTCACAGGATGTGCGGCTTTTCCGCCTCCGTGCCGCAGCCCAGAGTGCGCCTAAAAATAGCAGCCCGGAATGTGCTAACGCTGACCGTGATGTCGGGCAGTCTGCGGACACTTCCTGCTGTGGCCTGAAAGTGCAACCACAAAGAGAGACTCGTGCCCCCTATCTCAGTTCCCGTGGTGTGACGCCACACTAGTAGTACTCCTTTCACGGGTAGCATGTTTTTCGGTTGAACCCTGTTCTCGGTAGAAGTCCTTTTGACGCCGCTGGTGAAGGGGGGCCAAGTTGTGCCGTGGATGGCCGCAGAATACTCCGTCATCCGTCCGGTGGTGGCCAGTTGTCCTGAGATCCGTCATCTGACAAGGGGAGACACCTCAGACGTGGTATTCCATTGTCGCTGTTGCGTCAGACGTTTGCCGCGTCTCCGGTGGAGTGACTAGTAGTTCCGGTGCCACCGGTCGGGTAGGACGTCCCCCGGCCGCCCCTGCCGCCGGCGCCGAGTGTTCCTCCGACTGGCGCCGTCCGTGCCTCTAACCGCATGCCCGGACGGATGTAGTTGGCGAGTCGGCCGCCGGGCGGCGCTGTGTCCGGGTAAGTGGTCGTCGCTCCGGCGCGGCGCGCTTTCCTCGACTGAGGCCGCTCGCTCCGTGGGCTCTGCATGGCTGGACAGCACGCTTTGGCGCCATTCGTGCTAATGCCATTGTCCTGGCCCAGGTGTGGTTTGCATGCGCTTTCAGTTTTGATGGTGGCTGTGCTCGTATGGGAGTATGGTTGCTTGATGTTGTTTGTCTGTCGATGTCATGACACGCCCAGTTGTATAGCCAGGCAGTAGGGGCCTGTTACGTTTCACCGGCCATTTCAGCGAGCCGCATAGGCAGGATTTTTTCATCACGGCACAATTATTTCTGCACAGTATCCACAAGAAAACCATTGATTTTATTCTGCACCGGGAGCAGGCTCTTTTTCGCCACAAATACACCCTGAGACAGATGTTTTAGTCTTTTATGTTATAGGCACATTCAGTAAGGTTTTCTTCACCAAAACTTTCTGTGCTTCTGAAGCGTTGCCTGCATGGCAAGAAAGCTGTCCCGTCTGAAGTATATTTGACAAAATCGTGATCCATTGCATGCAACATATTGGTTTTGCTGACGAGCGAGCAAGTGAGCCAGAGAGCGAGAGAGAGAGAGAAAGAGGGGGGGGGGAGGAAAGAGACATAGAGATCCTACCATTTTTTGTTTGTTCCCAACTTAGTACATGGCTACTCAGCGTCCGATAAATTCTCCTTGCACACAAGTTTCTTATTTGCCAAGTGCCTCTTGGCACTAGCCGATTCGGTTGTTGACATCGTTGTATGGTCGTTTTTCTTATTTCTGTTGATTTCCTTAATTTCTGGCTTTAGTGACCGAGGTTTACCTGGACAAAGACCCGAAGATCGACCTCACTCAGAACTCGGAGGGTGGCTGCGCCTGCTAAGAGCCATCTGTGGGCGGAGGCGCCAACTCCAAGTGCGCGAAATTGGCGCCTCGGGATGATATGGCCGCGGCGGATGTGTCCAACTCAGAGAGAGGAAGAGAAAGAGAAATGTGTCGGCTGTTGTTGGTGCGAGTGACGGACGAGCTGAATGGATGGGATGAACTCAGAAACATTCTGTTTCAGACATCGGTTATTTTCTTATTTATTGCGAGATTTGACTGTGTCCAATGTGTCAGTGATAATAATTCGAACATAGTCTCTTGGAAGCATTTGTTGTGGGTCTCCAGTAGTTGTTATGGTCACCTGTAATTGGTTTGTCACGTTACGTGTGTAAATTGGCCGTGATGAAGATGGCCAGGCTTGTTCGCCTTACGCGTGATAATTTCAAAACTACGTAGCCTACATGGTTAGTGAGCTATGCGGTAAGCCGGGGAGAAACATTTTAAGCATTTGCGCTCGCACGTGCCGGGCGCGCGACGGTCGGCATGGCCGGCTGTGCGCGAGCTATGCATGCCGCGTCCTGTGCATGTCGCCTACATGTCTGCACCGTGCGCGTGTCCCGTCCACACCGCCGCTTCGGGCTCTTTTGTAACAAATACACGTGTTTTATTCCTACGGCTGGCCTGTGAATGTGTGCGTCGGCGGGGCTCGGGAGCATGCGGCGGCCGACGGACGGCGGCGGGCGGCCGGCGGTCTTGCCCGCCCGTAGCCGGCCGGCCGCCGCGGGCACCAGCGCTGCGGGCTGGCGCCGCCGCGGCCGACGGAGGTGGCCGCTCCCGGAGGTGGTGCGTGAGGCCACGGCGGCCGGCCGTCGGCGGTAATTGCGGCGGAGGGGCCGGCGGCGGCTGCTGACCTCTGGGGCCGGCCTGATGTAACTATCATCTGGCGGCGGCCGGGCGGCCGGCTGTCAGGGCTGGGTGAACGGCTCGGCCGTCACCCGGCCCCGGGGGACAGCGCCGTCGTGACGTGACGTCAGCAGTGACGGTAACGGAAGGGGGGAGGGGGCGGCCGTCGGTACCGGCGACCTGGCCGCCGCTGGTGGTCGTCTCTTTCCCTCTCCATTTATCAGCACGCCCTCCGGAGGTCAGCCGGTGGCGATGAGTTGGCGGTGGGACCGTGGAACAAGGCGAGGTCCGGATAGGCTTTCTCCGGGAGGAAGCACATCAGTCTGGACGGCGGGGAAGGAACATTGCGCATTGGTGCCAGAGCGTAATGTCTGATGCTCCATGGGTTCGATGCAAGACATGAACGACTCTTGGCTCAATACTTATCACTTATTCTCGGCTCATGTCGGTTGCTAAGCCCCTAAAGAATCAGGCTTCTGTGCTCGCATTTTGAGCGATATACGCCCCTTCATAACAGCAAGCGAGGCGTTTAAGAAGCAAACTCGTGGTATTCACTCCGCCAGTTTTCCACCAGTAATTGGCGATATACGTCTCCGAACTGAGCATAGGTAGTCCTGAGATTTGTCGGAAAAGGGTAACAACACGGTCGAGGTCGAAATGAACTCGCTCATTCTGGAACTAGCTCAAGGCACATTTAGATGTCATCGAACGGCCTTATGTGTGGCGGCGTGTGCGGCGCAATGGCGCGGCCAAATGTGGTTTTTGAATCGCGTAACCAAGATTGTTTGGCTGGACTACTTGAGGATTCAAATGTCTAGGTGAGAAGACCTCCAGAAAACGATCTCGTCATACGTGCGGCTGGCTCGCGTGATTTTCCCGCCTCTCCAAGTGAAACCGCATGCCAAATGGATCCGGATCAATGCGTATTTCCACAGGGCTAACGGCGCGGGCGCTCGTCACCACATAGCAAGCCTATTCCGTGGTTTTCATCGCAGTATGGTCAGGGTGGCCAGCAAATAGGTCGTAATGGACTAAGTGATATTTCTGAAGTGATGGCCCATTCGGCACTAACAGGCTCGCGGCGAGTGTACACACTATTGCCGCGGAATGAACAGATGCGCTGACAGTCTGGTGGGAGCCGTGCGGTCGCATCACATGGAAAGCTAATTTTGTCGCGATACTTATGGCAGTGCAGCGCACCTGATCTGTTCTGTGCCACCTGTTTGATGTGTGGCATACGAATGACAACAAACCATTCTGTGCGTATCCCGGATCGAGCTCGGTCCGCTATACACTGCACGACTGAGGCCGTTTTTTTATCAGATCAGCGGCAGACATCTTGAATGAAAAGACCAAAAGGCATGTTGGAGACGTCAGGTCTCCAAGCGTTTCACCATAGCAGTGAATCGTACATGCCTGATGTTAAAAAGGATAAATAAAGCTAGAGAAGATTATTTTCAGAGGGGACGAGTCCTATCCAAAAGTGTTCCATGCACTACCTGCCATCAACCCCAGCCAGAACCCGTCCTTGGCACAAACTCTACTGTTTTATTTATTGCACGGTATTTACGCCAGGATCAAAGGAACATTTACTGCTTTATGCTCCGTTGAAGGCGATAAGCAGCCCGTCCAGGATCCATGTTTTCTTACCTGCCTCCTTATTCAGACTGCAACATAGCTGTCGTGGGCAACGGAGCGCCACCTATGACGGAGAAAATCCCCGGTGTGATTTACGCGTTTGGATGTTGAAAATTTGACGTTCATTAACGAATGAAAAAGTGAGAAAGAAAGAAGCTTCCGGCACTCGAAAGTAAAGAGCTTTAGCAAATGTAATTTACTAGAAATGTAGATATATATATATATATATATATATATATATATATATATATATATATATATATATAACATATACATGTTCTGTAACCAGATGACAGACAGGTAAATCATGTGACATATATGTCGCCTATCTTACATATTACTGTAGTATATTTTATGTAGTGATCTGTCTTAGTGTGTATTCTGTATTATATTACAGACTGCTACAGACTTTATATTATTACAGCCGTATTCATCAACACACTGCGGGTCTGTACAGGTCGATGAAAACAAGCGTTGATTGGGTTGCGTCCGTTTGTGACATCACGCGAAAGCTGTAAATACAACACGGCCGAACAGAACTCACCGAAAAACCACAGGAAATCATTTTGAACGTCCTCAAATGTAGACTTTATGACAACATATATTGCAGGCCGCTTTCCACGACTTGAGACCTAACTGTGGCTATCTCAGTTTAAAACACTTGCTAATGTAGAGAGTTACCTTTAATGTTTTGTGCACACTAATCTGCAGTCGGATGTAACGTTGTCCACGTTTCCTTAACCGGTCTTGTGTACCAGGAGTCGAACTGAGCCCGCAGCCAACGGGCGAGGCCAAGCAGGAGGAGGAAGGCTGGTGCAGCTGCTGAGGTGCCTGCCGGGAGTGGGCGGCCAACTGACCGCTCTCTGCATCCGCATCCCCCCCCCCACTTCCTAGCTACGGTTGCGCCACCCCTGATGACTGCTATGGAGAAGCTGGCTTCAGTACACCCGTCTTAAATGTGTTTTTATTTATTGTAGGTCAAATGTAACCGTTTAGCTTTGAAGCAAGGGCCCAAAAAGCTTCTGTATCCCTGAAGACTTGGTGCATTGTCGTGCGATCTTCGCCTTGGCCCTGATCGTCGCTTAATGACAGGCTGACGTCACTTTGCGTGGTTGGTTTTTGTATATCGGTTTCTGATTCCGTGTGAAACACGAGAGCTGACTCGTTCCACACACGTTCTTCGTTGCAAGTTAGGGAGACATGGTGCGCGCCTTGTATTCAGCAGTGATGTTCGCACGCGGTGGTGTTGAGTGCACGATGTGTCGGTGTCACGTGACAGGTCGAGTGGACGTTTTGGTGCGCGGCGCCGGGCGGCGCTCAGGCCGTCTGTGTTGGGCCCGGTATGAGGGGGGAGGCGGCGCCGTCGGTCGGCGGAATCCTCTTCCCCCGGGTTACAGGGTACCGGCCGGCCGACGGCTGGCGTCCCGCCGGCGCCGACACTGCGTGATCAGTTGCTCACAAACTCGCCCGGGATCGGCACTGGCGCGCTCTAATCGACCACGGCAAGGTTTCGTCTCCGGGCTACTGGCTTTCGGTCACCGCTTCTGCGAAAGCTCCACCGCTGCGGCCCTGGCGCCGTCCTCCGTCTATGTTCGCTGAGCGGTCCGCCTTCCCGCCCGTCAGTGTGCGATTAGCGCTATGCAAACGCCGCAACGATGGCAGCCAACGACACATCGCTTCTTTTGTGCTGGCCACTTCGCTAATGCGGCGCCGGGCGCGATCGTTTACTGTCGTCCGGCCAAATTCAGCCGCAGGCGACAAGCCACGCCGGCCGCGCGGTACCGCTGTAAGCTGTAATCCGTCGTCCCTGCTCGGCCCCCGCCGGTCCGAATGTCGCAGAGTGTCCAGCGTTGCCTGCGCCGCGGTCTGGACGCCCCGGCGGGGTGGTGTTCGGCTGAGCGCACATTCCAGCCTCGTGGCCGTGACGGGCCGCCGCCGGTCGTCGGGACGGCGCGGCACTGGCGGCCACAGGCCGACGTCAGAGGGTGTGATGGTGTCACGGGGCGGGCGCCAGCCTGCGGATGTCCGGTGCTGCCAGTTGTTTTTCACACCGCCTTCCGCCAATAAGATCAGTTTGGTCCCATGCTAAGACCGGACGTGCGTGTTTTTCTCTCCTCGATCGGAGTAAATGGACCTTCAGAAACGATGAGCCGGGAGGAAGGCCAGGAGGCGGCCGGGCAAACACGCTGTTAGCCGAGCAAGACGTCTCCTCCCACCGCCTTCCTGCCGTCCACAGCCGAGACCGCGGACTCAGACGGAGCCCTCTCGTCACAGCTGAGACCGCGGACTCAGACGGAACCCACTCGTCACAGTCGAAACCGCGGGCTCAGACGGAGCCCACTCGTCACAGCTGAGACCGCGGACGCAGGACAGAGCTCGTTCGACACACGGACACCGGGACTGTCCTTGGCGGTGCTCTCCTTGCTGGTCGCGGTTCAAGCGACGCCTCCACTCGCCCTGATGAGGCCCGGTAATGTTTCAGGTCCGGCCGTTGTCAGCGACGAGAAGCCGAATCGCTAACTGAAACTACAGAAGGAAGGAGAGGGGTCCCGATGACCTAAGACCGGGCTGTTTTCAGGCAGACGGGGACTCTGCGCTCCGGACGGGCTGCCATGCTTTGATATATTCCGCTGTAGCGAGCCAATAATGACTCAGAATTCGCCACCCCAGTTTTCTTCCTCTAGATGGCACAACACGGACGGACATGGCCACGCCTTTATGCCTTTCCAGGTGTTCCAATATTTTTATATATATATAGTGTAGTTTCTTGATCCTAGTGGTTCTTGCAATGGTTTCTCGTGCTTTAATGTTGAGAAAATCCAGTAGCTATCAATCTAGATAACTGATGGGGCTTTCTTCGTGAGAGCCTGTTTATTTCCGAAATTTGCAATTTTTTGAAACCTTTTCAACTTTTTGGTATTATTCGCCATCGTGCGAGCCAGTTTTGCCATTTACTACCCGATCTGAGTCATTCATCGCCGATTTTGATGGCAGCGCATTTTGGCTTAAAAGTTATTCGTGACCTGACCTCAGGTCAATGGTCGGAGGTCACTGAAACTTTGCTCATTGACGGCAA
Source organism: Capitulum mitella (assembly GCA_030062745.1). Taxonomy (NCBI): domain Eukaryota; kingdom Metazoa; phylum Arthropoda; class Thecostraca; order Pollicipedomorpha; family Pollicipedidae; genus Capitulum; species Capitulum mitella. The sequence goes on along the minus strand of CP099844.1, from coordinate 20,500,250 downwards.
CTGGATGTTTGGATTTCCCCACACTCAAACTGTTATAAAAAAATCGTTCAGTTTTCGAAAAAACGGCGACTTATTTTGGAGACTTGACCTTAAGACGAACGCTAATTTCGAAAAAACGGCGACTTATTTTGAAAACGGGCTTGACCTTAAGTCAATGACCCGGACATTTCCAAAAAATCCGAGACAGCAGATTGGTTGCATTTATCAAAATTTGTAACCCTTGGAAGATTTATTGTTATGTATATACAATATCATGTTTTGCGAAAAAGTTGCAGGGCGCTAAACTTTTTTGGACATAGTCCCACTTGACCTGACCTAAGTCAAACACTTAACTTGACCTGAGGTCAAAAACTGAATACAAGGTGTAAAATGATCAAGCAAAAGGTACACAAAGTGTCGTGGGGCTGCGTTTGTTCGTTCTTTTGCAATCTCGGAAAAACCTCAGGGGGGCGGTCAACTGTCCCCTCCAGTGGGGGGCGGATTATGTGTGTTTTGGGGACAGCCAAAGCTGCTTTGGCAAGTGCCTGAGATAATGATTGCGTTCTGGTGTGATAGTCTTTAAGAACTTTCTTACTGAGCTTCGAGTCATGATTTAATGTTGTGCCAGGAAACTGTTACTCAACCGTTCACAAATATAGGGGAACCTGCCCAATTTGCGCCACGTTTTCGAAAAACCGTCACTGTGACGATGATATTGCAAAAATTCTTTCATTTCTTTCTCATACATCTTCTCTGGTCTTTTGGCCGCCAGAATATCTGGTGTTTTAGAACTTTAATCTTTGCCTACTATTTTTTGTTTAATTTCTATCGAGACGTTGCAAAAGACGCAATCAGGGCAACCCTGCCATATTTGCGCCACATGATGTGCCTAATTGCGCCACCATGGAAACGATGTAGAGTCCCAGGTACTTTTACAGCGGGTAAAGGTATAATGAATCACTATCTGGTACACCACTATCTTCACAGTTTCACTTATTGTTCCTTCTGCAAATACTTCCCGACAGATGGGGAGAGATGCGTGGATCCCGGCAAGATGCTGGGCAGACCCCATGAAGGTAACCGCATAAGGGCATCCGATGGATTTGGGGTCCATATCGCCTATTGTGATCGAAAAATATTTCCCTCTTAAGCCCGAAAATAAAACAGTCCTGCATTTTCTGCAATGTAGTAGTAAGATCCAAGGGGTGTCGATTTCCGTAAATGATTGGGGGGGGGGGGGAGAGAGCCAAGGGCCCGATAACCTAACTTCTCCTCGAAATGCGGATTTCTCTTCAGTGGATTTAGCCCATTTTGTTTTGACCAAAAGAAATTTACAATTTCTTTTTGCTGCCATTTACTGCATGAAAAATCGCACTGATCCCCATGTATACAGGTATATGTATAGATAAAAGATAGGAAAATAGAGAGGTGCTTCGCTGTAGACCTTATTCTGTACTTTCTGGCTATCTCTTATCCGCTGCCGCAGTTCTTTTCGTTTACCCATTTCTTACGGTTACAGTTACTACTCATTTCCCTTCAAAAGCGGCCAGAAATATTGGGCGTGAGGAGAGTGCCAAGCCAACATTGGTTGGGCCAAATCAACATTGGATGGGCTAGGGCCCTCTCAAAAGAGTACAAATCGGCACCCTTGGTAAGGTCGCCGAAATCAAAAGGATTTTGGATATGAAAAGGGTGCACTGAGGGCATTGAGGGCCAAGATCCACATTGGGTGCGCCATCCCCCCCCAAAAAAAATGCAGACCAATTCCCCTGCCAGAAATGTTCTTACACCCACGCTACCAAGAGCATTACGATATCTTTTCGGTGGGGTTCGACCATAGCCTCACGTTGTCCTGGCCCCTGACTTTACGGCGGGCATACCGACATCCTGGTAACTTAACCGACCCAGTTCTGCGGGCTTCGCACGGCTCGCTCACCGGGATCAAAATATTATATATATATATATATATATATATATATATATATATATATATATATATATATATGGCTATGGCGCCGGGGTATATAGGTATATGAGTGTTTACCAGTGACCACGGCCGTATCTAAATGATGACCGGTGACCAATATCGCATAGGTATATATATATATATATATATATGGTCAGTGACCAGTGACCACTGCCGCGGGCTATCTGAGCGATGACCAGTGACCACGGCCGCGGGGTATCTGAGCGGTGACCAGTGACCATAGCTGCGGGGTATCTGAGCGGTGATCGGTGACCACGGCTGCGAGGTATCTGAGCGGTGACCGGTGACCACTGCCGCGGGCTATCTGAGCGATGACCAGTGACCACGGCCGTGGGGTATCTGACCGGTGACCAGTGACCACGGCCGTGGAGTGTCTGGCCGGTGACCGCCCTGTCGGCCGCGGCGCCGGCGCCTCGGGTTCTGCCGCGGGCGAGGACCAGATTCTCGGCGATGCCTCCGGGGATTCGCCGGATGTCGGCACCCATTTGGAAAGACGATAATGGCCGAGCTGCGGCTTTCAGCGCGACGCCAAAGCTCCTCAGGCCGCAGGGCATTTGCGCCCAGTGCACTCCGACACAGGCACCCGCCCTGTGGTTGGTTGTCGGCGCATTTTTGCTCAGCCCCGGACAGCTGGCTCTCACGGGGCTCTCGTTTCGGGCCTGAAACGACAGACAACAGCCGAGCTCGGACGGTTTCTTCCGGAGGCCGCATGGAGCAAGGCCAAGCGCAGTTTTGCCAGTGGAAACGACATTCATCAATCAAAGTCTTCCGGCTGCTCGGGTTTCGCATGTTAAAGACCAGAAACCAGTTGAATCAATTTGACTGTCGTTATCAGCAACACGTTTCGCAGAGAAAAGCAGTTCGTAAAATGCACTGGATGCAAAATACGAGCGTAGGTTAGTGATAGGCATGTCACAGTCGCCGCAGAAACTTAGTGATTTAGGCCTGTTAAAAACAGGCTCGAAATGAAACAGATCATAACGTGCCCAACATGAACATGAACAAATACAATGAAACACAATGCATTCAACAAATAGCCCAGCTAAATTAGGAAGCGAATTCTGTACCTGCACGTTCAGTGCTCCTTTGCGCTCTTCCCGATAGCTCGAAATGACACAGGTGGATGGGATGTGGCAGGTACACGAGACCTCATAGCAGCGCCCGTAGACTACGACGCAGTACCTCACTCGAACTTGCAGGCCCCAGCTGCCCGCCCGCAAAAGTCGCCGGAGGTCGTAACGACGGCTGGAAGGCCACTGACCGGTAGTTAACAGACCTTCATTTTGTTTCCCATACAAAACTTCACAACTGCAGTATTTATTTTTAGTGATGCAATTTTAACAATTTTAAATGAATCTAGGTGGCTGGGAGAGACTTAGAGGCCTGCAGAAACACGTGCCACTGGGCTGCGGTACTAGAAGGAAGGGACTAAGTCATGCTTGCTTGCTTTGTCCCAAACAGCTACTTGAAGAGAATTTTGTTGCCAATGAAAAACATGAACAAAAGTGCCTTTTAGGTACAAGTCATTTCTCTTATAAACTTCATCGAGGACTGTAGGTCAGATGTCTGGAAAATGTTGGCCGTGATAGTCAGCCAGAGGTCGTCAGCCAGAAATGGTCAGACCTGGGTGGTCAGCCCGAAATGGTCGGACATGGGTGGTCAACTGGCAAGGGTCCGACATGGGCAGTCAGCCAGAAATAGTCGGACACGGGCGGTCAGCCGGAGACCTTACCAACGCCGCATCTGGCCCCACAAAAAACGTACGAAGAAACACATTATCAGCTCTGTTCTGACTCTCAGTTCCGTCCTACCCTCTCGGCAAACAATCGGTGCTTCATTTTAGAACCTAGTGATCCCTCAGAACTCCCAAAATTTATAGCTAACACTATTAAAACTGTTGAACGAGTTGTTCAACGGCATTCTATCACTAAATCTCTAAAAGCACATTTCCGCTGCAGCTCAAGTGGATTTCCTTCAAATCAATTAACAAAGACGGCTTTAGTGAGTCAGTGATCGCATCCTCTCCGCAACCAACAGTAAAACTGCCGGAATATAAATACATAAAAAAATTGTTTTGGACTTTGGGAAGTATTTTGACGTCATTTGTTGTTCAAAAACGCTCACACATCTTGCGCCCCGTTATGTTGAAACGTCCTGGTTCTTCTCCTACTTGCGTTACCATGCGGCCTACGGCTCGTTCCATTGACGCTTCTAGAAGGGATCACAAGTTGTGCAAACTGCCTGATGGCATGGATGTGCTTGTGTGTGTCAGGTGTCGACGTTAGGCCGATTGATTCGCTTTCCGCAAACGTGTATAGCACTCTATTCCGAGCTAACTCACCATCTCCGCTAGAACGGCAGGGTCACTCAATACGCAGACACATTCAGGTGCTCGTAATCGATAAAAAACAGATACTTGCAGCCAGCTCGGCAGTCAGAAACCATGCTTTCGTTTTTGCATGTTTGGTTCCACGCTGACCCTATCAAAGTAAAACGTCAGGAAGACTCAACCAGCAGTGCAGGAGCGTTTCAAAATTGGTATGGCCAGAGCCATTTAGCCAACTTTATTCAATACAACACCATAGGGCACATGCCAATATATCCCAAAGTTGGTATGACCCCCACAAAGCTGCTAAGGCCGTTGTCTTCACTGCCCTACGGGTTCGTAGGGCACATGGACACATGGACTCAACCAAGCACTTTCGAAACTGCTAAATTGGCGCAGGCCTCCAACGTTCAACATTAGGTCCCTTGACGCAAAGCTTAATCCAAAACCATAAATGAAGAACTTTTCTCGAGCACCCAAATCTAGGCACTCTAGGCCGTTCTGCTTCTGCTTGGTCGTCGATCCCTCCCACCTGTGGAGACATTTTTCTTCAGCCCACTGTGAAAACGCTCGAAGCTGCTCTATCCCACTGGCGGATCCAGGGGGCCATCTCGGCCATGCCCCATCAACCGCGATTACGGGGGAGGGCCAAATACGCATTTGCCCCCTCCTCAAACACATGGCTGTTACCACACAACCAGAATCTGAAGTCCCGGAACAGAGCTAAAAAATAACGACCAACGGGCTGAAAGCTGTGGCCGCGGATTGGAACAACAGTTTTTATTTGCATGAAGAGAAATCATTTTATGTGGAACCAATCTGGCATTCAGCCCAAATCGGCGCAAATGTTTGGAAAAGTGGCGCAGCGCAAATTGTTGAAGTGTATCAGTTGATTACCACCCAATTTTGGGGACCAGCTAATCAAATTCAGATATTGGTCCGAAAAATATGATTTAACTAATGGATTCCGCCTGATGATATTTGCCAAGTGTGAAAGCTGCAACGGACATGTAGTCTATTGATATATGTATATATACATATATATATATATATATATATATATACATGCATGTGGCCTATGCATACTTCGTATAGTTCCAACAATAATAGCCAGGATTGTTGACTTGCATTCTTTTGGGAGGGCCCTTGCCCACCCAATCTTGATTTGGGTCCCCCAATGTTGGTTTGGGCCCCGCAATATTTTTTGTCGGTCTTAAAGGAAAATGAGTAATAATAACTAAAAGCACGGCCGTAATAAATAAGAGATCGGCGGAAAGTAAAGCATAAAGTTTAAAGCGATGTATCTATCTACCTTTCTATCGTCTATCTATATAAAGACCTATATACACGAGGATAAATACAATTATTATTTGATAAATAGTGTAAAAAAACTAATAAATTCCCGTTGATTAAAATAAAGTGGGCTAAATCCGCCGAGAAACCCATGTTTGGGGAGGTTAGCTTTCCAGGCCCTCGGCTCGGGTCCCAATCATTTACAGAAATCGACACCCCTGGTATTGCAAGGCCCTATATATAGGGCCTTGGATGTAGCTATACAAAGTAACGATGCGTTTCTGGTTCATGTTAGTTTCTTTTTGGTATACGATATCGCGGACGCGGGGACTCCTGTTAATAGGTGCACATATGTGTTCATCTCTTATTCGAGCTGCCAAGTAATGGAAGACTGTCGATGCTTTTGGAACCAAGGTAATGGTTATCAATTAATTAGGTAGGTAGGTAGCAGTGGTGTCAAAACCAGGTCTCGGTGGTATCGTAGTGTGTTGTGTTGCCTCACCTAAAGTCCGCATTTTTCATTTTTAATCATCGCCCTAAAAAACTCGGTCTGGATTTGGCCTTGCCGTGGGATGGCTGGTCCTTGGTCCGGGAAATTTTTCAAGGTGGACTCCTTAGAAGGTTCACCTAGGTACCTACCTACACACATATCGGCCAGATTGCAAAGCATGGCACAAACCAAAACCTATGTATGGTCAGGATGCTCGAGGCGGTTACAGTCCTCCCCCAGTGGGACAAGAAGCTTGACTGACCCACGTGGGGCACAGCCCTAAACTGACGCCCGATTTTTTATTTGCGGATTTAGGCCATTTAGTTTCAACCTTGTGCACATTTCCACCTTGGTTTCCAACAACAATGAAATATGTAACCAACACCCTCCGCCCCCCTCCTGGCCTGTGACATGTTTTTTTCATTACCAAAGTGGTAGGCCTTCTCCATAAGCCCTCACTCTGCTCCAAGATCTTAGGGAATGCACCAATATGTTGACTGCCCCGATGCAATCTTATGTACAATAATGGGTACCAATACGTTTCCGTAAAGTAGACAGTAAGATATTTGCCTAGGTTGGGGAGGATGGATTAGGCATGATTTTGGCAAAAGAATGGTTTGGATGCAGAGCCTTTGGCATTTCATCATCATTGTAGGTTGGTTTTCAGCCATATCCCACCGATGCATGTGCGACTGATGATGGTACTATTAACCCGTCCCGGACTGGGGGGGGGCAGTTGACTGCCCCCTGAGGTTTTTCTGAGATTGCGTGAGAACGAACAAACACAGAGTCACGAAACTTTGTGTACCTTTTGCTCCATCAATTTTACATCTCGTGTCAAAATTTTGACCTCAGGTCACGTCAGGTGTCTGACCTAGGTCAGGTCAAACAGACCTATGTTCAAAAAAGTTTAGCGCCCTCTAATTTTTTCGCAAAACAAGAACAAAACAAGACCTGGGTTCGAGACCCAGAACAGGCACCTATATTGGGCCCGAGACCGAAAGGGTGAGCCAGGCAGGGGCCGGCCGTACCATGGAATTGCACGACACGGCAAAAATCCCCCAGTGCCATCTAGTTAGGCACCTGGTTCAAAATCACCCCATATTTGGTACATATATATATATATATATATATATATGTATATATGTAAACACACATAACTCCTGACCGTCGCACGCATCGTATGGTTTTCAAGCAAAAGGGAAGTTACACTGCATCTTTACCAGACCTGGTACCGATAAAAATACCAATCCGATGAGTTTTAACCGAAATCTGTACTTTCTAGTGTTATGTTCCATCGCAGCCTCGTTACCCATGTGTGATATGTTAGCAGAGTGGTACGGTGCTTGGTTCTCATGCGAGTGAGACGGTTTCGAGTACCGGCTGGAGCTGTGATATTTCTTTGCTGGCATGCGTTTTTTCTTCCCACTCATGTCCCGCTCCCTCCTTGGCTGGCTGATCCCTTACCACGTGACCCTAAGCTGACCTCAGTAGCGGATCGGCGAGCGATGGGCAGTCGGCCTCCCGACTCGCTCCCGTGCGCACTGGCTCAGGGCTACTCTCTGAGGCGTACTCCTTGTTCTCCCCGTTCTTCCCGTGCGCGCTGGCTTAGAGTTACCCTCTGAGACGCACTCCTTTTCCTTCCTTGACATTTCCTCGCACACTCCTTTCTCATTTTGTCTTCTTGCTAGTGGCGGCATGTAAGCCACACATCTGTGATGTATGGGGCGGGTTGCTCCGTTGATAGTAGCTGTATTGCTGTTGGTCTTGCCGATTAAGGATAATTAATAGAAGGCTTGTTTCTGGGATCCAAAAGGTGTTTGCGGTTTCCTTTTTGATAAGGGCCTGAAGCGGACGGCAGCGGACGAGCGTAGCACTAGTTTGCTAGATTGGCTTCTGGAGTAACCTTTGCTATAACCCCCAACCAAAATGACGTGACGGAGCCCGTGGCAACAGGTAACATTTTGTCGTTATTTTCCCCCCAAAATGACCAAAAGAAATGAAAAGTAGTTTCTCAAAGTTTCACTGTTCGTTGGAAAGTGTCATCCAAATACGGATAATTTTACATCACTGGCGGGTCCAGTTCGGAGGAGGCCATGGGGGCCATGGCCAACCAAAGGCTTGGAACTGGTGGCCAACATATTTTCTGCCCTCCCCCCCAACGCGAGAAACGTATCGTCAATTATCGCTACAGTTGCTACAAATTTCCGAATATCCCAAGCCCCAGAGATGTGACACCGCCATACGCCGCCAGACAGAAACCAGTCTGGTTAGCAATGATGCAAGACCTAGCCCACACGCTACAATTTGGCATTCTCAGTTCAAAACTAACGCAGAGATGAAACAGCTCCTTTAATGTGTAGTTAATTCAGTTCCGATGATTTGACTGAATGCAGGTTCTTGATGCCAAATTTAACTAAGATAACGGGCAACCACTTGGGCAATGGAGCTCTGTTTAGTTCTTCTTTTTCAGAAAAACCCTTTTGGTAGCGAGACTGAATACGTTCCATAGCGTTTGAAAACGACCATGACCCTTAACCCACGGCTACGGTCCTGAATCCACGGCCAGCTTCTTCTACGCTCCCACTCCCGGTCCGCCGACCTACCATTTCCAGCAAAGTTCGGTTTGGCCCCCCGCAAACCGAGCCACTAAATTCGCCCCTGCTCTAGGCGCAGTCTGTGGAAATCGTTCAATGACAAACGCCACTCGACTTCAAATAAGCATCAGCTGCTCGTCAAAAGTCGTCTTCGGACGCCGAAGAAGAAAATGGTACCACGTAATGGAGCTGCTTTACAAACCGCGAGTTTTTCCGGAGCCGACTTCCAGTTGACGACCACGTTCTGTCGCAGTGCGGACGCGCATTGTCGCAGCTTCGAGGCGAACGGGCACGCGCAGAAACAGGAACAATCGCTTCGTTTTCAGAGCGGCAAAACACCCGAACTGCCTATTACAGACAACAGACGCCGCCCTCCTGCGCATTTTGCCTGCAAGGTGAAGAAATTCCTTGAGTATAAGCCTGCCGCCATTGCTCGCCTAGATTGAATTTGCTATATAATCTAAGTCATTGAATGCTCTCTTTATGCCGAATATCGCCTTGCATAGGTTTTACTTTTTAATTTTTGAAGCATTAATTTTATCACATGCAGGCATGTGTCTTGGCATAACTGTCCTCTTTTATGTACTGAGATCAGTTTGAAAACCCGCTGGTTTATTACGAACTCTCACAAAATTCATTCCGTACGCAACGCAAACATCAGAATTCTGCATTCCCTTCCTTCCAAAAGACGGCTCATTGGCCACCTTTTCTTGAGCCTGAACCTGAGTTGTCATTTTCTTACTGCCTGGTCTCCGTCTCTCCGTACTATTTTAGTCCGTTGCCCGTAAGTCCCGCTCGAAAGCTGGGAAACTGTATAAAGCTGACGACATCGCCAAAGCCAGACGGAAACTCGCGGTTGATGAAACCGGCATCCTCGGAAAAATCAGCGCTGCTGGCAGGCTTCGTTCTTGCGTCACCGGAAACGGCGACGTTTTCAGGTGCTGTTTCAGTTTTCAGCCACGTGCCGCCCCATTTTTTCGAGTGGGGTAACATATAATGTGCGCTACCTAAACGTTTCCTAGAGTACAGCGTATGTGCCACCCCGCTCGCAAAAATGTGACTGAATACCGAAACACGTGGCTGAATACCGAAACAAGACCCGAAAAGGCCGCCATTTCCGGTGACGCAAGAACGAAGCCTGCCAGCAGTGCTGATTTTCCCGAGGATGTCGGTTTCATCAGCCGCGAGTTTCCGTCTGGCTTTGGGTCGACGTCGTCAGCTTTATACAGTTTCCCAGCTTTCGAGCGGGACTTACTGGCAACGGACTAAAACAATACGAAGAGATGGAGACCAGGCAGTACGATGATCACAGCGCAGATTCAGGCTCATGAAAAGGTGGCTAATCAACCGGCTTTTGGAATGAAGGGATAGCGCAATGCAGAATTTCGATGTTTGCGTTGTGTACGAAATTAATTTTGTGAGAGTTTGTAATAAACCAACGGGTTTTCAAATTGATCTCAGCACATAAAAGAGGACAGGTATGCCAAGACAGACATGCCTGTATGTAAATTAAATAAACCTAATGCTTCAGATATTAAAAAGCAAAACCCATGCAAAGCGATATTCGACATAAAGAGCACTGAATGACTCAGGTTTTAATACAAGTTCAGTCTAGGCGGATATTAGCGGCAGGCTTAAACTCAAGAAATTTCTTCACCTTGCAGGCAAAATGCACAGGAGGGAGGCATCCATGGTCTGCGGCAGGCAGTTCGAGTTGTCGCTTTCCCGCTCTCTCTCTCTATCTCTCTCTCTCTCTCCTCTCTCTCTCTCTCTCTCTCTCTCTCTCTCTCTCTCTCTCTCTCTCTCTCTCTCTCTCTCTCTCTCTCTTTCTCTCTCTGTTTGTTTGTTTCTTGTGTGTTTTGCGCTATATATACGTGATGTATATTTAAGTGTTTTGCTGTCATATACATATACATGTATATTTATATATATGTATTAAAACATGTTTTGCTTAAGACAGCTGAGTATTCCGTTTTGACCGGTTTCTTGGGAACATTGTTCGGATTTCTGGATGACCTTTTTTCATGATCATGTGAAGAGTAAATCAGTCGGCCTATGAGACATACCATAATCCATCGTCAGAATCAGAATGCAAAAAGTACGAGGAAGCATGCACTGGAAAAAAATATCACGCGGTACGCACGTGATTAGTTAATAGTAACTTTCATCATGAAGAATGAACAGCAAATGTAGCGAAGCAAAAAGTTTTAAAACGGCCACAGAATTTTGCTTTCGATTTAGATCTGGGTTTTGGTGCTTAACGAACATGACCTCAAAAATCATCAACCCTTCTGGTTTCTGTGCAGTGTTTTCAACAGAAGTGCTGTCCACGAGTTCCTGTCGCCGAAGTCTTGACTGATAAACTGTTTCGATGCGAAATTTTGATGCTCCTTCCCAAAGATGCATAGTGGTATGATGCAATGTGGTTGCTGTTGCTATACCAATATGTGCCCCATCGTTACGCAACCTGCAATCTTCGTTTTGATTGCAGCTTTGTGGACAACAGGCTTTCTTTTCTAGATGTTCATGTTGATGCTAGTTCAAGCTCATTCATAGCCTCTGTACATCGTAAGCCAACTGATGGAGGTATCTACATCAATGCACAGAGTAAATGCCCAGACAGATACCGATAAAGTGTCCTAAGATCGTTTCTTAGAAAAGCCTTTAAGACCTGCTCAACTTGGCAACTTTTATCTGAAGAACTGACTAGTGTAAAACAGAAACTGGCCAATGATGACAATTCAAATCAAGTTATTGAAAATGAAATACCTGACTTAATGACATGGGAAACAACACAGAAATGGCCGCATACGTAACCAAAGTGACAAAAAAAGTCACTATAAAAACCAAATGACTTCTGGGTGAAGAACATATGAGCGTGCTTTCAAGGATATCATTCATAGTTACTTAAATGTGTAGCACAAGATAGGAAATATCGTCCGATTATTTATGACAGTAATACAAAAGTAACTTGGTAAAACTTAACTAACTTAACTTAACTTAACTTAACAGAACTTAACTTAGTAACTTAGTCATGAAAAGTAACCTATCTGGCTAAGCGCAAAAAATTGAAAAGCACCAATATAACTTGCAGGTTCCAGTGTCGAAACGAGGGCTGCAGGCTTCGTAACCATGGAACTTATATTGGTGTAACAACAACCTTATCGCACGGTATCACTATGCATCTTCGGCAAGGGGCACCAAAATTTCACATCGAAACAGCTCATCAGTCTGACCTCGACGCCAGAATCTCGTCGACAGCACTTCTGTTAAATGTACAGAAACCAGAAGACTGATGATTTTTAAGGCCATGTTCGTTAGAGACCAGGGCCAAGAACTAAATCAACACCAAAATTTTGTTACCGTTTTAACACTTTTTGTTCAGCTGCATTTTCTGTTCATCCTTCATACCGAAAGTTACAACTCTACATATCACATGTGTGATATGTAGAGTTGATATATGATATTAATATATGATTATATATGATATTAATATAATAATAATATATATGATATTAATATATGATTCGTGTGATATTTTTCCCACTGCATGCTTGCTTGTACTTGTGGCATTCTGACAATGACGATGGATTGTGACATCCGGAGCGTTTAACACTAATACATGTCTATAAACCGACTGATTTACTCCTTACCTGATCATGTAAAAAAGGTCATCCGGAAACTCGAACAAAGTTAAAAAAAAACTGTTGAAAACGGAACACTCCTTGGTCTTACACAAAATATGTCTTAATGAAAAGGTATTCCCGAAGTACACACAAACACACACACAAACACATACACACACACGCACACGCACACGCGACGCCCATGATGTTCCTGATATATGAACATCATGGTCATTTCTCGGAACGGAAAGCGTGACGCCGAACTTACCTGGTCCAAGTGGAGCGCGCTGTAAACACGTGGAGCATAGGCGTAAGAACTGGAGGGCATGATACCTACTCTTTTGGAAGCTTAACGGTGGCCCTATGGCAGAACTCCTTTGCCAACCCCCTCCTTCACATACACTCTTTTTTTGGATGCTCTGTACGCCCCCTGACATGAAGCCCTCGCGTCAGTGGCCGATAAGGTTATGATCGGTCTCCTTGGCGACGGGAATAGGATGATCTGGCCCACAGTGATAGCTCATCGGTGGCAGCGCCCTAGAGCAACTGGCCAGGTTCTTGGAGCTATAATTATGCTGCATCCTTGTGAGCTGAAAAAAACAGGCCTAACATTAATTAGGCCTAACATTGACCTGACCTAACATTAAGCCGTTTTCCTTGTTTTTTTTCGTGTTCCGTCGAGGATCAATAACAATGCAAACAAAACGGCAAGGAGTGCCTTTGGGTTAAACCTCCTTGGGTTTCACAACCGTGATCAATACGGTGTTATATAAGGCGGCCATATGACCTGGTCTGACGCTGGATCATGGCCTAATTTGAAGCACGCTTGGGTTTCGTCGTTTCATACCTAGATCTGCCACTGACTCGTGAAATAAACCAAAGAAATAAAGCCAGACATCCGGATATGAACTCATCTTCTACCACGGTGGTCTTGCATGACTTCAGATGACGAAAGGTGATTTCACGATATGGAAACGCCATGGTGCAATTCTGGATTGCAAAGTCGACTTCATTGCCGTTTTGTCTCAGAGATCATCAAAACGGGGATTTAGACTCCGTTTTGCTAGTTTGCACCGAATGTGACCTGACCTGACCTGACTCAGTGCTGATCCTTCATGTGGGTCAAAACTATTTGACGTGTTTCGTGCCTTTCTTGGCCCAGAAATGCATTTCAGGCACCAGGAATACACTCTAGTTTCTACCGCGGTGACCTCACAGGTAACTCAAGGTCATTTTACAGCCTGGAAGCGTCTTGATGCTATTTTGAACTGAAAAATGAACCTCAGTGACTATTGTTGCCCCCGGATTCATAAAAACGAGATTTTAGACTACTTTTCGCTAGTTCACCCCAAATGTGACCTGGCCTGAACTCTTCTTGTGGATCAGCACCATTTGTCGAATCAAGGAAGCCAACATTTAGTAACCTGCATTTCAGGCACCAACAAGATGAAGAAACGGCTCAAAACCGTTAGAAATAGAGAGGAGATTGAGCTAACTGCAGGTTATTGACAATGACCTTGACAAAAAACTCTATATACCAACGCTCAGGAATGTCCTCGACTACTATTCCTGAAAGTTATAGGTCGATCGATCGATGGCACGGCGTGGCTTGCAGAAGACTTAAAAGAGATAGGAGGTTGGCCTCTTACGTGACCTAGACCAGTGATTTGAGCCACCGGAAGTTGAAAGTTCTAAGGGGCATACGCGAAGAAATTGCGCAAAACATGTACAAAATGCTAAAAACTTCAGCACGCTACGCCCGCTGGTTTTTTGCTATCACCAAAAGTCCCGGGGGGTCGAAGCGCCTGTTCCCCCTCCCAGCTGGGCGCGGGTTAAAAATGTGTCAAAACTGCGTCCCAATCAAGCGTTTTTTGTGGATATAGCATGTAGGACTGGCCATACATATATGAATGGCAGCATCTTGCAATGCAACCTTGTTTCGTTAGATATCATATCAGCTTACTTTTACATTGGCAGTTTCATTACATCGTTAACCCGCGCACGACCGTCGGTCCGTCCCGAACATCGGCGACTGGGGGGGGGGGGCAGTTGACTGCCCCCCTCTAACTCGCGAACGGTTGGTCGCACGATAAAAATAAGCATACCGTTCGAAAGCCTGTGACGAGAAGAGCTCGAAACTGGTCTCATTTTTAGTTTTAGATAATATGTAAGCCAATTTACGCTCTATATATGTTTTCTCATAGCCGACTGCATGAGACCGAGAAATGGCCTGAATCTCAAGGGCTGTGACTAATAACGCATAGGTAAAGGCACCAGCGCACAAGTAAATGTCCGCGGATGTCGATACACGTCTAATTTCGTCAGATTTGTTCAATATATACGCCGAAACGTTGAGTTAAAGACACCGTAATTCTCCCGGTCGGCCGTCAGTGTGCGCCGCTGCCGTATGCGGTACCAAATTGACGGGAACTAATTTTGGCGTTCCTTTATTTTCGCGAAAAAGGACAATCTATGTCAATTTTATTGATCTTTGTGGTTCTTGTGATGGTTTCTTATGCTTAAATTTTGGGAAAATTGATTAGTTGCCAATCTACAAAGTTGGCGGAGCTTTGTTCGCGAGAGCCTATTTATTTCCAACATATGCTACTTTTTCAAACTTTTTGAGGTTCCTGGTATTAATTACGTCTGTGCAAGTTAGTTCTGCCATTTTCTACGCATTCTGAGTAGTTCATCGTCGATTTTGACAGTGGTACATTTTGGCTCACTACAGTTATTCGTGACCTGATCTCAGGTCAATGGCTGGAGATCACTGATACTTTGCCCAATGACGGTAGCTAGATGTCTGCTTCATTGCACACTAAAAATGTTATGGAATATTCCGTCAATTTCCGAAAAAACGGCGATATGTCTGAAAAATGGGCTTGACCTTAGGTCAATGACCCGGCAAATTCCGAAAAATCTGAGATAGCAGATTTGTTGCATCTATCACGGTCACTACTCCCTGAAAGTATTATTGAGATATCTTGTTTTGCGGAAAAGTTAGAGGGCGCTAAACTTTTTTCGATATAGGTCTGTTTGACCTGACTTAGTTCAGGCACCTGACCTGACCTGAGGTCAAAATTTTGACACGAGACGCAAAATTGATGGAGCAAAAGGTACACAAAGTTTCGTGGCTCTGTGTTTGTTTGTTCTCTCGCAACGCCAGAAAAACCTCAGGGGGGGCAGTCAACTGCCCCCCCCAGTCGGGGACGGGTTAATGTACGAAACATATGGGGAGACAATAGTCGATTTATTGGGAAAAGGAGATGGCCATCACATAAATTCCAGTACATATGCCGGACTGGAGTTCAGGCTCGAAGTGAGAAGTAACACGGGTCACCGTGATCCAACAGTTTTATTTACTATGCAACAGCACACAACACGCGCACATCTTCGTCTTCCCAGCAGCTCAATCATGCAAAACGCAGAAGGAACTGAACACCTAGCTGCAAATGTGATCATTATGGTTGCCGGCAGATGCTGCCCAGTAGAAGAGGTGACAAGCAGCTCAATCATGCAAAACGCAGAAGGAACTGGACACCTAGCTGCAAATGTGATCATTATGGTTGC
Source organism: Capitulum mitella (assembly GCA_030062745.1). Lineage (NCBI taxonomy): Eukaryota > Metazoa > Arthropoda > Thecostraca > Pollicipedomorpha > Pollicipedidae > Capitulum > Capitulum mitella. The sequence goes on along the minus strand of CP099844.1, from coordinate 20,484,382 downwards.
CGGCAGATGCTGCCCAGTAGAAGAGGCGACACGCAGACGACAGGCGGCATCCTCAGTCGACGCTCTTCAGAGCCGGAGCCCCTGCCCTTGGCCGGTCCCAGCTCTGTTTCGTCTGCCCGCTGCGCGCGCCACCCGCCGCCAGACAAGTTAATCGCCTCAGACCGACTTCCGAGTATGATGACTGAACGTTCGACGCCGCTCGACTCAGCGATAATGCAATATCGGTAATAGCAGCGGAGATTGATTGAGAAACTTAGTCACCAGCTGTCTAAAATGTCTAGATCATGGAATCCCGGTCCCGTGTTAAAAGAACTTCTGAAGGTCAGCGCAGCATGTCGTCATATGCTTACTCCATGGCATTCACATAACGGGATCAATAGTTCTTTGGTGCTGGAGATGAATGTCATGAGCTGCGGACCGTTTGATCGACATCCCGAGATAAAGCAAATGTTGCATCTATGCCGATTTTGCAGAATCAGGTTCGTTTGGCCCCAAAAAATGTCGCTAATCGCGTTTTCAGTACCCCTTTTTTACGTACCTAGAAGCATGGAAAAACGTAAACAGCAGACACTGTGACCTGACACCATTCATTGAAGATGACTCATTGCCGGTCTTCTGCTTCCGTTGATTGGCCTATATCCCCTTGCATCACCCAACAACAGAGGACAACAGGGAACAGCAGAGGACAACAGGACACTAATGATCTTCACACGACAGAGGACAACAAAGGACAGCAGAGGACAACTTAGAACAACAGGGGACAGCAGGACACTGACGATCGCCACACAACAGAGGGCAACAGAGGACAACTGGACACTGATGACTGCCGCATAGCAGAGGACAACAGAGGACAACTGGACACTGTGATTATCGCATAGCAGAGGACAACAGAGGATCGTTGGACAACTGGACACTGATGATCGTTACACAGCAGAGGACAACAGAGTATAACAGAGGACAACAGCACACTTATCAAAACAACCGAACGCTGATGATCGTTACACAGCAGAGCTATAACAGAGTATAACAGAGGATAACAGCACAATTATCAAAACGCCGCAGATTGGAATTCATGGGAAATCGCTCTGAAAGTTGGCGGATGAAGGAAATGAGAGATAAGTGGCATGAGATATGTTTGTGTGTTTTGCATGCCTTTTGCTTGCTTTGAACGTTTTGTTATGGTTGATAATGTTTTTAATATATATCGTATATCGGACGTCGATTTCTACGTCTGCAAGCTGTAACTTGACTATTTTAGTTTAACAAACACACTAAAGGTGAAACATGAGACACTACACGAACCGAAAAGCAACATGTGTCACTCATGTCGGCCAGGACGTCTTTCGCCTACCTGCTGTTGTCACGATGTTTCTAACAAGAAGTTCCGGCGAAAATGCGTCAGTCTCTCAAAAAAAAAACAAACAAACACGACGGATCCAATCGACCTGAAGACCTAAGACGGGAATTATAATGGACCAGGATCCATGCTAACCATACACGTGCTGTGCGCAACCTCGAGCACGCTTATCTGTTCTGTGCGCATCAGCATTGCTGTTGACAGTTTGGCTTCACGTTCAGCCCTTTTTTGCTGAGATATAGAGTTATGTGATAAACGTTACATCGCGACGAGCAAAACACCCCAGCCATCCCGTTCGGTAGCACCGATAGCAATGGCCTGACACGAAGTGACTTATCTATGATATGATAAGTGAAAGATTCGGCAGTTGTGAACAAATCCAAGTTTTTTCTTCCGCGTTCTAAGCAGCACCTTGCTCCAAAGGAGTTAGGATCCTTTAACGGAGCATCTTACTGAAGCACCATATTCGTCTACTACCAAAAAAAGGATTTCAGTAAATGAGTCTATTCGCACATGCTAATAAAAATCGCGAACTATGCAAAGTTAATGTAAAAATATTCGACATACCGTTTTTTATTGAGGGCAGAAGCCCATTTCTTGTCAGTTCTTCCAATTTGTTTTCGTATGGGCTGTGTTGGAATCTCATCGTAGTACTGTAAGGGCATGCTTTTGTTGAGAATCGTGGAGTCGCATGGTATTTTGGAAAAAGGAAGTGCAAATTTTTCACGAGAGCTGATTGGGAAAGTCGTATCTAGTCGTATCGTATCTATTTCAATCGCATCTAGAAGAGCCGTGAGGCAGACAGTAGGCCGTTTGCGTCTTATTCATGTGCGTAGGAGAATTCTTGGAGCTGATAGGGCCAGATCCATTTTGAGGCCATTTCTTTCCACGGAGCAATGTGGCGACGTTATTCCACGGTAAATGTGCGACTGTGGGGCGTAAGGGGGCAGCGCGTGGCGGACCAATTTACGGGGCTTTCATGCGTTCTGTATCAGTAGCGCTAAGCGCAACTGCAGCGCAGCCGGACAGCATGGCAGGGAGCACAACAGCGCAATCATCGTTATCTCCTCCGTGCCGTAGGCTTCCTACAGTAATAGCAAAATCACTGTAACCACGCCACTCCATTGTAATATTGCAATATTCTTGCTTCCGGCGCATGTTTTCGCCCTCCACCAGTGGCGCTTCTCACCCGCCTGGTCTTTCGGAGCTGGTACACAGGCGCCGAACATCCAGGGGGAGGGGAACAAGAGAGGAGGGGGACCGGGGCGGGGGAGATCGGCGCGTGACCGCCGTCTCCGCCAGCCGCCTGACTGGGCCTGGACGGCGTTGATTGCCTTAATTTTCCCGACGTCCGTTCTCCTCCCATGTACCGTATGTCATCGCCGACAATGGCGAACGGTAACCGTCAGGGTCTCGGGCGTGGTGTGCCTTGGTCGGCGCAGTCGACGTCGGCGTACGCCGTCTTCTGTGGCGTGGTATACCTTGCTGGAGAACGCTCCAGGGAAATTATTTACTTTTTCCCACATGAGTGGCAACAAACAGACGTCAGTAGGTCTTTGATGGTCCGTAATCTACAACTCGTCACTGAACTACACACTCGCTGCACCTAACTGGCATTATGTTTGAACTGAAATCGAGATAAACAAATTTCCCTACTAATTTGGACTTTCAGCTTGCAATCACTGCAACATTTTACTCCCGCTGCCAAATCGTCCGATGAGAGGCTGCCGATCAAAGTTAGCGGGGTGTTGCGGCAATCGAAGCAATCAATTACGTAAGCAAACAAAGGTCGGGCTCTCGCCGACCTTGTGACGGCGTCCGCAGGCCACGCCCGCCCACTCCGTCTCTAGAACTACAAAAGAGGGCACTTCAGAACTTTGAGCGTAAATTGCGCCGAGGAGATAAGTACATTTTTAATGTCTTTAGTGCTTTAGAGCTAAACGACCAGAACCATATTAATCTCGTCGTGCCCGACTTTTATCTCGGGACGCTTTCCCGAATGTAATACTGGATTTATTATATCCATAAGGAAGGCAAAAAATTGACTGAGATGCGATGCTTTTTGTGGCTTCGTTAGCGCTCTGAATGACGGGCCAGTGAATATGACCATGAGTACTCGGTTAGTCGGATATTAACTAAAGGACGGAGAACACAGTGTCCAGAGCAACCGTCTCACAGCAACCGTAAATTCGAAGGACATACATGAAAGCACGAAAGAAACATAGCCTTCTCTGACGTGAAGCGCGGCTGGAGCATGGTTCTGGATGGCCTGGAGCGAATACATTGTCAATGAAAATGAAACAGTACTGCACTTTGGCGTCAAAGGAACGCTTAGCAAAATAGAACAAAGGGACTTGAAACTGTAACTGAAACGTGACGCCGATAGGATCATGCAATCCATAATCCACGATCCTCCTCCGGTGTGGAACAGAACAAAGCATCCAACGTAAAGGTGGACCTTGCACTTCTGGCATCCTGTCTTGGGATGGCTTTTGCACCCCGACTTTTTGGCGCAGGTCCCTTGCTTGATGAGGGAGACCACGAGGTGTTCGGTCCCGTCGAAGCGGATGTCCTTTTGGACCCGGACAATGGCCGATGGGGAGCTGGGGCGTCTGGAGGGCGGCTTGGCGCCCTCTGGCAAGAAGCACTGGGAGACAGTTTGGATAAAGTCCATCTGGGTCTCTCCGTGGTGGTGGCGGCGGTGGATCAGCCAGGCGTTCTGCGTGGCAGCCCCGAGTATCCAGATGTAGATGATCCACCAACCTTCCTCTGCCGGATTTCGATCCGGTAGCACCCGATGATCTGGTCCATGCGTCCATGCGTCTTTGATGAGACTCGGTTGAGACATACTGACGTGCCTCTTCTCCTTCCGAGATCATCTCTAGACTTCGTTCATTGGCTTCGAGCTGTACACCGTTGACGCTACGGTGACGGCGGAGTTATCCTTCCAGTAGGCGATGTTGATCCCGACGTTGGTCTCCACCGCGACGGAGAGCTCCCTCCCCCCCGTCTCTGGGGACCTTCTTCATCACCGCCACCGATTTGAGAGGACATCCCCGGAGCCGGCTCTGGCGGATGGTCCCGGGCCCCGGTGGAGCCAATGCCACCCTCCTTCAGCACCTTCATCAGGTGAAGTGAGCGAAGAGGTTGCCCGTGAAGGCGTGGAGCGAATCCTGACGCATCTCCTTCCACGGACTGAATCCGGCTGAATCCGGCTGTCAGAAAGAATTCGATTAATTTATGAGTTTATGAGTTCTCCACTTACCCCCGATTTACCCCATTCCCACTCATTAAGGTATAATGTAAATTGTACAATATACCCCGCTTTATCGATAACTTCGCCGGTAGTCGGTAAATAGGGTTAAATTTTACCCTTTACTGATCAAACGAAATCCTTCTTCGATTTCCAGCCGTAATTCGACCCCTTTTGATGCAATTGCAGTGATAATGCACGGCCTCGTTCCGCGCGTTCTGCAGCTGAGAAGTGACTTATCGTCGGCCTCTTCCTCTGTCGGTGACTCCAGGTCTAGTGTTCATGACAAAAGTCGCAGCAGCGACCTCCTGGCAGCCAAAACCAACATCTGCGGACAACAGCCAATCAGAGCTTGGTGCTGCAAACCCGCGCGAGCACGAATACGTGGCTCCAGCAGAAACCTTAAAATACAGCTAAATTTCAATTTATTTTCGGCAAGGTGAAAGCTGCTAAAAGTAAGCCATGCTGCATCACTTTGAAAAGCCCTTACAAAGGTCATTGGGGAAAAACACAGCTCCCGTTGTATTATAGCAATTTCGTGCATTTCGAAACACCCCAGGAGACATGAGCGCCGCCAAGGGGGACGAGGGACGCGGCCCCCTATTCTCAGAGGGGGATCGTCCCCCTATCAGGATCGAAAATCTCACAGTATTTCAATAACCTGCATCCAGGACTGCACTCTGTGAAAATTTTGGCCACTCTTATTAATAACGAGATAATACACGTATTGGACTAAAATTACTATATCTGAGGAATATTTGCAGTCCTCATGACAGTACGGAAAAAATGGGAGGAATTTAGTTGCGCACGATTCAATATGGAAGTTTTAGTTTGTGCTAAATATCGGCGCACAAGCAACATTTCTTGCATTCAGGAAGCGCGTGGACCCAAACAGGAGGCCGACCCAACCGCCGTTAGTTTCCGGCGTTGCCAAAACGCACACAGCCGTAACATTGATAGCCATTTATCATTCTGTTGATTACAACGTGCTCATACACGTTTCACGGCTATGGGTAAGTTTCTGCCCGACGAAATCGCTAACAACCCTTTGTATAATTGCCACCAATGTAAAGAATGTATCATCCTGTTTCTAACCTTACTTTCCACTACTTGATTGTCTAAAAAATAACAACAAAATAGCAACGATAACGTACCACTCAGTAATACCGTGCTGCAGTCGACTGGCGGAGAACAACATTATTCCGCGGCGGAAAATGTAGTGCCGCCAAGGTTAAGGTTATTGACATCAAGGATGAGTAGACTCTTCATGCATCTTCAAGCGATTAATGACGTGATATATATATATGAAAATTGTATTTTGTTGCTACAAACTAAACTTGGAGGAACTGCTGAATTATTACGCCCTTATATTATTGTATTCGATAATTGTTAGGATATCTGATATCAGTATTATTACATTATGACATTTAATACTCGTTAGATTACATTAGGTTGCTAGGTTGGGTTGTGCTGGGCTAGGTTAGATAAGGTTAGGTTAGGCTAGGTTAGGTTAGGTTACGTTAGGTTAGGTTATTATGTTAGGTTAGGGTAAATTTTTACTTATTGTTTTATTTATTTCACTTTCACAATTGTTTTATTTATTTCACTTCCTAATATTTTTCAGTTTTGTTCCGTGATTTCTTTTGAGATATTTTATTTCACTGTTTTTTTATTTTGTATTTTTTAAATTGCAAGTTCACTTTTCCATCCTTGTAATATTTTTACTTTTTTATTATTATTGTTGTTTGTTATTATTATAACTATTTTATTATTATTATTATTATTATTATTATTATTATTATTATTACACAACTAACTTTTCCATGTTAAAAATAATTTATATCGCATTAGTTATTTCTCCAATCTTTTTTATTACTCTTGATTGGACCTTGAGTCCGACCAACGACCAATCAGCGTCGAGATCTCACGTAAACAAACTATTTAACGCAGAAACGTCAGAAATCCCTACGCGAGCGTCTGGCGGTTACCATACCAGTGACGACGCAATCTGTTTCCGGGGAAATAATGTGTGTTTCAGGTTTTTCCGGCTGAAATCGTAAGTAGTACTTATCAGTATTGCATTTGAAGCGCCATGCAACCACTACTACGATTATTTTCCCTCGAAGTAAGCGCTCGGTCAAAATCTTACTATTGACCCGTTTTACTAGTTGGTTGTCGATTTGATACCAAGACTGGAAAAATTACCTGGTAGGTGTAGGTGGTTGATATACTCGTAAAACGAAGCTATCAAAGGCAGAGACGGCGGATTACATTTGCGGCTGGGGGAGCAAGCTCTATCGGATCAACGGCCAACCTCATTTAGGTTATCTTCTCCCCCTGCAAAAATAATTGAACTTCGTTTTTTTCCTACCGCCCAGTTTTTCGTTAAATAAACAAACCCTTTTCCCGAGCTTTGGCGCTGGTGTACATTTGTGTTCTTTACAATGCATGTTTTTTATTCAGGTCTGTACCCACTGACATTTTTCAGATGTTTGCCCTTGGGCATCCATCTACATGATGATGAATGATGCAGATTTCTGTCTCTTATGTTGTTTGCGTTTACAACACGAATTCGACATTGTTATAACTTATATCTGTAAATGTTTGGAAGAAAGTTTCCTGGCACAATATCAGATTATAACTCGAAGCTCAGTAACAAAGCTCTTACAAACTACCACACGAGAACGCCATCATTATCTCAAGTACTTGCCAAATCAGCTTTGGCTGTCCCCCCCTACACACATAATGTAATGATGCCAGCACCAAACCTCTGACATAATGGACGGAACCATCTTGCCAGAGTGCCCAAGGAATTAACAATCAGTACCATGCCCAACACCACTACGCATGGTACACAAAAAAGAATTCCAACATATAGGCCAAGCTGAAGGACGAATATAATTTAATTTTCCCCATAGGGCTAATGCTAAATTTCCACAAAAAGTGGGGGCAATGGACAGGGACGTAGCCAAGGGGGGCATGGGGGCCATGCCCCCCTGAGCTAAGAGGTCTACACTAGATACATAGCGATTTCGACGAATACGGAATAGTAGTCATGTATAGTTTGCAAAAGCAAACGTTATTTGTATTCCTCGGGGTTAAATATCAGGCCAGTTACATATAATTGCTGCTTTTTCCTACAGATTTCGCCATATGCCAGCGACATATGGCAAAATTTTACATTTGGCCCCCCTGGGGACAGTCTTGGCTACGTGCCTGGCCATGGCTCCCTCTCCCTCCTTCCTCCTGTTCCTACGTCCATGTATTAACCCGCGTCCGACTGACGGTCGGCGCCGATCACGCTCGACTGGGGGGGGGGGGGGAGGGGGAGGGGGACGATTGACCGACCGCAGTCGGGAGGGATGGCGGTCAGCATTATGGTCGGTTGGCCGCACGATAAAAATAAGCACACTGTTGGAAAGCTGGTAGTAGAGTTTAGAAAAGTAGGGCTCAGAACTGGTCTCATTTTTAGTTTCGGATAATATGTAAGCCACTTACGCCCTAAATGTTTTCTCCTAACCGACTGCATGAGACCGAGAAATGGCCTGGATCTCAAGGGCTGTGACTAATAACGTCTAGGTACAGGCACCAACGAACAGCTAAAGGTCTGCAGATGCCAATACCCGTTTCATTTCTCTGATTTGTTCAATATATACGCCGAAACGTTGATTTAAAGACACGGCAATTTTCGCGCCGGTTGCCGGCGTGCGCCGTTGCCGTACGCAACATGAAAATAACGGAAACTTATTTTACCGTTCCTTTATTTTCGCGACATCCTATCCCAGCCTATCCATGTAAAATTTATTGATCCTAGTGGTTCGTTTTCTCATGCCTAAATTTTGGAAAAATTCATTAGTTACCGATCTACAGAATTCGCGGAACTTTATTCGCGAGCGTCTGCTTATTTCCAAAATACGCAACTTTTTGAAACGTTTTGAGCTTCCTGGCATTATTTGCAACTGTGCGAGTCAGTTCCACCATTTTCAGTTCGTCCTGAGTAATTCATTGCTGATTTTGACGGCGGTACACTTGCTCATAACAGTTATTCTTGGCCTGACCTCAGGCCAATGGCTGGAAGCCATTGCTGCTTTGCGCATTGACGGTAATTAGATGTCTGCGTCACCTCATACTACAAATATGATGAAAATTCCGCCAATTTCCGAAAGAAACGACGACATATCTTAAAAATGGGTTTGAGATAAGGTCACTGACCCGGAAAATTCCAAAAAATCATGAGATGGCAGATTTCTTGAACCTATCAACATATGTAATCCCTGAAGGTCTTATTGTGATGTCATGTTTTCCGAAGAAGTTACAAGGCGTTAAACTTTTTTGGAAATTGGTCAGTTTCACCTGACTTAGGTCAGACACCTTGCTTGACCTGAGGTCAAAACTTTGACACAAGGCTTAAAGATGATCATGCAAAAGGTGCACGAAGTTTCGTGGCGCTGCGTTTGTTCGTTCTCTCGCAATCCTGGAAAAACCTCGAGGGGCAGTCAACCGCCACATTCCCCAGTCGGGGACGGGTTAATGTCCACAAAAATGGTTCTGTCTCTCTCTGTTGACGTCACGTTTGGTACAAAACGTTGCCGCGCACACTTGTGCTGATTACTCCTGTAATTGTCGCCAGAATTGTCACGTCTTGTAATGGGTGCCGAGTGCCATCAAGTTTAATGACTACCATATCTGAAAAACCTTCGGATTTGTATTAAATTTCTCGAAAACAGGTATCGTCAGTTGCCGATGCTCCCACAACGATTTTTTTAATGGCGTAAGTTTGATTTTTTACGATCTTGTTTAGTGCAGTGGCTAAAATTTTCGTCCCCCCGGCAAAACTATGGTTTGTTCTTTTAGGCACACTGCCAGTATGACCCCTTTTTAGACCACACAGTTTCTTTACTGGCGACCTCAAAGGAGGCCGTGTTGGTTAATTCTGGACTTCATGGGACTCTGTGAAACGCCACATAAACGACGCTTTCAAGGGGCCGAAACGACTTTTGGGGCAAATAAGAACTATTGGCATACAAATAACCCTTTCCGATTACACCATGACCCTTCCTAAGTTGATAAAGGATAAACAACATCTATCATGATTTTTACCTGCTATGATCTTGACCCAAATACGGACAGCAGTGCAGAATTCACCGACACCATAGGTTATACAAGTTCAATACCGAGTAAGACTTAATGCCGTAAAATACTTAAAAACATTTACTATATTCAGACACTGCGTAAAGCGATTCAGTGCTCACCAATGTAAAGTTACAGAGCGAAAACAAAAGCCGTTCTGGGGAACCTGCGAAAAACCTAAAGGAGGGTGCACTCCACATATTCTGTCCTGTGTTAAACGCATACAGTTTTTGAAGAAAAAACGCCGATACGAACAGTTTTTAGGAGTGCGCTGACAGGATCTTTAGCCCTGTGGCACATAAATTGGAACTCAACAAGCACATTAGTTGTCCAATGTCTCCCATACTAAATCGGCAGGTGGCCCATAAGAACGATTTTCCGGTCGGCATTCCTTCCATGAGACTCTAAGAGGCGCAGTCTGATCCTGACCCTCCCCCTACCGCTACCAAGTGCTTCACGGGACACGGACGTAGCGGATGAGAGACAAAACAAGACGCAGTTCGGGAAACAATTCCATTTCACAGAGAACTCTGACCTTATGAGACTCAATGTACTCCAGTTACTCCACGTAGACTTATTCTTTTGAACCACGTAGACATAGTTCCTCTTAAAACAAACTATGACCGCTGAAGCAACTTCCATTGACTATAATGAGGCCAAACTGGCGTGCCGGATGGATGTTATCATCATGGTGGTATCATTGCCAGTCAGGGACGTAGCCAAGGGGTCCATGGTGGCCATGGCTCTCCCCCGAGCCAAGCGGTCTACACTAGATATATAGCGATTTCGCACGAACAAGGAATAGTGATCATATATATGTTACGAAAACGAACGTTTTATGTATTCCTGTGGGTTAAAAATGAGGTCAGTTACGTAAAACTCGTTCTTTTTCGATAAGCCTCGTCGTATGCCAGTGGTGTATGACAAAATTAGACTTTTGGCCCTCCCTGAGGAAAATTCTGGCTACTTGCCTGGTACCAGTGTGTACAAATCGTGCAATTTGGATGGTAAATGACATTTAATGGAAATAATTGTGATATGTTGCATGTGGAGAATCATGTTTTGATTCGCATTTCTAATGACTGGGTTCACAAAATTTACCTCACGGCTTCAGAGTTCCCGTATCCAAAAGCCTTGAAATTCCAATGTTTTTTTTTAATTTCTCAGTCTTAGACACTTTTCCTCAAAAGTCCTTGGTTTCTAAACACTTTCCAAGGCAACCAGATACCTTCAGCTCTAGTTCTCAGAGTCGGCACCGAAGGGGATCAGGCAGACGTCTGAAGGCCCATTAAACCTATTCCCAAAGGGCTAGACGGTATGTCCGATTCGCGGCAGGGGGGGTCGGATTCGGCCCCCCCGAGATCTCGAGAACTAGTAGTCCGATCTCATCGCAACAAACGGCAATCGATCTGTCATGACGTAAACCACTTTTTTATAAAAATAAGTTTTCAAAATTTTCAAAGGAATGGCTACAAGAGGGCAAAAAAGGCGAAATGGGGATATTTTTGGACCTCTTATAACCCCCTAGTTTATGGACCGATTTCGATGAAATTGGCGTGAATCGAAAGATGATGGATGAAACTTCCCGTTGGCCCATACGTTTGAAATTTCGGGAAAATTCATTGGCGTTCACAGGGTTTTGAAAATAGGAGGACTAGTTTCTCAAAAATTGATTTAACAAAAAAGTTAAAAGTACTTTTTGACTTCTTCTAGTTATGTTATGCTAAAGAAGTACAATTCGTATTACAATGTTTGTACAATGCTAGCATAGGCGGTACCAGGGACATGAAAAAGGGAGGACTGTCATGGTCACATGTTCTTCAGATTAACTTATGACCTTTGACCTTGAATGTCCTCTAGTGGCCTTAGAATCACTTGAAATGATTTCATGTGCATTTAATATTGTCTGGAAACGTTGCCAATCATCTGAATTCACTTTATTTCTGAAATTGCATTTCACGGCTGTTATGATATGGAGTACGCGCTCTAACATTTTTGGTCATAGATCCAAGACCCGACCTGACATGGAGCTGAAACTTGATACACAAGTAGAGATCACCCTTCTACGTTATCTGTTTTCCGGGTTTGCCATTTGAAAAAAATAATGCCAATGTTTGCTATACCTTGACCTGACCTTGTAAAATGACCTCAGATGAACAAAATTGTATTTGTATGTTGTCCAACTATTTAGCTATACATCAATATAAGGTTTTAAGTTCAATTTTAAAAAACTACTTTTGACAGTCATTTTCCTTTTACCCTCAACAGGGCCAAAAGTGACCTGGCGTGCCTCCCAGAAACGTTGCCTGGCTCCGCCACTGAGTGAAATAGAATTACGAAATCTTGCCGCATTACGTGAGAAGAATATCCAAGAAAAGTGACCAAGTTTCGTGAAGCTAGGTGAAAAACCCTGGAATTGAAAAGCAAAAAACCAGAGGGGGGCGGATTCAGCCCCCCTGCTTGGAATAAGATTAAGTCCTCAAGTATATCAGTCATGCCGCAATGGCGGAAGGCGAATCGTATCCGTAATGTTAAACGGCACCTCCTTTTTCTAATCTTAAAAAAGCTTACACTTGCGGAAACTTCTGAGCTCTTACACACGTCTTACATCAGCCAGTTGTTAAAATCCCGTGCGTTCTCACTCCTTTTATTGGTTAAAGCCTAGTCTTTCCAGGATATCCGGATTGCAAAACGTCTCCTAATTGGCTGCAAATGATATCATACTTACATCATCCCACTTCATCATTTTCGTTCGTAGTAGTATATAAACAGGGCCAGTTTTTGCTCACTATCTAGCGATCTAGAGACTGTGCTCTCGATTCGGCTCAATATGTGGTGGAGCCTGTGACGCTCGTGACGTAATGCAGTGCTAGTGCTGTGAGTGGCCGGTGTTTGACGTGAAGAGTATAGCTGGTGAGTTCTGAATATAGGATATAGGAAGTGAAGAATATAGGAAGTTCTGCCTCTCTGACGAATGAACGAAGAACTTATCGGCAAGGCGAACTTGCAAAAGCAGAAGAGTTGAACAGAGAGAAATATTTGTACAGACGGGGTCGCCATTGATACAACTATCACGCCAAGCAGAAAACTGATACAATTGGCTTTCCAATATCAGTTTGGCACTAAGCTGTTGATAAGAAAAATATTTTCCGACATAAAGATGACAAGGGAAATGTTTGATGATTTAGTGAAAAATGACTTTCAGTGCAATGCACTGTCTGAATAACGTAAAGCATCCAGGGGCCGGAGATTCTCTTCTTTCCTTAACCCTTTCCTCATATCCCCTTTTTGGGTACAATTTTGTGTTTTCTTCATGCAAACTGCCGAAAAATGTCAAAAACTTTGATTTGGGGACGGGCGGGGGGGAACTGAACTTGCTCAATTATAGTGTCTGTATTGTGAAAAAATATACAGTCTTTAAACCAGAGTTCGTCCCCGTATCGAAAATCCGTGGCGACGCCCCAGCTAGATCATGTTCTCTTGCACAGCGACGTCTGTGGAGGACGCAGGCCTCTGGAGCCCATGGATGAACTTTTCGTGGGTGACGTCGATGAAGGGACGGAGCTCGGCCCCCTTGTCGCCGCGGTCGAGCCGTTGTCTTATGTCATGGCATCGTCCTCCAAAACATGACCAGGGCCACAGGAGTTATTGTCGGTCCCGAGTCATCACACGTGAAGGGTACAACAGGTAAGACACACACACACACACAGTACACTTGTTCCACGTCAAGCTAACTTTGCAAAAAAAGGTTAAAAGAGAAGGCTGTCACCTACGTTTGTAAGATGTCGCAATGAGATGCTGCTTCAGCTTGCGTCTGAACAGTTGAAAAGACATGTCAGCGACGTCTCGTGGCAATGTGTTGAACAGCGAGGCGGCGCGCTTTACGAATTGCCTCTTTTCAGCCATCTGACCACGGGTGCGAGCCAGGCTGAGCAGGCGGCCTGCCTGGTATGTCTTGCGTGATCCATCCGTTCGCCGTCCAGACGAAACGATGCCGCAAGATGCTCTGGCTGGCCTGTACACCGGATCTTATGAAGTAATGTCGGCGTCTGTTGCTCAAACATGCTGTGGGAAGCGAGCCAGTCTAGGTTTTCCCGCACGGCCGAAATTTGGGCATGTTTTCCCGGATATCACGTATGCAGCGAAATTGATAATTTTCTGTGCGGCAGCCATGTTTTTGGCCGAACCGTTTCCATAACTGTGAAGCAATACCGGACGTGAGAGAACCAGGGCGCAGGCAGTTACAGGAAGGGTACTGGAAGGAAGGCAGCGACGCAGGTGGGAGATGCCGGAAGAATTCCGAAACATTTACTTGAAAGTTAGAGATACAGTGGTCCCAAGAAAGAAAAGGATCAAAAGTGACTCCAAAGTTTTTAATTTGAGTGCCAGATTGATACGAATGTTTCGGAACTTCGCAGGAAATGAAGAAAGGTTTCGCATATTTTGACGAATTCCCAGGGGGATGCGTTCGAATTCTGGTTCTTTGACCTTGAGACCTTTGAGTCAAAATACTCATCCAACGAAGCCAACGCGGTCTCAAGGTCAGAAACAAGAGAAGAAAACGCATATTTTGAGCCAGTGATCAAAACCTGAGTGTCGTCGGCATATTGTACCACAAAAACGCAGGCGGCATGCAGGCTGAGGCCAATAGCAAAAACATTAAGGAGCACGGGTCCCGGGGACGAACCCTGGAAGACACCCTGGTTAATGGGTTACGTAGCCGAAATCTGCCTGATATTGGAAGTGTCTGTAAAGCTCACACTCTGAGTATGTTCCGTGAGACAATTTTTGAACCATTCGGTTCTGATGCAGCAAAGCTACAATTCTGTGAGTAATTTGGAGAGATCATTCACATCAAAACATTTACCGAGGCCAATGAGACGGAGAAGAGCAAAATTTTGCCCTGGTCCATGGCTGATAAAATTTTGTCCAACATGCTGAGGAGAGCGGTTTCGACAGAATGGAAACACCGGAAACCGTGCTGGGTAGGAGCAAGGAGGTAATTAAAGGAGAGGTAGTGGGAGAATTGGTTTTGGACAACTCTCTCAACTGTCTTGACAAACACAGGAAGGATTGAGACAGCACTCGCACTGGAAGGAGGGTCTTTTTCTGCCGACCCATCTGTTTTTCTGGAATATCTCGAGAACGGATAGGAGCTGGTTGCTGTTACTTGGTGACATTTATGACAGTTAAATAATTCTTCGATTGACGCAGAAAAAATCGGAAATTGGCCGGAAATTTTGAAATTTTAAGCGTTGAAGTCAGGCATACATAGCGAAAACGACAGTTGTCGCTGACAAATGGGAACTTTGTGAGAGAACCAACGTTTTAACTAAGATTACCGTTTGAACTCAATCACGCGACGTCATTTGGGCATAAGTGATAGATGTACCAAGACCAAAGCCAGGGTCAATAAGGGTCAAGGTCAACCGGCTTGTGACCTGATCCAGATTTGCTTTGCAACATGTCTGTTTGTATGAAATAGGCATTCAAAGGCCCTGATAAAAACACGTGTGCACACACCAATACACTTATATATATATATATCAGGGTCAGTCAAGGTCAAGGTCATCAAAGGTCAAAGTTGAATATCTTATGAACTGGCCCAGATTTGCTTCCCGACAAGTCGATCTGTATGAAATATGCGTTCAAAGACCCTAGTAAAAACATGTGTGCACACATGGATAGGCTTATACATACCAAGGGCATTTCAGGTCAAGGTCATCAAAGTTTAAAGGCAACTATTTTACGACTTGGTCCAGATTTGCTTTGCAATACGTCCATTTGTATGAAATATGCATTCAAACGCCGTACTAAAAACACGTTTGGCACGTTGATAATCACATGTATACACATGTATACATATAAATACATACATAAATATAAGCGTTTGAAGTGACTAAATGTACTGATGTCCTTCACTGAAAACACGCCAAAAGATACGTGTAGCGCCCTTATTTACAGTCAAGCTATCCAGTGTTGCTCGAAATCTGATCTGCAGAAGATGAGAAATGACGACATAGGCCAATGACCTGGCATGACCTCGACCCGAAATCCCCAGTCAAGACGCCATATAAATCGAAATTGTGGTATTTCAAGTTTTAACGGCCAAACAAACACCCTTTTCCCGTTTCGTTCGAAAAGTCGTACGGAATGACATGTACGGGCCGAGAAAGTGTTCAAAATTGACCTTTTCGACCCCATTTAACCTTGAAGACATTAGCTTAGGCTCAAAAAAAATGCGCACAATGTAAATCTCTATAGTCCCACTCTGTCCACAAAATTTCACATTTCTAGCTCCTTCCATTTCCGAGATTGGAGGGGGGCACTTTTGTGCCTTCCTACCACTGCGCGTTAGCGAGAAACCCCCTTCCACTGCGCGGGATAGGACGAAAATTAGAAAGGATTCCAGGGTCACCAGATTTGAAAATGGGATGTACGACAGCATGCTTCCATGAAGTTGGTACGCCATTTCTTTTTGACAGGCACGGGTTGACGATGTGCAGTAAGACATGCCCAATGAAGCTAAACAACATCTCAAAAGCTTGGCTGTTGGCGAAGTGGAGAAACGAGAGCACAGCGTCGAAACGCTTTGGCGGCCTGACCCGGGCCATGAATTCGGCGTGCGGATCCGGATCGACAGACTAGTACTCACGGCGGACTTGAACATGATGATGCCCCGAGAAGAACTGGATTGCCATGACGGCTTTCATCTCGGCAACTGGCGGCTCCGGGACGTGCTTCCCACTCCAGTGGGCGTGTCGGCGAATCTCGCGCAGGAGGTGGCGATAGAAGGCGTCATGAAAGACGAGTTTAAACACTTTGACAGGCGTCATTTTGGAGAAGTCCTCCAGGAGTTGGGTCACTTCTCCACTCACTCCCAGAGGAACGAAGCCACCTTCCGCTTTTCCCGTTTGAAGCCGGCGGAGGCATCCGCTACGTCATTTTTTTCGCCCGAGTCTTCTCTGCCGTGGAGCTTCCACGGCAGAGAACTCAGCTCCCACCTGGAGAGGGTTGCGGTTGAGGTTGTCGACCATCCCGCATCCGTCCTCATCCCCTGGGAGACCACCATCCTCCTCGCAAACATCAAGGGGGACAAAAAAGAATCTCGGCGGCGCTCTGCCATTCCTCGTCAGTTTGATCCAGGAGATCAAGCAACCGTCCGCGCCTGGAAATGACAAGAAATTACGAGCCGTTAATGTTCAATCACCCGACTGCCTGTGGCAATATGGTTCCTGAGTTGGGCAAAGCTCAGTGCAATTCAAGCGCATCTTACTCAAGGACAGTTTTGCATGTCAGGGAGACGGCGGGCGATATTCAAAACATCATACTCGAATATCAAGCCTTCACCACGAATCATACGTTCTGCAGTCTCACCGGAGTGTTTTCGACATCCAACCGTAGATCCGTGCCAAAAAAAGATTCGCCCTGCAGGTGGAATATTTTGATAGAATTCACGCACAACTCTCTAGGCAAAATGACCTGGGAACCAGTTTACAAATATATGTCTATGGGGACCAATAAGTTAAGTAAAGAAAACGTGTTTTCGACCAGGCTAGCGAAATGCACCAATTGAAGTGAGTTTCGTAATTTGACCAGGCCTGTGATAAGAAAATAAATGCGGCAGTATGTTGGAATGAGAATGATTGCTTGACATCTTGGCCAGTAACAAGGATCCGGGATGAATGATGTCAATCGATTATTTTCTGCAGACTCTCCTCAAAATATAACCAAATGATGCCGGTGTTGCCATTGACAATTCACTGCGGCATCGCAGCACAGAGGCGGCAGCTCATCTTCTCTATGTTATCGTTGCAGATGAGCTCGAACAATGGCCATAACAAAAACCACCACAAGCTATCAGTCAAACTGAAAATACCAGTTTTCATGAAAACAAACTGTTCGGCAGAAAATGTTTTTGTGTTCAGTGGAGCATAATTGTGTGGGAATTTTCTGAAGATGTCTTCTTTTTAGAAAACAAAGCATTCGAAGGCGCAAAATATCGCACGACTTGTCACAAAGTAAGTCATCTTGTTAAGTAGTTACTCCTCGACTGTTTTTGAAATATTCTTTATTGAACAATGCATAATCACAACCGCCAATCCGAATGCAACGCTTCTGCTAATGTATTGCTCAATTTAACAACCGTTTGCTTGCAAAGTAATATGTTTTAATGTAGTTCACATAACTATTACCATTCCTCGCCAGTCAACGATGCATATTCCACGAAGCACCACGGACCGTCGCCAACAAGTTGAACGGCGCTCTGCAGCTTCCCAGCCGTCGCCGGGCACACGCTGGCGGTGGACGGTTCACATTGGCCGTTTCCAAAGAGGCGATCACCGAATTGGTTCCATATTGCTACATACAATACGCGATGTGGCACTTCAGATTTTAAAATGAATCGCCTTGAAGCTTCAAACACGATAATAAAACTGTGGTACATATTCCAGCCCTATGGCATGCTAGAAAATTAGTTTCCGCACTGTAACGGTTGACATCTGAGGGGTCATGTTTGGTTTTTTCTCGCCAGTTTTTTTTTTTTTACAGTAAGAACGATGATTTGTTCCGTTCAGTAATTCCGGAGCCGGTCTGGAAGAGTACATTGCAGGGGGGCTGCGCGGCGTGAAGACGTGCTGCCCGTCCCCCTTGTGAATGCGTGGTCGGCCGCCCTGGCCGGCGCCGGGCCGGTCCGGGCCGGCGCCCGGCGGGTGTCGGTGACTGTCGGGTCACCTTGACCGGCGTGGCGCCAATCCGGACATGTGCGGTCCGGATTGGCCGAGACTGATGTCACACGATGTGCAGCGCCGAGGTCGGGTCGCCGGGTCGCGGAGAACTGGACTGCTGATACCGAGTTCGGGCGGCGCGGGCGGAACCGAGTGCGAGTCAGCGTACCGTCTCAACTTGAAAATAGAGCTGCAAGTGGAAATGTGTTGACAGAAGACCACGCTTACAATACGATGTGTTTTAAGTGTTAGTATACTTGTGAAACCTTTGTATTTTGGGGGGTCGCATCGCATGCTATGTTGTTAACTGCTCAGCCACCTCAGCAAGTGCTATGAAAACGGCTGCTGTACCTAATTGCCGGCCACCGAAATTCGGATCATTGATCTAGAGGAAAACTACTGCCATGAACCGGCGACCGCTTACGAGACTATCGACGTGAACCTGGGTTTCAGAACAGATGGTTGTCCCAGCGATCTTTGTAGCTGTAACTGTTTGTTATTTGCGTGTTTTTTTTTTGCTTTTATGACTGATTATACCATGCTTAGGAATACTTAATTCGTCACCAACAAACTCGGTGAAAATAATTAACATCACCATTTACGCAGACGTCATTGGACTGCGCGGAGTGATTCAGTGAGACCGCCCCATTAGCGGCGGCACTGCACAGTATCCACTCGCAATTACCAGTACAGCTCTGACCAGCGGCAGACAAACGATTCCCCGGGGCCTAATCTGAGCAGCGGTTCCGGCGCCCGCGGGCCTCGTGGCCCACTTCCGATTGCTGTGGGGTGTCCCAGAGATGGGTATCATAGAGGTCCTTCTTTCCACGCAGACAGTGCCCACTCGTAGAGGAAGTCTCGTCGCTGTTTGCTCGTGTCTTCTCTTATACAAGCTGAATCATCTCCTCTGTAATAACACCTACTGCTCGGCTTATCGGAAGTGAATAAAGGAAACTCTCCAAAAGTTTTCAGACGAACAAAAATGTCACTGTTATCATCATCACTTAAGCGTTGATGAAATACTAAATTTTCATGTTGGATTTTTCATGCTCTACCTGGGGACGGGCCTTAAAAATATTATTGATGTTCCCCGGCGACTGTGAAAGACTCATCTCATTCCTCAGTCAGCCTTCTCAGTGGCTGTCCATACGGGATTAACTGAATTTCATACACCTAAAATGCGAAGAAAACATAGTGTACGTTCTACAAATACCGAAAACAAACAAAACGGATGCAGGCAACAGACCGTGCCAATATTGCATGGCTTTTATAGTATGTATAGCTGAAATTCATAATTCTACGAAACTAACAAAAAAAAAACAGTGGAAAAGCTGCTAGGATGGAATTAGTAAAAACTGTGTTACAGACGCAACAAATTGCAAAAAATATTCACATGCAAATAACGTGCATGAGCAGGCTCGTCCACACTGACGTTGTAAACTTTAGTGTATTCGTAGATGGTGAAGTGAAGCGTATTTGCGGACGCTCTATGATGCTACTCGACGAACGCAGACGTCTGCCAAAGCCTGTTCCCCCGTCCGGACATACTATAGGGTCAGTTGAGGCAGAGGCGTAGTCAGTTCCTGGGAGCGGGGAGATAGATCTCAGTTTTCTTGCTTGTTCTAGTACACAGCTGAAATTTTCGGATGTACCGTATAGCGAAAATTCGGAGCCTCGTATTTCGACCTTTCGTTGTCCTTTGTTACTCACTTGCGTCCAGTCCAAATAGATATCGGGTTGACTTCCTTTCATGATGTCCCTCTTCAACACATGAATTCCAGTTTGCCGGAATTAAATCATCTACAACATTTCTCATCCTGATCTGATGTATCGAGCTATGCACTACATCCTCATCCACATGGCTGCACATTTCTGTAGCCAGGATTGTCAGCTGATCGGGTCAATGACCTCCTTAGCAACGAAAATGTGCATTTCTCACTTGGACTGATCTCGTCGTACGACTGAAGTATGGCCAGCACATAATGAAATGTGGGATTTTGCCCTTCTATACAAATTTTGTTCACGATGATCCGGAACAGCGGCGCTAGCCTCCAAGCCGCGAGGCATATTTTCTTTTTCCACCTCTCCAGGAAGGATAATACTGGTTAAGGCATGCATGACACGAAGAAGAGGTAGCAAGTAAGTTCTCGTTGATCCCATGACGCATGACTGATCACTGAACCATGAACGTCTTGTAACTGGTGTACATTTTGAAACAGAAACCAGCTTACTTTCATTAAGTCAGTCGGTCTCTGCAAGCCAAGCACAGAGGCGTGGCCAACGGGAAGCCAAAGGGGCCATGGCCCCCTTGGAGGCCAAGCGGGTCCACCTGACGGCCGAGCGAATCCCCCTTTTGCCTTCGGCCCCATTTCTTTGTGGGACGCCCGCAGGGCGCCTTCCGCTGTCCAAAACAGACAGTTAAAGCAAATAAGAATACTTTCAGGATTAAACAAGACTTGCAGATCTAAAAAAAAACCTACTCCGAATGTACAAGAGGGTTTTGTGCGCTATGAAGAGAAGCCCGTGGTCTGAATGAGCGTTTACGGGTCCCTGCTAGCTTGTAGAGGAGTTCATTGTTTGTCTGGGGAGGGTCCCCTGTTGGCCCACAAAGGGTCCCTGTCAGCCTCTGGAGGGACCTCCTTTCGTCCGGTAAGAAGGCCTCTGCACCTGCCTCCAGGGGTCGACAGGGGCCCTTTATAGGCGGATAAGGGACCCTCTGCAAACAGGCAGTGCCCCCCCCCCCGACAGGCCAATAGAGGCTCCTAAACGTTCATTCAGGGCCTGCCTGTAAAGATGTCCCTGGCGACCTGTAAGGGGCACCCATCATGTCGACAGGGAAGTCTTTACAGGCAAGCAGGTGCCCCCTTTACACTCCATTGGGGTCCCTTTACAAGCCGACAGTAATTTTAATAACATGGGGCCCACTGTTTACGAGGGGCAGGCGCGGATCCAAGGGGGCGGGCGATAGGGGCAACCACTTCCCGAAGGCCTGAGAAGGGGCCCCTTTCAAACTCAAAAAGGGCTACGTAGAGGCTCCATATGAGCTTCACGGGATCTCTGTAAGAACCTGATGGGCTCTTGATGCAGTCAGGGGGTCTCCGGGAGGGTTAGTTGACATCTGAGACGCATAGAAGGCACCTGAAGCTCCCAAAGGGCCCCTGAGACCACAACAGGGTCCCAACACGGCAGAGTGCGCATGAGACCGCCAGAAACGTCATAGGGCCCCTGTGACGGCCAGAATAAGGACTGAGACCCTGGGGCGGCTCAGTCCTCCGTCCATTGTGATAGGGGAAGACTCCTGGAATGTCATAGGGGCCCCGAATGGGTTCCACGGGCCTGTGTAAAAAGCTGAAGGTTCCTGATCTAGTCAGAGGGCCTCCGGGAGGGTTCATGAGACTCTGAGATGGTAAGATGGCCCCTAAGATGGATAAAAGGGTCCCTGGGACCGCAAGAGTGGCTCCAACATGGCGAAAGGTTCATGAAAGTGCTAAATGTGTCAGGGAAGCCCCTGAGACGGCAGAAACTTGAAAGGCATGGTATACGGAGACTCTGGCATGGGTTACGCTGGCATTTTTGAAAACTTGAGGGGTTGTTGATGCAGCCAGGGGGCCCCAGAAAGGTCAGGTGGTTCCCGAGTCGGCAAGATGACCCCCTGACACGACTGATGACCCCTGAGACCGCCAAAGAGGTCGGAGGGTCCCTGCGGGACAAGGACGATAAGAGGGTCTCCAAGACAGTAAGGGGACTCTGGACGGCTCGAAGGGCCCCGAGTGTAGTAGGCATGCTCCTGGCACTGCCAAGGTTCCCATGAGACTGCCAGTGAGGACCCTGAAGCACCAACAAAGACACCTGTTACGGCTCGAGGGGACCCTAAGGCTGCTACATGTACCTCAGTAATAGACGGAAGACCCCTGAAACAGCCACGCATAGGGACCATCTGAAACGTTCAGAGGGCCCATGACACTGCACAGGAACTCTGGAATTGCCAAAAGGTCTTTTATAACTGCCAGAGGGCCCCTGAGGCGGCAAAAAATGTTCCCCCCCAGCGGCGATAAGAGGGGTACCAAGGAGAAAACGGGGTCCGCTGAAACTACTAGAGAGGGACCTTTGAGACTGCTAATGAGGGGTCTCTGGCAATAGTGATGCCTGAGAAGACCAAAGGGTCCTCTGAAACTGCTAAGCCCTGAGGCGTCCAGGCCGCTCCTGGAACGGCCAAAGGACCTAGAGGAATTCCAGGGGCGCCTCTGCCACGGCAGAGACTTATAGAGAGCCTTTGTTAGCGCAGGGGGACAGCATAATATGTCCCAGGGACAACAGAAGAGAACCCGAGATGGGTTAAGCGCCTCTGAAACTGTCCAAAGTGCTCCCTGAAACTGTCAAATGGGCGCTTGAGACTTCCCGAGGAACACAGGAAACTGCAGAAGGAGCCTGAGACCACTGGAGGATTCTGGCACGGCAGACGGTCCGAGACCACCAAAAGTGCCCCTGTAACTACAAGAGGCTGACCTAACCAAAGCTGACAAGAATCCCCAGAAACTACGCGAGGGGGGCGGGGCGGACTGGCTCCTGGACCGGATACAGACATAACATCTGAAATGAAGAGATGGGCGGAACTGCTTGAAATCTCGCCTTTTTTGTCATATTTCTGCCACTTTGCACGGGAACAAAACGCGGAATTTTCTCAAGAAAGTGGCGCGCCTTAATTTTCCAGTTACTTTACATGGTAAAAAAATGCAGAATTACGTCAAATATTTTCTCTGGGCCAGGGCGGATCAACGCTTTTCATATATGAACAGCAAACAAAATGGGGGCCGGCCGACAGGGGGATCCGCTCTGACAATTCGCCTCAACCCCCCGCCTTGGCGAAACCCTGGATCCGCCCCTAGTGAGGGCCCCCATTGATTACGAGGGTCCCCTTCATCTGATTGCCCCTCCTCCCGGCAGAATCCGGCTTACGCCCTTTGCCAAGCAGTATGGTGAGCGGCCGCCGCACAAAACCGTACGCGCTTGAAGCAAGCCTTAGCATTGAGTAGGTATTTCCAGGCATTTCCGTGGATACCACGATTGCTGATCGCGGAAGCTTACGAGAGTTATCGCTGAATTACAGTCGAGCGAGCAAGCAAGCACTTAGAACTCTGTTTTCCACCATCTGCATGACTACGTTTGCCCGCTTCGCTCGTTCACTCTTTCTAAACTCCTTATATAGAACCCGTTTACAAGGTAGTTATAGTTAGTTTGATACGTTAGCATATGTGTTGCTGAAAAATTCTGCGGACTCTTGTGAGTCTTCAAAGCGGGGGCGGCCGTAAATTTACGAGTTCTGTGAGCATGACCAGTCAGAATTTCCCAACGGAGGTCCAGCCCAGTCCTAAATTTGTTCACCCGAACCCTTGTGGTACGGACGGACAATGGGTGGGGAGCGAAATAGCTACGCCACTTTCAAATAAAATTATTTGGCCATTAGGGTCATTTCGCCGATAGGGCCAATAAAAGGCATTTGCATTTGCTGACCTCGCACGGCGTCTCTCCTATGCCTGGTACCGGCAAGGAAATTAGGGCAATCTTTGAACCCATTCTGTATACTCTGAATATCATGTCATGAGCTCATGGAGTCACTCATATGACTCTGAACATAAGGTTCCGGCTCTTCATGAACGTCTGCACTATTTTCTTCGCGGGGACGGGAATCCACCGGTGGACTCCTATATTAGCAGCAAGGTTTCCAGCCGCCCCTGCCCATCGTGGACAGCAAGTCGGTCTCCATCCGCTTCAGGGTGAAAAATGTCCGTTCTGCCTGGCAACCCGTCAGGAAACAGCGCACAGCAGCCGTAGCAGGATCCAGACGTTGGGAAGTTGACAGCTACAGAAAGCCAAACGGACTGCTGCCTGGCTTTCCAGAATAATTTCTGCAGTTATCCTTTGATCTAGTTAATATCTTTACGATGTTTCAGGCCTTCGACCAAGTTTTCCAAAAGTTTCCGTAAAGCATGCAAAAACTTAAAGCAGTTATCATTGATTTTAATGGTTAAGAAATGCGGGCTAACCTAAACGCCATCGGAGGGATTGCGTCCCCTTCCTTAGTACAAATATAAATATGGAAAAGCCAAACAGAGCTGCGCTGTCACGCGCCGTTTTACGCTAGTTGCGAGGGAGAAACCGTTTAACCCTATTCCCGGAGGGCTACACGGTATGGCCGATCCCCGGCGGGGGAGGGGCAGATTCGCCCCCCCCCGAGATCTCGAGAACTACTCATTCGATTTCATCGCAATCATCAACCGGCAATCGATTTGGCATGACGTAAACTACACTTTAAAAAATCAAAATTTTGAAAAAGGGGGGCAAAAATATGACAATGGGGGGTATTTTTGGACTTCTTATAACTCCGTCGTTTATGAGCCGATTTCGATGAAATTGGCGTGAATCCAGGGATTATGGATGGGACTTTTACCAATGGTACACACATATGAAATTTGAAGAAAAAGTCATAGGCGTCCACAGGGTTTCGAAAATAGGAGAATTAGTGTTTTTAACATCTGAATGTCCAAAAAAAGTAAAAATACTTTTTTGGCTTTTGCTAGTCATGTTATGCTAAAGGAGTACAAATCGTATTACCATGTTTGTATAATGTTAGCATAGGCGGTGCCAGGGACATGAAAAAGGGGGAACTGCCATGATCACATTCTCTTCAACTCAGCTTGTGATCTTTGACCTTTAAATGACCTCTAGTGACCTTGGAATCACTTGAAATGATCTCGTGTGCATTTAATATTACCTGTAAACATTTTCAATCATTTCAATTCACTCTATTGTAAAAATTCCATTTTACGGCTATTGTGATATAGGGTACGTTCATTTTAGGTCATAGCTCCGTGACCCGACCTGATATCAAGCTGAAACTTGATACACAAGTAGAGGAACATCCGACTACGTCATACATATTCCGAGTTTGACATTTGAAAAAATAACGCCAAAATTATTACTATAAAAGCTAATTTTGACTTTTGACCTTTGTAAAGTGACCTCAGATGAACAAAATTGTATTTTCACGTTGGTCCAACTATTTTTAGACATCCATATAAAGTTTTAAGGTCTATCTTAAAAATGCTTTTTTGGCAGTCATTTTCCTTTTACCCTCAACAGGACCAAAAATGGCCTGAGGTGCCTCCCAAAAAAGTTGCCTGACTCCGCCCCTGAGCAAAACAGAATTCCGAAATCTTGTCACAGCACGTAGAAAAAATATCTAGGGAAAGTGACCAAGTTTCGCGTGAAGCTGCGTCAAAAACCCTGGAAGTTGGCGACCAAAAAACCCGGGGAGGGGCGAATTTAGCCCCCCCTTGTCGGGAATAGGGTTAAGAGCATGTTTAACGTATAAATACTATGACCTAGCGAGTCTGGCGATACGATGAATGCGTGGGAACGAACACTGACAGTGAGGCTGTCATTGTTGGTTACTGGCAGTGTGGTTGTCGGGAACCGGACAGCAGAGCCAGGGACGTAGCCAAGGGGGGGGGGACAAGGAAGCCAAGCCCTCCGAGCCAAACGGTGCACACTAGATATGTAGCGACTGTAGGAATACGGAATTGCGACCATACATATGTTGCCAAAGGAAATATTATATGTTTTCCTGTGCGTTAAATATCAAAATAAATTGCGTAAAATTGCTGCTTTTCCTATAAATTTTGTCATATGCCAGTAGCCAATGACAGAAATTGACGTTTGGCCATCCCCTGAAGAAAATCCTTGGTTGCGTGCCCGAGCAGAACCGAGCGAGTTTTTGTTCCTACCCATTGCAGAGTCGAAGCCCAATGGCGTAGGCAAACACTTTTCAGTTAGGAAACCACAGGCGCAGCCGGGGGGGGGGGGGCGGACGGGGGCCCGGGCCCCCTAGTCCCGCATTTTTTGTGAAAACCATTTGATATCGTCTTCCCGGGAAGCGATTTTCGTATGATTTCAGTTTACACTAAGCTCCGCCCTCCCCCCTTAATAAATCCCGCCTGCGCCCCTGTACGAAACCCAAATTGTCACGTCTGATGTCAGAATCAGATGAAAAAACCCGATCTGGCGAAAAGCCCGTGCAAAGTTTCTCGTTTCAGTGTTGCTGTTGGTTTCGAACACAATTTTTGCGACAACGGGGCGTTCAATCAAAACCTCAACCACTAGATTGCTCTATGTGTAAAAAGTCAAAATACCATAAAAAGAAAAAATGCGTCTTGAATATCAGTTCAGTTTCAACCAATGCTTGATTTTAACTCAGCCCCTTAAAATTTCATATGCTTTGATATGTATATTTTTATATATATATATATATATATATATATATATATATATATATATTGGGGTAAAATACGCCGTAATTACGTACGTTCGGGTCAAATGTACGGCAAATCTGGGCGAGGGCGATCAGCTGCTGGATCAAACCACTTAGGAGGTTCTTCTAGAATTAACGCGGTCAGAATATTATCGGCAGCAGCCAATGTAAACAGACGAGCAGTAACATATAAGCTTCGGCTTTTTAAGGATGTCTGTTCTGATATGTTTCTTGATTTAGATTTTGTCCAGCTCGTGGTTTTCAAGTGTCAGCAAGGTACCTCTGGTATAAAGATTACACAATGCGCATTTTAAAAATTCGTTATGAAATCAATAGAAACTGCATGTCCTCGCGGGATCCCAGTCGTTTTAGGCATGGAGGTATCCGCTATCCATGTTATGTGTATGTCAGTTAATATGCGTAATTAGTGTAACTCGTCTAAAGCTTCTGTGCAACAAAAGTTTGATTCTTGGACGCGCAGCTCCATCTACCTTTATCTCCCCATTGAGGAAGAAGCATTATAAAATGCGAAAATGTTGCCAAAGTTTAGCGGCAAAAATGAATTCTCATGTAGACGCTCACAAGAGGGGGACATGAGCAGTCTTCCACAGGCGGCGGAATAGCGAAAAACTCCTTTTTTGGGGTGGGGTTGGGGAGGCACGTAGGCTTTCTCTTGGATGTGCCTCTAATTAAGCGGGTCAAGGCTATCATCTGCAGCATTGCAAGACTTTGACATAACGTTGTCAGTGTCTGAACTCTTACTGCCATATTTACGTCCAGAGTTAGTGCTTGCAACTGCAACAGTTTAACACTCGTCGGCCGTAACGATTTTCCATTACATGCCAATCGATGGCGGACTGCCACTTCTTAGCCCTGCCTCTCAGCTAATTAGGAATTGGAATTAGGCAAAGCAAGGGAACGTGCAAGGACGTGAAACAATACCTCGTTGTATAACGTTACCCGTACCTCCGGTGTCGTAACGTTTTTCAAGATCAGCGAAAGTGATTCAGTGATTTTTGGGTTTGCGGAAGGTTTAATTGCCAAATATAAAATGAACAGCTAATTGTCCAAAAATATTTTGTCGGGGCATTGTGGAGTTGAGATCATGTTGAGCTGCTTTGTTTGACCTTGGAAACGTCATTAATTTTTAAAGTGCTGTCTGTTTTGCTATGGCTATGTCCAAATAGATTTTGTCAAAAATAACTGATCTCAAGCCAGGCTGATAAGCGCGAAGCAAAAATTTCCCCCAGGATGCTGAACCTTACCGAATATGCCGTTGAGAATGTCGTCATGTGCCAACAGCCTGGCATGACATCAAAATGTTGTCTTTAAGAAATGGAAAGGACGCAACGCTAGGCCCTGTATCGTTAACGTTATTCCCAAGGGGGGCGGAATCCGCCGCCCCTCGGGTTCTTTGCTTGCTAACTCCAGGGTTTTTGAAGTAGCTTCACGAAACATGAACATTTTTGCAACGTATTCTTTCTGTCGTACTGTAACACAATTCCGTAATTCTGTTTAGCTCAGGAGCGGAGCCAGGCAACATTTTTGGGAGGCACCTCAGGCCATTTTTGGCCCTGTTGAA
Source organism: Capitulum mitella (assembly GCA_030062745.1). Classification (NCBI taxonomy): domain Eukaryota; kingdom Metazoa; phylum Arthropoda; class Thecostraca; order Pollicipedomorpha; family Pollicipedidae; genus Capitulum; species Capitulum mitella. Next base: position 20,456,026 of record CP099844.1, on the reverse strand, counting down.
GGCAAAAGAAAGGTGGCTGCCAAAAATGGCGCTTTCAAGATAAAACCAAAAACTCAATATGGGTGATTAGGTAAAAAGTTTGAAAATTAGGGAAAAAACATAAATATGACTTTTCTAACCTTAGGTTACTTCGCTAGATCAGGTCAAGGTCAAAAGTCAAAATCTGGTTTCATAGTAACAATTTTGCGCTATTTTTTCAGATGTCAAACTCGGAATATATATGACGTAGAAGTATATATAACGTATATGCCCTTTGCCTGTGTACCAAGTTTCAGGTTGATTTCAGGTCGGGCCATGGAACTATGACCTGAAATGTCAGAGGGCGTATCCTATATCACGATAGCCGTGAAATGAAACTTTAGGAATAGTATAAATTCAAATGATTACAAACGTTTTGAAGCAATATGATATTCACTTAAGATCATTCCATGTGACTCTGGGGCCACTGAAGGTCCTTTACTGTCAATGGTTGTAACCTGACCTGATGAGCCTGTGACCATGACATTTCCGATTTTTAAAGTTCCATGACTTTGTCTATGCTAACATTATACGAACAATGTTGGACGATTTGCACTTCTTCAGTATAACATGATTAGGGAAAGCTAAAAAAATGCTTTTAACGTTTTTGCTAACTGAGTTTTTGGAACACTAATCGTGCCATTTTTGAAACCATATGAATACCTGTGAATTTCCTCAAAATTTGAAATGTGAGGACCATTGGTAAAAGCCCCATCTACAAGCTCCCGATTCATGCCAATTACATCGAAATCGGTCCAAAAAATAGCAGAGTGATAACTTTTTTCCCCCGTATGCATCCCTTTCAGGATCCTGGAAACTCATTTTCATAAAAATGTAGTTTACGTCATGGCAAATCGATTGCCATTTGTTGCGATCAGAGTCGCATGAGCAGTTCTCGAGATCTCAGGGGAAGGAGTCGAATTCCCCCCGCCGAGAATCGGCCAATCATCTTGCTCTCCAGGAATAGGGTTAGCATGGCTCTAACCTTCAACCGGTAATAAAAACATCTGCATGTGTCCTCCTGAAACCCTGCGATAACATTTCTCGAAATACATCCCTGGCAAACCAATATTTTCATTTTTTATGAAAGCTCCGCCAATAAGTGTGCGTGTCTTTTTAACTTTTTGGGGTGCGGTGCGCCTGAGATTGATTCACCATGTCCCTGCATGAGAGGATGTTATGCCGTCTCTCCGTGTGTGAGGACACCGTACCGTTTCTCCGTGAGGGAGGACGCTTTGCTGTCTCTTCGTGCTGGGGGACGTTGTGCCGTCTCTCCGTGTGGGACTACTCTGTACCCTCTCTCCGTGTGGGCCTACAGTGAACCGTCTCTCCGTGTGGTACTACACTGCAACGTCTCTCCGCGTGGGACTACACTGCACTGTCTCTCCGTGTGGGACTACAGTGAACCGTCTCTCCGTGTGGGACTACACTGTACCGTCTCTCCGTGTAGGACTACAGTGAACCGTCTCTCCGTGTAGGACTACAGTGAACCGTCTCTCCGTGTGGTACTACACTGCAACGTCTCTCCGTGTGGGACTACACTGTACCGTCTCTCCGTGTGGGACTACACTGTACCGTCTCTCCGTGTGGGACTACACTGTACCGTCTCTCCGTGTAGGACTACACTGTACCGTCTCGCCGCGTGGCAGGACACTGTGCCGTCTCTCCGTGTGGGACTACACTGTGCAGTCTCTCCGTGTGGGACTACACTGTACCGTCTCTCCGTGTAGGAGGACGCGGTACTGAGTGGGTGGATGTCCGATGCGCCGGTGCGGCCGGCGCGTCGACGTCAGCCGGCAGGCTATATAGGCCGGCGCGGCACGTGCGGCCGAAGACACCGGCGCGAGCAGGCCGGTGGCAGTTCCCGGCAGGGCACCAGACACCACCACACTTGGAGCCTCCACAAAGTAAGTGGCAGGCCTGGCAACCGCCATGACGTGCGGTCATCTGGGCAGTTATCATGTAACGGAGTTATTCATTTCAGCAAAGACAGGCACGCGGGTACCGGGAAGTAGGGGGTAAGCTAAGGGTTCAGCCGTGAAAGTTCGCTTTGGAGATGCCTGCTGTGCGTAAGACCACATGCATTGTCAAATGGGCCATTCGGCGCACCATTTCCTGCACTAAGGGCTGCTGTGCAAAACACTGATTTCAAAACATTGGAAAACGATGTCGTTGTATGTATGCGGGTCCGTCTACATGATTAAAAGAAGGCATGCAAGCATCTTTTTTGTTGACAAATCAGTATTCCATGTAGAACAAGCTCTCTAGATTTTAATTTGATGTGTCTTGAAAAGAAATACAAAGTGAGGATTTTTCGCCATCATTTCGGAATTCTAGCCAGCCATGACGTACGGAGGGCGTACTCGCAGTCTTATAACAATACATATGGGCAATATTTTCCTTACGTGTTGTAGAGCGCAACCTTCTTGGAGGCGTTCAGTAGCCCCTAGATCAGTGTTGGAAGTAATTTTGGGGTCACAAGGGATTGTCAAAACTCCAACCGTTTCACGACCATTGGCATCAAAATGTTCAGTGAGTTAAGAAAGATGGAAAACGTCACGTTAGAACATCTCCGTAATGTGACCGGCTGCAGCACTCGTCATCGTTTCAAACAGGCTTTTTTGGATATTCTGATCCAATGCCTGCTCAGACTTCTCCGGGTGTCACAATTCCCGAGTCCTCAAACCCGGATAACATCCACGAGCCGGGAGAATCACCAGACCGGAGGAGCCTCGCCGGTGCCGGAACCCACCACATAGACTGACCCACCACACCCTTCACGCATCGGGGACTATCGCGTAGTGGGGGTCGGGGTCCGTCACATCCTGGGGGGTCAGGGCCCAACACGGACTAGGCGGCGCTCAGCAGTCTGGAAACCCGTCGAAAGATGAGGCCTAAACTGCCTCCGCATTGGAAGGGCGCGAAAGTTCTGGGGCTTCAGCATATGTGTTTGGCGAAAAAATATACGCAGGTGTTCGGTTTTTTATCTGGATCTCATGTGGGCACGTAGTTTAACGCCGTCACTTACGAAAGCAGGGGTTGTCGCATCTCGGCTTTGTGCGTGTTCTCATCAAGCGTGTCACCGTCTTTCAAATGGGCCCCGCGCTGAGCAGTGACCCCAGCTTGGAAGACTGCTGGATTTGACCCGACCTTTTGTGCGATTTTATTGAGACACTGGTGTAATCATGCTTAGCACGTAGAATGGAAGCTCTGGAGCTCTGGATCCCTTCAACGTGTCTATTTGATTTCATGAGTCCAAAGCGTGAGGATTATGTGAGCAAACAGTCATCCGATTTTTACCTAAAACTTTATCCCTGTAAGACGATATCGTCGCTTATATCGCGGAGACGACACTGCCGGTCGATGCAGTCGGTCGTTTGATGTATTTTTTATGCAGTTTCGTTTCATGTGAAGCTCACGAGCGCCATGCTTAATTTTTCCACGGCTGATAGGGAGAGACACCTCCAGCTGTGCCATCCATTCATTCAGAACCCATGCATCTATTTTGCACGAAACGTTTGGCTCCCAAGGGCCTAAGTTGACCACTTCAAACGGATTTTTTGTTGATGTCCATAGGGCGGTTATGGGTACATACTTCAAACGATTTTTTTTTTTGATATCCATGGGGTGGCCATATTCCTTCTACTCTCCAGTTACCATTATTCCTTGGTAAAACTATACATGTTCCATCAAAATGGGTAAACACAATTATCAGCCTTTTGTAGCTCAGATCAGATGCCATTTTACTTTCCTTTTTGTATCATTTGGCATAATGAGGATGCGTAAATGCAACAGACAAAAATTCAAATATGCTCTGACCGGGAGTGGGATTCTCCTTGTTCACATTCGTGTAGAAGTAGCTATGGCATGCTTGTTAAAATGACATTATGAGGAATATACCATGCGGTGTAAAGACAAGGCTTTGAATGAGTTATCTGATTGCTGCGACAAACGAGAGACCTCCAAGGCACTGTATCATTGATGAGCGGATATAAATTACTGTTGCGTTCACGCTTGGAGCTGGTGGTCTGAAGACTTACCAGTGAGCATGCCGAATAAAGGAGGGCTCCAGCATGTTACACATTTTCTGCTAGCAAAAAATGTTTTCAAAGCCCACTGTCTACAAAGCTGCATTTTAAAAACCGCCATCATAAGATAAAGAAGCATGACAATTTTGACTGCTGGAACAAATATCGCATTTTCAGGACTGAATACTTTTTAAAAGGTCGCAAAGCGTAACACAAACGACCTCTAAAACACTGCAGTCGTTCGACGGGCATAAGTCACTGGTGGGCTGTTGCCTACTTCTGGGCCAAAGCCAGTCAGTGTGTGTACATGAAAAAATGTCCTGTCCAACCCCATAACCAGCTTTAGATTAAGGGACCATTGATAGATTGCTTATAATCCCTAAATAAATAAAGTTGCCAAAACTGGTAAGCATAGACGATGCGCTGTCTCCATATATCGTTTTTAACGGTAGGCAATCGTCAGAACAAAGCGCATGAACCATTTAAAGAAAACCTGTTAACAAGGGTAAAAAGCAGTCCTTGAGGTTGTACGTCTCAAATTAAAAAAAAAAAATCAGCCCTATGAACGGCTGAAATCAAAAGCAATGATCGACAACACGAGAGGACCCTAAGGTATCTTACGGCAAGCGAGATTGGTAGTCGGAACACGGCGCCCAGATTTATTTCAGGCCGCCACGAAACTCATTACTGGCTGTAAGCTTTCTTTTCTATATGTATCGTACACGAATTCATGAATTCTAATAACACTTTTGCATTGCTCATTTACTACTAAACAGAGCATTTGACCTGTAAGTGCTCAAGTGGTTTAAAGACAACGTACACTCATGGTATTGCTCGCTGTCGTTACTGTTGCCCGAAGGGAAGAAAGCCGCGACAGCCGTTACGGCTTTCTAACGGCCGTAACGTAGCAGCCGTAACAATTATTTATACTATTTTGAGATATTTATACCATTCGATTCGTTCCAGAAAGGCACATCATTACTTTGATTACTAGTTACGGCTTGCATGACATGAAACAGACATCTTGAAAAGTACGTAAAGCATGTGACAGTGCCTGTACCATGACAGACAATACAGTATCATGCGCCGATCCTGCAATTATGGCATATAATCAGAATGATAGCTCGCAGCAAAAAAACTATGCGTCAGCGATATCTGCGACTAGCGACATTGTCCAAGGGATCACACCGACAGGCAAACGTTTGTTTAATGGATTTTATGTTTACATTAGTCAAGCCCCTGGCGTAATATTCACTGAAAATTATTGCTCTTGCAAGGGGGCATATACCTGTTTCGTCTTTGGTTTCTGACCCGACATGAACGTCATTTTTTATGCTCATTATGTATCGGTTATTTGCACTATCCATGTGTAGCCGTTGAATGAGTTCGCTTTGTTTGAGATCTTGTATCCTCGGCTAGACAATTTTTGGTGTGTCAGCTTCGTGCAGGCACTCCCAAAAGCAAACATTCGAAGACCAAGTGCATGCATTTTTGCTAACATTCGTCTGCGTCGTAAACAGTTTGCAAATATGTGTTGGTCTCACGCCAAAAAAGCGGAACAGGACGCAGCCCATTACGATAAAGCCTACGCAATAAAGAATTTATCAGCGCAAAAATTTCTCCAGCTTCTCGTAACAGTTCATGGGAAATTTTATAAACCCAAGCAAGCTCGCATGCCGAACTGCGTGCTGGGGGAAATTGCCGCTAGCTGTAGGGCTGCATTCAATCGCGCGCTACGCTCTCGACTTCATTCTGTCTGACTAATAATCGTATTCATCTTTCTAAGACATCTGTTAATGGTTTTCCTGCAGCTAATCACCTTATCTGTTAAGAATGAGAAGCAGTCCCAAGGACGAAAGCCGTAAGACGACCAAAAAATGTTAACTGACCAAAGAAAACTTTAGTTTACCGGGGAAGAAAACCGTATGCCACCAAATACGATCTTGTTCTAACAATCAAATCGGTAACGGGGAAAAGCCATATGCTTTTGATATGGTTTTCTTCTCTAGACGTTTGAGTTAAGAATGCGTTTAGGGTCTTTTCCTACTGGAAACCTCGTGAAATACTTGTGCTTTCTCAGATGGCATTGCAAACAGCTCTTCGTATCATACGACATCGCGTCTAATAAGGAGACAATTTTTGAATGCCTGATATCGCTGAACACACCCATAGAAAAGCCAAAAACGAAAGCATTTCTCCTAGTGGAGGCGAAGTTAAGGCTAGCAGGAAATGTAACGGCTGGGTCGGGCCGGACCGGGCCGGCCACGACCTCGCTCGTAATGAAGCAGATGAAAAATTGGCATAACCTGCATCAATGTGCTGGTTATGGTACGCATGGCATGAGGCAGACGTGAGCAGAAAATGTTCCGACAATGTATGGCTAATCACTGGTCACTAAGACTGAATCAGTGAATGTCTCGTGGATAATGCGTGTTTTAAAATGCGTCATACTTGACTTTTACGGCAAAATGATTCAATTTTCAGTACGTGGATCTCCGTCGACCAAATCGCCCGAGGCGAGAGACCCGCACAAAATCGGCCGGCTGATAAAGCGTGAGATCGTAACACGGAAGTAGAAAGTTACATAGGGGAAGCATAGAAATGCATTTATTGGAACTGAACTACGCCCATTTTCCCTAAGCGACTTGTCCCTAGGGCATTTTCTCATGTGACTTGCATTTAGGTCTTTCGAGACGATTAAAATTCCGAGGTAAATGCAGTTTTACTCGTTTCCAAATAATATTACAAGTAAAGATCGTCCAAACAATGAGTAGGTTCCACACATGTCCCTGTGCACCAAGATTGTCGATCAAGGAGGCATAATTCAAGAGATATCGATGAATTACATTCAGGGGTGTCCATTTGTATTCTTTCAAGGGGGTTCTGGTCCACCCAATATTGATTTGGGCCCCTCCAATGTTGGTTTGGGCCCCTCCAATATTTTCTGCCAGTTTTAAAAGGAATTGGGAAAAAATAACGAAAAAAACGGCCGCGATAGGTAAAAAGATAGGCAGAAAGTATGGAATAAGGCATAAAGTGATGTTTCTATCTTTCTATTTTTTATATAAGCATATATACCTTTATACATGGGATATACGATTTAAAAAAAAGTAACAGAAAACCCCAAAACTTCCACTGATAAACATAAATGGGGCTAAATCCGTTCATAAGCCCACATTTGGGGGAGGTTAGGTTGTCGGGCCGACGGCTCGGCACACCCAGTCATTTACCAAAACTGTCGCCCCTGATTACATTTTAGAAATCAAGCAAGGTATTCAGAGCATTGGCTTTCATCAATTGTATAACTCTGTACACTCGTTTTCACTCGCACATTCTTTCTGAATTAAGTTCATATGACGAAAGCAAACCGGGGCGATGGAAAGGAATGTAGGGAATCAAAGACGAAAAAATCCTCGACTTGATGGACATGCTAATCAAATTACCAGTAAAATGGACAATTACAGACAAAATTATGAATCGTTATGGGTTGTGAGTATTATGGTGCTACTGCTAAGAACACACTTGTTATTTACTTACCAATCAAATGTATCTAAGGAGAAGTATTTATCTCACCGTTCTCAGTGACCAGAGGACGCTGATCGGCCCGTGAGCACGTCTGGAGTCCCAAGCAGTGAAGATGCATGTCGAGCCGAGAAAACCGCGCAGAAAACTAGGCGTGTCGTCCGGATTCGTGCCAAGTTCCTGCGCTGGTGCCGCTATAAATGGTTAAAATGAGCTCCCCTGGGTTGTCTGAATATCGCACTGCCTTGAGCTTCAGAGGCCCAGCATCACTGATAATGATGCTGATCCGGTACGCTAACAAAATCACTCCAGCCGACGACGGCATAAAATTCCCCGCAAGCGTTTCCGGTGGCTGCAGGGTATTTCAGTACCAAAGACGGTCGAATTTCATCGTCAAAATGCCGCGGCAAACATCAGAGAATTTTTGACTGCCGACAGCCTTCTGTCAGCTGCCTCTGTGTCACCTGTATGTCTGTCAACTGTCAACTGTCAACTGTCAGCTGTCAACTGTCGACGACGTCAGACTGGATGTCCATCAAGAACTGTACTTAGTGGATACACTAGTCTCCTCTACACAGTCTGAGCTCCTTACCCTGCCCCCCGCCCCCTCCTCGAGAAAACGGGTCTCCTCTCGGCACCTGGACATATCTGAGGACATCGAGCTGTGGCTGTCGTCGGGTCCGACCGGTCGTACCGAACGACGACAGCCGTCCACAAGCTCGACCCGGGCGACGCGTTCTTGGTCGTCACATGGAATCTACTGCCTGATACACAGCGGCAACCACTGTTGATCCTTTGGTTCAGGGTCTGTGAATCCACGTGACGTAGCAGTCACGACGGTGGCAGAAAAATCCCCGCAGAATGGATGTTTGAATATAGAATGGGCAATTAGTCCAAGCATTTTATTACCACAATACATCCACTACACCAATACGTCACCGACATCAGGTCCTTTACGTCGGCATTACCATATTGTGGTTAGCCCTCCTAATCGCCTACGCGCTTGCGTGTATATGAATGTCATTTTGTAATTTTACACTGCCACACTAGCCCATATGTACATTTGTGTTGTCTTCTGCACATGCATTCTCTCACGAATACGTACCTGTTACGTCTTTATAATGTTCGTACGTTTTCTATGCGCACATACCCACTTACGAACATTTGGCATGCGTACATCTGTGCTTATGTGCACTGGTCCGCGTGCGTTTACACTTACTTACATTTAATGTTCATGCGTCTGACATAAGTACATTTTCGCCCACATGCATTAGCATTAGTACATGTATAAATCTGCGCGCTTTCGTTTACATATATCAATCTACGACATGTACATTCAGCTGACGGAAATTTATGCCGCTGGCATCTCGAATCCAGACAGACGGGGAATGGCGGACAGATGGGGGCAAAACAGTCCAGTTATTGTCGCGATGAATTGAATCTTTAACTCTTGGTCTGAAATGGACCTAGCTGTGGCTAATAGTCTGAGAAATCTATTTTTTTGTAGTAACCATCGTGTCCTTGAATTTATATTTACGACTTTTCAGAGCGACTTCCCTCAAATCTCTCTTGTGTCCTGTTCATTCATGTCCTATTACTAGCTGTTGCGTGACGACACGGGCGAGCGTAGGCCAATAGATGTTAGAAGATCTGTATTGCGTCATTATCATTGGCAGACGAGGGGAATATGAATTCTGATTAACTGCTTTTTTGTGCTGCTTTCTGGTGCTTCTTTTTTATTTTGTGTATCCTATCCGTTAATGAGTACGCAGAAGTGCCCTTCCATGCCCGTGTTGCTGATTCACGTTAGATACCATGATTTCTACACTACTTCAAGAATCACTTCGGATCACACCACTCCCCACTAATTTTGTTTTTTAAATCTACTCCCGCTACCGATTCTAGTTAGTAATGGACCTCAGGAGCCGGGCAAGCAGGCAGCAGCCTAATAACGCCGCCCGGATTTATCAAAATGATTGCTGAAAGCAAAGTTGGCGACACCTTTCGGACCTGCGGGATCCATGTCTGAGAAGCCGACCGAAATGAAGCATTTCCTTGAAACCACAAACACTAGTGTTGCAAAAAGGTCTAAAAAGGAATACGCTCCCACACAACGACTGCAATGCTGCACGGGCAAACTGCTGAAACTTTCTGCGGTGGAGAAAAGCAATGGACGTGAGACGAGCCGACAACATTAAGCAAACTTATCACCTGAGCTTATCTGGTCGCAAATTATCACTCTTTGTTTGCCCACAAGTTTAAACATGAGATGACAAATAACCTGATAATTGCGCCATTCCTCTCAGACAAGTTCCCGCTGCGAACACCCCGTGCCAATAAATTCGATCGGTTCCTCATTGCGTCAATTGGCGCTGACGACCAGCGGGAGCGCGGCCGCGAAGTGTGCGCCGGCCGGGCCGAGGTTTAATCGGCCTGATTGATCGGTCTCGCCCGGACAGACGTCGGACTGCCGGCGGCCGGGCCGGGTACATGTCACCACGGCATCGCATCAGCCGGACCGATGGCGCGTCGCCGCCAACGAGAAAGCTTGCAGTTTTCGCCTCAACCTCGTGGCTGTATTGAGCCAATCCGCTTTGAAGAAAACTAAAGCAAATTTGAAAGGTTCGCATAGGAGTGAATCGTTTTTCAATCCCAAAACCTTGCTTATATCTCACATTTGGACCATTTAGTGTTTCTCGTGAATGTCTGAGCTTAATTCGTCGTCCCACCAATATCTCTCTAACCACTCGGTCTCAGCCCTGTATTCCCGCAGTGCTGTCCATAACCATGCTCATACCGCGAAACTTAACCATAACCAAACATAACCGTACCATGAAACCATTTGTTGCCAGCACAACGTTCTATTGACTGGAAATCAGAAGTTTTATTTCAAGATCCAAGCATGTTAAAATTTGTAGTCATTATTTTTAGATTTATATTTTTCCTTACATATGTATTTAAATTTCGCGTTAATATTTATCGTACTGGGTATATTATATACTACTAATTATTATATATTGTTGTATTATATATTTTATATCCGTATTTGTGTCTATATCTTTATATCTATATCTACATCTAGAAGTATATATTTACGAGCCATCGTAATGGTTGTCAGGACGAACACCAGCCGCGGCGAAAAAGTGCATGATGGTAGCATGCCTCGAATCAAATTTACATAACCACCGGGTCTTCCATGCACGGAAGTTAACGATAAAACGTTGGTTCGTACAACCTAAAAGTTCACTAGTATGCATCCAATCTGGATACGAACTTCCACAGACACGTGGCGACCAGCAGCGGCACTCCTGGGTGCAGAGTGCTCGCGTCGGTTCGGGCTGCTTATCAGAGTTCTCGGGGGGTGTTCAGCACAGAGGCCTCTCAGATTGGGCGTTGGTCCCTCAGCCCAGGAACCAGCTGCAAAGTTGGTGTTTTGCAGGAGGATTAGAGGCGGCTTCTACTTTCGCGGTGTCCTGACTACTGAATGTGACGGACTAAAGCGGGCTGTTCTCTTGAGCTCTCTGCTTGAGGCTGGGACAGTCCCGTGAAGAATGTAGGTCTAAAATGATGAAAAATAGTCGGGAATTTTAATGATTTATGACAGACTGGCAACAGCCTGATCTGTGTAGCTTCCCGACGTCTTTGCGCCAGGATAAGAGGGGTGTATGCTGAGATATCTGACCGAAACATTGTGCTTTATAATAAGGATTCAGTGGAACCGGTGCCCGACCAGGATAACCTGATCTCATCTCTGGTAAATCTGCGATTACGAATGTCTTTTTGTGCGTCATACGATGCCTTTGAGCAATGTAAGCTGAGAAGACTATCCGACGCCTTATGACACGTAACATCTGGCGCCAAATTATAAGAAAAACTCCAAACGTATAACTTCATGTCAGTAAAAACCGGTTGGGTCTCACATTCTGACAACATTGATAGTTATTCGTCTGCACAGAGGATGCGGGCGATTATATAAATCGCTCCGGATATGCCGAATCTGTTCGGTCTGGCAAAACCTTGTGCATGTTGCGACAGCTACGAACGTATACCGCTGCGAGGCTTTCAAATCAACAACGTCACTTCCACGTCCATAATCGTTAAGATGATAACTTTGCACTGCGAAAGCAAACCACGATGAAGGTAATGTACTCAATGGCGTTTGTATTCAGGGGCAGCGAACACACAGTCGGCAGGCGACCGACCCGACCACTGCTGGAAACGAGTGTCGATTAGGTCTCTTTTAGATCGATAATGAAGGCAACCACCCACTCGATACGGACGTAAATATTTTCACGCCTTTTTTTGCCAATGTAGCTAAGTGGCTGGGCCGAAAAAGAAGAGTTAAATTGATATAACCGATTGTGGCTTTTAGTGACAATGCAGTCGCCCGGTATACTTATGTTTCGGCACTCACGACTCTTCCCTGTTTAGCACGGTAGGGTGCAATGCGATCAGGCGCACGGGGCGAGAGCAGACTATGGGAGCTCATCGTCTCTTCCCATCATTGGCGTAGTGAGGGGTGTTTCAGAGGGGCCAAATGGGTGAATGAAACTGGAGAAAGGAGTAAAGGGGGGGGGGGGCAATCCTTTCCATTATTTCAGCTGTTTGACTTGGCTACGATTGGTGGCCAAATGCTTTGTATTTTTCGCTCAGTTTTTGTTCTTATTCTTTTGACCCCTTCCCCACAAAAAACATGGTTACGCTATTGTTGCAAAGCTTTGGCTTGGCGACAGATACCTTACAGACCCCCAACGTTGACTTACCGGCCCCTCAACTTTTCCAAATGAAAGGGCCACCAGGAACGGTTTTTTGATGTCGGTACTAACGGGCCTGATAAAAAGATATCTAAGAAAACGGGATCACACTTTGCTATCACACCTCTGCGCTCAGTCGGAGACGGCTGTAAGCGGAGGCGGAGTCTCGCCGTGAAAATCCCGGATCCCAGCTTGCCGAAGCGTTCAATTATTCAGCACCGGCGCTGTTGAACTGAATTCAAGCCACTTGTGACGGAGAAGACCTCTTCCGGTCTGATCCGGTCGCAGTGTCCGCTGGGGCGGCGCGGTCCGGCCCACGTAGCCGGAACACAGACCAGCCTCGGCACGCGGCGGCGGCAGCCGGCCGGGCCGGGGACAGCAGGAACCAAAGCTCGCCGACGCCTCCCGACTACCGGCGGCGGCGGCGCGCTCGCAGCAAGTGTTGCAAGCGCCCACATGTGCCTGCTGATGAGCCGGCGGCGGTGGTGATCAACCGGCGCTGGTACTGGTTCGTCCTGCGCCGCGCCGCCTCGCCCCGCGCCACCTCTCGCCACGAGCTGCCCGCACCCTGGCCCTTGCAGCCAGAACAGGTCCTCATGCAGTCAGCAGAGCCGTGTCTGAGGCCGCACGGCCGTACAGGGTGAACCTGTAGAAGCGGTGGCCGATACACGGCGGCGAGGCGCGCACAGTCATGGTGGCGTTCTTAGCGCTGCTGATCATCGACGCCACGATACTCCACGGATGAACGGTTCAGGCTCGGACAAGCAAAGAAACTGCAGTTGGTTTTCAATTATCGTCGTTTGCTTTCGCATGTTTCATTATAGTCTTGACTTCACCGCAGCTGCAACATTTTTGCCGTGGATGTCCATTGAAATTTGGCTTCGTGAATTAATTTGGCGGCTTGTCTATATGGGAGACATAAATGTACGGGGCGTTGGACCACGGTGCACGTTCCGTAAATACGTAGAGTTGGTACATAGGGTATATTTAAATGAAGACCGCCGGAAACTAAGGTAAATAGTTTCATCATGTTCCGAATTTCCCATCCGACTTACTTACAGTATTTTGCCATTTCGTACCAACCAAGAACAGTTATCCAGGTCGGGCGGAAATTCGTGGCCAGACGCGACCTTGACAAAGGGCAGCGGCCCGTTCCCGCAGCATTTAACGGCCGAAATGCACCACTCTTTAGCTCTAAGCCGGCGCCCACTAATAGTCTATGAATTCAATACTTGCACGTTGCACTGAAATGCTGTTTTCATGCATTGCAGCAGTGTTGCGGTACTGGACACACGTGACAAGAAATATGATTGGTGAGCCGTCTCCCCCTGGAGCGAAATGTCTGCTTCGTTACTCTGGCGCGGCTTAATGCCACACGGCAATAAACCCAACAAGCAGCCATAGACCAAACGGACATAAGGTCAGGCGTGTATCGCCTCGGGCGATGGGCAATCGACCGAAGCTGTGGTCACACGTCGGTCACTGGCTATGTCAAGGGCCTTGAGGCATCTTTCATGCTCCTCCTGTCCGCGAAAACTCCGTGGGCTTTCACAAGATGCGAGATAGTGCTTGATCGGAACCATACAGACGACATGAGGAGAACTTTTGATAGTGCGTGGCTCACACAGTAACGGAGGATCTGGTAATTAGAACATTGTTTCTAGTCCTCAGTGCTGCTCACGCAAGTACTAAATACTGACTTTTGAAGTGCTCATCGGTCCCATGAACAATTTAATCTTCGTCTCTGACGGGCAAAAACTACAGAAGCAAATTTTGCCTTTTCTTCTCTTTGTTGTCCGCCTACTATACCGGCGCAGTCACTTCGAACATTCTGATTTTGCGTTGGAAAATTTGAAGAAAAATCCAGCACTTATGAAGAGGTTCCACCGCCCACCGTTCAGTTGGGGAAGGGGCGATTTTGCCCCATGTATTGCGAGATCTATTTCACCGAAATGATTGGTTTCTACAGCAAGCGATAGCAGGATTCCCAGAAGCTCAGAAATAATCCGTTAACTGACCTTAACCCTATTCCCGGCAGGGGGGGCGGAATCCGCCCCCCCTCGGGTTTTTTGCTTGCCAATTCCAGGCTTTTTAACGCAGCTTCACGAAAATTGGTGACTTTTCCTAGCTATTCCTTCTACGCGCCGTGACAAAATTTCGAAATTCTATTTTGCTCAGGGGCGGAGCCAGGCAACGTTTTTGGGAGGAACCTCAGGTCATTTTTGGCCATGTTGAGGGTAAAAGGAAAATGTCTGCCAAAAACAGAGTTTTTAAGATAGAACTTAAAACTTTATATTAATATATAGCTAAATAGTTGGGCAATGTGCATATGTAATTTTGTTTATCTGAGGTCACTTTACAAGGTCAGGTCAAGGTCAAAAGTCAAAATTTGTTTTTTCGCAAAAATTTCGGCGCCGTTTTTTCAAATGCCAAACCCGGAATATATATGACGTAGAAAGATGCCCTCTACTTGTGTACCAGGTTTCAGCTTGATATCAGGTCGGGTCACGGAGCTATGACCTAAAATGTCAGTGCACGTACCCTATATCGCAATAGCCAAAAAATTATTTTTTTGGAATAGAGTGAATTTAATCGATTAAAAACGTTTACAGATAATATTGAATGCACACGACATCATTCCAGGTGACCCTAAGGTCACTGGAGGTCATTTAAGGTCAAAGGTCACAAGTTGATCTGAGAAACGTGTGACCATGACAGTTCCCCCTTTTTTATGTCCCTGGCACCGCCTATGCTAACATTATACAAACATTGTAATGCGATTTGTACTTCTTTAGCATAACATGACTAGCAGAAGCTAAAAAAGTGTTTTGGCCTCTTTTGTTTATTCCGTTATTAGAAAACTAATCCCCCTATTTTTGAAACCCTGTGAACGCCCATGAATTTTCTCAAAATTTCAAATTTGCATACCCATGGTAAAAGCCCTATCCATAATCTCTCGATTGATGCCAGTTTCATCGAAATCGGTCCATAAACAACGGAGTTATAAGAAGTCGAAAAGTACCCCCCATTTTGACATTTTTGCCCCCTGTATCCACAAATTTCAAAATTTTGAAAATTTCTTTTTATCAAAATGTAGTTCACGTCACGGCAAATCGATTGCCGTTTGTTGCGATGAAATCGGATAGGTAGTTCTCGAGATCTCAGGGGGGGGCCGAATCCGCCCCCCCCCCTGCCGGGAATCGGCCATACCGTCTAGCCCTCCGGGAATAGGGTTAAAGCTACTGATGATGTCCCACGTCAGGCCAAAACCCCGAAACGACTAGTTGCATACGAACCATTGTGGCTTGTGGCGCAGACACGCAGCCGAAAATATAACAGCGAGCAAAATGGGGTGTTAGTTTGGCTTATTTTGACGTCGAAGTGAACAACTCCGTTTCAGTTGTCCGATTTCACTTTAGTTTATGAGGTCGAATTAGGCTGCGTCTTAATCTTGGAATTTATGGAGTTTCCTGAGAATGATTTGACGAGAGACTCACAAACCTCATTTCGTTCACTGCATATACGACGACTTTCAGACTGAGTTATCTTCATGTCATAAAATTAGTTTAATCGAAGGCGAGACAAACCGACATATGATTTCAAGTGGTATTTCACGAGGTCGGATATGACCACCATGACCACAGGTCTGATAGATGATTAATCTGTGTCACCCGCCGGAGACGGCGGGCGCCGATTTTCCACCAATGTCATATCAAGTCTTCAACAAGGTTGCGGTCTGGGAGGGAGTAGTCGCCAGTACGAATCTGGGTGAAAGCAAGAAGTGGTCGTACACGCCTCTTTCCATGGTACCAGTATATATATATATATATATATATATATATATATATATATATATATATATATATCACAGTCACGATTTTCCTTTGTTATATATTATCTGCACTTGCGTCATGTCAAAGTAGTGCGGGGCTCTGCACACTCTCCTGTATTCAAATCAGCGACCCCCTGTTCGCTATGAAGCTATGCTATGCCCCTACACCACGGCGGTCACGTGACTCTGGTGCGTTTTACTAATTGAGTGAAAAATACAGGTAATTGCATTTTAACCTTGACCCACTGCTCTTCTATAAATACAAATCCAAAGGCAACCAAATCATTTCTAAACCACATAATGAGGTATCAATAATCCCATCAGTCAGATGGAAAGACGGTTGCTACTCCTAAAACTTCTCAGATACTATTACTCTGCATCCGCCCAAATGCATTTATTACCCCAGTGCACTTTGCCAAGGGATGCAGATCTTTTGGTCCTCGGTCCTTTCTTGCGATGAGCTGAATCCGTGGTGAACCCGGCCAACGTATGGACCGACGGAGCTGGCTATGCCATTTGAAATGCATGCGTCATCACAAACTGCCAGTGGACGTTTGCGGGCCGTCCGGAAATCCCTGGTGACAGTGAGACATCATGCATCAAAGTGGGATCTTTCGCCAGGAAGAGCGCCTGCCTATGTCATATCCCGGCCCGGCCTGAACAACCGCGAGCATCAAGTCAGAAGAAATATTTCGCCGGTAATTTTAATGGGTTGTTCAAACAGAGCGGGCCACATATATTCCTCGGCTATCACCAAATGATGTACTCTCTGAGATATTCCTGTCACCGACGGCATCCGCGCATCCGTAATATTTATGGTCGCTGACCATGACCCTTACACCGACATGCAGATCAAACTCAGCGGCGGCGTATAAGAACGCGGATGTGCAAGCCATTGTTGAAATCGCCTTCATGCTTCAACCTCCAAATTTTGACTTATAATGTTGATCGCTGATCGAGAAAAGCTAGCTAGGGCTCTCAGTTAAGGCCATCTGACTCCCGCCATCTGAGAGTCTCGGCAAAACACGTGACAACGAAAATGTGATGAAAATTTCGTTTGGAAATGTGGGAGAGTATGTACCTGTAGTTTGTGCGGAACCCCGAAACGAGCTCAGTCACAAAACTTTGCATCACAAACTTAAGAGGGCAAAACTGAACCCAACGCCTCCTGTGCCAAGCACATCAGACTTTGCATTACAAACAGATCCTCTTCGTGCTCAAGATTTGTGCAAGTCCCATTCACCAGTCGTATATACAGAATGTTTTACTTTAGGATACGTGACAGAGAGTTTCGCCAGCTTTCGGCCGTGCTTGATGAGGCCACCAACTTTTGACAGGTTCTGCTCAGACTGGCGTCCTCTGGGAGCGGGACTGGCAATGGTCTCTCAGTCACCATCGCTGGTCAACAGCCTCGAAAGGCAGTGCACCACCGTCTTTTCACCTGCCACGTGCAGTCAGCACAGTGGAAGCTATTGGATATGGTGATCGGGTATGATAGCTTGCAATAACCGTTGCTGTGCCTGATGTGTACTTGGCTGGCTCCAGGCTCTAACTCCGATATTGATATCCACATCCATAATAACTGTTATTAGCCCGTGTGTGGCAACGGTCTCTAACGCCCCGAAATCGACTTTTAACCCGCGCACGACCATGGGTCCGCGGCGATCACGCCCGACTGAGGGAGGGGGGGGGGGCGGTTGACCGTCCCCTCTAATTCACTAACGGTTGGTCGCACGATAAAAAATAAGGACCAGTAGAACTCGAAACTGACGTCCTATATATGTTTTCTCATAGCCGACTGCACGAGGCCGAGAAACGGCCTGAATCTCAAGGGCTGTGGCAAATAACGCATGGGAAAGGCACCAACGCACAAGTAAAGGTCCGCAGATGCCGATACACGTCTAATTTCTCGGGTTTGCTCGATATATACGCCGAAACGTTAAGTTAAAGACACTACAATTTTCACTCCAGTTGTCGGCGGGCGTCGCAGCCATACGCAGTAAGAAATTAGCGGGAACTAATTTTAGCGTCCCTTGACTTTCGTGACATAAGCCTATCCATGTAAATTTCTTTGATCTTAGTGGTCCTTGTGATGGCTTCTCATGCTTAAATTTTGGAAAATTTCATTGCTTACCAAGTACGCAGTTGGCTGAGCTTTATTCGCGAGAGCCTCTTTTTTTCAAAATATGTAATTTTCTTATATTTTTTTAGGTTCCTGGTACTACTTACGCCTGTGGAAGCCAGTTCTGCCATTTCTACTCATTCTGAATACTCCATCGCTGACTTTGACGATGGTACATTTTGGCTCATTACAGTTATTCGTGACCTGAACTCAGGTCAATGGCTGGAAGTCATTGATACCTTGCCCAATGACAGCAACCAGACGTCTGCTTCACTCCACACCGAAAATGTTATGACGAATTTCGCCAGTTTCCGAAAAAACGATGACATGTCTTAAAAATATGCTTGACCTTAGGCCAATGACCCAGAAAATTCTGAAAAATCTAAAGTAGTTTATTTGTTGCATCTATCAAGGTCATTTGATAGATGGAACAAGGTCACTGAAAGTATTATTGTGATATCTTGTTTTGCGAAAAAGTTACAGGGCGCTAATTTTTTTAACATAGGTCCATTTGACCTGACCTAAGTCAGACACCTAACTTGACTTGAAGTCAAAACTTTGATAGCAGGTGTAAAGATGATGAAGCAAAAGGTACACGAAGTTTCGTGGCGCTGTGTTTGTTTTTTCTCTCGCAATCCTAGAAAACCCCAGAAGGTGGGCGGTCAAACGCTCCCCATCGGTAGCGGGTTAAAAAGAGCAGCGTATCTCAGGCTTGTGGTCAGAATGCAGTTCAAATGCAAAATGCAATACACAAAAGGAAGCAAAATGTCACATCCCTGACAGAACTGACCAGTCACTATGCCCCAAGCTGTACGTTAGTGACACATACTGCGACGCGTTGGAATGTAGATATACCTAGCTGTTTTTGACGGTTCGCTGTTTCTACGAAATTAGGTGAAGTGCAGAATGGAATCAGTTCCGTCGTAACAGAGCGTCATCTCTCGTCGTCGCCGTGGTGTCACGATCGACTCCTTCCTCCACAGCCACCATACCACCTTTCAGTCCCTTTGTCCCTCGCCGGCTGACGGGGACGATAAAAATCCCGCAGCAAACCGGATTCGAACCAGGACCACCGGGCCAGGGGTCGCAGGTCATCTGAGCACCGACGGGCATGTGTTTACCGTCGGTCGGCCGCGGCCGGCTGGTTTACGACGCCGGCCGGCGCCCGGGACGATATACGACGCCACGCGGCCCGCCTGCCGACAGCCGGACCGGCCCGGCCCGGCCCGGGTCTCGCTGACGAATCGGTATTGGCCGGTCCGAGTCTCAGCGGCAAAACAGCCGACGGATAGCGCGCGGGCTTGGGCCGTCGACAGCTGGGAGTGATCCTGTTTTGCCTCCCTATTACCGTGATGCAAGCAGATGTCTGAGACGAGGCACCGTCGACTTAAAAGACACTGGTGTATAAAGTGGAATGCAGGTGGTGGCCGGCGGTCAGAGGAGAAAAAGATGGCGAGCAAAATCGCGGGAAAAAGCGCTGGCCTGTTAAGCATTTCATGCATGTCTTTCCACTGGGCTCACTCTCCGGCTCGTGGCGTCATCACATTCTCGGGTCTGCTCGGCATTGGATGTTTATTGCCATTTGAGGGGCGCCACGTTGGCCGCGTGCAATTGTGCAGTAAGAACAAAGGCTCGGAAAATGTGGTCGCATGGACCGGTCCTGACACGCCATTGTTTCCTGTGCTTCTCCTCGTTACGGTTCCAAAACAAGAAAAGCAGGCACTGTTCAGAAGAAAAATAAGACTATTTCTCATGTTTCATTACCAATTCGTTTTCCCGCTTGTTTCAGAATGCTCATTGAAGGATGTTTACCACTCACGCTGCTCGTGTTTCTCTTCTGCCGACAACACATGGTGAAAGCTGACGAAGAGCATTTCGCCAATGACCCACGCAGGCTAACCGAGGTAGGTGATGTGGGAGTAAAGTTGGTGTTGAAAGATGATGTGGTTTTATCAGTGGGATGACGCTTTAGCCTCGCCAATATGCACCGTTTGGCCACCTTCAATTGAACAGCGGGAGTTGATACAAACTTCCGTCGTTTCTTCACCTGACGTGATAGAGCAACGAAACGAAAACGAACGTGTAGCTTGATATTTTATCTGCACGATGACGCTCTGAAATCACACAGTGACCATGCAGGCAACCTCAAAGAGGGTCATGTGCGTGCATTCTGGTTTCCATTGGATTCTATGGGATGTAACCCATAGTGTTTTTTTGAGGATGCCAGAACACCTGACAACGAGCAGGTACTAAAACTTCCACTGTGCAATCCAGCATTCCTGATTACTTAATGGCCCTTCAGAAGTCAATCAAAGGTCAGAAAACTATTTAAATAGTTGGATGACTTTGACCGAAGATGACCGTAGCCTAAGAACGGACCAAAGTGTGAACGTCACCTATACAGGGGTGACACCCATACACAGGATTACATAAGATTGTGCCGTAAAATACACAAAACGTTTGTTATGAGACAACGACCATCGAGGCTGTACCATGACTTTTCCATGACATGTCCTCGACACAAAGGTCATAGCTCAGCGACCTCCCATGATACTGAATCAAAATTTTCAGGGTGTACGCGAAACGGTTTAAGACAAAGTTCTGCAAAATTTCAGTCATCAGAGCAATTTTTGCGAAAAATCTCAGGGGCAGGGTGCACCATCCCCCTGTTGTGGCGAGGGTTATCTTGCAACGGCACGGAAAAATTTAGAGATGTGGTCTTTCAATGAAGTTTCTTCGAACACTTTGGTAGCGTATAAATATTATGGCAAATAATCTCGCCACGTAGATCACCGGTACCCAAATGATGCTGGTTTGTTCGAACTTTTATTACGAGGCCGAATTTTCTTCGGAAAGTTCACAACGTTTTAAGACATGTTACGCATTGGCTAGACCTTTACGAAGACAACGGAACGGTTACACTATCGCAAAGTTTTGGAGTGCCATACTAACGAGCCTCATGCATATCAATATCTGGCCTATGGTGGCGACAGTGGCGTCCCAAAGTCGGCCTCGCGCTTTATGCGACGTTACAGGGCGCTTATTTGAATGGTCTAAAAGTATCGGGAGTTGAAACAAATTGTGCATCGCGCGTGACAGCTGAATATCAAGCCGATTTCGTCCGTGGATGAATTGGCCTCTTTTATTCCGCTGAACTTCGCCAAGTAAATCACGCAATTTCCTGTCATACTTATTGCCAACGCTCTGCTTCATTGACCCATGACGAAAACGAAAATATTCACTAGTCTAAAGCGCCCCTAGGGAAAAGTTCTCGTGAGTGCCAAACGGAGTGTATAACCTGGTCTCAGGAAAGCTGACGTGACGGCTGTTAGTCATCTTGACAACAATGTTCCAAGCGGGTTCTGGCGGTGTTCGCCACAATATAAGACGGTGGAGCCTAGTAGCCTGTAATCTTCTTCTGCGTGGATTCCTCACTGAATTGATTTAAACTTCTGTCTATTTGAAATCGGTCACCATGACCCTAGCCGGCAAAAATAGATAGCTTGGTTCCTGAAGGCTCCGTAGAAAATGTTTGACTGCTTAACATTTTGACAAACGTCCTCTCAGCCTACATTACGATCCTGATTTGGTCATGTAAAGCGGATCTTCGATGAAGAGTGACCTCGTCGAGACGTGCGTGGAAGTATATCCCAACACTGACACCAAAAGATCGATTGGCCGGGCCCCAGACGGTGCTGCAAACGGACGCAAGGCTACGAAGGATTCATGAAAACCGTTCCTAATAGCTGCTTTCACAAAGGCAAACTGGCTCCAAAACATCTGACAAAGGAATAGGCATGGTTCATTAAACTTAAAGTTTTTCAGGCTTTAAGCACACCAAAGGTGCTCGTCGACCAATTCTAATACTTATTGTTAAAATGGTTATAAATATATAAATGTGTAAAAATTTAGAATAGTTGTGAAACGTCGAGATTGGAACATTCTAAGACTACGGTACGTCGAACGTTACGAGGTACATTTTTGTCACAAATGATCAAATCTGAAGGTCTCCCCTGGTCTTATGTGAGCTGAACATACCCCTTGGATTTAGCATTTACGGCAGGAATACAATTTTCGGTGTACCATAGTGCTGGAATGGCTCGAAAACGTTGTTAGTTACGAGCGGGAGCGAAGGACGAATAGGTTACTTCAACTAGCAAAAAATAAACACAAATTAAATCGAGCTGCCAACCCGGGCCCGGCCCGGCCATAATGCTTTCTAAAGGCTAAAACTTCGCAACCATCGGAAACCGAACCATCAAGGATTCACTAGAAGGAATCGTAGTTTTTACATTTTATGCATGTGTGGAATGCGTTGCCGTGCAAGCTTTGCTTCCACATGAGTATTCTGAAAGCATTGTTTTTGCTCTTAGACCCCTTTTCACCGGTGTTTTTGAACCACTCAGTGACAGCAACGAACAATTTCATGGGCACGCGTGGCATTTAAATTTGCAACTCTTCTGATGCAAAATACTGGAATAGATTAAGATATACATTCTTGGCCGATGCCAGGAGAACGTGAATTGATCGAGACTTTTTACAAAAATTCTTGCACGAGGCAAAACCGAGTCCTGGAATTTTTGTAAAGCGTCGAGATCGGAATATTCCATTTCCCTGGTAAAGTCCTAGAAGATATTTCCTGTATGTTCTTTCAACTCATTGAATTGATATGTATTATAGACGTAATGGCTCCAGGTATGCCAGATTTCAACTTGATGCATTTTTTTGACAGAGGATTCAGACTTCGTTGATGATGCTGAAAGATCATCAAAAATACGTAGATTACTTCAGGACTAAAACCCAGTGACAAAGAAAAAAAATGCTTTAACAAGCTGGGAAAATTGAAACCCAGCTGAAAAGGAAGGAAATGTCATGACTTGTCATCATCCGTTAACATTTAGCATCATTGTCTTTTGTATTGGCCAAAATAATTTGGAACTAATAAATGCAGATGCATTAAGATATGCCTACATGTACTGTATAGGCTTGCAATTCTAATATGTCTTAGTTCAGGAGCGCCATTTTACTCCAACTTTTAGGAGTTAATTCGCTCAGAGGACCTTAGCCAAAATATTTATTTACAAAAAGTGATTTTATTGCGTTTAACTGAACCGGAAACCGAGAAGAGAAGGATGTCATGCAAATTAAGAGATACAAGAAACCAATCCAAAGAAACGGTTCGGACAAGGTTTCTTGGATCGCATGATTACAAACGTTGACTGTATTAAACATATGGGAAAATATCATGTTGTAGTGCGCAATGCATCATGGAAAAATAATGGTGCAAGTACCTGGAAAGCTGGACTCTCGTCATGCGACTCACAAGGCGCCTTACTGATGTGGTGAAAATTTCTGTTGAAATATTTCAGAATTTGAAGGGTCTTATCGGGTCATATGTCGGATACAGCTGAACTAATTTGCAGCTATCAAAACCTAATCCAAACGTACATGATTTGTTTCTCAGCTTCACTGAGCTGTTCGCGAAAAATGTGACTCGCGAAAGTCGATGTCGTTTATTAGTATAAATAGCATAAATTTACTATTCATATGAACTAATAACAGAGGGGTTAACGACCTTACCATCAAAAGTTTAATGAATGTGGACATGCTGCAGACGTGTTAGACTATCTTACGTGCATAACGCAGCGGTCAAAATTCCATCTCTGGCGGATATCATTGTCTTACGCGACTTACAGCCCCAAACGGTCTTATGCATCAGGCGACAGATGTTTTTTTACGACTTTAAGTGGACGCGAAAATTACTAAACCCGGTGATGCGACACGTCCCGGGACCCAATAAAGTTAATGGAACACAACTGGGAAAATTGTCTGTGCGATAAATTTTCAAGGGAAATAGCCCGGTGGTATCAGGCCACGTGTAAAAGGATGGTGATGGAACGCTCAAAAACAGTACTTGTTTGGACATGGCGAAACGAGGCCACTTCTACTTTATGACTGTATAGTTACTTGAGCTACTAATACAAAATGTTTATTTACAAATGCGGTTTCCGTGGTCCCAAAGCAGCGTTCTGCGCAACTTGATGCGTTGACAGGGACGGAAAAAAATGGCCAGGAACATGGGAATTTATGTACCCAAAGATATCGAGGCAATAATGGCACTGGCAAGAAATGCAAGACCATCGACTACGGCAAAAATATACTTGAAAATGGTTACGAAAAATCGTGAAGACAGCCTTTCTTTCTTCTCACTATGATCTCATTCAATACTGTTCACTGCCCGTCACGCGTCTCTGACCGGTGAGAACACCTCGACTAAGATTACGCCCCGTGAAAGGCTTTTTGGTTGTTGTCGCCATCCAAATGCAGTGCAGTGCCTGTAGATAGGTCACGACATGTTGGGAGCCCCGGCTAGCGATTCGTTTCACAGGGAGAAGTGCTACTAGTCGTCAATCACGAGTTCTCAGAGAATAAGGGAATCCGACTCATGCCACCATCATCTGACAGTTGTCGCACAGTCGGAATGCATTTTCGGGAGGACTCCGAGACCATTCAGAGCCCTGGGCTTCCCGGCTACTGTAGTACTGCGTCTGATTGTAGCAGAATGGAAATACTGGTTCCTGCAAAAATAGTCCAGCCGAAGATAAAATGACGTTACGGCACATCCTTCGGGAACTGAAGCCAATCTAGTAACGGTTTCCTTCCTCCAGGCATCAAACCTGTTTGACCCTCTCTGTAAGTACTTAACGGTGTATGCAAATTTTGGAGGGCTGAGTTATGAGCTAGTAGAGTTATGAGCTAGGCTTGCGAAACAACACCCTTGCCGTTTATCCTTTCTGCTCGATCAATGGCCGCTCTGTTCTCAAACGCAGCGAATCACATTGCATGATTCTTTCAGCGGCTCTGCGGTGTAAACTGTCCTGAAATATTGGCTGACACGGTCCGATGGACGTACTACACATTCATCACCATTTGAATGCAAGGACCTCATCGTTAATGGTTTGACCCGTTATTCTGAGGTTGTTTTACTCAGTTACGATATTCACCCTCCAAAATGTGCATCCGGACACAGTTACATGTTGTGCCTCGGCGGGCATTCGACACCGCAAACATCGGTTGTTGTGACGCACGTGGGCTTTTCAGATGACAGC
Source organism: Capitulum mitella (assembly GCA_030062745.1). NCBI lineage: Eukaryota > Metazoa > Arthropoda > Thecostraca > Pollicipedomorpha > Pollicipedidae > Capitulum > Capitulum mitella. Next base: position 20,430,641 of record CP099844.1, on the reverse strand, counting down.
AGTATTTCGCCAGCCTGGCACTCTGACCCAACTCTGAAAACCGACCGTACCGCCTCGGGCGGGCGGGGAACGCTGATGACGCCCGCCTGTGCCCCGCCACCACTCCCCCCCCCCCCCCCTCTTCCCTGATCTCCGGACGTGCATACAAGACGTCCGCGCCATGACCAGCCGGTTCAAGACACCTCAAATGACGTGTTCCGATGATCTGCGCTCGGCACTTTGTCGGCACTTTGTTGGCGGTCGTGTCGGCCTGCAGCGCCGCGGGGTCCACCCAGTCCGCTGGCAGTGCGCCAGTCCCCACGCCGGGCCTGCACCGCGCTCGCTTCAAGACATCCAGCGCTCCGCCGGGCGTGCCGTGCGTCTGGGTCTGCCATTGGCGGTGCAGCCCTCGGTCTAGATAATATTGTCCCTGTCCCTGCGATCTAGCGCTGTCCACGGCTGTTAAGCTATCCCTTTCATACTTCTGGCGTCTGTTCACAGCTGTTCGTCTGACACTTGGTGCGTGCGTCTGCAGCTACCAGTACTTTGGGTAATGTTTTCTGCTCATGACCGTGGCTGTCCATTCTTCCGTGCAGTATTTACCGCGTCTGTGCGTAGATATCCGGCCCGTGAGCTGGCGTTCGCCCCGTCATTCCACCGCAAATGCCTGACATTTCTGCTTGTCCACAGCAAACCGGCCCAGCCTTCGACGACTTCGAGCCGGACGTTTACGACGACGACGAGTTTCACTTCAAGCGCGCGCTCGACTACGGGCACTTCCGGTTTGGCAAGCGTGCGCCGCGCCGGCCGGCCGGCGACAAGCGCTCGCCCGACTACGGCCACCTCAAGTTCGGACGGCGTTCGCCCGACTACGGCCACCTGAAGTTCGGGCGGCGTTCGCCCGACTACGGCCACATGAAGTTCGGACGGCGTTCGCTCGACTACGGGTTCCTCAAATTCGGCCGGCGGTCGCCCGACTACGGCCAGATGAAGGTCGGCAATCGGCAGCCGGCGCCACGGTCGCGGCGCAGCTGAGCGACGGGAGCTCGACACGGAAGGCGCCGCCGGCTTTCCGTCGGTCCGGCGCCCTCGGCGGCTGCCGCACCGGAAACAGACAGCCAGACCGACCTTTGGCAGTTCGCCGACGCCGCCCCGGACCTGCGACGGTCTGCCGAGGATGGCTCACGGAAAAATAAGCCAGCCCGTGGCGTGCCAGGAGGCGGTATTTCGAGGATGTCGCCTGGCAGACGAAACCGCCAATCCGAGCTCTTGCCCCAGTCGATGATTCGCTCCGGAATGTCCCTTTTGGCGGTTTGTGCCCAGTCAGCGTCCCTGCGGATGGTCTGTCCTGTCCCGTCCCGGGCTACCGTCCCTTCGGATGACCTGTGGAGGGTGTGGCCTTCGGAGACGACGCGTCTCTGGGTGTCATCTTTGTAGGCAACCCGTTGGTGGACGGCGTTCAGATAAAACTTTTGCGTCGGACGTCTCTCTCGTGCAGGGAACGCTCGTCGCAGATGGACTGTTCTTGAAAGAGCGACAGGAGGCTGATTTTCTGTGTCGCAAACTGGTGCAGTTCTTTTCTAGAGGCATAATGAATATCAGCAGCCCCATTGAAAAACCGAGTGGCACAAGCGCCCAATCATCGTTTGATCGTTGTTAAAAGTCCGGAAAAATTACAAACTTTGGGCTGGCTGACAGCGGAGCTTTCAAAACTAAGGTTATAACTATGGGCTAGGCTTATCCGGGACCAGAAAATGCTCCTTCACGTCTGCCCTGTTTTACAACAATATGAAAAAGAAATTACCACCGCGTCGTCTTTGAACGTTGGGCTGATAATCGCTATCAGTATCGGCCACCACGATGTATTTCCGAGGGATTTCCGTACCAAGACCTTGCATCTGGTTGCAAACCATTACCGGAGCAAACATCGACTGCGGCTTCACGACCATTAGATCGAATTCCCCTCCGATACAATTAGAAGTGTCAGAGACGACAATGGCTTCAGCAGAGGCCTGAACAAGTCGCGGCATAATCCGAGGCTGGATGTCACGACTGACACATCGCCTCTGCCGACCGCCGTTGTCCCTCCTCTATCGAGCCGGACACAGTCGGCCTCCCTCTCTCTCTCTGGAGGAGTTGGCGCTGGGCGATGGCCGGCCGTGGCTCCTGGTCGTGCTCACTCCTCCCGGACGGGCTGGCCCGGGCCGGCCGCGCGGCGCGCTTGTCCCGAGCTCCGGACGTGCTTCGTCGTGCCGCACGGCCGGCTGCGCCCCGTGCTCGGCGAGCGCGGCCTGCTGCGACTCGGGAGCTCCGTCAGACTGGCGGCTGGGCCGGGCCATTCTGTGTCCTGGGCTTGTGGCTGGGCTCGGGAATAGGCACATGTGGAGGAACGGCCGCTCTATGGCAATTGTTTCAGGGTCAAATACATCGCGACCGCGCAGAGGTAAAACGCCGTGTTTTTGTTATCGAAAGGATTAGCTGGACGAACTGGTGAGCGTGACTAGAAAACAGCAGGCCACACTGAACGCGGTAAACGGCATAAAAAGTGAAATTAAAAATGACCTATAACACCTTTGCTCGCGTTTTTATGTCATTTCTATATCAATTTTTGGGGAACTTGTATGCTCTCAACACCTTTTTCTGCTTGGTATTGGTAACACCTTATTCTACCATTTCGTAAATCCTTCAATGTCAAGTGCTCGTTTCATTTGCTGAGCTGAAGCGTCACATGAGTATTTACCTCGGCAGGCGAATTCACGATGCGAAGTAATGCAAGTCCCGACAAGCTTTTGGTTACAAATCTTTCTACAGTTTTTCACAACAGTGTTGATACAGGCAGCAACGTCACAGGATGCACTGCTTCTAAACCTACACATCCCGCGCGTCAAGGAAAACAAAGTATTGTTGTCTCTAGCGAATCATATCTGTTTCAAAAGATGCGGATCGCGACATGGCATTCATTCCGTTTCCTCCGCAGTTAATGGCATTGAAGCTTGAGCAGGAACCCCAGGCTTCAGACAGACACCAGTAACGATTTCGGCTCTAGCGGAAGCGGAGGAGAAAGCGACTGAGAGAGCGGTCGACGGCGGCCGCCTGAAATCAGAGCCGAACGAGCTCCGATGGACGAGCGCCCTCCGGCGATGGACAGAAGCCCGGCGTCCGTGGATCAAACAGCTCGCCGTGATCTGGTGCTGAAGGTGGCGGAATCGAGGCCGGAGAATATAGTGTGTGCTCATGTAATAATCCACATTAGCGATACGCTGCAGATGGGCATATTAACTGGAAGGTCTAGTAGCGCTCCTTGCTTCTATTGCTAATCACAATCACGAACGAATATTGTTGCACATGGGAAGTCCAATAACCTTATTAATCCAGACTTGCGTCTGGTTCTCATTCGAATCCGATACGGGTTAAAAATTGCATGCTCTTTGGGTGAATCGCATTGGATCCGGATCAGTTTTGAAAATGCATTCATGAATCGCATTTGATTCGGATCAAAATCTGAAAAATAGCCGTGATTCAAATGCTGATCCGGATTAGGTCACTGTGGTTCAGACCGTGATCCAGATCATCCTAAATACAAGTCTGTTTATCACACAGGATGGTGATAACGGGCTTAGATACAAGCCAGCAGCCCACCTCGGTCATGGCAAGCTGTATAGGTTGGCAATCTGTGATTTGATTTACATGATAACTGTTATACCATCCTGATTAACACACATACCAGCCTACTTAGACAATGGATACAGTGCATCAAGAAACCATTCCCGTAAGAAATCGGCAATGTTCAAATGAACTGCATTTACGCCTCCATGTGGGCAGGTACAACAAACAAAAGGGAAATGAACCAATTAAAATTTTCATCGTGACCAGAAAATCACTCAGGGTAGTATGTCGATTCGAAGGCTGTGGTCTGAGCTGCGATACTGCCCAGGGACGTCTATATCTGTAAATGACTGGGGCCGAGCCGAAGGCCGGAGAACCTAAATTCCCCAAAATGTGGGTTTTCAATGGATTTAGCGCCCTTTATTTTGACCAAGGAAAATTCATGAGTTTTTTATTATTATTTATCAAATAAAGACTGCTTATATACCCCCGTATATATATAAAGAGATAGAGGGGGAAGAGAGAGAGAGAGAGAGAAAGAGAGGGAAAGAGAGAAATAGATACATCACTTTATACGTCATTTCATACTTTCTGCCCGTCTCTTACATATTGCAGCGTTTTTTTTGTTATGATTGCCTATTTCCCTTTAAAACCAGCAGAAAATATTAGGAGGGCCCAAACCAGCATGGAGGTGGGGCAAATCAACATGGGGAAGGGGCAGAACCCTGACAAAATAATACAAATCGACACCCCTGATGCTGCCGACAGGAAAAAAAACGAAATATGCTGAACATGCCTGTGCTGTATTCCTCACAAACTGAAGAACAACACTGTAGGACAACAACAAAACGAAACAAACTGATATAGATACAGGTATAATACGGAAGTATATTCGATAGTTTTGTAAGTGTAAACACCAAGGGGGTGTTTGATGAAACATGTTTTACAATTTTCGGAACAAAGCACAAAAATATTTTCCATCCATCCCGGTAATGTGCACGAAGAATCCCAGCGGAAGGCTTCAGTCCATTCGATTCGAATGCCGGGAATCCGCAACCTCAGGTCTAAACAAATTCATTGGTTTTCTCCATTGTCGCTTTCAAGTTCAATTTAAAATGTTGGTTGTTACAATATGCCAAACTTTTTGAACTGGTGGCCAGAATTTGCCGTGCTGGATTGAATTTACCGTTGCTGTTTTAGGGAAAATGGAAGCTCTACTGTACACATTTGAACATATTTCTTGGAACCATGTGGGCTACAAAGTCAGGATAAAATGCATACATGTACATATGTTCCTTGTTAACACGTATGAGCGTAAAAATGGTGGTTTCAGTCTTGGCCAGCTTTGGCCAGTTTTAGCCAGCAAAAGGTAGGGTCTAGCCAGTTAAAGTAATTTTGCCATTGAGCAGGATAATACTAGTTCAAGCCGGTTTTTTGCTAACCTCGAATGAGATGGTATGATTAGGAGGCCTGGAAATGTAACACCAGGACGATACGAAACCGGATTCCGTGACTGACGCAAAAAAACAGTGAACAAACGAGATCTGCGAGCAATGAGATCTATTTGTGGCTTCACAACGCATATAAGCCGCGCTGTGCATTAGTTTGCAGAGAAAATGAGTTTCCGGCATCAATGCAACTCGAAACTAAGTTGATATATTAAGCTGGCTAACTAAGCTGGCTGGCGAGCAGTGGTTGGGGATTTTTTCGCGGCACCATCGGAATCCCGTTGTCAGGAAATCGGTGGCGACCGGCATGACAGCATTTGCGGGGTTTGGGTTGCCCACATCTGAGACGAATTTCCCATGCGTGCGAAGGTGTCCTATGCGATTGCCAGCATAGTCCATTACACAAGAGGAATATAGACGGGGCAGGACCTCCAGCTGTCCAAAAAAGGTTTACATAAACTTTACTAGAGGAAATAAGCGAGTGGGAAGGATCACAAACGCTGAGAAAGCAAGAAGTGCCACCGTCGTATGTGCTGGTAACGTAGCTGGCAATTCCGTGCCGCCTTGTTTCTTCTTCCTCAAGCGCGAACGTTTAATTCACTTATGACTGAGGCCCTCCAGGATCAGTCGAAATGTCCAGAAAGTGTGGCTGAAGTGGCCGAGAAAGCTTCATGATCCGGCTCTGAATTTTTTGCCTTTGCTAAACCACCCGTCTCAGACGAACATATTATGATCGATGACCGCCACAGCAACGCCAGTCTGGAGGAAGCAGACTCTGCTACAGATCACGGAATCGAATTCATCTTACCGTCTGCGCACCGCGCGCGCAGAATGCAGCCGGTCGATGCCGCCTGGCTGACACCTCCGCGAGGAACCTCTCCGAACGCAGCGGCGCACCACTGGATGACAACCCGCGCGGTACGGTGAAGCACTGAGCAAGAAATATAATGACACCTTTTGTGCGGCTTACCAGGAGTCCATTGCAGTGGAAATAATGAATGGTTTCGGATCGTGCAAAGGTCGGTCTTCTAATCACAGTGCCGTCATTGTAACGACTGACTACAAAAACTCCGGCGTCCCTTCATGTATGGATGTCAAAAGCTGCCAAGGTAATTCTGTGCTTGCCGGACGGCCCCCAGTTTGAGGGAAACAACACACTTCATACATGCTGGGAATCCTTGGCGATTTACCACACCCTTAACGTAAAACACCCCTTTGGTTGGTTAGCATAGGGCGCTCGGATTGCCAATCAAAGTGCTGTGTAACGAGAGCGCAATCCACAAGCCCTCACGTAATTGCATAATTCGGCGTAGGGATGCGAGGGGATGCAACAGTCTTTACTGGCGTCGCGCTCCAATTCCACAGAAACATAACCCGGAATCACATTTAGGAAGAATAATATTTGCTCGAAACTCATGCCCTCATATTCACCTTTGTATTAATCCCAATGCTAATTACTAACTGAAATTTTCCCCAGATTGGTGTTACCCGTCCTGAAATCAAGGTCGGGGTAGATTCTGGTTTCAGTAAACATCAAGAAGGGAGTGCTCACGAGACTGAAGTGGTATCATTCCTCCACGCCTCGAAGGCAATACGTCGCTGCCGCAGTATAGTGTACAGTGTACACCTTGTTGCAAGCTTTTTATGTAAAACGTTTTTGGCATAGGAATTGGCATGGGTGCAAAAGCTCGTTGCACCCGCATGCCAATTAATGCAATGAGAGGTCGGCCATTCCCCTTTATTCGTCTCAATCAACAACAATAACAACAAACACGATACGATGAAAACAGTTTTCTAATGCCTCCTAGGTCCAACTACGCCCACCAATAGTGAGGACACCAATTTTTTTTCTTTTCGTGCTCATACAACAGAACTACAGACGCTGATCACAGATATACCATTCAAATGGCTGTACGCTTCTAGTTCACGGGATATTCGCGCCGGAAGGTACAGTGGCCTTGGAACGCGCCCGAGGCTACGTGACGCCACGAAACCTCCAGGCGACGGCGAGCTTCGTGGCGGCCGGCCATTTCCCGTTACATTTCGGAGTATTGTCGCCGTCTGCTCACTGCGACGGTTCTGGCGGTTCCGTTGCAATGGTTGCTCGACGGAATTGCATTGTTTTCGGCGGTTTTCGGCACTACGACGTCAGGCATTTCATGTGTACCCATCTGAACTTCAGCCGTCCCTCGCAGTCATCCCCACGTAGTCTCTGTTCCCCCCCTAGCCGGCTAACGGCGCGCAGGCAAGAGTGGCGGAACGTGGTAAGCCTTGGGACACAGCACCTCCGATTCAATTCCCACAATAACATGGTGTTCACATGACTTGTAGCAAATTGCTGTTCCGCGATGGCGTCGACGGTGCTCAATCCGCAACCGCGTTGGGAGGCTGAGATGAACAATCGCAGGCCGTTTGATTCGGGCAGTACTTAACAGGCTTATGAAAGCCTTTTGCATTATAATGCCATTTTTGGAAACAGATTTGGAATCAGAGGGTAGAGTTTGCTGTTTATCTGAGTTGCCACTTTGTCACACATCATGCACTTTAATAGGTATTTTTCCGTCAAGTTTGTTTTTAGTATGGTCATTTCACCGACGTTGCCCTCCGTTTGCAAAACTCCGGGTACGTGGCTATGACCATGGCCATCAAAAAGTATTGCGTAGCTCTCATTATTCATTATTTCCAGCACGGGGAGATAAAAACGTTGCAGTAGTCTGGGCACTGAAGTAAGACGTCTCAGGACTGCTAAATTTTCCAACATTATGGTTTTTACTTCATTCGCCGGACCTTTCACCGCCTCTACTGGGTGCGTACGTGTACCACTGTTAGTTATGTTACCATACGTTAGTATTACCATTTACCACCCTTCGCTGACAAGTGGCCAGTTACGTCGGGGGAATGTTTAGAGGCTGCATTTCGTAGTAGATCGGACAGCTGTTAAGACGTCGACCAGTGAGCGAATGTGTTTCGTGCGCCGTAAGATGGAGAGGACCAGCTTCCCATTGATTGGCGTAGCGATTAGATTCCGAGCGACTTGACCAACACAGCCGTGCGCTGCGCTGTGTTCTTGGTTGGCCAAGTGGTATTATCGTTTAACCTGAAATGGGTGACGCGGAACCACAAGTTCGCGTCCATGGATAGCCGTTTAGTTTCTTTATTCTCTGCCCTCATTTCTGAGCACATGGGTTGCATGGGAACATTGGATACAGACTTTGTAGTTCATACCGGAAACACACGGAGAAATGCGTTGCGCAAGGTGATGGTATTAAGCTACTGGAAATGACCCATCAGTTGTCAACCTTGGAGAAGGTATAAAGACTATTCTAATCTATACTCGCAAAGTCAGCGATATCTTGAATAAGATGCCATTGAACGGCATTTAGGCTCCGTCGGGGGAGACAGAACTCTAATTGTAGCAGGCAGTGAAAAAGTTTACCCCCTGTCTTGCGAAACGTTCGTAAAGTTAAAAATGCTTGATACACCCAACATCTATCTCAGTATTACCTCTGTGTGGAATTATGTTTGGTAAACGACTTGAATTTATGTTTTTGACACGTGCAATGGAGGACCTGTGAAAATTACACGCATTGGAGGACAGACGAGACATTCTCCACCACTTCCACCCCCTCTCCCCAACCTCAGAAGCCAACTAGAAACACGAAACTACCAGGGTGAGTGAAAGGCTGTGGGCAACTACATTTGTCCGAATTTCGTGACCCTAGGGCAACACTTTTGAGGCCGGATCGAATCAAATGTTCAAAATTCCGTCGATTTCCCAGTTTCTGTGACTTCTTCGTGGGTAATTACCATAGCTGATCAAAAGTATGTCAAAATCAGACTTATTCCCTATTCCAAGGGCCACAATGGCTGGTAAACAAAGCATTTAGCACAGCATTTAATGCCAGATCGCTCGTACGTCATCTAATATCGTCGTTGGCAACGTTTGGCGCGGGGCGTGGGGGGAGGGCGATCGGCTGGTTTTGCCGCCCTACGGTTGACGGGGTCATATCTTCAAAAAAAAGTTATCTTATTTGTCGTGTTTTATTTTCGTTTTGACGACGTACTGGACATCGATTTAAAGTATGTGAAAACAGGCAATCCGCGACAAACATAAAGTCGGGGGCGGGGACGGATTTCGCCCTGCACTGGATTCCAGCTGGAGATTTTCAACGTTTCAGAATCAAGTCTCATTTCAAGCAAGCCCCTGCAAGGACATTTTACATTGTCACTATTCTTAAGGACAATAAATACATATTTATGCTATATCGAACCAAACATTTTTGTGGAACTTAACCACCTCCTCCCTTCGGTCCTCGGCCAGCAAAAATAATCTGACCCCTGCCCACACCCAATTACGAAACGCTTTTACGCCTCTGCGGCCATACGATGTATGGTTATCTCACGGCAGTTCTACATAGTCATTTGTTTCATTCTTTTCGTTGAAATGATGCATATGCAAAGACATGCGTATCATGAGCCACTGGTAATCTGCGCGAACGGCTCAAACCTAACCAAGTTAAACAGGAGCTAAAGTTATGTAAAGCCATCCAATGGGAGATCCACTATCCATCTTCATCCATCTTTCCCAACATATCGGTCTTTTCCAACATTCACAACACTAATGCATACGCTTGTTTAACCCCATTCCCGGAGGGCTAGACGGTATGGTCGATTCCCGGCAGGGGGGGGGGCGGATTCGGCCCCCCCTGAGATCTCGAGAACTACTTGTCCGATTTCATCGCAACAAACGGCAATCGATTTGCCGTGACGTGAACTACATTTTTATAAAAACAAATTTTCAAAATTTTGAAATGTGTGGATACAGGAGGGCAAAAATGTCAAAATGGGGGTTACTTTTGGACTTGTTATAACTCCGTTGCTTATGGACCGATTTCGATGAAACTGGCATGAATCGAGAGATTATGGATAAGGCTTTTACCATGGGTCCGCACATCTGAAATTTTGAGAAAATTCATGGGCGTTCACAGGGTTTCAAAACTAGGAGGATCAGTTTTCTAACAACTGAATGAACAAAAGAGGCAAACACCTTTTTTTGGCTTCTGCTAGTCATGTTATACTAAAGAAGTACAAATCGCACTACAATGTTTGTATAATGTTAGCATAGGCGTTGCCAGGGACATGAAAAAGGGGGAACTGTCATGGTCACACGTTTCTCAGATCAACTTGTGACCTTTAACCTTAAATGACCCCCAGTGACCTTGGAGTCACTTGGAATGATCTCGTGTGCATTTAATGTTATCTGTAAACGTTTTCAATCGTTTGAATTCACTCTATTTCAAATATTTCATTTTATGGCTATTGCGGTATAGGGTAAGCGCACTGACATTTTAGGTCATAGCTCCGTGACCCGACCTGATATCAAGCTGAAACTTGGTATACAAGTAGAAGGCACCCTTCTACGACATATATATTCCGGGTTTGGCATTTGAAAAAACGGCGCCGAAATTATAGCGAAAAAACTTTTGTTTTTTCGCTATAAGTCACTGAAAAAATGTTTCAAGCAAGCATTCAAACATTCTACTGCATTCCGTACTGGGATCTGAAGATCTTTGAGAATGACATTAACAGAGAACTATGCCAAATGCTAATTTGGGTGACGCCTAGCGTTTATGTGCCCTCTATGTAGTAGTATGCCTGAGAGAGCAGTATTCAACAGTGACGATGATACTGACCCATGAACCCTCCTCCCCGTCTCTGGGACACTGGCTCTGCGCGGTGGGTTTCGTCGGGCGACGCGTAGACCAGAGAGTAATCTGTAAACGCGTGGTCCGTGCCCGACCAGGACTGGGCAACGCGGAGTCGAAGGCAGTTCTTGAAGGAGACTAAACGCAGGTGGGCGTAGAGGTGGAAAGGAAGAGGGGAGATTCGTACCACTGTTTTTTTTGTTGTTGTTGTAAATTTGATCCGAATGGTTGCTGGGGCCATGCTAGGAATCGGGCCGCGTGCTAAGCATTGCTTGTTGCACTCACTCCGAACCCTACGGGCTACACCCGATCGAGCAATTCCAGGTAACGGCTCATTCCGTGATGAAAGTTTAGTGCGCTGGCAAGGGTGCGACACGACCGCGTGGTAGTCTTTTGGCGATGGTCCTCTTTTGGTCAGTTGCAGCTGTTGGCCAGCGTTGCTGGCTGGCCAGCCAACAGGTCAGCCGGTTGCAGGCCAGCTGACCCGGGCTCCGAATACCGAGCGCCGGGTAGACTCGAACCCGTATGACCAGGAGGGGGACACCAGCGCGCCACCAGCTGTTACCGATCACGATATTTCCAGGGCAAGATGTACGCTCGCAGGTAGTGAGTTACGCATCAGCACGAACCTTACGTGAAGCCCAAGAGCTGCAAAAGATAGGATTAGTCCCATAAATCAAGGATTCGGTTCACAGCCAGGTGTCGGGCCGACCACCAACCCGTGATTTCCGCCTCTTCTTCGAATGATTTCGTAACATTTCCATGGTAATGATACGAATGCTTGCGCCTCCGTTTACGCAGTAGTATGGATTTCAGTAGAGGTACCCTCTGCCGCTGACGTCATGCCGCTACCACGGCCGCGGCCGTTGGACACCGGCCAGCGTCTACCCGACGCTGTTGCCGGTCTCGAATTCAGAGCCCTGATATTTACTCATGCAATCGTGAGTCAGTGTGATTTCACTCATGCTTACGATCGTTGCTTTTGAGATTAGCCTGGCAGTTTGCGAGTATGTCTCCACCGTCCACTTAGTGGTCGGGTAGGGGTGCTGGACGTTTCCACTCAAGACCGCAGCAGTCGGCGGACCGATCTGACTGATTTAAACGGTGACCGATTGCCCTCGACGGCCGACCCCGGGCGTGTCAAATGTCTTCACCTGAAGATAATGCATCGGGCCAGAGATCAGATCAAAGTTCATTATCTGCTTTCTTAGAGAACGTCGTTTTTCGCGTGCAAATTCGACATTGGAAATGAACAAATGGACATCTTAAAGCCACATGCGCTTCATGAAAGTGTGCGTAACATACTTATGTATGCATGTCAATGGAAAAGGTGGCAGGTCAATCTGGGTCATGCTATACAAAGATGTCAATTTAATGCTAGTTTTAAATATGCCTCGTATGACATGCCGATCTCTGTTAACTCCATAAAACTGCGTCAAATGTCATGAAATACTCATATTTGGACCGGAAAGCCTTCTAATAACGGCAACAAATGGTGCATAAATTTATGCAATATTCCAACAATCACAACCATATAAATCTGGCCAGTAATTACCCCGCGCAAGCATGGGTGCTCTACATTGACACCCCATGGCATTACAACACATGTTGCACACTATCGGACATCTCGCCACATCAAAGCGTCGCAAAAGATTGATGAAATGTCAGAATCATTCAACAATGCTCTTGACGTCGTTATTTTTGACATGACATTGGATGACCTTGATAAAGTTGTTTGCACCAGAAGGTGCACGGTTGATATAGTGAGGGCTACTGAAAAATATGGCTACGCTGCACCGTTTGGTTGTGGAGTTAGAGGGTAACGATGCAAGTGACGTCGTCTAACGCCAGCCTTACCCCAAGTCAGGGTTAAATGACACTGATTTCAGATTATTCAGATAGTTAGTCGGAATGTTGCAACGTTCCCCTCCGACTACTCGAGTGCACAAAACACTGAAACTCTTAGTTCTAGTTAAGACCTTCCCACTTTTCAGATGGCTTAATATTAGGCTTATGACATTTACACAAAACAAGTTTTCAAAATCCTGTTCGTAATCCTATTCGCCCGAAATCCTGATACTCTCCACAATTTTCAGAAATTTCCGACGGTGCAAGTAATGACCATTATTGCACAGCGCTGTCAAAACGGTATGATATGCAGATCTCTATTAACTCCATAAAACTGCATCAAATGACTCAAGACATCTGGCCAGACGGCTTTAGCAAGACCGAGATTGTTAGCTTGCGATGTTTTGTACTAGGGACACAGAACGGCCAAAAGCCAAGTCATGGTTTCCTTTGTTCTTGTAGCCCAGGCTCGTCTGTCATGACTTTTGCCGAAATACGATTTTTCGTGTACTGCCATTTGCGACCGTCCATACACCGTGCCTGATCTTGCGTGGCGAACTGATTTTGCTTGGCGGCACATCGAAGAACTGTAGCTTCGGTTCGAGCGTCGACAGCGCAAATCCTATTACGTGCATCATGTCTAGTTAGTTATACTGCGTTATTACCACCACTTGTTAACGTAATGTTAAAATGTTACACAGCAGCAGCGCAGCAAAGTCGGAAAGCCGTGTTGAATAAACCTGCATATTTCACTGTTACGCACTTTTCACTCCTCGCATCGGCCTTAGGCACGTGCTCAAATTTGAAGCCGCCCGTGCCATCAGTACTTTACGTTGTGGTTACGAAGTCGACCCCCACGTGAATGCGATGATGTGATGAACCTGAAGCTGATATGACGACCCATCTCATCAGGTTGTAGACCCATCATGTCCCTCGTCCCTGCATGCCGACAAACCCTCTGGTGTGGGTGCGCCGACTGAGAGGCCCTCTCGTGAAGAGGCACAAATCAGTGTTGAAACTTTTGAACGCCTTCAGACCCATAGCAAGCAATGCACACTTTCATTTTTAAGCTTGTCACCGTATGCACAGGAACTGCAGCAGTCGCCTTAATGATTTATCTTAAATCGAAAACTTTCTTGATTTTTTTTTATTTCGGAGCTTTGCCTTCTGGCTGGCCAGGAAATTCAGCATCAAGCTGTAATGAACGGCTCCTTTTTGCTTGCCCGGCACTAGTTACCGTGTTTGATGCCAATTAGCCCAGAAGAAAAGCTCACATGTGGTGTCAGACGACTGACTGACGTGAGACAAGACACAATGCATGGCACGAGACTTGATGTCTGGCTCAATAGACTGCGCTTCCTAATTCAAACGCAAAAATGAACAAACATTTTCTGTGCTCATCTCACTCGATGCTCAGCATTTCCTTAAGAATCTTTCGGAACATCTCCATCTTTTTTACGAACCAAGATCCCCATCCGAAAGAGGCAAAGATATAAATAGACATCAGAAGAATCTTGCTCTCGACTCTGCGATATTGTCCGGGTTCACATTGTTTCTAGGGCGCAAAACTGTCAGTCAGAAGGAGGATCGCTAAGAGATAAACGATGTGAACTAAATATCCTTGCAAGCGGCCTTTAAATTTTCGGACCAATGTGTTCTCTACAACTGCATCATGGACCTGATAACCACGGTTAATGCCTAAACGTTCACGAAACTGGACGAAACGGTCAAGTTTCTCTTCATAATCGCCCTCATCTCTTATTTAGAGTTTGTATTTGCTCTGGCTAATCTTTCTGTACTTCTTAAGCTATGGATTGCCCAGGCCAAATTACGAGCCTCATTGCAAATAAATAACGCAGCATCCTTAGCCGTTAAGTCATTTAGTTTTCAATTAGTTTAGTCATGTCGTGTTGTGTATTTCATCTAAAAGTGATATGACTAGAATCAAACAGAAAGGCGCATGCTTGGAACTGCTCTCGTGCCAATTAAACTGGCGCGACCACCGAATACGGTTGCGCTGTCGTTTCTCGGCATCAGACGACTCCGGTGGTGCAGGGCCTCGGGGCTCTTCTGATCTGCGACAGAAGCCACCGCTGATCTGAACAGGAAACTGAGCGTGTGCCGACCACGCACGAATTCCTGATGAGCTAATGGGCTGAGTGCCCGCGTAGGCCGTCGCCAGATGACCCGGACGGCTGGAGGTGGCTCCTGCCGGCAGCGCGACTTTGATCCTGGCTCGTCAGCAATGTCACGTTCGCCAGCTCTTACACGGCACGCGTTCCGAATGGTGAGCCGACCCGGGCCGCGCTGCGCCGCCCCTCGCCGCCCTGAATGACGGGCCACGCAATGAAATGCACCGATCGAAGCAAGGAAAACAACTTAACGCGCAGACGTGCATCTCTGGGGCGACTTGCCAGCGCCTCCACGTCATGGCTGACTTCGCGCACGCTACGGGCTCCGCCTTCAGACACGCGCTCAAAGAACATCCGGCCAGCATTTATTGGGCACACTGCTGCCATAAAAAATCCGGTCTCGGTGACTCTCAGTTCTGGACAAAGGTTAGGTAAGGAATCCGGATGCTCTCTTCTTAAAGGGAGACCAATTTTCACCCTGGTCGGAATCTAGCAGATATTAAGAAATGACTGGACAGGGTACAGAGATACCGATCCGTTATTTGTCTTTGTCATGAAACCTAAGAAATGTAAAAATTTTGATGAAAGAAGTATTTATCACTATGATGAAATTTTTGCGAGTGGCGTCAGACACGCAGTGATGGGACGTCGTGTCTCCAGGACTTACTTTTAAACAAATATATGCAAACGATGCGCTGCAAAGACAATTCTAAACCGAGTGAAGAGCGATGGTTCGTTGTTCGGTGGTTCGATGGAAAGAATTGTATTGCTCTTAGGTCCTATCACAGTGACAAACACTCACGAAAGAGCGGGTCCCGTGACACGACACACGCTACATTTCAATCGCATGATTCGGAACTCCGACCACCATTATTCCCATGACTGGCAACCGCTGGCAACCGCAACGAAGTCAACGCTCTTGTCCGAGGTTGGCCAAGGACTATGACGTCACCGCATATCTAACATTTCCCCAAATCTAGCACTCCCTCTCAAAATCGTCCACATAATTTTTTCGTGCATCGCAAAGGAAGACTCTGAGGCAAACGAGCTTTGATGATCATATGATTTCCGCATCCGAGCTACAAATCTGTTATCTCAGTTCAAAACCCCGCATAAAGGTGCACATTTCCGTTGTGGTCCGGAAGGTATGCCCATTTTTAAGATTTCGATTTGTTTTAATCGTTTTGTGATAAATATGCGGGAGTTGAGCCTTGTTCACTGATATGACACCATTTTGTGCGTCCTGTCTCGCAGTTAACGTTTAATTGCATAAGATAGTGCCCAACGGGTTTTTTACAGGGCAGATAGAGCGAAGACCGTACCAACCTGCGGCGGCCCCGTCAATAGAATGGTGACCGATTTTTTGCTGTTACGCCCATCCGATAGAACTGCAGACTGTTATCATTATATACTATTATTCTATTGTGTACTATATATTATATGCTGTTCTATATATATATATATATATATATATATATATATATATTGATATATATACTATTATTCCATTCATACTGCTGTACGACGTTTAGTTCACAAGATATTTGAGCCGGAAGGTAAAGTGGTCTTGAAACGTGCCCGAGGCTGTTTCACGTCACGAAACCCCCAGGCGCCGGCGGGCTTCGTTGGCGGCCGGCAGTTCCGCGGTACATTTTGGTGTATTGTCGCCGTCTACTCACTGACGGTTCCCGTGGTCCCGGTCCAACGGCTGCTCGGCGGAGTTATATTGTTTTCGGCGGTTTTCGGCACTTCAGCGATCTTAGGCATTTCTCAAGAGCCCATCTGGACTGCATTCGTTTCCCCCTCCGCAGTATCCGGCTCCCCGGCCGGCTAACGTCGCAGAGGCACGAGTAGGGGAACGTGGTAATCGCTGGGACATAACGTCTCCCAGTAAATCCTAGAAATATACTAATTTTCATTTCACTTGTAGAAAAATGCTGTTCCGCTATGGTGTCCCCGTTGTTGCAAGGCGTTCCGCTGCTGGTGAGCATAACGAATGGTGCCATTCACACTGTTTGTCGACGTTAATGTGCGAGTAGTCCAACATTACAGACATGGAATTCAATCAACAATTAATTCGTTTAAAAAGGCCGATTCCAGAAATTTGCCAAAGGCAGACGCCAAGATGATGGCAGCGTTTTGGGCGGGCAGAGATTTCCAAAGCATAGAAATAAGAGGCGTCAGGGCACGCAGGTAATCAAGCGATCCCCCAGTACCCACAGGCTGGGAGCCGATTCAACTTTTCGGATTGCCTTCTAGTCTTTTCCCACATTCATTTGATCAGAATTCACGCATGTTTGAGGGAGCTCATTGCGCAGATGACATTCGCGTTATATGTGCCGTAATTTGTTGCCGGGTCGTTGCTTATTGATGGGGCGGGTTGGAAGGACTGACTGTTAAACATTTTAACTGTATTGACTGTAGACCCTCGCCTACACTAGTGCGGCTCCTTTAAGGACAGCGTCTTGTGCAAAGCCGTGACGTTTCCTTTTCTCTCAAGAGCCCACGCCAAAGCGACACTGGCATTCAACAGAAGTGTTCTAACTGGTCCATACTAGCTGTAACGTAAACGTCGTGGTAAACCAACCTCCTTTTGATTACTACCGCTCTCGTAACTATTTTGACAACGCTAACTCTAGTGTCGGTAATTGCCATTAACGGCACTGTATGATGTTGAAAACTGTTCATAACTAACAGACCTACCAACTAAAAAATGACTTGTCTTCAGGGACGTAGGAACCAGCGAGGGAGGACGGAGGGGGGAGAACAGTTGCCCCAACTTTGGGCAACATTTAACGCCAGGCCTGTGGCAACGCATAGAAAGGAACGAGGTAAAAAATCACTTTTGCCCTCCATCTCTACAGAGGTTCCGAGGCAACTACGTGTCCTTCCGCTGAACCGATCGAGTTTGCGATCATGCTAGGAGATGTAAATCTGAAGACGACATGAAAGAAGATCTGGTTTTCAAACGTCAGCAGTATGGAAACGACATATTCCACTGGAAGTCAAACGAGGCCAGATCCATTTTGTATTTTGCATACGTATTTTGCACGGTTCTTTCAGGCATTCACAAAGAAACGCTGTATAAGGTCCACGTAGACCACAATGGTGTCTTAGTGGTCGGGGAAGATCACATGAGGTCAGGCAAGGTCATCTCGACCTTGAACTGGAATGACCTTGAACGGACTCCATTGACATGGAGGTTTTGTTGCATGATGAAAGATCAAGTTCCATCACTTAAGACGAATTCCGGAACTTGACCTGGCACAACCTCCTCCAATGGCCTCGTACCCGCTACAGAGTTGAACCATGTTCTCATATAACTATATGATGCCTTAAAGAACTTTTTGAAAGGAAAGTCGCAATACATAGATTTTCACGGAGTGTGACCCGACGTGACCCTGACCTGAGACAGCCTGGGCCTTGCAATGGGTAGAAGTCGCCTCATAACCGTGTGGTGCCTCTGGAACCACTAACAAACAACAATTTGATCTGAAACCAGCAACACATTTTAAAACGGTAAGATTCAGATTTTCTACATCGTGACACCTACAGGCCCGCGAAAATGAGGTCACAGCTTAGTGAACTGAAAACACTCTAATTTGAAAGGTTTCAGGGCACATGAAGAAAGGCTCAAAACCCAGGTAGCCAAAATTTCAGCACATTCTGCCGACTAGCTCAGCGTTTGTCACGGAAAAACCGATGAGGTTGCACCCCCTCGATTGGCGAGGGTTATTATAGCGTTTGCGCTCCGAGCTAACTGGGGGATTGTTATGTGTCGGCTCTGTGGCAGTGGGAGGCTCTGTGGGATAACTGGCCTCCCCAACGAAGTGGCAATTGAGTGCCTGACATATTTAATTTGGACGAAGGTGTTTAAGTCGGGCGCCACTTTGAAGACTGAACAGAACAATGTCCATTGCGATTTTTGCAGCTCTGGCAACATATTTAGAATCAGGGAGTCGGAATTGACAATATAATACAAATAAAGAAGAAAATGTCCGGAGGTCGGTACTCTATTTTGCACAGTTTAACATTGGCCGTTTGTGTTGTACGGACTGCAGTTACCCTGTGATAACCTTGTCCCCATTCCCCAACACATTCGAAAACGTTTCCTGCTTCGTTGTTTATATGGAAGGGGAGCATTTGTCGTGTATGAGTCGATAATTCCGGCCATCGGCCGTAACGCCACGTGGTATCACACATATTTCGCCTGCACTCGTCATCGCCCAGCTGTCTGCCGCCCGACTCCTATGGCAAGCCCTGACTCTGTCGTTTGCAAGATATCAAATCACATTATCCAGAAAATGACATGGTTTGGACATGCCACTCATATGACATACAGTGAGAGTAATTTCCGGCATGAAGAGTTCCAATTTCAGAGTCACACATTCGAGACCTCATATTCAACCCCAGGTGCGTCTGCATCGCATCATTGAATCTGTCAACAAATCTTAAACTTTTGTCCCCCAGAGCCTAGTTCACTGAGCAAAACTCCATTTGTGATCGTGGCTCAGTCAGTGCACAGTAACAAAAACCAAAACAAACTTATATTTCCTGGAAGTGCCACAACTGTGTCATCTTGAACCGCTCAAATCACACAGATAACACGAAAAACCCCAGTATGAGATGAGTTACTCACTTATGCAACGGCAGTAGTCGTGTCTCCCACGCAACCCGAACACGCGTGGTTACCTGCAAGGTAGGTCGGCCGGCATACGGGTGATATGGCAGCAGGTGCCGATAACAGCAAGATAAGAGTCCCACAGATTAACGATCGCTCCTCAAGCGTTTTTGTTCTGAATTTCTGGTATGGAAATGACACCTGTCTCCCACAGCATCTAAAATATTATCGGTGCCATCTTGTCTAGTCGCGAAAATAGTCCAAGGCACATTTGGGGTGAGCTCCAAACGTATCTTAAAAGTAATTTGCTTTCCACCCAACAACACATCTGCCCCTCTTTTTGTCAGGTTTGATCGGTCACCGCTTGCCAGAACCTATTTTGAGGAAAAATGACTGGGGAGTAATTCCGCAAACGAGGAGCATGGGGCGGAGACTACAGGCTCACAGTAAAGTCGCCAAAGTAGATCAGTATCCGTCATCGCATATATTATTGTGGCCCACTGAGTGGCTGGACGTTTTTCATTATAAATGACGCACATTCCAAATGGCTCGATATTTATCCGGCCCGGACATGTACCTCGGAGGTCACGATAATTCGATAAGATGAATAAACAGACGATAGATCATCTGTGCACTTCATTTGCTTGCTAGAGGCTATTAAAGACGCCAGTGTCGGACAATGCACAATGCTTCATGTCAGAAACTTTTCAAACCTTCTGTCGCGCGAACGGTGTTGTACATTTGACATCGCCGGTGTTGTCGCCAAAGTCCAACGGTTTGGTAGAGCGTAGCGTCCAAAGGTTAAAATGAAGCTACGGAAACAGACCGCAAGTAGCATCCACACCAAAGTAGCGAGTTTCCTGTTTCGCTACCGAACCACACCGCACAGCACAACGCATGTCTCCTCGGCCGAGCTGTTTCGGGGCAGATCTGTGATCTGAAGATCTGATCTGCCTCTGGATCTTTTGAATCCTAATTTAGGGGATAGGGTGAGAAGAAATCAGGAGAAAAAGAAACAATATGCCTTTTCTCTCGACGTTCTGCCTGCTGACTGTGTATGCTTTTACTCGACCACCGACGTAAACGCCAAGCTTTCGATATTATGAAAATCTGGAACCTCGTCGCTGACGCTCCCTGCCCTCCTACTTGTAGAAGTGTGCGGCGGCCTGCCTGCCCCTGGCTGCATGACAGAGCGGTCAGAGCCGTGATGGCGGAGTGTGACGCCGCGCGGCGGGTGTGGACCGTCACGCACTCGGTGGCTGATGAAGCATATTGGCGGCTGCGCAACATGGCAAACGTGCTACTAACTCGGGCGCGAAGATCTTCCTTGTCAGAACCACTTCAGCGAGACGTGAAGAGGCTTTGGGCCCGTATTAAGCGGTTTAGCATGACTTTTCTGCGCACGACTCGGCGGACGAACCCGATATGAGCTCTGAGGAGGCCGATCAGTTCAACTCACATTTTGTTGGTATCCGTGCCCGAGTTGCTGCTGATGCTGTGCATCAGGCAGGTGCTTCAAGTGCCCTCCCTTCGACTTGCACACACCGACGAGTGTGTGCTTCTGCTTTTGTCCCGCATTGCGCCACCTTACCTGAGCTGTCGCGAGCCATCAGCCAGCTGAGCTCCTCCGGGGCCGCCGGTGTCGACGGACTGCTCATTTTCGCAACCTGGAGCTGCCTTCCTGCCATTACCCCCACATCCTTCATTTCGTCAACTCCTTCATATCCATCCTTACTTTTCCATATGCAGAGGAAGTTGTCATTGTTATCCCCATTCACAAGTCTGGAGACACCTCTAACCCCGGCAACTTTCGGCCTATCTCGATCCTCCCTGCCGTCTCCAAAATCCTCGAGAAAGTCGTTTGGTCTCAGTTCAGTTCCTACCTTATTAATAACCACATCCTTTCCCCTGCACAGTATGCCTATCGACCATCCCACTCCACTGAAGACGCTCTCGTCGACGTTGCCAAATGGGCGGCTCGGAGGATCGATGTCGGTCACTTAGCGTCACTGGCTTCTATTGACTTGAGCAAGGCGTTCGACAGCGTCGACCACTCGATGCTGCTAAACAAGCTCGAGTGGTACAGCATCTCTTCCGGCTGATTCAGCAGCTACCTATCTGGCTGCTCCCAGTTTGTCCGTGGCGGCACTTCCAGACTTCCTCTATCTCACGGTGTTCGTCAGAGATCCATCGTGGGCCCAGTCCTTTGCCTCAGCTTTGTAAACGCCGTACCCTACTCCCTATCCCATGGTCGGCTCCTATCTTATGCCGACGACGCCCGAATCCTGGACTCAGCTCCTGCTGGCCCCGATGAACTCCAAGTGCTGAAGTTCTGAGCCGAGGAGAATATCAAGTGCTTACAACAATGGTTCAGCGCAGGTGTCGCCAAAGCCTCACAGTTCAGTGTCCGGGTTAATGATGTTGATATTCGGCCTTACAAATGCATTAAATTACTGGGTGTTTTCCTCGACCAGACCCTGTGCAGTGGACAACAAATCTCTTCCGTGGTCCGGCGATCCAATGGAATCCTCACACCCCTTTTCAAAATCCGCCCCCACCGGGCCCCAGACATCCTAAAAATTCTTGTCCAGATCCATATCCTCCCCACCTCGAGTTCTACTCGTCGGTATTGGGAGGAGCTGCCGCCTGCCGTCTTAACCGTCTCCAGCAGACCATCCACTTTTCAGCCAGGCTGGTCGCAGCGTGGCTCCCCACCCTCACTCGGCTGGCCCAGCATTAAGCAGCTGAAAGGGCACCGCGATGTAGCAAACGCGTACCGCACCTTGCATGTCTCCGCCGTTCCTGTCTCACTGCGGCGCATGTCTCGCCCGCGTAGCACTGTGTCTGAGCGCCAAACATGCGCTGCTGCCGCTGGCACCGCCGTGCTTCACCTGCCGCGCGTCCGTCTCACTGCCATGCAGCGGATCTTCTCATACAGAGCCTCTGCCGCCTGGAGCATGCTGCCGCGGCACGTGACAGGGGCCGCCTCGCCGCAACAATTATTAAAGCGCCTCAGAGCTGCGCCCGCCTAAGTCGGCGTTGTTGACTGTGGGATCGGGTTGGGGGCACGGTGAGGTTGCTCGGCGGGGGAAGGGGTGTTTTATAATGCGAGATGTGCTTTGGGTCCTTATATTGTACTGACTGGGCCCTAACAGCCACTGTATGCAGGAGCCCTTACGAACGATTACAACGAATACAAAATTTTCCTTTGATGACAGCTCGATACTGGTTGAGCGTCCTGCTGAGTTTCGTTGTCACGCCCCACTCCGGTGCAGTGGGAATGCGGGCTTTGTTCCACACCCTCGTCACTTCGCGGGCGGTCTGTGTTTCGACCTCCCTCTAGGTAAGCTTATCCGCACGGTGAGACCGAAAACATCGCTGCAGCTCTTCTCACGTAGGCAGCTTGTTTCCTGTCACTGATTCGACTGGAGCGCAGATCAACCAAGTATCGGCTTTCCTCTCGCTGTGCACGCCGCAGTGACCATAGTGACAGGCTTCCGCTAAAAAAGGTGCTTTCTGCATTGACATAAATCGCCACGGGCGGTCCTTAAGTATCCCGGCGTCTAAGAACGCACAGGAAATTATCAGATCGACACCGTGGGGCTACTGTGGGCTAGGTTTGGCTAGGCTTGATGTTTCGAAACTGTTGCATCTGTGTCACAGCCTGCAAATGATGGCGAGGATGCTGTGGCAGATTCCTAACTGCCTGCGTGGTAGTTCAGCTAATGACGACCTCGCTCGTGCCAATCTTTCTCACGAGCCAACCAAAGAGAAAGTCAAGTCCAACTTCTATTAACTTCACAGTCATTCACCAAACACATACACCGGCACCTACACTTTACAGAAACTTCCACCATGCGTTCCATAATCACAAGATCCTTCACAACGATGAGCTGTGCGCGATTTGTACTCCCTACAAACGGAAATGATCCAGACTAGGAGGTACAAAAATGATGTGATGTCGACCAATGAGAAACGGTAACGTAATCAACCGAGGGATGTAAACCGGTGGCGTGAGGAGATCAAGACCAATCAAGGTTGGCGGTATCGGATAGCGATTCCAAGAAACACCGGATGCTAATCTGCATTGTCTGTCGCTAACACCGATTTTTTCACGCGATGTATCGAGTCATATTAATGATAAAGAATATTTAGCATAGCAGTCTCATTGTTGAAAATGAGACAACCTTGGGTATCCCAGACGTCTTTGTCTGAGTCCGTCGAACTTGGCCTTAAATTGCTGAACAATGGGACCGTTCGACAGGTGGATGGATGGAAATTTTTTGTTGGAACCCTTTAGAATTTTACTTCAAGCTTCTTTAGGACCGGAGGATTTTGGGTGAGGAAAATAATTTTGTTACAGATGTTCACGAGATGCTGGTGCAGCTTCGATTCTTCCCCACATGGCGCAATGGGTTGCCTGGAATAGGTTGGGTTGTTGTGTTGTTGTTGTTGTTGTTGTTGTTGTTGTTTTTGTTGTTCTTCAGCAGGTTCGGAACAGCTTCTGTTGACCAAATGTACCCAAAATGCAATTTCTCACCAAATTTTAGCCAATTTGCTACGCATCCCAACGCAATAATGTAAAAACTGTCCCA
The DNA here is from genome assembly GCA_030062745.1 of Capitulum mitella. Taxonomy (NCBI): domain Eukaryota; kingdom Metazoa; phylum Arthropoda; class Thecostraca; order Pollicipedomorpha; family Pollicipedidae; genus Capitulum; species Capitulum mitella. Next base: position 20,406,707 of record CP099844.1, on the reverse strand, counting down.
GGACAGGACACCCTGTCCTGTTTCCAAAATATCGTCCCCAAAAAAACATAAAATGTTCTCCAATTGGAAATTTTTCTTAGTTCCACCCCAATGAGATATCAACACGCATATAACAATGTTCACATCATGGTTTTAAAGTTCCCGTATCAGAAAACCTTCAGATTTCAATGTTTTCCAAATTTTTCTAAATCATAGAGGTTTTCCTTCAAAAGTCTTTGGTTTGTGATGACCGTCTAAGGCTACCAGATACTTTCAACTCTTGTTTCCAGAGTCGGCACCGACGGGAATCGGACAAAGACGTCTGAGAACGCATTAACGTCTCTAAGTACATCAATCGTACCGCACTGCCGTGAGGTGAATCATATCCGTAATGTTAAACGATACTTCCTTTCTCTAATTTTAAAATACCTTACACCAGCGGAAACTTCTTAGCTCTTGCATCCGCCTTACATCAGCCAGTTTTTTTTTTAATTCCGTGCGTTCTCACGCTCGATCATTGGCTAAAGCCTAGTCTGTCCAGGATATTTTGATTGCAAAAAGCCTCCCGATTGACTATACATGATATCATAATTGCACCATCCCCTTTCATCATTTCCGTTCGTAGGTAGTATATAAGCAGGGTCGGTTTTCGCTCAGTAGCTATCAGTGTACCTACCGACTTAGCACGTGACGCTCGTGACTTAGTGAATTGTGTGAGTGCTGAGTGCTAGTGCTGTGAGTGGTCAGTGTTTGATGTCAAGAATGTAGATGGTGAAAGTGGAAGCTCTGTGTGTGTGACGAATAAACGAAGAATTGGCAAGAAAAACTTGTGGAAAGAGGAGTACTGAAGAAGAAAAAAATGTACACAAATGAGGTTGCCAATAATAAAACTATCACGCCAAGCAGAAGAACTGCTACAGCACATCATCATCTGCAGACTGGGTTATGCCATGCTGGTGAGGCAGAGCGAGCATGCACATGATATGCACAAAACCATGCACGAGGAATAGCAAGAGTGGCGGTTTTATTATATGGATGAGGAATGAGTCATTCCCTATTTTCCTCGCTGAAAACTCGGGTTTAGCTGCCTAGCTCATTAAAGTTCTACCAGTTAGATACTGGAATTTTAGCAGTGTTTTCAGATCCGGGTGACAACTTCAGCACTGCTCGACTGTTACCCCATTCATATCAACATTATCCCACCATAGCGAAACCGCCCTGACCACCAACTCACCCTTCAGTTGTCTTGTGTTTTAACCCGTCCTTGATGAGGGGGTGGCATTTTCCGCTTCTAGCGCAGTTCTTATATATCTACAAAGGAAATAAACGCAACGTCCTACAACTTTCAGTACGTTTTCTTACATCAATTGCGCACACACTATCATAAATTTGGCAGCAAGGTAATCTCAGTTCTCTTCATAATGACGTCATAACCACCACCATGTTTGCGATTCGACGTCAAATTTTACATCGCCACTATATTGTGGATGCTTTTACAATGCATGGTGACTGTGGCTCAAAGTACAGACCAGCGTGACCCAAGGCCTCGGAAAAGATGTTAACTGGGCAGGGGGCTATTGCCCCCAAGTGATGGAATTGCCCCCTGTCAGGGAACGGCTTTTGCTCCTCCCCACTGAAGGCCGTAGAAGGGATGGGACCTGTTACCTGCATACATTACTTGCGTTCAGTGTTCTTTTTTGTGGCTGGTCAGCTAGAAATATGTATTCTTCCTACCAGGGGTGTCAATTAGCATTTTTTAGAGGGCCCTGGCCCAACCAGTGTTGATTTACCCCCCCCCAATTGTTGGCTTGGGCCCACCCAATGTTTTTGCCGGCTTTAAAGGGAAATGAGCAATACTAACGAAAAGAAAGGCTGTATTAGATAAGAAAAAGGCAGAAAGTAGAGAATAAAGTCCAAAGCAATGTATCTATCTATCTGTCCTTCTATCTTCTATCTATCGATCGATTTATATGTACATCTATAAATATATATATATACCTTATATATATAAAGGTATACACACACACACACACACACACACACATATATATATATATATATATATATATATATATATATATATACCTTTGTGCATAGGTATAAATGCATTTTTTTATTTGATAAATAGTTACAAAAGAACTTAAAATATCCATTGGTCAACATAAAGTGGGCTAAATCCGTCGAGAAACTCACATTTGAGGGAAGGATAGGTTGTCAGGCCCTCGGCTTAGCCCCGCCCCCCAATCATTTACAGAAATCGATGCCTCTGCTTCCCACTTTCGAGGTTTCTCATTATATTCCTTTATCTGATATGAGCAGTGTCCCCATAGCAGCCATTTTTTTTATTAATCACGGTACATCAATGGGTTGCCAGTATAGCCGCCAAACGGTCTCTCATAGGGACGGAATCGGTTGCGCTAGCTCCGTGAACTGCAAAGGCAGTCGATATCGCCAATCAACATTTATCAATCATAATTGACATTTGCTCACAATGGAGCCACGTGACCATCTTTACGGTAACAGCAAGTAGTAATTATCGTACTATATGTACGTGCTACAGTTCACTGAAAATACTAAAACCAAAAATGTAAAAGATGGCTGATTATGAACCAGCTCTGAATGACAGAAGTCGCGCGCTTTCGGCGCGCCAGTTTTTACAAAGCGTGATTATATATACATGCCTGTGTATGTATAAGCATATGTATATGCATACGCATTAATTCATTTAAGTAGGGGCGCAGCCAGGATTTTCTTAAGGGGAGGAGTCGCGCAGTTCACTGTGAACTGAAATCATACGAAAACCGCCTGACGGGAAGACGACTTGCAATGGTTTCCAAAAAAATGCGGGTGTAAGGGGACCGGGCCCCCTCCCCATTGGCTACGCCTGTGTCTCAGTATCAATATTTGGGATAAATCAATAGCACTGACAATTTTTATTTATCATGAACTGCAGTAAAATGCGTCAAAAACGCCATGGTCCGTTGGACGAACCAATGGACAAAATAGCCATGGACGGCTATTTTTCCATGACCTGAAAGTCTGATGTGGAGCAGCTCTGAATCAATTCTGTGTCATCCCAGACCGAATTTGTATCTTGCACTTTCTGGGTCCAGTGAGCATGTAGTTTAGAAAAGGAGCCGAATAAACTGATTTCTGGATACCGCTAGGCAGATTATCAGATTTTCTTGCGACATACTGCGCGTAGAACTTCGCAGAAATTTTGTGCAACAGTGCAGCATTTTTCTGCCATCCGACCGTTCGTGGTTTTATGCGGATTTTAGCTTAGCGGGTGAATTGGTGGCGTCCGTTTGACGTTCTCATTGTCCAGTGTAGAGCTACCGGCTTTTGCAGTGTTGTGAAACATTTCGTAAAATGTGTAGCATGGGGTCATCCGAAGGTGCCAAATGAAGGTCGCTAACATCTTCGTGCTACTCTTAGTCTGAAATTACGGAATGTTGAAACATTGCATGTGCACGGCGACTGGGATCATTGCGAGGCTTTTCTATTGTCCAGAGCTCGTTCTATGTGTCCTTTTATGGAATGTCCATGTCAAATGAACCAGGAAACATGCCTTGGATGTTTGGAAACAAACCACGGACGTCAAATTTGACCCGGCCTGCGACCCTGACCTTTGATGACCTTGAGCAAGGTGTCTTGCCATGTGAATGTCATTCCCGGCCTGATTTCATTGCAGTTAAGGCAACTGTGGAGAAAAGGGTCGATTTTGGGTGTTTCACCTGACCTGTGACATCATCAGTGACTCAAAGTGGATAACTGTATATGTCACAGGACTACACCGTTCAGTGCTATCGATTGCCGTTTGAATCGGCAATGGATCGAGCAGCTGGTTCTCGAAATAGACAGGGGACGCCATGGAAAGTGGCGAAATGCCCCAGTCAGTGCTGGAGTGATGCGTTAAACAGTCGCCTGCCTTGAACGCGCTTACAATGAAATGAAACGTCTCGGCCACCCACGAGTCAATCATGGCATCGGGTGGTGGCGCATCATTTACCAGATACGCTCGCCACCGGTCAAGAGATTTGTCTGGAATGCGTATCATAAAGTGATGCTTGCAAGTGTGGTCCTAAATTATTCCATTATTCAAAATATCTTTCGCCGAAAGGATGTTGACCGGCGAGAGCCTGTCGTGCGTAGCGCCTTGTGTTATACTTCCCTGGTTACGGCAGGGAGCGATTACTGCAATTATTGCGCCTTTCCTGCCCTTTCAGTCTTTGCATGGGCAAAGCCTCTTGACTGCGGGGGCCGGGGGGAGGGCAAAGTGTAGGGCTGGGGGCATTTGCCCCCAGGTAACATGACAAAATAGGTTCTGCTGCTTGCATTAAACCCTGTTGTCGACCAATCGCGGCAGCTGACGTCACGATATGATATGATCCCGTAAGCCAGGGGTGGGTTCAGAATTTCGCCAAGGAGGCAAGGGAACGAATGGTCAGCGCGGGACCTCCCTCCCGGCCGGGGGAGGTTGGAAGGTTCCGGGGACCTCCCTCCCCATTTTTTGCTTTTCAGATATGAAAAACGCTGATTTACTCTGGCCCTTGTTGGAATATTTGAAGAATTTTTGCGTTTTTCTCGCCCATATAAAATAATCGAAAAAATTCAAGCGCTTTACTTCATTTCAGGAAATTTTGCGTTTTGTTCCCCTACATAGTTGCCAAAATATGACAACAGAGGAATTTTAGGCCGCTGCGTCCCTCCCTCTACTTCGAATGTCGTGTCTTTATCTGGTCTAGAACTCCCTCTGCCCCCTCGTAGCTTCTGGAGACTTTTGCTACCTTTTTGACAGTCTCGGGCCGTCTGCCGTGTCAGGGCCCTATAGTGGTCTCAGGTTCCTTCTACAGTTTCACGTATCCCTCGAGACGTCTCAAGCGCTCCTTTGGCAGTTTCAAGGACACCTCGGGCAGTTTCATGGACCCATCTGGCAGCTTGAGGGACACTTCAGCCATCTCGGGTGCCTTCCTGTCATCCCTGGGGAGTTTTCGCCGTCTAACCAATATCTAAGGCAGCGACAAAGGCCTTCTATAAGTCTCTGTCTGCCGTGACAGAGGCGCCTCTGGCAATGCTCTAGGTCCTTTGGCCGTTTCAGGAGCTGTCTGGACGTCTCAAGGCTAAGAAGTTCCGAAGCCCATGTGGTCGTCTCAGTGGACCTCCTGTTGTCTTAGGTGCCCTTTTTGTCGTCTCTGGGGAGCATTTTTGCCGACCCAAGAGTCCTCTGGAAGTTACAAAAAGCCTTTTGGCGATTTCAGGACGCCTGTACAATATCATGGGCTATATAAACGTCTCCGGTAGTCTCCATGATTGTATCAGGGGTCTTTCTCTGTTACATGGAATATATGTGACAGCCTTAAGGCCCCTCTAGCCGTATCAGAGACCTTTTTTGCGCTTAAGAGGCCTCGCTGGCAGTCTCAGAGAGACCTTTTCTGTGCCAGAAGCTCCCCTGACACATTTGGGGGCAGGGGCGCAGCCAGCCAAGAATCTCGGCGGAAGGGTGTCCTCGCCCAGCGGTGGGTCCCTCGCTTCATGTGGGCCCCTGGACAAAAATATTAACATAACATTTCACAAGAGCTTCGCAGAGGGGTCTACCGGACCAAAATTTCGGAGGTGGAGGTGCCTGACGGATGGTGAGCCATAACCTATGAATAGGCCCTCTGAATAAAAACGGCCAATGAAAATTTACGACAATGGATGCTTGCCGTTCCTAAACTTTATTAGTTGCAACCTGCTAGCTCTTATCAGACTGTCGATGATCACACCAAAAACAGGCTTTTACTGGTGGCCTCCACAGATGTCAGGGGATCCTCTGCAGGCCGTCAGGTGGTTCCTCTACACACCAGGGGCCTCTCCACAGGCCGCAAGCGGGCTCCTTTACAGGTCAGTAAGGGTCTCTACAGGCGGCGGCAAGGGTCCATGCATGTCGGGCATTCCATCACAAATCGACAAGGCACTGACCCCACGTCGAACACCAGTCCCTGATTTCGATGGTACTTAGTATTAGGGGTAATCATAGGCCAGGATCTCAGTTCTGCAAGTTTCGGATTGATACGACGAAAATTTATTGTGATGTAGCGCTTTCATGTTCCTTAAATTTGTTTATTTTCACCAAAACGTACTTACATTTTGCTTCATAATTTAACTTACATTTATAACTAAAACTTATTTACATCTACGTCATAACATAGCAACCATTGGTTTGACCTTCAAGTACCAGACGGTGTTTTGATAAGAATGAGCTAGCGCAGCTTCAAGCAATTTGACCTTAAACGTTATTTTTAAGATCAAATTTTCGAGGTGTGTCTATAAACTCAGATGAAAACTATGGGCAAGTAGAACGCTCCCCGAAGAGTCTTAAATCATTTTATGTCATCGAAAAGTGCCCTTTCTTAGGTTTATTACCCAACGTATGTGACGAAAAGTCCTCAAAATTAGGCAATTTTTGTTGGGTTGTAAAACTTCCCTTTGGTGAACAGCTCCTAGTTGCGCTAGAGCCGAGAAACGAAAACGAGCGCGTTGCTTGTCATAAGAGAAAGCCAGTGGTACCTGGTTTTACGGTTCTAGGACAACTGGTCTCCTCCCAGGTCAAGTCAATGGCCCAAAAATGGCGAAAATCGCCATTTGGACCCTGGAAGACTCAGAAAGGCTTTTTCAACCATAGGTCGTCTTTATGGTATTCTGGAGCAATAATTTCGATTTTGGCATCCATTTGGCACCACTTCGACTTATTAAGGTGCTTTTCACGTCCTCCAAGGGGCTCTATATTCCAGGCCCCTCAGAACCTAGAACCTATGAATCTAGAGCCCTCTGAAATGAATCTAAATTGATTGTAGCACTCTCTAAAATGGATCTGAATCTGGCTTTCTTTCCTGAAAAGAAACACACTCGTTTTTATTTCCCGGCTCTGGCTTCATTAGGGACCAATGCGGACTCAGTGCTGTCATTTCCTTGCGGCAAATGCATCAGCCTGCTAGCAATGTCCTTTTCAGGAAATCCATCCGTACCAAAGCGCAGTAAACAAAATCAAGAGAGACTTTTAAGCTACCTCTATTCTTCCCTCGTCCGCTGCCAGTTCACGCACGATTACTGTCGGGGCATTGACTGGGGTCAATCAGTGACTTTTTTAACGGTCTTGAACCAAACCGTGTGCTAAGCTTATCCCCTGTGCTCAAGACCTCAGCTTCTGGGACAAAGAAGCATACTGCTTTGTTCAGTTTTTCTTTGAAGAACTCAGATAAGCTCTCTGCAGAACGAATTTGTTTCGATTGTGAGAGCGCCAGCCCTGCATTGGCTGCAGCTCTTTATATCATCAGCTCTGTATATCATTACGTTTAGAACAACGAATAGTGTCGGGCAATCAAGCCTTCACTCAGTTGTTTTCATTGGAGTTTCGTCCAACAGTGGCAAAACCCCGTCAACAACAGCGGCTACTACTTCCCCTGCTACGGGTGAGGGTGAATCGTGTTGCCGAGCTAAACTTGAACCTTGCTTTATAGCGAAATCCTCAGCGGTAAATTGCAACGAGCATGTTGTTTGACTAAATTCTTCATGGTTTGCTTCGAGGCTTTATTGTATCACCTTACATGCACAATTACGACATAGCTAGTTCTTAGGCTTGCTGTCCCTTAAGGCATTTAAACAGCACTTCCTTTTATGTACGGCATGGCAAGACAAACGCTTCTGACGCGGCATACCGATAATAAATGAGCTATCACTACGGGCCTCTACGGAGCACCAGTGGCACATCAACATACACGGTGATCTGCGCAGCACTGCGGCGAACCGACGCAACTCATGACGTCCGTCAAAACTCGTTCAAATTGGAGACCGGGTCACGGGCATCGCGCCGACGTTCTATCGCTGTGTGCGTTCGCGCGTTACGCTGGGTTCCGACCTACCCCGGGGGGTTCAGGACAGCCTTTTTTGACCACGGATCGTCAAGTGAATATTTTCGGATGTTGATTTCGAATCTGGCATACATTTGGCAGCATTTAACTCACTGAGATTCATTTCACAGGACTTTAAGTTCATTGATTCTAAATTGAGAGGGGACTGGAAGCCAGAGCCCTCTGGCAGGCATGAAATGCATCTTAATAAATCGCAACGGCACTAAATGGATGCCAAATTCGAAATCAATGTCCCGAAATACTTCCGAGACGATCTGTGGTCAAAAAGACCATCCTGAACCTTTCGGGGTAAAAATGGCGATTTTCGCCATCTCTGGGTCATTGACCTGACCTGGGAGGTCATCGGTCGCCCGAAAACCGTAAAACCGGATACCTCCGGCTTTCTCTTATGACGAACAACACGTTCGTTTTTATTTCCCGGCTCTAAACATAACTTGGGGCCAGTCGCCAGGGGGAGTTGTACCAACCAACAAAAATTGTCAAGTATGAAGACTTTTCATCGGATAAAGTTAGTCCTAAACCTGAGAAAGGGTAACTTTCGATGGCTTAAAATGATTAAAACCTTTGAGAGACGTTCTGCATGTTCACAATTTTCATCTGAATTTATGGCTACACCTCGAAAATTTGACCTTAAAAATAATTTTCAGGGCGAAATTTTTTAAAACCCGTATATCTTAAATTCGAGACAGTCAAAAGTTGTGCTAGTTTATTCTGATCAAAATGTCAGGTGCTCGAAAACCACACCAGTAGTTACTAAGTTATGGAATAAAATGTGCAGTAAGCTTTGGTGAAAAAAGGCAAATTCAAAGAATTTGGAAGTGCTATGTCACGGTAACGCTTCTTCAGATCGGCCTGAAACTTGCAAAACTGCAATCCTGGGCTATGATTACCCCTAAGACCAAGTTTCATAGAAATTCGAGACTCCTGTCGCTTTGTGGTGGAATGCCCCATGTCACAATTGGCCACTTCATGTCGACAGGGGGCCAGCTACAAGCAAGCAAGAGGGCCCTTTTCGACCGGCAAGGGGTCCTTGCAGGCCGGCAGGGCCCCATAGAACGGCGGGGATCCCTCCACAGGCCAGCAGGGACCTACAGGGCGACAGGGAGTCCTGCAGATCGGCAGGTGGTCCCTACAGGCCGGTAGGGACCCAAAAAGCTGACAGGAGGCCCCTTCAGGCTGCCAGAGGGCTCGTGCAGGCCGGTAGAGGGCCCCCTGTAGGCCAGCAGGAGCCCTACAGACTGGCAGATAGTCCTACAGGCCGTCAGGGGCCCCTACAGGCCAGCAGAGGACCCCCTACGGGCTGGCAGGGGGCTCGCACAGGCTGGTAGGGTGGCACTACAGACCGGCGGAAGGTTTTCCACAGGCCATTAAGGATTCCTCTATGGGCTTGGATCTCTTACGTTTGCCGTGTTGGGACCCTCTTGCGGCCTCAGGGACCCTTGGAGAATTTCAGGGACCGTTCTGTCCATCTTAGGGGCTATCTTGCCATCTCAGAGCCTCATTAGCCCTACCGAGGCCCTCTGACTGCGTCAGGAACTGTCAGTTTTCCACACAGGCCCGTGAGACCCATTTGGGGCCCCATGCCATTCCAGGGGCCCCTATGCCGTCCTAGGGACTCAGTCCTTATCCTGGCCGTCTCAGTGGTCCTGTGACCCTTCTGGCGGTCTCAGGGACAATGTGCCGCGTTTGGGCCCTGTTGTGGTCTCAGGCGACATTTGGGAGCTTCAGGGGCCTTAGGGGTCTTCTAACCCTCCCGAGGCCCCTTACTATATCAAGAACCCGTCACGTTTTCACTGGGACCCCCTGAGGGTCATACGAGATCCCTTCGGGGTGTCTTTTGAGTCTGAGAGAGACCCTTTCTCAGCCCTCGAGGAGGGGGGAGGGGGGAGGGTGGTCGCCAAGTTGCCCCCATTTGATCCGCGTTTGACGTAAGCTGTTGAAAAATATTGCACCGACGAGCCACAGTGGCTCAGAAATCCTGAAAAATGCTTAGCTAGTCCAGTTATCACATCAGACATAACTTCAGACGTAAGATGAACCAAATTGTGGCTTGTCCAAGCATGTTTAGACTGCACTGAGGTCAGTGTCGTAATTTTCTCATAAATGAAAGCGGCAAACGAAACGAAAAGCCCCCAGGGAGGATCGAACTCCCGACCCCTGGTTTACAAGACCAGTGCTCTAACCACTGAGCTATGGAGGCAACGGACGAGGAGGCGTTTAAGTAAATACGCAACAAGACTTAATAGATCTGGATTGAAAGAATTTCACTCCTTGGATCTCGGTAACTGGTAATGTGGATACTTCCGGTTTTAAGGATAATATCATACGATAGAGAAACTTGGCGATGCACCGCGCCGACCATCCGCGTTGGCTGGCTCGCCTGGGGAAATGACGCCATATCAGGGGCGGAGTCAGTATTGCGACAGCCTTGTGCACCGCGACAACCCGACCAGCTAAGGCCATCTAAACGACGCAGGTCATAAAATATGACTCATTTATAGACGGCGAAACGGCGAAACCCCAAGATTTCGAGAGGATGTGGGCTATTTTTAGGTCATTTCGTTACATTCGACGTCACAGGGTTGATGGCAAATTTTGTATTCAAAGGGAGTGCAGCGCGCCGGTTTCTCCAATGGTTCCGCCGCCCCGGATTTATCTCCAGTTTTCGGGCACTTTTAAAAAGGGGATGGGAGCCCGAGCTCAGTGTGAACTGAAATCATACGAAAACTGTCTGCCGGGAAGACGATGTGCAGTGGCTTTCATGAAAGACGCGGGCCTAGGGAAGGGGCTCCCCCCAAGCTGGCGCCTCTGGTCCTAGCCAGCATTTGCAGTTGGGTCCCATATATGGGTACGCACGTGGACTGCCCATATCGGGCACATGGGACCAACATGGGGAATCTTACTGACCCCCAGATGGGTGCTGAAACATTGGTCTATGTGGGGGCCACATGGCAATCCCGAGTCAGTCCCACCTGGGTCCCCATATGGGTCCGATGTGGGAGCGCCGCATCGGTCCCATCTGGGGCCCAATTAGTTCCAAATGGAAACCCTGAGTCCAGGGATGTCGATTTCCGTAAATTACTGGGGGGCCGAACCTAGGGCCTGATGGCCTGATCTTTCCCCTAAATATGGGCGTCTCAACGGATTTAGCCCACTTTATTTTGACCAATGAAAATTTGCAAGTTTTGTTTATTTCTATTTATCAAATAAAAATTGCATCAAACAGCATATACATACATATATATATAAGATAGAAAGATGAATATGTCACTTTATGCTTTATTCTATACTTTGTCTATCTCTTATCTAATGCGGTCGTTTTTCGTTATTGTCCATTTCCCTTTAAAACCGGCAGGAAATATTGGGGACCAAACCCAACATTGGGGGACCCAAATCAGCATTGAGGGGGGCAGGGCCCTCTCAAAAGGATACATATTGATACCCCTGCCCGAGTCAGTCCCATCAGGGCCCCAGTGTGAGTCTGATGTGGGAGCATCACATGGGTCCCATCTGGGTCAAAATGGGTGCCAAATGGAATTCCCGAGTCAGTTCCATTTAGAGCCCCATGTGGGCCTGATGCGGGGGCATCGCACTGGCCCCATCCGGTGACTACGTGCATTTCTGGCGATCTGGAGGTTTGGACCTCCTCAGGGATTCTAACGCTGGTGCCTTTAACGCTCGCTTAAATATTTTGTGCTCTTGACACCAGCTGATGTTTTTATCTACTTAAGATTATGTTTCTGTTTTTTTTTTGTTGCGCAATAAAAATATGTTTCCGTCATACATCAACATCAATGTATTTCGCTTCATTCTCAATGCAGACATTCGAATACTACCTGATTATCTTCTCACCGAGCACGCCATGAACTTCCCGCACTCACTGCGTGGTTTCAGGCAGCCTGGTGCATTTTCTAACATGGACTCAGCGTTCCTGAGCCAGCGTTCATGCCAATTTCATCAAAATCGGCCCATAAAGAACGGAAGTATAAGAAGCCAAAAATATCCACCATTTTGCTTTTTTGCCCCCATGTATCCACCTCTTTCAAAATTTTGGATATTCTTTTCTATAAAAATGTAGTATACGTCATGGCAAATCGATTACCGTTTGTTGCGATGAAATCGGACGAGTAGTTTTCGAGCTCTCAGGGGGGCCGAATCCGCCCCCTACCCCCCTTTCGGGAATCAGCCATACCGTCTAGCCCTCCGGGAATAGGGTTAAAAAAATGCTCTGCATGTGAAACGGCACAGATGCCGGCCTTTTAAACCTACCTTCTTCCACCGATGGGATAGGCTCCGACCGTCCCCTGCGAGCGTGATATGAGTACTGGGTAGATAGAGGAGCCCTCTTGCCCCACCCCCGTTCTAATTTTGAGCCCTGGCTGGCCAAACCTTATCAGGAGCAAAACAGCATTGTTTCGTTCTTTATGCTTGTTTTTGTTGTCGGTGTGGTATGCCTAACGATACCTAATTAATGCAACTTCATTGGGTTAAATCACATGAGGTACGAGGATGGCAGGCATCCTGAAGACTTCCAGTTTCTCGCGGCTGGCGGAGCTGGTAGACCACGCTGATGAAGTCCAGGCGTGGAAGTCCACACGAAGATAGGGCGGCGGCCTGCCAACTTAAAACAACCCTACGCGCATGCCCCTTGTTTGGACGGGATAACGCTTTTCAAATCACACAACAGGAGGCTCGTGCGGTAGCAGTGTGCGCCTCTACCCTCGTAGTAAGCTGAGGAAGTGAGTAAGCGTCGCAGTCATGCCGGCCAGCCACGCTTTCTCTGCGCTCCGACTGGAAATGCCGCGTGAGGTGCCATGCGCTGCCTTTGGTCCACGTAACAATGATGGAATAGGCGATGGACTGAGCCCAGTGGGAGCCCGGAAGCCGAAAAAGGGCAGAAGAAGGCTTACCGCTGGGAATATAACCCTTAATGTTGATGCATGGGGATGATGTGTATCGGTATGTGGATGATATAAACAAGTAATGCCATTGCAAATGTTACCACGGTCGAGGCACACACGTTTTTCCATGCAGAGTTACAAGCATCTTTCGATATGTACTTGGACTATAGAGTCTGCATTTTACAAGGTTGCAGAAGATATCATCTGAGCACCCGCGGGCTTCTGCACTTATTAAAATTTTGCAAGCACCATCTACTCGATCGAAGAAACACCACAGCGACGGAAGAAAATCTGAAGGCGAATAATGCGCCGAAAAATCCGCTGGTGGAGTCGTCGGTGACGTCGGCAGTCGGTGCTTCTGCGTCATGTCGCCTACGCTGTCTGACGCGATGGTGGAACCTCGCGCGCGGCCGCGCTCCCCCGCACACACACACACACACACACAGCTGGAATGCTTCGCCGGGATCCGGAGGAGATCATCCAGCCGGAGGAGGCGGCAACAGGAACCGGGACGCCGGCAGAAGGCCGCGTTCTCACGTATCGGCCGAGATGGCGTTTTTTTCGACCCCGGCCGGCGACGATGCCACCCCTTACTGGCCGACGACCAGATGCAGCGTGGCAGGGACTCGCTACTCAAAAACTGGACCGATATGCGAGTTTCATGGCAGGAACTGCGCTTCTAGGCAGTCGTAGTTCCCTCCTTATGCTTACTCATATGGTTACTACATTATACACTTGTATTTATTATGGGTTGCATACCATGCGCATACCAGTAGCTTCATTCCCATGTGCCGCGGCTTGTGGGTTAGTGGTGTATATATATATATATATATATATATATATATATATATATATATATATATTTGTATAGCCTGTGTATATTTGTGTATATATGTGTATATGTGTATATTTAAAATTTCAACGTTAATACCTGAAATCTCGACGGCAGAGAACGGTCAGCAACCTCTTATTTCTACTTAACGTCCGTGAACGACACAACTACTTTTAAGCAAAGTACGGTTGACCAGGCCGTTATGGATAAGGTCAATACGGTGTCGTCACCTCCATCACAGGAGTGGTTTTCATTAATCGGTTTGTACCAGACAAGTACCCGGGGAGCAACCAAATATTCCATCACAACCGTACTCTATCGTTTTTTCCCCAACACATGCACTCAGACGACACCGACTTCCTTTGGGAAGGGGAGGAGCGGGGGTAGAGAGCATAAAGTCAGATGCCTCTACGTATTTTCGTCCCGCATAACTCCGTAACCAGACGATGCAGTGGTGTCAAATTTTCAGTGCTTCTCGGTACATCAGTTCTGCGCATTTTGGATAGAATGCTTTTGCCAAGGTCATAGAAGGTCGTGTCAATTTGACGTCATGAAGGCATTTTAACAATCCGCCATTTTTTTTAGTTGGCTTGATGTTTATCAATATATTGGTCGTGCAGAATGACCGTACTGTGCGTTATGCGTCAAAATATCGCGGAAGGTGAATGCAGGGCACCCATGATCTCGCGAAAGGTTATCGCAGGTGCCATTTATATAACTGCAACTTTTAAAACGTCTTGCCAGTTCACGTCGTAAAACCAGTTGTGACAGCGAAAAGAAAGTTGCCTAGCACGAACAGGAGCATGTTGAAGTATACGATGGGGTTTCATGGCGTTTGTGTACTTTTATGCGCCCTAGCAGACATACAAAAAAAACGAACACTCCATTCACATTTTAGGACCGCATGGATTAGGGTGACTTCTATCACAGTTTTTCTGGTACCCTTTGCATGTCCTTTTGTGTAGTTCCATCTTCTGACGTCTCTAATCGATTTGTATGTAAAAGAAGCGGAACATCCCAAATCGGCCAAAGATTGCTCTTTGGCATAGTCGATGACCTAGGATATAATCCTGAGGTCCAAGAACATGGCATGCCTGGGTTTTCATCATCAGCCGCATTGGCTCGTCGGTCGCGGACCGGGGACGTGTGATGCCCGCACCTCAGCAAATATAAGTTGGCGGAATACCCACAGCAACAGGCGGGTCTAAACCTAAACGTGCATTAATGGTGAATAAAACTGCGGCTGTCACCCAGTGGTAGCTGCAAACAATCGCCAGCAACGTTTACCTCGTTAACAGAGCTATAACTGATAGGAATGTTATAAAATGATGAAAACAGTTCTTTATTACTACTGCGCTTCACTAGACGCTATATCTCAGGCACTTAAAGTTTTGCATTAACTGTTTTATGTCCACAGAATTGGCGGCCATGAATAGGTTCTGCCCTCTGGAAAAAACTATCTGGTGTTTACGGATTTTATGTTTTTCATTTGTGCTTCTGTGAGTGACGCACATCATCTCATAACTAATACAAAATCTCTTCACTTCGTTGTGCTTGCTGATGAATGAATGTCCGGACAACAAAAAAACCGTTGAAATTAGTTCAGGCGCTACCACTTTATGGATTTTAAAGCAGGTCCTTCATATGACTTAACGGCACTTTCCGTACTGGTATTTTTCGGCTTTCCCAACTGCGTAAACGGACGGAAGTCAAGCGTAAAATCCAACTAAAATGCTGATGCCAAACTTTTGGCGTCTCTAGAGTTGATAGTCGTAAGTCAAAATGTCACGGTGCCGGATTTATGAAAATATCGGCCAGACCGACAGCTGCCATTGGTCTAGACGGCTTAGAATGGTACAGGCGTTCGCAACTTCACCTGAAATGTGACAGCGGGATCCGACGCTCCGTCAAGGGCTTTGAGTAGTCGAGAAGCGTTGTGTGCTCGATTGCCAGAATGTGGTACAACTCTGGGAAACACTGCGATTCGGATGCTCGTCTGAATGTCTTCCGGCCAGTTTTGGGGAAAACCGAGACGACAAAGTCGCGGCCCACCAGGTTAAGTCCTTGACCCATGGACGAAGAGTATTGCTAAGACCCGTACATGGATAAAAATGTTACAGATTTTTTCCTGGACCTCCGACAGTTTTTAATAGGGCGAGTTTTTTTTACCATGTTTGAGTTCCAATCAACTTTCCGTAGTTTTTGTGGGAAACGGACGAAAACCTTGATTGCTATGCACCTAGACCGAAGAAAATGAAAGAAAGATAAGTTAAGGGGACACACATGGCAGGAATTTGGGGACATAGACGTATATGAGTACACTTTGGATGATAAGGAAGGTCAGTATGAAAGAAATGTATATTTGAGTTACTAGTGCCATTGCACCGTGTTCCTACCTGAAGTCAACCATAGCATCCCGGTTGAACTATCGCAGCTTGGGATGTTTGTTACGTTGTTGTTCGGAGTGAAAATGCTTTCTAGAAGAGCCTGCACAGCTGGCCTGTGTCTGTCGGCCCGCTGCCTCGGGATGGACAAGACGCTGCCTCCAAATTGCAACAGGCCCGGTTTAATAAAAACGCAAGCGGACGGGGTAGGAGAACACCAGAGCGTAACGGCGTTGCGGACCGCGTGAGAACAGCGGACTAATTGCGTAACGGGCCATGCGAGAACTGCGGAATAACGGCGTGACGGGGCTTGGGAGAGCCGTAGAATAACACGTGATGGGACCTGAGAGAGCGGCAGAGCAATGGCGTGACGAGCTGGAGAAAATCGCGGAATAGCCACGGGAACACTAAAAATGCCGTTTTGCAACCTACAAAATAGGGTACGGCTAAATTAAACTGTCAGTTATAACGACCTGGCGACTCTGTGGCCCCATGTCACAAGGTACCGACTGCATCATCATCATTCTATAGGGCTGACGTCGTCCGCCAGGGCAGGGGCATTTTCTGTTTTTGAATCATTTATATTTATAGTGCAATTGCGATGACACAGAGGGTGACTTTGTTGGCGAAATTAAAACCAATGGAAATACCGGATTTTCGTTGTTGGACCATTTTATGCCAACTCAGCCGGTGAAAGGTACGATTGTACGCACCACCATTTCAGATTTTGATGAAATGATGTGTGTAGGGCTGTCTCATGCCTTGATCACGATTCTGATGTTTATAGACTTCTCCGATTAATCATTCCCCATTGACGGTGGCGCCAAATATGACGACACAGCCTATAGAGCACCTCAAAATGCGCGATATCTCAGGAACCAGCCGGAATGTTGCAGGTGTGAAAACGACGTTATTTAGACAAAAAAAAAAAAGTTTAGCTGTCTGTAAGACAATCAATTCCAAAGAAAATTCAGCTCACTTTTGCATAATTAAGATGAACAACTGGAATTCACAAAGAATAGTATCAAATGACTTTCTTCAAACTTCAATATTCGTAATCTACGTGCAGTTATGTCCCGAAATCATTAATACATATTTTGGGACATCGGTAGCAACATGGTGTTAACTGGCCCTGAAGCCAGCCGTGTCGAGCTTTGCGGGCGTTGGCCTGCGCCGTGGGTGCCCGCTCTGCGACCGGGCTGATTACTTAACGCGTCCAATAGATAGTTGCTGTGTGAGCAGGGCCAAGCAACATATGTACAATACCGAACACAGTTACAGTTCATTTGTGTTGAATGTATTTGAGAAAATATTTGACTGTGCCATGTTTCACAGATACATGCAATTGGTCTCCACTTCGTCACCGGTCGTCGGTGGCACATCTGACTCAGCATTTTTTTAAGCCAGGTCTCATATAGCGTGTGACAAGTTACAACGTGTGCGAGTTCATGCAGGAGCTCCAGCAGCTTAGGTTTCACAGACTGCCCGTTTAGAGCTCCGATGAGTAGTCCAGACGCCGCTGCTCTCTGCCCGCCGCCGCGTAACCGCAGCGCACGTGCCCCGCGGCGCTGCGGGCGCCGCCCAGCGCCGGGCGGCCGCGGCTCACAGGAACGGCGAGCTCCCGCCGTGGCCGTGAGCTCCCGCCGCGGTCCGGCCCTCTGATCAGGAACGCCACCTTGACCCGCGCCGGGCTCCATGACGTCACCGGCCTCGGACTAAGCCAGGGAACTTTTGAAAACGTGCAAACGTGCAAACGTGTAAAAATGCCTGCGCTTCTTTGTAATGCAGGGACGAAGTCAGAATTTTCTCAACGAGTGGGGAAGTTCTCGGCACCGACACCTCCCTCCCCCCAAAAAATAAGGAATCCTTAGATTTTGGTCATTTTATTTTTAAAATCCGAGAGCAAAGAAACATTTCGAGGGGCGTCGATTTCTGTAAATAATTGGGGGAGGGGGAAGGGGGGGGGAGCCGAGAGTCCGACAACCTAACCTCTCCCAAATGTGGGTTTCTCGGCGGATTTAGCCCACTTTATTTTGGCCAACGGAAGTTTATAAGTTTTTCGTTACAATTCATGAAATTAAAAACTGCTTTTATCCCCATGTATACAGGTATATATATACATACAATACTAAGTTGCGAATTTAACTCTTGAAAATCCTGAGAACTCACCCATGTATCTCATATGCACACTTCCTAGGCATTAAGTAAATGACCAGGGGTGGAACCACGTCCAAATGATTGGTGTTGCCAGGAGCAATTGTAATTCCATTCTTTCTATGCGTTGCCATAGATCTGGTGCTAAGTTTTAGGATTGCTGTTGTTGCATTTGCAACACCAAAAGAACACCCTTGTATATGACACATTGACGTCTAAGACTACAGGTAAAATTTTCCAAATTCCTTTCTAGATACGCACGCACCCACAAGCCAGATTTATGCACCCACAAGTATGTCCTGTGCACCCACAAACCAGCTTGGACTTTTCCAGAATAGAAAGGGAACCGTATATATATATATATATATATATATATATATATATATATATATATATATATATATATATATATATATATATATATATATATATATATATATATATATATATATAGCAGATATGCAGATGCGTATGGGTATTAGACATGAAAATTTGGATTCACAGTATTCGAATACATTCAAATAGATTCGAATCTTGTGAATCTTCAAATCCTGAAACGGATGATTGGAACCTTGAAAATCGGATGCTAAGGTCCACAGTCGAATCCTGAAAGCCGCCGTTTAAAAATGCCAAGAAAAGTATTAAAATATGCTCTAGATTTAAATTTTCCTTCCATAAATTAAACGCAACACGTATATGTCGGCCCTGCATCGGACTAAGTTGTTCGTCCTGCGAGTATTATATTGTCTTAGCTATTGCCGGACCCAACTGTTGTGGTTACTGGTTTTACTCCGCCACCATCATGTTTCGCTGGTTTGCTGTAGGAACGAAAGCAAGACAGTCTTCGTAGCGATTCAAACAGCAGCCTTTTGGGTGGCAAGTTAAAAGGTCAGATGTCTGTTTTACACACAAAGAAGTATTTAGGGGAAAGGTTGCAGTACCATGCCCACCTTGTCATACTTTCCCGTACCTCATCAAAAACCAAAACTTCGGTACCTACACGGGCTGGTACAAATGCCCCCCTTCATTCTTTGGCCGAGTTAGAAATGCGTCCCAGATGGAAACGTTGTTTCAAGTTTCAGCTGCTGCAAAACGTGCGCTGCTACAACAACTATGCCTGTTGCAACGCTCATATTTGCATGCATACGATTCTAGATTAACAGAGAATGCTTATGTCCGCAGAAGCAAGACTGAAGATTGCGTGTGGTGGCCACCAGTATCAAGTACTGATATTAAAACCTGTTTCCGTTTAAAAAACCGCTTTGGGAAGGTAAACCCTTTTTTGTCGTCATTTAAGTGGAGAGCCGAATTTCCCGTCTTCGGCGGAAACTCAAACATCACGGAAGTTAGATCCGCTCTCTTGAGAAACTTTCCAGAGCCGTCGAAATGGTTTACAAAAACTGTGTGGAAACCACTAGCCTACTTACAGCAAACAGTATCCACTTTCATCAGTTAATGCAAGCATTCTAATTGAAGCGGACACGCCATTTATCGATGGATCAGTGGTCTTAGACTGGCCATAATGTTCTGGGCAGTGTACAGTGTATACTTTGATGCAGTGAACCATATGCAGTAAAATTCGTATGGCTGAAACTTGTATATTTTTTGTGTTACTCTCAAATAGAGGTGGTGCTTTTCTGTCAATTATCTCGCATTAAAAGCAGATTATGCTGAGTATGTCGCCCAAGTGTCCAGAGGCATGCCCATGATTTTTCTAACGGAAAGTCATTCTCCGACGCAGGGTAAACGAAACCTCCCTCTAAAAACTCTCCGGATTTCGGCCACTTTATTTTCAGCTCCGGCTAATCAGTTTTCGTCGTGAAAATTAGAAGGCTATTTACGCCGTACACCATGCTATGAACTGTACTGTGACAATAACCCAAAGCAGATCGGTGGTGACTCGGGTCGAGTTGAGGCCTGACCCGGGTCCGGTAGACCATGACCGGAAGCAGACCGGCCACCACCCGTCGGCGGCCGCTGTCGGGCCGTCACCGAGCGGCCGGCCGGCGTCTGCTGTCGCGGCGGACAGCAAACAAACAAAGCACGGCCGTAAACAGAGCGGTTTACTCCGTCAGCCGCGCAGTGGCGGCTGTCCCTGGTCTGTATAAGAGCGTCGCCGGCGCCGGCCGGCCGCACCGTCACACCATGCACCTGCGGCCGACGCTATGTCTGCTGCTGGGTAAGTGTTTCTGCAGTCGAGGGCGTGTCAGTCGCTGGGCAGACGTTCATGAGTAAAGTGCTGTCTGCTGTACGTTTCTCGGTTGTCAGCAGTGCGCCAGGTCAGCGTTTACCGCTGTGGCGGTCGATGATCAATTATCTGCTTCCGACAAACTGGAAGGCTTATCCGCGTTAACGGTGCCGTGCCTATGAAGTGGTTAATATTGGGAGATTTGTTGCTAAGAAACCCGGATTACTTTTAGCTGCACTTAACGCATGGCTCGGTTTGTCACCCTGGAGACTTCAACGGTGCTATATTCTAAAATGAAAATCATTGTTTCTAATGATGAATGGTTGAGAAAACGAACTGACGGGACAGTTGCTTTAGGGATGATTGTCCTTTAACATCGCCACTTATGCTGTGCTGTTTCTTGGTTTATTCAGTTGTTTCTTCACGTAATAAAACTTGGTCATAATTGCTGAACATTCTTGTTGTTCCAAGGGCAGGTAGTTTTAGAGATAATCAGCAGTTTATGCTATGCAGTCTTTGCAACGTTTCAGCGCTAGGCCATTCTAAAAAAAAATGTTGAATGGTGGTCTCCGGGTTGGCGAGGGTTGTTCAGTAACTCACTTATCTCGCCGAAATCCAGGAACCCATGCTGAAAGTTTGAAAGCTCAGAAAGACCTTTTCGAATCTAATCAGGAAACGGTGTACGTAGCGCAGCAGTAGCGTAGAATAGAACGCCTCGTACACTTGGGCCGTTGATTCAAGGGTTTATCTTGTCGCTGGGATTCCCTTGACGGAAGAGCTTCGCGTTCTTCGTATGTGCGCGAGCTGCTACGGCCAGCAGGACAGTTTAGACGAATCAGTTCCGTGACATATCATGATATTTTACTCCCACGGCACTGTGCTTCGAACATTTCGGCTGCAATCTAAAAGTACGTTTATTGGAGTTTTGCGGTGTTTCTTTCTGTAGAATGACGTTCTGGGTAACATCGTCACGTAAGATGACGTTTCGTCGGGTTTCGCTGAAGTCCTTGTGTTCATTGGTATCGATTCAGCCTGTTCATTGGTATCGATTTAGTCTTGAGCTGGCTTTGTTCAGCGGATTTTTCCAGTATCAGAAACCTTACCGTTTTTTTTACTCCTATTTTTGAAATGTTGGTTTGCATGGCACTTGATTTATGTCATTTTCGTAACGACGACTGAGGGTAAATGCCGGTCAAAACCTGAAGTCAAGAAGGCTCACGACGGCCAGATTAGTAGTCTGAATTTGCGATTAATGCACCCTTGTGTATCACGGATGAAGATTAAAAAAATAAACACTGCCCAGCACAGACAGATGGTCAAAATTACGCTTTTCATAGCGTCAGAGTTGGAGCAATGAGCCTCGTTGTCTTGCTGCGCTGGCGTGAGACGTGACGATGCTGCTGATGGGTTTCAGGTCTGCAGCTGGCTGATGTCCTGGTGCAGGGAGCATCACTTATCGGCAGCGGTGAGCGACGAACTTGTGGTTCTGGGGCGGAACCTCTCATTCGGAATAAACAAAATACCGGTGATCAACATCACGTCTTCTCGTTTAGTTTCCTGTTTTAGGACGCGTATTCCTTGTTTTCCCCACCATTCAGTACCAGACAAGCCGGAGCGAGACTTCCCTGGATCGAGAAGAGCTGAGCTAGCGAGCACAGGACAATTTGCTCGACGTATGCGACGGCGCTGTGCTAAAAAAATAATCGGTTTGATGTAAGTATACACTGTTGTGAGCACGTGCTGTGCCAGTGAGCCTGGGTTTCAGTGGTCAGAGGTCCTGCAGGCGCCGGGGGGGGGGGGGCAGGACAGGCCGGGGGAGGTGACCAGGACGCCCGATGGAACTCCATTGAGCCGGAAACACTTCAAGAGATTGTCTTTTGTTTTGCTGCCGGCTTATCTGTCTGAGCCTGTTCAAACCTTATCTTTGCCTTGTAGACAGGTAGCCTGTGGCGGACCTGTTAGCCGTACGAGAATGCGGTGTTCCCAGACTCCGGGCCGCCGGCCGAGCCGCTGACACGTGACGCCGCCCGCAGCCATCCACCCGCGCACGCTATGCTGCAAGAAGACGGGGACCATCGAGCCGCTGAAGGGCATCACCACGCTGGAGGCCTGCGCCCGTTTCTGCGGCAAGTTGAAGCTGCAGCCGCTCCAGCTGGGGTGAGGGAGACGGCCGCTGCAACAGCACGACCCGAGTCACCGACTCACCAGCCGGAGCTCGGCTCCGAGTCACTCGACTCACCAGCCGGGGACTGGCTCCGAGCCACCGACTCACCAGCCGGGGCTCGGCTCCGAGTCACTGACTCACCAGCCGGGGACTGGCTCTGAGCCACCGACTCACCAGCCAGAGGATCGGCTCCGAGTCACTGACTCACCAGCCGGAGGCTGGCTCCGAGTCACTGACTCACTAGCCGGAGATCGGCTCCGAGTCACTGACTCACCAGCCGGAGGCTGGCTCTGAGTCACTGACTCACCAGCCGGGGATCGGCTCCGAGTCACTGACTCACCAGCCGGAGCTGGGCTCCGATACACTGACTAGCCAGAATAGAGATCAGCTTCGAGTGACTGACTCACCGGAAAACAGTTCTCTTCCGAGTAACTGACACCAGCAGCAGCTGGGACCGCCAGAGCGTCGGTGGAAAGAACTCTGATTGCTTTCTTCAGTGTGGTATCTTGTGGGTATGCCAGTGGTACCATGCTCTGGTGGTCTTGAGCCGTCAGGATTTGTACCAAGAACGCTTTTGATGAGAAAGGACCAAAATGAAATGACAATTTGGATATCTATCTTCCTAACGTAATGCCGAAAGACCCAATCAGCGATCCTAAACAGAACAGGCACTGACTATCCGTAAAAGCTCTGTTCCAAATGATAATGCACCCAAGGGCGGATTACATCCAACTACGATTGGATAGTACTTGTGCTGTAAGAGCATTAATTGATCTGGATTCTCATTCTCTCTCCCTCTCTCTCTCTCTCCTTCTCTCGCTCTCTTACTGACCCCTCTCACCGCTTGTCTCCCCTTCCTCTTCTTCCCTGCGTCCCCTGTTTTGCTCCCTTCTGTCTCCTGTCCTTCTTCCGCCTTTCCCTCTTTCGTTCCAGGTCTTATTTCTCCTCCGCTGTTCCTCCGTTGCCTGATTGAACGTTTATTCAGACTGTGTCTGTAGTAGTAGCTGTTCCATTCCTCTGTCTTTATCCCTCCTCGATTTAGCCGGGTGTCCAACTGTAACTAACTTCCTCTTCCTGTCTGAGTCCAGCTACTGAGTCGGCTCGATGGCAGCCCAATCCTCTCCAGTCCCCCGTCCGTGTTCCCTCCTGAGCCGGCCGTCCCGGGCAATGACTTACCTGGCGGCCGCGGCCGCCCGCAGTGCGGGCCTGTTCGCCTGCAAGCGGCCCAAGTACGCCTGCGACCAGACGGGTGTCGGCGCCCAGTGCGGCGCCTGCTACAAGGCCGGCACCTGCTACCTCATCCCATTCGTGGCCGGCATCCGGGCAGGCACGAAGACCGAGATCACCAAGAAGCGGCTGGCCGAGCAGGAGCAACGTGAGAACGTGTTCGGCGAACACGCCCACGGCGTGCGCGAGACAGGACTGGGTGAGTCCTTCGCCGGCCGCACGGACGTCCCGCAGCCGGCCGCATTCGACGTGTTTCCATGGCAACAGAGATCCAACTGGCGCTCTTTGGAAGCGTGAATGGTATTATCCTTTGCCTACGACATCAGCGGGCATACACGTAGCGCGATATCAGACTATGCACTGTTTGGTTATTTTTTTTGCAAATGGAACCATGGTCCTTGTTTATTACAGGTGGAATAGGGTCCACCAAGAGTCATACGTCGGGAAGGTCATCAGCCGACGAAACCAAGGCTGCCAACATTTTAACGAAACGTGTCACAACCTCGCTGGCTACGGAGAATTTCGGAGGATTTCCCAGTAAGCCACGTCTGCTCTTTAGCGCGATTTATAACAGGCGAGCGTAGGCTGCGTTCCGGAGGATTTATGCAGGCGTGCGGTGTCTTTCAACTTTAAAAACTCTGTCTTACGTTTGAAGGCTGCTACATTTTTGCAGCACAGAAGCACAGAACTGCATGATGATGTCCAAAAAGGCTGAGTTTCCGCCAGCGGGCATTCACTGACGTTCAGCTTTTGATACTTTCGGTGAGTCTTCGGCGGGCACAGTTCTGACAGTTGCTGCACGGACGACGGACAGTATGCGGCGTTCTTCTTCAACCGCACGATTCTTTGTTTCAGAAGGCTCACCCCTGGGACCAAAGGACTTCCTCGGGGGATCGCCGATAGCAGGATGTAAGAATGATGTAATTGGACCGTTATCATTTATCACACCCCTATACAATCCCTTTCAGTACCAGTAGCGCAATATTTCACAAGTCTTCGGGCAAGCTCCTATCAGAGATGCATGATATTAACCAACAAACTCCATTATATCACCAAACAAAATTCAGTAAGTTAACATATCTGTAGTTAAACGTCCGAAGCCGCTCATTCCTCAATCTGTCCAGTATCTGGCGGACCAGCGTGTAAGAAGGATGTTGACTTGTGGCCGCATTTCAGACGGCGGCAAAATCGGTCGGAATGGCGCCATCAAGCAGACAAAGGAAACACAGCTGGCTGACAGAAAACGCCTCCTCAACACCAATTCGCGCCTGGCAAAACGCAAACAGGACAACTTTGTTCAGGATCTGAGAGCTCTGGGTCCTGGTGAGTGACCTAAAGAACTGTCACCAATCGCGTCTCAAATAACGAGCCTTGCGTTGCGCTAGCGCGGGAATTCAGGACTCAGTCCGGACCAGCAACAGTCGCTGCCCGTTAGATTCGAGGTTTCCACTCCCCCGCCCCCTTGTCCGCGGGTCGTCCACTGACTCCTGTCCACAGGTGAGGGTGGGTCGTTCTCTGGTTTCTGTCCGCAGGTCAGAATGGGTCATTCACTGCCTCCTGTTCGCAGATCAAAGTGGGTCGTTCACCCCCGCCCCCTCCTGTCCGCAGGTCAGAGCGGATCGTTCACCCCCGCCCCTCCTGTCCGCAGGTCAGAGCGGATCGTTCACCCCCGCCCCCTCCTGTCCGCAGGTCAGAGCGGATCGTTCACCCCCGCCCCCTCCTGTCCGCAGGTCAGAGCGGATCGTTCACTCCCACCCCCTCCTGTCCACAGGCCAGAGTGGGTCGTTCACTCTCGCCCGCTCCTGTCCGCAGGTCAGAGTGGGTCGTTCGCCTCACGAGGCAGCGGTAAAGAGCTGATCACGGAGCGGGGCCGTCGCGCCGAGACAGAGAAGGCCCAGACCGTCTCCAAGAAACTGGCGTTGAGTGGCACGGCCGCCGCTGGGTTCCACGGTGAGTCGGGCTCGCAGTGAGACCCACCGCGAGACTCAGGGAGAGACCCAGAGCGAGATTCAGAGGGAGAAGTGAAATGAGATCTGTAGTGAAACCCAGAGACCTGATAGTGAGATCCGGGGTAACGTTCCCGGCGTTAACCAGCGTGATACCTGAACTGAGGCTCGGAGCGAGACCATTGGGTGGGGCGCAGAGAGACACACGGTGTTACGTCCGAAATGAGACGTCTGAACAGGGTCAGGCACCGGCTGCGCAGGGGAATCGTACTATTGCTTTAACGGTCAATTGATCGCGAGTGTTTGGAACAGACGCGATTTAGACAGATGGTGTGCCATTTGGATCCGAAGGCGCTGAAAGTGTTTCGTATGGGTGCGCTGACTAACAACAGCCGATTCTGTGCCAGAAATATTCCGCGCAAATTTGACATGGCAGCCCGAAATCGGTCAAGAAATCTCGATTTTTGCGTACCAACGGACGGTTATGAGTGTTGGTAGCTGGCGGGGTGAGATGACGCCTGTTCGGGACGACTCGGTTCGTGACGCCTCAGCAAGGGCCCGACTGTCCCCTGCTGACTGACGGTGGGGCTGGCAGGCGGCGGTGGCCCTCAGCCAGGGGCCTGGCTGTCCCCCGCTGACTGATGGTGGGGCTGGCAGGCGGCGGCGGCGGCCCGGTGGAGCTGCTGCAGCAGAACCGGCAGGTGGCCGGTACCGAGAACGAGTTGCGACAGGGCACCAGGATCTCCAGCGGTACCATCCAGGAAAACCTGGCGCGGCGAGGTGAGTTCACCTGGAGCGGCGTGCCTCAGCAAGGTAGCCGACCGCGAATGGCAGACACGTTGGGACTGTGAAAATTTGTCCGTCTCAACAAATTAGCCGACGCATTTGTCGTTTGGCGCAGCCGCTTCCTCGGGTATGGCGTCATCGGTCTCTGTTTTGAAGCTCTGTGACCGACGGCTGTGTGTGTTTCAGACGCTCACGGCGCCGAGATCGCCTCGCTGCGAGGCCGGAAAACGGAGAGAACTGACGTCCAGAAGGCCATCAGGGGCCGCACGCTCGGCCGGCAGACCGTTCGCCAAGTGGCCACCGACCACGGTCAGCTCATGCAGACGCTGACCAGCAACATTTGCTATCAGCACCATTCAGAATCGTCTTCTGTCAACGCTGGCCTTACGAGCCGCAATTTAAGGTTAAGGGCAACCAAAGGAGCAGGAATTTGTTAAACGATTCATCAAACTGTGTAGCAGGAGCGGGGTTCTGCTGTCACGCACCACTGTGTGCGGCAGGACTGAACCAGGATCTGCGCAGCTCGCAGCAGGGAGAGCGCCAGACCAACACGGCTGCGCGTAGCTCCGGCTCCTTCGTCGCGCTGGAGAAACGCGCCAAAAAATGTGCCCACTGCACGAGCACACTGGAAAGTAAGCGCGCGACGCCGATTTAACCCAGTCCTGCGAAATCGCTGGGTAGCTCTCGAGCAGTGGTTCTAGAACTGCTGCCGTCGTGGTCGCAGTGTTACTGATGTACTTTCATCGCTGTCAGGGGGATATTATTGCTTGTACATGAGCAGTTTTATACCTCTCGGGAAGTGCCTGGTCTTGAAATAATATACCTGAGAAAACAGTGCGATCTAAAAAGTAAGGTGCAAAGTGCTTGCCTTTGCTTTGCACCTTATTTGATGTGTTTCCTGACAAACGCATTTGAACATAGGATGAGGAACAAAATAGTCGATTCTGATACGAGGCATACTAGGGTAAGGAATCATTATTTGCCGGTTGGTATGTTCGTGAAAGAAACTCATTTAAGGAGCAGTAATATTTCGGAGAAACTCATCCCGTAGTTCCTTATTTATGCTATTAAATGCTGTAGTGTCCTTTTTCTTGGCTGCGTGGCGATGTCCTGCTCGGTCGCCGGTCTGACCCAGCCGGGCTGGCCTTCAGAGCTGACCTCCGGCAAAACATACGGAGGGTCGAAGGAGCGTCTTCAGGAGCAGAGCAGAAGTAACGTGAGGCGGTCGCTGCGCGGTCGCGCCGGACAGGGTGAGCAACTCAGGCACACCCTTTCGGCGCATCACAGTGCACATCATTTCGGAGAGTCTTTCGGTTATCCGTTGGGATCCTGTTGTGTTTCTTGTCGTTTGTGAGGACGACATGTTGAGTGTTGACAGTTGGCCGACATTTAACTGTTCATTTTCCAGGTCTCACTTTTCCTTCAAACGGATTGCCATCAACATGTGGCATCGCCTTGCACAGCACGTTTGCGTTGTGCATGATTTCGATTTGCCTCACCGAACTACTTCTTCCGGCCCCTGAGGCGCTGTTTTCGTAGGCTGGCCGTCCGTCCGTCTCCTGCGTTGAACCTGCTCATGGACGTCCAGTATGCAGTGCAAATGAATTCATCAAGAAGGGATGCCCGTATTCAAAGTCCGGAATGTAGACAGGTTACCACCACCGTTTCAAAGTGCCCATCCCTCCGCCTCCCGGCTTGACGCCCACGGCGTCGCACGCTGCGCCACAGTCTGACCCGGCTGGCCCGCAGGCGCCACGATCGCCACGACCGGCACCGAGGTGAATAAGTTCCGGCGCGCCAAGCAGGCGGGCTCCGGCTCGGACGTCCAGCAGCGGTACCGAGGCACCAACAGCCACCTGTCGGCGACCGGTCTGGCGCGCGGCCATGTGTCCGGCTCGGCGGCCACGCGCACCCGGCGCCGCTCCTACGAGACCGAGGAAGGCGTCTCGGTGGCCGACGTCAAGGCGTTCGACGTGGCAGGTGAGCGGCGGCCGAGCCGGCGGAAGGCCGGCCGACTCCCACGCCGTCCGGTCCTCCCGCGGAGCGTGGCGGAGTGTTTCCGGCGAGCGTTTGCCGCGCGGCTCCGCGGAGCTCGCGTCGAGAGGGGGGAGGGGGGATATCTGGGACAGATGGTGATCACGTAGGCCAGTGCTGGACGAATTCCCACTCGCCAGGTTTGGAACTTCCTGGCTAGGTGGGACAGCAAATGGCCAAAGACGTCCAATGGATGGCCTCGTTCTCTCGCTCTTAGCTAGCACCATCGGATAGCACCACAGTACCATCCGCACTATTGCCATCACCATTATCAGTAATGTATCTAATGAATAGCATGAACGTCGAGCAGCCGAGCTATAAGTAACACTGCGATACATTTCACGTGACGCCATTTTGCTCAGCCATCTGAGGGAATTGTTATATAGAAATACCAGACAAGTACGTTGGCACCGTCTCGTGCGACGCACCAAAAATTCACTCGTGTGTCATCTGTTGCAGGTTTCCCCACCAAGGTCAAAGGTCACGTTCACTGAAGAGGAGTACGGATTTCAACAACGAACATGACACCCCATATGACCCTGAGCTGACCTCACGTTGAGTGCAGTGTTTTGTGTACTGTTGCACGCCCTTGTTATACTCTTTCATTGGTCAACTAGGTAGGCGAGAGAACGCGAGAATGCATAAAAACGAATATATCTGGTATATGAATATGCCAAACGTACGTTGTTTAACTTGGTTTGGCTTTGGATCAGTTTTGGCGACGCTCACGCGAACGAGACACCAACATTTACGAAGACTTCACAAAGGCAGTCTAAGTAACTGTCACGACTTGTCATGCGTGCCTCCAACAGGTGCACGGAACTTAAACATTAACCGACCAGCTGGAGGCTTGGACGCTGCTCTGCATGTAGCAACGCAATCACTTAAGATCTAGTTAGATGTATAAACCAAGGTTAGTCAATATTAACCAAGTTCTGCCCTGCTGTGTTTCGAATACCGCTTGCCGCTGCGTAAACGACTGGTGACCGATTGTTACCGTTTTGGCTCCATTTCACCCGTAATTTAATGGGAGCAAACAGACCGGTGTACGGAAATCCCATACCGGCTTAACATGAGCCGCACGACATGGCAGACCCAGGGGACTCGGTGCCCTGGAGACTGTTCTCTGGTAATGCATGCCCCGGCAATTTACTCAGCACGGTTTCAGGACGTGCATTATACATCATGCAAAGTTTCACACAGCTTCAGGTAATGGGACGGAAAATGTGACACAGACAAAAGGCAGCTAAGCGTTTTAGCCAGCCGAAGGGAACCTAGAGGGAACAGCCGACTAACTGATTTGTTCATGAAAAATATAACTGGTGAATGAATTACCAAAGCCCAGTTCCTCTACGCAATCGACAGACAGATTCACAGAACTTCAGTCATTTGCTCATCGTCGTGATCAAGCCCTTCGCTCTCGTTCTGTCCGCGCGGTGAGCAATGCCCGCAAATACAAACCCAACTGAAGTCCTATGACATACCTTATCACCACCCGTTAACGCGACGGCGCGTTGACAGCACCACCTCCCGCCAGAGGCCAACACCATCTCTCGCGAGAGCCCGACATCACCTATCGTGAGAGGCCAACACCACCTCCTTTGGGAGACCAACACCACCTCCTGCGAGCGACCAACACCAACCTCCCGCGAGAGACCGACACCACCTCCCGCGAGAGGGACCGGTATGCATCGAATTGCAGGATCATCCGTGCCGCTGATCAGGATTCAGGATGGGACTGGGCTCAGAGCCGGGACCACAGGAGCGGGCATGACGGCAGCAACCTCTGATCACCAGGCTGCAGCGATGGCCGGCGCGCCGGACGGAGGGCTGATACGCCGTGAAGAGGATTGTTGAACAAAGAAACCGTCTCGTGTTGAACCGAACGCATCCGGGACGTCAGGGGACAAGCAGCTCTGACCCGGATGTCTCAAACGAACGCAACGGCGATCGAGCGACGCCAGTTACGCACCTACAATGGGAAACCAACGCAGTCTCGCTCTTGTATGGAACTCTCAAATGTGATATAGACCACGCGCGTCTGAACAGTGAGCACGTGCGGATACCTGCTTCACAAATGTGTCCTGCTCGCCAATTTGCTGACGCGTCCGTTTTCATTCCGGGCGCTGTCGAGCACTTAACTGATGTTGAGGGTCCGATCTCCAGACGCAGATCACTAAAACTGTTCGTACCGAAAATGCCTTCTCGAGTTTCTAATGGTGACCCTTGATGCTCCTGTGGTTTTCCCCGCCAGGTACGTGCCGAGCACGAGCCTCCCGGTCCAGCCTGCGCTTCATGACTGGTCGGTCTCGCCCGCCAGAGCAAGCAGTCTACTACAGATTCGACTGAGAGACTGTCAAATCCCTTTTGGGATATATGGACGCGTACGGTGTGTTTCCGTTACATCAAATTAAAAGCAAAAAATTACGCTCCATTTTGTGACGTTTCATTACAGTCCTGAAGTCTTCCCTGCATTTTCCGCAGTACTTTCCTCGTTTTACATACGATGTAGAATGCAACTCGAAAGAAATGTGGCCGTTACTTACGAACATTGTGTAGACAAGGGCACGAGGTTACAAAACTAGAAGCGATATTCCGACATAGCTAGCCAAATCAGCAGGCTAGTCCATCGCGTGTTTTATTACAAAACGCTACACTCATAAAAACCTTAAGCTGTAATGGCGAACGTTCCGTCTGGTGTCCGACTGCGCTCATCCGACGCCCACTTAAACCGCGCGCTCCGGCCCCCGTCGCTGGTGTGGTCTTCGTTACCATAGCAACGGACCAAACGCGGAACCAGCTGACGCGTTTCAGGGTGAAACGAAAAGTCTTATAAAAACACGGGAAAAAAACTGATTTCACGAGGCGCTTCAGCTAACCACTCCGGCATGCCGAAACTCCCCAGTGACGATGTGCCCAATGGAAAATGCGCCACACGTTATCACACCAGGCGCACACAAATCAACGAGATCCTATCCTAGCAATCGACTCCAGGGACTCAGTCCACTGCATCAATGAAACGATGATGCCAAACGCAGTTGGAAAAGAACGTAACACTGGATCACGAAACAACTACACGTTCCCCAGAGTCCGTCACACACACCGCTGGATTTACTCGCTATATACTACACTTCCCCGCTTCATCGGCCTCACAAGTCTCTGGGTCTGGAATCCGCCAGAGGGTGTCAGCCACACTCCTCGCGCGGTTCAAAGTTTCCCAAACGCTGCGTCCTAGCCCGTCACACGGCGTCACTCGCTCACGTCACGGGAGTCTGTCGCATCAGGTCAGAGCGCCGCGCACACATCTGGGCCGCGAATCCGCCAGGCGTCACGTCAGACCCCTTCCCCTCTTGTACTGCAGGCAGCTCGCCGCGTCCTCCCTAACCCGAAGCCGGGCGGCCGGCTGCGACAGCTCGCCTCGGCTCCGGTCCCGCCCGATCGGACCGGACCGAATCAGACCACCGGACCGGACCGGACCGGACCACCGGCCGATCAGCGCCGGTCCCGCTTCCGCGCCGGCCGCTTGCGTCCGTAGCGTTCGATGGCCTGTTCGATGTTGGCCTTGTGCTCGAACACGGAGCCAATCTGGACCTTGGCCTCGCTCAGCTGGTCACGCAGGATCTTGCTACGCTGCACGTTGCCCTGAGGGGAGAAAGGTGCCCTGCGTCAACTAGCGGACAGACAACATGTAGAGGACAGACAACAGCAGACTGTTGGCGCCCGATTCCTGACGCAGACCAGACGTGGATGATGTCCGATGGTGCGTGCAGCGAGTATCGAGGTTGGTCGTACTTGTAACACATAAGATAAACAAATGTTCTAAATTTATCAACGTAAGCCGAAACCACATGCAAACGTTTCATAAAGAAGACAACCAGGCCTTGAAACGGCATGTCAGAGATAAGCGCGGGCCGCCCGTTACCTTGATGAGCTCGTTCAGCTTGGTGATCTCCTTGTCCTCGCGGCGGGAGAACGACATCCGCTCGGAGGTCCTCAGCATCTCGCTGAGCCGGCGGTGCACGGTGCGTTCCACCTCTGCCAGCTCGTCCATTTGACCTGCGGCCGCGGCAGCCGGATAGAGACACAGCCGCGGCGACAGCGGGGCGGCAACGGATAGCTGCACCTCCACTCCCGAGCAATTGCAACACCATGCCCGCGGCACTGCAATAATGAACGTCCCGGAATTCGCCAGATGCCTCCTCCGCCAGATGTTTGGGTTCCTGCGCTTGACTACCTAAGAGAGGGTCGTATGACATCGGACACCGAATCTGGCGTCTCCGTCGGCCGGCCGGTCGGCGCGGAACTCCAGCACGCCACCCGACAACGCGTCCCGGCTCTCCCAGGCCGACGTCGGAGCAGACAGTCCCGCGATGACGTCAGTGTTCGACGGGACTTCGCCGAGGGACAGGGCTCCAGGTGGTCGGCGCACACGACATTGTGTGCGGGCCTGGGTAACGTTTTACCTCAGCCCAGGAAAACGAGTTTGCTCCAATATTTCGTGATCAACTGAATGAAAGTGATGGTTGTTTTGCTTCCGGGCCGGTTCGCCCATGGTAATAGATATATTACGACGCTTCCGTGCCATAATTCCACTGGATTACAATAGGTTCGTCACCTAACCCTCTTTCACCAGCTCCTTTCGGCCCTGCATCGTGGACAAGACGCACCGACTCGTGTCTGCGAATGGGTGTAGACTCCGCTGACCTGGGTGAAGGTAACCTGGCTTCACGTGGTCTACGATAACACATCAAAGCTTTTCGACTAGTCGGCAACACTTACCTTACGGGGCAACCTGACTCTGCCTTTGCGAAACCCGGTTTTGTTTGCCACGTGAGCAAAGCCACACCGTCTTAAGCGACTCCTGATCCAACCTAACCGCACAATCCTATGGCGAGCTAGGCAAGATCTTAGCGAGGATGATGAAAACACCTGTCCCGCAAGAAACCACCGGATTCATTTGACGTTATTGTGCCAGTCGCGCATACTTGGCGCATTTTGGCGACAGTCTTCTCAAAGCCGACGACTGAACTCAAAGTTGACAGCTATCCTGAACTGTGCCTATAGCTTACGAATCTCAAACACGGCCATCTGAGCACAATGCTTCAAAACAGCCAAAAAGGCTGCCGACGTCTGCGTGCGGAGCAACAGCGGTTCTGTTTGTGTGCGAAAAGCCGCTAACGAGCACTAGACGCAAGCTCTTTAAAGCCAAGCGCTTACCTAACGAGCAGCGAGGCAGACTTTTCGGACGGCGTGGGCTCTAGTGTCATTACCGCTCCTCACGTGACCGTTCTCTTCTTAGAGCAAAAACTAAATCAGCAGGTTAAACCACATATGTAAGGCAAGCAAATTATCATAATAATCATAAATGAAATTATTACAGGAGGACAGGAATACGATGGCTCTTACGATTTTTCAGGTTCATTTTCACGAGTCTAAATCGTTTACGTAGTATTCAAAGAATTGATGGTTACGAAGCAAGGTAATGACCAAATACGCAAGGGTTGCAAACTGTCCACTTCGATTGATTCGCGTCGGTCAGGACATGGCCAATATTCACCACCCAATTCCCCGACCAAGCCCTATGGAGCGCCCGGATGCCAGACACCACTCAGAGCAGCCAGAGCCCTGACGGCCAGACGATGCAGAGATTCGAAGACCACCGCCACTCACTGCCCGACCCAGCCAGCAGTCCTGCCAGACGTCCGGCCACGCCTCGTGCCCGCCTGATGCCGGCAAGAGCAAGTATCCTCGATCCACACGCACGTGGCGACCAGTGTGAGCGGCAGGCGTCGCCAGCTGGCCAGCGCTCGATGCAGCAGACAACTAAGAGCCCCCCCACGCCGGGGCGGCCGGCCGGCGCCGGGCCTCGGCAGTACCCACCCGATATGTGGTGGATCTTCCAGCCGTTGACCTTCTGCGCGATGTGTCGCTG
Organism: Capitulum mitella; assembly: GCA_030062745.1. Classification (NCBI taxonomy): domain Eukaryota; kingdom Metazoa; phylum Arthropoda; class Thecostraca; order Pollicipedomorpha; family Pollicipedidae; genus Capitulum; species Capitulum mitella. The sequence goes on along the minus strand of CP099844.1, from coordinate 20,372,267 downwards.
GCTGGCCAGGTCGGCGATGGTGGGACGACGCTCGTCGCGGCCGCGCACGTCCGAGTACTTGACGAAGTGGCTGCTGGCCGGCCGCCAGCTGCGCGCGCCGTGCGAGTTCAGCAGCGACATGGCCGGCCGGCGGGTGGGCGCCGCCTCCCCGGCTGGCCGCGCAGCCGGCGCCGGCTGCTGGGTCGGCGTCGCCGCCGCCGCCGCCGCCGGCCTCGTGTACTGCCGGATGAACTCCATCTCGTCGTCACTGCCCGCGCGCGGGTCGAACGGCGCGGCCGGGAACGGCGCCGGCGGGGCGGCCGCCGCCGTGCTCGCCCTGCAGAGAGAAGCACTGTCAGCCGGCCAACTCAGGCTAGTGAAAGACGTGGGGCGGGCTCACGTCCCCAGGCAGAGGAGCCCCTGGCCAAGGAAGTCCGAGTGTCTGGGAAAGAGCAGGTAAAATCATCCATCGGTCTTAGAAAAACACTGCGCAGCAGACGCTGCCTTACAGAAAGGACATTCATCTCACCAGAAATTTTTCTGCAGCAGGACTATAAGAGAAAGGGGGACTTTCGCCGTCTTACGCGATTTCAACAATAACACAAAGCGCGAACAATATCACTGGTCAATTACGCAGTACTACAACGAACGGCGCAACACACACCGGCGTGGCGCGGCCGCGGGCCGGCACTCACAGGTTCTGTTTGCGCGGCTTCTTGCGCGGACTGAGCCCGGGCGGCGGCGTGCCGGCCGAGGTGGACGGCGCCGGCTCGTCGGCCGGTTCGGCGGCGGCCGGCTCGCCCGGCGACGACGAGGCCGAGATGGTGCTGGACGAGTGGCCGGACGAATCGGGCCGCCGGGGCGAGGCCTGAGGCGAGCCGCCGCCGCCGCCGCCGCCGCCAGCCGAGACGGCCACCGCCAGCTGCTGACTCAGATTACGCACCGCCCGTCCGGCCGTCCTGTACAGCCAGAGCATCGCTAGAGGACGCGCCACGTGCTGCAGCGTCGCAGGAAAACAGGCGCAGAAATGGACTGGCGTTTTATCTAGCTGAAATCAGTTCTGGTGGTTGTCGGCATAATTCTGTTTTCTCAGTTCTACCTGACCTAATATGCCATGAAGAATTTACGTTCATCTTACATAAAAACTGCAGGGCATTGACTGGCCCCTTCTCGTCATTGAATAAATAAGAACGTAAGTACCTGAATCCAGTTCTTCATATTTCTGCAACGTCTACTTCGAGCCAGCGGTTTAATCCTGCAACACGGATTAACTTCAAAGGCAGCTAATTTCCCGCCTTCGAGTTCACCCTCGAAAGGAAGCACAAAGCACGTCGTAAGACAGCAGCATCGGAGTGCTTACATTTCGCTCTCCCGCTTCCTGAGTATGCTCGGTCGGGGAGAGGTCATCCTGATGGCCTGAGGCGAGGCCGGGTGCGGCTGGAGGCGACTCTCCGGCGGCCGGCTCAGACGGACGGAGCCGCTCGGCCCTGGTGGCCGCACACACGCTTTACCAGCCCGCAGACAAACGGCACAGACGTCATCGGAACATCACTCACGGATGCCACGCACTTTCCGGGGTACAGAAGGTACGACGTAATGCGACCTCTGAAAAGAACAGCCTCGCAGCACGCACGTACAGCCTGAGGAAGACAAGCTTAGCGGTGGGCACGATAATATTCAGGGAAATCAGGTGCTGTCCGCGCCTGCAGTTTGGGGAAAACCGGATGTGAGGTATCGTGCGCGAGGAGAAAAGGTACCACCACAGACATCATCCGTGTTGGGATAACGCAACAAAGAGGAGAAAGCATCCACGCCCGGGGCATTTAGCAATAAAGCCTGGGGACCCAGCTCAGTCTAAGAACAACATGCCAGTCGTAGGGGTTCCACATGACCTTTACAATGCGTCCTTCCCATCAGTCCTGCTCGGACGGCCGTGTTTTCCGTGGTGCGGCGGGCGAGGCCGTGGCCGCGTACCCACCTGGCGCCGGCGGCCGGGCCGGCCCACCGCCCGGGTGGTCGTAGACAACCCCGGCCGGGATGCCGTAGGAGGGCACGGCGCGCTCCCCCGCCGGAGCAAGCATCACCTCGCCTGTCGCCGGAGGCAAAGAGCAGCTGGTGTCAACGCATGGTCCAAGACACCGCCAGCCCGCGGCCTAACGTACACAGGTCAGGCGCCGACAGACGCCACTGGCATTCCTGGCGGGGGGGGGGGGTCCAGGGGAGCGGGGGAGCACAAGATCACGCAAACTCTCAAGACGACACAGGTCGCGCAGCATGATCATTTTTCCTGCATTAAAGATATACGCATGTTTGCACAACAAAAACCTCTGTAACAATGTTGATACAACAAATATATAAAACCCCATCTGCGGCTTCCCATGTTTAAAATTATAATGGCATCTATGATGGGTAACACCACTTTTTCACATCGTGAACAAATGCCATAAACAGCCCAGCCAACATTTGCTTCCCCAAGTGGCATGACCCCTCGGACGGTGGTGGGCTGGATGTTGCGGCAGCTGCGGACAGTGACTGTCAGAGCTGGGGTGCGGCGTACCTGGGTGTCGCTGCGGCTCACTGGCCGGCGCCGGGTCCCGACTCGTCGGCCGCTGCTGCTGAGGCAGAACCTGGTGGACCGTACCGCACCGTCACACACTAGCTGGCTCACAATACACCCACCACACCATACCGTCACACAATGACTGGCTCCCAATATACCGACCACACCACACTGTCACACACTGGCCACCCCCAAACATACGGACCACACCACACCGTCACACCATGATCGGCTCCCAGCATACCCACCGCACCATACCGTCACAACTGGACAGCTAAAAACGTGCGGACCACAACGCACCGTCAGAAACTGCACGGCTCCAAACATACTGACCACGACGTGCCGCACATACTGGACAGCTCCCAACATACAGACCGCAACGTACCGTCGCACACTGGCCAGCTTTCAACGCCAATGAACCGTCACACAATGGCCAACTTAAGACGGTGCCAAAACGTTGCAGTCAGATGCCGACAACCACCACAGCAGACAGAACAGCGCGCGAGTGATGTATGAAAATGGGTGCTTCATCCCCGTCCACTTTGATGTTCCTTTCCGACTTTGAGTGCACGTCACACACTAGCGCCAAAACTGATGACAGAGATAAAAGGGTGCCCAAATCCAACTATGAAAGACGCGCATCAGATAAAAAGGTCCGTTGTCACAACTGCAGACGTCGTACCTTGCATTTTTTTCGAGAAAACGACTCAATGCAAAACTCAACAACAGGAGACCGTCCTCTTGGTGACAACCACGATCAGGACCCACTACCAGGAAAACCAGCCCGCACAGCATCCCGCCCGAGCTCACCTTGGCCACCGGTATGGCGGTGACCTGGGCCGGGGTGGCGGCAGCGGCGGCGGTAGCGGCCGCCGCCGGGACGGCGGCCGCCGCCGGCGCCGCTGTGCCGGAACCAGCCACGCTGGCGGCGGCGGCAGCGACGGCCGGTCGGGCTGTGCTGCCGCTCTGGGTCGGCAAAAACGGCTGCAGCTGCAGCGGCGGCCCGTGAGCCGGCTGGGTAATCACCTGCAGAGACGGCACGCCGCTGACGTCAGCACCGACACGACACTGAACACACCCGCGACAGGGAACCAGGGTCATGCGGCCGACACAATACAACACGCCCACTATGGCACGGCATTTCCACCAGCTGACTTTTTCTCATACTGACTGGTTCAACCACGTCAAACATTCATATTTTCCATTGCGCACCGGTGCAGTCGGTGCCAAACCCGTTCCATTTCTTTCCTTATCAAAATAGAGTGGCATGACAAAAAAGGGTGATTCATCATTTCCTTTTATCCAAAATGACGAACAGCAAGGAACAAGTCTCTGGTAACCAGTGGGTACGACGTACGCAGCTAGCGAACTAAGTTTTCGTGTTTCTCCAGGGAACAGAAACTCGCCTCATTTCGTTAGTTAACAGCAAATGATGCACGTGAAAATGCAACTAGCATTGCGAACTGAATCTGAGAGTACCTATCAGCCTACGATTTTCACCCAATTATGTTGTAAACACCATCTTTTTGCAAAGACATCATACGACTCGTACGAACGCTGTTACAGGAATCCAGGCAAAGGTCAGGTTCACACCGTATCGTGGTCTAAATGCGATGCTTTCTGAATTTCATCAACTTGAAACCCATTATTGCACAACCAGTATTCGTAACAAATCTCACGTTTAGACATTAATGTTGTATGGCGGTATGTGAAAAGAAAGAAAATTTATCATCTTTTTCAAGCTTCCAATGTTGCTTTACATTTCCGACCATATGCTAATGCACCATCACGCATCATATGTACATCGTCTACATCTTAAAGGAACACACATGTTCGGTTTTGACACAGTCGGTCCATGGTGATCGGGCTTCATACCTTGGCTCCCTGTTGTCCGGCGGAGGTCTGTGATGACCAAGTGACCTGCCTTGGCTCCCTGTTGTCCGGCAGAGGTCCATGATGACCAGCAGACCTACCTTGGCTCCCTGTTGTCCGGCAGAGCTCTGTGGTGACCAGGTGACCTACCTTGGCTCCCTGTTGTCCGGCAGAGCTCCGTGGTGACCAGGTGACCTACCTTGGCTCCCTGTTGCCCGGCGGACGTCCACGGCACGGTCATGGTGATCTGCTGCCCGGCGGAGACGGCCTTGGCCTGGACGCCGGTGGCCGCCGGGCCTGTTTTGACGGTGAGCGGCAGCGCCTCGCCGCGGTCTCCGGCCGCGCTGGCCGTGACGGCGAAGCCCCCGGCCGGCGCCGGGACCGAGATCAGAGGGTGGACGGCGCCCCGGACCACCTGCTGCTGGCCGCGGACCGACGGCAGCCTGCCGGGCCGAGCCGGGGTCACCGGCACACCGCGGACGACGCACGGGAGGTGTATGCAGGCACTACAAGACTGGACTGCTAATGCGACAAGCCTCGTATCTCCATCACGGTAGCTGAGCACACCCTCGCCAAACACCAGACGTGCATAACACCGCACAATTAACACGCATACCGTGGTCCCGATCACAATGCCAAGAAACAAACTGATTCATATGGAGGACAACTGGAAACAGTGTTGGAAGCTGGTTTTTCTTCCTGGCGTCGGAGTACGAATTCCCTTTTGGATTATAAAATGTCCTGCGTTTATGTGAGAAACATGGACTAACTACGTGCTTCGCAGGCATATATGGCCAGCAGGGGCGCATCCAGCGGATCCGTTTGGAGGGGGGAAACCGGTTTCCTTGGTCTACACGATAGGTCAGGGAGTCGTTGACCGGGGGGGGGGGGGTGGAAGGCGGCTGGCCGTGGGTTTGGAGTGTACTTCAGCGGCCTAGTATGAATAACAAACCATCAACCGCGGGGAAAGGGACGCTGGACAACTTAAAACTTTGACTGAGTAGGAATACCCATATCTTTGGGAGGGGGGGGGGACAAATGACCATTTCAGAGTAAAAAAATTGTCTTGGAGTACAAATTTTTTGGTGATCCTTGACACCAGAAAACGACAGCTTTTCCAACAGTGCCTGGAAACGACCTACATCCAATAGGGAGCGGTGCTTCCTGCCGCAAGCCCGCGGAAGGAGGGTGAGAACTGACTCACATGGAGTAGGTGAGCGGTGACCTCTGTCACGGGGCTGGGAGGGAGGGTGAGAATCGACTCACATGGAGTAGGTCAGCAGTGCCTTCTATCTCAGGGCCGGCGAGAGTGAGAACTGACTCACGTGGAATGGGTGAGCAGTGCCCTCTATCTCAAGGCTGGGGAGGGAGGATGAGAACTGACTCACATGGAATAGGTGAGCGGTGCCGCCTGTCGCAGGGCCGGCGAGGCGGCGCCGGCTCGCGGCAGCTTCTCGGTCGTGATGTGGGTGATGTGCAGCGGCCGGGGCGCCGCCGAGCCGGCCGGGCTGACCAGCCGCGCCTGCGGAGACACCGTCCGGGAGGCGTTCGCTGCCGACGAACCAGCAGCGCCGGTCAGCGGGGCAGCACAGCGCGACTGGTCACCGTCCAGACAGCGTGGCCGGCAGAGCACCGGGCCGTCCCGACGCAGCCGACACTGCATTCAGTGCCGCTCCGCTACAGCACATGGAACTACGTGGCGGCATAGCACGTCGGACACTCGGCTGTTACAACACACCACATAATGGAGAAGTACGATGCTTTAGGCACGGCCAGCACAGCACACTAGGCACTGGGCCACAGGAAGATAATTTGCCTTTAATCTTCTATTAAGAAAACCAAGCGAAAACAATGAGAGAGTATTCCATCTAGTTGATGAATAGTCTACAGCGTCAGCTGCTCGGACAAGTAGCCCGTCGTGTCCAAACAATAGGCAGTTCACTCGGCAATGGAGCGAGTGGCCGGCGGTGGCGGCAGGCTGGAATCATCTCTACTGACATGTGTGTCCAACGGTGACACGAGCTGGCCCGCCGGCCCGCACCCCGACTCCGGCGGCCGTCATCGTCACCGTCGACAGCTTGCCCGACTTTGCCGCCGTCTTCACCGTGCCGCCCGCTGCGTACGGGAGGGCAGAGTCAGCGATCTCTGTCGGTACTGGGACATCGCCAGCGGTCTCTGGTACTGGGACATCGTCAGTGTCCTCTGTCGGTACTGGGACATCCTCAGTGTCCTCTGTCAGTACTGAGACATCGTCAGCGGCCTCTGTCGGTACTGGGACATCGTCAGTGTCCTCTGTCGGTAGTGGGACATCGTCAGTGGCCTCTGTCGGTACTGGGACATCGCCAGCGGTCTCTGTCGGTACTGGGACATCGTCAGCGGTCTCTGTCGATACTGGGACATCGTCAACGGTCTCTGTCGGTACTGGGACATCGTCAACGGCCTTTGTCGGTACTGGGACATTGTCAGCGGTACTGGGACATCGTCAGTGATCTCTGTCGGTACTGGGACATCGTCAGCGGTCTCTGTCGATACTGGGACATCGTCAGCGGCCTCTGTCGGTACTGGGACATCGTCAGCGGCCTCTGTCGGTACTGAGATAGCAGTATCGTTCCGCCATTCCTACAACGAACATAATCATCGTTGTGACCGAAACGGTACACAAATGCAGATCTGCGAAGATGGTGCCAATGGAAGTATAGCACATGCCAACAAACTCATTCTGGAATGACGTGCAGTCGAGTACCAGATGTTATCACGGCATTTAGAAGTCAGAGACGTCGGCCCAGCCCTGTTGACAAGGTAATCACTTGGTTGACAAGGTAACCCGTTGACTGCTGCACACCGCTACGCTCTCCCACTTATTCAGCCATTCTTGGGACACCAGCAAACCTCAAGGCGCGCCTTGCCCTGCCGAGGAGCGCGCAGTGGTCATGAGGTGACAGTCTGACCTTGACTGGGAGCGGCCGGCGCTGCTCGCAGCAGAACTGGCTGTCCGGAGCCGGAGATGGACGTGACGGGTACCACCAGGCTGGCCGGCAGTGTGGGCGGCGCCACCGCCCGGTGGCTCACCTGGTAACTGCACCGGGCACACAGAGGACACGGTCAGGAGCCGGCACCGGACACAAAGAGGACGCAGTCAGGGACCGGCACCAGACAGAGGACACGGTCAGGAGCCGGCACTGGACACACAGGGGACGCAGTCAGGCACCGGACACACAGAGAATACGATCAGAGGCCGACACCGGACACAAAGACGACGTAGTCAGGGACCGTCACCGGACACACAGAGGACACGGTCAGGAGCCGGCATCGGACACAAAGAGGACGCAGTCAGGGACTGGCACCGGACACACAGAGAACATGGTCAGGGGCCGACACCGAACACACAGAGGCCACGGTCAGGGGCCGACACTGGACACAACGGACACAGTCAGAGACGAATACCTGACGCAGAGGGCACGTTCAGGAGTCGCCACTGGACACAGCGGACGTGGCCGAAGGCAGACACTGGATACAACAGACACAGTCAGAACCAGACACTAGACACAACAGACACGGCCAGAGGCAGACACTGGACACGGCGGACACAGTCAGAGGCAGACAACAGACACAGCGGACACGATCAGTGGTAGACAATGGACGCAGCGAATACAGCGGACACAGAGGCCGACATCGCCCAAAAGAAATAAAAAGAATAGGCATGGCCAGCGGACAACACAGAACATAGCGGACATAGTCAACGGCGGACATCGGACATATCGGACAAAGCGAATACAGCGGACACAGAGGCCGACATCGCCCAAAGAATAGGCATGGCCAGCGGACAACACAGAACATAGCGGACATAGTCAACGGCGGACATCGGACATATCGGACAAAGCCAAAAGCAGACATTGGACAGACATCAGCAAGCAGGCAGAGTAAACACAGCACCAGACACCCAGACAGGTGGAACATCACACAGAGCTGCACCTGTCCGTTTCTTTCTGAAATTGCGAGTCTTTCCACGAAATCAATAGGAACAGCATGTTATCAAGAAGGCAGATCCACAAAACTCGACTAGACAACAGCTTCCATGAGACAAGGCCGACAGAGCAGACACCATCACAATTAAACCAGTGGGCCAGTTTCCTGCTGTATGATTGATATCTTGGAAAATTCAAGCTCGCCACTGATCAATTTATGAAGTTGCAGCGGCATAAATTCACATCATCTGAGTACAGACGACCCTGCCACACACAGCGCCACATGTAAACGCTGGGCCATACAGGTCCGAAAGGCACATCGGCCAAGCTGGCGAAAATGACTACACTCGAGGGCCAGGATTTAAGCGGACGACGGTAACAGCGTTAACAGATCTTAACTACATGACAAAGACCATTGGTTACATGAACCAAAATCACAAATACCCTCATGGTTACGGAATACTGTTTAACAAGCTGGAACAATATCACCTGAAAGCAAAACCACAAGTCAATCCGACGAAAACAACATCAGAAAAACCAACATCACAATTAACGAACAACATCTGCTAGGATCCACATACACCAAGGCTCCAAACGCAGCGTGCTGGTGAGGTGTGCCGCCGTACCTGACGGTGTGTCCACCGGGGGCGACGATACTGGAGATGGGCAGGTGTCCAACCCGCACCGCCTGCGGGCCCATCACGCGAGGAGACGAGCCGCCGGAGCCGGAGCCGCCTGGCGAACCCGCACAGTCAGGTCAAACCACAGCCCCCGCAGCCCCCGGTCCGGCGGAGCGACTCCCATACTCAAGGTCTATCGAGGCCGGTCACAAACACAGCCGGCCTCAACCTGCCACTGCGAGTGTCCCTTTGTCTACACAGAAACTGTTCTGCCACAAAGGTACTCAGGTGTCTGATGCAGTGAGGTTTTCGCGAGTCACATATGTTAGACCACCATAGCACGGTGTAGACATTGTGCCATCAAACACAGCATGACGAGCCATCGCACAACTATCCCAAATAAACTTGTGGCCCGACCAACTCCAGTCAGGTGGCAGGTGGATAGTCTGGTCTATGATCAGACACAGTGTTGAGAGAATGACGCCTGGTCAGATGGTCTGTGGACATCATGACCTCTGGTCAGGCATTCACTAGACTGATTACCCCCAGATCAGGTTGTACATGGACAGACTGGGATCTAACCACGTAGTATATCGCCAACTGACCTCCGGCCACGTGGCATGATCAGGTGTGCAGATTGACCCCAGGTCAGGCATTTTGTGATCAGAATGGCCTCTGGTCAGGAGAAAGGGTTACGTGCTCAGATTGACCCCATTACGTCGGGCATTAGGTGGACAGAATGATCTCTGGTTAGGTGGCAGCGTTGGGCGGACAGACTGACCCTGCCGGGTCAGTGTTGTCGGATGTTGCGCGGACAGACTGACCTCGGGCCAGGTGGTAGGTCGACTGCAGGTGGGTGCCGCCCGGCGTGCTCGGCCGCGGCAGGCAGGGCGCCATCAGCGCGATGGCGCCGCCGCCCTGCACGCCCACGGCTCGGTTCACCGTCACAAGCTGATGATGGCCCAGCACGGCCACCGTCTCCGCTGCGGCACAAAAACGTCGCCACCGGTACGTACAGCGGCGCTACGCAGACTGCAGCCCCATCCCAACTATCTAACACATCTCAGACATAACCTATAGCTGTTCACGGATTTCCACAACAAAGCGAAGAGGGGGGCTTCGATACGCCGCGTTTTGAAGACCGATGGAACTGCCTCAGGCTGCAGCAGCCTGTCTCAACGTTGGACTTAGCACAAGCAGTGTTACAGTTGCACGTAGTCCTCGTCTAGACAAAAGGACCCGCCTCATCGCGATGGATGGCTCGTGTCATACACAGACCACAGGCAGGTTTTGCGCGCGTTGTTCCCGTTCTCCGGCGTCCGCAGGGCGGCACGTACCTGGCTTCTGTGCGCCCGCCGTCTGCTGCGGAAGGGCCACCAGCCCGCGGCCGGCGCCGCGGCTCGCAGACGGCCGCGGCCCGGAGCTGGAGCTGGATGCGGCCGCAGCGCCGGCGCTGCTAGTCGACCAGGCGCTGGACGCCAGCCACGCCTGCGGTACGGAGGCGCTGAACTGAGGCCGACCGCGACGCTCTGACGACAGCCAGGGCCGGCCCAAAAACAACGTCCGCAGGGCCCCGTGCTGATAGCCGCACCTCACAGGCGCAGAGCCCGAGACCACGTCAGAGCGGGACCTCACTGTCTGACGCACGCACAGGACGTGCCATGGCGGACGGACTTGACTTCAAAGGTCATTCGTGTCGCAGCGTTCGGAGGTCCGAAGAGATTTACCATTGAGCGATCGTGGTCCGAATGTGACGCCACATTTACGAGGGACGGTGTCAGGCGACTGGGCTGCACAGCAGCATCAGCGCACATACCGTGGTGGCCGGAGGACTTTGTTCATCCGACTTGGTGAGATTGATGGGCCCGTGCTGCTGCTGTGGGTGCTGGCCAGGGCCTGAGGCCTTGCCACCGCCCCCGTGTCCGCTCATGGCGACCGTGACTGCAATCTGTGCACATACAAAAGTCTGCGGATAAACTGTGTTCTGGTACCAAAAGATACACACAACACTCAGGTAACTTCTAAAAGATAAACATGTCCCAGCCTTAAATACATTGCTGTAGTAGGAGACTTAAGTTCCAGCAGCCTTATTGGTACGGACGCATTTGTAGTTTGAAGCAGCTCATGTGGACCCTATGGCAGGACATGAAATGCACATGTTTAGGGCAAAGAGCAATGAACTTCAAAACCCTTCTTTGGCTAACATATTTGCTTCCCATGTATGTCTCATGTATATGCTCCATATTGTATAACTTCACAGCATGAAGTGAAATGAGAATCAGTGAGTACTAATTAAACACTGATAAACTAATTCCTTGTTTTGGAAAATGCAGTTCTCAAGGAAATGGGTCATTTGTATCTACTCCACCCTAAAAACCATGAAAAACATCTCAGTTCATGTGGCATGCAGCATGCAGATCAGTTCATATAGCAGTAGTGAGCTGATGATAGACAGACTGCTGGGGTAATGTTAGGAATTTGAGCCCATGATGAACATAGTCTGTTGTATAGACTCTCTGTCTCCCTGACAGTCTGTTGTATAGATTTCCAAACACAACCGAGCCATTTCAGGCTGCTGATGAAACAGTACAATGTGATGGGTTTTTCCATACTCACCATAAAAGGGCATAGTATGGTAACACATTACAAAGTGATTGTTTCACTTCTATTTACTAGCTCCTGGAAGCATTTGGAAATACTCCAAAGCACAACTGAAGACTTAGTCTGTACATTACATGAGCACCACAAAACTGCAATATATGGCTATGAAACTGGCTTATGAAGTCTGAAATGAGCAGATTTATGTGGGAAAAACATAATTCTGGTGCACACTATCAGCTGAGCAGAGTATGGACTACACATGCCTTCTCCTGAATCATATAAATTACATCATTCCATTAACTCTCACCAGTACAAGGGTGAGGGCAGTGTTAGAAAAATGTCATTTCCTGGTGTCAAGGAGCACCAAAAAATTTATGCTCCACGAAAAATTTTGCACTCCAAAATGCTCATTGCCCCCCCCCCCTCTCCCACCCACCAAAGTCATAAGCATTCCTACTGAACTAGAGTTTGAAGCTGCCCAGCATTCCCCCCCCAGTTGATGGTTTACTATCCATACTCAGCTGCTGAAGTGTATTCCAAACTTACGGTCAGCCACCTTCCCCCCAGTCAACAACTTTGCTGCCCTACCATGTAGACCCAGGAAACTGGTTTGCCCCCCAAACAGAGCCCTGCTGACTACATATGCTTGCAGAGTACCTAGTTAGTCCATGTTTCTCCCATAAATGCATGACGTTTTATAGTCAGAAAGATAATTTGTACTCTGACACCAGGAAAAAAAACAGGTTTCCCACACTTGAGAGGGGTCAGTGCAATCCTGCCACTTTTTTGCAAGTTGCCTCTGAACAACTGCTCCGATTGCTTTGAAATTTTGCAGAGCTGAGTTTTGACTTTCTTTAGATATTGCCCAACAATCTGAGGTTGGCATCTTGACAGGTCACTGGCTGATCAGCTCTTTTCAAGGGCATGTCATGGACAAATAATTACAGTACCAGTCTTCATGGGATGGTAAACATCATGGATTTTTTTATGATACTCTGTCACACTGAATCTTTTACAAAGGTGAAACCAGTGTCAGTGATGTCTGCACTGAAGCCTTTTCTTCAAGGTCATCTAAGGTCAAACAATGAATTAAGGCCAATGAACTTTATGGACTTGTTATCAATCTCAGGGAGGTCATGGTGCAATCAAAAATGCTTACTTACATAGAAGTAGCAGTTTGAGTCTTTCATCATCCTCAGAAGTCAATCTGGGTCCCTTAAAAGTGCCCTATAAGTTAAATTTTATAGTATCCAATGATGACAAAAACCTGCTAACATGATTTCCTTTGAGGTCACCTGTAAGGTCACTGAATGACTTAAGAGGGTAAAACATCATATGTAGCTTAACACAAGCACTGGAAGTGGCACCTTTTTGTGCCCCCCCCCCTCACCCATTTTTTTTAATATCTCACGAACGTATCAGAGCTGGTTGCTACTACTTGGTGGCATTTATGGCAATTCAGTTACTTGTCAATTGATGCAAACAAAGTCGGAAATTGCCCAGAAACTTTTGAAGTTTTCAGCATTTGAAGTCAGGCAAGCATAACGAAAATGGCAATTGCCGCTGACAGATGGGAAACAACATTGAAAAATTGTGAAAGCGCCACAGTTCTACCTAAGATTACTGTCTGAACAGAGTCACGCAAAGTCATTTGGGCATAAGTGACGGATGTACCAAGTCATCAAAGGTCAAGGTCAACCAGCTTGTGACATGAACAAGATTTGCTTTGGTACATGTCAGTTTGTACAGAATATGCATTCAAAGACCCTAATAAAAATGTGTGTGCACACTGATACATTTACATATACCAAAATCAGTAAAGGTCAAGGCCATCAAAGGCCAAATTCAAATATCTTATGACCTGGCCCAGATTTGCTTTATGGCAAGTCAATTTGTATGAAATATGCATTCAAAGACCCTGATAAAAATGTGTGCACACATGGATATGCTTATACATACCAGGGTCATTTCATGTCAAGGTCATCAAGAGTCAAGGGCAACTATTTTGTGACCTGATCCAGCTTTGCTTTGCAATATGTCAATATGTGTGAAATATGGATTCAAAGACCCTACTAAAAAACATTTGGCACATTGATACTCACATGTATATACATATATACATATACATATGTACATTAACATAAATGATGGAAGTGACCAAATGTACCAGTATTGGATACCTTCACTGAAAATATGCCAAAAGATAATGTCACCATCACAACTTCTTCAAAATAATCTCTTGAAGTGATTCAGCCACCCACTGCATCAACAATTGGCACAAGTCCAAAGCGTGGAGCATCTCCATGAGACAGATCAACATCAAGTGGTTGACAAACATGCTGTGAAATTATGACGTGATTGAAAGATCTATCAAAACATGGCCAGAACTCAAAACAAGCTGACACAATACTGAAATGGGACAGGGAGGTGGGCTGGGACTGAAAAAGAACAGACAGGAGTGCCTGGGAGGGAACAGGGACAGACAAGGACAACTGGGACAGTATACAGACATGGAGGACCTGGATGAGGTTAGGAGAGAGATGAGGACTAATGGGATAGGCACAGAAGGGTATTGAGGCAGAATGGTGAAAAGGGACTGGGCTTGGAGAGGGGCAAGTAAGGGTGCTCTGGAGATAAACAGGGCTGGGATGTTAAAGGTCCCCCAGTCTAGGTAAGAGGATGAAATACCCCAGTCAGTGTCAGGTTAACAGTCTCATCCAATATCCCATCATTGTGCCAGTCCTGTTTCAGCTCATATCTGCTTCTATCCCATGATCCTTGTTTAACCTTTCTGCCTCTCCATCTCTGCATCCCAACCCACAGGGAAACAATATGGAATAAGCCAAGGAAGAGGGACTGGAATGGGACAGGGACAAGGAGTTGATTGTGATGCGACTGGGAGGGGGAAATGCAGAAACGTGAAACAAGGATCAAAGGACAGAAGCAAATACAGACTGAAACAGGACTAGTGCAATGATGGGATATTGGATGGGACTGTTGACCCAATGCTGACTGGGGTATTTCATCAACTTATACAGACTGGAGGACCTCTACCACCCTGGCCCTGTTCATCTCCAGCCAGCTGCACAATTTGGCTCATTCACACAGCAACTGATGGCCCCATCTCCTTACTTATCCCTGTCCTGTCCTCCCCTTGCTTGTCCCTTTCCAACCCCAGTTCCTTTTCACCATTCTGCCCTAATACCTTTCCATGCCCATTCTGTTAGTCCTCATCTCTGTCCTAACCTTATCCAGGTCCTCCCTATCTCTGTACTGTCCCAGTTATCCTGTTCTTGCACCCTCCCAGGCATTCATGTCTGTCCTTTTTCAGTCCCAGTCCATCTCCCTATCCCATTCAAGTACCATCTCTGCTTATTTCAAGTTTCAAGATGGCCATGTTTTCATAAGGCTTTCAGTGCTGTCAAATTTCACAGCACATTTGTCTTTTTCAACCATCAGTGCTTAAAAGCTGGTACTAATCTGTCTCACAGTAATGCTCTGTGCTTCAAGCTCATGGTCATGGTTGAGGTGGTGGGTGGCAATCATTTCAAGAGATTATTTTGGGAAAGTTGTGATGGTGACAAGGCACTATATGCCTGCAACTGAGCTTTCTTTTGATTGTGCATCTTTTGGTACCAAGACGACCTGGTAACTATGCAGATTTCTAAAGTTATGAGAAGTGGGAAGCCTGTGCCTAAAATACCCAAAATTGCTAGTCCCATGGCCTTCTCTTGGCTATGTGCCTGAAATGTATAATGCAAGATCCCTTTCCCTCTAGAAATCAATGTGTCAAATCTGCACAATATTTGCATTCAAATGACAAATGGAAAACAAGTAAGCTTCACGGAGAGTCCTCGAGCTGATAGGGGTATTTGTTGCCTTTCCTACAAAGGACATATGATTCCCCTTGATTCAGCTAGGAGCACACATTATACCTGGGATTCAGTGGCCTGGCTTCTCTGAATCGCAGATCAAAGTGAATGACCACAAAATCACTGCAATGTCTTCCACTGTTGGCATCAAAACAGCTCTACGTCCCCCTAGGCACGGGCACCGCGGGCCTCTCTTCTTGACCATCCGGCGCTCGCTGCCACCATAACACATTAACAAAATTTGGACGGAAGATGTTTGTCTCAAGTGCGCAATGATTGTAGTTCGGGAAAGAAATTCGTACTCATTTTGCTCTGTGTATTAGTGCCGTTTAAATTTTCAGTTGCAAAATCTGAGTCTTGTCTAAAATCATTGGTGAAATTTGTGTCCGCACAGGGATCTAACATTTCTGGGAATTTATTCATGTTAAGAAAATCTGCGGAAACCGTTGGAAAAAGGGTTTGCATTTCAGGATTTCATAAAAATTCCACACTCCACCCCACCTTGGATCCAAGACTATTTGTTTTTGACATCCAGTAGTGCTTGCGGTCATGGCTGGAGCTATTTGGGACCAGGATTCCCTTTCATGAACGAAAGTAATAGCTGGGCGGGATTTGCCTAGTAACACTTTCTTTATTACTTATTGCTACATTATTTACTACTACTTATTACTACATTATAAGGATTTTTTTCCACGCTAAGCCGGTAAACGTTACGTCATGTTCCGTTGGTATTTAGATATGTTTCCCTTTCTTATTTAATCCATGGCTCTGAGCGGCAGTTCTCCCCCAAGCCAGTGACCGACTTTCTCAGGCTTCCAAAAAGTAACGACAATCCTTAATAATGAGAAAGTGCTGAGAAATATGGTAGCAAGGGGCGTTGCGAATACGGCTCTTTCCATACAATTTCGGCATAATTTCGTCCGCTGCTTATACGATTTTGATAAAATGTATTTTTATTGCTGATAAACCGTTGGATTTAACCGATGTATGTCCACCAAACATCTTTTTGGTCGATTTGCATTTGAAAGTCGCCCAACGCATGGCATTATACTATCTATCTTTATCTCCACTTTGGCTCAGTGCCGACTCAGAATAGAACCGTGAAAGGCCGCCGCCTGGGTAGTCGATTGTCGCGGCCGAGCCATAAACAGCTTGGGGACCGCTTCATCGGCGTACAGTATAGTTACTGCGTATTGGAGACGGATCGGTGGGCATAAGCGTTTGCCCAGGGTCCAAAGGTGTCGAAACTGCAGAAGTTGCAACGCCTCGTTAGTCGTTACCAACCGGATACCGTGAAGCACCAGCATACCAATGGCGCTGTCGGGAGGCTTGCGTGGATGTAGGCGTGCCGTTTGGAGTTTGACAGCTGGAAAGGGGCTCTGCACATCGGCTAGTATGGCTGCAAAGGGCGTTAGAAAGGAATTCGACACATTTGGTGAGCTGGAAGTACCAGATGACAAGTATTATGGAGCCCAAACAAAGAGGTCCGTGCTAAATTTCCCAATTGGAGGATCAAATGAAAGAATGCCAGAGCCTGTGATTAAAGCATTTGGTGTGCTTAAAAAGGCTGCAGCAGAGGTCAACAAAGAATTTGGTTTGGATGCCAAGATTGCAGATGCTATAAGCAGAGCTGCAGATGAAGTGATAAGTGGCCAACTGTATGAGGATCATTTTCCTCTTGTAATCTGGCAGACTGGATCTGGAACTCAGTCAAACATGAATACAAATGAAGTTATAGCCAACAGAGCCATTGAAATGCTTGGAGGTGAGCTTGGAAGCAAGACTCCTGTGCACCCAAATGATCATGTCAACAAGAGTCAGAGCTCCAATGATACCTACCCTACAGCCATGCACATTGCAGTGGCTGTTGAGATTCACAACACTCTGTTGCCAGGGATGGAGAAGCTTCATGATGCTTTGAATGCCAAAGCCAAGGAGTATGAGAACATCATCAAAATTGGCAGGACCCACACACAGGATGCTACCCCACTCACTTTGGGACAAGAATTCAGTGCCTATGTCCAACAGCTGGCATTTGGAATTGATCGCATCAAGGCCACGTTGCCACGCATCTACATGCTGGCAGCAGGAGGAACAGCTGTAGGCACAGGCTTGAACACTCACAAGGGCTTTGCAGAGAAGGTGGCAGCCAAGGTCTCAGAGCTGACTGGTCTCCCATTTGTCACTGCACCCAACAAGTTTGAGGCACTTGCTGCCCATGATGCCCTGGTGGAGGTGTCTGGTGCCCTGAATGTGATTGCATGCAGCATTATGAAAATTGCCAATGACCTACGTTTCTTAGCATCTGGCCCACGCTGTGGCCTGGGTGAACTTTCGCTTCCCGAGAACGAGCCAGGAAGCTCGATCATGCCAGGCAAGGTGAACCCCACACAGTGTGAGGCCATCACCATGGTGGCTGCCCAGGTGATGGGCAACCATGTGGCAGTCAGCATTGGTGGCAGCAACGGCCACTTCGAGCTCAACGTCTTCAAGCCGCTGATGGTCGCCAACGTGTTGCGCTCGATCAGACTGCTGGGCGACTCGTGCATCGCCTTCACTGACAAGTGTGTGTCGGGCATTGAGGTGAACCAGGACCGGGTGAACAAGCTGCTGCACGAGAGCCTGATGCTGGTGACGGCGCTCAACCCGCACATCGGGTACGACAAGGCGGCGCACATCGCCAAGACAGCGCACAAGGAGGGCTCCACGCTGAAGGAGGCCGCTCTGCGACTCGGCTACCTGACAGAGGCACAGTTCGACGAGTGGGTCCGACCGGAGGATATGCTGGGCCCCAAGTAGCGGCCTGGCTGCCGCCGGCGCGGCAGGCGGGTCCGCGTTTGTCGCGTGTAGTCTGGTGGGCCACCCGGCCGTCCTCCGCGGCCGGCGTGGGCTGCGGGGACGAGTCGTTGGCCTGTGGCGCGGGAGTGACCGTGGATGCTCCACGTATGGAGGCGAAGCGACGGAAATAAAGTGTATTTGTGCAAAAACAGTCGGCTCGTGTGCATTCATCACAGGTGAACATAGGCTGAACGTCGAAAAACACGACCAATCACAGGCACGAGGAAACCAGTCTCTGCTCACTGGCGAACGCCGTTCCACTTGACAGGCACAAAAAACGGAAATGGAGCCACTCTGGTCACATGTAAAGCACACAAATTGTTTCTGACTGAGAGAAGTAACATGGTAGTACAGATGAGTTCGCCTAAGTCCCCCCCCCCGGAAAAAGCCGGGTTTTCACATTAAACAAAAGGGCAATTGTCGGATTTATGTAGTGTTACCGCTACACACACTACGTTAACTGTTTGCTTAGCATCTCGCAAAGCTAGTTTTAGCCTTGACTACCAAAGCTTTTTACTTCTTCGAAATAGCAAGATGTCTTAACAGGCACAAATTTGAGAATCTCTACTGTCTGCGCTGACAAGAAGCACGCCTACCACCAATTTGCAAGGCTCTGTTTCACCGGACCCCAGAATACTACTCCAACCGAGGCCCACGTGTCATCACAACAATGGCGTATAAGTGATATCTACGCAATACTACAAACAACTACATCTGATCACTGATCCAACAGTTACTCTGATGTCTAAAACCGTCACTCATCAAAATACATGTGCTTCTTGGAAACAACTGATCAGGCAAGCCATCGCCGTGTCGGAACAATCTTATGCCTACCAGCCGCCTGCAGCATTCAAGATGCCCATATGCAGTGGATATGACAAGGAAGCCGCAATGACCACGTCAACAGAGGCGGGAAAATCGACCAAACCGAGTCAATTGCTTCCACTTTAGCATGCAGCGGGTGACCCATCACGCTTGGCAATCGTTTTGTTGCCTTGATAGTATCGGTCCATTACAGACCCCAGACATTTTTGGTCTCGTGTCAACACGATTCGGGTTCACACAGATAGATCAAACCTCCCACTTACGGATCATGGATCAATCTTCCAACCCCCGAACCTCGGCATCCCTCGCGCCCTGGGCTTAATCCGCGCCAACCTCCCTCCTCGCCCCCCTCCCGCTCCATTCCGCCCTTTAATCTCTGAACCTGTGGATTCCAGGAAGAAGAAAATGCATCAAGCCGAGGTCAAGCGTCGGCAAACCTGCCCCGCTACGGAGCCGCATCAGCCATCCGGCGGAACAATGCGTCGACACCTCGGCCGGGACCACGCCGACACGGTTCACATCGATCGCCAGCCTCAGACTAGAACAAGCTCCACAGGTCGCGACAGCCGAGCACCTCTGACGGCCACTCGGACGGCCTCGCCGGCGGCGCGTTGATCACAGCACGCACCATCGGCATCAGCACCGGCCAGGGCGTCTAGTGCTCGGACCAGCTGGAGCGGCTGGTGATGGTGTCGGTGCCACGCTTGCCGTACTTGATGTGGATGAAGAGGAAGGCGACGCCCAACACCAGGCACACGCAGCCCACCACGATGTACGCCACGCCCAGGAATGGGTTCTTGCCACCCAGCAGCGACGTGGTGGACAGGATGATGCGCTTGGTGCCCTCGAAGGCGGAGACCGGGTAGCGGTAGTCGATGCTCATGAGGTAGGTGCCGGCGGGCAGACTGTGCTTGAAGGTCTCGGCCGACTCGTTGACGCGCGCCCACAGTTTGCGGAACGTGGGCAACGCGGCCGTGCGCATCCACACGATCAGGTCCTCGTTTTCGTAGCCGTTGTTGTGCGGGTTGGCCGGGTCCAGCTGCCAGACGGGCTTGTCCCAGTTGACCGGCTTCACGGTGTCCTTGAAGGCGCCGGTGTCGTCCAGCGAGCCTGGCGGATTCTGCCGCCGACGACGGCGTCCGGTCAGTTACCGCACAGTCACAGCAACAATAATGCAACACAGACCAATGACGAAAGCAAACAGCAATCGGCGCCACACAAACGACGATACACGCGTGTGTGTATGCTTATTAAAGTTCCAGTTCTGATCTGTTTCTGCCATCAGTGAAAATTCCACGCCCTTCTACCTCATTTGACTGCATTGTCTACAGGGTTGGGAATCCGTTTTTTGTCACTGGTGTCAGAGTTTAGTTTTTGTTCTGGAGTACAAAATTTTGTCAAGAGTACTGCTGGTTAAAGTTGGTGTTCTTGGTATAAGTCAGTTACGACATCATACATGTCTCTTGCAAAACAGAGAAAGTCATTTGCTTGCAGAGTTAGGAATTTGTCAACAAGAAAACTATTTGATAGAGGCACAAAGTCAAGGGTTTAGAGTATAGAATGTTTCTGGAGCACATGTTTTGATATTGGTTGAGCAGGACTCCCATTTCTCTTAATTCCAGAAATCCAGGTAGTTGCTTTTCCATATTGGTACCAAAAGATGCACAATAAGAATATAACCCAATCGAAAGTATTTTTTGCCTTAGCAACACCATAATTTCCCGAAAATACCCTCTAGACATGGTGCAGTCACCCACCGCGCCCGCAGTTAGCACGAGTACGAAGCACGGAGCACCTCCGCGAAACAGATCAACACCAACTGAGAAGGGTCGGCAGTTCACAAGTGTCGTGAAATATGACGTCACTGAAAGACTTCCACAAAAACAACAGTCTCGAAATTCCACGTAAATGACTACTGGAACGGACCAGAGAGGTCGACTGGGACCGGACAAGGACAGGCATGTATGCCAAGGAGGGAAGGACAGAGAAGAAAAACTGGGATAGTACTGGGGTATGACGGGGGACCTGGATGGGATACGGATAGAGATGACTGTAACAGGACGGGCATGGAAGGGTATTGAGTCGAGAGACCAGGTTTCATGGGAAAAGGTTCGTAGCCAGAGGATCGTATGCATAAGGTTCGTATCGATAAAGGTTCGTATCGGAAAAGGTTCGTAATGGAAAAGGTCCGTACTGCAAAGGTCGTACGGAAAAGACTGGTGAGAAAAAGGTTCGTAAGGGAAAAGGTCCGTTTGGAAAAACGCTCGTTACAAAAAGCTCGTAAACTTATGGTTCGTATCGGAAAACGTTCGTACCGGGAATGGAACGGACCTAAAATAGTAACCTAGACTAACCTAGCCTAGCCGAACCTAATCTAACCTGACCTAACCTAACCTAACCTTTCAACTGACTCTTTATTGGACCAAGCCAAGTCCGATCGCACCCTTTGTCGGCCTGGGGCCTCTAGTATCCTGTACCGCACCTTCAGCGCAAAACCAAAACGAACCTTTTCCGATGCGAACCTTATGTTTACGAACCTTTAGGTACAAACATTTTCTTTACGAACCTTTTCCCTTACGAATCTTTCTCTACCAAACGTTTCCACACTAGGAGCGGTGGAACCTCTATAGAGATGGGAACAATCGCGATTTTTGCCTCGTTTCTTTCCATGCAACGCCACAGGAAGTTAAATGTTGCCCAAAGTCGGGGGACGGCTGCCCCCTCCCCCCCCCCCGCTTGCAACGCCCCAGTTCCATACGAACCGTTGCAGTGTTGCTGTCTCTTATTTCGGATTTCTAGACTGTTGCGGTTTTACGGGAGTTTTTCGGTGACGTCATACTTCACGACACCTGTGAACTGCCAAACCTTGTCTGTTAGCGTCGATCCGTCTCGCTGAGATGCTCCGTGATCTGTATTCGTGCTTGTCGTGGAGGCGGTGGGTTAATGGATCACTTCTAAGGGTTATTTTGGGGAAGTTGTGACGCTGAAAAGGTGTCAAATACTTTCAATTGGGCTATTTTTCCATCGCACGTCTTTTGGTACCAATATGGCTAGATAACCGCATGGATTTCTGGAGTAATGAGGAGTGGGAGGCCTGCTCAAGCATTACCCATATTTTCTAGTGTTATCCAACCCCGAAAAACCTTTTCCTGCCGTGACTGTCTACACAGAAGACAATGGCTTAGTACCAAATTTAAGGACTAAGAGCATGCTGATGACAAAAAATGCATGCAACAGTACTACAATGGTTCTAACATGGTACCAGCGCCGGCATCTCACCTGGAATTTCCTGCTCTTGTCGGACGGCCACGCAATGCCCGTGCGCACCAGATGCACCTCCTGCTCGGGCAACGGGTACAGCAGCCGCAGCGTGAACGAGTCGCTGAAGAGACTGTTGGCGATAGCGCCGCACGGCGCGATCTCCTTCTTGTCCTTGCTAAAGTCGAACGGTTCGCACTCAGAGAGCGAGAGACCTTTCTTGCCGCGGAGCTGGTCGTTGTCGCGCGACTTGCCGTAGCGCCGGTGGTTCTGATAGAAGTTGGTCAGGCCGTAGTACATGTAGACGCGACCCTCGAAACTCTCGGTGACGTTGAACTCGATCTCGCAGCTGCAGCTGTCCGTGCCGTTCTTGATGACATCGTCGCAGGTGGCTCCCGCGTGCTGCGGATCCGTGCTGTTGCAATAGGTGTACTCCAGCACCATCTCCTGCACGTTGCTAGAGAAGGTCAAAAGCGCCACGCCGATCGGGATGAAGGCGACGCCGATGACGAAGAAGGCCGGCAGCACGGTGCCCGCCGTCAGGATCGGCTGCCAGGCTCGCAGCTGCTGCTGCTTGAACTTGCTGCTCGACGGCCGCTTCGTCTTGGCCTGCTCCGAGCTCACCGGACTGGACATGGCGCCTGAGTCTCTCTCTCTGTCTCTTCTGATCCGTGACCAGGCGCGGAACCCGAGTTCGTGCTCTGAGGACAAACGGCGGATACAATTCAGCGCCAGCAGCCGAAAGTAGCAGTTACTACGACAATGGCGTCCAGATTGTTACTCTCAGACGACGATGCGCCACTGCTCGGATCATTACTGCTCTGGATATTCAGCACTGGTGAACCCCTCAATATGGCTCTACATTCTGTGCAATGCCATACCCACATCACTTCACCAAGAATGCCACATAACAAACTTGAGAGCAATCCAAAGCTAAGACACACAACGTGAGCTGAAGTGGAAAGAAATCCTCTACTTGCTCATGACAATCACCTCCAGATGATATAAAGGTCACATGCATGAGTGAAAGGAACATCAAGATGATCCAATGACCTAGTTGCGATGTAATGTATACCCCATCAAAAGCCAGAGTAATTCAAAACATGCAGGACCATACAGTAGTGCAGAAGATGAGTGATTGGCTTGTCAACTGCATGTCTCAATCTGCTAATGATCCCTATATTACAACTTACTCTGATGGCAATGTAATGTACCCTAAAGTACTTTACCTTACCACTCTCTTGAATGTGCTTGCTATTTATGTACACATTTAACTGGCACTGTGTGGGGCAAAATGAATAATGCCGCATAAATGTCTTATCAACATTTAGTGAAAGACCATTTGCTCCCAATGAATTTAACATGGATGTCCACCTTTCATTTACAATGCTCTATAAATAATCAGGATGTTTATGTTTGAAGAGTAATGCAATGCCATCAACATGTGAGCAGCAAGTCATTTTGCAACTTGAGTTAGGAAGATTTTCTATGCAAATTATGAAAAACAGGGCCTAGAATAGATTTCTGAGCAACCCAAGTACTGCTAACTGGTTGACAGCTATTATTTTTCCTTAAAGTCATGAGGTTTAAAGACTGGCTTTATAATAGCTATTTTAAATACAGAAAATGCTATCATACATCACTTAACTGCAGAACTTGTGTGAATATACTAATGCAAATATAAAACAATATACCTTTATTACTGGAGCTCTGGATGGTTACTTGAATGTAATTTACAGCTAACTCTTCAATTACATTTCCTTGGTCAATAACCCTGGTATAAAGGAAATGGAATCATAAGTACTGAGCACTTGAGCTACATTTAAACTTGTAATATTATTTTCCAAAAAATGGTAAAATATTCCCATATGTAGTAATTTACTCAGTAAGACACCTTGCAAGCACATCAAGAGCAAGGCCTTCTTCATTGCATCTTAGATCATTGGTTTTCCTTTATGCATTCTGCTGTACAAAATGACATTTATTGGTGTTTTTCAGCATTTTCCACCTAAGGAATTGCAACCTGAAACTTCATGTGCACCCTTCGTATTGTCTGCTGCTATTAAAGAGCAGTTAAAAACATGCATGGAAAAATAGATCAAAGAGTGAAAACATAACTCACAGAACAGTTATGTGGAAAAAGGAACTGAAAGCTTATGCAATACAAATGCAACCAAAAAATTCAAACAATTAAGCTATCTTCTGGTCAAAATTTCCAGACTGAGTGCCCTGTGGCTGCAGAGTTACTGACCTCCATAAATCATTGAGATCAGGCCAGACCAGGCCACCTAATTTGATATTTTTCTGCCAGCTGAAGTGAAAACTGCTCACCATTCAGCCCCACAGTGTGTTGTATTTTGCAGTTTTTTTAGCTCACTGTATTATGCTAAAGAAATGACAAAAAACATTCTGTGCAATTACAGTTCAGCACCAGAAATCCAGCACAATATAAAGCAGAACTATATCAATTGTGTAGCAATGACTGGTATTAAATGATCACAGAACTTCAGAAAAAATGACAACAGTCTGTTACCCTGTGGAAATGTGCAAACAAGAAGATGAGCAGAAATAAACATGAAAATTTATCATACCAGGTGACACTTTCAGCACCCAGGACTCTTTAGTTCTGCCAAAATGTTCCAAGGTTTCAACAAGGTTTTAAGCTGACAAAGAGGCTTCTATATTGTTCAGAAGCTACCTGAGCTTTCAAAGGCCCATTGGCTTTCAGAAGAATACATGAGCTATGACAAGCTTCTAAGTTCCTATTAATTCCTGCATTTAAAAGACCCTCACTTTGTAATGAGCATCCCAAGCTATAAAGAAGGCTTTTCATCTAAAACAAGTTCCTGATACCCAGAAATGAGGAGCTGATTACCAAATAGGTGATTAATGAAATACATGTCTACTTAAGCATGTGATTTGGTCATGCTGTGGATGGCAAATGGGAAACCTAGGCCCTTATCCCCACCACATCTGCATGATTATGACACAGTCACAGTGCTTTAGCCCCTGTCCCCCTTTACTGGTCAGTTCCAGTGACCTGCAGGAGTAATGCAAGCACCACTGAGGCAACTCAAATCCACTTTTCTGTGGGCAGTAGTGTCAGACATTCTACAAACTGATCTGTCACCATAACCAACATTTGAAGACATCATGGTGGAAACTGTGTGCAGGGAATTCTGTTGCTGTCTAATTTATGGTCAGTTTTTGTCCAAATTCATACCAAATGATAGCTAGTGCATCTATCATCATTCTGCAATAGTGACCTAACCTGAGATCTTTGACCCTTGGCCTCAAATGTGAGGTAACAGTATGGGTCAACAACCACCAGGCTTACTGGCAGCTTCCACTTTAACATATCTTACCTTTGAGTCACTAGCCATTACTTTGCATGACTTTGGGTGAAAATGCCCACTGGTTTTGTCACTCCTGTGCCACACTACCTTTACCCATATTTTATGCAAAGGTCAAAGGTAACAGTTCAAGTCACCAAGGTGGAATTGATGTTGATTCACCATTCTCCATTTGGTGGTGCTTTGGGTGAAAGCTACCTATAAATCTGGTTGAAGTGGCCTTCTCCCATACTTTGGCCTTGCTTCTGAGATTCAAAGCTACAGATTACAGATAATTTTCCCAATGCAAAATAAAAAAATGCTACTAGCTACCATTGGCAAGACTTCTGGTGAAAACTACCAGCTACTTTGGCCACTGCTGCACTCAGCTGCTTATACCTATATTTCATCATAAGTCATCAGTCATCTCACTAAAACAGACTCAAAGCATCATGATTTTCCACCATTTGGTATTGCTTTGGGTGAAACCTGCCTGTAAGCCTGGTTGTAGTTGCCTTCTCCCTACTCTGAACTTGCTTTTGGAATCCAAGGTCAAATGCCATGGGTCCGACCACTGATGCAGAAGAGATAGTTTCACTCAGAGGCATAGCCATGAGGGATCAAGGGACATTAGAAGACAAGGGGCCATTGGCATTCTGGGACCTGAAATTTTGATACTTCCTTGCATTCAAAAATGCAAATGAATAAAAACTGCCAGAACTCACAGAGAAAAACCAAAACCTGAGGAGTTTCTGGTTTTGAGAGCTGAGTTTGTCATGGCCCTCTCCTTTGCAGAATCCTGATAAAGCCCCTGGTGTCACTAGCTATCATTTGGGATAACTTGGGCAAAAAATACTGTAAATTAGATCCAAGTGATGTTTTCCATTCATATTTACTATGCTGACATCATCAAACGGCTACATGCTGATGGTCCATTCTCTCAGTCATGCCCTCAGAGTGTCAGGTGAAACACCTGCTTAACTGTTACCAAAACTCTCATGTATAGCCAGAGATATGCTGGGATCCAGATGAAATGCAGATTATCCTCATTTTGAATCTGATTCACAGCTGACCAGGTGATCCTCAGTGTTGCATTGCCTGGGTACCTGGACATTGCTTTCCTCCAGGGGACACAACCTTTCTGGGATAATGCAATGACCTGCCACATCATTAAATGATGGGTACAACACATGGACAACCTTCATTCCATCAAGACCCAGGCAAGTGTCTATGCAACTACCACCATTCTTACAAATGTTTTGCAATGCTTCTTTCCATTTGATGAAAGATGTGCCTAAAGCCATATTCAATTTCCCAGACGATTTTCCAAAAAAATTATCATCATGCATTCCTATGTACATATCCCTGGTATAAGCTCATTGGGAAAACCTGACACATGCCGCAAAAGCAACCACACACATAACTTCACACTCCTTGCAAAAAAAGCAAAGCACTGACATCACGATTTGATTGCGACAAGACATATGTAAGCTACCTCGAGTCCTCACAGACTCTCCTTATCGCAGGACAGTGTCAAGGCACCGTTCTGCGACGTCTTCTGGTCGATGCAACACATCCAAGCGTCGAGCAGGTTATGTTTGTGTATGGCCTTGTCTGACATAATGGGAGTTCCCATCGATATCTGTGTTGATCGATAGAGAAAAATAATATCTGTAGGATAAAATCAGGAATCCATAAAGATGAGGAAAGTTACCATTTGAAAAGATTACATATATATACGAAAGTAATTATTACTGAGTTGTATCGAAAAACTTTTTCCATCTATAAATAAAAGTGACGAATTGCCACTGCAACCAAACTGGAATTTCCTCCACATGCATAGATTGCTTGAAATGACGTATTATATTATATTCTGGCTTGTTTTTACAAATTAAAATAAGTTTTCATATTATGTATTAACGTTTCATCATCAGTTAGTAATTAAACACAGAACAAAGAAAATAAATATATAAAGATATGTCATAGTGCAACACATTTTTTCTCTTGAAGTTATCGATTTTAAAATGGTGCGACAGATCAAAGCCACCAACGACGCCATATTGTATATGGCAGTGGACGTCTGCGACGTTAGGCAGGCGCGGTGTACGAGTCATCACATACAGTAATTTCTTTGATGTGTTGAACGGAAATCAGGTGCAAAGGATATATGACAGTGCGTAGCCGCAGAGGACGCGCCGCTGGTGTTTCTTGGATTTTTATTCCACGCTTCACTTGTAACTGATTTGAAGATTTGAGGGACTTGGATTTCGTATCAGTTCGGTACGCCCTTGATCTGTATTTCGGTAAGTGTGTGGCGGACTTGTGCTCGATTCCAGCGGAATCAGAGCCGAATTCGGATTGGCTTCCATTTGGCCCGATGCTGGATTCAGAGTTGATTCTGCCGGGAGATGTGTTGAGTTGGATTTGGAATCGATTCGGTTAGTCTGTGAAAACACTGGAATCCGAAGCGAATCAAACAGCAAAATGTCTGATTCCATTTTTTGTCACAGTGTTACCTACCACTGTTTTGGTTCCAAAAAAAGGATATATGTACCCATTAACAGGCATGCAGGTGTATGCAGTGAAGACTGAGAGCAGTTTTGGACAGCTTCATGTCAATGGTCTATTTATGGTGGCAGGGGCTGGACATGCCTGTCAGGTAGGTAGGCAGGTAATTGGGAATGAGGCTGTGCTCCAAAATATAGAAAAAAATTAATGTCAGATTAAAGGATCTTCAACTCAAAGTGAGACAAAAAAGTAAGAAAAGGATAAACAGATATTACTGGTACACCAGTTTCTTGGGGGGCATTGAGTAGGTACCAGTTAGTGTTATATCTCCACTTACTTTAACCACCTCATAAGTTTGTCACCTGGTGACTATTGTTGATTGCTATTGACTTGAGGCATGTAGCAAGAATGCCAGAACTGCATATCATAAACATTGTGTAAACAGCATTAAGACTTACTCTTATGGCCTTAACCCTATTCCCGGAGGGCTAGACAGTATGGTCTATTCCCGGCAGGGGAGGCAGATTCGGCCCCGCCCCCAGATCACGAGAACCACACATCCGATTTCATCCCAACAAACTGCAATCAATTTTCCGTGAGGTGAACTACATTTTGATAAAAAAATTCAAAATTTTAAAAGGTGTGGATATATGGGGGTGAACATGCCAAAATCAGGGGTATTTTTGGACTTCTTATAACTCTGTTGTTTATGGAACAGTTTTGATGAAACTGGCATGAATCAAGAGATTATGGATAGGACTTTTACCATTGGCACACACATCTGAAATTTTGAGAAAATTCATGGGCATTCACAGGGTTTGAAAAATACGGATTAGTTGCACAACTGAATGAACCAAAAAAGACAAAAGCACTTTTTGCTTCTGCTAGTCATGCTATGCTAAAGAAGTACAAATTGCATTACAATGTTTGTATAATGTTAGCATAGGCAGTGCCAGGGACATGGAAAAGGGGGAACTGTCATGGTCACACATTCTTCAGATCAACTTGTGATCTTTGACCTTAAATGACATCCAGTGACCTTGGAGCCACTTGGAATGATCTCGTGTGCATTTAATATGATCTGTAAATGTTCTCAATCATTTGAATTCACACTATTTCAAAAATTAATTTTTTGGCTATTGCGATACAGGGTATGCACACTGACATTTTACATCATAGCTCCATGATCTGACCTGATATCAAGCTGAAACTTGATACACAAGTAGAGGTTACGTTTCTATGTCACATATATTCCGGGCTTTGTATTTGAAAAAATGGCACCAAAATAACTGCAATAAAACCAAATTTTGACTTTTGACCTTGACCTGACCTTATAAAGTGACCTTGGATGAACTAAATGATGTCTCCACATTGCCCAGCATTTGGTTATACATCCATGTAAAGTTTTAAGTTTATCTTAAAAACACTGTTTTTGGCAGTCATTTCCTTTTACCCTCAACATGGCCAAAAATGACCTGAGGTGCCTCCCAAAAACATTGCCTGGTTCTGCCCCTGAGCAGAAAAGAATTTTGAAATTTTGTCACAGCACATAGAAAGAATAGCTAGGAAAAGTCACCAAGTGTTGTGAAGCTGCATTAAAAAGCCTGGAATTGGCAAGCAAAACACCTGAGGGGGATTCAGCTCCCCCTTGCCAGGAATAGGGTCATTATTAAGTCAAATCAAATCTTTATTCATTATTAATAAATAATTTGGTCAAATATTAAGTCATAGGTACTTGACTGGTGATGAATGTTGTTTGTGACATCAGGCATGACACAAGAGTGCCAGAACTGTACATTCTTGAGATTCTATGCTAATATTCAGGCACCACATGAGGACAGAAATCATCTTCTGCTTACCACAACAATTTGTATTTAAATATTTAGTTTTGCTGCTAGATACCATGACCAATACCATTTATGCAAACAATTCAATGCTGACTGGAACTGCATTTGTGCTGTTGTGTTGGGTGTCTGCTTCAAGTATGTCCTTTCCCCCTGTTCCATCCTAATCCCTCTCCTTTCTCTGTATCAGTCTGTCATGGAAAACTTTGGCTGACTGAAGCTTTGGTTGCACCAGATACCCTACTTTTAACACAGCCATCCCAGTCATGGTCTTCATCCTTCGTCCACCTCCTTTCAATGGGTAAAATCAGCGCAGAGCCATCTGGCAGAAACTTTTAACTTTTGCTTCATGCATTGTTTTTGCGATGCTAGGCAGTGGTTGATAATTTTGGGACACCAGCACAACGTGGGAGAGATTGGCAGAGTTACTGTGTTGAGGTTACTTAGCCAGAAGTGAATATTGTATATGGAATTATGCAGATCAGAAATATATATATATATGATTTGTTATTGATTACAATGACCTGTATAATTCCATGGTTATATTGCACTTACAGTATCCAGCGGAATCAGATTTGGATTTGGAATCAGTTTCAGCCGCATTGGAATTGGATTCAGAATCAATTCCATTTGTTATCAGTAGCTTGGAATTAGATTCGAATTCAGAGTTATTTGCCTCATTATGGAGTTGGAATTGATTCGGGTCAAGAAGAATCAAGCATAAGTCTGGTGGGTGGACATTGATAATGTTCACCTGGCCGGTTGCTTGGAATCAAGCAATTCAGGTAATTCAGGGACTCCTGTAACAAGCAGCATTGCAGGCTACAATACATTTTAGTCAGGGGTGTTGATCTGTATTCTTTTGAGAGGGCCCTGGCCCACTCTTTGTTGATTTGGGCCCCAGTGGTGGCTTGCCAATCAATATGTTCTGCCAGTTTTAAAGGGAAAGGAGTAATGATGACAGAAAGAATGGCCACAATAGATAACAAATAGAAGAAAGTAAAGAGTAAAGTCTAAAGCATTTTATCTGTCTTTGGTCTTGTAGGTATATATGTACTCATATACATGGGGATAAATGCAATTTCTTATTTGACAACTAGTTACAAAAAACTTATGAATTTCTGTCGGTCAAAATAAAGTTAACGAAATCCACTGAGGAACCCACAATGGTAACTGTCAAGCAGGCACCAACTTCCCATAATGGCTTGTCACCTGCAATGGTGGCACCATGGATGGTGGCTGTTTAACTACAGGACTTCTAGACTGGCTTTCCTCATTAACTTAATGGGCTAGAAGTAAGTTTCTAACTGGCAAAATTCCAAACAGTCACCTAAATGATTACCACCAATGTAAAGAAGATGCCCTGCTTCTAATCATACTTCTGACTGCCTGAATTTCTAAAAAAAAAATAACAATAAAATTGTAACAGTAACATACTATACCATACTATGGTGCAGAGATCAGCAGACAGAGAATAACAGTATTCCACATTGCAAAATGTAGTGCCTCCAAGGTTAAGGTTATTTACACCAAGGATGTGTGAAGAACCTGCAGACATCTTCAAGTGGTTAATGACATCGAATATGTGGAAATTTTAGTTTATTATCACAAATTGCATTTAAAACAGTTGCTGAGTTATTATATTGTTATACTATTGTATTAGATGGTTGTCGGCATATCTCTATTATTATCTCTAATATCTCTATTATTACAAAACTGCATTTCATGTTCTGGGGTGACTAGATTTCTAATATGGGGATGTCATTGGAAACAGGACATTTTGGGTGGGGATGTTAGTACCATTATGCTCTTATGTCATTGTTACAGTAACTTATATGAATACCATGAAGATGGTATGTAATAACATTGTTGACTTATTTAGTTGCAGTACCAGATACAATTATGCAGCATGCTCCCTCAATGGAGGGGGGCTTGTTTCACCCTGGACATAACTGGAAAATAAGGGACAAAAATGTTGCTCTGCAGGGTGCAACCCCGCACTGCAGTGTTGTATATATGGTACTATAGGCCACAGGCTGATAAAGGGTGCAGTCAGACTTGGCTCTCTCCAGTAAAGAGGTTGTGTTAAGTGCAGTATTAGGTAATATCTAAATATGGGCCATGTGCTAGTTAGGCTGGGTTAGGTTACAGTTTTATGTAAAGTAATTTGTTATTTATTGTTTCATTTTGTTTGTTAATGCTTTCATTTTTTCAACAAAATTTCTGTTCCAGATATTTCATTTCACTGCCTTTTTATTATTTTGCTCGTGCATTTCTTTAAAACTAAAATTTCACCTTCCCATATTTTTGATGTAAACTATAATGTTATTACAATTCTTTTATTTTAAATGTAATTTATTTTGCATATTAGTCATTTCCAAACCTTTTTTACTATTCCTGATTGGACCCTTGGGTCCGACGGACGACCACGCAGTCTCGAGATGTCATGTAAACAAACCATGTAATGCCAAAACTTCAAAAATCCTTATGCCAGCATCTGGCATGACGGTGACGACGCAGTCTGTTTCAGGGTGAAGTAATGTGTGTTTCAGGTTTTTTGGCTGAAATCGTAAGTAGTATGTATCAGGATTGCATTTTAAGCGCTATACAACCACTATTACGATTGTTCTCTCTTATTGTAAGCGCTTGGTCAAAATCTTAGTGTTGACCGCGTGATGGATATTCGGTCTCCTTTCATTATTGCCGAGAACTGTTCGCGGAGTTTTGTGTCGTGGTAGGTGCAATGCACTTGCCAAAGGTGCGGTATAGGATACTGGAGGTTGTGGGCCGATAAAAGTGTGTGATCGGACCTGGTTTTGTGCAACAAAGGTTAGGTCGTGCAAAGCGCAGTATTGGGTTATATCTCAATAGGGACTGTGTGATGGGCAAAGATTGTACTGCAAAAGGTTCATACTTGAATGGTTTGTAAGGGAAAAGGTTCATTAGGAGAAAGGTTCATAACTAAAGGTTTGTAAACTTAAGGTTTGTATCAGAAATGGTTGATATGAGAATAGAAAGGGCCCTAAATGAATGGCTGTGACTCATTCATATAGAGGTAGGTCGTGAAACAGCATGGTATAGTATGAAGGAAGAGGGATGGTAATGGGACAAGGACAAGGAGATCCCATTCTTGTTTCCCCTTTCTTGTCTCTCTTTCCTCATCCCATCGTAATCTCTTGGTCCCTGTCCCATTACAGTCCATCTTCCTTGTTCCTGTTCCACATTGTTCCCCTCCATTTCAAATCCCTCTCTGTTCCAGTCCCATTCCTATCCCTATACTTGTCCCTGCCCCATTACATTCCCTCTTTCTTGTTCTTGTTTCATGCTGTTCCCCCCCTGTCCCATCTTTGGTTCACAGTTCACATCCATGTATGTCCCAGCCCCATTTCCACTGTCATATGTGTCCCTGTCCCATCTACATGCCATTGCTTGCCTTTTTCCCATCCCAGTCCCATTTCAAATTCCATCCCAGTCAAGACCTGCCATGAACTGTCCCATTGCAATCCTCACCTCTCTGCGTACCCCATCTAGGTCGTCCTCCACATCTTAACTGTCCCAGTTTTCATTCGTTATCCCTGTTCTGTGTCAGGCACTCGTGCCCCTCCTTTCTTGGTCCCAGTTTACCCCCTGTTCTGTTATTGTCTCGACTTCTTTTGAGTTTCGAGACTGGTGCACAAAGTTGGAAAAGACATGGTTTTTTTAGTGTTTAAGAACACCAGAAAATATGTGCTCCAAAAATATTTCATTTTCTAAAAGGTTGATCTTGTGCCTCCATCTGAAAGCTACCTTATAACCATGTTGACAGATCCTCAACCCTGCTCGCAAATGACTGTCTCCATTCATAATGAACCAGGTATGATGTCATAAATGACTTACACCAAACTGCCAACTCAGACCAATATTACTCTTTGCAAAATGTTGTAGTCCTTAACAAAAATTGTACTCTGGCACCAAGAACAGAAAACATATTTCCAACCCTGCTGCTGTATTTTAGTGAAAGTCTTAAGTATCATGGGCCCTTAAAAGCTGGTATTGGTCTGTCTGCAAAGATGCTCCTTGTTTCAGATTTGCTGTAGTTGTGGAGGTGATGGGTGGCTGGATCACTTCAGGAGATTATTTTAGGAGAGTTCTATTGTTGAAAAGTCACAAACTGCTTTCCATTGGACTGTTTTTCATTGTGCCGTTTTGGTGCCATTATGACTTGGCAACTGCATGGGTTTTTGGAGTTATGAGAAGAGGTAGGCCTGCTCCTAGAATAACAATAGGGATTCCCATGGTGAGTTATGAAGCATATCCCCTTGGGCTGATGTATCTGAGTCTTGTGTCGAGTCTTCTGTCCCCATAGGTGGCATTTATTCACCTGAGTGACTGATGTCAGACTGACAATGCCCATCGCAGTCAAGCACACTAGGACAAGAATGGAAAACTAGTTAAAACTGAGAATAGCTTTCAGCTGCCCATATATGGACAATTAAACTATCCTTGGCTTATTTTTGCCATGACCAAATTAAAGCAGTTCAGCCACCAACCTATTAACCCATTTATTGATGACACCAGAACCAACTCACTGACAATGATTGAGGCTACAAGCTGAAAGTCAGCCTAGTCCTTTCAGAGTCGACACTAATGTGAAATTTGACCTTGGCCATAGAAATGATTTTGAAAAATTGCTTCACGAACCAACTGATAAGCCAGCAATTGTGTAGGCAACTGTGTTGTAGGAAAAATACTGATATGTATGCTGATGCCTCTTAATAATAATAAAAAAAGTGTTCAGCCATCTGATGGCTCGCGACTGCACGCTATTTTTGGCGTATATTGACGTGGTTTGTTTTGCTGTTTCTGGCTCAAAAGTTCAGGGCATTACAATGAGAAAGTGAAGATAGAGGTCCATCCTTTACACTCACATCCAAGCTAGTGCATCTTGGGATTCAGATATACTGTACATGCCATGAGAAATCTGGCCTCATTTTGTGCCAGTATCTGGGCAGTTGTAAGCGATCTTTATCTTAAGCTTTGCGGCAGGTAGTGGATCGTATGTCAAGGGCCTGTATGGGAATATGTGTGTTTGCATAAGGTTCATATGGTACTAGGTCCGTATCAGAAAAGGTGTCACCAAAGGTTCGTATTGCAAAAGGTTCGTACGGAAAAGATGCGTAGGAAAATTGTTCATGAATGAAAAGTTTGGTATCGGACAAGGTTCGTATAAGGCAAAGTTCGTTCTGGGTTTGCGCCGAAGGCGCCGTACTTGACACTAGAGGCCGCAGGCCGATAAAGGGTGCGACCGGACTTGGCACGGTCGAACAAAGAGGTCAGATTAGTTAAGGTCAGGCTAGGGTACTATTTTAGGTCCGTTCCGTTTCCGATACAAAACATAGAAGCCTTTTTTGTACGAACCTTTTCCATACGAACCTTTTGCAGTACGAACCTTCTCCATTACGAACCGTGTCCGATACGCGCCTACCTGTCCGATGCGATACAACCTTTTGGCATACGAACGTTATGCTTACGAGCCTTTGGCTGCGAACTTTTGCCCATACGAACCCTTGATATACGAACATTATTCCTAGACCCGTCCCCAACTAATCCTGTGCATGAAATGTGCATTGTGACTTATGTGAATTGTCACAGAGAAAAATTGAGACATATTCTAATCAAGGTTTCCTTCCATGTCTGCAGAACAGCAATTCTCAGTCAATGGATGCCTTAGCTGGCTATGAAAGTGATGGAGACTCGAAGGTAAGGACTGAAAGTTGCGCTCACACACTCATTTTGTATAAAGTTAAGTTTGAAGTGGAATTGCTTTTGTTTCATGTCATTCATTTTGATGAGTGGCTCGAACATTGACGCATTTTTTCCTAAAATTAACTTGGTGGGTAGTCGTAATTGGAAACATTTTCAGACCAACAGTCTTTTTATGAAAAGTTGTCCAAAGTGGAGCATTCTTTTCAGTTTTCTCTTTGAAATCACACTCAATGGCAAAATGAAAAAAAAAACATTGTGTTAAAAATAATCCAGAACTTTATGAACTGAGATCAGAGTAAAATGATAATGAGCGAGGAAATAAAGCACTAGTTTATTAGGCACATGCTCAAGTTTTATCTCTTCAGGTGGCTTTTTTAGAGTCCTGGTATATTTAAGAAAGTTGCTGTCAAACAGTTCAACATTTTTTAGTTCATTGTGGTTGGCAAAACAAAAGCATCATATGCTTTCACACATTTGCCCCACAGTCCATCATTTCCCATTCTAGGGATTTTTTCCACTATCCAGTGATTGCTTGGAATTGTTTTCTGTTTCATGGGAAATGATATAACCCTAGCTTTGATTTGATTGTATAAAGTAGTGGTGGCAGTAATACATTGCATTTGTTTACTGGGCCTGAGGCAGAATTTGATGATTCCTTTTGTCGGTGATGGAATGTTGTTGGAATGTTAATGTTGGTAGGTTGTCTAGTTTTCACATTACATTGTAATGTTCTTCTAGCCTCACAAGTGGGAATATCCAGCTATTAGGTTTTGTCTTTCTCAGTTGCATTGAGAGTGTTTGTGTTGTTGAACAGTATTTACTTTGTTCTTCCGCCCTCCCTGGGTCTTGCACAGTTTGTGAAAAATTATGCCAGCATTTGCAGGAATGTGAAGGTCCTCTGCTACACTATATGGGTCCCATGGGGATTGGTCTCCCACACACAGCTACTTGCCTTGGCTCTTATTATGGAAGTCAAAATGGCATTTAGCCATTATCAAACTGTGGTCTGCACCCAAAAGTTTGGCATGCTGCACCATAATTTTGTTCACCTCAACTGTCTTCTGTTCAGAAACCAGTACTGTGCCAGACCACTGTCTTTTCTGAATCTGCTTTGATTTTACATTTGCTTTGCAGATGTCTGTGGACAAGATGGCCAACTACGAGAGCGTCGAAATGGACATAAGCGAGGTGAGAGTGCTGGTCCATTTGGGTGTATGCGACGTTATCATGAACGTTTTTATTTTGTTTTCACATTGCCCATTTGGTGTGTATTCATCTGCCCCAGAGTAATTGGGATGCGGGTGAGTAATGCTTCTATGCTGTTATGATCATGAAGTGCGAGATAGCTGCTTGTGCGGTTATACGGGAAAGTGCTAGAGACCTTAGCATACTGTTGTTTGGCTCATTGGTTCCAGAGTTGTGGTAAACATTTCTAAAATACTGCCATGTATGGGGTGTTAAACCATGCTTGCTGCCGCGAAATCATGTTCGTGATATTAACATATTCTGTTAAATCACTATGTGTAAAGTCTTCTGTGGAAACCCCTGGCCAAGGGCCGCGTAGTCTACTGGTGGTTGCAAGACTGCGGTCAGGTAAGGAGGACGGTGACGTATGCAACGCTTATTCTA
Source organism: Capitulum mitella (assembly GCA_030062745.1). Classification (NCBI taxonomy): domain Eukaryota; kingdom Metazoa; phylum Arthropoda; class Thecostraca; order Pollicipedomorpha; family Pollicipedidae; genus Capitulum; species Capitulum mitella. Next base: position 20,334,819 of record CP099844.1, on the reverse strand, counting down.
CTCTTATACTCGTGTCGTGCCGATGTGTGTTGCGTCGTTGTGATATGGAACGCTTGCGACGAGATAAAGTAAGTGACGAGTACACGGTGTTGCGGTTTTATGGAGTGGCCTTATTTTCCATTTGGCGTTTTTCCCTGTGATTCATTACGTCTCGGTCACTGATGCCACCAGTCGTCGCCATGAGGACTCCGAAATCGTCAACAGTCCAACGCCAGTGATATTATTGTGGACTTGCAATGTCTGGCAAATATACGTTTCCTCACAGTGGTATGCTGTGAGATGCAGTCACTTGCCTAGTTTCAGCCGGAGGGGGATTTTGCCGTGACGTGATGAAGGCATTCTTGACACTTTTAAGCCTTCAGGCTATTGACGGTCGTAAAATGCGCCAGTCAGTCTGCTTGACGCGAACGCTTAATGGCTTTTCGGCGCGTTACTTCGGGAATCACGCAGTCGCCGTGTCGAGACAGTTTGTTCCCGCCATTGGCAGTGGAGGTGCGGCCCCACCGAGTCCCCCCTTGCTCCCGATTTGAACAAGGCCTGGGCAGTTCTAATGATATGCCTGAGTCTGAGTGTTTTTCTGAGCATTTTTAACGCGCATCGGTCGCGGCCGCCGCGGCGCCGTGGGTGTGTCTGTGTGGCCGGGCGGGGGTGTTGGCCGCCGGCGCGGACCGCAGCCGGAGCCGGACCGTGTCCGAGACGTCCGTCCGTTGTCTTCGCAGGACTCGAACGACGCCGAGCCGCCGCGGCCGCCGGCCAGAGCGGCCCGGGACACCGCCGGACGGGCCGCCTCCGCCGACCCCGCCGACAGGTGAGCGCCCTGGAACGGAGGCGGCCAGTCGCTGATCAGGCGGTGGCCGATTTTGCGAGTTTAAGTAATTGTGGTGTCGAACGGCCAGGACATAAGTTTTTCATAGTTGCGAGTGAAGCAGTGCGTTGTCGTAGAAGTGCTGTGTTCTCCAGTGCAGCTGGAAAGGAGAGATTTAGCTGTGTGTTTATTGTGCCAGTTTGTGATGTTCATGTTAGAGATGTTTTCGGAGGTAAATATTTTCTCGGATAATGATTTCCGCAATGTGTCTCGAAACCTTGTAAATACAGAACTTTTTTCTAGCCGTTATTTTCGTCACGTGAATTGTGAGGGCATTTTCCGCAGCGTTGATGATGAACCCAAATTTTTGAGCGCTCTTTAAATTACGTTTGTCTTAACTCTGCTATGTTACGTTGGTGGCGTACATTCCTCAGTGAGGTTCAGACATCATAACAATCAGAAAATGTGATGTGGATGTGTTTGGAATTCGTACTCACACGACTACCTTTACGGTAGCCGATGCCATTTGCAGGTGTTCGAGATCGGCTGCAGCGGCGGGCGGAGCGGCGTCTTCAGGCGCGGCCACCGCCGGCGCGGCGATGCCGACTGGCCGGGAAGATGAGCCCCCAGCGGTCGTCACTGCCGCTGACAGACAATCGAAGAGCAGCACTGCCACCGAGAGCGCAGCTCACAGACGGCCGAACGAGCGGGAGCAGCGGTCGGCCTCCGACAAACAGGGCACCGACGACGCACGGAGCACCAGCGACAAACGGAGCAACGACGACAGACGGAGCGCCGACGACAAACGGAGCACCGACGACAAACAGGGCACCGGCGACACACGGAGCACCGGCGACAGACGCGACGCTGGGCGGCCAAAGCGGGACGGCGAGGGCGATAAGCGCAGTGTGGAGAGGCGGCTGAGCGAGCGGGACGAGCGGAGCAGCGAACGCTCCAAGCGTGACGGCGACCGGAGCAGGCGAGACGCCGACCGCCACAAAGGCGACGCCCGAGACGGCGACCGCGACAAGAGCCACAGAGTGGACACCGAGCGGGAGAAGCGCGACGGCGACCGTCACAGAGGGGACCCCGACCGGGAGAGGAGGGAGGGCGAGCGGGACAAGAGGGACGCCGACCGCCACAAGCCGGACGGCGACCGGGAGCGGCGGGACGGCGACCGCCACAAGCGGGGCGGCGAGCGCGGTAAGGCCGAGCGGCGGGACCGGCGCGACCGGCGCGACTGCGAGCGGGGCCGCGGCAAGCGCGACGACCGCGGCCGCCGCGACAGCCGCGACGGCGAGCGGCGCGACCGGCACGGCAGCCGCGACCGCGACCGGGAGCGCGGCCGCCGCGAGCGCCGCAGCCGCAGCCGGGAACGCCGCGCCGACAGGAAGAGCTCGCGCACCCCCGACCGGAAACGGCACACCAGGTCTGTCGGCCGGCCGGCCGTGGTCAACAACGCTCCTGCGGTGATGCTGAAGAAGACCGCTTATGGTGCATGTCTCTGCATCTGATCCATTTTCAGTTAATAATACGTTCATTGTGTGGTCAGGATATTACCCGCTAAAATATTCCTGCACTGAACGTTTGAATGGGTTGAATGAACCTGTTTTTGTTGTAGGCTACCGTGCTATCTGTGTTATTTTTCGGTGTGCCGCCGATTGTAGCTGTGCGGTACGGCTCTTTCTTCAGCTCTGATGAAGGTGGTGATCGGAAGCGGTCAGCGCCGGAGCCTGCTGTCCCGGCCACAACCATGCTCAGTCCGTTCCCGTACAAAAAGAAGAGCCCTGGCCCGGACAAGGACAAAGTCCGGGAAAGGCTAGAGAAATTACGGAAGCAAGGTAAGCTTTGCGACCCAAACGTCAAAGCATTTTCACTTGTAGGCGTAGGGAAGGGGAAGGGACTTGTGACCTCGAGAGAGTGTTTCACTTTGGCAAGTGCTTGTGGACTACGATACTTGTGCTTTAGGTACTGGATAACATCGATTGATGACGTAGTCTAAAAGTTGCAGACACCAAATACATGACAATTTCCCGTTGTTCTCAGTAAGCATGCGATAAAGGTTTTGGTTTTGTGCGTTGTTGACTGCCGTTTCAGGATGGCCGTGACGGATAAGTGACGTAATGCGGTGGACGCAAATGAGCCAACACTAGCGGAATTGCGATTCTAGGAGAGAATAGGATATTCCTGACGTTCTGCCACGTCGCTGCAGTGTTTTGGCATCGGGCTGTTCTCGAACTTAATTTTTTACGATGCTTTTGAGTAGTTTATTTAATACCAGAGAATTCGTTTTCATGGACCTCGTCATCCGTGGCGTGCTGTGAGGAAAGCGTTTGATTTCAATGTTTTTAGTATTCTGTTAAGAAACAGTGCTGAGAATGGCATGACGGGTATTTGTTGATTATTCAGTGTGTTGCTGAGAAAAATACCAAATTTAAATATGAAGAATATGTATGTGGTACTGCTGCAGAGAACTCAAAATCTACTAGACTTTCCGACTTTTTGCGGCGTCTCCGCCTGTTTGGTCAAGCCATTTTGTCTTGTGAATACTAACTAGACTGGCATTTCGCTCCTGTTTGACTGCCTTGCTGAAATCGGAGTTTTGTAAATGTTATGTATGCTTTGCATCGCGTATCCCAGTAGCGAGATTGTTTTTTCCTGCAGTTTTATCGTGAAAGACCCGATCTGAGCTCGCGATTCCTTTAGTGGCCGTGGCTGCTTCGCGCCATTCCCGTTGCTTGACGGTCTTTAATGCGTATCCCAGTGTTCTCTTTTCTGTGGCTTCGCTTGCCTCCATGTTTTCGTCTGTTCATGTCGATAGCCGTGACGCCTGTTTGTTAATTGAGGTTTAGGGGCGCACTGACTCCATGGTCATGTGACACCCAATAGCCGTGATGTGACGGGTGACTTAGGCAACCGATAGTTGCATGGCATTACCACTATATCCGTGACTACTGATTTCTGTGCGACTTCACTGGCGTAACGGGATGCCAGGGGTGACAGTGTGACGTCACCGTGCGTCCGCCGTCTGCCAGAGGCGGTTTACGGGTGTACCATCATAACTGTGTGACGTCACCGTGTGTACGGGCGCCCGCCGCAGGTGGTCTGCAGGTGTACCAGCAGATAATGAGTTGTGACTGTGTGACGTCACCGTGTGTACGGGCGTCTGCCGCAGGTGGTCTGCAGGTGTACCAGCAGATAATGAGCGGCGTGGTGCAGCCGCCGGCGGGCGCGCCGCTGCCGCGCTACTACAACCCGACGGCGCTCAACGCCGCCAAGTTCGCCGACCAGGAGCGCAAGAAGAAACTCCTCTGGGGAAACAAGGTCGGTGGCTGTCAGCGCTCAGCGCTGCGAATCCTTGGGCCGCGGCGTAATGCAACCTTCAGCTCGGGCGGCGAGAGGACGCCGATCACACAGTCCGGTAGTGGGGTTGGTGCTTCGTCGGAGGGGGTTCACCGTCATGCGACTTGTGCGGTACTGATACTTCCGTTCTTCTGTTGAATGTCATTGTTTCTCATCTTCTCCGATATCGTGTTTTGTCATCCTGTGCGAGTTTGAGAGTGGACATTTCACATGAATGCACTCAAACGTGGGTTGCTGGCCGTGCGTGTGGCATCGCTGGCCGGCCGGGGCTCGGGGTGTGGCTGCGGCTGTCTGTGGCCCGGTTCCGTTGCGTCGGGCCGGTGGGCGGTGCCGCCGAGCCGAGGCGCCTCCGTGCACCGCCTGACGGCCGCGCTGTTCCACCGCCGCCGGCAGAAGGCGGAGCTGGAGCAGCAACTGCAGCAGCAGCCGGAGGCGGTGGCCAGCACGGCCACGGCCGGCGTTTGGCAGACAGCCGCCTTCGAGCGCGACACCGACGGCAAAATGGCCACCAAATTCCTCCGGCTGATGGGCGTCAAAAACGCCGAAGGTACGCAGCGAGGCGGCACCGCTGTCGGAGCGGCGTGCTGTGTTTTGTTTGTCGATTGACTAGAGAAACTTGGTCTCGTTTGAATGGCTGTTGTGCCTGTGTGATAACGTAAGAATAAATATTGCGACGACGGCATGAGCCTCATGTGTGCGATGAGGATGGCCTTGCCATGAGACATTGCCTTTGAATACGGCTGTTCATACAGTTAGGAATGAAATGCCTGAAAGTATGGAGCGGTTGGCCATTTACACACGTCTTTAATGTCCTCATCCCAACAGAAGTGGCATCTCGGAACACCGAGGCCTCCGAGGTGGTGGAGAAGCAGAAGAAGATGTTCCAGGACATGGAGCATCAGTACGAGCAGGCGCGCGTTACCACGCACACACAGAAAGGCTTCGGCCTCGGCTACACCACGCAGTACCTGCAGCCCAAGTCCTAGTCGGGCGGCCTGCCCCCCCCCCCCTCCGGTGATGCAGTGGACGCCGCGGCACTGGTCGGCTCTGCATGCGCTCCTGTCGGTGGGCTACCGCCGTCCGGGCCGGGTTCTGTCTGCACGGACCCTCCGGCGCCGTGCGGGCGCGGTACCGTTCCGTGCCGCCGGGATCGCTGTCGACGCACGGCGTGCGGCCCGGACCGAGTCTGCTTCGTCAGGGCATGTCGACGACCGAGCCTTATAAGCTCCACGTGGCGTGACGATGGTTGTCATTCACACTGCGTTGTCGCTTTATGCCCGTTGATGGATGCAGCCTTCGTTGCGCATTTGGCGTTCGTGGTTGGGAGCCGCGGGCGGGATGTATTGAGCTGCAGTTGTGAATGATCTTGTGCATTGTTACGCTGCCCTTGGCGTTTCCGACGTCCACTCCGGTCAAGTGCTTTGAAAGCGATTGGATGGTGCCGTCTGAACTTGTCTTATTAATGAGGAATGAAGTGTTTGTCATTGCCGCTTGTTTGTCTGTTGAAGGCACCTCGCAGTGATTGCCTTGGTTGAACCGACGCGATTGTTGGAATCTTCGAAACAAACCGCGGTGCTGTTATGTAAAATAACCACAAAATTGGCCTAAATAATTCATAACATTTATGGCAACAGCTTCTTTACAGTACAAAGGCAAAAAGCACCTTAATGGCGCAGAAACTGAGACGCAACCGTACCCACCGCTTCACAGCACAATCAACCGTTGCCAGTGGGCGCTGGGTTGTTGACGTTCGACTCCCAGCGACTCCCCCAGTGACGTCACTGCGGGATCGTTGCTAGCAAAAAGGGCTTTCTTATGGCCGATAACACTGGTGACAACCCCCTCGTATTGACATGCCCGAGTCACAGGCGACTGGGTAACAGGATCAAGGTTCGTAAGTCAAGGATTCGTATGGGAAAAGGTTTGTAAGCAAAGGTTCGTATGCACGAGGTTCGTATGATGAAAGGCTCTTATCGGAGAGATTCGTGACGCAGCAAGTTTGAACTGCAAAAGGTTCGTATGGAAAATATTCGTGGAAAAGTGGTTCACAAGGGAAAAGGTTCGTAAGGAAAAATGTTCGTAGCCAAAGGTTCGTAAACAAAGGTTCGTATCGGAAAAGAGTCGCCCCGGGTTTGCGCAGAACGCGCGATAAAGGACACTAGAGAGCGATCGGACTCGGTTCGGCCCAACAGAGGGCTTAGCGTTAGGTTAGGTTACTATTTTAGGTCCGCTCATTTTCCGCTACGAACCTAAAGTTAACTAACTTTTGGTTTGGAACCTTTTTTCTTGCAAAGTTTTCCCTCACTGTAAAATGTTTCGCCCGCCGCGGCGCGGTGTCGCTCTGCGCCCGGCATTGTGCGAGCTACGCTGGTGGGCGCGAGCGCCACCTGTTTGTGCATGACCGGCACCAGGGGTGCCTGATTCAAGCGCCTGTCGCCAGGCAGGGGCCGCCTCGGCTGTCTGGTTGCGCCCCAGCGGTGGAGCCGCGGTCGGCCGCTAGGCGGCGGTGGGCGCTGCATCAGGTGCCTAGGATGTTGCTGCCGGGTTAGGCGCATGCGCCAAAGGGGTGAACGACCCATCCCGTTGTGCGGGCAATGTGGATCGCTATGGCTCGGCTTTCGGGACACTCTGCACCTGTGGCCTCCGTAGGGTGGGTCCTGGGACTGGGGATAAATTGTGGGCTTGGGCCTTTAAAGGTGGGGGGCTTCCTTGACCACCCTGAGTGTATGAAATGTAAATATTCGCACTGGCCGAGTGCACAATTTTGATTTGTTCGGATTTCTGATTGCTTCTTCGTTTGAATTATTCAATTTCGAGCGTTTCATTTGGAACCTGTGATTTTACTCTTTCCCCTTCGTGAACCATTCAATTCTTGATTGTGTCGCTGTGTTTTAAACCTTTCCGATTACTGACTGAAACGCCGCAACGAAAAATGTTTAACATTTGGCCAGGTGTGAAGACGGTGTTTCCCGTGCTTAGTGCGAGGTGCCGGGACTACTTTGCGATGAGCGCAACACATGTACCGGCTCGTACGTGACGACCTTGTGGCAGGCGAGCGAGACGGCGATACTCGGCCGACGACTCACTGCGGGAGGGTAGAGCGGCGCTGAGCGGTGCGAAGCGCTGTTTTGCGGCGTCTTCGGACGGACCCCTTTTACATTACGAACTTTTCCTTACGAATCTACTCCATACGAACCTTTTGCACAGTACGAACCTTTACCATAAGTTAGACGAGCTTTTGCTAATGACGAACTCTTGTTCTAGACGAACTTCTGTGATGATGGTGGTGGTTCGAAATGACTGACTTTGACCTAAGCAAACTTTTGCCCCATGCAGATTTTGCCTTATGCGAACTTTTGTCCTAGACGATCTTCTGCGAGAAGAACTTTTGCCCCAGACGAACCTTTGTACTAGACGAACTTTTGCCCAAGACGAACTTCTGCAAGACAAACTTTTGTTCTCGACAAACCTACGTTCTCGACGAACTTTTGTCCTCAACGAACTTTTGCCCTAGACGAACTTTTCACGACGAACATTTGCACGACGTACTTTTGTCCCAGACGAACTTTTGCCCTGGACGAACTTTTGTCCGACGAACTTCTGCGATACGAATTTTTCCCCTGAAACCGTCAGCCATGCTCTTAGCTAAGGTCCAGGCTTGTTCTAATCCGTGCGACGTGCTTTTTGTTTAGATTACACTAGGCATGGCCCCCTGCCGTTGGATAGTCCGGAATGCATTCATCCGCCCCAAAGCACAAGTGTACCCCATTAATGATGCGATGAACCATAAACGCAGGAGTACTGAAATATGCCAAGGGGTCGCTTGCAAATTGTGTTGATTCTGTCTGATGCTTGAGAGCTATGGGTGAATCTCCCTTGATGTTGCAATAAAGGGGAATGTGGTAGCAGACAAACGTAGATCACGACCGACCGAGGGTCCGTGCAGGGCTGCAGGTGGTTTCTGATGGATATTTTCGGCGAACGAAGCCAAGAGCGACACTTCCGGTATTGACAACTGACGAGTCCCTGCATTTCCGTCATACTCCTCCGCAGCAACGCAAGGAACTTTCCAGGCTCGTATTTGAGTCACTGCTTGTCCTGAAGCCTAGCTAAAGAAATTCCTTCGAAGGTGTGCCGCACACAAAACTTAATCAGCCTGGCTCGCACCGCGAGCCAGGCTGATAGACTTTTACCCTTGAGAGTGATTCAGCTTCGACTTTTAAGACGTTAGCCTTCGGTAAAGTAGTTTCCTTGATCCGGGCGGTGTCCTAAGCGTCCATTTTCATCGTGGGCTGAGTGGCTGAATGGTCAAACACTACTGGTGTCAATGCCGATTTGGTTGTCTTTTCCAGGGGAAGTTTTAGGATTTTCGAGAGACCGGCGTTCCGGACCTCGCCACGAAGCCATGCGATTTTCTACTCTTCTGAGCCATTTAAAGGTCAAAATCCCACTCGAGCATTCTCATCTGCTTCCTGGTTTGCTAAAAATACCACTTCTGGCTGCCCCATGGCTGCCAATGAGTTCATGTTCCCCCGCCCACTCCACATCACCACGCCTTTCTTCCGCAGTCTTCCGTTTGCAGCATCTGTTTATCTGTCAATCTGGCGCCTCGTGGGCGGATACTCATTCACAGCTTTGGTCGGGTACAACATGGCAGCGCATGATTTCGTTGCGCGTACTCTGTAGGCTTCAGCTTCCAACAAGGTTTTGCGACCGGCATGGACGAATCGATACTTCAAACATGTTTCATGTTTGAAGTCAAACATGTTGACGTAAGGCAGCGTTCGAGGAAATGGTCCAAATCGACGCTTAGCCAGGACCCATAAAACAACGCTATGGTTTCCGGTTTATTATCGACAACCCATGCGCCAGACGACTCTGTTACTTTTATGTCACGATCCACAGACCCGATTCTGACGCTCTCGGCATTCCTAACTGCACATTGTACAAATCCACAAACAAATCTGTACAAAACTGAGCATTACAAGGTACAAAACACAGAGGCTTGATATAGGCCGGCCACGATGGCGCGCGGATTATTGCGTAATAAATAAATTACGATGACGCCAAAAAATCCAAGCACGGCTGCAGCCTTGGTTCGTAAATCTCTTACTCTGTTTAAAGCTAGTGCTACCGGACAACCGCACAGCCGGGAGCGAGTTACGACCACGCGTCCGACGCGGACGCGGTCGCTCAGCGTTCATCACACCGGACCGCAACGGAACGAACCGGACCGGACCGGACCGGGTTGGGCCGGACCGGACCGCCAGCCAACGGGCAGGGCAGGGCAGGGCAGGGCAGGGCAGGGCAGGGCAGGGCAGGGCAGGGCAGGGCAGGGCAGGGCCGGGCCGGGCCGGGCCGGGCCGGGCCGGGCCGGGCCGGGCCGGGCCGGGCCGGGCCGGGCCGGACCGGGCCGGGCCGGGCCGGGCCGGACCGGACCGGACCGGACCGGACCGGACCGGACCGGACCGGACCGGAATGAACTGGTCCGACCGAGCCGGACCGGACTGGCCGGACCGGACCGAACCGCACTGGATTGAGCCGAACCGAACCGAACCGAACCGAACCGAACCGAACCGAACCGAACCGAGCCGAGCCGAGCCGAGCCGAGCCGAGCCGAACCAAACCGAACCGGATCGGACCGGACCGGTTCGGACCATCAACGACCGCGGACCGTGCGGATCTGCGCGGCCGCCCCGACGAGCGCTTGAGCAGGGAATCAGAAGACGAGAGGTGCCGGCGGTGCGGCCGACTCCGCCGCGCTCACCGCCGCGTCCCCGGGCCTCCAGCCGGCCGGGAGGCCGCTCCACCACAGAGCGACCACCCGGCCCGCCGCCTATCACAGGCGCGCGCGCCAGCCGGCAGGCGTCCGCGTATTGCACTGGGAGGCGGCGGTCACTTGGCGGGCGCGGGCGGCGGCGGGGGCGGGGGCGGGGGCGGGGGCGGCTGCGGCTGCGGCTGCGACGGCGGCTGTGCCGGCGGCTGTGGCTGCGGCTGCGGCTTCGGCTGCAGCTGCAGCTGCAGCTGCGGCTGCGGCTGCGACTGTGGCGGCAGCGGCGGCGGCAGCGAGGACAGCGGCGGTCACAACTGTTCGGGCCGCATCACCAGGCCGCCCTGTGGCTGCACCTTGAACGTCAGACCGCCGGCGCTGTTCGGCAGACGGGGAATCTGGATCTGACCCAGCACCTGGCGGCGGACGGCCTGCAGGGTCACACCGGTGCCGGCCGCAGCGGCACTGGACACAGCGCGGCTCTCGCCTCCGGCTCAGCGACACATACAACCAGTCACGTCAGACGGCGCCCAGCGTCCAGCACAGCACACGGGCGGTCACAACGGCAACAGGTATCCCACGTTGCGTACCGGTGGCCACAGCAACAGGTGGAGATGGGACGGGGAACGGTACGCGAGGAGTTGGGAGTTTGCTGCTGGTCAACAGAGCAGACGATACGTAAAATGCGATGTAACTAGAAATGGGATAGACTTCACCTTTCGCGGTCAGATCGACTTCGGTTAAATCGCAATGGAATCGACCTTCATCGAGGAGTACAAATTAACGTGCAATTATACACAGCGTGCTAGCTGTTCATCTAAGATGGGAAAATGGGAAATTATGCAAAACTATTGTGGGTGTAACACAATTCGAACGATAGTGAGTACTCAGTCGCAAGAATGTGGCCATCTTTATGCATGATCACGTCACAGAGGAAACATTAGGCTGATTTTGACGAACATCAATGATTGAGAAATGACGTACCAATACACCAAGTGGTCAGAGCTGCCACGACAGCAGTGAATAAAACGGATACGAGGCAAGAGAACATGTTTTCACAAAACCATTTTGGCTGTCCATCCAGACCTTCACTCCAACAAGAACCACTTTTTTGTGCCTGCCCCCCCCCCCCAACAATATACACTGGCAAAAAGAAAACAAAATATTCAAACGGACAAAAACACCACGTGATGTAAATGAAACACGCAGAACTGGAATATCTCCTTGTGTCCAATTATCCGGCTGTGCTGTCAGCAAGCCAGTCCAGCCCACCTGCTGCTGGAGATGGACGGGCAGAGTGGAGGGCGCTCCGATGCGAGCCACGCGCTGCCCCAGACTCACGCCGCCGGCGCCCTGGCCCATCCGGTTGATCGGCACTGAAACAGGGCGGCGCGCCCGCTCAGGTCAGCGTCGAGGGGCCGCTCAGCGCCGCCGGTCAGGCCGACCCGCCGACCTGCGGGACCTCAGCAGCACGGTCCAGGTCAAGTCGACAGTGCGATTCAGTCCCGCTGGCAGGCCGCCTCAGAACCGAGCTAAAATTCCACTGCGCCCTCCGTGTCGGCGCATCAACAGTTTCTTTTCAGCAACCCGGAGACAAGTAATTGAAAACGAGATCCGCACCCGAGGATTCAGGTTAATGCACACCAAGCTAAACCGCTCTGCAAACGATCCTTGTCAACAAAGGAAAGCCTGGCGCGGCTAAAGGCAGCTATGTAAATCCCCCCAACCGACTGACGCCTCACGAGATACAAGACCTGACACAAGACTCTGGAAGAGACTATGTTTCGTTATGTGCAAACAATGTTAATCCCGCCAAAGAAAATGGAAAAATGGTCATACTGCGCCGACCAACAGAATTTTACATACAACATTTCAAATAAACCAAATATTCCTCTTCAGCTACACACCAGTCCGTCTGCGAGAGGCAGAGGCGGCTGCTTTGCACGATCCAATCTGGGATATCTTAACACTTCAAATAAAGGTTTTGTTATCTAAACAAAGAACATAATTTCAACGTCCGGACTTTCCAAGCCTGGGTGCAACAGGCACCACTACGCACCCACGCACCGATAATTTGGGACCCCGACATCGATCCACCTCCGTGGCGCGTGGCGGCTGACCTTTGCTGGAATTGATGGCGATCATCCTGGTGTCGTTGGAGATGCCCTGTAGAGAAGAGAGCGCGGCACTGGGCAGCGTCAGCCGGATGTTTGACGACAAGCCGCCCTTGGGCAGCTGAATGCTGAGCTGCTGAGGCTGCAGCCCCATCTGGGCCAGGCTGACACCCCGGCTGGCCGGCTGCACGTTCAGCAGCGCCGTCGCCGCCTGCTGCTGCTGCTGCGTCCGCGGCTGGTACAGCTGGTGCGGCTCCAGCTGCTGCTGCAGCAGCTGCTGCGGCCGCGGATGCTGCTGCTGCTGCAGCTGGCGCGCCGGGCCGATGCCAGTGCCGTCGGCCACCGACAGGACGGCGCTGACGGCGGCCGACGACTGCAGCTGCACGGTCAGCGGGCCGACGGCAGACGGCGGCCGCGCCGGGGTCGGCGCCGCGCCCGCCGCCGCGCGCGCCTTCTTGGCCGGCGGCGCCACGCCCAGCGACGGCTCCGGCGGCCGCTTGGCCGTCGTCAGCTGGCCGTTGGCGGGCGCGGTGCCGGCCGGCCGCGTCTGGTTCACCTTCAGCAGCGACTGCTGGCCGCGCCGCACCGGCTGGAAGAGGCTGCGGAAGGCGCCGCGCAGCTGGCTGCTGCCGTCCACTAGCGCCAGACAGCCACCTCGGTTGAACAGGCACGCAGCACCCGATACCTGCGGGAGACGCCTCAGTCAGCGCCAACGGGAAGCAGCAGCGCCAATGTCGCCGCGCGAGGGGAAGGCGAGACGAAAATCCACCATCCCTTGCCCACAGAGTGGTCAGACACCTCAGTCCAAGTGGCAAACACACTAATTCTCAAACAGCTTTGAGCCCATTCCCGCTCACTTGCGAAAACAACACAATGAATCACTTCCAGCGTTTCAAATTGCTTCCGGACAAGAACCAGGCGAGGGGACACAGTGAGCACACACAGAGAGGCCGACCCGCCGGCGGCGGCAGTCGCTGCCGGCTCGGAGCCGCTGCCGGTCTCCACTCACGGCCAGCGGCTGCGGGTAGGCCGGTACGCGCGGCACGCTGGCGTCAGCCGGCGGCCGGGATGGCGCCGCGCGCGCCGGCACGACGGCCGGCGGCGGCATGCCGTCGCCGTCGGCCGAGGTCGGCCGCTCGCGTCGCGCCGCCGGCGAGTTGGTGATGTTGTGGTAGGTGACCATGCCGGGCGGGCCGGGTACCGCCGGCGACGCCAGGCTCGAAGCCGGGTGGCCCTCCGGCGGCACGAACTTGGGGTCGTAGCGCATCGTCATGGGTTTCTGCAACAGAGCGGGGTTGGTCAGCGGTCGCCCAGCAGGCCGCGTGATTGACGTGATCGAGGTATGGCCGCCGGTCGAGCACGGGTCACCAAATAGACGATACATACACATACACATAAACATACACCTTCCGTTGTGACAATCAACGACAATTAGCCATATGAAGTGGAAGAAAGGCACATTCCAATGGATAGCGATGACGAGACAATTACGAGACACAAATCATGTATGAAAAAGAGGACGACTTACGATCGTTTCTCTCTCCCGGCTCTTGCCAGCCTTGAAGCGGACTAAAAGATCCTTGAAAGGTGTCGGCCGTAACACTTTAGACTTCTGGTCTAAGTTGTGCTGGCGGCAGTCCAGCACGCGCGTGCAGTGCTTGCTGCGGTCAGCGATCCACACGCCGCAATGTTTCTTCGGGTCGTACAGGCGCGGCAGGTGGCCCAAACGGTTCTTCCTGGAGCAGAGCGTGCCGCGGATTTTGGCGAGGTGTTCGTTGATGCAGCTGGCGTCCGACGCGTCGGAGGAGAGCGACCGTGCCGCCGGGGCCACGGCCGGCGGCGGCAGCGGCGCGCTCTTTGGCTCCACCTTGGACGGAACGCCGGAGGCGGCCGCCGCCGGAGGAGGCGGTGGCGGCGGCGGCGGAGGAAGCAGCGGGGCAGCAGCAGGCGGCGAGGGCGACACCGCCAGCGGAAACTCCACCTCCGGCAGGGCGTCGGCGACGGGCGAGGCGGCCGGCGGCGGCGGCGGAGGCGCCGCCTTGTCCCTGCCACCGGCGTCGCTCTCAAACTCCTCCAGGATGTCGACGAAGGCGCCGGGCACCTCGGTGTTGAGGCTGAGCACGGCGCCGAGCTGCTCCTCGGACGAGACCACCTCAGGGTCGTCCACCAGCGAGTGCCGCTTCTGTTCGGCCGCCTCCTCCTTGACGGCCACCTGCGACAGCGACGGGTAGATGTCGCCCACGTCGGCCGCCTCCGGGCCGCCGGCGTCGGCCGCGCACGGCGGCACCGGCGACGTCAAGCGCACCGGTGCCAGCAGATGCGACCGGTGCGACGGCAGCAGCAGGTTCGGGATACTGTTGATCATGATCTTCACCTGGAAGCGTTCGGCCTCCTCGCGCAGTCGTGCGGCGCTGTAGTCGGGGTGGCGCAGTGCTGCCGGACAGACGGCGGGCGATCACACTCGGCGGGCCGCTCCGGGCCGCGCCCGACACCGGCAGACGTCGGTCGGCACTCGCCGCCCGCCGCACCACACAGCGCAACAACAAACCCGAACAGCGCCATCTATCCGACACAGGCAGCTATCCAGATATCTGTGATTCCGCGATGGCGGGTTTGTAATAGTCGAGTACGCCTATTGCCCTGCCTCAGGAGCGTTGGTTTACAGCTACAGCAAGAACATCAGCAGAAAATAAATCAGGCACAGACGTCTGATACTCACCCATGTGTTCCTTGACATACTGGGTCTTGACCGGAAACTTGCAAAGCTTGCAGCAGACGGTCGAAAATTCTTCCACCTTCGGCATGTCTCCCAGTAAAGGTTTATCTGTCGAACAATCACCCGTTGCCACGGCCCGAATGGGGAAACTCCTGAGCTCGGTTAACAAACGTCCGAATCGTACCAATTCTTAGCTGCATGCCAAAAGCATTTCCCAAAAGTAAAAGCATCCCCAAAGAAGGGCTAATCACGAGTCAGTTTAAGGCAACACAGTACATGAAAAGGCATTTTGAGAGCCGTTACACTACACTAAGGGCTACTTTACCTTCCAGCGTGAGTTTGGTGTGCATGTCACCACTTTTCCGTCTTTTTTCGTTCCGGACATCTGGAAAAGTCAAAGCCATGGGTTAACATTCTGACTAAGACGTTCTGATGTTTCCTGAACTGAAACTGTCGTAAAACTGTCTACCTGTCAAATGTCACCATGATTTTATGTAGTCACCGTAGAAAAATCCGCTCCCGGAGAAGCAAATCTCTTCAGAAACAGAGAAACATTTCGAGGAGCCTCGTACTGGTGGCCGTCCGAACTACCTTCGCACTGGTGAGTGTGTCAGCGTGTGTGTGTGTGTGGGATGGGGATCCGGAAACCTCTAACGTTTGATCCGCTAATCGGATCTGTACATCAATTTGCATACGTCACTGTTGCTGTCGCAACTGAGGCGGTCGCAAATTGGAAAGCGATGCTTTAAAGAGGATTCCATTTATTGAGTTTTACCTTTTCCATCATCCGCCGCGCACGTGCAACGCATGGCCGGGCGCCGACGCCCGCCAGCGTTTTCGGTCACCTTGAGAAGACTTTTTCTGGGTACAAAACGCATCTTTCAATACATCTGAGTGCAATCAGACGCACAATGAAACAGCTAGTGCTTGTGCACGAGATTATAAAGAAAGCGTCTCCCATTTTGGTGCAGTGATGTAAGAACTTATCTTTTACTGGCCACGATAAACGCATCTCAGCTTTGTAATTCCAAGCTCTTTACTGATAACCCTATTGATAACCACGAAATGCTATAATTTCGGTACGACAGTCTCGGGAAACAAGGAAACAAACAAGAGGAGGAAACAAACCGAGGAAATTTGACACACCTAACGTAAGGCAATTGCCAGAGAAAAAATGTAGGCCACTCCTAGGGATCGCCAACAGCGCGAGAGCTCGACTTCCGGGATCAAACGGGGATCAGTGCTCAACAAAGTGAATTCAACCATACGGTGCAATCATACCCGAATGGAGCTGGTCAACAATGGCAGGTCAAATATCATTTGTTGCATGCGGCCAAGTGAGGACAACTGCAGTTCTGCCGTCCAGATAAAACGGTATGTTCAATTTTTGGCCAAAATATGACTTTTATATCACCCGATTCGTAACGACGAAGCGTTCCTACTCGTAGCAACAAAAAGTTCATCTTGGCCCAAATTATTAAGCTATATCAGAAAAAGAAAATCAAAACAGGTATGTAGCAGAAGTCACATTTATTTCCAAAGGCAAAAAAGGGTATATTATGCAGTCACTGCAAAAAACTCAGTATGTTGGCGAGAACCTAAAGCAGACCAAAGACCAAAAAGAGTTTATCAAAACGTATCCGTTTTGTCCACGGGCAGAGAATGTATGAAAAGGATATGTGATAACACACCTCTTTCTGGACCCTCGCCATACGGAGCCACTGAGAAATGCAGTTAAACATACCGTTTTTCGTCATCATGTTCCTTAAAACAGGTGTTCCTCATCATACTACGTACGCGCGCATTAATGGCACTGTACGACGCACGCAATTTAAAAAACCCTCTACTCGCGTAGATTCATTAGGTGCGGGAAGGTTCGGCTAGGCAGGTCTTGAAAATACCAAGGTCAGTGAAGTCCGTGTGTTTGGAGACAAGATGCCTATCGTTCGGAGCTATACCAAGTGAAGGTGCGTCCATTTTCCCCACACCTAAGGCTCCGAGGATGCGTAAGACGTGGGTGTCCACTAAGAGGCGTGGTGTTCTCCACGTGAAAGAAGAATGGGATGACAAACGCCGAGGGGAGTGGCACTGGGTTCGTCAGAGCAGTCTCCGAGCCTGCAATCATATGGGCATACATTTTGGTACGGCACTATCAACGCAAAGAATTCTGCTGAAGGTAAGATTACTTTTTAGTCTTTAATCCTTTATTACAATTACAGCATCTCACAAAGTGCCGCAAAGCATTATATTTGTTAATCTGTATTAGAATTTAGAAATCACCTTTTATTTCATCTAGTTCTTAAACGTTACCGCACTACTACGTGCAGGACCAGGTGTGTTCTCAGTTTTTTATCCTGTTATGCGTCTTGCACCCAACAATTTAACGAGAAGAATCATGCAGCCACGCAGCCTTAAAACGGCATACAGACTTTAAAACGGCATACAGACTACAGTTCGGTTTCCTGATTCTACATCACGTTCACAGCCAAAGCACGATCGTAGTAACGGCAGACAAACAACAGTGAAACCAACTTTACCTGGCTGCCATGTAAATTAGATTTTATTTTGTTGCAAGTAATTTGTCAGGTTTAAAATGGTCAAAATGTTTACGTTTTTACAGATGGTCCTGATGAATCAGTTAATGGGTCTTCAACGCATCAAGGTCAGTACTAAAAGCGATGACACCAAGAACGTGTCAAATTAAAGTGTTTCAAATTCACAAACACAAGGGTTGCTTCACAAAATATTTCCCATGCAGAAAATTACAACTCCTAAGGCGAAACGAGTGCCATGGAGAACAAACACACTATACAGTCTCATGGCGTGTGACGACATCGTTCCGTTTATTCTGTTCCGTTCATAAAACATGCATATGAATGGTATAAGATCGTGACCATAAACGTTGTGCAGGTGTTTAGAGCTTTGCTCTGTCTGCCGGAGCTACAAAACGGATGAAGACGGAAGAAAGTGATGACGATGACGAGCCCCTAGCCAAATACCGGCTTGCCAATGAAGGTACGTAACACGCCCAAAGACATCACTATTGCTCACACACACACACACACACACACACACACACACACACAAGCGCGCGCGCATACGCACACGCAAACACACAGGCTCATGCACACACGCAGAAAAGAAGATATGGTGCTAGGTTCATTCTGAATCATTATTAAATACGCACTTTAAATCCATCGGGCAAAAATAAAGCAATTATAACTACAGATTAGACACCAACTATAGTAACAGAACCAAGCCCAGTCTGCTTCTTATTAGTTTCTTTTTCTCTTACAGAACGCATTCGCGAAAGAAACTGAGCCGCCGGCCGAGCTGTCTTCGGCGAGTCCAGCCGCAGACGGCCTCCAGCGACCGGCCGAGCTGTCTACGGGGGATACAGCCCCAGACAGTCCCCAGCGACCGGCCGAGCTGTCTACGGGGGATACAGCCCCAGACAGTCCCCAGCGACCGGCCGAGCTGTTGTTCACGTCTTCCAACTCCAAAGAAAAGCCTGGTGAATGTTTATCGGCCAGTCCTGCTGAGCGCCTACAACCGCCGGCGGCAAGCTCTACAAATTCTTCGTTAAGTTATGTTGCAGATGACTCATTGAATATCTCGGATGCAGTGTATCTGCTGAACGACATGACCGACTTCCCATGCGTAACTACAAGTGACGTATCGATGGAGCTGAGAGGGGAAAGCGGCGATGCTGCTAGCTTGTTTGTGGACGGCCGTGAATATGCGCAACAAGACGCCAAACAAAACGAGAACGAGAAACCAGAGGGCGCCAATTCAAAGAAAAGTGTCTCGGTTCAAATAAGACGGGCTCGAAGTCTGGACGAAGAAACACACACATACGCCAACAAGCACACTCTGCTCCCTGCACCAGCGTCGTGTACCAACCGATGCAGCCTAGGTTGTGGAGCGAAAGTACCTCAGTCGCTGCGCGAAGCCATCAAGAGAACAGTCAACAAGCTGGACCCGGACACAAGAAGGCAGTGGTATCGTACGTACGTCACACATCGCACCGTGCTCCCAGCAAAACGACGGAAAGAAAACAGGAGCCAGAGGCATGTCAGAAGGAAATGGACACATTTCTGAACACTACCAGTCGATATAAAGGCCGAAAAGGTGTGCAAAGGCTTCTCTCTCGTCACACTTGGTTTTGGGCCATCGAACGATGGTCCTATACAAGCAGCTGCCCATCCTTCGGGACATCCGTGCGCTCCGTCTGGCCGCCGTGGGCAGCATGCTCCTCCAAACCGCCTGGACCGTTCCAGGACTGAGGAACACATAAAGAAATTCCCGCCCATGGCACCTCACTATCGGTATAAGCATGCACCACGAAGGCTATGCTTACCATAGGACGTGACAAACAGCTCATGTACGATGACTTTACAAAGGATGGGATCACGTGTTCATTGGAAACGTACCGCAAATTCGTGGACAAGCTATATATTGGATTCACAGCCCCTGGCGGAGAAGAATGATCAGTTTGCCAAGCACAGCTACTACACCTGACTCCTGACAGCACCACATTCTTTGACCGGATTTCAAACATCACTTTGAAGAATGCCGGCTGTGTGGAGAGCACAAAGCACACGGACGCAGCTGTCGAAGCACGTATGGAATACCGAAGAGAAGCTGATTGGCAGTGGAAGGGGGGGGGGAGCTGATTGTTAGTGCTGACATGATGGAGGTGGCAGTCTTGCCTATACTGCCCATCAAGGAGTGTTTTTTTTCACTCCTCGGCTCCAGGTACACAACGAGATTCTGCGTCCTCATGCCAAAAGGTGTCCCCAGAAGGGAGCGGAAGAGCCTTGAGAATGCTCACTCGGCTTGCATACCATATCACGAGGGCATCCAGGGTCGGCAGGCCGAGGACGTCACTGCTGCCTATCACCTCTTTCTCAAGCAGCACAAGGATGTGGAGGAGGTGGTGATATTTGCACACAAAATAACTGTTGGACCCTGTTTTCAGGGCTCCTAAAAACTGGTAACGATCTGCGCTCAGGCACAAGAAGCAAAACAATGACGTACTTCCAACAACGGCATACATCGATGTCAGTCGACGCCACCCATGAGCTGATCAGCAAGGCGATGAAGAGGGCGGAAAACGTGGAAGACTTCCAGGAGGTCGTGACTCTAGTTGCCTCTACAGGCGTCAAGGCGCAGGTCACCGACCCATCCCACTGCCGTAGCCGAAGATGGCATCAGCGAAGGAAAACTGAGGAAACTGTTCGAGCATAATGAGTTTTTGAGTAACATGAAAATCCTCCAGATGCGACAAGTGTCTGAGCGCATTTTTACGAAGGAAGCCTCTGAAGAGAAAGCTCGGAAGGCGTACGACCTCACAAAAACGACGTTCGTCGTCAACGAGGCCATGGACGAAAGGCAGGTGGTGCAGGGTACTGACAGAGAAAAAATCCGCACCCTATGTCAGGTTTTGCTCCCGCACATTACCGAACATCGCCGACTGTTCTGGAAACGCCATTAGAAGAGCCACAGAGGAAAAGCTCCTGTTCAGCCCAACGGCCCATCGTATGATGTATCAAACTGGATTGGTTTCTTCTGTTCCAATTGGATCATGTGTTATATTCCATACAAGGTGTTTCAAAAAAGCTGGCGTACGACGCCTGTCTCGTTCGCAATACATTTCTGAGTAAAACAGGCTGTTTTCTTCTGGTATTTTCCCCCAAGAAGGCATTGAAGCAAAGCATGTATCATTTTTCTGAAGGTGGCTGAGAGGACAGGCTGGTCTGTTATAAAAGGGTATGTCATAACATACCCTGTTTGTCTCTAGGCAACTGAGAACCTCAACCATGATGGCGAAAAAAGGAATTTGGTTTTTCTTTAAATTAGGCATAACTGGAGACCTTTTCTCGGCAGGATAAGAGTTATCATGCTTTGTTGATTTCAATGATGTATAATTTGCCCACTAACACGCACTGCATTCCTCAGAATTCATTCAAATGCCAAACTGGCTCTCCTGCATTGTTTTTCATCCAAGAATCACAACATACCCTTTTTTACCTTCAGATCACAGAGCTGCGGTTGGGTTAACTGAATATGCATCCTTCAGTCTCTGCATTTATATTCACCACTGGCAGCAACAACACATCCAACAAAAGATATAAAACAAACACATTTAAAACATGATGGTGTAAGGCGTGTACCACGGACCCGCCGTCTGCCTACAGTTACACAGATTGTTTTTTAGCAAGAATGATGCAAATGTTATGGCAGTGCATCCCCCACCCCCTGCACAATGCACTGATCACAATCTGAGGGGCCTTGTGATACATTAAGCACTACTACCTTCAACAGTACATGACAAAAAATACTAGCAAACTAAAATAGTCACAAAACCATTGTGACTATTTTGTGTGTTATCACCTGGACTTGCTTTACTAAGGTGCTATGCCCAGTCTCTCTTGTGGTTCTTGGGTTTTAGTAGGAATGCTGCAAATTATTTATCACTAAAAGTATGCACATGTCTTATTTCCATTTTTCATGTCATAGTCCTTACAATGTTTAATCAAATTTGTCTGGCACCTATCTTCCTAACATCTTTATTTGCACTAGGTTATGACATCTGGTTTTGTACTGGTGTGAGCAAATAGATTTTCTTTTGGCATAAGAATATTTGTGATGTAGACAAACAAAAATACATGTTAAGTCAACTTTCTTGGTCACATAAGCTAAGCAGTCATAACTTTTTCTCTGTGCATGCAGAATCATTTATTCAAAAACTTGTCAAAATGCTTATGATGTAGCTTTTTTGTTGAAGGTGTGGATGATCTTTTGCAACATAAAATGTGTCTGAAACACAATTTTTATTGTTGTCCCCTGAAAAAACTTTTTCCAGCTCTGCTTTGCACTATTCTGTGGCTAGTCCAACCGACTTCACCAACACATAATTATTTGCCCATAAAAATGTTGCTATCATCCACAGCATTATGTCAAAAACATTGTGCTTTCTTACAATCAAAAGAATTACTAGTGTAATCCACAGAACATGTGGTCCTTGAAGAATGTAGTTATATTTCTAACTGGCTGGACCTCTTCCCCAGATTTCAAGAGTTTGGGATGGTAAATGTATTTTATTGTACTGTATTCACAATCCCAACCCTTTCCCAATCTCAAGCACACTATGCACAAAGGCTGAGGGCAAGTATGGTTAATATAACATGATGCCTGAAGTTAAAATGCACTAGGGTAACGGGAAGGCACACATGCATCATATGCTCCTTTCATAATGCTTTATTCACACCTCCATTGGCTCAGGTAACACTTGTCAATAGCACTTCTTTGCAGTAATCAGTAACAAGACCAAAAGAAGGCAGGGTCTTTAGGTGAGGTGGCAGGTGGTCACACTGGTCTGCCACTTCATAGACAAAATGTTTTCCACTCATCTGCCAAACAGATGACAGTATGATGTCACACAACTGGTGTGTCCATTGTTACATGATCTCTAAAATGGGCCAGAGTTATGCTAGCAATTATGCAACAACTGCAATCATGCTGAACTTGGCTAAGGTCCACACCACGGAGACAACCTGAATTGCTGCTCTTGAAATAATAACCATGACTGAAACTTTCACATACTGTCCTGTCAACCTCAGGACATGTCTGATATACCAGCAATATCATACACATATGGCAGGGGTAAAATTTTATGGACAATAAATGTTTGGTGGTGGTAAGATTTTATGGATATCAGGTGCTTGGCACTGGTAAGATTTCAAAGACATCAGGAGCATGTGAGGCCCTCAACAATGGCCAAAGAATGGGAGACCATGTAGCTCTTTAGTGACTTAATAGTTCATGCCTGGTGTGTGGCAGGCATTGTGAGTAGATCCCCACATGGTCCTAGCACCAGGTGATACAGCATATCACATGACATATGTACATATCCATGCAAGATGCAGCTATGTCCCGACCCTGATTACATATAAAACACCCCTTTGCCCCATCTGGTTCAGTGTCTGGGATAACATTAGGTAAGAGTTGGGATCATCAGGGTGGCTGGGTCACAGAGTAGACAGCAAGCTTTGCTTAATGTTTTGTTAGTACAGCCTTTGGTTTCAAAGCTGTTCACTTGTATATTCCAGTTCAAATTCACATAAGAAATTAAGAATATCAGTCACTCAAAAGCTGTTGCCACAGCATAATGATCATGATCATTCCCTGACAAATGACCCATTAGTATGCTGACATGATTAGAATGTAAATTCACATTTCACATGTTTCCAATTCCATTTTTGCCAGAAATTTACTGCCACATGCAAGAGATTATGAAGAAAACAACCAGCTCAACCTTTGACAGAAAGACAATGGTACTGGCAGTGGAGTCCTGTATGCTCCAATGCCAGTATGATGTATGATATGGTAGTACCAGTATGATATGGCACAAAATTCACTAACCAGCATCAAAAAGGTTTCCCAACAGCCACTGTCAATGTCCATGTGAAATCAAGACTGCAAACTCAACAGTAAAGTGAACAATGCAAAAGTTAACAATTTGATACAACACAAATCCAACATATTTCTTTGAGAATGGACCTAATTCAGGATATGGAAAATGACATCACAACACAGGTAAAAAAAAACTTCACATCCATTTACCTGTCAAGTTGTATTTCATTAAGCCTGGGGGTTTAGCAACCAATGTATGCTGTGCAGTGAATTAACCATTACATAATACATCTACACCTATACAAATTTCACTCTTGCACAGCATTAAGACCAAAAAACAAGGCTAATATCTAGACCTAGTAGACAAAGGATAAATACAATATTGTTCCTACATGACAATGAGTAAAGCATATCAAATGAAGATACTCAACAAAGGCAGCATGCACTTGTCAGATGGCATAAGGGATGCTGTCTCTAAGTGCCTTATGACAAGAAATATGACATGAAAATGAGCATGGCATGACCATGGAAGGCAAAATTCAAATAGATCCAAATTACTGTCCCATATGAGTCTATTTTTAACATCCCTATGCAAAAAGTCTCAACTGCAGTTTAATGGACTGTAATGGGACATGAGATTTTAATTCTGCCACTTTCTGTGCAGGACCCAGTAGCACAATGACTAATTATGTAACACCTTGGGACACAAAATGTATATCACCTTCTGGCAAAGTCCATCATGTCCACACAAAATGATGGATCTGTACCCTGTCATCAGCTTACTGTTTAATGAAACATGGGTATCAGAGGGTGCCCATCTATTGCTGAGTCCTTGTCTGTGATTAACAATGATGAGTGCAGGGCACAGACAGCCAAAACAACACACCTCATCTGCAAACATTCAGACATCTTAGCGAGAACACAGCAGGGGAGGGAGGTTAAAGAAATGAAAGGTTAAATGTAAATAAAAGAGGTTAAATGTTTACAAGTGGTCCTGTGAACAGCACTGACCTATTAGTTGGTTTTCACAGTTTCTTTTTCTATTAACATCAGTCACCAATTACTCAGATTTCTCCATCTTTTTTTTTCTTTGTAACCACACCAGCCACTGACTTCACCAGGGTTGTAAACCTGTTTTTGTTCTTGATGCTAGAGAATGATTTTGATTTGGAATACAAAATTTTGCAAATAGGAATACTGGCTCAAGCTGGCACTCTTGGTGTAGGTCATTTATTGCATCATACCTTCTTAATGAATGGAGACAATCATTGGCATGCTAAGTAAGATTTTATTGCCATGGTTCCAATGCAGCTTTCTGATGAAGACACAGGTTCAAACTTTTAGAGTATAAAATGTTTCCGGAGCACACATTTTCAAGTGTTCTTCAACATCACAGAGCAGCACCTTTTCCAACCATGGACTGCACCCACAGGCATCCCTTAAATAAAATGCTTCATCTTACAGAAAATCAAAATAATATTGCCAATTGTGTCTGAGACACAGTGGATGTCACCCAAGGGCTAAGTGAAGAACATTACCAACTGAAGGACAGTTAAGCATCAATGCTTTTATGATGACCAAGAGACAGAACCTGATCAGTGAATCATTATCTCAGTCTGAAGTCACATAAAAAATACATGTCACAGAAAGGATAACACAGATATGCTCACACAAAATGAATTGGCCAGAATGCAATACTATGCTAAATCAGTGATATCTGCATTAATAAGAAGTGCTTATAATTTATCCATGCATTTTTCTTAATTTGAATCATACCTGATATGCATCAAGGTGAGCCTGAACAAGCCTATGCAGATTTATGTCTAATTTGGTATTCAGCACAAACAGGAATTTTATTTGGATTAAACAAAAATGTTACATGCAATGTCTTCCTATAATGATGTAATCACACCAAAAAAATACCTGTACAAGGTTTAAAATGCATCAATGCAGCCAAAATCTTGTAGCTGCAATAGGAACCTTAAAATCTCCAAACACAAAACCCTGATATTAAAATTCAGTGAACTTCAGAACATAAAATAGACCATACAACACCATAATTTCATAGTATGTCAGCATTACAGAAAGTGAAAAGACAGTATTACTGAAGGAGCACATCAATCCACAGAAGAATTACTCATGCTGGACAAAAATAAACACAGCAACATGCAGTTTTTCATCTCAGCCAAGCACATTTAGCATCTAAATGCAGAAACCATGTGCTATAATCCCCACAACATGTGTTTATGCATTCCTGAGACAAAAACTCTGAAAAATATCACTTTTAAACCTCCCCATTTCCCATTACTTCAAATGCTGATGTGGTTAAAACAGTAAAGGCACCTGGGACCCACACCATATCTCAAGCACAGAAAGCATTTAGCACTCCTGATCTTGGTGGTATTAAGCCATGTAACTGCAATTTGTTAGAAGTTTTTGCATATAATACACAACAAAACACATGCACACACTGTAGTCAACATTTGTGTACAAAAAGCAACACACAAGAAAACATGTGGATAATGGCTGCACCTATGAAATTCCTACTCAAAGATATAACAAATGGCAAGCTAAGCAACAATAAAATTTCTTATTTTCACTGCTCGAATACCAAATTGTGCTACTCTCATGACAAACAACAGCCGCGCCAGATACGTCTCATCGGAAAATGTGGCATGTCCCAGATGCCATTCACGCTATCCTGACGCCTCATTCAACATGAAACACCATGCAGAATGCTTCATAAACATCCATTTTTATCAATGACTCACTTTCAGACGAGCTAGGAGTGTTGTCTTTCAGGAAACTCGACCACGACGGTCCAGAGTGTGGGCTTACGCCCCCACTCATCTTCGCCATCTTGCCAGCGACTAGCGGAGAATCGGCACGGCGCGTCCCGTTTGCTTCCCATTCTCAGCTGGGCAGGAAACGTCTTCCACAGGGATATTTTGGATTCGCAAAGTACGGTAAAAAATATGCATTGCGAGGGTCAACAGTGTTACCTTATTCAAAACGAGATGATGGCACTTTGAATTTAATTCCCGAACAAGTGGAATGTCGAATATGGCGAACAGTGTTGGAGTTTCATTTATTTTTCACATTAACTCTGCAGCGTTCAATGGAAACATTTGCCACAGGTTATACGTCTGGGCTCCCTCGTTGTCAGAGGGATAAGTCACTGATCTGCGCAGAAATTCTGCAAATGAAAATAATCCATTTGATAAACTGGGGAAAATCCTTTCTGCGTTACCTATAACGTGGCCCAAAATATTAGACTGTTTTCGGACATGGCCCACTTTATTAATACCAATAAGAGTAACACCTTTAACACCAATAACAGGCGGTTTAAAATGCCTGTTGTCTGACCCTCTGAAAACGTTCCCCGTCAATACAAGCACTTCCGAAACATCGAAGATATTCTGCACAGCATGACGGCGATTATCGGCCTTTGATGCAGATATCTGCAGGTCAGCAGCAGTGATCAAATCGATGAGAGAACTTCGTCGAACTGGCGAACCAGCGAACAGTGACGTTCGGAGGCGCCGTCACGAAGTGACTACTCTCAGCATACACACACCAGGAACCATTTAACCTAAAAATTCCGTTGAGACGACGCGTTAGATGGGCTAAAATTTCATTTAGATCATGGTCTGACTTGGAAATCGAATCAGAATATTTGGTGTCACTTGTTTCGTTGACTGCGATTTTTGCAAGTCGTCAAAACCGGATCATGCCAAAGCCAGTGCGCCGAACATTAGTTATTCAACCTCATAATCCAACCAAGGTCATTTCCTAGGTCTGACCAATCGGGTCCAAAAAATTGTTGTCGTATTCTCGACTTGTAACACTGTTTTTGGGAAACTGTTGCCACTATTTTGTAAGCAAATGACGGCCGCGCTTCAATTTCGTTCCCACGCGCCAAAACGTCATTCTGTTAGTCTTAACTTATTGATGGTCAAGGTGCGGTCTCACCTCAGGCCAAATCTCCAGAACAGTTTTGCGCTATATGTCACGGCTTTTGCGAACCGTTCCAGTCGGACCATTGAACATTATATGTGCTGGACATTACTCACGCGAGGATTCAGTTAACCCGCGCACGACCGTCGGTCGGCGACGATCACGCCCGACTGGGGGGGGGGGGTTGGCCGCCCCCTCTAACTCACGAACGGTTGGTCGCACGGTAAAAATAAGCAAACCGTTAGGAAAGCTTGAGACGAGTAGAGCTCGAAACTGGTCTCATTTTTAAGTTTCAGATAATATGTAAGCAATTTACGTCCTGTATATGTTTTCTCATAGCCGACTGAATGAGACCGAGAAATGGCCTGAATCTCAAGGGCTGTGACTAATAACGCGTAGGTAAAGGCATCAGCGCACAAGTAAAGGTCCGCAGATGCCGACACACATCTAATTTCTCGGATTTGTTCAATATATACGCCAAAACTTTGGGTTCAAGACACGGCAATTTCCGCACCGGCGTGCGCTGCAACCGTAAGCAGTAAGAAATTAATGGGAACTAATTTTAATGTTCCTTTATTTTCGCGAAAAAAGCATATCTATGTAAATTTTATTGATCTTAGTGGTTCTTGTGATGGTTTTTCATGCGTAAATTTTGGAAAAATCATTAGTTACCAATCTACACAATTGGTGGAGCTTTATTCGCGAGAGCCTGTTTATTTCCAAAATATGCTATTTTTCAAACTTTTTGAGGTTCCTGGTATTACTTACGTCTGTGCAAGCTAGTTCTGCCATTTTCTACCCATTCTGAGTAATTCATCGTCGATTCTGACGGTGGTACATTTTGGCTCACTACAGTTATTCGTGACCTGACCTCAGGCCAGTGGCTGGAAGTCATTGACACTTTGCCCAATGACGGTAACTAGATGTCTGCTTCACTCCACACTAAAAATGTTACGAAATATTCCGTGAATTTTCGAAAAAACGACGACGTGTGTTAAAAATGGGCTTGACCTGAGGTCAATGACCCGGAAAATTCCAAAAAATCTGAGATAGAAGATTTGTCGCATCTATCACGACCACTAATCCCTGAAAGTGTTATTGAGATATCTTATTTTGCGAAAAAGTTAGAGGGTGCTAAACTTTTTCGGAGATAGGTCCGTTTGATCTGACCTAGGTCATGCACCTAACCTGACCTGAGATCAAAATTTTGACACGAGATGTAAAATTGATGAAGCAAAAGGTACACAAAATTTGGTGACTCTGTGTTTGTTCGTTCTTTCGCAATCCCAGAAAAACCTCAGGGGGGCGGTCAACTGCCGCCCCATTCGGGGCCGGGTTAACTGAGGTCATGAGCTATGGCGGGAATGAAGTTACTTTTTGTCTTTTGGAATGCGGTAGGAAATATGTGTCGCAAAACAACCTCTACATCCAGAGTATTTGAGGTGTAAGGAACCGATTGATGTGAATTTGGTGCAGTCTATTTTTTTACTTGATCAAAAAAGGGCACAATGCAGCGACCGCCTGACTTTTGTTCCGACCGGCGGAGCGGCTTCGGCCGCGGAGTTATGAGTCTAAAAATGGCATGCCTGCTTTTAAGGCATCTAAGCCGCGATTTTTAGCTAGTCCGAGGTCATTCTAGGTCGTTGGCTTCAGACAACGTTGGATGACCTAAGATGACCTTTACATGCTACTCGACAATAGCGTTTGTTAACTGAGATGTTACATTTGACTTCAGCGTCTAGATCTACAAAAATGCTTCCGCAGCTCCGAGAACGCATTTAAGCCGACGAACCCGCATGGCAAGGACTGACCTAGCATGGCCTTGATCGGACTCCATGGGTAAAATACAATCATGCGGTGTACAGATAGACTCATAATTGATTGACGCACACCATGAAATCCGTTTCGTTTTATCACCGTTTGTTCTTGGGCGTGCATTTGCGCTTAAACTCGAAAAGGTACCACATTCTGCCAATTTTTGACCTTTGATCTGACTTAGAAGGTCATCTGTTGACCTGAGACCTTCAAAGAAGATACCAGTCGCGAGATCTCTTCACTCGCGAGGCGCTGGCCTTTTCGGCGACGCTCTAGGACGCACGGTGTGGAAATGGCCGGGAGGTCGTATCAACCCCCGTATACGCCCGCGTTACGCAGAAGGCCGTATACGGACGAGGGTTAAATGCGTCATTACGAACTCCGCCAAAAGACTCGGAAAACAGCAGCAGCTAGACTGTTGGCTTGCGTTTCCGGCGTTTGCACACAGCCCGGTGCTTTGGGGGCGGAACGTTGTAACAGTGACCAAAGATGCACAAGATCCCGTACTCCGAGCTAGTGCCACTGGTCGTTTCGACCCTTTACCAATCGACACGGCGTACACAATACAAATACGCGTGGAAATTTCACGGTCTCGCGTGAGGTCGAGTACGGCCGGAACCGACGTTACCGCTTGAATAAAACTGCATATAGATTGATGTTTTCGTGTCTTTGTGACCACTAACTGTGCCAGTCGAAGCGATACATGCAAGATCCAAGATACCGTGGAATAAGTTGGTTAAATTTGGTCAGATTGGAGGCAATCAAAAGCAATCAGAAGCCGCCTGATAAATACTGCAGATAAGATAACCACTTGTTTCAGATTGCGACTTCCGTCTGCAGATCCTCAACTCCACGAAAGCGCATAAAAAAGACACCATACTATCTGGTTAACATGGGCAAGAATAGGCCGAAAAAAACCTCTAAAAAAGCACCGAGGCCGTCCAGTTAACCCGGCATTGACTGAAGGTCCTCCACCACCTTCCACTGACTGGAGGAAGGGTCTTTAACGCCCCCGTCTGTTTCAACATTCAATCTCCTGATTCGGCGAATTCAAAGTCATCGATAGCGCAGAATATTGCAGTCCTGTGACATTTTTTTTGTGCTTTTAGGTCATTAATGATGCCACAGGTCAGGTCAAACACGGAAAAGCGACCATTTTCTCCAGAATCGCTTAATCGCAATGAAAAGCAGACCGAGACTGAAGCTGGCGTGACAGGTGTTCCTGGCAGCATTGTCTCAAATTTTACGTGCCACCTGATCCAGGATCATGAAAGATCAAGGTCACAAGTTGGGTCAAATGTTACGTCTGTTATACTGTGCTATTGAATACATGCTTCCTGGCCCATCTGACACGCAGATTCTAAACAACAACAACAAAAAAACATTTTTAAAGAACCTTGGGCGCAAAAAGGCCTTGGAATGTCGTCAGTTATTGTGCATATGCAATATTGCAACATTCTGTTTTTTTCAGACTCGGAGTATCACGAGCACGCTAGTGACCCCATCTGACATTTATGGATGAACCTACAGGTAAGTGCGCCTCATGTTGCACATTTCCACGGAATTTTGCATAATATTGCGAAGGCCAATATTTCCACACCGATCATTTAAAACGTCAAAACAGACAGCACCAATTTGCTCGCTAAGCTTTAAAACCCCGAAAGGTGAAACGACGAAAAATGCTGCACTGTTGCAAGGAATTGCTGTGTAAGTTGAACGTGCAGTTTGTCGCAAGAAAATTCGATGAATCTGTCTGACTGCGTCCCAAATCAATATCATCAGTTTCTTTTACGAAATGTATTTTCACTTAACCCGAAAAAATGGAAAATACATATTTGACATACGAAGACCGATCAGTGGAGGTTTACAGGAAAAACCAGTTGTGTTAATCTAAATTATAAAAGAAATGATAACAAGTCAGTTCGTAATGCACAATATGTTCGATGTAAAACGTTCATATACACACTTGCAATACGTAGATTTGCGTCTGCGTGATTTTTCACATACAGAAATTTACTTACGTATTTATGCATGCACATGAGATATTTGTACACGTACATTTTACATGCGTGCAGTTATTTTATGCACATCTGTCCGGCAGTGTCGTTTATCGGGTACTTGTACCCGAATGACAGTAATTTTGAACTGTTTCAAGTATTACATACGCCACTTCGATTTCCAAACATAGGAAGGTGCTCAGTTTTGAAGGCTCGGGTCCTGGGCTTATATCCTCATTACAATGAAGTAGTTTAGAGAGGTTCTGCCGACCCCTGACCATCAAAACCTGATCATAGCCATTGAATTTGAAGACGCCTTGCCTGTTAAATCCATCGCATCAATTGCTGACGTATCGGGACAGTAATTCCAATGAGCTGGAAACATGGATTCATAAGGTTACGTAGCTTCTGTTATGACTAAGTTTGAACTATATGCATTCCTGAAATATTTTGAATCACTTTCTGAATTTCGTTCAGCTTATCATTCTATATCGATGCAATAGTCATTACGATGGAGTTCGCCGCATTGCGATGATCCAACCGCTACCATTAAATAAAACTTTGGAAAGAAGCAGCGTTATTTCGACTTCATTTATCTACCCACAGCTGGAGTACGCGGATAGTAAATTCTGCGCGATTAATGTCAGCCATGTTTTCATATGCTCACAAATTATCCCGGCGGATACCTGCCTTAGATGCTTAAAGCAGAGGCGAGCAATCGTATACAAAATATACATCTCGGCGTCCCAAGCAGTAATTCTGTACCTACCGCACTAATGCATTACGAGCATCGGTAGACGATTGCATGTTTTCCGACGGTGATCGATGTTTCTGCACCACGTTCAATAATCAGATGTGGCAATTTGTCTCAACTGGGCTGCTTCGTAGAACAAATGGTGCCCAGTTGAGTCACATTGCCCTACTCTAAACACAGTATTTAATAGCCTGCTGTCGCTAGCCCATTGGCTCTCTCGTGACGTGGTTATACCAGATTCGTATTCACATCTATGTACAATTTGAGTAACGTGTGTCTGTCTTTCTGTCTGTCTGTTGACAAATTTTTGGTCCGGTCCAGGGCCCAAAGGGAAGCTGGGTCGACACGTGCCGTGCACCATTCGAAAGGTCTCGCGCGCCGCCAGAAAATCGGCCAATTTTCGTCGTGCTGCGACACGTCGTTTGAGCGTGCCGCGCGCTTCTAGCCTGATTTTTAGCTCATAGGGACCACACGTAAAACGGTAAACGCAAACAGCGCCAAACATCGTTTCGGCTCCGACGAGTTTTCTCGACAGCCATGGGTCAGATTAACTCGAGACGCACCAACATGAAACGAAAATTAAACGGGCAATCGTGTGGCACACAACACATTTCAATGCACGCGGCGCGTGCCACGCGCAAGCGATGGCAGTGTGAAAAAATGTTCCTGGGAATTTTTCAGGATTGGTGGCGGGGCTTGCGATCCAGAGATGGCAGCGACTCGGACAAAGCATCACGGTGTAGCTCCGTGTACCGTTTTTCGTTCGCATCAGCAGCCCAAAAGCTTCGGTCCATTGTTCGGGCGCCACGTCGCCTGGAAGCAGACGATGCGCTCATTCTTGAGCCCCTTATCGATTCCACTTCAATATCGCATAGAGGCTTTTGACCGTTTGGAATGAAAATGACATCAACGTGTAGCCCATTCTTTTGTACCCCAAAAAATCGTCGTATTTTATTGTAGTATGTCTGTAATAGATCATTTAGTAAGATCTCGCATATCTCAACGGGGATTTATGGCAAAAAAGAATTCATGCCTGCTGCAGCCACAGGCTCATGAAAGTGAATGGCGCACGCGCTCCTCAAACCCTGGGATCCGCGTAAACTCGGCGTAAACGCGTAAAAACTCGGCAAGTCTCGTTGTCAAAGTAGTGTCGGTTTCAGAAGTCTGTCTGGTCTCTCAGAGACAGTGACTCGAAATAGGTACCCTCTCAAAAGAAATTGGACAACGCATTGCACGGCGTCTTGTGCGCGCTTAAGAACAATGCTCATAGGCAAGGAGGAAAATGGCTGTTCTCGAAGTTTTTCACCTTTTGTGTCGGACATAAAGACACCGTCACCAAGATCAAATCATGAGAGCGAAATGCAAAATTAAATCAAGGGCATTTAGAAACGGGGTCTGTCATGCACAAGAACGTCCAGCAAGAAGTACGTTATCGTCATTTATGATCATCCGCGGTCCAAAGCCCAAAACCAACCAGACCCCAAAGGTCAGACTGCTTTGAAACCTAAACCCTTGGAAACCGGGCAGTTCAGCGTTCATGAACCTTGCTTAACGGAGTAAACGGTAAGCCCTAGTCTACAAACTATTTGAGTAACGCAATAGTATTAGTAACGTATATAGTATATAGTATTAGTAACATATATAGTATTCGTGTGTCTGTCTGTCTGTCTTTCTCTCGACAAATCTTTCCTCTCGTCCAAGGCCCAAACGGAAAGGCAGATCGGCATGTGCCATGCACCGTTCGAAAGGCCTCGCGCGCCACCCGAAAATCCGCCAATTTCCGTAGCGCTGCGATCCGTCGTTGGCGCGTGCCGCGCGCTTCAATGTTCATTTTTAGGCCGTAGGGATAACACGTAAAACGGGAAACGAAAACAGCGTGGAATATCGTTTCGGTTCGGACGAGTTTTCTCGGCAACCACGGGTCGCATCGGTTCGAAACGCATTAAACTGGAATGGCAATTGAACGGGAAATCGTGTGACGCACAGCACATTTCATTGCGCGCGGCACGTGCCACGCGCAAGTGACGGCAGTGTGAAAAAGTTGTTTCTGAACGTTTTTCAC
Organism: Capitulum mitella; assembly: GCA_030062745.1. Classification (NCBI taxonomy): domain Eukaryota; kingdom Metazoa; phylum Arthropoda; class Thecostraca; order Pollicipedomorpha; family Pollicipedidae; genus Capitulum; species Capitulum mitella. Next base: position 20,301,048 of record CP099844.1, on the reverse strand, counting down.
AATTGGATGTGATGGCGATCCAGAGATTGCAGCGACCTGTGGTGTCGATTTGTATTCTTTTGAGGGGGCTATGGCCCACCCAATGTTGATTTGGGCCCACCCAATGTTGGTTTGGGCCCACCCAATATTTTCTGCCGATTTTGAAGAGAAATGGGTAATAGTAGCGAAAAATAGACCGCAGTAGATAAGAGATAACGGACTTTCCGTGGGTCTCAATTCACCGCCAGACATTGATCCCTTTGCATTCGAAATTACAATGCAAACCACCTAGAGCGCGCGCCACGACTACCCCGTCCGGCAAATGAGGTCGACTTCACTAAATTATTTCCTGCCGGTACCTTGTTGTGGTTGGTCATCGTATCCTCAGTCTGTATCTTGTACGGTTTCCGAGATCATGACCCTCTTTTGAAACCTTGCGGCCAGCACGCACCACGTGCCGGTCTCGGCTCAGCCTCTTCCGTGCGATGCAGTTCTGTAATCGATTCTTTGTCTAACGCAGCATGTTTTGTGTCAGTGTGACCCGTCATTTGCCAAGTCCAGAGCCTGAAAGCGTCGTCGTTGTTTTTCGAAAATTGTGTCAGATTTTGTCAAAAATACCTGCAAACTCAATGGCAAACTCGAGCGCGTGCCGCGCGCGGTCCGCCGCCCTCGAAAACCGGAAATCTAGCATAATGCATTGTGCCACCAAACTCCTGAGGCAGCAAACTTTCAGCCACGTTTGAGAGCTAGTCTCGCCACACCAGCCAGTGGAAACTGCCAACTCCGACGGGGTCAGACAGAACAAGGTTGGCGAAATATCCGGACTTTGTTTGTGTGTTACGCATAACTCGACCGGCCCAAATCCCTCCAATGACTCTGTCTTAAAATAGGCCCTGGTCTTGGTCCAATAGATTTGCGTAATTGTGGGGCTCTGATACAGTAAAGCATGATGACAAAGGTCTTTTGGACGATGGTTTCTTTTGCGTTTTTGCTCGTATTAACATGAAACAGTGCGAAGGAAGTAAATCGTGATTTAGTCTGAGAATCCGACATTATGAATTTCGAGATCACCATTCAGTAGAGTAAGGAAAGGCGCGGTTTGCTTTTAGGTCTTTTGCTTGTATTGCAGACACGGTGTAAAAGTACAGGGAAACTCATTCTATTTTGACTTTCGTCCCAGACCAAAAATGTCAGGCATCTGGTAAAACAATTCCATGCAGGTTTAGCTTGACGCTTTAGCTTGAAAGGGCAGTGGGTGGCACCCTTTTTCAACAATTCGCTTTTGTGCTTTTCGTCATATTTAAACGGCATGAGCTGGAGGTGAGTGAATCGTGATTTGATCTTGACTTTTGGCCTTGAAGTACACATCATGATCACGATTCGGAGCAACGTGATGAATGGGATCATGTAATGCTAGACTGGTTTTCGCCATTTTTTTGCTGTATCGAAATGAAACATAGGGCTCGTGAATCCTGACTTGAGTTAGGCCTTGGATCTTCACCAAATGCGAGGAAGCTGAGACGCGTCTTTTGCATGTGATTGGGTTCGCATTAGAAGTGTCGTAGATTCGTTCCTGCCTAGGCCCAATACTACAGGAGCTGATATACCACCACTGGGCAGGTCACTGGAGCGGTCGCTGATTATACGAGCATGGACCGCTGCAATATGAATCGTCCCTGTGCAGTGAGTCGGGCGTTGCTTAGAGCAGGCATCTTCTCCTGGACATGTCCGTTCAGCGGCGATAATGGCTCATGTGCTGGCGTATGAGTTCACCACTGTTTGAGATGTGTGCGTCAGAGGGTGTATGCCGCAGCGCTCAACGAAGGGAAGTCTCTGGCGCGAACAGGATCCCGCATACAGCGCACCGAAAGTGGGCAAGACGGGCGAGACCTGGTAGACAAGTCCTCCGTCCAGGAAAGACATCCTTCGAATTGGAGAATTAGCGATAGGTGTAAAAAAAACAAGCCTCAGAGCCAAGATGCATAAATACAAAGCGGTGGAACGAGTCAGTTAACCCACGCACGACCGTCGGTCGGTTTCGAACATGGACGACTGGGGGGAGGAGGCAGTTGGCCGCCCCCCCTCTAACTCACGAACGGTTGGTCGCACGATAAAAATAAGCACTGTTGGAAAGCCTGTGACGAGTACAGCTCGAACCTGGTCTCATTTTTAGTTTTAGATAATACGTAAGCAATTTACGCCCTATATATGTTTTCTCATAGCCGACTGCATGAGACCGAGAAATGGCCTGAATCTCAGGGGCTGTGACTAAAAACGCATAGGTAAAGGCACCAGCGCACAAGTAAAGGTCCGCGGATGCCGATACACGTCTAATTTCCCCAGATTTGTTCAATATATACGCCGAAACGTTGAGTTAAAGACACGGCATTTCTCGCGGCAGCTGTAGGCGTGCGCCGCTGCCGTATGCGATAACAAATTGACGGGAACTAATTTTAGCGTTCCTTTATTTTCGCAAAAAAAAGACGATCTATGTATATTTTATTGATCTTAGTGGTCCTTGTGATGGTTTTTCATGCTTCAATTTTGGAAAAATTCATTAGTTACCATTCTACACAATTGGCCGAGCTTTATTTGCGAGAGCCTAATTATTTCCAAAATATGTTACTTTTTCCAACTTTTTGAGGCTCCTGGTATTAATTACGTCTGTGGAAGCTAGTTCTGCCATTTTCTAGCCATTCTGAGTAATTAATTGCCGATTTTAACGGTGGTACATTTTGGCTCACTACAGTTATTCGTGGCCTGACCTCAGGTCAATGGCTGGAAGTCATTGATACTTTTCCCAATGACGGTAACTAGATGTCTGCTTCATTCCACACTAAAAATGTTATGAAATATTTCGTCAGCTTCCGAAAAAAAACGACGACATGTGTTAAAAATGGGTTTGACCTAAGGTCAATGACCCGGAAAATTCCGAAAAATCTGAGATAGTGGGTTTGTTGCATCTATCACGTTCACTAATCCCTGAATGTATTATTGAGATATCTTGTTTTGCGAAAAAGTTAGAGAGCGCTAAACTTTTTTGGACATAGGTCCGTTTGACCTAACCTAGGTCAGGCACCTGACGTGCCCTGAGGTCAAAATTTTGACACGAGATGTAAAATTGATGAAGGAAAAGGTACACAAAATTTGGTGACTCTGTGTTTGTTCGTTCTCTCGCAATCCCAGAGAAACCTCAGGGGGGGCGGTCAACTGCCCCCCCCCCAGTCGGGGACGGGTTAACAAATAACCCAAGCATGCGATGAAAAACCTGCCCACGCGCGAAGACCTTCCCTGGTTGCCACAGCTTCGGTCCCATGTTCGTCAACAGCGCAATGGAACGAAAAACCACATGAAATTCTCCTTTTTGCTGGTACGGGCGTTGCAGGGCAAACCATTTCGTAAATCAAGACGCATTGAACATAATTTATGTAATCATAAGGAAAGTCACGGCTTCGTAAGGAGGTAGGACGATCATGTTTTACAAAAGGCCGTTTTAGCACAAAGACATCCTGATCGCAAGAAAAGGAACACTACAAAATGTTCATATTTTGTGTCATTGGTAACAGGAAATGCGTGACATCATTTATTGCAAATTAAAATTATTTGCCGGTTAATCATACCAGTCGACTGATTTTACTTCCGAGTCCAGGGCCTAATGAAAGAACACCTGCCCCGCGTACGTCACTTCCGGCTGCGCTAGTCTGCGTGGTTAACACGACATTGAGCTGAAGGGCTGCTGCAGAGGGAGCGGGGGGGGGGAGGGGGATGAAGAGGAAGGTGTCCCGCGTCCCTGTGCACGTGAGCATCAGGCGGCCGGGCCGTGGCAGCGGCCGGAGGTGGCCGCCCGGTCGGCTCGCGTAGTGACGCCATCGCCAAAGAACACCGGCCAGGCCAATACGATCGGACCGGGCTGGCCGCGGCGGCAGCTCGCCGGGTCCGGCGGCGAGCCCCTGAGACACGCGGAAATGTTGCTGACCAGTGGCCTCGCCGCCGGCTGGGCCGTCAGGTCAGCGCCACTACTGGAGATGCGTGTCGGCTGACGCTCGAGGGTGCGGCACGGACACCGTCGGGGGGGCGGGCATCCTGCTGACGGCGGGGCTGCCGTGTGGCCGATCGACAACGCACTCGTCGCAGGCTGGCCGCCTACAGCGACTGAGATCCGTGTCAGGGGATAACTGAATTGCAAAGAAGCTCCAAACTTCCTGATTCACAGCCGGCTTGAAGCCCAACGCGCCAGCAGAGAACTGCTGAATTGAAGTGTAGTCTTTTCTGCTTTTTTTGGGGGGAGGCGGGGAATATTATTCGAGTGGAAGCATTGAAGTTCCATATAAAATCGGCCAACTGTATGCATGCGTACATGACAATGTCCTCAAGTGTTATTTGAACAAGAGCCATTTCCTGATTAATGTGGCCACTGGTCAGTAAAGTGATGCGTGCTGAACATAAGCATTTTATTCTTCTCCAAATAGAATGCCATCCAAATAAAAATGTTTATTAATCAAAGCCGAAATAACTACATTGCTGTATCACCGTTACCTTCTACTCCAGCAGATAAGACGTTCAGAACACATCGTTTTAAAGAGAAGCGGAGCTACTAAGTACTTGATTGTAATTATGTCGAATGTCTGGGAGCGCCTAAAGACCACTTTTTTCTTTTCTGTCAGGGAGGGTGAGTGATTAGAACGTAAAGAGCTAGACTGAGCCGCAAAGGCAACAGTGACGACCTCCAAAGCTCGAGACATCAATCGGAAGTAGTATAAGTCTCAGAGAACACAATTTACAGATCTTTTGGGCTACCATACATGCGGATGATGGCGAACTTAAAAACACTTCAAATGAGAAGGCTATTGGCAATCGCAATGCCAGTTCCACAGGATAGTGTCATGTAGTACAACCTGGTTTATTACGCCAGTTCTATCTGGACATTTCACATGAATGACGTTGGGATTGGAATCCGCTCGTAAGGAGAGTTGATTGTAAAGATTACTCCAACCAGGCGAACCCTAATTTGGAGTAATTTTGCAACAGACATGCAAGGAGATTGCGTCAAAGTGGCTCTTTGGTGCCGATAACACGAAGGAGACGCCATACTTGGCGTAATAGTCAATTTAGTTATCTCCTCTTGTGTGCCGTATCACACGACAAAGCACAATTTTTCTTTCACCGTGGTGCCGGACTCGGTGTTGTTCCGAATCAGTCCCGATCTGTTGGTATGCGCAAAAACGCCAAGATGAACTGCGCGTCCGGTGTTTCAGCTCTCACTTCCGCAGAGCTATGCATGGTGCCGGAGCTCTGGCGCGATGCATAGACGCCTGGGTTGATGGTATTTTTTTAGGCGTTAAATGAGAACATGGCATTGGATGACTAAACAAACTAATGTGTCATCGGAATTACCTCGACATGCTAAACTTCCTGAAATCCTTAAGAATTTAGATCCGATACGCCAAAGTTTTCTTTTAATTGTCAACTAGATAATACCTGTAGGTGACAATTTTAGCTTGATATATAATACCAAGATCATGGTGGGAGTCTTCCGACCCAGCTAAGTAATGCTGGAAACCTGATGAAGAATTTCCGGCGTCTCTTGAGTTCGTGATGAGGTTACAGGATGCTCCTCGCGCTGAATAGTAATATCGATCTCCGCATAGTGTTCAGTTCCCTCTGGGCACATTTCCGTGAAATTTTGTCAACCTCAAGCGACGCAAAAAATCGCATGTGTGGCGGAACGTGTCTTTAATGATAACAATTAAGTTTCAATAGCATAATCAAATGCTAACACACCAGCCGAGCTCTACAGGACACAAGCCGAGTGTTGGTCAAGCTGTAACATGAAGAGGTGTCGTTCCCCACTCAATGTGGTGGACACATTGCCGCTTGCTGGACATGAGAATATCAAACAAAAATATCACATCAGACTGGGGGCACCGAGCACCTCTGCCTCTGCGCCTCACTCACTATCCCTCTCGGCGGGTCGGGAGGTGGGTGGGTTGAGGTCCGAGCGAGTGACCGGGCTTATTTTCGGGCTGCGGTCGGTAGACGGGAGCCGATCCTGTAGACCGGTGGGCGGTCGTACGGGGTCAGCGCCTTGTACTGGTTCGCCGGCTTGTGCGCCGGGCTGGGCTTAGGGTCTGGCCGGTAACCTTCGGCGGGCCGGTAACCGCCGGCGGGCTGGTAACCGTCGGAGGGTCGGTAGCCATCGTCGCCGGCCGCGTACTCGGCCCGCTCCGGGTACTTGGCCTCGCCCTCGTACGACACCTCGGCGTTGAAGCCGCCGTAGTCGTCGACGGTGTACTTGACCGTCTGCACGCGGCCGTCGGGCAGCGCCACCTTGTAGAAGCCGGTCGTCTGCTTGCCGTCGCTGTTCTCGTTGGCGGCGAACTCGGCGCCCGACTCGTAGTTGCTGACGGCGTAGTCGAACGCGTACGGCGACGGCTCGTACTCGAGCTCCTCCGGCGGTCCCTTGGCCGCCAGCCGGCGTCTTGAAGCCGCCTGGCGACTTGAACCCACCCGGTGGATCATAACCGCCCGGCGACTTGAACCCGCCTGGCGAATCATAACCGCCCGGCGACTTGAACCCACCCGGTGGATCATAACTGCCCGGCGACTTGTATCCGCCCGGCGCCTGATAACCGCCGGGCGGTTTGTAGCCGCCAGGCGGTTTGTAGCCGCCGGGCGGTTTGTAGCCGCCAGGCGGTTTGTGGCCGCCGGGCGGTTTGTATCGTACGGCGTCGTGACCGTCGCCGTCGGGCTGGCCGGCGGCGGCCGCAGCCAGCAGGCAGACGACGAGCTGGACCTTCATGGCGGAGCGCACGGAGAGAGCGGGGAGCTGCCAGCTGCTGCCGGCACTGATGTCGACCTGTCCAGGCCCGGGCTTTTATATCGGCATCCGGCCGCTCGGCCGGCGTGTTGAACCTGCGGCTGTTGACCCTCTCACTCTGTTGCAACTGTCCAGCCCGGCACTGCGCCCCTTGTGACGCCATGTGGATAGTGGGAATATCGCGATGGGGAATGATATGTTTTGACAGTAGAGTGGTGATGCTATGATTCGTGAAATAACGAGGATAATGCAGAAATTACGATCTGGAGCTGTTGTTCTGGCAATCTGACATTCACCTTCATTAGTTAGCGTTGCTTTAAATCACAAGTCTGGTCAGAGTTAGTAAACCTTAAATCTTAGTCTGAATTAAAAATGCATTACAAGCATTGCTTCGGAATCCAAATGACTTATGAAATTTTTCCAGTCGAGTAAAAGCCTGCTGCTTATTTGACTTGCTTTTTTCAAACAAGTAAAAACAGAAAGTTAAGCGCATGTCGAGCGAGGCCTGACGAGTTTATCCATCGAGCCGTTAGAACAGGAGAAGTGTTTTGAGTTATTTTATGTAATTCTGTTGGTCGGCCATTGAAGTCCGCGTCCAGAAAACCTCCGACTTGAGTCGGCCAGAGGGGATCGGATGGGGTGGTCAGACTTGGGTGGGCCTGAGGAGATCAGACGGAAATAATCAACAGTGGTTGACCAGCCAGAGAAGGCAGACAACAAAAATGATCAAAAAGTGTCGTGGGACCATTTGACCTTATGACAAAGATCTGGAGCTGGGGGTACTTCATTGCCACGAAGAACAGTAACGTGGAGTGGCGCAAGACCCTCGTGAAAGTGCATCAAATACCGGGCGATAGGCCTAGTACTTTGCCCACGTTGTCGCAATGGGTTAGCTGTTGTTTTATACGTGTTTTTCTTTCATGGCTTGGCTTGGGTAATCGGGCAGTCACGTAAATATACACGACGCTACAGGAGAGCACGTGCCGCGGATATGACGTTTGGCTTCGTTGCTGGTTGTGTGGTACACATTTATTACAGGTATACCTTCTTATTCGTGACAACTATTAATAATCCATCACACGTATTTTTGGCTGTTTTTTTTGCGTACCTAGAAAACAAGGTGTTAAAACAAACAGGGAATACAAAAGGCACGCGCCCTGGCAATGGTTCAGCTAAATGCACCCTCCACCAGATCACAAGTGCAACTTTGGATCACTCATGTCGTGCAGGAACGTTTGATCCCATCTCATTGCAGGAAAGTTTAAGTAGAAATAGACAATAACATCTGAACAAACCTTGAAGCGATTTTAAAGCTAAATAATGGAGCAGTTAGCACGCATGCAGCTCGCTACTTTCCGGTAGCCAAGTGCACTGCGAAAGCGAAAGGAGCGTGGGGCAGCTGAGCCCACGTGATTTCCGAAATTTTAGTTTGTCACTCTAAAATGTCATTTGCTCCCGCAGCTGTAAACATGTCCTACCATCACTGCGAGTAACCATCACAGCGACTATCGACGAGAAAACCCAAGCTAAACACGAATCTCCTGCCAGCACGAATCTCCTGCCATGCAGTAAAATGTCGGCAGTTTCATAGCAATTACTTGCACTGAAAAAAATCAGCCGGTTGCTTCAGCAGCGACCAGAGCGACAGCCTGTCGCGGTCGGTAACTTGGGCGGCACAGCCTCCTGAAGCAGGCAGACGAAAGCGCTGTCGGAGGTGCAGCCGCCCGTGCGCGGAAGATCGGATCAGGAATGCTCGCTGGCTTGAACTTCCAAACAGCCACTGGATGGGTCAAGACTAACACAGATCGGAAACATGGCGGTGGAAATGGAGGTTCATGTTCAGTTTTCATGATTAACATTTTCAGGTAGAACACACATAATTCTAGACGTTTCCGAAGCATTTTTACCCCAACTTTTGTAAAGTTGATCCGGCCACGGCTCCGTGAGCGGCTTCGTACGGCCGGGAGCGCTGGAACGCCGCCGCTACCGCCGCTAGAGGGTGGAAGTCTCGGCCAGTGTGGCCACCAGGGGGCGGCAACGACGGTGTCCCGGCAATGCGGCCGCCAGGCGGTGTCGGCGGTAGAATCCCGGCCATCGAGGCACTCCGCACCGTGGCTTCTTTGGGGTAGGTCATGTGGGTGTCGGGCTAAAGAGGGTCTCAGGATTTTGGAGTTGGGATTTCACTTGCGTAAATGTCGATTGTGAGTGTATTAGTATCAAATGTATCGTCTTGAATGTTTAGGTTGATTGTGCACTTCTTTAATTGTAACTTGAAACTTGTGAATATATGGGATCCATGAGATCAGTTGTCTTCTCTCCTTCGTGTGGGGTGCCGAGGCTGTCCTACGGTAAACGAGCATTCATTCCCTACCCCGGCTGCTAGTAACTACCGTGTGGCAGACGGTTAAAGAGTAAATCTTGCTACACCCGGAGGTGGCGTCTGTTGATTAAGACCCTTCGCCTTGTAACGCGCCTGGCCAGCGTGTGACAAGGGGGTCCGTGGATACCTGAGGTACACCTTTCACACTTTCTTGACACATTTAGGTCTTCCTCCACACCCTAACGTCAGCGTAATTCAGACAAACTAGTTGTATGCACTGCGCCGCTCAGGTTTCGTGACTCATTCACATTTAGCGACATCCATATAACCTGTGATATACGTACAACGAACGCTATCTTAAAAAAAATTGATGAATCATTTAGCTAAATCCTTAGGTTGAATGGTTGAATAGTTGACTTTCACGACAGTGATAAGCTCGGTGGGATGATGCTGACACTGGGAAATAATTCTGAAGCGAAAAGAAAACGAAGGGTGAAGAGAAAGGCGCCTGCTCCTTATTTGTGACCAGATTTCTTGCGAGCAAGATTTTGTGAATTTGTCCTAAAGGTCCTTCTGCATTCCATGACAGACATTGGAAAGTAGCAGTAATATTTATATGTGGCAGTTTAAATGGTGGAGACGAAGGCTTCTTTAAAAAATCTGAGACATGCAGTGAACAAGTCTGTCTAGAAACTCTTCTGAAATACAGCTTGTGCCTGCTATTTAGTGGTACTTTTCACCAGAACCTCACAATATTTGTGTAAACGGCAGCGTTGGTCTTCCTTTACTACTCCGGCATCAGGCACAGCAAATATGGGTAAGGTTTTGTGTTTTTTTTTGGTGTGCTGGTCGATCTAACCGATGTGTTTTTTGACTTACATGTCACCAGAATATCGCTCAATGATATAAGCTAGTATTAGACCGCTGGAAACTGTACAGTTGGTGCGAGTGGGCAATCGCTACGGCGACTTGAACCAGTTGTTGCTCGGATATGCGGTTTTTGATGCACTTTATACGACTTTAACCAAGCTTCCATTCTTTGCACAAGGCCATGAATTTATTTAAGTCTTGGGTATCGCATTCTTCCAAATAAGGTTATGCATAATGCCCAAATACATGTTACTTTACCAGGGCTTTTGATATGTTGCTCCCTTGTTACTTTGCTCATGTTTGTCATTGTTTGCAGATCTAAGTATTGTGTGAATTCCAATGCCTCAATAATATATGGGTGCTGCATGTGTTAAGTGTGGGTGTTTTGGGTATGTTTTGCCTGTTGTACTTGCCTATGATAATTTAACACCAACTCTCCTTTGATCAATGTTTTGAAGGTAAAACACAGTTGCATCAAGAGCTGGAATGTTTGGAGTAAACACCTCCCATAACCAGGATAGTTATTGTTAGCTCTGTGCATTTTAGTGTGAATAAAATTTGTGAGTCCCTTAAATGGCATGTTTTGCTCATTGAAGTGGATGAATGTTTGCTGCTTATGCTTTCATCATAATATGTCCATGTTTTAACAGTTAGCATTGTTGAAACATTCTTTACTTAAAGGATACACTTTGACCTAAATGGATTTAAAACAAATTTAAGATGGCTCTCATCATTCATTCATTTATCTTTGCTATATTGTTCTGTTTATTTTTGGATTATTTTGTGGAGCACCCATAGCCTAATATATCCCTCATCATACTCGTACCCTTAGTTGTACTTGTGCTGTGAAAAATGATATGGATTTGGTCATCATCAGTCAGGCGTGACATGGTTGGAGCCTTGCAGTCCTATTTTCGAGTAAAATGTCTTTTAACCCTATAGTTTTTTTCTGTACCTTGCAAAGCTTTCCCAAGGAATTGTATACTTTTATTTGGCATTGCATATTTTGTCATTGAATAGTGGCTGTAGAACAGTGTCCTGAAATTACTTTGGCTAGAGTGGAGGTGGAGGTCAGTATTCCTCTGGGAGGTAAAAAAGGAGTATTTTAACTCTGTTTTGATTTACATCAAAAGAATTCCATTAGAAAGTTTGACTATTCTTCCTCTCACTGATACCCTATTGTTATTATTGTTGTTTTTACTGAAGAGTACTGGGACGACCGGCATCACATCTTCCCCATTACCTGTTACTCATGGTTATGCATGAGTAGCAGGCAGTGTTGCTGTGCTGCATGTTCAGTGGCCATCACTGTATTAGGTACTGCTCCTGACTCCAGATGAACCGTGACACGGAGATCTTGCTGCCATAAATGTATCACTGGCTAAGGAAGACTAAGTGCAGAATGCAAACGTGTTTATCATTAACGTCTTCCAAAGTAGTACTCCACAGCACCCAGTCTTCGGCGGCACAAATCAAGATGCATATAATTACCGGGATACTCTAAACTTGCATCTCACAGCTAAAGGACTCATGCTGTGGTTGGGCAATTGAAACACAGTAGCGGCATGTACCAAACGACGCAGCAGTCATGCACGTAGACCTTGATCACATGACAGTGGACTTAGACTAATGCGAACCTCGAATGTAGGCGAAAAAAACATAACTAATGCGGACCCCGAGTGCAGGCGAATGGATGGGGATGATAGGCCAGCGGCACGCAGTACATAATGTCTGACGACACACAGTAAGCCAAGGTTGAACACGCCACGCGCTTTTCGGCGGCACAAGTCAAGACTCGTAGATTACGGGGACTAAATTTATGCCTCACAACCAAGGGCCGCATGCCGCGGTTCGAAAGTTGAAATAGTAGCTGTATGTGCCGAATGACGCGACAGTCAACGCAAACGTTTAGTCAGATAGCGGTGTACTGCGAACGTACGAACTTAGAAATTCTAAGTATTTATTCCATCCAACTTAAAAGTTTTATGTTGGAATGAAGGTGAATGGATGACAGGCGAGGAGCACACAGTACACAATAGTAGGTGACACACAGCAAGCCAGTGTGCAGCAGAGCACACACCGGACGTTTGGCAGCACACAGCATGCATAAGATTGTACTACCCTAATCAGCAAACATGAACCTGAACTTTCTACCAAGCGTATTGAGTCTCCGCACCGTCAGGGACTGTCCTTCAGGGACTGTCTTTTTTAGGCTGGGACGGAGGGGCGTCAGCCATCGGTCTGCCACCGCGGAGGACGGGAAAAACTGGAGGGATACGGCCTTCTCGATAATGAATACCTCTTTCTAGGCGCGGCCCTTCTCGTTTCTCTTCTTCTCGTCGAACTTACCCGCGAACCGATCCTCGCTAACCGTCTTCGTGGTCTTCCCCACCCTTTCTGTACCTGACTGGTATCGTGACAGTACCAGACACATCTCAGCCACCTCCGCTACATCTGCTATGCCCGTGTGGAGCCCCGCTGGAATGTTTTGAAAGGTCTGCAGGACCTGCTTGTGCCACCATGTCCGCACCCCTGCATCATCCGCTGGTAGCCACGTCGAACCGTACTGGTCTGCCTTGGTGCAGACACGTTCCATGAAAGTTCTGAACTGGCTGGCCGGGCTGTCGCCATCTCCGCACGGTGCGCCAGGAAGCCGGAGAGCACCCTGGGTTACGACACTAGCTCTATGTCGAAGCATCTAAGCTTAAGCCATGCAAAACTCCTTTCTTACGTTATCCCTTTGGTTCAGCTTTCAAATCTTTCTTTTTGCCAAATATTTCATTCCTTTGTGGCAAGCAAGGTCCTGGGCCATTATGACGAAGCCAAAAATACTTCGTTTATATTTACGGACTTTTCGAATATTGTAAGCTTTTTGGAACATGTCATTTGGTACTGCGGGAAGTCAAAGATTTTTTCCATTTTTGATTGTCATGCGGAAACCGTATTCAATTGTCTCAGTTCAGGCTGAATGCAAAGTGGGTTTTGGGTGGGCCATTATTTTTGATTCCTTCCGACGAGGCGTCAAGTTTTTTTTTCGTCCCTGCCAAATTGGTAGCAAGATACCACAAATCCACACTGCATCTCTTGTAATGCATAAATGCAGAGGAAATCACGAGGCTTTTGTGTATCGGACGTGAGCAATGTTGTGGAGCGTCAAAGGTTGACGTGGAGGTACATAAATACTGTCAAAAGTCTTTTTGCATGCATTTGAACAGAATCTGAGGTGAGGTCATTATGATCGTGAGAGGGGTAAAAAATAATGTTGCTGAGTTGGTATTTCCACTCAAAATTAAGAATTTCAGGTCACTGCTGTAGAAGTTGTAGTTTATTATGTGCTTTGTTGCAATGGATACCAATCAGTTTTGCACTCAAGGCTGTTTGAGTAGACAGGGAATATTGTACTGTCAGGTGATCACCTACCAGACTGCCTGTCCAAATTGGAACTGACCTGCTACTTCAACAGCCTACCTTCATGACCTAGCTGGGGACACTGTGCTTGATGCTGTGTTTCCTTCCTTCTATAGCTTCCCCACCTATATGTCAGACACCATCTGCAGTTAACCTGGCATTGTGGACTTGTGGCAGATTTGCTGACAGTTTGGTGCATAATCACATTGCTTTGGTTTAAAAAACTGGGGGCATTTTTTCTGTTGGAAAACAATAGTTCTTATGATACCTCAGAGGGGCCAGATTGCTTTGGTTTAAAAAACTGGGGGCATTTTTTTCTGTTGGAAAACAATATTTCTTATGATACCTCACAGGGGCCAGACCAAATTGCTTCATAAATTGTCATTATTTCATTTTGAAAACATTATTTTTACAGTTCCCCTGCAGGATTTGATTAAAATGCTCCAGGTGGATTCATTGTGTGCTTCCTCTTCATCACATTGGATTTATTGCAGGCAAACCTCGTGGACTGCGCACTGCCCGGAAGCATGTCAAGCACCGCCGCGTCCAGCGGTGGGCTGACAAGGACTACAAGAAAGCTAACCTTGGAACACGTTGGAAGGCCAACCCTTTTGGAGGTGCTTCTCATGCCAAGGGCATTGTTCTGGAGAAAGTGTAAGCAGATATTGACATCATTGTGATGTGCCTCTAGTTTTTGGGAGTGTGTTTGTTATGACATATTTTATATTCATTTTTCATTGGCACATGCTGTAACCCTCACTCATATAGGATGACTGCATAATGTGGATACATGGGGGTGATACAACCCCTGAAGTCATTTCCATATAGTGTGCACTAGTGTTTTGCATGATGAAATCTTGACTGTTGTCCTCTTTTAAAGTCTCAGGTCAGTTGTTGGGTCCAGGTTGGGTCAGAGATTAAAAATGCACAGAAAGTGGTATTTTTTTAGTTAAGCAGAAATTAATGGTGAAGAGACAATGAAGTGAAATGAATATCAGGGTGTTTGCCAGTCAGTTATGAGTTCATATGTGCCCCAGATGATTGTATTTTACCCATGTTGTCAAATCCAAGTCATGCTTCCAATCCCAGTCCTTCTTCAGGGGTGTTGTTGGCTGAAGTGCATTGTGGGAGCTTCAGGAGTATTTTTTTGCATATCACAGTAGATGAACTCAAAGTCATATATAACATCTGATTTGACCAAACTGTTGGATAGTAACATGTAAAGGTCATCTTACTATACCCAAGGTTATCTGAAGCCAGTGGCCTAGAATTACCTTGCATTTTTCAAAAATTCTTACTTAAGGTGGTTCAAATGTTTCTCAAGTCAATATCCACCACAATCTAAGTTTAGGCATTTGGTGGTACTGGATGTATTCTCACCACTGTGGCTGGCACCACTCCTATTGGATTGAAAGTCTGGCTTGTTGCATTGTGCCTGCTTTCAGTGAAATTAGCTATGAGTTGCACCAAATTTATATCATTTGATACCATACATCTCAGCAGTCCAAATTCATAAATTGTTTTGTAATGCTTATTATCACATTTCCAGTGGTAAAAAGCAGCATGCTTCCTGCCATTTCCAGCCATAGTGCAACATCTCAGTTTATGTCCTCAGTAATCCTGGCAGTTACCGTAAGCATACCAAATAGAAGTTTAATCTTACAGAATATACAATTTTGTGTTGGCTCATTTATATATATATATATATAGAGATCCACCTAGAACACCCTATAATATATATATATATCCATATATCCATATACATATATATACATATATGTATACATACCAGTTTGTTGGGACCAATGCCAGTTTGTTGGAACCCACAATGTTCACCCTTCGTTCTCTTTATTTACCACGTCCTTTTTTGCTGACAGTGGTGTGGAGGCTAAGCAGCCCAACTCTGCCATCCGCAAGTGCGTACGTGTGCAGCTGATCAAGAACGGCAAGAAGATCACCGCCTTCGTGCCGCGGGACGGCTGCCTCAACTACGTGGAGGAGAACGACGAGGTGCTGGTGGCCGGCTTCGGTCGGAAGGGCCACGCCGTCGGAGATATCCCTGGTACGAAGTGGTCAGCAGTGGCATCTGGGCAGGCACCCCTACGGTTCTGAGGAGCTGTCGATAGATTGTGCCCTGCCTCTGGGATTGCAATACAGTCAGTTGATTCGTCTGACCAAAAGATGATTTAGAAGAAAAATGGTCTGGGGCATAGCACAGATCACTTTTCCTATGGGTTTGCAGTTGTATAATTCCTTGCAGCAAGGGGCTATACGCAGTGTTGCTTACATCGTCGCTGAACATGTGTATGTGTTGTGAGAGTAAAATACTTTTTGTTTCAGGCGTACGTTTCAAGATCGTGAAGGTCGCCAACGTTTCCCTGCTTGCACTGTACAAGGAAAAGAAGGAGAGGCCCAGGTCGTAGACCAATACAGTATGTGAAGCAAACATTTTGTTTTCACAGTAGGTTCTCAGGTGATAAACAGGTGTAAACAGGAGGACGGAGATGGTCGGATGAGGAAATGCATTGAATGCTTGCATATGCATTGAATGCTTGCTTGCTTGTTCCACCTGAAAGGGGATTCAGCACTAGAAGCATGTCTGCCTCACTTGTGAAATGTAACAGCTCCAGTGATTGTTGCTGGCAAGGAAACCTCACACATATCAGTATGTCCACTCCACATGGTTGGAGATTTGAGCCAGCATCAGGTTTAAAGTGGTTTCAGCAGTGGTTTAAACTAGCTGGTCTAAATTAAGCAAAAAAGTCGCCTGTTTGTTTAAATTAGAAAACAGTTTAATTTCAGTCACTTACAGCTTCTTGCTGCAAAATCATACAATAAATTATAAGGGTTCGGAGTCACACTGCTGTAAGTACGAGTAGGTGGGAATCCAGTGTTTAAAATCTGATTGGAACAGAAGTGGATGGACACACTGGACTTAAGACAAATGGACTGGCATTCATCTGTATTGAAAGAACATAGAACAGAATGTTTTTAGTTAAAAGAACATGTGGAATGATATAAACTAGATTGTTGATGAAGACAGGTGATGGAAAGTTCATGCCAGACAACCAAAAGACGATGTGCCAGAGGAACAGCTCTTCCAGAGTGACACCTATGCCTACTCATTAGTCCTTCCACCTGTGTAATTATGTGGCTGTCTTCCTGACACCTATGCCTGACACCTATACTGACACCTATGCCTACTCATTAGTCCTTCCACCTGTGTAATTATGTGGCTGTCTTCCTGAGCGCTGCAGTGCTGCACCTATCGCCACCTGTCACGTATTTGTTCGTTTTTTCGAGTTAGGATCAGTTTATTGATCCCTGCTGTGTTTCTTGCGAGGGTGGAATATTTGTTTAGGTTTCAGTGCTGCCACAGTGCTACTACATCAAGGAAGACTGCATGCAGAAAAACAAAATCCCAGAAATGGATGTTGATGGGGTCATTGTTTCAGTCAATATACCTTATGAAATTGCTTTATGCCCATATAACTGCCTCTCCTCCCAGACCCCTCTACGCGCTGTGAAAAACTAATAAGCTAATAAATAGCTAGTGATAAATTTCCCTGGGTTAGTTTCTCTGAGGGATTATTTAGACCGGCTTTTATTAATTTCGACCGGTTAAAACCGACTAGTTAATAAAAGCCACTGTGTGGCATAAATTAATATTACGCCGGCTTTTTCCAACCCCGCTACTTCCCTGCACACACTTGCGTGTTATACATAAGAACGTCGAGCAGGTTGGGAAGATTTGCGTCAGGCAGGTTGGAAAGATCTGCATGACAAAAGAACCATGTCAGGGCCATGCCGTGAGAGATTCTAACATGCATCAAAACGGGGCGCTGCATTACGCGCCAAGTTTCCGTGTTACCTGTTGTCTTTGAAAAGGTAAATAAGGTGAATGTTGCGGACATTTAGCGGTCTGCGCGCGTAACGAAAGCGAGGACTGGCATTACTTGAACACCTAGTGTTCGTTTAAGAGCTTCCCATAATCTCTACCTCAGGCAGTGTGGCGACGACACATTGACCTGGTACATATTCCATGACTGAAGAGGTACCATGACTTCATGGAGCCGAATAAGTACGAAGAACATAACTTTTCGTGTTGTTCAGTAATCGAGGCCTTGATAGGCGCAAAATGGCCTCTGTAGTTGGCGCGCCTTAAAGCACTAATTGACAACAAAACAGTGGATTCCTTGGTTGTAGCAGCGTAGCTTTTCTAACTGGTGGCGTATAAACTCATGGAGATTTTTCTCAGTCATTTCTGCGCAGCAGCGATCGAAATTGTACTGGTTTTTAGCGAGGTTTGGTGCAAATTGCAAATGGTGTGTTGATGACAAGATGCCGACGCAGTTGTAATTTACAGTAAATGCCTTGTTTTTGGACCTTGTTTTGCCCGAGCGACCCGGTTGGGAACTTCAGCTCTTTTGAGCGCTTGGGTTTTCTTCCCGCGGGATTTCTTCTAACATGGTAGCTTTGTGCGCGATTCGTATATAATCGCGATTCGCGATTGGGTCCGAATTATAAAAAGCACCTGTAGTTCAAGCTGTAACGCAACAATCCCGGCGATCGTGGCCTGGTCTGCCGAAATGCAACCGCCGAAGTAAGCAGTTCGTGTCTGGTAGCCCAAGCTTGTCGCGTTACTCTCGCGTGCGACATCTACCCACGGGGCCAGGAACCACTGGCGCCGCCCATGGCCGCGAGGGTGCGCTGTTCTGTGGGAACTGCGTCGTCACTGGTGACTTCGCTCGTTATGGAACAGATTACCGCCAACGTTAGCGGGCTGATGATTCGTGTATGGCTGTCGAACATGGTGACTGCATGCATTGTAAAATTTGGACGTATTCTCCGGAAAGTCTTCCTGTCGCGTTTCAAACCCATTTTTCATTTTTATTACGAAGTTTGCAGTATGTCAGTCTTTTCTTGCAGCATGATGCAGCAATGAGCAACTTTAGTGTTCCCACCCTTGAAAAAAACATCGTGATAAGCCTATTTACGGAATTGTCACGCATGCCTATGATGAACTGTGCTATGTTCACTAGTTGTATCTGCTTGTATTTGTATTGGCGTAAAGCATTCCACATGTTCACATGGGTATTAATTACTATCCAGAGTCAGGGTAAAGGGTCTAAACATACACTCGCCGGTGCAAATCACAGACTAGAACAGACTAGGTGAATGCTACGGCAAGCCGTCACGCACGGTTACCAGCCATCTGCTGCAGCATCACAGCCTGGACAAAAGACTGCCTAGGCAGTGACATGATGCTGTCCTTTACAAATAATTTTAATGAACGATACTCGTGCTTCTTATTTCAAGGATTATATGATCTCCGCATTTTATTCCCAGTTATCACTTTTCCAGTTCGTAGCCACGAGAAGACAAATGAACGCGCTGATGGTCTCTTCCACCCTCGATCGATGGTTTCAGGGTACAAACCTTTTTTTTGTGGACAGCCTTTTTTCTGAAAGAGTGAGTCACTAAAATCTAACTGCTGGTTAGTAAGCATCCTCACTGGCTTGTTGAAACATATTGCAGTTCGTCAGCCTTCTAAAAGGCTGCGTCGTCGTGGAGCTTTCGGTCCACCGAGAATCTGAAGATGAACGAGATTCAGTTTCTTTGTAGTGGCGTGGTAAAGTTTTTGGTACTGACAAGCCTTTCAATGTTCGTAAAAAGAATATAGCCTCGTATTCTATGGCGTTTTGACATTTGGATTTCGGCAGAAGTATTTCGTTATGACCGCCGGACATAGCAAATGCTCGGTTGTTTGAAAAATTCCATGCTTCAGTAACAAGCCAAACATTTTCAGTTGTATTTTCAAAGCATCAGAATCCGTTGCGACAGACCGCGAGAAGTAGAGCAAACGCTGGGACACGTGTCAGGACCACGAACAGTCGATCTTCATTACCAGCTGGTAACTCTTCGAGCTGCCTGACATCCTTCCGGCTCGCCACGATAGCCGCCCGTGCCATTCTGCAGACTGCTGGAGCTGCCCTTTGCCAATAGGAGAGGTAGTTCAGAGGTTCCCGTTGAGCTCGGTGATAGCGGTAGTCGTCGTCCAGTGTTCCTAGTGGGTGCAGGAGCCCGCGGAACGGTCACCTGACCTTACATGTCCTCGCCGAAAACCGCCTGGATGAATTCTGGAAACAGTCGACAGTGGGTCGCAGAAGGAAAAGATCATTTTCCCAGATGACACACGATGGAAATGACCCAGCGGGACGGGTTGCTTCGTGCGGTTCGTTTTAAAGGTGACAGCGCTACTGGCCACATTTCTGACAGGATCGGAGCGAAGCCGATATGGAATGCAGGAAGTGTGGACGAAGCATTTGCCTGGACCCGAGAAAAATAATGAAAATGGGATATTCCTGCGTATTACGGGTATTCTCGCCCTGACTTGCAACCATACTCAACAACACACGTTCGGTTCTTGCCTGAGTAGGAGATGCGGCTGTCTCCGTCTTCGTCAATCTCTTCCACGATTTCCTCAACTGCAAACCAGAACGAGGTGAACACCAGCTCTGTTCTCGCCGGTTTCCGTTTTATGGAAAAAAATGGTCAGCCGGGGACAAAGCACGCACATTTTGCCCAACTAAGTCTCAGAAAACAGCGACGAACATTGTATTTTATAGCAAGAGAGAAAACCCCACAAACGTGCAGGCATTGATCCGGCATGCCTTTCGTTTAATGAACAGTTGTTATTGAGGTTTTCAGATACGTCCCGCCGATAGCTGATCACATAGCTGAAGTTATCCAGTGCCCTTACTGTCTTCCAGTGACATGTTCTTTCCAAGGCTTCGGAGGACGTTCCAGATGTCTTTCGGACTGATGGTTCCGAAGTTCTGGCGGTCGAAAATCTGTCCAGAAGATATCGTTACTTGGTGTTGCTTTGTTTTCTTCTTTGTGTTGAGCGGACGCCGTTTAAATGGAACCCTGGCATGTCACCGTGGATCCCAACGAAACAGTTCAAACCACAGAGAGTACAGTAATTTCGACCACAACGAAAATGTACGTGGTAGTGTTTTTGGATAACGGTCAGCTTTATTTTGGCGTGCAGCTCCATTCAGGAGACTGACGAAAATAATGAAATGACACGCATGCTGTGAGCTGTTGCCTTTCAATGGGATGGAATGGAGTGGAACAGTTATGCATGTTTTGGAGATTGTCTCACTTGGAAGGTCTTACGGAGGGTGATCTCCCTTTCCTGGGCGGTCTTCACACGTTCCTCACGGCGGACTCGGGTCATCGAACTTACGAAATCCTCAAAGGTGATGATGCCGTCACCTGCGAAAAACGTCAGTCGCGCCGCGTGATATACTTCCGCCGCACTGCCGTTCGTAGTAAACATGACAGCCTAAAGCTGCCCGTCATGCAAACGCGAAAGTTTTCAAAAACACGGGGTACTAGTGCCATAATAACAGTGTGGAATGACGCCAAACCGTAGAGCATTTGGTGCAGACCCTGCGTGACCGTTTGCTGTACCATTGACATCCGTTTTGGCGATAACGTCGGCCATTTCGTCGTCGGTGACGTTGAGGTCGATGCTGCGGAGGACATTGGTCAGGTGTTCCGGGTAGATGGTGCCGTCTTCGTCAGTGTCCAGCAGGTCGAACTGACGTCTTAGAGCTGACGACAGAACCGACCCAGACGCCGTGAGCTGCTGAAATCCCAGAGCTCAGAAAGTCGGTTTCATGTCAGAATCAATGCTCGCGACCAAAATTTGTGATTCATCAGGAGCTTAACTTCGCACTTCATTCGTGTATGAATGGTGTTCTGCTGTAGCGTAAGCGAGATTATGGTTACATCCCGCTCTGCCGTCTCCCTCACGGTGCTCTGCAGTGACGAGAAGTGACAAAACAGAAGCTGGGTAAGGTGTGGCTTTTGCCACGCTGCCGCCAGACGAGATCGACAACGCGCTGCAAATGACTGCAAGAGCGAAGACACCACAGCGCGCTCGGCCAGGGTAAGGAAGGCGACCCCCTGCAGTCCACTGGGACAGCTGCAGCGTGTGACCGACGGCCTCGGCGCATCCCAAGCCGGCGGCCGGACTACTCACAGTCGATTTCGTCACCGGCGAGGTGACCCATGTGGACGGCCAGCGTCTGGGCCATGGTGCGGAGCTGTTGCGGTGTCGGGGGCTGCTCTGCTGCCTGGACGGACGGCCAGCGTCGGTCCAGCGCTCTGCCAGTCGGACGGGGTCGACTGAGGACGCCGGCCGGCCCGGGCCGCCTTATGTACGGCCGCGACGCCGCCCGCACCGTGACGGGTCGTTCTGGAGGGGCGCTGCCTCCGGCAGAGCCGACCGCAGCTGGTGGCCCTCAGCCTGAGGAGCCGGCTGAGAGAGGGCCGAGCTGACAGATTAGGGGATCATCTGACAGACCCTGCTGATCGGAGGAGGACCAGCTAACAGGCCGTGCTCATCAGAGAAGAGCCAGGTTACAGACTCTGCTGATTGGAGGATCATCTGATAAATTGTGCTGGTCGGAGGGTCATCTGACAGACCGTATTGCACGGAGGAGGACCAACTGACAGACCGTGCTGACCGGAGGAGAACCAGCTGGCATAACGCACTGGTCAGAAGAGAACCAAGTGGCAGACTGCGCCTCCAGAAGAAACAGGATAGGCTTGTTCGACGTGACCAGGACATGTAGTCAGACTACGTGCGAAAATGCCGAAATGCTGTTAACTTACATATTTACGGTGAAACGTATCGCCACCTGATCTCCCCAGACACCCGTTGCAGGGTCATCTCATCTAGGAAAGACTCTTGAGTGTCAGCTTTGTTATGTTAATGTCGATATTGACATTTGAAGTGATTGTCTCGGAAATGCTTGTTCATAGCCACGGGGCGATTATCTCAGATATGCTTGCTCACAGTTACTTTCGAAATGCAACATCGCTTTTGAAAGGTACTCAGCTCGTCGTTTCGTTCGGGGACTCGTCACAAGCTGAAGACAATATACGCATTACTTTGAAAGAACCTGTTGCATATCAGTTATTGTTTCGTATGTTCGGGAGTTTAGTTATCAAGGCACATGGCTGGGTGGATCTGCGGTTGACTGCATTTGGTTAGATCTGGATAAAACATCGAAATATTATCGCTAGAATACGATGCCAAATATTTTAGTGGCCTCTTTTGTGGTAGCACAACTCTGGCTGGCATATAAAGGTCAGGGTCACAGCAATAAAAACTGACCAGCTGTTTGTGTAAACACGTGCTGCACATCGAAAACAGTCCAGTGTTTTCTGTTGGACCTTCTAAAAACATCACCAGGACTCATGAATCAGGATTAACAGCGCGCTCGACGTTGAGAAACGTGGCGAAGACGTCTTTTACATACATAATTTAATTCATTCGGAGTGATGGAGCGAGTGACCGAATTCAGTCCCGCAGGCAGCGAAAATATGGAATTCCGAATGCTTGCTTGCTTGCTTGCGTTCTTGGGATTCGAAGATTGTTCATGAACCGTTCTTCGAATTAGAGCGCATTTGGTACCTAATTTTGCGTTGGCGGACACGTTATTGCTCAGCAATATTACAATAAGTTCTCGCCGTTTTGAGGTAGGCCAGTTGACCAAAATGCTTACGCCAAGGCCCGTTTCGTCTGGTGTCCGATGTTTACTACTGGAACTCTGTAGCATTGCGTGATATGTGTCATGGCGAAGTTTGGAGTGATGCTTTAGTTTGAGTTGAAAGTAGCCGAATGCAATATCGAATGTGTTACGAACCAGATTTTTCATTGCTTTGCCTAACTACGCATGTGATTTAGGCGTCCTTTACGAAGTTTCTCTCACTGGCCGGCGAAACTGCACGCCCCTGCGGCAGCGCACCAGAGAATGGCACGGAAAGCAGCGTCATCGATGCCGACGAACTTTGTCCGGCGACGGCGGGGCGGCGAGGAGGCTTTTACGCTGTGACAACAGCGCGGCCGGCACAGGTGTGCGATGGCCAGGCTGCCTGCAGCAGGCCGCCGCTGAGCTGTGGCAATACGGACCGACCTACCGCTGGAAGCTGAGCCAGAGACTGGCGGCGGCTGGCTGCCGCCGCGGTGCTGGTCTCAGTGCAGTGCTCGGGGCAGCCACGCTGGCGCCGACAGAAAATCTGGCAGGCCAGGTCACGCCCCTATATTATACTAGCATGCCAGGTCACGCCCCTGTATTGTACTGGCAGGCCAGGTCACGCCCCTATATTGTACTGGCAGGCCAGGTCACGTCCCTATATTGTACTGGCAGGCCAGGTCACGCCCCTATATTGTACTGGCAGTCCAAGTCACGACCCTATATTGTACTGGCAGGCCAGGTCACGCCCCTATATTGTACTGGCAGTCCAAGTCACGACCCTATATTGTACTGGCAGGCCAGGTCACGCCCCTGTATTGTACTGACAGGCCAGGTCACGTCCCTATATTGTAGTGGCAGGCCAGGTCACGCCCCTGTATTATACTGACAGGCCAGGTCACGCCCCTATATTGTACACATTCCGTGTCTTTAATGACGCAGCGCCATTGACGGAAATCCAGACACCAGCGGGAGTCTGTGTCCCGGGCTGGACTGACTTCAGACCCCGGCTGCGGTGACGGAGTAGGTGCAGAGTCTCGGTACAAGATGACACCACCTGCGTGTGCTGGGATTCAGCTCCGCGCCGGACGGCAGCAGCGAACGCGCGCCCGCGACGGAAAAGAATGCTGTCACTGACGTATGCGTTCCTTTTGATAGACAAAAGGGGTGACGCTTGAATGCAAGTTACCCCTTTCCAGCAAGTCCTGTGGGTGTGATGTTGAATTCCTCGAACTCTCGCCTCTGGCAGAGTCAGGGGGTCGTACATTACGGCCACGCAACCCCCGGGCAACGGTTGTGGCGCACGTCACGCCGTCAAGTCAGCGTAACTGATGAGCCGGCCGGCGCCGTGAGCGCCCGACAGTCCAGAACAAAGCCCCTTTCATCCGCTGCCGGCGTCGCTTGCGTTGGCCGGAGATCGCGCGGGCTGGCAATCAAAACAAAGTCGGCCAGGAGAGATGAAGACGTCTCCGGACGTGACTGCAGATTCGGGTCGGCCTGCTGCAGCGGTCGGCCGGCCTCCAGGGAAGGCTGGAGGGGAGCCGAGGTGACCTAGTCACCTCATGTGACGTCACGGGGACATCTGCTGTCGGGCGCCGATCTCATCCGAGAACTGCATGAGTGGTGTTCTCAGATGGTCTCAGATGGACGGCCTCCCGCCTGCGGCCGGCTCGTGGACCGATCTTGAGCCGCGTTTTGGTCTGCCATGTATGGTCCTGGTCATCGTCCCCTGGTTAGCGCCGCTCCTGTGAGCTCTTGTGAGCTGGGTCGGCCGCTGACGCTGCTCCTGGGAGTTCCTGTGAGCCGAGTCGGCCGGTGGCGCTGCTCCTGTGAGCTCCTGTGAACTAGGTTGAAATGTGATGCCGCCCCTGCGAGCTCCTGTGAACTGGGCCGGCCGGTGACTCGGCTCCTGTGAGCTGTGAGCTGTGAGCTGGGTCGGCCGGTGACGCTGCCGCTGTGAGCTCCTTTGAGCCGGGTCGGCCGATGACTCAGTTCGTGTGAGCTCCTGTGAGCCGGGTCGGCCGGTGACTCGGCTCCTGTGAGCTCCTGTTGGAGCTGGCCAAGCCGGTGACGCGGTCGTCTGACGGCCGGCGACAGATGGCTCTGGCGGGCGATGAGCTGGCGTCGCTGACGGCCTCTGTCGGCGGCCAGACAACGCCGGCGCCAGCCATCTCGGCCGCCGAGCGCACGCCGTTTGATCCCCGGTCCCGCGCGAAAAAGCCGAGAACTGGCAGAGGCTTACGCGCCGCGCTGCAGATGCGGCTTTCTGGGCGAGGCGTCCGTGCTTGATCAGCGGTCGGCGAGTCTGTGTCCTTGTGCTCGACCTGCACTAGTGTTGGCTCACAACTCCGCAATGCTGTTAAGTTCTGCTGTCCTCCGTTTTTGCGCCCATCAGAAGCAGAAGCGCGATCGGCCTCATTTAACCCCGGGGGGGCCCGGTTTCTCCAATAGGCTTTACGCACTCACAAACTCACTTTCACATCCTTCACGCGCCGTGACAAATAAATTTATTGGTCAGGGGCGGAGCCAGGCAACGTTTGGGAGGCACCAGGTCATTTGGCCATGTAGGTAAAAAAAACAAAAAGAGTTTTAAGAAAACTAAAACTTATAAATATAACTAAATATGCAACAAAATTTTTATCGAGATCACTTATTTTTTTTTTTTTTTTTTTTTTTTTTTTTTTTTTTTTTTTTTTTTTTTTTCCTTTTTTTTTTTCCCCCTTTTTTTTCTTTTTTTTTTTTTTTTTTTTTTTTTTTTTTTTTTTTTTTTTTTTTTTTTTTTTTTTTTTTTTTTTTTTTTTTTTCTTTTTTTTTTTTTTTTTTTTTTTTTTTTTTTTTTTTTTTTTTTTTTTTTTCCCCCTTTTTTTTTTCTCTCTCTTTTTTTATTTTTTTTTTTTTTTTTTTTTTTTTTTTTTTTTTTTTTTTTTTTTCCCCCCCCCCCCCCTCCTCTCCCTCGAATAGGTTAAACATTGCCGTCTGATGGTCTGCAGTGCTTTTAGTCTGAGTAATGTGAAACGTTCGGCGGTGAACAGTGGTCCACAGGGAGGGATCCAATCCAAAAATGTGCGCTGCCGGGATCCTTCCATATCCATTCTTACCGTATACGTAATGCTAAATCGCACAATTATTCGTGTCACATCGGCAACACCAAAAATACAATCGGGTGACCCGTAACTGTACATAGATAAAATTGTCAGAAGCATTCAACCACCCTCTACTCATATAAACACGGTTTGATTCTTCATTCGAGTCCCAGATTATTCACTTCAGCCGCCGCAGTTTAATGCGACGGGCTCAGTCTCGGTAGGCCTCGGAGCGTGGGTCGCCGTCACAGGCCTCACCTCCCCAGGCCCCTAGCCGAGTGGAGCCGAGTGGTGCCGCCCGCCGCTGCCCTATCCGTAGCCGCAGCCAGAGGACGTGCTCTCGGCCGCAGCTGTGTTGACCCGTCGGCCGGCAGCGGTGACTGGACCGATTCTGTCGATTCTCGCGGTCACGCGAACGTTCGCGTCGCCGCCGCCAGCCACCGTCAATTTGGACGCGGCCGGCTGGGAAGTTGGGCCGGCCGAAATCTGCAACGATGGCGTGACGGGCCGATCCGAGCCGGTCGATCGCGGCCCTGGATGCGTCGCGTCGTGAGTGGGGAAGGCGCCGGCGTCCCCGTCTTCGAAGAAAGGCATTAGGGAAACTGGCAGTTGGACCTATTGCACCGCGAAGCAATCAGTCTCCTGTGCAGCTTCATAAGCTATGGATAGGTGTTGTGGAAATTTCATATTCGTTCACGCGGAGGTTTGTAGCGTCTCCAGAGAATGGATGCCATGCTCACGGTTTATTAACCGTGGAAGTACGTTCGCACGAGAAGAAAATGCGACTAAAAAACTTTAACCTTTTAACCAGATCTCCATTGTAACACTTAGGGGCGGTTTATACCGCTCGAGGGGACGGTTTTGATGTTTGGGGAGGGGAGACCGACTCCTGAAAAACTGACAAAATTGCCCACTGCATAACAAAGTTGTGTAAACCTTCGTTAGCATTCGCCATATGGCCACCTTTGACAATTGTCGGGGTCGCACCATGGTTGGCACGATCCCCCAAACCCAACTTGATAGAGAAATGAAACAGAAATGAGGTTTTAGCTTGGTTTGTTGGCCATACGATGATACTCAGTTTCATTTTGTTAAACGAAATATTGACTTTGCAGGCGACCACAAAGGAAGTTTCACCCTTTGGAATGACATAATGTCTTTCAAGTCAACCTCAAGGGTATCATCGGATTCAATTTACATAAGATCCTCAGGGAAATAACCTGCAACTGTAATTTGTAGAGTGCACTTAAGCGATCCATAACGACTTCTATACAGATCAGGTTTTCCGATTATTTCATGACCATTCCGGCCAAAAAAGGTAAAAAAGGTCAGTTGCTTCAGCTAATGATTTCGACCTAAGACGACCTTGTTCTGTGACCCGAGTAAGAACTCAAATGCTGAGGCTCCTGGCACCATGAGTGGCATGCATACGTTAGACTGAACAGTACCGTAAAACCGTAACACTTGAGCACCGTAAAATACTTAAAACGTGTGCTGTACAACGACGGCCATCGCCACATTATAATTTATGGCATGCCCTCGATAAAGATGTCATAGGCCAGTGGTCTGTCAAGCTAATGAACTTGTTTTCACATCTGCACTGTCATAGCACATTTTCATGCGTTTGAATTCGAGTGAAAAGAAAGCTTCCCTGAGCGTTCGGGACACGAAGTCACAGTGCATGCAAGCCTCTACATCAGGTAAGCGGTCGGAAAGACGACACATTAATGTGCACATCGCAAAAATGAATGCTGACTTGACAGAGGTCCGTTGCTGGGCTTGCATAGGACTAGTTTTGACACACATTATCTCATTATTAACATTTGTAACATATCGAGGTAAGGACCGATGCATAAGCATCAACCGATCATACCGCACTCTTGAAGGAGGCTTAGCGTCAGAATAACCTGACTTATGGTGACGTTGCCAATCATTTGTTGTTTTTTTCGAAAGATGACTGCGTTGCTCCAGCAAGAAGCCATCTATCTGAGTGGAGCTTGTTTGTTTTCGTGGTTAAAAAGCTATGGCGGAAAGGGAATGAATTCTTTTCTTCGAAATGCTGGAGCATATCCAGCACCAGAGACTAAAAACAAAGTCCACTGTTTACCCGCTAGGCCGCCTGCGGTTCCCACAACTCTTGCAGAAGACGGCCTTAGAAAACAGAATCGATCGTCTTCCGTGCGGTAATCCTGATCTGATGTCATTTCGCGGACTGGATGTACGCCCGGTCAGATCTGATGCCACCAGCTCGAAGCAGTCGGGGAAGGGGGCAGGTTTCGTCAGACTTCCTCGGCCGCACGCGGCTGGGCGTCACACTGAGTCATGACCTGAGTCGGGGACGGCGCTGCGGACGGTCAAACGTCGACGAAATATGATTGGCTGTAGGCATCCGTCAGGCTCTTCGTCTGTGCAGCGATGCGACTGTGTCGCTTCTCCAGTTGTATATTCATGGAGCGTGCGGTTGGTTTTTACAGTTTGGATCAATTTATGCTAGAGACTGCTGTAACACCTTTGATTAAATGGGGTATTTGCCGTATGCTGTGCCAACTTCACGCACATTTTTACAGGAACCAACCACTGCGCATGTTTTCTAAGCCAGCAGACTGGATAAAAAATAATGAATTACATGTGCATTGGTACATACGTATCAATCGCACGCGCATGTAATCCCACACGTGGGTATCAAAAATGTGTCTAGTTATGTCGTCGAAAACAAGCTCTCTTTTACTGGAAAAGATGAAAACCAAAATATGCTGAAACTGTTTCATATCGAAGTTGTTAGAAATGGGACTGGAATGAAATATCACCGCGAGATTTTAAATCTAGCATGTCTGGCGAAACGAAGACTGCATTAGTAGTCTTTGGCTGACTTAACACACACAGTTAAATCAGCTGTGTGTATATATATATGTATATATATATATATATATAGGGTGCCCATAAAGTCTCTACAATTTTAAAAATTTATTACAAATGAAGTTGATAAGTTATCTTAACCAGATTTGTTTTGTCTTAATCAATGTTTATTAAAGTTTGTGATCACATTGAAATTTTGTGTTTCAAGTATTCTTTTCGTGGAAGGGGTGCTGTTAAATGGAACCCTAAATATGGCTACTCCTCAAGAGAAGACACAATGTGTATCATGGTTTATTGAGACAAAATCGGATGTGCAGACTCAGCGAAACTACAAAACTGAGTATGGAAGAGATCCACCATCACCTCCTTCAATTCGTGCATGGGACAGGAAATTTATGGAAACAGGGACATTACTGACTTGAAGCAAAGGATTTCTGATGTCATTGCCACCATTGATGAGGCTATGCTACAGCGAACATGGCAAGAAATCGAGTACCGACTTGATGTGCTTCGTGCAACTAATGGTGTCCATATAGAGGTATATTAAATGAGATAAAAAAAACTTTGGCAACCACTGATTACATTAGAACAAATCTAGTTAAGAAATCTTGTCAACTGCCTTTGTAATAAATTTTTAAAACTGTAACGAGTATATATATATATATATATATATATATATATATATATATATATATTTGCAAATCATGCCGTTCCCGGAACAGACGAGTTTGTGAACAACGGCACTGGATTGATGCTGGCCACTCATAAACCACGTGGCCTGCCGAGGCCTTCAGACAAAACTAACGGCGAACGAGACCTTTACAACACTTAACATTTAATTTGTACAGTTCCTGGGATCTGAACAACTGAGCGGAGATTGCGTAATTCCTACGTTGCCATGGTTTGGTGGTTCGCCGATTGCCTGCTTTTGATTTCATCGTGACGACCGGACATGATAAATTCACTTTCCGCCTCGGTAGAGAAAAATAAGGAGCATAATGCGCTTTGCATGACAGGTGTTTTCGTAGGCCCAGCGCTATGCACGCAAACCACAGGCCGCCGTTTCTGAGGCTGAAAACACGTGTCGTTCGATACGATCTGGGTCGCGTTCCTTTTGAGGGGTCGTAAACGTAACCGTAGCCGAGAGGTTCGCGCGAGGAGTGTGTCCCATTACCGTAACGTCAACACAATCGTCTGCAGGTGATCCGGGACGGCGCCGGCCGGCGATAGACCGACGGCCCGCCCGGGCTTGGAGCGCGCCGCCTAATGACAACACAAACAGCGGCGCCTCGCCGGCCCAATTACATCAGCGGCACGCCAAATGTCGGCTGACGCGCCGGCTGAGCTGGCAGCGGCCGCGGCCAACTGGCCGCCATTTTTCCGGCGGTCGCGGTGCAGCCGGTCCGGGTTAGAGGCCGCCTTCGGCCTGGACCGTCCGAGGAGCTGGGGTCGGGCCTGGACTGTCCGGAGGAAATCGGGCTTGGCTGCGTGGCTATCCAGAAGAGAGAAGGGTGATGTAAGCAGGACAACCTGCGCGGAAGTTCAGGCTGCAGAGGAGCGAGGCCCAGAAAAGCGGAAACGAGCTCGGGGTTTCGCCGGAACACGTTAAGGATGCCCTTGGGGCTCTGATAAACTGAAGACGGCGATTCTTGCAACAGAGATAGGGCTAAAAACTCGGCACGGCCACCCGGCTCTGAGTTAGGAGATTCTTTGAATCACGATGACGTTTGTATGTGCGGAACCAGCCGATCTGGAAGCCGGCAATCGCTTGATGTTGAACTGGCCAAACAAAGGTGAACGCCAAACAAGTCCTGCTGATTCCTCTTTCTCCCAAACTCTGCCGTGGAGGTCCGCCGCCTTGCCTTCACGCGGAAGCGTCATCCCATGGACACCCATTGGCCGGTGCCAACGCCACGCCCCGTCACGGGCCGCAAAAGCTTTTCCCCAGCCCTGTGAGGTGCCGCTAAGTGCCATTAGAAAGCGTTCGTCTTCCTTACGGGCCACCCTGGCTTCGCTGGACCCATTCGTCTGCTCGCAGGGCCCTGTTCTAATCCGTCCTACTGCGCCGTCCAGTTTACTGACGTGATCACCACTCGGCGCGGGCGCCGAATCGTCGCGTGCTCATGTGCGGATCGTGCTGCTGTCGCAGCTTCCCTGGGGCTCGGCTGCCGACCGAGCTGAACGTTTTGTACCGCAACGTTGCTGTGTAGGAAAGTACTGTAGGAAAATACTGTACGCGCGTTGCTTACGAAAAACGGTTTTCAACACATGTCCGTATTTTTCTGAACCTGAAACTGTCTAAAGTAATTCAGTGCCGCCAGGGAATTTCTCCGATGTACGGAAATGATATAGATTTCGTAGAAAAACGTGGCGGTTGTTTTGGGTGCGGGCTGTGGTCCCCGAAATACTGTCGAAAAAACGGCATTCTTCTGATTTGGCTAACTCACCAAATCTGGGTGGCAAGGCGTTTCCAATTGGGCCTGCTGGACAGGCAAACGTAGATATCGTTGACGAATATGTGTGCGTTTTCATCGAGAGGACCACCATCATCAGTCTTTCAGTTGTGTACGGTACTTCTAAACAAGCAAAAGTAACTGAACGGTGAAACTTGCGCCGTAACATAGACACTCATGCGCTTGCTTCCTAGCCGTAGTTGAATGTTTAAATCACTGAAACGACGGCTGTTGCCAAGATGCGAAGGAGCTTCACGCAACAGCAGGACATGCCGTGTTCCTGCACTTGTCATTTTGGCGTCTTAGCTGTTCGCGAGTCTCATGCATGCACCCGGAGACCGGTCGACCAAATCTTCTCGTTTCCTAACCCATGTTTTGTGTACCAATTGGGTCATTCCACCTGAAATGGCACAAGAATTGACCGGACCCCTTTTGATTTTGATGAACTTTGGAACGCTCATAGTACCTATCGAGAAATGTCAAACCTTAAATTTTTAGCCCTGGATGACCTCTAAGATTAAAGTTACAGGTCATGAAAGGCCACCGGTTTTTAACGACATTGCATGTTTCAAATGCCCATAACTCGGTAAAAGATTGATAGGAAGAGATTGGAAGAAAGATTGAAGAAAGGAACAAAGAAAGATTGCCACAGAAAGGTGCTATAAGCGCCATTCGAAAGAGAAATGTTCCATCTCTCATAAATAATTTCGATTTTTGGCGACCTTGAGATGGCCTTTGATCTGTTTAGGACACTTGAACATTTTTGGTTTCAGATATGTTTGTCCACCGCGATCTTCCTGAAAATGTAGTACAGTATGTTCCAAGTATCTTTAATAAGTCTGGCTGGAAACTTTTCTGGACAAATCAAATCTTTTTCAGCTATCTTGATTTAGATACTGCCAACTAGCGCCTGAGAAATATGCCCTGAGGCTATTTGACGAATATGGATTGATTTCGTGCCTTTTGTTTGTGCGATTATTCTACAGTTTAGTGTGCACAATGTCCTGCGTGCCTGTACACATCAGCTTAGTTTTAAATTACTTGGCCAGAAAGGCCAAATGTCATGGCGTCTCATTACCAATCGATCCTTGCCATCCAAATCTGACATGCCCGTTCTTCACATTTCCAAGGAAGTGAGTCTGTCAGGTGTTCCTTGTCCTTTAGGTCAGCTTTGACAATCTTAGTTGAACATCGAGCCTTTTTGGAGGTCAACTGAGGTCACTGACTTCGATTAACCTTGGATAACCAACTGGCCTCGGACCATTCATAGCTTTTTTAGGGCACTGATTACGGATTTCACATATATTCTTCACGTATCGGAGTTCGCCAATTCCATGTCAGCTAGTGGGTGTTGATTTTCTCTTGTGAAGTCCTCCTCTGATTTAGGGGCGGCGTAGTGTAGTGGTTACCATGCTGTCCTTGTGGCCGAAATGTCGCAAAGGTTCGAGTCGGGTAATAGCGACATTTCGCTGTCCTCCGCGACAACCGGCGTGAGAGACAACCGGCGACGCGAAATGACCCTGGCAGTAGAAAGCGTCGTGAAATAACCCAACAACCAAACAACCGACTAACCTCTCCCAAATGTTGGAATACTTACAGACGAAATAACAACTTTGTATAGAGGCAGAAAGAAATGATTATTGAGATACGTACTAAAAAATCAGAAAATTAACATTTATCGAGAGCATAAAATGAACATAAATGACTCGATGCGTACAAAATGCATGTGAAATTCGAAATCAGCGCCCAGAAAACCCACCAATGATCCGAAGCCAAAACAGGCAATCTAAGGTTGAACAAGGTTAGTGACCTCGGTTGTCCTTCCAAGGCTCCGATGCACGATTAAGATTATCTCAGTCGGCTTTGAGAACTAAGAACACCCAATGAACTCACTTTCGCAGAAATGCGAAGAACGGGCATGTCAGATTTGGATGGCAAGGATCGATTGATGATGAGGTGCCATGACATTTGACCTTTCTGGTCAAGCAATTTAAAACTAAGTTGATGTGTAGCAGGCACGCAGGACATCGTACACACCAAATTGTAGAACAATCGGACAAACGAAAGGCACGAAATCAATCAACATTCGTCAAATAGCCTCAGCACATATTTCTCAAGTGCAAATTGGCAGCATTTAAATCAAGATAGCCGAAAACGTTTCGATTTGTCCAGAAATGTTTTTTGTTACATTTATTAAGATACTTGGGGACATACTGTACTACATTTTGGGGAAGATCACGGTGAACAAACATAGTTAAAGTCGAAAATGTTCTAAGTAACCTAGGCAGGTCAAAGCTCATCTTAAGGTCGCCGAAAAAACTGGAATTATTTATGAAACGTGGAACGTTACTCTTTCAAACGGCGCTAATGCCACCTTCCTGTGAGAATCTTGCACCGAGTTATGGGCATTTGAATCATGCAATGTCTGTAAAAATCGGTGACCTTTCATGATCTGTAAATTTGGCCTCAGAGATCAGACAGGGCTATACATCAATGGCTGGACATTCCCCATATGTACTATGAGCGCACCAAACTTCATCAAAATCGAAAGGGATCGGGTCAGTTCCTGTGCGATTTGATGTGGAATGACATAACTACAACTGCGCGTACATGCACGTTCATAGCCTGACCACCCACAACTGAAGTCAACGGCTGGTGACGTCACATGCGAATAGGCTGTTCGCGCCGGACGTGGCGCCGACACGTGCGTCAACAACGCCGCGCCGGTCGCCAACACAGCTGCAGCGTCGGCCAACAGGACAGTCGTGTGCCGACGCCGAGCCGTTTTCCTGTCGGCCGACGGAGTCGAACGCCGACTGTTGGGCTCCTAAACAGAGCCGTCGGTCTCATGGCCTCCCAGCGCTGCAGAAGCATGCCGAAAGCGTCCGAAGCAAACAGCCGGGACCGATTGTAATTCCCTAGACGGTTATTAGGAGTAAATCGCCCATTCCCCATCCGCTGGGTGTTGTGTTTATCTTGCACCTGCCGTTTCCAGCAAACACGTGGCAGGCAACGTTGTCGCTGGTCCGAAAACACGGCGAGCCGCTTATTTACATGGCGGCCGTCAAGTCGGACTGGTTTCTGGGAAGTCATGTAACGAGGCTACATTTTTGACTAGCATTCATTATATCAGTTCCACTGCGTGCGAATCGTCCAGCCACATGACGGGATTCACTAAAAGGGGCTGAACGCTATTCCAGGCATGGGGGGGGGGGGGCGGCTGAATCCGCCCCCCTCGGATTTTTTGCTTGCAAATTCCAGGGTTTTTGACGCAGCTTCACGAAAATTGGTTACTTTTCCAAACTATTATTTCTACGTACTGTGACAAAATGTCGAAATTATTTTTTGCTCAGGGGCGGAGCCAGGCAATGTTTTTTGAGAGGCATCTCAAGCCATTTTAGCCCTGTTCAGGGTAAAAGGAAAATGACTGCAAAAACAGCGTTTTTAAGATAGAACTTAAAACTTCATATGCATGTATAGCTAAATAGTTGGGCAACGTGCAAATGGAGTTTTGTTTATTTGAGGCCACTTTACTAGGTTAGGTCAAGGTGAAAGATTAAAATTCGGTTTTATAACTATAATTTCGGTCCTATTTTTTAATGCCAAAACTGGAATGTGTATGACGTACAAGGGTGCCCTCTACTTGTGTATCAAGTTTCAGCTTGATATCAGGTCGGGTCACGGAGCTATGACCTAAAATGTCAGTGCTCGTACCCTACATCACAATAGCCGTAATATGGAATTTTTGAAATAGATTAAATTCAAATGTTTATCACGTATTAAAATGCACACGAGATCATCCCAAGTGACTCCAAGGTCACTGGAGGTCATTTAAGGTCAACGATTACAAGCTGATCTAAAGAGTATGTGACCATGACAGTTCCCCTTTTTCATGTCCCTGGCGCCGCCTATGCTAACATTATACAAACACTGTAATACGATTTGTACTTCTTTAGCATTACATGACTAGCAGAAACCAAAAAAGTGGTTGCACTTTTTTGTTCATTCGGTTGTTGAGAAAGTAATCCTCCTGTTTTTGAGACCCTGTGAACGCCTATTAATTTTCCCGAAATTTCAAATGTGTGTACCAGTGGTAGAAGTCCCATCCATGATCCCTTGCTTCATGCTAATTTCACCGAAATCTGTCCGTAAACAACAGAGTTATAAGGAGCCCAAAAGTATCCATCATTCCGATATTTTTGCCCCCTGTATCCACCCGTTCCAAAATTTTGAAAACTTCGTTTTTGAAAAATGTAGTTTACTTCATGGCAAACTGATTGCCGTTTGCTGCGATGAAATCGCATATGTAGTTCTCGAGATCTCAGGGGGCCAAATTCTCTCCCCCCTGCCGGGAATCGGCCGTATCGTCTAGCCCTCTGGGAATAGGGTTATTGTTGTTTATTGGTGTTTTCGGGAGCGGCGACTACTGAGGTCATTTTGCGCCCATAACAAGCCTGCTTTTCCTGACCAGTGAGGTGTATACCCAGCCTCGAACTCAACGTCTTTAAGAAACAAAAGGAGTTGTTTCGATTCAAGAAAGCGCGAATTGTCTGCAAATACATCGCAGAGCGTCAGAGACGGGGGAATAGAGTTAATATGTAACGGGGTCACAGTTGCACGTTCTTTTTTTTAGTACCTATCCAGTACGTTTTCATCGTGACTCCCCAAAACCAGTCCAGTTTTTCCGCGTCTCCTGCCAGCGCCCACGCAGGTCCAACCCCGGCACACAGCACCGACGTGTCAACACCAGTCAAACAAAACCATCTGCCGGTGGATGCCAGGGAGACCGGCGCCGACAACCAGAACAGGAGGAGCATTACCATGGCGCCGACGACTCGGTTTACGGACAGGCCGGCACGCAGATGGCCGTCTGTTTCACACCACTTCGAAGACTCTTGCCGTAGGGCGTCGAAGACAACCAAACAAGACCATGATGAGTCAGGCGCCTTTGAGGATCGGCTCCGCCATGGGACAAATGTAACATCACCATGACGCCGAGGGCCCTTTTCGGCCGGGCCTGCGCACAGATGACCGCCTGTTTATCTTCGTGCCTCGGCGAAAGCTCGCGGCGAGGTGCGTCGATGACAGGCAAACAAGATCGTGGCCGGCTGGAGATCGGCGAAGACAGACCTCGAAAATCGAAGCAAGATCTATCCGGAGGCGGCGACAAGTGGCGTGACGACAACCTCGAGATTTAGAGCGAGTAACAGCCGGAGGCAGTGGCTAGAGGCGGAGCGGATTCAAGGCGGACGAAACAGGCCAATGATAAGCAGTAGGATGAGAACGAAGGACCAATAGGAAAAGGACAGGGAGGAGTCAGAAAAAAGGAAAGAAAAAGAAGCAAGCAGTGCACGGAGAGGGGAAGATCAGGGTACCACACGAGGACGGAAAGGAAGACTGGAGCAGCGGCGGACACTGAAAGGACATGGAGAAAAAGTGAGTGGCGCGGAGGGAGACGTGACTCTGCCCCTCTCCCGCGTCTCATGTGTACCACCCTATTTCACCCGAAATGTAACCTATTTTGAGGCCAAAAAGGGGGCTTAAAACACGTTTTTTTATTTGTTGGTCCGGAAGCCAAGAACGGCCAGGGTAGACCGAAATTGTGGATTTGTAACGCATGTGCGGTGACCGGTGAATACAAGGTACTCCCTGAGCCAGTCGCTTTCAGAGGGGCCGGAAGGGTCGAGCGGATGGGGGGGAAACTGACGTTAGATTGTCACCCTGCCCTATCCGCCCATGGCTGGTGGATAGCCCAGGCCGTGTCGGTATTTTTCTTCTCAGCGA
The DNA here is from genome assembly GCA_030062745.1 of Capitulum mitella. NCBI lineage: Eukaryota > Metazoa > Arthropoda > Thecostraca > Pollicipedomorpha > Pollicipedidae > Capitulum > Capitulum mitella. The sequence continues at coordinate 20,263,924 of CP099844.1, read as the reverse complement.
AAGTTCGTTCGGATGGGAAATTTAAGACCTAAATTATCCTACCGCGGCGGGCCCGTGGATATGCGATCAGGCGCGTTCCGTTTCGGCGCGCGTCTGTTAACGGTAGCTCATGGACCCGTCCGCAAAACGCTGGCCCGGCCCGCTTTACCTGCAGACACGGGAGAAAATTGACGTTAGAGGATCGCCCTGCCTTACCCGCCCTAGGCTGGTGAATAGCCCATGTCGCGTCGATCCGACTTTGTACCAGGGGAGGATCTCGCGACTGGGAAAGTCGAGGCCCAAATCATCGCACCGCTGCTCGCCTGTGGGTGTGCGGATCAGGCGCGCTCCGTACCGGCGCTCGCCTGCTGACGGCAGCCCATGGACCAGTCCGCAAAAGCACCAGTCCTGCTCGTTTTGCTTACAGACCGATGGGCCGACAGAGCGTGGCGTTTGGAGTTCGCGTATGTAGTTAAAAAGGCTGGTGGGCCGGTGACCATTTCGCCAGAAAGGTAGAGCCAGGTCGTGGGCGGCCAGCTCGTAAGCGCGTCATAAAGACGCCAGCGAACGGAGCTCACCAACATTCGCAATCAGGGTTTTTTGTTAGATATGATCAGACTCGGCGATAAGGGCTAACGCGACGGAATATCGTACCTGGTCCGTAGGGGCCGGACTGAAATATGGCGTTCGCCGGAGGAGAGGCCAATTTGTTTCGGGCACAGGCGTCGGGCCCGGCCAGCGGATCGGCGGCCGGCCAGACATAGGACCAGTCGCCGGCATTGTCAGCGCTGGCCGCGGTCATCGGGACCGAAAGGCCCATCTCGACGGGCCTTGCTGGCTTTCACCAGCCGCCCGCCGGTCGGACGATCAGCCGGGACGCCACACAAGGGGAGACGACCAAACATTCCCGTTTGCCGCCCCAACGCGGCCGGTCAAGCGCGGGGCAAAGGGCGCCGCAAGCCGAGCCGCGGCACGCGAATACGCGCGAATGCGACCTGCCGCCGCCCCTGCCGCGGCAGGCAGAGATGGGTCCAAGTGGGCACTGGTCTCCCGGCCGCAGCCATAGAACAGGACGGGACGCTATCCGCCACCCGGCCGCCGTCGCGAGCTGACGCACCCCGCTCTCCGACGGCACCGATTCCTGATGCCTGAGGCTGGGAGGGGACGCGTCATCGACGCCATTATCCGTCAGAACGGCCAGCCACTGCCGCCGCCGCCGGGCGCAGCGCGACGCACAAGGCAAATTCGGCGCGGGCCGAACAATGACCGGTTACTAGTACCGACAGCGTCAGGTACGCTGATGTCGGAAGTTAAATGTGAAAAACCCCGAAGGCAATAGGCTTGGACTTGTGGCGTCGTTCTCACGCGAAGTGGTTCGACTACAACCGGTAGTGCGTGTCTAAAGAAATTTTCCGTTTTGATTTCGGGCAGAAAACAAGTTCTTACGGCATGTCGAGTCTTTGCATTCGAGTCTTCTACAGTCGAGACTAAACCATTTAATCGCGAGTGACAAGGAGCGTCGGCGTCGTCCGGACCTGGGTGAAGAAACCGTGGACGACTGTAAGACCGGGACGCAGGCCGGCATGTCGGAAGGAAAAGGTTCGGATCGCGGTGATTGGTAGCCAAACGTCCCGGGATAAGGACTGAACTGGCCGAGGCCACGGCAGCTCAGAAAAGGAGTCGCGGGCGAGTAACCCTCAGGGTCCCGGGTTCGCCGATGGCCCGGGAGGACCCCGGCAGCTACTGACGTGGTCCTGGATCATTTGGTCATGTGAAAGGGCCGGCTGGGCTCAATTAAAAGTTAACAAGAAAAAAGTTTGGCTTACGGACGAAAACAGTCTCAACCGCAGACGTTTACAACGGATGTCGACAAAGCACGTCACTGGAGCTGGGGAAGAGAGGTCAAGGGGAGGGCGGATGAGCGAGTTTCGTCACCACAGAAAGGCATGAGGGTGAAATTGGGGAGGATGATCAAGGACCAATGAAGGATTAGCCAACGTGCGTCACAGCCGATTTGTGATTAGTCGCGGAGTATTAAAATTTGTTACGTCGATTCTTAAAGGAACCAGCACGCTGTCTGTGTCGGCCTATTCTTAAATAAAATGAATAAACATATTTTTTGGGACGACGTGAGGCGATCTAGGTAGCCGAATAAGGAGGGAGAAGGAACATAAAGCTTCCGGATCCCGCCGTTACCAAGTCATCCCCCAGAGGTCTTTTCCCTTCTCACGCCTCTCACGTCTCACCCCGCGTCTCTCACTGTCTATAAGCACGACCAGAAATGACCGCCTCAGCAATTTGTGCATAGTTTCAATAGGCGGTCGGCAGGTCGGAGGAAGTTTCCGCGGGACGGAGCCGCTCGGCAGGCATCGGCCACCGCAGCAACGGCACGCGCAGCGGCTCCCACGCGCGCGGCCGCTCACGCAGCGCCGGGCCAGCGAGCGGGACCGAGAGAGAAGGCGGTAGAAGGAGACCGCCACACGCTCATTCTATCTCTCTTCTTTAACCAGTCCAGCGAAGTTGCCGAAACCGAACACGCCGCAGCCGTGCTACAGTTACACAGGTAAACGACGCGAAGGGTTTGGCCGGGACCTTCCCATTCTGCCGGTGCTGGCCACCGACGGGTCGGCTCCGCGACTGCACGTCGCTGGTCTGCCGCGTCGCCGTCGCGGACCGTACCGCGTGCCGCGGCGCGCCATAAAAGCCGCGAAGCGTTTCCGCGCGGGCGAGGGTTTAACCGCAGGCGGCGAGGCAGTCGGCTGGCAGCCGGCTGGCAGTCGGTTGCAGACTGGCTGCTGAATGGGGTTAATCGATGCCGACTCACCTCGAGCACGGCGGGACCATCACACTTTGGCCTAGTTAAACCAAGTAGATCCTCGGGTTGGCTCCCACCCTGCCAGCAACCGTATTGCCTGCCGTGACATACACCCTGCCAGCAACCGTCGGACCTGTAAACAGGACTCCCGACCTGAATTATAAACAAATTCCTACCGCGTCAACTGGAAGTAAACGTTATGATTTCTGCAGGTTTTCTCTTTTTTTGTCAAATCGATGTAATTTTAACCAGTGTTTTCGACTTGGCATAGCCTCTGAAACATCGTTTTTACGCTGGGACCGCTTGCTAGGCCCTCTGTCGGTTTCAGCGACACTTTGGAGCTGTTGATTATTCATGATCACGAATTCACGACTTCGGTGGCGTGTCATTGTTGACAACGGGAAAGTAAACACAAGAAACGTCGACGACATCGTGACTGGCTTCGCAGTACCGGACTTTGGCCAGAAAGCTGCTCAGAGGACAGGCGACCCCTATTGCACACGCCAGACGATTTCTTGTGCTCACTTCCGAACACGGCGGCCAAAAGCCAAGCCGGCAGATCCTTCGTCTCCAGTCCATAGACCTGGCAGCTTGTGATCCAGCAGTCGAGTGGCACGCCTGCAGTATCGCGCCACGAGTTCCGGTTGCGTAGCGTACCGTTTAATATTCTCTCCTGCAGCTCCTGAATAAATCAACAGGACCTCCAGCTCGGGGTTAAACGACCTCCTCGCCGTCGGCCACCGGTGAGCGACGACCGATCCGGGAATGGAAAATACCATGACGCTTCTGCGATGAAACCGATCACAGCGGCGATCGGTTTCCTGTCCGCTGCCGGCGGGCGGCGTGGCGCAAAGCCGGCGCCAGACAGCGGCAGCCGTCACCTGAAATACCGGGCCAAAATCGCCTCCCCCGCGCCAAAATAGCAGCCCGGCGGCGCGGGGGTGTCGTGCGTTGCGTCCAAGGAGGGCCGGCAGTGAGCTGGCCGGCTGCGGGCCAACAGGCCGGCTCCAGATGCAGGCCGATGCGCCGTCCGCTCCTCTGACGTCACCAGTCGCTGGCGTTTGACACGGTCGGTGTTGCTATAAATGCCCCCCTGGTTACCGCCAGTCGGTGGCCGGTAGCAGGCCGGCCGGGCGCCGTTTCGCCAGTGCCTCGGGCGGCGCCGGGGAGCCGGCCGCGAGCTGCCGTCATGGCTGACCGCGTGATGCCGACGCCGCCGCCGCGACGCAAGAACTCGACCGAGCCGGAGCCGACGCAGCCGCGCGTCCCGCGGCCGCCCAGGCTGGACGTGGCGGCCGCCTCTGCGGCGCGCACGGCCCGGCCCGACCCGGAGGCGGGCCGGGCTAAACCGGCGCCCGCCCAGCCGGAGGCCTGGGGCCTCACCATGCCGGCCGTGCTCTCCAGCATGGACAAGGCCAAGGTGGCGTCCTACCTTCAGAGCCGCATGAAGGACGTCAAGGACGGCGCCTTCCAGACGGCCAAGACCAGCCTCAGTTTCGGCGAGCGCTTCACGCTGGCGGTGCTGGACAAGATGAAGCGGTGGTCGCGGCGCGGCTTCACGCACATCTTTCTCTTCGCCGTGCTGATGGTGTACAACGCCATCGGCGCGTGCATCATGATGATTCCTGGAGCGGCCGGCGTCCGGCCAGCACAAAGACTTGGAGAGTCTGAAGCTGGGCGTTGTGGAGCGGCTGATGAACAACTCAGATCTCGGTACGGTAACGAACGAGACGGCCTTCCGGCTGGAAGTGCGGCGCGAGATGGACGTCCTACTCAACACCTCCTGGGAGCAGTTCGACCTGTACCGGTGGCACCCGGACCCGGACGACAATCCCTGGGGCTTCTGGGGCTCCCTGTTCTTCTGCTTCACCATCCACTCCACGATCGGTTAGTACGCGGGGATTGCCGGCAGCTCCGGCTTCGGTCCTCCTGCGTCGGTCGTCGTGTGATGTCCGTGCCGCAGTATCTTGGCCTGGGATGGGGAGTTGACCCTGTGATTAATGGCGGTAAGTCATTCAGATCGTGTCGCACGGAATCACCTGACAGCCTGGCTTTTGTTCTGGGAACGTATTGTTGAAGCGATGTTGATATCCCATTCGTTGTTCAGGTTTTCGTGAGCGCAGAGGCACACGCAACGACACGGATGTGTTGCTGTCTGCATTTTAGGCGCTCTATTAATGACAAAAGACCATTAATCAGGCGAAGCATCCCCAAGCCTAAAGCGGTGGACAACATATCAACCGTTCTGTGTTTGCATTATGCTTTGGCCTAGTAAAACCAAGTAAATCCTCGGCTTGGCCCCAATCCCACCAGCAACCGCGGGACCTGTAAACAGAAATCCAGACTTTAATTATAACCAAACTCGACCCGCGTCAACTCGAAAGGAAAACACCGGTTTCTGTACATTTTCTCATGTAATATTGGCATGAATTTAAGTCGTGTTTTCAGCTTAGCAAAGCACGCTGCAGCATCGTTCTGACGCCGGGACCGCCTGCTAGGCGCTCTAGCATCCTCTAAAAAGCCGTCATCTGTTTGCATCTTGCTGCCGCCGGTAGATCTATTTTCTCGAATGCCGCTCCTGAGATGAAGGTTATACATATTCTCACTTGATATTTACGAGATATGAGCACCTGAAATTGAAGCGGAGCTATCCGGCCCTGGAAGATCGCGTCTTGACCTCTAGCTTTTCGGCTTTTTGGCCGAATTTCTTGGCTCTCTGCTCCAGCTCATCGTATTATTCAGTTTGACGGTTCAAATTCTCTCCATTTCTGTAGGCCTGAAAACGAGAAGGCGCCTGATTTGTGAACAATGGAACTCATAAATCTGTGTTCGGTTTGCTTGGCATAGAATGACAGGCGTTTCCTTTCGCGGCATTTCGCGCTGTGGACTGCTATGAGGCCCAGCCATAAATTCATCGGCATTTCAACAGCGCCATCCTGTGCTCCTGTGCGGTGACATGTGCTGTTGTTGCTATGGCCGGCTCCGGAACAGAACGCCTGGCCTGGCCTCAGCTCCGCAGATCTCCTTTGCTCTGCTACGTCTATCCGGCATGTTTCCCTGTCTGGATTATATGTCACTTAATTATATACATTATTATACTATTATTGAGTACATTATTGTATTGTTATTCATTGTTATTCTATTATTGTATTGTTGTGAAACTGATTAATCATGTAATCTATATATTTTGGCTCCTGGATTTCGTTCCTGTCTTCGGATCCGTCTCACGAACTCGTCATTTAGCACTGGGTCCTCGACACTGACGTTAGGTGTACGGAACCCGTCGTCTCGAATTTCATCACGATCTGCGGTGCATCGAAGGTCCGCTGAGGGAACGCTCATCTAACAGACTGCTTCGTGTTGACTCTCTTGATTCACGGAAAACAGGGCCCAATTAGCCGCTGTTCAAAGCAAATGCCGTGCAATCCTTGGTCGAAAACTGGTCCACGAGCATAAACATGCAGCAATGTGCCAGAAAAGGTGGGGATGGCGTCACCGTCTCTAGTTTGTGGCTCCTGGCCGTGAGATTAAAGTGGAGCCGGTGGAGTTTCAGGTGGAGGGGTGGGGGGGGGGGAGCCCCCCACATCGTAGAATATAAGTCGGAGGGCAGTGCCTATTCTTAATGTTGGGGCACCGATGTTGATTTTCGGGTTGTCGTTATTCGACTAGCAGAGCTGTTTGGTTCCCAAATCCTGTCTGATATATAATTCCCACCTGCAAAAATTTACCAATATGCAAACCGCCATCGATGAAGCAATTGCGAAGACATGCATACCAAGGCGCAAACGGAGCCACTCGTGGCAACACCGGCCATAAATTGCGATGTGAAGCCGATGATTGCACCGAAAGACATTCGAACAGGTCGTAATTCGACGTCGGACGGCAAACCGGGCCATGACCCGTGGTCCAGCGAGGTCTGACGTGTTGAGGTGCGGACAGACGGCGGGACGGACGGCGCTGAGGGACGGACGGACGGACGGCTCCGATGGTGAGGCGGATGGCGCTCAGGGGCGGACGGACGTGGCTTAGGACCGGACGGACGGTGCTGAGGGTCGGGCGGACGGCTCCCATGGTCGGACGGACGGCTCCGATGGTCGGACGGACGGCTCCGATGGTCGGGTGGACGGCTCCGATGGTCGGGTGGACGGCTCCGATGGTCGGGTGGACGGCGCTGAGGGACCGACGGATGGCTCCGATGGTCGGACGGACGGTACTGAGGGTCGGACGGACGGCTCCGATGGTCAGGTGGACGGCGCTGAGGGTCGGACGGACGGCGCTGAGGGTCGGACGGGCGGTGCTGAGGGTCGGACAGACGACTCTGATGGTCGGGTGGACGGCACTGAGGGTGGGACGGACGACGCTGAAGGTCGGACGGAAGGCGCTGAGGGTCGGACGGACGTTGCTGAGGGTCGGACGGCCGGCTCCGATGGTCGGACGGACAGTGCTGAGGGTCGGACGGCCGGCTCCGATGGTCGGACGGACAGTGCTGAGGGTCGGACGGACGGTGCTGAGGGTCGGACGGCCGGCTCCGATGGTCGGACGGACAGTGCTGAGGGTCGGACGGACGGTGCTGAGGGTCGGACGGCCGGCTCCGATGGTCGGACGGACGGTGTTGAGGGTCGGACGGCCGGCTCCGATGGTCGGACGGACGGTGTTGAGGGTCGGACGGCCGGCTCCGATGGTCGGACGGACAGTGCTGAGGGTCGGACGGCCGGCTCCGATGGTCGGATGGGCGGTGCTGAGGGTTGGACGGACGGCGCTGAGGGTCGGGCGGACGGCGCTGATGGATATTTCCGTGAAAATGCCCAGCAAATACCCGACAACGCGACCACAGCCGGTCAGATCTGAGGCCAGGACGCTGGCTGATATCGTGGTTAAAACCGGCGCCCTGAATGCAGCCCAGTGGAGGGGTAAACGCGCCCCCGTGTGGTCTGACCTCCGAGTGTATGCCGGTTGAGGGGTAAACCCGACCCCGTGTGGTCGCTAGTCTGATCTCTGACCGTGCTCCAGTGGAGGGATAATCCCGCTGGCGGTGGGACGCTGATCTCCCAGATGATGTCACCTCCCTGCAATATCCGGGCCTTGGCCGCAGACCGCGGACCGCAGGCGTCCGTCGGTCCCGCACGCGCTGCGGGACGAGTCAGCGGCGGAAGGCCGTCGTGACGGGGTCGCCGGGCGCGGCGGACCGGCCGCCTCGGGCGTCGCCGCGGGACGCCGGCGGACGTGACGTTCGAGTGTCGTCCGTGTAAGGCGCGGCCTCCGGCTGAGGGGTTTCCTGGCACCGCCGCGACGCCAACGCAAACAGGTGGTCGCGGTCGGCGAGGTCGCGCAATGCGACGACTGAATCGGAGTCCTGTCCTGCCGGCCGGTCCGACCGGGCCCGCTTCGAGGAGTAGCCCTGTCTGGTGACTGAATCAGGGGCCTGTCCGGTGACTGAAGCAGGCCTGGCCTGTCGCTTCGACCGACGGGGGCTACGACCTTCTGCTCAGTGAGGTGACGAAGCGGGGTCAGGCTGGCCTGATGACAGGTGACGTTGATAGGTGCCAGCACGGGTCGGCCTCTGACTCGAGAGAGACTCCAAGGTCCCTGAATGTTCAGCTAATTGATCAGGTTAATTGACTATCCTCAACTCCCATTCTCCGTCAAAGCAAATATTTTGATGGCTCTGGCGCAAAGGCGAAGATGTTTCTCCAGATTTCGCAAAATATGATGGATTTCTTCCGATCTGCCTTCGCCCTGAACTGGTATCTGGCCTGATTTAACCAACGATGAGTGTATTGGTGTCGCGGAACCCGCCGGCAAGAAGGCGCCAGGCCAGCATCAGGAAAGTGCTCTTGAAACTCCACAGGGCACCGTGGAAACACTGCAAACCACAACGAAAAAGGAACTGGTTCTGTGGTGGTGAATAACCATGAAGGGTGCAGCTCCACCGCCGCACCTTGCCTGCCGCGGGTGTGGCTCGGAAACGCGCGGCATCGCGGTACGGTATGCCACCAGGGACTGCCGGCCTGCCTGTGGTGTGCGTGGTCTGGCGCTGCCTCACCGAGCAGCATCCTGGTAATGGCTCAGGAAGGGGGATGCTCTCGTAAACACGACGTGTGCAGTGGGGGCATCAAAGTGCGCGGTGCACACAAGCCAAGAATACCGAGATTGACAAAATACCAAAGGGGCGTCCCAGCAGAACGTGACTTTGGCCTCAGGGACAAAATCATGCGATTCTGTACCAGAGGGGCGTCCTTAAAACTCCAAAGGAACGTCCAAGAGTGTTATGTAAACAGGGAGCGGTGCTTAATGGTGTACCGTATAGTGAGCTCCTGGAAACACCTGAAGACGCCATAACAAGGGAAAAGTCATCCTGGTAACGCCAAAGGAAGAACTGCTTTGATGGCCTTCTTTCCTGGCAGGGAAAAAGGCCGTCAAAGTGCCAAGCGGTGAAAATGAAATTCGTTCATTTTTCGAGGCCCAGGAGCAGGCAGCTGCCCCCCGCCCCCTCCGCCTCTGGATGTGTCTCCTGGCATGAGCCCGATTCCGCTTGAGTGCGCGAGCGGGAGGCGTTTCAGATTGCCGGAAGATATTACAGAAGTCAGATCAAGGTATTTCGCAGAAGTCTGGCACCGGTCGAGAGAGGTACTGCGCTCCCAGCTGACAGTGGTTTTCGGCCGTGTCCGGCCTGATTCACGGCTGACCCGGTGCCTTTGATCCCGGCCGCCGACAGTGCGTCCGGCGCCCCTGCGTGCAGCAGCCCAATGGGCAGGTGGTGTGGCAGCCCTACCAGTTTGGCGGCGGCCCAGCCAGCCTTGGGCTATTCTAGCAGCGGCGCTATGGTATTGTATGGCATGGAATTTCACAGAAACCGGTTATGGTCCTACCAAGTTTGAAAACGCTCCTAAACACAATGATGCCGACTCGGACACGAGCGCTCGGCCCGCTTGGAGCGGCTCGCGTCACTCGGTGCCTGTCCGGTCTGTCGTTGCAGCACTGCCTGAACGACTCCTTCAGGAGGAGGGCCCCTGTCTGCTCTGTCCAGAAATCTGGACATCTATGCATCTATCGGATCTGTTGCCGTGGGTAGCTGTCTAGGTTATAATCTTTAGGACGCCTGGTAATGTGGCGCCCTCTATTCTGGTGACAAAATGGCAAAATTCTAATGACCACAAAAGAATACCCAAACTAGAGAACCCAACGCAAACCGTGCTCATGACTTGTAACAGTCAAATGGGTATGAAAAAAACTGTGATGATTTATTTTACTGAATACGAGCAGGAGCAGTATGAGGTCAATCATGAACTGAGTGAGTCTTCAAATGGCAAAAATAAAAAAGTAAAAAATTGAGATTGAGCTGACAGCACGTACCGGGGCTATCGTAACTTGGCCAAAGCACTTTTTTAAAAACTGAAAACTACGTAGCCACTCGATACCGAATCAGTGGAGACTTTCACCAAAAGGCATGCCATTTTCTTTAAAAGTGTTTCATTTACCTTGCGTTCATTTCATTGTGCTCGCTTGCAAGTTAAACGTAGCGAAGATCGAGCCATTTATGAGCCATCGTACGTGATTTATGTCTAGCCACACCAGAGACAGTTATAAGTTTCAAGATGTGCCCTTCAGAATCACAGTATGACATCGACTGCAGTTTCTGGACGTTCGCGATCTCGTCTCCGATGTGGAATAACGCCAGCAGAGCCCCCGCAACCTCCTGCCATCTATTAGAGGTAGTTGGAACTAACAATCGGTCCCGCGAGGAGTCGTCACTGATGCGCGATGCCCGGTGCGCCCCTCGTCGTTGTAATCCCCGATCCTCGACACCTGTCAGTTAGACAGTCCCGGGAACGTAAAGCGGTCAGACATTTACAGGTGCGGAGTCAACCCATTACGTCGTCAAGCCATCTGAGCACCAGCCTTGCTTAAAAACTCATTTCATGGCATAATTTTTTGGTAAATGCTGAATGTACGAACAATGAACAGCAATAATTACCGATATTATTCAATAAACTAGACATTACATGAAATACAGGTCCCAAATGTGTCACCAACGAGGTCACATAGGATAGGATCCCGGGGAAGCCTGCTCTTGAAATCCAGCAATGGAGCGTTCTGGAGCTCACAGATATATTCTCCGAATTTCGCACTGAACAAGGCTCCAAAGACACCTCAATACTACCATTCTGCGCGCAAGTCCTACGGACTCCGTACTCTTGCACTCATAGCCCATCGACCACCTGATGAACGATGCCAATGATTTAGTTACAGATCTACATGCGACCATTTCTTGGTTAAATTCCTGCGACATAACACCATGGCCATTTCCGTGCACTTCCGGCGTATTTATCGTGTACAGCGTCTGGCGATCCTGGCACTGTTTCCCCGCACGTTTGGTCAACAGAGTCATGATATGGCACACGAGAGGTACGCCACTACACCTTCCTCATTTCTGGCGTGAGAGATCAGGGACGTGATCTCGCTTGATGTTCTGTATGTTTTGTATTAGTTCATGTAGGTTCCTCAACTCAGTGACTCTTAGGGCCCAGTCAAAACAATATAAAGACATAGAACACATATTATAAAACATTGCCCTCCCGCTCCGCCCTGCACCCCCACCGTCCCCCCACCGCGATCCCACAGTCAACAGCGTCGACTCAGGTGGGCTCAGATTTGAGCCGCTCTAATGACTGCTGCCGCGAGGTGGCCCCTGTCACGTGCCTCGACAGCCTGTTCCAGGCGGCAGCGGGGAAAAGCAGGGAAGAGCCGCTGCGTGGCAGTGAGACGTGCGCGCGACAGGTGAAGGACGGCTGTGCCAGCGGCGACAGAGCGTGTTTGACGCTCAGACACAGCGCTGCGAGGCTGAAACAAGCACTGCAGTTGGGCAGGGACGGCGGAGACAGGCAGGGCGCGGTACACGTTTTCTGCATCGCGATGTCCTATTAGCTGCCTTATGCTGGGCCAGCCAAGAGCGGTGAGGGCGGGAGCCTTGATGATCGCGACAGTGATTACTGACGCCACCTTCTGCGTAGCGGCTGCATCCGCAGAAGGGCGTCAGTAGTAGTGCTTTATATACCATAGCCATATATACCATACCAAGCGTGTTCGTCCGTTAACGATTTTGCATATCTCCATGCAAAGAAGGCAGTTTCATTCGGATCATTTCTGCGCCCAGCCTGTAGCGTAAAATCCCGTGACGTCTCTGCTCTGGCGATGTGCTTCTTTATCGAGCTTGTTAAAAACAACGTTTTTGTGGTTACCTGTTTCTGTATTCAGGATACCGATAAGGCCATTCCTACGCACCGAGGTCCGGACTGGAGAAAAAAGCTAGCGTCCGGACCTCGAGGCTACGTGTCGAGGCATTAGCGGCATCTAAAATATCGTTCACCGTCTTCTGGCCTAGTGCTGGAGCTAAATTTACTGCACATATGGTTAACACGCCTTAAAAAAAAACATTCTACATAGCTTTTCTCAAGCCATGGCACAATGAGCATGACTGGTACCGATCCCCGTCTAATTAAAATTTGCCTGAGAACCATCCTGTTCCTCTAAAACTGAAACGATGCGGTTTGAATGACCATAGAATGGAATGTGACAGATCTCGGGCTTTATATATCGAGGCCAACTACGCAGAGCAATACGACTGGGCTCAAATAATCCGAATACTTAAACCATTGTCTATCGTCATCTCAAACAACATGCGTTTACAATGATGCAACCAGGAACCAACGTAAAACGGCAGATGCAAATATTGTAATGGTTTATCTTTGTCGGATTGCAGGCTTTACATTTAAGCAGACATTTTGTCGCTTCGCTTACAGTCTGAGTGTGCCTGGACGCGTTCTCGAAGCGCTTGAACCCGAGCTGGCAACTAGTGCATAATGTTGGACGAGAGAGACGGAGAGAAAGAGAGAGACCGAGAGAATGAGACGGAGAGAGAGGAAGGCAGAGAAAGAGTGAAAGGAGAAGAGGAGAGAGAGACAGAAGAGAGGGAGAGAGAGAGTGCTTTTGTATTGGGCTTAACATTTGCATTTTGAGATCATAAGCGTATCATATTTTGGATAGTCAGACAACAAACAACGAACAATAGACAAGCAATAAACAAACAAAACAAACAGTAGAATCGCAGGTGTCACCAGGGGACATAACAGGCGGAAATTTTGGGAGGAAATGTCAAGTTTTTGTCATACGTTCTAATTCTGGCGAGTTTATGAGTGTCAAGAAAACATTTCCATGTGTCAAGTGCCATAATATGTACACATTACAGGTGCTCATAGGCGGATCCAGGCACCAGGAGGAGTACATGGTGGTAGCTGTGCCTTATTCCGTAAATCGAGTCGTAATTTCTCAGTCATATGAGGTAATAAAATACCCATTTTACATTAGCCTGGAGCCACTTCTGATTTGCATTTTTAAAGAAATGTGTAATATTTGAACATAATATACATGAAACTCACAAAACCAGTCACAGAGATCCAGATGTTTGTTACGACCACTGAACATGTTATTGAACGAAATATGCACCCGAAAACCGACACCTGGAGACACTCCTCGTAGTATATGTAGGCAAATTATATGCATAAATTGGGATACAAATGTCTTTATCATAGGTTAGGTCTGTTTTACTTATACAATAAACCATAAATTATAAAATAAGAAAATAGGAGTATCCGTTTTACATGCACCTGGACCCGTCATTGATCAATATTTTTCTTAAACATGCTTGAAACTTAAACATGCTTGCACGTCTCACTGCCACGCAGCGGCTCTTCCCTGCTTTTCCCCGCTGTCGCCTGGAACAGGCTGCCGAGGCACGTGACAGGGGCCACCTCGCGGCAGCAGTCATTAGAGCGGCTCAAATCTGAGCCCACCTGAGTCGACGCTGTTGACTGTGGGATCGCCGTGGGGGAACGGTGGGGGTGCAGGGCGGGGCGGGAGGGCAATGTTTTATAATATGTGTTCTATGTCTTTATATTGTTTTGGCTGGGCCCTAAGAGTCAATGTGTCGAGGAGCCTATATGAACTAATACAGAACACACAGAACATCAAGCGAGATCACGTCCCTGATCTCTCGCGCCAGACATGAGGAAGGTGTAGTGGCGCACCTCTCGTGTGCCATATCATAGCTCTGTTTACCAAACGTGCGGGGAAACAGTGCCAGGATCGCCAGACGCTGTACACGACGTGAGACTGTAAATGACATGGAAATAGTACATGACCACGTCGAAAAACGCGATGTCCAGAGGGCACACTATTCCTTAAACATGCTTCTCAAAAACGTGCCCTAGATTTGCCTCTAGAAGACGCATTTTGTTACATTTCGCTGAAACATGTGACAAACCTATTTGGAAAAAACCGCCAAGTTTCAGGAAGCACCTCTCAAAAGCCCAAGAATGGCGAACGAAAAACCGGAGAGGGGAAGAATCTACCCCCTCCCCCAGCACGAAACAGGATCAAAGCTAAATCGTCTTTTGCCTGCTGCACTGAGTACTGAACAACGTAGGCTACAGGCTTCAGCCTCCAGCGGATCTTGCGATGAACTAGGATCTAACGATAGAGCCATAAAAAGATCTAGTGGATAAAGTGAATCTGCCAGTAACGGCCACCAGTCTCGGCTGATGGAGAACTGCCACACTTGCATCAAAGGCTCTCGCTAAGAAGGCCGTCTTTAATTGGAATCCTGCAGGTAATGGAGGCGTAGATTACGAAAGGTTGGTCACGCAAATCTCTGGGAAATCAGTGCTAGCCGCTGCGTGGAGATATCTCTTCACATGACATAAATTACTCAAGTTAGACCAATTATGCAAAACAGATGAGCAGTAATCATTACTTAAAGTCTCCATTTCGTCTAGAATAACGACAGGCTGCCAGATGTTCCGGGCATGTCCTCCGGCTCCCTCGGGCGACGTGGTTGGTAATGTCGGCCCTCGTGTTCCGGGGGAAACGGGCGCGCGAGTCGAGATCCGCAGTCGAACTCCAAGGCCCTCGCGGGTAGGCCGTCTTTCCCCCCCCATCTCCTCAGCTCCCTATCTGCTGTTCGTGATGTCATCTCCTTAACATGAAAAACTGAGGCACCTGCGGTTCCTACGACATTGGTATTGACCATATGATAGCATTATTTTTCTCGTTTGATGCGCTTCAAAAGCCCCTCCGGAGTCTTGCTCGCAATTCCCTATTTCATTGAGGGACGGAGTTAAGACAAGTTTCTGGGATGCACATCAGACCATTTTTGGCGACGCTGAAAGTAAAGGAAAAACGGTAGCCAAAAAGAGAGTTCATTAAGATAGGACGTAAAACTGTACATGAGCGAATAAGTAAGTAATATAATAAGTAATATAATAAGAGCGGATAAGTAAGTAAGTAAGCCAAACACACGAATATGTTTTTGTTGAACGGAAGCTACTTCAGAAGCTTAGGTCGAGGTTAAAGCCGACATTTGGTTTGATGTATTTCTTGACGCCCGTTTTCAAAACGTTAAGTCCAGAACATATAAGACTCAACCCAATGACCGCTGCTTGTATTTCAAGTTTCAGGTTTATATCAGGGCGTGTCACGGAGCTATAATCGTGGTGTCTGTGATGACCGTGATAACCGCTTTGACTGCGATGATAAAATGAGTGTCGGTGTGTGTACTTTATATCACGACGGCCATAAACAAGACTTTTAGGAATGTGGTCATTCAAGTGACGGGAAACGTTTTCAAACACTATGAAATGGACACAAGGTCATTTCATATGACTCTGAGGTCATTAGAGGCCTTTTCGAGTCAAAGGTCGTAGGTTGACCAGATTCTCCCATTTCTCAAGTCTTGTGAGTGCTTATGAATTTTCTCAGGATTTGGAATGTATGGGCCGGTGGGAAGCGTCCCATCGATAAGCTCTCGATTCATGCCAATTACGCCAAAATCGGTCCATAAACAGGAGAGTTATAATTAGTAAAAAATGCTCCCCGATTGACATTTTGACCCCGCATCTATCCTTTCCAAGATTTTTAGTTTTTTTCATAAAAATGCACTTTACGTTATGTGGTGAATTATATATGGTGGAGATTATATACGGCGAAGTGATTGCCGTTTGTTGCGTTGAAATCGGACGGGTGGTTTTCGAGATCTCGGTGAAGGGGACGAATCCTCCCATACAGGAATGCGCCCTAGCGCTAAAGGTGCAGGAAGAGTGTTAAGACTTCTCGATAAAATTCCAAAAGCCGGCACCAGTAATACTTGGCTCCTGAGCTTTCCAGTTTCCCATTTGTATGTGTTGCCGTTTAATGTACTACTTTAATGTTATAACGTCTGACTAAGGCCCTGGCATTACGCTTGGTTTAAAATACAGTCAACTTTCAAAAGTAAGAAAGTAGTTGTTGGAGCACTAAATGTCACGTATTGCTTACTAAGTTGTGGGGAAGCGAGGTGTATATTGCGTCCGTTCAAGGGAAACGGCGTTTTATGACATTATTTTTCCGTCTGTGTACCAATGTATGTACACTTTTACAGTGGACAAATTATTTTGATATTTTTTGGGAGTCAGCTTACGAAAAGATTTTAGCCATGTTACCCAATTTTGCAAAACTTTGAAAAAGACGCATTTGGCCCTGGTTTGCTAATAAATACGCCGGTGATGGGCGCATTTAATTGCTAATGGCGCTAGTGCGCGAGCCGTTGTCCTATAAGTATCAGATGATGGTTAAAAGGGACGAGACGATTCGAAACAGCTGAGATGTCAAACCCATTGATGGGGGATAAATATCACTGCAGTCAGTCTCTACTCTGCTCAAATCCTGATAAACGCCTGGGACTGGTTAGTTCGTCGCGCTGATGGTTCATAATAAAATTCGATATTTGCGAAACCACTAAGCGGAAGGCCAAAAACTGTTCTGGGGGCCTAATGATCAGGTGCCCTAAATGCGCCACAACTGAGTGATATTTTCACACAAGGATTCATTTTTCTTTGGCTACAAACTGTGCAAAGCAAACAAAAAAAAAGTTTTCCAAACAAAACCCACAGCAAGCTCTGCTGGCTCGTGCTAAAGGTCTCGCGCACTCATGATGTATTTTCACCACCGTAGCTGATGCAACGTAAGCAAGTTATTTTGCCGTGCAAAAAATTACCGCGAATCTTTTTGCAACATGATTTTCCGCCACGCTCTAAAATTGGTAATAGCCATGAATTAGCTTTGACAATTTGCACAGTTTTGTGCCGCATGTTCAGAAATATTCTTAAGTAAAGTATCTATTCAAAACAGATATAGCTCTTTCTTTAGCATGTGTAGTACCTTATTCTAAGTGGAACGTAAAGGCATACGCTGAGAAATTCTCTTGGGGTCTGTCGGCAAACCAATGCATTCGTATCTCCATTTTATATATTATTCTTACGTTTGCTATGCACACATTGAGCAGTATGTAAAGTTTAGCGCAAACTTTGGTTAAGCAGAATTCGTTTTCCCGGCCTGTTATCTAATAAACATATTTTTCGGCGTGACGTAATTTGTGCAGCATACTTTTGTTTTGTTGGTAGACCGATGCATAAATACATAGCCATCTCAAATTTTAGCCTGGAGAACCCTATATCCCCGCCTGAGCCAGCGATCAAGCACCGCCTATTGCTAGTAACGAAATAACCAATATATGAACAAAAATAAGGTGGTGCTTACTACAGACGTTCAGGAGTACACATACATTACTCTCCCTCCAATCCGCAGGTCGAGGTTATTAAGTGTAGGTATCATTTCCGCCTTTCCGGGGATTATTTGCCAACAACAGTCTTGTTCCAAACGTTCATTCACGACGACTAAAGCAGTCAGCGAGATTAAATCTTGCGACATTTGCATTGTCCCATTTTGCATAAATTCTCACCGTAGGCGCGCAAACACAAGCGGGAAATAGCGGTCACCGGTGGCCTGTCGCCACCACCTTGCACCACCTTGTCGCCTTGCAGTCTGCGTCCACGCCAACCACAAGCTGCTTTCTCAGTAAATTCACGTGTGTCTGTCGTCGTCACCGGCGGCGGCCGGATCCGGACGCCTCATGCGGCAGAGGTGACCGCACCAATCCTGTTCGATACTTCCCCGCCGGCTGGAAACACACCCCGCCACAGCGCCGACTTCCGACCGAGTCATGCCACTGAATCACGGCCAGAAGTCCCGCGCCTTCGCCGCGCAAACACTGGCCCGCCGTCTGACTCAGGGCTGGGGTTGCTTACGGCGGCGTCCCCTTCTCGCTGAAGCAGTACGGCAGGTCTGCGTGGCTCCAAAGCGTTTTGGAATACGTGACACCGAATGGAACGCGTCTTAATTGGACTTAACCAAAAAATTGCGCCTCTGACGAAACACTTTTTTGGCCGACATTGCGTCTGTTGTAGATCCAAATGGATGATTACGTTCCTTTTACAGCGTTCTGAAAAGTAGTGGAACAGAAGTCCCTTCCCTTGATGACCGCCAAAACCTAGAATGCCTTGCAGTTTAGTGACTTCGTTGCCTTCGTCCCTTTACTGAAGTCAAGAATCTCTGGCCGCTTTCGGGTTCTTCCATGGGACGCTCACACAGACCACCTATCACAATGTTTCGGAATTTCCACTGCCTTTGCGCACTTCCGCTGTCGTTCGTAGCCTCCTGCGGGACCGTCCAGAGCACCTGCATAGCTGTGCTGCCGTCGTGTCTGCCGTGTCTGCGGATAAAATTGGTAAAATGGAGTTTGCGTCAGGGCGAACCAGTTGCCATTTGTTGCAATAAAATCTTACGGATCGTTCTCGAGATCTCGTAGGAGCGAGCCCTTCCCCCTCCTCCCCGATGGGAATGCCTACTAGCGTTATGGGTACTGCCGTTATGGGTACGGGAATAGGGTTAATATAATATGGTTAATGATAATGTAATATAGAATTTGGTTTTCGCACGCGCGCTGCTGTCTTGCCTAGAAAACTTTGTCCAAAAAATCGCAAACTTTGCTGCTGGCCATTTCAGAGAGGCATTTCAGCCATGTAGGCACCATGCGTGCGAAAAGGGACTGGCAGGTTAAAGTTACAGGACACCTTCCAGCATTCCACACATTGACGCTCTGCATCGATCGCTACGCGCCTCTGGGGAGCATGGGGATTCGAAACCTTATTGCACCAGCTATATCAAACATCACCCGTGATCTTATTGCCCAGATAGCTCTTTCTCTGCGAACACATGGCCAAGGCTCTGATGAAAACTGTACTGCGAAGAGGGCAGTACGGTTTGCGATTCGCGCTGATAGCCGTGATGCCAGACGTGGCATGGCTTCTGTTTGGCGCAGTATGTGACATATCATCAGTGACGAAGGATCTGACCATCGTGTATCGCCGTCTGTTAGCCCTGACATCTTGAACCCGTGTTTTGTTAACGCGGGGCCGACTGTGACAGCTGAAGCTGCGGGTCACGGCGACGCACCATTCTTACCTGTCCGGGGTCTGTGCCCTTTCCCTGCCACCCATTGGCCTGGGACACCTTTAACACATCGTTTTTAACATGCGAAATTCATCCGCCTGTGGCCTCGACGGGCTGTACATCAGGGTTTTTAAAACGGCCTTTTACTTCATTAGTTTAGTTTTGCTTCAAATCATCAATGCTAGTATTACTGCCAGGCTCCACTGCGCGGTTTTCCAATTTTCCGCTTCGATTTTGCGATTTTTCATCTCAATTTTGCGCTTTTCCGTCACCGGAAAATGTCAGGTCCATAGGAATACACGGGGCCGGCTTCACTACGCAACACAGAGATGGAAAAACGCAAATTCGGGACGAGAAATCGTAAAAACGAATTGAAAAAGCGGAAATTCGAGACAAAAAATGAAAAATCGAAAAACGAGAAATTGCAACAATGTTTAAATATTCAAACTTTATTGCGGTTTTCTATCACCATCGCGTCGATCGCTTTGTGGTTTATCATTCTGAAGATACCTTCACTTTGAGTTGATTCTGAGGACAGGAGCGCGGGTGCCAAGTTTAGCCGGCCTTGGCATTAAGCATTTAGGGTTTGTCGGCTGGCTTGTTCTGCGGAGATGAAGGGAGAAGGTGGACAGGTACCGGGAAAGGAGGGAGCCATTCGAATGGAGGAAAGTCATTAGCTCGAGAGACATGTTGATCAAAGTAGTGATGGTAGCTACATGTGTGTACTCACTGTTCAGGGACCTTGGCACCTCTCATTTGCATGCTTACCTAGAATGGAAACATTTACATGCAGGACAGACAACATTTGCAGGAAGTTAGGCACATTGGCGGATCCAGAGGGGGGGGGGGAGGGGAACAAGGCCACCAAGATGGGCAAAGGAAAGCTTGTCTTAAAACAGTCTGGGAGGTGAAATGGAGCAAAATCCAACAAGTTTTTGAAAACCAGTATACCTTTTTGGGATTCCCCCCGAACCAGCACAAACCAATATTTTGGGTCCACCCCTGAATCAGTAGGTCATTTTCCTGAATGGATGATGGCAAGGCTCATGTTACATCAATTTTGTTAATGAAAAGGCATCACATGGATAATTCTGTTATTACTAAACTACCCAGCTCCTGTCTAGCATGGATATTGCAATTTCTCTTGCTGCACATCCAACCTGCGGCATGCGTGCCAGCAAGATGTAGGTATGGGGTGCCCTCAAACCTGTCCCAGATCGGACAGAGGCAGTGTTGGAAAAACTGTCGTTTTCTCGTGTCAAGGAGCACCAAAAAATTTACCCTCCAGGAAAAATTTTGGACTCCAAAATGGTCACTGCCCCCCCCCCGCCCACCAAAAGACATGGGTAGTCCTACTCAACCAGAGTTTGAAGTTGCCCAGCCCCTCCCTCCTCCGGTTGATGGTTTGCTATCCATACTCGGCCGCTGAAGTACACTCTGAAAACACACGACCAGCCACCTGGCCAGCCACCTTCCCCCGGTCAACAGCTCTGCTGACCTACCATGTAGACTCAGGAATTTGGTTTCCCCCCCTCCGAACGGAGCTACCGGATCCGTCCCTGCTGGCCACATATGCTTCCAAAGTACCTAGTTAGTCTATGTTTCTCACATAAATGCATGACATTTTATACTCCAATGTATCTATCTTTATATCTTCTGTCTATATATATATATATATATATATATATATATATATATATATATAATATATATATATATATATATATGGACAGAAGATGTAAAGATATATCTATAAATATATATGTATGTTTATATGTGTACATATATGTCATACATTGGGACAAATGCAATTTCTTATTTGATAAATGGTAACAAAAAACTTAGAAATTTCGAAAAAAAATTCAAAAACTTAGAAAAAAAGAAGTCAAAATAAAGTGAGCTAAATACGTTGAAAAACACACATTGGGGGGAAGATTAGGCTGTCGGGCCCTCGGCTCAGCCCCCTCCCCCAATCATTTACAGAAATCGACAACCCTGCCTCTGAAGATCAAACAGTGACCTGGGTCAAAATCTCACTTGAGTAATTTCATCGTGATTTCTTTGGAGCTTTCGAATGCCGTTCGTCCGAGCTTTCTTGCTCTATTGGTTGCATTGATAATAAGGGGCTTTTCTTTTCTCCACGCTGATCGCGACGCAGAAGTATCGGAACACCCAGGAAGATCGCTGGTTACGTTGCAGCTGCCGCTCCTGCTGCCGAAGCCGCCACAGCAGCAGCAGGCGCAAGAGGTGCGGGCGTTCAAAAGCTGGGTCCATCTTAAAAAAAAAAACACCGATCCATTTCTGAACCGTTGAGACCTCAGTTTAGACCCAATTACGCTAGGCCGTCCACGTCCACGAGGACAAACTCAAAAGAACGCGAAGATGAAAAAGACGAAAAATCTCATCGCAAAAGCGGAAAAACGCAAAATGCAAAAGCGCAAAAGTGGGAAATAGTGATGCAAAAACGTAAAAGCGGAAAATCGCGAAACGAAAAAGCGCACAGTGGAGCCTCAGCGTTACTTTCAGAGACATTCCGCGCTCTTGGAAACAAACCCTCGTTCATTCCATTTTCAAGGCCGGCGATCCAGACAACCCTTCTAACTACTGTTCTATCTCTGTCTTTCCGGTGATAGCCGAAATAGTTGAGAAGGCGGTGCAACAGCAACTCAACTCCAGCTTGACTAAAAATCATCTTGCTCCCACTCAACATTGGTTTCGACTCCGATTTTCGGATGAGACTGCTCTGTTGAACATTTCGAATCGTATTCTGTCTGCTATGGATGAGGGTAAAATCTCACTGTTGTGCCTTATTCATCTTAACAAATATTTCGATTTAACAGACCATTCTACGAGTAGATCTCTAAGCTGCAGCTTTGCTCCACCGACGCGACATGGTTCCAGCGTTATATTTCCGGCCACACCCAAAGTGTCAGCATCTCTTCCACATCTCATACCAGACAGATCTCTGCTCCATTCCCTATTATTCTGGCAGATTTTCAGGGCTCTGTCCTGGGGCCTGTGCTATTTGCCGTATTTGCCAACGACTTAAAACTGTATGCCTCCGGCGCCTTTGCAATACAGTACGCCGACGACACTCACATGCGGGTCTCTGGCCCAAAATCTGCATTGTCGTCGCTTCTCACCGACATGAAAACGACGCTAGCCTCACAAGAGAAATACATGTGCTTCGACGGTCTGAAAGTTAATGAAACAAAATTGAGATTGGTCTTCTCGGTACGCGTCAAAATCTGCGCAAGCTCCCTCCTTTGTCGATACGGTTTTCACACTTTTTCGTCAATTTCTGCTCAGGTGCGAAAAACCTTGGTGTTATTTTCACCGGTTCCTCTCCTGGGACGTCCACCTATACCAGCGACGGCGAAAAAGGGGGGGGGGGGGCAGGAGGGGCGGCCGCCCCCCAGCCGTCAGGCTGGGGGGGCAAAACTATGTTTTTGCCCCCCCCAGAAATTTCGGTCACTGCACCAAGCAAAATCGTGAAAAAATCAGCTTTACGCCATTAAAAAAAAAGAAAAAATCGATGTACGAACCGAAAGAAAACGTACTCCGAATATACAAGAATGGTTTGTGCTATGAAGAGAGGCCCGTGGTCTGAATGAGCGTTTAGAGGTCCCTGCTAGCTTGTAGGGGAATTCACAGCTTGTTTCAGGAGGGCCCCCTGTAGACCCATAAAGGACCCCTGCCAGCCTCTGAAAGGACCTGCTTTCTGTCTGGAAATAGGGCCCTGCCCCTGCCTCCAGAGGTCGACATGAGCCCTTAACAGACTGGTAGAATGCCCTCTACAGATAGGCAGTGGCCCCCCTGGCCAACAGGTGTCCCTAAACGATCGTTCTGGAGCCCGTGCTTTCCTGTACAGATGCCCCTGCCGACCTGTAACAGGCACCCGCCAGATCGCCAGGAATGTCTTTACAGGTGAGCATGGACCCGTTTACACTTCAGCGAGGTACCTTTACAAACCGACAGTAATTTTAACCACATGGGGTCCCGCTCGTTACGAGGGCCAGGCGCGGATCCAAAGGGGGAGCAATTGGGGTGGCCGCCCCCTCTCCCCTGAGGACTGAGAAGGGGCCCCTGTCAGACTTAAAAGGAAGCCCGAAGGGGCCCTGTATGAGCTTCACGGGGTCTCTATAAAAACCTGACATGCTCTTGATGCAGTCAGAGGCCTCCTGGAAGGCTAGATGACCAGCTGAGACGCATAGAGAGTCCCTGAAGTTCCCAAAGGGCCTCTGAGACCACAACAGGGTCCCAGTACGGCAGACTGTTCCCGATACCGATAGATGGCTCATAGGGCCCCTGAGACGGCCAAGATGAGGACTGAGTCCCTAGGGGACCCCTGTGAGTGAAAAGCTGAAGGTTCTTGATGTAGTCAGAGGGCCTCCGGGAGGGTTAATGAGACCCTGACACGGTAAGATGGCCCCTAAGATAGAAAGAAGGGTCCTTGAAACTCTTCGAGGGCCCCTGGGACTGCAAGGGGCCCCAACACGGCAAAGGGTCCATGAGACCGCTAGCATTGCCAGAGAGGCACTTGAGACGGAAAGAACTTTAGATGGTGCCTGGCACGGCATCTGGCGGCCCCCTGGCCAGCCAGAGGGGCCCACTGAACGGGGATTCTTCGATAACCTACTCAGCCTCGAGGGGAGCCACAAATGGGCTACATTGGCCTTTTTGAAACCTTTGGGGTTCTTGATGCTGTCAGGGGTCCCCGGGAAGGCCAGGTGGTTTCTGGGACGGCAAGATGGGCCTGTACACCGCAGATGATCCCTGAGAACGCCAAAAAGGTCGCAGGACCCCTGCGAGACAATGACGATAAGAGTGCCTCTGAGACGGTATTTGGGCTTTATGGGGGCGCTGGGCGAACAGAGGGTCCCCGAATGTAATAAGTGGGCTCATGGCACGGGCAAGATCCCTCTGAGACTGCCAGAGGCCCATGAAGTGCCAGCAAAACGGCTAGGGTTGTTACGGCTAGAGGGGTCTTAAAAGACTGCCAGATATACCTCACGTAACAGAGGAAGACCCCTGACACGGCCATAGGGACCACCGGACACGTTCAGAGGGTCTATGGCACTGCACAGGGGCCCTGAAATTGCCAAAAGGTGTTTTGTAACTGCCAGAGGGCCCCTGAGATGGCAAAAATGTTTCCCAGCGACGATAAGAGGGGTATCCAGGACCGCAGGGGGTCCACTGAGACTGCTAGAGAGGGACCTTTGAGACGGCTAACTAAAAGTCTCTAGCAATAGTGGCCACTGAGACGACCAGAGGGGCCCCTGAAAATACTAGACCTTGAGACGTCCAGACTGCTCGTGAAACGGCCGAAGGACTTAGACGATTGCAAGAGACGCCCCTGTCACAGCAGAGAGAGGCTTACACAGGGCCCTTTTTAGTGCCTGAGGGGCTCCTTAGACGGCAAGAACGTCTGAGGGATAACAGGAAGGAATCCGAGACGGTTTAAGCGTCCCTGAAACTACTAGATGGGAAACTTCCAAAAGAGCGCCTGAGACGTCCCGCGGGACACGTGAATTTGTAAAAGGAACCTGAGACCACTAGAGGATCCTGGCACGGCAGACGCCCCGAGACCACCAAAAGTGCCCCTGTAACTGCAAGAGAGAACCTAAACTAAGCTGACCTAAACTGAACTAAACTAAACTAAACTAACCCAAACTAAAAAAAAATCCAGAAGCTAGGGATTGGGAAGGGGACAGACGGGCTCCTGAACCAGATACAGACACGACATTTCAAATGAAGGGAGGGACGGAGCCGCCCAAAATTTTGCCGTTTTTGTCATATTTCGGCCACTGTGTTTGGAAATAAAACGCAGAGCTTTCTCAAATAAGATGACGCGTTCGAATTTTTTGATCACCTTATATCGTAAAAAGCAGAATTACATCATTTTCCATATTTGGAAGGCAAAAAATGGGGGTCCCGCGCTGACCATTTGCCTCCACCCCCGCCTTAGCGAAATCTTGGATCCGCCCTTGGCGAGGGCTCCCATTGGTTTCGAGGGTCCCCTTGATCCGATTTGCCCTCCCCCCTGGGCGGAATCCTGACTACGCCCCCGATCCATTATGTGAAAGATATGGCGCAGGCATTGTCACGTTATGTGTGTGTGGGGGACAGGCAAAGTTGCTTTGGCAAGTGCTTGAGATAATGATTTCGTTCTCGTATGATAGTCTGTAAGAGCTTTGTTACTAAGCGTCGAGTTATAATTTAATGTTGTGGGAGGAAACTACCTTTCAGCCGTTTACAAATGCATTTCATAATAATGTTGAATTCGTGATGTAAACGCAAACATATTAACAAGCAGAAGTTTGCATCATTCGCCATTTTGAAGATGGATGCCCAAAGTCAAAGACCTGAAAAATGGCAATGGGTACAGACCTGAACAGAAAAATCAACGCATGTTGGAGAACACAAGTATGCACTAGCGCCAAAACCTGGAAAAAAGGTTTGCTTATTTAAAGAAAAATTGGGCGATACCAAAAAAAACGAAGTTCAGTTGTTTTTTTCGGGATGGGGGAAGAAGGTAACCCAAATGAGGTCGGCTGTTGATCCGACAGAGCTTGCCCCCCAGCCGAAAATGCAATCCGCCGTCCCTGACCTATACGCTCTATCACGTAAGTGTTTCGGTACCCTCACCGGTCTCTCACACATCTGCCACTTTCTCCTCTCCGGCATTCTTCCTATACTTGTCTCTGTTCTACTGTTCTCGCATTTCCGTTACTTTTTGTAGACGTGGAACGTGTATTTTCTAAACGCACAAGGCAGGATGACCAATTAAAACTGCCAGACATTAGTCTACCCCTGGTAAGAGGCAGTTCACCTACTGTGCAGCTTTTCCACGCAGTTCCCTGTCGCTCAGGTTCACTGATATGTCAGTGGTGTTTCAAGCGCGCTCTGCAGAGGCATCTAGCGACAGCTTCGAGTCCTGCTCGACGATGATGGTGCCCTTAAATGTACATGTTTTTAACTTTCCCTTTTTCGCGCCACCATACCGATCTCGACGTATATACAGGTATACATGCATCTCACTGTATGCCGCATGCTCTGTGCGCACCTCCACCTTGACTTTCCCTTGCCATTTGACTCGGGCTCGAGAATAGCCCCAATGATCTCTGTCATGGCAGGGGATAAACCCACGAAGTGTGTAAATAAATCAATAGATAAGATTGCTCTTCGATTCTGGTAATGGTTATGACCTCTGTCATGGTTGGGGAGTAAACCTACGAAGTGTATAAATGGATCATTACATAAATTTACTTTCTGATTTTGGCAATAGTTTCTATATTACCACGCTTTTGTTGTCTCGCTGAAATTGGTAATATATTATGTAAGGTTTTTGCATATTACATATATTTTTATGGTATTATTACAAGTGTTATATATAGCCTATTATACATTATATAAAAAGCAGAAAATAAGCTTCCTAATTTCCTATAACAGCCTATATAACTAATAATATAGGACTTTATCCTATAGGACTGGACTTCTACAGAGTCCTTGCAGGACCCATAAGATTTTCGACGAATGCTATGGAACTTTTTTTGCTAGGGATGCGCGGCTACGTCAACACTGGTTTGGGAGTAAACAAATCTGAGACTTCGCGTCGTAAATGACAAACGTCATATTAATACAGTTACAGGATAGAACCCTGGTGAGGTGATTCTTGATGACCCTCGAAGACAGAGAGACCTGCAAGTGAATTGTGAGGGGCAAGAATAAAGTCAAGCTGCGTAGTGGCTCTTCCATCCTTTCATGTTTGCATTCAGTTCATCCTACATCCTGCTCAACGACGTCGTTCGCCGTGTTCAGAACGATTTATGACAGGGACTCGTCTAACGTGTTAACTGTGGGCCGGGGGGACGGGGTCAAAAACCCCAGCCGTCGCTTTTACCCCCTCAGTCGAGGCGAAAAACTGGCTTGGGATGTAAACATAAGTCCGGTTGTGCCAACTATTGCCAACCGCATGTGCCAATAGTTGGTTAAGTCCACACTGTAACGTAATGTCCAACTCAAACTACGAAGCATACAACCCGAGAAAAGAAGAAAATAGGTCGTGCATCTTTTTGCCAAATGTTTATGATCCATGAAATCATTTTGAAGCAATGGCTTAAGCCAAATGCAGGAATACTCATTGCAAATTCAACTATAATGTGTTTAATGAATATCACTGTACTTTCAAGCAATGCCAATGAGCCGGTCAAAAGCCAGAGTAAGTGCAGTTGTCCGTGAGTAGGCAGATTAAAAATAAGTCATCTCACGTATGCCCTCCCCCGTCAAACTTCCTTAGACGAGTCATTGTTGTATGCCACCGCGACGGCTGAAGCTGCGCTGAACAGACGGTTGAAAAAAGCATGCATGTTTTTCGAGCATGCATGCAAGCCATGCAAGCCAAAAACATGCATATCCCGAGACAGCGGCCGGTGCCGGCAGCGAGAGCAGGACCGCCAATCAGTTCGACTGATTGATTCCTGAGATTCGGGCGCACCGACCACGTGGTCGCATGGCGTCCACCGCGCGGTATTTCGAAAACGCTTAGCTAGATGTTATGGGTCATGGGCCTCAGTGCTGCGGCTGTGAAACATCTTTTCGGGTAATGACAACTTTTGACATTTTACAGAAATGCGACATCGAGGCAGGGGACAAGCATACGCCCTTCCGCCATGGATACTCGTATTTCTCTTGGCTGAATGGAACATAGTTTCGGTAGTCGTTTTGCACGAAGCAGCATTTGTTGGCCAAATATGGTTGACCCCTCCTCTTCCCACAACCCCTGTGGCCTCGGCACTTTGCAATGGTGTTCTGAAAGAGAGCTTTTACGAAGCTTCTGAATTTTCTGATAAATCTTAGAATGAAGTATTATTTCAAAACATTTAATGCGCGTATGTAGGCGCCAATGAATTAGAATTGCTAGAAAGAGGCAATTCAAGGACATAATGGTACCGATGATTCGCCATTCAAATGAAATCGCAGTTGTTGGCCCCAGCGTTCGTCTAAACTCCCATTGCTTTCCTGCATGATCTTGAGTGGAACTTGGTGTGCCTGACGGCTTGACGTCAGGAACTCACGACTGCCGACTAAGCCGTAGCTTTGTGACCCATCACAGGTTCTCATTTTTTGCGTGTTCAAGTGCACCAGGTGTGGTTCCCCGAACGCTGATAACATCATTATCAGCGTTCCGGGAAGCGTTGGAGTATGAGCAGCTTCACTGGGAAGCCTGGTGCGTATTAACGAACTTTAAGGGGACGGGCAGCTTAGGATTTTCTCGGCTGATACGACTGACATGGTCGGCCAAACTTTTAAATGTGTTTGTTACGATCTTCGGCAGAAAGGCGCAGACATGCACATGAAGAAGTTTTAGTTTTACTCTGCGTTGCCAAGCCTAGTTTTTTGGGAGGCACGCCGGCTTTGAGGTTCTCATGTTGCCAAATGGCATGGCTGCCTGGCATAGCTGGTGACGGCGGCGGGACTTTGGAAGCGGCGTCCGCCAGTGTCGCCGACCTCGCGGCGCGCCAAAATCTCCTGCCAAAAATAAAACGGGTGCCGCCGGGCGGCCGCCGGTCGAGACGGTGGCCAGTCTCGAGCCGTCTCGATGGCGTCCGAGTGGTCCTCGGAGGGCGAGTCGCGTCCGCCGGCGCCGACGCGGCTCGGCCAGGTGTGGCGCGAGCTGGCGCCGGCGCGCCGCCAACTGGCGCGCGAGGCGCTGCTGTGCGCGGCCGAAACGTGCGGCCTGGCGCTGTTGCTGCTGGCCGGCGGCGCCGCGTTCGCCCTGCTGGAGGGCGGCCTCGAGCAGGAGGTCAAGTGCGGCGTGCGCCACCACCAGCTGAAGTTCCTGGACGACCTCTGGGGCAAGTCGGACCAGCTGGACCGACGTGGGTGGCGCGCGCTGGCGCGCAAACACCTGGCCGAGCACGAACAGCGGCTGCTGGAGGCGTTCACCAGCGGAGTCACCTCGCCGTCCGGCCAGCGGGTCTGGACACTGGCCAACGGCGCCGCCTACGCCTGGACAGTAATCACCACGCTCGGTTAGTGCCGGATGGTCTCAGTGGGGCGGTCGTGGCTGCGGTGGCTTCGGCCGGGACGCGCGCTGTGGTCGGCACGCCGGAAGCTTCGCCCTGGACAAGTTAGCATTGTTCTTGCTTCTGGTCGCCTTTCGACGCTAAATTTTGATGATCTCGCTGACGTACAGAAGGGGCCATGATAGCCTAGCTTGGAGAAGGGCAGAGATTGTTTGTGTCAGTTAAATTGGCTGGACTGCGAAGACATTGCTTGTGCAGAGCCAAGAATCAGGAATCAGAAAAAAGAAAAGGTCAGGCGCAGCCGGGATTTTCTTAAAGAGGATGGCCGGAGCTTAGTGAGAACTGGAAACATATGGAAACCGCTGGCTAGGAAGACGATGTACAACGGGTTTCACTAAAAAATGCGGGCCGAAGAGGGGAGGGGGTCCCCGCCCCCCAAAAATGCGGGTCTAAAAGGGGAGGGGGTCCCCGCCCCCCCTTCTGGCTGGCCGGCGCTTGGGCAGAAAAACCGATAGCTGAGAATGAGTTGATGTTGTCAGGCAGTGAGAAGACAGACTGTGGTAACCACGCTCGACTGTTAGCAGCGGCCGAATGTCAGCAGAGAGCGACGCCGGGGGGGGGGGGCTGCTGGCTTCCCACGGTTCCGGCCGTCCTAATCAGGCCAGCCAGCACTCCATCAATGTGTCGGCCATCACCCAGGTCTGGGGAGTCGGCCGGCCTGTTGAGCTCAGCCGAGGACCGCGTCCGGTGGGCACTGACAGAGCAGCGGATTCAGTCTGGCTTCGGACGGTGGCCGCCTCGGGCTCGGCCGTGGCTGTGCCACTGTTACCTGCGACGGAACGCGAGGCTAGCCCGACTGTGACACTGTGACAGGCCAGGAGGCTGGTTGAACTGTCACCTGTGACAGGCCGGGAGGCTGGCTGGACTGTCACCTGTGACAGGCCGGGAGGCTGGCTGGACTGTTATCTGTGACAGGCCGGGAGGCTGGCTGGACTGTTACCTGTCACAGGCCAGGAGGCTGGCCCGGTTGTTGCTGTGCCAAGTCGACATTGGATCGGCCGTTGACCGTGGCTGGAGGGTGCCCTTTTTGACGCCTCCCAGGCGGTCGCGGGTACAAAAGCACCAGGCGGTGCCGGGTTAAACGCTGAATTAAAGTTTAAACGTTTAAATGCAACATATAAGCCCGCCCGTGTAATCAAACGTGTAAATCTGGTGCACCTCGTATGACGCTCAACAAACAGTCCGTCTGACAGAATTTTTGCTCGGTGTCGGCACGTGAAAAGAGCGTACTGGCGTATGGCGTGACGTCACCATCGGCATATCACGCTGAGCTATCCGAGACCTCCGGCTAGCAATTTAAAACGCTTGAGCACTGAGCAGTCCCAAATACAACTGGAGTTTGACGCAGCCTGAAGTGGTTAGTGAAAGTTCAGCCGCACAATAAATTGACACTGCATCCGATCCGTTCTGTCCGCGTACATTGCAGTCGTCTCCTGCCAAAGCACGCAGCAATACTCGAGCATGAAGCGTACATGTTATAATGTACATCGTATATACATATATACGATATATATATATATATCGTTTATATACATATATATATATACGCATTATACACACATGTGTGTAAAATGATGCGAACATGAGACCTGTTTCTTTCAGTTATATTCCATAATGACCGAACGCACAGGCCCTGAGCCCTGTCTGACCGCTATAACCTATTTTCAGTGAAAGGCGTACAGAAATACGCATCCCGTATCGCTTCGCACACACTTATCTTCAACGAAAGCAGCAAAAACACTGGTCAATTGATGTCGCAATGCCAAGAGGACTGTACGTCGGAGCGGGGCACGATATGCACAGCCAGTGTCCGCAGAGCTCTGCATGGGTGGGCAGTTTGGAGCAATGCCCAGCCGCCGGCAGCCGGCTCTCCGTCTCCCTTCTGGGTCAGGATCTAAGCCAGTCTACTACCAATCGATAGCCCTGAGTCCTGCGATTCAGAAGATACTATGTTATTCCTGGTCACATGGCTGATGACGTCACAGGCCACGTAAGACGTGTAACACGACGTCGGAAAAACTGACAGCGGTTTGTACCTCATATCATCGGTAGTAGTAGTCTCAGGGTCTTCAGTTGAGTGTCAAACAAAAAGTCACGATCTTCTGCATGAAATGCATGCCAAAATGCTAAAAATATCAGGTCAAGGCCAACCTAGGTCAGGCGAAATAATGGTCTTACTTTACATGCCAAAGATTGGTACTAACTCGCAGTCGTTTTGATCTACGTGGCAAAAAGAAGGAAAAAGAAACCTTCTTATGATCCAATTTGCATTATTTACGTTTCATCCAGTCAAGGCCAGTCTAGATCAGGTCAGATAAGGTTGCATTACTTTTCCTAACAAAGAGCTAACATTGCTCGCTGCAATTCTTAACTGCGTCAAGTGCAGAACTGAAATGGCATCTGGTGATAATTAAATATGCTCTATCTGTTCTTTAGCGGGACAAGGTCAAGCTGAGAAGCGCGTATAGATTTGTTTGTGTGACTTGAACGATGAGGAAAGTCAGCGGCAACAACTTCTATCAACCACAATGCGAATCAGTCCAGTTGCCTTCACACATGTGACCTAGCATGAACTCTAATGTTGACATGTGACAATTAAATGTCCTTTTGAGGACCGTTTCCTATGCAAATCCAAATAATCCATGCATTTTACTCGCAAGTATCGTGAAAAACGAAGAATGTCCGCGCCACCACCTGAATAGGTAAAAACAAGCATGCAAGAGTTTACTTATGACGTTATGACCTGACCTAGCACGAAAATGGTTTTGATGTCAAAATATGTAAAACTGATTGTTGAACAGTGACTGAAAATTCGGTTCGGCTGACTCTAACGGTCCAGAAGTCATTCAAGAAAAACCGAGGGGTGCCCTATTTGACATTCCCCAAGCGGTGCTGGGTTAAATGTCATATCATGCGCTCGGGTAACACCCTGTTTATATCCACCGTACACACATTTTGACCTCATCTTCTTTGTTTTATGCATCATCGCTGCATGAGCTTTTCATTGAAGTAGTAAGTGCAAGGACGGGTGACAGTGATCATAACCACTTGAGAAACACAGCCGAGATATCCAAGGCTTAAAAGTATTTCAGGTTTGCATCATCGAGTCCAGCGTGTCCGTAGTCACAGCTTAAAAACATGGACAGGGCGTGTGTGCAAAGCATCTGAGGGAACCTGGTTTCCAGGTTGTAGCCGACGGGTAAAAAAGAACTACCATGTTGCGGCTAGCGCACACCGGATGGGCGGAGCCTCAGCGTCACAGAAACGCCGGTTTCCGTTACAAAAACATGCCACGGATCTGGAACCTGAAGATGACGGCCGGAGAGGCGTCGCGCGACTCTGCCCTTGGAACACCAATGAGGTCGCGAGCGCGGGTCATGCCCCGATTTTCGACGAACTCAGGGATTCGCGTGCCCTTGGAATGTGTTCACATCGCACCAATGTGGTCAGCGCCGGTTTATGGATCACTATCGGCTCATGCATACTTGGCAGTTGCACTTCTGCCACGTCCCCTGAAGGTTATCGTCCTGTTGACGTCCGGCATTTCCTGCTTTCTATTGCCGATACCGGGTGCGTCTTTGTTTGCATCCCTACTGGGTTTATATCCGATAAATGGATTTAGCAATCGGGCTACCAGGCACCACCTGTGGCCTTGGAGCGGCAGGGCCAATCGTGGAAAACTCGGGGCCTCTGTTGTGTTGTGATCAGCGCGCCAGTGTAGTGACTACTGAGGCAGCCGATCCGACAGAAACATTGCAAGACGTCACTTGGATTTCCCTTGCTACCACACGATTCTGAAATGACCGCAGAGATCGAAAGCACGTATCGGAGTCCGGAAATAGAACAAGTATTTCAGCTTTTCGGTAACAAGCAGTTAAGTTAACAAGTATTTCAGTGACAGGCAGTTAAGAACTCGCAAGACGCTCCCTAGTGCTATCGACATGGCCGAGGTCTGAGTGTGAATTATTGACAGACACAAGCTGGATCTTCAGTTGCAGATGTATGGTGCTATGTGGAGGGAATAACCTTCAAACCTATCTTCACTCGTAGATGCCGTCACACAAAAACCGATACTTATTCATGTGTTCCTAAATCTGTTCCCTCTAACCGCAGGCTACGGTCACCTGTCGCCGGCCACCACCGCCGGCAAGGCGGTCAGCATCGTCTACGCCATCCTCGGAATACCCATCTTCCTGATCGTGCTGGCCGACTACGGCAAGCTGTTCACGCGCGGGCTTAAGTTCCTGATGGCGGCGGTATACCGTCTGTACCACACCAAGAGCTGCACGCGAGTCCGGCGTACTGCACCAGTCGAGGTAAAGCCATCGCTCTCGCCAGCCGTGACCCACCACCGAGACCGGGGCATGAACGGGAATCGACCAGCTCAACGGCAGCACTGTAATGTGGCCGCGAGAAGAACTGGTGATGTGGGCTGGTTGGAGAAGAGGCATGCTTTCAGTTAAAACTGACTGTCTTTGCTTCCTGTTCAGGAATACGGTGAGGGAACAGAACAATTTAACGAAAGGTCACAGAACGGTAAAAACAAAGATAAGTTAGCTGGTATCTTTAGGTAACTGAAGGTATGTTTTGGCATCGTTAGGCAACTGAAGGTATTTTCTGGTATCTGTGAGGAGACTGAAGCTGCAGCGATACTGCATAAGTGCCTTGTCCCTACCCATAAATTCGTGCTTCAATGTTTTTTTTTGCGAAATAAAACAAATCGTTGAAATTTAACGACCGAAATATTCCCCGCCTTCTGTAATGATTACATACGCTGTTTGGCAATGCTTAGGTTTCATTAGAAAACAAATGGCAAAGCCGTCGCTAATTTTTCCCGTGATAGAGGGACTGTGTTGCAGAAGGTACGCCGCACCGGGCGAACAACAGAGGCAGTGTATTTGACGTCGGTCATTGTTTGCGAGTGGCCGCGCGCGAAGGCGTATCACTCCGTCACAGGAGGAAAAACGAAACACAAAGCAGCATGATTAAGAACGCCAACGCCACGTGGCAAAGATACGTCCACGCTGCGTCGCGGTGCGCAGTTAGCCGCCACAAGACGAAAATCATTGGACAGAACTGCGCTACAGCACTGCGTATTTGGACCACGTTGTGGCGCAACGAACGCTCAGTAACGAGGTGGGCATGACGCACTGCTTCTTCTCTAGAATCGACGTTTTGTTTTTGGGCACGCTGCTGCGCCCACGAACAAAGGAAAGTTCATGTTTCGTATGAAACCAACGGACTCGGTTTCATTTGTGATTTTGATGCTTTTAAAAACTAAAGCTTTCAGGTATTTGGCCATCTATGGATTACGACATTCCAGCGGCCATGTCGTATACGAGGACCCGACGGAGTTGCCAGCGTCATCTCTGCAAAACCCAAAGGAACATTTCTGATCAAACTTTTATGATGAAACAGTCGTAGTTTATCGGGTTCCAGATTCGTATAGAGGAAACTTGAGTAAAATAATCGTCAAAAAACGCATGTTTCGGCATCAGTTATGAAGCGTTGTTGCGGAGTGAATGTCTTTGTCACCATTTACAAATATTAAACCCTTCTCCGTTACCATTTACCCCCCATGCCTTACGGTGCACTATATTAAAGTATTCCGGCCGCATTGCGCGGCGTCCCACTATCGGACGGGGCAGCGAGCGCGAACTGATGGTGCTCTCCTCCTGGCCCAGATGTCCCCAGTCACACGCTGTCCAGCAGCGAGATCGTGCCGTATTCCCGAGACAAACGGCGCCGTGCGGCGCTATCTGAGCAAACCAGCTGATACACCGCTCCGCCAGAAACCAAAAACAGACATTCGGGAAGCATCTGAGCCCATCATTTACACTCGTGCCCTCCGCCATGTACAACATGGCGGAGGGCACGGGAAATCCCCCGTGATGAAGGGCATTCAGACCATGTACAGACAAACAGTGCCGCTTGCACTGACCGTGCCCTCCGCCAGCACGTGATGAAGGGCATTCAGACCATGTACGACAAACAGTGCCGCTTGCACTGACCGTGTCGTCCGACAGTACGTGATGAAGGTCATTCAGACCATGTACAACAAAAAGTGTCCGCTTACACCGACCGTGTTCTCCGACAGCACGTGATGAAGGGCATTCAGACGGTGTACGACAAGAGCGGCTTGGGCGGAGACGAGGCGCCGCAGGCCGAGGCTGAGGAGGACGCCGAAGCCGTCCTCCAAGTGGACGACGAGTTCAACCTGCCCGTGTCGCTGGCACTCTTCATCCTGCTGTCGTACCTGTTCATCGGCGCCATCATGTTCGTCATCACCGAGGGCTGGTCCTACTTCAATGCCTTCTACTTCGTCTTCATCTCCATGACCACCATCGGGTTCGGCGACCTGGTGCCCTCGGTACGTTCTTTTCGTTCGAGAAGGGACAAATGTCTTCCTCGACAGCTGGCCTTCCAGTCCAGCGCGACAATGAGCTCGTGCAGTCGGTTTCGTAAGGCGAGAGTAGGAAATACCATTAAACGTTTCCTGATGCTTCCAAAATTCCCCTTGCCCGATGATGAAGTTGAGTCTGATTTGTTCTGTCCGCTGGCTTGTTTGCTCCCCGCCCTCGCAGTCAGACGGGCCGTGCTGCGCTATAGCGGCTGCCTCCTGGTCACGGTCTGCGTGACTCACGCATGCAACGTCACACGCGGCCTCGCTAGAGCCACGGACCGGGGCCAGGTGCCGGCCAGTGAAACCCAGCCGACCCTCGGCTGGGGCTCCAGCGTGCCGCGGGGGCTACCGTGACCCGCGGTCTGGCCTGCCCAGGCCGGGGATTCCCGGCATAAGGCCCGTCGAACACCTCAGCATCCGTCTCTCGTCCAATCCCAGCTCATTAGTATTCTCCGTCGGCCGCCGGCCGATGTTCGGGGAAGTTAATGCAAACCAGCACTAATCCGACACTAACGTCTGTTCCTAATTTAGTTGCGGCCGTAACAAGTTTCGTCTGCTCTGAGCTCGCAAAGTAAATGCAGGCCGTTATGAGCATTGCTGCGGGTCAAAGGAGCCGACTGTAAACCCGACACCTGGAGCTGACGGTCGAATTTTGCGCGATACGCGCCAAAACGTGCGGCCTGATGCACGGCTGGCCCTGCCGCTAACAGCGCCCGGCCGTGCCGCCGTAGATGAACAATGGCCGCGGCCTGCTGCAGCGGCCCGACAGCGACGACTGGCGTCACGTGCAGGTAACCGCAGCCTCTCTCCCGGGGCGGCCGCCGGCACGGCGCCGAGGCGTGGGCGTCCGTCCTCCCGGTACACCTGCACCGGCTGGGAAGCACCAGACAGCGAGACGGCAGGCCGAGCACGGCGCCGGCACGTCCGGCGCCCCTCACCCCTCCCCCTCCCGATGGCGCGCGATGCCGGAGAAATCTCGGAGCATGCAACTGCCGTCACTTGGCCGCAGCATTCTCGCCCGCGGGTCCTGTCGGTCGGCACGGGTTCGCAACTGCGATTTTTTCGGCGGTCGAGACCGCCTCCTGCCAAAAATGCGGGCAGGTAGCGTTTGATCTCTGAAATACGTTCAGCTCGATTGCTCGGCATGTGTAGATGATGTCGACGAACGAAATGCTTGTTTGGTAAACATTTTCTCTTAAAAACTTCGAGAGTTCGATAACAGGCACAACGACAGCGCCCTCCATCTTTGAATGTGTGAACACTGGAATATTGCTGCACTGAAGTTAATCGTTTCAGCGAAAAATTTCGTACCACACACCATCTAGGTTGAGTACGTCTTGACATCCGACAGTGATGTATGCCGGTGTCCTTATGGGCTCCGTTTGTTTGCACTGGTGAACAGACGGCATGAGCAATTCGACCGTCATTTACGTCGTTCCAGGGCTTAAAACGCAGTCGCTGATCGGCTGTGTTGCCAGCTCAGAACAACTTTCTCATGTTATGAACCTTTGCAAAGCTATACTAAATGGTACCAAAAACACTACTGAAAACGTGCCAGATCTGATCATGCAAAATACCTCCTAGCTTATTTAAGCACCTGAGCGTTTTTTTATTTTTTTTCTGCGCATTTGCGGCCATGTAATTTTCAACGGCGACCTCTGTATCTTAATAAAATACAAAATGGTCTTTCCAGGCTCCCCGGCTTTGGGCATGATTATGAAAATAAAGGGCAATTTTGATGCCGGGAGAAACTGGAGTTTACACACGAAGGATATATATATATATATAACCTTCATGTGTAAACTCAAGTTTCTCCCGGCGTAAAAATGATCCTCTATTTTCATAACCATGCCCAAAGCCGGGGAGCTAAAGGATATATATATATATATATATATATATATATATATATATATATGATGGCATACCATGGCGGAAAGTCTTCTTTTATGCAGGTATTGTTGAAGACCAGGACGTAATCAGCTTTTTGAGCTTTCGCTGGCTATGTTTAATCGACCCAGTATTTCGTTTCACTTCGTTCAATAAGTTAAAGGTCAAATAACCAAAACTAAGAGCTGTCACATATTCTTTCTTGACGTTTCGGACAAACCATTCTCATCTTCATTACAAGTATGAAACAAGTTTTAACAATTTAGACAAATTCGATGCAGAGTTTTTTAAATGGATGTATCACACTTAAACACGTGAGGCATTTACATTCGCTGTGGCGATTCGGGATGGTAATGCAAACAAACAGATACAGGGCCACAAAAATACGTAAGCACAATCTGTACAGAAAAGGGGATGGGGTACTTTTGTACCCCCACTTGCTTTTCCTGAAAATTTCGAGAACGGATCGGAGCTGGCTGCTGCTATTTCGTAATGTTTATGACAATTGAATAACTCGTCGATTGACGCAAAAAAATCGAAAATCGACCCGAAGTTGCTGAAGCCTAAAGTATTTCAAGTCAAAGAACCATAATAAAAATAGCGGTTGTCGTTGACAAATGGGAACTTTGCGAAAGGAAGAAGGGAACTTTCCTTCTACGTTAGATAAGATACCGTTTGAACAAAAAAAAAACGCGTTTGCACACTGATACGCATACATACATGCATATATATATAAATACATATATATGAGTTTATACATATGTAAGTTATATATACGTTTTATAGTAATCAAATCGTGTAATTGGGCTCATTATTAATGAAATAACTTTAGCGCAAACAGTTGGCGTAAAACTTACTTTAGGTCAAAAACTTCATGCAAGGTTAATGGCCTCGCTTCACTTCTTTTTAACTTTTGACATTTTTTGCGTTTTGCTTTCTTGGTTCAGATGATGCCGGATTTCGTCGCTAACTTGTTCACTCAGTATCTGTTGTCGATGAGGATCTGTTTCATTCTTAGGAGCTCCGCATGCAAAAGCATCCACGCAGAACAGTTTCGAAAAGTTCTGCTATAGCTCTGCTATTTTACGAAGGTCCTGGCCAGACTTCTCTTGTACCGGTCTGGGGATTCGCTGTCAGCATTTAAGCAAAGGACGACATCATTGGCCTTGCGGTACACCGCAGTTACGAACCGGTTGTCTTCGATTTCCACCAGGTCGCCAAGTAATGTAAGTTTGTTGTCTAAACTCATCGCATAGGTGAATACGAGCACCAAGTTTTCTTCCAATGATGATTTAAAGGCAATAAAAAGGAAAATTTCGAACTTTTCTACCCAAATCAAATGAGCTCATCGTACAAAGCCGATGAATGACTCCTTCGACAAGTTATCACGGAGAACGTGTCTTGTACAGACCATGACCAAAACTGAAAGCGATCATGTATTGCAAAAGCAGAAAGATCAGCAATCTCCTTACGCGCAACAACATGAAACAGGACTAAGAACAATTGAACAGAATCAATGTAATTGACCAATTTGTATGTCCCGATGAAGTTAACAATCCTCATAGCACAAAGCACATTGGTATCACAACCACGTCTCTGTCAAGAAGATTAACTATGGATTCACGAGAGGGAGCCATTAACAAGCGCGGTGGAAGGGGGTTTAGCGCTAATGCGTACTGGCAGGGGGGGCACTTTTGTGCCTCCCACCTCCGATCTCCGAAACAGAATAAGCTAGGGACACGAAATTTTAAGGATAGAATAGAGGTCATAAAAAGTCACATTGTGTGCAATTTTCATGACCCTCGGTCAATATCTCTACGGTCAAATAGGGCCGAAAATGTCAACTTTGGACGCTTTCTCGGCCTGTACCGACAATTTCCTGCGGCTTTCCAAGCGAAACCGGAAAACGGCGCGTGTTACAGCTTTAAAATGTGGAATACGACAATATCCATTCATTTGGCGTCTTGAGTGAAGATTTCGGGTCGAAATCATGCCAGGTCATTGACCTAGTACGCCATTTTTTCGTTTTTTTCCAGACCCGATTTTGAGCAACATGGGATATTTGTGTAGTTTAAGTGTAAATAAGAACGCTAAACATCATTTAGCGTATTTGCAGTGAAGATAACCAACATCGATACATTTTATCACTTCCAATGTTCACTGACTTCTGCAAGGTCCAAGAAGTGAAGCTAGATCAGTGACCTTTATATATATATATATATATATATATATATATATATATATATATATATATATATATGTGTGTGTGTGTGTGTGTGTGTGTATGTCTACATATACGTATATAATCGTATCAGGATGCACAAACGTGCTTTTTTAAGTTTTTTGAATGCATATTTCACACAAATTGAGGTACTGTAAAGCAAATCTGGATCAGGTCAAAAGCTGGTTGGCCCTGACCTGTACTGACTCTGGCTTTTGTCTTGGTACATCCATCACTTATGCCCGAATGATGTCGACTTATAACATTCATTTATTTTACGTGGAACGTTAGTCTTCCCGCAAAGTTTCCATTTGTCTGCGACAACCTTTATTTTCGTTATGTTTGTTTAACTTTAAATGCTTCAAACTTCAAACATTTCCGGTCGATTTTTGATTTCTTTCCCTAAATCGACGAGTTGTTCAATCGTCATAAATGTCGCAAAGCAGCAGCAACCAGCTTCGATCCGCTCTCGAGATTTCGAAGAAAAACGGTTGGAGGGGGAGGGGGCAAACGTGCACTGGAACCAGTGCGCGTGTTAAACAACGCATGAAAGAGACAGACAACTCGAAAAGAGCTCTCGGGAAACACAACTGTTTTGCGGACATGTCATAAGCAGCGGCGACGCATGGTGTTTGAACCGCTCCACATTGGGGAGGTCGCCCCGTTGCTCAATAAGCAAATAGTATCGTGTGACACTTTTATCTTAAGGGCATGAGAAAAATTGTTCAGAAAAGGGACGGGAAGAAAGTATTGCATGTTAAAGATCGTGGTTTTGAATTTTTGTCGTCCTGTATCTGTTTCTTACCATTGTCATCCTGAATCACCAGAGTGGATGTAAATGCATCACGTTTGTGTAATGCATCACGTTTAGTGTGATGCGCCCATTTTTTTTGCTTGTATCCACTTTTCCCCATCTGATAAGACTTGTTTTAGACCTGTTCTGAAGGTGGAAATAGTTTTCCCGAAACGTGAAGAAAGGGCACACGACAACTTTCAGTTCTGGCAATTTGATCTTAAACTACCAGACACGCTTCCAGGACTTTTGACGACTTTTGACTTATCGGACGAAGCAAAGCGAAATATAACATCGGTTAACCAAATCCAGAAAAAGCTCTTCAAAGCTGAACACGCCCTAGTCTTCAACAATCGCTCCTTATACATACATACATATATATGTGTGTGCGCAATCAAGCATGGACCCAGTGCCTCAGACACTTGACCATCTTCGGGAATGATAAAAAATTAAACTACAAAATTCAAGAAGGCAATGCATGATCAGTCAGAAAACCAACCTGGGAACTGAAGACTCAACATGAACAAGGAAACGTATAAATTAATCATTTACGTCAATGGAAGTCGACACAAGCTAGGGTTCTTTATTGATCAGGACCCTGCATAACAGAGTGGATCAACTGTGACTGTAAAACACACATACGAACAAGGACTAAACAGCACAGATTTATAGCAGTGCGACTGTATACAGTCTATGGCATATTATGTATTTTTGTCTTTAACAATCAAGTTCAATCATTGCACGTAGGTGAGAATAAAATGGAACAAACATTGCGCTACCATAACCGCCCCCCTGTAAACTCAAAAGACATACCAGTGTTTTTGTACACAAACGACAGGTTTACGTACACAGGAATCGATGGACGGAGTATACGGAAGTTAAGTGACTGCTAGACTTTAAGGTCTGCATTGTCCTTCGCGGTGAATTTCAAATGGAATTTGAAAAAAAAATCAAATGGAATTTAAAAAAATTGAATTTCGATCGTTAAGTTCGCGTTGGTGTCGTCATGACGCATGTTGAAGTGGTTCGTGATCATACGCTCTTCCAGAGCGTATGATCACGTCTTATCTCTGTATGTCCGGTCTTCGTAGTCCTGCATCACTCAAATGTTCGTTGAGTTTGTTGCGAATGAAAATTTCGTTTCGCCTACCTAAGAAATCCTCTACAACGGTTGCAAAGGATTTTATATGCTACGTTTTTCCGTTTACATCTACCTTTGAGACTTTTCATATATGTGTAACATACGTGGCGTATAAAATCTCCTGCATCGACTGAAAAGACATTTCTGTGTAAGCGGAACGAAACTTTTCATTCTTGAGAAATTCGACGAACATTTGGGTGATGCAAGAGTACGAAGACCAGACACGCCTCTAGGAGAGCACATGATTACAGAGCACTTCAACCTGCAACATGTCTACAGTATCACGAACTTCACGACAGCAATTCCAGCCATCGCGAATGACAAGACGGATCTCAAAGTCCTGGGCTCACTCAGCATTCGTAAATGTCGCTCACCGACAGACTGCGTCTTGGTTTATCGTTTGAGTGTAAAGATGTTATGGTGGCGCAATTTTTTGTTCCCTCCACATTTCCACATATGTGCAGTAACTGAACTTGATTGTGAAGGGTCATAATACACAACTGGCCTTAGACTGTGTAGAATCGCACCGTATAAGTCTGTGGTGTCTTGTGCTCTTTCGTATGTGTGATCTGCAGTTACAGTTGGCCTACCTACTTATCTAGGATTACAATCAATAAAGGTCGATTTCTATTTATGCCGCTGAAGTCTTTTTGTATTTCCAAGTTCATGTTGGTGTCTGCAGTTTCCGAGTTTCGGTTTTTAACGGATGCATGCTTGAGCTCCTTGAATTTGGTAGCATATTTTTTGCCAGAAGTGAAGATCGCCTATACCTGAAACGTGGCGTCCATGTTTTGTATATCTTCTGCGTGTAAGCCAAAGCTGCCCCTTTTGTAAAAAAGGCTGTCGATTTCTGCATATTTAATTTCAGTTTGCGTTTGTGGGAGATGTTGAATTCTCGTTGACCAGACGAATGGAATCCAATCACATGGAACTCGCATTTTCCTTACAACAATCGCGTCTATAGGGTTCTTGGCCCGAGACAATTGCAGTAGCGACGCTGTACCAGACAGTCGGGCCTCCGGAATGAGTCAGCGTGCACCGACTCTGCCGACCGACTGACGCTGGCGCGCGGCAGAGATTGCAGGGCCCCTGCAACTGAACGGTGCGCAGTAGCCGAAGCCGACTTCCTGTCCCAGACTGTGACCTCTGCTTGGGCGAGAGGGCGAAGCAAACATGCTCACCATTGCTGCAAACGCGGTTAAACTTTCAGGGGATTTACCGGACTCCTGGGTGGATATTTCAGGGTGTTCATAACAAAGGAGTGAGGCACGGGCATGTCCGCACGGTCTGCCTCCACCGCAGCGATCACGTGCTGTTTGCAGTACGTGCTGCGTTCACGTGTTGATCACGGCAAGTTCGCACGGTCACGGACCTGTGTGAATGCACTATTCAGATCACTCAGCACGATCAGATTTTTCACATTACCACAGTGTGCATATTGACTGTCTGCACTGTTTGCCACAACCAAAGACGACTCAGTAACTTCGTTTTATTTTGAATCACTGCCAAAATGTAACATGAAATGATAAGTCATTTACGACTCAATAACTTCGTTTTATTTTGAATCACTTGCAAAATGTAACATGAAATGACAAGTCATTTTGTTTTGTGAGACGGGGTAGGTTGCAGTCATTGCTGGGTACCGCAATGTCTTTTATTGCTCCTTGGACGGAAGCCTCAATATAGACTTCTGAATCACTCAAAACGCCACACAATCGAGACCGGCAATGTTGACGGAGTGGTGACGCACAGGGAATCGTTCTGCAGTCCACAGGTCAGTCTTGGCAGATGGTCTGGAGAAGGAGTGAGAACGTGCGGCCCCTCCGACGGCCGTAGACCGAGGTTCACGCTTTCCGTGGTCATTTGCCTCTTGTTTTTTTTTGGGCCGTTGCACGTCTCGTGAGTTATGATGATGAGGTCAGCGAGTCATTGGGAATATGTTCACTGGCACCCCCTCCCCACCCTGGCACTGCTCGCTGAGGCCGAGGATTAATGTTGTATGGTAAGACGCTTTGGAAAGCCTCACTAAATGTTGAAGAACGCGGCGATATTGCAAGTGTAATGGCTGCTATTCCATTTGTCTAGACCATGAAGGAATTATTAGAATACCAATGCGAATGCCAGCCTGCATGCAGTAACCGCCGCTATGACGCTAGGCATTTCATTAACAAATCGCTGCTTTTCATCCATCAACACTTCTTATCCGTTTGTTAAGGAAGCAAACTGATAAGGAAGCCGATTATAGAACATTATCACGCACATTAAAAGGATGTAAAATTCGCAGCGAGGGTTACTCTCGCATAGCTCGCGAATGATTCAACCTTGCTACCTCATTCACGTTTATCCCCAAAACTGTCATGATCGTCATTCAGGCAGTCTATTAATTTTGTCTCTGATTAGCAGATCGCACAAATTCAGAGACTTCAGCTGTCCTGACTGTCAGCCGATTCATCTCAAACAGGTCCTGCACTGCATTATCAAAACACCTCGTTTCATTGGAAAATAAGCCGACCATGTTGTCGTCTGATTTCCATTTGTCAGCTGATCTCTGCTTTTCTGATTTCTGATCTCTGATTTCTGATTGTCAGGTGATCTCTGTCCGATGGTTGGCTGACCCACTCCGAGACGCGGGGTGATTCATATGTCTGCCCACAAAACAGGCCATCATGCACCTTTCCCAGTGTGTACTTTGGATAGGATGGCTACCGCTGGGTCGCCGTATCGTGGCAGGCGGCGCGTGCAGTAACACCAGTTCCCTCCCGCAGTCGGCCGGCGTCATGATGTGCACCACGCTCTACATGATCTTCGGCCTGGCGCTCACCAGCATGTGCATCAACGTCATCCAGGAAAAGATGACGTTGCACTTCAAGCACGCCAGCATCAAGCTGGGCACGCGGTTCGGCGTCAGCGTGCCGGTCACGCCGGCGCCGCCTGTTGTCGAGGTGGCGCCCGTCCACGGCAAACAGGGCTGACCACTGGTCCGTCCCTGAGCGGCAGGACCGGCCTCTGAGTGGCAGGACCGGCCTCTGAGCGGTAGGACCGGCCACCATCTGAGTGGCAGGACCACCCTCCAAGTGGCAGGATCACCCTCTGAGTGGCATGATTGGCCTCTGAGCGGTAGGACCGGCCCCTGACTGGCAGACCGGCT
The DNA here is from genome assembly GCA_030062745.1 of Capitulum mitella. NCBI lineage: Eukaryota > Metazoa > Arthropoda > Thecostraca > Pollicipedomorpha > Pollicipedidae > Capitulum > Capitulum mitella. The sequence goes on along the minus strand of CP099844.1, from coordinate 20,219,069 downwards.
CCCGAGCGGCAGGACGGGCCCCGGACTAGAAGACCGACCTCTGAGCGGCACAGCCGGCCTCTGGGTAGCAAGACCAGCCCCGGACTGGCAGGACCAGCCCCTGACTGGCAGGACCGGCCCCTGACTGGCAGACCGTGCTCTAAGTGGCGCGGCCCGCGGTGCCCGGCGAGGGCCGACCGAACGTCGCCCCGCGGCGAAGAAACGCCAACAGCCGGACGATGATTTGGTCTGAGATTGCTGGGTCGAGCCGGGTGCCGGGTGCCAGCGCGGCGACCCCTAGCGTTCCACTGTCGGCGCTGGCCGGGCGGGCCGGATGCACTGTCGCCAATCGGATTGTTCGTGTGACACTGGGAGGGGAGCGGGAGCGAGGACGCAACTTCCCACAGCGTGCCGCGAGTCCGGCTGTGTGCGCTGGGGTGATTTTTGGGCCGTGCGCAGTTTTAAAACGAGACTCGTCGGGTTCGCGTGGAGGACTGCCGACCTTTTTAGCCGTAAACGAGTGCACTCATGTGGTGTTACGTTTGTGAGCAAAACGCAGCTGTCCTGCTCGATTGTTGGCTCCCGCTTAAACCTTTCCGAAATCCGAAACGGATTTCCTCGTTCGGCGGGCTGTACCTTGTGAGACTGAATGAACTCTGCGTGCTTCTAAAATGCCTTTGGTACTTTGGTCCTGTGTCCCTGCGTCGACCCCGGGTGACGAGAAGGGGACTGTGCCCAGCCCGGCTGACCCCTGGAGTCTTATCATCAAGGTCATCCATGTCGGTCCGTTGAAGAATGCCAAGATGTGCTGAAACATCGCGACCGTTACATTATATCAGCGAGCATTTTCGCGCACAGTTTATTTTTTTATCACTTTGATCAGAAAGCTTTGCCAGGATGCTTTGGAATAAGAGCTCGTGCCAAGCAGTGCTTGTTGCACGGACTCGGATCCCTGTTGCGCGACCGGGATACACCCGATCGCGCAACTCCAGGGTAACGGCATATCAGTTAACAACTGATTGGTGATTATGACTCAGCTCAGACATGTAGCCAGGATTTTTCTCGGTGGGGTGGGGAGCAAATGTCAAATTTTGTCACATACCACTGGCATATGACAACACGCTAGGAAAAAGCAGCAATTTTACGTAACGGACCTCATATTTAACGCACAGGAAAAACATATAATGTTTGGTTCCGCATGAAATATATGATCACTATTCCGTGTCCCTGCGAAATCGCTAAATATCTAGTGCAGAAACTTTGCTCGGAAGGGGGGCATGGCCCTCATGCCTCCCCTTGGCTACGTGCCTGCTGAGGCTGAAGGTTAACGTGCCGACATGAACGACGCGATTGCAGGGTAGCCAGTATCCCTCTTTAGGTCAGCTACCAAGTGAACTGCGGGAGAAATAGCAAGCGCCGAAGCGACTCGAACCCACCTTGTCATGGTGGGGAGCGGTGACAGATAATCCACCAGCTGAGCTACCGACACACTTGAGGAATTTACTCAGGGGCATTCGACGGGGAAATTCCTAAGAGGCGATCAAAACGCTCCTCGGGGTAGGGCATGGAATGACATTATGCAAACCCCGCGCCGTCGGTGGCCAGATCACCAGGTGATGGCTTATGCCGATCGTGTCTGCAAGGCAAGCCGGTGGTCTGAGCAGCGGTCGCACGTGACGTGACTGTCCAGCCCACGGTCACGCTCGCCCAGTTCCGAGGGTGCGTCCTGCCTGCGAGTTTATGTAACTGACGCTTGTCGACCTCGCCGCCGAGTCTTGACGGAAGTGGTTTTTGATCATCACGAGTGCTAGTGCGTTCCTCGGGGTACCACAGCAGGAGGGGGGGGGGAGTCTCAGCCGAGACCCACCTGTTCCAGAGACTGCAGGATGGGTGCGGCGGAACTATTGTCGAAGTCATAGACTGATGGCTGATGGCTGGTTCAGACAAAGCAAACGTAAATCGGAAATTGTTGCGGGCTTATCGTGATTCGTTAAGCTCCAGTCTGAGGACTTCCGGGAAACCGCATAAGGGAGTCTTGCGGCTAATTCCAATGCCAAAGCCGCCGTCGGACGCCGGCAGAAGGAGGGTCCCTGATGGAACGTTGCCCGTCAGACGGCCGTACCAATTCACATGGTCGCAACAAGGGACATCTCAGTCAGGGCCCAGTAACCGAGCGGTCCGGACAGAACCAAATGCCGCCAATACTTAACCCTATTCCCGGAGGGCTAGACGGTATGGCCGATTCCCGGCAGGGGGGGGGCCGATTCGGCCCCCCCCGAGATCTCGAGAACTACTTATTCGATTTCATCGCAACAAACGGCAATCGATTTGCCGTGACGTGAACTACATTTTCATAAAAAGAAATTTTCAAAATTGTGAAATTTGTGGATACAGGGGGGCAAAAATGTCAAAATGGGGGTACTTTTTGACTTCTTATAACTCCGTTGTTTATGGACCGATTTCGATGAAACTGGCATGAATCGAGAGATTATGAATAGGGCTTTTACCATGGGTATGCAAATTTGAAATTTTGAGAAAATTCATGGGCGTTCACAGGGTTTCAAAAATAGGGGAATTAGTTTTCTAATAACGGAATGAACAAAAGAGGCCAAAACACTTTTTTAGCTTCTGCTAGTCATGTTATGCGAAAGAAGTACAAATCGCATTACAATATTTGTATAATGTTAGCATAGGCGGTGCCAGGGACATAAAAAAGGGGGAACTGTCATGGTCACACGTTCTTCAGATCAACTTGTGACCTTTGACCTTAAATGACCTCCAGTGACCTTGGGGTCACCTGGAATGATGTCGTGTGCATTCAGTATTATCTGTAAACGTTTTTAATCGATTTAATTCACTCTATTCCAAAAAAATCATTTTTTGGCTTTTGCGATATAGCGTACGCGCACTGACATTTTAGGTCATAACTCCGTGACCCGACCTGATATCAAGCTGAAACTTGGTGCACAAGTAGAGGACACCTTTCTACGTCATATATGTTCTGGGTTTTGCATTTGAAAAAACGGCGCCGAAATTATTGCGAAAAAACAAATTTTGACTTTTGACCTTGACCTGACCTTGTAAAGTGACCTCAAATAAACAAAATTACATATGCACATTGCCCAACTATTTAGCTATACATCCATATAAAGTTTTTAAGTTCTAGCCTTAAAACTCTGTTTTTGGCAGACATTTTCCTTTTACCCTCAACATGGCCAAAAATGACCTGAGGTGCCTCCCAAAAACGTTGCCTGGCTCCGCCCCTGAGCAAAACAGAATTTCGAAATTTTGTCACGGCGCGTAGAAGGAATAGCTAGGAAAAGTGACCAAGTTTCGTGAAGCTGCGTTAAAAAGCCTGGAATTGGCACGCAAAAAACCCGAGGGGGGAGGATTCCCCCCCCCCCTGCCGGGAATAGGGTTAAGCTGCAAGCCATCAGTCATCGAGGGCAACGTAAGGTTGCACTGGTTATCAAGCGGACCTGTTCCGACAGACATAGCGTCACGCAATCAATGCTCAGTGAGTGTGAGCCATGCGTATGACGCTGCAGTTATGGTAATAATTTAAAACTAGCCTGCCAAAACATGTGTCTAACCCTCGTCCGGCTCATGGGCTGTTGACAGCCTTTTTGTGGTTTTTCAAACGTTGCGAGAGAACAATAGATGCAGAGGCGCAAAATACTGAGCAACTTTTTCCTAGTCCTTTTAACACCTATGTCAAAGTTTTGACCTCGGGTTAGATGAGATCTCTGACCTATTTCAGGTCAAGTGAACTTCTACGCAAAAAAGTTTGGCATCCCGTAGCTTTTTCGGAAAATAAAATATCAAAATAAACCTTTCCAGGATTAGAAATCTTGATAAGCGTAACAAACCTGCTATCTCACATGTTTGAGATACTTCTGGGTCATTGACCTAAGGACAATATAATTTTAACACAGATCGCCGTTTTTTTTCGGAAACTGGCGGACTTTTTCAGAGCGTTTTGAATGTGAAGCGATAGATACTTCTAATGATCGTCGTCTGGCAAAGTATCGTTGACCTCCAACTTTCACCCCAACCTTGACCTGAGGCCAGGCTACCAATAATTGTTATGGGCGAAAATACTCTGCTGTCAAAATCCACGACGAATGGCTTAGAACGGATGAAAAATGTCAAAACTGACTCTCAGAGCACCCAGCTCAGAGCTTCTGATGATACCAATAAGTTCAAGAAATTAAAAAATGCGTATTTTGAAATAAACGGGCATGCGCGAATAAAGGTGAGCCAGTGGCGTAGATTGGTAACTACTGAATTGTTTAAAATAAGACATGCAAAACCACAATACAAAAAGAACGGAAACGTTACAATTAGTGCCCGTTAATTCATGCCGCGTTGGTCGCCAGTGTCGAGGTGCTGTGGCGCAGAAAATCGCTGCATGTAACTCAACGATCACCCTGACATGTTCAACAAATTAGAGAAATCAGATGTGCATCGTCATCTGCGGACTGTTACCTATCCGTTGGCACCTTTACTTAGTCTTCATTAATCACAACTCTTGAGATCCAGGCAGGGAGGGATCCGGGGGAGGAGGGGAAGCGGGGCAGTTGCCTCCCCTTCGGCTCCAGCAGTCACCAGCATCTCAGTCCTGTTGATCTGAGGTCAGGTCAAACAGTTTTTGAAACAACTGGGAACGTGCATTTTCAGGAGAATGAGTTGGGGATTAGTACAGCGTTTTCCATTTGTCATTATCTCTGACAATCACTGGTACATGCTTAAAATATTTCGGGCCTGCTTTATTTAAAGGTCAAAAAGGTCAGTGGCCTGACATGACCTGATTATCGAATTTCGTGACAACATATAAAGTTGTGTACTCACAGCTAATGGGAATTTCACTTTTCTAGCTTTCTTCGTTTTTCGCTGTTTAGAAAACCTCGAGTACACCCCGGGCGAGCGAAGGTTAAGCGTGATATGACATCGAAGGCGCCCACATTTCGTCTTTCCAGAGGATCTCGTATCATTTAACCGCGATTTGGGAAAACCATCCAAGGAAACGTCGCGTACGGAGGTTCCTGTACGGCCGACTTACAGGCGAGAAGCTCCGAGTGCAGTTTGCCTCACAGGACGAGCAATATTCTCATTTGGCCAACCGCGACATGGGCTGTCTGTGACCACGTGATTAGTGCGGAAGTAGCCCGCAGTCTGCGAATGAAACCGTAGTCCACGCAAACACAGTGACAAAGGCGCACACGGAAATAGTGTTTGATGACGAAACACCTCGGGCGGCGCATTCACGGAACGCGGCGATTAGGTTTCCATGGGTCCGTTTGTTTTCCGGATGTGAGGTGCTCGTACGATTTTATCGCCCGAACTGGCGTGAGCAACATCGCTTCAGTGACTCGAGCCGGTTAAAGAGAACACTACGGCGGATCCAGTGGTTGCTTTGTATTTAACCAATCAACACTAAAGCTTGTATTGGAAAAACATACCTAGGCCCCGCAAGCAAAAGCAGAACAAAACACAAAGCAACGAAAGATGTTCATTATGCATTGCTTTGAAAAGTAATGTCACCAACACCACATTTCAGCCAGTGTGCGATTCTCTCCTCCTGAAGGGCAGCTGGTTCCGGCCCTGCGGACGGCGGGTCTTCCCAGCGCAGATAGGAAAGTCTGCGTCATGCCCGGCACCGTCACTAGCGTCGGCAGGCGACGGCAGCTCCGTGTGAGAAGCCGCGGCACTGATCCACATTGGACGCCGTCCTGGCGGATACCGTCGAGTGGATGCCGCCCGAGTGCATACCATCCGAGTGGATACCGACGGAGTGGATGCCAGCCGGATCCATATCGTCCGGGTAGGGGATGTAGGATACAGACAGTTTGGGGCTCCAGTGCCCCCCCCCCCAACTTGTAGCTCAGTCCGTAATCCGGCAGTTTGCCCCCCCCCCCAGCTTGGTCTTTCGGGGTACCTCAGGCTGATCGACCCAGGGCTGAGCCCTGCTCCCACACCTGATTTTGCGATCCTTCACCCCTGCCGAATAGATACGACTCTAGTCGATACCGTACGAGTGGATACCATCGGAGTGGATACTGCCCGAGTAGGTAATACGATCAATGGACGAGAACGTGCGGGGAGTGGATACCATCGGTGAATGGATACTGCCAGAGGGACACCGTCCGAGTGGATGCCGCCTGAGTGGACAAGGCCAGATTGGATCCCGCAAGAGTGGTCATCACCCGAACGGACACCGAGGCATACATTTACCATGAATACCATCCAAATGCATACCGTCAGAGTGGATGCCATCCGAGTGGATACCGCCTGAGCAGATAACATGGGCAACGGGCGGGAGCGTACGGGGAGTCGGATGTCCTTTTTGTGGCCGCGCCAGCTGCCGTGTGCGTTAACCGGACGTTTCCTGTTCAGGCGACGACCTGCTGCGTTTGCGAGCCTTGCCGCTGTCAGGCTGTCGGCGATGTAGGTCAGCCGCACAGCGTTACGGCTTCTCACTCCAGCTGTCGGCCCAGCTGCAGAGAGGAGGTCTCGAAAGAGTTTGACAAATCCGCCGCCCACGGCAGGGGTGCAGCCAGGAATTAAGGAATTCTTCGGCAAGAATTCAGGAATTCTTCGGCAAGGGGTGATGGAGTTCAGTGTGAACTGAAATCATATGAAAACCGCCTGCTGGGAAGACGATTTACAATGATTTTCACAAAAAGCGGGCGGGGGGCCCATGGAGGGGCTGGGGGCGGGTGCCCCAGCCCCTCCATTGGCTATGTCGGTGGTCTGAAGTAAAAACTTCCGGTCCGAATGATCTACTGCCACTGCGGTGAGACCACCAGGGTCCTTAATCTCTCGAATCCTTTTGATCTTAAGTTGGGCTTTCCAAAGTCGCATCTAGCTAGGCCATTGGAATAGTCTAGCGCAACATGGTGGGGCAGATGACGTCGTCGTAGAGTCGGCCCCACGATGAATCACTAAGCGCCGGGACGCATACAACAGACGCGATAAGGCGATTGCAAAAGAGGCAGTGAATGATTTTCTTGTCGTGGACGACGGAAGCTTATCGATTTGCGTCACACGCAACATGTGCAGCCGCCCAGGTACGGATCCAGGATTTTGCCACGGGGAGGGGGAGAATTTTTAGGTTCCGAAAACAATATTGTGGGGACTCCAAAATGGCACCGAAAGGGTGCCAAAATCGATCGGCGCCTTTTCAACATCAGGGCACCCATGCCCCACCGCAAGGACGCTTCTGTGTTCCCTACGTCCTGGATGTGTCACAGAACTGTGTTAAAGGCGCCTTTTTGAGAACGAAACATACATAAGCTACATTGTGGTTGCTTCCTTTATGTCATAGGACCCTCTTTTTAATATAAGGGTGCCCATGCCCTATCACAAAGGTGCACGATGTCACATGTACGCTCTCTGACGGCATGGTGCCTTTGTGTCCACGGACAACATTCGTTCGTGAATGACTCCCATGCTCTTACCCGTCTTCAGCGACTAAGGATTTCGCATTTAGCGCCGTTGAGCGCCAAAAAGCCAAGTGGCAGCCGCCCCTTTCTCCTCCCTTGGATCCGCACCTGCAACCGACCCGCCTTCTTCGCTAGACGGGCCGAGGCCCCGAGTTGGCGTAGCAGCCCATTGTCAATAGCGTTTCCCAGAAAGTCCTTCCACTTCGCGCGACGTCAGCAGTTGTCCCGGAAGTTCATATTTGTCGCTGTTGGCGGCCTGATGATCCATCGCCATGACTCTCGCTCCGGAGGTCCCCGATTCACCGACGTCTCTGACATCATCAGACGGGGTTCCCTGCTTCCGACTGCATCGGCGTCTGGCGTTATTTATACGCCAATGTGGCAAACCGCCTCGCTCCCCCGTTCTCTGCCGAGTGGCCAGGAGCCGTGGAACCTCTGTGGAGATGTGAGGGCAAACGCGATTTCTACCTCGTTTCTTTCCATGCAACGCCATAGGGTTAACGCTAAATGTTGCCCAAGGTTCGGAGGGGGGGTGGGGAGGGCAGCTGCCTCCCCTTCCTCACGGTTCCAACGCCCCTGTGAGTGACAGTGGTGGCTTTCAAGGGTATGCAATGTAAATATTGTGTACGAACTGAAAAATCACGGATTTTGTTAAGCCTTCACACCATAAAAACGATGGGAGTAAAAGCAGTGACGAAAACTCTTAAAGCCATTCTCTTTAAGTTCTTGTTATGCACTTGTTTCTCAGTTTCGTTGTCATACAATGAGAGAAAATCGTTGTTGCGCCTTGTTTACCTCGGCAACTGGAAAAAGAACTAGGCTGCCAGTCCCATTATGAAAAGACCATCTTATATGGAAAAAAACTCAAATGTAGCCAGGGGTGTGGTTTTGTCGCGCTTTGTGGGTGCCGGGGCACCCACAAAGTGAAAATGGGCACCCACAACTTAAATTATATTTATATATTGAAATATACTTATATTCTCAGTTCCATGACGTTGATCACCTAAAATCAGCTTTGCAAACAATAATCGGAACTCATTTACTCCATTGTCACCCACCAGTTGTTTTTCCCCACCACCCTCCGAATAACATTGTGTCAAGCCGGGTCGTGGAGACAGGTCCTCCATTAAAGGGACTGTATCTACACAAATTGTGATTTTTTAAATGTGCACATACAAATGAAGAGGACATTTTATGAGTCAAAGCGTACGCACCATTCATAACAATCGTCACTGCCGTTTCTTACTGCATCGGGTACAGCAAAGCAGAGTGTTGGGTAAGCATCCGATGCGTCTAAGGTTTACCTGCGTAATTTCCGTTCGCCTATTGGCTCCTTTCTCTAGTATTTTGTTTTGTATTTCGCCTACCGGCATCACTGTCGATAAATGCAATAACTAAAATGCATGGGATATTGGTCTAAGGTGACCAAAATCCACTTTTCATGTACATGATAATCCATAACCAATCTTAAATAATCCCCTTAGTGCGTTTTTGGGACAACGGAAAAACCAGATATATTCTCTTTAAGGATGTCGCCGCCATAAAGCCAACTATGATTTACAGAAGTCATTCTTCCGTAGTTCACCTGCCGTAATACCTTTTTTAAACTCACTTCTCTGAAGTTTAGGCATAAACGCCTGTCACGACCCCTTTCCCCGTCCGATACGCAATGTCTGGATGTCTCCATGTACGTTTTGGGCACCCACGATCATTTTCCGAAAGCCACACCCATGAATATAGTGTGAGTGGTTCACGTCATTAAATATTTGCGGGAATGATCACGATTTGGACCGAAATATTTGCAAACAATGATTGCAATCCTTTTTCAGGAATTGCAGGCAAAATGAAATACTTTCCTCAGAAAGGGATTGGATTACGGATTAGACTTCCTGCTATCAGTCTCGCGATCCTTGCTCTTGCAATCATTACTCACTGCCGCCCGTCCTATAAGCACTGACTATTCTGATTGATTCATGGCTTCATGAACTTTGACAGTCAGAACTCTCTCTCTCTACAGCGGTGCTTTGAAAAAATCTCACGCTGATACGGCTGAAAAAAAAAAACATAAGCGCCGGCGGCTGACGATGTTGACTTCTAGACTTCTAGGGTTTGGGCGATATTGTTATATCTGACCACATTTAATGCCATCCACGCGTCTCCTGTACAGCGTTGGCAGTGAACACGTGATCGTGCTACCGCGGTCGCGTTTAGTTTCGGGTAATGGCATTGTTGGCCGCAAGTAAAGTGGTCGGAGGTGGGGTCGAAGACCCCCGTCCCCGCATTTCTCCTTAAATACAACACGGAAATGAAAACATTTGAAGGCGCGAAATTTCAGTAGCTATCTTAATCATTTTTACATCGTCTCCCAAACTTCGGTCTGAGGTCAAGCCAGGCCACTTACCTATTCTACGATTAAACATGTCATGCAAGATATTTAAGCCTATACCAGCGAACTACTTAAAGTGCATACCAAAAAGAAACGACATCACACAAATGAACTGTTGGCTATTGTCAGTAGCTTGCGTCATACAAAGGTCTGCCAGCAAGTGACTTGACCTCTGGTCAACTCCTTGGACGCTTTTGTGACCTTAGCCAGTAATTTGGATTGACGGGATTTTCTCAGCTCCGCAGCTGGATATGGATCGTATTCGGAATGTAAAGGATATAAAGCATTTTGATGGAAAGTCATTCGCCGAGGGGCAGATTACACATGGTGACTGTGCAATACTAGATAGCGATGAAATGGTGCTGTCACGTGTTACTGGCAACCAAGTATAGCTATGCTCGCCGCCCTGCACCACTACCACTCTGACATGACATGACTTAACTTGGTCCAGCATGGTTCCTCATAACCTAACTTTTTTTCTTTCTTGCGCTGCCATATTTTATTACGGCTGTCTCCTGAAATTTTACATGGATTCCTGTCATCTCTCATTCGATACTGCGGAAAGATAGCGGCATTGAATTGCAGGTTTACATGTTTTGAAATCTGCTCTTTCTATTGCTATCGATACATATCAGCTGTAATCCCACCGCGACCGACAGTACATGAATCCTTCCGCACGCGCTGAAGCATTTCGAACACAATGTTTACGTCCGCCTCCTCGAGTCTCCCACCGATCCGGTTTCCCACCAGCATTCAGTTTCTCTCGTGCCGGCCCAGGATGTCCCACCAGGTATGACATTACACCATGACGGAAGCGGCAGATGGCTAGGTCAGGCCTGAAAAGTATGTCGTTCCCGGGGTTCAGCTTGTCTATACAACAAGCTTAGCTTAGCACGGGCTCCGATCCCTTATATCAGCATATAAAATCACTCGGATCAAATGTATAAAAATGCTGGTCTATGCAGGGCCTCAAGCGTCGTATGATGCGCCCTGTAAGGAACATTTCGCCATTTAGACACCGGTTCTCCCTCATCAAGGAGGCTGCGGAGAGGGGGCATGTCCTAATGCACGACGGAAATTTTTCCCTCGCAGCGCACTTGAAATCAGACTTAAAGTCAAACTTGTCAATAGCGTAAAACCCTCGGTTCTCGGTGAACTCTACCAAAAATGACAAAATATGCCTGGCCACCCATGACGACGTCAGATTCATAGACTGAGCTAAGCCTCCCGCGACAGAGCGTCAAGCTCCTTTGTCCAATGGCCAATTTTTGCTCTAGTGGCCGCAAGGTTGCCCTCTCTAGCGTGCAGAAAACCAGGTAACATTCGTTTTCGGTGTTCCGTTGAAGGTAACTCTTGGATACTTTAATTTTGACAGAACTGGATCGGAGAAGCCAACTATTCGAATGTCGTTCAGTTCCCGCTTGATTCTGCGAACGAAGTTCGTTTTCTTTTTTTCGTCGGCTTTCATCCTCTTCCTGTCTTTCTGTCGAGGGATTGGTCATCGCCCACTTTCCCCATGACCCTGCATACGGTAAATTATGGTGCTCTCTCTAGCGGAAAGTGACTGAGCCTCAGGCTCTTCTCGTCCTCTTTGCGTCTTTGTGAGATATTGGGAGTATTTTCAACTCCTCAGTCGGTCCAGCCATCACCTGAGAAATAGTTTTTACATTCTGCGCCAAATTTTGTGCTCCGCTGATCAGGGACGTAGCCTGGGGGCATGGAAGCCATGACCCCCGAACTAGGCGGTATATGCTAGATATTTAGTGATTTCACAGGAATAAGGAATAGTGATTCCATATACATATGTCACAACAGGGAAGTAGCCGTAGGGGGGGGGCATGGAGGCCATGCCCCCCCCTGGGCCAAGCATTCTACACTAAATATATAACGACCTTGCAGGAATACGGAATAGTGATCATAGATATGTTGCAAAAGCAAACATTACATGTTTTCCTGTGCGTTAAATATGAGGCTAATTACATAAAAAATGCAGCATTTTCCTATAAATTTCGTCATATGCCAATGGCATATGACGAAATTTGGCATTTGCCTGACCCCCTGAGGAAAACCCTGGCTACATGCCTGTGCCACGAAAGGAAACATTGGATGTTTTCCTGTACGTTAACATGAGGTCAGTTACATAAAACTGCTGATTTTTCCGGTAAATTTTGTCATATGCCAACGGCATATGGCAAAATTAGGCATTTGCCCCCCTCCCCTTTCAGGAAACCCTGGCGATGTGTCTGCATCTGATAGACAATTATGCCTGCTTTTTGGTGGTGCCGTTTTTTGTGAATGCCTGCTTTACAAAGTCTCTCTTTAGAATTAATCGCTAGCGTGACATTGTAGTGTGCATCCGCACATCGTCCTGAATAATAAACAATTCATTTCTATATGTGTTCAACGAAGTGGAAACAAACGATGACCTGCCTTTGGCTGACGTTGAAAAAGGAACCGAACATCGGGTATGGCCGAGTTGATCTCCCGGCACAAAAACGTGAGTATTTGCCTAAACTAGCTAATGGCTTCAAAACTGCGAATTGTCAGCTGTGCTTAGCTGTTGTCATCGGAGACAAGGTCATTGACGTATTCGCACGAATTTCAATCTGTTTTCGCCTTCCCAATCTGAATTGTCTTTCCACATCCAAAATGGCATTTGGTTGTCCATGTTTCCTGGACAAATGAAGCAGTCAGCCTTGTTTTCCGAAAAAAATAAACCGCCTGAAATACCTTCCAACCGAACTGCATGTACCCCGGAACAGTTACGGTAGGGCATGCATCCTGCAGTTGGTCACTTAACGCTTCCCCATTACATTTAATTACATTTAATTAAGGAAAAACACATTACATTTAAGAAAGGATCAGATTTTGTGATACGATTGCTGACACCCAGCCCCCATCACAAGCCGCAGTAGTAACACCGTGGTACCTACTGCTGTGGCTACTTCAGCGAAACTTAACTATTCAAAAAATAATTGCAAAATGCATTGCGTGTTGAACTGCAGTCCTTTCGGTTTCATGGGATTTGGGATTGGATGTCAATCCTTTTGTCGGTAAGGAAACTTCATGAATAAGACACCATTGGAGGGAATGGATGTAGTCTCGATATGCACGTGTATATATATATATATATATATATATATATATATATATATATATATATATCATATATGTCAAATTGTTTACCTGTTTCCAGGGGACCCGTGCCGTCAATGCCGAATGACTGCTTCCATGACGTGACGAGATAAATGGGAGAGTGAGCATCAGGGGAGTAAATGCGGAGATGCCACTAGGCCATGGTATCCTTCTTGGACGTCGAAGGCGTCCCTGTCGGAAATACTGTTTACTGGGTAATAAGATCTTCATGCATCGAAGGGCGACTGATGAGACCTAAAAATGTCTCGAGGATTGAAGCAAACCAACAGCTCAGATCAGTTTAAGGGTTGTGAAACCCCAAGGGCGTCCGAAATCCAAATGCGGAGAGGCTCCCGCGCTGCGAGAGCTCAAAAGGCGTCCCCAGGGTCTGCTGATGGCTAGAAGGAGGCCGTAAAGATTAAAAGGGCGCTTAAACCCTGGCAAATCCCGGAGGGGCGCCACGAGGGTTCCATAGGGTGTCCCCGAGATTTGTAGTACGTCCCGAGGGCTAGGACTCTCTCCCCCTCTCTCTAAAAAAATAAGAACAAAAGGGCGCCCCATACCCCAAAAGGGCGCTCCTGAAGGCTCAAAGGGCGTCCCTGGGGCCTGAAAATATGCCTGGAGAGTAAAAAGAACGCCGTGAAGAAAAAGGGCTCTCCAAACAACGGAGGAACGCCCCTGAGGAATCAAAGGACCTCCTTGTGGTCTGAAAACATGTTTCAAGGGCTAGAAGGACATCCGAAAGAGTGCCGTCTGGGCGTCGGAAAATTTGGAAGGGCACGCCCGATGGCTCAAAGGGCGCACCTGACGCATAAAAACATGTCCCGAGGGTTAGAAGAACTTCCTAAAGAACAGAAGGACGCCAAAACTCCTGGATGGTCGCTTCCGAGGGTTCCAACAGCGCTCCTGAGGTCTGAAAATGTGTTCTCATGGCTAGAAAGGCATTCCAAAGAACAAAGAAACGTTCCAAGGGCTCAAAGGGTGTTTCTGTAGTCCACAGATATCCGCAAAACTTAGCAGAACATTTTCAAGGACAGCAGGGCGCCTAAAACCATCCTCGTGATCTGAAAATGTCCCAAGAGCTAGAGGGACACCCCAAAAATAAACGGGTGCCCCAAGTCCTGGAGAGGCGCTCCGAGGACTCAAAAGGCGCCTCTGAATTCCGTAAACGTTCCCAGGGCTATGAAACATCCTAAAGAATAAAACAGCAACCAAGGACCTCATGGGCTCCATGGGGTCGCCTGGTTAACAAAGTACAAATCATATTTTACCGTTACTGTTACAAGATATTTAAAAATGACTTAGTACCGCATAAAATTCGCTTAATGGACCATCACAAGTTTCACTTATGTCATTCCAAATTTATTTAAAGATCATTTAGAGTCATTCAAGGACCAGATAATTTAGATTACCAGGTACATCAGATGGCAATATAGCTAGTCCTATGGTGCATACTCAGAACAAGGTTATTACGTTACAGTACCTGCCGTGATAGGCAAATGAACAGGAAATGGCCCCGTGCGAGGGAACTTGTCCACAGTTAGGGGAGGGGGAAGCGTTTTGGGTCAGTTTTTTCCAGTCATCGCTCACAAGGTCAATGTTAAATACAAAAAGATGGGTGGCCGCTGCCTCCCCTCCTGACCCCCCTCCCCCGCTTCCCGTGCCCTTGGAAACGGCCACAAGGACTAGTGAAACAGGTTTTGCGGCTCAGAGGTTTAGCGTTCTGCAGTTGAGCGACAGGTGCGTCACTGAGAGAAAACGGTAAGCTTTGATAACCCGTATGAGAAACACGGAAGAAGCAGGCAGCGAAAAAACATCTTCACCGTTATATCAAAGACTACCTTAAACAATTTTCCCTGCTACCTTGTCGATTATGACATTACTCGTTTTGCGCAAGTTCGAATTTTATTCAACATCGCTGTAAATAGAAACAGTCAGAACAGTACAGGACTGTCCAGGGATGTCGATTTCTGTAAATGATGTGAGGGGAACTGAGGGCCCGACAACCTGACTTCCCCCAAATTTGGGTTTCTCAACGGATTTAGCCCACTTTGCTTTGATAAACGGAAAGTGATAAGTTTCTATTATTTCTTATGAAATAAAAATTGCACATATCCTCATGTGTATATATAAATAGAGAGAGAGATAGAGAGGGGAGAGAGAGAGAGAAAGAGGGAGAGAGAGAGAAAGAGAGAGAGAGACAGACAGACAGACAGACAGACAGAATATACAAAGATAGACAAGCACATCACTTTATGCCTACTTCTATACTTGCTGCTTGTTTCTCATCTATCGCGGCCGTTCTTTTCGTTATTATTACTCTTAAAAACCGGCTTACTTATTATAAACTTAATTATTTCCCTTAAAAACCGGCAGAAAATATGAGAGAGGAGCAACCCAACATTGGAGGGGCCCAGATCAACACGGGGGGAGGTAGGGCCCTCTCAAAACGATACAAATCGACACCCGTGGGATAATCCTGCACAGCAGGACATAATACCTGCCCACAGTAATCAGAATTCAGTGTCCACAACAACCGGCAACTGGGTTGAATGTGTCAAATTACATCCAGACTAATGGCTGACAAAATAAGAAAGAAAACGTATTGTGTTATGTTCGATATTCCGAGCTATTTCCAGCGCAAGGCTCGCTGACGAGCACCTCTCATCGCTCCACCACGGCCTGGAAATACCATTCAGCAGATGAAGCTTTCTTTGCATACCGTGCTGATTTTGTAGGTCGTAGAAGCGCCCAAGGGCAGATCTTCAAAGTTGGATAGGCGGCCCCTGGTCCCTTTTTGAAACGAAGTAATTAGGAATAACTAGTTAATAGTTAATAGTTACTAGTTAACTAGTCATCACTCATGAAGAGCGGGAAAGAGACATGCTGGAGGAGGATTGGTTATCAAATTAAAGTTCGCGTGTAGTGACATTCTGAATGTGTTCCTGGTGGTGTGAATGGCGCTAGTACATTCACAAGAACTTGCATATTTCGTGACAAAAGCTGAGAGACACCTCTGTGTTCATCACCAGTTCGTGTTTTGCCAGCAGGAGACGGATCCTCGGCTCTGCGGCGGTCGATGGGGCCTGCCCGTGTGGCGTGCCTCGTTGAGCAGACCGTGTCCGCCGGCCGCGTCACCGAGCGGTGCGGCCGTGAGGCCCCGGCCGCCGCCGAGAGGTCCAACCGCGAGGCCTCGGCCACTGTGTTTAGTCCACCGTCACCACCAGGAAAACACCCACCGCTGGCGCGATAGCCGGCTGACGTCGGCAGGCGTATATAAAGCGGGCGGCGGCGCCGAGGGGACACCAGAGCCGGAGGACGAGCCGAGCGGACCAGCAGCTGTACGACCCGACACCGGCCATGGCGCAGACCCTCTCCCACCGCGGCGTCACCGACACCGACCACCTCGACTGTGAGTTGACCACCGCCGGGCCGCAGCCCACTACCGAGCCGCTCTCCGTCCTGTGGTGTTCCGCCGCTCTCAGCTCCGTAGTGTTTCGCCACTCTCTGTACTGCAGTGTTCCGCCACTCTCTGCACTGTAGTGCTCCGCCGCTCTCGCCTCTGTAGTGTTCCGCCGCTCTCTGTATTGCAGTGTTCCGCCGCTCTCTGCACTGTAATGCTCCGCCGCTCTCGGCTCTGTAGTGTTCCACCGCTCTCTGTATTGCAGTGTTCCGCCGCTCTCTGCATTGTAGTGCTTCGCCGCTCTCGGCTCTGTAGTGTTCCGCCGCTCTCTGCACTGTAGTGTTCCGCCACTCTCTGCACTGTAGTGCTTCGCCGCTCTCGGCTCTGTAGTGTTTCGCCGCTCTCTGTACTGTAGTGTTCTGTCGCTCTCTGCATTGTAGTGTTCCGTACGGTGCCGGGCGCTGGGCGACTCCGTCACTGACGCGTCTCCGTGTCACGCACAGCCCTGCGGCGTCAGTTCGACCTGCTGGACACGGACGAGGACGGCACCATCTCGCCGCAGCACCTCACCAACGTCCTGCGCAGCATCGAGCTCAACGTCACCGACACAGAAATGGCCGACGTCATGGCCAAAACCGACGTCAATGGTATGTGCTGAAAACGGCCTGTTCACTTTTTAATGGCGTTCGCACCCTTCAAAGGCCAGATTACGTATTTCACTGCGAGAGGAAGCCGAAACATCACGTGCGTTGTAGTTAAAGGTGGTCTTGAATGTCCAGTAGGAGTGCATATGCATCTCCAACATCAGATGTATGCAAGAAGAGAACGCTAACGGGATTTTTTTTATTTCTCCAGGAGATGGGCTCATCACATTTGACGACTTCGTGGAAGCACTGGCCCGTGCAAGGATGGAAGAGAAGGTGAAAACCGCTCACGAGCGGGACGCCACACTCAGGAAAACGTTCCAGGTGAGACATGAGGGTTCCATGATACGCACGGCACCCTGGACCTTATAGCGATGTTTGCCTGTTGTGAAACAGCTGCAAAACAGAGCATGGCCTAGACCTTTGAAACATCAGAAACACATTTTTTAAAGTACGAAAAAGTAAATGGTCATAGAGCGATCTGTGAAAAGTATTCTTTGAAAAGGTCTGGCACTATCGCACCTTCCCACAGATCTTCGACCGCCAAAACTTTGGCGTCATCGGCCCGAAAGAGATTTGGACGGTGCTGAAGAACCTCGGCAAGGAATTCTCGCTGGACGAGAGTAAGTCGGATTTTCTACCTTTTTTCTTTCACACGCCGAGTCCGAAATGACCAATATTCAAGACCGAGATCAACACGCGAGAGCAACTCAAGCACATATGTAGAGATAACTGATATTCCGGGTATGATTACATTTACGCGCTGTCTTTATTTCGCATCCCAAAGTCGAATGCAACGGCGTCGTTTAATCATGATCGTGTTCTGCCCGCAGTCGAGGAAATAGTGGAAGAAGTTGATGAGGACGGGGACAGCAGGATCACATATCCAGGTATCTGAAAAACAATATCATCGAACATAAACACGCTTGCAGTATGCAACCAGCAGTATAAAGAGCTGCATGGAAGCTCGAAGACGCCAACGAGCGTCAACACTTGAGACGGCCGCATTAGTCATTTAACCAACGATGATCTATGTTATCTCTATATATGATCTATGATGATCTATATATGTTATATCTATGTATGATCAGCTGTTACTCTCTAACACCGCTGCGCCTGTCAACGGTGGTAGTACGTCGCGCCCCGTGAACGCGGGTCATGGCCGTGATGGGCATCACAGTCGCATCGTCAGCCGGGTGTTCTCGTCCTTGCAGAGTTTGTCCAGGCTGTGATGAACGAGTAAGCCACCGACCGCACTGGCCTTATCCGACCAGGACCGGCAGCGTTGCTGCCCAATTGGGACCAGCAGAACGAGTACCCGCCGGGACAGGACGTCACCACCGTCACAGACGGAAAAAAGACCGGCAACGTCAGCCACGTCCTGTGTATGGCCGCCCGCCGGTTATCGCATGTAACCTACAACGAAAATCGAAGCACCAGTTGATTGCTCGATCTATTTATTCACGCGGTGTCATTATTGCAGTGTCATAGTGTTTATCGAAGGTGAAGTGTTTTGTTATCTTACGCGCCAGGTGTAACAGCACTTGGGGCGACTCGTGCTGAAGAGTTCGATTGACGAGTGCTGCTATAAGCTATTGTGGATTTGTAGTCGACCTAATTACGGTGTGGATAAATGTCAAGTCAATACGGGTTTCATATGAGGCTAAAATTATGTTTGCCCCAGTCTGAACTTTACCCTGTTCTGGTTTTGATCCTCCAAAATATATGCCAACAGAAAACACTACACCATGTTTTGTTCGGGCGAGGGGTCCTGGATTTCGCTCAGCCGTGCGAAAACGCATTCGGAGCGTCGCTATTTCAGAACCACGGACATGTCCGACAGAAGAACTGTCATACGCACGGCTGAGACGAGCTAAGCAGGCTACACAGCGCCCCGGGTCGATGACCGCTAAATAACCCGCAGTGGCTTGAGCCGGTGTCCATTTCAGTCATCTCACAGCCATTCACTGAACAGCGACGCACTTTGGGCTTTGTGTCGTTCCGGAGATTGGTTGGAGCCCATCGGAGACGATTATTTGGAGACAATTATTTGGATCCCCTCCAGTGCGCGACTGCAACGTTCATAGTCCCACAACAAGTCTCTCCTAGCATGACAGGTGATTTACTATATTTCTCGCCAAGCATAAAGTCCGAGAGCTGATAACACCATTTTAGACTTAATTACGGTAAAGATGACCGAGAAAATTATTGGCTAACATCACAAACAAAACCAGCAGGCCGTGATTTCATTGGTCTACCTGATGCCGCAACACACAGTAGTAACCACAAAAACGAAACGATGGTAAAAATGGACCATCAAGAGCGTCAAAAACACAAAAAGGACATGACCGCCTTTATCCGTGACCGTGGTAGCGCATTTTATCACCGCATGTCATCATGAGTCCCGAGCACAGACAGACCACCTGAGTACCCCCCCCCCCCCCCCCCATCATATGTCGAGCAGCCAGTGCGGCAGGATCCGTTCGATGTGTTCCAGGCCTACAGACGGCGCGTGCGTCAGCTGCGCCTGGTCGGCCGCCCGCAGCGCCGCCTCTCGCACGTACAGCCGCAGCACCAGCGCCATCAGCCGCAGGCCGTCGCCACTGACTCGCGTCCGCGGACAGCCAAAGTGCAGGCGCAGCAGCTCCTCGACGGTGCGCTCCTTGAACTGGGCGCCGACGGCGACGGGAGCAGCCCCCGCCTCATCCTCCATACTGGTGCGGCGCGGCAGCGTCCAGGTCACGGCGTCCTGACAACATGACAACGGTCCACCACCAGTCACCGCCTGGCAGTGAGTCACGAGATCGACGCCAGTCAACTGATGCGACCTGCAGAGGCCACTGGCCCGACGTCCACCAGTTCAAATGACGGTGTCTCTCGAGAGGTCGACAGCCAAAAGAGGCCTGGATCCAATGTCCTGACCAGAGGTCACAACAGGATTCCACCATCACCCACAGGACCAATTTTGATCCAGAGTGGACAGGGCAACATGAGTTAAAACTCTACCTGACTGCTCTTGGCAACATTTTACCCATTCCCTGAATGGAGAAAAGTTACTGTTAATTCACCTACATGCACAGGCAGCCAAAATATTCCATGCATTACAATATGTCCAAGATAAAATCTATCTCTTGAAAGTGGTATATTAAGGGATCCAAATTAGAGCTAACCTTCAACCCTGTCTTTTCAGAAATTTGCAGAAGTACAAGATGATCAGCAGACTCGTAGATGAAAATTTACTGCAGTTTCATGCCAACCGCATAAACTTACAGCTGGTGTAGGATGTGACAATCTTTTTACCAGAATGTACAGCAAGGGGCTTAACTTCTGGACAGGACAAAGTACAAGAGATATCAATGAAAGGACCGCTTCTTGTATTGGAGCTACCAATATTTTACTCGAAAGTGCAAGGTCATGCTACACTGCAGACTGCTAATACACAATAATAAATATCACAGCTGCACAAAGAGTTGGTGGTTTATCATACTGGATCTAAAATGCCAAAAACTATAAAACCTACCTTCAGTTTTTTTATATTCACATGGTGGGATGCACCCAATGCTTTTTCTTACATACTACTGTGATCATGTGTAAGATATATGTCCAAGGACTACAAAACCTCTAACCTTCAATAACCACGTGTTTCCATGCCCTACCGAGCAGAAATGTGCAGCCTGGCCACATCAAAATTGAATAAGGTTAACAACATGACAGATGACAAACACTGACATTTGTACATGCTTATACTGCAGTCTGTCCAGAAAAGGCAGGAAACTGGACTTTTAATGTTTTGTCAACCAACACACCATTTCCGCATCACACATTTTTCACTGAATATTTTGGCCAATTGCTGATACTGTGTGGCCAATAATCATCTAACAAATTTTACAAAACCATTTTGGGGCTAACTTTTGCACAGTTAATCCATATGATTCCACAAAGGAAATAAAAAGTGAGTTTTAGGGTGCCCCATATGCCCTGCAGGATAATGCAAAGAATGCCCTTTACTTGAAGCACGGCAATCCTTACCGATCGCACACCATGCGCAATGTTAAGGCTAAAGTAACCGCGCGATGATAGTTCTCCGTTTGGTCACCAGGGCAATATTGGTTCATTTTCTCGCCGACAGGATGGGTATACCAAAACACTGACATTGGCTCCAGTGGCTCAGTTCGAGAACCAATGGCACGAGAACCAATTGGCCGTTTCGCCTGACCCAGACGACAATCAATAGGGCCAAACCTCGTGGTTCTGTGACTCGCACACCGCTACTTTTAACCCACTGATGACGTCGCAGGTTAGGTCAAACCAAAAAAGGGACCCCTTTTTCCAGAATCGCCAAATCACAACGGAACGCAGATCGAGATTGAAGTATGCGTGTTAATATGTTCCTTGCAGCTTAATCTCTTATTCCGGATGTCACTTGGCCGAAGGTCATACAAAGTCAAGGCCAAATGCTGGGTCAAGTTTGACCTCCGCTACAACGTGTCATGCGATACATCTTTCCTGGCCCATTTGACTCGGAAATTCTAAAAAAGACACTTTGAAAGAGCCCAGAGCACAAAAAAGTTTTGTACTCGGAGCACCAAAGCAGCACACTTGTGAACTCCATTTCGCATTTCTAGATGACTCAATAAATCAGTTTGCCCCATGTTGGACATTTTTAAGGAATGTTGCATAACACTGCAAAGTCCCATGTTGCACATTTCCAAGGGAATGTGCAACATGCAGTTCCATTGCAATTATCGGCCTTCGCACAGCAGTGCGAAGACCGATAACTGCACATCGATCAAGGCTTGCATATTGTTGAGCGCTAGGTAGGAAGACGGTGCGGTGACTACGTGGGGATCATGTGGTTAATAACACTGCAGTGTTAAAGATCAGGATACACCAATAAACGTCATTTCCGCGAAATATGACTTCAGTAGTGCCGATGCTCTACTATCACATTGCCTGTTTTTCATGAATAATCCAAAGTAGCAGCGTTTCCATACTGGTGCGCGATAGGTAAGGAGACGGTGCGGTTGCAATCTGTGGACCGTATGGGTGATAGGATTGCATTGTTAAAGATCACGATGACCAAACAACTGTCTATGCTTAGTATCGCACCATCAGTGATATAAACGACCATCACATTGCCTGTTCTTGATCACTAATCCGTACGAGCAGCGGATCAATATCGGTATGCGCGGGGTAACTAGACGATGCGCTGACTGCATAAGGACCGTATGGGCAGTAAAACTGCAATGTTAAAGATCGCGTTGAACTAAAAACACTGTCTTTGCACAGCAGAACGTCATCAGTGCTGATGTACGACCATCATAGTCAGCAAAGAGGGCGAACGACCATCATACTGCCTGTTCTTGATCAATAATCCGTACCAGTACCGTTTGCATATTGTTGTGAGCTAGGGAAGTCGACGGTGCGAAGACCACGTTGAACGAAAAAAAGAAAAAAGCCTTTGCACAGTATAACGTCAGCAATGATGTACCACCATCACATTACCTGTTCGTGATAAATAATCCGTTCTAATACCGCTTGCATATTGGTGTGCGCTAGGTAAGGAGACGGCGCGGTCGCTCTCTAAGGTATCTGTGGGTAATAGCACTGTAATGTGAAAGGTCACTATGAAGTAAAAACGTCGTTTCCGCATATTATGACATGGGCAGTGATGATGTCCGACCATCACGTTGCCTGTCCCTGATCAATAATCCGTAACGGTACAGTTTGCTTATCGGTGTGCGCTAGGCAAGTAGACTGTGGGGTGGCTATGTGGAGGTCACGTGGGTAGTAATATTGCAATGTTAAAGATACGATGAACAAAAATGTTATTACCAAACAATGTAATAACCAACAATATATACCAAGAATAATTACCCAACAATATGCAACCGCCAGCAATGATGCTATACAGTTTTCGCATTGCGTGCTTTTGATGAATAATCTGCATCAGCAGCATTTGGATGTTGGTGTGCGCTAGGTAAGTAGACGGCACAGTGATTTCATGCGGACCGTATGGGCAATGGTATTGCGATGTTGACGATCATGTTGAACAAAAACACCGTCTTCGCACAGTATAACGTTAGCAATGATGATGTACGGCCATCACATTGCCTGTTCGCGATCAATGATCCGTACCAGCAGCGTCTGCATATCGGTGTACGCTAGGTGAATAGACAGCTTGGTGGCTGCGTGGGGATCGGTTGGATAATATCACTGCAATGCTAAAGATCACGATGAACAGAGAAACGTCGTTTCCGCACAATATAATGTCAGCGATTATGAGGTACGACCACCGCATTGTCTGTTTTTGACAAACAAGCCGTACCAGCGGCGTTTGCATGATGTTGTACGCTAGGTAAGTAGACGGTTCGGCGGCTACGCGGTGACCGTATGGGTAATAGCATTACAATATTAAAGATTATGATAAACAGAAATATTATTCCCGCATAATGTTATGTGAACATGCGTGACCATGAATCTACTGTCGACATCGTTCGTGTTACCACCGCAGATTTCTTTTTATTTATTTCTCATGTTGATTTCTTTATCACGGTGACGAACCAAGCCCTCCACCGCTGCTGCGATGTAGTTTCATCTTAGGTGACGGCATCTGTTGCGTACGCAACATGCACCCATGCTAGCTCGATATTGACTGGATGGGGTTTAACGCCTCCCCCCCCACCTCCGACGAATTTCTCAGACATCTCCCAAACAAATAAGCGCAGCGTCCTGAAACTTCCAGTACCTTCTCTTACGTCAGTTGTGCACATACAAACTGAATGTGAAAATGAATTGGAAACGAGGTCATCTTAGGTCACGTCTCAATGACGTCATGGGATGCCATTGGAAATGGACCTACATGAGAGGGACAGTTAACCCTATTCCCGGAGGGCTAGACGGTATGGTCGATTCCCGGCAGAGGGAGGCGGATTCGGCCCCCCCCCCCTGAGATCTCGAGAACTACTCGTCCGATTTCATCGCAACAAAAGGCGATCGGTTTGCCGTGACGTGAACTACATTTTTATAAAAAAAATTGCAAAACTCCGAAATTTGTGGATGCAGGGGGGCAAAAATGTCAAAATGGGGGGACTTTTGGACTTCTTATAACTCCGTTGTTTATGGACCGATTTCAATGAAACTGGCATGAATCGAGAGATTATGGATAGGGCTTTTACCATGGGTACACAAATCTGAAATTTTGAGAAAATTCATGGGCGTTCACAAGGTTTCAAAAATAGAAGGATTAGTTTTCTAACAAATGAATGAACAAAAAAGGTAAAAACACTTTTGGCTTCTGCTAGTCATGCTATGCTAAAGAAGTAAAAATCGAATCACAATGTTTGTATCATGTTAGCATAGGCGGTGCCAGGGACATAAAAAAGGGGGAACTGTCATGGTCACACGTTCTTCAGATCAACTTGTGACCTTTGACCTTAAATGACCTCCAGTGACCTTGGGGTCACCTGGAATGATCTCATGTGCATTTGGTATTGTCTGTAAACGTTTTCAATCATTTGAATTCATTCTATTCCAAAAATTTCATTTTATGACTATTGCGATATAGGGTACGCGCACTGACATTTTAGGTCATAACTCCGTGACCCGACCTGATATCAAGCTGAAACTTGATACGCAAGTAGAAGGCACCCTTTTACGTCATATATATTCCGGGTTTGCTATGTGAAAAAACGGCGCTGAAATTATTGCAAAAAAACAAATTTTGACTTTTGACGTTGACCTGACCTTGTAAAGTGACCTCAGATAAACAAAATTTTGTGTGCACATTGCCCAACTATTTAGCTATACATCCACATAAAGTGTTAAATTCTATCTTAAAAACTCTGTTTTTGGCAGACATTTTCCTTTTACCCTTAACGTGGCCAAAAATGGCCTGAGGTGCCTCCCAAAAACGTTGCCTGACTCCGCTCCTGAGCAAAGTAGAATTGTGAAATTTTGTCACAGCGCCTAGAAAGAATAGCTAGGAAAAGTTTTAAGTTTGGTGAAGCTGCGTTAAAAAGCCTGGAATTGGCACGCAAAAAACCCGAGGGGGGGTTGCGGATTCAGCCCCCCTGCCGGAAATAGGGTTAATGTCTTGGATCATCATCGTGATAAAGAAATTAAGTAGTCGCCTGCGATGATAACCCGCACGGTATCGACGGAGGACGAACGGTCGTGCATCATGAATGTTCGCGTGATATTGTGCAGAAACAACATTTTTGTTCGTCGTGATCTTGAACATTGCCCCAAACTATCCCCATGTAAACACCGCTCCGCCTACTTACGGAGCGCACACCAATATGCAAACGCTTCTGGTGAGGATTTATGGTCACGAACAGGCAATTTGATGGTCACACATCGTCATTTCTGACGCTATACTGCGCAAGTACTGTTTTTGTTCAACATGATCTTTAACATTCCAATGCCTCTGCCTATACGGCCCCTACGCAGTCACGTCTCCGTCTACTGACTTAGCGCACACCGATATGTAAACAGTACTGGCACGAATTATTGATCACGAACAGGCAATACGATGGCCGTACATCATCATTGCTGATGTACGGCTTGGTAACATCGTTTTTGTCTATCGTGATCTTTAATATTCCAATGCTTTTACCCATACGGTCTCCACATAGCCAACGCACCGTGTACATACCTACATTGGACATACAGTATGGAAACGCTGCTGGTGCGGACTATTGTTGAAAAACATGCAATGTGAAAGTGTTACATCATTATTGCTGGCGTTCTGTTGTGCTGAAATGACGTTTTTGTTCATCGTGATCTTTGACGTTGCAATATTATTACCCATATGGACCCTACTTAGTCACCGCACCGCCTACTTACATAGCGTACATCAATATGCAAACGCTACTAATACGGATTATTTCTCAAGAGCAGGTAATGTGATGGCCGTACATCATCATTGCTAGCGTCATATGGTGTATTACCAATGTTTTTATTCATTGCTAACATGTATTGTTATCACCCACACGGCCCCCATATAGCCAACTCACGTCCACTTTCCTGGCGTACACCAATCTGGAAACACTGCAGGTATAGATTATTAATCAACAGCAGGTAATGTGTTGGCCGTATATGAATATGGTTAGCGTTTTATTGTTTGGTAAGAACGTTTTTGCTCATCGTGACCTTTAACATTGCAATATTATTACCCATACGGTCCCCACATAGCTACCGCGTCGTCTACTTGCCAAGCGCACAGCAGTATGCCAATAGCACCGGTACCGATTATTGATCAAGAACAGGCAGTGAGGGTCATACATCGCCATTGTTGATGTAATACTGTGCTGAAACGGTATTTTTTTTTTTTTTTTACTTCAGTGTTATCTTTCACACTGCAATGCTATAACCCACACAGACCCAAGGTAGTCATTGCACCGTCTACTTACCTACTGCACACCAATATCCAGACGGTACTGGGACGGATTATTGTTCAAGAACAGGCAGTGTGATGGTCGTATATCATCATTGCCGGCGTTCTACTGCTCAAAGACAGTGTTTTTTGTCCAACGTGACCTTTAACATTGCAATGATTTTGCCCATACGGTTCTCACGTATTCAACGCACCGTCTTCTTGCTTAGCGCACACCAATATGCAAACAATGCTGGTACGGATTACTGATCAAGAACAGGCAATGTGATGATTGTACATCATCACTGCTGACGTTCTCCTATGCAAAGACAGTGTTTTTTGTTCAAGATGGTCTTAAACATTGCATTGCTATTACTCTTACAGTCCCCATATCGCAACTGCACCGTGTACGTACCTAGCGCACACAAATATGGAAATACTGCTGGCCGAATTATTCACCAAGAACAGGCAATGTGATAGTCGTACATCAGTATTGACGATGTTCTGCTGTGCAAAGACGGTTTTTTTCTTCATTGTGATCTTTAACATTGCACTGCCATTGCACACGCTGTCCCCACTCAGTGAACGCAACGTCTACTTACCTAGCGCACACCAGTATGCAAACGGTACTGGTACGGATTATTGACCAAGAACAGGCAGTGTGATTGTCGTTTAGGGTCATTGCTTACGTTCTGCTGTGCAAAGACAGTGTTTTTTGTTCAGCGTGATGCTTAACATTGCAGTTCTATTGCCCACACATAGAGTACAAGCCATGCTGCACCAGCTCAGCCATCCCGAATTTCAGGAACCTGCAAAAATATTTGCTGAGTGCAAAAAGACCTTTTATGAGGTCTGCAGGACATACGGTCCGCGTTTCGCTGCAAGCTCTGCATTGAAACCTAACCATAATGTAGACCAAACAGCCATGACCTATCTGCAGCTCTGTGGCCGACCGAAATCGCTGCCCATGTCATCGACGGGGGAAAGGAACTGCCGTTTTAATTCTTTGTCTTTGGCAAAGTGTGGCAAAGTGGCATACACGGAGGTGTATGCCACTGAAAGTCGTGTCAGGGACACCATCGAGCGAGCTGGTGTTACATTCCCAGTTTTACGAAACACTGACCAACATTTGACTGATCTCAGCCACCTGTGACACGCCAATGGTGGAGGCCATTAGATGCCGGCAAAACGGTACATGGGCTGGTATGTGGCACATTTATGCTGCTGCAGCTGTCATCGGGAGGGATATCGAATCGGTGTATCCTCCCGTTCATGGGACCGACAACTGATGCAGTTCGCTGATGAACCAGCTGATCCATCCTAGGCCTGGTACACAGGTGGCTGGAGATGGCATTGCTGTGATGTGGTCCAGCGTTTTGCCGCTGAAGAATGACAGGAACTACGGTCCCACCGGCTGGACGCCAAATCATTTCGTACCCCTGTGTCCCGAAGCTCGTGAATACAAAAACTCTGCCGCGGTGTTTTTTTTTTCAAAAACACCATCGCCGCTACATAACCCATTGAGGCCAGACGAACGCGGGACCAAGGATATCGCATCTGCCATGCTTTACGAAGACAGCTGCGTTCATGACGCAGACTCAGTGACGACAGGTCGTGACTCGGACTGTGAGGAAAGCGAGTCTGGTTGTCCAGTGCTGGAAGTTCCCTATGGATCTCACAATGCGGAGGATAAGTCCAGACACCTCGTAGAAGAGCAGCATACCAGTGCTCTAGCAAACCAGAAAACTTCCACAGGCTTATTCTCAAACACAAAAGATGTAATTGGCTGTGTTTGTCTTAGACTTCCTTCGGATGTCAAGAAGGTCAAAAGCATTCCAAAAAGGGTAACGATGTCCTCTCGATTTGCTCTAGAGCATTCTTATAGTAATGAAATTGATGCAGTCGGCGACGACCTGGGTGGCTGGCGTCATTACGGACAGCACTCCTCTCTTCATTTCTGTTGATCCCTCAACCAAAGAGATTCGGAACTGTTGTCAAAACAGGAAAGATTACTGCACTGCTTTCAGGGGGGCAAAACAAGATGAAGTGGAGGCAGGTGTCTGCAAATGACGTTGTGGTCGCCATCCGTAAAAACTTTCGTTTGTCAGCAGACCAAACTTTCAGAAAAATGATCGCGTTCACGAAAAGCGTAACAGGACATGACTATGACATTTTCATAGAGTACGTAGGGAACATCTCTTCCGCCACTCATATCCATGGGAACGCTCGTCATGACGTGCCGTACGTCAGAACGCCACGCACTGAACTTAGGGACGTTGAGTGCGAGGTCAAGGACGCACCCCCGAAAAATGTTTACGGAAAAAGGGTTTTGGACACGCCCGGGGAAGCTCCAAGAGATCACAAACAAGCGAAATATGTTAAGTACAGGTCCAGAACTGCGGAGAAGCGTAGTTTTACCCGCTATTCTGATCCTTATTTGGAAATTCTACACCGTGTGATTACTGAAAACCAAAACGAGTTCAAGAATGTCAGGTATGTGAGAGAAGTTACGTTTTCTGACAAACCCAGCATATTTCTTTATACAGATCAGTAGGTCACGAATCTGAACAGATTCTGCTGCAACTCACGACACTCCATACTATGCGTGGACACCACCTTGAACCTCGGTGATTTCTTCGTTACGGTCTCGTCTTTTGAAAACTTGAGTGTGGAGAGGAAAGATTCTAGCAAGCATCCAACGTCGATCGGACCTATAATGATTCATACCAAAAAGGATGAGGAAACATACTTCGCCCTTGCTTCTAAAATTCGACAGGTCATCAAGCACGACAAATCTTTGCGTGCTGTTGGAACCGACGATGATGAGCGCCTGTGCAGGCCTTTCCTTATAAATTTTCCCGGGATTAAACATTATCTCTGTAAAGTTCATTTCCACCATAATATTTTGCTTAAATTGCACTCAACGACCCTGACCGCGACCACTACAGACGTCATCATGAACGACCTGTTCCACGAGACCTCAGGACTCGTCAACATGACTGACGAAGCTCTTTGCAAAGAAATGTTTGACTCACTGTGCACGAGATGGTACGCCATGGATGCCAAGTCGAAAGCTTTCATTGAGTACTTCAGGAAATATAAAATAGATAAAATGTTCAGGTGTGTCACTGGAGAACATTTCACTACAAATAGGGCTGAAAGTCTGAATAACCTCATTCAGCAAGTGGTTAATAGCAAAAAACTTAACGTGAACGACTTTATCGATAAAATGAAACAGTTGGTACTCTTCGAATACCATGAAGTCATCCGTGCCTTGGAAATGATAGTCGACTTCAAACTCCATGGCACATATCAGCAATTCGAATTTAGATGCATACCTGAGCCAAACCTTTTCAAAAGACAACAAAATGTCAAGGCCTTTTTGACCACGGAGCCCAAAGATCTGACAGTTAACTTCACAAAATCCATGAACATCCCGTCATCCGCTGGGTGTAAACCGTCCCAAAAACCGTCATTCAAAAGGAAACGACCCGTACATATAAACGATGAGCCGCTTTATGTAGAGGCCTGCACGCCTCAAACCAAAAAAATGTAAAACCTGCGGTGAGCCATTTGTATTCAAGACTCTTAAGCCACCGTTTGACGTTGTCCTCACCCACCTAGAGGCATGGGAATATCCAAAAAAGATTGGAAATGAATTTGTTCAAGTGGCAACATTTAAAAAGATGTCCAAAATGCCATACCACATCTCAAAAGCCTGTCTACTGTCTAGATTCCCTAATCTTAACTCCGGCTCAGCACCTATCATCATACCTGATAATGTCCGGTTTCATTTTTCCGAGTGCCATGGGACACACCTGCGCGAAGTACTTGACATTTCAGTCTAAACACAGTACTTCAAGAAAATGTTCCATATTGTTTGACGGCTCATGAATATCTTTGACCGTGGTCTGAGCACTGGCAGCTGTCGCAGATTGGGTTTCCATCAGTTATGTTATGGTTATGTTATGGTTATGGTTAACGAATAAGGTTGGTAGCGAAAACAGAACCAGCCCTAGAATCGTAAACTAACATAATCTAATCTAACCTACCCTAACCTCTTTGTTGGACCGAACCAATTCCGATCGCACCCTTTATCGGCCTGTGGGCTCTATTATCGTATACGCCGCCTTCGGTGGGGGGTTGCGTCTTTAGCTCAAACCCGGAACCAGCCTCACCCGATACAAATCTTGTCCCGATACGAACCTTTTCCGATCACAACCTTAGTTTACAAGCCTTTGGCTACGCACCTCTTCCCATACGAACCCTTGGCTTGCGAACCTTGGTCCGGTTGCCCTTCTTGGGTCGCTCGAGATAACGTACAATCCAGGGACGGTGGACTGCATTTTCGGCTGGGGAGGAGAAAGGGGGGGGGGGGCAAGTTCTATCGGATCAAAGGCCGACCTCAGTTGGGTTGCTTTCTCCCCCCTCCCCCAAAAGCGATTTTTCTTCTTTTTGCTATCGCTCAGTTTTTCGTTAAACAAACGAGCTTTTTCCCCAGCTTTTGGCGCTGGTGTACACTTGTGTTGTCTAAAATGCATGGATTTTTTCGGGTCTGATACCCATTGACATTTTTCAGGTCTTTGCCCTTGGGCATCCATCTACATAATGGCGAATGATGCAAACTTCTGTCTTTTATGTTGTTTGCGTTTAGAACACGAATTCACGATTATTATAACGTATATTTGTAAACAGCTGAAAGACAGTTTCCCGGCACATCAAGTTATAACTCGACGCTCAGTAACAAAGCTCTTACGGACTATCACGCGAGTGGGCGCCGAATGACCTTGTAGTCGGTGCTCCCCTAAGCCCCAACAACCAACCAACCGACTATCACGCGAGAACGCAACCATTATCTCAAGCACTTGCCAAAGCAGCTTTGTCCAGGGCCTCGTCTAACACGTTAACTGGGGGGCTCAGACCCCTCAGTGGAGTCGCCAACCCCCCCCCCCGTCAAGGCAAAACCAAATAACTGGGGAGTGGGGGGCAGTTGGAATGTTCAAAATCATTAAGTCTGAAACAGGTTTTCTGTGGAGACGTATATTTAATGCAGAAATGCTTTCTTCACTCTTTGCAGAAATGCATAATAAATACCGTGTTTCTGTGGTCGCATAAGATTTTTTCAAATGCAAAGTCACTGCAAAATGCCTCGTCCATTAGTTTTTCGTGATTGAATCACAAGTGGCAGTGTATGGAAATAAAATATTCTAATACCATTGTTATGCTGCAGTGACACCGAAAGGGAAAACCGAAAACAATGCAGTCGAGCTATGGGGGGGGGGGGGGAGGGCGACAGAAAGGGCGGAGTAGATAGTAGGCCAGAGGCAAAACAATCAAGATACAAAAAATAATTATACGCAGCCATATCCCGAAAACCAACGTTTCTGTAGTTCTAAGTGGTCAGCTTCTGAACAATTTAAGATTTTTTTCTTTAAATCATGCATTTTGTCCTGAATATGACCGTTTTTCGCAACTAATTGCCTTCTCATGAAGCATAAGCTCGTTTTAGTCACACAATCAAATAAACTTAGAACTCACTGAAATGCAGAATGACCTGATATTTCGCCCCACATGGCTTACAGCACCCCTTGGTGTGATTTTGAACTCATAGTGCCCCAAAATCAGCCACTTCCTTAGAAGCGGAATCAAATACGTTGGGATGACTTATTCATTACAGCCAACGAACGCAAAACATCGAATATGATGAATAACGGCGGGCGGAAATTTCGAACGGGAAAATACGAAATGCCAGATATTAACATAGGGATTAAGGTAGAAGGCAATTATTTCGTCGAACAAAGCATGGAATGAGAAAGCGTCAAATGCAAAATATTCAACATAAATATCGAAGCAGTATAAACACCAACCTGTCATATACCAAATGATTGATGACGGAATGACAAAATGTCGGGATACGGATCAATAACGCATCGGATAGGTATTTCAGTCAGTGATAACGGACGACAGACACCTAGTAGCGCACGGACACTGACTTTTCCCTAAAACTGTTCGAGGATATCTCAGCAGGACCGCCGTGAAATCTTTCCATGGTTTACATATAACCTTCCAAGTGTCTTCGCTATTTAGCTAAAATTGAAATGAATATTCCGGTTGTCTCAGGGGGTTACTGAACTGAACTGACTAGACAAATACCCTGGTTGCACCACTTGACCTGATGACGTGGATGCAAAAATGCTGGCTTTTCACGTCATATAGGGCAGAAGGTTCGGGTCTTGGGCGTCGAAAATTGCCCGTCCTCTTTTCCCAGTAGTCTTTTGAAGACAATCTGTGACTCCTGTTGCCAGGGATCTTTCACCTGATGATAACGCATGATAGAAGACTAGAAAACGTTTTTGTAGCGTCTCGGATAGAATAATCGTAGAACATACCGCCGATCTCCGGCAACGGCCCGCGCTGATTACCGTATCCGCCGATTGCCAGCTCGAGAAGAGCTTGAATTCCGTCCGTGATTTTGACAGACAGAAGTCCTGACCACTTCACCATCAGGTCCATGTCCTGATATAATCTTCATCCCTTGAGATATCAAGCTGTTACATATTGCCCCACTCCATGGCTTGTAATGCAAGAGTTGGCCATTCTATACCAGCCCATGTGCGATGCCCGTTCCTGATACGATGATATAAAGTATAACCTCCGTCCCGCAATATTTTTCCGTTCTGATAAATATGGCTGTTAGATAGTTATCCATATCTGACATCTTACCGTTCCAAGATTTCCCGTCTGATGTTTATGTCTGACCACAATTACCCTGTTTAATGCTTTGCTTCTGAAATTTTGTTTTCACGATTTGTACATTCGATATTCCACCATATGGCATTTTGCAGGGTAACTGTGTCATCCCTGGTTCCGAAAATAAACGCGGGCTAGAAACCAATGATGTGTGGTAAAAGGCATGTATAAATCACATGGAACATGAAAGAAATGGGATCAGTTTTGACAATTTCTTATACAAACCATTGCTGATTTTTCCTGCAAGTGTTCTAATGCTGAATAGCAAACTTTATTGATCACGACGTGGAGTCCACATGTCTACAGCCTTTTCCTTGCAAGTACCGCGCGTTCGTTCATTGTCTTATACTTATCATTATTGATTTTTTTATGCTATTGTTTTAATGCTTCATATATAAATTCAGTAGTCTTGGCGCGGCATGGAGATATATACACTGTTGTACTTGCGACTAGCGGTGCTTCCTATTCCTTTACGTCTCACAATGCCACCATTTCAAGGGGTCCCAGTATCATACTAAACCGCCTCCACTCTCGCAACCACTCACATATTACTTTGCAGACGCCAGCGGTTTGTGAAGCTAGGAGCAACCACACGAGCACAGTCTCGTCTAGGATAGGGAAGGAGTCTCGTCTAGATACCAGCCGATTGAAGCAAGTCTATCATAGGAAAGATAGCGCGCTTCTTGTTACATACTGAGGGAGAAGTATCGGTGACAGTCCTGCTCGGAAATTCTCAGCTCCTGTTCGGGACGTGGTCGCCACATACTACACAGGTCACAGAGCTCGTGACATGGAGCAAAGAAAGACTGTATTAATCTACATGTACCATAGGAATGACACTAGAACATCAGAAAGTGTACTTGTGAATCATCAACAGCAGAAGTGAAAGCAGAAGGCCCAAGATCGCCCAAACAAAGTAATACAAAACATTCAACGCAAACTTCTCGACATGGATGCTCCCTTTGTTCTGGCAGTCACTTCATCGACAAGTGCGGGGCATACCTCAGGATGACGCTATCCGAAAGGCAAGCCGTCGTCAAGAAGTACGGCGACACATTTGGAGGATGTGTTAAAGGAAGCAAGAATGTGGTAAGCGTGGGCGACTTCATCCAACTTCCCTTCATGATGATGCTTTCTCGCATAGTGCTTTCCCTAGAAGTCCGGTCCTTGGTCCCGACATTCCCAGCAAGGACTCCAACCTTCCTCAGGCTGCGTCCTTGTATGTGGCCTTGCATTCACCTGATTCACCTGACCTCGGATGACAATGCAAACCCAACCTCTTCATGTTCCCATTCCATGATAGTTCCTGTGGAGCTGCATGTGAGGAACCGTCCAGAGCATAAGATGCTGGTGTACGCCGTGCTGGACGCTCTGTCCGATGCATGTTTCATCATCTGAAGACGACCCGTGGGCGGTGAAAACTGCCCCAGAATGGGGTATTGTAGGGCCTGTGGGAGGCTCTGAAGCAGGTACAGGTCCCTGTCGGTTCGTTGATACCGGCCAGGGTCAGCGCAAGTTGCGTCACTTTGTGTTTAAGACGCAAGTGCATGTCACTCCCATGCAGATATCGCGCTTGCTGGAGGCTGACTTTACAGACACGGCTCCAGTAAAGGTGCTTTCCGTCGGTGACCAAACTTTCTTGATGAAAATGAAAGAGGGAATCCACCGTCGACCAGATGGGCATTATGAGATGCCACTCCCAATGAAGGATTGTAGAGCGACTCTTCCGAATAACAGGACCAAGGCGTTGAAACGTTTGCAAGGATTGAAGTCGAAGCTTGTCCGTAACGGTGTCTACAGATGTCATTACCTGTCAGCCATGAAAGCCACTCTGGATAAAGGGTACGCAGAGCCTGTGCCTCCGGGAGACAGATGTTCAGAGAGTCAGAGAAAGTTCGAGTGTGGTACATTCCTCACCACGGAGTATACCATCCCCAGAAACCCGACAGGCTGAGAGTCGTGTTCGACTGCAGCGCCGAGTACCGTGGCCACGTGCTGAACTCGGACCTACTCCAAGGTCCGGACATGACGAACAGTCTGACCGGCATACTGTGCCGCTTCCGAAAAACCCGGCAGCATTCACCTGCGACATAGAAGGGATGTTTAACCAAGTTGGTGTGAACATCGCAGACCGGAACTACCTTCGGTTCCTGTGGTGGAAAGATGAGTGCTTGTAGCAAGGGCCAAGTGAATACCGCATGACAATGCATCTCTTCGGCGCGACTTCCTCACCTGCCTGTGCCATGCTCGCGTTGAGAACGGCAGCGGACGATCATGAAGACACCTTTGGGAAGGAAGCAGCTGATTTCGTGAGAAACGACTTTTACAGAGATGATGGGCTCACGTCGGTCAGTGATCCAAAGATGGCCGTTCGGTTGATCGACAATGTTCGGAAGATGTGCGAACATGGTGGATTCAAGCTCCACAAGTTTGTTTCCAACAGTCGTGATGTAGTGAAATCCATCCCTCTTGACCTTCGCTGTGCAGGGCTGCAAAACTTGGACGTAGGCCGCAATGACTTACCCGTTCAGCGGACCTTGGGCGTTGAATGGGACACAGAGGCTGATATGTTCCAATGCATCGTCACACTTAGGGACAAGAGGGTCAGTAGACGTGGCAGTTTCTCAACTGTTATTTCGTCTCTGAACCGCTAGGGTTTATCTCGCCCTTCATTCTGACAGGGAAGTGCATCTTGAAAGAACTCTGTCAACAGGGTTATGGCTGGGACGAGGACGTGCCGGAGACAGTTGCAGATCGGTGGAAAGAGTGGTTCTCTGATCTTCCTCTGCTCGCGAAGATTAAGATACCAAGATGCTTCATACCGGAGGGCTTCGGCTCCATCATGTCCGCCGAGCTGCATCACTTCTCAGACGCCAGTCTCATGGGGTACGGTCAGTGCAGCTATCTGCGTCTCATTGACGATGGTGGACAAGCCGTCTCAAGACTCGTAATGAGTAAGGCTAGGGTCACTCCGTCAAAGTCAGTGACAGTTCCCAGACTTGAACTCACAGCGGCACTGCTCTTTGTGCAGGTGCGCTGCTTCCTGCGCAGAGAACTGAAGATCGAGAACCTTGAAGAGTACTTCTGGACTGACAGCAGAGTTGTGCTGGGATATATCTCGAACGAGGCGCGCAGATTTCACATCTTTGTTGCCAATCGGATGCAGAAGATCAGAGACCAGACCGTGCTGAGTCAGTGGAGGTATATCGACACGAACTCCAACCCGGCGGATGCTGGATCATGAGGCCTGACGGCGACGCAGCTTGTCAGCAACGACCTCTGGTGGAAAGGCCCACCAATCCTCTCAGCTACTCCTATCCCTGAACAGGAGCTGCAGACATCGATCGACCCTGGAGACCCTGAAATCAAAAGATCAGGAGAAATGAAGACAAGATCGGTCTTAACCACAGCAGCGACGCAGAAAGGGAAATTTGCCAGTCTGCTGGAGAGACTACAGTACTTTTCTGATTGGCATCGTGCAAAAAGAGCCGTAGCGATATGTCGCAGGTACGTGGAGATCCTGAGGCGGCATGTGTCGTCTGACAAAGCCCCGCGACAGCGATCCTATTTCTGTAGAAGAGATTCGCAAAGCTGAGGTTGTTATCCTTACCGCTGTGCAGCGTGAGGCGTTCCCAGTGGAATTCAAAACTCTCAGGACAGAAACGGCTGCTGAAGCATGCCGCAAGCGTATGAACCGACGACAGACCTGAGCGTTGACAAAGGGCAGTGCTCTGTATAGGCTAGACCCCTGTCTGAGGAAGGATGGCATCTTGTGCGTGGGCGGAAGGCTGTCCAGAGCCAATTTGCCTGCGGACCTGCTGGATCCAGTCATTCTGCCTCGCAGGAGCCATATTACTGGATTGATCATCGATCAGAGCCACCGAAAAACCCACCATTCTGGGCGAGATATGACACTCAGTGAACTTCGGACTTCTGGATACTGGATCATCGCTGGAAGGAGCGCAGTGGCAAGTCACATTCTAAAATGTGTCCTTTGCAAGAAGATCCGAGGACATCCCGTTGTCCAGAAGATGTCTGATTTACCCAGTGATAGACTGGAAGAGGTACCACCGTTCACCTACAGTGCTGTGGATTACTTCGGACCCTTTCTCGTGAAAGAACGGAGAAGTCTCGTGAAGCGATGGGGAGTGCTGTTTACGTGTATGTCATCGAGAGCGGTGCATATTGAGACTGCATATACTCTTACCACAGACGCGTTCCTCAACACATATCGCCGATTCAAGGAGAGGACCGGCTCGGCAGCTTCGATCGGACCAGGGGACCAACTTTATCGGTGACAAACGAGCCCTGGACGCCGCACTAGAAGAAATGGGCGATGGTAGCATCCGACAAGAACTGCTCAAAGAAAGTGCGACCTCGTAGAATTTCGCATATACCCACCTAATGGAAGCCACATGGGTGGTGTATGGGAGAGGATGATTCGAACAGCCAAGTCGGTCCTGGCTGCTTTGTTGGCGTCGCATCAGGAACAGCTACATGACGAGCTGCTGCGCACATTTTTGGCAGAAGTCGAGGCTGTTATCAGTGGTCGACCATTGACGACCTGCGGGATGAATCCTGTAGATAAGCTAGAACCACTGACCCCTAACCAACTACTAACCCAAAAGTCGCGTGTAGTGCTTCCTCCCCCAGGCAAGTTTCAGAGCCCAGACCTGTACAGCCGTCGGCGTTGGCGGCGTGTTCAACATCTGGCGGACATCTTCTGGAGCCGTTGGAGAGCGGAGTTTTTGCCTACACTTCAGCAGCGGCGCAAGTGGACGCGGCGTCTGCCGGACCTGCAGGATGGCGACGTCGTCCTTGTGATGGATCCTGACGTTCCACGCGGCAGCTGGAAGATGGGGCACGTTGTCTCGACCGTCCCGAGTGCTGACGGTCTGATCCACACGGCAACTGTGCAGGTTGGCGAGTCGATGCTCGTCTGGCCCGTGCACGAGCTGATCGTTCTCCTGGAAGCTCACAATGCTCCTCATGGGGAGGCACGTGGGCGCGTGGTTGCGTACTGATGCTCGGTGTGGTGGACACGACGTGTGCCGTGATATTCCGTCCCCGTCGTGGCGGCAGACACCCTGTGTAGTGATCGGTGACCGCCGCGGAGGATGCGGCTGGTGCGTTCTGTGGACATGATGACCATGTTCAGGCAGGCCGCCTGGCACCCAGGAGAACCGTTTGGGACCTGGCTGTGGGGGCAATGGAGTGTGCGTTCACGGGAGCCACGAGGGGCTTCAATGTGAGTAGGACGGTGCCACGAGCGGTGGTCGCGCCGTATCCGACTCGTTCTGAAATGTAAATTCGTGTTATAGAATTTAGAGGAGCCATGTTACCGCAGTCCGCGGTGGTGATTTTGTTTCTTGGTTGATGATTTAACTGTTCCGTTTGCGGCGATCTTGTCGAACGTCTGTCTTTTGAGTGTGACTTTGTTCCTGACTGGGAAGCTGGCACCACTCGGGAAAATGCAACTATTTAATGTCCTTTTGTGACTAAAATCTAACTGCTGCAGCTGTTTTCCCTTTGGTATTTAAAACATACATATTGTGTAGAGATAAGTTTCATATGGCAGTGAGACGTTTTCATTGATTGCCCATGCCGTTTACAGGTTTCTACGTAAATACAAAGACTGGCTGAACCGTACATCGTACTGATCCTTAAATTAGGCGAAAAGCCGGTACAGAAAGTGTACTTGTGAATCATTCAGGTGTTCCTAGCGTCACAAGGAACACAGCCAGTTAAGCAATGCAGCATCGTACTGACATGTGTCATTGGCTTAGCCAGACTGGGATCGTCTTCCGAGTTTTGCGGAAGTTGACTTTATGACTAAAATTTGCATCAAAAAGACGTAGTAAAACAAATCTCGATAAAGTCGTGCATAGTTACTGGGGCCGGTTTTGTGAAGAGATTACACCATGTTAAGTGATGTGCGATACCCCTTCCTTTATGTCGCAAGCCGTTATCATATGCATTATGCAGCAGCATATTGTTATCTAGCCCACGTTCGTCTTCCGAGCTGTGCATTTACGACACCTCCCAACGGATTTGGCTCCGCTTCTATAAGAATGTTCTTCGTACATATGTGACCAGAAAACCGCACCTTGAGATCAATGATGCCATCTGGGGCAAAATACAGGGCCACCTTTGAACTGGTGGGGATCAAAACATAGGGCTGGTGCGTAGGGGCGTCGATTTCTGTAAATGATTGGGGGGGGGGGGCGAGATCAGGTCCGACAACCTAACCCGACAACCTAACCTGCCCCCAAATGCGGGTTTCTCAACGGATTTAACCCACTTCATTTTGACCAACGGAAATTTATGAGTTTTTTGCTAATATTCATCACATGAAAAACTGCATTTATCCCCATATATACAGACATACATAGGTACACACACACACACACACACACACACATATATAGATAAACATATATATATATATATATATAGAGAGAGAGAGAGAGAGAGAGAGAGAGAGAGAGAGAGAGAGAGAGAGAGAGAGAGAGAGAGAGAGAGAGAGAGAGAGAGAGAGAAGAAAGGCAGATGAATCGTTTTGAACTTTATTCTCTACTTCCTGCCTGTTTTTTATCTACTGTGGCATTATTTTTCGTTATTATTACTCAGTTCTCTTTATAACCGGCAGAAAATATTGGGTGGGCCAAAACCAACATTGGGTAGGCCCAAATCAACACTGGGTGGGCCAGGGCTTTCTCAAAAGAATACAAATCGACACCCCTGCTGGTGTGGTTTAAACGAGGTTATGGGTAAAGACAAGGTCTGCAATAGGAAAGAACTATCTTTCGCAGGGCAAAAATACATGGTATGAAAAGGCCAGCTTCACTTAGCGAACCACTCTAAACGAATACAAAAATGTTGCTCCTAAGGGCTACATTAAAGTATACGCGAATTTTTCGTGATTTCGTTTCTACATAACGTACTAGGCAGGTGTCACTGGAATACCAAGTTTTCAGACCTGTCCCCCTCCCCCCAGTCAAAATTCCTTAGACGAGGCCCTGGCATCGGCAGTCCCTCCACACACATAATGTAATGATGCCAGCACCAAAGTTCTGACATGTAGGACGGAATCATCGTGCCAGAGTGCCAAAAGGATTGACAATCAGTGCCATACCCACCACCACTACGCATGGTATACAAAATGAATCTCAACATACATCAAGCTGAATGACACTAAAAACACACAGGGCTACTGGTCCGCCCTTCCCCTTCCCTCTGTCCCTACGCCCATGTAATGTCCACAAAAACGGTTATATTTCTCTCTACTGACGTCACCTTTGGTACAAAAGGCTGCCGCGTGCACTTGTGCTGATTACTCTTGAAATCATCGCCAGAATGTCGCGTCTTGGAATGGGCGATTGATTGATTGATATTGGGTTTAGAGGCGTGCCTCGACCTATTGGTCATTATGCGTCGCTTGTAAAGTCTGTGTGAGCTACGTTACGTTAGAGTGTATGTAACGATTTTAAAGATGGCGCAAGTGCTTCATTTAACGTTATAGGGCGAAAGAGTGCTGGATACAAGTGCTTTTTTACGTTGGATTGTATGTGTGTGAGCGAGATTTAGATGCCGCTTATAATATCGGCATGGTGCGGGGCCTCCGTGAACCGGAGGCAAGAAGCGCAGGGGGAAGAGGAAGGGAGTCGTCGCCTCTACTACTGTCATTTACGTTACTTTTAGCCCTCCTGAAAAAAACAAGAAATTTAGGTTTTGCTTTACGTTTGGTTTTGCCAAGGTGCCAGCACATGGCCTACTCCTCACGAAAAGCACCGAGGGGCCTTTATCGTACAGGTTAGGAGGAGATTGCCCACACCGTCTCTCACGCTGGCTAAGCGTTCACCCTATCACGCCGGGTGTTGCGGAAGAAAGGAAGGAGTGAGGAGGATTTGCAGTGTTGTTTAGTGGGTATGTCGTGTAGTGTAAGGGTGATGTCTGTTGGTGGC
This sequence comes from Capitulum mitella, assembly GCA_030062745.1. NCBI lineage: Eukaryota > Metazoa > Arthropoda > Thecostraca > Pollicipedomorpha > Pollicipedidae > Capitulum > Capitulum mitella. The sequence goes on along the minus strand of CP099844.1, from coordinate 20,177,987 downwards.
TTGATCGAGTGGGTCGCGCGGTCCCCACGGCTGCCTCTGTGCGCGCGGGCGGGGCCCGGGACAGATTGACCAATAAATAAGATGCGCGATCCTGGGCAAGTTCCCGTGAGACAGGTCAACGATACTGGTAATGTGTGGTACTGTTTGTTGTCGGGCAGATGTTGTGTTAGAGTTCTCCTGCTAGGTGTGTGTCATTTAGATATCTGAATAGTAGTTGCAACAGGTCTGGGTGCTGGTTACCCAGGAGGGTGCTCAGGGTGATCTGAATTTTCTTTTGTTGGCAGAAGGCCTTAATGTGTCGTCTTTGTGCTTCAAAATCCCTACATTCTAGCAGGAGGTGGCTAACGTTGAGTGGTGTGCTGCAGCTGTTACATTGTGGAACTTGGTGACAGCCGTCGTCTGAGATTGGTTGTGTGTATTTTGTGCGACCCGTTCTAAGTCTGGTGAGGACGACTTCTTGACGCCGGCACTTTTGATTTGAAGTGCCCCAGGCGCCAAGTGTGGGTCTGATGCCGTACAGGCGTCCGTGGTGGTTTTGTGTCCAGTTCTTCTGTTAGTTTTGACGGATGTGTTGTTGCGTGGCTGTTTTGCAGTCGTCCAGTGATAATTTTATGTCAAAGCATGAGTCGAATGTTAGTGATTGTTTCGCAATCTGGTCTGCTCGCTCGTTGCCTCTGATGTTTGCGTGTCCCGGTATCCAAAGAAATGAAATGTTGTTTACGTTAGGGGACACTTGCTGTTGTATGCAATCAATGATGTAGTGCGATGGATCGGCCGTATTGTTGATGGCTTGAAGTACTGATTTTGAGTCGGAGCAGACAACTATGTTAACCATGTTGTGTGTGATTGCCATGCGAATGGCTATCAGGATGGCCATGGCTTCTGCTGTGAAAACTGATGTTTGGTCTGGGAGGCGGTTGCCGAGCTCGAAGCCAGGCGATCCAAATCCGACTTTGTCGTCAATTTTGGACCCGTCTGTGTATATGGATGATTTGTGGTTGTTTACAATGGTGTACTCGTTGAATCTGGCGAGTATCTTTGTGTTACGTCCGTTTTTCGTTCTGTGAGTAGGTATTCTACAGTGAGTGGCTCGTGAATCCAGAATGGCCTGAGGGGCGGTCTGGGAGCAGTGGGCGGTACGGCAAACTGAAGGTCTGCCAGAGCCGTGCTTAGCTGAACGTGAAATGGTGGGCGTTTGCGTGCTGCACGGCTGTTGTCCAGTCTGTCATGTTTGAAGCAAGACTGTGCCGGATGGTTTTCCGTGGTCTGAACTGTTATGTAGTACCGACACAGTTGTGTTCGCCTGGTCTGTAGTGATGGGATATCCGCGTCGGCCAGAAGGCTGACGATGGGAGTACAGTGCAGTGCTCCAGTGGCTGCTCGAATGCTGTGGTTTTGTACGGTTTCGAGTTTTTGTGCTAGAGATGGAGAAATGTTGTTGAAAATGAAGGTGCTGTATTCCAGAATGGGTCTGATGATGGCCTTGTGGAGTCTGAGAAGTGTTTGTCTGTCTCCGCCCCAGTCTGTTACTGAAAGGCAGCGGAGGATGTTGATGCGTTTCGCGCATCGTTTCGTGACGTTTTTGATGTGTTGATGGAATGCCAGTTTCTCGTCTAAGTGGATGCCAAGAAATCTGAAGCCTTTGACCTGCTCTATGGCTTCAGAAGAGGGGGGAGGGAAAACATAGGTTTGCCTCCCAACCGTGAGGCTGGGGCCGACTGACCCTTCTGCCACCCTTTTCCGCCGTCGCTGGTACAGTCACCTTATTCCCTACTTCACCCACCAATAGTGCGAGTTCATTGGACTAGCGCCGTTTCATGTTTTCACCAATTATGGTCGGCGCTACTGCCGCGGGTGACGAGTGATGAGGGTGAGTTTACGCCTACCAGACCGTGTTGGGTGCATTTCTTGGCGTATTCACCGTAAGGATATTAAATCATGGTGCATATAAACACCAACATCCCGAAATTCGCGACAAAAACATGATAAAGAGGAATCTGCATTCTGACCACAGCATTTCTAAAGATAACAGACAAGAATATGGCACGTGGTCATGATCACACTGGTTATGTACAGGAATGAAGCCACAAAACCCGTAACAATAATTTAGCTGTATTTTCTCTTAAAAAGTACACAATTACTACGCACTAAGTACATTTGACATGTGTGTAAATACACGGGAAGTGAATAATGAACAGGGAAATGGAATGCAAGGCAAGAAGAGAGGCAGCAGGCAAAGCATTCATTTTTCGTATGAATTAACTGTTGTGGATTACAATCAAGATGCCGAAAGTTAGGGCTGAGAAAAAGTCTCGGACGCATAAAGAAGTGCAGAAACAAGGTGAGATAAGAATATGCAACATGGGACAGTTAACCAAATAGGTACGATAATATTTGTGAAGGTAGCTTTCAGGGTGCCTTAAGGTTCTGGTATTAGTTCGGTTCCTCTGATGCATTCATTGCCAAAAACAGATCACACATTCAATGCGTCAGTAAACCATACTGTACAAAATGGATGCAGAGTCTAATGCAGTATTCCCGATGTGGAGAAATATGCAGTTGGGGTGATTGTTCATCCAGGTATGCCACATTCAATACTGGAAAAACTGTGACCCTTAGCACATATGGAGGTCCACGTGCCAGAACAACATATGTGGTTTTACTGCAAGAAATATTTTTTGGTCTTCTTGGGACTGAGAATATAAAACCTGTTCATTTTCAAAATTGGGCCAGTTGCATCACATTTTGCTACTTTATGCTCCATTTCATTGTTTTTTAGCATAAACCACATATTTCTAACGGCAGATTAGAGCCTTGTTCAATTTCTCAAATCACGTCATCCCGTTTTCATCTTTCAGTGGAGCATTGCGTGCACCATTGTATGCACTTTTCATGTACACCTGGATTTGATTTTGTCGTCAAAATGCACCTGAGATGGTTGCAATTTGCACTTGAAATCTCAGGTAGAACAACAGGATTTTGCTGGAAATTACCATGCTTTACATCATGCATTTTAGGAAGAGTGTGGCTGTGTAATCTGAATTCAGGAATAATGTAATATTAATTTCCTGACAGCAAAATTATGCCTGGAAGTGCTGAAAAGGGGTCTCCAGACATGTAATGTACCCATCAGACTTGAAAGGTCCCCAAGGATTAGAGGAGCACCCTGAGATTTGAAAGGACTCTCAGAAGTTTAAAATGGTGTACTCATGGCACCCCTGTGCCTTAAAGGATGCCCTGACCCAAACATATGCCTCTCAGGCCAGAAAAAGCATCCCCAAAGCTTGAAATTTGGTTCTTTATCTGGAAGGGTGCTGCCTGACCTGAAAACGTGCTCCCTCTGGTCTGAGAGGCTGCCCCAAGGCTTCCAAAGCAGTGTCCCTAAGGTTCTAAAGAGCATCTCAAGTATGCAGTGATGCCACTGAAAAATTGCCATTCCATTGAATTTGTTGAACCCTCTCCTTCCTTAGATTCTTTATATGTCACTGGTAGATTAAAATGGTGCTGAAAGTCTCGCAGGTTAACACTAATAAACAAATGGAATCAGTGGAATTGCTGGTCTCAGTAAAGAAGCACAGACTGATGATCCAGTATCTCATTATGGAGTAGTCGGGGATGGCTGAATGCATTATAAGTGTGGCATGTTTAGAGACATGAAAGTGAGAAAAAACCACCTGTGTGCCATTTTAACAAAAGCAGAAGCAGGACATATTACATCAGAGAATGGTATCTGGTAGAATGGTATATCACCTTTGTTTATTTAACAGTTTTTCCAGGCCTGTGGATTCATCTCTTGGTGGTGGCTGCTGGGTGCAAATGTTGACTTATGACTCTGGTTTCATTGCATATTGCAGAACATTTTCTGGCATAATGCCAAAATTCCATATCATATACTTTTGGGTTTTTTGAGATGTTACATTTGATGTTATTCCCTCCATCTTTCCAGATTGTTGGATGTTGGAGGCCAGTGTTGGAAGAAGGCTTGCTTAAATTGAATTTATGCTAGCCATTGGCTTTTTTATTTAGGCCAGTTTAAACTGACTTAAATTACTAAAACTGGTTTCAATCACTGAGCAGGAAAGCTTCCCATAGAAAAGTTTCTGACAGGCTGTTTGTTGGTTGATGACCTGTTTACAACCCATAGGGGGTCTGATGGGAGGTGATTATTTGGACATGAAACAATTTTAATACTTATGTTGGGTTCATCACTGACCCTATGAACATCCATTTGTGGGATTTTTTTCTGGGTGCAAAGCCATTTCACTGCAATGTGCTAGCAATATGGCAGAATTGAAACATAAACAAATATTCTACCTTCACAGCAAATAAGGCCTCCTGGCATGCAAAACAGCCTGAAACCAAAACTACATGTTTGGTAGGTGGTAACAGGTGCAGTACTGCAGAGCTTGGGTAGGTAGCCAAATAGGTAGGCAGATGCATGAACTAGTAGTAGGTAGAAACCTGATACTCTGGAAAAGCTGGTAATCTAGCATGCTTTGCATTTTTGATGTTTGGCCAATTTTTTTCAAAACAGCCTTAGCCAGGGTGGGAAATTTGGATCTTGTTCTTGGTGCATAATTCTTGTTTTGGAATACAAAATTTTGCAAAGAGTAATTCTGGTTTAGGTTAATGTTCACTGTGTAAGTCAGGTACCTGCTTCTTACTGAATGGAGACAGAGTCATTTGCTCCCAGAGTTAGAAACTTCCCAGTGTGGCTATAATGTAGTTTTGGATGGAGGCACAGTATCAGATGTTTGAAGTATGAAATGTTTTTGGAGCACATATTTCCTGGTGCTCTTCAGCCCCACAAAAAGGATCTTTTTGAAGCTTGGCCATAGCTGTCATGGTTCAACCTTTCAGTATCGTACGTCCCACCCACCCGCTTACACATTCTTGTTTTTAGCTGTCTTTTTCTTCCAAGTGCTCAGTTCTTTTTTAAGGCAGGATGTAAATGTGAGTTCACAGTGATAGCATTTTTGGTCCATTCAGGTTTTACCCACTTTACTTCCACATACTGGTAGGTACACCTTCCCAGCACCCAACAGTACCAGGACTTTGATTAATGGATTTATTTACCCACCACCAGGAGCATTATATTCTGAAGAATGACTGCATTCCCACACTCCTTTGTCTCAGCTGTTTTGCTTGACTGTGACTGGCATCATGGATGCTTAAGTTGAGATTGGGAGTGATGAAGTGTTAGGCCTCAGTTTTCAATATGATAGTTTTGGTCTTGATCATCCAGTTCCAAAAGCATTGTGATACTGAACCTTAAAGTTTTTTGTTATGATTCTGCAACAACAAGCTGTGAGTGGCTGAAATTAAGTTGTTATGTCTAGTTTAAAGCACCAAGTGGCTCAAATTAATTTAGACCAGGTCTGCCGTCTAAAGGTAAAAAAGGGTATGTTATGATTTCTGACAGAAAAAAATTGTGCAGGAGAACCATTTTGGCATTTGGATGAATTTTGGGGATTGCGATACATGTTAATGGGCAAATTACACATCACTGAAATCAATAAAGCATAATAAATCTTATCCTGCTAACAGAAAGTTCCCAGTTCTGCTTAATTTTAAGAAAAACCCATCTCCTGTTTTGCCATCATGGCTGATGCTCACAGTCGCCTGGGTACAAATAGGGTATGTTTCTTTTACCCATTTTCGAAGGGATATGTTGTTCTTTCGATAACCGCAGGAAAGGGTATGTTATGAGACACCCTTTTGTGACAGAACAGCCTGTCCTCTTAGACACCTTGAAAAAAGGTACATGCTTTACTACAGTGCTTTCTTGGGGAAAAATACCAGAAGCAAACAGCCTCTTTCGCACAGAGATGTATTGCGAACGAGACAGGCGTCGTACGCCAACTTTCCTGAAACACCTTGTATGAAATGTAACACACGTTCAACTTGGAACAAAAGAAACCTATCCAGTTTGGTAAGTCATACGATGGGCCGTTGGACTGAGCGGGAGCTCTTCCTCTGTGACTCTCCCAACAGACGTTTCCAGAACAGTTGGCGATGTTCGGTAATGTGCGGGAGCAAAACCCGACACAGGGTGCTGATTTTCCCTTTGTCAGCACCCCGCGCCACCTGCCTCTCGCCCATGGGCTCGTTGACGATGAACGTCGTTTTCGTGAGGTCGTACGCCTTCCAGGCTTTCTCTCCATAGGCTTTCTTCGTAAAAATGCGCTGGGACCCTCGTCGCACCTGGATGATTTTCATGTCGCTCAAAAACGGACGTTCATTGCCCTCTGACAGCTTCCTCAATTTTCCTTTGCTGATGCCATCTTCGGCTACGGCAATGTGATGGGGTTCCATGACCTGCGCCTTGACGCCTGTAGAGGCAACTAGAGTCACGAACTCCTGGAAATCTTCCACGTTTTTCGCTCTCTTCATCGCCTTGCTGATCAGCTGATGAGTGGCGTCGGCCGACATCGATGTATGTCCTCGTTCGAAGTACTTCATTGTTATGCTTTTCGTGCCTAAGCGAGGGTCGTTAACAGTTTTTAGGAGTCCTGAAAGCAGGGTCCAACATTTATTTTGTCCACTGCAGTTGTCTGCAAATATTACCACCTTCTCTACGTCCCTGCACTGCTTGAGAAAGAGGTGATAGGCAGTAGTGACGTCCTCGGCCTTTCGACCCGTGATGCCCTCGTGCCATAGTATGCAGGCCGAGTGAGCATTCTGGAGGCTCTTCCGTTCCCTTCCGGGGGGACTTTTGGCATGAGGACGCTGAATGTCTCGTTGTATACCTGGAGCCGAGGAGTGAAAAAACACTCCTTGATGGGCAGTATGGGCAGGACAACAACCTTCATCATATCGGCACTAACAATCAGCTCCCCCTTCTCCCACTGCCGATCAGCTTCTCTTCGGTATTCCATACGTGCCTCCACAGCTGCGTCCGTGTGCGCTTTGTGCTCTTTGCACAGCTGACATTCTTCGACGTGGTATTTGCAATCCGGTCGAAGAATGTGATGCTGATCAGTCAAGTGTAGTAGATGAGCTTGGCAAACCGAGCATTCTTTTTCGCCAAGGGCTGTGAAGCCAATATTTAGCTTGTCCAAGACTTTCCGGTACGTTTCCAAAGAGCATGTGATCCCATCCTTTATAAAGTCATCGTACATGAGTTGTATTGTCACGTCCGATGGTAGGTACAGCCTTCGCGGTGCATGCTCATACCGATAATGAGGCGCCATGGGTTGGAATTTCTTTATGTGTTCCTCAATCCTGGAATGGTCCAGGCGGTTTGGAGGAGCATGCTGTCCACGGCGATCAGACGGAGCGCACGGATGTTCCGATGGACGGACAGCTGCTAGTATAGGACCATCGTTCGATGGCCCAAAACCAAGTGTGGCGAGGAAGAAGCCTTTGCACACCTTTTCGGCCTTTGTACCGACTGGGAGTGTCCAGGTATGCGTCCATTTCCTTCTGACATGTGTCTGGCTCCTGTTTTCCTTCCGTCGCGTTGCTGGGAGCACCGTGTGAGGTGTGACGTAAGTACGATACCACTGCCTTCTTGTGTCCGGGTCCAGCTGGTTGACTGTTTTGTTGATGGCTTCGCGCATCGACTGAGGTACTTTCGCTCCACAACCCAGTCTGCAGCGGTTGTTGCACGACGCTGGTGCAGGGAGCAGATTGTGCTTGGTAGCGTAAGCGTGTATTTGTTCTTTCCGGTTTCGAGCCCGTCTTACGTGAGCAGAGGCGTTTTTGTTGGAGTTGGCGCCTTTTGGTGTCTCGTTCTCGTTTTCTTGGGCACCTTGTTGCGTAGATTCACGACTGTCAACAGACAAGCAAACTGCATCGCCGCTTCCCCCTCTCAGCTCCATCGATACGTCACTTGCAGTTACGCATGGGAAGTCGGTCATGTCATTCAGCAGATACACTGCCTCCGAGATATTCATTGCGTCACCTGCACCATAACTTAACGAAGAATTTGCAGAACTTACTGCCAGCGGTTGTAGGCGCTCAGCAGCACTGGCCAATAGGCATTCACCAGGCATTTCTGTGGAGTTGGAAGCCGTGAACGACAGCTCGGCCGTTCGCTGGAGGCCGTCTTCGGTTGGATCCCTTGCAGACAGTTCGGCCGGTCGCTGGAGACCGTCTGCGGTTAGATCTCCTGTGTACAGTAGTTCGGCCGGTCGCTGGAGATCGTCTACGGCTGGATTCCCCGTAGAGAGCTCGGCCGGTCGCTGGAGGCCCTCTGTGGCTGGATTCCCCGGAGACAGCTCGGCCGGTCGCTGGAGGCCGTCTGCGGCTGGATCTCCTACAGACATCTCGGCCGGTCGTTGGAGACCGTCTGCGGCTAGATCTCCTACAGACAGCTCGGCCGGTCGCTGGAGGCCGTCTGTGGCTGGATTCCACCTAAATGGCTCGGCCGATCGCTGGAGGCCGTCTGCCGCTGGATCTCCCGTGAACAGCAGCTCGGTCGGTCGCTGGAGGCCGTCTGTGGCTGGATTCCCCGTAGACAATTCGGCCGGTCGCTGGAGGCCACCTGCGGTGGGATCCCCCGTAGACAGCGCGGTCGGTCGCTGGAGACCGTTTGCGGGTGGATACCCAGTGAACAGCAGTTCGACTGGTCGCTGGAGGCGGTTTTCGGCTGGATCTCCTACAGACAGCTCGGCCGGTCGCTGGAGGCCGTCTGCGACTAGATCTCCCGTGTACAGTAGTTCGGCCGGTCGCTGGAGGCGGTTTTCGGCTGGATCTCCTACAGACAGCTCGGCCGGTCGCTGGAGGCCGTCTGTGGCTGGATCTTCCGTAGACAGCTCGGCCGGCGGCTCACAGTCTCTTTTGCCAATATTTTCTGTCAGAGAAAAAGAAAGAAACTAATAAGAAACAGCCTGAGCTCGGCTCTGTCATTACAGCTAATGTTTAGTTTATAATAAAATCAAGGATTATGAATGCTTTGTTTTTACCCGATGGATTTCAGTGTTCCTATTGATTCAGAACGAACTTCTTCTCTGCGTGCTTGCATGACCCTGTGCGTATGCGTGCATGCGTGTGCGCGTGCGTGCGTGCGTGCGTGCGTGCGTGCGTGCGCGTGTGTGTAGGTGTGTGTGTTTGTGCGTGTGTGTGTGTGTGTGTGTGAGCAATGGTGATCTCGTTGGACATGTTACCTACCTTCAGTGGCTAGCCGGTGTTTTGCTAGAGGCTCGTCATCGTCATCACTTTCTCCCGTCTTCATCCTTTTTGTAGCTCCTGGAGACAAAGCGAAGCTATAAACACGGGCATAACTTTTATAGTCACTCGTTTATATCATTCATACTCAAGTTTTATGAACGGAACGGTAAAAACGAAACGATGTTTTCATATGCCATGACTATAGTTTGCACGTTTGTTCCCCATGACGCTCGTTTGACCTTAGGTGCCCTAATTTTCTGCATGGAAAATGTTTTGTGAAACAATCCTTTTATTTGCGAATTCAAAATACTTCAGTTTCACACGTTCTTAGCGCCGTCGCTTTTGTGTTTACCTTGATGCAATGAAGATCCATTAACTGATTCATCAGGCACATCTGTAAAACACGTAAATATTTTGATCGTTTGAAATATGACAAACTACTTGCAACGGAATAGAATTTAATTTACATGGCATCCGGGCAAAGTTGGTTTTACTGTGATTTGTCTGCCGTTACTACAATCGTGCCTTGGCCATGGACGTGATGTGGAATCAGGAAACCAAACTGTAGTCGGGATGCTTTGCTGAGACTGCGTGGCTGCATGGTTCTTGGGTGCAAGACGCATAACAGCATAAGAAACGGAGAACATGCCTGGTCCTGCACGAAGAGTGCGGTAACACTTAACGAGAGGATGAAATAAAGGGTGATTTCCAAATTGTAAAGCAGGTTAACAAATGTAATACTTCACGGTATTGTGTGAGATGCTGGAATTGTAATAATGGATTAAAACGAAAAACTAATTCTTACCTTCAACAAGACTCCTCTTCGTGCTGACGGTGCCGAACCAAAATGTATGTCCATATTTCAGAGCCACTCTTGAGCCCGCGTTCACAGAACTGTCAGGATTACAGGCTCGGAGACTGGTCCGACGAACCCAGTGCCACTCCCCTCGGCTTTTGTCATCCCATTCTACTTTCACGTGGAGAACACCACGCCTCTTAGTGGACACCCACGTTTTACGCATCTTCTGAGTCTTAGGTGCAGGAAAAGCTGACACACCTTCACTGCATATAGCTCCGAACGATGTGTGTCTTGCTTCCAAAGACACGGACTTCTCTGATCTTGGTATTTTCGGGACCTGCGTAACTGAATCTGCCTGAACCAATTCAACCTATACGAGTAGCGGGCTTTTTAAGTTACACACGTCGCAGTGTTACTAATGCGCGCGTGCATAGTATGATGAGGATCCCCCGTTTTGAAGAAAATGGTGACAGAAAAGGGTATGTTTCATTGTGTTTCTTAGTGGCTCCATATTGCGAAGGAACAAAAAGGGGTATGTTATCACATACCCCTTTCAGACGTCCTCCGCCCGTAGACAGAACGGGTACGTTTAGATATACCCTTTTTGGTTTTTGGTCTGCTTTAGTTTCTCGTCAACATACCCATTTTCGTAGTGACTATATAACATACCTCCTTTTGCCTTTGGAAATAAATGTGACTTCCGCTACATACCTGTTTTAATTTTTCTTTTTTTTTGATATAACTTCCTAATTTGAGCCAAGATGAATTTTTCGTTGCTACCAGTAGATGCGCTTCGTCGTTACGAATCTAGTGATATAAAAATCATATTTTGGCCAAAAATTGAACATACCCTGTTTTACCTTTGGACGGCAGAGGTGGTTATACCATGGTCTAAACCAGTCTAAATCAGGTACTGGCTGAAATCTGCCAACGCTGCTCGAGGTATTGAAAGATAGTTTTTGAAATGAGCTAAGGAATTTGTAACAGTCCTGGGAATGCATTCGTGAGTGGCAGATTTATAGCAAGGGACTGACCACTCTAGTTATACAGATACATGTGTTTCCTCATTGTTGATCTTGTTCAGAATTATTGTGATGTGGCTAAAATCTTGTGATATATCAGTTTTTGTCCCTAGTGCTTGAAAGTTTTTTCCACAGAGAATTGCAGCCATTAATGATTCCTTGTGTTTTCCAGGCATGCTGTTTAACACAGACTTAGGACAACATATATTAAAGAATCCACTCATTATACAAAGTATGGTGGACAAGGCAGCCTTGAGGTCCACAGATGTTGTTCTTGAGGTTGGTCCAGGCACGGGAAACATGACAGTAAAACTTCTGGAGAAGGTCAAGAAAGTGATTGCCTGTGAAGTAGATCCAAGGTAATGTTGTGTGTAGTGGGTCTGAGTTTCCTTCTTTTCGTCAGTCATGACAGCTAGTTGAAATAAATCGTATTTCAAGCTATTCAGTACCATGACATAACCCTATCAATTCATATTTTAAGTGGTCAAGTTTCAGTGATGTTTATTGTCGTGCAGTTGATCGGAAATATGTGTATGTGCTCGTTGTAAGCACCATGCTTAGTAGGCTTGCCATGCATATTTAAAGTTTTTGTGAACAGCTTTGGGACTGCATTTTTGTTCGGAACTGCTGCAGCACAACTTGTGCTCACCAGGATGGTGGCGGAGCTACAGAAGCGGGTGCAGGGCACTCCCCTGCAACAGAAGCTGCAAATTATTGTCGGCGACGTGCTCAAGACCGACCTGCCATTCTTCGACGTCTGTGTGGCGAACCTGCCGTACCAGATCTCGTCGCCGTTCGTGTTCAAACTGCTGCTGCACAGACCGTTCTTCCGCTGCGCCATCCTCATGTTCCAGCGGGAGTTTGCGCAACGGCTGGTGGCGCCGCCTGGCGATAAGCTCTATTGTCGGCTCTCTGTCAACACCCAGCTACTGGCTAGGGTGGACCACATTATGAAGGTACAACGGACAGGTTTGGGGCAGTTGCTTGCAGCTTGTGTCTTTGTGTAATAAGGAGCGCGAGTGAAGACTACTAAAGCCGTCTTACTTTCTGGATTCAGTTTAGTGTGGTTGTTGTTAGCGTGCCATGTGAGGTGTGCTTTCCATTTTAGAAGAGCGATAATGATATGTTTCTTGATCATGGGTTCCTGTGGAATATTTTATGTCAGGGATGCATGCTAATTCTGCATGCATCTTTTGCTTTGCTTCATTATTTTGCAGCAGCCTTGCATTGAATGTTCCATGTACCTGAGCAATGGATGTAGCTGTCTAACTATTAGATGGTGTGTTCGGTGTTCGGTGCTCTCGGAAAATTAGACGCCATTAATTGTTTACTGTCGAGGAGATATTGGGCCCTTTCCACGGTTTGTCTCTGGTCAGCTTGCTTCACTAGCAGAATAATAAACTTCAGCCTTGCCAGTCTGGCCAGTTCTTGCAGTTCATGCAGTTCATGCAGTCTGACCACGTTCTTGTCGGCCCACCAGATCGGCAAAAACAACTTCCGGCCGCCGCCGAAAGTGGAGTCGAGCGTGGTCCGCCTAGAGCCGCGTAACCCGCCGCCGCCCATTAACTTCAAGGAGTGGGACGGCCTGGTGCGCGTGGTGTTCGTGCGCAAACACAAGACGGTGGGCGCCGCCTTCCGTCTCTCGACCGTCAGTCAGATGCTGGAGAACAAACTACCGCACGTGGTGCTCCCTGCAGAACAAGGTGACCCGGCGGCAAGCCGGGCGTTGGGGGTGGGGTGTAGGGTGTTGGCCATAGTATTGGACTCTGGATGAGGAGTTCTCTGGTGGAACTGTGCTGATGAGGAGACCTCTTCAGGCAACTGCTGGCGTCATAGGATGCCAGACGTCCCGGGAAGTTGAAATTGCTGACGTCGATCAAACTCTGTCAAGCAACTGCGAAGTTTTATTCCATGTGAATGTCTCGATTTTGAAAGGGCTGACCTGTGCAGTGAATCGCTTCATTTGTGCGGGTTGTTAAACATACTGTCTGTTCTGTCCTGCTGCTTGTTCCACGTTACAGAATGGGGGCATGTACTGCCGATTTGGCGGTTATTCGTTGCATCGTCTTACACAGCTGTGGGATGCTTTCAGCCCTATCCTGAAGGTTTTGACGTGAGACAGGCGGTGGATGACATCTTGACAAAAGGGGGATTCATGGAAAAGCGGGCAAGGCACATGGACATGGACGACTTTCTAGGGTAGGTGCTGTTAGATCGCGCAAGAATGATGCAGTATTTTGTCTGTTGTTGACAACCGTACTATTCTTTTCGTTCAAGAAGGCTCTAGGTTTCACTGTTGGCTTCTGTTTGGCTTAAACATTAATACAAAACACGAAGAGACCGTTTTAGAATTTAATGAACCAAATGTAATTCAGCAATGTCGCATTAACAGTGCAATCAGTTTTCTCTCAGGCCATGTGGTGTGGTCGCTGACCGTAAAGGTAGTCGTGCCTGTTACGTGAGTAATCCTGTGATAATGATCCCCTGCCGTCGTGCTGTCCACGCTCCTGTTTCAGCTGTGTGATTATTGTGCGGACTGCTTCGTCCGTGAGACCCCAGCCCTAGAATCTAGTCGTGACGAGACGGCTTTTTGCAGACTGCTGCAGGCCTTCAACGCAGAGGGCTTCCACTTCGCGTGACGTCACGGCCTGCCAGGTCTGAGTCGTGAGTCGTCTGAGTCGTGGCGGCACGCGGTCAGCAGCCTAGGCTTCGGCACCTGTCGCGACATGTTATGGTGCTTACGGACCGTATGGCCGTTCCTTCAGAATTTGAACAGCAGTGATGTGAAAACTGATTGTGTGATGTACAGTTCGCCTGCATAAAAGGGGTCCGTTTCTTTAGACTTACGACACAGCGCCACGTGTCTCTGAATGTGTCCGCAGTCTGACGACTCATGTGAACCGGTGGATTTATGTACAGTTTGAATTGACGCCTGGCTAAATCATGAACCGACATCGTGCCGGCTGTGACTGTCGCATTTCTGAAGACTGTCCGTCCATCTGCGAACATCACCACCCAATACCTTGCTGATTTTCTCCGGACGAGGATCTACTTGAAAGGTTTATGCCTATAGGCGATGGCATTGGTGGTCTAAAATGGCAGGCAAATGGTCGTCGTCGTCGGTTACGTAAAACTGCCAAAAATATGGAAGACTGGGCACGTTTGGTGGAACAGAATTGTCCGAGTGCTGTGAGAACATCTGCGGGCGGGGGGTACTTCTCCGTAAGCCCTTTTCAGGCACCAGGCCGAGTTGTCAGTGTATGCGTCAGTTATGTAATAGCGAAATGAAGGTACATCAAACCGTGCAAGGGCTTGTTCCATGAAATGTTGACGTCTGTGCTGCCGCCCCCGAAGCGCAAACGCCCTTTTCTTGTTCTAGTATAACAGGACCCTGCGATACGAAGTATTTACTATTTTACAGGAAACCCGTTCATCGAATATCTTCCCGGTGATAAAGCGACAGCAGCCCATATACATCATTATATGAAAAATTTGTACAAATACCACACATCATGAACCAACATAACATTACGAACACCATGAAACACTAGCCAACCCAGCACTCCACATCCAATCGTCTGTCCTTGTTATATGGACCCACAACGATTCAGCCGATCAGGCGAGGGCACCACAATCTAACATATCGCATTAGATGGCGAGGAGGGACGAAAGGTCACATCACTCTGAATCACCGGAAAGCCGGAATACGACTGCGGGCCCGTCGTCAGTCACTGGGGCTGGCCGTCAGTCGGCGGCTAAGGAGCCGGAACGGCAGACGGCGGTCACCAGTCACGAGCTGGCGTCGGACGGCGGCCAGTCCTCTGAGCCGGAGCGGGCCGGCCGCGCGCGGACCACGGCGCTGCGCATGGCCGGCCGCCGGCTGCCCTCCGACCGACCGTCGTCGCTGCTGCTCTCGGAGACCAGGCGCTGGATTCGGGGTGCGCGCGCCGGCCGGCCCGTCACCGTGGACGAGCTGGAGGGCCGCTCGCTGGAGGAGCTGGCCGGCGGCTGGATGCGGCGGTAGCGGCGCGGCCGGCCGCCGGACGTGGACGGCGCCTCCCGGTCCGGCGAGGTCGACGCCGGCCCGGCCGACTCCGAGGCGTCGCTGGCCAGCCGGGACCGCTTGTGCCGGCGCGAGTGTCGCGAGTCCTTGGAACGTCGATGGCGCCTGCTTTTCCTCTCCTCCTTAGTCATCTCCGACCGGGACGTCTTCGAGGCGCGCTCGCCGCCCCTGTCCCCGGACGCCGCGCGCCTGGAGCGGTGTCTGTGTCTGCGCGGGCCGGAAGCCGCCCGGGCCGTCTCCTCGGCGGCCGGCTCGTCCCGGCTGCGGCCCCGGGACGGCCGGCTCTCGGAGCGTCGCTCACGGTCGCGCCTCCGGGACGAGCCGGCGCCCGACCGGCCGGCGTCCCCGTGCCCGCGCCGCGACGACCTGGATGACCTGGACGACTTGGACGATTTGGACGATTTGGACGTCTTGCTGCCGGAGCGCGGGCGGGAGGGCTGAGGTCGCGGCGGCTCCGGGTCGGCCGCAGCGGCCGCCGCCGCCGGCTCGTCCGGGTCGGAGGAGAGCGTGACGACCACCGGCGGCCGCTCGTGGCGCGGCGGCACCACGCCCACCACCACCACGGCCGAGTCGGACGACTCTGAGTCTGAGTCGAAGTAGGGCGGGCCGCGCACGGTGCTCAGCATGTCGGCCGCCTCGAACACGGCGGCGGCGGCGGCGGCCGCTGCCGCCACGCCACTCGGGCCCGGCGGCGGCGCCCACACCACCGGCTCTGGCGACAGCACGCGCACGTCGCTGTCGCTGTCGGCCTCGGAGGAGGGGGCCGCCTCCTGCGCCGGCGGCGAGTCCGGCCGGCCCGGCTCGTACTGCACGTTCAGGTCGTAGCCGACCATGTCGTACGGCGAGCGCGCGTACGAATACAGCTCGTGCACGAAGTGGTCGGTCCAGCCGGCCAGGTAGGGGCGCAAGTGGTCGCGGAACTGCGGACTGAGGATGTGCAGCCGCGTAATGAGCTCCATGATGTGCTCCATGACGTGCGCCAGGTGCGCCGGGCTCTCCAGCACGGCGTTCAGCTCGCGGTTCAGCCACGGCACCAGGCGGTGCGTACACGCCGGGTTGTTTCTGAAACGGACCATGGTCAGCGTCCTGGCGACAGTCACTCAACATGCAGATGCAGGACGGCTCAGACTGGAGCCACGCAGAGGGGCCGAGACAGGACGACGCAATGGGCATTGATAATGCACAGAATAATACTGTATGCATGCGGGCTACCCTGGGCGTATGGGCGCTCTTACCACAGAAGACAATGCAGCTGAAAGACTGACTGTTACTGACAAAATGGACCCCATACGCGAAGTTGACATAATTTTTGAGGTCATGAAATACGAAAAGATTTCGAATACAAGACAACGCAAACTTCCGAGATGGAAAATAAGGTCGATCAGAGGTGCCATCACAACCGAAACCCTACCGTATGATTATTCCTCAGTCATCGTTCGCAGGTGATGACGGACTGGCCACGTTCAACTCGAGCGAAACTCAAACACCGTACCACTGCCCCCACCCGCTGCCTGAGACGGTTCACTCACACGGCGCCCTGTCTGAACTGTGACAGGGTCTCCCACGTGCAGAAACGGGTGTCATCCATCAGTAGAAATGGCACTCAGACAGGGGCCAGATAGAGTCATCTGCAGAACTGACCCCAAAAAGGGTCAGATGGGGCACCACGCCTGTACTAACACTCCGACAGGACTAGGATCGGGCCTCCAACCTGTAAAACTCGGGTCCCGTCTCCCGGTAGCGGCCGGTCAGCTCGTCGGCGGTCGGCCGCGCCCACATGTCCGTGCTGTACAGCGCGCGACGCGAGTGAGAGGTGACGCGCGAGCGGGCGTGGCCGCGCGCCCGGCCCGGCACCGCCGGCAAGCGGTAGTCGTGGCCGTCCGGCACCGACCACAGCATGGGCAGCACCAGTGACCGGTACCGGTACTGCTGCCGCCGCAGCTGGTGCCAACGGGGCCGCGACTCGTCGCCGATCCTGCCGGAGCGCGGTCTGAGCGTCAGTGGGGACAGCAGCCGAACGGGAGGAGGGGGACGGTCGGAGTCAGTGGGGACAGCAGCCGAACGGGAGGAGGGCAACGGTATGAATCAGTGGGGACAGCAGCTGAACGGGACGAGGGGGAAGGTTACAGCGTCAGTGGGGACAGCAGCTGAACGGGAGGAGGGGGAAGGTTACAGCGTCAGTGGGGACAGCAACTGGACGGCAGGAGGGGGATGGTCAGTGTGAGTGGGGATAACAGCTGGACGGAAGGAGGGTCACAGCGTCAGTGGGGACAGCTGGACAGGAGGGGAAACGTCAATGGGGACAGTAGCTGGACGGGAGGAGGGGTGGGACCGGCATTGGAACCGGAACCTGAACGTCAATGGGGACAGCAGCTGGGTGGGAAACAGGGACGGCCAGTGTCAGTGGCTGCGTCAGTGGGAGGGAGCAGCTCAGGGAGGAGGTAATGCCAGAAAGCAAAAGGGAAAGGAATCAAAAAGTTCGAGCAAAGTGACGATTCGACACTTTAGCTGGAACCATGACTTTAAAACAGAAAAAGATTGGATGGCGTTGGCGTAAGACGGTACGGACAAACGAATGCGCTAGCTATCGCAGCACCATGATCGGCGACATCGTCAGTAGCTTTGTCTGAAGCATCGAACATCAGGCAGTTTCATCCATCAAAGGAAAGTCCAAAACGGCACCTGTCGGTGACGCACATACAACAATAATGGGCCACAACGATGTAAGGACAAACCCTGACTTACGAGTGATGAGGACATTTCTGTCATGTCCCAATACAACATCTCTGTCTTCACGGTAATAATTTTATACACAATACTGCACATACAATGGTAATGAAAATAGCCGAAACCGACCGGCAAGTCCGGGCAAGAGACTGAACAATGGCTGCCATCGTTGAAGCCTCAGAGCTGCGGCAGGTGCGTCGGAGCGCACAGACCAGCGGCACAGCGCAGCGCCGCTCGGGCTGGAGGGGCCGCGCGCAGCACCCACCCAGGCCGGTAGATGAAGGGATGCTGACTCTCGACGGATGGCGGCGGCGGCAGCCGGTACCGGTCATAATCCAGCTCTGAGCGCACGTTGTGGATGATGGAGCTGAAGTCCTGCTTACAGAGCGGGCACACGGCGCGCACCTGTCGGACGCAGGCACAAAATGTCGGAACACGGGGCGGACTGCGGTCCGCCGGCTGGCCGTACGGCAATCCATTCCGTCCAGTGCAAGGTGGGAAAAGATGGTGTTTGCTGGCGCTGAAGAGCACCAGAAAATATGTGTTCCACAAGCATTTTGTATTCCAAAAGTGTGATCCTGTGCCTCCATCAAAACGCTGCATTATAACCATGTTGACAAATTTCTAATGCTGCAAGGAAATGACTCTAGCTCCATTCATTACGAAGCAGATATGATGCCATAGCTGAATTACACGAAGGACGCCTACTTAAACCAGTATTACTCCCGGCAAAATTTTGTACTCCCAAACAAAAATTGTACTCCCACACAGAGACCAAAAACCAGATTTCCAATCCTGGTCCAGTGTCAGGAAACCAATCCTACAGGGCGGTTTAATCACCCCCCCAGGAGATAAGCACTTTGAGCTGTTACCATTTGCGAAAGTGCATAACTTTCGCAAACTTCAACACAGCTTTTTACAGTCAACTGCAAAATCAATATGCATCCTGTTTGATGCAAGTCACGAAGGTTAGATCACAGCCATATTCGACTTGCAACCCTCCTGAGTCAGACAAATGCCTAGCCTTTACCTGGCAAGCACACATCGTCCGCTACAAACCAAGCACAAACCAAGCCCGACATCACAGCGACCCATGACTGACAAGACGAACACACATTGAATCAGCCACTCACCTTGGACCACTCGACAATGCAGGTGAAGCAGAACTTGTGCCTGCAGCCGTCTGTGTAGGCTCTGTTGTCGAGCCGGCCCAGACAGATGGGGCAGGCCGAGTCGGGCGAGGCGCGGCCGGCCGACGCCGGACTGCCGCCGCCGGGCGACAGCTTCACCCGCTCCGGCGTCGGGTCCCGCGGCAGCTCCGGCGGCGTGGCCGGACAGTCCATGTCGGCCGGCATTCTGCCCGCACGGTGGGCATTATCAAACGGCGGAACAGTACAACACTGCCCCGTCAACACAGCACGCTATGCCACACGACGCAACTCAAATTACTGTTCTGTCAATAGCATGCACATCATCAAATGACACAAAACTACTGCCCTACCCCCATGGCAGACATCATCATTAAATGACAAAACCCTCTGTCCTCCCCACACTAAAATGTCATTTGCTGTAGGAGCAGGTCTCCACACATTGACACACCATGCCTTCCTTGACAACAGAGCTGATTCCACTTAGTGACACAACACTCCTGTCCTACTTAAGAAGCAGACCAGTAAGAGACCAGACTCCACCACCCAAACATAACTCTCCTCACAAAAATAATCAGTTACAAGCTCGCAAAAATTAACAATGTCGGGAATACAAAAAAAGAATATTGATATTTCCACCTTACCAGATGAATAAGCACACCAGAAACAATATTTTAAACCAGTTACAAAGCTGGCAAAGTATATCTGGTAAAGACTATTCCTCCCACTTTCTTAGTTTTCTACAACATAATTGTTAACTTCAATCATGACACAAACAAATGGCATGATGACAGTGGGCACAACTGCAAGGATTTAGAGGTCATAAAAATGTAGCAATATCATGTTCCTGAAGTGTGAAAAACCAGTAACAGACAGAATGCATCACATATTTTTTTAAGGGTCACCAATGACTGAACTGCTATCATGTGGTACCCAACATGGCATGGGGAGCAAGAGAGACACATTTGCATCTTCTGCTGAACAATGATTCATTGCAAGCAAAGAACAAGAGTACCAAGCTAGGTCATTAAAGGAAATGAATTGAAAATTTGTCCTCTTAATACCCTTATAGAATCACAACCATCCACTCCATCTACCAAAGATTTCCCTTTGAAAATCACATCAAAGCATGCCAACAGACACCTTCTACAGTATATCAGAGTTTGGCTCACTGGTGCACATTTTGAAATGCATGTCAAAAGAAAAGGAGACTTAATTCATGACAGTTAAAAGTATGCCAATAATCACATCTACAGCACACACTAACCATGACTGACAAAGAAACTAGTCATGCCAACATGCCAGCATTGGTGGTATCAAGACCTTTAATAGATCTTACTAGCAGTGGTTATCTAGGCACTGCAAAATAATACAAAAATGCCCATTTTGTGTAAAAACAAAATCTGTTTGCATTGCAGCCACATAATGCAAATGCTCTGTTCCCCTGCACACTGCATTTATTGCTACTTCTACCACTTAGGGACCTGCCATAAAATAGACAATGGGCAGGAATTCACAACAAGCATTATGCAAATGGTCAGTAGTCATTACCCTAAGAGGTCATTCTTGGGAAAGGGACGGATGAAAACTGTGAAAAATGTGTTGTATAAGTTATGGATGACTCCTTTTGTGAAAACTGACCATCTATCTAAACATAAAACACAGCTCAAACATAACTAATGGCCATCCATGGCAATTTTATCATGTGTTGAAAAATGGCATAAATAGCATAAAAACTATACAATATTTATAAGGCACATACTTGTGATTGAGTTGCTGCATATCATTTCAGGATGAAGAAAGTGAAAAAATCTACCAAATAATATTGCCACTCCACTGGCTGCTGACCACTGTGCCACTTGTCTGTTTGACTTCTGATGCAATTCTATGGTAACAAAGTCATAAAGGGCAAATGCAAAGGTGAAGGTTTGTTGGCCCCAATAACATCATAAGTATCACCTAACTTCACGGATAATGAACAAGATAACTAACCTCACCTAACCTCACCTAACCCTGACCTAACCTAATCTAACCTTACCTTACCTTACCTTACCTCACCTAACCTAACCTAATGTAACCTAACTGAACCTAACCTAACCTAAACCTAACCCAACCCAACCAACCTATTAAGTCACACAACCTTACCTCTGTTGGACAGAGCAAGGTCCAGTCTCGCCTTTTATCGGCCTAGGGCCTCTAGTACCCTATACCACACCTCTGGCATAGGGTTGCGCCTTCAGCGCAACACATCCATGCATCAGACTGGTGCTAGAATTGTTTACTGACATCATCAAACGCTGTGCAGCACATAGGGCATCCCCGGAGTGAAGGTGGGGTAAACAAGACGGCACTACCCATTCTGGTCGCATTTGTTTATGGTGAAATGTAACTTCATTTCCTTTGGAAATCATACCAGCAGTGCTGGCATGTCTTGCTTTCAAACAAAAATTTTTGAGCTCTTCTAAATCATGTGTATAGCAAAAATGGTCTGTGAAAAGGTGAAAAAGTAAAGTCTCACCCAACTAATTTATTTTTGCAATAAATGTGGGGATACGGCACAGTATTTGTTCATTCTAAGTTGTTGCAACATAAAAAACTCTTCACAGAACCACTGACATGACAATTTGCCAAATGTAACATAACATTAAAATTATAGATGGAACCATAGCTCACACTTCCTACAACAGTAAAAGCACCACACATTCTGATAACACAGGAAGAAGACCACCTGGGTTATGTAACACTTTCCAGATTTTTCTTCCCATGCACTGTCATGGGGAAAATGTTCTGGAATCAGTACATATCTGCAGCAATAAAAAATGCCCTCCAGTGTCAGTAGGCCATACCACTCATGCAGTCTGGAGGAATTGTGGTTAAGTGCCTCACTGAACCCTCCACCGTCAGAAACAACAAAGCTTCACTGAACAGGCACTAACTGCTTCCCCTCCACTGAACGTGACCACGTCAAGCATTCCCTTCCGAAAAATCCCCACACTGCCCACCACACTGTCCTATACGCAGGGTACATTTCTGACGATGGACTGACGCCCGACGAGACGTAAGACTTGACTCAAGACACGGACGCTTGAGCCCAAGAGGCTGTGCGTCCTAACCCACAACAAACATACAAACATGCAGGGTACATTCAGTGCAGACTTGGTGCAGACACCCAAACTAGTACGGATCGTTGAATGCCATACATACCACACGAACTTTCCAAACCCAAAACTAACTCTCGAAAGAGACGATTCTGAATCCCACTGTAGGTTCAACGCAATGCTGCAGATACTATTCAACCTTGAAAGCTCAATGACGTCACTCAAGATTTATATCAAACTCTCCCAAGGGTATTTACACTACACCAGCGCGACATCTAGGAAAATTCGAGAGCATGACGCCAATATGACACACAAGTATGACGTCATAATACAGCTTTCTGACTGTTTTTCTTCGGACTAGAGTTCAGCGCTTGGCCATATTATTACAGGAACAGCAGAGGTTATCTAAGATTTTGGCTGCTAAATTTACGAAGTACTTGCCGGAATATCACGGCGCGTAGCAAAGGATGGGAATGTTCATGGTACCATTGGTTTTCGATATTCCTACCCTCATTATTTTTATGGGTTCAGTAGTTGTCTGCATATCACTTGAAATATTTTTTGTTCTAAATGCAGATAATCTGAACCCCTACTATCGCTTCCTCGTTGAGTGATAAGAGTGGTGGGCTTTTGTTAACGTTAGCAATGAAGAATGACTATTCGGATTTCAAACCTGGGGTATTTCTAACATAAAATCATTTCCTGACAGACAGCATGCGGAGTACGGACTTGCCTGTTTTACAATAATGCCACGTAACGTGTGAATAAAATGTCTGGCGTTTTCACTTGGCCGCATGCTTTATCAGCGTTTGATAATCGAACCCTTGCTTTCAGTTCGACGTGGATCTCGCGAGGCGCATTACGGCTCAGTCAGCTACCTTATTCAAGGCTCAGAATAGGACGTGATGCCTACAGCAGTTGACATTTAACGAAAAAGAGCCAACAGAAATGACTTGAAGCGCATCTCTCACTGCTGGTTTGCCGCTTGGTTCTTGTGGTTCCCCGCCAACCACGCATGTGCTTTTCAACCATTTATTTCTGGTTTCCACATCTATGTCTAACCGTACAATCGCTGACACAAACCGTGCCCCTGGGACAACACAAGCACTGTGATACCCTATCTTCTGTCACATGTATGAAACGGCGGACCTACGAATACACAACGTAAACAATCGCCTGAAAACGTGGGTGAAACTACGTCCCGTAGCAGCCAGGAATGGGCCATGGAAACAAGACACAACATTTTCAAAAGAGAGATGGACACCGATACGAGCCCAAGCAGATATTCAATGGAGACATGATTATATACAGTGCAAGAGTATTATCTTGATGATTATAAAAAAGGCGCCATCGTACATTTTCAAAAAGCCTTCGAAAAAATCTACGAAAACCTTCACAGCCAGGTTTTGTACACTAAGAAGGCTATGATGTATATGAAACAACGCCAGGACAGCGCAGCAGGGCGGGCACGCATCAAAGGTGGGCCGAACGGCGCCGGCAGCGGCGGGAGGCGGCGGGACGGCGGCTCCGGCGCGGCCACGCCTCCCCTCAATACCCTGCTTTCTCGCCGGCAGCGCGCGCCGGCGCGCGACTAGGGACGGGTGCGGGCGATAAACGATAATACCGTAACAAGACTAGCGGCGGGCGGCGGCCGGGCCGGGCCGGCCGATTGCACGGGCCGGCGCGCGCGCGCTCAGGTCTCGCCGGACGAGTCGGTGGTGCTGCCGATGGTGGGTGACTGGTCGCAGGGCGACATCGGGTCCAGGCCTCCATACAGCGTTAGACCGCGCAGCAACTCGTCGTACAGTTCTGCAACAGGGTCGCCGGCGTTAGGCGCCGCCGGCTGGGCACGGGCGGCCGAGACACGGCCTCCCGACACGACTGAACCCCTGCCGCTGTGCTCATCGGGACGACAGGGAACCAAACACCAGCCTTCACAGGCGTCCGACGACGTCAGCGCCACGCCACCCGCCAACTGACAAACGGGAGGCTCACTTTAATATTTCACGTACTAAAATTGTATGTCGTGTACGGCCAGTCACGCGCTGTCATCAAGAACAAGAGGTGGCGAGCGTCATTCGCGGATTATGAGCAAACTATTCAAGACTTGGCCCGATATAGGCATGAAAGAGGGCTGAAAACCCAGCCGACCACTCACACGCAGGGAATTCGTGTCGCACATCGTCTGATCATGAAAGCTGAATGCCCCTGAACGACAAGTAAAATGGATGATTATACCGATATGAGCATTATCGGCCAATGGTGTCTGCTGTTACGGTGAGGTCAGTCATCAGATGCGCCAAGTCACACAGCTCTCCCGCTGGCCAGCCATTTTCACCTGGATTTTCCATTGACTCTCTGATGTTGTCCGCGAATTTGTGATAAGTCTTTGACAGGTGTTCATGGAGAAACGCCACCTTCTCGGGTTTCGCCATCCAGAGCGCTCCCCTGTTGGCCGCACCTGTAACAGGGTCAGTCTGTCACGCCTGAATCAAGACAATCAATGTCTGACGAGCAAAGGGCGGGATAAAGTGACTGCACGACCACCGACGGCCGATGAACAGTTCATCATCGCTGACGATTTACCTGATGGATCCTTGGTCTCCGGAGCTTTGCAGAAATTGCTTGACGATTGGTTAGAGCTCAGTGCATGTCTGGTATCGTTCTTCCACGTCTTGGAGCTGATCTCCCGGAAGTAAGGGAAAACCCTCCTAAAAAGAGAAAGTCCATCATAAATCAACGCACATCTGTAAGGTGCACGATAGATGTGCATCTGATAGATGCAGGTGCATGCTTTTATGAACTGATTTCTTTTACGATTTCCGAGACCGCAGTCGTTTATGGAAGCCAAAATCCAAACGTTTTCTGCCTGGGGAACAAAGACTCTCACACACATCAAAATTGACAAAGGATTTCGGCACATCTACTGGAGGGAAAAAAGATGCCATAATCGTGGCCATCCAATCCACGGCCACAGATCGCCACCGACAATGGTGCCGCCACCTGCTTTTAACGGCTTTAAAGGGCAGCCCGGTACAGGCACGAAGCCAGGATTTTCCTCAGGGGTGGGGCGGGCTAATGCCAAATTTCGCCATATGCGATTGGCATATGACGAAATGTATAAGAAAAAGCCGCAGTTTTATGCAATTTGTCTCATATTTAACGCACAGGAAAACGGAATGTTTTCTTTGCAACATATATATGATCACTATTCCGTATTCGTGCAAAATTGCCATATATCTAGTGTAGACCGCCCGGCTCGGGGGGCCATGGCCCCCATGGCACCCCCTTGTCTACGTCCCTGGCCCGATACCAGGCTTGCCAAAGGCGGCCGGTGTCGGCCCGGCTCCTGATATACGAGCCGGGCCGCCGTTCTCCGGACTGGACGCGGCACGTACTGCAGGAAGTCGTAGATCTCATTGCAGCGCAGGCTGCCCGTCTCGCTGTTGAGCAGCGACAGCGTGATGAGGTTGACGTACGACAGGCTGGGCTTGGTGTGCTGGCTCTCGGTCTGCCCGGTGGGCGTGAGCCGGCCCGGGCGGCGGCCTGCCGCAGACGGCGAGCCGGCCGGGCACGGCGCCGAGTGTCGCACCAGCGTCGGCGTCGTCACGCGCCGCACCACCTTGAGCCGCGGTACCGAGCGCTCGGAGATGCCGAGTCGGCGCGCCGGCGACACGCCGTAGAACTGCGACTGATCGGTGCGCTCCTGGCGCGTGAGGCCCGGGTACGGCGGCGGCGGCTCCCGGTAGGCGGCGCCGCCCGGCGCCGGCTTCACCACGTGCCGCAGCGGGCGGCGGCCCACCGGCCGGCCGGGCGTGTCCGGCGAGCCGACCCGCTGGCGAGAGGCCGAGCGCAGCGTCACCGCCGTCTCGGGCGTCATCAGCTCGTTGTCCTCGCCGAACAGCGGATCGCGGCTGAACGAGTTCAGCGGGCACGTGTCTGACGAGAAGCTGCACGGGTAGAGGCCGTGCGAGTGCTGCTGCGTCGGCGGCGCGTAGTCGAGCGCCACCGTGCCGCGCTCGCAGCCATTCATCACGTAATCCGAGTGCAGGTCGTCCAGCAGGTAGTTGGCGTGCATGTCTGTCAGGCTGGAGACGATCAGCGACGGCGAGATGTTGTCCAGCTCGGCGTGGTCCTGCATCTGGGTGGGGTCCAGCTCGGGTTCTGTGTCAGACCACAGAGGCAGATGGTCCATCACGGCGCCGGCTGCAATGAATGCAGGCAACCGTCAGATGTGATCAACACCTTATCGCGTAATAAAATGACTTGTATGAATTTCCATACCTTCAATGTTTCCATACGCTAGCGAAATCTTGTCAGCAAACTAACAGATTATATTTTGATTCCAGCTTTTGTACTGGTTTAACCTATAATTTCATATTACCACGTAGTCAGAGCGCCCTGAAGCCCAATTACACACAACTTACAATTTCGCTTGCTCGTTGATCAATACGTAACGTATGTGACTCTGACCTCCGGCGATGACGAAATCGGTCCAACCTGGGGACTATGTCTTTTGACTGGGCTTTTTCGTCAAAGAAGACAAAACAATGACGTATTTCTGTTGAAATCTGGTAATGACTTGAAAGGCATCTTTTCGCGCACGTTCCAACAGAAATGGATAAAGCAAGCGCTGTTTGTTGGTGACTGGAGAGCATACCGTGCGGTTCACGGTATGACTTTCGCACGTGGTTAAGTTTTACACACCATTGAGTTTATAACAACCGAACTGCTATAATGTATAACCCTGCAACATGGCATTGGCGCTCGTCCGTACGCAGGGAATTTTTGCGCCCTGACATCGTTCCTGAAAATTGTCGCACAGGTACGTTTATTTGGCGGTCCTACGTTTTCTACACACCACTCTGCCACCTTACACATTTGATTGAAGAGGCTACCTTGTGCGTAGTAACAGTGGAAATGAAGGGGAGGGACACTGGCAGACTTTGAGACAACTCTGAACAAGCTAAATCTGGAATCATGTGGATAATGTGATGAGTTGTAGAGTTGTATATTCAGACACCTTTTCAAAGAAATTTACTGGCATTTGCAATCTAAGATCATTAAGTTAACATGCAAGAAGAAGACATTTATTTGTTTGCCCAGATTTGCATTGTTTTGTTATGTTTCTGAAAGTTTCCCCCATCCATTTGCCAAAAGGGGATGCAACTACATCACATCCAATTTAATGCATGCTATCCATTTTGTTCCAGTGTATATGGCTATTTGCCTCACATTCCAAGCTGAATCTCTAAGAATCAGGTAGCAGTGATGGACCACTAGCAGGCTGTAAGATAATAATTTATATGTACACCAAAGAACTTGTGCTGAAACTGCAGAAATGTCATAAAACTACCAAAAACTGCAAACACAACTGTTGCTTCTGACTTCCATACCAGGTTCTGTGAAAGAAAAAAATCTAGGATGTATTCAGAACACATGCCAGTGGCTTCTTTTATCCTTGTGCCATGTCAAAATCAAAGGTCTTTTTTGCAGAAAGAGGAAATGCAGAGACAAGCTGCTTAATCATTATTGATTCATATGTGTGGTCAGCAGAGCAGTCTCATCTTTAGCAGTCAAAGATCTACCCACCACCATGAAGGTGATCACGTAAATTTAACATGTTTGCCCTGAACAGCGGCTGAATGCATGTCCATATCTGTGGAACAGATGATGTGACTATGGCAACCAGGTTGCTTAATTTCAACTTAAGGTGAGAGTTATGCATGTTTAATGAATTTATCATTTAGAAATTGCAAAATGGACCTGGAGGAATTATTATAATCTCACACAGTTGCAAGACTTTTTTTAGTGTTGATGTTTCATCAGTCTGTTGTGCATCACATTTGATTTAAATAATTTTGTGTCCCATTCCCTAATGGATGAAGTCACACCATTACCACAGTTTAGCATAAGAACCAAAAACTGACTATGAAAATGAACAAAGTACTTGGTTCTGGGAATAAGGAAAGTTTTAGTGTTCCATCAAGAGGTGGGTCCTGGGTTGGCAAAACAGCATGTTTCACCAACCCAAAATGTTTTGCCCACACCAAGCATATTTTGCCAACAGCAATTATACATGCTTCATAAATGTATCATGTATAAATTGCAAAACATGTCTGAAGAAACAACTGTATTCTCATATACAGCAAGGTTTTTTCTTTGAGGGTTGTTTTGTCTGTCTGTTATGCATTACATTTCATCTGAATATTAGTGGGCCATTACCTGGTGGTTGAAATCATACCATTACCACAGTTATGCACAAGAAATAGGAACTGAACATATAAAACTTGAGCAAAGTGCTAAGTTCTGGGGAAAAAGAAATCTTTGGTATCTGCTGTCACCAGAATTTGTTTTATTATTGGGTTTTATACAGCACGTCACCTACTGTGGCTGTTTGGCCCAGAGGTTGATCTTGGGTTAACAAAGCAGTTGTTCTTTCTGCTTTTCATTTGACTGGCAGTGGTTATTTTCCTAATTCAATGAGTAAATGATAAAATACTGACTAAAAGTTAGTTTTCATGTTTAAGAAACAAATGCACAGTATTATGTGTATTTCACACCTCATCTGGAAAACTCATTGATTTGTGGCACCTTTCCACCATTCATCTCTCCAGTTCTGCTGACATGTGAAAGATATAAATGAATGTGCTACTTGAGTAATATATAAGCCAAGGTTTTCACAGCAATACATGTATGCTGCATATTGGCTATTAGTACAGCATTAAGAATAGCAAGATGGAACATGCTTTTTTCCACAAAATAATAGCAGACATCCCAAAAGATGTCTGCCTGTGGTTGTTATTAATATTTAAGATGCAATGTTCACCACGTTATAGCTACGTTATACATCTGCTGGTAATACAGTATTAAAAATATTAATATCAAATATTTTCCAGTACAGATAGTGACAGACATTGACAAGCACTGTGAAGATTCAGGCCTGCACTGTTACTGCCTACAAATGAAACCCAAACATTTATTGGACACCTGGATGCAGGATGATATTAAACAGGAAAGTGCTCTTATTAGTTATTTGCTTATTGCCACGAAAAAAATAGCCCAGACATATGATAGATATTTGAGGAAGTTCACTTGTAGCTACTGGACATAAATGCAATCGGCAGTTCTCCAACCTTCACAATCTATTTTCACGTTGCGAAAGCAATTTACAACACTTACGATGGATGTGTCGCTGGTGTTCCAGTCGTATCTCTCCAATATTGTTTCCAAAATTCGAAATTGGAACCAGATTTCCACGCGAAAAACACAGCCGGCCGTCTTCCTTCCTCGTCTGCTAGCCGTTAGATTTAAAATCCCCGGGTTTGAAAGAGCAGCGCCAACTCAACCAATAGCAACGCGCGGCACAGCACGCCGGCCTTCAAAGTCAGCGTGAAAGGTGCGCTCTCATTGGTCCATTTCGAAATTATTAAAGCCCACTGCATCACCTTTTAATGTCCTTGAGGTCTATGACGTTGTAACGTCGGCCCGCATCTCAAGGCTTTTCAGCTGATCTGGTGCCCAGGGTGACAGAAATTGGATTTCCAGGGGGATCCCGACGCCGTGTTTTCCTTGCACAGTGGCCGCATCATTAGCGGGGAAATGATGCTACATAAAACGAAGTTGGATGGAAACCGGCTAGTCCTGGTATACAACGTACGTTTGGAGCAATGGTTTTACGGCGGCAGTATTTTCATTGTCGCCGGTCCATGCTGGGCGGAACAGGCGCCCCGTGAACCTGGCGCTCAGAGCGGCTGCTGGAAGGCGCCGTGTGAGCGCCAGCGACGGCGCAGAGCCGCTCTGTTTTACGGACCGGGCAGTGGAAAGAACTGTACAGGTTTGTTGGAAGACTCCAATCACCAGGGATCCTTCGACCAAACAGGTATGTCTCCAGAGTCTGATAATGGGGAAAGGATGTGCTTTGAATGCGGAACATGAAGTGACCGGAGGTGGGGGTGCAGCGACTGTTCTTGGGAAGAGGGTCGGCAATTCTTTCAAACTCCCATATGCAAAAAGAAGTTTCTATCGATTATGGACCGTATTGAGGAATGAAAAAATACCCCGATATCTCAGTAAAATATGTATTTATGTTTTTAATTCCGATATTCGAGAAAAATCTGTTTAGGTTTGAGAGGAAAATCCGTCCAGGTATCAGAAGAAAATCCATCCAGGTCGCTTTGCTTGGAGGGAGCGAATTTCAAACACACTTCACCGAAGTGTCGAAGGATGCCGGGGAGGGACAGAGCGGCAGAAATGATGAAAACAGAAATACCTGTTGCCGTTGCACCATTGTTCGAGCCAGTCCCAGTCGCTGCCGGGACCGCTACTGGCGATGGGGGATGGGCTGCTCAAGACGATGGGGACGTCGTAACGGTATAACCGACGTATATAGGGCCCGATCGGGATACATGGCGCGTGATCACAGTAATAGGCCGGGAACACGACTATAGTGGTGACGCGGGACTGAGTGCAGCGAGTCTGAAGGCAATGGACGGCTGAAGGAGACGCTATGTGGAATTTTCCCGCTGCGAGCGGCGCGTGGTGGGACCAGCGGTCAGATCCGGTTGAGTGCAGGTAGCACGCGCTCCAGAGAGGGCCGGCCCCTGAGACCGGGATCGCCACTGAGCCGCCTGCACTGCTGCTGCCGACAGACTCATCATGCCACGCCGGGTGCTGGTGGTGGGGCACGTCTGCATCGACATCATCAACTACCTGTGCCGCTTCCCGGACGAGGACACGGACGTGGGCAGCAACTCGTCGCAGGAGGCACTGGGCGGCCTTGGCAACAGGTTCTTGCTGCCTGGGGCTCGCGTGGCGTAAACTGTAGACTGGGGTCTGGGAAGTCGCTTGGGTTGCGGTGGCCCACACCCTGCGGATGGCCGTAACCGCTGAGCACCCGTGAATCACCAGAAAAACGGACCTTCAGCCAACGTTAAAGAGTGAAAACCTCAACATGTTACCGTTCTTGTGTTTCTGAATATTTAGATAGACGTATTTTGGGATATTATGCGGATATTATTACTCATAAAATGGCAGAATGTAAGACGTTGAATTAAAGGGCATTCCTTTGTGAAGTCCTTGTTGTCTGCGTTTAAATTGCAATAAATTTATGTAATGCGTAGTTAATATCACGTCAGAGGCTTTATGGAGTTTATATAATGATAATATTCAGTTTAAATCGTCATTTCCCATGCTTTTTATCTTTGAAAACTTGCTATCATCGTGCCTTGCTGCCATCGTGTACTGGTCAAATGTCATATGCTAATGATTCGGATGCCCCGACCGTTACATGAACGAACGCTATTGTTTCGTCATTCCAGGTGCCCATTCGCCACTTGGCAGTCTGTGTTCTCAACGTTGCGTTATCTTTTGCTTGTATACTGCGTAGCTGTCGCAAGAGTCCCTTTTAGCTACAGCCCTTGTCACGGCCCAACAATCCGCCTTTCCCCGCGTCTGCAGATGCTTGGACCAGCAGTGGCAGAGGGGAGGCAACGCATCCAACACGGCCACCGTGCTGTCGCTACTCGGCGCCGATGCCGAATTCCTCGGCTCGATTCCAGAGGGGAACCTTTGTCGGTGGGTGTCGGAGACTAATGCAATCTGCGTGTGTTTTTGGGGGAGACTGTCACCACGTGGGCCATTACACACTGCCCATAGACCACCTTTCTGCCCTCGTTTTACATGGTAAGAAAAATGTAATGATTGAAGCTCAAGGGCCATATTTGGGGTTTGTAATGACGTTCGTTCCAGAGTAGTTTCTAGATCTGCACAGCATTGTGTTTCTTCGGAGCCCCTTATCTGGACAGACAAAAAGAAAGTGGCGATTTCCTCTCGTGATGCCGTTAACCCTCGCCCGTATAGGGCCTTTCGCATAACGCGGACGTATAGGGGGGAGAGGGGTTGGGACGGCCCCCGGCCATTTCCACACCGTGCGTCCTAGAGCGCCACAGAAAAAACGGCGTGTTGCGCGTGACAAGATCTCGCGACTGGTATCTCCTTTTAAGGTCTCAGGTCACCGCATGACTTTCCATGTCGGGTCAAAAGTCAAAAATTGGCAGGAAGTGGTACTTTTTTGAATTTAAGCGGAAATCAGTGTCAAAGGATAAAGGATGATGAAACGAAACAGATATTATAATTTTTTGCCAACCAGTTATCAGTCTATCAGTACCCCACGTGATTGTATTTTACCCATGGAGCCCGATCCAGGTCATGCTAGGTCAATCCTTGTCAAGCTGGTTCGTCGGCTTAAATGCGTTCTCGGAGCTACAGAAACATTTTTGTGCATCATGACTGACGTTGAAGTCACATGGAGCATCTCAGTTAACGAGCACTATTGTCGAATTATATGTAAAGGTCATTTTAGGTCATCCAAGGTCATTTGAAACCAATGACCTAGAATGACTTCGGATTAGCCGAAAATTGTAACTTAGATTCCTTAAAAGCGTTTTCCGAGTTGATATCCAACACAGAATCTAATTTTAGGCATGCCGTGGTATTGTAGACCCATCATTCTGCGGCCGCGGCCGCTCCACCCGTCGGAGCAAAAGTTAGACGTTCGCTGCATTGCGCCCTCTTTTGATGAAATACAAAATAAATTGCACTAAATTTATATCATTTGATTCCTTTCACCTCAATTAATCTGTGTACATAGATCGATTTACGATACCTATTTCCTATCGCATTCCCAAAGATAGAAAATAGCGTGTTTCCCGCTGTAGCTAATGACGCCGCTTAACAGCCTCGATAATCCCGGCATTGAGCATAAGCCTATTAAATCGATGTATAGTCTTATAGCATGTCGATTTTGGAGGCGATTGATATGTATTGTATTCGGCACTCCAACCGTCGTACATTGAGACAAAACTGAGACCGTTGTAAACTGGTCGAGTCGGCGTGCAAAAACGGTTGACATGGTTCTCGTTATTACGTCACAGCTCGTTACCATGACATTGTAAAAGTGATTTTGTTTTCACCATAAGATGCGGAAAGGATGCTCCAGAAGGTACACCAAGTTTCAGATGGATCAAACAGGTCGTTCGGAAGTTATCCTCGGAAAACCACAGGGTGGGTTGCATCAGCCCACCCCCGCCCCATTGTACGGGCTGGAATTAAATTGCGCGTATTTGGGCCCACAGACATATTCAGGTGACATCATGTTACGCATTGCGTATGTTTGGTAAATGCGATGTCATTGTTTTTTTGCGCCTCACGTAGAGCGTTGCTCGTTTTGTTGCGTTCTGTCGAAATGCAGAGCTGGAGAAATAATAGAATGCATCAGTGAGGTGTTCAGAGTGCATTCGTTCTTGTATCAGGCTGGTGCGGCATAATCGTCGCCTATAATAATGCTGAATAGGGAGAGAACTCGCATTAGTCTGCTTACAGGGCCGTCTGGAAAATCTGTTGCCAAAGGACGCTGAATTTTACTACTTGAGACATCATTGGTGATAGTTGGCAGCCTTGAAGTCGCGTGAAACTGTGTCTGTGGATTAATTTGCCAACGTCCAAATCATCCGGTCCAAATCATCCGGTGTGCTTTATTTGCTGCACGATGACGAAACGCGATCTGCTCCATCGTGTTGTCTTTTGATCATGTGGCTCTGATCGGCTCCGCTCCAGCTTTCTGGAGGACGACTTTGGGACGGACGGCGTGGCTTTCTCCCACTGTCCGAGGTTTGAGGCGGAAACCCCCATATCCTGTGTCATCGTCAGCGAGGCCACGGGCAGCCGCACCATCATTCACTCCAACCGAAACCTACCGGAAGTGCCCTCTGAGACGATCATGGCGCTCTCTCTCGACGACTACGATTGGATTCATTTTGAGGTATGACTGAGGGACAAAACGAGCGGTCGGTTGTGCTTGGTTGTCGGCGGTTGTGCAGTTTGACTAACTGGTCGTAGTCATTGACGTTGTGGGTTGCTTATGAAGAGACGCTTTGGTAAAGTGCATTGGCAATGCGTTTTTGTATTCATCAGCACATGACGTGAAGTGGTAACTGAGTTCACCAGTTTTGGCCCGTTAACCCGCCCCCGACTGAGGGGGACGGTTGACCGCCCCTCCTGGGGTTTTTCTAAGATTGCGAGAGAATGAACAAACAGCGCCACGGAACTTCTTGTACTTCTTGCTTGATCATTTTTGCATCGTCAAAGTTTTGGCCTCAGGTCAAGTCAGGTGTCTGACCTAGGTCAGATCAAACGGGCCTATGTCCAAAAAAGTTTAGCACCCTGTAACTTTTTCGCAAAACAAGATATCACAATAATACTTTCAGAGGTTAGTGATCTTGATAGATGCAACAAATCCGCCATCTCAGATTTTTCGGAGTTTTCTGTGTCATTGACCTAAGGTCAAGTCCATTTTTAGGACATGTCGTCGTTTTTTCGGAAATTTGTGGAATTTCCCATAACATTTTTAGTGTGGAGCGAAGCAGTCATGTAGTTACCGTCAGTGGGCAAAGTATCAATGACATCCAACCTTTGTCCCAAGGTCAGGTCATGAATAACTGTTGTAAGCCAAAATGTACCACCGCCAAAATCAGCGATGAATTACTCAGAATTGGTAGAAAATGGCACAACTGGCGTGCACAGACGTAAGTAATACCATGAATCCGAAATTGAAAAAAATTACGTGTTTTTGAAATAAACTGGCTCTCGCGAATAAAGCTCTGCCAGTTGTGTAGATTGGTAACTAATGAGTTTTTCCAAAATTGAAGCATGAGAAACCATCACAAGAACCACGTAAATCAGTAAAATTTACATGGATAGGCTTACGTCGCAAAAATAAAAGAACGTTAAAATTAGTTCCCGTCAGTTTCTCACTGCGTACGGCTGCGGCGCTCGCCGACAACCGGCGTGAAAGTTGCCGTGTCTTTAACTCAACGTTTCGGCGTCTATATTGAACAAATCTGAGAAATTGGACGTGTATCGGCATCTGCGAACCTTTACTTGTCCATTGGTGCCTTTACCTATGCGTTATTAATCACAGCCCTTGAGATTCAGGCCGTTCCTCGGTCTCATGCAGTGGGCTATAAGAAAACATATATAGGACGTAAATTGGTTGCATATTATCTAGAACTAAAAATGAGACCAGTTTCGGGCTGTACTCGTCACAAGCTTTCCAACGGTGTGCTTATTTTTATCTTGCGACCAACAGTTCGTGAGTTAGAGGGGGGCGGTCATCGCCCCCCCCCCTCAGTCGGGTGTGATTGTCGCCGACCCACGGTCGTGCGCAGGTTAATACTGGTGGCCTTTGCCAGTTTAGGCCTTTGCAGCCCTAAGCACTAGAATGACGTAAATGGCTAGGAAAATTGGGTTTCTGCGCGATTGTTTTACACTTTTCTTCACACCATTTTTCCTGCAGCGTTTCGTTTCTGTGACCGTGGTCTTTGTGAACCTTATTGTGCTGAGGTAAAAGTAGTGAGAGGAAGAAATGTTTTTTTTTTATTTTTGGTGGCTCAAATGTTCAGTTGGCACGCTTGAATTTCAAAAATTTTTTAACGTTTAAAACGGACGACTTTGGGATCAAAATCCATGCTTAACACATTTACAGACGAACGTAAAATACTGTGCCCGAGGAGGCTCGGATGTGTAGAAGTTTGTCTGAAATTGTCAAAGTAGATGATGCAGAGTGATATTTTATGTATCATCAGGGTCTATGCGTTATTAGTTGCTTTGTGGTGTAAACCTGAGTGAACTGTTCTATTTTGGATGGCCTCTCAGTTTCTTTTCGCGTTCGTTTTCTTTGAAACGTTGAATTTGTTAGACATCTGCAAACGGAAAGCACGGGTGCACATGACGTCGTGTAGCTGACACTGATGTAATTATTTCCTCTTGGATTCATATTATCTGGCTATGTGCTGAACTGCGATGTGCTCTGTCTCCCTTCAGGGTCGCAACATTAACAACGTGAAGGACATGGTGCAGTACTTACGATCGGAGCGAGACAAAGTGCCGCACCACAAGCTGACTATCTCCGTGGAGCTGGAGAAGCCGGCCAGACAGGAGCTGGAGGTGCTGCTGACACTGGGTGACGTCGTCTTCGTGTCGAAAGATTATGCCAAGGCGCGCGGATTCGACAACATGGAGTCAGCTGTTCGAGGGATCAAGGAGCGGGCGCTTCCCGGGTAAGAGACGGCGCGTGGGCCACCGGCAAGAGTTACGAGCGTACTGGTCGCAAGGAGTGCGATCGATCAGAGATGATTGACGTGACTCTGCTAGGATATTCGACGCTCTTAGTTTGCGAATGGTGGGGAAAATCGTGAGCGAGACCGCGCCAGCCATGGATAGGAACATTGGATTCATAGTGGTAATGAAAATTGTTTGCCTTTGTTTGGTCAGTGATGGCCTACTTGTTAGGTCGTCTTGTTTCTGCGAATCTGCACTGTTTGCCGTACGCCTGCATGTCTACCAGTCTCAGCTGTCTGCCATGCGTCCGCAGGTTTGCCAGTCTCAGCTGTCTGCCGTGCCCGCGCGAGTCTGCTAGTATCAGTTTTCCGCCATGCCCCCGTATGTCTGCCGGTCTCAGCTGTCTGCCTGGCGTCCGCAGGTCGGTCGTCGTATGTCCATGGGGCGAGCTGGGAGCGGCGGCAGCCCGGCCAGACGGCTCCGTAGTCAGCTGCTGCGCTCACAGCCCACCATCTGTTGTCGACACGCTTGGTGCCGGCGACACGTTTATTGCTGCTGCCATCTGGCGGCTCCGCCGTGGTGATGAGATTCTGCAGGCCATGCAGGTCGCTTGCAAGGTTGCAGGGGTCAAGGTGGGCGTTAAGGGGTTTCGCAATGTACCGAACCTCCTGAAAGAAACAGATTCACAGCTATGGGAGTAGCTTGTCAGTACAGGTTTGACACTACGATCTTGCCGTTAAGGGTGTTAACAGGGTTGGCTGGTTTGAAAGACGTGGTACAGCCATTATCACAAGGTCGTGCGCACTTTTGGATTTAATTCCTTGGATGGCATTGTCTCGCCGGCTTCCTACGGTATTGACAACAGTATTTGGAATGATCTGTTCCGTTAAATAGAAAGATCGGCGATATTTGGAAAAAAGTGGTGGAGTCGTTTGCCGTGATTGAAATCCTGAAAACGTGTGAAGTACGGTGGGAACGTCTTTGAACATAACTTATTCCTGTAATATCAGAAAAGACTTAGCGTTCATTAGAGATCATGCCTTGTGGTTAATTCATTTTTTCAGTGTTAAACGCCATGCCCATCGAGGGGACGAATGTTCCTGTCTTGAAACAATTGCACCCTGGAGCGGTCCAGGGGCCGTCTTCAAAATCCGGGACATCAGCAGTCTTTTTTCAGAGAATCACATATCTGGACCCGTCGGAGAAACCCAGACCTTCAGACTGTAAAGCCTGTGGAAATGAGTGGTCTGTTGACAAGGACAGGAGAAGCCAGCGAGAATTCCCAACACCATAGGTTTGCAGATACACGACGAAGAAGCGCTCCATACTTCTTCCATCTCCCGCCACCGACGGCGTGCGCCTCTGGCTGCCATGTTTATAACACACTTAGATTCAGCACTAATGAACTGGAAAATTAAACAGAAATGCCACAAATGAACAGTAATACACCATGTACAACTGTTACTCATTGCGGTCGTGTCAGTATGCGTCATGGGCCATTTTGTCCGTGCCAGACAGTATTTAGGTATGTGATGTAAACTAGCCCACGAGTCACGCTATGACATGCTATGAGTGTTTTGTCGTGTTGGTATTGGTATCCAAGGTTGTGTTCATTTACATACGTTGTTCAAGTCCGTTTAACAGTAGGTTGACGGAGCTATTGTTAAACGGACCTGTTGTTGACGGACCTTTGTCAACCCCCTGGCAGTTGACCTCTAGAGGTCGGGGATCTTAAAACTGTTTTATGTAATGACGGTGGGGGAGGGAACAACTGTATCGCAACCTAACCTACCGGTAGACGTTCTCAAAAACTTTATATTATAGCCAGTGTCATTATCCTGTATTATTCCTAAGATGTGATCCGTGGCCTTGCGTTCAACTTCGAGGTAAAAATGCAGGGCTCCCTGTATTTTTACCTCGTATTTTTACCTTTAAAAATACTGCGGCAAAACTTAAAGGTAGACAACACCGAATAGAATTCCATACTGCAGCTAGTGACACTATTATGAGCCGGTCGGTGATCTGGCCCACGATCTTTGTCCTCCAGACACATGTTTATGTCAAGGTATGGAGATGCAGCTGCGTTTAAACTCACAAGCAGACCCCCAAATGATCTGAAAGTCAGTCAGTACATAACCAGAGCCATTGTTTGGCGGAACTGATCATTGACATCTGGACTTCGGGGTCCAATGCTCAAGGTTAATGCATGTGGAAAGCTGCTGGTGTCAAACTTACCGGTAGGGGTCATGTAAAGTGGCCCCATACGACACTGTCGATATCAGTAACCGGACTAGTTCGTAAGTGAATGCCTGGTAGGGCCAAAAAGGTTCGTATGGCAAAAGGTTCGTATCGGAAAAGGCTCGTAACGCAGAGTTCGTACTGCAAAAGGTTCGCGTGGAAAAGGTTCCAAGGAAAAGGGCTCATAAGTGGAAGGGTTGGTAAGACATAAGGTTAGTAGCCAAAGGCTCGTAAACAGAATGTCGGTATAGGAAAAGGTTTGTATCTGACAAGGGTCGTATCAGAAAAGGTTCGCTCCGGGTTTGCGCCGAAGGCGCGGTGTGGGACACTACAGGCCGCAGGCCGATAAAGGGTGCGATCAGGCTTGACACTGTCCAACAACGAGGTTAGGTTAGGTTAGGCTAGGTTAAGTTCCTAATTTACGTCCGTTCATTTTTCGGTACGAACGGTTTCTGACACAAACCTCAAGTCTACGAACCTTTAGCCATGAACCGTTTTCCTTACGAAGCCCTTTCCTTACGAATCGTTTTGTTACGAACGTTTCCCATACGAACCTTTTGCAGTTCTATCACGAACATTTTCCGTGCGAACCTTTTACTACTCGAACCTTTAACCATACCAACCTTAAGCATACAAACCTTTGGCTACGAACCTTTTCTCATACGAACCCTTGACTTACGAACATTGGTCCCAGACCGTTGATATCTTCTGGTCTGTTTAGTGACTTAGTGACTTAGTGACAGGTCAGGCTTAGTGACCTGACCCGTGACTGTTTACCCTTAAGTCGAATGTGAGGGTAAGATGCCATGAGAGCCGCTAAAACTGTTATGGTGTATTTGAAACAAGTTTCTTTTACAGCTATTCCAACTGGGCGCCTTCGAGGACAACTATACGCTTTAGTTAACTGCACTTCCGATCCTTTACGGACAAAAGGGTGCAACTACGTCATTTCACTGGGCTGCTTTAGCAGTCTCATGCGGGCAGCAGGAAACCAGCCAAACTTACCGGCATGTCTCATGCACGGCGATCCCTCAATCTCCATTGAGTGTCAATATCTCGAGTCAGTTTCGATGACCTGACGTGTGACTTTGACCGTATATATGACATATTTGATGTAAAAATAAGGGAAAACGACTGCGACCAAACTTACCAGCAGACGTCACCCAAAATCATCCCGTTTCATAGCCATCAATATCTGGAACCTCTTGATGACATGACGTGTAAGTGTGAAGTACGCCTTAGGCGCCTTCTTACCCTACCATCGACTTGGTGATCAGTCGGGCCACCAGTAAGGATTTGGCCGTGCAATTATTGCTCCGCCTGCCGTACGGTAATTGCAACCCGGTTTAGATGTGGATACATGTTCACCGTAGAGCAATCCTGGCATCCCGCACGAAGGAGGGAAAAAATCATTCATTCGCACAGTGATTTATTAAAATTACCACATTACTTTAACCGTCGTAAAGTTCGTGCAACGCAATCAATGGCCCTCGTACAATTGAACAAATACCTGAAGCACAAAATATCGAAAACAAAGGCTCAGTGCGACGGCACACACAACGGACACAGGAACATCACACTCCGTAAACGGCCGTTCCCTCTGTAGCCCTACCCGGGTGAAGCCACGGTACGGAGTGTCCTGATTTTGGGCTGGCGACATCATCTCACGCCCATCTCAGCGCACACGAGCGCGGGAGCCGGCCGCGTAGCCGAGAGCACCTGTCCTCCGCACCGTGGCCATCTACATCGTACATAATAGGTGAAAGGTCACGGATCAGGACACAGGAGCTTATGTACGATAACGGCACTGACCACCACTAGGTTTACATTCGGTGACAACTGCTGGTAATTTTAGTCTCTATAGTGCTCTCTTTTGGTTCATGATGGAATGTCAGTGTTAAAGTTTCGAATCAAGTCTCCGAGAATCACTTAAAGTTTGAAATCCTTAATTCCGTTCTTCCCATGCAGGATGGGATGTGCAATGCTAAACCTATGCTTAACTATGCGTTGTTTGCCACAATTTCATCAGCAATATTAAAAGCGCAGGCGCATCCGGACCTCAACCAATGGGGAGGAATTTTGCGACATATGTTAGTACCATTGAAGTGTTAATCATTACGTTTAAAACTGTGATAATCAAACCATGATAATAAAAACCACAATGATTAAAAAAATATGAGAATAAAACTATGGTAATAAAACTAAAAATGGCGTTAATTATTGCGTTTCTATGACAATTATTACGTGGTTTTGACTTTTTCGGACAACACTGAAGCAAGATCGAACTCGATAAAAAAAAACAGGCACTCGACCATTGTTCGAGGACGAGCGAAGTCGTCCAAAATATACATATGGCCTGGTTTATTATCGAGATCGACCTTGCTTCATTGCTGTCCGAAAAAGTGGAAATCGTGTAAACTAACCGGAAGATAAACGAAAGGAAATGACATTGCGTCAGCATGTAATTACTGCGCAAAAACTATAAGAACATAAAACTATGATAGTAAAACTAAGAAATGAAGCGCTAATTATTACATTTAAAACTATGAAACAAAATGTGGCTTAAAGCTGCGAGTCAATCAGGATTTGGGGTTGGTTTAAGTGTGGGTCTGCCTGTGTGCATCCCTCAAAAAAAAAAAAAAAAACGCGTGGTGGCAGCCTAGCTACAGACCCATCTTACAAAGATCTCCCACCGTCGTCGCGCTATACCCTCTGAATTGTTTTACCCCGGGTAAATCCGTGAACCA
This sequence comes from Capitulum mitella, assembly GCA_030062745.1. NCBI lineage: Eukaryota > Metazoa > Arthropoda > Thecostraca > Pollicipedomorpha > Pollicipedidae > Capitulum > Capitulum mitella. The sequence continues at coordinate 20,136,913 of CP099844.1, read as the reverse complement.
GCTTGAGCCCAGGGGCGGATTCAGGATATCACCAAGGAGGGAGGGGGCGAATGGTCAACGCGGGACCCTCTCCCGGCCTGCCCCCCATTACTTTATTTTTGCTTGTCAGAGATGACAGAACGTTGATCTGCTTGAAATCAGGGGGGGGGGAATATTTGATGTAGCTCTACGTTTTTTTTTTAGAATATAAGGTAACCGAAAAAATACGCCACCTTTTCGGGAAGTTTTGCGTTTTCTTCCTACCAAGTGGCCGAAATACGACAACAGTGGCGGAATTTTAGGCGGCTGCGACCCTACTTCTATTTGAAATGTCGTGTCTGTACTTGGTCCAGGAACACCTCTGCCCCCTCGTAGTTTCCGGATACTTTTTGCTAACTTAAGTCAGCTTCCCTCTTACATTTAAAGAAGACCTGGTGGTCTCGGGCCCTCTGCCGTGTCAGGGCCTTGTAGTGGTCTCAGGTTTGTTTTGCAGTTTCACGTGATTCTCGGGACGTCTCAGGCGGTCCTTTGGCAATTTCAGGGGTACCTTGGGCAGTTGTATGGACCCATCTGGCAGTTTCAGGGACACTTAAGCCATCTCGGATTCCCTTCTGTCGTTCCTGGGGAATTTCTGCCGCCTAAGAAGCTGCTCTTGCTGAAACAAGAGCCCTCTATAAGTCTCTACCTTGACAGAGACGCCTCTGGTAACGCTCTGGGTCCTTTGGTCGTTTTAGGAGCTGTCTGGACGTCTTAAGGTTAAGTAGTTTCAGGGACTCTTCCGGTCGTCTCAGGGGCCGCTGTTGCTAGACACCGCTAGTTAGCAGTCTGAAAGGCCCCTCTCTAACAGTCTCAGTGAATTTCCTGTTGTCTATAGGTGCCCCTCTCGTCGTCTCTGGGGAACATTTTTGCCATCTCAAGGGCCCCTGGCAGTTACAAAAGACCGTTTGGCGATTTCAAGGCCCCTGTGCAGTGTCATAAGCCTTCTGAACGTCCCCGGTTGTCTCGAAGGCTATATGAGGGGTCGTCCTTTGCTATATGGGGTATACCTGACAGTCTTAGGGCCTCTCCAGTCGTATCAAGGGCCTTTGTTGGGGCTTCAGGGGCCTCACTAGCAGTCTCAGGGGACCTTTTCCGTGCCGGGAGCCCGCCCAACACATTCTGGGCCCTCTGGCCGTTCAGAGCCCCCAATCGTCTCGGAGGCCGTCTTATCGTCATTGTCTCTCAAGGGCACTTCGACCTTTTTGGCGGTCTCAGGGATCATCTGCCGTGTAGGGGCCCACCTTGCCGTCTCAGGACCCTCCCCGGCCCCCTTACTGCATCAGGAACCCCCAAGGTTTTTGGAAAGGTCAGTGCAGCCCGTTTGGGGTCCCTCTTGACGTCGAGAAGGCCACAGATGAATCCCTGTTCAGGGGGCCCCTCTGGCTGCCCAGGGTCTCCGTACGCCATGCTAGGCACCCTCTTAAGGTCTTGCCGTCTCGGGGGCCTCTCTGGCACTTTTAGCGGTCTCATGGACCCTTTGCCGTTTGGGGGCCCTGTCACGGTCCCACGAACCCTTGGAGAGTTTCAGGGGTCCTTTTGCCCATCTTAGGGGCCATTTTGCCATCCCAGAGTCTCATTATCCTCCCGGAGGCATGGAGGCCCTCTTACTACATCAGGAACCTGTAGCTTTTCACACAGGTCCGTGAAACCCATTCGGGTCCTTGTGACATTCCAGGAGCTCCTATGCCGTCTTAGGGACTCAGTCCTCATCTTGGCCGTCTCAGGGGCCTTGTAACCCTTCTAGCGGTATCAAGAGCAATCTACCGTGTTGGGGCCCTTTTGTGGTCTCAGGGGTCCTTTGGGAGCTCCAGGGGCCCTTCTATGCGTGTCAAGTGCCATCTAACCATTCCAGAGGCCCATCAAGAAACCACCACGTCTTCACAGAGACCCAGTGATCAAGTTCATACGGACCCCTTCGGGACTCCTTTTGAGTCTGAAAGAGGCCTCTTTTTGGGACGGCTTGAGAGGGGCACCGAAGGTTCCCATCTCATGGGGTCCCTTCTTAGGCTCAGGGGGGTCGCCCCCCCCCCGGCGGCGATCCTCCCTGTACTCGGTACACACTGTGAAGCAGACTACTCTGAAGATGGAAAATGATATTTCTGAGGCGTTAATATATGAGTGATTTTGTACATTTAATTTCACGACTGAGCTATTACTTAAAGAGAAACGTCCGACTCATCGAAAGGTACATCAGAAATGTCATAAAAACAGAATATGCCGTTTTTTTTAACAAAACGTGTATTTATCTACATATATTTATTGACATGGTGTGGCAGTACGTTTTTTTATGCATGTTTCGTAAAAAGCGACCGCTTGTTTCGCATTTGCTAGTTTCTTTATGTATTGTTCAAGTTCTCAGCCCTTTCTTTTAGCAAATTCGTCGAGAGTGCATATCAGATGTACAAAATTATTCTGACGTTTCGAGACACTCATTTTCATAGTGGTGAAAAGTTGACACGATTAACTATCCGAAAATCACATAACATATACCATCAGCAAGGAATTAAATAAGTGGATAAGAAGACTAATCCCAGCATTGTATTCAAGGACTGACGCCCTGTTTCCAGTAGTTCTAACATGGTGGAAGAATTTAGCTGTTTGGTTAGAGCTGGCGAGGCGAGTATATATGTGTGTATATATGTATATATACGTATATATACTCGCATATATATATATGTATATATATGCCGGTAGGTATATATGTGTATATATATGAAAGCTGCTCCGTGACTCCGGTTATACTTCCTAGAACACAGTTAGCATGTCTTTACTCTTATACTGCGGCGTCCAATATATATATATATATATATATATATATATATATATATATATATATATATATGAAAGCTGCCCCATGACTCCGGTTATACTTCCTAGAACACAGTTAGCATGTCTTTACTCCTATACTGCGGTGTCAAAAAAGATAGGAACTTCGTAGGAGAAGCCTTCGCAATTTGCCTACGTCGGAGGCACTCGACCTCGGTATCGGCGGCTTCCCATGTTTCTAAATAGTGGAATACATGTCATGGATTTACAATACACCTTGTAATAAGGCACTCCGAATACTACCCGCGGCTCTTGCATATAGCCTGCCAAAGCAGAACACAGAAAATACCGCGTTCACCTAAACCTAACTACAGTACGATACGTTAGTCTGTATCATTTACACCATCTGACATGCTGCTAACCACTTGGTGATTTGCCCCAAAGTCAGCAGACGGCCATGGCCGAGGATACAAAGTACAGAAACCCGTTTCTGACTCATCCCACGCATTACAAAACCTTGTAGCCGGTCAGGCACACTCCCACGGGGACGTGCCGGCCGAACGCCGGACGGGGCTGAGCACTGGTCAGCTGGGCCCGGCTGGCATGTATGACATGTTCCGGTCATCCCCTGACCGGCGCCTACAGCTACTGCCGGGCGACGTCGGAACTAATTTGTTTCACCGGCGCCCGAGCGGGAAATCGAGATCAGCGCCGGTGGTCTTACCCGTTTCTTGTATGTCCGATTTTCCTTCATTGTCAACCGCCTGGTGCAGCCGTTGTGCGTTCGCCGAACCCGGCATCCTGTAAGCGTTCTTCGCTGTACCAGACCATGGATGACATATTACTGGATAGGAAATTCGCTCCGTTTTCCACTGTTTTCGGCGACCGCGCGCCTCTGCTGCCACCTAGCGGATGATTTGTCGTCACCAAACGACAGCAAGTAAGCCGTCCAACCCGCACTGGAGCGTAGTGGATTAATGGGTGACATTGGTCGCCGGATAGCGCACGGCATCTTAGACGGCAGACGGCACAAGTGGGGATGGTCAAGGTAGGAGGTCCCCTCCAGTGCTGTAGATGCTGCCCAATATAGGCATTTTTGCAAGGCATGATAAATAATGAGCTGAAGTAAGATTGCCAGGATTGCCGATATCACATTTGCTGCATGCCTATGCGTGCAGAAAACGAGGTTCCCGGCCCAGTTTCCATCCTACGAATATGATGACATATTCTGCGACTACACGGAAGACGCCGCACGCCTTACGCGTCAATGGCAATTGACTAGACTAGAGCACCGAGTGGCCATTGCTCCGTGCCTTCAAAGTCAGAGAAGAGAAACTTTCCAAATCAGTATTCAACTGCCTCAGTCCACTGCCGCGCATCAAATCCACAATGCAACGAAAAGTGCGCCCGTATAGCACGAAAATATTTTCAGCACATCCACAGTACTAGTCATGGCTCGCGGTTCACGTACAATTATTTACATACATGCTGGTGGAACAATGCAGGGCTGAGTACGGCAACAGGATCACGCATATGACGGAAACATTTTGAAGTACACACACAGATGTTACGATGATCTGCGGTTCACGAATGACTGTTTACATACAGGGTTGTTGCAACGATACAGGGCAACATACGGCAACAATATCACGCACATAACGGAAACATTTCAAAGCACACGCACAGACGTCACGACCCGTGGGTTTTGTCATATGCATTCATTATGCATTGCGTGTAGGCACCAGCTTCAGTAATTTCTTGTTCGTGCGCGGTACACGGCACCCGTTTCCTTTTACAGCTGGTGGCACTGCATCTGAATTTATATGTCGCTCATCTCAGACAGCACATTCTATGAGCACAGCTCCTCATTCACGGCTATGAACTTGCTTGTGGTCACAACGTAACCTTTTAAGCGATCCGCACTAACTTGCTCAGTCACAACTGACAAGGCCTGATAGTGCACAAAAACATACGTGACCTTTACGAGATCATAGAGGCCACTAGCTGGCACTCGTAAGCTACCAGCATCCATGTCATTGGTACCGGTGGAGTTTTTGAATCCAATGAAAGCCTCCCTAGATATCACAACTTGTGCATCTTTGCATACAGCACGATGACACTGCACGCACGGGTGTGACTGAAGGTCTCTGTGTGCTAAGTACCCTGCAACGTAAGTGAGGCAGTTGCTCGTTACCATATCTACGGGAATACTTTGAGCATATTCATCACCCAGTGAATCAACGTGGGCTCTGGGACTCGCGACGGGCCGATCGGTGCGAAATGCGGTCATTGACAGGCAGATCAAGCCCGCTTCATCAGACTCCCAGTTGGCTGTATCAGGGGCAGACAGCAATCCACTGATGGAAACCTGCCTGTAGGCCTCTCTGAACTGAACGGTGTCGGGGTGATCGCGCTGCCCCCCTCTCTGGCAGATAACCCCAAACATGTTCTCGAGGCCATCCTGCTGTATGCGCCGTGATCTCAGGTACCTTAGTTCACCTTTGTAGGTTTTCCATATTTTCAGAATACCGCTTATGGCTATAGCTGAAGGTCTTTCCACAAACCCGACCTGCGCTCCGTCACCGATAGTCCAGCGACCGATCCACTTGGAACCTTCTTGCAAAAGGGCCAGATGAGCCTCTTCTGTGTCCGCCGAGATCGCCCCTTGCTCCGGGTTTCTGGCGTTTATCTGGCTGCTGTTGAGCACATCAAAAAGGCTGTTCAGCTTTTCCAAAATGACAGCTGTCCCATAAATAGCTTTCGGCAGCAAACCTTTGGGCGACATAAAACAAAAGTTAACACAAAAACCATGAAAATGTGGCAAACTGTGTTCATCTGATCGGCATTTTTTGGAGAAACCATGAAAATGTAGCAGACTGTTTTAATCTGGTCGGCATTTCTTAGGGAGCATATCAAAGATAAAACCATATTTGGTATGGGGCAGTTAATCCTGTTCTTTTTTCTGGGAATAAATAGAATTTGATGAACAAAAATTAATAAAATTCTGGGAAGAAATAGATATGTTGTCTGCGAAGAACGTCTTCAACTTCGTTTTGAAAGGAGTTTGAGCCCCGCATGTTCAATAGTACATACACAAAAGGACACCTCTTCCTCTTTAACCAAAGCCCTGCTCGCATTCATTCTGACTTACCAAAGGAGTTGTACAGCAGCAGTCCAGCAGCGACGGAGTGGCTCAGCACCTGGTGATTGCCAGCCGCGCTCGAGTCTTTTTGAAAGGCCTCAGGTGCATATGACGTGCTGCCGTCAGCCTCGGAGCGGCTTTGACGTGGCCTTGCTCATTGTTTAATTCGTAAAACTTGCTGATGTGACCCCACTCAGCGACAGCTCCATCCACTTCCGCTTTGTGCTTGTTCATGACATTTCGTATACAGTTAAGCAAATGTGGGACATCGTGCAGCGCCACTACAATGTCCTCATCCACTCTTGAAAGTTGAACTCGTGGCAGTCACCCCAAGCTGCTGGTACAGCTCTTGATTTGGGGTGTCCATGTCGCAGACAACAGCTGCAACAGTCGTGCCAGCGCAGCGTAGCTTCCTGATGAGCTCCGCCAGGAGTGGCTGCATGACCTTGGCCGGAGCAGGTTCGCTCGTGAAGAAGTGCCCCAATGGCTGCTTCCATCTTTGGGCGATGCCTCGAGCCATGAAGACCAGGGCGTGATCATCCTGACGACGAGTCTGCCCCATGCTACCAAGGTCTTCAAACCATCGCTGCGATCATGCCCTCGCACGTAGGTCAGACCTACGTGCGAGGTCTGCATTTCATCAAGACAAAACCACCAGCTTGTCTTATGGGGGCAACCATTGAACCTCTTCTGCAGGATATCCAGCACAGTTTCATGAAACCCTGGGGATAGCTGGAGGTGTTCAATCCTCTTTCGAAGGATGAGTTTGTTATCCATGACCAGACGAACGTAGAGGCTTATTTTGCCCTGTATGTCCGTGACGCACTGGCGAGGAGTACATTTAGTGGGAAGCGGAAACGGACTCACAGGCATTTCCTTCAATCTTGGGCATCTCGATACATGAACAGCAGGCAATCAGTAGGCATGCGCCGGGAAATGAGCCGGGGAGGACATTGAGAACTCGTGGACTGTGCGCTTGCAGGATCTCCGGTGACGGCCAGAATGCCACGGACAGCCCAACGAGATGGGGGAGACGGACCTCCGCGGGCCCGCCGCCCCATCCAGGAGACGGAGAGGCGGCCGCGGCCGCCCCCCGTGTTTGGGAATGTGTTTGGAATGCGGTAATCCTGCACGACGCGCAAAACGGGAAACACCATGTGGCTCTCAAATCGGGGGAGAGGCCCTCAAATTTTCGTTTTAGCCAGACATCTGTTGGCGAAGCGAAAAGTCTGTAGCCCGCCATATCCACCACCAGTTGTCAGCACGGGTAAAAGGAAGCACACCCTAACGGCTTGCTGAAGATGAGCGCCATCTATGAGTTTTATTTGCAACGTGGTACTATCCCCCTCGAAGTGAACGTCGTCTATCCAATTCCAAAATTACACAGTAGCGCCACCAAGCAAACACAGTCAGTTGACATGGGACTACAGTCAAATCTCGTTACTATGCCACCTCGCTACTATGCCACTCTCGCTATTATACCACTTTTGCTCGGGCCCGACAAAATTCAATACAAAATAAATTTACTATGCCACCCCCTAATCTCGCTACTATGCCACGATTGTGTGTGTTGTATTTTCGAATTCATTTTTTTCAAATTCAGCCCACAATGTCAGCTCAGAAGCGCAAGCGAACCGACTTTACGCTGAAGGACAAAAAGGAGATCATCGATGCCGCGAAGAAGGAGCCGAATCAGTCCAAGCTGGCCAGGGAGATGAGCAAGAAATGGGGCGTCGAAGTTAAGAGAACCACCGTGAAGGGCATTCTCAGCAAGAAGGATGCAATCGAGGCGGCCATCAAAGCTGGAGTTCCATCGAAGGGCATGAAACTGACGCAGGCTCACGACCCGAAGCTCGATGAGGGGGTGCTCATGTGGCTGAAGCAAGCAAGAGGACAGAATCTGCCAGTCAGCGGCGATCTGATCAAGGAGAAGGCGATGAGACTGGCCGAGCTGATGCACATCCCGGACTTCATGGCGAGCGACGGTTGGCTGGACAATTTCAAGAAGCGCCACGGCATCACGTTCAAGACAGTGCAGGGCGAAGCTGGAGCGGTGAATTCGCAATCCCTTCTTGAGTGGCAACAACAGGTTCTCCGGCCCTTGCTCGGGCAGTTCTCTGCAGACGACGTCTTCAACCTGGACGAGGCTGGACTCTTCTGGCAGCTGCTTCCGAACAAGACCATGGCTTTCAGGGGAGAGCGGTGCACTGGAGGAAAGAGAAGCAAGCAAAGGATCACTCTTCTGGTCGGGGCAAACATGAGCGGCAGCGAGAAGTTCCCTCTTCTGGCGATCGGCAATTCCAAGAGACCCCGTGCCTTCAAGAACAAGGAGATCCCGGTCAAGTACAAGGCGAACTCGAAGGCGTGGATGACGACGGAGCTTTTCGAGGAGGTGTTGCGTGCGTGGGACGGACGACTCGGCCAGCAGGGACGCAGAGTGTTGCTCTGTCTCGATAACTTCTCTTGCCACCCTCCCGAGCTCCAGCTGGACAACATCCAACTGGTCTTCTCCCCACCCAACACGACAGCCAATTCTCAACCAATGGATCAGGGAATCATAGAGAACCTCAAGCGCCACTACAAGAAGTTCCTGCTCTGCCGCCGGCTCGAGGCCATGGACGAGGGAAAGGAGTTCAAGTTCACATTGCTCGACGCTCTACACGTCGCCCCGTGTGCTTGGGAGCAGGTCAGCGAGTCGACGATCAGGAACTGTTTCGCGAAGGCCAAGTTCATCGAAGAGGAGATCCAAACTGAGCCAGAGGATGCTGAGCTGCTCGAGATCTGGGAAGCTCTGCCTGCCGAGGAAAAGATACACGAGAACGAGGAGATCGAGCTGTCTGACTTTCTCGAAGCCGACGAGCGCCTCGCGACTGGCGGGTCTTTCACGCTGGAGAAGCTTGCTGAGGAGATGCTGCGCAGCGAGGAGCCGGTGGAAAGCGAAGACGACGAGGTAACTGTCGAGGAGGAAATCGTTCCGTTCGAGGAAGCCCAGCGCGCATGGAGCACCGTCCGGAAGTTCATGCAGCAGAGAAGCGGGAAGCCCGGTGTGATGCAAGCGTGCGATCGGTTAGACAACGAGATGCACGAGATCCGTCGAAAGAAGATGCGCCAGCCGACGATTCTTGACAGCTTTGGGTTGAGCTGATAGGTAACTTGAGAGAATAAAGCCGTTTTACAAACCCTCGTTACTATGCCACTCTCGCTACTATGCCACTTTCGCTCGGTCCCCACGGGTGGCATAGTTACGAGATTTGACTGTACTACACTTCGTTTTTCCGTAACATCGGTTGTGACTTCGCTGTCCAGTGTTAATGCATATTGTACCATACTTTCTTTTCGGCTGCATTGTTGATGTTTTAACCCGCGCACGACCGTCGACTGAAAACATTTTTACCTGATGACAACGAATAAACCCGAAATTTGCAGGCTGGCCAACACGCAGACGTTTTTGACACTCAGGGCAGTGGTAAAAACGCCCATCGGATAAGGGTTCTTCATCCGTCATTGGCGGGTGCACGCCCCGCTGTAGGCGTGTTTACCCCCTGCCTTCACGACAGAACCTCGTGTTCATCGTTTCGTTTACTCCACATTTCCTTGTTACTCGTTGCCGTCACACACTACAGCGTAGTCAACGCTGGACACATATCCGGAGGTATCGAGTAAACCAAAAGCGTGTTTACCCGTGTTTTGGGGATCACTTTACAGCCATCTGACACGTCGTGAGCGGGTAACATACTCGTTTCTAACGTATAAATGGAGCAGGTCCGCGGTCCGCCAGCTTGCGTTATCATCACCCGACGTCAGCATCATGAAAATACCACTACATACATTCAAGACTCGTATTCGTTTGTAAAACTACTCCTGTCGCGTTTCGTTATTTCATTATGCACCACTCTGGCTAATATGTGACCATCACGGCACAACAAATGCATTACTATTTCAATGCAATATTGCAACAGAATGAGTGCGTAAATACACATCTAAGTATACATTTGATGCTGCATAAAATGGCAGAATCCAGGCAACAATTCAACTTCACATGAAGAGCACTAGGTAGCCACGTCGGAAAATGTGCGACGTTTGTGACGAGCCCAAGATGGGCACAATGAAGCACTGCTTTGCACACTTTAGCAAGCGCCTACGCCAAGCACAGCGTCAGCACTTTCGCAAGAATACTTTTGGTGACAGCTTATGATCTGTCAACTCAACAGGCTGTTCTGCTTACAAAGGTTGCCGGACGATTAATACACAAATCAGTCGGAAGCACCTCACAACTCATTCGCGTTTCGTCACTCAAAAACATGGTGCCCTTACACCACTGTGCACACCAAAATCCACCCGAATTCATTGGGTCATTTACTCGCTGATAAATGGTAAACGGACATCCCGGTGGGTAATCTGTTGCCATTCCACGAATCAAACGCGTCACTGGTAATGCGAACTCGGCAGGGACAACAACCTCGAGGCTGGTATTTTTCCAATCGCTGTCTAGTAAATTCGGGTGTTGATTGGAATCACTCTGCAGATACCTTCGGCTGATTCGTAAAATTCATGCAGAACCTTTGTACAGAGGGTTAACTCGCCCTATGCAGGTGGAAATGTTTTCAGTGCGCTCGGCGACGATCACGCCCGACTGGGCGGGGGGGGTTGACCACGGCCCCCGTCTAACTCACGAACGGTTGGACACACAATAAAAATAAGCACACCGTTGTGAAGCCTGTGACGAGTAGAGCTCGGTAGTGATCTCATTTTTGGTTTTAGATAATATGTAAGCAATTTATGTCCTATATGTTTTCTCAAAGCCGACTGTATTAGACCGAGGAACGGCCTGAATCTCAAGGGCTGTGACTAATAACGCATAGGTAAAGGCATCAATGGACAAGTTAAAGGTCCGCAGGTGCCGAGACACGTCTAATTCCTCAGATCTGTTCACTATATACGCCGAAACGTTGAGTTAAAGACAGGGCAATTTTGACTCCGGTTGTCGGCGGGCGCCGCAGCCGTACGCAGTAAGAAATTAACGAGAACAAATTTTAGTGTTCCTTTATTTTCGCGACATAAGCCTATCCATGTAAATTTTATTGATCTTAATGGTTCTTGTGATGGCTTCTGATGCCTAAATTTTGGAAAAACTCACTAGTTGCCAATCTAAACAATGGGCGGGGCTTTATTCGCGAGGGCCTGTTTATTTCCAAGAGATTCACAGTGTTACTTAGATCTGTGCAAATCAGTTGTGCCGTTTTCTTCTCATTCTGAACAATTCATCGCTGATTTTGACGGTGGCACATTTTGGCTCATAGCAGTTATTCGTGACTTGACCTCAGGTTAATGGATGGTAGTCATTGATGCTTTGCCTAATGACGGTAACGAGATGTCTACTTTGCTCCACACTAAAAAATGTTATGAAATATTCCGCCAATTTCGGAAAAAACGACGACGTCTTGAAAATGGGCTTGACCGTAGGTCAAAAACCCAGGAAATACCGAAAAATTTGGGATAGCGGATTTGTTGCATCTATCAAGATCACTGATCCCTGAAAGTATTATTGTGGTATTTTGTTTTGCGAAAAAATTACAGGGCGCTAAACCCTTTTGGACATAGGTCTGACTGAGTTGACCAGAGGTTAAAACTTTGACGCGAGGTGTAAAAATGATGAAGCAAAACGTACAACGTACACGAAGTTTGATGGCACTGTGTTTATTTGTTCTCTCGCAATCTTAGAAAACCTCGGGGGGGGGGGGCGGTCAGCGGCCCCCAGTCGGGGCGGTTTAACACTGCCGACGATTTAAAGCGCAACCATTTTGAGAAGCTTCCCCAAATCGACATGCCTAAATAAAAGAGCAGGGCATTCATGGACCGTCTCACTAAAATCTCAGCACAATCCCTGTATGCATTTTACCAGCTATAGCAGGTAATGGAAGTGTGCCGTTGAAACTTCGTACGTGCTCATCCGCTGCCCATGACCTATCAGAATTCATCGATGCTGACAGTATCCCAGGCGTGAGGCTCGGGTGGGTATGTTGGCTGGGTAATTTAGAAGGTCGCCCTATCCATGGGCAAAACGGAATAACCCTCGGTCCAGCCCAAGTAAATACCGTACTCGGTCATGCCTCAGAAGAACTCCGGTTAGCCCATGCTGGCATTACTCGGGCAAAACCGCTTTTGCCCGAGTTGTGGCTCGACAGCGCCGGTTTGCCCAAGCATAAATCCGTTGTCTGCATCTGAGTTCCCGGCCATGCGCAAGCAGAACACAGTTTTGCCCATGTTGCCCGAGTACAAAGTGGGCTCAGCCCGGCCGAATGCTGGCTGGGCTATTCCCCCCTTGGATCCGCGCAGCTGTTTGGGCCCTTGCATTAGCCAGACTGTTTCACGTGAAAACAGGCATTGCTTAAATATTATGTAGATATTAGATTTTGTAAAAAGACAGCAAACGGTATGATATTCGGTTCCTGTGCGGCATGGACGGCGGAAAGAGGGGGAGGGGGCACAGGGCTTAACTGGAGAGATTTAACATTAACCCTATGGCTTAAAATGATGGGAAATGACTCGGAAAGTATGCAGTTCCCCCTCTCGCCGAGGCACGTTCCGCTCTCAGCATTTTGCATGAGTTCACAGAGGTAGTTTTGTACGCATGTCATCTAGACACGATTGATGCCATGTTTAGTTATGGCTTTTCAAGAACCTTGTCTGATAAATCTGCCTCATTTAAAGGAAAAACCATGGATAATGTAAACGTTATGACTTAAGTAAAGAAGTACAAATCTGGAATCACAAGTAAATGCAAAGGTAATGAAGACATTAATTTCCAGAAATGTTTGTGAACACGGCAGCGTCGTCCTTTTTGGTAGCAAGCATCCGGTAAGATTGTTGACACCTGCCGGAAGAACTGTATTTCTATGAATTCGCTCAGTTTAGACCATTATTTGGCGGTTGAGCCGTATCGACCACTTATTTATTCTTAACTTATGAGCGACCTGTCTTGCTGTGTGTCCTCAATGCTGTTATGTGAGTTCCTGGACCTCACGTTTGTCACTGTTGCCATTTTGGCGCCGATGCGACGTCTAATGCAGTCTTCGTGGTTATCACTTCCAGGGCAAAATGAAGCTCAATAAGTTTGTTACGTCGGACCGGAACAAGAACAGGAAGAGGCACTTCAATGCCCCTTCACATCTGAGGCGGAGGCTTATGTCTGCACCCCTGAGCAAAGAACTGGTTCAGAAATACAATGTGAAATCCATGCCTGTGCGAAAGGATGATGAGGTTCAGGTGAGAGTAAACTGTTTACTTTTGTTCTTGCTCAAGTACACCATCATTTCTAGGTGGTGGGAATTGGGTTATTGATAAGAAGTTGTGTTTCAGATGCTGATGGTGAACTAAGACAAGATTTAAAGACCTGTGTTTCATTGCTATTTATAACATTGTGTCCAATAAGCGATATAGGGAACAGAGGAATAATTGACTTTGTTGATAATTGACAAATGATCATCAGATATGTGCTCATGGTCAGTACCTTCTGCATTTTCATTGGGTCTGTATGTACTTTTGTTGGGTCTGTGCAATGAAAATACCTGTACATTTGACTCATGTAGTATGTGAAAAACATACATTGTTACATGGGCATTATGCGAATGATTCATGAAGCAGAAATTTTCCTTGGCATTTGAAGGTATTTTTAAAATAGGTGTCACCCCATCATTTTTTGTTTTCTCATGCAATACTATACTTTTTCACCTATTCACGGACAACTTTTTCTATAAACACAATACAGAAATGCTCATAAACTTCCCTATGGATGTAAGGAATGGCGACTCTACCAGTATGGTTTTCAAATGAAACAGAGTTATATTCTACCATAAACAAACGTGACTGGAATCGGTAGTGCCATCTTGTTTACAATGCCTTTGCTCCAAGGATGCCCTATGTGATGCATAAGATTTGATGACATCATCAGTAAATGATACGTTAGGTCTGAAGAATGGATGTTCACTTGGTGTAATGTTGCTTTGAAGGCTCAATCCCGTGCCAGAGGCTCAGTGTAGGATACTAGGGGCCATAGGCTGATACAGGGTGCAGTTGGACTTGGCTCTGTCCAGCAGAGGTTAGGTTGTGTGACTAAACAGGTAAGGCTTGGTTAGGTTAGGTTAGGTTAGGTTAGGTTAGGTTAGGATAGTATAGGATAGGATAGGATAGGATAGGTTAGGCTAGGCTAGGTCAGGGTTACATGAAGTTAAGTTGTGTTACTTCTCTTTTTTTGTTATTTGTTAAGTTAGGTTATACAGATGACATCATTAGGCCCAAAATACCTTGACCTTGGGAATTGCCCTTTTTGACTTTGCTACTTTGCTTCAGTAGAATCACAGCAGAAGTCAGACAGACTGGTGGGTCAGCAGTCAGTGATGAATGTATTGGCAATATTTCTTGGTATTTTTCACTTTCTTCATCTTGAAATGATATTATGCAGTAACCAGATCACAAGTGTTCAACTTACAACCATTTGATTTGCATGCCATTTATGTTGTTTTTCACCACCTGGTGAAAATGTCATGTATGGCCTTCTTTTATGAATGTTTAATGTAACCCTGGATCATATGGATCTAACTAATCCATTGATTTAGTTATTTGTGCTATGACCTTGCAGTTGTTCCTCAGCCATCTGTTAGTTTTGTCAAGGGACACTGCGAGCACATTGTCATGTGAGATGAGTAAAAGGTGCAGAATGGATGGTCTGAAATTGCATTTTGTATTCTGCCAAAGATAGCCTTTCAGGTGACTGTTTCTGAGCAGATTAGTCATCCATATAGGGAAGTGTAAGTTGACTGCCTGTTGTGCTTTTAGTTTGGCTGGAGCTCAAAATTCCATTTTGTCAGCTTACAGTGTTAGAGAAGAAAGTTTACTTGTGCTTTTTGCAGGATTGGAAAGTGAGAAAGCATCTGTATTATTGTTTTCATGACCACAGATTTTAGTGGCACATGGAACCACAGAATATTGTACTGTCAGGATATTTGTAATTCTGAATTATCTCATCAGGAAAGTGCAGCATAGAGTTGTCTTGGTCCATCTGTCTTCCTGCTATTGTCCCAGTTTCTGTGACCTGAAGTACCTGGACATTTGATGCAGAGCACATAGAATATCATGTTTATTTTGGAACAAAAGGTGAACATAATTTCTTTTTTCAGTTGGGAAAACAGTTCTTCCAACCCACCATTGGCATCAGGAAAATGGATTCTCAAAAAAGTTCTGTAGGGTAAATGGGCTTTAATAGTTTGGTAATATATGTCCTTTGGGATACTGGTTTCATGTGTACCAATATTTGTTGGTTTTAAATTAATCTTCTGTTGGTCTTTTTTATGGATTCAGCCAAGGAAGAACACTCTATGGACAAAGCCATAGAGTGATGCAACATGTAGGTCAAGCTTTGTTGTTTTGCATTACATGAGTGATGACTGGCAAAACTGGCAGTTGAATCAAACATGTCAAATGCCTTGGGCCAGGCAGCTGAAAAGCTAGGTATTGAAGTAAGTGTACATAAGATGTGACTGGTCATTGTTTAGGAATGAAAGTTAAGTTTTGATGAATTTTTGCTGTGATTGCTTTTTTTACTATTGATTATTTATGATTGATTTTGGTTTGTTTGATGGTTTTCAGTACCTTCCTTTGGTGACTTTTGCAATAATTGCCATTGGTTGTCTGTTGAAAGTGATAATGTAGTTTGGCAGTCTTATCCTAGAAATACTTCACAGCAGATTTGTGGCATATGAAAATACAGGGTGCAAAGTTTAAATGGAAAGTTTAAATGGAAGTGGTATTAATGTTGTGAAAATGTTTATATTCCTCTCTCTATAGTGATGTGATCTTATTTACTGGGTAGTTATGTTCTGTTGCCAATGATATTGCTCAGCAGTTTACAAGATTGGAAACTGGATTGTTCATGTTGTATCCATTGCCTGCCTGTGATCAGGATTATTGTTGCTAGTAAAAAAGCAACCAGCTGTATGTAAACAATGAAAGTTTCATCAAACTGGCAGGCTTTGATTTTCATTTTACTCAAGATTGCAGACCACCACTGGGTTCTGGCGTGTACTTTATCTTCATGAATGAATCTTCATAACTGGCCATAAAAAGTAGAAAAGCACAAAAAAGATTTTGGGAAGATGGTAGTGAGGCCTTAGATGCACACCCTATATAATTTGGAACCTGCACCTTGCCAGCTACAGAAGTTCGTAGTTTGACACCAAAATCTTTTAGACCAGCCTCAGAGTATTTTTGCCTTAGGTCTCAGATTTTTATGTTAAGACTTTGTAGACATAAAAATGGAGTAAAATGCAAGGTAGCACCTATTAACATGTCAGGATCAGCATGTTAAAATCTCACAGAACCATCATTTCCAGTGAAATCAAGTTTTCATGCCACCAGTCATTTGTTAGTTGGAAAGCACATTGCTATTGCATTATCATCCATGTCACACTTATTGTCCAGACTGAATGTTCCCCACTATCTGAACACTTAAAATTGCAACATCTGTTGTGTTGTCTGCCCCTTCTACCTATGCAGTGCATGGCATTGTGAAGATCAGAAAATGCACAATAGCAAGGAATGTTGGTCCCTAAGCATTTTTAGAATATACCAAACCATTAAGTTTTAGAAACCTAGTGTACTAACTAAATACTAACTAAAAGAAATGTGCTCTGGGTTGGTTTGTGGCATGTATGTGGTTTCACCATTTTTCTGCAGCCAGATTTACATGCCATGTGATTTGCTCCTGCCATGTGACTGTGGTACGTACTGACACTCATGGTCATTAGTGCATTTGACCATGTCTGATCCCCCTGTTTTGTTTCAGGTGGTCCGTGGACACTACAAGGGCCAGCAGGTGGGCAAGGTGATCCAGGTCTACCGTAAGAAGTGGATGATCCACATCGAGCGGATCCAGCGGGACAAGGCGAACGGCGCCACTGTCTACGTGGGCATCGACCCCTCCAAGGTGGTGGTCGTGAAGCTGAAGCTGAACAAGGACCGCAAGAAGATCCTGGAGCGGCGGGCGGCCGGCCGGCTGGCTGCACTCGGCAAGGACAAGGGCAAATACACCGAGGAGACGGCCATGGAGACCTCGTGAACATGATTGATCCAATACACCGCGGATAAAGATGTGGTGTTTTGCTTCCGAGCCGGATCAGAGTGAAACGAAGGGCGAGTCCAGAAGAGTGGGTATGATGGCGTTCCTTAGACTGGTGCACAGAGTACTGCTGTACCATCGCCGCGTCGGAGAGTGAAGGAATTTAGTTTCGCACTTCGAAATCCAAACGTCTGAAAATGGCATCATATGCCCGGTAGGCATTCCATGACTGCATTGCATAACCTTCCAATCTCCTGTTGAATGGCCAGTGGTGGTTACGGCTTTGTCATCTTGACACTCTGTATAAATTTTGGGAATTGGTCGTCGATCGTGAATTGATCAACAGACCGGGTTATGAAGTAGGCGATGGGGCGCATGTCAGAGTGCGTGTTAATCTGCCGCTGCTTTGTGCCCAGTGATTTTCTTGCCAGTTCTGGCATGTGGAGAGACTGGAAATCAAAACGGCTCCGCTAGCTCCGACTGGCCGTCGACGTCGGAACGATGTCAAAATGGGTGATGCGGATCTTGCTCACAACTAAGCGGTAACAGGGCCAGGGAGGTAGCCAAGGGGGGCCATGGCTTTGCCCTAAGCCAAGCGGTCTACATTAAATATATAGCGATTTCAGTATCACTTCGAATATGGAATAGTGGTATATATATATATATATATATATATATATTTATATATATGTGTGTGTGTGTGTGTGTGTGTGTGTGTGTGTGTTGCAAAAGCGAACATGTATTCCTGTGGGTTAAATATGAGGTCAGTTACGCAAAATTACTGCTTTTTCGTAGAAATCTCGTCATATGCCAGCGGCATATGACGGAATTCGACATTTGGCCCCCTCTCCCGGGCAATCTTGGCTACATGCGCCTGAAAACGGCGACATGGTAGCAGGACAATGGTATCAATACAGCGATAACCGCGACATGGTAACAGCGATACGTTAACAGGACGTCGGTAACAGTTTGGTGGCAACAGCAACGCTACAGAGTAGCGAAAACAGTGATGGGGTAACAGGACCGGATAACGGCGGCTTCACAACGGTGCGGTAACAGGGCCGCAAAAGCAGAAACTCGTTATGAGGGCGACGGTGACGGCGGTGGCGGCGGCGATATGGCAGGAGGGTAGCGACAACAGCGACACTACCAGGGCAGCAATAAACGCGACACGGTAACAGAACAGCAGCAAAGTAACCTGGCAGCAGTCAGTCGTATCGAAAGACGATCACAGTTCAGCAGCTGAAGCTGGCCGCGGGAGGAACTCTGTTCGTCACCGATCGGACTCCTCTCATTCCGCCCCCTCCGCTTCGTCCTCGCACTCGCTTGTATCGGCTCCGGGCTGAGGATCGGCGGCCAGCC
Source organism: Capitulum mitella (assembly GCA_030062745.1). Lineage (NCBI taxonomy): Eukaryota > Metazoa > Arthropoda > Thecostraca > Pollicipedomorpha > Pollicipedidae > Capitulum > Capitulum mitella. Next base: position 20,118,512 of record CP099844.1, on the reverse strand, counting down.
TGTTGCGCGGGCGTGTTCGAAGTCACTAGTGTTACATGTTACTCGTCCCCTGTTTTAACCGAGCATGAACAATATCTCATTTGCAGCAAGCAGTCGTAAAAATCTAGTGCACAATAACAAATGAATGCCCTAGTATTGGCAACAAGAAAGGTTGAAAGAAAGATGGGAGTTTTTTCACGGTCCAAACTGGTCACCTTGCCTCATACGATTTACGGCAATACCCGAAAACGCAAAGGCTGCGGAAGAACAGTACAATAAAGACATTGCGTTTCGTGCATAGTTTCAACGACAACCGTCATTTCAGTGACGGGTGAATCGTTCCCGTTTATGGGAAGATTTTACACTGGCCTAGATATTGCATCTGAGCATTTCGCTTGCCAGCGACCGTTCAATACCACCAGAATACTTACGTTCGTGAGTGTTTCTCACGTACGTGGATACGTCTTCGATGGCATCTTCGGTGGTACCTGGGTGTTTCTATGACGGCGTCGAACGATCACTGGCATGTGAAATACCCCGGAACGTTTCGCCCAGGTGGAAGAACCATTGGGACATGGCTCTCTGTTTAGACGCTGAAGGTGCTCCTGTTACGAATGACAGTTGCTGGCCAGTGGGGCTTGACTGTCATCTATGTACTGCATATGTAAAATGACGCTGACGGCTCCTCATGCACGTAAGATATCGTCCAGGACCGCTATACATAGGCGCAGTAATGGGGGAGGGGCCGGTGATCATAACATTCCTAAGTTTCTGGAATTCAACATTAGCCCTAGGGGCAAAGCATCTTTACCCCTTCCCTAGTTCTCTGATACGCTCTGCTACTCTTACGCTCTTGCTCCCAATGGAGATTCAGGGATTTCCCGAGGCGTTAAAGGGCACCCCAGATCAGAAAATGCATTCCTGGAACTGAAAAGCCCCCGAAGTTTACAAGGACGTCCCGAGGCCCACGAAGCTTAATGGGCGCCCCTTTTACCTTTCTTTTGATCCTGTCTTTTATCAGCTTTTAATACGCCACTGACCAGTCCGTATTTTTAGTAAACGACTACATGTATGGGTTGTAACAGCCGCATAGATCGATTACAATTGTTTGCCAAATTGGGAGTGCGCCTCCCAAAAATCCATGATAATTTTGCAAACATAAGTAAATTTTGATACCAGGGCTATAGCTCATAGGCAAAGTTACTCCGTGGCTGTAAAGGACAAATTTATTAGTTATGGGGACATAATGGCTACCAAACGTATCATTTACGGGCCTCATTTCTTTAATAGTCTCGTTACGTTTGTGAAACTTGTGTTACGAATGACTTGCGCATGCCCTGCCGGTGCACAGTCGGAGTTCCTCAGTTCGTTATCCCGTTGTTTCATTTGTGGCGTTGAGTGTGTAGCGTCAAGAGTTGGATTGGGCTAGGTTATTGCAAGTTTACCGCTGAATTTCTCAAGCCCGGCGGACACGGTCTCTCCACGCTTCGGGAATCATGTCTTCTGAAAGATACAGCTTTTCGCTCACCACATTCAGGCATGTAATCATCCTGTGTTTTGTCCCAATGGGTGAGGATTGCAGATTTGAATATGTGGATTGAACTGCGGGTAGGAAGTGCAGATGCAGGTTTGAATAATTGGCCATTGTTTGGGTTGGCTTTGTAACTCAAGCCTGGTATCTAGACATATAATGAATGTTTCTTTTTTGGTGGGCCTCACAAAAAGGGTAAAGTCATGTTACCATGATAATGAATGGTGTTCAGAGCATTAATTGGCACATTTCATTACCATTTGAAAATATTCCTATTACAACCATTCCTTGGAAAACAGCATACAAAGAGTGTGAAATCCTGATGGTAAGCAGTACCAATTTCTTTGTTTACTTTGTGAGAAGTGACATAATAACACATGGACGTCTTGAAATTTTGCAGGGGGAGAAAGAAAAATGATTGTTTGGGGGGGATTGAATGGTGGAGCAGACCTCTTAAAACAAGAGCCAGTCATGCTCTGCCAGTCACATGGTCTTCCCATGCCCATGCTATAAGTTGTTTTTGTTGCATCTTCACACATTGTCAGGAATTGTTTTATCTCTTGATGCTGAAAATAATTTCTGCACATTGTTTCACCATAAGAAAATATTTTTCAGAAGCATTTTTATTGCAAAGATAACCCTAACATTAATTTTGTTTGCATTGTAATTGGCATATACATTGTTGCCTTGTTATAAAAACACAGTGCAAATAAGAGTTATTCAAAATGATAAGGATAGTTATTTATCTTTTCCAGTTTGTAATACCTTCTCTAAGTCCCCAAATAATACTTTCTCTGGGTTCCCAAAACTCCAGAAAATGTTTTGGTTTTCATACACTGAATTTTGACCAAAAGCTTTGTGGCAGTGTTATTGTTACATGCATTGTAAACATCATGATAAGACTCTCTATTTCCATTGTTACTGCTTTGGCATTCCACTTTAAGTTGAGACCTAATGCCCATGACTGGGGCTTCAGATAGACCTCATTGTTGAGCTGTATCATAACATTATAAGATAATGCAAAGTATAATCCTCACATTGTGTTCTCCTTTTAGTCCATCTGGAAAACTGGTCCAGATTGAGTATGCTCTGGCAGCCGTTGCAGCTGGAGCGCCATCAGTAGGCATCAAAGGTGAGCTGTCAAAGCTGATGGTTTTTCTCCCTGTGCTGCATGAAACTGATTGGCCATTGGATGGGCTTTGCACCTAGCCACCTAAACCATCATGCTGCGCCAACAACTACATAGCAGAAAGGTTATTGCCTGGTCAAATACATTCATACCCCAATACTTTTATTGCTTCCAAAACACTCATGTAGAACTGCACAGGCATGATTATGCATTTGACACATACCTTGGCTCCAGAACACTGTAACACCTTACACTGCTATCTGTGCAGTCTCATAAGAAAAGCCAGTGCCTTTTGTCATTGAAGTACACATTAAATGTGCACTGTAATGAAGTCCCACTCATTTGGTGCCACATAAAAGATGCAGTTACCTGTCATCATTGTTGTAATTCTTTACATTGATATGATGATTGTTCTACCTATGTTGATTAGTTTGTTTTTTTTATTTCTTTGTACATTTTTTGCATCCTTTGAAATGCAGTCCTGTTGTGTCAGGTGATGAGGTTTTCAAAAGGCATGGAGCTTAGTGCCAGTCAGTTAATTTCTCAATGAGTGGTGATAATAAACAGCACTAGAGTGCTGTGTAAGTCTGCTTTAGTGCTGCTCTTACCTTATTGCTTCAGAGCTGGAGGTAACAGGTGTGTTAGATGTGTTGTGTGTACTGCAGCAAGGAGTGTTTAATGGCATGTCTTTCTATAGCTGTGTTTCTGGACAGCATCTCTTTGGGCCAGACATTTTCTGAAATTAAACATTGTAATTGTATGCAGATTTTTCAAGTCTGGCACTTGCAGGAGATATAATTGTAGTCTTAGTAATTGAAGTCTTACCTCTGAAAGTCTCAAGTAGTAGGAGAAGTGTTATCTCATAAATGTGTTTAAAAAGGAATACATGTGCCCTTTTTACATGGTCATACATTTAAAGTTGACCATGGCTATGTTATATCACATTTCCTCTTTTTCTATATAGGCTGTGGTTCCTTTGTATCCTAAGGAAGTGATTCCCAGTTTTAGATGGTGTATTTTTCAGTGTCTTAGATGTGCTCATGCGATTTCAGCTACTAATGGCGTCGTCATTGCCACTGAAAACAAGTTCAAATCGATACTGGCAGATGAGCACAGCATACACAAGGTGGAAAAGGTCACCAATCACATTGGCATGATCTACAGTGGTGAGTGCCATTATTGCGGAACACTTTCGAAATATTTGCAGTAACGTAAACCCACGCCACGATAGCGGATTAGGCATCAGCTTTCCTGACCTTTAAGCTATAGCGTTGAGGTTACCGCGATCACGAATGTGTTGTGTATGGCCGAAGAATGGCCTGTTTTTGCATTGGTCGTTTCTTCAGCCGGTCCGTATCGTTCGGGTGAAGGCGTCGGATTTGGTCGCTATTGTCCTACTCCATAGCACTGTCAGGGTTTGTTTGTCCGGCTCATTTGCGACCGATTGCCATGCCTAGCACGTCATGACACCGAAGCCGTGCCTGTCACTCTGCGTAATGCCGTCAGGTGTGGGTCCGTTGCAGGGTTGGAAATTTGGTTTTTGTTCTTGGCGTCGGAGTATGATTTTGTTTTGGAGTACAAAATTTTGCAAACAGTATTGCTAGTTTAAGTTGACCTTGGCATAAGATACCAGACCTCTGTCTTACTGAATCGAGACATAGTGATTTGTTTGCAGTTAGAAAGTTATAGTCATAATCATAGTCATAATGTAGCTTTTTGATGGAGACACAAGATCAAACTTTTGGAGTATAAAATGCTTTTGGAGCATTTATTTCCTAGTGTGCGTCAACACCAAAAGACATCACCTTTTCCAACCTTGGTCCGTTGTGTCCAGACGTTACGTTATGTAGGTGCTAGTAGCAGACCCCTGTCTGCGGCTTTAAGTGCGCCCGTCGTCTGAGGGCGCCGTAGCCACGACCCCTTCGCTGTCGCGTTGGTCGTACATCTGTGTCCGTCGAAGTTCGGGGACCATGTCAGCGCTGGTGGGCGGTTTACCGAGACGCCGTCTGTCCCGATGCCGGACTCTGGAGCTGCCGGTGTCGGGCTTCGGCTGAGCGGCCGCGTCCCGGCGGCCGGGGCCTGAACGCCGCTCCTCCGGCAGGCATGGGACCCGACTACCGCGTGCTGGTGAAGCGGGCGCGGCGCGTGGCGCAGCAGTACCAACTGATGTACGGCTCGGAGATCCCGACCGGCCAGCTGGTGCAGCGGCTGGCCGCCGTCATGCAGGAGTACACGCAGTCAGGAGGCGTGCGGCCCTTTGGCGTGTCGCTGCTGATCTGCGGCTGGCACGAGGGTCGGCCGCGCCTCTTCCAGTGCGACCCGAGCGGCGCCTATTTCGCCTGGAAGGCCACCGCCATGGGGAAGAACTTTATCAACGGCAGGACGTTTCTCGAGAAACGGTTGGTGGTGAAAACGATTTGGCTAAGCCGATTGTTGATTGCGATGTCAATGATAATCTCATTTCCCGGATCTGCCATGCTTTGTTTCTTCGTTACGTTTAAGAAACATCTTATCCGCTCTCAGTGTTGGCGGGTGTGCGTAATATGAACAAAGTTGAACTCGATTAATGCTCGTTTTGCTCCAGATTCAGTTGATTTTGAATTTGGAACTGGTTTCTAGCCTTCGCTGAGTTACGCCACTTGAATTTCTTGCTAGTCACATCAACGAGAATCATTTATGCCGACCGCATTCGCAAAACCGTTCAGACTTAGCGTTGCCATGGTTACCGGCGTCCGATCAGAAGGCCGTCTGTGTCGGACACCATTGCTCAGCCACAGTGTGGACGGGCCGGCCGGGCGGGCCAGACGCCTCTGACACTGCGGTCCGCTGGCGCCTCCGCCAGGTACGGCGACACGATGGAGCTGGACGACGCCGTGCACACGGCCGTGCTCACGCTCAAAGAGAGCTTCGAGGGCCAGATGAACGAGAACAACATCGAGATCGGCGTCTGCAACGAGTCCGGCTTCCGGCGCCTGACCCCGGCCGAGGTCAAAGACTACCTGGCCAACATCGTCTAGCCGCGGCGCGGTCGGCCTCCGTCCCTGTCCGGTGTTCTCTGGCGTACCCGCTGTTTCCTCTAACCGCACGACGAAACGGACGCGTTTCCAATAAACTGTGTCCCAGCTAATGATGTTTGGGTCAGTCTGGTCTCAGAGAAGCCGGGCCCTGGTGTGTGCGGGCGCGGAGCATGGCCGGCAGCGAGTGCACTGGTCGCTCCGCTCGGGGTCGCCTCGAAGATAATACCGCGATCACTGATGTCGAATTCGGTGCACGAAACCTTGATAAATCGGCCTAGAAACTGTCTGTCCTGTTCAAAACGTGGCGCGCCGAAGCGATGAATCACTTCACCTATCAATTCCGCACCTGACACGCTCTTGGGGTGAGGCCTACCTCAGCTGTCTCGTCAGGCCTACCTCAGCCTGTCTCGTCGTAGTAGTAGTACTTTAATAAAAAGCCATCCACAGTGCATGTGGCTATTATGGCCCTCACGTCAATAATGTGCGGGTATGAACATGCAGGGTAAAAACAAACATACAGTAGACAGTAAATACAAATCTAAAAGCGAGGATGATGCTGCCCGTGATAGAGTGGCTTAATGATGATCTTGGGCAGAGCGCAGATGTGCCTTTAGTTTCTGCTTGAAGGGCGCGCCACTCAGATCACGAATGTATGATGGCAGTGCATTCATCTGACGTGGAGCCCTGTGCACAAAGCGACGCTTACCCGCCTCTGCGGATACCGGGCACGTGAAGACTATCCTGTCTTGTGGGGCGAATGTGGTCAGAGTCGTCTCGGTTTGCGAAGATCTGACGGGCGATGCATTCGGGTTGACCAACGGTTAGGATTTTGTCAAGAAGGCGGAGGGACTGGTACTGGAAGAGCTGAGATGAGTCAAGCGACTCCAGGGTGTTCCGCACACCCGACACGTGGTCGAATTTGCGCTTGCCCGGGATGACACGGACCGCAAAATTCAAAATCTTTTTGGATGGTGTCAAGTTTTTGGTAGCGCCGTTGAGTAAAAAAAACGTCGTGAGGTAAAAAAAAACATGGCAAGACGGTCAGGAATACTTGTCTCTCTGGTCCAGTGGTCAAAGGTGCGTTCCATTACGAACACCAAAGACTTGCTTCGTAATAATCGCAGCACGATGGCTTCTACTTAACCATCGCCGGGGCGTCCTTGCTAAAAGCCCCGAAACGTCAGGCTGTGGCTCCCGTTAGCACGGTTGAAAATTTGCAGGTGCCACTCGGCACTGGATCCGATATCACGATGACACGCATCGCCTTCCGGTTCGTTGTTGAGTAAGAGCCGTTGGCAGCATGCCAGCTGCGGTTCTGGTCGGTGACATCGCTTGACTGATTTGATGCTCATCATTCCACGTGAACAAATCCTCTTTTGTTGTAGGAACTAAATTGGTCTCTACACCGATATCTCTCGCGTGCCCACAGTCGATAGCAAACAAACGGCGGCAAAGGACGGCGACCAAGAGATCAAGGCACTAACATCAGTAACCAACTGACGTTTTCATCACCATACCCTGTCTACAGATCCTCCTGCTGTAGTAGAATCTAACGTCGCTGAGCTGATGCCTGCTGCGTGCCCGCAGCCAGTTATATTAATACTAAAAAAAAAACAACAGCGGTAAAGGACGATGACTAAGAGGACTACGCACTGGCGTCGGTAACGGACTAGCCTTGCCTCCCGTTACGTGGCGTCATCTATATTACTAGTGGCATCAGCGCCATCTGTACAAAACATCGGCCATCATCAGCGGCAAAATTTGACAGACGTGAACAAGATCGCTGGAGGAATCGGCAAATCGGCCGCTGGCCTTGCCAAACGGGCCGTCGCGGCACCCGAGGCGACCCCAGAAGTACACCGCGGACCGACAGGGTGCGAGAAAGACGGCGCGAGTGGCGAGCCACCGAGCAGGTCACGTGACCGGGACCAGCGGAGCAGGCACCGGCTCAGCGCCAATCGCCGGGGGGTGGAAGGGGAGGGGAAACGGGGTCATCGAGGGCAAATCAGCTACGTCCGGTGGTGGGGCTATTCACTAGCGCCATCAGGCAATTCAGCACCGACAGCAGACTGGCAGAGGATCTGACATTAACGCCACGTAGACAGATCAGGCTCACGAGGCTGTCTCACAATCGTTCCAGCCGGCCTATTGAGGCGTGCCTCTGTCGGAAATTAGGCCTGTGATCTCCCAGCGCAACGGGACTGTTTTCCTGCCCGCAGGTCTCACGGCGGCCCGGATCAGACGCCACCACAGCCGAGCTCACCGCTGCCGTCAAAGACTATCTACGTTAAGCGCAATTTATAGCGAAGGGTTTAATGTCAGTTCTATAGAGCAATGGCAGAATCTCTGTGGAAATGTGGGGGGGGGGGGGGCGGTAAACGTAATTTTTACTTCGTTTCTTTCCATGCACCGCCACAGGATTTGTGTTACAGGTTGCCCAAAGCTGAGGAGGGGATAAGCTGCCTTCTCTGCCCCCCGGTCCCAATACCCTTGGTTCTGTTAATAGTCGACTGATTGACGCCTAACGAGACACAAGACCTGACACAAGACTCTGGACACTTTGGCCCAGGGATCGGTGTGTCCTAATCCACATACAAACAAGTTCTGTTATAAATTTTGTTTATAAATTTCGATGTTATAATATCGGACTGATGTCAAGCAACATGGTGATTCCGTACACCACGCACATGTGTAATACCTTAGGAGGACCATGCTTGATCCATAACGATTCTGTTAGACTCAGTTTTCGTTTATGCCTCCCGGAAATTTCTGCGTCTGTCGTTTCCTGGATTGCTGGCTTTTCTGTCCGAGAGATGCCAGAAGTGGAACATACGATGACATCAGAAGATCGTATTAGGTTGTTGCAGCGATCTTAAAAGTTTCACCTGCACGTGGCATCTGATGTCCATGGACGAGGTAATTTTCCCCGCTGAAGCGATCGCTACTCCCGGCTCCGGCCATTGCGGTGTGGCGCGCGTGAATACCTCGGCCGTCTGGTCACCGTGCAAGGATAATGCCTTGAACGCTTGGCACACCAGCTGTCGACACGGCCTGCCGCCGCACGTTTTCCGTGCGACTTAGCGTGGCCTGTGCCGGACGCGGTGTCCGGCTCTTCAGGATAGTCACATCTCAGACGGCGTCCCTATGCCGTGTATGGCGTGCTCAGACGTTCGGATAGCCTAGGGCCATCAGCTGCTCTACTCTGATGAACAAACAGGACCAACGTCACGATTTGTCTTCTGCGTCGCTGTTGCCAGATCAACGCCGACTGGCTGGCAATATCCAGACTAAAGCGGTCCGAGCGGCCGCTTGCAGAGTCATCACAGGCTTAGTAGTGGGGTGTTTTTACAGCAGTCATAATGTTGCAAACCCAATGGGGGCTTGACCGAGGCAGCCGTTGCCACTGGGCGCAGTTACTGCTTATGATAGTTCCTCTCTAATCTGACGTTGGACGGAGCGACACTTATAATCCGCCATTAACAAGGGCGCGGGAAGCGTGTGGGGGGGGGGGAGAGGAGAGGGGCAACGACCCAGCTTTTTTCCTGCCATCTGTAGAGGGGTTCCCCGCCCCTGGCCATTAATGTAGTTATTCTTCCTTTCCATTCTATTTTAGGCAACCAGTTGCTCAGGCAGAGAATCAGAAAGTTGTTGATGCGCTCAAAAAGATCCGTGCTCGGAACCTGAGCCATGGAACTGTCACATCCTCTAGATACTGATCGCCCCGCCCATGAAGTTGTTTGCTTGGAGAAAAGGCAAAGACCGTTTCATCACAAGACCGTGGATTTCGACTAAATTAACCCTCGCCAGTATAAGGCCTTCTGCACAGCGCGAACGTATGGGGGGGGAGGGGCATTGGTTGTTACGACCCCGGCCATTTCCACATCGTGCGTCCTAGAGCGTCGCGGAAAAAAACAGTCTGTTGCACGTGACAAGATCTCACGACTGGTATCTCCTGGTAAATCTCAGGCCACCGGATCTCCTTTCAGATCTGGTGAAAGGTCAAAAATTGGCAGAAAGTGGTACGTTTTCGAATTTAAACGCAAATGAACGCCAAAGAATAAACGACGATGAAACGAAACGAATATCATAGTGTTCGTCAATCAATTATGAGTCTATCTGTACACTACATTATTATTTTTTACACATAGAGTCCGATCTAGGTCATACTGCGTCAATCCTTGTCATGCAGGGTCGTCGGCTTAAATGCTTTCTCGGAACTGCAGAAACATATAATAACAGATGCTGATGTAAAATGTAGAATCTTATTTCACAAGCAGTATTGTCGAATAATATAAAGGTCATTTTAGGTCATCCAAGGTTACCTGAAGCCATTGACATGGAATGACTCGGATTAGCTAAAAATCATAACTTAGATGTTTTAAAAGCGTTTTCCGACTTGCTATCCAACACAGAATCTAATTTTAGGCATGCCGTGGTATTGTATACTCATCGCTCCGCGGCCGACGCCGTTCCGCCCGTCGAAGCGAAAGTCAGGTGTTCGCTGCATTGGGCCCTTTTTGATGAAATAGAAGATAAATTGCGGCAAATTCATATCATTTGATTCCTTGCACCTCAGGCAATCCTAATGTACACGTTTCGCGATACCTATTTCCTATGTCCTTCCCACAAATAAAAAGTAAAGCGTTTCCTACCGTAGCTCATGACGACAGTTTACACCCTCTATAATCCCAGTAATGAACATGGGCCTATTAAATCTATGTATAGTCTTATAAAGCATACAATTTGGAGTCGACTGGTGCATATATATATATATATATATATATATATATAATATATATATATATATATATACACATATATATATGCACCAGTCGACTCCAAATTGTATGCTTTATAAGACTATACATAGATATATATATATATATATATATATATATATATATATATATAGATATACATATATATATAGTCGAGTCGACTGGTACATATATATATATATATGCTTAATATATATATATATATATATATATATATATATATATATATATATATATATATATATATATATATGTATATTTTATTGTATTTGTGCACTTAAACCGTCTTACAGTGAGACAAAACTGAGACCTCTGTAAACCGGTCGCGTCGGCGCGAAAACGGTTGACATGGTTCCCGTTATGACATCATAGCTCTTACCATGGCAACGTAGAACAAAAATTTTTCACCACAAGATGCGGAAAGGATGCCCTAGAAGGTACATCAAATTCAAGATGGATCAAACAAACCGTTCCGAATCTGCCCTTGGAAAACCTCAGGGGAATCGCATCAAGTCTCCCCCCCCCGCTAAACGGGCGAGGGTTAAAACCACATGTTAAGGCTTTCCCAGTTTTCAGCTAAAAAAACTAAAAAAATAAAAAACGCGAGCAGTTTGCGTTCAGTGCAGAACGATGGCGACTTCTTCCATTGCGAAAGTGCACCCCTGATTATGGAGAAAAAGACAGGAAAAACCGGATTTGAGACACAAGGGATATGCATTGATATTTGATTGAACGTTTCGACACTAAGCCCATCTCTCGCAGATGAACATTTTCGCTCCAGAACGTCGATTTATATCCGACATAAACATAAACATAAACATAGACATATATTTGGGCAATCCACAAAGCACTTGTGGTTATTATAGCTCATCGTCGAGGTGATAAAACAGGGATCAGACGGCGGCGATGTCAAGTAAAACTCACGCATAAAACAGTACATGACTAGATGACACTGCCAGGTCCTGTCAGTGATGGCGGGCACACATCAAATGACGTCTCAATAGGCGACTGTAAGGCGGCACGGGCAGCAAGAGATGAGGGAGTGATCCACGTACGAAGGGTCACAATATTCGGAGAGCGTCGGACACGGGACACGAACCTTTCGGTACTCATCTTCAACTACTGGCGCAGCCAAAGAGGGGGGGGGGGAGCCGGGGGCCCGGGCTTCCTCCTTAGGCCCGCATTTTTTGTGAAAACCATTGCACATCGTCTTCCCAGCATACGGTTTTCGCATGATTGCAGTTTACACTGGGCTCCGGGCCCCCTCCTGAAAAAATCCTGATTGCGCCCCTGCCTTCAACTCAAAAACTTTCCAAAACTGATCACCAGAGTCATGGATTACCCAGGCATCGGGGCGCACCAACTGCGTGGTGTTACGGCGCCCACTCTGATCGCCGGCTACTTACGTTATGACGTCTGGGTCTTCGCGTCTCCTTCCTTTACGCTGCTTTAAGTGCCAAAGATCTGAGCAAGAAGTTTGTCACTGACGAAACGAGGTCCGATGCTCAAAGCGTGTATAGTAGGGTGGATCGAAAATATATTTTTTGTCGCAAAACAACTTCTTAGGGGTCAAAACGCGTGCGCGTGGATCTGAAAGCATGGCAAATAAGGAGTAAAAAGATATTAGAAATATTCTAGAAAGGGCGCACGAAGCGTCTTTGAAGTGAGTTTCGCCGTTCCCGAGCGTTAAAGTCTCCATTGGTTTAGCATTACGCATAGCAAGATAGCACCTCGGTCACCATCCACCGTAGCTGTGCGTAGCTTTGCGGGCCTTTTAGTGTCTGTAGTTTACGGATAGGTGATGAACATGGGTTTGAGCAAATAACAGGAGACTGCCAGGTAAAATAAAGTGGCAGACAGACAGTAGCCCTTACGAGCTAAGACCGCGCACCAGTGAGCCTCACGACCTGCGATAGACGCGGACTACAGAGTCCGAGTCGAATTCGTGGGCTTCCCACACATATCGTTGCCCATGCTGCTCATCTCTGAGGACGCTCTTGGAAACCTTGATCGGTGCCGGTAAACGATGCCTCGCGGCGAAGCGCTTTGTTGTCATCAGAGAGCGGTCGAATCAGACAGACACGTCAGAAGAGTAGCGCGCTGGTCCCTGAACTGTGGCGTGGTGACCAGAGATTTAGTACTCGGGTGTGTTCCGTCAGTATTCGGATCGCAGGGGGTGACATTCTGTGACATTCTGTGACAGTGACATTCTGAACTGAGCTAAAATGAGTAATCCAGGACCATCAACAAGACAGAGAACGAAACACCCTCTGCTGCAAACAGGCCCGGACGCTCTTCCCATAAACCAGCTACCGTGGAAAAGAGAAGTGTATGCCTTTTACGTGAAGACACGGAGTGAAAGGACAACGCCTTCTGGAAAGAAGCGGACAAAACGAGAAATAGCAAAAGCAGTCAAGGACGCCATAGTAGACATCTGGGACAGAGCCAGTCTTATTACGTGGATACCAGTGGACGACGGAGAGGCGTCCCAAATGGGTGACACGTCGGCTAAGACCGAGAGAGAGAGATGTCAAATGTTATTTCGGAGAACAGGATAACTCAGAACGTAGAAAGACTGGCCATAACGGGGAGAACCTCATGAAATGGTCTTCGAAACGCGAACGGGGCAAGGGTCGAAAGTTCGTGAATATGCAGCGAGAGTACGATGGCTTATTTGGCATCATGTGGTGCCGATGCGATTTTGCTGATGTCCCCGTGGCACGTGCCCAGCTTCTAAAAGGGTGCAAGCTCAAGAAGTAGCTTTCCTCAAAGACCAGCGAGGAGAGAAAAAGCTCTACATAGGCGGCGTTGACCGGAAGACAACTGAGGAAAATGTCCGAAGGCAGAAGAGAAGGGCAAAAGAATGAAACTAGCGGGAGAGACAGAAGAGGGACAGGCAGCACGATGCTGAGGAAAGGCAACTGACCGAAGGGGATGCAGATGACGACGATGATAGCAGTGAAAAGTGTCAGACGGGTGATACGGAGGCAGCTGATGCAAGCCGCTCTTATTCACCTAGTTCCGATGATGACGCGTACGATGTCGCCGTACAGAACCGACATCAGCTTCCGAATTTTTCGCGGATGTGTCATCGGTACGGTATCTCTGATCGTTCCGCGGCTTGCTTGCTGAACGCAGCTTTGGTTGATTATGGGATAATCACAGAGCACAGCAATGCTGAGCTGACAGACCGCAGCAAAATCCAGCGACAGAGAGACAAATGGGGTAAAGAAGGGTGGTTGAAAGCTCTTTGCAAAACCGACGTGACCGCTTAGCAGGATTCTATTACGACGGTAGGGAGGACAAGACGCTGCAGAAAGTTGGTAAGAAATTGACGTTTGCCAAAGAACTGCACGAGATAGTGGTTACTGAGTCCGGCCATCGGTATGTCGATCACGTGTCTCCAAATAGCGGAAGTGCTGCAGATATCGCGAAGGAGTTGCTGGACGTGATATGGGACAACGATGCGCATGCAGTGGTGCTTGGATCAGACGGCATAGCGGTAAATGCCGGCCGCAACAGTGGTGTGAACAGGCGAATCGAACTGGGTGTAGACCGTCCGCTCCAGCAAGCTATATGCGGCATCCACATCAACGAACTGACGCTGAGACATGTGTTCAAGGATGCTGATGGTGGAACGAGTGGTCCAGCATCCTTCCACGGACCAGTTGGCAAAGCCTTTCAGAGAGATCTGACCACACTGCCTTTGGCTAAGTTTGAGCCATCGCTAGTTCCTTCAATTCCGGTAGAAGTTCGAAATGAGATGAGCAAAGATCAGCAATACCTGCATGACATGTGTAGAGCCGTCCAGGCAGGACCAGAAGGTGTTACCCAGTGCTTGTTAGCCTTAGAACCAGGGGCCATCCATCAAGCCCGTTGGGTTACACTTGCAAATAGAGTACTCAGACTGTACCTGTCCACAGAGGCTCCAGCACCGGCGCTTGTACAGCTAGTACATTTTATACTAAACCAGTACGGCCCCGGATGGTTCAGGTACAGACGTCATTCAAATATCAGCGACGGAGTGAAGAACCTGTTCTTTCTGATATCGCTGTCAAGAAAGCTGCCGGAGAGAGACCGTAACATCACGCAAAATGTGCTTCAGCGCAACGGGTTCTGGGCCCACAGTGAGCATGTCCTGATCGCTATGCTGACCGACGATCAGCAGGAGAACAGGATGCTGGCGGTAGAGCGCATAAGGAGATGTCGAACCAGAAGATGCCAGGACCAGGATCCAGATGGCATACGCCAGTTCGTTATCCCTGACATCAGCTTCCATGCCGAGGAGTACCACCACATGATTGACTGGCAAGATACAACGGAGCCACCTTTGGTCATGGAAATGTCAGACAAGACCATCGCGGCTGTTGTGGAAACACCAATGGACTTCAGTGACTTTCCCTGCCACTCCCAAGGGGTCGAACGATGGGTGAAAGAAGTCACACAAACGGCAGAGAAGAAGGCGGGACACAGTGGACGTCATGCACTGATACTGGCAAAAGCTCGGTCCAGGACTGATCTGCCAGTGATGGACACGAGGAGGGACTTCTATGACGGGCTTCGAGTGACAAGTGACCGCTGAGGCTGGTTTATTAGTGCCAGCGGAGTTTGTTGTGGAATGTCATTCATCACAAATAAATACTCCTGGTTTAACGTAGTGTCTGGGATGGCGTTTCATGAATGATGAAGATAATAATGATGATGATGATGACAATGATGATGGTGATGATGACAATTATGATATGTTGCGATGGCTGCCGACATGACGCAAACAGCGTTTGTTCGGCGCATGCGCTAAACGCCGAAAATTATCACTCACAGGATTCACATAGACTTATGAAGGGTTACCTTCTTGTGCAAAATGTTTAAAGCAATGGAGACTTCAACGCCTAGAAAGCGTATTCCTGGTCCCAAAAATGCTTGGTGCGCCCTATCTAAAATATTTTAAATATTTTTTTGGTCCTCATTTTTCTTGTTTCCACATTCACGCGCACGCGTTTTGACCCCTAAGAAGTTGATTTATTTTTTTCGATCCACCCTAGTGTATAGGCTCCATATGAAGGGATGCCATGTTCCCCTCAAGTCAAGTGCCTGAGCTATGACAGCACGGGCCAACCAACGGAAATCAGTGCCCCTTTGGAAAACGGAAAAAGGTATCCGCGAGATGACAGTGATAACTGATGGTCAGTTCCAGAAGCCAGAAAAACAATGATGTCTTCACCCAACCCTGCCCACAAAACATACGCATAGGCAGCCCAAGTTGAGGCACGTACAGTCAGGGGCGCAGCCAGGATTTTCTTTAGGGGATAGGCCGGAGCCCATTGTGAACTGAAATCATACGAAAATCGCCTGCTGGAAAGACGATATGCGATGGTATTCGCAAAAACTGCGGGCCTACGGGGGCTGGGTTGCGCTTTTGCGTACAATCAGCACACATGTAGCGTGCTCCTTGATCACGTTGCACTCCGCAGCCGACGTACTGGACGAAGCATTCTCCGCAGCAACGTGGTCCTGTATTTTCGGTCGGACGTGATCACACGCCACCCTCGGACTTCGTTTACACAATGCCCCCGGCCCCCCACCAGGGCGCTCCGGGGGCCGAGCGGACAAGAGAACAAAGGGCGAAGCGACACGCGACCTCCACTCCACTTGGACTCACGAGCGCCTCCATGGGTTGCCCACCCAACTACGGGGTGCGGCCCGAGTGGCCGCATGACCAATACTGTAAGGTTCTACCTTACACTACACCCTTTTACAAAAGTGGCATGTCTATAACTGATGCGCTTTTACATGAGATAGCTAGATATGCAGAACACCTAAAACAGAACTTAACATTACACCGTTTTCAACAAAACAGTGACAAGGTTCCGAGAAACGCGCAGACAGACGCAAAACATAGTCATTACGGATTGTGTCGCTCCGGAGTCCGTCTAACGTTAACACTAACGCTAACACAGAACTTAGCGCTACACCTTTTGTCAACAAAGCAGTGACAGGTTTAGAAAAACGCTGGGTACATGCAAAACATATACATTACGGACTGTGCCGTTCCGGAGCCCGTCTAATGCTAACACTAACTGTTACCGCAGTCCGCGGTGATCATTTTGTTTTTGTTTGGTTGATGATTTAACTGCGCCGTTTGCGAAGACCTTGTCTAACGTTTGTCTTTGAGTGCCGCGTTGTTCCTGACCGGGAGGCCGGCACCACTCCGGAAAATGTAACTATTTAATTTTCTTTGTGACTAAAATTTAACTTTTGCAGCTGTTTTCTCTTTTAATTGATTGATTGCCCATGATTACAGGTTTCTACGTAAAGAAAAAGATTGTCTGAACCGTACACCGATCCTTAATTAGCCAAAAGGCCGGCACACTAACGCTAACACAGAACTCAGCATCTTTTGTCTTTCGTCATCTTTTGTCATCTTTTCATACATCTTTTGTCAACAAGCAGTAACAGGTTTAGAAAGACGCCGGGTACATGCAAAACATATACATTACGGACTGTACCGCTCTGGAGTCCGTCTAACCCGCGGAGTGCGGTGCGCTCGATTGCGGTTCGGCGACGGTTGCGCCATTGGGACCGGGATGCGCGACCTGCGCGCGGGCGGGTTAGAAGCTAGAGTATGATGCGCCTCCCTTGGGGGTGGAGGTGCCACCTCCGGCGCAACAGCGGGCTAAGAGGATATGTGACTTTCCTGGGCGTCTGCCTGGGACGGCCCGGGGATCACCACTACCGGCGGCTGCACGTCGGCCTATTGTGTTAGTGTTACCGACAAGAACTTGTGGGCTTGTGGGTTTGTTACCGCAGCCTGTGCGTCCGGTCTAATTTGGCTTGACGGTGCGGCCGTCACTTGAACTGGTGCCTGGGTTGGCTGGGCGACCATTACCGGCGGCGCCGACGCCTGGTTCAACGGTTTGACCGTTGTTGCTCCCTCGGGCTGGCTCACGTCTTCTTGGGGTCGCGGTTTGAACCGATTGTGGTGGACCACCAGTTTTCGCTGCCGGGCACCGCACAGCTGGATGCGATAATTCAGGTCGCTGGTTTGAGCCAGCACAACCACCGGTTTCCAGGGCCGGACAAACTTATGATACTCGCCCTTCACGGGCACTTTGCGGAAAAGGTAAACGGTCTCGCCAGGCTGATAATGGAAGGAGTTTAGTTTCCAGCCGTACAGATCTCGACTGGCGATGGTTGCCTGCTCTGTGTGTCGGCGAGCAAAACTGTAGGCTGTCTGTAGGCCTTAACGGAGGTGACCAACATATGCTGCCAACGTCGAGTGGCCTTGCCCAGGGTTTACCGGGACTCCTACGCCAGCCTCCGCTGGCAGGCGCGGCCCCGTCCCATCGCGAGCAGGTACGGGCTGTAGCCGGTGGTGTCGTGCACTTGGGACTGATACCCCAGGAGCAGCAGCGGCAGGCGCTGATCCCACGAGGCGTGGCTGTTTTGATCTAGATAGCCTATCTATTGTTTTGATCTAGATAGCGTGCCAGCATATCTAGAATTGCGCGGTTGACCCGCTCGCACACACCATTGCCGGAGGGCCACCCGGGCGACGTCTGTGTTTTCGCTATGCCCAAGAGACGGCGCATTTCTTTGAACATAGCGCCACAGAAATTGGTTCCTTGATTGGAGTGGAAAGATTACGGCACACCGCATCGTGAAATGAAATCATTCACTAGAACGGTCGCCACCTCGGTGGCATCCTGGGTTGTCAGAGGGTACACCTTTGCCTATTTAGTGAAATGGTCCACGACTATTAAAAGGCGTTTGTGACCGCGCGTTGTCTCCCGGAAATGTGTGAGGAGGTCAATGGCGTCTTTTTCCAGCGGCGCCGTTGCCATGAGGTTTCCCAGAGGCGCTCGTGGCTTGGGCGTTGGTGTATTTCTGGTGGCGCACCTTCCGCACGCCTTGCAGGACTGCGCGGCGGCGGTGCCCAGGCCGGGAGCCCAGAACCGTTTCTGGATCGCTTTAGTCAGTTTCCGGGCATTGAAATAGCCTGCAGTGGGTCCCGCGTGCATCGACTCGAGAGCCCCCTTGACCAGCTGCGTGGGTAAGTCTATTTGGAGCTCGGTGGCATTTCGAACTCCTGTTCTTACTGCATGACAAAGCAGGCCGTCAGCGATTCTGAGACGGTCAAACTGTTTCCAGGAAGGCCATTCTCTGGAACTAGTTGGAGTCCGTTGTGGTTTGGCATCATCTTGGACCCAGTGAATAGCCGTAGCCACAGAGGGCTCCTTCCTTTGCTCCTCCCGTAAGAATGCCGTGGGCCAAGTCGCCACGCTGGAGCGGTGTCGACCCGGTTCAGCCGTTGCCCCCGCGGCGTCGCCGCCGCCGCCTGTCGCACCAGCGACGGCGGCAGCTGTAGCCGAAGGCGGCTCTAGCGGCCGAGGTCCGGCCGCGGTGATCGTGCGGACCGGCGCGCCGGTCGATCGGCCGGGATTCCCTCCGGCGGCGTCGGCGATCGCGCTGACTGCAGCGCTGCCCGCGCCGCCGGCCGAGCGGCCTTGAGGGGGCGGGGATTGTGTGGGGGACAGAGTCCCGATCGCAACGCCGCGCAAATGCTGCTTGGGCGGTTGAGACTCCGCCGCGATAACTACCCTGACCGTGGAGATGTCGGGGTTACTGGACAAGAAGCCGGCTGCGGGTGACGTGGGCAGACTGTGCCCGGCCGCGGAACTGGCGCCGTTGGCCAGTGAACCAACCGCGGACAGCGGCGGCTCACTGGCAGATGCTCGACCATAGACATTACGCGGACTGTGCCGCTGTCTGTTTGGCAGGCGACCTCTTGGGTCTGGGAGTGGAATGCGCGACATCCCGTGAGCATTCCCATGTGCCAGACCTGGACGGTGCTGCACCGTGAACTGAAAGTTGCCCGGTGTTTCCAGCCACCTTACCAGCATTTCCCCGAGGGTAGCGGAAGTTTAGCAGCCATTGGAGACTGCTGTGCTCTGTGCGCAACACAAATCTACGACCCAGCAGAAAATGCCCAAAGTGCATGATGAACGTGACTGCAGCCAACAGCTCCTTTTAAGCCACCGAGTAGTTTATCTGGTGTTTAGTCAGCGTTGCGCTGCCGTACGCTATCACGCGCTCGGCGCCGTCCTGCATCTGGAGAAGGCAGGCTCCCACTCCGCGGTCAGACGCGTCCGTGTCGAGGATGAACGGTTCTGCGTCAGTGCCAAACCGAGCAGCGCTACCACTGGTGCCGAGGTCAGCAAACCTTTAAGGCTCTGAAATGCGGTCTCGGCCGCGGGCGACCAGTGGAACGGCACATGTTTTTCAGTCAGTGGGTCGGTGGCACTGCAGTGCCCGCGAAGTTGGCCATGTATCTGCGGAAGTAGCCGGCCAGGTCAAGGAAGCTGAGCTGCTCCTTTTTTGACTTAGGCACTGGCCAGTCTACGACCCGCTGCACCTCCTCCGGGTCTGGACCAATGCCTTCTCCCGAGACACGGTGACCTAGATAGGTCACGACAGGTTTAAAGAACTGACACTTGTCCCTGTTGAGTGTCAGGCCGGCATTGCTGAGGCGGCCGAGCACGCGCTCGAGCCTCTCGGGCACCTGGCTAAAAGATCAACCATGGACGACAATGTCGTCAAAATAGGCGAGACATTCTGTCGGAGCGAGGCCTTCCAGGACAACGTTTAGGAGACGTACGAATGAGCTCCGTGCTCTGACGAGACCGTAGCTACAGCGTGTCCAGGCGTACAGGTCCCAAGGGAGACAGATCGCGGTTTTATCCTTGTCCTCGGGCGCCATCTCCATTTGACTGTACCCTGATTTGAAGTCAAGGATACAAAATAGAGAGGATCCTTCCAATGACTCGAGAACGTCGTCGACGAGAGCAACCAGATAGGATGAAACCTGAGTGATGTTACTGATTTTGCGCATGTCGGCGCAGATGCGCAGGCCGGCTCCACCACGCTTCCGGACCAGCACGGCTAGACTGGCCCAGGCGCCCTGGCACTCCTCCAGGATGCCTTTATCGACGAGATCGTCGATCTGGACTTTGACCTTGGCTCGGAGGTGAGGACGGATGCGTCCGGGCGCCTGTTTGACGGGTGGATGGTCACCAGTTCGAATGGTGTTTGACGAGCGTTGTGTAACCCACTTGTCCTTTGAACAAGTGCTCGTATCGAGACAGCAGCTCGTTAAACTGAGCGCGCTCTGCTGCGGTCAGCTGAGCCGGTACACAGGCCGGTCGCCCCATCACAGCAGTTTTGGCCGACTGCCCAACCATAGGCGCAGCCTAAGGGGGCCCGGCCCCCCTTGGGCCCGCATGTTTTGTGAAAACCATTGCACACTGTCTTCCCGGCAGGCGGTTTTCGTATGATGTCAGTTCACAATGAGCTCCGGCCCCCCTTAAGAAAAACCTGGCTGCGCCCCTGCGCCCAACTGCCGTCACCCGCCGCAGGGCAGGATCAGCCGGCCCCTCGCCCAATCCCCGGGCGGGAGTCCACACCAGCGGCCCCAGCCGGGGCGCCGCCTGGCACCGGCCCTGGTACAGGAGGTCGAAGGCTAGGCTCTCCCAGCGAGCGGAGACCCGCAGACCCGACCAGTCAGACAACCAACTGACGCCTGACGAGACACACAACCTGATATCAGGGCGCCAGAAACCTAGATAAAACTGTCCGGCCAAAGGAGCGTCTGGCGTGACGTCACAGACGACATGCCGCTGTTCACCCAACACCACAGACGCAGCCAAGGGGGGAGGGGCGACCCCGAGCCTCCCTTAGGCCCGCATTTTTTGAAAACCATTGCACATCGTTTTCCCGGCTGGCCGTTTTCATATGATTTCAGTTCACTCTGTGCTCCGCCCCTCCCCCTTTAAGAAAATCCTGACTGCGCCCCTGCCCGACATCCAGGCAGTGCTGTCAGAGAAGTTCTATGTTATTTCGACATCAACCATGATAATACAAGAAAAGCCAAACACATGACACATTAGTCTACAGCAAGTAGCTGCTTACGATCTACCCTTCATCCCCTTCTGCCAAGTCTCCTTCGCGTGACAGGGCCCCGGCGTTCATGTTCATGTGCATGTACATGTTCCGCGTTCCAAAATTTCATTACTTCTACCCTGGATTTTTATGACACACGGAGACCCCTGGGATTTGCTTAAAGGGGCTCCCTGGCTGGGAAAGACAAACCCACTCCTTTGCAAAGGGCCCCCAGTCCCCAGGCAAAGACCCCTCGGGTAGGAAGTGAGGTGCCCACTGACCGGGAAAGGTAAATGCCCCCCCCCCCCGCCGGCATGTATGTACCTACCAAAAGGCGTATGTGAGGACCGGAAGGGATACTTCTCTTCAAAGGAGCCGCCAAACAGGAAAGATCCTCCTGCACTGGGACGCTGTCGGCGCGTCGGGACGGGAGCCCACTGACGCACCCCAAGCTAAGGGCCCTAGGGTTCTCATCATCCCAGTTTTAGAAATTCTCAATTCTCATCCAACGAAATTCTTGACCACTTACACTTAAAATATAGAAAGATATTTTGAACACTCCTGTAGACAGCTGTAGATATGGATGCGCGCAACGGGAATTTCTCGATGAGAGGAGGCACTTTTATCTGACTGCAGCCGCACCCATACGACAAGTCCTCGAAACTTGAACAGGGTAGTAGTGCGCCTGCCGCACCCCCCCAGATACTTGTCATGGAACGATGCAATCACGCTATGAATGTCACCGTAATGCCGGTACACTGCGCCACCACTTGTGTCCTACAATTCCGCCAGTTACCCCTTGGCGGGGAGTCAGCAGCTCTGCCGACACTTCGCGACACAAACCGGGCTTGGGCGTGGGTACTTTCCGGTCTGGCAGTAGGTATAAAAGAGCATTATTTCCAAGACGTTCATTGCATTTTTTCATGCACTATGAAAGCCGCATCAAACCGATGTATCGTCGGAATGTGGTAAACTTAGCATACAGGAATTTCGCCATGGTCGTTATTTATGTGCAGTTTCTACACTGACGTGATTTTTCACATTCGTCAATCCATGGCAGTTGTTATGTACCTGCTACTGAAGCACACCTACCTGTGGATCAGGACCACGGACAGGGTGTATAGCCCTGAGCAAATCCCTGGACAATATAATGAAATTTGGTCGTAGCGCCGTAAAACACAAGCAACTTAAATAGCGCTTAGCGTATAATTAACCTCTGCAATTTTCAGAGTCTTTGAGACGCAGGATGCAGCGGTGGACAAGATAGAGACGGTTCGAAACCTCGCATAGTGAAGGCCAAAAGTCATACAAATGGAGTCCCCATATGTTTTAGTGCTGTCAGGCACACTTATTCTGAATGACATTAAAATATAAGTACCAGATGCCCTAGTGTTCTAGCCATGGAGGCACCCGTAGTTCTCAGAGGGCCCCGTTAATGTTGGGACCCCTCACTCTCTGGAATCCCCACAAAAAAACCGGGCTACGCCACTGACTTGAACCGTCTTGACAGAAGTTCAAGACACTTTTTAAAAGCCTTGCTTTTTTGTCAAAGCATTTGCACTGTGTCCTGTATGCAAGCAAGCCCGATAAAATCCTTTGCTACGTTCCCTTGCAGAATGCAATCCCAGTCCTTCTAGGATACTAAACTAGATCAAGCGTTGGCGCTAATGGCAAGAAATTGGGCAAAAAAGCGCGGTTTACACTAATCTTTAGGCGGCACGTTTCGCGCCCTCGGCACCCCACACCAAACCACGTCTATCAAGCGAGGCGATGTACCTTTGCGTTCGTCCGGTTTATGTGTAAAGCACGTGGTGAATTTATGAGACATCATTACAGACTAAAAATACTCTACCGGAGGACAGTGGGGAGTCCGATCATCCTTTGATCATCACCGTAATTTCGTCACGTTTATTTCTTCTCATGTCTGGTCTGGACATAAAACAAAGTAACTGAAAGCAGAAGGAAAACCAGAATTCATAGGTACTTTAGTTTCCACATAACGGGGTGGCTGGGTCCGCGTACGATTTGCCCCCCCCCCATTCCAAAATAGCTTCCGCCGCCCCTGGTCACCAATACCCATTCCGCATCTTGCCATAGCACGGAATAAGGCAATGACCTGATTGTGTTCGCCATTGTTAGGAGCATGCTTTGGATGTTCAGCAGACAACAATGTCTCGACAGTTACCATTATTCCACCAAAATACATATAACTTTTCGGGGCACCAATGAAACTTTACCGCCAGGTTTACATCCAGACGAAATCTAAATCGAGCTAACCGGAACGTTTTTGCCCAGCTGTGCGTCAGAGAACCGACCGAACTCGACTCTCCGAGTCACGGTTTTATCATCGAGCAGATTTTACGAGCGGAATAATCGGCAGTCCTTCTCACGTCATCATGATCTAAACGTCAAGTGCCGTGGTAGTCTCCCTCTGTCGCTCGAGCAGTGGCGCGAGGGAAACAGACATTTGGCATCTTTCTTTTTCTTACAGGGAGTCTTTCTTTTTTCCAAACATGGAGACGAGGTACACCGCATTGAACGAAATCACGAGCGTGCTGAAACTCGTCCAGTCATTCACAACGCGAAAAGCGTGTCATAACTTTCCTTCATCGCACAGCTCACGCAAGAAAATCGATTGGGACGAATCTGGAACTGAATTCGAACGTTCGCCGGGAAACGAACGTCCTTTTCTATTCCGGCATGACGCATAAATGCCATTGTAACGCCCGAACCATCGATGGTCATGAACACAATCGCTCATAGTATATTCCATTGCGGTTCCTGCAAGATCTTTGGACAAGAGTTCCGTACATTTTCATGGCACTCATTTGTGATATCACCTGACGCCTTTTTTAACGGATAACCTAGAAGTTTACAATATGCTTTTCTTCTGAACCTAAACACGCTTATAGCACGCACCGGGAACACGTCGGCTGGTTCCGACAAACTGCATTATGCTTTCTTCATACACTTACCTTACACTCTGTCCCAATCCATTCTACAAACATTCGACCTTTGGGTATCGCATTCGTTCCCAGGCTCATACAAAACATCCACTGTAATTCCACTGCTTTAAGCCGGCACCACCTGGGGGTTTCAAATAGGGCAGCCCACTCAGTTTTTCTTGAGTAACTTCTAAATCGTTTGAGCCAGCCCGACCAAATTTTCAGTACCTATTCACCAGCCAGTTTCTACGCATTTTAAAACCAAAACAAGTTCTATGTTAGGTCAGGTCATGGGGATATGACGTCATGAGTGAGCCCTTGCACGCATGTTTTCGCCTCTTCGGGCGGTGGCACGAACATTGATCGTTTTTTTTAATATTCACAAATGTAATGCATGGATTACTTGAATTTGCATAGGAAACGGTACCCAACACGATACACAACCGTGAAACTGCAGCATTAAAGGTCATGGTAGGTCACATGCAGGACGACAATTTGCATCATGGACTAATTTGCATCGTGGGTGATAGAAGTGACTGCCGCTTACCTTCTCTATCGTTCAAGCCAGACAAACACATCTATATGCGCCTCTTAGCGAGGTTGCCCGAATGCAACGTAAGGTCATGTAAGGTCACTTAAAAGGTAGATGTTAAAACAGAATGAAATACAACATTGTCTGTGGAAGATCGTTCAGAAGCAGCAAAGAGAATTATTGTTCCTAGTCAGAAGAAGAAAAAGGCCTATCTGCTCAGACATGGCTTGACCTTGCCTCGATAAAGAGCAGACAGCGCAGGTTTAATCATTCTATCATTTTAGTTCTATACTTGAAGCAGTCAAGAACCCCAGCGAGTAATTATTGCTCTTTATCAGAACTGACTGACCTTATCTGAACTGACCCAAACTGACCTTGACCGGATGAAAAGCAGGTAATGCAAAATTGATCATCAGAAGGTTTCACTTCAGTCCTTTTTGTCACGCGGATTTTATCACGTGGATTAATAATTAATAACGTGGATTAAGGCGGCTGCGAATAAATATCGATCTTTGACATGTATATTAACAGCAATATTTCACCTGACCTAATTTGACCTTGAACCGACATTTTTTAGCATTTTTCCATGCCTCTAATGCAGAAGATCGTGACATTCCCTTTGATACACATCTGAAGACTCTAAGACCAATATTGCCGATGATATGGTGTACAAACCGATGCCTGTTTTTCCGACGTGGTATTATGCGTTTTACGTGACCTGTGACGCCATCAATCACGTGGCCAAAGCCAACATAGTATTTTCTGAATCACAAGACTCAGGGCGTCCAGTTGGTGGCAGACCGGTTCAGATCCGACGATTAGATCATGAGATAGCAGGGGTGCCCTTTTTGACCCCCCTGGCGGTTGTGGGTACAAAAACATGCCAGGCGGTGCCGGGTTGACCTGGAAAAAACATGAGAAAACCTGCAAGTTATAGGCTCATTGCTCAGGCTGGTTGCCTTGGAACGCTTTTCGAACTATTGGTTGTGAGTAGGTTGCCTGGTGTTCAGAAAAGGAACGGGTGTTATCACATTTTCAGTGCGGTTTTCGGGAAAGCAGCAATGCCAAAGACAACGTGATAGAAACGGATATTTTCAAGGGATTAAAAACAACTCCATGACAAATTTACGTAAAGTAAATGTACGCATGTAAATGTACGTGCGCAGATATACGTACCCAAATGTAAGTAAACGCAAATGTACAGGTCTCCACAAAAGTAAAGGTAGGCATTAGGGTCCTTGTGGTAAACCGGCCATAGCTCCGATATTTATAGTGCTAATGCAATGTAATTTGACCATCTAGCTCCTGTGACCTAGCAGTATCCGCAGTAACTTGAAACCTGTGTTTCATATTTTAATTCCATTTACAAAAAAAACACGAAAAAGCATATTCATGTTCGGTGGGCGGGGCCGTTGGGCAGATTTCTTAGTCCCGCCACTGCGCTAACCCTCTCGGCTTTCAAACTGATAAGATCACTTTTGTTCTGAATGGGGTACTGGGGAGAAGCTATGAGGAGGGAACGCGTCTTGATCACGTGACATGTTCTGCCGGAGGGCTGTGAGGGCGTCGCGGAGACTGACCGAGCCGTACCCGACCTGCAATCCATCGAAACGTGCAGTCTTTCACCTCACTGGATATCAATATCCTCCCCGAGCAATGACGACTGAGCGATTTCTAAGCAACAGCGTTGGAAATGACTAAATACGAATGAACGATTCATAGTGCGTAATAGTGTACAGAACAAGCTTTTATGACGATTTTATGGTGAATGTCATTGCCAGTGCAGATTAATGGCAATGTCACCAGGTTAAATGGACAAATATTGCGTTTATTTACATGCGGGCATTTAACTCGCCCGAATATATTCTGGCCTACAAACACACACACACACACACACACACACACACACACACACACACCACACACACACACACACACACACACAAAAACCCCCCCCCACACACACGCACACACACACACACACACACACACACACACACACACACATGACCAGGGGCGGAACTTTGTTCCTCTTTGGGGGGCAGGCCCCCCTAACGTTCAACTGACCCCCAATGGTGAGCTTCCCCCCATGCTGGTCTGACCCGCTCACAATGTGGAAACTGGGCCCCAGTACGCTATCAGTTGGCAAAGGTAAGAATTTAACCTTCACCGGACGAAGGGAAGGCGTGGATGCCGCCCCCGAGCAGTGTTTCCGGGATCACGGCAAAACGGCGCACGACAGTGCCGCGAAATTTGGCAAGCTGACGACGCATTCATTGCACATGTTTCGAAAAAGATCGCGTCTAGGCCATCTCAGGGCATCGAGGTGTGACATCATTACGGAAGGTTTGCAGAACGATTTTTGCGCCAAGTGTCGGCTTTTTACTGTTTTAGGGCAATAGGTATGCATAAACGGCAGATGATGGGCATGAAATCAGAAAATCGGGATGATAGTCTACATGTGGATAGGTCATTTTAGATAAGTCAATTGCTTTCAAGGTCAGACAGCATAAATAACCTAAGTTAAACCTTTTTTACGTTAGAACATTCCTATAGTATTTTTTGGCACTGAACATGATAAAGGAAACAATTTAAGGTCTATTTGGCCCCAAATTTGTCGTTTTTAACTGAAGAAAATCGATTTATAGCTCCCAAGTCTAAAGAATGGCCTGACCTAGGAGGTCACTGGATGATCTGATGGGGTCGACACGGGTACTATGCGATTCCTTGGGCAAACGGCTAACGGTCTCTTTTCGTCGCCAGCCGCTTGTTCATTTACGAGCCAAATGACGAGGGGCGTGCTCAACCCTCCCCGTCATCCGTGCGAGTGAAAATCTCTCCCGTCTGGCGAGGGTTAACCCTTTTCCCGGAGGGCTAGACAGCATTACCGATTCCAGGCGGGGGAAGGGGATTCGGCCCCTCATAAAATCTCGAAAACTACACATCCGATTTCGCTGCAATTAACGGCAATCAGTTTGCTATGATGTGACCCACATTTTCGTAAAAACAAGTTTCCAAAGTCTTGAAAAAGGTGGATACGGGGGGCGCAAAAAAGTAAAAATGAGGGATATTTTGGACTTCTTATAACTCTGCGTTTATGAACCGATTTCGATGAAATTAGCATGAACCGAGAGCTTATGAATGAGGCTTTTACCATTGGTCCACACATTTCAAATTCTGAGAAAATACTAAGGCGTTCAGAACATTTTAAAAATGGGAGAATTAGTTTTCCAAAAAATGAGCTGACGAAAAAGTTCAAAACAATTGGCTTTTACTACCCATGTTATAATAATGAAGTACAAATTGTATTACAGTGTTTGACAATGTTAGCACAGGTGGCGCCAGGGCCATGAAAAAAGGGGAACTGTCATGGCCACTTGTTCGTCAGGTCAGCTTGCCACCTTTGACCTTAAATGGTCTCCGATGGTCTTAGAGTCACATGAAATGATTTTAAATACTTCTCATATTGTTTGAAGATGTTTCCAATCATTTGTATTCACTTTGTTCCTAAAACTTCATTTCACGGCTGTATTGATAAAGCGTAAACGCGCCGACATTTTAGGTCATAGCTCCGTGACCCGACCTGATATCAACCTGAAACTAGACGCACATGTAGAGGGCACCTTGACTTGACCTTGTGAAAAGGCCTCAGATTAACAAAGTTATACTTATATGCCCCCTGGACAATTTACCTGTACACCAATACAAATCTTTAAGTTCTATTTGAAAAATGCTATTTTTGGCAGCCATTTTTCTGTTATCTTCAATAGGGACAAAATGGCCTGAGTTGTCTCTCAAAAACGTTGCTTAGCTCCGCCCCTAAGCAAAATAGGATTACGAAATTTTGCTAAGAAAGAATAAATAGGAAAAAGTTGCTAGGTTTCTTGAAACTGCGTCAAAAACCCTGGAACTGGCAAACAAAAAATCCGAAAGGGGAGGGGGCGGATTCAGCCCACTGCCGGGCATGGGGACAAGCGTACGCATTAGTGCTACCAATGTTGGGAAACATGGATATTCGTAGCCCACCCATATCGGACATTTCCAGTTGCGTCAATGATAATACGAAGAGAAAAGAACAAATGGTAGGTCAGCGATCCGTTCTCGGTCCGATGAGTCCGTGATGACCAGTAGGATCGTAACTTTTGACACCACTAGCACGGATCCAGTGATGTCACCGATGTCTTTCATTGCATAGCTTAAAACAACTGTAACTTCTGTTCACCTTGTTCAGGTTTGAACTGCTCGGGCAGATTACGAATGGTTCATGATGAACACACCTTTGCATATGCATCGTTTCAACGAAACGAATGAAACGGGTGGCCATGAAGTACTGTCGTGAGATAAACATACTTCAGTAGAATATGATATGACCGTAGAGGCCCAGGAGCGTTTCATAAAGAAGGGTCAAATTATTTTCGCTGACCAGGGACAGAGAGGGAGGTGGTAGTAAAGTTTAACAAAAATGTTTCGTTTAACATAGCGTGAATAAATATTTGGTATAGTGTAAAATATTGATCATTCTTAAGGATAACGACAGGGTAAAATGTTATTGCGATGGGCAGCCTGAAATGAGACTTGGTTCTGAAATGGCTTCATGCTGTAAATATCCGGCCGAAATCCAGTGGAGAGGGCGAAATTCATACCCGCCCTGAGCTTATGTCTATCGTGGATTGCTTTCTTTTGCATACTTTAAATTGATATTTAGCGCGTCGTCAAAAGCAAATTAAAACACTGCAAATCAGCCGGACGTTTTTGGAGATATGGCCACGTAAAATCAACGCATGGCCGGAGGCGGGGAGGGGGCCATGTATACAGATGTATACATATAGATAGAGAGAGAGAGAGAGAGAGAGAGAGAGAGAGAGAGAGAGAGAGAGAGGGGAAGAGA
Organism: Capitulum mitella; assembly: GCA_030062745.1. NCBI lineage: Eukaryota > Metazoa > Arthropoda > Thecostraca > Pollicipedomorpha > Pollicipedidae > Capitulum > Capitulum mitella. Next base: position 20,088,778 of record CP099844.1, on the reverse strand, counting down.
GAGAGAAGACGGAAAGATACATCGCTTTAGACTTTATTATTTGCTTTCTTCCTGTCTCTTGTCCTTTGGGGACGTATTTTTTATTATTACTCATTGCCTTTTAAAACGGGTAGGAAATATTGGGTGGCCCAAACCAACATTGGTTGCGCCCAGATCAACATTGGACGGGCCAGGGCCCTCTCAAAAGAATGCAGATCGACACCCCTGCGTATGGGAGATACTAAAATGCACGAGTAGGACGTTAAACGCCCACCTCATAGTCAATAGTCCTGACATTGGATGACTATCCAATGTCAGGACAAACGTCGCATGACATTCGTCTTAGAACTGGACACTTACGAACACCGAGACCGGACAGTGGAGAGGGTTCACCCCCAGGACTTTCGGTTATATATTGTACTATTTATGTAAGATTTCCACAACTTTCCCAAGACCAAGTTAAGTACGACTTACTCGTTTGTTTACCGAAAAAATAAAAGTTTTAGAGCATTGCCATACTACACGCAGAAACGTGCGTATTATATGAAGGAAAATTTGGAGGTGTGTTTTGCATCAATTTTCAAAGAAAATATATGTCAGCCCAGCTAGACATTCTGTACCAGTACTGAGGTAAATCAAAAGTTAGTTCAGTGGCAGACAGAAGTGCGGTTTTATGGATTTCTGGTCAAAGCGGCATTACAGGAAATGAACAAGCGGACCAAGAGGAAAAAAATGTACTGACGTTGACAGACATAACTACTATTCCACCAAACTGTTCATCCTTTAAGACGTCCACTCACAGAACTGGCATGGCATACTGGTACGAATAATGGACCAATACCAAAAGACCCACGCCAATGCATGATACTAAACAAGTTATAGCTGAATGGGTTTCTGCGTCCAGGAAGAACAGACAGGGAGAAATTGCTTTAGACCGCCTCAGAACTGGCGACACACGGCTCACACATAATTGTATATTCTCTCATGACACTCGCCCAGCCCGCCGAAATTGTCAGATACACCCCGCAGTCACCCATTTCTCCATTACTTGTGCCCTGTATTACGTTCATCACCGCCCGCTCATTCGCTTTTGCGAAGATACATGGTTACATTTTCACTTGCGGTTTTATTTGGTGACGATCACCCAGAACTCATCCAGCTTTTATTTACTTCCTTGCGCAATACCGGTGTGCTGCCCCAGGTTTAAAACATGACGGAGATGACACTTTTATTCATCGCATAATTAACACATCTATAGAGCATGAAATGGTCCTAGTGGGCCCAAATGTCCTTTAAAAATCCAACAAATGAACAAGGCAAAGTCGTCGGATCTCGAGAATACATGACCGTTACGTAATGGCGTTCTCATAAGAACACCGATCGATCGTGACTCGTAACACGGTAATACAACGCGCCGTTACCACGACACTGCCATCTGTCATCGCAGCTGACGTCACACGTAACACTCAACGTTACTGTTACGGCATCTCAGCTGTTCTCACAGCTGATCCATGAGAACGAAGACCGCCGTCTGAGGACCAACGAAGACCACCACTTCAAGACCGACGAAGATTCGGAGCACTTACACAGGTCTTACAAACAGGATCAATATCTCCCGAAGACCTCGCCTCCGGATCGAGAGGCGAGACCGACCACACCCGACAAGTGGGCTCTGCCAGACGCCCTCCCCACCGCATCGAACGACAGCAGTCGGCACGCTTCCACGAGCGGCGTGACGTCACGGGCCTCGGTGCCGGAGGCGTCCAGGCCAGTTCGACAGACGCTCACACCGAACAAAATCCACGACTAACGGCGCGACGGGTCTGAGACGACAGCACGACTCGTCAAACCGGCGCAGACCCAGGGCCAATGTTGTTCGGTAACGCGTCTCCAGGACGACGTATTGCCTGGCAAGTCTGCGTCTAAAAACTGCGTGGCGTCAGCGTACATGACAACGTTATGAAAAACGAGCAGTCTGACATGGAAAATCGTTAGTAAACAATAAAAACAACACGGGCCCAAGAGCCGATCCCTGCACCACGCCATGTGTCACTGGAAGGGGAATGGAACACCCACTCGTTGGATTCGACACTCAACATTACAACCAATGTCTGAACTAATGGGAATCTGTACCATACCAGTCCAATGTCATGAGGAACTCTGAATGGTTCACATTCAAGGTTAAAGTCCTTAGAAGCATCATCAGTCGTGCCAAGAAATGTTATGAGACCCCTATCCATGTTGCTTGTAAGATATGACATGGTGTTAAGCATGACAAACACGGTCATAATGTACGACACGCACGATCAGTTGTATTCTACGCATAAACGTATAAAACAACAGCGCTTAAAAGTAGGAATAATAACGCATTTTCTTACGGTTTACTTAAATCACCATCAGATGTGCTCATTTGGATCGGCGGTCTACAGGTCGGGGGATATGCTGGGTGCGTCTCTGAAAGAACTTGGAGGCCTGAATGCACGTTACAGTCCACCTTGCATTATCGGGACAATCCCGGCTCCAGTGGTAACTCCGTGCCTCAAACACGCAATGGCTGATACGATGAGAGGCGTACGGGCACGCGGCCCCCCATCGGTCATGCATGACTTCATCGGCGGCCTCGATCTTGGAGCCGCATGCAACGTGGAGGGGCAAACGGAATTCGTTTCGCCCCTTCCGTCGGTCTGACTAGATCCGGCCCCGTGCGATGTTGATGTTTGTAGCCTGGCAACGCCCCACTGCGGCCGGTAGTCGGCTGCAGGACCACGGCGAGGGGTCATGGTACTTCTGCCAACTGTCGCACGCCAATCGCGCCACGTCGCAACCGCTGACTGCCACTGCTTTCGCGAAGGTTGAGGGATATGGCGCTGTCGACAGACCTGGATCATGCCTAAAAAGCATATCGCTGAAATGCCTGTATTATACTACAAAAATAACGACATATAATCAGTCAAACCTGTACATATATACATAGATATATATGCACATATATACGTGCATATATACACAGACACACATACGTATACATGTCTTAGTGAATGCCAGGACATATTGGCATTCTATGATCTTTGTCGTTTCTTCGACATTTCGTATCAAATTTTTCGGTCGTTAGTCAGTATTACCAAAAATCATGTCAAAGTTTATCTATATTCGACTAGCGTTTCAGTGACCTTTGCACGTTCACCATCTTAACAGCTAAGTAGGGAGATTGCTAAAATGGAGCATGTGATTTTTTAACTGGATACGAGCTCGAGAGATAAAATAAACATCATTTCGATATCATCCGACTTCGACGAAAAACGGCATGAGACGGATAAATGAAGAATGCATAGTAGTACAACATGCTGGATATAACTGGTCGTTGCGCGCCACGATGAAGGTGTATGGCCGAACAGCTCCAGGGGCATGCATCAGCTCCAAGGTCGTGTCGGTAGCTCAGTTAGTACAGTGTCTGTCACCGCTCCTCGCCCTAGCAAGGTGCGTTCGAGTTGCCTCGGCGCTGGATATTTGTCGCTTAAATCACTTGGCAACTGACCTAAACAGGGAGACACTGGCTACCGCGGGACCGTGTCGTTCATGTCGACACGCAAAACCTTGGCCACCAAACTACGCCCTTAAACTGGAAATGCGCAATCGGGTGCAGGGATCAGAATCCGCGCAACAGACACTGCCTAGCGAGGGCTCTGATCCCAAAGCACCCTAGCAAACCAATCGGATCAAATTTATAAAAAAGCAAATAGCTGTCGATTAAGTTTTGGTACGCCACGTTGGATGAGGACAGCTTCGCATATCATGAGACTTCCATGAGCTGCACATGATTTTATGTTGGAAGTGTTCGAGGTGAGGCCGTTTCTATGACAATGTGTTGCCAGTGCTCCTGTAGCATAAGATGTGGAGCTCCGTGTCGGAGGTGCATACATTGAAAACCGCTGAAAGAAGCCCTTGTACTGCAATGTCGTCGGAAACCACTGTATAATTCCAAAAGTTTTTTTCAAAAGCCTATCAGATCTGCCAAAAAAATGCTCCATGAAATTGGAGAATTCCAACGGGTGTTTCTCGAGCCTCTCCGAGCACTTCTCGGCAAGCGTATCCCTGAAGATATAGTTAACTCGTCCGAGAAGCTTCGGTGACTTTGTTCGTCGGATTCTTGCCAAAGAAAACTGCTCACGTGGATTACAGGCAAGGTACTGAAGAATTGTTGCTATTATATTACTACTGGTATTTAGCGCGCAACCGTTGGCGAGCAGCGTGCGTCATGCGATTGGGGATGCGAGAGGCACGTGGTGGACCTCGTAGTGAATATTATCTGTCTTGCTGATCATTGCATTTGCTGTGATGAACATCACGTTCCTAGCACGGCTAATGATTTTTTCATCGAATATATCATCGGATTACATTTCTTCCAATATCAATGCACGGAAATTACGAAAAGTGAGAAAAAATTCAAATGCTCAAAGTGGCGCTCGTTCCACGAAACTTCCAGTGTTCTGTTTTGCACTTAACCCTATTCCCTATTCCGAGTGGGGCTGAATTCGCTCCCCTCCGGTTTTTTGCTTGCCAGTTCCAGGCTTTTTAACGCAGCTTCACGAAACTTGGTGACTTTTCCTAGTTTTTCTTTCTACGTGCTGTGGCAGAATTTCAACATTTTATTTTGCTTCGGGGAGGAGCCACGCAACGTTTTTGGGAGGCACCTCAGGTCATTTTGGCCATGTTTAGGGGAAAAGGAAAATGTCCGTCAAAAACAGCGTTTTTAAGATAGAACTTAAAACTTTATATGGATGAATAGCCAAATAGTTGGGCAATGTGCAGATATAATTTTGTTTGTCTGAGGTCACTTGACAAAGTCAAGTCAAGGTCAAAAGTCAAAATGTTTTTTTGCAACAATTTTTGCGCTGTTTCTTTCAAATGCCAAACCCGGAATATATATCACGTGGTGCCAAATGTATGTCAAAAGGTGCCCTCTACTTGTGTATCAAGTTTCAGCTTGATATCAGGTCGGGTCACGGAGCTATGACCTCAAATGTCAGTGCGCGTACCCTATATCGCAATAGCCACAAAACGAATTTTTTGAAATAGAATGAATTCAAACGATTGAAAACGTTTACAGATAATACTGAATGCACACGAAATCATTCCAAGTGAATCCATTCATGTGGTCAGGTGGGTAATCTTCACAAAGCGCACCTGCCTGGCTAGGCGTCAAAATTTGAGGAAAAACTCTATGCCGAGAAGTGAGGCCACGCAAATGCTTGTGACGCCACAAAACTCGCAGTGCAAGCCTCCTACCCTACATGAAAATAATAAAAGAACTAAAGTACAAAACGAATGTTACGTAAATCAACCGAAAATAAAGGAAACATGATGATACCACAATACAAAGAGCTCAGTCAGATTAAGCATCAGGAATACAGTCTACACGGCACTGCTGACTCCACGCCTGCTGATCGAACTGTCTGCAATTTTTTTCCAGTGCACTTAGTAAATAGCCTTCACGTCACAATGTTTCATCATACAACAAATATCATAACGTTTTCAACCACTTCCTTCGAAAAGCCAAGAAAATGTTCTACATGAAGGGATTTCGGAGACGCGGTGGAAATTTTAAAGAAACCTGGAAGACTTAATCAACTTTGCTTAATTCAAAAATGGAAAACGGCGAAATAGCGCATTCGTTATGGTGACATCAGTGGTAGGACATTTCTAGATAATGAAACCACTGATGAGTCGTTTGATGAATTCTTCTGTGAGATCGGGCAGAAACTAAAGACGCAATAATGATGCCATATTTTGATGCACTAAGCCTGGTCCCAGACAAAAAAATTAAATAAATATCCCGATTACTAATGACATAGCTACCCAAACACCTCACCTGCCAGGCTTGGGTGTACGGGGCTTATATGACACATTCCGACATATGTGGGGTATCAGGGGCGCAGCCAGGATTTTTTTTTTGAGAGGGGGCCGAGCTCAGTGTGAACTGAAACCATACGAAAACCACTTGCCAGAAAGACGATGTGCAACGGTTTTCACAAAAATGCGGGGCGGGGGGGGGGGGGCAGGCCCCCCGGGCCCCCTTGGCTGGGCCTGTGTGAGGTATATATGAGCAGTCCGCAGCCAGCTATTCGCTCACCGCACAGTAGGCTGGGCCAAGTCCGTTTGCAAGAAAAGAAGAATTCCAATCTTCGGCTCCTTGTGTGTATTTCCACGCACAAATTACACTCACGTCACTTAACACACTTCAGTCCACTTATCCAAGACACCCTATTCCTGAAATATTACCCGTAACTGAAATATGCATCATAAATTGACAGGCACCTGGTTCCTGACTGCCAAGAGACCAGAAAAACCAGACCCTGACGTGCATGGCAGTAGATTTCCGGAAATAACTGGAGGGTCCACATAGGACATGGGATTTCAGCTCACTTCTTTCCACTCACTGCCAAAGGTTATTGTCAAAGGTAACACTGTCCAATTTTAAAATCCCTGATTGTTGGGGGTCCAGATCCCCCACTTCGGACTGCCAGCCATGCTGACGTGACACAGAACGGAGTGCCCCGATCATACGCACGTCACCACGCAGTGGCGACGTCCGCGGTGGCGTGCACCACCCGGTGATCGAGCCCACCGCCGCCCAATCGGAAACCAGGCGCCTGCCGTGACACCGCCCTCTCCTCTCCGCCGAGTACGCTGCGCCATGCGTCACATGCGCAGGGCAAATAAACACACACACACAAACACACTATATTCGGACACCCTAACTTAGCCCTACGGAGGTCGTGATCCTCCCTGAAACTCCAGACCTTTCAATGCATTTTCAGATCGCTTGAAATGGAGCAAGACGGAGTAAGACGTCGGGCATGGTGCTATGTGAACTACAAGTCAAATGAGGAACACCTAAGTGACCCGAACACGTCTTACCAGGTCGGTAATGCCAGTGGTCTCCCAAATTAGCTACCAATACCGATCACGCTACACCATACCAATCACGGTTCGCATTTGTTACATCATTTACGTGAAATGTTCACACATGCCTTCACTTACAGAAAGAATTGGGAACGAAGGATGGCATGATTCTTTGTAACGTCACTGATCTTGGAGACGCAATTCTGGCCAGCAGAAGTGTGCGTATTCTTTGTTTTTGATGAACCTTCGTTTGGTATGCTGGTCATTAATTTTTCGGTTTCCGAGGTCATGAAAACCCCCGAGAAAACGTAGGAAAATATTTCTGAGGAGAGAAACGCATCGCATGAGAATATTAAAAAGGGAATCAATTTGATTTGCAAGCTCTTCTGCTTCATTTCCATATCTGAGTTCAGTTTCATAATCTATGGAAAACGTGTGTATTTTCACTGTTTGTTTTTAAGCCTCCAAAATTGACGTAATAATCTCAACAAGCTGGCTTACTGTCGACTCGGTCAAGGAATTGCGCATAGTGCATAAGCCCCATCTGCTACCTGGGGTCAAAATTTCGCTTAGTCCTGAAAATCAAGCAATGTTTGCCGGTGAGGTTTCAGATTTATGGTTGGCCTGACACGCGCGGACATGTAGAAACACTTCGCTTCATAAAAGGCGTCCTTCCTCTGACTGCTTCCATAGTACTGGTTTGCCACACAAATGTGATGGGTGATAATTCGGAAGCCAGTTCTGGACACATGTTGAGACGTACACAAAGACAAAATGCTCTGTTATGCCGATGAGAAACGTGTTTATTGTCCGCGTTACAAACGGAAAACATGAAGCATTCGAAAATAACGCAAAAAAGTACAGATGTAACCACAACACATGACGTCTCTACTACCAGCGCACCACCGCTGCACACCTTACTCGATCATTAGCTGTTGCTTGGGCCAACGCTTCCGGAAGCGAGTAGTATGAGATGCGAAGGGGCAGAGATCTCTGAAATCTTCGTACCTGGGGTGTAGGATCGCAAGATGAGTTGGAGTGAAGGGGGAGGGCAGCCCTGCGACGATCAACCTGGGTTATCCCGAAATACTGATTTTTCCCCGGATTTAGGTCATTTTGTTTTGTTTTTTTTGTGGGGAAAATTGGGGGCTAGCTGCCAGGTTGGGGGCTGAGCTGCCAGTTGGGGGAGGGGGGGGGCTGAAGCCCCCTACTGTTTGAGATCCTACGTCCGTGCTTCGTAACCGTGTTGGCCGTGCGTTTCCGGACGAAAGAGTGGGGCTCTGGTCTCAACGGGTCCCCGCTCGACTGGTGACGTTCCAGCGATGCGCTCCATCAGCGCCAGCACTTCGGCCCTGTCATCGGGCACGTACCGTTCCAGGTAGCCGGCGCCGATCTCGACCAGCTCGCGGTCGGTGACGTCGTCGCGGCCGGCCAGCTGGCGCTCCCAGCGGCAGGCCACCATGTCCACCAGGCTTTCCTGCAGGGCGGCCGCGCTCATGCGGCCGGAGCCGGTGCGCGCCAACGTGAACCACTGCGGGTGGTGCGGCTCGGCGCAGTAGTGGTGGCCCAGCGCCGTGCGCCACGGCTCACCGTCGCGGCCGTGCACCCAGCGCAGCGTGTAGCCCACCGCCTCGGCCAGGCCGTACTTGGTGAGGTCGTGCGCGGCCGCCTGCGCTGCACTCATCGCCTCCAGTCGGTCGGCCAGCCGCTCGTACGAGCGCGCCACGAACGCCCGGTGCGAGTCAGTCAGCGCGTAGTGCGCGCGCACGCCGAAATCGTCCATCAGCACCGTAAAGAGGGGCGAGCTCGAGTCGCCGGCCCGCAGCGCCGCCTCGGCCTCACGCCGCTGCTCGGACGTCCACAGCGTGTCCACCACGTGAGCCGCCGTGTCCACATAATCGGAGGAGCGCTCCAGCCGCTCGTGCACCGTCGCCTGCAGCCGACCCCACCTGGCCTCTTCGTCGACAGCTGACGACGCCATACTGGCACACTGGCCTCGCTCGAAGCCAATGACGGGAGTACGGGACCGCGCGTGCGCAGTCCACGGCCTTGGGCGCCCAGGACCTGCGCGGCGAGCGCGGTGCTTCTGGCGGCTAGATCAGCTGATGTGTGCTGCGTAATCCAGTCCCTTCCGAAGGCTTTAATATTGAACGATCGTCATTCTCCTGGTGACTCACAGTTGGTTCTCCGTTGCGCGGGAATGGCCGCTGATTACTCTGTTCTGGGAACGTCTGCGTTCTGATCGGCGCGGACGGGGAACCACCTGGCCGTATGCGCGGCGAGATCGGAAAGTTTGTCACGGCAAAAAGCGCCTACGGCGGGCCAACAAAGCTTGACTGCCGATGATTCATGACAAGCGGGAAATGATTTTTTTCTAAGCAGCTTCCCAGATTCGGCTGATGGTAACCGATTCGGAAACTTATCGATGGCTCATCGATGGCAGCATTCACAGTTTGCCCTTGGTTTATGTCGGCTCTGGATGTCGTGTTTTCGTTATTGTTTTCGAGCAGAAATTCGTCGGACTAAAGTTCGAAGGGCAATAGTGCGCCGGGTAATAGTCCGTAAAGACAAAAATTCGTTGGACAAAAGTTCGTCTGTGGAAGAAATTCGAGTATTCCAGGCAGGGACGTGGCCAAGCGGGGCATGGGGCCATGGCCCCCCTGAACCAAGCTACCTACATGAGATATATGGCGATTGCGCACGAATACGGAATAGCGATCATATATATGTTGCAAAAGCGAACATTACATGTTTTCCTGTAGGTTAAATATGAGGCAAATTACATAAAATTGCTGCTTTTTCCTATAAGTTTTGCCATGTGCCAGTGGCATATGATAAAATTTGACATTCCCCCCCCCGAGGAAAATCCTGGCTACGTGCCAGATTCTAGGCGCAAGCCTGCCACTTCCCATAACTCCAGAAATCCGCGTAGTTGCCAACCCATATTGGTACCAAAAGATGCGCAATTAAAAAATAGCGCACTCATAGGCATTTAGTGCCTTGCCACCATCACAGCTTCCTGATTCAGTCACCCACTACCTCAACAACTAGCACGAGTTCGAAGCACGGAGCATCTCCGCGAGACAGATCAACACCACCTTTTTGGCTTTGATGGTTGGCAAATGTGCTGTGAAATATGACGTCACTGAAAGACCTATTTAATCGTTGCCGTCTCGAAACTCGAAATAAGCTGAGACGTTACTGAAACGAAACAGGGAGATGGACTGGAACTGAACAAGGACAGACATGAGTGCCGGGGAAGGAACAGGGACAGATAAGGAAAACTGGGACAGTGCAGATATATGGAGGACCAGGATGAGGTTAGGAGAGATGAGGACTACCGGACTGGGCATGGAAGGGTATTAGGACAGAATAGTGAAAAGGGACTGGGCTTAGAAAGGGATAAACAACGGGATGGGCTATCACTGCTGTCTGAATGAGCCGAATCGTGCGGTTGGTTTTCGAGATAAATGGGGCCGGGATGTTTAAGGCCCCCAGTCCATGAAATGTGATGAAAAGCCACAGTCAGTGCCGGGTTAACGGCCCTGTCCAATATCCCATCAATGGGCCAGTCCTCTTTCAGTCCGTATTTGCTTCTATCCCTTCATTATACCCCCTTCCTGCCTGTCCCCTTCCCGGTCCCATCCCGCAGGGGAACTATATGGAATAGGACTGAGGAAGAGGGACTGCAACGGGACAGGGACAAGGAGTAGATAAGTATGGGACCGGGAGGGGAGAGGCAGAAAGCGGTATAATGAAGGGATAGAAGCAAATACGGACTGAAAGAGGACTGACGCAATTATGGGATGTTAGACGGGACCATTAACCCGGCTTGACTGGGGCATTTCATCGCCATCCACAGACTGGGGGCCTCAAACATCCCGGCCCTGTTTATCTCGAAAACCAACCGCACGATTCGGCTCATTCAAACAGCAATTGATAGCCCCATCTCCTTGCTTGTCCTTCAGGCCCTGTCCCTTTTCGCCATTCTGTCCTAATACCTTTCCATGCCCGTTCCGTTAATCCTCATCTCTCTCCAAACCTCATCCAGGTCCTTCATATCTCTGTACTGTCCCAGTTTGCCTTGTCTGTTCCTGTGCCTTCCCAGGCACTCATATCTGCCCTTGTCCAGTCCCAGTCCACCTCCCTTTTCCGTTTCAGTAACGTCCCAGCTTATTTCGAGTTTTTGTGACATGTAGTTGTTGCATGATACACACATACACACATACACACACACACACACACACACACACACACATATATATATATATATATATATATATATATATATATATATATAGATAGATATAGATATATATCTGTATCTACATATATATATATACGTATATATCTGCATGTCATATATATATATATCATATATATGCATATAGATATATGCACATACATATGTTATGTATCACGTCTACCTCTCCCAGTTAGCTGTGAAAAGTGTCGCATGGTCTTTTCATGATCATTGAATCCATCCGTGCGTACAGGACCACATAATCTTGTCCTGTAGAGCATTGATGTTAGAACATTTTCAAAGTTCACGTGGCAAGAGCCATTTTAAGACCGCTGACTTTCATGCAACGTCAATTCTTAAAACACTAAGGCTAATGTTAAAAATTCCCCAAATCCGTAAGGCATAGTAGCCCCGATATACCGGCCAGAATCGTAAGAACATTGAAAGGGGGGGGGCCGAGACGTTTTTCGCTGTAGTGCTAATATTAAATTTTCGGACAAGCGGGAGACATGGCCCCCTGCCCCCTCCCGTTCCCTACGCCAATGATACCAGCCCCATGGACTTCTTGTCAAACTGCTTACGATGACAAAGTTCATTGAGAAGATGCGTTTGAGTTTAATGGATTGGTATTCCAGTCGTCACGCATTCCAAGATGGCGGGTTTGCGGGATTGCAAATCTGAATGCAAGGTACCCGTGTCTATATGAAGATCCGAAACCACGATACGCTGTCCACACGGACGTGATTTGCGCGTAACGAAGTTTCTGGAACGCAGGCAGGCGCCGAAAAGCGAAGGCGGATTTGGAAAAACATGCAAACAGAACTTCCTGAACCCCATATTCCCGGTGAAATTGGATGAATGAAGGCATTTCCCAAAACGAAAACAAGAATAAATAGGTACACTGGCGGTGGGGGGGGGGGGTGGCGACGCGCTCTCCGGGATACTGGCCTGAGCGGGACGGCAGGATATTCGACAGTCATTAGGCAAGGCCGTAAAATACGCCACCGACGCACTCCCATTTCAGCTATCGCGAAACATCCGGTAAAGCTTCCGCCAGGGCTGCGAGTGTTTCCCACATGGTTCAGGCGCGGCATCCTCTTCCGCCGCTCTGCGGTTTCGCTGCGGCGTCGAACAAGGAACTGTGTTTCCGGGCCGTCAACAGGGATTTGTCTCAAGTAGTGGACAGGCCGTGATGCTGTGCTGTTCTCTCAGAGCCACCACAACAGTTGTGTGCAGTAAATTTTCAACTAGCTGCGACGGGTAAATCACGACGGAAATAACAGATCGCACGTTTGGGGTCACGATTCTTGTGGATTCATTTTCTGCCATGTTTAGGGGACTGCCGCCTGATTTATGCATTATTTTACGACCAGGGTGGAATGTGTCTTCCGAATTTTTGAAGCGAGAGGTGGTTTTGTCAACTAGCCTCCTGGCCCATTGTGAAGCAGATCTTGAAAAATATGAACAGTGACGTGGACTCAGAGTCTGTCACTCTTTTACGCCCTTTTTAATAGATCTTCAGAGAATTCCAGAATTTTGCAACGGACTTCAGGTTCGGAGGGCCCATTTACCCTCTTTTTTTGACATCATACCCACGCTGTTCCAAATCCCTGGATCCACACCTGGGTAAGCCAGGAAAAGGAGGTACCCTGCCGCGTGCCTTCAAGACAAACGCACTCATGACAACTGCAAGAACGCAAATGTGCGCATGTGCAAATGCTGGTATAGAGAACGGACTCCTGTGCAAAAGCAAGTTAACGAAAAATACGCGCAGCCATAATAGTCTTAAATTAAAACAAACATTTTCATTTGCATGAGCGTTGGCGCGAGGCGACTGGTTGGGTTGAGAACATTTCTTTAAGTGTCGATGCAGAACATCTTATGTAATGTAACTCTTCGAAGAAATGAAATCTGGCTACAATCCTACTGGACTTCAGAGCAAAAATGACCTTTATTTAAAAACTGTTATTCTTTCTTGGCTTTTAACTGAGGTCACACTTTCTCCGGTTGAATGGGCGACAATGCCCATTTTCCGGCTCATACCGACCTGGGTCATTGGCCATGAAAAACACCAGCTAGCCTACCGTCAAAGTACATAAAACGTGACGGGCCACATTGGGCTGGCGACATGCTGGGTCGTTCTGTGCAGCAGTAGCCTTCATTGGGTGAGCTTATCATTTACCTTTACTCACCATTACCCATAAGTCCGCCCAGTGGCGCCGTTTTGTGTAAATGATTGGTAGAGTCCAACCGAGGGCCACAGAGCCTAATCCACCAAAAGTGAGCTTCTCCGCGGATTTAGTCCACTTTTTTGGCCAAAGGCAACATTTTGCATCTCTTGCCAATGTTTCCGTTCATCAGATGCCAAACCAAAGAAATCCTGGGATAAAAAAACATTAGAAGGTTCAGAGAAACGTTAGTAGGGCTCAAATGACAATTGGTAGGACTTGGGCCCTAGGACCCAGGCCTATAGAAAACGACACCCGAGAGTACGCCAGTGAACAGGTACCGACCTTTTGACAATTATGGGTGTTGTGAAAGGGGCCGTGAATCATGTTTTTCATAGAGAACAGAAGCTAAAAGTCACGGTAAGTGCTGTACTGCCTGTAAAATTACATACTCTCATGAATGGTGTTGAACTTTGACGTAGAACGGGTCAATTTGTTTTTGTTATTACGACCAGCCTGCCGGAATTTGTGGCTGGCAGCTCAGCAGCATTGCGGATGCCCGAGCATACACACACTCATCACTACATGAAACTTTATTAGCGTGCCAAAAACTGCATTGTTTTATTGATTATCTAACTCAGTTAGACACGTTATGGTGCCATAGATGGCGGTATTCATGTGCTAAAAGAAAAAAGGTAAATAGTGCTTTCCCAGTCCGGTCATCTCCTAGCCCAGAATCCCCCCCCTAGCCCAACCGAACCCGTCCAACGCGTCCATCTCCCACTCCATGATGACCCTCTTTTCACGCTAGCAATGTGACCGGACGAAGCTGGGGATGGCCTTTTCGTCTTTTCCGCCTACATTTAAAAGTGAACTATACATTTGCGACAACCACCATAGCCTTTCCAAAAATGGTAACTCCACATGTGCTGAAACCGTGCTGGTCACCAGCGTTGGACGCTCCTTTCAGCCATCGAAGGAAGATTTCTCTCTGCGGGATTCAGCGGGATTTCCCCTTGCGCTCAATGACTTGAGCAAGTGCTTGTATCACAAAGTTATTGCAAGTCAAGTCCGACTGCAAAGGATTAACCTGTCCCCGACTGGGGGATTGACCGCCCCACCTGAGGTTTTTCCAGGATTACGAGAGAACGAACGAACATAGTGCCAAGGAACTACGTGTACCTTTTGCATGGTCATTTTTACGCCATTTGTCAAAGTTTTGACCTCAGGTCAAGTCAGGTCTTTTACCCAGGTCAGGTCAAGCGGATCTATGTCCAAAAAAGTTTAACATCTTATAACTTTTTTTCGAAAAACATTATATCGCAATTAAAGTTTCAGGGATTGGAGATCTTGGCAGATGCAACAAATCTGCTATCTTATATTTTTTGGAATTTTCTGGGTTATTGACCTAAGGTCAAGCCCATTTTTAGGACATGTCGTCGTCTGTCCGGCAATTGATGGAACTATTCATGATACTTTTTTGTGTGGGGTGATGCAGCCATCTGATTACCATGGGCAAAGTATCTATGACTTCCAGACATTAACCTGAGGTCAAGTCACGAATAATTGTTATGAGCCAAAATGTACCGCCGTCAAAATCAACGATGAATTATTCAGAACGTGTAGAAAATGGCAGAGCTGGCTCGCAAAGTCCAAGAAATACCAGGAAGCTCAAAAAGTTTCAAAAATTGTATATTTTGGAAGTAAGCAGTTTCCCTCCAATAATGCCCTGCCCTTTGTGCAGATTGGTAACTAATGAATTGCTCCAAAATTACGCATGAGAAACCGTCACAGGAACCGCTAGGATCAATAAAGTTCACATGGATAGGGCTATGTCGCGAAAATAAAGGAACGCTAAAATTAGTTCCCGTTAATGTCGTACTGCATACGGCTACGGCGCCCGCCGGCAACCGGCGCGAAAATCACCGTGCCTTTAACTCAACGTTCCCGCGTATACATTGAACAAATCAGAGGAATTAGACATGTATCGGCATCCGCGGACTTTTACCTGTGCGCTGGTGCCTTTACCTAGACGTTATTAGTCACAGGCCTTGAGATCCAGGCCGTCACTCGGTCTCATGGAGTCGGCTATGAGAAAATTTATATAGGGCGTAAATGGCTTACATATTATTCAGAACTAAAAATGAGACGAGTTTTGAGCTCTACTTTTTACGAGCTTTCCAGCGGTGTGCTTATTTTATCTTGCAACCAATCGTTGGTGAGTCAGAGGGGGCGGTCAACCGCCCCCCCCCCAGTCGAACGTGATCGGCGCCGACCCACAGCCGGACGCGGGTGAACATCACCAGTTTCGATGCATGTCTCCACCGCCATGCTCAGTGTGTGTCTGAGAAACAGCACCAGACCAGGAATCATCTCGCTACCAAACGCACACACCATACATTTATGCCCGGGCTGGTGCGAGAACCATCCTTACAGTGTGTCGGCAAACTACACGGTGTCGTTAGATGTTCATAGGCCGACTGCGTGACGTGCGCAGACGACGCTCAGGTATTTATGTACGGCAAAAAGAACAATCTCCCATGGGATGGAACAGAACATAAATTTCAACGAATCGGAATTTTTCTTGTTTTTCTATGGGCGGGATTTGATTACGCTCGGGCCCCAATTTAATGACAGTGGCAAAACCTTTCAAGTAAAAAGCTTTCGGAAACCATCAAAATCCGCTCAATCCTCCCAAAATATCACGTCGTCTTGACGCTGGATTTGCAGGTCCCATCAAGGCAAAACTTCTGGAAATTCCTCTCGACAAAGTATTGTTTTGGGGTAACGCGGTTCACATCTACCAACTATTTATAGGATTCCTGGCGAGGAGCTTATTGTTATGCACGATATCTCATGATACCAGGTCCCATTCACACACCATCAGTTTAAACATTCTTTTGCAAGTCCTGCTGCATATTACAGTTCGCAGTTATTACTCTGAAAAGTAATGGTAAGAAAACAAACGATCCTGGAATTAGGGCACACTCGGTCGGCTTTGGGCAGTCACTTTCGGTCGCTGAAAATTTGATCACTTCTACTACAGACACTTGACTTGTGTCTCGATCATGGACGTAGAAACGAGAGGTGTTGGGGACCATGCACGGGAGGCGTGGAGAGGAACGCGGGAGGCGTGGAGAGGAGGGAAGCTGTCCGCGACTTTTTGAAATTTGACATTGGCTCTATGGGAGCTGACTAGAAAGAATTGACTAAAAATGTCTCCTTGGGCGGTCAACACCCTACAGTTGTGGAGGCGTCTCCACACCTCTGGTTATGGCCTCTCTTCTTGTGAAATCGGGCGTTTGCCCTTTCGGGAATCACATCTTGCTTCCTCCCCACTTTTTTGGATGCTCTTGCGCTTCTGCTCGATATAATAAAGGAAAGCTGCACGTTGCCTGTTTTAGCTCCTGATCCTGACCCGATCACGGGACATATGCCTTATTTTTTCGCCATCATGTAAAATACATCGATTGATGGATTTTACTTATATTAGGAGGTCTGGACGGGGGCGCAGGCAGGATTTTCGTAAGGAGGGGGCCCTGAGCTCAGTGAGAACTGAAATAATAGGAAAATCACGTGCTGGTAAAACGATATGCAATGGGTTTCACTACAAAATGCTGCCCTAAGGAGCAGGCCGTTGAAGCCTCCCTCTGGCTGCGTCGGTGGATCTGGAAATGGTTTCTTTTGCAGGCTGGGAGAAAGAAGATAATCAAGACCCGTATTAATTTTTGCAGCTGTTTAGTTCCGGCTTTTCCAATGATTTCGTTGGAAGTTAACCCTGGGGAAAACGCTCCCTGTAACGCCGCGACCGTGACGATAAAGGCTGGATGCACGCTCGTGCAGCGTAACTGTTGTGTAGCGCGCTGTCAAACTTGTGCTGTGTGAGAAGGTTCCACGCATAACGGGAAGATCGTTTTTGCAAATTTATGAAGTGTTTGTATTGTGCTTGAAAAGTTGTTAGTTGACTTAATTCTTTCTCACTTGGTAGGTACCTCCCCGCCTTGCCGGCATCGGTTGATCACTGAATAATTGTGGCGTTTGTTATTTCAACAGTTTTTCTCCCATTAAAGCGCCAGGGATTGATAATAGAATTCTGTCTGATTACATATCCATTGTTGAAAGCAGCTCAACCGGTTCAACTTATGTATAAATAAATGTTATAATAAATGTTTGGAGTAATGTCCATGCTTCTGTACATGTTACTTACTATGCTTGGAACAACAATTAAAACATTTCCTAACCCCTGATATGAGTAATATATACCAAATGATCTCCTTGCAGGTCACTTTGTGTATATACTGTGCAGCAAAGTGGACGAAATTGCATCCTAAATAAATGCAGTGTTGTTTTTTTTTTACTGTTTCCTAGGAAGATCAAACAGTAGTGCACTACAGAGAAATAGAGCCAAATCTTGCAATACCATTTTGCTCACACCATTTTTGGTCCAAGGATGCATTAAAGTACTGCAGAAAAACTGATGACATCGGATAAAAAAATCAACGTGATGGCATAATTATGTTAGTTTTTTTAGGGTTCTCACCATTTCTGACTAGAAAATGTGTGTTTGGTCAGAGTGTGCGGTGGAGCCTTGAAATGCATGTTTTTAAACATTTTGAAGTTCAGAAATGATGAAATGACATTCAGAATGTTGGAGGTGATTTATTCGGTATGTGAAATGATTGATTGTAACATAGTGTGAATTAGAAATTGTGCTTTGTCTAGGTATAACAGGTAGTGCTGGCTGTCTGGTTGTTGAGAGGAGCACATACAGTGCAAATATAATGGCAAACTGTGGTCAAGCGATTTTTCTTTGTGAGTTTATATGAAACCTTTTTTTGTTAGGCCTGCATAGGCTGTAGGATATGGAAGCAGTGCACTTGAATGTAAGAAACTTGCATGACTGCATATGACAAATTATGCTTAGGACAAGCAAACAGTCCTCCACCAGCACATCATGTCAAGGCAGAGCATTTCTGCAAGCAACCACTAAGTTTTTAAGAACAGGATTTATTGCTTAGTTGGCTTCATATCATCACTAGAAATATTGCCAGCCTTTATAATCAGTATGAGGAACCCATTAGTTCTTATCATTGTTAGGATGGTCTCTGTTATTATTGCGGAATAATGCAGTTGGAAGATTCTGTTTCACTCATGAATCAAGGTGGAAAATGACTTGTAATAAAAAAACATCCCAAGGAAGAAAAAGATATCCTGCAGTTTTTTGGAAGAACATCTTTAACATTTCAGAGATGTCATATCCTAGTGACATTCCAGTGCATTGTCACAGTTTTGCTATGATGTGAATCCTAAGCTTTGTTCATGTACTTATCCCCCCCCCTGTGATTTTTGCTCACATGGCACAAGCCTGCAACCCCACATTTTTTAGTTGTTCTGCAACTTGGCACTGTGAGTGAAGCCATTGGTAACAAGGTAATTCCATTGTTAGAATACCTGCAGTTGCTGATATTGCCTGCAGATTATTTGCTTGATCCATTGGAAGCAAACCAAGGCAACTGATGTAAAATGCTGGACCACAATACTGTTGCTGTGGCTGAGCAACACCCCAGGTGTAGATACTATGTGGCTGTGTGGCACTGCTATGGCACAGCCAGAGCTGCACTGGCAGACATTCAGTGCTGGCTGCTCGGGAAGTTTTCTGTCAGACTGCATGATCTTTCCTGAGGCCTAGTAACAATATTATGATTCATATGACTTTTTGGTAACAATTTTACACATTGTGCTATGTCCAAAACCCAAAGTAGGAAGTTACATTGAACACAGAGAAGTCCATGCTTTGAGTACTGATTGACTCATTACAGAGTATGGCCCTCTATTTTCACTGCTACCATTCTTCAGCCTCACTTGTAACACATGGCAGTTTCCTCCTCCTCGCCAGGCATGAAAGGGTTGGTCATGGGCAGTTGTGTGCAAATGAAACGTCTGTACTCTTTGGTACAATTCATAGGGACTTTTCAAACGATTGTTTCATTGGCTCTAGTTTCTGGCATTTCCAGGCAGCTAGCGTGCATTCATTTTTTCCAGAGCTGACAAAATAGTGTTAGAGGTCATTGTAATTCACATTCCACATTAGGCTTTGTTTATTTGAACCGAACTTGTCACAGGACCTATGGGGTAAGAACTGTCAGACTTGGAAAGGTAAGATATCTTTCATTCTGGGGAAATGGTGGAAAGCCAGAAGTCATGACATCATAGATGGTAGGTTTTCTGGCAGCTAGACAACCAAACAGACTTGGAGTAGACAGCTTGGACTGCAAAACACAGGAACATGCTCGAGGCAATGTTTTGTTTCCACTTCTATGACATATTGAATGTTTGCCATTGCTGAAAGCCACGATGGGGTGGGGGGGCGAACTCTTCCCAATGACGACTGACAGACTGGTTACAAGATTTTGCCAGGGTGTTCTGTTCGGCCAGTTTTGTTTTTGCTTAGTGCTGCAGCTGCATACTTGTAATTGTTAGCATTTTTTTATAGATATGGGCGCCATATGATCCAGCAGTCGGCGCGTCTTTAAGCCCAAATCATCATAATTGTCTTGTTTTTTTCCAGGTGCAGTTACTGTAATTGTGATTTTGGTTATTACTGTGATTCCTATGGATGTGTCTCCCACAGTCACTGTTGTTTTTCTCTGTTTTGAGCACTGATTAAAAAAAGATGTTTACATCTTTTGTATTTCTACATCGTGACGCACAGGACAGAATGAACATGGCCACACTTTCCATAGTGTTGAACGTATGTGAATCAGATAGCAGTCCCAGCCAAAGAGTTGCAAACATTTGCTGTAGTACTACTGATACAAGGTGGCTGCTATTATAGTTCTTTGGGGATCTTTGGTAACATAATGCACTCATACCTGACATGTGGCTGACATCGAGGTTTGATGATGACAAAAAAGCAGTACTCATTGACCCAGAAAATGATAGCCAGACCTTGGGACGGCCATGTTGCAGTCCCTTGACCCCATCCCGTAATGTGTGGGAGTACTTCATACTAAGGCTCCATGAGGACAGTGAGGTGGGCGTCTGCAAACAAAGGCTGTGTGCTATGCTGTATGAGCTATCATCTTTGCTGTCAGGTTTTAACCCCCTTCAACTTTGTAATGAAAGCATTGTCAAGTGTCTGCATCTTGTTTATCCAGATTTGTCCCATGTTCATATCATAATCATGTGATGTGAGTTCACACAGAAGTTTCATTCTCCCCACCGATCAGGTAAGGCGGTTTCATTTTCCCTTGCATCTGATATCCGGCCTCTGGGTCAGCTGACAACTGGCCTTTGAAGTCACACTGAATTTCAGACGATCGAATCGCACTCATGGCGGAAGGTTCCTCCACAAAATCAGCCACTTCTTGGAATTGCTCTGTCGGGTTTTGGGATGCAACAAGCTCTGTCTAGCGCAGGTGACGAGACCGAACATGGACCCAGTAGCCACTTAGATCAAATTTATCTAGTTTGCATTACCGTATGCGTTGTCCTGTAGGGCACAGATGGCCGAGGCCGAGGTGTCGTCGGCCTCGAGCGGGGATGCCATGGACTCGTCCAACTCGTGGGAGCCGTCGGAGGAGAGCGATTCGGCGCCGGAGCCGGCACCACCGCCCGCCAGGCCGGCCGGGCGGCGGCCGCTCTTCACTGACACCGAGGAGTGCGACATGGTCGCCTGGCTGAGACAGTGCGCCACCCAGGGTCTGGTCGTGACGCGCGACCACTTCACCGACGAGGTGCAGAGGATCGTGCAGCTGGAGCAGCGCGGCCTGCAAGAGTGAGTGTCCCGTTCCCGTGCCCAGCACCGGCGCCGGCCCCGCTGACGGGCCCTGTGTGGACTGGCCGCGGCCGCATTGTGCCAACACTTCCTAGTCGGGTGACGAGGGTCTCAGGTTGGAAAAGGCCCTGTTTTTTTTTTAAGTGTTAAAGAACACCTGTACTCCAGAACTTTGATCTTGTGCCTCCTTAAAATAGCTACATCAAGCACTGTTGACAAATTTCTAACTGTGCAAGCAAATGACTTTGTCTATTGAGTAACAAGCATGTATGATGTCGTAACTGATTTACACCAAGAACGTCAGCATAAACCAGTATTACTGTTTGCGAAATTTTGTACTCCAAAACAAAAATATACTCTGGGACCAAGGAAAAAAATAAAAAATCCAACCCTGCATGGGTTCCCACAGCACGGAGTGCTTGGTTTCCGTTACTAGTGTATCAATGGCCCACTAACGCAGCCAGTCTTTGGGCGTACTGGGGTCCTGTTCGGTGCCAGCAAGCAGACCTGTCCGAGGAAATAGAAAAGGTCGTTTCAGCAACAGAGTTGGTGTTGCCGAACACACTAAATGACGATTAAGCAGTGGATGTTTTGCAAATGTAGTTCCGACGCTGCGTGTTACGTTCTCCATGCGCTGTCTGCACGGCCCGGTGTGGCGGCTGTTTGTGATGGCTGTCTGACTGCGACCCGCTCGGCTCGTTCGCAGCGAGAGGTCACTTCGCGGCTGGGTGGCGTCCTTCCAGTCGAGGTTCGCGGCCGAGCTGGCCGCCGGGCCGGGCCGGCCGCCGCTGCTGCCGGCCGCCGGCGCCGCGGCGGCCGCCGGCCGCTCGCCGGCCGCCTGGTTCCGCGGCGTGAGTGCCGCGCTGGCGGCCCGCCACCCGGCTGTCTCGTTCGCCGACCCAGCGCGCGTCTTCTACCTGGGCGAGCTGAACCTGCAGCTGGACGCGGCCAGCGGTGCCGTACTGGCGCTGCGCCCGGCCGCGCCTCCGGCCGCCGCCGGGGATAACGTGGCTTACGTGCTGGCGGTGTCGGCCAGCGGCGAGCGGGCGCCGCCCATGGTCGTGACGCCGAGCGGCGGCCTGGTGCGCGACGACCTGGACGCTGCGGACGACTGCTTCCGGCAGACAACGCCCAACGGTGAGTGGCGGCCGACGACTGGACGCTGCGGACGACTGCTTCCGGCAGACAACGCCCAACGGCGAGTGGCGGCCGACGACTGGACGCCGCGGACGACTGCTTCCGGCAGACAACGCCCAACGGTGAGTGGCGGCCGACGACTGGACGCTGCGGACGACTGCTTCCGGCAGACAACGCCCAACGGTGAGTGGCGGCCGACGACTGGACGCTGCGGATGACTGCTTCCGGCAGACGACGCCCGGCGGTGAGTGGCGGCCGACGACTGGACGCCGCGGACGACTGCTTCCGGCAGACAACGCCCAACGGTGAGTGGCGGCCGACGACTGGACGCCGCGGACGACTGCTTCCGGCAGACAACGCCCAACGGTGAGTGGCGGCCGACGACAGGACGCCGCGGATGACTGCTTCCGGCAGACGACGCCCGGCGGTGAGTGGCGGCCGACGACTGGACGCCGCGGACGACTGCTTCCGGCAGACGACGCCCAACGGTGAGTGGCGGCCGACGACTGGACGCCGCGGACAACTGCTTCCGGCAGACGACGCCCGGCGGTGAGTGGCGGCCGACGACTGGACGTCGCGGACGATTGCTTCCGGCAGACGACGCCCGGCGGTGAGTGGCGGCTGGCGCCGCGGCAGGCTGGGAAGCCGGGTATGAACAGGGCAGAGCACACTGGAGAACGGAGGGTGCAAGTTCATTCCGGGGATGGTAGGGTGGTGTGGAGAACTGGATGTCGGGACCAGTTTGTGGTAGTGAGTGATTTTTTGTGCGTCGGTGGAGGGCATGAACTGAGCCATCACTGCGTACAATGCCTGACATCTAATTATTGATCTAATAAGGAAAGATAGAAGTGCCTTTAAGCTCGTAATACCCAAAAGACGAAAATGAATTTATCCCATATTTCGGCCATTTTCTAGGACTATCCTAAGGAAGGTCCGTGACTGAAATGTAGTTTTTAATTTGTTTCCGCCTTTCGGATATTATGTGCTGAAGGCCAATTGTGTCGTACGTTATTACAACAATGGTCCCGACTGAAGCACTAAGTATATTAAATGATTGATGTGTTTTATAATTTTCATGTTTTTTTTCTTGCCATTGGATTTTCCTGACTTGACATTTCTACAACCATCCATTATTGTCAGATTGTTGTTCGTTTGTCGTTGGTCTACGTCTGCATCCACACCGTCTGACGGTGTACGGCGCTCTGCAGGCGGCGTCACTCCCAGTGCTCTGATGGTGCACCTGGTGACCGTGTGTGACGGTGTACGGCGCTCTGCAGGCGGACACTCCTCCCACCACGCTCAGATGATCAGACCGAACACTCATCCCACCACTGGTTCTGATACTGTACCTGGTGACCGTGTGTGACGGTGTACGGCGGCCGGCAGGCGGCGTCACTCCCACTGCTCTGATGCTGTACCTGCTGAAGTCTCTGGAACCGTACCTGTCGGCGCGCGGCGTGCCGCGGCCCGTGCTGCTCTACGTGGATGGCCTGCACCACCACTGCAGCATGACGCTCTCGCAGATTTGCGACGACGAGCAGATCGTGCTGGTCGGCTTGCCGCCTGGCGGTCAGGCGCGCAACCCGGTGCGCTCGGCGGTGGCCAGCCTGCTGACTGCCAATTTCGACCGTGTGGTGGCCGAGGCGCGGGCGGGCCGGCGCCGCGAGGGCTCCGGCTCCTGCTCCGTCTCGCTGGCCCACCTG
Source organism: Capitulum mitella (assembly GCA_030062745.1). Classification (NCBI taxonomy): domain Eukaryota; kingdom Metazoa; phylum Arthropoda; class Thecostraca; order Pollicipedomorpha; family Pollicipedidae; genus Capitulum; species Capitulum mitella. The sequence continues at coordinate 20,064,868 of CP099844.1, read as the reverse complement.
CTGTCGGGCATCAGACATGCCACCAGGCGCGCCTGCAAGGAGACCATCGCCCGGGCCTTCACGTGAGTGGTCTCGGCTGCGGATGTTACGTGGAAACACTGACTTGTGCGGCCTTAATGGCTGCACAAACCATGGCCGTTTATGTCCAGACCTGGGGTGAAGGCCTTTAAAAACGTTTGAACATCATTCGGTCAGCTTCTTTTTCTTTATTTGACCCTTCGTTTCGTATGGGATTGTACCTGGACCTTGTTGAAATTTTACCTGAATGCACTAAACACGTTTTCCTTCGCCATTTTTGTTTTGTTTGGAATATGATGCCATTGCGTAGTCGTGTTCCGTCACCGATGAAGCAAGTGCCCTGGGCTCATTTTATTCGTGTTAGTGTCTTTCCTGTGGCATATCGTTTTTTTTAAGTTTGTGACGTGACAGTGGTAGCAGTTAGTCATAATCACAGTGTGCCCATCCATACCTGATCCCCACTGGAATTGATGCGCCAGGCTGGACCAGGTGATCCCATGTGTTCGTCTAGTGGACATGGGTGTGGTGCTCACTGCTGGCTCCAGTAGACCGTGTTCGCCGAGTGGACCGGCTCTGTGGTCTGTCCCCAGCTCCAGCGGCCTGTTCCCCTGGGGCCAGTCGGTGGTGGCGGCTTGCGAGAGCGGCGACATTTCTCCGGAGCGGGAGCCTTCCGCTGCCGCTGCGGCCGTGCCGGCCCAGAACGGCGACCGGTCGGCTGCCAGCCCGGCCCGCCCGCTGGCCCGGCCGGTCGCAGACAACCCCGCACCCTTATGTAGGTGGCTCGCCGCGTGGCGGGGGGAAGGCGGAGTCACCGTCAGACTGACCGCGGCCGAGACGGCGCCACCCCCAGACTGACTGGCCGCAGCTGAGACGGCGCCACCCCCAGACTGACTGACCGCGGCCGAGACGGCGCCACCCCCAGACTGACTGGCCGCAGCTGAGACAGCGTTACCCCCAGACTGACTGGTCGCAGCCGAGACGGTGTCTTCCCCAGATTGACTTGCCGCAGCTGAGACAGCGTTACCCCCAGACTGACTGGCCGCAGCTGAGACGGCGGTAGTCGGGAACTGTTTGCCCTGTCGGTGTCCGATTTCTGGACGTACTGTTGCATCTGCAGTACAGCTGAAATTGTGCATGCATATTTCGTCGCATGCTTCTGTTGGCAGTAATCCGAACCGTGCCAGTCTAAAAAAACGCGGTGAATGGACAAAACGCAGATATGAATGCCTCTGACATTAGTTTGTCGGTGTTGCTTTTTGTTTGAATTCTCAAGCACGCGATGTGCTTACGATGTTTCGGAGCGGGCGTTCGCTGTTTCTGCGCCAGCCGAAGCTTCTGTCATCAGGAAGCGACTGCTCTGCCTTTGTCTCGTGACAGCGCGCAGTCCCGTGCCTGCCGGTCCCAGCGCTCGGTCAGCTCTGTGGCACCTTTAACCGCCCGCCTCGGACAGCGGAGCGGCAGCTGGCGGCTCCGGCCGGCGGCCCAGACCCGGAGCCGGAGCTGGAGCCGAAGCCGGAGCCGAAGTCGGAGCCGGAGTCGGAGCCGGAGCCGGGGCCGGAGCCGGAGCCGGATCAGGAGCCGGACCAGGAGCTGGACCAGGACGGGGCGCCGCTCTCTGACGGCGAGTCGGACGCCGGCACGGAGCCGGACCAGGTGGTGCTGCCTCAGGCGCGCCTGCTGGAGTATCTGCGCGCGCTGGAGGCGGCCGGCGCTGCGCTGCGCTCCCAGCGCCAGACCGAGCTGGCCTCAGTCGTGGTGAGTCTGAGGTGTGCCGGGCCGGACTGCGGCTCTGGCCGACCGGCCAGTGCCCGGCGTCAGTTGTAGTTTATTGGCGCTTTTCTCCCAACAGGCCGGATAATCTCAAGTGTTCGACTGGATACCCGGCCGAGCCGGATATCCGGTGCATCTCTAGTCCAGGGGTCATATTCCTGTGTGTCCCTAGCGACTTTTGACAGTTGTGAGGAGGGGCATTTGAAAAGAGATGAGGGATCCTGATGCGGACCCAAACATTGCATTGAGGTGAATATATAAGAAAAAAAACTCAGTTTAATTTGGATGTGTGCTTCTGGATCTGTCGTTTAACAGGATATTGCATGAAGGATTCTTGAATAGAGAAATCAGATGTTTCAAAGAAATATTTATAATTTCAGAAGCACTGAGACCATCAAGGTGATTTAGCAGCATTTATTTATGTGCACGTATGCGTTTCTCCGTCGCAGATATTTGTCGTTTCTAGGCTTCAGGAACGTGTATGCTCCTCTCCGACGCCAAAAACCAAACCCTCATATCCGATTTGTTGTCACGTCACCGAGTCACGCGGCATTGGTCAGGTGCTGCGTGACTCGCCTGACACGATGAGAGTCGAGCGCGCCGTGACCGACTCTGACGTCACTCCTGTGAGTCACTGGCGGCCCCGCCGGCCGGCACGGCGCGCTGCCGTGACTCATCGCCGGGAGAGCCCGTGTCGGCGCTGCCGGCGGAGACTGGCAGCGCGGGGACGGTCCCTGCCAGTCCCGCGCCGGAAATTGTGCTGAGTAACTCTGGACTCGGACCCGGCTTGGTGGGGTCCGTCTGAGGCGGGGTGGCCGTGGCTGACGCGTCGTGCGGGGGGACGGCGCTGCTGTCCCTGTTTCTCTTTCTGCGTGGTGCAATAGCCGTCCATAAGCGTCACCACCACTGTATGACTCCTTGTCGTGACGCTGAGGGGAGACCCTGTTTGCCGCCCACGGGGACCACGCTGACCCAGGGAAGTGTTTCGTTGGGTTCGAGCGGCCTGCTATAGTAAATGGTCAAATTCCATGCGTGACGGAGCAATGGTCGTGAAGGTGAAGGCGTTCTCAGCCAAGTGCTGATGGTGTAACCCGTCAACAGCGGCGGTGGTGTAACCCGTCAGCAGCGGCGGTTGTGTAACACGTCAACAGCGGCACTCTTAATTCGTCAACTGCGTCGCTCTGCAACAGACCGCAGGCCGACCGTGGCATGTGTCGGGTCGGCGGATCGGTCCTCGTGTTCCTCCTGTCCTCTTGTTCCTGTTTGCGCTCCCGTCACCGATTGCGCGGCACGTTGCGCTGGCCGCTGGCGACCTGACCCGGCGCGCCTTCCGTCCGCAGCTGGAGCTGAAGGGCAAGCTGCGGGCTCTTCACACCGCCAGCGCTGGCCTGCCGGCGGACGGAGCCGAGACAGCCGCCGAGCCGGTCACCTACAGCGGTCCGGGCCCGGTACGTCAGGGGGCACCGCCCCCGCCGCCGCCGCCCCTCCCCCCCTGTGCTCGGGGGGAGGAGAGAGAACTGGAAAGGATAGTGCTGAATGTGCGCACTGTCCCACAGAACGTTGCGTTTCGTGGTGGCGATTTCAGTTCGTTATTAACGTGCCGTGAACGGTGCTGTGCGTGTTGCCAACGAAATCCCGCTACAGTTCGTAAAAAAGTCTGCTTCGCTTCGCGGCCATCGCCGTTTTTGTCACGTGCCACGACCGGTGCTGGGACGTGGCGAGAACCGACCCCAGTTTTCAGTTTTCACATAGGCTCCGCTGCCGACTCTGAGATGTTACCGGCGTCGAGTCCGTGCGATGCCGGGTGGTAATCACGCGGGATGCGGTATGGTACCTGTGCACGCCTCTGTGTGCGGAATGCTCTGTGACATCGCAGCGATTCTCTGACGGGACGAAGTTTCCGTGTATCGAAATGAGACACCGTCGTCGGTTTTGCTGGCCGGCAAGATTAGAAAGTGTTGTTTTTGGTGTTGGAGAACATCAGAAAATATGTTCCCCGAAAACAGTGTATATTCCGGAAGTTTGATCTTGTGCCTCCATCAAAAAACTACGTTATGACCACGGGTGCTTTCGGCCAGGGAATAATCGTGGATAGTTATCCGGAAACGTGAAAATTTTCCGAGATCCCGTTTGGTACCGCTAATACAGATCTTTATCCCGGGCAATTTTCCGTGTTGAGGGACAACGTCGGATAATTTTCAGAGCATGATCGGGACGGAGAATCTTTCGTATATGTGCGGAACCATGACCGTTTTCTTAAGCGCGGCTGTCCAAGGCGCGCCTGATACGAAACCGGGGTATAGTTTCCGACGATGGTGAACGCAAACGGGAAATCTTCGACGGAAAATTATTGGTTAGATGATTTTCCCCGGCCGAACGCACCCAAAGGTGACAAATCTCAGACTCTGGAAGCAAATGACGGTGTTCATCCAGTAAGAAGCAGGTATGATGTCATAGCTGACTTACACCAAGAACGTCAACTTAAACCAGCATTACTCTTTACAAAATTTTGTACTGCAAAGCAAATGTTGTACTCCGACACCAAGAACAAAGACCGAACCCATCGACAGGGTGGAAGGAACCCTGGCGGTGGGTCAGCTGGACCATGCTGCACTCATTTTGTATGCGCGTGTGTGTGAGAGGGGGAGGTGGGCGGAGGATGGCTCCGCGCGTGCTGTGCTGACCACGCGACTCGGGCCGGCTCGGGGTCACCCTCTCGTGACAGCCCGGCTCCCAGTGGTTCCGTCGGCGCCCGCGGTGGCGCTGGTACCCGCAGGGCGGCCCGCGGCGTCGGTCGACACCGACGTCCGTGCAGCAGTCAGCCGCTCCGCGCTGGCCCAGCCCCGTCCCGGAGTGATCGGGCGTTTTATCGTAATGTTCCGGGCGGCCGGGAGTTATATCGTGACGCCCCAGGCGTTACATCCTGACTTCCCAGGGTGGCCGGGAGCTATATCGTGACGCCCCAGGCGTTACATCCTGACGTCCCGGGGCCGCCGGACGTCAGTCATGACGTCCCGGGCGTTAGATCGTGACGTCCCGGGGTGGCCGGGAGTTATATCGTGACGCCCCAGGCGTTATATCCTGACGTCCCGGGACCGCCGGACGTGATATCATGATGTCCCGGGCGTTAGATCGTGACGCCCCGGGCGTTACATGGTGACGTCCCGGGGCCGTCGGACGTCATATCATGATGTCCCGGGGCGGCCGGACGTCATATCGTGACGCCCCAGGCGTTACATCCTGACGTCCCGAGGGCGGCCGGACGTGATATCATGATGTCCCGGGCGTTAGATTGTGACGCCCCGGGCGGCCGGGTGGCGGCTGTTTCGGGCGGGATGCCGGCGCCGGGCGTCAGACTGTGCTCGTTTAGCCGGAGGCCGTTCATCAGAGCGGCGCCGCCGCATCGATTAGTGGTGCCCCGGCCGGCGACGGATACCGGCCGGCGGACCGGATACCGCCCGCCGGACGGAGCACCGGCCGGAGGATTCGGCAGGCTGGATACAGTCGGATGCATTGGGTGGACCGGATACCGGCCGGCGGGTTCAGCGGACTGTACTGCCCACGGGTGCTAGGGATCGGATACCGGCCGGCGGGTTCAACGGACTGTACTGCCCACGGGTGCTAGGGATCGGATACCGGCCGTCGGGTTCAGCGGGCTGTACTGCCCACGGGTGCTAGGGATCGGATACCGGCCGGCGGGTTCAGCGGACTGTACTGCCCACGGGTGCTAGGGATCGGATACCGCTCCCAGGAGGGGATGTCGCTGGACAGAGTGGATACCGCTTGGGAAATGGAGGGAGCGGGACACGGCACTGCTGGACTGCGACACGCCACTGGGTACTGGAACACGGAGAGCTGTGGCTGTCCTAGACAAACTTGGGATGGAGAACAGACCTGGCCGGGATTTGTGGCAAAACATGGTAAGTTCTGTTGAGGGTGAAGCAGTGATAATTTGGCTGATTCTGAGAGGCGAAAGTTAAAACAACTCCTTTAAAACTGAGAACGATGTTGGGACGAAACGGCGAACTTGGATTTCGTGGGTATAAGTTAGAGTAGAACTTTATTGAAAGTGGGGACTGAACACGAGGTACGGACTCGTGATGTTTTGGGACACAGAGTTTCAGTGGGAGTTTTTGAGACATAACATTTGTTATGCCCATTTAAGGCGAAATTCTTCCATAGGGGTTGCCCGGACTGATTTCCTGACGTGGCTGCCGTCCCGTGGTGTATCCGGATATTCCATATGTCTTTGTCGCTGTGCCGATTCCTCGGGCTGTGTTCTGTCCGTGCTGTCGTCGGCCGGTAGTTCTCCTGGTCCTGGTCTAACGTGCCGTTTGAGCTTCTCTGCATCTGTGCTGTCGCTGTGGCTTCGCCCCGCGGCGGGGACTGTCTGTGTGCGGCTCCTGTGCTGTCGATTGTCTGACGGCGCCGCCCCTCCGTCTGCCGGTGGTCGTCTGACGGCCGCCTGCCGTCGCAGGACGTGTGCGCCGTGCGATCGTGCGTGCGTGCGCTGAAGTCGGACCGCCGGCTGCGGCTGCACCGGTTCCCGAGCAGTCCGGAGCGGGCGGCGCTCTGGCTGCAGCGGTGCCGACTGCCGCCCCAGCTGCCGACCGCTCGGCTGGCCGTCTGCGGCCTGCACTTCTCGCCGGACGACTTCCAGGAGGCGCCACCTGGCGCTGTGCCGTTTGGGAGGAACGGCCTGGTCCGCCAGCTCAAGAAATACGCCGCCCCGCACCGCAACCTGAGCCCGTGAGACACGTCGGCAAACGGGGGGGGGGGGAGGGGGAGGCAGCCGGAATAGAGGCGGCTGATTGCCATGTTTCAAGACGCGTTTCTGAAACATCTTTATTTCTATGCCTTTTCTATTTTTGGCCGCCATTTTCCTTTGTGTGATTGGGTTTGCCTGTGAACTTTGAATTTAGCTTGACGTCGCGCCATTTTATCTTCGGTTGTTGGCATTCGAAAAGTGTGTTTGTCGTGAACGGCGGAAGTGTCGAAACGCCCTCGAACGACGTGGTTAGGGGTTGAGTAGTTGAGCTAGAAATTAGTATTATGTGTTTTGGATGACGCATCGGAAAGCTTGTGACGAGGTGTTTTGCTCGTCATTTGTTCATAAGCTCGGACTTTTTGTCTCACCGGAAACTGGTAGACCCGCCTTTCGACTGTGGCACTGTATAGCCGTTTTCAGGTGCATATTGCACACGCACATACACACACACACACACGCACGCACGCACGCATATATATATATATATATAGTATGTATATATATGTATGTATATATATACGTATTCATATGTGCTGTGCAGCTGAAGGCGACTGGGGATGTTGCGCACCTCTCTGCGTCGTTGGCTTCCCTCTCCAGAGACCGGTTGCACTGGACCATCGGGAGGAGCTCGGATAATGACCCAGTTCTTTCCGCTGACCGGCTGCCCGCCGTCCGCAGTGACCCGCTGCCGCCGGCGCCGCCGCCGCCGCCGTCCCCTTCGGCCGCGCCGCCCGCAGCCGGCGGCGGCGACGCGCGCGGCAGCCGCGGCATCAAGCGGCCCAAGCGCTTCGACGACTTCCAGTGCCCGGAAGGGACGCCGGTGCGCGCCGGCGCCGAGCCCTCGCCGCCGCCGCTGCCGCCGCCGTCGCCGGCCGTCGGCGTCGACGCGCCGGGGCCGACGCGGCCCGACGGCGGCGGCGACATGACCGAGCTGGCGAACAAGCAGCCGGCGGCGCTGAAGACCATCATCCGCATCCTGCGGGACGAGAACGCCCAGCTGCGCGGCCGGCTGGACGCCGAGCGGGACCGGGCGCGCCAGCTGGCCGCCGTGCTCGAGCGCTGGGCGCACGAGCTGCGCGGCGACTAGCCGGCCGGCCGTGTCTCCCCGTACAAAGCCACGTACAAAGGCCGGACGGCCGCCGGAACGCGCCGGGGCCGGCCGCCGCGCGCGGCCTGACGCTGGAGCCTGAGCGGACCGCTGGCCGGCTGAGGCCGCGCCGGTCGGAGCGTGCCGGCGGAGCGGGCCGTCTGGGGCCGCTGGTGCGAGCTGCGGGGCTGAGCGCTGGACCGGCCGCGGCCGCGGTAGGTCACGAGTCTCACTGCGGACTGGCTGGGGGCGTTTGGCTGTGAAGGTTTGCCGGACCTTCCGCTGTTGGTCCATTTTCATTACGCGCGTGTCCGATGTTTTTATTGCCGCGTAATTTACCTTCATTGACAAATGAAACACATCCGAGGCAGTGCAACATCACCTTGATGCTCGTTTTTGAGCTCAGATTGCTGTTGGTAACAATTTTGGTGCAAATAGATTTTGAAAGTTCAAAAGCTTGTGATTAAGAACGAACTTGAGCCACATATGTGCTGCAGCGTAGCTGCTAAAACAAAATCAGTGCCAATTCAGAATCGTTCTCTTGGACACTGTTTGCGAAAGTCTACGTCTGCATAAGAAGATACAGGAGCTTTGTTCAGAAACTTCGCGTCTTTTTTCGCCCCCCCCCTGCGCCGTAATGAGTCGGAACAGATGCCAGTCGGCGCTCGGCGTTGCCAGAGTTTGTTCAGAGCTGCCAGATCCGGGCAGTTCCGCACTTCCGAACGGATTCCCGGAGCTGCGGGTCGGCCCAAAATCTGGCCTCAACCGCCCACAGTGCCCCCTGGCGCCGCGCCAGCCAAACAGTTCACGGGTTCCGGGAGTGCCCGCCAAATGCGCCCTCAGCAGGCGGTAATAACCGGTAATAACAGACGGCCGTGCGCCGGCCGCGCCGGAGAGGATCCACAGGACGCCGAGTGACGATTTGCGGCGTCCGCGGCCGACGGTCAGCGCCGGCCAAACGACCCCTGACGACGCCTCGACTTGGCAGTGTCGTCTTCCATATCAGAATACCTCCTTTTTTGAATACTAATTTCCTCGTTAGATGTGTCTGTTATCCTCCCGTTTTTACGAGGGTCATCAGCGTGCGGGTTTTGGCGATGGTGGCGAGCACAGGAGAGAGATGACCTGAATTTCCCCGAGGCTAAAATTAGCCTGTCAGCTCGACGAAATAGCGGTAGAGAAGGAACCCGCTCGAGATGGCTGATCAGGCCGTTCAACACCTTGATCGGGAACGTCATCTGAATCTGATCTCATTCGTGTGGGAAAGTGAGCTGCGAGTGGTTTTGAGAGAACAAATTTATGTTTGGTTTCTTTGACGATGATCGTGGCCATGACGTCATTTTTCATGGTTACTGTGCCTCGGGAACAAGGCGGCTAATTGTCTGCGATGTTCTTAGGCAGCACAGATATCAGAGCCAATAGACCTTAGCAAGGTCTGTGTATGCGTCGAAGAACGAAACATATCTCTGGCTGTCACCAGATGTCCTTGCCCGAAATGGTAAAAAACGCGGAGTGAACGGAGTGAATAGCACACCCAGTCTGACGTCAAGAGAACATACGACGTAGATGGGCTGGCGTTAGGAGTAGGGAAGAGGATAATCATACCTTTTCCAGAGACTAAAATTACACCTTGGACGCTGTATGAAAAGAACCGTTTTAAAATGCAAAGCGATGTTTTGTCTCCTGATTTTCGGTCATGATTACTCTCTCGCTGAGATGATCAGACATCGTCAGCAGTTCCATCACCCGCGGCCAGACCTACGAAACGGGTCAAACGCAGCGCCCTGGGGCATGGCTTCCGAAAATTTCCGCAGATTTCCGAAAGTTAATGGTGCGGGAGGGGGGTCCGCATTGGATTTCAGGCCGTTTCTCTCCAGTCATTGCTATATGCCTTGGGGGGAGGGGGGCAGGGCCCATCCGACGTCCCGGGGTCGCCAGCCATGGCCGGGGCAAGCAACAGCCACAAACATGACATCTCTTACAGTCCCTTCATCCCTTAGAGCACAAACCGTGAGGATGGCCTGTTAATATTCAGAACCCATTCTGTGTCCAGACCCGCAGCTCGGTTCAGTTGAAATATGTTTTCCTTTGAACGGAGCTGAGTGATTCTGTGCCCCGTCGAACGAAGAAACATCGGTGCTGTTCATTGTTTCATCGACTTTTTTTTCTCGCCGCGGACAGGACTTGATTCGGCTGTGCGAGATTACGGAATTGGATAACCTATGAAGGGATGGACGGTTTACCAGACGAGACAGGTGTTAGCGTAATACATCGGGATCCACTGGGGCCAAGGCTATAAAGATGTGTGCGGAAGAGAGCCGTGCCTAGAAACCACGTGAACTGACTGAAGGTTTTGAGGCGGTAGCTACTCTTGGGGTCATTCTGCCATCGAATTGGAACCGATATTAGACATGCACACGTACCCTATGAAATCACATTCCACTTTCCGATTTTTGTGCTTCTGTTCCTCTTTTTGCCCACAGCAGCCTCATACACACAAAAAGGAAACAATTTTATTCCGGTATATTCAGCACCAATCACGAGGCCGTACAACGTCACAGAGCACATACAACATCCAGCGCACTTCTGCCACCCGAGCTGACGGATCAACAGGTGGCCAGATCCCGAGGGCCCGTGGGCGCTGACCTGACCCACTGTCCGAGCTGGTGAGGCCCTCAGGCCGCCCTGCCGAGTCAGCCGCCGGCTCTGTCACGAGCTTCCGCCGGCGGAGAGGTGAGACAGAGTGAGAGTCGAGTCCTCCGAGCCGCAGAGGAGTCCGGTACAGGGACTGTGGTTTGGAAGGTGAGATGATGGTGGTGATGGTGTCGGTGGCGGCGTGGGGGATAGATGACCGGCCTGACACTTCGCCCGGGGTAGTGGTCACAACGGCGGCCGTTTCGTTGGTACGCGGCCCGCGTCGGAGGCTTTTCAGCGGGCTCCGGCCGATCGAGCGCGTTTGGCTGGACCCGGATTACGTCACGATGACGACAGACTTCCCCGCCGGAGCCGGCCCGAGGCGCTGAGGCGAGATTCTGCCTGCCTCGCCCCTCAGCCGAGACGGAAAAGGAGGTGTGAGGCGGCGCACATAAGGTGCGGATGAAGAGGAAGATCCAATTGACGCCGGCCAAAAAAGGCAAACTGAGGAATAGGACCATTTAATTTTGTCCTATTCAAGCTATGAGATGGAATGCGTGGACAAACAGCAGGATAACCATTGAAGTTCGCCCATGGTTCATACAGCAGAAGTGCATTGGTCCTTTCGAAAGGCGGCATTTGTTATGACATGACCGAAAACTGCCGATGTCGAAAAGAAGTCTCGAAAAGTTTAGTTTTGTAAGATGCGGAAGAAACACGATCTTTTTGGCCTCTGCTGAATCACAGTGTCTGACCTTTCCTTTATAAACGGACCACGCATTACGTTAAATAGCTGACCTTCCCATTCCCCCTGAAGTCGGAAGTTCTCTAATACGGCATCAGTTGCTGGAACCCTTTTAAATGCTCCATCCCTTCAGAAATCTTTCAGACTAATCTGATGCAGAGGAATTTTCGGTGAAGTTTGTTTATTTATTTATTTATACACATTTTGGGGACATCCACAGAGGGCCGTGCCGAAATTCGAGAACGAAGAAAAAGAAACCGGGACAGGCAGTGGCCTGCTTTCTACCCTATACTGTTCCGTACAAATACAGGCAGATCCCAAAGTTTTCCGCTCGGATGCCATTCCGTTTATCAAAGAAGGAATTTGGGAGAATCTTAACAGAGGACGGTGTATGTCTGCACTGTTGCGCTATGGAGGACAAGGGCGTATCGTCATGAAACGTTTATCAAACAGCAGATGAAAGGCGTACCGATGAATGTCTCGGTCGTGAATGGTACTCAGCAAGAGCTGGAGTCTGCTCCCGACGGAACGGAAGACAAATGAATAAGTCAACATCAACAAGTTTAGAGGATGGTAATGGCTGCCATTTCCTTCTGTTAAAAAACAAAAGAAAGTGACAAAACGACACAGTTCTGAACAAAGGAATGCTGTCGGATGAAGAATACCAAAACGGGGATAACAGATACGTGGTTTTAAATCAAACATCGTTTAAGCCACGAATAAAATGTTCATTGCCAAATATTCTTTTTTTGGCGCCGCCATTCGTCGCCAAATGAATCTGTAAGAGAATCCTCAAACGGTCCACATGCTCGAAAACCTTATCAACGGATTCGCCTGGCTTCAATTGTTTTGAGGTAATTAATCCACAGTTCAACATTTTTTATCCAAGTCTATTGCATGCCCAACGCATCCGCAGTATGAAGACTCCGCGAGTTACGGCCTTTCAGTTGCCTCAGTTCAGCCAGCTCCGCAGCTGCCCACATCCTTATACCTCTGGCTACCCGGCGGCCAGGGGTGGCACAGAAAGCCGCAGAATCGTCCAACAGCCACCACTGGCAGTCAACAAAACTCGATTATCCACTCTGCGTGCCGCCTCCTCCCTGCCTGTTACATTGACGGAGAATGATTCAAGGAAAGCTTCGAGAACACGATGACAAGGCGGCCCTGCCGTCGCCACTCCGGTGGCTTTTGAGCTGCGTCATTAAAGCTGCACCCTGGTCGCACTGACCCAGCGACGGAAATGGCCTCCCGGGGTCAGTAAATATAGCCGGGACACCGCCCGGGCAGGACGGCGCCTCCCTGGAGCCCGGACCGGGGCCGGTTCGACCGAACTCGTCTCGAGTTGGCTGGGAGAAATCTCTCGGCGCCGGCCGAGTAGTTACCTGGGGAGGCTGGGGGGAGGAGACGGGGGGGGGGGGCATGGCCGGTTCCGGAGGCTGTCTGGGCGGCGAGAGGTGGCTAGAACGACGAGGAGGCTGATCGAAATGAACCCCCGATCGCCCGGTCGCTGCGACTGGATGCTGTTCTGCCGATATTTCGAATAACGCAAAAAAACTGACAAATAGCTGAACTTAAATCGATGCATTTCTTGTGGTATCGGCGTAATTCAGTACGTTTTATTTTGTCAGTTTAGTCAGCACCCGCCAAAAACAGAACGCGTCTTTCCCTATGCGGTTTTGGTCAGAGCCGGCGCTCTTTGAAACCATGACGTAAACCCGGGAGTCTAATTCGGCGCAGAAATGTTGCCAAAGGCACCACGCGGAACCAAGGATCAGCCGATGTCAGAAGCGACGCACTCCTCCATGCATGGCGATGACTAAATGGGGTTCAGAATGTGCCGCGGTCGGAAATCCATACGGCTCACGACTCACGCAGAACACAGCGGAGGCCGCCAACGCCCAGCGACGGCGTCAGCGCCGCGACTTTTGAGATCGCGAGCCTCGTGTTGCGTCGCGCACTCCTGCCACGCCTCTCCCTGTCACTTGCACGGCTTGCGTTACTACTGGGGCGTCAGCGGCCGTTCGGCCGCCGCCCGGGGACGGTTCGGCGCCGCTGCGGGGCGCCGCGTCCCTGACCGGGGTCCGCGTATTAGGCCGGCAGGCGCCGCGCCCCTGACCGGGGTCCGCGCCTGACGCCGGCAGGCGCCGCCGCCGCTCAGCCGGAGGCCCAGTCGGCAGCCGATCGGCGCCGTCCGATGGCCACGGGTCCACCGCTGCGCTGTCACCGGCAGCGTCTGGTGTGGCCTGCGCGGCTGTCCGTCTCCGGCAGCCCTCACAGAGGCCCGCTGCGCTCCTGGCGACCGCGCGCCGCCGACGCCGCCGGCACCCCGCACCAGAATACATCAACTACGCCGGCACGGCCGGTCCAGCCGGGCTATCGACATCAAACGAACGTCACACCCAGCTTCTGCGTGACGTCACGGGGCTGGGCGCGGCTCTCGGGGCCCACGGGGCCTCGATGGCGGGTCCCGGGGCGAGTTCCGCCGGTCCCGTGCTGGCTCTTCTCCACACGGAGGCGTCTGGAAGTGGCTGGTCCGCGGCGCCGCAGCTCAGCGGCTGTCCCGGCCGGTCCGCCGCCGGCAGGCACGCGCTACATCACAAGAGGTCGGCAGCCAGCAGCCGACCGGCCTCTACTTGCACGGCGACCCGTGGTTCACCAGCACCTGCACGAACTCTGCCGACACAGAACCACGCCAGCTACGTACAGCTGGGGCGTGGAATGCGCCACAAACAACAGTATTTTCCCAGATGCCATGCGTCGACTTTTTACACTGACAGAATTACAATGCATACAGTTCATAGAACTTTCTTTCAGTGACGCACGCAGCAGGATAAATCGCACGACGTGTGAGTAAAAAGCACAAGAACAGCGTAGATTACGGTGAAAAGTGCAGGGTTGGTGTTCCACATAGCAGCACAGTTACGTTTCGAGATCATTTCACCCTTTTCATTTACTTCGAATTGCTTGCATCCTCACATCAACGTAAAAGAAACGAGATTATTTGTTTTATTTTAAGTCTAATACCTGCGTAATTACGCCATACATGTTTGCAACAAAACCAATGTGGCAACATGCCGCTTTTGAAGTTCGTAATGAAATACCGGAGGTTTTGCGTTTTTGCGACTTTGATAAAACCGAAGCTCACGTTCGTAGTTGATTTTGCCAAGTCCGTCTCTGTCCGCCTCACGGACCATGTCGTCCACTTCTTCGTTCGTCATCTTGTCCCCCATGGAGGTCATGATGTGTCGCAACTCGCCCACCGACAAAAAACCGTCCTCGTCTTTATCGAAGACCCTGAGGCGAAAACAAGGAGCGCTGACGACTGCACCTGTACGGGTGACCAGGTGCCAAAAAAGGAAGGTCGTGTTCATGGTGCTTCCGTTATCGGCCCCTCCCTGCGACAGACAGCAACTGACGAACTTTGCATGACGGCTTTGACGTTAGCATAAACGCCCGACGGCCTGGATATTGCTTTCCGATGCACATGTAACCTTTGACAGGCTGTTCCACGACGAGACAAAAACAGACGATGATGCCACTGAGATAATAAATACATACTACTCCCAGTCCGTCGGGGTTCCAGGCGATGCGCCAGGTGATGTACGATGCAAAGAAACTTACAGTGTTGAACAGCACAGCAAAAAGCGCTCAGCGTCCGCCTGAGTGACTGAGGTAGCCGCAAATCAGATGACTGAGATCCTGCAGGTAACTCTCAGACCACCAATCTCAGGTCGGAAGTACGCACACAGAAATACGCGTCTTACCTGAACGCTTCCTTGAGTTCTTCTTCACTTTCCATTCCCGCCATCTTTCTTGCCATCATCTGCAAGAATTCGTTGAACTCGATCTGCCCCGTGCCCTCTTGGTCCACTGTGGATACCATTTTCTCCAGCTCCGTTTCTGCGGGCGAATACACAGGAGTAAAACACGCAACGTGCCAAGTAATCTGTCAAAGAAAGGAGTGATCTAACGCACTTCAAAGGGAATGTTTCGTGTGCGCGCGGGAGCACGCACCCTGTTTCAGCTGCAGAAGTACTGCAGAGGAGACTTCAAGCTCTTAACCCTATTCCCTGCAGGGGGGCTGAATCTGCCCCCTCGGATTTTTTGCTTGCCAATTCCAGGCTTTTTAACGCAGCTTCACAAAACTTGGTGACGTTTCCTAGCTATTCTTTCTACGCGCCGTGACAAAATTCCAAAAGTATATTTTGCTCAGGGGCGGAGCCAGGCAACGTTTTTGGGAGGCACCTCAGGCCATTTTTGGCCATGTTAAGGGTAAAAAGAAAATGCCTGCCAAAAATAGAGGTTTTAAGATAGAACTTAAAACTTTATATGGATGTATAGCTAAATAGTTGGGAAATGTGCAGACGTAATTTTATTTATCTGAGGTCATTTTACAAGGTCAGGTCAAGGTCAAAAGTCAAAATTTGTTTTTCGCAATAATTTCGGCGCCGTTTTGTCAAATGCCAAACACGGAACATACATGACGTAGAACGGTGCCCTCTACTTGTGTACCAAGTTTCAGCTTAATATCAGGTTGGGTCATGGAGCTATGACCTAAAATGTCAGTGCGCGTACCCTATATCGCAATAACCATAAAATGAAATTTTTGAAATAGAGTGAATTCAAATGATTGAAAACGTTCACAGATAATATTAAATGCACACGAGATCATTCCAAGTGACCCCAAGGTCACTGGAGGTCTTTTAAGGTCAAAGGTCACAAGTTGATCTGAAAAACGTGTGACCTTGACAGTTTCCCCTTTTTCATGTCCCTGGCACCGCCTATGCTAACATTATACAAACATTGTAATGCAATTTGTACTTCTTTAGTACAACATGACTAACAGAAGCCAAAAAAGTGTTTTTGCCCGTTTTGTTCATTCAGTTGTTAGAAAACTAATCCTCCTATTTTTGAAACCCTGTGAACGCTCATGAATTTTATCAAAATTTCAGATTTGTGTACCCATGGTAAAAGCCCTATCCATAATCTCTCGATTCATGCCAGTTTCACTGAAATCGGTCGAAAAACAACGGAGTTATAAGAAGTCGAAAAGTACCCCCCATTTTGGCATTTTTGCTCACCTGTATCCATAATTTTCGAAATTTTGAAAATTTCTTTTTTCAAATGTAGTTCACGTCATGACAAATGCATTGCCGTTTGTTGCGATGAAATCAGACGAGTAGTTCTTGAGATCTCAGGGGGGCCGAATCCACCCCCCCGCCGGGAATCGACCATACCGTCTAGCCCTCCGGAAATAGGGTTAAGGAAGCGGTGACCGCTTTTCTAATTTCAAATGTAACGTCATCATGTTCGATGCCCAGGTGAGACAGATATCGGTGCACAATCAAATGCTTGAGATAACAGTTTCAGGACGACAACATCTCCGGCTGGGCACTGGCCATTCCGGCAGAACTTTTAGAGCCAGTCGGATCCCATGCAGGCGTAGGTTAATGTTGTAATACAGCCCGCAACGTACTTTGCCTCGTGAGTTACGGCAAACTACGCCACGATGCGGCTGACCCGGCCTTGCGCCGCCCCTCCTCTCGGAGCTCCCCGCAGCGGACCACGTGATTCACTGGCCACTCTGGTCTGGAAAGTTTTGCTGCCAACTGCCGCGTCGTGAGGGAGTTATACCTCGACCGATCGCACTTGAGGCGCCAGTTCCATATTGATGGCCGGAATGTTCGCCGCAGGCCGGCTGTTCACCAGAGTCCGACCAGCAGAACCCGGCAAACAGAACCGGGCAGCAGAGCCAGCCAGCAGGCCCTGATGCCGCAGCAGTGCCTGCTTGCCGGGCGGGGACCTCGGCGGCGGCGGCGGTGGCGGCGGCGGCCAAATCAATGCGGCGTCTTACCGCCACCTATTGATGGCGCCATTATGGGCCCTGATCAGACACGGCCGCCGACAAACGACCCGCTCCCGCTGACGGACGGGACGGCCGGCCGGACGACGCAGCGGCCCGGCCATCTGGTGGCCTCCTCTGGCACCGGGCAGGCCGGCGATCGGCCTTCTGACGGCCTCCTCTGGCGCCGGGCAGAAGATCCACGGTCCAGCGTCCACTGGCGCACCGCAGAACGGGCGGCCGCGCCAGCGCTCTGCGTTCGTCTGACGCCACTGAAGGTCAGGCGGCGAAGTCTGAGTACTCCTGGTCCTATTCTGTGACAGGAATAAACGCTTCCGAAGTGAGCCAGCCGTTGCCGGGACGTCCGCCGACGTGTCCGCAGCGGCGGACGGCAACGTTCCGAACAGCAAACGTTTTCCCGCGTCTGGGATGACCCTTCTCCCCCACACCGTGACCGTTCATTCCCGCGGCGCTGGAATTTCGCCATTCCGCCGGACTGGTGGCAAGAAACGCCGCGTTAGATTTCCGCGGGTCGGTGACCTCCGGACGCAAAAACACCCCTCACTGGAAAACATAGCATTCGGACCAGTCTTGGCAAACAA
Source organism: Capitulum mitella (assembly GCA_030062745.1). NCBI lineage: Eukaryota > Metazoa > Arthropoda > Thecostraca > Pollicipedomorpha > Pollicipedidae > Capitulum > Capitulum mitella. The sequence continues at coordinate 20,047,402 of CP099844.1, read as the reverse complement.
CGACACGACCCGCCTCTTCAGGGCTCACGCGGCTGATCTCAATTTGCATGAGAACAAAGCCTAGTGTGTTCGACAGGGAACTGATTGATTAATCGCACGATGAAACAAACGGCGAGTTCGGGGCCAGCACGCGATGCGTGCTGGGTACGGGAAAACGCAAAAATTTCCGTTTGTAAGGCTTACGAAGTGGGGTTCAGATCTCGGGAAACACCTGCGATGCGAGCTCGGCGACTCTAAGGACCAACGCAGGACTCTACTGGCTGCAAACCATTTCTGAGGCCGACCTCGCTACCACACGGAGCAGTTACCGCTCACACCCATAGTGGAGCGTTCTCGATTCCCGGAACATTGCTGTTTAAGATCGCGACCACGTGGGCGCGCTGGACCTACAGGCGCGAGAACTCTTCCACAGTTGGAGGGCCGTTGTGGAGGAGGGGGGGGGGGGGGGTAAAGAAGCATTTTGGGCGATTTCCTTTCAGTCATGTCCCACAGGACCAAAGTTAAGTTAAAAAAAGCTGGAGGCGGGGGTAGCGTCTTGCTGGCTGCTCGCCGTTCCTCCGCCTCCCGCGTCCCTGGTTGGACCTGAGACGCCGGTCACGCGCGGCGAACACGCTCAGGCTCGCCGGGAACGTCTGACGCCACAGAGATGCGTGGTGTTGCGTTTGTGTGCAATGTTACATGGGTCGTGGACATTAGGGAGCCTCCCTGGTATGCGACCCTGCACACGCCTCTGCGGGACGCCGCGGCCAGACGCCTGAGGCGCTTAGCTGACCGGTCAACCGGCGGGACGCGGAGCGGGACGACCAGTTTGCGCTACAAGGTGAGTGGGGTTCGACTTTTGCATATCTGAACGATTAAAGGCGTGCCTCTGTCCGCGTTTCTGAGACATGAAACGCCGGCCGACAGTCGGAGAGCCTCTGAGAGACCCAGGCGGCATCACGAGACCTAGAACGTGCCTGACAGCGCGAGCATAGCGCGGCGGTCGTCGGACGCCATCCTGCCCGGCACGGGACGCAGGCCACATGGGCCAGAGATGGCGTATCGTGGTGCGCTCCGTTGGACCGGCGAGCAGTGCACGCTGTGCTGCGCCGGTGGGCTGACTGCTGTCACCGCCGCACATGCTGCGCCAGCGGCGGACATTGGACAGCCACTAAACCCCGGGCCGCCACCTTCCTGCGGTACGCTCGCCGCCCGGACTCGGCGCCGGCGCCCCCCTGCCGCGTGGTACCGAAGGTAAGGCCGTGCTTTTGGCGGCTTCGCGCCCTGTGGCGTCATTGACGAACGCCTGCACCATTGGACGGATATCGGGCTGCCGTTTGAAGCGCCCGCTGATTTCGAGATAAAGCAACCGTGGCAATACTGAACGTCAGTGCCGCTTCTCTGCCTGTATGAACACGACCCTGTTGAGGATCCAGTGGAAGATCCAGGGGAGAAAAAAAACTGTCTTGCTGGAATAAGCCTGGTGTTTGCGACCGGGCTTTGGTCGCCGACGAATGTGGGAATTGTTACAAGACGCCGCAGGGTGCAGGATCTTGACCATAAATACTGCTGCCAAAACCCCGAGTACAATAAATCGGATGCTCATTTATAGTGACGTATCGTTTATGCTTTCTTGTCATGGCTGGGTATTTCAGAAAACTGTTGGGGAGTGCCAGTGTATTCAATATTATTATTTTCGGTTAATCCCATATATGCCTAATGTTTAAATCTCTAAATGGTACAATGCAGAGTTCATACCCCCAGATTTCCACGGATGCTTCATAAACAAGAGAAACATCGAACAAAACGCGATGTCCACCGGCCAGAAAGCAAAAGCAAGAAATATTTATTAAAAAGGAATAAAGGGAGTCCTTAATTTGCCGCGGGATACCTTCTCGAATTGCTCTTTGTAGCTGCACTGTGGATGTATGTTTATACAACCCTAGCACGATGGTAGTCATTGGCAACATGGTACAGTCCACTGGGACGTGGTACGAAGGGCTGGCAATATAATGGGCACATAACACGATAAGGCATCATACAAAATCGTGCGCGACAAGGATCGGAGACACGATCTTTGACCATGTCCGACGAGTGACGTAAGAAAACGTCAGGTAACGGATTACGTTAGTCTGTGGAAATTACGACCCAGACAAAAGAGGGACACGTTGGACCATTTTAGAGAACCAAGCGTCATTTGCGGCAGGACCTCATTTAGGTGAGGTTCACTGATATGACGCCGAATTTTAACAGGCGCAGTGGAAGTTACCGACCGGAACAGCCGGACATACGGCCCGCGAAGCCGCAGCTGCTTCCTAGCGTGAAGCTTAGCGAAAACTTGGCGTGAGAATTCGGCTGAAGGCCGACTGTTCAGTGTTGTGAGCGGAACGTTGGTCAAACATTCCCGGCGTCATTTCGATCAATTGCTCGGCAGGAGTCAGACTGAAGCGAGCAATGCGGCCGTGCAGGAACAGCTCAGTCGTGTTTGGTCTAGTGGAACAGGTCTAGATGAACTGAATTTAGAACGAGCAAGCAATGATAAAATGGGTTTAGGACATGCTGACGCAAGGTTAGATCAGCCGCGGTGAAGGGAGGCTGTAATAAGCACGGCGTGAAGGATTGGGCCGGAAAACATCACGTTTGATTCCGTAGGCTGAAGTACGTTTAGACAGCTTAGTGTACTGCAAATAAAACAAAATACATTGGAGCCACCTCAATTATCTACGCCGGGAAACTTAAACCTATTCGTGTTCACACGTTTGAAGACAGGCTCATGCTGAACTGATCAAACCAAACCAGCGATATCAAAAAGTTTGTCGTCACTGCCTCATCAAAACTGGACGTGGATATTTATGGACGTTTAGAGCACAGCTCAACCTGTCGATAGGCAGCATACATGTAATAGGCTGATCCCATTGGTTCCTGGCTGAGGTAAGCCCTGATTATGGGACCTGGACCACTGTCTGTCGCCATGCCGCAATTTATCCACCCCCAAGTCCACTAGGTCGCGGAGACACCAGTGATTTGCCTAGTTTCTGGGCCACTAACTTCGGAAGTCGCTCGTAAAAGTGGCGGCCGCCTGGCATGACTGGCGCTCGTGAACCCAGAATTTCACACAGAGGTCGCGCCCGCCGTCCCCCGGGCGGCGTAGAGTGGCCTGAACTCCGTCCCTAACTCCAATAACTTTTCTAAATAAAGGCCTTTTCCAAACAGAACAGCCCGTAAGTGAGGACCAGAGTTTGAACTGCCGTGGTTATAGGCGTCAATGAATCGTTCTAAAAACAGGCTTTTCCCCGTCGCCCACTTCATGCTGAGGTTTGAGGGAAATTGCATCGACGAGCTACCAGACTAGCCAAGTTCTGAATACCAATCAAAGCTCCCATCACGAGGCACTCTTCCCTGCGAAACCACTAAATGGCCGCAACAGGACAGTGTGATCGTCGTTCTTAGGCTTGAGTGACGATTTCGATTTAATTACTCCGCCTGACCTTCCAATAAATTGTCTTCACCTGATTGCCCATAACAAAGTTTAAGTGATTAACTGGCTTCGATTTGACGGTAATACGAGGACAAAAGCGGTGGGCTTAAGTTTCGAAGAGTTAACAAGACCACCACGCTGTCATAAACCGAATATCACCGTCCACGATGTAATCCATGAATTGTCAGTCAGTCAACCAATCAATCCAAAATCAATCAATTATCACTTGGCTTCATCTCCACAGTCTGCCGGATGCACAGCTCGGCACATCAGTCGGCTCTTCGTCCGCCAGCCACTCTGGGCGGCAGATAGTGCCGCGCGAGACCAAGCTGTGCGGCTGTTCGGTCGGCGCGGTTGCTGCTGCTGACGCCGGGTTCCCTTCAGGCTGGCTAACGTTGCCGATTCGGATTCCCTACCGGCGCCGACCAGTCTGGCGGACCGGATACGGGCGGAGTTACTGGCAGCTCCTCCAGTCTGGCCGATACTGGGCCAGTCGTAAGGACCGAGTGACTGGCAGCTCCTCCAGTCTGGCCGATACAAGGCCAGTCGTAAGGACCGAGTGACTGGCAGCTCCTCCAGTCTGGCCGATACTGGGCCAGTCGCAAGAGCCGAGTGACTGGCAGTTCTTCCAGTCTGGCCGATACTGGGCCAGTCGTAAGGACCAAGTGACCTGGAGTTCCCCCCAGTTCGGCCGATTCTGGGCCAGCCGTAAGGGCCGAGTGACCGGCAGTTCCTCCAGTCCGGCCGATACTGGGCGGTAAATCCGCCTCCGCCCCCCCCCCCCGTCCCCGGAGCGACCCCTCTGAACTCAGTTCCCAGCCGTGATCTTGGCTCTGAACGGTAGCATTCGACGCACCGTGTTTGTTGTACGGCTAGTATCGAAATTTAGTTCCGAACTAAATGGAGTTTCGTCGCTAACGCAAACACTGTAAGGACCGTTGCTATTGATACGAGCTGAATTTAGCAGCAGATCGTTGACAGAAACCAAAGTTCCGTGCGGCGTTCGCTCGGGACGGAACAAGAGTAAATAGCCTCTTGAATTAGGCGACTACCGGGAAGATATCGTTAATTTCGTCAGAGCACCGCGCCTGTTCTCGAGAAGAGTTGTGGCAATTCAGTACGGACCACCCAAGAAAAACCAGAGGTCAACAAACCAGATCCAGGCAAAACTGCTCTAAGGTATTTTTGTCAAGTCTTGGGAACAGTTGCAATAGAAAGTTTTCATCAGTTAATCTTGGATGGCCTTGTTTGATCTGACTTAAAAGTAAATGTGTTTGGGGCGTTAATCATGAGAACATCATTATAATATAATCATAATATTCACCACCAAATATCCTAGTGCCGCATTTCCAAATGATACGTTGTGAATACCTGGCCTCGATTGACCTCGACTAACCTGACTTAAATTACTTATATTTGAGAGGGTGCAAAAGTTCATGCCACATAGGAACTACCCACGGTACGTCGTTTAGATCGGCCCAGTAGATCTGGCGAGAATGATAGAACCCGTCATGCTTTGCGTGTCACCTCAGTTGAACTAGACTGACCCGACCTGAGTTACATGTTTGGAGAGTGTATCATTAAAGGCATCATTACATCAAGAGAAAGTCCGTTTACGCAGAGACCGCCTTCCGTCGAAGTTTTGCGCCGGGCCGGCCGGCAGCGGCCGCTCCCGTAGCTCGGCGACGGCCGGATGGCCCGACAGGCGCACTGTTGCCCGCTGCCGGGCACGACTGAGCCGCACGACCGCTCTTCCGACCAGTCAGGTCGCAACGGAAAAGTTACGGGCCGATTTAAACTTTTAAAACGCCGAAAGATGTACCAAGGGCGAGACAGATCGCAGGTGATAAGTCACTGCGCCGGCTTTACTCATTCGAAAGATGTTTGCAGAGAGACATGATCGGCGGGAAATTTGGGCCCCGCACCAGTGCGTATGCTAAGAAGGCCGACTAACATGAAGGCTTTCGTTCAGTACAAACGATCCAGTTGTAGTTTTTCGCACTAGGCCGATGTGGTCTGGTACCGCCGTGACTAGGCCGATAGGAGGCCGGATGTGTGATAGGCACTGGAGTTCCAGTTCTTGGACGGGGGATTGTGTTTGTTCCGAGACCGGAAGGGCCAGCCGGTCACGGGCCGCCAGTGTCCTGGAATTGCCGGACACGATAAAGTTCCCCCCAGCACCGTTTGGTTCGGATAGGGTACGGTAGGATCGCCTAGGATAAAGTTGTTACGCGTTTCCAAACATTTCTGTGGGCTCCTCGCAGCCAGCTCTGCTTAGCATGGTGCCAGATCCCAGTGCTACCCCTTTCAAGATACTCGGACGAAATGACCACAGAACAAATCATTTGCCTTGCATTTAACCTTGTGCTTGCCTGAAATGACCAGATCGGACATAATTCAGAACTTCGTATCATGCAGCGATATACTTGCTTGATTTTCTTGGTCAAATAATGTTGGTTTGACTTTTTGAGGGAACGTAGGAACTGATCTCGCAGTATCTGATATAACCTTAGGGCTATTTCAAGAAGCAATATGCTGCATTTAACCCTAATTCCCGGAGGGCTAGCGGTATGGCCGATTCCCGGCAGGGAAGGGGAGGGGGCGGATTCGCCGGCTCCCCTGAGATCTCGAGAACTACTCGTCCGGTTATATCGCAATAACCGGCAATCGATTTGCTATGACATAACCTACATTTTTATAAAAAAAAAGTTTTCAAAATTTTGAAAAGAGTGGATATAGGGCGTGGCAAAAAAGTCCAAATTGGGGATATTTTTGGACTACTTATAACTTCGTTGTTTATGGACCGATTTCGATAAAATTAGCATGGACCGAGAGATTATGAATTAGACTTTTACTATTGGTCCACACATTCTAAATTTTGAGAAAATTCACAGACGTTCACAGGATTTCAAAAATAGGAGAAGTAGTTTTTCAACAACTGAATGAACAACGAAGGCAAAACAATTTTTTGGCCTTTGCTAGTCATGTTACGTTAAAGAAGTACAAATCGTATTAAGATGTTTGTATAATGTTGGCATAGGCGGTCCAAGGTACATGAAAAAGGGGGAACTGTCATGGTTACATGTTCTTCAGATCAACTCTTGGCCTTTGACCTTAAACGACCTTCAGTGACCTTGGAGCCATTTGGAATGATCTCGTGTGCATTTAATATTATCTATAAATGTTTTCAATAATTTGAATGTACTTTATTTCGAAAATACCATTCTACAACTATTGTAATATAGGGTATGCGCCCTGACATTTTAGGTCATAGCTCCGTGACCCGACCTGATACCAAACTGAACTTGATACATAAGTAGAGGGCACTATTCTACGTTATATGTATTCCCGGTTTGCCATTATTATTGCTATAAAACAAAATTTTGATTTTTGACCTTGGCCTGACCTTGTAAAGTGACCACAGATAAACAAAATTGTAACTGCACGTTGCCCAACTATTTAGCTATGCATCTATATAAAGTTTTAAGTTCTGTCTTAAAAACGCTAATTTTGGCAATCATTTTCCTTTTACCCTAAACAGTGCCAAAAATGGCGGCAGGTGCCTGGCTCCGCCCCTGAAGAAAACAGAACTTCAAAATTTTGCCACAGTACGTAGAAAAAATAGCTAGGAAAAGGCACCAAGTTTCGTGAAGCTGCGTCAAAAAGCCTGGAATTGGCAAGCAAAAAACCTGACAACAGCGTTAACAGGGTTAACAGCCACAATGAGTGATATGAACAATGATAAGTGACTGGTAGCTCAGTCGGTAGAGCCTCAGTCTCCCCGTGCTGACAAGACGGGTTCGAGGTACCTCGGTGCTCGATATTTGGCCCACGGGTCAGCTGGCAAATGGCCAGTCTAGGGCCGTGCTGATGACTACACATCTGTGTCACGCTCTTGGCGGCAGGTCAAAATTTTCGCCTCAAAATCAGCCGTTACTTAGCATTACGTGATCGGATGTTGGGTATGCAAAGAGCCGCGGTTAGCACGGGCTCCGATCACTCCAATCTCTTCGGATTCGATTAAAAAAGAAACCATGAAACGGCCGAAGCGCTATTTTTTTTTATCTGTGTACTTGGGCGCGAATCCATATTGGTTTCTCATTGACCCTGATATGGTCTCACATGCCCTGAAGCTTTCCTTTTGCCGATTCCTTTTTTTATTACAGCCTTTTGTCACGTCACATTTCTGAGCCCTTTCAGAATGTTGGACAGCAATGAACCTTCCGTCGAACCTTTAGACCTGCGTTCATTTCCTAAGTGGTTCCTTTTCGAGGGGCCATGTTGTAGCCTTATGCGACCTGCGACCCTTTGAAATGTGCATTAGTCTACTGAAATTATGCTCATCCCTCCTAAATGCGAACGACCTTTCGATTGGTGTCAAGTTCATTTCAGTAGCTTCATTAGTTCTGGAAATCATGGGGATCTCGAGAAACTACTTCAGCGCCGAAGGGCGATCCGTTTGTCCGAGGCTGTATGCGGACTAACTAACGTCCAATATCCGAAAGCCGCATACACATTTCCGAATTCACAACTCAGGCACATCCAAGGCTGCATTTTTATGCACGCAATTCTTACCGTACCATGCCCTGTCTTGATCGTGGGGCACGCTTAACTGTGCACAAAGAACGTGGCGCTGCATACTCATCTCACATCGTGGTCAGCAGTTCAGTCGGCAGAGAGCTACAGTCGCTTAGCTAAATCATGAGTGATCGCCATTTCAAGAGCTTTTTGCATTGGACAGAACCACATCTGTACCCTCCACGACAACTTCTCGGCCATTACTTACGTGCCACACTTTTCGTTCACTAGAGCTCGACTACTGAGCACACCGGCCGAATTTATCCAATCATCAATGAGGCAGAAACACAGACCCATTCGCCAATCAGTTACCAGCCGCCTCACCTGTCGGTCTCTGTCCCAGAGTCTTCATCATCACCCCCAGCTCCGTCATGTTGATGACGCCGTCCTCGTCCTTGTCGAAGAGCATGAAGGCCTCCTTGAACTCTGGAACAACAGCAGGGCGGCGGCGGTCAGACGGCCGTTGGTCTGCCGGTCACAGACAGGGTCCAGTAGGCCTGGTTCGAGGACCGGCCAGAGACGGGGTCCAGTAGGCCTGGTCCGAGGACCGGTCACAGACGGGGTCCAGTAGGCCTAGTCCGAGGACCGGTCAAAGATGGGGTCCAGTAGGCCTGGTCCGAGGACCGGTCACGGACGGGGTCCAGTAGGCCTGGTCCGAGGACCGGTCAGAGATGGGGTCCAGTAGGCCTGGTCCGAGGACCGGTCACGGACGGGGTCCAGTAGGCCTGGTCCGAGGACCGGTCACAGACGGGGTCCAGTAGGCCTGGTCCGAGGACCGGTCACGGACGGGATCCTGCGGGCGGAGCAGGGGGAGGGAGGCGGTCGTGACTGGCGGCAGTCGGTCACCGGCCCGTCCGCGGCCGGCCGACACGGCCCGCACGGGTCGACACGGACACGTCGCAGTCGACGATCGCGGCCGCGTCGGACCGACGAGGCGGCGGCCGGCGGACGGCCAGGCGGCGGAGCCATCCCGGTCGTTGCCCGGCGAGCCGGGCCACGGAGTGCCGGTCGCGCGCTGGCCTGTCGGGGCGGACTGCTGCCTCTGTTCAGCGATGGCTGGGGTCCATCGGAATGGGTCGGTGATGAGTGCCGGGAGGCGGTAACGGTCGTGCTGTTCGAGGGCATCACTCGGCCGGCGGCCGTCTATCGTCGCTGCCTGGGCGTCGGTTCTCTCGCTGCGGTTGGTGCGTCCAGAGCAACAGTCGATTATTGAAACAAAGAACAGCTGGCAGCAGCTCATTATTGAAACCAGGACGTGGGTATTCCAAGCTGAGGCTGAGCGAAATGGGCCAAGTCAGCCACATGAGGTGCTTTATCTTCCCGTCATTCGCACCTCTGCCATCAAATTTGCAACACAGAAACGTTAAAGGACCGTTTACAATGAAGACGTAAAAAATAAACGTCAAGGCGGGGGCTACCAAACAGCTATGTGAGAGAAACGTAATGCGTTCATCTTGCACTGAACTGAACCAAACGGGTGGTCGTGTCTATCTCGAAGAATCCAAGGTCCGCACCTTGAAGGGCCACGAAAGTCGTGACCACTCCAAAAGGGTGCGGGAAAGACGCTCAAATTTCTTGATGTCCAGGACGTTGGAACTGATTTCACCCGTTTGCAGGTAGGCATACTCTGTTTAGACTATCTTGCGCCTCACTAAAGACACCATGACTATATTCCATCTGCACCTTAAATGATTCGTAAAACGCGCAAAACCCACCGAACAACTGCAGACTATTTCTTCCAACACTTAACCTGTGGAATCGAGCCAAGGGAGAAATGGTTCTTCCCCGGTCGCCTTATAAAGCGTTAAACACGCTCATTCTATACGCGAAAAACAGAAATGGCGTTTGCAATATCTTTAGCACATAAGTGGTAAGCTCCGCCAGTTTCCGTCGGGCACGGATGCCCCGCACGCGCCCGGCGCTGTCTCGGTCCGGGTCAATAGCAGGCTCTGGTGGCGCCCGGTCCGGTGGGCCGGCAGACTGCGCTGATCTGCCCCGACAGTGCGGCCACCTCCCACAGCAGACCACTGGCGCACGGGGAGACAGTCTTTGGTACTGTCAGGGACGCTGCACGGCGTTTGCTGTGCTGGCAGCGACGTGTGCTACTGGCAGGGACGCCGCACGCCGACTGTGGTCCTGTTAGGGACGCCGCATGCCGTCTGTGGTCCTGTCAGGGACGCCGCACGCCATCTGTGGTCTTGTTAGGGACGCCGCATGCCGTCTGTGGTCCTGTCAGGGACGCCGCACGCCATCTGTGGTCTTGTTAGGGACGCCGCACGTCGTCTGTGGCCCTGCCAGGGACGCCGCACGCCGACTGTGGTCTTGCTAGGGACGCCACACGCCGTCTGTGGCCCTATCAGGGACGCCGTACGCCGACTGTGGTCTTGTTAGGGACGCCACACGCCGTCTGTGGCCCTGTCGGGACGCCGTACGCCGAATGTGGTCTTGTTAAGGACGCCACACGCCGTCTGTGGCCCTGTCAGGGACGCCGTACGCCGACTGTGGTCTTGTTAGGGACGCCGCACGCCGTCTGAGGTCCTGTCAGGGACGCCGCACGCCGCCTGTGGTACTGTCAGGGACACTGTACGCCATCGGCGGTACTGGCAGCGTCACTGACCACCGGGCCATTCTGGGACCGCTCAGGTGGCGGGCGGCTGAGCGAGTGCCGGACGGTTTAATAAACCGAAATTTCAGGCTCCGGTGGGGATTCCCCAGCACGGATGAACGGGAGTGTTTGAGGTGTCTGGTCACGAGTCGACGGCATGGGGACTTGTTTCTACCGTGGATACCGACCGCGCACAGACGAATGACAGAACAGAAAGGGCTTACCAAACGGAGAGGACTTACCAGGCTTAGAGGACTGACAGAGCAGAGAGGACTTGCTAAGCAGAGAGGTCTGGTCGCTCAGAGAGACGCTAAATGACAACAGAGAGGATCAACAGAGCAGAGAGGACCAACTGACACAGCACACAGAGGACACCGCAGACAGAGGACAGGGGAATGACACACAGAGGAATGACACAGCAGAGAGGACTGAACTGGAGAGGACAGCCAGCACGGGCCAGTTGATCACCAGGCGATCGTCAGCTGTTGCTAGCCGTTCGGCCCGGTTGCTTATATCATCTCGCAAAATTACTCAGCGAAGTGAAAATCGCTGACGATTGGTGGTTTCAGTTTGGCGCATTTTATTACCCTGTTGATGTTAGTCTGCAAATTGGCGGATTTAAGGTTCTTCAGTTCCACGCCAGTGGAGCAAGCCAACCTCAGTATCAGGCCCAAGACAAAGGCGCGGTGGTAAATGGCTGTAGTAGCAGAATGAGCCAATGAAGGTACGAATAACAACCTATCTGGTTATGAAGCAACATAATGCCCATTGTCCAAGCTGCATTTACTCTTCATAAACTTCTCGCTCATTGGTCGTCATTTACTGCAGCATACTTTCATTTCCTACGTTCCGTATCATTTTACCAACGATGCAGACTACTTAAACAGAGAACAACGACGACTGCTGGTTGTTTTATAATTCAGGATAAAGTCGTTGTCAAGGCCACCTGACAACCAAATGCCCGCCGCCAATAACACGCGGTAGTCGTGGATTTTGGAAGGACAGAGAAGAGGACATGTTCCACCTGAGTCGTCAGCTTGCACCACCGACACTGCGTTAAATCAGACGGCTCTCGGCTCTGCGAACGGCTGTTGAGTCACTAAAGCGACCCCGAAAACCCACTCGAGCGAGAAACGCAATTAGGAAAGTAATCACAGGAGCTGTGATGATGTGTTACATGATCCATTCATTTAATCTCTTCCGATTGCGATGGAGCTCTGATGGTTCTAATGATCGCTGCCCAGTGGAATTCTGTCGCGACTGGTGTCAGCCAAATGGACTTCCATTTGGCTGTGTGGACTCCCTTGCATTGGACATGTAGGCTTCCCATCCCCCGTAATGTCAGACGTCTGGACTACCCATTTCCCATGTCGTCAGACATGTATACCCCCATCTCCCGCTTCGTCAGACATGTGGACTCCCCATATCTGGTGTTGTCGGACGTGTGAATTCCCCCATCTCCTGTGGTGTCAGACGTATGGACTCTCCCATCTCCCGCGTCGTCAGACATGTGGACTCCCCCATCTACCGTGTCGTCAGACATGTGGACTCCCTATCTCCGGTGGCATCAGACATGTGGTCTACCCATCTCCCGTGTCGCCAGGCATGTGGACTATCCCATTTTCCTTGGTGTCAGACACGTGGACCTCCATTTTCGGTGGTGTCAGAGTCAGACGAGGGGACCCCCATTTTCCTTGTGTCGGATACGCCAACTCTTCCACTTCCAGTGTCAGTCCAGCAGAGCTATCTCCAGCGGCGTCAACCCAGTGAAGCTCATCTCCAGTGGTGTCCACCCAGTGAAGTTTGGTTTCCGCCCAGTGGGACCCACACATCCTGTGACCAGACACACTGCCCCTCCGTACCGGCCACGAGCTCTTCGGTGAGGCCGTACTCCACCAGGTCGAGCGTGACGATCAGGTCGTACTGCTGGTGGCGGCCCTTCTTGCCCTTCTTGCCCTTGGCTCCGGCCTTGCCGGCGCCCTTCTGCGAGCCCTTCTGCGGCAGCGCCTTGGACGACTGGGAGCCCTTGGTGACGGGCTCAATGGATCCGGTCTTGGAGCGGGCCTGCGGCACACGAGCGGCGCGTGATCATGGATCAAACCTACGGCCGGCGAAACGCGGGACAATATTATACACTGCTGACAAATAGCCCCTGGCTCATTGTTTAAAATTAAAAGCAGTAAACGCAAAAAGTTACATATTTCGGCCTCGACCTTTATCGGGGAGGATTGGCTTTCTAACTTTTGGCTAAAACAACTGCTGAAAATTAAAAAATGTTGAAGACTAGACATAGTCTTTCTAGTTTTTAGGTATAAAACCCTCTGAAGAATGCCCGAAGCCGGATATAGCGCTTTTTTACTTTTATTTTTTACTGTTTGGGAAGTAAAGGAAACCTTATGCAAAAGTTAATTGCGGCAATGCTCCTTTTAATACTTCTTTATATAGAAACACCAGCTGGAGTTCCTTAGCTTATGCTGCATCAATTATTTGGGGCCGCATTACATTTAACGACGCGGATACACGTTCATAGTGAAATGCAATGGCTACTATGAATCAGAGATAACATGCTATTGCCTGAGATAAGGCTTAAACAAGGGAATGACCACTCGAGTTCGAAAGAAAGCAATCGTTCCTTTCTAGAACGAGCAGACAAGCAAAAGAGAGCAGCTGTCACCAGACGAAGATATATGGAAAAATGACGTTCATCAAATGGGCTGTAGCAGTCCTGGATCGAGATACGCTGCTATGCGACGAATTGCTCCGGTTGTCGTGTTGCTGTTCGTTGGCCGGAACTTGTTGACTGCCATCTACAGATGTCATGCTCATTTTAACATGTCTCCGATGATGTCGCACGGTATCGACCAAGTTTGTTAATTTATAGTGTGGCGCTTAGACGCTGAAGTTTGCCACGCCTCTGCTCCCTCTGTGGCCAGGTACATGTTTTTAGACTGGAAAGGAGCCAAAACTCGTAACATATCTTGATGTAAATATTTCTTACAGCTGCCATATCGCCACGTAAATTTACCTTGTGCCAGTGGTGCAGTTTACTACGACATTAAGAGCCGGGATGCCCATTAGCTCTGGTGTGGTGAAAGTTTTTTTTCAGCGGAATTTTGCGCTCAGGCAAGTTGTAAGAAGCTGATTCGACGCACTTATTTTATATAGGAACGATTATGAAACAAGCTTTGGTACGCTTGAATGATAATGAATTGGTATGAGTCGTGAACACATGCTTTGGAGTAATGGCATGCATCTGTCTGTAACAGCATGATACCACACTCACTGAAGCTCGTGTTTTGTCCTATAACGTTTTGAATTTAATAATAAAATCTCTCTTCACTGTCTCCTTGCTGGGCAGAAATGCAGCCGGTAACCTCTTGGATCTCCTTCTACTACTATCTCTTGGGTCTCCTACGGAAATCTGGGGTTTTCCTTTATTCGAAATGATGGTGAAGTTTAAAAACTGTCCTATATTACATTGCCGATGGAACTCAGGCTGATGCTTCATGCGGGAGTGGCGTGGATGAAAGAATAAATGGGTAACACAAATAAAATAATTCGATGTTTGTCGTAATTCAAAATAATTGCAATACTTCCACCAACAGAAAGTCGATCACACGATGTCCAGATTCCACGTAGGAGAACTGACTGCGGGTGTCATGACACCTGCGATGAGGTTGCAGCCAGGACAGGCAGGGGAGGCCCACTTGGTTTTGAGAAAGGATCAAGGCACACATCTAGTGTTCGCATAAGCAGAGTACAGACGTCAAAATCTCATTCCGAGGAATTAACTGGCGTATACCGTCGTGAACCAGCGGCTGGCCGGGAGCGGTAGTACGTTTAAGAGACCAAAACGTTGGACAAAACAGTGCGTAAGCCTAGTAAGACGGGTGAAAACTGCGCCGTCATCACGCAGCGCGCTTGACATCGTTGCCCCGGATTCCGTTCAGCCTCTCGGGTATTAACGTTTTAACGGGGCAGCCCACCTCATCCCCAAAACAAATTGCTTATCACGTAGACGGCATTATTGTGCGCACGTACACCATACAAACGACCATTTTTTGGCATAAAAAGCAGCTTGAAACATTTAGCTCGGTTTCTGCTTACTTCGACTGGAACAGTTTCCCGTTCTAGGTGACACGAATCACAGGTGCACCACCCACCTTCGCGTATACCATCGATCGAGGAAGATTGTTACCAAGGATTAATGTCATTATGTCATTACCAAGGATTAACGTCGCCAGGTATCGCGGGTAATACCATACGAAAACCTTGACGCGAGATCTTGATGCTAAATTCACATAAATTCAAAAATTCGTCACACCGCAGAACCATCGTCAGACGTTGGAGAAAGGCTGGAGTCATGACGTCATCCCTGCTGTTGCTACGGTGATGGTGATGCCTAACGCTTCCACACTTGTGGAAAAGGGGGCGCTAGCACCCTCTCTTTACCATAATACTCACAAACGGTATGTATAAAGTTCATAGGACGAATAAGGTGTTACTTTCTGCTTTCCTCCAAATCTGCTCATGTCTAAATGCATTCGAAAAGCACATGGGCTATATCAGCATCGGCCTGCTTCTATACAGTTTCGTTCATATGGGATGAGTGGAACTCTCATTCATTCTTAAGAACTAAACTCGATGCAACTTTTGGAAGTCACTGTTCAGGGTCACTGGTGACCGTTCATAACAAACAACAACATACCTATCAGAAGGTTCAACATTTCTGCTTCTGTTGACAAAACTTTGCAGCAGACAAATGTAGCAGCAAACTTGGCCCTCCCCCAGCCATTCAAAAACTGGTAAGCTGAGTCCCAGCTAACGAGGCGTCCAACCTGCTGCTATTGACAAGCAGGGCTCCCGAAATATCTCCGAAGATGTCCCATTCCGCAAACGAAGTTCACTCAGAAGTTTATGAAACGACACGGAACGACGAGCCACTCAGACGCCTATTCACGAGACTTCCTTGGTCATCGGACAGAAAGGCAGCGCCATTAGCGGACCGGCCAGCGACCCGGCCCGGAACAGAGGTCGCCCTGCCCCGGCCCCGGCCCGGTCCCCGGCCCGGCCCCGGCCCCAGCCCGGTCCTCGACCCGGCCCCGGCCCCGGCCCCTGTCCCCGACCCGACCCGGCCCCGGCCACTGCCCCGGCCCCGGCCCCGGCCCTGTCCCCGACCCGACCCGGCCCCGGCCCCGGCCCTGTCCCCGACCCGACCCGGCCCCGGCCACCGCCCCGGCCCCGGCCCCGGCCCCGGCCCTGTCCCCGACCCGACCCGGCCCCGGCCCCGGCCCTGTCCCCGACCCGACCCGGCCCCGGCCCCGGCCCGGCCCCGGCCCCGGCCACGTACGAGCTTCCTGAGACTGCCGGCGCTGTCGCTGAGCGCCGGCAGTGGCTCGGCCCAGTCGGCCGACCGCTGGTCGGGCGACTGGCTGGCCTGCTGCCGCTTCAGCCGCTGCTCCAGCTTCAGGTCCAGCCGGCTGCGCGTGCGGCGCATCAGCGAGCCCAGCACGCCGGCCATGGCGGCCACGGTCGGCGCCGGCGCCGCGCCACCGGCCCCGCTGGAGCAAGGACGGCTGGGGCTGAGGTGGCGGGCCTTGAATGGACCGTCTGGTCCCGGCCCGGCCGTCAGCCCTCAGGTGCACGGGCTGAAGGAAGAGTACTCAGCCGCCAGAGGTGCCGCCGACCTGGCCGGCAGACGCGGGGATACGGTGCGCAGGAGGATCGGTAGTGGGGAGGGGGGTCGATTGCCGGAGACTGAGGACTGCGCCGCGGACGGTGTCGCCTCAGAGCGCCCTGAGGTGACAGTCCCGCTTTCCCCTGAGAAGGGGAGAAGGTTTACTGTCCAGTTCAGAAGCCGTGAATACCAGAGTTAGTCTTGCTTCGGCCACAAATCAAATTCCACGAGGACAGGAATTGTGCGGATGTTTTATAACAACATCCTTCTCGTCACGAATTTCCTTTCGCGTCATGGCATAAATTCAAAAGCAGTGATGTTCGAATCTTCTGACAAAGTACATTAGATTGCATGTTGCGGTGAAACTGCATAACAGACTGAAATTATTACAGATTGGATAGCAAGGATCCAACATATTAATAAATATTTAGAGTACTGGGTGCATTTTCAGGGCCTGGTTGCAAGCGAAAATGGACAAATAACGCTTTAAAAATCATTGGATGGTTATCTACCTCATTCGTAACATTGGTTTCGCGTCATGTCGGAACAACACCACATTATTACAGCAGCACATTCAACATATCTGGCCTTCACTACGGGGTCAATCGACATACACCACCCTCACTAACGCAGATTATCCGACAAACACCAACCTCACTGCACCATTTCAGCCGAAACACACATCACTGCACCAGGTCACCCGACACACACCACCCTCGCTGCACCAGGTCACCCGACACACACCACATTCACTGCACCAGGTCACCCGACACACCACCCTCGCTGCACCAGGTCACCCGACACACACCACCTTCACTGCACCAGGTCGCCCGACACACCACCCTCGCTGCACCATTTCAGCCGAAACACACATCACTGCACAAGGTCACCCGACACACACCACCTTCACTGCACCAGGTCACCCGACACACACCACCCTCGCTGCACCAGGTCACCCGACACACACCACCTTCACTGCACCAGGTCACCCGACACACCACCCTAACAGCACCAGGTCAGCCGACTCCAGCCAGGACCAGTGCGGTACTGGCGCTGGCTGGCATTCGTGCAATGCGCCGTATTAGTGAAATGAAACGGGCTTGGGTTTCCTCAGCGCTCGTTGCGCCCCCCCCCCGCCCTCCTCCCCAGGGTCACACCCCGTTCAACGACACGAGACAGCTCCGCGGCACGAGACCAGCTCCGGCTGTTACTCAGTCTTGGTCTGAAAGTGCCCAGAACGGCACGGAACGGCTATCGAAGGCGAGCGATCGTCTTTGGGCTGTGAGAGCAAAGGGCAGTTCACAACCGACGCCAGTCTCTGTTTTGTATATACGTTTACAGGCGTTGTCCGGAAGGAGCTGTCTCCTAATGCGTCGGAGCTCCCATCTTCCATCGGCCCTAAGTCCATGGCGTTGTAAAAGATCTGCAGCAACGGATATCCTCGCACGAGGATATCCGTTGCACGAGGATATCCGCAGGTGCATCTCCAGAAAAGATATCACAGGGAAACGATGTCCACTAGTAGAGCTCTTCATCTGCGTATCAGTCGTTGAAAGCAAGACAACGCTGATATGTTGTGAGGCCACCCTGGCACTTTCTAAGGCCATCATCTGCTTACGTTGAAATGGCGTAGACTGGCCATGAAAATGTAATTAGCATCCGGAGTAACGGGACATTGTCAAGCTGAAGCCGGGAAGGCTGATAATCGCTGTTGATAAAGCCCTCTCCTCAGCGGTGGCCGGAGTACAGCCTTCAACCATTAAAGAGAAGTCACTTGATTAACAGTTCGCGGCCGGGCCGCCACCCTCTTGAGCTGATGACTTTTCACTCGCGTGTTTATTCGGCTTGAAAAGGAGCGAAGTGTGTCCATCATCTAATGAGACTTCCGGGGACGGCGGCCGGCGCCATTCGGTGGACTCGGTCACGCGATTTCTACCACTACCAGCCGTAGTTGCCCTCCGCAGACGGAGTGTGCTGTCGTTCAGATCACGAGCGGAGCCTTGAACTTATCTGCTTACCGTCATGTCGGAAAATGGGTCGTGGACAGGGGCCGGCAGGGCTGGATAAGGCGTTGCCGTTCCCGATTTTGTGTGCTGTTTTTACGATGCAACTACCGGAAACATTCGAGACAGAGAAATGATGACCCCGTCCGAACAAATGGGCGGAGTTTGACCAGTTAAGCACAACGCACTTGTTATTTATCATTTTTTTTTAAATATACTGATGCCCCGAAATGAAATCACACTTTAAGATATCAATACGTGAACAGAACACGTTTCGGTGAAAAATGCGAATATAGTAGAAATAATCCTGGCATCTAAGTGTACCGACCTCATTTACTTTCTGACGGAAAATCTTTCAAAATAATGCTATCGAAAGCGTCAATTCTGAAAGTAAGATCTGGGACAATGCTAATACACATGGGTACGAAGCAGAAAAGCTATGTGCCTCCAAAAGCTGGAATCTACGACTTCCAGTTCCCTCATAACATAGCAATAGCGACCTTGGCCTTCTACAGTACCGAGGGAAGTAGCCTGATATTTCACCACATCTTGGCCATTTTAAATGAAAATAATTATGGAGCATTTTACGGTGCTCTCTGAACGAAATTACAAATATGGCATAGAATTACAAGTGAGACAGCATAGTAATTAAGTAAAAGTATTGTGAGGTGCATGAATATAATACCTGAGCTGTACATGAATGACATACTTTTGTACCAAATGTTACTTCATTCTACTCGATTACCGCCCGATTTGAAACGACGATAAAGACAGTCCACTGAACGCCGCAAGCAGCACTTTTTTGCCCCAGTTTGCAGAGGGTTTTCATTTTATCTGGATGATGCTGCTGAGTAAGGATAAACACGCATACACAGTTCATGTTATTGATGGCTATTTTTGATGGTAACCGGGGGACCTGTTAGTCACAAAATTACATCCTGACAAAATCCTAGCCGTTACATACCGAACACAGCAGACTAAGACACAATACTGCAAATATACTACGAAAAAAACACGTCAGTGAACAATGAGCCAGTGTCAGTCAGACATGTTCTTGTCCAATGTTGAGTCGATTCGTGGAGGAGTGTGGCCGCTGCTCTCGAACGGATATGTTAGCCCGCCCCTGACGGGGGGCAATTAACTGCCTCCCCCTGAGGTTTTTTTCGAGATTACGAGAGAACGAACAGACGCAGCGCCACGAAACTTGCTGTACCTTTTATTTGATCATTTTTACACCCTCTATCCATTTTTTCACCTCAGGTCAAGTGAGGTGTCTGACCTAGGTTAGGTCAAGTGGACCTCTGTGCAAAAAAGTTTAGCGCCTTGTAATCGTTTCGCAAAACACGATATCGCATTACAATTTCCAAGGGTTAGAGATTTGCAACAATGAGAAATGCATCAAATCCGCTATCTCGGATTTCTTGGAAATGGCCGGGTCATTGACCTAAGGTCAAGCCCGTTTTCAACATAAGTCGTCGTTTTTTTCGGAAATTGAGAATTTTTTAATATTTTATTATATTTTATATATAGGAATTTTTATAACAATTTGACTGATGGGAGAATCCAGACATCCAGTTTCAGTCCATGAGCAAAGTTTCAGTGACCTGGGGCCACTGACCTGAGGTCAGGTCGTGAATAACTGTTATGAGCCAAAACGCACTGCTATCAAAATCGGCGATGAAGGACGGTTAGAAAATGGCAGACATGGCTCGCACGATTGCAAATAATACCAAGAAGCTCAAAAAGTTTCAAAAATTGCATATTTTGCAAATAAACAGGCTCTCGCGAACAAAGCTATACCAATTGTATAGACTGATAACCACTAATTTTTTCAACATTTATACACGATAAACCTTCACAAGAACACCAGGATCAAGAAACAACACTTGGGAAGGCATATTTTGCGAAAATAAGAGGGCGCTAAAACTAGCCTCCGTTAATTTCATACCGCGCTGGCTTGTGGCGCCCGCCCAGCAGTGATGTGAAAATCGCCGTGCCTTTAATTCAACGTTTCCGCGTACATATGAAACCAACCGGAGACATTATACGTGTATCGGCATCTGAGGATTTTTACTTGTCCCGCTGCTGCCTTTACCTAAACTTTATTAGTCACAGCCCTTGAGATCCAGGCACCACCGCAGCCAGGGGGGCCCGGGACCCGCTAAGGCCGGCATTTTTTTGCGAAAACCATTGCGTATCGTCTTCCCAGCGGCGGTTTTCGTAGGGTTTCAGGTCCCACTTTGCCCCGCCCCCCCCCCCCTCTTAAGAAAATCCTGGTTGCGCCCCTGGATCCAGTCCGTTTCTCGGCCTTTGCAGGCGGCTATAAAAAAACATATATGGGGCATAAATGGCTTACATATTATCCAGAATTAAAAATGAAACCAGTTTCGAACTCTGCTAGTCACGAGCTTTCCAAAGTTGTGCTTATTTTTTATCGTGCGACCACCTATTCATGAGTTAGAGGGGGCGGTCAACCCTCCAGTCGGGTGTGCATGGCCCGACCCATAGTGGGCCGCGGGTTAACCCTATTCCCGGAGCGATGGACAGTATGATCGATTCCCGGCAGGGGGGGGGCGGATTGGGCCCCCCTGAGATCTCGAGAACTACACATCTGATTTCATCGCAACAAACGGCAATCGATTTGCCATGACGCAAACTACACTCTGAAAAAAGGAAATTTTCAAAATTTTGAAAGGGGTGGGTGTAGGGGGGCAAAAGTATCAAAATTGGGGATACTTTTGGACTTCTTATAACTCCGTTGTTTATGGACCAATTTCGATGAAATTCGCGTGAATCGAGAGATTATGGATGGGAATTTTAAAATTGATGCACACATTTGAAATCTGAAGAAAATCATAGGAGTTCACAGAATTTTAAAAATAAGAGGATTAGTTTTTCAACAATTGAATGACCAAAAAAGGCAAAAACATCATTTTTTTGTTTTCTGCTAGTCGTGGTATGCCAAAGAAGTACAAATCGCATTACAATGTTTGTATAATGTTAGCATAGGCGGTGCCAGGGACATGAAAAAGGGGGAACTGCCATGGTCAAATGCTCCTCAGATCAACTTGTGACCTTTGACCTTAAATGATCTCTAGTGACCTTGTAGTTACTTGGGATGATCTCGTGTGCATTTAATATTATCTGCAAACGCTTTCAGTCATTCGAATTCACTCTATTTCAAAAATTCCATTTTTCGGCTATTGCGATATAGGGTACGCGCAGTGACGTTTTAGGTCATAGCTCCGTGACCCGACCTGATATCAAGCTGAAACGTTATACACAGGTAGAGGACACCCTTCTACATCATATATATTCCGGGTTCAGCTTTTGATAAAAAACAGCGCCGAAACTATTACTATAGAACCAAATTTTGACTTTTGACCTTGACCTGACCTTGAAAAGCGGCTTCAGATGAACAAAATTAAAATTGCACGTTGGCAACTATTTAGCTATACATCCATATAAAGTTTTAAGTTCTATTTTAAAAACATTACTTTTAGCAGTCATTTTCCTTTTACCCTGACCAGGGCCAAAAATGATCTGAGGTGCCTCGCAAAAACGTTGCCTGGCTCCGCCCCTGAAAAGAATAGAATTTCGAAATTTTGTCATAGTACGTAGGAAGAATAAATAAGAAAAGCCACCACGTTTCGTGAAGCTGCGTCAAAAAGCCTGGAATTGGCGAGCAGAAAACCTGACAGGGGCGGATTCCGCCCTCCCCCTGCCGGGAA
Organism: Capitulum mitella; assembly: GCA_030062745.1. Taxonomy (NCBI): domain Eukaryota; kingdom Metazoa; phylum Arthropoda; class Thecostraca; order Pollicipedomorpha; family Pollicipedidae; genus Capitulum; species Capitulum mitella. The sequence goes on along the minus strand of CP099844.1, from coordinate 20,025,351 downwards.
TACGGTTAAACATAACCCTCCGGGAGCTTTGTGATGGCTATCCCATCAACACCTAGGTGTTCCAGTTTGCTTCGGGTTCAACGGGATACATAAAACGCAGTGGACTGCGGTGACTGTTTTGGCAGTGATCGTGACTGCGGTAACGTTTTGCGCCGTTTTTGTGGATTTCGATCCTTCAAAGCATCTGACGTTTCCACATAATTTCAGAAGTCCTTGTCTTGGGGACGCCATACAACCCTGCGTTCAGCACACCCAGAAGCCCAAACAGCTCACTATACTGTGGGTATAAAGAGAGCGAGGAGAAGAGGAATCGCTTAACGACCCATTCACTGGACGCGAAAGCCGGGAAAAGACAGTTAATATGGTCATAGCATAGGCAGTTGAGGGGCAGTTGGCGTTTTGCCGTTACCTCAGAATCAGAATTACTGACCGTAAAACTGGATTGTTTGCGCAGTTTCGCCCCACCAGATATCGTAAAGCCACCAGACACCTTAGAGACAATGGTGTCAGCACGGAGGTGGGGGGGGGGGGGAGACCAGATACTCTACCCGAGGGGTGTTTTAGCCTCCTTCGAACATTTCTCCGGGACAAAGTTTCGGCTTCGTTATAAAAATATGAAATCATTATGCCAGCCACGCCCCAGCCACTGCCACAACTCCCCTAATACTAGGTGCTAATGGTTCTGGTGACGCACCTTGGTTGGCCGGTTTCTATCCCTTTATGGCAGCACTTGCCCTGCATCCATTGTCTGTGACGAATGCCGCGCACGTGCTTAGCGCATTTAGCCTGCCCGAGATGAACTACTTAACATATTAACCTTTCAGTTCTGTGTGCGCCTCTGTTTAACCCTATTCCGGAGGACTAGCGGTATGGCCGATTCCAGGCAGGAGGGGGGGGGCAGATTCGGCCCCCCTAAGATCTCGAGAACTACACACCCGATTTCATCGCAACAAACGGCAATCGATTTGCCATGACGTTAACTACATTTTTTTATAAAAGAAGTTTTCAAAATTCTGAAAAGGGTGGATATAGGGGAGGGGGCGGGGCAGAAAACAAAATTTAGGATATTTTTGGACTTCTTATAACTCCGTTGTTTATGAACAGATTTTGATGAAATTAGCATGAATCGAGGGATTATGCATGAGACTTTTCCTACTGGTACACTATTTGAAATTTTGAGAAAATTCATAGGCGTTCACAGAATTTCAAAAATAAGAGGAGTAGGTTTTCAACAACTGAATGAACAAAAAAGGCAAATCAAATTTTTGGCCTCTACCAGTCATCTTATACTAAAGAAGTAAAATCGTATTATAGTGTTTGCATAATGTTAGCATAGGCGGTGCCAGGGACATGAAAAAGGGGAACTGTGATGGTCACATGTTCTTCAGATGAACTCTTGACCTTTGACCTTAAATGATCTCCAGTGACCTAGGAGTCACTTGGAATGATCTCGTGTGCATTTAATATTATCTGTAAACGTTTTCAATCATTTGAATTCACTCTATTTCAAAAATTTCATTTCACGACTATTGTGACATATGGCACGCGCACTGCCATTTTGGAACATAGCTCCGTGACCCGACCTGATATCAAGCTGAAACTTGATACAGAAGTAGAGGGCACCATCCTACGTCACATACATTTCAGGTTTAACGTTTCAAAAATAGCGCCAAAATTATTACCATAAAACCAACTTTTGACCTTTGACCTTGACCTGACCTCGTAAAGTGACCTCAGATGAACAAAATTGTATTTGCACGTTGCCTTGCCCAACTATTTAACTACACATCCATGTAAAGTTTTAGGTTCTATATCAAAAGCGCTAAAAGGCAGTCACTTTCCTTTTACCCTCAGCAGGGCCAAAAACGGCGTGAGGTGCCCCCCAAAAACGCTGCCTGGCTTCGTCCCTGAGCAGAATAGAATTTCAAAATCTTGTCACAGTACGTAGGAAGAATAGCTAGGAAAAGTGAGCAAGTTTCGTGAGGCTGCGCCAAAAAGCCTGGAATTGGCATGCAAGAAACCCGAGGGGGACGGGTTCGGCCCCCTGCCGGGAATAGGGTTAACGAATCTCAAATTTGCCCTTGGACGAGAATCAGGTGACTATTATCTGTTATGGAGTGCGCAACGAGACACAGATCGCAGTACAAAACCAACCGGGTCTGACTGAAGCAAACAGACCCAGAATGAGCTCAGATGTCATGCCGACGCCTGACATTAACTCGATAATGCGACTGTGCCTGGGTCGCAGACGATGAGGAGACTGAAAGGATAAACGTGATCTTTGCACAAATGTTCAGGAGTCAGAATGCTGCCCTTTGTCCCGCCAGTTTATTGCTTTCAGGCTGTCCCTATAAATCATGGCTGGACTGTATTTGCAACAACCACACGGAATAACGATAGGCGTTGTGTCCTTTACCACGGCGTACCCACCTTTTTAACATGTTTTTAAAACAAGTTCTATGAGTTACATAACAACGAGTTACATATATTACTCAGCTTCGGACCAAAGCATTTCCAGCACTTGACGTTTGAAGTAAACAGCCGAAAAAAAACACTCGCTCAACTAAGCCCAAAGTCGAGGAAATTATTTCGTACCATTATGGAACGCAAGGTTTCACGGCGAGAACGACTCTAGAAGCATGCAGTATGTGACAACTGTTGTCTCGTAGCAGACACAACAAATCACGACGGAATATAATGGCCAGAGCTTAGGAAGCCCCACGAATTGGCCGCTGCATCTATGGTAATGCTAATGCATTAAATGAATAAAGACTTGCATTGGTTGTTAACGTTTTACTGCTTCATTTGCCCAAGAGACTCACGCAAAAGCGTATTTCGGCTGGGTGACGATGTTCAGGATACATTAGCCCACGCCTGACTGTGGGTCGGGGCCATACATGCCTGACTGGCGGAGGAGGGAGGGGGCGGTTGACCGCCCCCTCTAACTCACGAACGGTTGGTTGCACGATAAAAACAAGCAAACCGTTGGAAAACTCGTGACGATTGGAGCTCGAAACTGACCTCATTTTTAGTTTTGAATAATATGTAAACCATTTACGCCCCACATATGTTTTCTCATAGCCGCCTGCATGAGACCAAGAAACGGCCTGGATCTCAAGGGCTGTGACTTATAAGGTCTAGATAAGGGCGCCAGCGGACAGTGAGAAGTCCGCAGATGCCGATATACGCCTAATTTCCCTGATTAATTCCATATGTACGCAAGAAACATTGAGTTAAAGGACACGGCGATTTTCGCACCCCTGCTCGGAGGGCATCATAGGCAAGCGCGGTATGAAATTAACGAGGACTAATTTCAGCGCTCTTTTGTTTTCGCAAAGTATGCTTTTCCAAATGTTATTTCCTGATCCCAGTGTTCTTGTATAGGTTTCTCGTGCTAAAATATTGAAAAAGATTGGTAGTTATCAGTCTATACAGTAGGTGGAGCTTTACGCGCGAGAGCCTCTTTATTTCCAAAGCTTTTGGAAAAAAAGAAATTTTTTGAAACAATAATTTTTTTTGAAACTTTTTGAACTTTTTGGTATTATTCACAGTTGTGCGAGCCAGTTCTGCCATTTTCTACCCGATCTGAGTCATTCATCGCCGATTCTGATGGCAGTGCATTTTGGCTCATACGGTTATTCGTGACCTGACCTCAGGTCAGTGGTCGGAGGTCACTGAAACTTTGCCCATTGACGGAAACTGGATGTCTGGATCTCCCCACACTCAAATTGTTACAAAAATTCCTTAGTTTTTGAAAAACGACGACTGATGTTGAAAACGGACTTGATCTGAGGTCAATGACCTGGCCATTTTCGAAAAATCCGAAATAGGGGATTTGTTACATTTATCTAAATCTCTAACCCTTAGAAGTTCTACTGTGATATCATGTCTTGCAAAAAGGTTACAAGGCGCTAAACTTTTTTAGACGTAGGTCCACTTGACCTGACCTAGGTCTGACACCTTACTGGACCCGAAGTCAAAAATTGGACACAAGCTGTAAAAATACTTAAGCAAAAAGTATTGAAAGTTTCGTGGCGCTGCGTCTGTCCGTTCTCTCGCAATCTCGGAAAAACCCCAGGGGGGTGGTCAACTGCCCCCAGTCAACCCGCCCCCGGTCGGTTAAAGATGCTGTTCCGGCGTTGCGTAGGACGCACAGAACCAGATGACGCCCGACTTGACGTTGCGGCCCGCAGATTCATAAATCTCATCTTCATCGTCGTTTCAAAACCCAGTAGAAATCATTGGCCCGTCGGCCGAAGCCGCTCTGCGCTGTCAGCCGCGCCCGATGGACGAAGATGGATGTCCACCAAGGCCGTCACGCGCCGGAGTTTCATTGTGGCTCAGTGGACGAGCACGGCAGAATCCCTCGATCAGGCTGCACTCGAACCTTCAAGGCAAAGCTCGACTGCCAGCTGGGGTGTGAACACTGCAGTAACTGGGAGCCCTTGATTTCGCAGAGAACGCACTGAACGCTGGCCTGGGTTCGCAAGAACAATGGCGCCCCCATGACTGCCTAGATAGGAGCTGTCCATAATAGAAATCACACCCTCAAAAGCGTTTACATATCGACAGTGACAGTAACATTTCAGGTACCTGCCTGGAATGCGAAAGTCGACGCCAAGCGGGGTCACGTGACCGGGGAACTTTAATCCGCGCACGACCGTTGGTCCGTTACGATCATGCGCGACTGGGGGGGGGGGCTGTTGGCAGCCCCCTCTAACTCGCGAACGGTTGGTCACACAATAAAAATAAGCACACCGTTGGAAAACTTGTGACGAGTAGAGCTCGAAACTGGTCTCATTTTTAGTTTTAGATAATGTATAAGCAATTTACGCCTTACATATGTTTTCTCATAGCCGACTGCATGAGACCGAGAAATAGCCTGAATCTCAAGGGCTGTGACTAATAACGCATAAATAAAGGCACCAGTGCACAAGTAAAGGTCCGCAAATGCCGATACACATCTTATTTCTCAGGTTTGTTGAATACATACGCCGAAACGTCGAGTTAAAGACACGGCAATTCTCGCGCCGGCTGTCGGCGTGCGCCGCAGCCGTATGCAGTAACAAATTGACGGGAACTAATTTTAGCGTTCCTTTATTTTCGCGAGAAAGCCTATCCATGTTAACTTTATTGATTTTACTGGTTCTTGTGATGGTTTTCCATGCTTAAATTTTGGGAAAATTCATTAGTTATCAATGTACACAACTGGCGGAGCTTTATTCGCGATCGCCTGTTTATTTCCAAAATATGTTATTTTTTTCAAATTTTTTGAGGTTCCTGGTATTACTTACGTCTGTGCAAGCTAGTTCTGCCATTTTCTACCCGTTCTGAGCAATCATCGCCGATTTTGACAGTGGTACATTTTGGCTCACTGCAGTTGTTCGTGACCTGACCTCAGGTCAATGGCTGGAAGTCATTGATACTTTGCCCAATGACGGTAACTAGATGTTTGCTTCACTCTGCACTATAAATGTTATAAAATATTCCGTCAGTTTCCCAAAACACGACATGTCTTAAAATGGGCTTGACCTTAGGTCAATGAACCGGAAAATTCCGAAAAATCTCATTCAGCAGATTTGTTGCATTTATCAGGATCACTAATCCCTGAAAGTGTTGTTGAGATATCTTGTTTAGCGAAAAAGTTAGAGGGCGCTAAACTTGTTTGGACATAGGTTTGTTTGACCTGACCTAGGTCAGGCACCTAACCTGACCTGAAGTCAAAATTTTGACGCAAGATGTAAAAATGCTGAAGCAAAAGGCACACAAAGTTTCGTGGCTCTGTGTTCGTTCGTTTTTTCGCAATCCCAGAAAACCTTACGGAGGGGCTGTCAAGAGCCCCCCAGTCGGATCGCCCCCTCTCCTGTCCTTGAGAGACTCAAAAAAGGCCCAGTGTGAGCTCCACGGGGTCTCTGTGAAAACCTCACGTGTTTTCGGCGCAGGCAGGGGGCCTTTGGCAGGGTTGGATGACTCCTGAGATGGATAAAAAGGCCCCTCCAACTCCAAAAGAGCCCCTGAGACCACAACAAGGCTCCAACACGACAGAAGGGCCAAAGGGCTCCTGAGACGGCCTAGATGAGGACTGAATCCCTAGGACGGCTCAGGAGACCCTGGGGCATAGGAGGAACATCATATCATATGTCATCATTTCAGACCAAATATTATCAGAAAAACAGCAGGCATATCATCAAAACATAGTGACCCCTCAAACGTCAGAGGGGCCCAGAATAAGTTTCACGGCCTGTGTGAAAAGCTGAAAGTTCCTGATGCAGTCAGAAGGCCTCCGGGAGGGTTAATGAGACCCTGAGACAGCAAGATGGCCCCTAAGACAGACACAAGGGCCCCTGAAACTCTTTAGGGGACCCTGGAGCCACAGAAGGGGCCCTAACACAGCAAAGGGCCCATGAGACCATTTAAAGTGACAGAGACGGCAAGGACTTGGAGAGTGCCTAGCACGGCATATGGAGCTCCTGGCCAGCCAGCGGGCCCACTGAACGGGGATTTATCGGTGACCCCATCCTCGAAAACGGCCCCAAATGGGCTACATTGATCCTTTTGAAAATCCGAGGGGTTCTTGATGCATTCAGGGGGGCCCCGGGAAAGTCAGGTGGGTCCTGAGACGGTAAGATGAGCTCACACACGACAGAGGGCCCCGGAGACCGCTAAAAGGTCGGAGGAACCGCTGCGAGGCAAAGACGATAAGAGGGAATCTAAGATTGTATGGAGTCCCTGGACGGCCACAGGGCCCCGAGTGTGTTAGGTGGGCTTGATGCACGAAAAAATCCCCCTGAGACTGCCAGTGAAGTCCGTGAGGCGCCAACAAAGGCGCTTCAGGGGCTAGATAAGGCTAGAAGGGCCCAAGGCTGCCAGATATACTCCATGTAACAGAGAAAGACCCCTGATACAGCTATGGAGACCACAGGAAACGTTCAGAGAGGCCATGGCATTGCACAGGGACACTGAAATCGCTGGAAGTTCTTTTGTAACCGCCAAAGGGCCCCTGAGACGGCAAAAATGTTCTCCACAGACGACAGGGACACCTAGGACAACAGGGACTCCACTGAGACTGTACGAAAAGGGTCTTCGAGACTGCGAACTAGTAGCCTCTAGCAATAAGTACCCCTGAGACGACCAGAGAGGCCCCTGAAACTGCTACACCCTGAGACGTCCAGACAGCTCCTGAAACGGCTGAAGAACCTGAAAGATTGCCAGAGGCGTCTCCGCCACGGCAAAGGAGGGCCTTGGTTACTTCCTAAGGGGCTCCTTAGATGGCAAAGATGTTCCAGTGGCGTCAGGAGGGAAACCGATACGGCTCCAGAGCTCCTGAAACTGCCACACGGATCCCTGGAACTGTCCGAGGCACCCCTGAAACTGCTAAAGGAGCGCCTGAGACGTCCATAGGGACACGTGAAATTGTAAAAAGAACCTGAGACCACCAGAGGGCCCTAACATGACAGACGGCCCAAGATATCAAAAGCCCCCACGTGACTTCACGAAGAAACCTAACCTAAGCTGGCAAAAAAGTACCCAGAAACTACGAGGTGGCAGAGGGGCTCCTGGTCCAGATGTGGACACATTTCATATTGAGAGAGGGACGCAACCGCCTAAATCCCGCTGTTTTTGTCATATTTCGGCTACTTTGGGGGCAAAACGAAAGTTTTCCGAAATAAAGCGTCTATATAAGCTAAAGTATCAATCAGTGTCACCTCAAATAAAGTGACACCCTTGAATTTTTTTCAGTAATTTTATACTGTTTGATAAAAAACGTATGATAAAAAAGCGCACAAAATTTCATGAAATCTTTCCTCCCGGACCCACACAGATCCACGTTTTCTCATATCCGAAGGGCGGAAAAATGGCAGGGTCCGGCGGGGAGGGGGGCTCAACGTTCACCATCCTCCCCGTGAAATCCTGGATCCGCCCATGACTGTAAGCATCTCTCAATTTAATCGCATATTTGTATCTCTTAGTCTCTCTTTTTGTTAATTTGATTCGAGTGGTTTCATGGGGTAATGTTAGAGAATGGAGCCCGTGCCTGTTGTATAGACTCCGAATCCTAAATCCGATCGCGCAATTCCCAGGTAACGGCTGATTTTGTGGCAAAAATTTAACGCGCCGCTAAGGGTGCGACACGACCGTGTTTCGTGTTATGAGTGTGCTGATTATCGTGACCCTATGTCAGCCACCTGTCAGCTGACCCGCAGGTCAAATATCGAGCCAGGACGGGGAGATCAATTCTCGACCAACTGGCAGCATGCCGTGATAGGTAGATCGGTACATCCAGGCGGGTCACTGATCCACCTCGATGTACACTTCTCCACAAAAGTAATGGTAGGCATTAGGCTCCTTGACAACATGGAGCGTATTTCCCCAACTGTAGGTAATACATCGTCACAAATACACAGCATGGTAGGTGACAATGCTTAATATCATTCTATGCAGAGGCGCTCATCTGCACTGTTTTCGTATCCCTAAATTTCCCAAAATAATGTTTTTTTGCTTCACTCGCCTTCTGCTGGGTGCGTCCCTGCCAGTTACGACCCTTCGCTGACAGGTGGCCGGTTGTGTCGGGGGCATGTTTAGAGGCTGCCTTTCGTAGTAGATCGGACAGCTGTTAACACACCGACCAATTAGCCCATTGTTTCGTGCGCCGTAAGAGGAAGGAGAGGATCAGCTTCCCATTCATTGGCGTAGGGGCTAGGTTCCGATCAACTTGACCAACACTGCGCGCACTGCGCACCAGTCGCGCACCAGCCGCGCACTGCGCAACGTTCTTGGTTGGCCGAGTGGTATCACCGTTTCACCTATAATGGGTGATGCGGAATCGCGAGTTCGCGCCCCTGGATAGCCATTTTGTTTCTTCTCTACTCCTCATTTCTGAGCACATAGATTACGTGGGAACATGGGGAGCAAATTTTGTCGGGAACACATGCGTCGCACAACGTGGTGATATCAAGCGACTGGAAATAACCCATCAGCCATAAAAGTGATGTCTACCATGGGGAAACCATAAAGCCCATTCTAACCTAAACTGGCAGCGAGCGACATCTTTAATTAAGATGCCATTAAAAGGCATTTAGGCTCCGTCAGGGGAGACAGAGCTCTCACTCCTACCAGGCAGCGAAAAATACTAAGCTCCTGTCTTGCGAAATGTCCGTAAAGTTAAGAACTTTTGCTCTTGTCTGGCGTTGGCAAAATTTGGCGTTTTGTTACCGTGCAAGGTGGCTGAAATATGAAAAAACGGCGGGATTTTAGGCGGCTGCGTCTCTCTCTCCAGTATTTCAAATCCCGTGTCCGGACCTGACAGTTTTTAGATACTTAGGGACGGTCAAGGAGCTGTTCTGCCCCCTCACAATTCCTGGGGATTTTTTACAGCTTATGTTAGCTTAGGATACGTTCCCTCTTGCACTTACACGGCACTCTTGGTGGTGTCAGACCGTCTGCCGTGCCAGGGCCCTCTAATCGTCTCAGGTTCCTTTTGAGATTTCACGTGAGACCCCCGGAAAGTCTCAGGCGCTTCTTTGGCAGTTTCAGGGTTTGACTTCTTTGTCAGTTTAAGGGACCCATCTGGCAGTTTCAGGGACGCTGTGGCCATCTCGGGGCGCCTCCTGTCGTCCCTGAGGCGTTTTTGCCGTCTAAGGGGTCCCTCAGGCAGTAACAAGAGCCCTCCATAAGTCTCTATCTGCCGTGACAGAGATGTACCTGGCAATCCTCTAGGTCCTTTGCTATTTCATGAACTGTCTGGACGTCTCAGGGTTTAGTAGTTTCAGGGGTCCCTCTGGTCATCTCAGGGGTCCCTACTGCTGGAGACTGCTGGTTAGCAGTCTCAAAGACCCCTCTCTAACAGAAATTTGGTGGGTGGATAGACCAGTACCAAGGCTATCCAACATTATCTCCACATGACTGACATGGTCCAATGGGTCATGCGCAGCGCACGTGTGCTTCTTTACACTCCTGTGCTTCTTATGGGCCAACTAGCAGGGCGTAAACAACGCAGTTTGGTGCAATGATGGTTTGCAAAGGCGGACGGGCAGGTGTGCCATCAGTTTCGATGGATTCAGGTCAGAACGGAATGCAGCTTGCACGTGAAGCGTGAGGTGCCCAAGAACATCACCCCTTCTTCATTGCTGCAAATCCGCTAAAGCTGAGATGCTGAAAATTGGCGGTAAGGAGCATGTGGTACGAGGCAGTCGATATATATTGCTGTTTTGCACGTCCATAGCTTCAGCCTGGTGTGTGCGAGACTGCTCGTGCTGAGATGTACCCCTTTGCCATTCAGGCCTTTGGTTTGGGAACTGTTGATGCTGGATGCGTCAAATTTTGTGGTGGGCTGTAAAGTCAATAACGCCATCGAGCACAAACAAGGTTTATGGCATCAGTGGCCAGATGCCATCCATGTGAGCGCGTGACTTGTTGAACTCAGGATCCCCCGCTTACGGGAAGGTTGTGATACGTACTTTAGTATCTTGATCTAGATAAAGGGACTAAACGGGCGCACAGGTCTGCGTGCGATACAAAGCTTCGATTTTGACCCCAAACCAGCTGTGTAACGCGTTGGTTTGCCTCTAGTTCAAACCCACGGTACTGCAATAATGCGGTCGTTATTTCTCGTCTTTCTCTAGAAAAATGGGATGGGAAAGGTCACAACACGTATCGATTTTAACATCCAACAATTAAACGATGTACACGTATAACTCAGTGGTAACTTTTAGGACACATGTGTTTTCCAAAATACTTATGCAGAAGTTTCCGGTGGTCTTTGTCTCTAACGTCGACGAAGACGTAGCTCACGCAGCGACTGTTACATTACATTGGGCGTCCGTGTCATAACGTGCTTCAGCCTTAATCGTCCCATGTCAAAGTTTGTGAATGGACTTTCCAACCCATGGCTATCCGTTGCCCTGACGGTATAATAATTTAACGCGGCCAAAAAAGGAGTCCTTCATGGTGTAACATTGGTGTTTTTTTCAAGGCAAAAATTACTGATATCGTCGCCTCTATCCAGACTTTGGCGATAAACCTCTGCGTCCAAGGACGCTGTCAGGTCTGCAGGTTTTTAGGTTTCCTTGATGTTCGAGAATTCTTGTTGCTGCAATCTATAGGGGTCAGTAAGTCGTTTAATCATTTGGCAGTGCCGAAGAGGGCGTGGGGAGGAGGGAGGGGATAAGACATGAAGTGTCTCGAGAGTTTGCCATTTTTATGCCTTTTTATATTAGTAAATTTGTATCCATGCACGATTACGTCAGACATTTTACTGAAACCAACACGTCGGATGATCCAGTTTACGGCAGAGATAAGTTTGTCCATTTACGTTTGGGCTTGTCGTCGTCGGTGCGATCAAGTGTCACGCGCGTAAACTATAGTTCGTCGCCCGGGATGAAATGTATTTTGTCGAGGTAATCTTTCTTATCCAGCATGACGCAAGCAGAAGACTTCCGCCTCTGACCTGGATAGCAAAGGCGTTAAATCAGCGCGGATATCGGAAACTGCGACGGCATCCGACGCCAGACTCGTCACGAACATAAACACGCAGACATACCTGACGTTCGAGCAGCATGGTTCGGGCTGGCTTCGGAAGACGAACATTAAAATTCCACTCGAACGTTGAACTTTACCGACTGACTGGGGTAACCGGCCAGCTGGTTCCCCGGGACCCGCAGCCGGGGTTCCGAGCAACAATTCCTGTCAACTGGTCGTGATCCGAACAGATGAGGAGTTCCAATCAACCACGTGGCAATGTGGTCCTGCATTTGGCTTTCGCAAGGATATTGCTGCTTCCAAAATAAAATCATTCAATCACACGAGTTCCTGAACCTCGAATTTATTACAGTGACATCGTGTGTTACAGACGATGCATCCACGAGGGAAAAATCGTCCGTAATTGTCCGGTCACCGAGCACGCAATGACAACGGTCGTGATATCATATGCAATGCCAAAATATCCGGCAGCTCATTTGCCATGTTCAAATGACACGCTAACACAGCACAAACAGAGCACTACGCACAAGCGCTTCCTGGTACGAATAACTGACATCAACAAAGATTACTAGACGCAGTGTTGTGAAGTTTCGAAATTGAGAAATGCTGCCCAGCGATACATTTGCAGGCGCAGCGACCGTACGATTTTCTCGCCAATGTCGTAACATCAAAAGACAGCCCACGCCGAAAGCCATCGACTGTGCAACCGTTTTCCGTTTAACTACGCAGAAAGCTCCTGACTACCGCTAACCCGTAACCTCAGCGTAAAGCCGTCGACAAACCATTAGCCTACGCCGAAAGCCGCCGCTCTACCACTGAGGAGCAGACACCATCTTCGCGCAACACACAGGCAAATCTATCTGACATGTGCTGACGTCCACGCGCCCGCGGCGGACCCGCGGCGGCCGACGGACGCGCCGCCGGCCCGCACGACAAAAGCGTCACGAAGCGGTGCGAGCTACGAAGCCGGCCGACACTCACATCCAGTCAGCTACACAGCGAGCGGGGCCGGCGGGCGGCGCGCGGCTCCGGCGTCGACGGCGTCGGCCGCGGCCGACACGGCGGCTCGACTCACGATACGGCGGCTGACGACCCCGGCGCGGTTCATCGCTGCGTCGCCGGACGCCGGCGCGGCCCGTCTGCCGCCGCCGCCGCCGCCGCCGCCGTCGACAGGTGCGCGCGCGTCGCCCGGCCGTCGCCATGGACACGGCGGCCGCCCGCCGCCTGCGACGCCCGTTCGAAACCCGGCGGCGACGCCGGTCGCGGCCACCCTCGCGCCGGGCGCCGGTGCCCGGGGAGGGACGGCACGCACCTGCGGACCGGCGGCAGTCGCTCCGCCCCCGAGACCTGGCCAGCACCGCGTGCTGTGATCGGCGGCCAGTGCGGCCCGTCCGACCGCAGCTGGCCGTCGGCGGGACGATCTGGGCGGGCGGATCTGTCTAAAAGCGGCGTCGGCGGCGACGGCCGCGTCCGCCGGCCATTACCGGAGGCGGCCGCCGCCGCTCGGCCGACCCGACTGAATCGATCGGGCCCGGCCACCGCAAACAGGCTGCCTGCGGCCGAGCGGCCGCGGCCGCAGACGGCCGGCTCGGCAGTTCATTGAGGACCGGCCAGAGTACGGGCATGATACCTCTCCAGAGTACGGCCAGGGCCAACCGACTGAGGACCGGAGTGCTCTCAAGCCTCTCGAGCGGTCGAATTCATGCCGTGAAAACATGTGCTTAGGGCCCACTGAGGATGACCCGTAGCCGTCCGTGGCCGGGATTTCAGTCAGATGCAGATAACAGCGTGCCGGGAGAAGCAGACGGAGCATAACGGTGTGTCAGAGCAGTTTTGAAAGCGAGTGCCTGTTACGCTCAATCCTTTTTGCATCTCACCCAGATTTTTGGTGCCTATTTACGATTGGATAGGAGATTTGGAAGGAGCACATCCGCAGACTCTGTGGACCTCCAAATCCCGTTGTTTAACATACGCCACTTCCAGGGGAATTCATGAGCCGTACCGTGTTGCAATGTGATGGTACTGGCCTGACACCTGGTGTCCGTATTTCACAAGAATAAGTAATACCTGCCTCCGTCAGATGTCGCAGCACTGAAAGCTGAAAAACTGCAGACCTTGCACCCAAAACTGTGCAGAACACATACTGACGCCTCGTCGGATTGCAGTGATTTCAATATGCCCGTCGTGTCTTTGAATATAGATTTTACTCACGGGTACTTTGCGCCCGTGTCATCCCGCATTTCTAGAAAATGGGCTTCGACGTTTGCCAACGAATGAAATTAAATTCGACTCGCAATGGGCCACTGGCATATCCAGTGAAGGACCAGAACGAGGTCATGGCCCCGCTGTTGAAAACCTGGGGACAACATATATTTAATCCTCGGTTTGCGGGGTCAAATATAGGTAAAATATCGCAGAATTAAGACTTTGTGCGCGTGAACACTTAGTAAAAAATGGCGAAAAAATGATCAAAGTCCGAGCAGAAATCAACATTTGGAAGTGCGTTTAACTGCATGGATGGTGATTTGATCCCCTCCTAGCACAAAGCCGGGATTTACCGGTGCAAAGAACTCGTGCCATTCGATGTGTATATTCCAATGTCCTTTTTCATGCAGCCGATGTTGGCTCAAAGATGTGTGTGGTTTAGTGCATAGTATTGGCTATGGAACCAGAACTTGCTCCAAATGGGGGATCCTCAGAAAATACACTCGGAAGGAGCAACTTTGTCGATCTGTTCAGTTTCACCCCACTACTGTTGGCGAGTCCCACTAGAAAGAGGGTCTGAGGGGGGTCATGCCCCCCACATTTTTATGAGTAATACGCCATTGCGCGGGCATGACAGCAGGAAACGTCGCCACCTCTTTGACCTCTTACTTAAGGCCACCACACAAAGCTTTCATTGTTGTATTTTGGCCTTACGAGTACACAGTACAGGACCACTGTGGGGTAAAAATAGCTGTACCGTTGAAACTCCAACTGAAACTGCCTTCAAGGCGCTACCTGTCTGTCATATGGACGCGACTTAAACTCTTCCAAAATAAGCCATTTTTGGATCAGAAATAGTAGCTGTCGCCACAGAAACGCAACCAATTGCGTTCTGTGGCGGTCATTTTCTCTCAGCATCAGCTTTCATCAGAGCTCTGACTATCGTCGGAGCTGTATATCGAGAGCCTCGAGCCGCTGCGGCCTGTGAATCAGCGGACCAGCACTGCACAGTCACAAATGGAGCAAACTGACGGCATTTTCTGCTGACGCTGGCTGCGCGGCAAAGCCGACCTCTGAGACATTTCTGGCGCGGCCCCTTCATCTCAGTCAGCTGATGATCAAAATCTATCGCGGCATGCGCCCGTCATCAGTCGGACCATTAAAGACGATGTTCGCAAATATTTTCGAGACCAATGAAAAATGGTCCGTGCCCGTTCTAAAAGCCGAGGTTGGTGAAGCGTGCAAAGATTTCCAAGGTTACCGTGATGGGCCATTTAATCTGTTGTGATCTGCATTGCAAATCCTGCGCCGAGACTAAACCCGCGTACTTTGTCCGAGGCAAATGATTCGGAAATCAATGGAACCGGCGAGATGACTGCATGCTGTACCGGAGGTTTACCAGAAAATACCATCTGTATCTCTTCGTCACCACAAAAGGTTTTCGGCCGGTTTATCCGTAACAAAGAACCCTGGGGGGCGATATTCCAGTATCCATCGACGTGCATGAATAAACCAGTAATTCAACGAAGAAATTGTTTAATGATCATGAACACGAATTGATCCAAACTTGAATAAAAGTCTTATGTTCCACTTAACGACCTAGTAGAAGACGTCTCTCACCCCTCACAAAAACATACATACCGAATGTGTTCTAAAAACACATAAGCGGACTACTTATTTTCTGTCAGTTTTTTAGTGCAGTTGCGTTTGTAGCCGCTGGCACAAACGGCCCGCGCACTGACCTCACCGTTCGGAGTGCAGGCACACATGATCCTGGTACCTGGCTCTGAGGAGCACAAGAGCAATGTTGTCTCACCTACGTGGGACCGAGGAGCACGAGGTAATGACTCTCTAGGAGCTAGGCGTCCTCCACAGCTATTTCTATGCGCCCCTTCATCCATGTTCACCACCCATGAGATCCGTGCATCGAGGCATGCGACCGACGACCAATCTAAGACAACAATACCAATGACTAAGCCATCGGTTTCGCCAAACGCAATGCGCTTGTCGCTGTAACCAAGCGAGAACCGTACGGGCTTCATTCAAGTGTCCTAGCCGTTAAAAGACGGTGAACGGTGAACGTAAAAAATGAACGGTGCCAGTGGTCCCGGCCTCTCATTCTGGCGCCGTACCGAGGGTGGCGTCAGACCGCACCCAGTGCCGCTCCCTGACGGTCCGGCCCCGGATCGTGCCCTCCCGGCCTGGTGGTGGTCTCGTGCCTGCCGGGGGCGGCCAGCGTGCGGCCGCCGGCCAGCCGCCGGTCAGCGCCCAGTCAGCGATACCGCGGCCATCAGTCAGTGGCCGGCGGCGCGTCAGGAGACGCGGCCTCGCCAATGGGCGCCGTTTGTGTCCGCCTGACCGCCGCTCTGCTACTGCTGATGGCGCAGCCTCTGGCGCAGACTAGGTCACAGCGGGGGCGACCCGACCGTCTGGCCTGTCCCCTCGGACCTCACCAATCGTGTCTCCGGTCTGGTGTGGCTGATGTTTGTTAGATCTCTTTTGGCCAGTAATTGGTTTGAGTCGATTCTAAAGTCGAAAACGGAAAAAGATGCAGCGATACAGTAAGTAAAAAAGGTAACAAAAACACATGATTTGACGGAATGTATGACGTTCACGACTGAAAACGAACCGCAGGATTTGGCAGATTTATCCATCCTACATTCGTCTTCCGGTCTCACATACTGTACTTTCCAATCCTTGAGTCCAGAAGCAATGAACAAAAACAAAAGCAAAAACCAGCTTTGGTGGCTTCTCACGCAGGCATTAACCAGAACCTGATGAGGTGTAAATTTGGTAAGATCACGCGACCGATGACTGATTAGCCAAGAGCCACCACAGTCCTCGTATATATATATATATATACTTATTCACTAACTCAAAAGAGAAGAAAAATCCTGTCAAGAGAGTTGAACATTCGTGGTGTCTGAATTTAAAAGACTAATATTTTACGAAAGGTAGAAGAGCGAAAAGCAGCGACACATGAAACTAAGAATCTTAGTCCATCGAGGGCGCAGCCAGGATTTTCTTAAGAAGGGGGGGGGGGTCACGGATTTCTGTGTGAACTGCAATCATACGAAAGCTGCCTGCTGGAAAGACTGCTGGAAAGAACGTGCAATGGTTTTCACAAAATCATGTGGCCTCGGGAGGCCCTTTGGCTGCGCTTGTGCAGTTTATTATGCTTTTGTTACTCTAAAGGAGCTATTTTTTTCTGTTTTGAAGTTTCGCACGTGAATAGCCAAACAGCGGTGGCTTGTTTGCTATCTGACTAATTTTCTCAGCGTTTATCTTGTGAGACACTTCACGAAAAGAAAAATTATCGTCATCTTCAGAACGCTCAGAGACCGTCCCCTTCAGCGAGAACTCTGCGGCGCATGTCCACGATGCCGACAGTCGGCGACCGTGGTCGCCAGCGCCCGAAGCTAACGCCAGCGGCGACATGGCTGTCGAACCGCGCCAGACGATGCCCGGTGAGCGGCGCGGCCGTGTCTCGCGAGACGCCTCGAACTGGCTAATCCCCAATCAGGCGGCGAGACCGCCGCGCGGTCGGCGCTAATCCCAACTGCCGAGACGCGACCAGACTGGCCGGTCCGTCCGGGCCGCCGCCGGATGACCGGCCGACGACGCCGATATTTGTCTCGCTCCGCCGCGCCGCCGGCGACGGCCATAACCGTCGGCGAATGGGCGATTTTCGCGCCCGGGTCGTCGGGTGGCGGCGGCGGCGTCTCGCGGCTCGGTTCTTTAGGAGGCGGCGGCGGATACGGCCGGCCCCGAACGAGGACCGGCTCCCCAATAGCTCATCAGGCTTAAGGGCCAAATATCGCGGCTTACGGGTGGCCGGCCGAGACGGCGCGGCCGAACTGGGCCGCGTCACGGCCCCGGAGCGAGGAGGACCCCCGCAGAACGGGTCCAACCGCCTCCCAGAACGGGGAGGTCAATCAGCTTCGCGACGTTCTCGATCATCTGATGCCCGAGCGCGACCCGAAGCTGAAACATGCCAGATCCAGCCAGACCAAGGTTCACGAAAGAGGCTGGACCTACGTCATCAGGAGCGCGCTCTTTGCCGTCCCGCCCAGACCACCTGAGCGTGGCCTGATCGCGGTCTGTGCTGCAAGACCATGGCGTGGAGCGTGGAGGACCGGCCGCGGCCGACCACGGCCGATCCGTCGACTGCCGGGCGGCCATTCGTTCCACCGCGGCCGCGCCGCCTCGGCGAGCGTTGTTCCAGATTGAAATGGCGCTCGAGGATGACGCCGTTAACAGGCATCTATCAGAGTGACAGCGCCGATTCGGCCGGAGCGAGGCGTGGTGGCGGAGTCGCGGGCAGACGGAAAGCCAGGGGTAGGGCAGGGGACACCCGCAGACAGACGGAGAGATGGGGCAGGACGGGGACATCCAGAGTCAGAGAGCTGGGACATGGAGGGGACGACGTCGAGAGAGAGAGAGAGAGAGAGAGAGAGAGAGAGAGAGAGAGAGAGAGAGAGAGAGAGAGAGAGAGAGAGAGAGAGAGAGAGAGAGGAGTCACGAACAGATCTGGCAGCACTGGGACACGAAGGCTGGAAGATTTCTTTCGGTGGGTGACCGGAGCGGCGTCCACGGAGCGTACGGCAGTTGGTAACCGAGGACGTGAGGTCGGGATACTGAAGACAACAGTTGTAGTTGTTTATTGGTGTTTTCGGGCGCGCCGACTACTGAGGCAATTTTGCGCCCATAACGAGTGAAGACAACAGGAAGGGTGTTTCAGACTATTACCACCAAGAGGCGAATACCTAGCCCGTTCCGGCGACGCTAGGTGTTTGCAAGCAGAAACCAAACGTAGACAAAACAAACGTAACCAAAGGAATCAAACGTACATTCAGGGTATCTAAACCACCTTAACTATCCAACAAGGGGAACTGGATATTTATATTGTTTATTTTACCTGAATTAGCAGGATGACGGTATGGAGGAACCATTTGTGATAGATCAATCCCACTTATCCGCAAAGAGCTACAGCTAGTAATCTTATCCAATCGCAGATAATGAGCTATAAGGATATATAATGGGATACTGGGGTATATAGTTAGCTGGGCTCCGGTCAGGACTGCAATGTTCATGTTGATCATCTGCGTGAGAAACAAGCAGTTCCTGTCTCTGAGACCAGTTAGATTCCCGAATTTCTGTCTGGCAAAATCCTGGGTTTGAGCTAACAGATTTTCCTGACCTCGTGCGAACATTAACAGATTGTGCCTGTAAATCACAGCTGCGGCCAGGAGGGAAGATATGTTGCTTTTTGAGTGCCATATTTCCAGCGACCATTGAATATTCCTTCACTGCGTCAGTCCACTGGTGCATGGCTCACGGCGCGTTTGCATGCACGCGACCATCATCCTCGGGCGTCTCTTCTCTGGCCTAGAACTCGCAGTGAGACGACGAAAAAAAAAACAGCAGACAGGTTCTCGTGACTGTGATCGGGAAAGGCTGCATTCTTTGTACACTGCACATCAGCCAGAAATCGCATTTAAAGCTGAAGCACGGAAGTGTTTTCCTTCTCGTTTTCTCAGAGGCATTGGCAGTTAAAACAGTGCGTTTCTAAACCGTGTTTTCTCTCCAGGGCGAAAGTTCCCATTCGTATGTTTCTCCGTTCGAATTGCCTACTCTGTGTTAACTTAACACAGCCAATTAATCCTCGGCCGGCCCTGGATCGATTTAATTACAGACAAAGGGAAGCCGGTGAACGTGAGCGCATTAGCGGCTGGAAATCCAGCGACGGCAGGCCAAACGTCGCGGACGCTGCCAACACTACCGAACCGCCGACCGCGACGACAAACAAGGACGCGGCTGACTGGGCCAAACGGGGCCTGAGACGACCAGCCGGGGCTCAGCTGAGCGGACCACACCGCGGATGTTATAGCGCAGGAGCGTGTCACCGGATTTCCAATTCTAATGAGTGGCCGGTGGCTAAAATCACTTCGTGGCAATATTCATTGCGCGCCCACAGGGAATAATGCCACGAAGAATTAAAATTTCTACGCGCTGAGACAAATTCATACATGACTGATGTACCGGACAGTGACGCGCGAGCGTCAAAAGACGTCACTCGGCGCGTCCATTTTCGGGTCAAGCAGGGAATGAATGCAGATCCACTCAACGTGAACTTTTACTGCATAAGTTTGCCACAAATCTCGCAAAACCATTATCATCATCAAGTTAACAAGGAAAAATCTGCAAGTTTGTACAAGTTTCCGAATTCGGCCCCTCCAGCCGGAACCACGCAGCTAGAGCGGCCGGACCAGCAGTCCGTTCACGCCAGACCAGCAGACCGTGTCAGCCAGACCAGCCAGACGCCGGCCGAGGAGCGCCAATTTAATGTCGCGACCGGTTAAGCCGGCAGAATGGCTTCATTTGTAAATCTAACGACGTGTCGTCTCCGTCGAGAACGCGACGGGAGGCGCGGCCGACCGGCGCCGACCGGCCGGCCCGACTCCAGGCCACGACTCGACGACAGCGGCGGCGGAGACGGCCGGAACACTCCGACAGACCTACCGGCAACAGCAGCCGCAGCAGCCACAGCACTGTCGCATTCCCAGAACAGCGGGAGGAGCAGCCACAGCACCTCACATTCCCGGAACAGCGGGAGGAGCAGCCACAGCAACTCACATTCCCGGAACAGCAGGAGGAGCAGCCATAGCACCTCACATTCCCGGAACAGCGGGAGGAGCAGCCATAGCACCTCACATTCCCGGAACAGCGGGAGGAGCAACCATAGCACCTCACATTCCCGGAACAGCGGGAGGAGCAGCCATAGCGCCTTACATTCCCGGAACAGCGAGAGGAGCAGCAATAGCGCCTCACATTCCCGGAACAGCGGGAGGAGCAGCAATAGCGCCTCACATTCCCGGATCAGTGGCAGTCGCCAGAGAGCTCTCACGTCTCCGGCGACAGCGGCAGCAGCCGCTAGAGAACCTCACATCCGGAACAGAGGCGGAAACCGCCAGAGCAATCCAAGTCTCGGGGCCCAGCAACAGCAGCGGCTGGGGCGGGCTGCGGTCGGCGCGCTGCGTCCCGGGTCGGCGGTCGGCTGCCGGGGCCGGGTCGCGTGCCCGGCGGCAGTCAGCGCCGGCCGGAAGTCGGCATCAGACGTGGGCTTTCCCACCGTGCGCCGCTATGGAGACGGATGGCCGTCGGCTGGCCGCCGGCATCGGCGGCTCCAGCAACGACCGCCGGCGTCGGCTGGCCCCGAGCCGGCGGAGGGAGGACGCAGGACTGTCGGGCGACACGAGGCGGGTGCTTCCCCTGAGACGGTCCAAGGCGCCACGCAGGGAACGGTTACCGTGCTCCAGACGGCCCTTGGTCGCGGGAGTAACACGTGATGGACATGTATTTTCAGATGCCATTTTTGGACCGTTTTTGGGGGAAATCAGCTGCGTGAAAATTCTAATCTTAACAGAGAAGGGGGAGAAAACGAGGGAGTGTTGCTACTTGGTTACTCCTTCTAAATAAGAAAAGGCAAAACGAAAAGTGCCATCATAACCCGGTCACACATGTCAATGCCCTTCAGCGTCAATGGCACCACCGTGGCCGCGAGACTCCATTTTGTGGGCTGCTAAACAACAAGCGTGGCTTTTGATCGCTCTTGAAGCGGCTCTTCAGGGAGTGGGCTGCGGCCACGGCAGCTCATCTGAGCAGAGTCCGAGTCGGCCGTAGACATGACGGACGAGCTGAGCGGTCACTTCACTCTGCCGGTCCTCGGATCGCTGTCGACCCGAGGCAGGATGAGGGGGCAGCGGACAGAGAACCTGCCCACACTCGGCCTCCCGCCGCACCTGCCTCCGCTCTCCGACTCAGCCGACCACGCTGCCAGACAGGTCTCAGTCAGGAGGACCAGCAGGCCGAGAGCGGGCGGTGAGGGTGGGATGTCCCTGTTAGTCCCTCGTCGCAGTTCTGCAGTGATGGATCCGCAGCTGCAGTGATGGATCCGCAGCTGCATGTGTTTTTGACTCCCCTGTCTCCAGTGGCGTGTTCCCAACGGCGGAAAACTGCGTGTTTAGTCCCAGTGCATAGGTGTGGAGACCGCTCGTTATCAGTGAGCTACCGACCAACCTCACGGCTGTCTGCATTGATCAAAACCCTCAGAGAAAATTGCACATGACGAGGTAAGAAGTGGCATGTGACCAGCCTTTTGTCTTTCTCAATGTCAGGCGCCTACTCAGTTGCACGGAATATGCATACATATCTCATCACTCTAGCGAGGACGCCGTGCTCGATAATGTTGAGTGGGCTGTCAACAGCACCGACAGGCAAGAGATATCGTCGTTGACAGCGATTGATCTCCCTACGGCCTTCGACAGCATCGACCACGACGTCCCCATCTCCAAACTGCATCAGTACGGGATCGAGATCTCGGGTTAGCTTGTCGAAGGCACGTGAGGGTGGTGCGATGACTGCCGACGACCTGCGGTGTCCCACAGGGTTCCACCATTGCACGCTCACTTTTCACCGCCTTTATACACGGCCTGTTCAGCCCTTTCAAACACGGCCGCAACGCCTTTTTCGTTGCTCAGATTTTGGATCACGCCGTCCTGACGGGCCAAAAGCCAAAACAATGAAACAGTGTTTGGAGCGAAAGTGTAAAAACGCTATGATTTTTTTGCTCACTACCCCGTTGTCGGCAACGTCACGCCAAATAAATCCTCGTAAGTCTTATTCAGGCACATATTTTTTTCGTGCATCACATATTGTCTGTCGGTATATCGTGGTGCGGCTTGATTGAAATAAATTGTATCGAGGTCATCTTGCGCTTTGCTAAGAGGATGTAGTCACAGGTACCAGGCTCAGCCAGCGTATCATTTGCACACTGCATTCCCTGGGATGACGGAGGACTACAGAGGTGGTGCGGCAAAGACCCATCAAGATGTACGTCGCACTGAACGGTGATATTGCGCCGAAGTCTTCTGCTGGTCTTCACCTCCCGGCTGCAGAGTGGGCTGGCGGCCTCGCGGTGTGCTCGCTGGTACTCAGCGACGCCGGCGGCGTGGAACTACAATTTACGTGGAACTACAATTTACAAACACCAGCACCCAAGCCCCATCGACTCTAAACTTTGCCTCTGTCTGCCATGCGCATTGTGGGCACATTTCCACACTGAGTCGCGTTGACGCGTTTTTAGCCGCCTTTTCAACTTCGTCCCGTCATTGACGTACATGCATTGGGAGATTTTTAAGGCTTACTGCACTGTTTCGCACAAAGTGATTCCATTCGTGCGGTTGGTAAGTGTTAATCTGTAACATTGATGACTGACCCAAAACAGTCGTAATGTGGGCATATTTCAATTGCAATATCATTACAAATGAAGCCCAGTCTTTATTTGGCCTACCATTCTGCCCTTGGAAGACATAGTCTACAGCCTCTGTGGAATCATTAGATCTCGGAGTAGCGTCCATTCAGCGCCAGTTTTCAATCCTGTTATGTGGATCTGCAGCGAAAGTTAACGCAGATCAAAAGAAGATCGATCACACGTTTAGATGATCATATATTGATAACACCGGCGTATATATCCTGATTATGTGATCTCAAACTCAAGACGCGAACAAAAAACATTAGACCCAATCGATCTTAGACTTTGTGAGCTTCAAAACTGCAGTGGAATCATATGTTGTAACTAACGTGCAAAAACAAAAGATACGCAGCGTCCGAATGGAAACATGTGGACGCATCGCAGCACAGCGGCAGAAATCGCACCAACAGTCTGTAAATCTGCATCCAAGTCAGAGCGGTTCTCGCGTTTCTGCGATCAACAGGCAGCGCAGTTAGATGACGGTAACTGAGTCCTGCCGTGAAAGTTGCTTTGTCCGCCAGCGGCGGACCGTGCTCCCGGCGCACTGACGACGTTTCCGGAGCGTCGGCGGCGTTTTTAGCGCAATGACGGCGTTTGTGGCGACTCTGCCGCCCTCTCGACGGGCGGGGATGTCCAGACCGGTGGCCGGCCGGCAAAAACATCAGATCCCTGCTGGATCTTCCCCGACCAAAATGCATCACCCCTGCTGGACCTGCCCCAGAGCCGAGGCGTCTCGTCCTGCGGACGGCAGCCCTGGCTGTGTTTGTTTGTGCTGCCAGCAGATGGGCGGTAGCGGAGGTGCATGGCATGGACGAAATACAGCAAGAGTGCAGATGTAGATAACACAGATAACACCAGGACAGTGTCCTATCAATTCTCATCATCCTCAGTCCTCATCAAACCTCAGTCTTGTAATTTGGGACGGAAAAACAAATTTCATTGGCCCAACTCGCATTTACAAACATCAGCAGGTCAAAAGAGGTTGGTGGCATGGTTTTTTGAACCATTTAAGGAAACGCCGCTACCAAGATGCTCATGGGGGAAAACCACCACACGCGGTACCAAACAGGCGCCATAGTACATAAGCATCAAACACGGCGAAGGAGTTCTGGAAGTTGCGTCCCATAATGAATGCGATATTTCTGACGCCCCACGCCAGATAAAGTCAAATCAGCAGTTTTGGAAAAGTAAGACTAAGTCATTCCTCAAAGATGTTAACCCGCCCCCGACTGGGGGGACGGTTGACCGCCTACCTGACATTTTTCTAGGATTACGAGAGAACAAACAAAGACAGCGCCACGAAACTTCGTGTACCTTTTGCCTGATTATTTTTACACCTTGCGTCAAAGTTTTGACCTCAGGTCAAGTCAGATGTCTGACCCAGGTCAGGTCAAACGGACCTATGTCCAAAAAACTCTAGCGCCCTGTAACTTTTTCGGAAAACAAGATATCTCAATAATACTTGCAGGGATTAGAGATCTTGATAGGTGCAACAAATCTGCTATCGCAGATTTTTCGGAATTTTCTGGGTCAATGACCTAAGATCAAGCCTATTTTTAAGACATGTCGTTTTTTCGGAAGTTGGCGGAATTTTCCATAACATTTTTAGTGTGGAGTGAAGCAGACATCTCCTTACCGTCAATGCGCAAAGTATCAATGACTTCCAGCCATTGACCTGAGTTCAGGTAACGAATAACTGGTGTGAGCCAAAAAGTACCACCGTCAAAATAAGCGATGGATTACTCAGAATGGGTAGAAAATGGCAGAACTGGCTTGCACAGACGTAAGTAATACCAAGAACCTCAAAAAAATTGGAAAAATTGCATATTTTGGAAATAAACAGGCTCTTGCGAATAAAGTACCGCCACTTGTGTAGATTGGTAACTAATGAATTTTTCCAAAATTTAAGGATGAGAAACCGTCACAAGAACCACTAACATCAATAAAATTCACATGGATAGGCTTATGTCGCGAAAATAAAGGAACGCTAAAATTAGGTCCTGTTAATTTCTTACTGCGTACGGCTGCGGCGCCCGCCGACAACCGGCGTCAAAATTGCCGTGTCTTTAGCTCAACGTTTCGGCGTGTATATTAAACAAATCTGAGAAATTAGACGTGTATTGGCATCTGCGGACCTTTACTTGTGCGTCGGTGCCTTTACCTATGCGTTATTAGTCACAGCCCTTGAGATTCAGGCCTTTTCTCGGCCTCATGCAGTCGGCTATGAGAAAACGTATATAGGACGTAAACTGCTTACATATAATCTAAAACTAAAAATGAGATTAGTTTCGAGCTCTACTCGTCACAAGTTTTCCAACGGTGAGCTTATTTCTATTGTGCGACCAACCGTTCGTGAGTTAGAGGGGCGGCTGTCCATCGTCCCCCCGATCGGGTGCGATCGTCGCCGACCCACGGTCGTGCGCGAGTTAACCATGCAAGGAGACTTTGACCGGCCATTTTTAGATGCAACCGTAGAGGTCGTCCTAGGGGACTTAGCAAGACTATATGATATGGAGCCATTCCCTATGTCTATCTCCCTCTGCTGGCACCCCTAGGCAACAGCCTTTGAAGACTGCAAAATACTTATCGGTTAAGTAATTCTAGGGCCATTTGGCTTCTTTTGGTCCGAAAGTGACATCAAAATTCTCATCTTATCAGCCAGATATGACCATCGATTAATCCCACTGCTTTCGCACCTCCAACTCTCACTCATTATGCCGACAGAGTCAAGGCACCTGCGCTCAGCAAGCTGGAGGCATAAGACGTCCAAAGAATACCATTGTTTTGAAAAGGATAATTTTCATCAATATGTGCGTCCAAAAATCGGTGCAGGGCTCATCACCAACCCATCGCCTAGAGGATCTGGCTTTTTGCCATTAACTGGTGGATGCATCACGCGACTCGTCAAGCCAGGCCACGAAGCGAATGGATAATCCTCAACTTGGTAATCCTATAGAGTAGGAAAAACCGACTATGCCAATGAAAAGACATGGCGTACCTTAATGGATCGTTCGTAAAGAAGTAAGGGAAGAAGGATTATTTGTAACAGGCAACGCTGTTGGTAAATGTCGACTCAGTTTTTCGGACAAGGGCCTATAATACACCAGCTTCCTTTTTTACTGCAAGGGACTGTGACATGTTTTACAATTCCTTCCGCATGTCGTGGACTAACCTCCAAACTTTCCGACTGATTAAACACACCACTTCTCCGCAGCTATACCCTTTGGTAGCGTACTGTTCGTGAATTCATGCAAAACAGGCCAAAGCACGCCACGAAAATTGGAGGTTTCAGACGTATGACGGCAAAATTAACGTGTGGGTACGCAAGTACTGCACGTATAAACAAAACAAATGCACCACAGGGACTCCACATAACGATGCAGTTCCATACAGGTATCTCTGGATACGGTGTCGTAACAGTCATTCCAAATGGTGACAGCGTGGTTGAGGTAGTCCCCATCACGAACAATACCTTTGCGACACGCGAACCGGGCAGCCAGCAGGGAGGAAAAAAGTGAGCATGCTCTGACGACAACCAACTGCCTCCGAAAAATCCGTGTCCACCAGCGCTCGAAAAAATGTCGATGCAGCGCTAAGTCACGTGCGTGACGCCAACAGTGTCGCAGGCGATGACGTCACCGGCCGGGTGGTGAAGCTGCGCGATGTGCAGTGCCCGGAACCAGCGGAGTCTACCGGCGGTAACGGCGCTGCGCTCACCTTCCTGCCGCGTTTGCTCGGGTCTGACAGCTGACTTGCCTGGTGCTGGCGGTCCTTGAGGACCATGCGGGCCGCCGCCAGTCGGCCGGCCATTGTGACGAGGGGGGACTGAGACGCCCTTGAGTCACGAGCTGGACTCCGACTCTGCCGATAGGCACGATCCGTTCCTGTCGGCTGCGCACGTGTGTCGCCAGGGGACGGCGGGTGGGTGACGATGGATGGTCAGCGGGTGGGCTGGGGCTGGCGGTGTCGTTGCTAAAAGCAAAACGTCGGTGGACGATCGCGTTTCAGGACGTTCCGCTGCTCCAATAAAACTGCTCCGATCCGATGGCGTCAATAAAGAGGACCGGACGCGGATTATGCTATCTGCAAATGTTGCCCATTCTGCGGCATACGAGCCCAAAAAGTTGATAGATGGGCAATTCCAGGGTCTTAACGTAATCTCCGTGAATGTAATCTATGTGGTCTATGATGCTCGAGCGAGAGCGCCGCGATGTATTGGATCCAAGCCAACTCACTCCACCTCATTCCTATGCGAGCAGAATATACGGCCGCTGTTCCCCGCCGCCGCCGACAACGCCGGAAGAGAACATTACCGAGATCCACGGACGTCAGACCATTTGGCTTCGGTGTTTCCCTCATAATCCATTGGCGGGCATTGTCGGGACACATCCGGCCGGACATGATCCATAGGCGTGCCGTGTCACACCGGAGCTGAGAGCTGGGAGCCTGTAGCCAGCCGTGTCACACCGGAGCTGAGAGCTGGGAGCCTGTAGCCAGCCGTGTCACACCGGAGCTGAGAGCTGGGAGCCTGTAGCCAGCCGTGTTAGACCGGAGCTGAGAGCTGGGAGCCTGTAGCCAGCCGTGTCACACCGGAGCTGAGAGCTGGGAGCCTGTAGCCAGCCGTGTCACACCGGAGCTGGGAGCTGGGAGCCTGTAGCCAGCCGTGTCACACCGGAGCTGAGAGCTGGGAGCCTGTAGCCAGCCGTGTCACACCGGAGCTGAGAGCTGGGAGCCTGTAGCCAGCCGTGTCACACCGGAGCTGAGAGCTGGGAGCCTGTAGCCAGCCGTGTCACACCGGAGCTGAGAGCTGGGAGCCTGTAGCCAGCCGTGTTAGATCGGAGCTGAGAGATGGGAGCCTGTAGCCAGCCGTGTTAGATCGGAGCTGATAGCTGGGGAGCTGCAGCCGGTCGTGTCTGACCGGAGCTGAGAGCCAGGAACCTATAGCCAAACATGTCAAGCCGTAGCTCAGAGGTGTGAACTTTAGCCAGCTATGCCATGTTGGTGCTCTGAGCTGAGAATGCGAGGCCGGTTGCATTCCACGCTAGCTGAAAGCTGGGCATGTGTAAGCGGTTATGTGTGATGGGCGCTAAAGGCTGGGCAGTGGAGCTGAGAACTAACCAAATGCAGATGTTTTGCTTGGTTGAGGCTGAGGCCAGATTAAAGTAGATCACAACGATGCAGACACGTAAAAATGTTTTGAGTGACGAAACTCCCGACCACGTGATGCACGTGCGCTGGAACATTGCGCAGCAGGGAGCTCACGAGCCGGCAGACCTCTGCATCTTACTCCAACATCATACGTATAGGCCATCCGGTGACGATGGCGGTGGGGTTTTTACAGCACGGCGACTAGCGTCAGAGAGCCGAACCGAAACCGGGCCAAGCCTAATCCGAACCCCAACACAGTCAATACTAAATCGGTTCTGCTAGCCCTCGGTCCAGCCGAACTTTGGATGAATTCGGCTGGGCTCTGGATGGCCCGACTCAGCCCAGCCTAAAGTCCCCTTACGCCGCCGGGCCCGGCCTGCAGTCCTGAGCCCGGCGCAGGCCGCAGCCGGTCGGGGGCCATTACCGGCGGTCCGGGAGCGGCCGATAGATCATCATCGCCGGGCAGAAATCGGCGCCGCGCGTCCGGCCTCCTGTATCGGCGACGACGCGGCCGGCGCCGATCCGCCCGCGAACTGAGCCGGCCGCTGGAAAACCGGCGGCCGCCGCTGCATGCATGGCTGATGGATGAGCGGCGGCGGGCCCGGCCCGCCCGCGCGCCGCCGGCCACTCCGTGATGGAACGGTGCCGCGACCGCTCTGTTGTGCTCCTGGCAGGCCGGCGTCGGCCCTGACCTAGCGGCAGTGACGCGCGGGCGACGTAAACACAAAACAAATCTATCGTCATGGAGAAAGTTTGAAAACCTAGACGAAACTGGAAGAGACTGATTTCTGCTGGCAGGTATGAAAGCTTTTGGAAGCCACACGGCTAGAGATTCCACCACGACTGAAGCTTCTATGGCCATCGCAACGGAACTATATCCCATACAATGTGCAAATGACATGGCTTCCTCCATGCCCCCATCTGCAGCACTGTTTTACTTGCTGAGTCGTTTTGTACCCAGAGCAGCCGGAGTCTAGGCACAGAGAAAAGCAGCAGTTGTTTCTAGGCTGCATTCTCTCTCGCAAATAGCAAACCACCATGTCTGAGAAATCGTACTCTGGACGTGTCAAACTCACTGTGGGTTGGAATACAAAACATGAAATGGATATGTAAACAATAAAAGGATTAAAAACTACGTCCGGTGGGCGACGGATGACTGGAACAATAAACAGAAGTATTTTTGCACTTCGATCGCTTTATCACAAAAAAACAAACTTCCGCATTAACACGTTGCAAAACGTCACGAATTCCCCTCGGCGAAAAATCGCAGGCCGCCAGATGAGCCAGACCCCCGCCCACTCGTTTTGGCTCCGTCCGGCGCCCGACCGCTCCTCATATGCATATCGATTCCCCTCATCTTCCCCGATTCTTCCGCTCCGTCGGTGCCGACCCCCTCCCCGCGCCGTCTGCGGTTCCCGCAAATCCCACCATTCAATTTGCGATCGTTGGGCGGCCGGGGGCCGGGCCGGATGGGGGGGAGGGCGACCGTTTGGCCCGCTGGCCCAAATCGGCGCTGTGCCGGTCGATCGGCGCCAGGACGACGTCTCGAGCGCGTCTGTCCTCGGGCTCTGTCGGGTGACCAGGCCCGGAGCTGGTGACAGCCCGCTGCCGGCACGCTGTCGGCCCGCTGCCCGACTGGGGAGAGAACGGGGCGCCCACCCGGCTGAGTGCACAGGGGAGCGGACGGTTCAGGGAACATCCTCCACACCGGCTGCAGTCTGCGGGGAGTGAAAGGCTCGGGGGGCATACCTCTTCCTACCTCGGCTGTAGTCGAGGGGAGTGAAGAGTTCAGGGGACATCTCTCTCTCTCTCTCTCTCTCTCTCTCTCTCACTCCCACCCTCTCACGTTCCCACTCTCTCTCCTCGGCTGTGGTCTGTGGGGAATGAAGTGTTCAAGTAACTCCCTTTCATCTACGTCGCCGTACTCAGTGCCTGTGCGGGAAGTCCTGACAATTATTTCGGGAAATCCAGAGCGTCCCTGACGACGGCTGCATCGTTCCGAGTCAGAGAGGATCATGATCCGGATCACCGCGAGTCAGAGACGAACGGCAGAGATTGTCAGCTCCGACTCCACCGTCAGAGGTCCGTCAGCTCCGACTCCACCGTGGTGTCGCTATGAATCCTTGCACGCGGCAGGGTACGCAACCAAGTCATCTCTCAAACGGAGTGGAGAAGTCATCGACCGACGACTGGACCCTCGTACATATGACATGGGCCTTTGCAATGAACTAACGCCATTCATTTCGTTAACATATTCAGTAAGTCTAATGCTTTGGTATTGTTACGCAAAGTATCAGTGAGACGGTGACGTACGCTGCGAATGTTCCCAGGCAGAATTGGTTACGGTTGTTTTAGCATACGCCTCAAGATTCTGACTCATAGAATTCACGATACTATGATGACGCTCGTATTGGAAAAACGCCGTTCTCCATGAGCAAACATGACATACTCGCGAAGTGCTACTTCTTCTATCGATTGCTTTCAAAGGACGCAATTAATCCTCCTTACGTTCGCAAAAATCACATTACCTTCAGACTTCCTCCACACAAAATCAGAGAGCATTAAAGGATGTCAACAAAGTACAAAACCCACATATTCACGTAACCAAGGAAGACACGGTTTTTATTGCTGAGCCGAATATTTGTGTGGTAGATGAAACTGTCACGGAGTAGCTGAGCCTCGGCGGGGCCCTGTACTGTACCGCCTGTACTGAATTATCGTGATTTGTTTGCGGCTGTGATGGCAACATGCGATCCAGTCCGCCCTTCCTGTGGATGATGCGGATTAGGACCGTGGGCGGTTTCCTCTAACAAACTGCCGGAATAATCAGCACCGTTACCACCTTTACGTATTAAAGCGGCGGTGTTACTGATGCAAACGCTGCAGGAGCAAGAACAGCAATATTGGTAATCGCCTTGAGAATTATTTACTGAGCTATTATACGGCAAATATCTCCACAGACCGCAAAATATTGTTGAAAAAAAGACGTTGAAGCGCTTCGCTGTGAACAAGTATTATGCAGTGGACTCGGGTAAAAAGAATGCCGTCATCGAGTTACAAATCACGATTTCCATTCGCAAACACTTAAGTCTGCAAACAGCCGCGCTGATTTCATCAGGACCAATTTACCGAGGCATCTCACCAAGTGAACCACTGCCATCACTGCAGTACGTCGACCAGTCGTCGGCTGTGCCGCAGAACTCCGACCAGCCTGGAGAATCACGTGCTCCATGGCCTTTCAAACAGGACAAATAGTACGCGTGCTTTCACTGGACATCTCCGCTCACGACATGAAGGAAAACGAATGAACTGTTCTCCTCACGCGGTAACAAATACTGCTTCCAATTCCCTGACGAGTCAGGCGATACCAAATATTACGATTCTGTGGTACGCTTTTGGAACTTCTTCCGGAAGTTCAAATTCATGAAATGCATATCACTGCTGTTTATTTAAGATAATGCTTCACTTGACAGCAACCAGATAAAGCGCTGCACAAATTACATCTGGCTTGTGACGCATTTGTGCATATTTTACGTTTCTGCCGGCTTCGCCCAGAGCATTTCTTAACTCCAAGACGGGGAGAACAGCGAACCACCGAGCTGCCCATTACGATAACTGCCCAGAAAATTGAATCATTCCGTTAGTGCAAACGGTATACAAGACAACAACAAATGTTTAAAGACTATTCAGTGGCTCTTCTAGTACCCGCAGTTAATAAGAATTCCATGAAAATGCACGAAGGGGATGAAAGGGTCGGCACCAGAAGCGCTACAAAAAGTCCAACGCAACTGACAAGGACGTCGCCCACGGCGGCCGAGTGCACCAAGCCGCGGCCGACGATCCGCGGCCTGGAGTCCAGACCATTGCGTCACGGACCGACGCCAGGCCGGCCGGCCATTTCCCTCCGATCCGTGACGGCTGCCGTCGACAGGCGACCACTGACTTTCGCGCCGATTCTGCTCGCTGCGGTGGCGCATTCCATGGGGGTCGCCTGACCGGCGGACCTGACCGGGCGCCGCGGGGTCTCTCGAGGTCCTTCCGAGACGGCATCACAGGCGGGTCACCAGACGGTCACGCCTGCGGCACGTGCGGGCCGACACCCTGAGAGCAGCCTCGCAGCTGCTAGGCCGGAACACCAACAGACCAGTGGTGACCAGCGGTCACCAGTGCGACGGCAGGCCACCAGCGGGCGGCACGTGCGGCGCCACACTGTGAGAGCAGCCCTGGGGTCGTCGGGCCGGCATAGCCGGTATATCGCCGGCGGCAGCGGGTCTCCGGAGAAGCAGTGCGTGCGAGGCAACAGTCTGAGCGGAGCCGACAACTCACTCGGCTGTACCGTCTGCCGAGTTCGGAGCGTATGGAAATAGAAAGAGAGTGAGAGAGCAGAGCCGTGCCACATGGGAAGACGTCCTCCACCGTCACTTATCTGAACTCCTGTGTCCTAACGCCGCCTCGAGGTAAGCTACCTGCGTGAACGAGTGCGGGACGGAGAAGCTGCAGACATCAGATAGACGTTCTCATAAGTACTCCAGCGCTTGGCTTTGCTCATCCACTCTGCCGGAGCGGCGGAGAAGCTTTACGTAGGCAGCGACACGTAAGGCTCAATCCCCGCATGCCACAGCCGACTGCGAAAGCCAGGCCTGACCCACACCACGGCCAGACCCCAGCAAGAACAGGCGTGCATGAATTACGTCCAGCACGTTTCAAGCGGGGCACGCCATGACGAGCCAACGCGAGGCGGGGAACAGGTGCCAGGGCGTAATTCCGACCGAACAGCTGGTCCCCGAACGCTCCGTCCACGACTAAAGCGCTGCAGCCCCTGGAGGACAGCGGAGGAGAAGAGACGGGGAGGGGGGGGGGCAGGGCCGGGCAAGCCTGCAGGGGTCCGGCGCGGGCAAGGGACACACGTACGCAGCACACAGAAAGCGGGCCCGCGGCCGGAGAGTCACGGACAGCCACTGGCCGACAGCGGACCCAGAGGCGGCCCCAGCGGGCCGCCATCGATCTGAGCCGACCGCCAATCGGCACTGCCTCTCCTCCTCTGTCCGCTTCTCTTCCCCGCGCCGTTCGCCCACCGCAGCTCCAGCTCGAACCGCCTCCGCCCTTTGCACCGTCCCCGGCCGTTGTGAGATGAGAGAGTTGTGACACGGCCGCGTCTCATTCGGTTCCCTTTTGATCGTCTCCGTTTATCGAATCGGATAAGGTAGGTGCCGTCTCCGTAGCCTCCACTTCCCATCCCGCCGCAGTCTTCCCCGTTTAATCCTGGGCTGCTCGTTTTCTATTTGATTATTTCACCATTCCTGCACTTTGTTGGAAGCCTGAGGCGTTTTCTGTTGGTGTGGCTTTACCTGCTTGCTTTGATTCTAAAGTAAGGGGTACGTTCGCAATGCGCAGGACTCTAAGCACGCGTATCTTCGTAGCCTTTTTATTTTGCGAATTTGAATTTAATGTCAACCTGCTCCACACGTCTTCAAATTCTGCAGCTCACTGCACTACTTTCTGCCAACGTTTCTAGCGCATAACAGAACAACTAAGAAAATGGTTGTCTTCTAGTCACCGATAAACGCAACCCAGCATGATAACAGTCGTACGGAAGAACGCCGAGTTGGCAAGTGGCCTGCTGCTGTTGCCATGGTTTTGACGATCAAACAGACGGACAGTAGGGGATATCATGGCTCTTCGGGTCTTTGCAATTGAGACCAACATTCAGCAGACTCGTGCGGTTACCCATCCAGTGCCCTTACTCGGACGAGATAGGAAAGCAGGTCAGTCAAGGCAAAGTCGAACAGATCCACTATCACAAGCCTGGCCGTCGTTTCTAATGAATCTGCCAGATTTATAACACCTTTTTTTTACTTCACTGACCTCACTAGCTAAGACAATAGTTTTACTATGCGCCAATATCTCTTCAGGGTTTCTAACTGCATTAGCAGATACCCATTACTTTCGAAGTCTCTTGGCTACCCGAAAAATTGTAGAAAACATAGATCATGCCGATTAATGTGTTACATGACGCCAACAGCACATGGGCGATACCAGAACTGCTTCTGACGTATGCCGACACATGCTGATTAATTCTATATTTAATTTAGGGCTTGGTTTGTCGTGGATAGATGTGAATGACCAACACATATATGGCATCAACTTAAGGCAACAGCTTGTCAGTTCTGAAATAAGCATTTTCATTTGAGTGACACCAGTGGCAATTAAACAGTCTTGATGCACTCTCACTGTGCGTAAACCAACGTTGCTTTTTCCCGACATTGCTCATAGATGGCAAGCCAAGTTGGACGAAGGAATTTGCGCCACTTCGAACGTGTTGTGTGTGGAAAATAAATATCATCAATCTGGTTACAGGCTTCTCGCTATTTAAAGAAACAGTTTTCCACATGCTATCTAATTCACAGCTGATTTGTGATTAACTTTGTAATGCCCAGTCATACGGCTCGTAAAATGACGTCTGAATAATGCTAAACTGCCTTTTTTCAGTTCAGTTTTCAGTTCATATCATTGCGGATGAAACCTTGGAGAAACTATGATCTCGTTAGAGTACGTGAGTAAGTGCCAGAATAGTGCATCAGGTGACTTGAATAAATGAAAAAGAAAGGGTGAGAGATAGAGGGAGAATGGGAGAAAGGCGACGGGAGGAGGACAGGGAGGGAAGTAAGTAGAGAGGGAGCGGGAAGGGAGGGAAGAGAAGAGGGCTGAAAAGGACGGTGCCTTTTAACACTGTTAAAAATACTTTTTTCACTCCTGGGAACTCTATCAAAACGGCTCATTTTGTACCACACCGTTCAATACAATCATGTCTTGTCCGGGTATTTTAAGCAATAATGTATATATATATATATATATATATATATATATATATACATATATATATGTATATATATATATATAATACTTTTTTACTGTTAAAAATACTTTTTTCTTTCCCACAGGCACTTTAATCCAAAAGGGGCACTTCTGACTGGTAAGACATGCACGAGGACTGATGGGCACAGGCTATGGGCGACAGGGGAAAGCGCCCACTCAGTACGTACAAAAAGCTTGAAATGGGTGAGAGAGTCGAAGATTTTCGGCTAACGATTGGGATTCGGATGATACGAATATTCGGCCGAACATTCGGATTCGGAGAATGTTCGAATTCGAAATCGAACACAGTCAGTGGACTCGTGATGCTCGAATTAACCTAAGTATTCTCTGGGTCAAAAACTGCGAAATGTTGCAATGCTGTAGAGCGCACTGCAGAACGCCACGCTTATATTAGGTCGAAATTCCATGTAACTGTCAGCAATCGAGCGATATGGCCGCTAGATGGGACTTGTGGGTGTCCGGGGGATTCTCACTGACAGAAAATCCTGCTCGTAGTGGTCGATATTACTGAGTGGAACTTGGTCGCGGCAAGGAGATCGGTCGAATATAGTGACGTTCATCACCGAGCAAGCTACCATGGCCCAAGCCTGCCTGTTCTGCGCGTCATTTGGATTACCTCAACGTAACAAGAGGGCGGCCGAGAACGAGAGAAGATTCGGCCGCAAAAACAGGCGTCTATCCAGTGAGCCGGAAGGAAGAAGATGCCCGTAAGCGTGGATAAGCTGACTGGTTGACCCAGAGCACCGCACTGCAGGGGCCAATGCAACCGAACCGAGAGATGTTCGCAGAGTTGCGTCATTTGATATCATAGTGTCCACGCTGAACAGGAAAACTGTGATCATGCGAGTCTGCTTGCCAGGCAACCACTGTGAAAAATGCATTCTCCGAAAGAGCCAACCGATCCAACGTCCTAACGACAGTCAGGCGATTCGCATGTAGTCAATAATCAAGGAAGAGATGAAAATCCAAAGCCTCAAAGACTAGACTCCAATGACACTAATGGCAGCAAGGGCCGAAATCCTAGAAAACTGCAGCGGAACAGTGTCCGCGAGGAGCATCGCCTGACTTCGACGACGTTGCACAACTTCAGTCTGGGGAAGAAGTACAAACGGGCCGGACACCAGTACGGATCCCCAGACTCGGACTCCAAGCGATCGGAGCCTGCAGACCTCGTGGGAACAGCCATCACAATGGCAAAAATGTAGAGGGCGCACCAATATAAAGTACTAACTTACAAAACGTATATCTTACAATGTAACTCTCATTTTAAAACGTTGTTGCAAGCAACGTGGTTGGCCGAGCCAAAGCAACAGGTTCATTTTAAGACGACTGGAGTGCACCATCATCCATTGTCATTAACCCTATTCCCGGAGGGCTAGACGGTATGGTCGATTCCCGGCAGGCTGCAGTCGGTGCGCCCCTAAGCCCCCCCCCCCCCGATTCCCGGCATGGGGCGGATTCGACCCCCCTGAGATCTCTAGAACTACTCGTCCGATTTCATCGCAACAAACGGCAATCGATTTGCCATGACGTGAACTACATTTTTATAGGAAGAAATTTTCAAAATTCTGAAATACGTACTGACGTATTTAGGTACGCGTACTGACATTTTAGGTCATAGCTCCGTGACCCGACCTGATATCAAGCTGAAACTAGGTACACAAGTAGAGGGCACCCTTCTACGTCACACATATTCCGGGTTTAGCATTTGAAAAAACGGCACCGAAAGTATTACAAAAAAAACAAATTTTGACTTTTGACCTTGACCTGACCTTGTCAAGTGACTTCAGATGAACAAAATTACATCTGCACATTGCCCAACTATTTAGCTATACATCCATATAAAGTTTTAAGTTCCATCTTTGAAACTTTGTTTTTGGCAGACATTTTCCTTTTACCCTCAACATGGCCAAAAATGGCATGAGGTGCCTCCCAAAAACGTTACCTGGCTCCGCCCCTGAGCAAAAAAAAATTCGAAATTTTGTCATGACACGTAGAAAGAATAGCTAGGAAAAGTCACCAAGTTTCGTGAAGCTGCGTTAAAAAGCCTGGAATTGGCAAGCAAAAAACCCGAGGGACGGATTCAGCCCTCCTGCCGGGAATAGGGTTAATTTTGATCTCGCGCTATCACGCTCGGTCAAAAAAAAACGATCCTACATCTTGGTTTTATAGGATCATTTAATTCGCCAATGGCTGTTTCTTTAAGCATTATTCAGCCCCCCCCCCAGTCCATGAAAGACGGCGGAATACTCCGGTCAACGCAGCGTTAACCCTGCGTAATACAGTATTCCATGTAATTACACCGCACATGCCAACGTTTTTCGCTCTGTTAGTCATGTGGTAGTATAAAATACCACGCGGAGCCGGTAAAATGGTTTTCCGAGACAGAGATCGCCGTCGCAATTTCTACCCGAGACCAAAGATAGCGGCCGAAATCACAGCGACTTAGATCCTGGGATGTTATTCCGGGCCAAGTGTGGTATGGTTTTTACCAAATACTACTATGTGCCAGAACATGGACAGAAAAGTAAAGCCATTCTTTCCACCATGACTGGGTTATCAGATGAGGGAAGAAATCATGAAGAAACAATTAAAGAGTTTACTGACCAACTATGGCCAACGTTGTCACCAATATTGAATCTTTACGAAAAGGCGCCATCTACCACCAATGTCATTTATCACCAAACGCCACTCTGAGTGGCTGCAAAGCTTGCACAGCAACAGCTGCAGTATGAAACAGTTTCTACAAATTCCAGTCGTATTTTTTTCCGAATAACCGTTTGCGCGTGATCTGGTAAAACATTTCGGCCCGTGGTCAAAAATGTTTTCCTAGATCAAAAAGCACTGAGGCGAAATGTTATACGACACGCACGAATCAATGCAAAAGGGATTTTCCAGCATTTGTTAAAAGATCAAATGAATTCTATTTTGGCGCTTCATGTTATGATAACATGTGTCACGACACAAATACCTTGTAACTAATGTTTACAAGAAATCCAAAGCCCACAAGTGAATTAAAATTACATGGAAAAACGGAAAAAATGTGGTCGCCTTTGTGACGTCAGTTCGAGATAAGCTTCAAAGGCCACGACAAAAAATCGTGTTTAGAAATGTGCAGCACTGATGTAAAAGAGGCACTGAAAGTTTCGTGTCGGAGTCCTTCATAGTTTCCCGTGTCTCATGAGAATTCCCCAGGGGGTAATTTGTCCCCCCCTCAGCGAAAGACGGTAAATAAACAATGCGGGCGTCGTCCGTACGAATCAACCAAGTCATTTCTATTAACAGCTAAATCTTGCATTCAAGATAGCAACAACAGCAGCAGTATGTTCATTTAACAGCAATCATGGTCCATTTTTAATGTCTAAAACTCTGTTTAGCCAAGTGTTTTTTTTTATGAAAACAATCCAAAATTATTTCATTTCATGGCGTTTCATCTCACTGCTGTATGGAAGTCAGATGGCAAAACGTTCAGTGGAGCAGTGTTGATTACGCCTGAGAAAAAACAAACGCTTCATAACGTCAGGAAACGTAGATGAGTAAGAAAAACGCATTGGGTGTCATTTTATTTTGGATCAAATTAGGCTAATACTTAAAATCAGGAAGGCTTTCTGAACACCACTGTTCAACTTGTTAAAAGAGTGCTAATGGAGAACATCTTGCGGATGTGCAGTCCGTCTTCAGACTCTTTTTGTAAAATGGGCTGGAGTCAGTTTCACGCACACGGTATTCAACATTAAGGGCTAAGGAAGAACCTAACATATCACCAGAAGCAGTTCACACACCTCGGATACCATTTACCGTATGCTGAATCTTTTATCATCGCATGACATCTAAAAGGCATGTTTAGTTCACTTCTGAAAACATTTCATCACGGGCGGGAATCGTTTCCGTGAAGATGCAGTTAGGTCTTCGAAAAAAGCCCTCACAATCTAGTATTCAAACTTTTTTTTACAAAAAAAGAACTCCTGTTCCCAGCACGCCTGAATCCGATGCCATCTGGATGCATTGGAAAGAACGTGCTGGTCGTGAAATGCACAATAAACCACTGCATCTGCGCTAACTTATTGACTCTGTCACAACAGAGGCTTCACGCAACACCACGACTGCTGACGTTGAACTTTGTCATAAGTATGAAAAGATGAAAACGTAACAAGACTCGAATCCAGAAAAAATTCAAAGCTTAGCCCTCGCCGGTATTCGCTGTTTGGCTCCCTTCGACAGTATAGGGGAGGGGGATACGGCTCCCAAGCCATTTCCAAACCTGACGTGATAGAGCAACGAAACGAAAATGAGCGTGTAGCTTGGTGTTTTAGCTATACAATGAGACCAAGAATAATGCTGTCAGGTTACACGGTAATCCTACAGGTGACCTCAAATGAGGTCATGTTAGCGGATTCTGGTTTTCAATCGGTCCAACAGAACGTAACCCAGAGAAGGCTTTTAAGAGGCCCAAAACGACTTCTAAGAATGTAAAAGGACTAGAAATGCGGTTCCCATGGCAAATATTTGTTTTCAGCTGCATCATGACCACCCCAAGGTCAATCATAAACCAGTAAAAGTCATTAACATCTGCCATTGACACCATGGTTGATACCATGTATAAGAATTAGTGAGACTTAGTACCATAAATCACATTTGGGGTCTGATAAAGGTAGTCACCGTGATTTCTTCATCGCATGACCTCGAATAAAAGGTCAAAGGTAAGTGATCAATCAAGGTACTGAGCCCAAATTTTCAGCCAATATACAAAAAGGTTTAAAGCTCAGCTCTGTAAAATTTCAGAATTTTCGGAGCAGTCGTTCTGAAGAGGCTTGCGAACAGTTTCTGGGAGGATGCAACAACTGGTCTAACACGCACACACCACCACAATCAGCCAGCCTTGTACTGGATAGGGTTAAATTTACCGGAAATTTACCTAGTCTGAAGTACTGAACAGATTTCGTGAGGCACCGCACTTAAGTCGGATTATCTATTTTCTTTAATCCTTTTTGCTCCTTCCTTTATTTTCTTTCAGCTGTTCCTCACATTGTTGGATTTTGATGTTTCCCCTTGTTGGCCAGATATAAGTGTCTAGTTAAAGCTGTCAGGCGGAAATTCCAAATGGTTTTGCTCCCAAAGACAAATTTCTGTTTGCGGACGTGTGGTAATTCATAACCCAGATAAGTCGTAGTTATTCTGGCTTCACCAATAAGTGACAAAACAGGCAGATGAATACTTATTTTGTTATCCGTAAAGGACTTCCTTAGAGACCCATGTACAGCCACATGCCTTGTTTTTTCGTCCAGATTCCTCGCCCCCAAAACTGCGTTTTCCTCATGCTTCACACTAGGCTGCGACACTGCTTTTGTTTGGCCCGAATGAAGACTAAGAAAAGGAATGAAAACCGTTTAAGGTATTCTTTTAATGGTAGGATTTCAAGTTTGGTGACACCAAATTTTTCAAAACTTTTCTGTACAAGACACCCCGGTAAAAAATAAAAATATACCTGTTGTTTCGACCAAATATATACTACTACTAGCATTACAAGGCGGCATTTTCAGCCATTCTAGGCGAACGAGGAGTTTTGAGTAGTTCAATGTATTCTTCGGGCTTACACCGAAAGCACAAATATATCCTTGAACCACGTAAATTCGTTATTTGTCTGCATTAAAGATGGAAGTTGTAACTCGTCCCTCTGCAACGGACTCTTGACTTCCCATTCACCGCTCCACGTCGTCAGCAGGCCATTCTCAGTTTTGGATAGAACTCACATCTTATCATCAGTCGACCTCCTCCACTAACCTTTCCGATTCGGAGGGGAGGTCGGGCTGGCACCGCCTGATCTCAGCTGTACCGCTCAACTGTTGGGAAGGCGGCATAGTCGTCTAGTTCAGGTCTGGGCTCGTGATGGGACTTTATTTTAACACCAATGTATATCTGCATCTCCGTGCGCCTGGTAGCGTCGTCCATACGTGTGGTGCCCTCAGACTGCCCGCAGGTGCCTGCGCTCCCAGACACGCGTGCGAACATCTTGTCAGATTCGGATGCAGATCTACTGCGGACACGACCGATGGCCGTCCCGGCGCCCTCCCCCCCCTCTCACCGGCTGGACGACGGCCACGCTCGGCGACCCCTGTCCCCCCTCTCGCGCCGCGTGCCGGCCACAATGGATGCTGCCGTGGCAGAGGACAATGGGGAGCCGACGGCGGCGGCGGCGGCGGCGGAGCCCGTTCCCAGGCGGGGTGCTGACAAACCGTGCTCGGTGGACCGCAGCACTGAGGACGGCGGAGGTCCGACGGTCACAGCCCAGCGGCTGCTACTACACCGAGCGTATCGGATCGGAGTCACGGAACTCGAAACAGCGGCCGACTGGCGTCTTTGTGAAATATTAACACCTTCCTTGAGCATCAGGCGAGAGGTCGTTGTCAGTGGTCACTGGTCAGCACTCTGTTTTCCCGTGTTAACATTTTTGACACCTAAATGAAAGGTCGTTCATTTCTTTCAAGTACGGAAGATATGTACCATTCTGTCCAACACGTTTAGAGAATCTATTTCTCTACGGATCTAAGAATGAAAACAAATACCATTCGCACGGCTTCCACTATCAACGATGCGCGTAGTGTGAGGATCATGCAGGTGCAACGTTACGCTCACATTCCTTACCACGCGAAACATGTCGCGTTTGGTTCAGGTTCGTTTGGAGAACATTGTATTGTATTGTATCGTATTTACAAACAGCCGGCCACATCCACTAAAAAGAGCTATTCTTTAGCCTTTGTCATACAAGCAATGGTACGCAGATTAAAAGAATGAAAGAGATGTAAAATGTGGCAGCCTGAGTACCACACCCTCGCAAGTCAAAATGAGAACATACAATAAAAGAATCAGTACCATGATGGGCTCGACTACAAAGACCGAAAAATGTTGTGTTTGAAGGTATGCTTTAATACCGATAAAGAAGACTTGTAAATAGTGACGTATGACATGGGTGGTATACTCGGTGCAAGCTCGGTATATAAAAGTGCGCTGGCCGAAGACGCTGATAGCACGGGGCACAAGCAACATGTCTGACTCTCTGATAACGCGACAGACGTGGTCCTTATCATAAGCCAAACTCTTAAACAGATACGCAGGCTGCTGCGATTTTAAAATGGCGTGCAGCATGTTGACGACAGCAGCAGTGGCTAGGTCTTTGGCAGTTAGCCTGAGTGATCGCATCACAGCAGATCTATGCTGAAATTTGCGTTGACCCGAAATCACGCGAGCGGCGAAATTCATTTTTTTTTATTTTGGCTAACTGGAGTAGCTAACCATAATGGCTAACCACAGAAATCTCATGTTATGTTTCGATCTCCTCAGACGCAACAGAGATCTCATTTACCTTTTACTTGAGTTAGCACACAGCGGATTGGTTGCATCTTCTTGACATCCCTCCATGCACATCGGACAAGCCGCGTTTTTCCAATCTCTCAGATACAACAGAGAGACTAAGGTCTGTTACCCTTCGTTTAGATACACCAAAGAGACGGCATTCTGTTTCCACCCGTTCAGGCCCAGCAAAGGCCTCATTTGGCTGGCTGCTAATCATAGCGCAGCCGGCGACATCAAAGCAAGGGGAGGGCGTCCGCCGTCACGTGATGGCCAGCGTGACGGGTCGCCTGCCGGCGCGTCGTACGGCCTCCATCGATTCTCGGCGTGATAGGTGCGTTTGTGTAGGGCGGGGTGATCGGCCGGCCGGCCGGCCGCCGGGCAGGAAGCAGCCAGCAGTGTCGGCAACACGGCCGAAAACTGCCCGGCCAGCGGTCAATGGGGGGGCCGGAAACTGCCCGGCCAGCGGTCACCGGAGGGGCAGCCGGGTATTGCCCGGTCAACAGTAACCGGGGGGTCAGCCGATTACTGCCTGGCCAGCAGTCAGCCGGGAACGGCCGAGTGTTGCCCGGTCGGCAGACATCGGGGCGACAGCCGATTACTGCCCAGTCAACAGTCACAGCCGATTATTGCCGGGTCAGCAGTTGCGGGGGACGGCCGAGTATTCCCCGGTTAGCGGTAACTGGAGGACGGCCGCGTATTGCCCTGTCAGCGGTCGCCGGGAGGGGGGAGGGGACGGCTGAATACAGCCCGGTCAGCGGTAACAGGGAAGAGGTGCCGCCGGCGCCGCAGGCTGCCGGACAGTGCCTGACGATGCGAGCCGTCTGTCCGGTTGCGCCAGTCGGAGCCTAGCCGACAGTTTCCTGACGCTGCGTGGGACGTTCGTTGAACTCACCGGCAGTGGGCCGGTGCGTCTGAAGAAGCGGCATACGCTGCCGCCAGCAGTGTCGCCAACTGATGGAGTGTTGGTTCCGATGATGGACCGAGACGACGCCGCGGCGGAAATGGAACACAAGCGATGCGGAGCAACGTTCATCCAGTCAGCTTCGGCCAGGAGCATAACCCTGACAGCAATCATGGTGTACAGCAACATAAGTACATGGCTGGTTTGTAATGAAGCTTCGGCAGTGTCCCACGGCGGCTGTAGTCCTGCGGTTTGCGCGGCGTTTAACGCAGCTGCTGACAGCTGTCAGTTTACGTCTCTGAACAACTGACATCTTTCCACGCCAGGGGAAACGACGATCCTCACGTACTGCTATCCTCCATCGCATGACAGACGCCCGCCTTCACGTTTCCCCACCCCGAGACAAATGCAGATCCTCGCAGCTTCCTCTTTCAAGACAACGCAACGACTGCTGGCGTTTATATGACTCAGATGGTGTCCACAGGATAAAACAAATGACCTGCAGTCGAGCATCTGTTTTGAAGGCGTCACGTGTTTTATTTGTAACGTCTTTTTGAAATATACTGCCAACACGGCAACATTCCTTTCCCAGCATTAAACAAAATATACGGTTTCATTGGCGAAAAACTATGATTTCTTGCTCGACGGTTCGGGACCTGGCACCGACGATGGATAGACGAACACCACGACAGGTCTTCAGACATAATGTGAGCCAAAAAAACTTGAAGTTTTATTGCTAATTGATGTACCACACTAACTGATGCTTGTGTGTGTTATGACGTGATGTTACGTTACGCTGTGATGTGACAGGTATGTTATGACTGCATTCAGGGGCAGTCCTAATAGTGATGTGAGCAATTTTCATCGCATTTTCGTACCGATTTTTTTTAGCAATTGGACCGTTCTGCTAATACAAGTGCAAATCGCCGGGTCCTGAAAGCAGCAATGCGAGATGTAACAGTAAGCAGTCATTCATGATAACGCCAGGCCCTGGTTCGAGCATCACCCCGCAGGGCCCCATTCCGGACCGACGACGGTTCGGGCCTGATCTCCTGCGGCGGCGGCGACCGAGAGAGTGGCCCGAGCGGAGCCAAACGGGAGTCGGCCCGGACAGCGGCCGACGGCTCACCAGACAGTGGTGACCACACCAATCCCAGACAGGAGCCCTCCCGGGCAGCGGCTGACGGCTCATCAGACAGGAGCCGGCCCGGGCAGCGGCCGACGGCTCACCAGACAGGAGCCGGCCCGGACAACGGCCGACGGCCGGCGAGATTTTATCCTAATGGTGTTTGTGCCGGTCCGGGGTTCGGGGGTGATGAATTGCGATATCAGCCGATTGGGGCCCGGTCGGCAGTCTCGGGCCCGCCGAGCGGAGACAGCCGGCCGGCGGAGACGGCCGACCAGCGGCCCCGGACCGGTCCAGCGGAGACGGCCGACCAGCGGCCCCGGACCGG
Organism: Capitulum mitella; assembly: GCA_030062745.1. Classification (NCBI taxonomy): domain Eukaryota; kingdom Metazoa; phylum Arthropoda; class Thecostraca; order Pollicipedomorpha; family Pollicipedidae; genus Capitulum; species Capitulum mitella. The sequence goes on along the minus strand of CP099844.1, from coordinate 19,980,626 downwards.
CCAGCGGAGACGGCCGACCAGCGGCCCCGGACCGGCCAGCGGAGACGGCCGGCCAGCGGCCCCGGACCGGCCAGCGGAGACGGCCGGCTACGGCCCACTCCGGAAACGTCTCTCGGCACTGCCCAGCACGGCAAGACCCGGCCGAGTGCTGCCGAGTGCAGCGAAAGGACGGCACAGCAATGAAGAGTACATGTAGGCACGGCCGAGACGGCAAATCACAGATGGCTGAGGAGGAGCGCCACGGAGTGCCACGGCCTGCCGAGGGACGGACTGTCGCCGCACACGGCCCCCAAACACGCCGAGTGCAGGGGAGACAGCTGGTCACGGCAGGACGCCGCGGGACGCAGGTTACCTAAAGAATACGACAGAGGCCGGCCCCGGAGCCGACATTTACCGTAATGCAGCCGGGATGCCGGTTGTGAACACGTCTGGGACGTGAAGACCGCGCGAAGCGACGCACGCGACGCGTTCCTTTGAACGCCAATGGGCCGGGCCATTGCGAGACCGTGGGGAAACTTCTCCGGCAGATCGTAAAGAAACAAATGTGGTGGAAAGTATTGAAAACGGACGGCGACCAGAGCAGGGGCCGTTTGAAGACGTTCATTGTGGGAGAAATATATTTCTTACACAGCATTTACGCAATAGACAGCTCCACAGCCGTGGTGTGATTTCGAAAGACATTGCAAAATTCATTCCGTCATGTCCCACCACCACCCGCAATTTCACAGCATATCCCGCCATGTCCCGCCGTGCCCAGGCTCATCCCGTCGAGACACATCATATCCCTCCCTTCGCTCCGTAGCTTGCCGCATTTTGGCGTTCTCACCCGCGTCTTCATTATACTGTGTTTCACGAAGGCATCCCGAAATTGATTTTGTCTTCGATCTGGAAAGAAAGCTTCAGCTTGCAAAATAAAAAACCAACATCTGCTCCACTGGAAAAGCTAAATGGGAAAAGACGAATGCCTGTATCTTTAGACATTGCCCTCCCGTGCTTCAGGTTTGAGGGCATTCCTCGTCTGGTGGTCCGCTCCAGTCTGCTCCCATGTTTCCTGTCTGTCTGTTCCCAGTCTGTCCCACCCCAATGGTCGGATACAACCGTTCAGGGTTCGTCTTCGCCCCTGCATGATGACTGCGGACAGAGTGCTGACTCATGTCCATCTGCTGCCTTTATTTTTGCGTCGCAAGAGTCGGCGCCTGCCGCTGGGGCGTTAGGAGTTTCTGGGAGACTTTTCCCCTGGTTTTTCCCAAACAGCTTCGGAGCGACACAACCCCGCAGCACATTTTTAGCACCGCTACCTGAGCAGAACAGTCTCAAGGGGCGTTTCCGTCCCGGGGGAGGATAGGATGTCTGTGATTTATGGAGGGTTTCCAGGCCTGGGTTCCGAGATCTGGCAGAAACGCACCGTCTAGGGCTTAGACATTTGGGCTTCCTTCGAAACGGACGTGAAATGCAACTATTTTAGAATTACAGGGGCGCTGGTTGTTTCACGAAATGAGCTTCTGAATAGGGATATTCCTCAGTACCTCTCCCCTGGAAAATCTGGCGGAGCTATTGATAAAGCTCTTTTGCGCTGAACAATGCGAAATCAAGTAGCCAAAATATGGCGATAAATTCACGTTCGCGGTAATGTATGCCCATTTTGAAGGCTTGGAACGGTCCGAAATCGAACCTGAGTCCCAGTTGCGATTTCACTGTTTCATAGCTTCGTTCATATTATGGTCACGTATCTGGCCTCGTCATCAGGCTGTGTCAGCACAATCAGGGCCGTTGTTCAAGCTGTGCTTAGCACTCATCCCAATTTCGATGCGATAAACTGAACACGATAACTGGTGTCCATGGCACAAACATGACACGATCTCGATTGTTCGTCCTTAACATTGCGGAGAAAAGGGATGCTTCACTCTTTTCGTTCTCCATACAGTGGCCTTGGGACCTGAGTCTGTTGCAACGTCTGCTTTCATTTCCGTCATCACATTTCTTGTGAGAGACTGCCGCGACGAAAACAAGAAAACCAAAGAACCACTGATCATTTACCTGGCGCACTACCCGACCCAGTATTCACTGAAAAAAGATACTCAGGGGTGAATTTCACATCTTGCAATCATAGCTGATGACATGCCAACTTGGTAGGAACAATCGCCAGGCTCCGATGCCTCTCCGCCTCGACCGAGCAGAAATGGAAGCCGGCAGACGCCGCATCTCTGACGCTTTTCCTTCACAGAAATTTACCACCCTGGGAGGACAGCTTTAGAGTGCGAGTCAGAGACGGCCTCGTTCTGCCAGTGTTTGCGAAACTAATAAAAGAGACGAATGGAACCAAACGAATACGGACTCCACATTTTCATACTTCGTCGACAGCTGAAGAGCAAAAGTCACTGAGGCGGCAGGCAGCTTTAAAATGGGGAAAAACACTGCGAAAAATATGCCGTAGTGGCGTGATGGCGTAGAAATAATATTGGTAATGGTGATACTACCCTCCTGCGTGCGATAAAGCTGCTCATGCCGTCCAATGCGGAAAACATTTGCAGCATCTTACTTTTATTTGCACTTTCACTTCCAAGCGCTAAGGAGCTCTGTAAGACATGTCGCGACGTGTTCCGGAAAGGGGGCACCAGCTACTTTTCAATAAAGCCATTTCAGACGATTGACTGACGCCCGATGAGTCACAACACTTGACTGAAGACACGGTCGTTTGAGCCCAAGAGACTGTGGGTCCTAACCCACAACAAACAAACAATAAAGCTATTTCTTTCCATGCAACTTCATACGGTTAATGTCAGATTTCGCCAGTTAAGGGGGGGGGGGGGCACAGTTCCTTCGTGTCTCTCCCTGTTCCGCCTCCTATGACTGATAAATAAGTTAAATCTCGTTTTCGGTTTTTACTAGTTGTTTTGTATCTAAACAGTGCAAATCGTGTAACACGGTTTGTATAATACTGGCATAAGCAGTGCAGCGTCATGAGAAAGGGGAACTGTAATGATCGCATATTCCTTAGTTCAGCTTACGATGTTTGACCTCAAATAATCTCAAATGAACTCAGAATCACATAGAATGGCCTTGGGGAATTATTTCTTTGTTTGTTTGAAAGCGATGCCAACGATATCAGTTCGCTATATTCTTCAATGTTCTGTTTACAGTCGCCGCGATAAGGGATAGACGCGCAGACATTTTGGGTCATATCTCCGTTACCTGACCTGATGTGGACCTGAAACTTGACTGGTATTTAGAGAATACTCTACTAGACAATAAATGTTCCGTTTTTTATTTGAAGAAACGTAAAAACCCTTACATAAGACCTAGATTTGAAATGTGTCCTTAACCTGATTTTGATAAATCATCTAAGGCCAACAAAAAAACACAAGTGTTTGTTTTCGAACAGTTATATACACGTTCAGTAATTACGTTCTCAATCCTATCTGAAAAACTCCATTTTAGAAACTATTTCTTTCTTCTACGCTTAACAGTGTTCCCCCAAAAGTCCTCAAAAATTAAAAGTGCCTGCCAAAAACTTGGCGTAGTTAGGTCCATGAGCGACATAACATTATGACGTGATATAATACATATAACGAGTACAACGAAAGTCACCAAGTTTCGTGAAACTGCTCTGAAAATCCTGGAAACGGCGAGCAAATACCCGGTGGAGGCTGTCCAGGTCCCTGTATGAGAAAAGGGTTAAAATGTATTGGCAGCATACATACATCTTGAGTTTGCAGAGTGTTGAGCAAACAAAGCGATGCATTATTTGCTTTTTGCCATATTTTCTTACCTGCATTAATAGTGAACTTCTCATCACTGAAATTACAGAAAGTTACAAGCTTTAAGTGTGCAGAGGGGAAAAAACCGTCGTTTTGATTACATCCTAAAGTCGCAACTGTACCTCCAGGAACCTTGAAATTTAGATTACACCTATGCCAGTGCACGAAAATGCTTGACTTAAAATTGCTAAAAGCAACACCAATAATTTGGGCACAGCTACAACCCTGATAGGATGGTCTTCTGTAATCGGACAGTTCCGGCGGCTGTTACATACTTTACCTAGCATAAGTAATAAAGCACAAAAGCATAAAACGACGCAAAACAAATAGGACTGTCTTGCTTTCTGGTTGCCATGTATTGCCTTGATTGTGAGATGTACCATATCATATGATACATATATTAATGATATGAAGTGACCGTGAGAACTATCATAAGGAAACAAAATCATACGCGATGCATTTTTAGTGTGCTGAGCTAATTCTTACTTTCATAGTCATGGTGATTTAAATGCTTCTGTTTCTATTGCTTTTATTCTGCCTTGAGTCGCACTTGCCAGTCAACTAAATGAGTCAAAACTGAGTCGATACAGTATTCGGTGAGTCCGAGTTAAATCTACTCAATCTACGAAAACATGCTCTGAGTCTGCATGCTGTCAGCCAGAGTCAAGTCGACTCGAAAAATCTGAGTGCAGCAGAGTTACAGTGCGTGGCCAGGCACACAGCCTGAGTGCCTGGACACATCGTACGTACTCCGAGGTCAGTCGTGGTCAACATTTGTTCTGTCTCAAAAGCGATAGACGATCATTTGGGTAAATCCTGGGGAAAAAGAAAGAATGTTATGTCTTCACTTAATGACCTTGGATGACAGTTAACACTTTAGTTACTAACTAACAAACAAAACAACAAAACAAGACAACTAACTAACAGTTAGCTTGCCTACGCTGCCTATGCCTATGCCTATTCATGACATCTGCATTCCACATTTCCATACGATTCCTGTACGTCACGCTGCATTTTGAACACCCCGCCTCGGCTGACCCCGACTGAACTCAGTTAGGTCACTTGTGCCGGCGTAACTATCTTGTGGACTAACTTATCTTGACATCTTGACATCTTGACATCTAAGACATCTCGTAGACTAGCTCCCCACAAAGTACCCTGGAAATTGAATGAATAGAGCTGCAGGAAACAAGTACAATGCTTTATGTTTATCATTCTGTTTTGGTTGAGATTGACTGACGTGATCCATGTCCCCTGTACCTGCGGACTGCAGGTTTCTCACATAGGCTAACTCTCCAAAATGTTTTGTAGCTGTGTGTCCGTCAGAACCTGTTCCATACGTAACACAGTGCCCGTCGCACGGCCTGGTGCGCGAGCGGCCGTCCGCCACCGACTACGATGGATCGGCGGCACGACCGGCCTCACGCCGTCACCGGGTTGTGGTCAAGAAAATTACTGACCGATTTTAAAACTTCAAACGCAAAACATGCGCCAAAAATCCATCGGAGGATAGACGCCGCTCAAACCGTTCTCCTTCGTCTCATGGTTCCGAAATGACCAGAACTGGTCGAGGGAGCCCTGTGCCCAACGAAATCGAACCAAACCCTGACCTGCACCCGAACGGGTGGCGGGGAAACGCAGCAGTCTTGGCACGTGACTCGCTCGGAGGAACGCTCGTGAGCTGAGGAGTGCGAGAGAGCGGCGAGATCGGCCGGGTCCACGTATACCCTGGCGCGGCACACAATGCTAACAAGTTCAGTGTCACCTGCGCCCGTCGTGCTGTCTCCAGTCACCAGTTTCTGTGCGCCCGGCCGGACCGCGTTAACGTCCGGGTCTATGACGAGGGGCAGTGCTGAGAAAACCTGTAAGAACAAGTCTCCGTTCTTCCCACTTCGTTCCCTTTCAACGACGACCTGGAGATGGCGTTTTCGCTGCACCACTTCAGTCGGCCCCGGAGGAAGCAATGGATCGGACCTAAGCTATCACCTGCCTCATCTTGGTAAAACCCCGACGGCATCGCGTTTTAGACTTTCATTGCCCTCCATATCCAGTCCGGTGGTTTTTGCTCCAGTCTGCGTTACACGAGGACCACTAACTCAATCGCGCGCCATGTCTGTGACCTCGAGGCGGGAGCGGTGTGCGAGGTCCGCCAGCAGATCGGTCTGCTGAGCGGCTGTCGACAGCCGGCTGCAGGTTACCCCCTCCCCCAGCACCTCAGCTGACCCCCCAGGAGTTCTATACATACATCTCAGACGTTCACCGCCCGCACTGACATTGACGAAACGTTCATCCGCCCACCGCACATTCTGCCGCAAGCTCCGTCGTTAATCACGCTTTAATTGCCCGTCTCTGCCGGCCCTGAATAGACGCCGCCTCCTGGCTCGTTGCGTCCATCAGCGCAGCCGTCGTGAGGCGCTCTCCACTCCACTGCACACATGGCACGACTCCGCGAATGTCATGGAGCCACGTGTTCCGAAAACTGTGATCAAAGGACGAAACCGAAGTTCGAAATGTCTTACGATGACAAAACTTCCAGGGTCTGTTATACCTTCGATGATGTCATTACTCTCATTCTGGGAAGTGTACATTTACATACACTAGGACTGGTACAAAAGCCGTTGTACACTTCATTCCGGGTACTTGTCTCACTTACCTTTCTCTCTCTCACACACACTTCGTCCCTATCCCCACACGAGAAGAGTCGACATTACTCCACCGCGGGGGGAGTTCGATACCGCCGCCGAGTGACTGGACACCTCTGCACGCCACTGCGACGCCTACATCCAGTGAATCACTTATTGGTAAAGTCAAAAATGGATTAAGGACTTCCGAGCCTCGGGGGTGATTATGAAAATAAACAACCTTTTTGAGAGAGAGAGAGAGAGAGAGAGAGAGAGAGAGAGAGAGAGAGAGAGAGAGAGAGAGAGAGAGAGAGAGAGAGAGAGAGAGAGAGAGAGAGACGGAGACGGAGACCGAGACGGAGACGGAGACCGAGACGGAGACGGAGACGGAGACGGAGACCGAGACGAGACGGAGACCGAGACGGAGACGGAGACGGAGACGGAGACCGGAGACGGAGACGGAGACGGAGACGGAGACGGAGACGGAGACGGAGACGGAGACGGAGACGGAGACGGAGACGGAGACCGAGACCGAGACCGAGACCGAGACCGAGACCGAGACCGAGACCGAGACCGAGACCGAGACCGAGACCGAGACCGAGACCGAGACCGAGACCGAGACCGAGACCGAGACCGAGACCGAGACCGAGACCGAGACCGAGAAGATTTATAGGCATATCATCTGTGCAAACCCGTGTTTCTCCCGGAGTAAAGAGGGTGGTTTATTTTCAGGATCACTTCTTAACTAGACCCGAACTAATCAATGGTATTTTCATGTACATGCCTTTCTGAGAGTCAGGGGAAGGATTCCAAAGAGTATACCACACTCTGCCCGTCGTTCATACTCAGGCTGAAACGGCATATTACGATATCAATTTGTTTTTGCTATGGAAGAGTGCTACAATCAGTGTGACTAGCTGCTGGTAGGTTTGCCCACAGAATATAATGGAAAGTCGTCATAAATTTGACAGGGTATCATGACACGTTTGACAATTTCAAAAGCACAGACGCAACGATATTTCTAGCTGGGACGATCAGACTAGCTGGAATTGATAAACGTGTGCGTTGAGCTCAGATGCGCCGGTGCGAAGTCTTGCATGGATCCTGTTTACGCGTTTTATGCCTGCGTTGAAAATAGGTTTGAGGGGGCATGCTGTTAACTCAGTATCCCATGATTGCGCATTTGAAAGAAGGATGTCAAGATGATAATTGGATGGATACAGGGGCTGTTGAACAGACTGGTTGTCTTTGGAACAGACGATTTTTGGAATGCCGTGGTACGAATCGCTGGTTGTGTTTGTTCAGTTGCGTTACTGCGTGTCCTCCCTATTTGTGCACGTCTCCTGTCCTAGGAAGAGTGGACCTGATGTATTCGTAGGACGGTGTGAGCAACTGGTGGTTCTGAAATGCTTGGCGCATTGGTAGTCGGTGTGTTTTTCGTCCACTGTCTTGTGAGCTCCATCCTAATTCCTATCGAACTTGTGAGTCGCGTTATTCGGATTTGGAGACTTACGGGTATTAGTGAGTCTGTTGCTGTTATAATTCCGTTATAAACATTGTAACAGTAGTCAAAATATGGTCGTAAGCAAGACACATATTTTTTCGAGCAAGGTCATAAGGACCATTGGTGCCACTGGATAAATTGTTCCAACAGCTCCGTTCACTTTTCATTTTGTCGTCCACATGTTTGTCGAATCCAAGATCTTTTGACAATAGAATACCAAGGTGCTAGCCGGAATTGGTACAAGCCGGAATGTGCTGCCTACCGGATGTTGATTTTGGATATTTGTATTTGACTTAGTGGAACAAGTTGAAACAGGATCAATAATTATTCCTTGAGGGGCATGGTTGCATATAAAGGAGCATCGTCAGGAAAGAAAAGGGTGTCATTTGTTGTTTTCATCACGAGTCCATCTAGGCACACAACTCCTTAGAGAGGACCTAACGCAGATTCTTGACGCCGACCGGATTTCATATACTGCAGAGTCGCAGAAGAATTTTCCAGTGTTCCGTATTGCATCCTGTCAGATAGGTGCGATTCAAACCATGTCACAGTCATGTTATTACACAAGGCAGAAATGTCTTCCGATATTTGGGATCAGAGGCAATAACCGAAGGTAAAAATGCCTTCCAACGGCTGGCAACATAGGACATAACTGAAGATAGAAATATCTTCCGTATGGGGCCAGTGTCATTATTCTCAATTACACAGAAATCACAAGTCCGCTAAAGGCAGACACACCTCACGATGACTGGGATCAGAGGAAGATAGAAAGTTAGAAGGTACTGAAGGTAGAAATTTCTTGCGATCACTGTATTCTGAAAGCTGACCGAAGCACGAAGCTAAATAGGTCGAACTGGCATGCTGGGACGTATCTAAAACTAAAACGACCGCGCACCACGAGAAGCGATGCGTTCGTTGGCACGAAGATCATGTTGTGACATTATTCCCCATTCGCGGAAAGCCAGGTCGTATTGTAAGAAGGCGAGCTTGTCATCACCCAGGCAGCTCTCCTCACACCGAATCATCAAGAGACCAGGACAGAGCTGCGATGAGCCGCTTAGAATTCATACAAGTATCGCAGAAAACAATCAGATATCCCTGAAACCTCCTTATCACCACGAACATCTACCTCTTCTTTACGGCACAGCACTGTGCCATTTTGCTGCTCCTTAGATTTGACAGCGTACTACATAACTGCACTGCGTGCCAGAGCTGAGGAGCTTTCAGCAAACAAGTCGTAAGACGAAACATATGGCGGGCGAATGCAACACGTCAGTGAGAGCAGTACTATTCATAAAGTTTCAATAGCTCGATGCTTGACGCGCTAAAATGCACTGCGGCAAATTAACGAGCCTAAAGTCAACATTTCAGCTAGCTGATGAGCGGTTCCGATTTTTGTTTGGTTGGCAATGGTCAACCGATAGACATGCTGTGGCGATGCGGGGACGCGGTGGCTGGTCGCCGTTAGCGTTCCGCCCGCGGCTTCCTGCCGGGGCGTAAGACCATCTGACCCGCGGGCAATGCCCCGGGCGATTAATGCTGCGGCGAGAAGTGGCGTTCTTTTGAGGCCGCACCGCGCGACCATCACGGCACCGGAAGCACCGGGCCGACCCACTCCCCTGCGGGAGGCACTTTCTTCAATCAAACGAAGCGCGGCAGCGGCGTCGCCAGGGCCCCGGGCCGGGGAGGCGGCGGTCGGGGCGGCCGGCCGTGCAGCGGTCGGGGACGGGCGGCGCCTCTGTCGGTGCGGCCCGGCCGGGGTCGTGACCGGAGCGCGGCCCCGGGTCGCCGGCCGGCCGCTGATGGCCGCCGGGATGGAGTGTCGCGTCGGCCGCGGCCCGGCCGGCCGCCGCTCCGGCCGGGACAAATGACGCCGCCCGTCGTCGCGGAGATGGGCCGTGGCAGAGGCGGCCGTTTTTCTGAGGGGAAGGGGGGGGGGCGGCGGCGCAGCTCCGGCAGCGCCGTTAACGCCTGGCTGTGCCGCCGGAGGAGCGGCCCGCCGCTGACAGAACCACTACGGGCTGCCGTTTTGAGAACTGGCAGCAGCGCAGCCAGTCGGCGAAGCGGTCATGCCATCTGAACGGAAGTCTACCACGCTGTTCACGCTCCCTTTATGATGGAAATGGCTCCGTGCTGTTGAAGCAGTCATGTACGCAATAAATGTGTATATTCGCTATAGAATTTATCGGAGGTGACGTCTTTCACTGCGCATGTACAACCTGACAGACAATTAAACCTGACTGCAACACTGTAATGGTTACATCCGGCTCCAAAAGTCTTACGAACAGAGACCAACGAATACCAGGTTCAAAAACCACCCCCTCCTCCTGAGATAAGCTCTAGATAATACGACAATAAAATGACGAGATAAGTTTTAAATATCTCAGTAAACTGTACGGGGTATGAATGTGGATAAAGACCCGTGGAAAGGCTACTTCTGCTGGCCTAAATAAAGCTAGCCTAACCTAACCTAAATATACACTGGTGAATTGGTGATAACGATAACACTGGTGATAACGATAAACCTAGTTTTGCTTTTCCTTACCTTTGCGAAAAAAAAAGTCAGCGAAGGCTCACCTGTCTGAACAGTTGGGTCCACTTTAACAAGATCTTGTCGGCACACCTAAGATTTCATTTTTTTAGATTTAAGATACTTTTTTATTTTAGATAAGATAAGCTTAAGCTTTTCGAAATCTCAAGTTCAGCAGTATCGTTCTAGGTGCCGGTTAGCCGTGCTCACAGCACCATTGAATGTTGGGTGCAGATCAAGTCCTAATTTTCGTGTAGCGTATGATCCGTGGACTATGCCAATTTTAGTGTACAAAAATTTGATGCAAAAATGATTCAGATTGAACTGTTTCCTGCTAAAGCAGGGGATCCAGTTTCAGGTGCACATTTTGCTCACCCAGCTGCACATCATCAGGCATCACGCATCAGGCCCTAATAATCACCATTACATACCTATAAACACCAACCATATTTTGGGTATCTGCCAGCGCTGTGGTTTTATCATTAACCGACTGTCTCCCAAAATTCAATCGTAGCGGGTAATCAGAGTTTCGAAATCAGACAAGACACTAGGAAATACCATTACGAGCAGGAAATTATGTTGTTGTGACATATTTAATAAATTTTGGACTACATTTCTTCAATGTTTCAAAGCTGGATGCGTATGAACGTTAAGGTGGCCAAAAAAAAACACTTATTCCAAAAACATTTAGCACAGGTATTTGCCCATTATTTGATCCTGTCTAAGGAGCATTTTGGAAACCATTTTGAAAAATCTTAAAAATAATAATCTCCAAGAGGATCAAAATTTTCAGCTTCGGCATATATTTTGGAACGAAAAATGGTATACCCTCCCCTGCCGATCGTGAACCAAACATCTCAGACGAAGTAAAATCCAAAATGCTACACTTTGCAAGCGTTTTCCAACGGTTGTACGTCGTATCAACATTTTGGAGATTGGGTCAACCGTTGACCTACCAGATCAGGTCAAAGGTCAGGCACCAACCTCCAGAAATGTTGAAGACGCGTTTAAGAGCGCCGTCAGAGACCTCGATGCTCGAAACGAGCAGCATCATCTCCATCGCTGATACGCTCCTTTTTTAACCCGCCCCCGACTAGGGGAGGCAGTTGACCAGCCCCCCCCCCCGAGGTTTTTCTGGGATTGCGAGAAAACGAACAAACACAGAGCCACGAAACATTGTGTACCTTTTGCTTGATCATTTTACACCTTGTGTCAAAGTTTTCACCTCAGGTCAGGTCAGTTGCCTGACCCAGCTTCGGTCAAACGGACATATGTCTTTATATATATCTGTAAAGTTTAGCGCTCCTGTAACTTTTTCGAAAACGATATATCACAATAATACTTTCAGGGAAAATGATCTTGATAGATGCAACAAATCCGCTTCAAATCAGATTTTTTGGAATTTTCCGGGTCATTGACCTATGGTAAAGCACATTTTTAAGACGTGTCGTCGTTTTTTCGGAAATCCACGGAATTTTTCATAACATTTTTAGTGTGGAGTGAAGCAGACGTCTACTTACCGTCGTTAGGCAAAGTATCAATGACTTCCAGCAATTGACCTGAGGTCAGGTTACGGATTACTGTTATAACCCAAAATGCACCACCGTCAAAATCAGCGATGAATTACTCAGAATGGGTAGAAAATGGCAGAACTGGCTTGCACAAACATAAGTAATACCAAGAACCTCAAAACGTTTTAAAAAGTTGCATATTTTGGAAACAAACAGGATCTAGCGAATAAAGGTCCGCCAATTATGTAGATTGGTAACTAACGGATTTTTCAAAAATTTAAGCATGGGAAACCATCACAGGAACCATTAACATCAATAAAATTTACATGGATAGGCTTATGCCGTGAAAATAAAGGAACGCTAAAATTAGTCCCGTTAATTTGTTACTGCGCACGGGGCTGGCTGCGGTGCCCGCTGACAGCCGGCGCGGATATTGCCATGTATTTAACTCAACGTTTCGGCGTATATATTGAACAAATCTGAGAAGTTAAATGTGTATCGGCATTTGTGGACCTTTACTTCTGCGCTGGTGCCTTCACCTATGCGCTATTAGTCACAGCCCTTGAGATTCAGGCCATTTCTTCGGTGTCATGCAGTGGGCTATGAGAAAACATGTATAGGACGTAAATTGCTTATATATTACCTAAAACTAAAAATGAGACCAGTTTCGAGCTCTACTCGTCACAGGCTTTCCAACGCTGTGCCCTTTTTATCGTGCGACCAACCATTCGTGAGTTAGAGGGGGGCGGCCAACCGCTCCCCCCAGTCGAGCGTGATCGTCGCCGACCGACGGTCGTGCGCGAGTTAACCTCATCTTTTATCGTCGGTGGCTACCTTGATAACCTGCAGTGTTTTGTCGGTGTCTTACTTGCATCGATGTCTTATAGTTTGCAGTTTCTGATCGGTGATTTGTATATGTTGACGCAATGTCATTTCGTTGTCGTTTATAATTTGTGATTTCTATGCTGATGACGCAGATCCGTAACAGGCATTGAATCTATGGATTCGATATGTAAAACATACATACATACTTACATACAAATAGTTTCATATCAATCAACAAGGTGCTAAAATAGAATCCTCAGTCAATCACATATTGACTGTCACCCCATACGTACATATCGATGCTAAAGTCACGGCTTAGATGACGTTAAAGTAAATGCCGCCAATTTTCGGAGTTCTCCAGGCGAAACCAAAGATTTCCAAATCTGGGGTGATATTGTGTAAAAATGGGCGCTTACATCGCTCACTTCAATTCAAGAAAATAAAAATACAACGCGTTTGTTTTAAAACACTGAGCTAAGATATTTTCCAATTATTTAAACCTTTTTTAAGAAATATTTCGGAAACCGTTTCCATGAAACTAAAAAGTTGACCATCTCAGACTTGTTCAGTGAACATGAAGTGTGTGAACGACCGTGCACAAGAAGCCATCAAACTCATGTACGACCGTCTAGACGCCTCTCGAGATGACACCCAGATGCAGTACATCATCCAAACAACAGAGTACCATCGCATGACCAGTCCAAAATTGAAGAAAGGATCAATTATGAACTAAAAAACGGGGAAACGATTATTTTGGGTGTCAGAGTACTCTAGAGGTAATTTCTGGCAATGAATTCGAACTCAGCACTCCTTTTTCATTCCTTTTTCCTTCCTCATACCACCCCACATTTAGAAATATTGGGTTTCGCGAGGGAACGCCAAAGATAAGTACAACACTTTGACGTCATCTAACCTTCGACTTTAGCGTCGATATACATCGTATAGGGTGGTAATCAATTTGTGGATTGACAGAGGATTCTCTTTTAGTACGTTGTGGACTGATAAGAAACTATTTCTGGCTACTGTAGCAAAAAATGCATCAGAAATTACCGAAAACTATCAAGAACCTGACCTATGACGTGACCTGGCAGGTCAACAGTCGACCTGATCTACATAATATTGTCACCGTTGGAAAGCACTTGTCAGCTGTGACAGTCTGGATTTTACGTCGTGTCTCTAAGTTGTTTGATGACGATCGGCACGGAAATGCATGTATTTTTTGTCCCTTCTCCAAAAATTCAAGTTTTTTATGGCCTTGAAATGGTCAGTCTTTGCAATTTTGGAACTGAATTTCAAAATGCGTCATAGAAAGACTCGAACAATGGGGAAAACCTGTTCCGGGTGTTTTTGAAACATAAGCTTTTTTCTATCGTCATAACGTACATTGGCTGAGAATGGTGGAGGGTTAGACTTAGATAGGACCCTGCACACCCACAATGTTAATCATCTTCCATGAAAGATCTAGTAAAACAGGTGTAGAAATGGGAGGTAATTTATTCACCGATTCACGGTTGTTGCAAGAAGGTAAGGGTACCAGCGAATTATTTTGTTCTTCCTAATTTCTTTGCTGTAAAATTATTTTTATTTATCTCATCTCATTGACTGAGCATAAATTATCTATGAGTGAGCTGAGATTTACCTATATGCAAAAACTGACTTCAATTGAGATTTTCTGTCCCATTGAATAAGTATATTGCTATTTCTTCTATTGATCCTATTTAATGATATCTTTAATGCACGATTAACATTGTGGGCGTGCAAGGTCCTATCTAAGTCTAGATCCCCCACCATTCTCAACCAGTGTTCATGCTATTGCAGCTTTGACACAGTGGATAAATACAACCCACTATCTTTCTTTTTTTCTTTCTTTTCTCCTTCTTTGCTATTCCTTTTTTCATGTATTCTTGTTTTTTTTTGGTATCCCGATTTTCAGTTTACCTTCCCACATGAAAACAAAGTTATGAACTATCAAAAAGACGCCAAAGAAATTAGTGCAAACAAATTTTGCGCTCTTTTTGGATTGTAGAATAAAGACCTTGCTAAGCATAGGTTGTTTCGAAGGCCCTGACCCCTCCACCCCAATATCAGTTCCGGCAGACAAATTTTGCTTCAGCCTGTTAGCGAAAGAATACCAGAGGATCTTTGCCATGCCGTACAACTCCACAACATTGTCGCCCTGTGACCCCGGCTGACTCAAACCATTTGGCAGTCTTTAACGAGTCATATACGAGCGCTATTTCTGGGACGTAAAGCCACCGCCACGCAGTTAGCCACACCTTGCACGTGGGCAACATCATTCCTGTGCTTTACCGACTGAGCTACAAGGACAAATATGCTGTTTTATCCTGTGAGTGGTATGAAGCTATGCCCATTTACAGGTGCTGAAAATGTGTTTTTTCTTTTTGTGAACAAAAACAGCAGTAATTAACTTGTTTGCTGAGTCATACTTTTAACAGTTTCGCATATGTGCCCTGTAATATTTAGGCTGTCGATGTAACAGGTAGTTCCAAGGTCTGTCATGAGCAATACTTTTCTTTCTTAGTTCCGGTGAGTTGAGACATATTTTAAACGGGGTGGGACTAAGTTCAAAGCTGTGAAACGATAGTCGGCGAATGCTCAGCGGCACATTTTGCGTTGTATTATCTTTTTATTTTTTAAACATTTTTTCTTTCTTAAATACTCTGATACAACTGCATTAAGGGACAGTATACCTTAAGAGACTTACATTAGCATTCGAATCACGTTCGGCGTATTCTGGAGCGTGTTCTAGCAGAGATACAGTAAGCTCCGCCATTATCTTTGTGTTTTTATTTGTTTATTTTTACAATGGAAAAATATGGAAACTGCGTAGTAACTGTTGGCACTATAGGGAATGTTTCAAAAACTTTTAACTTCTTTGGGTAATATAATATTAAACATTTTGTCTGATCTCCCGTTTTGCTACAATTCCGAAATGTTTTCCACGGATATGGCGGAGATCTTCATCTTCAAGCTGCTCCCAGGCGCCACCTCCTTCCGAGTCCTCGCGGATGCCGCCACCAGACCAAACGGAGGCCGGACCGAACCGCATTCAGAAACCGGCACGCAACGTCAAAGGACCAGCTCCTAAAGCTCTACCGGGAGCACGGCGTATCGGCTCTCGTCCAACCATCTGGTCCAGGTGTTCAGCGTCGGGCCAGAAGACGGAGCCATAACTGGCTAGGCTCCTCCCCGAGTTCTTCCAGGTGCAGCCGCGCCAGCCAGGCCAGCGGCGACCTTGCTGGCACCAGCCAGGCCAGTGCCGCCAGCCCAGGCCTCAAGCAAACGCATCGCGTGGTATGACGTTAGCATCAGCGCGAACAGTCCAACCCCATGGACAGGGTGACGGCTATGATGGAGGCAGGCATGCAGGCTGAGGCCGAGGGCAGTGTAATAAATGACATTTTGCATTCCTTCGCATGAGCCGAGTGGACGGGTCCAGTACCGGTCATGCTTGTGTTGTTCATTTGGTATCGTTTCGCAATGTAATAAATGACATTTTGAAGGTAAGCATAGGTTTATGACGCGCTTGGGATCGTGGTCGTAACTCTGAAAATTAGGGCGATGGTGATGGGTTCACTGCGCAGGCTCGCCTGAGGGTACGCGTTGCTACACGTGACTTCCCTCCTTTTCCACTTCCTCTGTCCACAGTCCTCACTGTTCGACGGCTAACTTTCGTAAAAGTTACGCACATGCAGAACGTATCCAACGGCGCTCTATAATATAGCCCAGAAACTGACGTTACTTTGAAGGCATGGAAACTCGAAATGGAATAAAACAAACAAACACATCATATTACCTCTATAAGGTGGCAGACACGCATTTCTGTCACACGTCCACCAAAACCAAAGCTCCAGCGACGCAAACACTTCAGACATACCTCGTCACTTTGGCATCCACAGAAAGACAGGAATCCATGGCCAGCATAATTCCAGTTCATTCGTCCATGTAATAACAGAACCGGGAAGGTATCGGTATACATGAAGAGCATAAGCCCGCCTCTTGTCAAGATAGATTCCTCCCACTGTCCATGTAATTATGGCATTTTGTGACTCAGGGTTCGTGCAATACCGTGAAATGCTGGATCTTTATATGATACGTTAAAAGCTTAAGTGGTCATGCTTTGGGTCGGCCATGGCTGGCTTATCAACGCACAGGAGTGGCATCAATATCGTTCAAATGGTCTTCGAATAATAAAAAAAATGTGAATGTCCATGCAATGACGGGCGTTACTGATATCCATGTGTATACAAAATTCCAGCATGGTTCTAACGGTGTGCGACGACGTTATCAAAAGCGGCGGATGCTGGCAGGATGGAGAAGTAGCGAGGACCTCTTCCGGCGTCATTTCATTCGTCATGGCGAGCCCCATTTCAAGCGAGCCCCATTTGATTCTGGTCGTTATTATTCTAGGAGGAAAGGCTACAAAAACTGTCGTGTTGGAGATATTCACCATTTTTTTTTAGTATGATACCTAGTGAACGCCGACAATAAGGAACTTGTTACAGAAAAATGATTCACATAAAACTCAAATATCTTGGTTTTCAATATCTAGTTTCTGTTTTATTTTCGAGAGATCAAGTTAATGAGCGGTATCTGTATTTCAGCATCAAGTGACACTTGAGTCCTGCAAATGCAGCTGTTCCGCAAAGTTGCCTGAGGAATTTGGAACAATGTTCAGGAACGTAGGAACATCGGCCAGGAAAGTAAAAGTGAGCAAAAATCATCTAAGAGGGCCGTAGACGTTTTCCTCATAGGGCTCATTTTCAACTTCCAAAGGTGGGGGCCATGGCTTCACCCTGTTCTTACACCCACGACAATGTTTAAACTGCCTGATATATTGCAGCATGATGTGAGTACGGAAAAAGGTTTGGGAAAGTCGGCAAGGCCGGCAAAAATGTTTTTAAACGTCGTGGGATGATTTCCTTCAGTCGATTTAATGAGCTGTGATCCTGTGAGTTATATATATATATATATATATATATATATATATATATATATATATATATATATATATATATATATATGACGGTAAATGAAGCAACAATAAATCAGATATATGCTGATATATAAAGGGCAACGAATTTGCACAAAGTGATAAATTTCCGTTTTGATATCACAAAGATGGGATGCAAATTTCTCGGGAGAATTCAGATACATTTTTCAAGCTTCTTTGTACGACATTAAAATGTCGCTTATGTGAATAACTGAATACATGTTTGGACACAAAGACATGTTCACTGTGAATGATAAGTGCTTCTCAAAATTGTGGACAGTGAGTTTATACAAAGTTTATCACGTCCTGTGGTCAAAGTGAATAAAAGACATTGACTATGCCCATGTGGTTTAAAACAGTGTGGCTTCAAAATTGCACTGAAGCGGCAAGAAGATATACGTTACAGAAAATCACGTTAAATCCAAAACGAATACCACAAATTTGCATCTATTGTGGGACAGCTTCTCGTTTGCCGTTAATGTTAATGAAAACGTGCAATGCTACCTAATTAAATCTATCCAATGGATAATTATGTCGTCCATAAATCACGTCAGAGGACATGCAGACTTTTTCTGCTGAATGCATGCGTGAACCTTCTACGTTCTCTACAGGCCAGTGCAAACATTTTGCCTCGGTACGCCGCGCTCGTGGGGACATCCAAGCAGACAACTACTGAATAACTGTGTAAACTAATGACGAATACACCCGCTATGGACATCCACAGGTACCGACCGTACGAATCTGGAGGAGGCTACGTGAGGGTCAGAATGTGGTAGAATGTCTCAGATGGTGCCTACCTGCTGTTGATCCGATGGCTAGAACAGCAGAAGCACGTTATAATTGAAGCATACGTCAGCATTCATCGAAAACTGTTCAGCTTAGCACCATCGCAATGGCTACGACCCGTCTTTATACGATGCACCATTATGTG
The DNA here is from genome assembly GCA_030062745.1 of Capitulum mitella. Classification (NCBI taxonomy): domain Eukaryota; kingdom Metazoa; phylum Arthropoda; class Thecostraca; order Pollicipedomorpha; family Pollicipedidae; genus Capitulum; species Capitulum mitella. The sequence continues at coordinate 19,961,932 of CP099844.1, read as the reverse complement.
CCTATGAAGAAAATGCCGATGCATTTGCGCAGTAAGACACAGACCTGCCTTAGAGAAATCAATGCACACATTGCAATGCTTTCATTGCCAAAAATATGAGTAACTTAACCAATTCGTGAAACTTGGTTCTCAGTCACCTAAAATCGAGGATTGTCAAGAGCAGGGAACGTCATCAGTTTATCAATCCGAAATGTCTGGGCACCAAATGAACTCCCGTGCAGTTGAAGATAATCCACAAGGCGCGGACACGGATATCGTCTGTCTGGTGAGGACGGTGTCGACTGGACCACGAACGAGAGAGAGGTCGTCGTCACTGGTGACGCGTGTAGACCATGGTATAGGTGGCGCTGCCCGCACCACGAACGTCCTGTAGGCGGCCTATTCCATTCTTAGTTCCTAAGTTTCCGCAAGATCTATTCCTCATTGTGATGTAACCGCTGTAGGAAATTTTACCTCTCCTTTGATTTTTTGCCTTCACCATTCGTTAGGCGGCCCATCTGTCGGAGGAAGTGCCGACGCAGTTCACTCCTTGTCGAACCGAGTCCAGTGGGCATATGGTGAGCATTGTTCTAGTTTCCGGAGCACGTATGTAATCACACCCAATAGCCGATGCCCCCGGAAACGTTGGATGCTGCTCATCAGGGACAGAAGAGAATCGAGCATCAGCCTGAGAGTCATATCACGTTAACAGGTGACAAAGACCAAAAAGCTGTGGAATCACCGGTCTAACAGTTGAACCACAGGCATCTCACAGATTCCGTTCGCCGGATGTATCAGTTGCTGACACTTGCAAAATCCGAAAGACGAACAGAAACAAACATAACAGCTGAGCCGATTTTTACGTATGAACTTAGTGTAAAAAAACAGGGGATGGATGAATTAGTGAGAACTAAAACAGAAAAAACTCTTACAACACACGTTACATAAATGCTAGTTGACTTACCATTCTGTTAAACGATGACGATGTGCGCCAAAGTGAGGGAATTCCAAGTATACTTTCACCTAATGTTTAACATGTACGCGGTCTCTGTAGAGGGCCTTCGACAATATCGTACTCCGGCCATGTCCTGTTATCGTATCCGTGCGACTGAGACAGCGGCCAGCTGAACTCGGTAACATAGCCTGCTTATCGTGGGCTCTGATTCCAAACCCAAACCAAACGTTTGAGTCGAACTTTGCGATGTTATTGTATCCATTTCAAAACCAGTCTCACCGGCCTTGCGCAAACGCGTAGGTGTAGGAACGGGTATACTTTTGTGTTCAGAGTTGTTTGAGATGCCTGATGTATTTCACTAACATTGTACCAAGGAGTGATGGGATGAGGTGAGAAGTCCAGCGTGAATAACGCTAAACCAGGCTGCCAGTATGAACGAAGTGCTCCTACTTTATCGAAGTAACACCCTCACTCTGACTGATCGGTCGGTAATGTTATTTCATTCTCTAAATGCCTATACATGTGGAAACTCGCACGAATAGAGGCGTCACGAACCTGCTGCCCCCGTGACAACTTTTATCTGGTTGTTTAATACTCGCCGCAACTCTGTTTCGATATAGCAGGTATCGCATGCCTCATTAATGACGAGCCGTGAGCGATAAAAAACAGCTCGATTGGCTGCAGTTACGCAGAGTAATAAAAAGCCAGAAGCGGATGACACATGTATGGTAGCGTCCCGGGCTGCTGCAGTTCCATCCTTTATAATGATTTTTTCCACGGAATGACATTGGAATTCAAACAAAACACATACGGAAAACTTGGGTCGGAAGCACTGCCGACGACAGCGGACCATGCTCTTGAATAACCTTCACAGACTTTTCGTTTGTGTGTTGTTAGCTATTTAGCTATTAGCTATATTGGTTGTGCTGCAAGCATGACAATTCCGGCTTCCTCCACAGAGTTCGAAAACGACGATTGCAGAAGTTGGACAGTGAAACTGGTCGTCTTCGAGCCTATTCCTGTGTTGACCTAGAAGATATCAGTCTATTTAGAACAAGTGACAACAACCTCAGATAAATAATTCGATAAGACATCAACTCTGAAACGGCTAAACGATACAAATCCCTACAATTTCTATTTAATTTAAAAATTATGTGTTATGGTTTCTGAGATTATGAAGGGCGCAGGTTCCACGTTTCCCCAGTACATGTGGTTTCCGGATTTTCAGACAGGGTGTTAAGGCGATCCCGGAGATGCTGAAGTGTTTTAGCGGCTTGTTAGTGGCAGCCTTGAACCGGAAAGTCATTGGGTGTGGCCCCGCGCGAAGCCGGGCCGGCACTGGCCATAGCGGCGATGAACTGGTCTCTGATCTGTTCCTCTGTTGAGGTGACAAGCTCACAGTTCTCCGAAAGGATGCACAGGCTTCTTGCATAGGCCTCGATAACCCTGGTTGAAGACAGGAGCGGACCTGTGCCACGGAAACGAGTTCCTGATAACGATCGATATGATTAGTCGGTGGATTGACGTCATCCCCGTACAAAAAAAAACGACGAGTCAGTTTGTGATCAACAAAATGAAAAGCGTGTTCGCCCGCTGGGGGGTCCCTGAAAAAGTAGGAAGTGATGGCGGATCCCAGCATGTAAGGGAGGACAATACCTTGTTTAGAAACTGGGGTTTACATTTTTAGGTTTGGGGGGTTTACAGCTTTGCTTCGCCAAAGAGTATAGGTTTACACAGACAGGGTTTGGTCCGCAGTAGTCCCAGGGAAACAGTGCCGCGGAGCAGGGACACAGCCACGATTCTCTTACGGAGAAGGCCCGGAACTCGCTGTGAACTGAAATCACGCGAAAACCGCCTGCTGGGAACACGAAGTGCAATGGTTTTCACAAAAAATGCGGTCCTAAAGGGGGGAGGCGAGCTCCCCTTTGATTGCGTCTGTGCTGCGGAGAGTGCAGTCCAGCCAGCCAAGTGCACCCTGGACCAAGAAGAGAATGTATTCTTAGCTCTACTGTGATACCGCGCGTCATCCCTAGAGACAACCGGATGCAGCTCGCATAGCTGCTCATTGATCGGAACATACGGGCGCGGCTTCCGGTATCGAGGAACCACCTGGCACCAGCCTGGCCAAACGTCGTCACGGTGGCAAGCCGAGATGCAGCTGCCAAGAGGAGGAGTGTGAAGAGCTACCATAGCACGCATGGAGCCCGATTCTTGACGCCACGCGGACCGGAGGACGTCGTGCACATGCATATATACGAAGAAAAGACCTGGGGCGAACCCGTACAAGTCAGAGAGCGCGTGAGAGAACGGAGCTACCATGTGGTTGGAGGCGAATCCAGAGTGTTCCGCAACCGACGTCACCTGCAAGTGTCCTCGAGACCTGCTCCTGTGTCGCCGAAGCCGGACCATGGGTCTGGTCCAGCCTCAGGTACGTACATGAAATGGCCGACCTTTGCTCTTAGCAGGGCCGACCCCAGCACCATGTGACGAAGTGAATAAACTATAGCTTTGGCTTTTGCCGAGAGATGGCACTAACCCCCCTCACAATGGACCGGAACCGACAGTCACTTCGTTGGCATGCATGCAAGCTGTTGATTCCGCCGACCGGGGCCGCTCTATAGGGGCTAACGACGCCTGTCTTGATGCATAAAACATGCCAGCCATTAGGCGCGGTAGCGGCCAGCCGTGACGCCGATGTCAACGAGACTCCGGCCGAGATGGCCTCTCGCGTCGACCCGCCGGTGACGGCCGCTCAGCCGTGACAAATGGCTGCCTCGCGGCTCCTGAGGTCTTTCAGCGCGGAGGACGGCTCAGGGCCGGACAGGACGTCTGAAAAGGACTCAACAAGTGCTGGAACAGTGCGCGCGCACTTCTCCCCCGCCATATCTTTCGCCGCCGTTAAACTCAGCCATTTCAAGGTTTAAGGAACAAAAAATATATATATATATATATATATATATATATATATAAATATATATATATATATATATATATGTATGTAACAAAACATGCTACAGATTGTAACGATAGTCATGTGGCAAAACCGCGTAGGCACATGTCACAAATGTCTCAGTTTGCAGCGATCAGACAACGTCTCGTCACTTGCTAATCCACCTCAAGATTTTTACCGTTTAATTACATTTTTTAGTTCCGTATCCCGTATCCCGTCAAGGCATGCGATCTGCAGTTCCTCCATAACATGCATTTCCAGTGCATTTTTTTCAACAGCTGATACTAACCCACAAACAGTCCGTCGCATTGTTTTCGTCTGACGACGACAAGCCTAAGACGTAAACCAATCAGGTTCTCTACGTTGGGGAAATTTCGGCGTCCGCTGACCGTAAGGCCCGGCTCGGTCTCCGCTCGGCGAAGGCTGGCCGTAATTGGACGGCCTCCGGACACCGCCCGATCGTCAATAGACCGCCGCCGGCACATCGCCGCCGGCACATCGCCGCGGCACAGCCAGATGACCGCCGCACGGCCAGCAGGCGGAATCCACGGGCCATCGCTGGACGCGCTTCGGAACGGCGTCGCTCCTCAGCGTCGACGGCTCCAGCGCCGATCACGAATGACTGACGAGAGCCAGGCGTGCTCAGAGTTGATAGAAAACCATGTCCCTCTCTTTTTCTTTCTGAATGCAAAAGTAATCTCGCTTTCCACCAATACTTTGAACGGCGCGGGTTGTCATTTGGACGCTGTTGGAGTTAGGCAGCGGACCATGCGATGATTACTTTTGCATTTTTTAATAAAGTTACGACGAACGTGTTGAAGTGGGAGGCGTTGGGATCACTGTCGAAGCCGCCAAGATGAGCCAAAAAGCGGCATCCTGATCCCGCCACCCAAGGGAAAGGTCCGCCAAACGTGGACTAGTTTTGCCCCAGGCGCCGAAACTCGTGGAGGATTCTTATCGTACTGAGCAACTCCGCAACACGGCCGCCCCGTGACCGACTCACCCTCTGGGTCCGGGGCCAAAAACAGACGTCCGTTCTGGGACTCGAGAGCAGCACCTGTCATGTGCAGGAGTCTGTTGTCCGCCTCCTTATCCACCAGGGCACGGCGGCACTCGGCGTCAGAACTTTAACACGCGACGTGGAGGACACACGGACCGAAGGCACAGCTTGGCAGAAGGAGGAAACAGATCCTTTACGGCCTCGGAAGCTGTCAATGCGGGAAACATACAATTACATGGAAAATACAGGTGGTGGAAAGGTTATCGGTAGTTCTGTCGCGTGCATATTTGGGATTCTGAATTTGTTATCTTCCTGGTCAAATAAGCATACAAGTGCATGAACCACCAATTCCACGCATGTGGTTCCAGATTCGTAATCTCAAAAGGTGTAAAGAAAGCCTGATGTCTGGAAATAGCCGACAGCGAACCGAGAGAGACCTTAATGTTGCCAAATTCAAGCTAATTCATGATCGATAGACTTTCGAGACTCCAATACACATGTTTCAACGCCATATGGTTTGGTGCCTGAGGCAAATGGGGAACAGGCTCGGGGTCCGCGCAACAAACTTAGGTATTTTTGTGGCACGAGTGAGAAAAATGCCATTTTTCTTATGAACTGCTTGAATTAAGGATATTTACCGCAAAGTCGTATGCACTGAGATTTTACACATGCACACAAATCAACATATCATGCTTGCAAATATTTAAGCACATGTTTCTCCCCTGAAAGGCGACCGGAGTTTTGGAGCAAGTTTGCGCTACTCCAGGCGGCACTGCTCAGCTGTCGTCACAGATACAAATGTACCGTTGCTACGTTTGTCGTGCCGTGATCTACATGAGTCCGGCCAATGTACCGCCTAATGTACCGTCCACGCTTAGACAGTGCTGGAGGTGTGTGGATCCCAGGGACATAATGAGAAGGCGCAGAGAGAGAGAGAGAGAGAGAGAGAGAGAGAGAGAGAGAGAGAGATGCATAGCTAAACCCCAGCTTCTACCCAGAACAGCTACAGCGGCGCGTCGCCGACGGCACCCGCCACTGTCGACTCCTCTCGTCACATGCGCAGAGTCTCCGTGTGGGAAAAGGGCGGGAAACCCCGTACTGCTGCGATGCAGCTTCCAGTGGACTGCTGGGAACGGAAGACAGATGGCCACCACCACTCATCACAGTGACAGAATTATGCATGAGCGACCAGAATATTTCAGCGTCACAGCACCGGAAAGAATTCCATCTTTTAAGACTTTGATGGAGCTCACAGCATTTGAATAACAGCTGATTAAATTATGTTTAAAGCCTGAAAAGCGAACATTGCCCAATACGCGGAACTGAAACAGATTTACAGCGTTTATAAAACACACCACCGAAACGACATTTTTACAGTTTCTTTTTCATCGCAAAGATAACTTAGCAGTGTTCATCAAATGATTACTCAGCTTGAAAAAGGTTATGTGTTTTTATTCACAAAACGCCTGCATACTTTTATGCCCACAGGACTATTAGGATAACCACGGTTTCATGCTTCAACGTTTATGTTATCTGAGATTATTTTCATGACATGACATCACATCACTGTCACGACCTAGGGCCGTAATAAAGCAACGAATATCATGGGCGCTCGTAAAGCTCCTTCCAATAATTCAAGGTACGCAGTTCCGTATGTTAACACTAGCTTGTTTTGCTTCAATGAATACATATACTAATGCAGCCTGTGTGAAACGCAAAAAGACAAGATAGCTGTACTGACACTTTTCAGCATTTTCACCGGTGATCCACTATGTCAACGTAGGCCGAGACGTACAGCCATCCCCTAAACCTGCGATACCCATATGGCTGAACGCGAAAAAACGGTTGGTCAGAGTCGACAGGAAAATCCTACAAAAATCTATAATTTCTATTTTGACCTTTCTAACACCAAAACTGGATTCGCAAAATGAGTCAAGCTTGCATGGATTTTCACTCGTTATCTGCTGTCTCGAAGGAGGCGTATCCCGCAAGGGTTAAATGATCCAGTGCACTTCTGTTCGCTATTTAACGATTTACGCACCGTTCTGCTTGGGAAACTCTGAACCTCCTCGCAGACAGATATACATGTTTTCCCTCATATGCTTCACCGTCTTCACTGTCTTGCTGTCGTGGGCGGAGTAGCTATAGCCATCTGCATTACATCAAGGCTTATAAATTTCGCTACCAGTATCGCGGCGGAGACACGGTATCTGAAATACCGGCCCCGTTCTGCGGCCCGCGGGCAGAAAGACCTGCCGACTTTGCGGTCCGCGGGCAGGACGACCTGCCGACTCTGCGGCCCGCAGGCGGGACGGTCCGCTGACTCTGCGGTCCGCGGGCAGGACGGTCCGCTGACTCTGCGGTCCGCGGGCAGGACGATCTGCCGACTCTGCGGTCCGCGGGCAGGACGACCTGCCGACTCTGCGGTCCGCGGGTAGGACGACCTGCCGACTCTGCGGTCCGCGGGCAGGACGGTCCGCCAACTCTGCGGCCCGCGGGCACGACGATCTGCCGACTCTGCGTTCCGCGGGCAGGACCTCAGCCGAGCGACTCGTATAAGATCGTCACCTGGCTAATGCGTGCCTGTCGAACGCGTTCCGGTGGCGAAGGGGAGCTGTTTGTGTTCGGCTCTCCGCTGTGTCACGGCGTGCCACCCGCACGATGTTCGGCTGCCGTCTTGAACTGCCATAATCACAGGCTGCCTGTCACAGCCACATGCAGCCTGTCCTGATCCAAGACAAGTTTTCGGCCTTACGACGTGATGGCCCTCGGTTAGCCGGTGATCTTGACAACACCTGCTGAGGTCGGGTACGCTAGATCGACTGGCGAAGATTTTCCAAAGATTGGTCGGCTCTGATCCGAGATAAAAATGGCGTCAACGTCCTAACGTTCCGACGATTTAGTTTTAAATGTCCGGAAGGCTCATGTAAAAACCTAGTCACCACCTTCGAATCAGGGTCAGAAATTGGGCGCGCAGCGCCACCTGTTCGGCATTTACGACGACATGGCGGCGAACCTTTTGTGCTATCGCACGCACATCATCTGCTTCTTACACAGGTAATGTGCTATAACAGTTTATTTGGGTGTATCGATTAAATTATAGGAACAAGCACAGCGGATTTGTTTTGCTAACAGATATTAAGAAAGGTTCGAAATGGTCATGATGAATAACTACTGATTTCTTAACCCAGGACTGTACATAATAGTCTATTTTACTGCGTTTTGTGTTGTACTCCTCGAATCTGTAGGTGCAGCTGGTGGAGAAAGGCTGTTTGACCCATTGTGAAGGACATCGTGTACACGGATGTCACTACAAACAGCAACTGCGCCCGCCCCGAGCTCCTGCTACTCACCCAACTTGCCTCAGACGGAGAGGAGGAGAGGAGGTTCGCCGCCAGGACAGGACAGGATCATCGTGGACAAGATCAGGAAGGAAGCGGGTCGATTCCGGCAGCTTCCTGCCCAGGAAATCTGATGCACCACTTGTCAACTTCAAGGCCGAAAACGTGACCCAGCCGATCGACTGAGAGATGGTGCCCCTGACGGAGGCGGTACCCCTCGCCGTTACCTTCACCATAGAAAAAGAAGTGGCCTGCCTGGACACGCCCCTCAATGTGCATTCTACATGGCAGTGCCACTCAAAGAGCATAGAGAGGGCCATCGGAAATGTGTCCGAGGCCAGCCTCATCTGGTGGGAGAGAGGAAGAGGGAGGGCTGGATCAGGTGTGCCGAGACCTCCCGGAAGTTCCTCAAGAAACCCAACACCAAGGCCGACAAAGAATATCATTGTTCCACCGATATTCCGTATTGAGCCGGGTATACATGTCCCAGCTGTTTCAAGGCTATATAAATTCATTTGAACTGGTCATATGTCCAACATATCGAAGAGGAGCAGATCACGATACAATCTAACTATTCTAGAGATGTCGAAGTTGGTGCAAAAATTGCCGAAACATTGTGGTATTTAACACAAACAAAATACTAATTTTTGGTAAAAGTAGAGCCATATTTAAAAAAGATGACAGTCTGGGTCTTACTTCTGTTGAAAATTCAATTCTGGACTACGCAACTTAAAAAAAGGTCAGCTTTCGCCTAAATATGCAGAAATGGCCAAAATCGGCGGGTTTTCAGAACGAAAGGCGGGTAGTTACAATGCATAAAATGCCTTTGCTACTTTCGTATACATCGAAACGAAAAGGAATACACTCAGCTCCCAGGAAAAATCATGTTTAAATTCTTAACTACTCCTAAGGAGTAGGGTCAAGAACAGAATGTGTCTCCTGGAGTCTCATGGAACAAACATGGCCGGTAAAACCATTGCCATGGACTACCTGTCGATTCAGGATGGGGCCATTGGAGAACTAATGTGCTTGTTGAGTTTCACTTTCTGCCACGTAGCGCTAACGATCCAGTCAACGTACTTTTCAAAACTGCTCTTATCCAAGTTCCTTTAGAAGACTGTATACAATGAACACAATACAGCACAGCTTAGGTTTTCTGCTAGTTGCCCCAGAAACACAGTTATGATCACTCTGAAACTTTGGGTGCGTGAGTCAAGCACGTAGCCCAGATTTTCCTCAGGGTGGTGGGGGAGGGGCAAATGTCGAATACTGTCATATGCCACTGGCATATGACACAATTTATAGGAAAAAGCAGAAGTTTTATGTAACTGACCTCACATTTAGCGCACAGGAAAACCACAAGAAAATATGTTTCCTTTGCATCATATTTATGGTCACTGTTCCGTATTTCTGCAAAATCGGCAAATATCCAGCGCGGACCGCCTGGCTCGGGGGAGGCATGGCCCCCATGGAACCCCCATGGCCACGTGCCTGAGGTCAGTGTTGATTTTCTTACGCATCGTCTGAAAATTTCAAGTAAATAACTATACTGGTCATTGAGCTATAGCGTCTTTCTCGAGGACATATCGTGAAGAGACAAAGTTATGAAGACAGTCCTCATCGGATAACGAACGTTTTAAGTATCTTATGGTATTCGTAAATCTTAGTCTTAAAAACGCGCCACCTTTGGTGTCAATGGCCTGTGCACTGCAATCTTTTCCTGGGTCAAGGTTATCTTAGGTCAAAATCATGAATGGAGGATACTGGCCTCTGCGGACCTTTTATCGACCTTTGAGGCTACATGATGTAATCGGAAACGTTGATTACATATATATCAATAGTAATCTGAGTCCTTATTCATCCCCAGACGTTGTTTTGCGCCCTTCAGAAGCGCCCTATATGTTCAGCCCCATCTGGTCCAAAGTAAACCAGAATCCATCGACATGACCTCCTTTGACGTCGCGTGTAATGTTACTGTGTGGCTTAAAAGCATCAAACTAAATGTCATCGGGCAGCTGGAAGTCCAAACTATATCCTCATATTTGTTTCGGTGCTCTATGGCGTCAGGCTTCATCATCAGGCTTGGAAATCTGCTCTGTGACGTCAGGACTGTGTGGCCTAAAAGGCTCAAACTGAATGCCATCGTGTAGCTGAAAGACCAAACTAAACGTCCGTGTTTATTTCAGTGCTCTATGGCGTCGGGTTTGGAAATGTCTGGGGGAGAGGGATCGTACTAAGCAACCCTGTATTGTCGAAGGCCAAACCGCGGACACTGACGAGACATATTAGACAATAGACAGGCCTAAGGTAAGATTAATAGTGAAAAAATAACTACTGGATAGTTTTGAGTAAATCGAAAAATAAAGAGCCTAATCTGTTCTGAACAATGGCATTTACGCCTTAATTTGCTTTTAATATGCTGAAGAGTAACCGTGCACAATTTGGGCACCAAAGATCGTGTGTTGAACCCATGTCCAAATGGTGCACACTGCAACGCAATCCACGATTATAACCATCTGGATGATATATGTAGTGGACAACTTGCTGGCCAGCGAGACGTGTATTTTTACGTCCTAGCAACACGCAACTGGAAAAGCACGCGCTTAACACGAATTCTCGAGTCTACTTGACGTCGAAACATGCCATATTACGTCAAGCATGTTGTCCCCAAGCGATTTTGAAACCGATTTTACATAATCGTTCATAACTTCCTTCAAAACGTACTTTTGATGCCGGAGCGCACACTATACTTTGCAGAAAAGAACGATGCGCCACATAAAGTCAGTCAGCTAAGATGAGTGCACTTTAACCTATACCTACGGTCATTTTCCATATGCTTGTGCGTCATTAGGTGCCGTGCGCCAATAATTCCCTTTCCCCTAATATTCATTCCTTGCACTAAATTCCGTGCAGAGCAAGAGGAGGCTAGATAAATGATACCGGTTGTAGCCACAGTGATGTGGAATACAAATGAGCTGCTTTGCAGCTGTTTGGCTAATCGGCATATCTTACACTAGCGATTTTAGCTGACGCTTCATTTTCTAAGCCAGTCTCACAGCTGCTCCACCGTCTAGATTTCGATTTGCAATGATGACGATTTAATATATATTTTAAATGCCGATAGAAGGTACCCTCAGTTTACATGTAAGTTCATCCAATTAAGCGCATATCTGCAGTGTTGGACATGGCTTTTTGCAGCCATGGAGTGTCGAATTATTGTAAGGAATTCAGCAAATCAAGCAATGAATAAATAAAATACATTGTTTAAGTTTATTTGAGTTTTACAATCGACTGCCTTTGTCTCCCGGATCTTTACACTTCCACAGAAAATTTGTTCGTATCAGGCTTGTGAGCTGTAATTGCTTGGAAATGAGGTTGTTGCAAGGTCAGGTACCGACAGCGTGTTCTGGAAAAACAAGGTCTGTCTCGCACCACACCAGTCTTCTTCCTGATTATTCTGCCTTTCCACTCTTTTGCAACTTTCCGCGCCAGATTCCCCCAACTTTGTGCAGCGAACGAAGTTTTCAAAGGCTACGTTCATCAGGGGACCTATTTGCAGGAAAACTTTCAGCCTCGCTCCGGCTAAAATACTTCTGACACCGCAAAAAAGACCATAAGGAATGCCTTAAAGATTTCAAAGGCTGACAGCAGGCTCTCCATACCTTTCAACTACAATAGCACTCATTAAACTGGTCCGTTCCGGTACGATATCCGCAGCAGCCCGACTCCCGTACACGGGATTCGTGACACACGCGAACCACAGGCTTTCACCTACCAACTCCAGGCCAGCTCTTGCCTCCACTCCGGCGGCACCCGCCGTTACGCCAGTCTGGCTCTCCTGCGCGCTGGCACAGCGGCGGGAAGACGCTCTCTCGCACGGTGTCGCCAAGCGATGTAAGCCATCGAGACTCAGTGAGGTGACGTTCTGCTTTTAAGCGGTCGATTAATATCGCCATTTACACAGCGACATGGCGTGCAGTGGCGTCCGTTTTGTACGACATTTGGCGCGGCGTTCCAAATATACTTTGTCATTGGAAACTGCAGCAGCAGTTCAGTAAACCGAACTGCTCGTTCACCTTTTCCTAAACTTCACTTCGGCAGTTGACTGGTCATCTGTTGACCAGATTGGTCTGGCAGTGTATGCTGCTGGCGTTGGAAGGCGACTGAACGCCATTCATGTTTCATTAGATATTTTTACACTGTCAGCGAGGCTCCGGTACTGGTCAGTCAGATTCTATTGAAAAGCATGTTACTGATATCATGGCCAGTTTAACTGGGTTTTCTCGATTAAGTATTGCGAAAAAAGGGGGCGGATGGAGGAAACATATTCCGAGTTGAAAGGAAACTGCGCAAAAATATGTGCCACCTTGGGTGGCATTTACTGCTTATGGGCCATTCTTGGTAAGCTGCCCAAGGATGGCTATATCAATCGTTAGTTACGCTTGGCCAAATCCCATTTTCAATACGCACTGCGATGTTGAATTAGGAACTGGAAGGACCTGCGGACTAAGTCGTTGGCTGTCAAGCTATCGAGTAATCCTCGCGATGCTGCTTCTTTTTGGAAAAAAGCCAGAAAACTTAATTTCTCTCCTCCTCTGGGGTCTACAATCGGCGGGGTCAGAAACCTGAGAACATAGGACGCATGTGGAAAGATAATTTCTCGGATATCCTGAACTCGGTCGCCCATCATCGTGTTAAGAGCTAGCTAAGAGTCGTGTCGAGGCTAAATGAAAATTCAGATGCCTCGTTCAATGTGCATGTTCATGAGAGATCGAATACCCTACGTGACCTGACGTTAGACCGAACCAGTGGACATGATGGATTAACCCTCGCCTGGCGAGGGGTGGATACAACACCCCAAGCATTGTTTTCGGGACCACGGCAAAACGACGCTCGACAGCGCCATGGCATTCGGCATAGCTGACAATACATGCATTGCGCATGTTTTGAAAAAAGAGTGGCCCCAGGTCCTCTTAGGTCACCGAGCTATAACGTCATTATTGAGGACTTGCAGAGCGATTGGTATGCCAAATGCCGTTTTCCTGTTTTAAAGCAACACGTATGCATAAACGGCAGATGATGGGCATGAAATCGGTTCAGAATGGTGGTCCACATGGGAACAGATCATTTTAGATGGGTCAACGGCCTTTCCAAGCCCAAATGAGGCCAATGGCCAACGGTGATCCCTTTTGATCTTAGAACGTTCTTACATTAATTTTTGGCAACGCATATGATAAAGGAGACGATTTTAGGCCTATTTGGCCCCAAATGTGTCGTTTTTAACTTCACAAACCGATTAATAGTTCACAAGCGTAACGTTTGGCCTGACCTAGGAGGTCAATGGTTGACCTGACAGAATCGACCCGGGCACCGCTGGATTTCCTGGGCACACAGCTAGTCAACTGCTCTTCATCCCGAAGCTCTAGTTCAGTTAGCGGCTAAATGGTGAGGGGGTGCCTTTCTTTCCCCTTGTCATCAGTGCGAGTAAAAATCCCTCCCGTCCCGCGAGAGTTACATGCAAAATACTTTAAATCTGTCTAAAACTCATGCCTTACGCACCCGTCTATATGTTTTTCGGTGATGCTTAAGCATGAACATTTACCCTCTGGTCTGACTGCAGTGGTTTTAGTTCTAATACCATAGGATGAAACTTGAAATATTTGAGACAAAGACAACTATAGACCTATTGCGTTAGCGAGCGTCAGTTCAGAGATCTTAGGAACTGATTTTAAACCACAGCAAGGAATGTCTTCGCACATGCCATCAGTTTGGTTTCAAATCGTGTCATTCTACGGATATGGCTATTTATGTCGTCAAAGAAATATCTGAGTATTATCTACGCAACGGCAGTGCTGTGTTTGCTTGCCTTCTTGATGCCAGAGAGGCATTTGACAGAGTTAATCATTAGAAATAGTTTGATAAACCGCTCAGAAAAGGTATGGATGTACATTTAGTTAGGACGCTCTCTTCGTGGTATAGTTTCCAATCGTTCTACGTTGCAACGTTCCGCTTTCTGGGCCGTTGCTACAATGTTCAATGGGCAAATTTGTCACTGAAGGTTTTATCGAGTCAAATGGAGTTTTTCGGGGAGGAATACCATCGCCTTTTTTGTTTAATATTTACACTGATATATTGGCCTCGGCTCTCGTTAACAATGGTGTGAGTTGCTGCTATCTTGGCAGTATCAGTCATAATGCGTATGCCGACGATATGGTTCTCCTGCCACCGTCACCTCTCGGTTTCCAAACTTCCCCGTATACATGTGAGAAATTTCCCAAAGAGAATTATGTGACTTCCAGTACAAAGAAGTCTGAGTGCATGATTATGCGATCCAAGATGTTTAAATATATGATGTTACCACAATTAACATTGTGTGATGCAGTTTTCAAGATGTAAACGAGGATGTAAACAAGATGCAAACCTTAGCTTCTTTCTATCTGATGCGTCGCGTCACAGCTCCGAGATTGGGCAGCAGTGACGTCTGTCATGCTGCCGTACGAACTTTCATGTACGCAGGTTTTTCATGTTTTCCTACTCCGTGAAAAATATATATTCACGACTTCTTGCTCCACTGTGTGCTACGTTCACCTGTGGCGCTTGTATAATGCGACAATTCTTAAAAAGTTCAAGTTGTATTTGAGCAATGCCGCCCGCCTAGGTTTTTGGTTGTGCCAGATTATGTAGTGCCTCCGCAGTGTATGTACCACAGCGCGTTCCTTACTACGACACGGTATGGAGAAAAGCGGCTTAAGGCTTCCTGTAGCGTCTCTGCGCTTTGTGCAGTCGTATCATGTCACTCGTTGGCAGTGATTTGAAAACACACTTGTCGTTCAGGATATCCTGGAATCAGGAGTTGCTGACCCTGTGAGGTAAACTGGACCGAGAGGCTGCGCAATGTTAACCCTCCGTCCCTTCTGTCTGTCTGTCTGTCTCCTCATCTCTCTGTCTCTGTCTCTGCCCCCCCCCCCTCTGTCTCTCAATGTCCAACTAGGCACTGACGTCTTCGTTGTATTACTTGTTTCTATGCTGTATTTATTCCACATACTGTTGCTATTGTTCCCTTCTCACTTTTGTCCTAGCTTCATACCGCATCTTGTCCTGTGTTTCGTTCAGCTTGAAGTACATATATAGATATCATACGATTCCAGAGATAAGTGACTGCGATAATGGTGTTAGAGTCCCTTAGAGTCCTCCAGAAAACGAGGATATGACTAACAAGTTTGTCTGTCCGTTTGAGGTCAAGTGCGCTGGAAGGCAAAAGTTTTCGTCGCACACAAGGGCATGGGTCACCAACCACTCTCCCTTCGTCACCTTACCCTTGAATGGTGGACTGATGTACAGATCGCCAAACTTTCCTCACAGAGTGCATCAAACGACATCTGAAGCCCTTCCTCGACCAGATGGATCCTGACAGGGCCATATTCTTCAGGCCTGACCTAGCCACCTGTCACTATCAACATGATGTGACGTTATATCTGATTGCCGCAGGGATCCCCTGTTTTATGAAGTATGATAACCCTGTCAACATGCCCAGCAGCAGACTGATCGAGTCGGTTTGGAACATTCGTGAACAAAACATGTACGAAGGAAACTAGATGGCACCATCCAAGAGACCGATGAGAACCAGGATCGGCGGTAGGCTCCATGAGGTAGATATAAATATTGTGCGCGAGACGCTTCAACGCGTGCGGAATGATTTCTGTGCCCTCGGCAGCGGTGAGGCCCAAACTGAGATATAAGGCTATCACTCGACAGATCAGTTTCCAAAGTATGTGAGTGCATAATTCATTTTGGTATCTCCGCGCGGCATCGATTGAGAGCTGTCGGGAGTTTATGTCGAATTCTAGGGAACACCCGGTTTGTTGGCCCTCCCCATTTAACGCAATACTCGTAGTCAAAGCTAATGAGATATGGTTAATTGCACTCTTGAAAGGAAAATGGATGACGGAGGACGCTTTGAGTGACACGTTGCTGGTGCTGGTGAAACGGAGTAAACAGCGCGAAGGGACTGGGCTTTACGAGGGCAAGAGAGCGGACAGACTGCTGCTTATTAACCTCCTATGCGTTCTCAACGTTTACACGGGATATTACCGCCCACGCTTGCCGAACCTACTGAGCCCCATCCGAGGGACGAGCGCTCGTGGAACTCCACCAGAACAGGCGCAACACAACGCCCGGCTGCCGGCCGGCCAGGCCACTTACCCTCCGCATGATGCGCAGGGAGAACGAAGAGGACTTCATGTTGGCGTGGCGCAGTCCGGCCCGGGCCTGAAGTCTGGGGCGCGGCCGTCACAGCCCCCTCCGAGCCACCATACGCCGACCTGTGGACGCCCAAGGACGGCCGGATCAGGGAAAACCAAAAGGGAAAGCCACGCACGTGCCGATTGCTACCTAGTACCAGCCACTATGGTGCCTGATAGTGTCCGATATGGTAACAATATATTGTTTTTCATTTCTCAACCCGTCTTGACGTCTTGGCACCAGATGAAAGTTCCCGAATGCCATCTGTCTTGTCGGAATAGAAAATTCATCCCATATGTCGGCTCACTGCAGCGTCGAGGTCAAGATAAGTTGCCAGGTTCATGCATTCTTTGGCAACATCATGTAACAAATTAACTCACTTAAGCTTAAGGTATATTGCGACGCCATGTTGTCCTCGCATCACGTATGGCAGTTCTCGTGTTACCCTCTCTCTCTTCCCCCGCTCTCTTTCTCCCCTCTCTCTACTCCCTTCTTTTTCCCATCTCTCGCTTTTCTCTACCTTCCCCTCCTTTCCTCCCTCTTTCTCTCCTCTCTGTATGTTGTTCTCTTTCTCTCTTCCCCTTTCCTTCTTTCATTCTCCCCTTTTTTCTCTCTTTTTCCCTCGTCGTCCAGCAATTCATGGTATCACACCTATTTTCGTCCATTTGGCTCAATACCATTCACAATCATTTTCTCGGGGCCAGATGATCGCTTTCACTACACATATTCTGGTGATCGAAACTACACGATTCCGAGTGAGGATCAGACACTTTTGGCAAATAACCGACTGCGTGAACTACACCCTCGTGCATATTAAATGACTCAAACACTCAAAACAACAAAAATTATGGTTTTTGTCAAAATAATCGTTTATTCGCATAACTTCTTCTTATTTTTTCACATTTTAATACGTCGTATGACCACCTTTATTGTCTATCACTTGTGAAACCCGCTTGGGCATGGAATCTATCAAGTTTTCGCAGTTTTCTTTTATCTGTTCGTCGTGGTACCAGGCCTGAATTATGGCTTGCATCAGCTTGGTTTTGGTTGTACAATCCTTTTTGCGGAGACGAGTCTTTATGATAGACCATAAATTTTCTATAGGACTTCAATCCGGCGAGTTTCCCGGCCAGTCCAAAACATTTATCTTGTTTGTTTTGAAAAAAAATTGGTCACAATCTTCGACGTATGGCAAGGAGCCAGGTCCTGTTGAAAAACCCCTGAACCATCTGGAAACGCCTTCTGCATGTCTGGAATCGCCTTTCTCCTTATCACGTCGATGTATTGGGCAGATGTCATCATTCCTTCGACAGGATGAAGTGATCCCACGCCACGGGAACTGAAACAACCCCAAAACATTTTCTTTTCGGGGTGTTTCACGGTTTGGTTGATGTGACCTTCACGGACTTTCTCACCAGGAGAGCGTCGGACATGTTGAATCCTCTGTCCCTGAACGAAAAAATGGCTTTCGTCCGAAAACATGACCTTCCGCCAGTCTTCCTTTGTCCGGTGCCGGTACTTTTTTGCCCAACGATAACAAACGTTTAGCCTTCATTTTCTCTGTAAGAAGTTGTTTTTTTTAGTGGTCTGTGAGTCCTCCGACCGGTCTCTAGAAGCCTCCTTCGAACAGTGCTCAAACTCACACTAACTCCAGATCCGGCTAGATCTTTTTGCAGATCATCACTAGTCTTTCGTGGTGCAAGTTTGCTTTGACGTATCAAATACAGATCATCTCTCGGCGTCGTTTTTCGTTTTCTTCCACAATTTCCTTTTCGTTTTGGTGACAGAGATCCAGTAATAACTCCTTGTTTTATAATCCGTGAGACTGAGCGCTGACTGACACCCACTATCTTAGCGATCTCTCTCTGTGACTTCTCAGAATGTTCGAATAAAATAAAAACCTTCGTCCACTTCCTAAGCGTGATGTTCATTGTGTTAGAGCTGTTGTGTGTGTGCGATGAATGCTCAGTGAATCAATGCCGCTGACGCAATGACGTGTATTGCATCAGCCAACCAAAGTTCGCGCATGCGCAGTACACACTGGTTCCAAGCTCACTTTGAAAAAGCTCTTACAAAAGCCTACGAACAAACATTGTCAAAAAACATGACTATGATAGTGGAAATCATTGTGTGATTGTATAACAAAACAGTATCTTCGAAAAACATGGAAAAACTGTACTGAGTCAATTAATATGCACAAGGGTGTAGACGAAACATGCACATAGTTCTGCTTCGTCTTCATCTACATTGAAACTTACGATCTTCACTCTTATTTATCTGGTTGACCTTTCCTGCCTGCAGGAGGCCTTTCTAAAACGAGACAGTATTGCGATTGTCACTGAAGGCAACATGACTGGCACTTTCAACTCCAAAATCGAGAGCAGGAGGGGTCGTCTCGAGTCCGCTCGCGGGCAGGCACCGCCTCAAACACTGACGCCGTGAGCGGCGTATTCAACAGTTGCCTGTTTTTGCTAGCCTTCGGAAATTCTGTGTTCTTTGCGGAGCTTCGTGGCGAGCCGCGGCGAAGGCATGTTTAGCTTCGCGATCTTATTTTAAGAACAATGATGGCCATGAGCACTCATGCATTATGCGGATAGAAATGCAACCACTCGTATAATGTTGAGTTCGATGTTTTAAATTCACAAGTTTAGCCGCCACAGTACTGACTGGCTCCAGCTGCTCCTTAATAGCCAGATAACCAATACATTTTGCTACAAACAAATTACAGATAGCAATCTCGACGCAGTTTAGCTGTGACCACATAAAACCGTCCAAAGGGAAAAGAAAAAAGATGAGAAAGGTTCTTTTCACTTGGCAAAATAGCTAGTGATCCCTTTCCTATAGACAGGACATGTCGAATGAGAGGAATCGGAATCCGTCGCTTGGGTTGTTTTGTACATTCTGCGTATCCACATGGTGTCAAAATCTCTGAAATCGTAGCGCGTTATTGCGTTATGCAAATCCGTGCGTTTGATTTCGCTTTTAGAAAAGAAATCCGGAATAAAAACACCAGCGAATGCGAATGACATATTTTGCGTCAGTTTGCCTAAGACTGCTAGATTTATTATTCTTAAGTAAATATAATTTGCTGCCCGGGGCCCAATTATTATACGGTGTTCAGCGATAAAAATATTACGTACAAATGGCGTTTTCTTTTCCGTTCTCCGGAAAAGATGACGCAACTTGTTTCTTTCGCATCACTGGTGCTAAATATTTTCCATCTCGCAGAATGGGTACGGGTATGTTTTTTTTCGCGTTTACCATCAATCATAATCTTACTCGTACCACTACTGCTGTTCGTACTGGTTATGTCATACTCATCTCTCGTCGCTGTCGGCCCCGCTTACGTTCGCAGTTCTCCCAATTTTCAAACAATGTCCATTGTGGCGGACCCACTTGCATGACAAAAGACGCCGTCGCTCCTCCGGGCAGCGTCACTTGCGGAGATAACTCATCTGCCTTGGAAATCAGCGCTGCCTCCAACAGGGATCAATCACATCCAGCATTAGCCGGGTGATTTCCCGGCGGCCTGTCGGGCCGTCCCTGCGGAATAGCTCCGGCGCGTTATCGCATTAGCCTGATACCGCCCGGCGGTGAGGCCGCAGGGTCAGTCGGCGACCGGCCCGGAGCGTCGGCACGTCTCCCCTCCGAGAGGCGTCCGAGCGGCCACGGCCTCGGCCGGACTCAGGGGATCGCGCCGACAGGGTCATGGCCACTACAGGACGGACTTGTCCGTGTGTGTTTCGGGAACGCGATCCACTCGGACCACTCAGACGTAACGTCTCAAGAATATTTAGCACTCGAAACGCCTCGTAACGTTTGTGACGAGTCTGTCAAAGTCAACATCTTGCATCTGGACACATTTGTTTAGTCATACAGTTCACTTCTTCGTCTCCCCAGAAACTGAGCTTTTTCTATTTCCAATCGTAACTTCTCTCGACGCGAAACATCATTGCTTGTCTGCGGATGCAACTACATCCGCAGTACGCAAAGATCCGTGGCTGTTAACAATTTCGAATGCACAATGATGTTATTGTTTTGTGGATACGAATACCTACGTCGTTTTTAGGTTGCTGCTCGTAAATGGAAAATGTTGAGTCCGGTAAAGTCTAGGCCCTGACCCAACATTGGCCAGGTTTCGGCCCTTATCGGGGACTGGCTCATTTTGGCCACGCCACGACCAGCGAACGCCGTGGTTGATGCTCCGAAACGTTCGCTTGAACTACCTGAACATGAGTTCGGACTATGTCACTCGTGGGCCATTCCACGTCAGATCTCACAAGAATTGACCCAACCCCTTTCGATTTTGATAGAATTTGGTACGTTCATAGTACCTTTCGATGATCCACCATAGATTTTAAGCCCTGGGTGACGTCCGAGGTCAAAGTTACAGGCCATGAAAGGTCGCCGAATTTGGCAGGCATTACACGATTCAAATGTCCATACCCAGAACTCGGTGATAGATTGTTACAGAAAGGTGCGATTAGCGCCATTTGAAAGAGAAATGTTCCAGCTTTCTTAGATAAGCTCATTTTTGGTGGCCTCGGGGTGACCTTTGACCTGAATAGGTCACATAAAATATTTTCGGTTTTAACCATGTTTGCCCACCGAGATCTTCGCAAAAACGTAGCACAGTGTGTCCCCAAATATGTAGCAAGCGTGTGAAAAAATCTGGACAAACTGGAACATTTTCAGATGTCTTGAATTTAGTATGGCACTGGAGACTTTTTGGCACTCTACTTTTTGGTGTGCCCAATATCCTGCGTGCTTGGTACACATCAGCTTAGTTTTAAATTGCTTTACCAAAAAGGTCAAAGGTGATGACACCCCACCAACAGTCGACCCCTGCCATCCAAATCTGACGTACCCGTTCTTCGCATTTGCACGGAGGTTAGCCTATCGAGTATTCTTAATCCTTAAGGCCAATTGAGACATTGTTAGTCGAGCATCGGGGCCCTTTGAAAGCCAATCGAGGTCAATGACCCTGACTGACCTTGGATACCCTGATGGCCTCGAATTATTCGAATTATTCGAATTATTTTAATATAATATACTATTATATTATTCGAATTATTAATTGAATTATTTGAATATATTAGGGTCCTGCTTCCGAATTTCACATATATTGTTCACGTATCCAGGTTGACACATATCGGAGATTCCATGTCAGCTGGGGTGCGTTGATTTTTTGTCACGACGTCTTCCCATGAATGGTGGAATAGTTACAAACAAAATGACAACTTCGTAGACAGGCAGACAGAAGTGATGACTGAGATACGTGCCAGAAAGAATCAGAACCTTAACGTTTATCCAGGACATGGAATGAACATAGATTACTCGATGCGTTCAAAATAAATGTGAAATTCGAAATATAAGACCAATGAATGATCCAAAGTCAAAATAGGCCATCCAAGTTCATCTGACGTCAATGACCTCGGTTGACCTTCCAAAGGCCCCGATATCATATTTTAGGATTATCTCATTTGGCTGTAAGGCCTAAGAACACGAGTACTCACTTGTGTGTCGATATGAAGAATGGTTATGTCAGATTTGGATGACAGGGCCGATTGGTGGTGGAGTTACATGACCTTTCACGTCATGTAACAGTAGAAACAGTAGTAACAGTAACAGTAGTACATGATGTAACAGTTCGTCAAGCAAGTTAAAACTAAACTGATGTGTAGCAGGTACGCAGAACATTGTGCAATTCAAATTGGAGAACATTCGGACAAACTTAAGGCACAAAATCAATAAATATTCGCCAAATGGCCCCATGCTATATTTCTCAAGCGTCAATTGGCGGCACTTAAGTCAAGATGTCTGAAAAAATTCAGTTCGACGAGAAGTGTTGGATGGACGAATGTCGGCCCACAGGTCGCCCCGCGCCCGAAACCGCAAGGCGGGCCGCTGGGGTCAGTGCTCAGCAGTTCCGAGACCGAAGCCCGCGGCTCTCGACGCAGGGGTGCGACCTCACATCAGGCCTTCGTGAGTGGAACCGCTGGCGCCGAGGGCTGGCAAATCAGTGTCAAGTCAGGTAAAGACTACACGACTCTTCTGGATGTAATGGATGGAAGTGCTTCATTGGCGATTTCTTTGTCACATCTTAGTTACCGGACCTCCGTCCTAAAATGACACCAATTCGTTTCTCCTTAATTATTATTTTTTCTCAGAACGTCTTAGAGATATCGCGTTCAGATAAACCAATTTCTAGCGTTACGACGTAAAGAAAGAAAGAAAGAGATGAAGGCAAATGGGAAGCATTTGTTCTCTTCCGTGCGATCAAGATAATGCCGATGAAGAAGCAGCTGTAACAGTATCGGGCGGCAAACGTTGCTCAGCTTTATCAGCGCCCACAGCCGTCTCGACCATCCCCCGTTCGACGTATCGGGCTCGCAGCGCTCCGCTGTGCAGACGCACGATGCCCCGTAGCATAAGTGCCGCTTCTCTGTGAGAATCCTATTCGACGGCATATCATGAAACATTGCTTCCCATTCATTCACAGATTACCCCTGATCATTTTGCTAAAATGGACGTTATTGCATCGAGTATTCTGCTCAATTACAACATAAAGAGGGGTAAAATTGGCGCATGCGACACATCACTGCATCTTCATAACGAAAGGTGCCCAAATAATAACAATGAAATACTTGAGAAATGATGCTCAGTCACCAGATAAAAGCAAAACAGTAAAACGGGTATGACTACGGTCCATACTCGACAAACTCCTGACATTATACGTGTTGCCTGCTGTGATGTGGGGCACGGAAAGCCGAAACCGATCTCAACATAAACAGGTCTCGACAAACGGGGTTTGGCTGGTCCGCCGGCGGGTCGGACAGTGTTGTCACTGAGCCCTCTGCTTCGCGCAGGGCAGTGCACTTCCGTTTGACATGCCACTGTGCACGTCGCACGTGACACGGAAGCCGTCTGGTACATCAGGGTACCGTTCGGAAACTGAATTCATCATAGACCAAGCTAACTCTTGCTTTTAAACAGTGTTTCGCAGGAAATCTTTTCCTCCTTTTATACTTCGATCTAAAATAGACTTGTTCCCCGATGGTATTTTTTAACGAAATTCATTGCATGACCCAGCTGGTTATCGGATGCGGTCCAGGTGGGACCAGCTCCCGGTCAGGACCTGTCGGAAGTGGGGCGACGCAGCAGGGCCAGAGAGGTTTCGTTTCATCGTTTATCCGACAATGGTTCAGCAGGTCAGCGTCCGATCTCCCCTGTCAGCGGGCGCAGTCCTGAAGACCCCCTCCTCCAGGGAGGGACGGCCGTAGGACCAGCGTCCCGCGGCCTCTGCCGACGCGCGCCGTCCTAAACACGTCCCCTGATGGAGGCACGGTCCCGGGGCGGGCGCTCCGACAGCCGCCGTCGACGTGCCGCCGGGCCGGCCGCGCTGCGAACCGAGAGCGGGCCGGCAGCGGACCAACACGGGGCCGCGTCCGCTCCGTTACCGGCCTGTTTACGCTGCCGGCGGCCGGTGAAGAGCGCACGCTGTCGTCCCCTGGTGCCGGTCTGTGCCGGCCGCCAGCAACGGATGGCCCGCGGCCGCCAGCGCCTCGGCGCAACAATACCCCCGGCCGACAATTTCGCCGATTGGATCTGTAAAATGCGGGAGCGGGGCTCAGCATAACAGCGCATCCAGGAGTACTGAGGGCGGCCGGCGATGAAGAACTGGCGCGGGAATTTCGCCGGCGATGCTTGCGACTCTCCTCGAGCGGAAACGTGACCACTGAACACCGTCAGCCCGGGCTGCAGCAGCTGCGCGCACGGTGGCAGTGAAAGCGGCAGCGGCCATCAAGTGGGTTGCTAGTCCCCCGACGATGCTAAGAAGGACGTTCATTGCCACCGCCACTGGCGAGAGATACAAGGTATTTTTCTTCTCACTCGCTGCTGCCCTGCATGAGAACAGCGCGCACTCCGGTAGCCAGTCAAGTCTGGATAATATCGAGGCTGGTGCGGCGATGGTTGGCATAATGAACTCCGGTACGGTTCTCCTCTGGCGACCTGACTCTCACTTGACTCACACAGGACACGACAGTCGCTCCATGGAACAGCTTTGAAGTGCAGGCACATGACGTAGGTCACGCGACCAAAGGTCAACGGATCGATTACCTTAAAATGGACTTTGGGTGACAAGTTGTGGGCATTTCTGTAGCCGTCGTTGGTCGCCCAGGAAGTTATCTTGGCGCAAGAAACGTTTTGCTGCCAGAACCTTCAGAAACAATGGGGCTATAAGTCACAAGTCTAATAACGAATTAAGCTGAAATGGTGACCCGTAGATGTAATTCCTGTGACATCACTGAACATCCATTTTCATCGCAATATCGATGGTGATATTATCATTCCTCTCGAGAATTTATTGCCCAATACGCTGGCCGGCAGAAAATCCTCTACCCCAGCACGGCCTCTCCGTGCCCAGCACAACTGCTCGTGAGTGCACAGCACGAAGACTCCCCGACCAGTTACTGTTATCCCTTAAAAGGTGCGAATTTCGGCCATAATACTGAAACGCCCGGTACTCGATCCCCTTCATATTTTATTCACCAGCCCGGCCGTGCAACAGCGAGTTTTATTGTCCACAAAATAGCTCGGAGCGGCACCAGAAAGCTGGCGGGGGACTCTCCCAGCTCCGGTTAGTCACGTCCGCCACCCCGCTCGCAGGCCGGGAGCCAGCCGAATGTGATGGCGACCGTGACGCGGCCATGTCGGAGGGACCGTGACTTGGCCGTCACTATGGCAGCCGCCGCACGGCGACGCCCGTTTGAACTGATTGGAAATGGGTCTATCGACCGCTCCGTGCCTCGAGAGGCGGCTTCTGTATTCCCAGTTCCCCGCCTAACGCCTTACGTGGCGAGCAGCTGCGACCTTGGGCGTAGTCTCGACGCGTAATAGGTATACCACGGTCTCGCAGAGTGCACTGGGCGTAACAGCCGTTTAAAACATGTATCGTACACTTAACCGTTTCTCGTGAGCGATCACACGCGAGGGAGTACTTAACCCCCTGCAAGAAATTAAGCAGCTGACATATCAACATTGTAACCAAGATTCAGACCCTGTGAACTGCAACATTACCGTTGTCCCCGAAAATGAACTAGCCAATCCATTAGTATGCAGCAGCGTAAGATGTTAACGCTTTCATCGGCGTCAGAGAGGCACCTGAACAGAGAAGACATACATCCTGAATGACTGGGTGCAGCGAAGCAAAAACGTCTGAGCGGGCGCCGAGAAAGCTCTCTTTGAGAATTCGTTCTGCTTCTGCTTCCCGCTCGCCCCGTGGGCGTCCGCGTACGTTGAGGCGTGGCTCAGAGATTCGCACGTGTCCCGTTTAATATGCCGATGAGGCGGCGGAAATCGATCTGAATAACTGAAGCGGCGTGATGGTGCTGGTCGAGACCTGCCAGACACAGCCGGCTCGCTCCGGCCGACCGCCGACGGCCAGGCCCTTTGTCAGCGTCGCGGTAACAAACTGACTAGTTTACATCCGGCGAGGGCTGCAGAAAATTGGTCGTTGAATGAACAAGCATGAAGCAGGCCATTTCGATTCCGGGTAGCGTAGTAATCAAGAGCACGTAGCCATATATTACACCACACAATAGCCATTGGAACGTATTTCATTTGTAATTCGAACACAGAGATCTGGATCCATTTATTATTGCTATCTTCGGCAGCATATAGTCGCCAGCCCGCTCCTAGTTGAGCACATGATGAACGAGACCTAATCCGTCCTTTTTTAGAGCCCTTTCAAGAGGAACGAAAAAAGGTGCTGTTTTCCTCTGCCAGACAGGATTGCACGCTAGCAAGGTGCAGATGAGAGTTTACCTACCCTCTATCAGTTCCTACAAAACACACACGCAGACGCAATCACACTCGCTCTGTTCCTCGCACGCACCTTCTTTCAAGCAGCGCATGTCGGACGCCAAAAATCAGAGTGGTGCAAAAAAATGTTCCTGTCCTGATTCTTGGGTGTGTTACCTACTCACTGCTTACTTCGGTGTGTTGACATTAACACGAATGCATTTAGTTACGGCAAGTTGCAGATTTCACATGAAGAGCATAATTTTCTCGTCGCTCATTCATGTGTCGCTCCATCAAAGCTTTCAACGGCGTGCCAGGTGGAGTTCAAGCCTCCCTGAATTTCCAAGTTTTTCAGGCGAGTTTGGCGGAGTTCCTGCGTTCCACTCCGTTTTGAAATGGACTGACTTTCACTTGCATTATTTGAATGAATGTAATTTTACCACGCGCAATTGCTGTAGCACGAAAAACGGCTTTTGTGTAGGAGTTATATGTTTGTTTGTCTTACTTTTTTAGGTTTGAATTACATGACTAATGATTCACAAAGTCGGCGCGCCCAGCAAAGCGAGGATAAAGTCCACTCTCCCACTTTTTCGCAGATAGTTTGTGAACCAAGCGGCGCGTTCACCTGGACAAGAATGCATACCGCGTTATTTAAAAAGTAAGTTTTGAAAACCGGCCAAAACGTCAGCGCATAAAAAATTTAAAACTCTAGCGTCCGGTCAGCTGGTGCCTGGCTGGCAACGGAACTGCGATTGTGGAAGGCTGGTATGTAGAAAAAGATGTTAAGTTTATAAGCTTTCGGCCCCGATCGTGGATTCGTCTTCAAATGTTTACTGCCGGTTATTGCAAAACAGTTCCATTATGGAAAGGGGACATCGTCACTGAGCGTGCGTTCATAGGTGCCAGAGCTCCATAAAGAAGTAAAAAACCATCGTTGTGATCTTTTGTTCTCGTTCAAAGCCGTCGACCGGCTTCACACACTCCACACCCCAAGTGTGGCTGTGGAGGGCGGTACGTGGATGAAAGCAGGGGACGGCTTTCAACGAGGATCAAAGAGCATAAAGACGCTGTCGTTACAGGTGACCTGGCAAAATCTATGGTTCCTGAGCACGCTGCGTCGTGCCGGGAGGACATGTCGTTCGCAAACGTGGATATCCTGGGCCGGAACAACGCTGTCTGCGAGAGAACGTAATCTGATAGAGGCCCAAGCTATATTCCAGTCGAGGCCCACTCTAAACCGAGACAAATGCTTAGCGTGGAGCCCCATCTGGAGGGGCTGTGTCGATATCAGCTGATCCTCAAAACCCAGAGCTGTGGTCCTCAAGTAACAAATTCTGTTAACATGAGCTTGCGCTCGGCTCTTTCTTCACGGAGCTCTGGTATCTGTGACCGCATGATCAATGACAATTTTTTCTTTCCATATACTGTTTTGCACTTACCAGCAATAAACATTTCAAGACGGTTCCACGATCGGGCCAAAAAGCTCATTAACTTAACATCTTTTTTGAACGTAATAACACAGGAAAAGGCAACATACCTTCCGTAACTAAAACCTGTTAATTTTGGTCTTAAATATGACATTGAAAACTGACGAAATTGCAGTTATTTCACACTACGAAGTTTATTTTTGAAGCCCCAGTAACGAAACATTCCATGAACGTTTTCATGACGTTTTCCGAGCTGGAAGTTGGAAGCTTGAAGCTGGAAGCTGAAGATCATTTCAGGCTGACAAAGCTGATATCAGATCATAATGGCGTCAAGCTGCTCAGCCAATCGACGGCAGATATGGCGGGCCAATCCACCGCAATCGTCTTTGGGCATACGTATTGAAACTTGCCATTAAGCGACCTGAGAAGAGACCTCGTGACCTCTGTACTGTAATTGCACGGCCAAATATTGGGATTTACTCGTAAAAGTTGTAAAAATTCGCATTTTGTCATCACCGCCTCAACAGGCATCTCGATGTTCTCATTGTCTATTTTCATGCATTTACCATTTAAGGGCAAACACGACTAAGATTTTCTCAACTGATGTCACCATTACTATTCCGGAACCCGACGAACGAAATTGACTGACTGGGATGATACGACTTTTTTGACCTGAGAGGCTGCGATCTAGCGCCCTGAAGCCACCCACAAAATATTTCCCGATATCCTCCATCTGCTCTGAAAGTTTCGTGTCTCTATCAGTTCCGGTTTCCGGAATCCTAAGGGTGATCTCGCTCACTACACTGCGTGTGATTCGCAGAGCCTTTCCACGGCGCACATTCATTAATCATAATCTTTACCGTCTGTTTCAAAGCCTGGGATCCTATAGCCGCTAACTGAAATGAATGCTCTTTCCATCCTTCGGCTTCAAAGTCGGCCGCGGACGCCAGCGCGGTGGTCGGAAGCGACCGTCATCCGCCCGCGGTCCGGCAATCATCGTGCAGCGGCTCCGGCGCCGGCCCGGGCCGCCCGACCCGGCGCCCCGTCCGCGGCCCGACAGCCAGCGCGCGTGACGGTCCCGGCGCCCGGCCGGGGGCCGCCAGCTGCAGCCTTTTTCGGCGGCGGGCCGCGTGCCGGCGACAGGGTCCTGGCTGACCCGCTGCCGGCCGCAGCCATTGGTCGGTGGGGGGGGGGGACCGGGCTGAGCGAAGGCCACAGGCCCCGAATCAATGGCGACCGGCAACTTTTACAATCACGGCCAGCGGCGGCGGCTAATTCGGCCGCAGCCGGCCGCCGGACGATGGACACGGCGGCTCTCGAGCTCGGGGGCTCCAGCATTGGTCGTCTGCACGTCAAGGCTATTTCCTTGTCGTAGTCCGCCATTTGTCTCGATCATCTTCTTTGTCTTCCTCTCTCCTCACATCGATGCCTATGCCATTCTTTCGTTATTTATTTCCCAGTCTGTCTGTGTGTTGTACTGTGGTCTACAGTGCGCGGCCTTCCACCTGGGTCGTAGTCTCAGCACCGATACACATAAATGTTGCCGTCATACTGATCTCAAAATCTAGTATTGTTACGAAACTTGTAGCTAATACTTTCAACGCTACTGACAAGGGAAAATTGCCTGTCCAGCACACAAAGAAAAAATCTTTCGTTTTCAACGGGAGCTCAGTGGCTTGGCCAGAGACAGCGTAACAAACATGCCTAGTTCCTTCGCATCAAGTGAATCAGTTTTTCCAGTAAACGATTCGGTAGTATTTCTGACTGATCCCATAGGTAACGGGGCTCGGGACCTCGAGGCAAACCCCTTAAGATGACGAAAACATTCGGAGCTTTTCTAAACGCGCTTTGTCTGCAGTGGCCTTCCTAGGGCATTATTTGTACCTTGCATCTCGCTGTACCTAACTGTACCTAACTGTACCTAGCTGTACCTATTTGCACCTAGCTGTGCCTCGGCACAGTCGAACCATTCTGAAACTGTGGAAATCGGATGATGAATACGGCACAACGCCTAAACCAGTGAGAAGATAACATGGGTCTGCTTCTGATTTTGCACACATCACTCGACAAGGCACACACATCAAACGACTTCAGACATCGACTATTCCTGAAAACTAGCTAACGCCTCGGAAACTGTGACGTCCTCCAGATACACCACTCACTGAAATCGATACCCGGTCGGCGCTGTTGGCTGGATCAACAAGTTGGATGCGATACAGAGAGATTTATCGGCCCGCTGGAGAGCGAGCTGGAGGGCGGGCGTTTTTCCAATTGAAAACTCCCGCCGCACTGTGTACTGTCGGCCGAACACTTCTGGTAATCGGCAGGACTCGAGCGTTTCCGAGTCCTTTGATTTGGTCCGCGGCAAACAGAGGCGAGCCGAAGTGAACGGCAAGGAGAGAGCGACTATTTCCAGACGACAGACGTTTGAAGAACGTGGCAGCTCACCATTAGGACACGTCTGCCCCTCACTCGGAACCGTCCGGGCGTGCCAAAAGCTGCGCTGTCGTACACCGCACCGCTGTCACGGCTTCCATGTCCCGAAAACGAAACCACCAAAGCGCTTTCAATGTTTTGCATGTTCTAATGCACGGTTGGAATGTTTCGGATGCTCGCTGAATTTCCCGGAGCATCACCCGTGAATTATCTGATTATGTCAGAGGTAAGTATAAGAATATTCAGCGAATATCGCGTTCTGGGAGGGAGGAATTTGTTTCCTCCCCAATGCGACTGTTGATCATTCTCAGCTGGTCCGACAAATACGTTCCCTTCCTACACTCACACGCTGAGCCAGTCCTGGAAATTCGCAGTACAATCCGAGATGGTGATGCGGCTGAGAGAGGGAGAGACAAAAAAATAAGATATCCGTCGCAAGCTAGCGCTACCGTTTAGTAAATGGCCCTCATCAATAAATGCTCGTATCAGCGGAGAAAATCAAGCCATTCGTGTTATCTCATAAGTTTTATCAAATAACAGGACTCTCAGGGGCAACGACAAACACCACAACAACGGATGGCCATTAAATATTTAATGAGACCATTTCCCCTCTAACCAGAAATGATGACACCAATTTTACGAGAGTATTCGTCTGAGTTTATCCGGGAGCGGCAATGCCTTGTGATAAGAAATCCGTAAACAAGTATATCTGAAAAGCAGTTCATATATCAGCTGCCCTTCTTTTTATTCACGCCATAGCGGGATCAGTTTTACGACGAAAAAGAAGACGACGCTAATTTAGGTCATTACTCTGCACTCGCCTGTTTCGCACGACCCATAACGCCATTTAAAAGTCCACTATTAGGCACGCTGCATACACTAAATTACGCATCACCTGCCCGTGTTCTGGTGTTCGGGCATACCTGGCTACGCGTCCGGAATGCTAGACGCAAAGGTACACTCTACATTTCCCGCGCTATACCATCGGCCCAACTGCTGGTGATCAGGTGAGACGACAACCAACATCGTGGCGCTGCTTTCCAACTACAGAACAGGGCGCACGCTTATCCCGCGCCCACAAATCAGACCGGGCCCGGCTCCAAATGCGCTAACATTGCCAGCCATTACCGCTAACGGCCATTACGGCCATCCGACGCCGAGGCACACCGCAGAAGAGGCAACGACGTTAGCTCGGCTACACGGGTACCGAGAAACGACCCGACAGCAGCTGCGCCGCGGAGCAGCTGGCTGTTGCCGTCACGTTTTCACTCTTCTAAAAATTATTACCAGTATGTGCGCGGTGGTGAAATGTGCACTTGGCAAGTTACTTAAAGTGGCGCCTTACGAGCACGTATGTGCTTGGTCCTGATGAAATGCAGGTTATCCCCCTTTTCGTCAAAGCTCCCGCAGGCGCAGGAGATTCATCACGTCATCTCAGAAACTGTGGTGATGCGACGGAACGAAAGGGTGCCCAAGTGACGAGCTGCTTACCACGGTAATATTTAAGTTGGACACAAATTGGGTTTATTGGCATTGCGCTGCGATCTAGGCACATGTCTGCTTGAGAGGAAATGTTTGGATAGGTGATGAAACGATGACCAGCTTACGGCCGGGAATCGCATGTCACCTTTGCGTCTGTTTGGTTTTCAAGAACCTGTAATCTTCCCAGCTTTTGCAAAGTAAGAGTCTAAAAAAACGCGTATAGAAACTTGAGAAAGCTTAAGCGGATTTAACGCACCTCCGTTGATCTCATCACGCATCTGAAAGATTACGAAACCAAACAAGGTCACACCACGGCTTCCAGTCATTTCGGGAATGGAAGCAAGTAAGTATCTTCACGGGATCTTTTGCGAGTACGAAACATTCCGTGCAGGACCATTAAATACCACCACCATGGAAACGCCGTTTTGGAGCCCTCTGGTCAGGTCAGGTCAGGTAAGATGAGCAACCATGGGAGACAACAATGATTGATACTGAAACTGTAAGACAGGCAACGTTACATCTTTCAGCAGTTTTTCGGATTTACATCGCAGGCGTGGATGACTGTATTTTTTTCTAAAACAAGTACTAGATCATTTAACCCGCGCCCGGCGGGGGCCGAGCTTCAGGCCTCCGTGAGGTTTTTCCTGGATAACTTTTTAGTGATGGGAGGCAGAGCATAGAGTTTTTCTTGCAACCAAGCTGTTGACATCTGTACACCTTGAATCAAATTTTCAGACTTGTTTATGCAATGGGTCGTGACCTGCAACATTTTGTCAAGGTCGTGCCAGTCGTGTTTTTAATCGAACTGAACAATACATTCCATATGTTGGAAACGGGGTGATGCAGTATTGTGATACATGCTTCGTTTAAAAATTATGGTGCCAACAACCTCATTTTAGTGAACGGGAAGGATCAGGTCGTCATAGGTCAAGCTAGGCCAGACATACATATCAAACATTGACGTCAAAACCATTGTAGTTTTGTATACGGGATAAGTAATATCGACATTTGCAAGAATGCTTTATGACGACCGACCACCACAATATTATTTTGACTCCCACTGCAAATTTCAGCTATGAAGACGATCTTCGTGACCTGGGAGGTCACCCATTGAACTAGGCACAAAAACCTTTACATTTTTTGCGATGGTTAAGAGGACGGCCAACACGCTGAATTTTGCCGAATTTCTTTATTTTTAAAAATTTGGATACCATATTGCTAAAGAAAACTTAAACATATTTTGACGTGGCCCCTTTGAGATCATTACCGTGACCTGGGAGGTCACCTATATACCTGAATTCGAAAAATCCAGTATCGCTGACATGCTGACATGACGAGCAACACACTGGTTCTTACCGCGTCGCTCCATCTCTCTTAGATCAAAAGTTGTGGGGTGTGGCTCATTTTGCGACCCGCGCAGGGTGAGGGTGTAAAAACAGCCCCGCCGGGCAAGGGCTAAGACCATATCAGCTCACATATGGTGGGACGTTATGTTTAGCACCGCTCTAAATAAACGTGAGCTAAATGTACCAATCACAGTCGTCTGATCACGAAGACCGTCTCAAGATGTAATGAACCGAAAGACATCACATTCCCGATGTTCATCCAAGAGATGATGACGGACTCTCGTGTGATGCCCCGTCTGTGGCAGAGGGACCCAGTCAAATGTAGGTCTGGGCAAGCACCGTCCTTTGACATGGATTTTGGCCCAAAAGAGTGATCTTAAATGGTCACGTGCCCAAGACTGGAGAAAGAGATGATAACGAGACTTTGTTTGATGCCCCATTTGTAGGACTCGGTCCCAAAAAAAAATGGTTGGGGCATACCCCGTCCTTCGATCTTCAGTTTGAATCGATGTGCCTTTTTCCTAAAAACTGCTGAAGCTAGTGGTAAAATATTTCAGGTTCCTATGTGGCATCGTCGGTAACCTCACTGCACGTAGCTTGAAAAAAACTTCTCGACTCGATATCGCAATTCGAGTACAAATACGCCACCAAGTCCACGGATGTCCTAGACAGGAATCCTAGATGTTCCGTTTCTTCCGTCTCTCGACCGCACCTGCCAGTAGGCACCTCCGTGAACTGCACCATGCATCATATTCCGCGGCTCTAACACAGAATACCTCGAGACTCAGCTCAAACCGCTGGGGGCCACACCGGCTTCCACCTCCCACAGCTCCAACACGCCGTACCGTGAGACAGCACTGTCTCCACCTGACAGCTCAGCCTCGCAGCGCCGTGAGACTCCCCCCCCCCGGCAGCTCCGGCTCGCGGCGCGGTGAGACCGCCATCACCTCGGGCTGGCGCCGCCACGGTCGGTCTCCGTCAGCCCGCCGCACTGCCGGGCCTCGTTACGGGACGGCGCCGCTCTCTCCGGCCCCGGGCCGAACAACAGCGGCCGGCTTATCGCGACCCGCCCATCCCGCCGCCGCCGCCGCTGCCGCCGCCGACGCTGGGGACGGGGACGATGATTACGTTGCGCCGGTGATTGGGCGTCGGCGGGCCATCGACGGCGGCGGCGGCGGCCGGAGAGCGGTCTGCAGCGGCCGACGGCACGGCTGGAGAGCGGTCTGCAGCGGCCGCCGGCACGGCTGGAGAGCGGTCTGCAGCGGCCGACGGCACGGCTGGAGAGCGGTCTGCAGCGGCCGACGGCACGGCTGGAGAGCGGTCTGCAGCGGCCGACGGCACGGCTGGAGAGCGGTCTGCAGCGGCCGCCGGCACGGCTGGAGAGCGCTCTGCAGAGGCCAACGGCACGGCTGGAGAGCGGTCTGCAGCGGCCGCCGGCACGGCTGGAGAGCAGTCTGCAGCGGCCGACGGCACGGCTGTAGAGCGGTCTGCAGCGGCCGACGGCACGGCTGGAGAGCGGTCTGCAGAGGCCAACGGCACGGCTGGAGAGCGCTCTGCAGAGGACAACGGCACGGCTGGAGAGCGCTCTGCAGAGGACAACGGCACGGCTGGAGAGCGCTCTGCAGAGGACAACGGCACGGCTGGAGAACGGGCGGCCCAGTCACAGGACCGAGGTAGGCCATCCTTGGACGGACAGAGGGGAGCTTGGCAAGATCTATAGATGGAAGTGTTTTACAGAGGGAAGATCTATAGATGGTCAGAGGAGACATGGAGGGGAGATCCACGAGTCGTTGGAGGGAAAGTGCACCGAGGAGCCACGGACGATCAGAAGGGAACGTAGCGGAGAGATCCTCGAAAGATCAGAGAGAAAGAGGAGAGATCCACGGATGGTCAGAGAGGCATGTGGCGGAAGATTCACACATGTTGGAGGGGGACATGGTGCGGAGCTACACACATGATCCGAGGGAAAAGTGGCGGGGAGATCCTCACGTGGCCAGAGGTAAACGTACACACCAGACCTGTAAGCGATTCATGAAACTTAGAATCGATACGATTCTGATTCACAACCCAAGAATGTGATTCTGATTCTGAGTGACATTGCAAAACAAGGAATAGACTTGATTCTGATTCAAAAAAATACTTTTAACTGCACGGAATCGACTTCAATCACGATTCACGATTCATGTTTCGATTCACGATTCAGTTTTATGCCAAATAACGAAACCATGTTAGTTTTTATGATCACTGCAATAACCAAGTCCAGGGTGCTGTTTTATCTCAGGGTCTGCTACAGATTATAGCATAGTATAAGGGAAAAATGATAAGGTATATCATGCACGGCACGGCGTTTGTACGCAGGGACAAAGAGAACTGTACGCATGGCCATAGAGAACTGTGTCCAAATCCAATTTGTTGTTGCATCAGCTGTCAAAATACAAAAAACCCGATACGTAAATTTACTGATGTTTAAGGTCCAGGGTGATGTTAAAAATGTTCACCATAATGACCAGCAATTTTAGCTCCTTACATTTATATTAAACAAGAAGTAGCATTACTTAAGGGAACATTTTACTTCCCATCGCATCATAACTGGATTTTTCATTTCGCATTCTCATTTTGTCATCTGTTGTCAATGCTGGTAAACCTCAAGGTTATTCTTGGAAATGTTGTTAAGCAATGGTCTCATTTATTAGGTAACCAAAGCATGCATTCAAATGAGTCAGGATTTGGACATTGATTCCCTGAATCAATTCCCAAGAACTCTGTGAATCCCTTTGATTCTGATTGTTGAGCCAAAGGTGAGTCTAATCCCGATTCTGAACCACAGATCTTAAAAAGGGAACCCCTTCTGATCGATTTCGATCCGATCCTGAATCACTCACAAATCTGGTGGGCATATCCACTGGCAGAGATAATCTGGACGGGAGATCGGAAATTGATTGGTTTAAACAATAGCGAATGCGGGCGTTATGTCTTCTTGAGTCTGTGTAAATTTACCGAGTCTGGTGTCGCCTCTATGTCAGATGGAGACGACGCCGGCGGGTCGTCTGTGTCTTCATGAGCGCGGCCGCCCCGCCGCGACTGGCCGTCAGCTGTCGTCGACAGCGGGCGTCGGCCGGTCGGCCGCCTCTGGACCCCGCCCTCGCCGGCCTGGCGAATTTCACGCGTGCCAGGGGCCGTGATCGCCGGGAGGCCGGCGGCCGGTCCGGTTCACGGCCGCAGCCGGCGACCCGTGACCTTTCGGGCGGCGGCCGCGGCCGGTAACGAGCGAGGCGCGTGACGGTGCGGCCGCCGCACCGGACCGGCCACCGCCAATGGAGAGAGATGGCCGTCCGCGGTGGACGTTTCCATAATCTGGATCGAGGGCGCGTGCCGGCGCGGCGTTTGTCACTGGGACGAGCCGCTGCGGCCGGGGCCTGAGGCGACGACGACGGCGCCGGACGCGGGTTCGGCGCATTTCCGGCTGTCCGTCGGCCTGGCGGAGTATTCCGCGCGGCAGTCCACGGCGCTACAGTGCTCCGCTCGCGCTGGTTCGTCTCAGTGCCATATCCCATCGCCAGTCGTCTCGCGTGGAGGTGATATATAGACGCCGAGTTCAGGCGATATTGCCGAGCTGCAAGTCTTCCCACTTCGCAAACGTACGTGCCGCTGCTGCAGTCAAAGCCCGATTTTTAGTAAAAACGTCACTCACAGGACAAATCTACAGACGGACACATCTGTTAACACAAATGACATTTATTTATAAAAACAGAAAGCACAAAAACCTTCAGCTGCACCCAGTAATGCCAAGTTAAAGTCACTTTCACGCCTGGCCAAAGAAGTCGGAAATATATAATTTAAAAGTTTTAGGATGCTTTTAACTGCCCAGTTCAAATACATTCATTTGATCCTGCATGAGAACTGAGCTAAGATCCTTCCAGTGCTGGTGTTCAGCAGAAAATCTTGCACATTTGAATTGGTGGGACTTTGGCCGAGTTGCCCCTGTCTTTGGCTTTGGCTTTGACCACCATCACTCTTCAGTGAGTCCATCAGCTCGTTTGGTCGTGTTATGGCCAGTGTGAAAAACGGTGCGGAAATTTTCCTGAAATGTCAGGGCAGAGCGATCACTGACAGCCGGTAAAGTGTTTTGCGCAAACGATACCCGCTGGACGAGGCTGGAATTTACTGACAGGACTTTTCTTAACCAAGCTCAGAAAAATGACATCAAAATGTCTTTAACTCCCAGGTAATGCTCCCGTTTGCTATAACATTGGGCTCTGTGCAAACGCTAGCAAGCCCAGACCACAAGTTCTTCGTCCAATGGCCAACCATTCAAATGCTACAAATATGTTGCAGCCAGATGTCTTCGTAGCATCTGGTTTGACCAGTGAATGCTGGCTGCAATAACAGGTGTTTGCATAATTTCGTTTCAGAAATACCGGTTGTGACCAGGGGCGTCGACTTCTGCCAATAATTGGGAGGGGGAGGTGAGGGTCCGACAGCCTAACTTTCCCTGGAATGAGAGTTTCTAAACGGATTTAGTCCAGTTTGTTCTGGCCGACGGGAGTTTTAATATATATATATATATATATATATGTTCTCACATTGGTTATATTAAGCTAACTCAAATATAAAATATACATATAGATATATATGTATATATATATATATATAGTAAATATGTTCGCACGCTAGTTGTATTAAGCTATATGTATAAGCAGTATGCAACATGTAATCACCAATGTGTCAGTATATATATATATATATATATATATATATATATATATATATATATATATATATATGGATATATATATTCGCACACTAGTATTAAGCTGGCACATTGGTGATTACATGTTGCATACCGGCATGAGTTAGCAAAATCGTGAAGCCTTGTCTTAAGTACCTACCTACATGTAAGTACCACCTATAAAACCGGAATTTTCAGAATTCACCACCACTCAGGATATTCTTAGAAACGTCATTTGCAACACTGGCGATGTACAAATGCCCATTACAAATCTGATATAACTTGCGCGAATCAGCTCCTGAAAATTGCCCAAAAACACTGGAAGGATAAAAAACAGTGGGGACCAAGTTCAGTTTACCAAATGACAAGGTAAATGTTCCATGAGGTTCGTGGCCTGCCTGTTATTCCAAAATTCTTGACAGAGATCAGTCCATTTTCTGTGACGTTTTCTTTGAAAAAAATACATATTAGGTCGATCCAGCCCAAATATGGTCGGTTATGGGGCTCCCTTTTTTACATAAGCCTTGGCGCATATGTCTAAGTCTATGGAAAGACCTGTTAATATATAAAGGGAATGGATGAATAAAGGTTCAATAGTCCCCAGACTTACAGACAGAAGCATACCGCCTTACTCTTTCGACGAAAAACGTTCTGATCTCCACATAAGCAGCTCTGGTCGCTCCCCCACCTCAGCTAATGCGAAACCACGCCATATAGTGGTCGATAGAATCAGTTCGTAGAGCGCAAGTCTCCTCGTCCAGGCGAGACGGGCTCGAGTCGTCCCGGCGCTCGATATTTGGCCCGAGGGTCAGCTGGCAACTGGCCAAAAGAGGGTCAAGCCGACTACCACACAGTCGTGTCGCACCCTTAGCGGCACGTTAAACTTTCGCCACAAAATCAGCCGTTAGCTGGAATTGTGCGATCGGGTGTAGGCGTCGGAGTCTGAGCAACAGACTATGTTTAGCACGGGCTCCGATTCTTGACGTCATCCCAGCAGCCTTTAGATCAAATTTATGACATAATTATTTGAAAAAAATCGTTCCGGGCCGTCGGCGTTTTATTATCGCGGGTAGCCCGCCAGCCGCCCCCGATTTGCCGCCAAAACGATGGCTGCCAGATCAATGCTGGCAGATGAAACAAGAAGGCAAACCTAGGGTGTGATTCCGATGATACCGCAATACGTCACCCAAGCAGGAGAAAAAACTCCACGCAAGAGACATGCAGACCTGCCCCTGGTTCACGCACGAAGTTCTTGATTTGTGTTGACAAGACGAATCGTTTAATGAGATGCTTGCTTTTTTACTAAGGGTTGCCGTGGGCGAAACCAATATATGTAAAGCAATCTGGGGGAAAAAATTACTGGAGGCCGACAGCACCACTGGGGGAGGATCCATCCAAAAGTATACAAATCAACACCTATGGTTATCACTAATTTCCGGTCTCACCTGTAACACATTTAAAAAATGAAACAACTGTCGAAAACAACAAATGGAAAACGGGGCAAAAGTAACCAACGAGCACCTGGACGTCACAAAACCTCGTTATCGATACCCCCTTAAGCCCAGATAATCAAACGATCAGCTAATGAACACCAGCCTCAAACAATTTACTTAAATAGTGATGATGAAGTTGGTAGGACACTTTAACCCGCGCCCGGCCGGGCCTCAAAATGCCTTTCGCTCGGTCGAGGGAAATTCCTCCCCCCCCAGGGTCTCAGGTTCTCTTCGTCGCACAGCAAAAATGAAGTACGGGCAAAGAGAACTCATCAAGCTGGTTCGAATGACAACAGTTTTGTAGCTTGGGCCAATAATGAGAACATCAGAGTTCATGATCGGTTAGACTGAGCTGGGGTGAAAGTGAGATTGAAAAGGAGACTGACGTTAAGTTTTTCATTTTGGTGGAACACTATGATGGTTGCTAACATGTCAAACACATTCATACCACATATAACCCAATTAATCAATCAGTTCAGGTCAAGCCACGACCTAATTGTATGCATATTTGTGACATTATTCCAATGCATCGCGCCTCGACTTACTCGATGGTTTGGTGACGGACTGCAGATGATGCCTGTAGCACAGTAACACTGTGATAACCTTTTGTCCTTTCACTGGAAGTCTGGGTCCAGTGAGGTCATCAGAGGCCAATGATTTTGGATGGCCTCCGGCGAAGTTATTTGCATCTGGGACGTGCGATAGGCTTATTTTTTAAGCTACATCTGATTTCATTGTTTATTTCTGCTTAACAAAACAAGAAACTGTTATTTCTAAGAGGACAATTTTGGTTGTATGGAAATTTTGTACTGCGGGGACAAGTACGCATACTGGGCGACATGAACTAAGCCAAAGTCGCGAGTGCCCTGGTAATGTGATGGTAGCATATGTCACTGGTCATGTAAAAAATATCCGAGCGTGAAAACCACGTCAAAACCGCTGAAAGTTACACCCAATCTCAAAAAGTGGCCAAAAGTGACCTGACCTCAGATCACTAAACTTCGATTTTGTGAAAAATCCGAAATATCCAAGTTGTTGCGTTTATTGCATGCTGTAGCTCCTGCAAGTTTCACACAAATCCGTCCAACCCGAAAAAGTTGAGGTTACATTTTTTGGAGGTTGATTTCCTTGACGTTACCTCAGTCAGTGACCTGACCTGTTTGGAACTTGAAATTTTCACACAGGATGCAAAACGGGTTGAGAAAAGGTACTGAAAATTTCGCGGCGCTGCGCGCCAGTGTTTTCGCTACCCCCGGGTAACTGTAGGGAAGGGGGACAGATTTTCGCTTCCCACACCCAGGCCGGCGCGGGGGTTAACCACTGTTATAGGTGTCAGTGCTCTACCATAATCGAACTCAATCACAAAGCAGTTTCTCTAGGGATAAAACACTTCTAACATTCATAGCTATATCCGTATTTCGGGATCTGAGAAAGTCTTTGGGAAGCTCAACACATCCATGACTATTGATGGCTCTATGAATCGTTATATGAAGGAAAACTAGTTGGTCCCACTGCACTGCACCCGGCACTGTCAGAAATCACAGCAACATTCCCGGGAGGAGGCATGTACCCCAGCTATGCTATTCCCCACACGCAACGTGCAACAAATGTAACGCGAGTGAAACTGAGCTACCCAGTGTATCCTGCGGCTGAGTCGCATCCGCTGCCGGCTCCAGTCTGGCGGCTGGTCAGCTGATGTCGTCAGCTGAGCTGACGGCCCAGCTGCCGACAGCCGCCGGCCGAACAGGCCGATCGATGTGAACAGGCGCGGCGGCCCGTTAGTGCCACCGCGCGCTCCCCGCCAAACCGGAGCGCTGCTGGTAGCCGGACGAATGGGGACACCGGAGTGTCGACGGTAGCGGGGTAGCGGAGGACGCTGGAGTGCTGATGGTAACGGGGTGAACGGGGATACCAGACGGTCGAGGGTAGCGGGGTGTCACAGGACAACAGTACCGAAGGTAGCAGGGTGAACCGGAACGCATCACTATCGATGTCAGGACGCGGTCAAGTGAACTGAGGGACCCGGACCATCCCCGATAACCAAGTGCAGTCGGTTACCAGCTGCCAGGATTCGGAAGAAGGTTGGAGCTAAATTCGCCATACCTCCAGCAAGGCAGATCACAAAACCACACCGCCGCAAAGATCACTGGCGTCAGTCCAGCATACATTGAACGCAGAATGGTGCAACTGGCGAGTCCGCGAGTATGAACTTGGACCGAACTCATCTCTCTCGGACAAAATATCTGATTGTGACAGTGATCGCCCCTGTTATTACGACACCAGATACTCAATGTCGATGGCTCAAATGACCGGTGAGGGGGCGACCCATCTGGCTTGGATGCGACGCCTCACCAAAGGCTGTCGGGCGGGCGGCGATTGAAGTGGCCCAGGCCGAGCCCATCCGTTCTCGCGCGGCAGATCAGAGCGATTCTGGACATTCCGGCCCAAAGACCGACGCTTCATTTCCACTTCATCCGGCTACTCATCCCCTCCGAATAAGTTCTCCTCGGATAACTGAAGACAGTTTGGACAGGGAGTTTCGATTTGGCGTTCTCTGTGACCTCGTCCTCGGGGGTCACGGATTTTTGCTAAATGTTCTCGGTCTGAGCTCGGCCAAGCGGCAGGCCGCCGAGTCGGACCCTACCGTCGTCTGGACGCTGGTCATAGCACGAGATGACGGACGACGTCCGAGAACTGACCGCAGAGAGGGTCCGCTGAGTCTGTGTATCCGGACCGGACTGGAGCCGAGCGGAGCCGCCAGCCCGCTCACGGACGGCCGAGCCGGCAGCACGGCAGCGACATTGGCGGGCCGCACGTGGCGCTGGTCTCCACCGTGGTCCGGGACAGCCTCCTCGGGCACGTCCGCAGCGGGACGTCACGCGCGCCGTCCGGCCCGACCCGGCCCGGCCCGGCCCGGCCTGGTCCCGTACCGGCTGCCGGCCGTCCCCGCCAGATCCGCCGAGATAGTCGCCACTGCGGCCGGTGCAGGGCGGACGACGAGATATCGGCCATTACCTGGGCCCTTATCAGGATCTTGAATAGGGCGTGATCCGGATCGTGATCACGGTCGTGATCCGGGTCGTGATCGGGGTCGTGATCAGGGTCGTGATCCGGGTCGTGATCACGGTCGTGATGTGGCACCTGAGCGAAGAGCGGCGGTGACGGGCTTCCGGACAACGCAAGTCACTCAGAAGAATACGAGCGGGACAGCAACAGCGTGCACATCACACCTGTGCTGCGCAGCTGGGATACGTCCACTGCTAAGGCGAGTGGGGAATGTATTTTAACGCTGAAATTCACATCTGGTGCGATACGGGACGAGATGTTTTTTATCGCTACACCAATCTCCTTTGTGAAATCCAAACACCAACAGAATATGACCCATCACCATTCGGAAATCTTGCAAAAAAACACATGAGTGTAATTTTCGCCCTCTGTTTCTAGCATTCCACCAATTTCTTAAATAGTTAAAAGCCACGATGGAGGAAAGCTTTCCGCTTTCCTCCATCGCTTTCCTCCTAAAACCCCGCCTTCTGGATTCATCGGGCATCATTTCGGTCCTTGACACTCTTTGGAAGCCGATCCGATCCGATCTACAGTTTCTATCGCAAATTGGGAGCCACTGATCAGAGAGCTTTGCTGAACTGCCGTTTAGAACTTGGACGTATTCTGACGATATCAGCCACGATTGCTACACTGGTATCCATCATCAAAACTGCCCCCAATAAGACAGATCCACGTCCATCAGCAAATTTGGTGGGCTGCTCTCAGAACGTTAACTTTACTGACAGTTGTGAAAATACCATCCATCGTAAAAGCTACTTAATAGTATGATTGTTTCCAGTTGTCTGCTGCCGGGTCCTTTTTCAAGCATTTTTATCGAAAAAGCCAAGGCCGTTCAGTATGGGCACACAAAAAGGTGCTTAGACATGTGGGGAAGGCAGGTCATTTGAATTACTAACCTTTTAAATCCAATCCTCGTGGACGTGCCAGGGTTTGTGGTTCGTTACAAAAATCCCAGCGATCGATCTGGGTGAAACTATGGCTGCTCCATCTGCTTCCATGGCTGAGCCGCCTAACTATCAGTTCCCGATGACGCAACCGGTAGGAAAACTGAATTGGCTGAACCTTGGTTTTTTACACTTCCCTCTGGGCTCAATCTCACAGTTCAAAGTCGTTAGTAGAGCAGCATTAAGGCTCAGTCAGCTGCAGCGCACGCACCTCTTTCCCGACCAATCCCGACAGACTCCGGCCCCGTCGCAGGTTTAACCAGGCGCGTGCCTTGACGGCCTCGCCACTGTGCGGCTCGTCGTCTTTTCTTCGTTCGGCAACGGAGTCTCACCTCGGGAACCCTTCAGAACAACTCAATCGCGCCAATCTCTCCCGCTCTCTATGGAAATGGGCTCAAATTGAACCCGGTGCCGTCCCGCGTCGCTCGATGGCCGTTTCGAACATCTCCAGGGAGTATTTTTTTCGTTCTTGTCTGAGAGAGCTGAATGCCAGCCTGCTTAACGTTTGGTCGCGTCTCGTTCATTACTGGCTGTAGAATCAAGTTTTGTTATGATTTGAGCAGCCTTATTTGAAACCGGCCTCTGGAATACATCATCTGGTCATAAACTGTACCAATGTTTTCGCGTTCACTGTCGCCAGTCAGTTGGACGTTTCTGGGGATTTGTTAGGGATATCGCACTTTAACCAGTTCCGTCCGAAGTTGTAAGGGATTGCAATGGGCACAGAATGCTCTCAGATAATAATACCGATGCCTTTTTAATACGGCTCTGAAAGACGGTTGCAGCAGTTCGTTTGGTTCCATATTAGCTCAGGTATTGGCAGTGTTCTTTACGGTTCGCTTATCCGATGAGAGA
Organism: Capitulum mitella; assembly: GCA_030062745.1. NCBI lineage: Eukaryota > Metazoa > Arthropoda > Thecostraca > Pollicipedomorpha > Pollicipedidae > Capitulum > Capitulum mitella. Next base: position 19,917,884 of record CP099844.1, on the reverse strand, counting down.
AATCCACGAATATTCCCAAAGGCGCCAGTGATCCTGGCTCCTGGCCCTGACGCTCCTGCGGGCAGTGTTAGAACAGCAGGCATTAGAAGACACCGAGTTCGTTCGGTAGACCTCAGATAGCCCCGGATGCCGTCATATGACCGCAGGATGTATGTTGGTGCCCTGAGGGGACACACCCCCTCCCAGGCGACCCCAGGCAGTAAGATGACCTCGACCCCATCAAAAGAGCGCCCTCAGATAAGTTGCGAGCTCTCTATCGCCTCCCCGCTGACTGGGGTCCCCGATAAGCCCCAGTGACGTGGGACGGTCTCAGATGAGATTCAGTGACGTGAGACGGCCTCAGATGGGTCCCGGTGACGTGGAATGGCTCCAGATGAGGCCCGCTATCGTGGGACGGCTCCGGATGAGCTCCACTGACGAGGGGGTGGCCCGGGATGAGCTCCGCTGACGTGAGGTGGCCCCGGATGGGCTCCGTTGACGTGGGGTGGCCCCGGATCAGCTCTGCTGACGCGGGGCTGGCCCCGGGTGAGCTCCGGTGACGTGGGGTGGCCCCGGATCAGCTCCGGTGATGTGGTAGGGCCATATAAGCCCAGCTGACGTGCCCAGATGAGCCCCGGGGGGGGTGGGACGGCCCCGAATGAGCCTGCTGACGTATGTGTGTGGGGGGAGGGGTAGGCGAGCCCCGGTGAAGCTCCGGGAGCCAGTGGCCGGCCCGTCGCCGTCGCCTCCACTGGCTCTGTCAATATTTCGAAGGCCGGCTGTAATGTGCAGGTTGGGCGGAATGAAAATCTCCGGCCGGGTCGAGCTGGGGTCGATAGGCCCGGCAACAGCTGCCGGGCCAGGCCGGGCCGCATCCGGTTCACGCTCCAGTGAGCGCCGAACCATCTCGCTCCGGTCGGCACCGTCCAGCGCGCCGGCCTGCCCCGCTCGAGCCGGCCCCGGCCGGCCGGCTCCGCGCAGGGCGCTCGCCACCGCACACTGCGGCGCAGCTGACGTTAATGTCCGCTGAGAAGACGTACGTCCGCAACAAATGGCGTCGTCTAGGCGGCTGGTTCGCAGAAGTGCTCTGTTGCAGCCGGCGGGACACTGGTGTACTTCATTTTCCAGCCGGCGGGACACTGGTGTACTTCATTTTCCAGCCGGCGGGACACTGGTGTACTTCATTTTCCAGCCGGCGGGACGCTGGTGTACTTCATTTTCCAGCCGGCGGGACACTGGTGTACTTCATTTTCCAGCCGGCGGGACACTGGCGTACTTCATTTTCCAGCCGGCGGGACACTGGTGTACTTCATTTTCCAGCCGGCGGGACACTGGTGTACTTCATTTTCCGCAGCGCTCAGAGGATAGTACTATTTATGGCGTATGATCTTGATCGCCGGAATATGTTTTCTTTCCTCAAGTCGAACGCAGCTCGGCGCAGCTCGCGTCATTTTTCGTCTGCTACAGAGTTTGCACACCTAGCATAGATACCGTACAAAGTGCATTAATTTTCCCGTAATGAATGGAGGACGAGCAAACCTAGGTTGTTTTTTTATGCGCCAGCTGTTCGGTCGTTTTAGATTTTGATAATCAGAGAGCATCAAACTGGAACCGGATAATGATCGGCATGTTCAGTCATAAGCTATGTGTAAAACAGCGCAATAACCCCCTAGGCTTGTCACAAACACTCTTCACATATGCTTCAACGCTTGAAATATGACTGGGAAAAATTATGCTGCACATGGCACTTAGAGCAAATATTTTATTGATGTCAAAGGCAAACATCGGGGCAGAACCGATGTTTTGAAAATACTCTCCTGCAGTGCCCTGAAGTGCTGAAGTGCCCGCGCGAGTTACTGGAAACATTTTCGTCTTACCCCCTTAAGCGTATTCGGCATGACTTCTGAACAACGGTCAGCGATTCCAAGTTTTCACTACCTTGGCCTAAGTAACAGTTACGTTTTGAGCAAAAAAAGTTCACTGGATCACCGCACGTAATGTATTAATGTCGTAAGCCAATGTGACGTCATCAAACAAAGCCACAGTTTTTTTTCCTTGATATACGGCTTGCAAAAAGCTCATCAAGGGTGAAACAAAGGAGAAAATCAAGTCGCGAGAGTCAGAAGTAATCTGAAGTCAGGTCAACGGCGGCCATCTGTTAGTTTCATGCGCGTCGATTAACCCTATTCCCGGAGGGCTAGACGGTATGGCCGATTCCCGGCAGGGGGGGAGGGGGCCGATTCGGCTCCCTGTGATGTCTCGAGAACTGCACATCCGATTTCATCGCAACAAATGACAATCGATCTGCCTTGATGTAAACTGCATTTCTGTACAAAGAAGTTACGGAAATTTTGAAAGGGGTGGATACAGGGGGCAAAAACTCAAAATGGGCGGTATTTTTGGACTTGTTATAACTCTGTTGTTTATCTATCGATTTTGAAGAAATTGGCATGAATTGAAAGATTACGGATGGGACTTTTACTTTTGGTCCGTATCGTTGAAATTTTGAGAAAATCCATAGGCGTTCACAGGGTTTCAAAAGTAGGAGGATTAGTTTTCAAAAACTGAATTAACAAAACGTTAAAAACACCTTTTTAGCTTCTACTAGTACTGCTATGCTGAAGAAGTACAAATTGAATTACAATGCTTGTATAATGTTAGCATAGGCGGTGCCAAGGACATGAAAAGGTGGGAACTGGCATGGTTACATGTTCTTCAGATCAGCTTACGACCTTTGACCTTAAATAACCTCTAATGACCTTAGAATCACTTAGAATGATCATGTGTGCATTTCATATTGTTATGTGAAAATACTTCCAATCATTTAAATTCACTCTGTTCCCAAAATTCCATTTTACTGCCGTTTTGATATAGGGTACGCTCACTGACATTTTAGGTCCTAGCTCCGTGACCCGACCTGATATCGAGCTCGGAAACTTGGTACAAAAGTTGAGTACACCCTTCTACTTCATATATATTTCCCGTTTGGTATTTGGCAAAATAGCGCCGAAATTATTACTATGAAACAGAATTTTGATTTTTGACCTTCACCTGACCTTGTAAAGTGATCTCAGATGAGCAAAATTGTATTTGTATATTTCGCAACTATTTACCTATACATCCATATAAAGTTACAAGTTCTATCTTCAAAACGCTATTTTTGGCGGAGGTGTCTCCCGAAAACATTACCTGGCTCCGCCCTTGAGCAAGATATAATTACGAAATTCTGTTACAATACGTAGAAAAAATAGCTAAGAAAAGTCATCAAGTCTCGTGAAGCTGCGTCAAAAACCCTGGAATTGGCAAGCAAAAAACCCGAGGAGGGTCGTTCAGCCCCTACCGATGAATGGGGCTAAGCCTCTTGTCTGAAACGATCACGAACATGTCTCTAGCGACCACAGCTTGGACCACAGTATTGCAGAGATAAAAAATATTCATTTTGTCCAGCATACCGGGAAATTCCGCACCAGTTACGTGAAGAAGGTCGAAGTTTAGGTCATTACCTAGTTTAAACTTGTGACCTAGGCCGAACTTTCGAACACCTTTTGAAAAATGTGGTTTGACGTGGCAAAGTAAGCTGAACCGATGCTACTCATTACCATTTCCAGCGACGCTCGTCCTTTTCATGTGCACCTGAAGCGGCTATCAAAAATGATCAAATTTAAGGTTTTGACTTGACCTGTCACCTCATCGGTAGCCCTGATGTCACCAAACAGGAAACATCCTGGGCCTCAGGGTGGGGCAATCGCAGTCGTAGGGCACTGCAATCGGACCATATGTTTTCGAGATAGCATGCCTTTTTTGGGAGGGGGCAAGGAAACACACCTCAGTAATTAGAAAGAGGCGAGGCACCCCGTCAGTGTTGAGTCAATAGTTCGATTATTCGAAAGGCCATTGAACATGGTATTCCGCAGGCTCCTCGGCCATAATGGAATACCAATACGAGAACGAATACCAATGTAACGGGGCCAGTGTATTTATTTAATGATAGCAAAACAAGCTGGGTTACGTCGGATTTTACCTATCACGTTATCTGATAGAATTTGGTATGCCCGTTGCACATCCACATCCCGAGCAAATACGACTATTTGTATCGATCCATCGTACTTTTTCTCACTTGAGCCAAGTCTTCTGAAAGAGTGCGTTCGGACTGGAGGTAAGCACACCAAATAAGTACTTGTATGTGCAGACAATGATTGTATAACCACTGCAGTCAGAGTTAAAAATGTAACCGCAACCGCGGAACATTACATTACCATTAATATAAAAACAAATGCAAAATACGGCGTTGTAAATCGACTGAAACTGTCGGTTTCGGCCACAACGTGTCAAATTCTGTCTTAGTGTCGCAGCTATCCACAGCATGATCCAGGTCTCCGTACTGACCTGTAGTCAGCAAGCCGCATCCATACCTGGACCGAGGGATAAGGATGACTCTCCATCTCTATGAGGGATGACTCTCCATCTCCAAACTGAATACTTGCTTTTGACAGGCATAACAACTTTCATAATGTTCAATTCAAATATCTGTCCCCAAGAGTGTCAAATCATCCCAGTTCATTGTCAGTTCTTCTCTGCTGCGTTAATGAACAGCTGTGGTCTACTGGAAACCTAAAATTGAATTATAACGATCTACGAAAACACGCCGTTCAAAAACGCGAAGAGTAAACAACTCACATCAAGGGCACTGGATCTCCGATGGCCTCAGCGTGTTTGCATCGGTTGTGGATTCTATAACGGATGTCTCCTCCATTTAATATTGTGTGAGAGTGCCAAAAGGCCCTTTTCAGTGTTTTATTGATTATTTAAAATGCACACTAAATTCCTCACCTTGTTACAAGCTTCAGCTCAAAGCAATGAAAAGGAATACCTAAACCGACAAAACCGCACCCCACTCAGCAATATAAGTCGCCAAAGGCATTCACTGTAACATTTCATAGGTACAGAAACAAATCTATGGGAATGCGTGGTAAAAATCCTTTAACAAAAGGCATTACATGGCATGACGCATATAAAAGCCTGTCAACTTTTTATCGCAGTGCAGCGTTGCTTGGACGAGGAGGTGGAATATTTCATTTCCGAAGTTTGTTTTCGAATGCAGCCCAGCGAGCTCACGTTAAATACATGTTCATATCCACTTAATGCATGCTTGTGTTTTGCAGTGGGTCTGCATTAGCAGCAGCGGTTCTGCGGTCTGACTTGCCGTGCACCGCGCTCGTTCGCTGACCTGTGGCCGAGAGCCGGCGGTGAGCACACAGGGTTACTGTGGCACCCAATGCACTCCCACTGAACGGCGGGGGCGGGGGGCGGCGCCGGCTCTACCCCACCGAACGGCGGGGGAGGAGCTGACACCGACTGCATCCCACTGAACGGCGGGAAGGAGGCAGACATGGCGCGGGGACAGCGTTGCGGTACAGCACGAACACTGCGAGGAATCGCGGGCTGAATGGTTTGTGCCGGCGTGACTCACCATGTGTTATACTGTGGGGTTCGGTCAAGAATGAACGAACCTAGAACCCTCTCAGCTGCATCCAACACGATGTCAGCGGAAAGGTCGTTCGATCTGTGAGTAGGTTCAGTAGCCAAGGTCAGCAGAGCGAACTATAAGCGCTCATGCCGGGTCAAGCAGCCATATGAATTTGTCGTTGTCTTTTGCTGAAAACTGCAAGTGTGGACGACTGAACGGTGTGCGCTAATCGTTTTATAATTAGATGGACGGCTTCCGTGATATCAGACACCACGCCACCACTGTCACAGGTTGGAGACATGTCAGCCGATGGCGAGTTATTAATTTAAGAAAAAGTACATCCCTTATATGCAGCGAGGAAACTTACCTTCTGAACCGAAACATAGAAATACGAGGCAGAGCAATCGTTACTTTAAATCTTTCACAAAATTCCCAGAAGACGAAACACCACCGAGACTCATCACTTCACGTCGAAACGTTGCCGGGTTGTTTCAGGCTTTCGCTCTCGAGGGCTGCACACTAGCAAACGCCGGACGCCACTGATCAGATATCCTGACATTTCCGCCGATGAGGCCCAAAGGGTATGAACGGAAACCTTTCGATTCCCCACGGAACCATTAGCGGCTGGCCGATGAGTCCGATCGGCTTTCCGCCATCGTCACATACCGAAAACCGAAATTGGATAGGCGGTCATCCAGTTTAACACTGTCCTCCAGAACTTCACGTGGAGTGTGGTTATGTTAAACATGGATTCTTTGTATAATGTATCTTCACAAAAGACGAGGACTCGCGCATCTTGTCGTGAGCCAAGCACTTGACGCGCACGAAGTTTATAAAGGCCTGTTGGGACCGCGTCTTGTAAACAAACGAGTCCGCTCGGCCAGGACCGCATCTCGGCGTTCTGGCTCTCTTTATGGTCTCGGTCTCGCGCGGGAAGACCGAGCCCGTCCCCGCCGGACCGGTACTACCGGCTGATTAGTGGGCCGGCTCTGGCGTTCTGACACCAAGTGCGACGCCTTCCGCTGAGCTATGTCTCTAATTTGGTAGGCGTTTTCAGAAGTAATTTCTGTCGGCACGGACCGCGTTTAGGAAATGACCTGGACGATGAACGGACAGATTGGGCCCATCCCCGAGCCGACGCCAGCACTTAATCAGCGCCACATCTGGACCGTCAGAGCGTCCCAACACCCTCGGGAAACAGCGTGTGTCAAAACCAGAGCACTAGAAATGCCGATGTCCGAAAGTTAATGCAGTGAGGAGCGCATGCGATGGCAGGGAATGCCTTTGTCAGTGGTGTGAGCGTTAGAAGTGCGTACGTGGCTAGTGTGAGTGTCGAGAGCGTGTACGTGGCGAGTGTGAGTGCTGGGAGCTGGGAGTGCGTTCGTGACGAGCATGATTATCGAGAGCGAGAGTCAGGATTGCATGGCTGAGTGTGTCTTGAGTTGAGCCACGGGTTGAGTCCGTCGAAAACCAGAGTTTTCGGAGTTGCACGGACACTATCCCAACGACCTGTAGTGCATTTCTTATTGATCAAGAAAAACGTAAACAGGATAGCACAGCCGCTATTTCACTGCATGCACGACACGCCACGACAATTCTGGATTGAAACGATGAGGATTGCTGTTTGTCATGATCGCCAGTCACTGCCGTTTCAAAGAACAGAAAAGGATGGAAGCATTCTGGGAATTCCGAAGAACTGGTTTCTCTCTTCGGATTCACCTCTGTTTCATACGGCCCGCGACGCTACAGCGTATGGTGAAAACATTTTTAAGGTTGACTTAAGATCAAGCTATTCATACCTTAGCATAAATGCATTACTGATGATACCGAACGGAGTACACTGCTTTCGTGACACTTTTGTCCATTTCCTCATTAGTAAGTCGGTCGCCGTTGAAGTCAATTTAAATGGCATGCTACGCTTCCGCAAAAAAAAACTAAAATAATGCAAGTGGCTCAACATTTAACCTGATGTTGAAATTTCATGAAGTGTAGTAAATTAGCGCAAAAAGATCAGTTACGGATTTGTACTTTTTTAGTGCTCATTTAATGTGAGTGAAAAACAGGTCGAACTATTTCACGGCGCACGGGCTTATGAAGCCTACCGTTACACAATATAGAAAACGCCGTGATCAAATTTCAAAAGGAGTGAATCGCGTGTTCGGCTGGCCCAGCTCACCGAACACACGCGGCGGTTAAATGCATCAGACAACCGCGAGGTCGAACCAGGTTCACCAGCTCGCATCAAAGCCTTCCGATGGCATCGCGCGCCTCTGTTTTCCAGCGGCGGCCGCACGACAATGGGCCGCGGGCGAAACCGGACCGTCCGCCGCCGCCGGAAAACAACAGAAACGAGTGCCGACAAACAATTGCCGAGCGCGCCGGCACGGCGGCCGGCCGGCAGAAGGAGCAGCGCAAACAGACGCGGCCGGGGACCAGTCGACAAACGATCGGCAAACAGCAGGAGGAAAAGGCTCGCTCGCTCCTGTTGCGGTACACGACGGCTCGAAAGTTACGGAAGGACGCCGACGGAGCGCTGTTAGGAAGTCCAGCTGTTTTCAGTGGGATTGTTGGAGCCACTGCGTCACGTCCTCCGTTCTTTGCTCGATTTCCTGTCGATGACACGTTCGGGTCACCGAGCATGGCAATGGCTTAGTTTCCAGGTACGTACAAGGCTCGGGGAAGAGTTGCGTGAGGTGCGAGGCAGGATGTTCTCTGGAGACGCCTCGTTACATTTTCCCGCCGTTACGTGTTCAGGTTATGCAGAACTGATAACGGCTCCTCGGGGGCTTTTCCCGAGAAGAGACTGATTGTGGGAGACGCGCGGACATCGGTTGGTTTACTCTGTTCAGAAGGGACTAGGGGCTAAAGTAGGGCCTGGCTCTGGACTGAACCGAATGTAGAACCACATAAAAGTGACTCGGACATAGTGATCAACAAGAATGTGAGTAACTTGGAGAGAAAACTGCGATCCAGTTACGATTCAGGACGTTAAAGACAACAAACTAAACATGAAATTTCGAACACGATAACATCCGGTTGTAAACAACGAGGCGCACAAGCCAGTACAATACAGTACAGTACAGTACAGTCGCGTGCCCACAGCAAAGCTCCAAGTCCTGCATTTAGGACCTATACAGGAGAAAAGCTTTAAGCCATTGGCAAAATCGTGGTGGATATCGAGAACGGCACCAAGTATTAGACACTTTTGCTGGTTCAACCCGTGATTAAGTCCGACGTAAGTGTTGCGTGGGAACTTGTACATTCAAAGTCAAAGCAAAGAGGGCATCAGTGTAGACAAACAGAACCTCACTCGTCTGAAGACCCCATGATCCGGGGAACAGTTCCTCTCGTCGTCCGACCTCAGTCAGGCGTTTCAAAATATGAATGAACGGTGTAGTGGTGTTCTTATGATCGCGTCATGCCCCGGTCTATTGGGTGAATTTTAGCGTGCCGTTGGAAACTCACTCAGGTTCATTCCTGTTCTAGAAAACTGAACGAAGAGGCTTCTGGGTGATCCCGATAGCACTTGCCTTACTTAGACGATGCTCTCGTCGCCGAGGTCATAGAGCAGGCTCCCAAACTTTTCAGCGCTCATTTGCCAGCATGGTTTATCTCGCATGTTATCTACATATAACTCATTATATTAACGTATTATTTAACGTAATGTACGTAAAAATATTTGGTATACCATGTACTGAGATGGACGACCAACAAATGGACAGTAATTCTCAATCATTCTCGTCGTACTTCGTGGGAGTAAATCTGAAATTTCTATGAAATTTCCCTTAGCCTTTCGTGCTTGAAAATACCACAGATGAATGTACATTTGCATACATTTATTCAAGCAAGCACATCGATCATGTAAGATAAACATGCACCAGAAAGAATCAGAGAGTACCTCAAGCTGAAGAAGGGACTGACTTCACCTCTCCAAAATTGCAAACTATTGGCCGACTTCAGCGAAATTTTGCAGAAGCAACATTTGCAAAAAAATCGCTGTCTGTAAACTTTTATGATCATGGGTCGGTAATTTGAAGGTCAAATGTGATAAAACACATAAAAAATCGGCAATTTCACGGACTGACTTTGATGCGAACAATCTATCTTCATCGCATTATGTCTCCCAAACCGTTCCAAAGTGTAGCATTCTGAAAGTTGCAATAAACTTTCCATATGGGCAGAAATAAAAGACAGATCCTTACGTTTGCCTCAGAAATGGCAAAATCACATATTTATTTATTTATTTATTTATTTATTTATTTATTTATGTGCTTCGTAGTTTCATCCCTGTGCCATAACCGAGATCAGCGAGTCATGATCGAGGTGACTAAAACTGTAAAACAAAAAAAACAATTTGTTTTTGTAGGGGTTCATGTCGCGCTGGCACAGATTTGCAACCACCTTTTTCTCATTTGTTTTACATCCGCAGATAAAACGCATTAGCTTGTCCAATTCTGTACATGTGACGCAGAAGAGATTCAGCCATAGACAACTTTTAAAAAGCATAATGTATTGTAAACCCTGGAACTTCCAAATCTGAAACTGAAAGGGCTCCGCACCACGTCGCCACTGTGCCGGAAAGAGCAACTTAACCCAGGTTAGGCACCAGTGTCATAGAGCATGGAATGTAGGACGCTTGGTACCAGATTTTGGTGGCGGTTCGAGCAGTCAGGCCTCCTTGTTTCCATTCGGAAGTTCAGCTTCTGTATGGAACAAGCTAGAGTTCCTACGTCGTCTCATCGACTTTGCCGGCTGTTATCCATAAAAACAAGGTTAGGGATGTTCGCGTTGCTCCCGCTCCGTTCAACATCACTGACCTCAAAAGTTTCCTTGCGAATATGAAACAACTAATCTCGTTTCTCTGCCAAGAAATTGCGGTCACTGGGACCACTACATGACTTGCTTTTGAAAGAAACGGATCACCCTGGAGATGTTCTGTTCTAGGTCGAAACACATTCAAAATCAAGAGAGACTGTTACTTCACTTGCGCATTGAAGGAACAAATGCCTTTTGAAAACCAGCATATTCCGCTAACAGTCTCAAGATCGTGTCCAAACTGTCATGACTGAAAACACTGATTTCGTATCTCGTCAGGCCACTCAGGAGAAACCTGGCGGCGGTTTCAGGTTTCCAGCCACTGCTCAAGGTGACGAAGTCACCTCGACAAAGTCGCCTTATTCATGGTGACAAAGTCACCACGGCAAAACTGAGTTGCATGAGGTGGCCTACGAAACTGCATTTTCATCTGTATGTATTTATTTTACTGCATATTTTACGGGACATTGTGCACAGAGGTTCTACCACACAACTGAATATTTCTGATTCTTGAACTGTTTCCTCGCAATAAAAAAGGCATGGGAAAGGGACATCCAGTAGTATCCCGCAGATGATAAGGGTTGACTAACACTCCGTCAAATCGTTGGGGTGCCAGCTTTTGAATTTTTAAACATCTTGTTCTCAACCAGACAGAAAGCACGTTACTCACATGTTGAGCCTCATCCCTGGTCATAATCAGGCAGGAATCCACGGGGCGGGAGGGCACCACAGTTGTTTTCACTGCTTTCATCCAACAGTCGTCTGAACGACGCTGGATACCACGACTACCATCACTCACCCAAGTCTTGGAACGGCGCCTCGTGCTTCACTTCCTAGAGCTCCCGCTTCCGCCCGGCGCTTTTCGACCCATCGGTCTTTGGCGGGCTACTAATCCAATACGACAGCCCATTTCTCGGGACTCGACTGGCCACTTTACGACGTGTTTGCTTCGGCCCAACGCCACCGGATACGAGAGCCGTGAACTTTTCACGCATGGCGTATCTTGCGCCGTTAGTGCCTTGCCCGTCCCGCAGATCGGCCACGGTCTGCGGGCGCACGCCGAGCACGCCGCGACGCACTTGACGGGCCGGCGGCGGTCCAGGCCCGCCGCCGGCCAGCTGGGCGGCCAGCTGCTCTGCGTCGCGGCCAACTTGTTGATCCGACCCGGCGGCGCCGAACGGGTATCGATCTGGCCTGCGGCGGCCCGCGGACCACCGGACCGCCGGGACCAGGACCGGGACCGGGACCGGGGTCGCACCGATACCGGGGCGCGATATCCGGGTCCGCCGGGGCCATCCGGCCAATCTGATCTGTGATACCACGTGACATTGCGAACTACGGCGTTCAACAACTGAGGCATGCCAGAGATGGCGGACAGATACGCTACGGACGAAACTGTAACAGTTTCTTCCGTAGTGTATTTTTTTCTTTCTTCTTATTCTTCAGGATGTACTTCAGAAGACAAGGAAAGAAGTAAGTAAGGGTGTCGATGTGTATCAGTACGCTGATGGCACACAGCTGCTAGCGGCAGTGAGACATGTCTTCAGGAGACGGTTGCCAGACTGGAGACTGCTCTCACCTCTCCGGGCCTGTAATTTCGGCCCAACGGCCTGAAGTTCAGTGCGGATAAAACCCAACTCGTAGCTTTCGGTAGCCGTCAAAATCTGGGCCATGCTCCATCCATGAACGTAAAATGTGCTTATCTTACTTTAGCGTAACGCAGCAAAAAAATATCGGCGAAACTTCCGACCCTTTGCTTACTTGGGGCTGCCAAGTGACGGACCCATCTCGCCGCTGTATCGGTACGCTGTCTGGCCTTTCCCACCTGCGACGTCACATCCCCGGTCGTGCCATTGAAACGCTTGTGACAGTCTTAGTCCTGTCTCAGATCCAGTGCTGTATTTTGGTATTTGGAAACGTGTCTAGGACGAGCATAGACAAAATAAAAACAACATCAACTTTCCTGTCAGGGTCATTTTTGATCGTTCTTAATTCGGGCATGTGTCAGACCTGTCACGGAGGCTTGGTTGGATGTCACCTGATGAACTGTACGTATACCATACACTCCCCATGATACATAAGGAACTGCAGAGTCGTCACGTTACGAAGCTCTCATAGCCTCGTCCGGGCGGTCACCGGATGCCCGGCGTGCCAATGGGACTTTGGCCGAAAATGGGACTAAACGACCTGTAACAGTGAAACAACACAGATATTGGCCGATCTCCACGCAGTTCCGTCTACTGTAAAGCATTGGCTGCAAGAAGCGCTATAGTTTATGTGTCTGACATAAGTACTTAGCCGGCCCGACTGCACCAAAGATACACATGCAGCATCATTTTAGCATTGTAACACATGCGAATACCGGGTATGCTTTCAATATAATCGAATATATGACGAAATGCGATAGTATTTCCTCTGATCTCCACGCGGATCAGTACGAAAAATGTCAGAAGAAACTGAAAATGACACTCGAATTGATGCAATCCTGCAACATAGCCGGCCCGAATGCATTGCAATTGCATCGGGTTGGTGACAGGAACAATATGATTGCTAGTGACGCAGTAAATGATGTAGGTAACCAGTCCAACCAACAGGAATCATCCGAGATGATGAAAAGGCGTGCGACAGTTGCCTCATTTACGGTCGGGTGTTTTCATGCTGCATGCAACATGCTGCGATTGAGGCGTTTTCAATACGTCTCAGGAATCGCAAGGATGATAGTATTTAGCCATATATATTCTGATCTTTATGTGTACCAATATCTTTATGCATTAAGAAATGTTCCTGAAAATCGAAAATGACACAGAAGATTTGTTATGTTGCGACTCGACAGGACCAAATCCGTAACAGCTGCATCGAATTGGTGGAGAACAGAATACGAAGACTAACGATGCAGTTAATGGTGTAAGCAACCAGTTCATCCACCGGGAATTATCCGGAATCGCGAAAACTGTGACAGTTGCCATACTTACGGTCGGGCGCAGTCATGTTGCATGCATTGCACCGGGTATAGACTTGAGTTTGAAGGTGCATTTCAAACCGCCGGCATGACAAATACGTATTCTCATTAATCGTAACATGGATTGGGGCGCAGAAGTGTCTGTGGGATCTGGAAATTAGGGTTAAAATAATGTAATGATGCAACATCAATGGGCCCAGCTGCGCTGCAGATACAATGTAGGTGGTCGCTTTAACTGCGATTTTGAGCGGGCAGGGTGGTGGAAAGCTGTCATACATTGTACGTGATTATATCGTGCTGACTGCGTGCAAGTACACTATGAGTATACCTTAGATGCAACAATGAGTCCCAAGGTCTGGCGCCGGGACAAAAAAATGGTCTTGGCGCCGGCAAAAGCTGAGAGCGGTTGCGACTTACGGCGCGTCAGGACCATCAACCATATGAAAACCATTGGAGAAAGTTATTTTCTCTCCATGACGACCGGGTCGGCTACTTGTACCGGACATGTCGCTATGTGTGCGTCTCTAGACTATGCAGCAGTGATTTATTTCGGGAGGGTTCTGGAGAGCCATAAACTAAGAACCGTAAATCGACGACCAGTTGAAGGGGAACAGACATGCACGGTCATGATTGATGTATTACATTACATAAGAAGTTTCTGGACAAACAAAACAGGTTCAACGGGTTCAGCAGTATAAGTGCATATATCGCAGGGTTGCATCTCCACACAGACGATGGTTGCGTCGTAGACATGGTTGAACAGTTCTTCCTGTTCAACTTTACTTTTAATTCGGTGATCACTGCGGACAACTAACCTACACTTTAGGATCGTTTGCCTGTATCAACGTACTAATCAGCACTCTGTGAATCCTTGCGCAATATCGGAAAAGAAACCCATAAAAGTTGCACACAACGAGCGATCTTAATGAATAATCTTTCGCCACTGCCGGTACAGAATTTGGCCGGCAAACTTGGAGGAAAAGAGTCAGCAGAGAGTGAAACGTTGGCTGGCAGTGAAGTTTTCGTTCGCTAATCTCCGTAAAAACGGCGAGCATCCATCTGGAATAAAACGAAACATTCTTTAACTCCAAGTAGTATGCAAAGGAGACAACTGAGTACAGATTATCAAACATCTATATGACATAAGCTGCGTCTTTGTCAGAGGCGGATCCAGGATTTTCATCACGGAGGAGCAACTTGTCGGAGGAGCACCATTTCTATTGGGTGACTGGGGCATTATGGTCCCGATAGGCGCGAAAATGAGGATTTTCAGGCTTCAGAAACAACTTTTTGGGTTTCCGACATTTTTTTTAAACCCTCCGGGTGCCTTTCGGCAGTCAAAAGGGCGCCAAAAGCGTCCTATTGGCCTGTCAGGACGGCGGCGGCCGCCGCCGTCCCTTCCCTGGATCCGCCCCTGGTCTGTGTGAAGCTGAATGCTTCTGACATCAAGGCTAACTTGTCTCAAAGGACATGCAATCGATCTGCATGGGCTACTGTATTACAATTTTATGTTTATTGGGAGCAAACCTGGGATCATGCCAATGAATTACAAGGAATTCCAAAAAGCAACTGACCTCAGCAAGCCTTTACGATGCAAAATATTTCCATTCATGAAATAATCCCTCCGTTTAAGTATGCATAACACCACTTATAGGTATTTGCTTGCAGATGTGTAGCCAAGATTCTTTCAAGTAAGTGGCAGGCTAGTGTGATAGCATTAGGGAGGGGAAACTCCAGCATTCAGGCAGTTTCAATAGGAAAATTAAAACACTGACTCAAATGGATGGGCAAAACTTGCCTCTTTGCCAGGCAAAGAACCAGGGGGTGGTGCATCAACACTCTTCAGCCTTGGGTGCAGAAAGAAATATGAAAACAGCACCCTTAGAAGAGGAAGGGCCTGGTGTCTAAAAATAACATTACCACATGGGTTTTCCTTCCACAAAAGTGTCTCTCACCAAATCGCCATCCAAGGGTAACAAAAGGGTTTGACAAAATGTATGTTTCACTGCCCAAAGCGTTAGAGATGGCTGCTGGTTGCTTAAAATCACAGCAAAGGCCATCTTATTAGTCTGAGTTTTCTGGAAGGGCATTGCTGCCTAAATGATTCTGCACCAGTCCAATTCTTTGGACAAAGAGCATTTCCATTTTGCACAGGTACTGGCTGCCTTGAAACTTGATGCAACAATTATGTTCGCAAAGAGTTCTTCTTTCCACGGAGGCAATTACTGTCAAATGACTAATAAATAGCCATATCGGGTGAGGTGACCATTGTTGAACACAGCAGTTGGCTGTCAACAGGTTTACCGACAATGAATTTTGTGCAAAGAATTTTATCCTCACACAGTTGTACTGTTCATTACATACCAATGCCAGATAAATCTTATATTCCTCATCAGGTGATTCACATTTGTGCATGTGCATTGTTGACTCTACAACCTGGAGTATATACATATTTCATGTGTTTTATTGTCATTTTTTTGCAGAGACTTTGTTTGGTTTCTGCCTCAAATGAAACTACACTTTTTCAAGATTCAATCTTGAAAAAGTGTAGTTTCATTTGAGGCAGAAACCAAACAAAGTCTCTCCATGTATAGCAACACTGCTGGCCACAAATGTCTTCACAATGAACAACTGTGTTAGGGGATTTTTTCACTTCAAGGCATGAGGCAAAATAGCCACGCATAAAGGAAATTTTGAGGTTTCCAGTTGCGCAGTGCATTTTGTTTTTTAAATAATATTCTTTCAACATGTTCACCACTACTCTTCATGATTCTGCCCACACTTGTTCTTTGATCCATTTTTAGGTACCCAATTCTGTGTTTGGTTTGGTTTTAAATATAGCTCTAAAGCATAGATTTATATGGCTGTGTTTTTCTTTGGCTTCCCCACTCCATGGCCATTGCACCTTAGCCACAGCCAGTCACACGAAAACCAGTAAGTTTAGCAGTCAGCTGTTGGTCACTCATTGCAAAGTTTTACAGTATGCAACTTCTTAATGGTTTTTGGAGGAGCATATCATAAAGATTAAATAACTGACATGGGTTTCTTTAAGTTCAAGTTTAAAACTTTCGACATCAATGACCTGCAAATTCGCGTCATACTGCAGCTGCAGTCATAGCAACAACCGTGGCTTTGACAATTCCATAACCTATCTCATTAACCATAGGCCATAGCTAGCCACGTGGCTAGTCACCCCATGTAAACCTCTGCCAACAACCAATAAAAACAAAAATAGCTTTGATGCTGTTTTGGGCATAAACCAAGTTAACCACGTGGCCGAAATCATGAGTAGAACATGGATCTGTCCATTCTGATTTGGTGTTTCTATAAAAGGAAGAAACTGGTGTCCAGATCTAGAATACTGCCCGAGTCAGAGGCGCCAAAACCAACTGTGAAATTTTTAGGTGGACCTGAGCAATGTTCACAGAGTTAAATCTGCCCCCCCCCCCCCAAAAACTTCCTTTTGTCCTTTTGTTCACATTAAGTCCAACTGTCGGAGGGAAATAACCATGTATAAGGTTTTTAATTATTTGGAAAATACTCACCAGTGATCATGTGTCTGATGCATACCCCGATGACACCATCGACCAGTTATACAGATGCCTTAAACCTTAACACCCAAAATACTTCAAAATCATTCGAGAACCACCAGGTACTGCGGACAGCGTATGAAGGCGCTGGTTTGCATGCCAGAAGTTTGCATAAGACAAGCGAAATAAATGCGCCATACCTGTCTTCATAGGTTTCAGGGAAGGCGGACGAAACACTACCACTTTCATGAACTATTCCACTAATGACTGTTGCTGAATAGTGGCACTGTGGTGATGAAACCGTTTGATATAGGACTTGCAGCAGATGGATTAAGACGCTCTACCCCTCAATCGAAGAAAAAAAACATTTTCCGCAGTTTCGCTCCATTTTACTGGACTAAATAAGGCAAGGATAGCAAATATTAAGAGATATCCGAAAAGAGATGGCCAACAACATCGTTCCGTAACGGTGGTGAGCCTGAGGCCTTAGCAAGTGTTTTTCATACGAACTGCTCACTGCTCGAACATAGTACGAGACAGGATCACCAGCTGCTCGTGCCAGGTTCTCGCACGAATGCAGGAAAGCGCACTTTCTGCAGGCGTGCCCGAGCGCTGTTTGTTGCCATTGGATATGAGCCGACTGCCGGAGAACAGTTTTCTTCTCGCTTTAAAAAAATATCTTGTGGCTAACTGACTGAACTGCTTCAGTTAACATCGGTGTTTAATTGTGTATATTGCGTCTACTTGAAGAATTCACCTGATTTTTTTAATATGTATGACGCCAGGCATCATAACCAACGTGTTGGTGTGGACAACCGTAAGGCGTAAATGCATGTATACATACGAACACTTTCTTGTAAAGAACCTCACGCCGGCGTCGTTTTCTAAACCTTGCTGATTCTGCTGTTTCGCTGTTTCTGTGCAGTCAACACCCACAGGTCCTATGCCAGAATACAAAAAAAACATGGACGCGAAGAAGGACCGAAGGCGTTCGATAGCACCTGGGTTTGAGTCTTCGCTGAGCAGTCACGGCGAGCGGACCAGCTCGCGGGGCTCCAACTACTGCCCCAACTTACCCCGTGTGGTCGCGTGCTATCCAGGGTGATAGATGTGCGAGTGGGAACGCATGACTGAGGTGTGCTGTGACTTAACAGCTTAAGGCTGTTACGTCCAGCTTGCACCAACAAGATCACGAACCTCTCAGTGCATCGCCATGCACAGTGACGTGGTACGGTGTTTGACCCCGCTCGCGTGCTAGTACGGGTCCTGACGCCGGTCCCTGTTACCCCTATTCTCTTAACGGATGACAGTGTGACATAGACTGTTAGTGCTGACCGTAGGTTGTTTTCGTACTTGTTTTTTTACTCTATTTTGCTTTTTAATACTTGTACGACGCACCAGTGCTAGGAGGTGACTGACCACGGTACTGTTGCGTTTCCTGTGTCCGATACAAGTGCGTGATTTCGACACCTCATCAGACTGTAACGGTTTATTCTGTATGACACAGGGCAGAGAACAGCCGCACTGTATGTGGAATGTCCCAAGAAATAAACGGAACTGAACTGAGCTGGTTTGAAAGTGGGGACAGCGCGAGGCGCGAACCTCTCCACAGGCGGCAAACGCCGACAGGCGTACGCAATCCCGCATGACTCGGCTGTCTTGCGGTACAACCTATCACGACGAACTCATTGCGTAACATTTCAGATCAGGTTAAATTCATACGCATGGTGAATGAAAACAGCAAGCCACCGAGAAAATTCTCCGAAAAGGCAGGGATGACACCAAGCTGCGTTTGAAACTCAGGGCTAGGAAAGCAAAGGGCCATGGGTGCAGTCACGACTGAAGGTTTCCTAAAATTACTGAGGGTCTCAGCAGGATTTCAAACCATTCCCGCCTGGCCCACGCTATGTGGCTAAAGTCAAAATCTCGGTAAAATTAGATGCTCCATCATGGGTGTAGAAGTGTCTCTGAAGTTCGCAGCCGAAGAGATGTTCTGAGTTGATTTCTTTCCATGCAACTACGGGTTTCGCATTATAAGAGCAATAAAATCGTCTAAAAAAAGGATGTTGCGACAATATATAAGGCCCAGAGACGATGTCGACTTACCTCCTAGACTACCTTACTTCTGCCCCATATGAATTTATTCGTGGCTTTGGGTCTCTTACTTTTTTTTACAATGAACAGTCTTATCGCACTGAGCATCCATGACACTGATTGGTCTGTTAAACGTATGTTTGGCACAGTGTTACGTCTTGTTTCCTCGATCTCAATCAGTGGGACCTTCTAGCAAAGCTTAAGCCACCACATGTCCCTGCGTGTCAGAGCTTTAAAATACCACAAAAGACGTCTTCTATATATATATATATATATATATATATATATATATATATATATATATATATATTCCTTTTTTCATAACATATAGATATATATACATATATCCATTTTTTCGTATTGACGTTTAGTTAATTTCTTGCCATGAAATCTAATCATTGTATGCTTTCGCAAAACAAACCGTTAGTATGCGTGCGTTCGGAGTAAATGCAAGGCAAGCAATGAGTGAGGACGATCAGCTACTGGGACAAATAACTTCCGCCAGCCAAACATTTTACCCATCCATTAATCGTTGATTTTCATTTGTTATACCCACCCGTATTCGTCAAAGCTCAAAATCAGCAATATTTACATATATCTTGCCCACTGTTTGAAAAACTGTCGTTAAAATCACCTGGCATGGCCACAGTCCACACACATGCAGGCAATACTAAATGCAAAAAAAATCAGTTAGTCTAAAAATCACTACTCAGCTCTTTTTCTCAGACGCCTTTTTGGAGGGCTGAAAGCCTAGCTACCTTGCAAGCCAGAAATGAAAATCTGCATTGTCCTGCACAATTTTTTCACCCAGGATAAAACATCCCACATTTTCTTGTGGATGAACTACCTATTAAGTTCTAAAAAAATGTACATATTACATTAAGGTAACAAAATTGTTTTCTTGCCAAATTTATGCATACAGTGTGGTCTATGTGACACAATTCACTACCAATAACAAACAGCAAAATGATTCACAACTCTGTTTGGAAATTATGTATATAATCATACCTTAGTAAAGCACATCAGATTTGGAATATCTTTCTGGAATATTTTTTTGAAAACGCCACACATGCGCACCATGCCACTAGTCCCGCGGCATTTGCACAGCAGCTGCCATGCATAACATAATGAATTCGATTCATTATTGTATGACAATCCAGTGAAAGCGCAAACAAATAAGAATTCAGGAAACCAACAGGAAACCAACAAGAAACCATCAGAAACAAACAACGAATTCCTGTTACAGCCATCTGAAAACGTACCAAAGGCCAGATCAAAGCACACGACATTATTTTCCAGCTTCTAGCGGGCGTCTGCATCCACCACCAGTGCCAATTCGCAGACTGGACTCCAACAAATGCAATGTTTATCACACAAACGCGCTCTGCTCCCTTTCATGCAAACTGGATGAATGATTCCGCATTTAATCTTATGCGCCATGCGCTTGGGCATAGCACGACCAGACGACTGATCAAGTATCGATCATTAATTTCTCATCTCAGCGCCTCAGCGAATGCATAGCATTGCGACCATTGTGCCACACAAGTTTCATTCATTTTCCGGTAGGTTTGCGAGTCAAAAATGACGATTTACCCAAAATTTCGCAAAATATCACATATATATTAAACACAGGAGGAAAAGAGCTTACTCTTATCAAGACATTTGTCCTGTCTTTTGCATCTTTTTCTCCACTTTCCAAGCACTTTTTGATGCAATTTCGACACCTCTGTCTCGTTTATCTTTTTATCCGCCAGAAATGTTTTATCTGCCCAAAGTCAGATAGAGAGGCAGGCTTTAGACAACACTAAGCCAGGGCCTTAAAGAGTCTGGGCGTGGGTCTTTGGGCCGCTTACGGATTGTCTGGTTTTGCATCGGGCATCTTTGGTTGCCCCAAATGCCGTTTAAGATAGTTTTACCCTAATCGCACTTCCTTTCAAGACGTGCATATCTAGCCAGTGTTCAAGCAAGTCCGAAAGTGAAATAGTGTGAGCATTTGGGCAAAGAAGTCATATGCTGAACTGTACTGTGCTACGAATCTGATCATGCACTATCATATCGTATAAAAATCGTATGTTTTGAAAATGCCCCATTTCTGCTTCACCACCTCAGGGCTGAGATGTTTGCCAGATATTAAAAAGTAAAGTTTGTGATCCCTTTAAAGCAATGTCCTTGATTTGTCACATGCTGTAACGTAGTAGCACATATGCTGTGGCCCTGTGGCACATATGTTTTAAAATGTTGCATTAAACATTTATGCTACACAAGGAAAGAACATGAGTTCAACAATACTGCTGTAATCCAGAAAATCGATGTTTACTCTTAAGAGGCATAAACGCAAACTGCTTGACATGTTGTGCATCATGGTGTTTCCACTGTGCAGCAGTTTTGCCTGACATGTTTTTCTCTAGGTGTTGTCATAACTCTCTACGTATCTAACCATAATTATACATGTCACTGCCTTAATTCTCCAAATATCTACGAAAAGTTCTGAATTCCTCCAGTACATATGACTAATGTTTCACATGGCCAGATGGCAAAGGCTAGGACTTGCATAGTTATTAAGTCAAAAGTGCCACCTCTAGTCTTTTTGACAAACCAAACTTGGTAAATAGTCAATTGGTACCGGTGTATTACTACATTAGATGACAAATTACTACCACACTAAATTGCTACATTAGTTTGATAAATTAGTTCTCGAGTCAAAATAAAAAAGTACGTATGTTTTTGGGCTAACTAAAAAAAACAGATTCGGAATGTGTGTAGCTCAGGACAGTGTTTTCTACTTGTGTGTCAAATTTTAGGCCATCACTGGGTCGGGTCAAGGAACTACAACGTAAAATATTTGCTCGCCTACCCTAATCACGACGGTCATAAACAGGACTTGAACAGAAAAGTCAATTTAAGTTACTGAAAACATTTCCAGACACTATGAAATGAACCCAAGGCTATTCGATGTAATTCTGAGGTAATCAGAGGTCCTTTTAGGGCAAAGGTCGTAGACTGGCTTGATAACATGCGACCATGACAATGCCCCATTTTTGTGCCCGTGGCACCGCCTATGCCAACATCATACCAACGGATTACGAAATATATACAAATGAATACAATAGACAAACGGAGCAATACGATTTGCATTTCTGAAGATTAGAATTGCTAATGAAAATTGAAAAACGACCTTACACTTTCACTTTTATTCATTTTTACAAACATATCCCTCCCATTTTCCAAACCCTGTGAATGCCTATGAATTTTTGTAAAATTCTAAGTTATGGGCAAAAGAGTAAGCCTTGTCAATCAGCTCTCTATTTATAACAATTGCATCAAAATGGGCCACTTAATCCGTCCCCAACTAAGGCGGGTTGACCGACCCCCTGAGGTTTTTCCGAGACTGCGAGAGAACGAACAAACGCTGCGTGACAAAACTTTGTGTACCTTTTGCTTGATTAATTTTACACCTTGTATCAGTTTTTTTTTTACCTTAAGTCAAGTAAGATGTCTAACCTACGTCAGGTCAAGTGAATCTATGTCCAAAAAAGTTTCGCGCCCTGTAACTTTTTTGCAAAACATGACATCACAATAACCCTTTAAAGGGTTATTGTGATTCTGGTAATTGCAACAAATCTGCCGTCTCGGATTTTTTGGAAATGTCCAGGCCATTGACCTAAGGTCAAGCCCGTTTCCAACACATGTCGTTTTTTTCGAAAATTAGCGGATTTATTTTATAACAATTTGAGTGTCGAGAGATCCAGACATCCATTTGCAGTCAATGGGCAAAGTTTCAATGACCCACGACCACTGACCTGAGGTCAGGTTACGAATAACTGTTTTGAGTCAAAATGCATTGCCATCAAAATTGGCGACGAATGACTCAGATCGGATGGAAAATGGCAGAAGTGGTTTGCACGGTTGAGAACAATACCAGGACGTTCAAAATGTTTTGAAAATTGCATTTTGTAATTAACAGGCTGTCGCGAAAAATGCTACAATAATTCTGTATATTGATATCTAATGATTTTTTCAACATTTAAGCACTAAGAACCATCACGAGAACCCAAGAAACAAGACTTGGAAGGGCATATTTCGCGAAAATAAAAGAACGCTAAGATTAGTTTCGGTTAATTTCATACCGCGTTCGTCTGCGACGCCCGCCATGCGGCGTTGCGAAAATCGACGTGTCTTGAACTCAACGTTTCCGCGTGTATATTACACAAATCAGAGAATCATATGCGTATCCGCATCTGTGAACTTTTACCTGTCCGCTGGTGCCTTTATCTAGATTATAGATTTATAAGTCACAACCCTTGAGATTCAGGCTGTTTCTCGGTTTCATGCGATCAACCCCCTCCAGTCGGACGTGCATGGCGTCGACCGACGCCCGGGCGCGGGCTAACATAAGAATTTTGATAAGTGGAACATTACCCCTATTTATAGCTTTTTATTCTTGTATCCAACCCTTACAAGATTTTCAACAATGTTTTATGTGAAAATGTAGTTGACATCATGTCACATTTATTGCCGTTTCCTACAATGAAATCGGACAGGCAGTCCTACAGATCTCGGGTGTGTGTGTGTGTGTGTGTGTGTGCGCGAATGAGCCCCTCACACGGAAATGCATTCTAGCGGTATTTGCACGAGAATAGTGCCATCAAATTATTTTGATTATGGACATTGTCGCTGAATACTAGTCGTATTACAGTCATGAATGTATCCGTAGCCCACACCATACTAATGTTTGCCAATGTGTTTGGTCAGTGCGTTGCCTTCGATCGGTCTGAAGATCAAAAAATTAAAGGGGGTGCGGTTATCTCGCAAGCAACCCACTGGTGTAGTGAAGAGACAAACCCAACCTTATCCGAGTCCCATATGGCCCAATGATTAATTGGCCAGTGGTATGGTCCATGATCGTAACGATATGTACTAATAAAATGATGGAAAATTGCGAATTATTTCTTTAAATATAATCAGAAACATCTTTTACCAATCCAACGGACAGCATGAGAGGGCGCGCTGTACCTAAGGTGATGCATGGCATGGAAGTATGGAACGTCAAAATAGCATTTGCGTTTCAATGTTTTTGGGAGCATTGTCCACGGCCAGCAATCTAACCGGTGCTCAGCGCACGCGGTAAACGACAGGTAAGCAGTGCCGCAAAGGACGTCTATCGTGTGCCGTTCTTTCCTCCCTCCCTCAGTGTTCTGTTTCCCTAATCTGAAAATGGCCCGAGCGAGAGCCTCGTGAACGCAGCCGAGCCGCCCTCTTTTTCTGCTGCGTCGCTCCCGCGACGCCCGGAAACCGACCGTTTCAGACTTGTGAGCCGGCTTTGCGGTTCGACGTTTCGAGATTAAATGGCCGCAGAAATGTTCCGACTTTAAACGGTAATGGCCGTCGGTATTAAACAACCACGACATGCATCTGCCGTATTTCAGGTCATCGAAAACCGGTGGTGACGGCCAACTTACCTTCCAGGTGTTAGCGTGTCTGCGAAATCTCATCCGAGAGGTAACGGAAAATTCTTCTTCAATGAGCATCCACATCTTTAGATTAAACTCACGAAGGCAGTCCCTGCGCGAGGCACAGTATAACATATTTGATTTCAGATTCTGCCGAAAACAAGTCCTCCGCACAATGCATACACCACATAATTTCGTGGTACAACAAATGCTTGTTTTTTCACTGCACATGGCGACCTTACCGATCAGTTGTGAATTTTCTGCTTAAACATCCCTGTGTTCACATGAAGGGGCTTACTTTTGGTTTCATCGAGCTGAAAAGTCCCCAAAGGAATTTCTCCATACACAATGACATGCACACTGACACACTGCCACGTTGTGATCACACCCCTAGGGCACGAGATCAGACACAACAGTGTAATGTCCTTCAGACATGTGCTTGGATCTCGCAAGAGGATCTGGTGTCCAAAAGGATCTGTTGACAAAATCGACTGTCGGGATCTGTCGACTGTCACCATAAGATCTCGAATCTGAAGGGATCCTACGAAACGAAATGTTGTGATCTGGGATATGAAGGGATCTTTCGGCAAAATTTTGCAGAGGATCTAGGATCTGAATAGATTTTTCGACATAGTGCGTCCTTAGGGTCTGAGATTTGAAAGTATCTCTCCACAAAACATAGGACCTAAAACATACTTTTTATGTGTAAAACCTGCACAGTTCCATTTTTATACCTTGCATGCAAGCTGGAAGGCAAGAAGTTAACATTTACAACAGACTTCCGATTGCGACCACAGTTTCGCACCCTGTGCAGGCAAAGAGCATGCGGAATGTTCTATTCAACCAATCAATACACAATAACATCTTTTTATATCAATACTTGGCAAGTTCTTTTCATCGTCATATTTCCCTCTTCTTATTTAGTTTTCCGTATTTTTCTTTCAATAAAAACATACACATCATGAACTGGGTGAGCTTCGACGAGACAGATCAGTCTTCTTAAGGTCATTGTCCACCACCTAATGCTACATCTCACGTGTCATTGGTTAAAGTGGCCCATGCCAGTGCTGATCTTACTAGCTCATCTGCCACTTGCTTTTATTTTCGATCTGGGTGGAATAAACCAATCGGATCACGTGCAGAAGACAGTTAAATGGACCTGGCAAGCCGCACCTGCATATTTTCCTTGCAATAATTGCACTCTCAGCCCGTCGAATTTTTTTTTTCAAAGTCTCTAATGGTAAACAAACCCACATGCCGACCTCAAAGATGGCGGCGACCATACCGGCCGATGGCGGCAGCCGATCTTTTGTTTGCAAGTCATGTTCAGGGCATTGGAAAATCGAACTAGGCACGTGGGATGTTTTACTTAGCATCTCTTTTCTTAAGTATGCAGGATTTTGTCTTGGATTATGCACAGGAATTTTGTGTAGGCAGCTCAAGACAACTGCCTAGTTTGACACATCTCCCTCTAGGGTCGATGAATCGGTTGTGAATTGTAAAAAAGGTGTCAGTGATTGGCGGTAAGTCTCTTCATCTAAATACATATTTTCATTTAGTATTGTTTTGGATTGTAAGTGTGCTGTGTAATGGTTCGCCGGGGTAACTGGGTGTTTTTTGGTCCAGTGTGAATCGTCTAAACATTCAGTGTACCACTGTTCGTGCGAAACTGGTGAAAATGGCTTACTGCGTGGGTTTCAACAGACATCAATGAACTGTAGCGTGCGAGCTGTAAATGCCGACTATCTTTTGTTACGCTGGATTGGTTTGAACTGCATACTCCTGGCCGGCACACTGAACCTCGTTCTGTTCAGATATATACACTTTGGTACTGAATCAAGCTGGTCACCACTGAGGGAGGTGGGACTTGGGACACCTCTCCCAGCCATGATCAGATAAGTGTTCCAAGACTGATTTTTTCATGTTTGAGGAGATGACATTCGCCCATGTGTGATACATTTGCCTGCACTGTGATGGCAAACTGCAGATACTATGCCCTTAATAATCTCTCTTCAGAGAATGCCTGGACCTTGGATCCCGAGGCTGAGGTGATACGTCGAGAAAACTGGCATGAAGTCCAGATTACTGGGCTCTGAATGCTTTGACGAAATGAACACCAGAGATGTTGGGTCTGCACGGCTTTTTCTGTGTGAAGTGAAGACTTGGGGTCTGGGATCTGAAACGAACTTTCGACAAGGTGTAGACTTAGGATCTGGGATCTGGAGGGATCTTTCAACAAAGTGCAGGCTTAGGATCTCGGATCTGGAGGGGCCTTTCGACAAAACAAGCTCATAGGATCCGGGACATTGGAGAGTCCTAGATGATAGATTCCAGGCATGGATCCCGGGTCCATACTTTCCAGATCCTGGCACATGTCTGGTGCCACATACAGTGGCATGGACAGCTCTAAGGTTTGGATTCACTTCCCAGATGCGTATTAAGTCAATGTATCGTTACTGCATTTCACACATGCGATTTTCCTCATGGGCTCGCGCCTGTACCCCACTTTTTAATCCGTGACGGCGTTCATGTAAATATCCCGATCATACGTCTTGCTACTTTAATGAATTCCCTACGAATCGTTATATACGCTATGTTTGGGAGCCGTCATGAAATGACCCTGACCTGACGGAGCACGAAACGGACCTCACTACGAACATTTTCATCGGACCTGGCCACCCAATCCACAGGGTAGGTCACCCAATCGACTGCTGAATCCACTGATGGATCGTTGTCCAATACGTACTGACCTGTTCAGACGGGAAGGTAGGCGCCGCACCAGGAGTCGGACGCGTGCAGCCACATTCGCCGAATCGACTCTCCTCAATGGAGGCGCCCACACTGGTGGCAACTATGGAAACCGCGTCGTCGGCACGCGCAGCCTCCCGGCATCAGCTGGCGCCCGGTTGGTATCGAGCAGCTGACCCGCCACAGCCAGGAAGACCAGGCGTATAGGGACTGAGCACTGTCTGTACTGCACTGGGGACGGTTGTTCGCGGATCTCACCGGCGGATCCAGCCGAATCGCAAACGGGGGTGGAGCGAATTGTGTTGGTTTCGCCCCTGCCCCAAAAAGTCCTCGGGTTTGGGTCATTTCAATTTATTGTTTTGGATTATCGAACATTTTTCGTGGCGCATTAGTTAAACTGTAGTTTTTTATTCGGAGCAGGCGTTACGCAGTTATACAAATTTCAGTTTTGGAAAATCACATCATAAAGTGCGGTTCGTTATTAATTATAACACTGAGAAAAATGCTTTTCGTGAAAACGTTGTTGGTTAGCACAAACTGCGATAAATCTTGGGGCTTGGGTCGGATAACTGCGATAAGTTCTGGGGGCTTGGGGCTTGGATGTTGGGCTCCGAGCTATCGTGAATATATTTGTTGTATCCACGATACAACAAATATATCCACAATAGAGCACATTCAAAAATAGGACCTTTCTTTAGCCGCTATGAAAACTTTGAGACATGCATACATGTTTACAGCATACACGTTTCATGTCTTCTTGCTTGTTTGGGCAATTATGTGTTACTGCTATGGAATCAAAACCACACATTAATTTTCCATTTGTGATGCGACATAACAGCATTGAGTCCATCGTGTATGCCAAAATGTAGTCGAAACACAAAGTGTTGAAATTACTGAGGTATTACCCATTAACCCATACTAACTGGGGGGGGAGCCGACCGTCCCCCTGAGGTTTTTCCGAGACTGCGAAAAAACGAACTAATGCAGCCCCATGAAACTTTGTCCACCCTTTGCTTCACCATTTTTACATCTTGTATCCAGTTTTTGACATCAGGTCATGTAACATGTCTGACCTAGGGTCAGGTTAAGTGGACCTATGTCCAAAAACGTTTAGCGCCCTGCAACTTTTCCGGGAAAGATGATATCGCAATAAGATTTTCAAGGTTCAGAGATTCTGATACATGCAAAAAATCTGCTATTTCGGATTTTCCGGAAATGTCCGGGTCATTGACCTAAAATCAAGCCCGTTATCCACATGTGTCGTCGTTTTTTTCCGAAAATCGGCGGAATTTTTTCAAACAATTCGAGTGTGGGGAGATCCAGATATCCAGTTTCCATGAGTGGACAAAGTTTCAATGACCCCTGATCACTGACCTGAGGTCAGGTCACGAATAACTGTCATGAGTAAAAATGCAATGCCATCAAAATCGGAGATGAATGACTCAGATTGGACTGAAAATGGCAGAACTGGCTTGCACAGTTGCGACTAATGCCAGGAAGTTCAAACGGTTTCAAAAAGTTCTTATATTGGGAATAAACGGGCTTTCGCGAATAAAGCTCTGCCATTTGTTTAGAATGATAACTATTGAGTTTTTCCAAAATTTAAGCATCAGAAATCATCGCAAAAATCACTAGGATCAAGAAACAATGCTTGGTATGACATATTTCACGAAAATAAAAAAACGCTAAAATTCATTCCCGCTAATTTCGTACCGCTTTCGTCGGCGACGCCCGCCTTGTAGCATTGCGAAAATCACCTTGTCTTTAACTGAAAGTTTCCGTGTCCATGTTCAAGAAATCAGAGACATTAGGGGTTTATCGGCATCTGGGGACTTTTGCCTGTCCGCTGATGCCTTTATCTAGACTTTATCAGTCACAGCCTTTGAGATTCAGGCCGTTTCTCGGTCTCATGCAGGCGGCTATGAGAACATATATATAGGGCGTAAATTGTTTACATATCATCCAAAGCTAAGAATGAGGCCAGTTTCGAGCTCTACTCGTCACGAGCTTTCCAACGGTGTACTTATTTTTATCGTGTGACCAACCGTTCGTGAATTAGAGGGGGCAGTCAACCGCCATGCCCCCCAGTCGAGCGTGCATGGTGCCGACTCACGGTCGGGCGCGTGTTAAACTACTACTGGCGTGACATATGGCAACTGTCCCAGGAAGACCACATCAATCACTGCATTTGGTGATGATGGTGGGGGAGGGAGGGGGGAGGGCAAACCACAGCATATTGTGTAGCTCTGGCTTAAATGTCCCCAGCCTTCAATTCTCTCCTCCTTTGTTGCTTGTTTTACACAACGGGTCTTCTTTTGCTTTAAATATCTAGTCTTGTAGAGGGCTGTGGCTCCCTTTTGTAACTTTTAAGTTCATGTTTTTAAAATTATCATGTAAAAATAAGGCATATACCTGTGGTTGTTTTCACTGAGGGCCTAAGGTAAGCTGATTCCATGTGAAATGTATTTCTATTTGCCACCTTTTGCCCCTCCCCCGAAAAAATGGAGATTGTTTTAGATCTGATATCCTTTTCAAAAACTTCCCTTAGTGTTATTTTCAATCACATCTGCTGATTTCAATCACCACTAGTACATCCTAAGTGTATGATTATGTAAGTAATCCAAATTTGTAGTAATCCAAGTAAGTAAAGTAATCCAGATTTGTTTTTATTAACGTGCAGATTGGCAAGGTTGAATGCTTTCTACTATATTTTATGCATAGTTTATATTCGCCATTGTTTTTACCACTTTACAGTGTTGGTTGCCAGCAATGCCAAAACTTGGGGACTGAATCCACGGGCTATGCCCCTTTTCAGAAATAATGCGGTCATCATGAGCTTTTTTAGAACACTTGCTTTAAACTCTATACAACATTACAACTTCGGTACACCACGAAACTTAGGTTCTTTCTGTACCATTATTTAATCCTTCCTTGAACTCTGTCCCTAATAGTACCCCTCAAATAGCAACATCCACTGTGGAGCCCAAAATTACAGAATTAAAGACTGCCAAGTTAGCAGCAGATTTATACCAATCCAAATAATGATATTCCGGACCCTCAAGATCTGGCTGAAAATCGGCGGGTTGGTAGGACATCGCTAAAACATCTCAAAATCCAAAAACCTAAGGTGGAAATACTTAATGTTTTGAAATAACAGAGATCAAAATTCAGAGTCATTAAACGGAACCGTTTCGATTGAGTTGGAAACTTGTCGACTAATAAAGCTTGACCTCAGCATTTTAAAACCCTAAAGCTAAGGTGAACATTCGCAGCTCTTTGAGATATCACGGGCCAAAGTTATACCATTCTGTAGATTGATATCCAGATCCTGACGATCTGGCTGAAAATTGGCAGGTTGATAGAACTTGATTTAATCATTTGGAAACCCAAAAACTAAGGTAAACTAAACTTAATTATTTTGAAATATCAGCGGTCAAAATTCAAGATCACTAAAGTGGTCATTTCTATTCAGCCTAGAATTTGTAGACTAATAGGGCTTGACGTAATCGTTTCAGAACCCCAGAAGCCAATGTGAAAGGGGTGGGGCGGTTGACCGCTCCCTGAAAGCTTTCAAGACTGCGAGAAAACGAACGAACGCAACGCCACGAAACTTTATGAACCTTTTGTTTGAATACTTGTACACCTTGTACCAAAGCTACGACCGCAGATCAAGTAAGATGTCTGGCCTAGGTCAGGTCAAGTGGACCTATGTTTGAAAGCGTTTAGTGCCCTGTAACTTTTTCGATATCACAACAAAAGTTTTAGGAATTAGAAACCTTGACAGATGCAACATATCTGCTATCTCAGCTTTTTGGAAATTTCAGGGTCATTGACGTAGGGTTAACCCCATTTTCGAGGCATATCGTTTTTTTCGGAAACTGACAAAACTTTTTGTGACATTTTTAGCGCGGGGTAATGCAGACATATAGTAAACATCAATGATTGAATCATCAATAACTTCCAGCCATTGATGTGAGGTCAAGTCACAAATAACTGTTATGAACCAAAATACGCCGATGTCAAAATCGACGATGAATAATTCAGAACCGGTAGAAAATGGCAAAATTGGCTCCCACGGTTCTAAGTAATGCCAAGAAGTCCAAAAAGTTTAAAAAATTACATATTCTTAATATAGAAAGGTATTCGCGAATAAAGTTCCGCCAACTGCGTAGATTGATGACTACTGAATTTTTCCAAAATGTATGCGTGAGCAACCATCACAAGAACCACTACGACCAAGAAATTTTACATGAAAAGGCTTATATCTTGAAAATAAAGGAACGCTTCAGTTAGTTCCCGTTAAATCCATACCGCTGTCGGCTACGGCGTCCGTGGGCGCGAAAATCGCCATGTCTTCAGCTCAACGTTTCGGCGCATATATTCAGCAACTCAGAGAAATTAGACGTGTGTCGGCATCTGCAGGCTTTTGCCTCTTCGGTGGTGCCTTTACCTAGACTGTATGAATCACAGCCCTTGAGATTGAGGCCGGTTCTCGGTTTCATGCAGTCTGCTGTGAGAAAACATATAAGGCGTAAATAGCTTAGATATTGTCCAAAACTAAAACATGAGACCAGTTTTGAGCTCTTCTTGTCACGAGCTTTTCAACAGAGTGCTTATTTTTATCGTGCAACCAATCGTTCGTGAGTTAGAGAAGGGCAATCAACCGCCCCGCCCACCCAGTCGGGCGTGGTCTGTCCGACTGTAATTCGGCGCCATAGATTAAGCAACTCAAAACTCCAAAAGCTAACGCGGACATGCCAAGCTTTTTCAAATATCAGGGTCGAAAGTTATATCGATACAGAGACTGATATTCCAGATCCTCAGGAATCTGGCTGAAAACTGGCAAGCGTTTGCAACTTGGGTGAAACATCTCAAAAGCCGAAAAGATAAGGTGAGCGTAACAAAGTTTTTGGAATATCTGGTTCAAGGTCATTAATGCGGATCATTTCGATGGAGCTGGACATTTTCAAACTTACAACTTGGTGTAAGTATTCCTAAAGAAGACAAGCCAGGGTGGACAATGGAAAGCTTTCCAAGATATTATAGGTCCGTTTTTAGTCACATAGAACTTTGACCTCTGATATTTTAAAGACTTTGGTATGCCCACCAGGGGTGCACTTTGTATTCATTTGGGTGGGCCCTGCCCCCTCCCTCCATGTTGATTTGGACCCCAATATTTTCTGCCGGTTTTAAGGGAAATGGGCCCTCATAACAAAAAGAATGGCCGCAATAAAGAAGATATGGGCAACAGGTATAGAATAAGGCATAAAGTAATGTATCTGTCTATCTCTATATTTTCCATGTACATATATATGCATACACACACACATATATATATATATATATATGCATGGGGTTATAAGCAATTTTTTATTTGCCAAAAACTAAAAAACTTAAAAATTTCCCTTGATCACGGCCAGGCTCTGTTAATTTACAACTTTTCAGCTGATTGAAATGGTCGGTTTCAGTGACCTTGAACTTTGATCTCGGGTATTTTAAAAAGTTTGGTATATCCACCTTAGCTCTCGGAGTTTTGAGATGTTTAAGCCAAGTTCTGTCAGCCTGCCAACTTTCATCCAGATTGTGAGGCCCCGGAA
This sequence comes from Capitulum mitella, assembly GCA_030062745.1. Taxonomy (NCBI): domain Eukaryota; kingdom Metazoa; phylum Arthropoda; class Thecostraca; order Pollicipedomorpha; family Pollicipedidae; genus Capitulum; species Capitulum mitella. The sequence continues at coordinate 19,885,245 of CP099844.1, read as the reverse complement.
TATCAGTCTGCAGAATGGCGTAACTTTGACCACTGATGTCTCAAAAAACTGCGAACGTCCATCTTAGTTTTTGGATGTTTGCAATGCTTAGGTCAAGTTCTATTAGTCTGCAAATGTTCAGCTCAGTTGAAATGGTCCGGTTTAATGATCCTGACTTTTGACCTCTGATATTTCAAAAAGTTTGGTATGTTCACCTTAGCTTTTGGAGTTTTGAGGTGTTTAAGCCAAGTTCTATTAGCCTATAAGTTTCCAGCTAGATCGTGAGGGTCCGGAATATTAGTATACAGATCGATATAAATCTGCTGCTGGCTCGATAAGCCTAAATCACAGATGTATCCATGGGCCACTAGCGATATGGCAGCGCAAAACCGTGACGCAGTCCGGGTATGTTTTGAGCACCACTGCATTCTAAGGAAATGGTGGAAAGGGCCTGCTCAAACAACTTTTAATGGTAACTGTAACCCTTAAAAGTGATTTAGTAGAGCTTCCCTGTACATAACCAACTTTTCTTTTGTTGATCGTGATGTTTTGTCGTACATCGAATGATCTCGTTCTCGATAATTCGCTATTTTATTTTCCCAGATCGTGACGATGATGGTGACGTTCTTGACATCAATGCTTAATAGCCAGAACTATAGGTTAGTTTGCGGTCAAGGTCGGGGTTTTAGTTGACTTGAGACCATTTCGTAGGATCAAGTCAAAGTCAAAATTCAAACTCTGATTTTACGCATATTTTAACGCTAATTTTAAAAACAAAAACCGAAGCATATATGAGTATGTATGAGTATGAGCACAGTATACCCTACCTGTGTTTCAATCTTCAGGTCTATATCAGGTTGGGTTACGGATATCGACCTGAAGCTTGAAGCACAGGTAGAGGATACTGTGCTGAATCGTATATGTTTCGGTTTTTGTTTTTAAAATGAGCGTGAAAATACGCATAAAAATAAAGTTTGAGTTTCCAAGCTTCAGCCTGATATCAGGTTGGGTTACGGACGGGCGGCGAAGTGCAGCGGTCACCATGCTCGTCTTGCGGCCGAAGGTCCCCGGTTCGAGTCTGGGTAATGGCGACATTTCGCCGTTCCTCGCGACGGTGGGCGTGAGAGGCTGCGACACGAAATGACCTTGGCAGTCGGAAGCGTCGTTAATAAAGCAATAACCAGCCAACTAGGTTAGATTGCGGAGCTACGACTTAAAATGTCCCTGCGTAGCTTTGATCACGACGGCCATAAACAGGAATGTTATAAATATGGTCAATTTCAACGAATAACGTCTCAAAAATTCAGAGTATTCCATTCCTTCCAAAGGACGTTTATTACTGGCGTTTCGGATCATCCAGCTCCGTTTTTAAAGTGAGTAAACGTTCTCCAATATGACATTTCAACAACTACAAAATGCGCAGTAGCGGCGGAATACTACTTCTCAAAATGCTCATAATGCAGCTTTTTGATGACAGACGTAGTAACTTTTGAAGTGCAGCATGTGTGCCAGAGTGTATTTTTGGCGTTTTTCAACAACAAAAAATGTGAGTTTTTCCTGCACTTTCCAGTGTCATACCTTTCCTTCCACGCCCTTCACAGAAAGGTCAAGTATGCCATTCAACATGATGTGAGGCATAATATTGCTAGGCGGGTTAGTGAGCAAGGTCCTATCACCATCGTTCAAAACATCCGTCAGAGTATTGAAGTCCACACAGAGCAAGAAGTGCACACAGCGAGTTATGCCTGGCCATCCAGGACTAGACCACCGAGTACTTCGTGTGGATCTGTCCTTGCACTGTGGGTGACGTTCGAGCCAGGGAATGCCCATTGAACTTCTCTGCAGGTCACCTTGAGCGTTTTCCCGCAAACCTACCATTCTTCCGTCCCTTCAGTTTCTCATTTTCTCTTCGAAAAAAATCGGGAGCTTGCAGGGCTGACGGTATCTGCATCAAGATGATAAAGCTATGATTGGACGTCATGGGCCCTGTCTTTCACGTAGTAAACACCTTCCCACATCCCGTGAATATCCTGCTTTCTGGAAACACTCCCTAGTTCACTCCATCCATAAATCTGGAAGCCCCTCCGAAGCCTAACTTCCGACCCATTCCCATGGCCTGCGTTCGCCAAACTTGTCGAGAAAGTGGTTTAGCACCAACTCTACTCCTGCATGGCTGACATCTACTTTTTCTCATCTTCCCAGCACGGTTTCCGTTCTTGTCTCTCCACGAAAACCGCGCCTCTTACCGCACTCATCCTATTCTTTCAGCCACCGACCGCCAGGACCTTGCCATTCTCATCTTTCTTGATCTATCCAAATGCTCTCACGTGATCGACCACGCGAAGCTCCATACCAAGCTCCAACCCTACCTCCATCGACACGGCATGGTTCTGATCTTACCTAAGCGGCCATACTCAGTCTGTTTGTATAGCTGGCGGGCGCGGGCACCAACGCCTATCCAGATCTTTTCCAATCCCATCGGTGTATTCCAGGGTTCCTCACCTTGGCCCTTTCCTTTTCCAGATATCTCCCATGACCTGTCCCCCCACGCACCTGAGGCGCACTTGGTACAGGACGATGACGATAATCAAGTTTAAGTTTTGGTGTCTGGCAAAAAAGTCCCTTCCTCAGCTTATTGTTACCATGAAACAGACTTTCAGCTCTTTAGAACTCTGATCCTGTTCCCACAGTTTGAAAGTCAACAAAAGCAAAACTGAGCTCATTGTTTTTGGTTCCCTTCAAAATTGCCGCGACTTGGCCCCAACCTCCTTTCGGTTCCGCGAGGACACACTGTGTATGAACCCCACTGTAAATAATCTTGGCGTGATTCTTGACAGGATTGTCACTTAGGACTTTTGCGTATCTGCCCTCGTCAAAACGTGTAAAGGTGTCCTCATCGGCCTGGCCCACCTGCGTCATCACATCCCATGCTTGTTAATTCCCTGTTCATCTCGCAAGTCCGTTACTGTCTGACATTTTTTTTGGCGTAATGGCTCGAAAAAGAACATGAAACTCCTACAAAAAGAAAGAATCCAAATTTTGCACTGCGAGTCATCTCTGGCCGACGCAAGTTCGACCATATTTCGGACGTGTGAGCTGAGCTTGGCTGTCCCACTGCCCGCCAACTGTGCGAAATGCATTTCGCAAACTTTCTCCACAAAATTCGCAGTACCAGCGAAGCACAAACTCTCAAATTTTAAGATCAGGCCAACTAAGGACTCTGCTCCCGTCACACTGGCCAAGACACTGATCTAGCTCTTTCTCCCATGCATGAGGACTGAAACAGGCAGACGACTATTTTGTACATCAATGCTGTATACACCGATGCTATGCAACTCGCTGCGCAGCTTGTCGGTGGCTGTTTTTAAACGTGCATTGACTGGGTTTTTAGGCCTTTAGATGGGGAGTACTGGGTGTGTGCTTCACTGTTTGTGTGCGTTTATGTGTTTTTATTTGTATGTTTTGTTGAGTGTCGTTTTTAACATGTCTCTGCTTTTAATTTTAACGCGACACTCGGAATAATAATTTTAACAATGGAACGTGTTTTTACTGTCAATATAATACGATAAAATACAAAGAACTCTCAAAGAGGTCTAATGCAAGGACAATGTCACAAATGAGTACCGTTGTATGTTGAGGCTCGGGTTACATATGTAACCCGATTATGTAAAGGGCTTCGAGAACAGGTGAATGACGGCGATCATTGCATTTTTGAATAATAATGGTGATGCCGATGATGGCCTATCTGGCGATGTCTCGTTTTTGGTTTTGTGTTTTCTTTTTTGTGTGTTTTGTGTGTGAAATGTTTGACCCAGAACACACAAAACATCACTAAACAGATCATCACCGGCAATGCTATTGTTATTCATTTATATAATGATAGCCGTTACTTAACTGTTCTGTTTTTCGTTATTATTTGCTGTTTTTGTTTGTTCCGCTTATTCCGTTTATTCGTTATAATCTGTTACTGATGTGTTTCTGTGTGTGGAACGTTTGACGCAAAAACAAACAAGACATCACCAGGGAGATCGTCACAGGCAGCACAGTTATTATTCAGTCATGTAATGTACGCCGTCGCTTAGCTGTTCTTGAGGCTCCGTATATATGTGACGAAAACGCGATCGTCAACAACGGACACCATTTGTGACACTTTCCCTGTGTTACACCTTACTGTTTTTTCCTCTCAGTGTGCAGGAACATAACTCTGTACACCTGTAGCGTGGAGTTTTCCATACCAAAGAGAATTATTGGTATGAAATCCCACGCCAATAATTTGAGCCATTTATGTGTTTTCATGCTTTATAAAAAAAAACAATGTAAATATGTTACCAGTGTCACGTTTTAGGGCTCGATGAATTTATTTTTCCATGACAAAATTCGTCCCAGTTCTACACCCATGTCAATGTGAGATCGTTTGTGCTTTTTGCATGCACATGGAATCGTTGGTTTTGAAAGCGCATGGTTCGTCAATTAGAATTTTTCTTCTGAAGCCTTCATCGATAGGTGTCATTTTGATCTGTATACGCCATTTAGTACGAAGACAGGGGGTCCTGGAGACAAGCATCCATCGAAGTGTGGTTTTCTGGCTAAAAGAATACAAGCTCTGTCAATTCGGTCCGACAGAAAAAAAACGTTTATCTGCATGCTATTTGTCATTGCTTCTTTATTTGCGTTGTCTTTTATTTGTGTTGTTCTTCTTTATCTGCTTTTGTTTCCACACTGATCATGTGCATTACGGATCTAGTTCAGTGACAATTAAGGCTTTCAGTGGGCAGCCTCATTCACTCTCAGCCGAACTGATGTGCGGAAACGCAAAAGTGGTCGCGAACTCGCTTAGTGCAGCCAGGTAGCAGATAAAGCCAAAGCTCCCATGCCGTACGGCCAAGGCGACGTCAACCAGATTCGGCAGATGGATGTAACGATGCAGCGTTTTCACATCACTGCGATTTCTAGCCATTTAACTGACTGCGCGTGTCGGCCCACGCCTACGGCTCCGGTTCCGCCATGTTGCTGAAGCCGGTGCCGTCCGTGACCCAAGAGTCGGTGCGCCATAGGTCGTCGTAGCGGGCTAGGCGGACGAACCTCCTGACGCAGCAACCGCTGATGCCGATGCGGGTGATACTCGGCATGAAACGCGAAGCCCGGGCGGTGTAGAACGGCTCTCTGTCGTCGTTCCGGTAGGCCGTGACGGAACCGTTGTTGTAGCGGACCTTGAACGTGTTGAAGCTGGTGCTGCTGAGCACCGGACCCGTGTGAAAAATGGAATGATAAACATTGTTGACGTTCGGCTGGACGTAGAGGAGAGCCGACTGGGCGTTGGCCCAGCAGCCGACACAGATGATTAGCCGGTCAGGCCCCGGTCCGTCCAGGACGACGTTGCAATCGAAGGTTGCCATGCAGTCGTACTTCACGGTGACGTCGACGGTGGGCGGGATCGGTCGCAGGAAGGACGAGTCGGCTCCGAGCTCGAACACCGGGTCGGGCCCGACGCCGGCCGTCTCGAACAGCCAGCGGTCGGCCGCGCCGGAGTCGACCCGCAACCAGGAGGGCGCGTTCTGACTGTGGAACATGAAGTAGTCGATCGGCTGCGTGACGGACGCCTGCGCGCTGACGAGCGTCGGGTTGTCCTCGGGGCCGACGGCAATGACGCCACTGCACCAGGAGATCCGCAGTTGGTTGTATTCGCCCTCGACCATCATGGCCGGCGCAGCGGCGTCTGTCAGCAGCTGGATGTGCATGCCGGCCGCGTTGTTGTAGTACATGTCGACGGAGGCGGAATCGATGATCATGGCGAGCCGTGTGCCCGCATGATGGTCCGTGTGAGCGGCGGCCATCCATACACGGGCTCCGCTGCCCCTCTTCAGGTCGATATCCAGCGAGCACAGGCCCGGTGTCAGCTTCTTGAAGGTCCACCAGAGCTCGTCAATCCGCCAGGTCTGTTTCTTGGGCAGCGCCAGGCCGGGGCGCACCTCCCAGAAGCCCTCCGCCGGCTGGCAGGCGCCGCTCACGCAGGCGAACGCGCCCGTCGGCCGCAGAGCCGCAGCGCAGTGCTGGTCCACGGCGCAGAACTCTCCGGCAGCCTGCGCGGCGCAGCTGCCGGCGCAGTACCCGTCCCGGCTGCAGGCGACGTGGTCCCAGAACGGCAGCTGCAGCTCCGTCCGCCGCGATGGCTGCTCCCGTGACGTCATAGTAGTCCACGGCCGGATCCGCCTCCAGCTGGTGGCCGTCGCACGCGGCCTGGTCGAACAGCTGGCAGCTGACCCCGGCCGGCAGCTGCCCGGAGTTGAGCGCGCGGCAGCCGGACAGGCCGGCGCACAGCGCCAGGCACCGGCCGGCTCCCTGCACGCTGTGCTCCTCCAGAGGCGTCAGGTTGACCAGCTTCTTGCCCGTCCTGCGCGCGCCGTTGGCGTACTGAGAGTCGGCGATGTCGGCACGCTGGGCCAGCAGGACCGCTACAGTCAGCAGGGCCGCCGTGCGGCCGGACACGGCGCCCGCGCTGCCGCCGGCCGGCCGCGCGGCCCGGCCGCGACGCGGGCTAGCCGACATCGCCTCCGACGACAGGACGTCGAAAGGTCCCGGCCACTGGCAGTCTCCGGAGAGCACCTGGTCGGGTCACCGACGGCGGTCGAGTGCGTCCACCCCCCAGTGGCGGCCTGACGTGTTGCCGCCCGTTGCTCGTCGAAACGGTGGCGTTGACGACGTTCGCTCCCAGGCAACGCAGGCCGAGGCTCAAGGCATGTCCGTGTCCGCTACGGCCCTTTGCGAGGCGGGGTAACGGGTCAGCAGCGGCTAGATGGCGTCACGCCGGAGAGGCTGGCAAAACCCGACCGCTGTGTAGTGCGTTGAGCCTTAGCCTGTCGCATTGCGAATGATATGGTCGCGTGCGTGATGGTCAAAAGAAGTGCGGATATAACCGGCTCAAGAGGGCGTCTCTCAGCGAGCTTTTGCTATCCCTCTGCATTGTCTGCAGTGCCTGAAGAGCGACCAGCGTTTGCGAGGCTGTCACGCCTATGCGCGAAGCCAACTCTGTCGGCCAACCGCGAATGAACGTTGTGAAACCGCATTCTCGGGTGCCGGTAAAAGGTTGCATTATTCAGTTCCGATTCTGACTGGATGGAACGGAATCGATTCCTGAGTCGATTCTGATCCCGACGGAATCAAGCAGAAGTGAAGCAAAAGACTGTACGAAACAGACTTGGTACAGAACAGACGTGGATATGTAGTGGAAACGACACGTGATGGGCACAGTTTGGCACGAACGCGGTGTGTAATAGACACGGCAAGGAATGGACGCGGTGTGGAATGAGACGGGATGTGGCGGGCACGATATGCAACAAATGCGATATGGAGCGAACACGGCATGCAGCCAGTATGCAGCGGCCACAGTATGGAACTGACACCGTCCGTAGAGGACGCGGCGCAAAGTGGATACGGTACGAAGGAAACGGACTGGTCTGTGGCAGCGCCAGAGAGGTTTGTCTGACACCCATCGATGCACTGTAAGCGAAATGTCCGCTAGCATTTTTTTTTAGAACCGCAGTTCGGTACATATCGTGTAAAACGAGAGGTCACGGCTCAGCCGACCGTCCGAGCAGACATACGCAATGAGACCGTCTGCGCTCAGAATGCGACCCGTTCATGATTGGTCATGATGCGGCTCGATGGCCCACATCCGAGCGCAGGTCTTTATGGCCCAGTCCCGGAGCCGAGTGTCTCTCACACACGCCCCTCCCCACGCATTGGTGGGCGTGTGAGTACCGTCCGGATCTCCGCAGACAACTCCTCACTCTGCGGGCAGTCTCCGCCGTGGCTCGTCGCCCGGTGCGTTTTGGCACTTCATCGACAGTCGGGGTCACACAGTCTCGCTGCGTCACGCTGTCGGTAACAGTCGCCGGAGCCGGCCAAACAACACTGGCTGTGTGTGTGTGTGTGTGTGTATACGTATATACATATATGCTGTAATGGCAAACAATGCATGTTTTCCTGTACATCAAATATGACGTCAGTTACATAAAGTTGTTGATTTTTCCTATAAGCCTCGTCAAATGCCATTGGCATATAACAAAACTTGACATTTGCCCCCCCCCCCTTTGAGCAAAATCTTGACTACGTGCCTGGCTCACTACCATACCGTTTATCTCATATCATCCGGCGCCACCTGGCGTGTGAGTCTTTCGATTCATAATAAAATCTCATGTATACCCTGGTCACGTGACTGATAGCGTCACAGCTCACGTAAAACGCATAACACGACGTCGGAAAAGCTGACACCGGTTCGTACATCATATCATTAGCGATGCTGGTCCACGGCCTTTCAGTTGAGTACCAAACGAAAAGCCACGATCTTCCTGATCAGATACATGCCAGAACGTAAAAAAAAATGTCGGTGAAGGTTAACCTAGGTCAGATGAAATATTGGTTTCACTTAACATGTCAAAGATCGATACTTACTGGCAGCCGTTTTGATCCAAGTGACAGAAAGGACGGAAGTGAAACCTGATGATCAGATTTGCTTTGCCTGATTTTCATCCGGTCTGGACCAGTCTAGGTCAGTTCAGAGCAGGTTTCAGTACTCTTCCTGTTAAAGAGCAAGATTTACTAGCTGGGATTCTTACCCGTGCCAAGCACAGCATTGAAATGACATCTCATGATAACTGAGTCTGTTCTGTGAGCTCTTTATCTTGTCAAGGTCAAGCCAGGTAAGGACAGACAGTCTTTTTTCTTGTCTTTCCTAGTGAGACAGTCTTTCTTGTCTCACTAGGAACAATGATTGCTCTCTGCTGCTACCAAGGACCTCCCACACACAATGTTGCATTTCATTTCGTTTTGCTATCCTTGGTCGCGTGGATCAAAATGGCTGCAAGTGACGCGACCTGATATGAACTCGCGTCGCATTTGGTAAACCCTGTTAGGAGTCGCATATAGATTTGCTTCTTTGGGTTGAATGATGAGGAAGGTTAGCGGTAACATCAATTACCCACAATGCAAATCAGTCCAGTTGTCATTATGCATGTGACCTAGCATGACCTCTAGTACTGACATGAACCGGTTGTATATCTTTTTGGGACCTTTTCCTATGTAAATACAAATAACCCATGCACTATTCTTGCGAGTATTATAAAAAAAAACGAAGCATGTTCGCGCCACCGCCCGAAGAGGCGAAAACATGCATGCAAGGGTTTACTTATGACGTCATGTCTCTATGACCGAACCTAGCATAGCGTCTACATAGCATAGAAGTGATTTTGATGTCAAAATATGCAAAATCAATTATTGAACAGCTACGGAAAATTTGGTTGCGTTGGATCTAACGGTTCAAAAATTATTCAAGAAAAACTGAGGGAAGTGCCCTATTTGACACACACACACACACACACACACCTCAGGCGGTACCGGAATAATGCCAGAGGAACAAAGCAATGGAATCTATTGAGACTTACCGTACCGTCGATGCTCTACAGTAAGTCAGACATCATTAGTTGCTTTATGTCGTTACGTAAAATGGGATACTGAAATTATGAAACTGGGCATTCTGGCTGGGTTTCGGAAAAGCATGTGGTCCTTAAACATCACGAGTGAAGCTCCCATTTTGCCCACGGCAGCGGCCGTGTACACCGCCGCGTCCTCACCAGCGGAGTGGGCGGCGCCGGCGGCGAATCGTCGTTCTCCTTGTCTGGTCAGTGCTGGCTGTGGGCGGCGCGCCGGCGGCGCCGGGTGGCGGCTAGCATTGTCTCGCCGTCCTGGCGGCGGCCAGCAGCGGCGGCCGGCTGACGCGCGTAATGGCCGAGTCAGCTCTGGCACGGCAGCAGACCACTGCGGCTGGACTGCTTTTCATGGCTGGTCGTCGGCCATTATCAGTCCTTGGCGACTATTTGACCGGTATTTCTATCTGGTGCATCGTATTTCCAGCATCCCACACGTAATGCCGGTGTTATCGATGACAAGTTAACACAGCCTATTCAATACGGAGTTCGCTGATGCCAAACTTTCTACCCAGTTTGCTGGGATTCTCACGGCTGTTCATATCAAGGCTTTATTTTTGCTATGAATTTGATCCGAATGGTTTGACGGGGCGATGTTAGAGATCGAAGCCCGTACTAAGCAGGTTTTTGGATATGGCCCGTCTTGAGCTATTTATGCACTCGTTTTTACTTTCTTTTGTTTCTAGGTCTTTGAGTTGCTTTGAGATGTACATTCAGATATTTTTAGAATCTCAGAGCCAGATGTGCTAGGAAACATGTACGTACGAGGTCCACTCCAGAAGTTTTGAGACTTTTTCAGTAGAGACAGTTATTTATTTTAGAGAAGCATGAAACTTCAGTCACCCTCGAAGTAGGACCCCCCGAGTTCAATGCACTTGTTGTAGCGCTCCAGCCACTTCTTGAAGGCCCGCTGGTAGTCCTCCAAAGCGAAGGTGGAGTCTGTCACAGTCTCCTGTCAGTCTCCTTCATGGCCTCTGTCACAGTCTCCTTCATCTCCTCAACATCCTCAAAACTGCGGCCCCTGAGCTTCTCTTTCAGTCTGGGGAACATCCAGAAGTCACAGGGGGCCAGATCTGGACTGTAGGGAGGGTGAGAGACAGTTTTGATGACCATCTCTGTCAGGTAGCTCGTCACCATGATGGACTTGTGAGTGGGTGCGTTGTCCTGGTGCAGGTGCCACTGGCCAGATTTGAAGAGTTCTGGCCTCTTGCGGCGAAATCTCTTCCTGAACTCCCTCAGAACCTCCACGTAGTATTCCTTGTTGACCATCTGGCCGTGGGGGACCCAGTTGATGTAGATGATGCCTTTGCTGTCAAAGAACGGGATCATCATGAGCTTCCCAGTGTACCTGCTCTGTCTGGCCTTCTTGGGTCTGGGGGAGTCAGTGTGCTTCCATTGGGCACTCTGTCTCTTGGTCTCTAGATCGTAACAATAAATCCAGCTTTCGTCACAGGTCACCAGAGAGTCAATGACACTCGGATTAGAGGCAATGAGCTGAACCATCTCCTTGCTGTCACCAACACGCCTCTCCTTCTGTTCGCCACTGAGCAACCTGGGAACAAACTTCGCACAAACTTTACGCATATTCAGATCTTCATGAACAACTCTGTGCACAGTCGCCTCACCAACTCCAAATTGTGCAGCAACTGTAAGAAGGGATACCCGACGGTCCTCATCCAAAAACTTTCGAATTTTGTCCACAAGATCCGGCGTCCTGACGTCCCTCTCCCTCCCACACCTCTCCTCATCCCTCACTTCCTCTCTGCCGTCCTGGAACTTCTTGTGCCACCGGAACACAGTTGCACGGCTCATAAAAGTCTCTCCATATGCAGTTTTTATCATGTCAAATGTTTCTGCGGCATTTTTACCAAGCTTAACACAAAATTTTATCGCATAGCGACCCTCCAAGTTGTCTTCACGACCTGACTGCATGCTGTACACTGGTCACTGTGACAAGCCGCGTGCGACTTGCCGTGTTCAGGGTGATGCCCTAGCCGTCTGCTGCAACGTAGAAAAACAAAATTAGGCACGTGCGTTTATGACAACTGTGGTAAGGACATATGAGAACGACAGTTATCTAGCACTGTTAATAGGGCTTCTACGAGGGCAGTCTCAAAACTTCTGGAGCGGACCTCGTATTACATGAACCGATAGTGGGGGACTCAAACTTGGTCTGGAATATCCATTAAACTTTGATGACTTTAAACTCTGGTGACCTTGAGTCATGTGGCATTCAGAGTGTGTCCCCGATTTGAGACATAGTTGCATTCAAACTTCATTGCTGGATTTCTTCTCATTGCGATAAGCCGGCTGTGGAAAAAGTTTGGGGTTTGACCTGACCTGTAGCATCATCAATAACTCAAAAGTAAATAAAAAAATTGCATGTCACTAAAGTGTACGGCCGGGCGCTATCGATTGCCTTTTGAATCAACCAAATCAGATGGCTGGTTCTCGAGTATGTAATGTGACAAATAAGAGACTGCCAGGGAATGGAGGTTGGAGAAACACCCCAGCCAATGTCCGGGTAGCGGGAGTGGAGGAGAAGATGTACGTTCACTGGCGGATCCAGGGGGCAACGTAGCCATGACCCCCGTTTGTTAGAAAAGGAGGCCGAGATGTCTTTTGGACCTCCTGTTGAGACGGAAAGGTTTTGTTCCTTTTTAAATACATAACAGTTTTGAAAAATGGCAAAACCAAGTGCCAGAAATCAAGGGAGAAATCAACATTTGTAGGCAAGTTAGATTACTCGGATGAACATTTGCCCCCCCCCCCTAGCACATGGTTTGGATCCGCTCTTGTGTACCCTAAACGTGGATCATGTAAATGGTTCAGTCTTCGGGTTATGCTAAGTCCATTTTCGTGATTCAAGTCGATGCCGTTTCAGATCAAGTTTGTAACACGCAAAAATTGGCCACGTATCCGACCTGCTGCAGCGCCTTGGTTGGCCCTCCGCGGGCAACATGGTGACGTTCAGAACACTGACGCTAGTCCATCAGGTGCTCTCTGGTGGCGAGCCCGCGGACTTGGCTTCGCTCTTCATCAGAAACAGTGAAACCCAAGCTTGCCACACCCGGCGAGATGATCATTTCCGCTTCCCTCGCCCACGTACCGAGGCAGGCAAGCGGACGTCCTCTTACCGCGCCTGCGCTGGTCTCAACCGTTTCTCTCCCACATCACCAACCTTCACTGTGCTCCCTCGGCCGCCAGTGACGTGATGAACGAGTGCGTGTTTTAATTGTGCAAACTGTGCAAACTAGTTTTTGACCCAGAGACTTAGCCACGACATGTGTTTTGTCACTGTGGACATCCCCACGATGTGCAATACAATACAACGCAATACATTAGCGCTACGTACGTTTGTCATAGAATTAATTTCACACACCGGCGGTCGGTTGGTTTACTTCCCACGGAAGACTCCGCCGCTCTCGGCGTCAGCACGATGGCGTGGGAAACGGGGCGAAGTTCTCTACCCGTTCCTACGTTATTCAAGCTGTGACCATCTGAGAAACCGGAAACATATCGCCGGCTATCGGCGTTCATGTCTGTGAGTCACGTCAGCGTACGCATTTTTAGAAAACTTTTTGGTAGACAGAGAGGGAGAGAGAGACCAGAACACACTACAACCTCACTGCCAAAAGTTCAGGTGGCCATGAGTCACTAGGAATAGTCAGTGGTCATGTTATAGGCGGTAGTAAGCAAGGATTCCGAAAAAAACTGCACAAAAATAGTCTAATTCGCAATACAATTTCGTTTTTAGAAAGAAAAACCATCCCACCTGGTCCAGTTCAGCAAACGTAAGACCTTAAGGAGGGAGGCAATACTGCCCCCCTCCCCTCCTTACAGCAATAAGGTTCATCGGGTTTTCTAAAGCCCAGTACACTTCCTGGTCGTATGTCTTTTTTCTAACAGCTATGTGCGTGATGGATTGTATATGTAACTATATAAATTATACCCGACAAGACTTAAGTTCAATTTCTTGTTCAACGACGAATTAAAAGCGACCATTTTTTTGTTGTGCCCACGCACGTAACACGTGGCGCAATTCACAACTTAATATACGATTTCATGATTCGTTTCCTTTGAGACGATATCCATTTCGAGGTGTTGTCGCTCTGGGATGACGCAACAGCTTGCTGTAAGCAAAACCACCTCGAAAACAAAATGTATCCAGTTCTTACGAAGTGAATATAATGTTGTGAGGGTTGCACACGTCAGTTCGTGCATTTGCCTGTAAATTTATCCAACGAATAAAGTTGGCATACTACATTTCTCTATAAAGGAGCAACGTGCCTTTCTGTGATGTTTTTGAACAACTGCTTCTTAATCTTAACACGAATCCTTTTTGGCAGAAAAATCCACGTTAGGACATGCGGGTCTTTTAAGAAAAGTGGATTACAGACAAATCACAGAAATCACGATTGCAGAAAAAGAACAAAAGGAAACAAGAAGAAAAAAAGAAACGGAAAAGGGTTCGCATTGTGAATCATGATTTTTTTGCATGGATGTCGGTCACAAAAGGACGGGCTTCACATTGGTGTGATTTTCTTGGCTCTTGTTAAAAACAAAAAACGATACATCGAGCTACGCCGTGATGTTTTTCTTTTTCTAGGCCGCTTTGACTTTTGGATCGTCAGCACCGCGTTTAGAATCAACATTTTTAAGTGGCCACCGTTTGTGCGTGGCACGTGCCGCGCGCACCGAAACGTGCTGGGCGCTGCGAAAACAGAACTGACTGGACAAATAAACTCACTCTGTTCAAATAGCGTAAAAATCCTGATGTGGGCATAAACGCTAATCAGTGTGCATGTGGTGGGATGTCTGTGCTTTGGCACCGTATTGGATGGGAAGCGATGGAATTTAATTTTGGGAGTTTTGGAAAGCTCCTTTTGTGATGCAAACTAACTGAGTAATTTTGGACAAAATCGACTGCATTTAACTCTCCATCGTTTAACGAACCTGTGCTGTAAGTGCCTAGTCAAGCCAGACCTATGCACTCAAACGCCGTCGCACAGGAAGAGTCAGGGAGTGGAGTAAATGTTGGGATCGCGGTCCTTTCATTGAAAATCCTGGGATCCAGAATCTCCAGAGTTTCATTAATCCAGGAATCTTGTTATTTGATCCCATAATATTCAAACGTAACATGCATTGTTAAGATAACTAGTTTTAAACCATGGCAAAACAAAGTGTCTAAAATCTAATGAGCAATAAGCATTTGTAACACGCTAAATTACGATGGGCATCTGAAGCCTGATTAATAGGCTCCTAGCGCGCACACGTAACAAACTGAGACTAGCTGCAGGCTTCTGAAACGTTATTCGGATACACAGTCTCATATAGTCATCCTCATGCTGCTGAACAAAGTGTATCTATTTGCCTTTCTGTATGTCAGGAAGTCTTCGTTTCGGCTCTGTGCTTAAACGGATTAACGGATCGCGCGCGCACACCGTTCGAAAGGCCTTATACGTCACCAGCGCTCCCGCTAATTTTTGTCGCGCTGCGACCCGTCGTTGGCGCTTGCTGCACACTTCAACGGTGATTTTTTGTCCAGGGATAACACGTAAAAGGGACTGGGTGCTTACAATCCGGAGTTCGCACCGACGAGGAAAAAGCATCACGGTATAGCTCAATGCATCATCTTTCATTCGCACCGAAAGCCCGACTCAGGCCCACGGTTCCGGCGACACGTCGCCTAGAAACAGACGATGCACCCATTTGCGAACCCCATATCGACTGCATTTCAATATCGCACTGAGGGTCCTGATTTTTTGTGGTAAAAATCACGCTGTCGTGTAGCCTATTACTTTGTGCTCCACATCAATCCAAAAATCATCGTAATTTCTTGTAGTTTGTTCTTAATAGGCCGTGTGGTTATGTCCTGAATGTCCTTAGGCAGATTTTTCGCTGAAAGAATAACACTGTTTAACACCGGCTGCAGTCAAAGCACTAGACATAGGCTGCAGTCGCTGGCTTAACTCATAGTCAAATAAAAATACATAGCGCACGCGCGGCTCAAAATCTAGGATCCGCATTGTAAAAAGCTCGGCACATTTCGTTTCGTCAAAGGCGTCTTGGTTTCAGAACGCTGTCTTGGCCACTCAGGGACAGTGATTCGAAATGGACATCCTCTTAAAAGAAACTGAACAGCGCTTCGCATAGTGTCCTGTGTGCGCTGAAGAAGACTGTGGGTGCGCTGTTCGTGGGTAAAGAATGGCTATTTCTTACGATTTGTCATTCGCCTTTTGCGACGACGTGGAGACAGTCACCAAGACCGCATCATCAAAGCGAAATGTAAAATAAGATCAAATGCATATAGAAACGAGATCTGCCATGCACAGGAACGTTCAGCGAGGAGCACGTTAGCGTCAGTCTACGTCCCAAAGCCTTAAACCAATAAAAGACCCCGAAAGTCGGACTAGTTCTGTAAAATTCTGCATGGGGACAGGTTAAATGATTTTTCAAAAGCCGAGGTGCTGGCCCGATTTTTTACCAAGCGCAATAGCGCGAGGTCAAAAGGGAATCCAAAAAAGGTTATTAAAGAATAATTCCCGGCCGAGTGTAGTGTGAGTTTTGCTGCATGCTTTCCTACCGATATATTTCCAATAAAATAGTTGCATAGTAATATGGTAGACACGACAAACCAAAGTTCTTCAAACGGGAAAAGTTTTTCATCTCGCTGGACATCGATGAACAAGAAAGGCAGTTTATCGAGACCTCTAGAAGTGTGGAAAGTCGACGAAAAACTGACCTCTGGGTGAGAAAATTAAAAAACATGCTATCAAACTGGGGGTGATTAGCGCACTGTCCAGCATGGCAAATGAGAACATGAACAGACTACTTTGTTCATTCATCATGAATGTAACAAGAATTGGTGGCCAAGGATATGAGACGAGCAGTTTGCATAATCTTTTCTGTGTGGTTGCAAGATACTTAAACACGCGTAGTAAAAGGGGGTTTCGCGCTAACACGCACTGGAAGGGGGTACTTTTGTCCCCCCTCCGATCTCAAAAACAGAAAGAGCTATAGACCCAAAATTTTAAGGGCAGGATAGGACTATAAAAAGGTACATTGTGTCCAATTTTCACTACCATAGATCAATATTTCTAAGGTCAAATGGGGTTCAAAAGGTCAACTTTGGGCACTTTCTCGGCCCGAACAGGGCATTTCGTATGGCTTTTCAAACGAAACGGGAAAAGGGCGAGTGTTAGACCCTTAAAACGTGGAACTCGGCAATATCCATTCGTTTGACGTCTTGGGTGAAGATTTTAAGTCAAAGTCACGTGAGGTCGTTGACCTACGACGTCATTTTTCCATTTTTGGATATCAGATTGCGATCAACACGGTATACTGGTGTAGCTTGAGTGTAAATAAGGGCGCTAAACGTATTATTCAGTGTGTTTTTAGTGCAGATGGCTAACATCGGTACACTTAGTCACTTCCATCGTTCGCTTACCTCCGTAGTCAAAGGAAGTGATGCGAGGTCATTGACCTAGGATGAAGTTTTTGACCCAAAGTAAGGCAACTGTTCTCATCAAAGTCATTTCGTTATAATGAACCCAGTTACGTGATTTGATTCCTATAAAACGGGAAATTATATATATATATATATATATATATATATATATATATATATATATATATATATATATATATATATATATAGTTCCGATCCGTCCTTGATATTTTCAGGAAAAATACGTATGGAAGCATAAAAGCGCCCCACTTCCAGTGCACGTGTTAACCCGTTAAGTGCTGGGAGTCAGTTTGACCCCCTCCCCAGTGTTTTCAATGATAACTCCATAATGAATAAAGTCAGGAAAACATAATTTAGTCTACCCTCCTATCTCAAAGGCGAATTCTTTATTGTCCAGTTTCTTGACCTCGCTCCAAAGGTCGATGAGCCAGGTCAGGTCAAAGTCAGATTAGCGATTGATGAAAAGGCGGAAAATAAGACAAACGTGGAACGACTGCCAAAACTCGAGTGGTGAAGACAGAGACAAACAAGTCACGCGAATATATAGGCATATATCTAAGCAAAAATATAAAAAATAGTTTAGCCAACTTGAGGCTAGGCGACCAGGTTAGGTCGATGTCAAAATTTAAAAAAATCAAATCTGTAGCTCAATAACATTCATCCAAAAACACAAACCGCAAACTGTATGACTCATCATAATGTCTTCTAAACGTCTACAAAGTTTCAAGTCAATATCAGATCAAGTCAGTTAAGAACAAAAAATATGAGCTTCGGTTCCCAGTTTCCGTGATGTCAAAGTGGACCTGTACGTAATGCGGTGACATGAAGGGAATGAATCGAACCCCTATAACCACGAAGCGCAACCGAAAGTTGCGGAAAATGACCTTGATGTGTTTCAAGGTCACATGCCAAATTTTGACCGTGGAGCATGTTACCAGTATAGCTCGTGATAAGCAGGAGGAAATTAGGTCTCGTATGTGAGTTAACATAAACACTTGACATGAGTATATGGTTATATATCTAGGCAAAAATAAAAAAGCTTCCAAACCGTTCAACCAATCCCACATCCTCAAAAACGAACGTAAAAAAATGCCGAAAGTTCAGAGCTGACATATGGTCAATGACCTGGTCATTTCCGAAAAATTCGAGATAGTAGAACTGTCCAATTGTCCGATCTTTTAGTAACATGCCGGGCTCCATGTCAATCGAAACATTTCACAAAATGTCATGCGCCTTCATTTCTTTGGAACATAGTTTTACTTTACCTATCCTAGGTCAATGACCCGAGGTAGCCCTGACCTTGTAAAATGACTCAAGAAGTAAGAATGATGTGCAAAAGGTATGCGTTTCGTGTGTCTACGCCTTTTTGTTTTGTTTTTTTTTTGGGGGGGGGGGCTCGCCTCAGAAAACCGGAGGGGCTTTCATGAACCTCCTCCCGGCCGCGCAAAAGTTAAACCATGGGGTGTTTCTCACCGCGAGGGAGGTGTATGAACAATGTTGAAGACAAAGCCCAGTGCTTTCCAAAAATACACACATCATTTCGACGGCATTATATGGAAACACGAAAAGGCAAACAACACTGGGTGGTATTCTTTAAACATTCGATGCCAGCCTTTACACGGTTTAACGTGTTTAATTTTTCTCCAATGTCCTCAGTCTTCAGCGGAAAAGTTGACGTAACGTTAAGGTGTAGCCTCTGTCACAAAATGTCCTCCCTGTACCAGATGCACGAGTGCTCCACGCACACATAACGAATGATATCAACACATTGAACGGCGCTGCGACTGACACTGTCGCCCGGCACATAGTTCGCGCCGCTGATGCAGGCTACACCTGCAGCCAGTCAACAATGTTCAGCAGACGGCTCGGCGCAGGGACGGGATCCGAGGTCACAGGTCGGCGGCAGGGCGAGACCAGACGCACCGTGCCCTTGCCGGCTGCACCGGCAGAACAGGTTCACACTGGCAGACCGACAAGACCCCAGTGCCAATGACTAGGCCGTTCATTCTGACGGCTGCTGCTCGGTGCGACAACTTGTTCGGCGAAACAGTGCGACAACAACGGAGGGAGAGCGAGGACAGATCAACACTCATTTCGTCATTCCGCTCCGCCTACAGGTGCCTCTCTATGTTATTACGCACTGGCCCCGGCAGCATGGGTGTAGCCACGTACCTGAGGTTGGAGGACAGAAATCGGAATGAGGAGGGGGAGGGTCAAATAAGAGTTCAGGGGAATAAATAACAGTTCGCATAAGAGACAAACTGGACAAAAATGGTAGTTTTGTTCGGGGGGTACGAAAAAGACGCATTCTGGAAATAATATTAGGAAAGGGGGACAAAAGCCCACTTTGGCTTAATTGGGGCCATGTCCATCCTGCCCCCCCCCCCCTCGTACTTACATCTATGTTCAGCTGTACAGAAAAAAAACATTCTGGTCTGCTGTTTCTTTCTCAGTCGCCAGAGCTGCGGAGATGGCGGTGTTCCTGAGCCTCACGGCACTCTTGTGGCGTCATCTCCTCAGTCGTTAGACGGTTTCATATTACACCGAAAACCACACGAAACGACTAAAAACAAATGACTGATCCACACCATTACGCGTACACGAAACATCGTCTACCCTCCGAAACACTTTGGCGCCATTATTAGCCTCGTTTGCAATGCAAGATCATTGTCGTGCCTTACAACATTAAGACACAACAAGCAGCAGCATAAAAAAAAACACAACGATAAATTACGCTGACACGCCAGATACACCGCTGGCACATCCGTATTCCACAATTTCGCGGCAGTCACGGTCATCTGGCCCGTGTCCCGAACACGTTTCCACCACGGTCCGCAGAGGGCAGCAATCTTCCCATCAAAACACATAGATGTCGCCACCGGCGCGTTGTTCGTCTACAGCCGGCACTCGGAGTCTGCGGCGGAGGCGGCTTTGAGCAGCGGCGCCGAGCCGGGCACGGCGGCCGGCTCGAGCGCCGTGCTCGCACTCATGTTTTCCGGGCCGACCATCGTGTGCATGGTGTGCTGCGAGCGGCACGACAGCGACGAGCTGCGATGACCGCTGCGGAAGCTCGGCTCGTGCAGGCTCACGTAGCGGCCGTATGTGCGGCGCAGCAGGTTCTGCACCTGTGCACGGACGGCCAGGTCACGTCAGATGGACGGTGATATCAGGTGCTGCGTGACAGCGGAGGACGCGAAGCAATGAAAAACGGTATTAGCAGGAAAATCGGCCATATATTGACTCCGTTTAAAGCAAAGCCATTCACAGTTACATGCTACAGACAGCAAAGGAAAGGCTCCTTCATGCAGAACTGGTCAACGAAAACGACACGTTGAAGTGAAGGCAAAATCACATTTTTATCTATTTTGATTCTGCAAATAATCTGTAACTGTCCTGTCATATTCTTCAGTTTATTCTAATTGAGAACGTCACAGGTGATGTTACATTTCCGACAACTGTCAGGTCATGTCTCTGTGAGTAGTCAAGTCATATTACTGTCAGCTTATATCAGGTTAAGCGGTAAGTAGCTCTGCAGCTAAGTATACAAGCTTGTGGCTTTCAAGCCGAAAGCTCCCTATTCCCCTTACTTTACAGTATCTACGGTTTGAAATAACATCATATCACTGACCATGCAAGGAAGCGTTGTCATTAGGGAGCGACAACGGACATTGACTATCAGCGCCGCCCTGGTGGCGAACCATGGAAGATCTATAGTTAAAACCTGATTGTCGGTTGCTTGTATTAGGAGTAATGAATAGCAACTCTGGTTAAGTAACAAAAAAGTTTTAATTCCTTCTGCTTCATTTCAGTATATTGGCATCAACGCAAACTTTTGACAGAAGTAACCACCGAAAGCATTTATAATGGGGAGATCAGCTATTCTATTGAACAACAAAGCTGAACTGGAAAGAAATCGAAGGCCAAAATATAAATTAGCAGTATTGCGGTCTACGGCACAAGCTTACTTGTAGGTAAGCTTGTAATAATTTATTAAAAGCAATCGCAGACTCGACCATATGACTGAAATCTGATGTGGACTGAGATATGAAAATGATGATATTATTAGGGAAATTGACACCACGAAAAAAGTCGTCTCCGAAGAAAATCTGGCTGAAGCTGAAAGCTGTCACAACACTGCCACTAACAGCATCCCCGAGCTTACTTCATGAGATCATAAGTTTGTTGGTCAGATACAAACTGGATGCGGGCTTTGATAGGTGAAAATTTTCATTTTAATATTTTAATCATGGTAGAGCGAGAAAAACGTAGTCCCTGAAAAATAAAAAGTTCTCGAGTCCAAAAATAAAACTGCAGCTTGAAGCATCTCTCTTCATTTCACTTGAGGTCACAAGTTAATCGGTACCAACAGCGGTGTCGATTTGTATTCTTTTGTATGGACCATAACCACAACCCGCCTCCCCAATGTCGACTTTGACCCCTCCAAAGCTGATTTTGATCCCCCAAATATTTACTTCCGGTTTAAATGAGGGAAATAGGCAATGATAACTAAAACAATGACCGAAGTAGATAAACGTTGCGGAGAAGGTCTAAAATAAAACATAGAATGATCTAAAACATTTAGAAAGGAAAAGTGACAGATTCTCTCGTTAAGCGGTCAAATTGTTACGTGGCGTCGTTTATACAGGCCAGGTAGTGCTAGTGGCCTGCCAATATGTATCTGAGCACTGCCAATGTTCCTCTGGGGCTTACCAATGCTTTTTGTGAGAAAACAAATATTGAATCACAGTTGTTTGTGAAAC
Source organism: Capitulum mitella (assembly GCA_030062745.1). Lineage (NCBI taxonomy): Eukaryota > Metazoa > Arthropoda > Thecostraca > Pollicipedomorpha > Pollicipedidae > Capitulum > Capitulum mitella. The sequence continues at coordinate 19,863,553 of CP099844.1, read as the reverse complement.
ACGCGGTTAGAATCAAAATGGAATGAATTAGAATCAAAATGGAACCAATGTGTATATGTATGTATATGTATATATATATATATATACGTGGTGCGTGTACATATGTATACATGAGGGTATACAACTTTTTATTTGACAAATGGCAATAATGAGCCTTAAATATTGCCTTTGGTCAGAATAAAACGGGCTAAACCCGTTGAAAAACCCACCATTGAGGTGAGGTCAGCTTGTCGAGCCCTCGGCTCGTCCTCCCCCCTCCTCTCCCATCACTTGCGCAAAATGACACCCCTAAGTACCATTCAGATTCGATGTGGACTTTGGTATTTAATAGCCTTTGAAGAGAATCGCAAGGAAATTCAAAATTGGCACAGGCCAGGCACTCAGAACACCCACTTACGTTCTTGTATGCATTTATAGCGTATGCTATGGTGGCATAATCGTCTTAGGTGTGCCAAAAAACAAAATACGCCTGCGAAATATTTCTGAACTTCTTGATATAAGTTGTCTGGCTATGGCCGCGCCTGCATGGTATTTCGCTGCGCAGACATTGCGGTTGATATTTTCCCGAACAAATGAAAAAAAAATCTACAAAAATGCGATGCAGCCGACGACCAAAACCACAAGCAACATCATCTAACCCAGGGGCAATAGCATGAGCTTAGGACATTGGACATATATATATATATATATATATATATATATATATATATATATATATGTATATCGTATCAGTTCCGTGGAACAATGCTCAGATCTCCGAATGATCTTTTTCAGTTTGTTGGGCAAAGCATAAGCCAAATCTCCTGCAAACATATATTAATCTTTAACGTTTCGGATACCATTATTCATCGTAAAATCGGAAAAGTCGCCGCACTTACAAACACGCATGCATTGCAAAGATGCACGGAATATGGCTTCTGTGGTTTCGCACTTTTAGTACGCTCATAAGACTGGTGTATTTCATAAGGTGAAGTAAATAAGCCGAAGTACGAAGGATGGACGAAAAATACCTCAGCAAATCAGATATTTTCGCACTGTGGCATAATTTTGCTGTCGATTTAAGTCTACGTATTTGTCTCCAATCAACATGGCCTCAAAACAGCAATCATTAACTTACTTTATGTACAGTGCTTAGCAATAGAGGTGATGTCTGACAGATCTTGTTTCCGATGTGTAAAAAGATGAGATTTTTCTTTCGCGTGAAGTGTTGGTGTTCCCTCCCGAAGGCGCACAGCGCAACGGCGCGATAAGCTTGCTGTTGTTACACCAATATACGAGGTGCCATTGTTAAGAAGCCTGCAGTCTTTGTTTTGACCGTGGAATTTTTTTACACCCTATCGGCGTTTTTTTACAATCTGTCACTCTTAGCAGATGAGCTCTTTTTCCAAAATGGTGCTCTTAACCTTTGTGTTATTATAATAAATGATCAAGCGAATTTTGCTATCTTGTTCAAAAACTTAATGTCATTCGGCTATCTTGAATACCCGAGACTCCGCAACAACGATACTGAAGCTGATGCAATTACAACACTTCGAACTTCAGACCCCATGTCATTTCAGGACATAAAGCTATTTCCAATAACCAAGCTCAGGACTCAAATTTGAGTCAGGATTGCGTTCATTGAACTCCTGGGCTCTCTTGTCAGTTGAAACCGCGACTAATCTGTATGAGTATCGTAGGTTTGAAAGCCTAATCGCATACCTTTTATTCTAACAGCGTTCAATGAACAAATGCACAATACAAAGAACTGTTCAGGTGTCTTGCATATGAGACCCTTGAACTCGCGTGGGGAGGGCGCATTAGATACGAAAATTAGCGAAAGGTAATGTCCCATCTTGAGCGCGTGTTTTGAACTGACATAACCAAACTGTACTTTGCAGTCAATGAAAATGACTTTCCTTTAACCTTATTTAACAAAAACATATATGTACATGATTAAAAAGGGACTCCCGCAAAGTGACTATGTGTATTTTTCCTTGCCCTATTGACAGTCGTTGCTCGACAAGAGATGGTGTTGGCCAGTCAACACTAGTTTATCTTTTATTTCTAATGCCGCGTCCGAAAAATGCTTACCTAAATGTTACCTCATTGTTCGAAAACGCGATTAGGGAAGAAGTCATTATTTAGGTAGTGGTGAAATGAGGAAATTTGCAGCCGACGGGAGTTTATTTCTATTCCCGGAGGGATAGACGGTATGGTCGATTCCTGGCAAAGGCGGCGGATTCGGCCCCCCCTGAGATCTCGAAAACTACACATCCGATTTCATTGTAACAAACGGCAATTGATTTGCCGTGACGTGAGCTACATTTTTATAAAGAGAAATTCTCAAAATTTTGAAAAGTGTGGATACAGGAGGGCAAAAATGTCAAAATGAGAGGTACTTTTGGACTTCTTATAACTCCGTTGTTGATCGACCGATTTCGGTGAAACTGGCATGAATCGAGAGATTATACATAGGGCTTTTACCATGGATCCACAAATCTGAAATTTTGAGAAAATTCATGGGCGTTCACAAAGTTTCAAAAGTAGGAGGATTAGTTTTTTAAAAACTAAATGAAAAAAGCAGCAAAAACGCTTTTTGGCTTCTGCTAGTCATGCTATGCTAAAGAAGTAAAAATCGCATTACAGTGTTTGTATAATGTTAGCATAGGCGGTGCCAGGTACATGAAAAAGGAGGAACTGTCATGGTCACACGTTCTTCAGATCAACTTGTGACCTTTGACCTTGAATGACCTCCAGTGATCTTGGGGTCACTTGGAATGATCTCGTGAGCACTTGATATTATCTGTAAATGTTTTCACTCATTTGAATTCACTCTATTTCAAAAAAATTATTTTATGGCCATTACGATATAGCGTACGCGCCCTGACATTTTAAGTCATAGCTTCGTGACCAGACCTGATATCAAGCTGAAATTTGGTACACAAGTAGAAGGTACTCTTCTACGTCATATATATTCCGGGTTTGGCATTTGAAAAAAATGGCGCCGAAATTAGTATCATAAAACTAAATTCTGACTTTTGACCTTGACCTGGCTTTGTAAAGTGACCTCACATAAACAAAATTGTATCTGCATGTTGCCCAACAATTTTGCTATACATCCATATAAAGTTTCAAGTTCTATCCTAAAAACACTATTTTTGACAGACATTTTCCTTTTACCCTCAACATGGCCAAAAATGACCTGAGGTGCCTCCCAAAAACGTTGCCCGGTTCCGCCCTTGTGCAAAATAAAATTTTGAAATTTTGTCACAGCACGTAGAGAGAATGGCAAAGAAAAGTCACCATGTTTCGTGAAGCTGCGTCAAAAAAGCCTGGAATTGGCAAGCAAAAAACCCGAGGGTGGGGATTTAGCACTCTCACCCCCCTGCCGGGAATGGGGTTAAAAGTAGAAATGTAAGCTCTTCAGTGCTCAGCCAGTCCCCAAACGAGACGCATGAATATGCCGAGATGCATGGCTATGAAAAGACTTGCATTGCGTGCTGATTAACAAGTGACGTCAAAGTATAGCTGTTTGTATTTTGCTGTTTTCAGCTTCCTTTTGAAAAAAACAGCGCCCAGAAATCGCGATCGACGGCATTTTAACACCAGCTTATGAGTCCATTATTACATTTCGTCTCAGCTGTGGTGGATGAGATTCCTTTTCGGAATAAACGTAAATATGATGAGTTTAATGTTATATGACACAAATATTTCCGCAAAACGTGATATCAGGATTTTCGTTAGGGGAGAGTAGCTTAAGGCTTAATAAAAGGTTAATGCCACTCTTACTATTTTATTGCAAACATTGGGAAAGTGAACCTATCAAAAAGCACACCTGGAGATTTGGAGCGCAAAATTGCAATGCTTTTAAACATACCAGTACTTTTGCCTTTTTAACAAATCATTTGCGGTAATAGTAATTCTGGTAAACTTTTGGCTTTTAGAATGGTCAAGCAGCCTCTCTGCCTCCTCCCCCGGACTACGTTACTGCTTGATATGTCTTCATCAGTGGGATCACTGATCCCCATCAGATGCATTCAGCATTGAGATCACTGATCCCATTGACAGAGGCACTTTAAGGTTTGCCGACGTCTCAGGGTTTTTGTAGCATGAGACGCATTGTATATTCAAGTGTACATCGAAAAACTTAATCAACCAACTGAAACATTTTCCTGAAAATTCGTCCAAGACGGAAAAATCCGCTTAACCCGTCCCCGACTGGGGGGGGCAGTTGACTGCCCCCCTGAGGTTTTTCTGGGATTGCGAGAGAACCAACAAACACAGAGTCACGAAACTTTGTGCACCTTTTGCTCCATCAATTTTATGTCTCGTGTCAAGATTTTGACCTCAGGTCACGTCAGGTGCCTGACCTAGGTCAGGTCAAACACACCTATGTCAATAAAAGTTTAGCGCCCTCTAGCTTTTTCGCAAAACAAGATATGTCAATAATACTTTCAGGAATTAGTGATCATGATAGATGCAACAAATATGCTATCTCAGATTTTTCGGAATTTTTCGGGTCATTGACCTAAGGTCAAGCGCATTTTTAAGACATATCGCCGTTTTTTTCGGAAATTGACGGAATATTCCATAACATTTTTAGTGTGGAGTAAAGCAGACATCTAGTTACCGTCATTGGGCAAAGTATCAGCGACTTCCAGCCATTGACCTGAGGTCAGGTCACGAATAACTATAGTGAGCCAAAATGTACCACCGTCAAAATCGACGATGAATTACTCAGAATGGGTAGAAAATGGCAGAACTAGCTTGCACGGACGTAATTAATAGCAGGAACCTCAAAAAGTTTGAAAAAGTAGCATATTTTGGAAATAAACAGGCTCTCGAGAATAAAGCTCCGCCAACTTTGTAGATTGCAAACTAATCAATTTTTCCAAAATTTAAGCATGAGAAACCATCACAAGAACCACAAAGATCAATAAAATTGACACAGATCGTCTTTTTCGCGAAAATGAAGGAACGCCAAAATTAGTTCCCGTCAAGTTGGTACCGCATACGGCCGCGGCGCACACTGACGGCTGACGGGAGAATTACGGTGTCTTTAACTCAACGTTTCGACGTATATATTTAACAAATCTGGGGAAATTAGACGTGTATCGGCATCCGCGGACATTTACTTGTGCGCTGGTGCCTTTACCTATGCGTTATTAGTCACAGCCCTTGAGATTCAGGCCATTTCTCGGTCTCATGCAGTCGGCTATGAGAAAACATATATAGGTCGTAAATTGGCTTAAATATTATCTAAAACTAAAAATGAGACCAGTTTCGAGCTCTACTCGTCACAGGCTTTCCAACGGTATGCTTATTTTTATCGTGCGACCAACCGTTCGCGAGTTAGAGGGGGGGCAGTCAACTGCCCCCCCCCAGTCGCCGATGTTCGGGACGGACCGACGGTCGCGCGCGGGTTAAAGAAACAAACGGCACAGAGACCACAGCTTTCAGCTCTGTACCCTTAATATTTCGGCATTGGAATCCGGGAACTGCGCAGATAGTTCACATAGGAAATAAAAGAAATTCTTAGTACGGGCAAGATAGATTGCTTCCATGACCCCGGCACGGCAGCTTCCGATATTGCCTTATGCTAACATCATTTATCAGGGAGCACAATCGACTTGCACTGAGCGTGGAGCAAAAAGTCTACTAACAATTTCGACCGCTCTTTGTTTTTCTAGCCGCTATGTTTTCAGCTGGTACTCAGACTGTTTCCTCTCGGCTGTCGGCGACCCTGTGCTCAGGTTCGCCCGCTCCGCTGGTGTCGCGGGTTCGCGAGCTCCGGTTTCGGCGACATTCGAAGCTGGACGGTGACAGGCTGCGGAACAGCGTCCGACGAGCGGCGACGGCAGGCGGCGGCAGGCGGCGGGGCGCCAGGCGGCAGGCGTCAGGGTCCGGCGAGCCAGGCGGCGGCAGGCGGCGCGGCGGGAAGCGAGCCAGGCGACGCGGCGCACAAACCTGCGTACCGTGCCGTCTGGCAGGCGCTGTTAGTACGGCCGACACGCAGCACGTCAAGGTACACCACTTCGAGCCGGCTCTGGTGGCGGGGCTCTGACTGCACTTGCAAGAAGCTGACGTCCTCGCGACGCCGGCCCAGGTGGTGCTTGAGTCGACACGTGCGAAAGGTTCTGGCCAGAAGGACGGCAATCTGCCAGCCAAGGAGCCGGCTACGTTACGGGCCGTGATGCGCAGCTGATGGGCTCTTTTCCGTTCAGAATAAGTCACACGTGGATTAGTGCGTGCGATATTTCAGAACCGCAGGGCCCTGCTCCGTTCCAATGCACATTAAGCGGGCCTGCACATTCTTTCGCTATACGTGAGTTTCTTAATCGTGTTTTCATGCGGAGGACAGTCATCTGTACTGTCTGTTCAGGGGTTCGGTTATGTTACAGACGAAACGTCATCGCACTGTCATGGACCATGACACTGCCATCGCGCTTCATTTCTGCAACTTTTACTGAAAGTCATTCCGAGAAACGTTAAGAAATTGAAGCCTTCTTTTCCGTTCCGAAGCAGTTTCATCATAAACATATATATATATATATATATATATATATATATATATATATATATATATATATATATATACCAATAAATATACAATGATTATTTATATCAACATAATATAACGCAACATATATAGATATATGTACATAATAAATATGCAATATAAACATACACCAGTTAACCCGTCCCCGACTGGGGGGGGGGGGGCAGTTGACTGCCCTCCAAAGGTTTTTCTCGGATTGCAAGAGAACGAACAAACACAGAGTCACGAAACTTTGTGTACCTTTTGTTTCACTATTTTACATATCGTGTCAAAATTTTGACCACAAGTCACGTCAGGTGCCTGACCTAGGTCAGGTCAAACACACCTATGTTCAACAAAGTTTAGCGCCCTCTAACTTTTTCGCAAAACAAGATATCTCAGTAATACTTTCAGGGATTAGTGATCGTGATAGATGCAACAAATCTGCTATCTCAGATTTTTCGGAATTTTCCGGGTCATGGACCTAAGGCCAAGCCCATTTTTAACACATGCCGTCCTTTTTCGGAAATTCAAGGAATATTTCATAACATGTTTAGTGTGGAGTGAAGCAGACATCTAGTTACAGTCATTGGGCAAAGTATCAATGACTTCCAGCCATTGACCTGAGGTCAGGTCACGAATAACTGTAGTGAGCCAAAATGTACCACCGTCAAAATCGGCGATGCATTGCTCAGAACGGGTAGAAAATGGCAGAACTAGCTTGCACAGACGCAAGTAATACCAGCAACCTCAAAAAGTTTGAAAAAGTAGCATATTTTAGAAATAAACAGGCTCTCGCGAATAAAGCTCCGCCAATTTTGTAGATTGGTAACCAATGAATTTTTCCTAAATTTAAGCGTGAAAAACCATCACAAGAACCACTAAGATCAATAAAATGTATATAGATCGTCTTTTTTCGCAAAAATAAAGGAACTCTAAAATTAGTTCCCGTCAATTTGTTGCCGCATACGGCACCAGCGCACGCCTGCAGCTGCCGCGAGAAATGCCGTGTCTTTAACTCAACGTTTAGGCCTATATATTGAACAAATCTGGGAAATTAGACGTCTATCGGCATCCGCGGACCTTTGCTTGTGCCCTGGTGCCTTTACCTAAGCGTTTTAAGTCACAGCCCTTGAGATTCAGGCCATTTCTCGGTTTCATGCAGTCGGCAATGAGAAAACATATATATATATATATATATATATATATATATATATATATATAGGGCGTAAATTGCTTACATATTACATATTACACATTACATAAAACTAAAAATGGGGCCAGTTTCGAGCTCTACTCGTCACTGGCTTTTCGACGGTATGCTTATTTTTATCGTGCGACCAACCGTCCGTGAGTTAGAGGGGGGAAGTCAACTGCCCCCCCCCCAGTCGCCGATGTTCGAGACGGACCGACCGTCGTGCGCGGGTTAAAATACAATGATATACTAATGCTTATGAATACGATATAAATATATATAACGGAATTATATATACATATGTATACATATATATATAATGGTAAATACAAAGCGCATATATAAATAATACACTAATATATATATACATATAGACATATATAGATAATACTATATATCAAGCGCTCATGGAAATGATCGGAGCAAACTATTCACTCAGAAAATCAAAGCGGCGCAAAGGAACTTTGTGAGAATGGAGATATTAATCGATGAGCGGACAATCATTTCTTTACGTGATACTTGATAAGAAGGAATATCATGACAAGCTGAATTCTGTTTTGAACGATGAAGAAAAATTTCCGTCGCATCTCAAAAGATTCTACAAACTCAGGACCAGACTTAACAAACTCATCTCTGACGCTAATGATGTTGCTGATGGTGTGCACTTTTCTAAAATCACAGGAGAATGTGCGCCTGGTTGTGTTTACAGATGGGTCAAAACCCACAAAAATCTCAACACCCTCCGTCCAAAAATTTCGCAGATCCTCTCACCAACTCATAACATGCAGTGTCTCAATATGTCCCTTCTGCCTCAATGTCCCTTCCGTCCCTATATGCTCCCAAATCCTACAGCTCATCGTGAACCGATGAAATTATTGATACTGTGCAGTTTCGCGAACCGAGGGTATGCTTGATTTCCTGGATGTTGGAAACCTATTCACAAACGTTCTCATTGAAAGAACCATATCCACTATCTTCGGCCGTGTCTAAAATCATCCTGAAATTCCTCCTCTGAAAAATTCATGAAGTCTTTTTGAACAATTGTTGAAAGCCGTTACGCTGGTGTTGGAAGTTTCTTTCATAGACCTGATGGACGGATGTACCGTGGAATTGAAGTTGTGATGGGCTCTCATCTCGTACCTTTATTTTCCAATTTCTTTATGGAACATATAGAAGTCGATATACCACAAAATGACGACATGAGACCTGACATTTACTGCTGTTATACAAACGATCTCTTTGTGGATATCAGAGACACAGAGCAACTAGAGCGTCTGAAAGACATTTAAACAGCAATTTGGCTTAAAATTCATGAAAGAGTTAGTTGCTGAAAATGTAATCCCTTTTCTCGACGTGAGTGATAATGGAAAAGGACACCAATTTAGAGCGACTAGGTATCGTAGAAGAACTAACAACGAGCGATGTTTAAACGCTGACAGTGAATGTCCTCGGCGCTGCAAGATTAATGTTATACGGCCATTCCCTAGACGTGTATTTAAACATTGTTCTGACTGGACAGGACTACATCCAGACATTGCACGAATCCGACAGATCTTCGTCAACAATGTCTTTTTTAATTCGACGTTCAAGTAAGATACAAAGTTGTATGAAAAGGCATTTCGACAATCAAGCAAGTTACGACAAACGCCCAAACATTCGACTGTACTAGCAAAATCAAATGACGTCTTCCTACAAGCACGACAAAAAAGCTATACGGGAAACTATCGCGATACATTAAAGGCAACAACGATAAAAAATAGACCTTATCATTCATTATCGCTCAGGAAAAATCTCTGACATTCTCATGAGAAACAGCCCTGACAAACCAAACAAAGTAAGGTGCACCAATGTAGTGTATGAATTCAAACGTAATCTCGAAGGCTGCAAATTTCGTTCGATACACTACATTGTCGTAACCACGACACTTTAACGAAGTCTGACAATGCATTTATGCGACGGGGCACCACTGAAACACAAGCGACACGAACATGACAGGACATTAACACGACAGCAACTGACGGACAATACTGGCCTGTATGTAGTTATCTATCTATCTACCTATCTATCTATCGATCTATCTATCTATCTATATATATATATATATATATATATATATATATATATAGTTATATATAGTTATATATATATATATACATATATATCAATAAGTGCATTTTGGGATGTATGTGCCTCCAGTTTACTTGCGTTATTAAAGCCAATCTTTGACTGTGTCATACTCCGTCACTAACCCTCGTGGGACCGGTCTCCAGATCCACTTTCACCGGACCGGGGCTCATGATCCCCTCTAGATCTCGAGAACGAGAACGAGAAATAGGAAATATTTCCCCCAAAAAACACCGTTGTCCTTGAAGGAACTAGGAGAAAGCACTTAGTTTTCTTCGTTTTTTTCAGTCAATTCAATGTTTAGATTACCAGAGGTAATCTTAGATTAAAATGCCCGCCGATTTTCTATCAGAAAATTTTGGTAATCAAGTCTCCTCCGTCACTCCATAGGAATTAAGACTAAATGGAAGGCCTGGTCTACTTATACAGCACAACAAAAGGGAACATGAGTTCAAATCTGGACATTTTCGAAAAGCTGGAAAGAAAATTTTCTTCATTTTACAAGGATAGGAATCATGCTTTTCCCCGAATGTACAAAAGTGCGTTTTGGCTGGAACACGCAGCAAATGTGACTGTCACACACACCAAGTCTGCAGTCATCTGATTAAGGTCAGGCGAAATCAGTCTACTCCAGTGTTTTGACGCCTTCGTTTCAGGCCTTTCTTTCATTTCATCTGTCGCCTAACTAACCTTCCACTGAGCTTCTTTCCAAGACTGCGAGATAGCAAACAAACCACGCCAAGAAATTTGCGTACTTTTTACTTGGTTATTTCTACACTTTGTGTCAAAGATTTGGCCTCAGGTCAAGTCAGGTGTCCGACTTGGGTCAGGTCAATTGGGCCTACGCCAAAAAATGCTAAACGCCCATGGCACGAATACAATGATGCGAATACCGCAATACAAATACAGCAGAGTGACGCGGGTATCGTTATCTTTCTGGCACCGTTTCCGCGTATATATGAAATAAATCAGAGAAATCCGACTTTATTTTGTTGGTAAACAATACATATACATATACATGACGAATTTAAAGAATGTGTCGGTATCTGCGGTCTTTTGCTTAATCGTCCATGTCTTTACCAGACTTCATTCATCACAGTCCCTGAGATTCAGGCCGTTTCTCGGTTTCATGTAGTCGGCTATCAGAAAACATATATAGGGCGTAAATGGCTTACATATTATCTAAAAATAAAAGTGAGGCCAGTTTCGACTTCTTCTCGTCACAGACTTTCCAAAGGCGAGCTTATTTTTTTTTTATCGTGCGACCAACCGTTTGCCAATTAGAATGGGCGGTCAACGGCCCCCCCCCCTCCCCCCAGTCGAGCGTGTATGAAGCCGACTGCTAGTCGGGCGCATGGGACGTATATATATACATCGGGACATATATATATATATATATATATATATATATATATATATATATACAAGACACGACAGAGCATAAAATCCTATAACATCGGTTTATGTCATTTCCCTTTAATACTGTGGCATCCATGCTCGGAAGTATTTTTCACGTGAGGCAGACACTGGGCGGTGGGCACCACCGCATTGTAAAGCGTGATGTTTAGAGGAAAGCTATATTTGTGATGGAAAATGTTCCTATTTAAGCGACCAGAAATCAAAAGTCGAGGCTACAAAACTTTACAGAAGGAAGGCATGGGCGTTCCTTTTATCATTTGTGTTCATACAAAATGTGTTCGCGAAGGAAACAAGCACCATGTCTCAAAAGATCAAATCAGGTGAAACTTGGTAAAGTAAAATTAGGTTACCCTTGGTCAGCAGGTCCCTGGAGTATACTTGTGCTTTCAATACACATATGACTACAGTATTCCTCTCATGACTGTAAACTAATGAAATATACTTGGAAGGGGGCCTGAAAGTTCGGTATAAAACGTGGCCTAACCCACGTCACATGTCACGAAGTAAGTTCACGTATGCAAATGACATAAGACATCTGGGTGGATATTTAAACTTCCGAACCCCGAAAGAAACCCAAAATCTCAAGAACAAACGTAAAACAGGCCGAAAATTTTGCTTACTTAAGATCAGTGACCTTGACATTCGGAAAAATTCGATGAAGAAGAATGTTGCAGCTGTGGTATCTGTGGGCCATGTCGGGCCGTTGTGGCAAGTGCAGTGTTAATCGAGACATTGTGCAAAATATTCCGCCACTTCATTTTTTGGGACGTGGTGCTATTCAACCTTTCCTGGTCCTATTCAGCCTGTCCTAGGTCAGTGACCTGAAGTCATCCACAGGTTATGAATTGACAAAAGGTGTAAAAGATGTATGAAATGGTACCCTCAGCTTTATGTCTCTGGGCTTTTTTATTTTTGACTACCTCAGAAAAACGTAGTGGATTGTCCGAAGCCTCCGGGTTCGACGAGAGTTAAGTCTTACACCAACCATTCCCTTAATGTTGACCATTTGTTAGACTTTGAAGAGTGGTTGCAGCATGCACGTAAGGAGGGCAATTCGAAACCAGCTGACGCTGGCTTAGTATGACCTTGTTCCGCGAAAAGCAACATCTTAGATCCACTTATCCCGTCAAAGGTAACAAAACATTTTGATGAATGTAATACAATTAGATCATATTTACTTCCAACATAAAACCTAAGCTAATAGTACAATCTGCATATTGGTGATACGGCTCTACAGAAAACGTTGGTTTTTTCACTTTGACTTATAAATGGAAGAATTTGTCTTCAGACAATGTTAACCTGTCGTGCGAATTCAGGGTATATAACACACCAAATGTGTTCCCTACAATAGTCGTGATGTACGAGTATACAATTTACCAAACTGAGACATTTGCTCTGCATGTCCTGTAATCCAGTTAGGTCCCCCGACTTCCATGCAGACGACGAGAGCCCGAATCTGGTGACATAAGCCCGCTCTCCCACGTGACAGCCACGGTTCAATGGTGCTGCCGATCTGCGAGGAACGTCAAGTGGCTCTGGTCACGTGCACTTGGCACGGCGCGGTAAACAGCCTGCCAAATGTGCGTTCCGTCTCCAGTTCATTTACGCCGATAAACTTCTCAAATGTTATAGATAGTAGTAAACGTATTATGTTTAATTATCATTTATCTTGAATGCGGTATTTTGTGTTGTTCATTATTTGCACGACACTATATCATATTAATATTGGACGTTTATTGTTACCTTGCATTATAATGACATATTTTTATTATTATGATTATTACAGATGTTCTTTGTTGTATTGCAACATATGCTGATCCACAATTAAAGTTGTTAGCATACGGCGACATCAGAACCACAGAAGGAAGCGAAGATATTGCTGTAAGTGCATGCTGCGCTGGTATCCGTCCGTAGTACGTCCATGCATGGTACCATGCACGAGGCATCAAGTCAGTGGAATCTGGGCGTCGGGGCTATCATGGACCGTGTGCTGCGTCATAATCTGGGACCCCACACACAGGAATATCTCCTTCACTCGCCGGCCTCACACCGGAATGACAGCACACCTCAGTACCTCAGAAGTGTGGGTGTGCCTCAATCTCTATTGAAGTATACCACAGCTAAAGTTCTTCGACAACTTCAAAATCAAGGGCTCTTCGGATGCAAAGTTCCCTGCTAACAAAGTTTCCGATTTGCTATATATTCCACTTGCTTTGACAGGGGTACGGATACTTCACCGTTAGCACATACTAACAGCTGAATGTAAAAGTTTGGTCACCAACCACCGACCCGGACGCAGCTGTTTTGAGAGCCAAGATCTCGGACATCAGAGCACCGGCCGACGGCTGAACGAAGGAGCAGTGCCCCACCACGATGGCCGAGCCCGGTGGAAGGACCACAGTTTGTTTCTCACGCAGAATGTGCGGCACTGCAGAGCGGCGCCACCACTCACCTCGCCGTTGAGGTAGCAGAAGATGAGTGCCACCAACGCCCCCTGCAGGCCGTCCAGCATATAGTCGGCGTAGTAGTACAGCTGCATCCAGGTGCACGTGCCCCGCCTCGGCCGGTAGATGGTGACGATCAGGTGCAGTCCGAACAGGGGCACCAGCACCAGCGTGGCACGCACCGCCCGCCTGGAGGCACCGGTCACCAGTGGTGTAGCGCGGTCGCCGGGGACCGCTGCACCACACAGACGCCGCACTGGGGAGCCAGCGGAAGACGTACGCCGCTTTGCCACACCGACCGAGCGCTCTCTGTGGCCGAGAGTGCCACGGTTAGTGTTCGAGGGTGCAGTTTCCAGGGAGTTTAGGCGGTATTTGGCACACAAACCGCCATCCACAGGCTAAACGTCCCGAATTATTGAATTCGAAACAAGAACTGGTGTATGTCTCGGCAAACGTTTTCACCATAGCCGCATTAAATTCATTCAAATTATCTAAACGCCTAAAAAAGCCGTATCCCAATTATGAAGGTGAGGGGCAATCACAGCTGGTCCGACGTTCGAGCCGACTCGACGCAAAAAGCAGCCTCGTCCTTTTCCTCGGCGCCGTCGCATTATGTGCAACCGCGGACAGGTGTGGCACGGCTGCCGCCAGCCGGAACAGCCCGCTGGCGGCCGCCACTCTACCCCGCTCAGTGTGTAACGGTGCAGCGTGCCGGTGTCTACCGGCCGCGCGGCCAGGGCCTCGCCGCGACACTGCGAGCCGTGCCGGCGCTATCATAGCGAGCAACGAGCTCGGACGCGAACGACGCCGGCCGCGCCACCTGACGAACAGTTCCGCTCGGCGGGCGAACAGCGGGCAGCAGAGCAGGTCCGGCCTGGCCGAGGTACAGAGCAGGGCGTGTGTCGGCATCCCGCCCCAGCTGTGACGAGAGACGCCCACACGCCCGGAATGAAGTCGCAGCGGAGGGATCGCCGGTAAGTTGGACGAGTTTTCAGTTGAGTTGTTTGCATTCGTCCTCAGACTTCACGGAACGCAGACAACGGGCTGCGACGAGGTGGACACTCACGGTGGTCTTCCAGGGTTTCTTGCCATTAGCCGTTTCACGATGCGATAATACAACAAAAAGACTGGTGCACAAAATTCTGTGTTCAGACGAATTAGGAGGTCAGGAAAAATAAGCACCCCGTTCTTTTCAGCACACCACGTTGTTTCGATGATTTAATTTTTATCGTTCCTTTTCTAAACTCATCCCATCAGACGCTTTCAGGCAGTCCAACTCATCGAATTGGACAGTTCATGTGATCCCGTGCACAATGCCAGTCAGCGCGAATGTCGTGAGCTATGGGGATACATATTGCTAGCATGGCAAACAAAACCGGCTGCCAAACCGGCATGCACTAGATAGCGAACTGTGTAACATCTGATAACCGCGCTGAGGTAACAACTCTTCCGTTACTTCTGCGTGAAGAAGACAATGCTTTTTTCGATTGGACTTCAGTCATAAACTATAAGCTCGATCGGCTTTTAGTTTATGAGCTACCCTTTAGATAGGGGCGCGGTCAGTGTGTTGTTAGGGGGATGGCGCTAACTTTTTTTTTAAGACAGAGGGCCTGAGATTAAACGTCTTTTTTATAGCATCTGTAGGGCCCTCGGACTCCCAAAACACTGAGAGTAGCTCAGGCCTTCACGAGGGCCCTTGATACGGCACCAAAACCCTCAGATATTGTTAAGGGCTTTCAAACTTTGTCAAGGCCACTGAACCTGAATTTTAAGTGCCTTATATAAGGCCTTTCACAACGTCCTTCAGAGTTTCTCATGGGGCGCTCTGGAAGTATGTGAGGACCTAAAGAGTTCTAGAACTTTATATAGCTTTTGGTGTTCTAGTATCTTGCTAGTTCTGCTTAAAAAGAAACCTGAGTCTTGAGAGTGTGGGAAAATTTGAGAATTTGAGAATCCGTGTGCACTCGGTCGTTTGATTGTGTTGTTTGTATACATGATTTTCAGCTAAACAAACATTACACAGTGTACCACTCCTACCAAGCGAACTTCGCCATGCAGAGCGTGTCATTTGATGCTGAGGTAATAGGTAACCCGTAATTTGTTACACGTGTTATGACTTATTTTGCTGGGCACAATGTCACGTAATTCCGGGTCAGACTGCAACGCCAAAAATGAGTGCGAATGCACTACAAATCGCGCAGTCTGTGTACTTGTCTTCTGTCCAGTCCAGATTTGGCAGACACCCGTGCACAAAAATGGATGACATGTTTCGAAATTACGGAAATGTCGATTTGCACTGTCATATGACAGTGAAAGATCACCTTGAGCCCTAATAAGGTCACTAAACCATTCTGGACCCTTATACAACCAGCTATGGTTATGATTATCGGAACCTTGCCGTGTTTTTACGATCCATGCGCAGACGTTCATGAAGGCCCTCTTAGGACTTTCGTCCTTTAAGTTGACAACTTTTCCTTCTTACACACAAGGACACTTAAGATGTTATGGAGGTTCCTCAGGCTACAAGAGTCCCCATGAGTCCATAAAGCCTTGATGACTATGCCTTAAATTTTCCGGGGACACTTCGAAACCTGTTACATGACCTTTGGAATCTTTCGGAATTTCTCTGGTCTTGCATTGCGAGTTTTATTAATGTTTTATTGATCTAGAATTCCTCGACCTTCATGAGGTTCTTCAGAGCCTTTCATACTTCCTAGAGAACCATAAGATATTTTCAATGGCCGTCGGATCTCCTCGCGGGCCCGCCCAGACCTGTATAAAAGTGATTATATGTACGCAAGAGTTCCCTGTGGCCATTTCTGGACCATTTAGATCCTCTACAGGAATCTTCAAATATTTGCAAAGGTCCTCAGACCTTTAAGAAAGCCCTTGGACTTAGAGTGGCCTGAAAAATATTAAATCCTTATTGACCTAAATGAGGAAATTTTGCAAAGGTCTGAGGGACAGGTGGTAATTTCAGGTGGTAGATTTTTTGTTTTAAGGTCAGTGAGATGTTTTCAATGAGATAATCAAAAAGGTAGCACCAGCCTCCCTGGCGCCCTTAAAAGCTTCCCGCACACGCGTTGAAGATGGTGTAGGATAACAGAGGGACCCTGATCAATTCAAAGGATCCCGGGGTTCCAAAAGGGCCTAAAACTATCAAAGTGCCTCTCGTCGGGAAGCTGTGTGAAGATCGGGGCCCTTTGCGTGGAAAGACTGCAAGTCAGACGTAAGTCGGACGGTCCGAAACTTATTGGCGAGACTTCTTTTTCTCATGTACGGGTGATATGCTGTACATGAATATTTATTCTGCTTTTATTATTTGTTTTCCTTTCTTAGCAGGGAGTGACACGACTTGCTCTTTGGTTTACAACTTTTATTTTACTGGGAGTTAACGTAAGGTGATTTATGTCATCGTGGATTGGGGCGGGAGCACTCCTGGCCACTTGATAACAGGTGGTGGGCAGGAAAAAAGTCGTGAAACGTGCCGAGCTTTCAAAAGGCTCTGAGATTTCGAAAGCACCTCCGATCTTTTTATAAAGATTCATTAGGCATGGGAATGATTCCAAAGCTTTGAAAGGGCCCCCAACATTGGAAATAATGGTGAGCTCAGATTAATGAGCCTGGGTTTCTTGGTAATTTGTATCGCCTGTTTCGAATGATAATATTAATGTTTTGACATAAAACGAAGGGTCTTTCGCTGAGTTATTTGGAAGATCCAGATTACAATGGTAATAAATGTTCTTCTTCAGTGCCGGAAATGGCGATTATGTTTTTCTTTAGCGCGGCAAAATAATACCAGTGGATAGCGGTATGAGTGATAATTCCGCCTATCTTCCGTAACACTGAGAACATTTGGAACAGTATTCAGGACGCCAAATTGAAGGCTGACTGAGAGGTCGAGTTGCACACAAGTCTAAAGCACAGGTCGTGAAATAGCATCATATTCCTGGACAAGGAGTTTACCTTAAAAATTATGAAGAACGCTAGCGTATGGGTACCTTGGACGGACAGCAGGAATATAAAGATACCATGTGTGCTTTCAAAATTTACTTTATGCGAGAACAGGAGATGCAATCTCATCACTTCGCAACTCGCAGGACATTCGAAGAAATACAACTGAGTCCATATGTTCTCAAACGCATGCTCACTGATTTGTGTTCACCCGTTACCTTTGCTTGGGAAGTAACGTTTCACGCCAAAATGGGGCCCATTTTCCCCAGACGTGAGCCGTTGTTGTTCCAGACTGGGATCTTTTTGGCCTAAGGTTAATACTGGCCCAAAGAGCTCCAAAGTGGGCCCTTTTCTCAGTCAGCTCGTTTTTTTCTCGAGAACTGATCCTTTTGGCCAAATTTGGGCCCATTTGTTGAGAAGTGACTCTGTTCGTCCATAAACAGAGCTTCTTTGCCGAAACAAAAGGACCCTTTTGCACGGAAAGCCCTTGTGGTATAAAATGGATTATGTTGGTCGACAAATGAGCCTTTTTTCCCAAACATGAATCGTTTTGTCCAAAAGAGGGCTCTTATGCCTTATGCCCATGAACAGGGCTCTCTACCCAAACGGAGCCCCTTTAACACGAAAAAGGGAACCCTTTCGTCCAAAAGTGGCACTGTTTTGAACCACTAGTGAGAGGAATGATGAACTGGCGCTGAAGCATGACACTGTGACGCAATCGCATTGAACGGGATGTTATGGAGATAGGGAACTCTCATTTCAGTCTATTTACTCGTATAATGATACACGATCCTGATTTTTCAGTACATGATTGTATGTGTACGCAGCTTAACTATAAGGAAATAAGTAACAAATCCTCATTTTTCCTATAACTGTACCACATTCAAGCCAGTATTTTCAGTCATGCCACGTCAGTGCACATGATTGGCAAACGAGTATGATGCGTCTGGTGGCCGGTATCACGTCACAGTGACAACTGAACAGCGCTGTCAAAACGCAAACGAAAGACAGAGCAGGCTGCAATGTGCCGGAATAACGTGGCATACTGGACTTGACATTTCGTGCAGCCATCCGCGGCGGGCTGCGCAGCCTGCTGAGCAGACGACCCAACACGACAGCTTTGACGGGAGACAACTGAACGGGTCCTCAGGGGGTCCCCCCAGCTGAGGTCAGCTGGCCAGTTTTCCAGGGGTCCCCCGGCCAGCTGCCGTACGTTTGCGCTGCACGACGCTACTGAGGCCCTCTGGGCCAGGGTGGGGCTCAGCCGACGCATGTGTGGTTGTGCTGCAGGTTCCTGGAGGGTCTCTGGGAGGCCGTAGGAGCTATGCAGTGGAGGTGGGCCGCTGGCCTTCTCGCCGCTCTGCTCCTCTGCGTCACCGTCCTCTACCTTGGCGGCCCGCGAAATCACGTAAGTTCAAGCACAGAAGTATACAGCACATACTGATGTAACAACAACAAAAGGATCAGTAATAATAATAATAGTGATAATGAGAACAATACTAACGCTGGTAGTAGTAATAATAATAATAATCATCATCATCATCATAATATACTGAAATAAGTGCAAAAGTACATAAGTATGGCGACGCCTGTCTATGACCGTGTTGCTGTTGGACAGTGTCTGGATCAGGCCATGTCAGCATCGGAAAAACAACACGTTTCCATGCATGGCGTCGTCGGCAAAGAGCGCGGCCATCCAGTGCTGTCCAGACTAAGTAACCACCGTTTA
Organism: Capitulum mitella; assembly: GCA_030062745.1. Classification (NCBI taxonomy): domain Eukaryota; kingdom Metazoa; phylum Arthropoda; class Thecostraca; order Pollicipedomorpha; family Pollicipedidae; genus Capitulum; species Capitulum mitella. The sequence goes on along the minus strand of CP099844.1, from coordinate 19,844,168 downwards.
AACCACCGTTGCTACCGAAACGTAGCTGAGCAGCTGTTGTTTAGATCTAGCCTGTATGACTTCTGTCTTTTCATCGAAATAATGGATTGCGAGATTTCCTGACCACGTCTTCCACTCATCGTGTTATTTCACCTTCAAGAGAAGTGTCTTCAGAAACTGAACAACTGTCTTCAGAAACTAACTAATGGTCAAACTGCCTTAACGACTGCACCGATTGCTCATAACGTCACTGACCATACATTAGCCATTTCCTTTCTCGACCGGTTGACGTAGCAGGTTCAGCTCAGCAATGCCGTATGCTAAACAACGCACACTCAGCTGCGACAGAGAATCGGCGATGTTCTGCTCACATCTGAAAGATTTACCCACATCACAAGTGGGTATGTAGAGCCGTCTGCGTAAGCGTTCAGAATAAACTCTGTGTGCATTTGCTCTGAGTCAGGCCTGTACTACTGCCTGCCACTCGACCTTGGCCGCGCCGCAGCGCCAAGTGAATAAAACCAGAGTTCAACGTCCTGCGCCATGGAGAGTCGGTGGCGTCAAACTAAAAAAAGGATAGCCTCTGCGTGCTTTTTATAATAATTTTATTTATCTGATGAAATGTAATTTGGCGCCATTTTCTACAACCTTGATTTGCCATTTTTTATTATAGGGGGAAGGGAGAGGAAAAAAAGAGAAGGACGGCATGGCAGGGATACCGTAAGGGAGACGCACGAAAACTTAAAAATGAAAAAAATGAAGATGAAGAAAGAAAAGGTAAACGAAAACTACAGAAAGGAGATAGGGTGAGGGAAAGGGAAATAGAAAGAAAGGTGCGAAAGAAAGTGTAAGAAGAATGTAAATGTAAGGAAAATGTAAGAACATCATCAACCGGCCGGCCGAGGTGGAGGGGAGGGGAGGCAGACACAAGACACTGCCAGGTCTTGCTGTGATATGGTCTCAGATAAACCTGGCAAGTGCTGAACTTCAGGGCTTGTAGTTTGGTCGCCATCACTAGAAGCGGAGCGCGAAGCAGCGATTCCTATTTCCGCTCGCTGCATTAGTTGCTGTGCCGAGCGCCTGGCTTTTGCCTGCGCTTCCATGATAGCTTGGTACGCCATCGACATCGCAGAAAAACAGAACGAAACTGCAGAACGGCCGGGGGGTGCGGAGACGGCGCCTGCTGCGTGCCGACGCCGCTTGCCATCCGGGCTGCCGCCGGTCGGCTGGCCGGCCGGCCGGCCGGCCGGCAGCACCTGGAGGCAGTGAGAGCGGCGGAGGCGGTCTCCTCCCGTTCCCGCTTGCCGCAGCTCTGCCCGGACGCCGGCGTGGCGTCCGGGCAGAGCCGGGGAGCCCGGGGAGGCGGCGGCGGCGGCGGCGGCGGGACCGCGCCTGCTGGCCTCAGTCGCCAGCCTGTCTGCCAGGGGTACGCTGCGGGGAGTCCGGACACGCGTTCGGTCGCTCCTGCGTGTTGCCGCGCGGCTCCGGTGGGCGGGCCTGAAGTCAGTGAGTGAAAGGCTCGCTGTCTGCCTGGGCGGTTGGGACTGACGGATGCGGTCGTGGCGACTCGTAACAAACGACGATGCGAACTCCAGGCTATTCGTGCCAGGTCACTGGCGGGAGGATCTGGCCGCGACTCGGTCTGGACATAGCCGAGGCGCGGTGGTGGCCGCCCGCTCGCCGCCAGCACCATTCTATCAGTCATCTCTGCACTCAGCACGGATTCCGATTGTTGAGTTCTGCAGCCACCCGAGACAGCCGACCATGAGCCATTTAGTGTGAGTTCCATGAGCATGCTCATTCCGTCCAAAAACATCGTGGAGTCTCTAAGTAAAATTTCAGAGTTTGAAGCTCGTCGCGCGTTGGCCATTTCGCGACCTTGGTATGACCATTTCGACCAATTTCAGGATTTTTAAAGCAGCTTCACGAAACTTTTTTCCTTATTATTATTTTTTCGTATTGTCACAACATTCCATATTCCCATTTGGCTCAGGGGCGGAACCAGGCAACTTTTTGGGAGACACCTCACATTTTTGGCCCTGTTGAGGGTAGTAGAAAAATGCCTGCCAAAAATGGCGTTTCTAAGATAGAGTTAAAAAATTTCTATGGATGTATAGGTAAATAGATGAGCAACATACAAAAACATTTTCGTTTGTCCGAGCTCACTTCGCAAGATCAGGTCAAGGTTAAAAGTCAAAACCAGGTTCCATGGTAAAAATTCTGACGTTTTTTTTAATGGCAAACCCGGCATAATCATGGCGTCAAAGGATGCCCTCTACTTGTGCACTAACTTTCAGTTTGATATCAGGTCGGGTCACGGAGCTATGACATGGAATGCCAGTGCGCGCACTCATATCGCAACGGTCGTAAAATGAAATTTTAGAAAGAGAGTGAATTCAAATGATTGGAAACGATTCTAAATAGTATAAAATGCACACAAGATCATTTCAAGCGACTCTTAGGTCAATGGAGGTCATTTAAGATCAAAAGTCGTAAGTTGGCCTGAATTACATGTGACCATGACAGTTCCCCCTTTCCATGTCCCTGGCATCGCCTATGCTAACATTATACAAACAATGTAATGCGATTGGTACTTCTTCAGCATAACATAACTAGTATAAGCTAAAAAAGCATTTTTAACTTCCTTGAAAACTCAGTTTTTAAAAACTATTCTTTATGTTTTTGAAAACCTGTGAACGCCTACAAGTTTTATCAAAATTTTGAATGTATGGGCCTGTTGTAAAAGTCCTATCTACGGCCTCTCGATTCATGCCAGTTTCATCAGGATCGGCCCATAAACAACAGAGTTATAAGAAGCCCCAAAAAATTCCTCATTTTGAATTTTTGCCCCTTTTAAAATTGTGAAAATTCCTTATTATAAAAATGTAGTTTGCGTTCTGGCAAACTGATTTCCGTTTGCTGCGATGAAATCGGATGTGAAGTTCTCGAGATCTCAGTGGGGGCCGAATCCACCCCCGGCCGGGATTGGTCATACCGTCTAGCCCTCCGGCAATAGGGTTAGGGGCGCGCTGACTACTACGTCATTTAACGCACCCTCTATGGTGAACTCTACCTCGTTTTCTGTGAGAGAACACAAAAGCGTCGATCATTTTCTTCGGTCCAAAATGTCGTCATATTACACGTGAGAGAAGAGCAGTCACCGCTCCACTTGTCACACGTTCGCAGGAACCCAGGGGTCGGTCGCCGCGCGCGTTTTGAGCGGTGGCGCAGGGCGGACCGCCTCGACGGCCGAGACTGCGGTCCAGTCTGCACCTGATTTCAAGCTGGTGCTCTCCGCCCCGGGGCGATGACATGCTTGAGTGATTCGCGCGCAGCCTTGCACATGGACCACTGGTCGCTGACCGATGCAGGCAGAGTAAACCAAGCGTTAAACCAGTCTAAATGCTTGTGCACAGCATTGCCGGAAACGGGAAGGTATGTAGCTTTCAATGAACAACTTGGAATACAACATGAGCAGATGACATCCAGCCGGCGTTCATACATGTTAGGAGAGCTGAGGAGAAAATGAACGAACGAGATGCGTACAGCCTGTCCCCTGGGCGTGTGTTCGTTTTCGTATTGTTACCGGCGTTCCCGTTCGGTAGACGCAGCCGGCCTGGAGAATGGATGAATTTCTGACCGCCGGCGAGCCTCTGGAGGAGAGCGGCGCGCTGAAGCTGGTCATGCTGCTGGACGGGTTCTCCAGCGACCAGGCGCGTCAGCACTACCGCCACCAGCTGTGGAGCCTGCTCACCCACTGTCGCAGCCCGCTCAGCCTGTACCTGGTGGTGCCCGCCCAGCACGTCTACCAGCTGGCCAGCACGCTGGACGAGCTGCGCCCCGAGGCCGGCTGCCCGCTCCGGTACACGATCGTCCGAGACGAGGGCGGCGGCGGCCGAGACCGCGGCACCACCGTGCTGGGCCCGCTGGCGGCCCGGCTGGCGCCGCTCGGCCGCGTCGTGTTCTTGGACGAGCAGACGCTGCCGGTGGCCGACCTAGGTCCGCTGCGGGCGTACCTGGACGCCTTCGGGGAGCGTCAGCTGGCGGCGGCGCCGGCCGAGGACTCGGCCCGCTACCTGACTGAGGCCGAGCTGCGCGCGGCGCCGCCGCCCACGCTGCCTGACCCGGGCCTCAGCGGCCGGCTGCTGCTGCTCGACCTGGCGCGGCTGGCTGGCTCGGAGCCGGTGCGTCAGCTGCTGGCAGCGCCGCCGCCGCGGGAGGATGCCGGTCTAGCGCCGGACGCCGGCGGCCTGCTGACCGAGCTGAGGCGTCGCCAGCCGGCCGCCGTCGGCCGGCTGCCCTGCCAATGGAGCGTCGGCCGACCCGACCAGCCGCGTCCGCTCGACGCGCTCTTCGCGTGCGCGGCGCCGGCGCTCGTCGTGCACACAGCCGGCCGCTGGCTGCGCGCCTGGGAGGCGCCGTTGCTGCAGGAATGGACCGCCGGCCGCCGCGTGTGACCGCTGCCGCCCAGGCCGGACCGGGCGGCCGCCCGCCTGTGACGGCCGCTGCCCAGTCCGCCGTAACGAGCGGTTTTGGCGCGACCGTTCGCTGCACGGCGTGAGACTGCTGCCGCCGGCCCGGCCGCATGCGAACTAAATGAGGACCGCTCGGGTGCAGCCAAGCACGCGGTACCGTTGTGCACCTGCGACGGGTTTGTATCCATTCCTACGTGGACCGGTGTGCAACTACGGTGGGTTCGCTGTGCAACTACGGCACATCTTCGGAGGAATGGGATAATGCACCAACAGCTATATCATTGCTGAAATCAGAACCGATTTATCACCCACGTTGACTCAGAAACACGTGAGAGCTGTCATGGTCAATTCAGGAATGCAGTTTCCAAAAACATGTTGCAATAAAACTATGTTTTGGTGCTGTCCGTTAGTGATGATGTTATGCGGGTCCTCTGTTAACGTATGATGACGTTCATAGGAGTAGGAACGGGGGGAGGGGGTACCTGGATGCCATGGCACCCCACTTTCCGAGAACATCAACCCTCTGACAATGCATGGAAAGAATCGACTTCAAAATTGGCTTTGGCCCCCTCACTTTCTGAGACGTTCCTGCGCCTATGATGACGTTATACGGATCACCTGGTCGTATCATATTGCGCCAGTTGCAAATAGGTCATGGATGAGAAGAGCACAAGGGATTTGCTCACAATCGCTCTGAAACTCCACATGTATAGAGTTTTGAGTTATCGTGAAATTAATTAATTTAGAAGACTTCAGGCTAAAGCTTAGCTACTTCAGTTCAAACCACGTGTCAAACGAAATCATCGCCTATGAAGACGAGTGCCGTGCGCCCCCGCCCCCCCAAAAAAAAGATGTTTGGGAGCCTGACCGTGCGTCTTGGAGTCGAATTTCCCCGTAAACTCCCGATTTTTATGCGTTTTCCGCCAAGTGTATGGCATACACTGATAAAAAATTACCATCGTAAGGAAAAACTAGCCTGAAACTATTTCAAAAACTCAGTGTATAGTAACGTTAAACTAACCAAGCGTTTCCTGTTTCACTGAGTCCATGCAAAACCACCCCATTAGAGGATTCACAAACAACGGAAAATTCAGTCGATACAATGGGCTGACCATGGACACATAGTTTTCCGTTAGTTCTGAGCTGGTTTTAGGGGGATTAATCAGCTGTTTGCGTGAGGGCGACCGTTGGCACTCAGCGCTCCGCGGCGCCATTGTTATCAGTGTGTTTGCGCGTGATGCAGCCTGTGCTACGATTTGTGCGTTGAGCAATGTTCCATTTTTCCGGGACGTGAGGGAATATCGGACTTAACTGAAAGACGCGGCTTGAGTATGGAAGCGTCATCGTTCCTGTGACAAGTGTCGGCTAACTTAGATCAGGCAAGTGAGAGATGTACGTTAAGACCAGACGAAGCGTTTTGTTGTGCCTCCAGTGTTCGTGCTTATTGCGGTTTAGACCGCTGAAGCCGGTTGTACCCAGTCAGAGGTGAGCAGGCAACGTGTTTTTTCGGGAACGCTGGTTACCTTATCACCTTAAACCAGTTATCTGGAAGCCACTGTTCAAGTGTGCAGCGACCAGTTGGCGGCCAAGGCCGTTTAACACGGTGGCCGTGGCGGGGACTCTGGGCACCGGACACAGGTGATTGTGTTGCGTGCAGAATCGGAACACTCCGGATTCTTGAAAGTCCGCCCAAGACGGTGGATCGTGTTGATTTGTGCAATCGAACAACAAAGCGTTGAGCTTTAAAATACACATTTCCTGGACGTCGTTTGAACTATTATCAGACCGATGTTGACAGTGAGAGAAGAATAAATCTCAGGCAGCTTCTATTCCAGGTTTGCTTACGTTTTATCTTAGTTTACTGTGTGGACGGAAATGCAAGTTTTGCCTTTGTTTTGAATTAGTTTTACCTTCGCACTAGGTTCGTTTTATAGTACTTTTGGGTAAGTACTGCTGTAGTTTCGCCTTATAATCCCCCTGAGTTTGCACTAGTCACTTAGTTTTCCGTTAGTTTTGTCCAAGCGTTTTGCTGTTGCGGCCTTACTTTTTCCTAGCTTTGCCTTGGTCATGTTAGTCTGCCACTAATTTTATCTTTGCTTTGGGTTAGCTTTGCCATAGGATAAACTGGTAACTAAGGCATCACTAAGAAAAGTTAGTCAAAATTTCTAGCGGTGTAGTTGGTAGCGTTTTTGTGATGCAGGTGTTTAATGCATCGTTGTAGGATACAGCCTGAATGGGATCTTCCATAACAAGTAACATAGTTCTCTGAAACCTGTTCAACCGTTCTCCTATAATGCCTTTGTGAGTTTCGTGCCAATCTCAACGACAGCACAGCAGCTACCTCGCGACTAACGACCTGGGCATAATTTATGAGAGATGCGATGAACTGATTGAGAGCCTCTTCCTCCCAGCATCACTCATCTGTTTCCATTCTGTTTGTTTCGTTTGTTTCCAAGCCACTGTTCGCTTGCTCGGCGAAGTAGAAAATGTACACCATTGAATAAACATGAAGATTACGTATGCCGAATGACGTGGACGCGCTACTCAAACGATATATTCGTGCACATATGCTTTGAAAATGTCGACTCCTTAACGAGCGTTGTAAATGAACGCACAGTATCCGTATATTGTCTTCAAGCTCATTACAAAATACTATCGAGCATAGCTGTCACCGGTAGCCTTTGATATTGCTTTGATTCAGTCTGCGTGCCTATGTTATGGATGGCATACGCAGATAGAATTAATGGGGCATAAGTGCTGGTTTTATCCACAGTGTGTGTTTGGAAAGATGTTGAAAAATGACGAAATACCCGACTAAGTAAAGGTTACCGAACAAAAATCAAAAGAGAAGTGCCCAATTCTCCTTTTTTAGATTTTCCCTTATCCGATAGAACTGCAGGCACTGATTGTATTAATACCATTCGAATCGCTGCCGGACGCCTCATTAACGAGATATATGCGCCGGAAGGTGCAATGGTCTTGAAACATGCCCGAGGCTATGTTCCCGAGATGACGTCACGAAATCCACAGGCGCCGGCTTCGCTGGCGGCCTGCCGTTCGCGTGCGTCGCAGTGTTTTGTCGCCTCCCGTGTGACGGTTCCCGCGGTTCTGGTGCAGTGGTTGCTTGGCAGAGTTGTGTTGTCTTCGGTGGTTCTGGGCACTACAGCGACCTCAGGCATCTCACATGTGCCATGTGAACTGCAGTCGTTCCCTGCTCTGCAGTCTCTGGCTCCGCGGCCCGCTAACGGTGCGCAGGCACAGGTACGGGAACGTGGTAAGCACTGAGACATGGCGCCTCCGAGAAAATCCTCCAAACAAACTAATTTTCATACCACTGATAGGAAATTCTGTTGCACGATGGCGTCTCCGTTGTTGAAAGGCGTTCCGCCGCTGTGCCGCCGCTGGTAAGCAAATTGAATTGTGACGTGCGCACCGTTAGTTAATGTTGTCCAGCGTTAGAGACGTGAAATTCAGACAGGACCAAATTCGTTCAAAAAGCCTAATTCAAGGCATTTGCCGAAGGTTGGCGTCACGATGATGATGATCAGCGTTTCGGGCCTGTGGAGATTTCCATGGCCCACAAATAAGACGTGTCCAGGCAAGCATGTAATCTAGCGATCCCCAGTACCGACAGGCTGGAAGCCGATTCAACGTTCCGGTTAGCGTGTTGGTCTCTTCACCCATTCATGAGATCAGAACGCATCCATGTCGGAGGAAACTCGTTACACAGATGACGTTCATGGCACATGTGCCGTAGGATGTTACGTGGTCGGTGCTTGTAGAGGGGGTTAGGACGGAAGGACTGGCTGTATAAACATTTTAACTGTGTTGACTGTAGAGCCCCACCTGTCCATGTCCTATATACCGTTCCGTTGCACTTGACAGGGTCTTGTGCAGAGCCGTGACGTTTTTTTTCTCTCAAGAGCTCACGTCAAAGCAACACCAGCATTACACAAAAATGTTCTGTTTGTACTGGCTATAAAGTAAACGCAGTGGCGTAGTGATCTCCTCATGATGACTATCGCTGTCATGGCCATTTTGACAACGCTGATTCTAGTGTCGGTAATTGTCATTAATGACACCGAATGACGCTGAAAACTGTTTATAACTAACGAACCTACCAACTAAAAAATGACATGTCTTTCCGCTGAACCGTTCCGAGCAGGCGATCATACTACAACATTTAGGCATGGAAACAACATGAAGAAAGATTTCACTTTCATGCACCAGCAATATGGAGACGGCATATTCAGCTGGAGGTCAAACGAGGTCAAATCAAGTTTTGACGTGATTTGTGCGGTTCTTTCAGGCACAAAAGGCAACGCTCTATAAGGACCACGTAGATCATAACGGCGTCAGAGTGGTCGGGAAAGGTCACATGAGGTCCTACAAGGTCACCTCGACCTTGACCCGGAATGATTTCGCACCAACCTTGTAATGTTGATAGCAGTTTCGTTACATAGTAAAAGACCAAGTTCTAGCATTTTAGACGAATTCCAGAAGTTGACCTGTCATGATCTTGACCGTGAATGACTTCTCACTCGCTACAGACATAAGCCATGCTCGCATAGAATTATACGACACCTTAAGCACGCTTTAAAAGGAGAGTCACAGCAAACCAATTGCCATGAAACGTGACCCGACGTGACCTTGACCTTAGATGGCCAAGGCATTGCAATGGGAATAAAATGTCACCCCATAGCCGGGTTGTACCACTAGAACCACTAGCGAACAACAGCCTTATGTGAAACTAAAAACACTATTTAGAACAGTGCGGTCCAGATTTTGGACATTTCTGATCTGTGGACCCTCTAGAACGAGGTCACGGCTGGCATGAGGTTAACATGAAGTTTACAGGGCAGGTCTCAAATCCCAGGTGGCCATAACTTAAACCCATTCACCAGACCAGTTCAGCAGCTAATCTAACCTGCAAAAATCAGTGGAAGGTTGCGCCCCCTCGGACTGTCGAGGATTAATATAGCGTTAACATAGCGCTAATGCAGCGTTAATACAGGTTAATATACGTTAATATAGCACGAATATACGGTTAAAGAAAGAATAATTAATATTGCTCCGAGCTGGCTGGGGACGGCTTTGTGTCGGTTCTGAGGCGATGGCAGGGCCCTCGGGATAATGGGGGTTCCAAAGGAAGTGAGAACTTGGCCAGTATTTGACTTACGTAGTTTGGATTCCCGGACTATGGAACTACGTTAAATTTTTTTTATAATGCGTTCCCTCCGCTAAACCCCCTTCTGGAGCCGTAGCTTGATGCACTGGGATCGTCTATTTACGCCAGCGTGTATTAGAAAGGGCATAAAGAACACCCACCAGGTTTCACGGCTTCATCTCAAACGGTTCAGAGACTAGACAAAAAACCTAGATGACTTTTCCCGCCGTGTTGGCCGTCATGGCCCGGCCAGGACCGATCGGCCGCTGGGGGTTACGTGGCGTCACAGTCACAGGCGGTGTGAGACGGGCGCTACTTTGAAGACTGAAAAGAGTAATTTCCAACGCGATTTTTGCAGTTCTGGCAGCGGGTTTGAATTCAGCGCGCCGTAATTTACTGTGTAACGTGAAAAAGAAAATGTCTCAGGAGATCACTGCTCCTCTATTTTCCCCCGGTTTCATTGAGGGACGTTGATACCGACGATTTGACGAGACATGTTCGCCGTTTTATGTTTCTGTTCAGGCGACTGCCCCATGGCTTGTTCGTGGGTAAAGTCACGGCTGACTTCTGCATTGACTGCCGTGGTGCTATCACGCGTGTCACGTGTCCTTCGGTAATGTCGATGTTGAGTGAATAAAGGGGAAACAAAGAATAAAAGATCGCGCTCACGTTTCACCTGCCAACGGACCCTACATGGTGACGATGGCCACGAGGACAATGTGCGGTCGCTTGTGATGCTGGTACATTTACTACTCGTAACACCATCCAAGTGGTACAAAGTGTACACGAATACACAAACCAGCCAAAAACGTCCATCAAAAGACTCCAAGAAACGTAGCACCTGATCGGCCTGGGTAAGCGTGGCCTGGAGGCGTTTGCGGCGTGGCTAGCGGCTGATAACTAGTGTTGGTGGCGGGCGCCTGTGGCCCGTTTTGCGGCGAAACATTTCGATGCTTGAGCATGTGTTGCAAGCGGAGTTTCCAATTCAACTTTTAATTTTGTTGTGTTTTTTTTTTGCACGAATATGGTTGTGAAGAAAATATATTATGTTTGGCGAAGATACAGGTTCTCTTAAATTGCGTCAGCGAGCCCGAACGTAGCCGTTGGCTGTGATGTGTTTTCGTGACTTGCCGGGGCTCAGACGTTCTGGCGCGGCGCTGCTCCGCGGCTCGGCTCACCTCTCACCGGAGGGGGGCCGGGCTAGCGCCAGTTGCGGCCAGGCACTGCGTTACCCCACCTGGGCGACGACGTCCACCCGAGGCCGGGGGGTGTGGCGTGCCTACAGCGCAGGACGTGACATCCTGACGCGGCATCTTGGACGCTGTCCAGCTGAGGCTTCAACGCATCATTTTTTAATCGCCGCTGTCGGCATGAAATGATTAAATTCGTTTTCCTGGATATTTCCAGAAACCTAGATGCCAAGCAGATGCAAGGAATAACCGCACCGTGTTCGATTTGAAAGTTGTGCTTAGAACTGTTCTGCTGCACGCGGTTTATGAGCAGAGCACAGCAGCCTGGATACAGAAGTCAGGTGTGACTAGAAGGTCTCTACGAGGGAGACCTCCCATGCGGTGTGCGATGTTAGAGCAGCGGTTCGTTATAAAGGCTGGGAACAAGGCTGCCAAAATTTGGTCGTTAGCGACTGAACTCTAAATATTGACCAAGTAATTAACTTTCCGAATCGTGAAGAATAAGTTGGCACTCGAAGAACGCGTACCACAACACAGATAACCATATGCTTGCGAAGGGGACCAAACAATCTGTTTGGAAAATAAATACATGAACAGCCTGTAAAATAACAATTAAACAGCCCAAATTGTCAACGTTAAATCGGCAAGCATATCACAAGTCTGAAAAGCTTAGGATGAGGCTTGAGAGTAACAAGAAATGCAAGAAATTCAGGCAAGCAAGAAGTGCAATGGAAATCCGCTCGCCTGGAACACAGCAGAGTCCGAATCAGAGCGCATATTTCAGGGATTTTGCCGGCAGACGTTCGGCTGGGCGCAGTCCTGCGATATTTCGACAGCGAGCGATGAGTGTTGTTAAGTTTTCAATACGTGGCACGAGAGGAATATGAAATTGGCATACGCTAGGATATTGGTATACCCTAGATACATGCTAGTATGACGGACGAATGGTATTTGCCCCTTTTGACATGCACAAACACGCTTGCTAAAACGGTCACTGTAACATTACCATTTGGTGGAAAAAGTGAAAATTGTGCAACGATCAATTCCGTCTTTGTTTCCCTCGACAATTCTCCGCAAAACACAGAAGATATACCGCCTCTTGAATTGTCTCAATATAAATTCGAGAATATCTGAATGACAGCCACCCCCCTTTGAGCTGTGTTTGCAAAATATGATCCAATCTTAACCCGCGCACGACCGTCGGTCCGTTTCGAACATGGACGACTGGGGGGGGGGGGGCAGTTGGCCACCCCCTCTAACTCACGAACGGTTGGTCGCGCGATAAAAATAACCATACCGTTGGAAAGCTTGTGACGAGTAGAGCTCGAAACTGGTCTCATTTTTAGTTTTAGATAATATATAAGCAATTTACGCCCTACATATGTTTTCCTATAGCCGACTGCATGAGACCGAGAAATGGCCTGAATCTCAAGGGCTGTGACTAATAACGCATAGGTAAAAGTACCAGCGCACAAGTACAGGTCCGCGGATGCCGATACACATCTAATTTCCCCAGATTTATTCAATATATACGCCGAAACGTTGAGATAAAGACACGGCATTTCTCGTGGCAGTTGCTAGGCGTGCGCTGCTGCCGTATGCACTAATAAATTGACGGAAACTAATTTTAGCGCTCCTTTATTTTCACGAAAAAAGACGATCTGTGTACATTTTATTGATCCTAATAGTTCTTGTGATGGTTTTTCATGCTTAAATTTTGAAAAAAATTCATTAGTCACCAGTTTACACAATTGACGGAGCTTTATTCGCGAGAGCCTGTTTATTTCCAAAATATGCATTTTTTCCAATTTTTTAAGGTTCCTGGTATTACTTGCGTCTGTGCAAGCTAGTTCTGCTATTTTCTACCCATTCTGAGCAATTCATCGTCGATTTTGACGGTGGTACATTTTGGCTCACTACAATTATTCGTGACCTGACCTCAGGTCAATGGCTGGAAGTCCTTGATACTTTGTCCAATGACGGTAACTAGATGTCTGCTTCGCTCCACACTAAAAATGTTACGAAATATTTCTTGAGTTTCCGAAAAAACGACGACATGTGTTAAAAATGGGCTTGACCTTAGGTCAATAACCTGAAATATTCCGAAAAATCTGAGATAGCAGGTTTGTTACATCTATCACGATCACTAATCACTGGAAGTGTTATTGAGATATTTTGTTTTGCGAAAAAAATAGAGGGCGCTAAACTTTTTTGGACATAGATCTGTTTGACCTGACCTAGGTCGGGCACCGGACCTGACCTGAGGTCAAAATTTTGACACGAGATGTAAAATTGATGAAGCAAAAGGTACACGACGTTTTGTGACTCTGTGCTAGTTGATTCTCTCGCAATCCAGAAAAACCTCAGGGGGGAGCAGTCAACTGCACCCCCCCAGTCGGGGACTGGTTAAGTGCGTGGGCAGTGAGTCTTCTTTGTTTCCAACAGTTCCCGTCGCTTGGAAACTAAGACACACTTCACTCAACGGTGTTGACCTTTTCTGGTGCTGCTTACCTGTACTGACTGGGCTCGTTGGCGTGCTGGGCGCGTAACTTCGTCACCAGCACTCTAATGATGTTGATCAAGAACACGGTACACATCTGAAAAAGGCAGCATGAGAAAGCCACTGACGGCATCGGGTAACACCTCTGGTATGTGCTGATCTCACTGAGCAAGCAGAGTAACCGCCCCCTATATTTTCCAGACGTGTTGTGACGTGTATACTTTCCAGAATCTTCGTCAGGTTGGACTGGTAACGCCGAAGCTCATGGTTGAGTTTTGGGGAAATCAAGTGTAACTTAAATTGGGACGGTTTCTTTCATATTTATGTTGACCGTGCTGCTGTCGGTGGAAAAGTGCTTACCACAAGACTGAGGAGGCAGGGGGCATTGAGCACCCACTCGTAGGCCTCGATGGGCACCACCCAGCACTGCTCGTCTTCGGCTGCGTGGGCGCGGAGTGCCGCGTACACCGCCACTGGAGCCACGGGAAACACTGCAACAGCAGGAGACGATGCTGTCCCCGCATACATCGCCACCGGGGTATGGGAAGCATTGGACCAGTTTAAGGGCAACAAAAAGAGGACCAGTTCGATAATGGTCTGCGTCAGATCTCGCACCACACGGAAAAGTGTCTGTCTGTCCGGTACTGTCTGGTACCTGCAGCCTTGCGTGCAAGGATCAGATAAACAGTGACACTGCCAAATCTCCACTGGTGGCTAATAATGAAGATAAGCAAGCAGAGAAAAGACCTAGTCCCTTGCAACCATCTCCGGCGAAGCAGTGGATATGACAGTGTCATGAGGCTTAGCTTAGTCCAAAGCGGGGCAGCCACTCACGAACGTGCCCGGCTAAAATCAGTGAGCCGGTCACTACAGTCATTCAGGCCACGTCGGCACGCACCGCGCCGGTCTTCTCCGCTCAGCAGCGGGAGGCCAAACACATCAGGCCACTTCGCCGGGCGCGACAGCCTCCCCCCAGTGTCGGCCGCTGGACGGGGGAGGTAAATGTTCCCTCCTATCAGTGACGGCGCCATGTGTTCAGGGCAGCGGGGAAAACGACACTTCCTGGTGCTTCCTTCCCATGTATGGCTGTTGAGATAATGCTAAATTTTCTCGAGCTAGGGGGAAAAGCAGTTGCTACCGACGCCCTTCCTCCCCCCGGTGGTGCCGCCGCCACGGAATACCACGGACGTCATCCCACTAACCCATTTTGCAGGGCGGAGAAACAATGAATAACATCCCTTTGTCTCCAGATAACGAGGACGCAAAGCAGCATAAAGGCCCTGGGCACGAATAAATACTGGAGCTGGAACCGATGGAGCACATCCGTCTACCACGGCCTTGGGAAACCGCAGCACAAGAGACTCATCTATCTGCACCGTCCGGTGCAAATGTCTGGGTCACGACCACAGTATCGCATTTCAGAAAGGGAAACATTCTTTACTTACGACCAACTGTACCATCGACGCTGCACAAAATGCATGCTTCAGCAAATCACTTTCAGCACGCATTAATCTACATGGTATCCTCTGCGTCTAGAATGCAAGGACTATAAAAACAGTTACAAATAAAGTGTCGGGTTGAGAAGAGGTGGAGTATCCTTGGCAGAATGCACAGTGCTTCACGCCAAAAAGCCAATAGGCTTACCCCATCCTATGATGTAGAAAACTAAAAGACTTCTCTGCTCAGCAAACGCAGACGCAATCAGCTTGTGGAGGTAGAAACTCTCGCAGAACTGCCACAGGTAGTTTGTGAGGCGACAGTACTTCGTCATTATGAAAAGTATTTTGCAGCCAACTCCATTCTGAAAGGTTAGGAAATAACACAAGTCATGTGGGAGTCCAAGAAAGTTCAATGTACAACACCAGAGCGGCCAGGTAAACGCATACTTAAACAGACACACAGCAAAACAAAGGCCTGTTCATGTCGCCTGGATACGGTAGTTTGGAAACTTAAATCTACATCTATACTGGAAAGCCTCTTCGATTCTTGCTTTAGTCAAAGACGGTTGAGTTACAGAAAAACAACACGACATTGAAGATTTGATAGTATTTTAACCGTGTTAAGGATAATTTGCACGATAAAATGGAATATGTGTGGCCATTTACAGTACCTAAAATACATCTTTAAATTTAAGAAAATGTAGACGGAAATATTACGAGGCCTTGGCGACCTCTTTTCCCGAGCAAAACAATCGCCATGTCTTTCGTCTTCTTTCTCTGCCTTCATGTGATTAAGCCTGGAGGGCACTTAGCAGACGTTTTATTGCGTCGTTAGTCTGGGCAAAGTCATCCTAGAAGAATAACGCGGTCCTGTTCCCGTTCCTTTCTGTGCCGCCGTGACCAAGCAGAGTTTGCGGACGGCATGAACTGCGCGTGTGAGTGCGGCGGAAATCTGTACCACGTTTTCCCACAATCTTCACACGACACAGGCGTGAGAAAACATTCTTGAATGGTCACAAGAAGACGTGACACAGCACACCAAGACTGACCACCGCTCCAATGCACTGTGAAAGAACATGCCATGTTCTTTGATGGTCAGTGCACTAGACCATAAAGCGCAAGGAACCATTAAAGTCTGACCTTAATAGGTCTTTTAGTGGCTTGAATGACAGAAGAAATTAGTTCTGTAGTTTAGTTTACCTAATTACTGTAGTTCGGTGCATTCAGTGTAGTGAATCGTACTAGTTTAGTAACGCAGAAGAAAACGTCCAGCTTCGTTTATTAGACTATGAAATAAATGCTTTAGTATCAATGCCAAAGTCTTTCAGACAAGTTTTCTATTTCCATCCATGATTCATATCCATACTAATGAGGTATCGCAAGTCTTCTTCCATATGCCACGAATATGTTTAACTACGCGCTTGCTTTTTAATAATCCTGGTATAAAACTACTCTAGATTTATTTCCTAGTATGTGAAAAGTCAGAAAATAATAGTAATTTCATTATTAATGCCGGGCGCAGGGTCAGCGCTACTATCGAGCTGCGCTGGATAGAGGACAGCGCTGCAGGCGCGGATGCCAGGCTGGGTGACGCCCCCAGATGCGACGTCTCCGCGTCGAGAGGGGCACCTGCCGACGCCCATGCGAGGGGATCGTGTTAACCTCTCGGGTGCTTCCGCGATGCAGGCCGCTGCCCCGGTCCCGGACCCTCACTTTACCAGCTCGCAAAACCACCAGGCAGACTCAACTATTAAGCTACGCGACGCCGTGCAACTAGTGACTCAAACTTTGGTTCAGTCAACCTAATTTCTCATTTTTCTACCATTTTTGGCGCTTTAACGATCATGAAGATTCTGGCTAAAACATTATCCCTATTAATAAAGAGCGTAATGCGAGGTACTTCAAAGGACGAGGGACGACGAGGAATGTGATGTTGCTTACGTCCATGCCATTTTAACTCTTGTTATTTAGTTAGGGGCGTAATACTGAGGTGAGCCGACAGCAAGTGTCTTAACCAGAGTGACTTCATAGTGGTCACAGCGCTATGCATATGCAATAAACATGCATATCGTGGAGAAAATTGACTTAAAAGTTGTCAGGACATTTATTCACTTACAGTAAGAAAGAGACATTTCGAAGCCGACATTCCGGTATATTTATCTATACCTGGGTAATGTTACAGCAGCAGTCCCTGACCATTATCATTTCTCTTGAGCTCAACGTTACTAGGATGAAGCTGTTTTAAAGGTAGTAGGTATGGTTATTTTTTATTTACTAGGCATTGAAAAGAGGCGGAGGCACATGTCTTGGCTGGATAATCTTACTGAAGAGCGACTGCGGCAACAGAAACTCGCATTAATATAACGAAAACAGCTGCAGTTATCCTCGTCTGCCCGCGTCAAAACCGGTTCGAGGTGGCCGGAATCAGACGGCACATTGCCAGGAAAGAGTCATGATCACCGCAGCACAGCCGTGCAGTGCGCACGACGGCACGCTAATGTTAGCGCAGATTCAGGACTCCACACCGTGACAAAAGCACCCGTATGAAATCAATAAGAGAGCAATCTTCACGTCTAACATTGTCTCACCCGAATCTAGCCCTCGCCACCCCGCGCTCAAACCTCTTCGTCATTTTCTCTGAGACAAGCGCGCGACCGCGCCGCACCACCCAGCTTCTGCTTTTGGTCGCCACGTCAAAGCCTCAACGGCCTCCCGGCGCCAGCCATAGACGCCACATTCTGCGCTCTCGCTATGCAGTCTCTGCAGGAGTGTTGCTGTTGATAACGTGTCCCGGCCAGACACGGCAATATCATTCCCGAAAATAAATGGCCGTTTGGGAGCGCATCGCGAAAGGACTTGCGCCAGGACGTCAGAGCAGGCGCTGTGATAAATGCCTTCATGCCATCACTCCAACTCAAGTTTTCAGTAATTACGAGGTAGCCTTGAACCATAGTTAGCTACATTGGCTCTTGTGCAAGCGCAAGCGAATTCCAAACAATCTTGTTAATTGTTTTTCTGATATTAACATAAAGCAATAAAGTCGCATACATTAACAAGGGCCGACGACAGCTGCACAACATGACGACGGTCGTTTCGTGTGAAATGTAACTGGTTAGTCATAAAGTAAACAGTCTAAGTCCCAATAACATACACGGAGACTCAGAGAGCCAGGCTGACACTTATCGTGTGACAATACAATTTCCTCATGTAAAGAAAGTACTAATCTACATACCCAAGAAAACCTGAATCACGAACTCCATCGATAAAGAGTCATTCCATTTCAAATCGTCCAAGAGTTGTTCCGACCATTTCTGATTTTGATGAAATTTGGTAGGCGGCTCATAGTACCTATGGAGCAATGGACAGGCGCCAATTCCCAGCTCTCGGGGACCTATGAGGTCAAAGTTACAGGTCATGAAAGATCACCGATTTTTACAGATGTTGCATGATTCAAATGCTCACAACTCGGTAGTAGATCAGTACAGAAAGGTGCAATTAGCACTGCTGGATGCAGAAATGTTCCAGTTTTCATAGAAACGTCAATTTTTGTTGCTGACCTAGCGCTGACGCTTGACATGGCCAGGTCAAATTGTGCATTTTCCAGTAACCACGTTGACCCCCCACCCAAATCTTTGCGAAAAGGTAGCAGAATAGGTGCCCTAGCATTCGGAATAAGGGAGCAAAAAACATTTCCAGATAATTCCAGCTTTTTCAAATAGCTCAACTTATGTGATGCCAATCGACGCTTGAGAAATATGTCCCGAGGCTATCTGACGAATGTTGGTTGATTTTGTGCCTTTTGTTTGTGCAACTCTGTTACAGTCTGGTGCGCATAATGCCCTGCTTGTGAGCGACACATTAACTTAACCTTACATTACTTGACCCCAAATGTCAAGAGTCAAAAGTCGCGACTGGTTATCACCAATCAACCCCCTTCCATCCAGATTTGACATATATCTTTCCTCCACTTTCTAACGAAAGCGAGTTTGTCCGATGGCCTTGGGCCCTATAGCCAACTGAGGCTATGTTAGCCGTGCATCGGAACCTTTTCAAGGTCAACCGAGATCACTGGCCTTAATTAACCTTGGACGAGCTATGATGGCCATGAACTGATTTTTTTTATTTTTTTCAATTTCACACCTATTTTTCACTTATCAGATTATCCACATAACCGTGTACTCCTTCCGTGTCCCTAACAGAACGCCAGCTTTTTAATAATGACGTCGTTCCAAGAATTATGGGCGTTACACCCAGGGCGCGCGCTGATTCACCCAGTATATCAAGTTCATGCTACCGTTGGTGGATCACACCGTCGTCGGAGTTTTCGGAAATGTTCGAAGCCTGGCGGGATGGGCTGCGAGGAAAGCAGCGGCTGGGGCTGCCCGGCGGGCCGGGCCGATGCGAGGGACGCCGATGCGAGAGAGACTGCGACTGCTGCAGCCTGGACTGGTTGGGCTGCGAAGAAGACTGTCTTCCGGCATTCAGCGCACAAATATTTTGTGCAGACCGGTTCAATATCCAAATGCAAATATATCTTCTTAGGAATCGCGCAGCGGCAGCCCCTCTTCACAGCTCTGTAACCTGCTGTAACCGCAGTGGGTTACAACAGCCTATTAGTCTGTTCCACTTCTCCATCACGGTTTCGGAAGCTCACAGACTCAACCGAATATCATCGGCCGGTGACAATGTACCGCGGTATTGCCGAGTCTTGCAATATAAGACCGTAGATCGACTTCAGTGTCACGCCGGGAACGCTAGGGACAACGCAGACGACTCATTGGCTCGCAAAATAGCATGTTATTGTAGCGTGCGTCTCTTTTGGCTTTATGACCCAAAAAGCATCCCGATGGACAGCGAAGAACTGGCATATGTCGAATCTAGATGGCGAGAGGTCGACTGGCAATGAAGTGCCATGACCTTTGACCCTTGGCCTTTCGGGTCAAGCCATTTAAGGTTAAGCTGATGCGAAGCACACGAGTTGTGCATTGTGCGCGTTAAATTGCAGCATAATCGGACAAACAAAAGGAGCGAAATCAGTCAGCCATCGTCATATAGCCCCAGGGCATATTTGTTAAGCGTCACTTAAAATCATATAAGTAAAGATATCTGAAAAAGTTGGAATTTTTCCAGAAATGTTTCGTTTACCACGCTTACTGCAGAGACTAAGTCACATATTGCACTATATTTCCACAAAGATGAAGGGGCAAATCATCGTCAAACCCAAACGCGCTTACTCTGGCGTAGTCAGCTCAAAAGTCATCGGGAGGTCAGCGGAAAAAATGACCCATTTATGAAACTTCGACATTTCTGCATGAAAAAGTTCTATTCGCACTTTTCTGTGACGAACTATCATGGGGATATGGGCATTGGAATTATGTGATGACTGAAAAATTGGTCACCTTTTATGATCCAGAACTCTGACCTCAGAGATCACCGTGAGCTAACAATTGATGAATGTCCATTTTCTATGGGCACTACGAGCCTGCCATACTCCGTCAAAAATTGAAAGGGATGTTCTGAAGAGCTAGCTGAAAAAAAATCGTAAGGGATGGGGTCAAAAATTACCCAATCTTGTGGGGTTCGACGTGCAATGGCCCTACTGCTAAACATCAGCAAAGACAGCGGGAGCGTGGCTGTATCTTGCCAAGTTTCGAAAGGTGGAAAATAAGCAATACCGCTCGATAAAGGCGACAAAAGGCTGCCGTTTATGTTTCATGGCTTTATTTTCTATTTTACGTACTGTAATTGAAAACAGATTAACCTTCGCTCAACCGGGGTTCATGAAAATCCTACCTCCGGTTTTCTGAGGCTAGTCAAAAAACAAAACGACCCAGAAATATGGCCCTTGGGCTGCCTTACCATACATCTTTTTTACACCCCCCGACTATTCTTAAACTCAAAGTCGCCACAGGTCATTGACCTGGGGCAGGTTAAAAAGGTCATGTTCGCCAAAAAATAAAAGCGGCACCACAGTTTTTTAAATGTGTCAATTGGCACGAAACTTGTCGTACTGATATGACAAATTGAACAGTTCTGCTATTTCGAATGGTGAAAAATGTCCAGGTTATTGACTCCTGAGGCCACCTGAACATTGGGTGTTTTTCCGTTTCCTGTTGAGATTGTGGGACTGGTTCAATGGTTTTGAAGCTTGCGTGTACTCATTGGCACTTCTCAAGTCATTTGCACACGTAATTGTACCTCCTGACCAGTGATCTGCGGTCAGGTCACATTTCATACCGAATTTGCTCTTTGCCTAACAATTTTTGGAAATACGTGGAAACCTTATTTACCTAAGTTGCTGCCAAAACATGCAGTGTAGTCTGACGTGAGATGACATCTGGTGATCTTTAAATTGACCTTTTTTAAAAAATATACGTCATTTCTTCTAGTTTCGCTAGGGGCTTTCAACAATGTTTCTGTTTTTTCCACGAAATTTTAAGTTCTCGATATCTTGGTTGAGTTCTCATGACCCGCCCCTCCCCCTCCCCTCCTTGATCCAGCGAAGGTGGATGCGGAGGTCGGCCCGGCGAGGATTAAAGCACAATCTTCCATTCGGTGCTGACGCTTTTCATGGAAGGTCCCAGGAAAGTCTCAAAATCACGTGACACAACAGTCATGCTTAGTCTACCCACAAACTGACATCACAAAATGAATTTTCAAGAATTCTTGCAACGGAGCACGGCTAAGCTGCCATAATGTGCACAGTGAGAGACCCTCGTAACCTCGTACCATGAGCCTCGCACTATAACCTCGTACTGGCATTCACTCACTTTTTCAATGATTGACGGCCTCTCTGTCTCGGTTAGTTCGTCCAGCATGACGACGCACTTGAAGACAATCACCATGATGGAGTTCAGCAGCAGTGACAGGAAAAAGTGCTTTATGAATGCTGACCCGGTGGACGTTGAGCTGCCTGGAATGCGAATGCAAACAGCGTTTTATTGTAGTCAAGTTTCCGCTTGCCATGATGTTTGGACTGGTGACGTCCTTATTTGTGCTTTGCACATTTTTCCTCGTTGCCAGTTTCGAACAATCACAGTGCATCTCAGAGACGTTTCATCACTCCAAAGACCACATTCACACACGTTGACTACACACTTCAAACACCCGAACTACACCACACGCGTTCCAGATCTTCGACAGATACCACCCAGAAATGAGCGTGAGCAATGAGCATGCTTAGACGAGAATCCCCTCGCCTTACATATAACACCGCACGGCCCAGCACCTGCCTGCAGCTAAAGAACGCCGCCCACCCGATGGCGCAACCTTCCCCGGAGCCGGGGGAGCTCGTCACACCACCCGCCTGCAGCTGAGGACAGCGTCCCGCGGCGCCGCGCCCACCTGTAGCTGAAGAAGATGACGAGCGCCGGCAACAGAGCCGCGATGGATACGGCGTAAGCCGAGACGTGGACGTAGATGCGGCTGAGCAGGGTGGCCACCTGGCTGCAGGAGGTGTACTCGGAGCGCTCACTGCTGACGTTGCGCCGGTCCACATGGATGAACCACTGGCCGGTGCTCTCGCACGCCTTGGTGGCGTAGTCTGCGGACCACAGGGACACCTGGTCGGAGCAAGCCGACTGGACAACAGGCCGACCATTTCAGCGAGGGCAGACTGCGTCCGGTTGGTTAGGTGCTTCATGGTCGGTGCGGTGAATGGTGCGAAGAATAGTTGGTTCCGGTTGATTGGGTGTTGCCGGCTGGGTGTGACTTGGATCTAGGTGACTGTCTGCAGCTAGTTGGGTGCGGGCGGTCGGATGCGGTTGGTTGGGTGCAAATAATTGGGCGCGGTGGGTTAGATGGAGATGGTTGGATGCGGTTGATTGACACCGGTGAGTTGGGTGCGGTCGAACGTCTGTAAATGCTTGTACTAGTTAACTCTCGTCGGTAGCCTAAAACTGTTCTTACAGTCGCTTGTATTCGCGGTTCTTAACGATACTGAAAATAAGGTAGCAGCACTTAACTGTCCAATTGACCTATCGTTTTCTTTCCACGGTTCCGAGCCTCTACTTCTCTGAATTGCACGTAGTTGCATTCAGGCCGACCACGTGCTGCAGTCAAAGCCTCTTCCTCCATGCTGGAGAAGGAATAGTGACATTGCCCTCTTCCCAGCTTTCATCCGACCCCAGAGAACTCACGCCGACAGAGCGACGAAACCAGGGCAAGACCAGGCACTGTCACATATCGACCAGTCAGTCACGGACACACGGCAACAAATCGCCCGATTCACAGCACCTCTCGCGCCATGCCGGGACGGTGGCATTCTCTGGCGAACTCCGCTCCGAGTCTCGAGAGTCACCCTGGTTTGCGTGCGCTGTGGCTTATTTCCGTGGTTTCCGTGGACTGTGGTTTCCGTGCAGGTTTATTTGCCTGGGTCTGGGTCGATACGCGTTCTGCAGCCACCTCGCTGGCAATTGATCGGGTCGACACAGGCGGCGTTCCTTGGTCACCTTCCGCCAGCGCCTGTGCTTGACTTAGGGAGGCCTATTGAGCAGGGAGACAGGTCTCGTCGATTGTGCCATGGTACTGCTTCAGGCGGTCCTCATGCACCACGGAGGGTCTGCTTCTGGGCAGGAGCGGTGGAGCCTTTGTGAAAATGGGGGGGGGGGGCAAACACGACTTTGACCTAGTTTCTTTAAATGCTACCCCATAAGGTTGATGTTAAATGTTGCCCAAAGCTGGGGGACAACTGCCCACTGCCCCCGGTCCCAACGCCTCTGCCTCTGGGGCCTTGTTGGATACGATAGACCACTTCCTTGATGCGATCCGCCACAACGTACGGTCCTTTCCAGGAACATGTGAGTTTCGGACACACTCCCGTCTTCCGCTGTGAATTATAGATCCATACAGCATCCCCAGGGTTGTACCGTTAGCTGTCAGCTTTCAGGTTATGTCGGCCTGATAACTCAGCATTTTGATGTGAATTCTCGCAAACTGATGGGCGCTCTCCATGATCTTTTCTAGGCTTTGCAGGCATTCAGATACCGAATCGAGCTGTGGCCGATCTTTCTTGACTCCATAAAAGACTTCCACTGGCAGAATCAGCTTCCTGCCAAACATCAGCTTGGTAGGGGTCTCGTGAGTGGCCTCGTGAACAGCTGAGCGGTACGCCCAGGAGGAATGGGGCATGCCGGTCCCATTCCAATGGGTTATCATGGGCATACATGGCGAGCTGGCCGCCGATGGTTCGGTTGTACCGTTCCACCACTCCGTCCGACTGTGGATGCGGTGGCATGGTCCTGCTCCTCGCTATGCCGAGCCTGTCGCACATTCCCTTGAAGACAGCCGACTCGAAGTTGCGTCCCTGAACCGAAGGCAGTTCGTGAGGGATGCCGAATCTTGACACGTATCGATCCAGGACTGCGTCTGCCACGGTTCGTGCTCTTGGATTTGGAATCAGGTACGCCTCTGACCATTTCGTGAAATAATCCATGACTCAGGAGAACTACCGATTACTCAGGACAAGTACCGAGTACAAGTACTAGCCGCAGTCTCTGAAAGCGGTCCGAGGATGTCTAAAGCCACCCGCTCACCTGAGTAGCCTACGTTGTACTGCTGTTGGGGCAACCTCGGCTTCCTCGGCGTCCCTTTCTTGGTAGCGCAAGTGACACAGGTTTCGCACCACTTCTTGACGTCCATGCGCTGTCCTGTCCAGAAGCACTTCTCACGCAGCTTAACCGAGGTTCTGCTAATGCCCAGATGCAATCCGCCAGGATCTTCGTGGAGCTGCCTTCAGGCATCTCGCCTCATGCACCTTGGCAAAATTCGGAGAAGGACGGTCCGGTCCCAACTGGCTGCCTCCCACCGGTAGATCAGCACCCCGTTTTGGACAGACAGCAACTCTCACAGTTCCTAGTAACTATTCACCTCCAGGCTTTGAGGCGACACCTTCCAGTTGGATCGTTCTGGACTAGCTTCTAACCAGGCAATGGTGGTTCCGAGGGCAGGGTCCTTCCTCTGTTCCCTCGTCGGGTCTCCTAAAGACCGATCTGAATGTTCATCCAGCTGCAGCATCGTGCTTTGGACGGAACATTCGGTCGGAAGTACTGTTTCGTTTCCGCCCTCGCACAGTACTCACAGTCCCTTGGGCACGGTCTTCGGGACAAAGCATCTGCATTGCCGTGCTTGCGACTCGCTCTATGACTGATCATGAAATCGTAATCCTGGATCTTGTGGGGCCATCTAACGATCTGACCCTCTGGCGCCATGAATTTCATGAGCCACTGCAGGGCCGAGTGGTCGGTTCTCGCCACAAGCCGCCGACCCTACAGGTAGTGACGGAAATGGTCGGCCGCCTTGATCAGGGCCAGCAGTTCCCGCCTGGTCACGCAGTAGTCTTTCTCTGGTCTACTGAGCGCTTGGCTGAAGTAGGCGACCACTTGCTACCTGCCATCCTTCAACTGGCACAAAATGGCGCCAATCCCCGCACTGCTGGCGTCCGTGTCCGGGATGAACTCGTCTTTCTCAGTTGGGAGGGCCAGGATGGAAGTCTTTGTGAGGGCTCCTTTCAGCCTCTCGAACGCCTCTTGGCACAGGTCTGCCCGGATGAATGGAGATCGGTCTTCAGTCAGCGTTTGCGTAGGCCTAGCGAGGTCTGCGAACGACAGCACGAATCTTCGATAGCAGGAAAACAGGCCGAAAAAGCTTCGCAGGTCCGTCTTGTTCGCTGGCTGTGGCCATTTGATCACGGCCTCGATCTTCTCCGAATCAGTGGACCCGTCCTGAAAATCCATGACGTGCCCTAGGTAATGCACTTGCCTCTGGAATAGGTGACACTTCCTCGGGTTAAGCTTTGGCCCAGCCTCCTCCAGCTCTTATAGCGCTTCTTTCAGGTGCTCCGAGTCTTCCCTGAATAATTTTCCCGTGCCATGTCACGTCGTCCAGGTACTTCAGGCATGCCTTTACCAATACACCACGAAGCACTCGCTCGATGAGAGGCGGGAGAAGGCGGCCGTACTATCGCCGGGGGCCGAAAGGCACCGCGGAAAACTCCCAGAGAGATTCTCCTGCTAAAAAGGCCGCCAGTACCCGTCGTTCATGTTCATGGTACTGAACCACGACCATCCGGCCAGCGAGTCAATAACCATATCAGTTTGCGGGAGATGGCACGAGTCTTTTTGTGACTTCGTTGAGTGCCCTATGGTCCATGCAGAAAAGCGTCGCGCTATGTGGAGTTCGACATGAAGTTTAATGAACAATCAGCCAATATATTGTGTAATATGGTATATGGTGTATTATATCAGCAAATTATGGCGTACGACAAAATATGTTAATGCCTTGTGCGTTACTTTGTTACCTCTCGTAAAAGTGTTTTCTGGATTTCTATTTTCATTTTTTATTTTCATAACCATTGTTTTTTTTTGGCAACGGACAGTCTTTTCAGCGAACGTATGTTCTCCCCCGTACTGGTTTTCTAGCCCAGTCTTATCCACCAGCCATTCAAGGGACACCACAACCGTCATTTGACTGCACTCTGTAGTGTTTCATATTCCAGAGCACATCGCTCATCCCTTCCTCTCTCGTAGCTCTCCCCAGGACTTTCAAACCGATCTAGAGCCTGGAACGCCGTCGATCCTCACCAGGGATGCTCACTTCCGGACAGCTTTTGAAAACCATATGTTTCAGAAGTCCTTCCCGTTATCTGGGCCAGCACAACAATTATGACACCAATTTCAACGACATAAAATCGTTTCTAGGGGACGCGCACAACGATTGAAAACTTCAGCTAGAACAAATGGCCTGTTTTCGCGGTTTTTCGCTAGTCTTTGACTTGATGACAAAGGCGAAAATGTCTGGATTTCGTTACATTTTTCAGCTGTCGGGGAAAACTTTATACTGAATTTACTGAAATCGATAAATATTCAAGGGCCTTTGAAAACCAGAGTTCATATAGCGCGCTGTCAATGGCTGTACTGGCTGGCAGCGCTGAACTGGCCAACTGGTCATCGCGTGCATAGCAGTTTTGGCACCGCAGTTCTCGGAAACTGACTTAAGTATAAAAACAATAATGTTTCGCTAAAACTGATTTCATGGTTTTATTGGACCCAATAATGGGAAAGGTTCTGAAACGCATGGTTTTAAAAAATTGTTGACAAATCAGTAACCGTTATTCATCCTCATGGGCCTTCACCCTGGGCCACGTAAAATACACTTATACACCGTGTACATGCCGGAAGACCAACGAAAGCCCGTCCGCCCACGATATTCTCCAATGTTTCACGCGAGGTCCATGCCTCTTCAAACTTTCCCATTTGTTGAAGGGATTTAGGAAATGAAGGATTTAGGAAACCTACGTGCCGACATGAACTGCTGTAGTTCATTCGCAGCTACTGGATTGCTAGCGTAAGCTGTAGCGATATAACTCAAGTCTGGGTGACACAGTTGTATGATGCACATTTGATGCAGCTCGATAACTCATCATCATCGTATCACTTTATTCCTACCTCCCTACCCCCACACGCATTTTCTCTCTCTCTCTCTCTCTTTAATACGCGGCTCGATACATACGGTTGCAGGACGGCGTAGTCTTGAAGTAGATGTAGGCAGGACAAAGGGCGGTGGCCACGGTGGCCGGCGGCGTGCTGTTCCAACACTGCCAGCCATCCCAGGTGGCCGGACACCAAGACGGGTCTGAAAAAGCACTGGCTGTTACTCACTGGTCCCGCTCACAGGTCAGGTCACAGCCATGGGTCCCGCTCACAGGTCAGGTCACAGTCATGGGCCCACTCTCAGGTCAGGTCACAGCCGCAGGCCCCGCTCACAGGTCAGGTCACAGCCATGGGCCCCGTTCACAGGCCAGATCACAATCACAGGCCCAGTTCACAGGTCAGATCACAGCCACGGGCCCTGTTCATAGGTCAGGTCACCGCCAGCGCGGTCAGTATTTGTCGGGTCAGGGCGTCTTCCAGATGCGAGGTGGGCCGAAATGGACGCTGTAACCCTATTCCCGGAAGGGGGGGGGGCTGAATCCGCCCCCCCCCCTCGGGTATTTTGCTTGCCAATTCCAGGCTTTTTAACGCAGTTTCACGAAACTTGGTGACTTTTCCTAGCTATTCTTTCTACGTCCCGTGCAAAATTTCAAAATTCCATTTTGCTCAGGGGCGGAGCCAGACAACGTTCTTGGGAGGCACCTCAGGCCATTTTTGGCCATGTTGAGGGTAAAAGGAAAATGGCTGCCAAAAACGGCGTTTTTAAAATAGAACTTAAAACTTTATATGGATGAATAGCTAAATAGTTGGGCAATGTGCAGATGTAATTTCGTTCATCTGAGATCACTTTACAAGGTCAGGCCAAGGTCAAAAGTCAACATTTCTTTTTTTCAATAATTTTGGCACCGTTTTTTTCAAATGCCAAACCCGGAATATATATGACGTAGAACGGTGCCCTCTACTTGCGTATCAAGTTTCAGATTGATATCAGGTCGGGTCACGGAGCTATTACCTAAAATGTCAGTGCGCGTACCCTATATCGCAATAGCCATAAAATGAAATTTTTGAAATAGAGTAAATTCAAATGGTTGAAAACGTTAACAGATAATATTCGATGCACACGAGATCATTCCAAGTGATCCCAAGGTCACTGGAGGTCATTTAAGGTCAAAGGTCACAAGTTGATCTGAAGAACGTGTGACCATGACAGTTTCCCCTTTTTCATGTCCCTGGCACCGTCTATGCTAACATTATGCAAACATTGTCGTGCGATTTGTACTTCTTTAGCATAACACGACTAGCAGAAGCCAAAAAAGTGTTTTTGCCTCTTTTGTCCATTCCATTGTTAGAGAACTAATCCTCCTACTTTTGAAACCCTGTGAACGCCCATGAATTTTCTCAACATTTCATATTCGTGTACCCATGGTGAAAGCGCTATCCATAATGTCTTGATTCATACCAGTTTCATTGACATTGGCCGATAAACAAGGGAGTTACAAGAAATCGAAAAATACCCCTGATTTTGACATTTTCGCCCCCCTGTATCAAAAAAATTCGAAATTCTGAAAACTTCCTTTTAAAAAATGTAGTTCACGTCACGGCCAATCGATTGCCGTTTGTTGCGATGAAATCGGACGAGTAGTTCTTGAGATCTCGGCGGGGGCGAATCCGTCCCCCCTGCTGGGAATCGACCATGCTGTCTAGCCCTCCGGGAATAGGGTTAAGTGTCCACGGTGGCACGTATGATGCGGGACATCGCACATGTTGCAGTATTAGGAGGCGCGGTATCACACGAAATATCACAATGCATCTGACAAAGCTTCGCGATCACGCGCCTGAATCTCCTGCTTACCAGCGACGGAGAAGCCGCGGCCTAATGGAAGCGAATCGACAGACGCATTTGTGGAGGAGACACAGAGTGGAGGCGGGGTGACACAGAGTGGAGGAAGAGCTTCTGACACCCGGAAACCTGTCACGAGCAGGCCATCCAGTCTTGGTCAAGTACAAGCCGTTGTCGTCTGTCGATGGATGCGATACATTCGAGAGCTTAGAATCACAAAAGACAGAAACGGTGAATAAAACCTCCATGGACAGATCTTTTGAGTCTTAGTGAAAACGTAGTCCGCTTTTTTACAGGTATGGCTCGGAATATATGCATGCTTATATTGCAATAGGACCGCTCCTTAAGCTGTCAGGCAACAATACCATCTGGCTTTACATTTTTCAGCCGTCCCTCACGGTGGTTTCAGCTTGCAAACAGCAAGCACATACCGTTCAGCGTGGCTCCAGAAACTTCCGATCGACATAATCATGTGATCATCGTCGTCATCATTATTATCAAGACGGCCTGGCCCTTAATCTTTGCGAGACAAACCGCTCTTTGTGGCACAAAAACAGCTTCCCCGGCAATGATGAGGGCTATTTAGTCGTTCCAATCAAGTAGTCTCAGGTCACAGACAAGCACATCGCCACAAAGAGCAGTGCGATTCAAAACATGACAACTACCGTTTCGCTTTAAACGGTCCGCTCCAGCCCCGACGGACAGGATCTGTCGACAGGTCCTCGTCTCGATGGCAGTCGGGCCGGGCGGAAGACATGTTCGCTGCATGTCGGCGGGCCGTCCCGGACGGTCGCCAATCGGTGCGCCGGCCGGCAGTTTTTCCGCTCCGAACAGCAGACGGGGAGGGGGCAGATGGCCAAGCCGCCAGCGGCACGAATGCGACCCGAGACCGGCGGAGGATATCGAGACGACCATAAGAGCGGCAACGATGGGCCGCGTGGGAGGCAGGGGACGAGCCGCATTGTTCAGCGCCCGGTAAACATCCGAAGTTTGAAGGTACCGAGAGTGGAAGAGCTCCATTTCGAAGTTTCGAGGTCGAGACGTGGAAACATAATGCGATTGCTTTAGCATTGGTGAACATTTTGCGCTCGATCTTACAGCATTGGAAGAGCAAAATCAGGGTGGGTAATTTGACTGAGAGGGGTCTTCGGTTTAACGCTATCCCCGACAAAGGGCTGAATCCGCCACCTCGGGTTTTTTGCTTGCCAATTCCAGGCTTTTTAACGCAGCTTCACGAAACTTGCAGAATTTTCTTAACTATTTCTTCTACGTACTGTCACAAAATTTCGAAATTCCACTTTGCTCAGAGGCGGAGCCATGCAACGTTTTTGGGAAGCACCTCGTCATTTTTGGCCCTGTTGAGGGTAAAAGGAAAATGACTGCCAAAACTGCTGTTTTAAGATAGAGCTTAGGACTTTATATGGATGTATAGCTAAATAGCTTGGGCAACGTACAAATACAGTTTTGTTCGTCTGCGATCACTTTACAAGGTCAGGTCAAGGTCAAGGATCAAAATTTGGTTTTATAGTAATAATTTTGGCGCTATTTTTTTTTTTTTTGAAATGCCAAACCCGAGACACATATGACATCGAAGGGTATCCTCTACTTGTGTATCAATTTTCAGCTTGATATCGGGTCTGATCACGGAGCTATGACCTAAAATGTCAGCTCGCATGCCCTATATCACAAGAGTCGTAAAATTATATTTTTTGAAGTAGAGTGAATTCAAATGATTGAAAACGTTTACAGACGGTACTAAATGCACACAAGATCATTCCATGCGGCTCCAAGGCCACTGGAGGTCATTTTAGGACAAAAGTCAAGAGCTGATCTGAAGAACAAGTGACCATGACAGTTCCTCCTTTTTTCATGTCCCTGGTACCGCCTATGCTAACATTATGCAAACATTGCAATATCATTTGTATGTCTTTAGCATAACATGACTAGCAGAAGCCAAAAAAGTGTTTTTTTCCTTTTTTATTCATTCAGTTGTCAGAAAACTAATCCTCCTATTTTTGAAATACTGTGAACGCCCATGAATGTCCTCAAAATGCCAAATGTATAGACCAATGATAAAAGTCTCATCCATAATCTCTCGATTCATGCCAGTTTGATCAAAATCGATCCATGAGCAACGGACTTATAAGAAGTCCAAAATATCCCCAATTTTGGATTTTGCCCCCTCCCTTATATCTACCCTTTTGAAAATTTTGAAAGCCTCCTTTTATAAAATTGTAGTTTACGTCATGGCAAATCGATTGCCGTTTGTTGTTATGAAATCGGATGTGTAGTTCTCGAGATCTCGGGGGGGGACGAATCCGCCCCCCGCCGGGAATCGGCCATACCGTTAGCTCTCCGGGAATGGGGTTAAGCCCCAACTTATTGGTTCATGAGCTCTGGGATTTGGATACTACTGGAGCGAAAGCAGCGCTTGTCACTAACAGTGCAGCTTCTCCTTTGAATGGTCTGGACCTTAAGGCATCGCTCAGTCGGCCGACCCCGGTTTGAGTATTACTCCTTACCCTCAGAGTATTACGACCCTTCTTAGTACTGAGTAAACGCCAAGCGCCAAATGACGGTTTCGAGTCCATCCCATGACCCCGAAGAGGTCGGTCGTTCCCGCGGTGCTGTGCCGGTCAGCTGTCTGCCAGCGGGCCAGCCTGTGTAATAGGCTCGTTCAGTTCATATCGGACTGTAAGAAATCCGACTCAGGCGCAGTGCTGTGACGTTCGCACAATTTGAGTGACCACTGGCGTCGTGATGTGGTCCAGTGACCTTATGACGGACTCCGTGTCTCGACTAGCTGGCCCCCTGGACGTCGCGCTGGGCCGCGGCCTCAGCAGACGTCAGCCCCATACCAGGCAGGTAAAAAACAAAGCTGGGGAGGCCACCTTTAGTTTTGGACGTTTTCCGAAACTTAATCAGGGCCGGACGTCATCCTGTAAGCCCAGGCAGGACAACAAGCGGGCAAGAGAATCGGACGGAAGTGATCCATCGCTCACAAAAGTGAACTATTTGGGCGGAGAGAAGGCGGAGTCAAATGCACGTTTGAGGAGGCCGCTCGCGGAAGAAGGCAAGACGACCAGAGAGTCGATGGGAGAGCTTGTACGAGAGAGAAGGGAAGAAATCAAGGAAGAATACAAAGCAATGGTAGAAAACTTCTCTCAGAAATCTGAATCCTCATCCTAGCGAATGGAGGGAACTGGAAAATATGTCTGCACAAGAGATGAAGAGACAGATAAGTCGAGCGAAAGATTGGAAAGAAAAGAAAAAGGCGTAGAACAGCTGAAAGGTGCCTGAGTAGAGCAGGAAGAAGTCGCCAAAACATCCTGGTATTCTCCGGTCCGGCGGGCCCGTCGCCGTCTGCTCGTCCGCAGCAGGGGCGGCGCTAGGGACCAGACAGGGGGTGACGGGGATGTGGAGCCCACCGTCATCGGAATGGTGAAGAAGAGCCTCTGGACGCACAAGAAATCGACCGAACCCACCGAATGTCTGAAGGAAGAAAGATAATTTGTCCATTTGTTCGCACGGGTCACCATTCCCCCACGCCAGCAGATGTATGGAAACCGGTTCCAGAGGCATGCTGGGGAAGGTGAGAGGGGCCCGCGACTCTTCAGTCGCCAACCTTTCGACGACAGGAGTTCTTCATGGCTCTTCTCGACCTCAAGAAGGGCGGCAGAACCTACACTGTCTCCACCAGGAGAGGTATGGTGTTCTATTCGCCGGAGAAATTTGCTCAGAATGCAAAAGTAAACGACAGTCGTGTTCGTCAACTAGCCTAACAAAGTGGCAAGTACAGAAAGCTGTTTGCATCACCCTGTATTGCCATTTGTGCAAAAAGATGTCTATGAGTGTGTACTGTGATAAACGCCGCGTCGGGCCGAACGGACATACGACGCGCAGTCAGGCACTCTCACACCCATTACCGCGATGCCTGTCTTTCACGATGGAGAACATTGTGTGTAATTTAGTTCTGACTGAGCCGCGCGAAGAGATGAAGCTCTAGAATGTCAGACGTTTTGTGAACATATTTCAGTACTGTTGTGTTACTGACAAGATACTATATGTTTGTCTATCAGACGGCTTCGTGGTTCGGCAGCGTTCAGATCACCGTGGAACCCAGCGGATTAAACCGTAGGAAATTGGCAGGTCGCGCTTACTCAACACAAGGTTGTATTCGATTTAAATGCGTATAGAGCTGGATTAGGACGGCATTGGGAAGCCTGTAATGGAACTCATTATATGAGAATCAGATGTCCCTTAGAATGATCACTTTAATCTTTAATGGGCTACTCCCTGCAGGGAGGGAGAGATTTCAAAACGACGGAAACTCTTTAAATGGCTTTAGCAGCGGGAATTCGCTGTTTTTGCTTCCTTGCAAGAAACCCACTCTGAAAGTGCAGATGAACAACGGAGGTCAAAAGACTGGGAAGGAAAAGTATTCTTTTCGCATGGAGAAACCGTCTCCCGTGGTGTGTATGTCAATTTTAAAATAGGTTTGTCAGTTGGAGTTATAAAGACTCACTCCGATTCAGAAGGAAGAGTTCTGATTCTGGATACAGAAATTAATGTCCTCATAACTGTCGCGTCAGTATACGATGTCAATAACGATGACCCGAAATCTGCTCATTTCGTCACAGGCATAGAAAGAGATGCCTATGCTGAAACAATCACAGTCGGCGGTGACTTCAATTGTGCAATTGACCCTAGAGTCGACCAGCAAACAATGTCAAGGGCTGGTCGCAATGAAAACCGGGAACGGTCCGCTGTGCAACAGTTTATGTTGGATTTCGAACTTGCAGGTGCGTGAACTTTTATCGCTTGCGCCCAAGCGGTAAAAGTTCACGCATTTGAATGCAGATGGTGAATCAAAATCACGAATCGGTCTTCTTATGGTTATTAGCACGCTTTTACAGAACGATAAAATCGCAATGTGTCAAATTATCGACGGTACTTGTCGGATCACAAAGCTGTTAGCTTACTAGTGAAAGTAACAAAACGCCAGAGGGAAAAACGAACGTGGAAGCTTGATTCGAGCGTGCTTAATGATGACGTATTCATCATCTCACTGAAGGCAAAAACCAAAGAAATGATAATAATCAATAGCACACCAGGTATGGAAAAGTCCACGATTCTGAAAACAATTCTTTGCGGCCATGAAAAAGAAAATGAGCTCTAGAATAAATGTGATGAATAACGTGATCGGTTCTTACGACGATGCAAATGCTTCGGGTATGACGCAAATCGATCAATTAAAATGACAAAGAGAGACTATTGTTAAATGCACACAAAACATTCGGTCTGTTAACCCCTTGTCAGAAAGACAGAGGCAGGAGTGCGAAGGACCGATTAGTCAAATGAACTGTTAAATGCCTAAAAATCAATGGAGAAAAATGTGAGCCCTGGCCCGGTTGGATTTACGCCTGAATTTTCGGTAATGTTTTGGGACGAGCTGGGCTTCTTGCTTACAGTAACGCTAAAGGAATGCTTTGAAAAGAAGTTAATGCCATAGAGTTTTGGAGAAATTATTACAGCCTTGATTCCCATGCCAAAGAAAGATCAGACCCATACGAGAAACTTCAGACGGATAAGCTTACTTAATAAGACTTATAAAATCCTAGCAAAGACGTCGAAACGTATCATTAAAGTTAATCTTGAAATAATTCGACCCTGGCCAGACGACTTTATTAAGTATCGTTTTACTGTGACAAACGTACGTCTGATTCTAGATGCAATAGACTATACAAAAGAAAACCAGATCGAGGTGTTACTAATAGCGTGTGACAGTGAGCAAGCGTTTGACTCGGTGCATTGGGAATTCATGATCAAAGCAATTAACCTGCATGATTTTGGCGAAACTATCAAGCAATGGATTACATGACTGTACTCACCATGCAACGGTAGAGGACGGGTAAAAATGAACGGCGTTTGCTCTGAACCTTTCAACTTTGAACGTGGTGTAAAACAAGGCTGCCATCTCATGTTTCCTGTTTTTACCATGCACTGAACCGTCAGCATCATGTGTAGGCGATAATCAAAGGATAGAAAGTCGGAGATGATTGCATAAAGGTTAGTCTCTACGCCGACAATATTACACTCATTGTCAAAAGAAAAAAAAACTTTTTTTAAGGGAGGCCGTGACAATATTGGACAAATTCTCCCAGAGTTTCCGGCATGAGGCTGAACAGGAATAAAACGTGGTTAGAATACATTGGAAAGAATGGCAAATCGCGAGTAGCTCTCTGTGAGGATATAAATATTGCTTGGGCGAAGGATCCTCTAAAGATGCTAGGTGTTTAAAGAGACTTGGACACACCGAAGCTTCAAAAACTGAACCATCCCGATAAATTAGCAGCTGTGTAAAAGGCGCTTAGCCTTTGGATGAGCCAAAGCCTTACGCCGAACGGAAAAATTACGCCATTGGTTGCGAAGTATTATCAAAGATGGTGTACCTATGGTCATATCTACCGGCACCAGACACAGCCACATTAAAGAAATCGATCAACTTCTGACCAGTTTCACTTGGTCCGGGCGAAAGGCGAAAATAAAATCTGAAATTCTTGAACAAAGGAAGGGCAATGGAGGGATCTGCTTGCCAGACATTGATGCAGAAATAAGTAGCTTAAATACTCCAATGGTTAGACGGTTTATGAGCCAACAACATCAAAATGGAAACTTTTTGTTAAACATAATTTAACTCTTCACGAGCAGTTTACAGTATTCCATGCAAACATTGGCTCAAACAGCAAAAAACAAATCCAAACTAAAAACGTTTTTTTTTGAAAGAGGTGCTGAATGCTTGGGCCAAAGTAGCTTATCAAAAGCCAGTTCCTGGTACGGATGTTATGAATCAGTTCATATGGTTTAACGAGGGCATTCAGGTGAACGCACTGGTACAGAAAAAGCGCGGCTGATGGCATATTGCCAAGGAATGAAAAACAAAAGATGGTGTCACACAGAATGCTGGATGACGATTTACGACTGTGACTGAATGCAGGCATTCCCCAGGGGCGATTTCCTGACCTGGTTCACCTTCATAATAGCTATTCCGCTGGAACGGAAAATGTTACTACGTAACAACTTACCACTACATAATAATTTGCCACATGACAAGAAATGCCCACTAGGACTAAGCAAGATGATGCAAACGACAAATATAACGCAGTGGGCGCACCAGTTGTTAGTGAAATCAACTAGGCAGGTCCCTTATTCGCGGCAGCAAAAAATGGAGCACGGGATTATCCCTACCTGCAGGATCTGGTTTGCAAGTTTATAAGGCGGTGAATGAAAAAGGGTGCAATAACGATGTTAAGTAGACACAGTTAGGAATCCTGCACAGAATTCTTGCAATTAAGAAATATCTTAAACTTAACAACATCAACAGCGAAGACACGTGCATTTTTTCTAACGCATTTGTTGAAATTATTTAACATTTGTTTGCGCACTTTGCTATTACTAGTAGTCTGTGGGAAAGATTCGCGACAACATTTAATCTGGGTCGTATCAATGCAAAGAACATTATCCTGGGCAAACATGATGCTGACCAAGACACAAGGGTGCAGAATTTGATTACCCTCCTTGACAAACATTTTATCTGACGCTGCTCAAAATCGGGAGGTCGACCATGGACTGAAGAGTTTTATTATGTTGTTCTCCGCAATTATGACATACAGAAAGGGGTAAGAGAACTAACAGAGCGACTTAAAGACTTCGAAAGGTTATGGGTTCCAACTGTTCGGATTAAACCTTGTAAGAATGCCGTCCAAGACATAGGAATGTCGAAATAAATCTGTACTCGGTAACCTGTTTTATTTTATATGTTCGTGTTAGTTACAGTACCTGTGCTATTTCGTGGTGTGCGTTGCGTACCGTATACTTGGGCAAAGCGTGCTGTATACTTATATATTTTCTAGAGCGTAGCGTACTGAATGCTTATGTTGCGTATGTGCGTTTGTTATGCTCATATACGTGCGCATACCTGCTGGTGTTAAGCTGCAAATAAGAGACCGCGGTGTGAAAAAATTGACGGTTTCAGGATTCCACAGAGTTTAGCGGTATTTGAAATGTAAAATGTTGTAATTAAATTAAATTAATTAAATTACAGTTTTGCGCATGCGCATTCTGCAACATCGGTGTCTGTTCAGCATTTAAAATTGTAGACGGAATCCAGCATACGAGCCAGTAGTCGCGTTTATACGAGCATTCAGAAAGTTGCCAGATTCCCGGCCAAGTTGGCCGGACTGGCCAGCTTTAAAATAAACGCTGATTTAAACTACAATTGACTCTGGAAAGACGTATGTCAACATCAGGGGACAGAATGAATGAATTGCAATGCAAACAAGCCTGAAATAAAAAGAGGAAAACCTTGACTTTCTGTACTACATGTTATGCGTAATCATTTCCTCGCGTGTTCTGCGGTTCATATGGTAGCTCCCGGCCAACATGGCCGCGTCTCGCCAGTTGCGGCCGCTGGCCAAATCCAGTGGTTCGCAAAGGCTATGTACCTTGACAAGGCTGAAAGGTTTTAGAACGAAAGCGCTGATTGGTCGAAGACTGATAAGCTGGAAGCGCAGCGAGAGTGGCGAGGGAGCGGAAAATTCCATCACTCGTTGTGCACGTGGTCCTTGTTTAAGATCGCCGCGTATGTGTTTGAAGCGATTTATGATTTTCAAAACCTGAAGAAGGTAAGTGGGTTGGTATACAGATTTAGTTAGCTGTAATTTCATGTAAACCAGCATAGGTTGCAGTGGTGTTTAAGCTGTCATGTCTAACAACAAGTGAAGGGAATGTGAAGGAAACCCGGAACCTCGCGGATGCTTGAACTGGCCAGAAAGGTGCACCCCGGCCAGTCTGGCCGGGAATTTGGCAACTTTTCAAATGCCCGTATAAACGCGCCTAGTGACTCACTCGATAGCAATCAGAGATTCAAGTCTTGTGCGAAGGGTAATAATCTAACCTAAGATAAACTACAATGAAATACTTTTTATCTTTCCTTCAGAAATTGCCCTTCATAAGGTTCATAGGGTCATGCAAAATGGATACAAATGCCATTCTGAGGGACAAACTTCTGACAGGCTTTTTAGGGCAGTGATGCGTGCCTTTAGTCGGGTCAGTCCTATCAGGTGAAGGTAAACGACATAGGCCTGGATGAAATAAAATTTGGCAGTTTCACCGAACTAAGTTAGATTACGATTAAGTATAGTTTGCTTTGATATTGAAGTCGATTGTTTTTTCTGTTAACGTTAGGTTAGGTTCCGGTATATCCTTGAAAACAGGCCTAATCAGAATAAGACTTGGTCAGACTAATATGCAAAAGAACAATAACGCTGCCGTGGAAAGCGCGCTAATCAGCGTGTCGTGCAAACTGCGTATTGCGCAAGTGGACCAACTAACGATAGCTGACGCCACAGTTTTTACATGAATCCGTTCAACCATCAACAATCAGCGGCAATGAGTATGGCCTAGAAGACGTCAGTATCAGAGTGTAGGATAGAGCTGTCTCCTACGCAGTCGTTTTCACGGGGTCTTCGACAGCCCGTAGGGACCGAAAACGTCAAATGTCTGAGCGAACATGGCACCGTTTCAGATGACATCCACGCGCTATAGCAACACAGTGCTGATCTTAACGCGCGCAGTGGAAGGCGGTCTTTTTGTGCCCCCATCTGTTTTCTTGAAAATCTCGAGAACGGATCGGAGCTGGCTGCTACTACTTCGTGACACTTATGGCAATTGAATAACTCGTCAACTGATGCAGAAAAATCGAAAATGGGCCGGAAATTTTTGAAGTTTGAAGCAACGGAAGTCAAGCAAACATAACGAAATTAACGATTGTCGCTGACAAATGGGAACGTTGTAAAAGGACTAGCGTTCTACCTAAGATTACCACTTGAACACAATCAGGCGACGTCATTCGGGCATAATTTATCCAAGACCAAACCCAGGGTCAATAAGAGTCGAGGTCGTCAAAGGTCAAGGTCAACCAGCTTGCGACCTGATCCAAATTTGCTTTCCAATATGTCGGTTTGCATGAAATATGCATTCAGAGACCCTAATAAAAGCACGTGTGCGCACACTGATAACATACAAGGATCAGTAAAGGTCAAGGTCATCAAAGGTCAAGGTGAAATATCTTGTGACCTGGTCCACATTTGCTTTGCGATATACCGTTTTGTATGAAATATGCATTCAAAGGCCCTAATACAAACACGTGTGCGCACATCGATACGCATATTTATATGAGGATCAGTGAAGGTCAGGGTCATCAAAGGCCAAAGCAAAATATCTTGTGACTTGGTCCAGATTTGCTTTGTGACATACTAATTTGTATGAAATGTGTATTCAAAGACCCTACTAAAAACACATTTGGTACGTTGATACTCATACGTGTATACATATACATGCATGCATAAATATAAACGCTAGAAGTGGTCAGATTTTCTGATGTCAGCTGCTTTCACTGAAAATACGCCAATAGATAGGTGTAGCGCCCCCATTCACACTCAAGCTATCCCGTGTTGCTCGAAATCTGATCTGCAAAATATAAAAAAAATGACGGCATAGGTCAATGACCTGACATGACCTCGGCCCGAAATCCTCAGCCAAGACGTCAGATGAATGCAAGTTGTCGTATTTCACGTTTTAACGCTCAAAGAAACACCCTTTTTCCGTTTCGTTAGAAAAATTGCCAGGAATGACCTGTACAGGCAGCGAAAGTGTCCGAAGTTAATCTTTTCAACCTCATTTGACCTTGAAGATATTCACCCACGGCCATGAAAATTGCACATAATATAAATCCTTATGGCCCTAACCTGTTCACAAAATTTCATGTATCTAGCTGTTTCCGTTTTCTGGATCAGA
Source organism: Capitulum mitella (assembly GCA_030062745.1). Taxonomy (NCBI): domain Eukaryota; kingdom Metazoa; phylum Arthropoda; class Thecostraca; order Pollicipedomorpha; family Pollicipedidae; genus Capitulum; species Capitulum mitella. The sequence continues at coordinate 19,804,293 of CP099844.1, read as the reverse complement.
GAGGGTCCTTTTGGATCTCCCTTCCAGTGCGCGTTAGCGCGAAACCCCCTTCCACTGTGCGGGTTAACGTACAGGAATTCGTTGCACTGCCAGACAGGTACATCCTGTGGCGTCCAAAAGCGGCCTAATGCGGCTTCCTTGCGACGAATACCTAATGACATGGAGCGTCTCCTTCCCGGCTTTCCACATATTGTCATGCATGTCGCCTACCGAACATATTGGATAGCTATCCTGGTTCGGTAAAAACAAAACAAAACAAAAACGGGAAAAGCCAACGGAACCGAAGGACCGCTGTGGCGCGTGACGCGCGTAACGTGCAGGTGGAGAGCAGATGACGCGGCGGCAGCGGCACCCCTGTCGTCGGAGCCGGGGGGGGCCACACCGAACCGGGCCGCCAGACAGAACGGGCCGGCGCAGACAGAAGGGCCCTGAGTCGAGTAAAATTGTTTAACTGACGTCTGTCTGTCATCAGACCGTGAGTCTGTAGTATACCTTCACCGTGAAGTTCACTGGTCACGAGTGCCCTTCAGCACGACCGACTTCTATACGGATATTCGTTATGGACATGTGGGACGGCCGTTCGTCGGTCTCGCATCTCGAGGAAAGAATAGGAGCAATGGTTACGTGCAACCAACGACGCCTTTTTGATGCACCTCTGTGATTTATTGTGGATACGTCCCACACTATAGAGAACTAACATCATGAAAATTAGACGATTGATTCAAATGGCAGAATCACACAAGCATGGAAGTTGAGCGAGTAAATATCTACGACTACTTGACACAGAGCCCTTGTGAGGCTTTCCAGCCTAAAATTTAATCAAGCGAAGTGAATCCAAACTGGATTAGCGGGGATCCAGACAACGAATAACAGTCTTCTGGGCAAGTCTAGGACGCGATATGTCTGTTGAACAAATGAGATCATTTGTTAATCCGAAAACTCTTCTCCAAAAATTGGAAAGTTCAGCGTTGAGAAAATAGCCTCGCATCATTTCTGATTCCGAGTCATCACACCACATTTAAATTGATGGCGGGTTGTCAAGAGACGCCTCTTCTCTTAGACTAATTTGGCCTTCGGATGTGTCTTTAGTGGTAGTATGTAGAAGGCCGTCAGGCGAACATGTGAAACAATTAGGGAAATTACCACCAGTACCATGAGACACTGTTGCATCACATTTCCGCAATTGCCAGTGCGCACGTCAGGCTGAAAATGGAATATCTAGCAGCAACACCACAGATGGACCCGAGCATGGCACCCTCATATCTCAAATTTTTATATTAACTCTTCCGTAGATTTATCAGGTGCTCTGAATTCATTTCTGAGACTTGCAGTTTGATCCGACTTACGGTTTTGAGGCATTGCCTATGCAATCTTTGAAGGTCGAAGATGCAGGGATACTTTGAGCGTCCTTTATGTTCTATAAAACCGGCGCAAATGCACAGATATGCATAAGGCAATGATTTGAAGATTATGACACATGCTTTGGTTTTTTATTTTGACAATTTTTTTTATGTCGCGACGTGGCGACCTTATTTCACGCGACCTGTTTTGAACTCATAACAGTGAAATTTTCACTGCTTTTGTTGTTAAACATCGATACATTGCCTTTCAGCTGTGAAAGCATGAAATTTTGAACCCTTGTATAAATGCGTTTTTCTTTTCCTTACATCACGTCAGTGCAAAACAACATTTGGCCAGGAGGAGGCTCGGTTTTCCGGCAGAAAGGCAGAATAAAAAGAGACTTCTTTCGGTAAGAAAATGTTTCAGAATGTCAAGCGACTGGTTGGAAGGGGCATGCAATACTGGGGTTGAAAAATTATCGTTTTAAGTATATTTTACATCTGCAAATGAGCATCCTCCCATCATAAATGTTTTTCTGTTTTGGTAAAACTTATTTGGAGATAAAGACGGTCCTATGTGACATATGTGCTGTAGATTGCAAATGGTTCATGAATGTAAAGGCAGGTCGATATCCCATGCTTTGATGATTGGTTCGACATAAATAATTGTTAGGCTATCTTGCATGAGCACTATGTGGAGCGGTGTGGCCCTTCATGAACATCAAGCACAGCAGTGTATGTATACTGTCATAATTTTAAGCTCATGATTGGGCCTCTAGGAATGAAAGATTTGACCTATAGAGAATATCTCATCGGATTTGCTGTTTCTTACGGTGAGCGTGTGGAATGCATGACGCATAAGTCTTACGTCTGCCCCTGGGAAGAGGTTTTTGACAACGTTCGTTTTTACAAACAATTCTGAAGAGTGACGCTGATGATTTCCATATTCGATACAAACAGCGGGTGAGGACCGGTCGGTGTCACTTGGTGGACGTGACTGAGCAGCGGCTAGACTTTCCGTCGAACGTTAGCAGAAACATAATGAACCTGACCAAGCATCGTTTCGTGTCAAGTCATCACGGTCGCAGTTTCGGTAATCTGAAAAACTCTGTGCTCCTGGGAAGGCTGTGGTTGCCACTGGTTTCCCAGAAAATTATATCTTTATCATATAGCATGAAGTTCAGAACAATCATTGAGGCGCATGCCAGCACACTATTCACCCTTTTGTGGCGTAATGGTCCCAGGCCAGAGCTATCACCAGAGCTTCTGCTGCGTCTCGGACTCAATAAAGCTTACAGCTAGCAAAGTGCATACATTTGTCACACAGCTCGTTTTGGAGCTGAAGACAAAGATTCTAGGAAGGCTTAAGAAAATTTCTTTCTTTACAGATAGGTGGCGGTTCAGTATCAGAAAAGATACAATTTTGTCAAATTTGCCACCACGAATTGTTGCTGTTGTTGCTGTGTCGTCGGCTGAGGCCATATTTTCTACTCATATTCTCTGATATGGAAGTGTTAGTGGGCAATGATCCATCCAGTCTACAAAAGTACAATACCTCAGATCAGCGTGACACTTTTATTTGCTTCGGTTATTCAATAGATGCATGTGAGCGGCAGTGGGGGCGTATTCTGCAGGTACCACCAACCATCCAAAAAGCACCCATGCACAGCACATGCCCATACGCAAAAATGGAGTTTCTGTTGAGCATACGGACACCACAGAAAACTGAAAGCGGGCGCTCTCCCGTTACCACTTCTGTGATCCTGGAGCCATAAATATAGGAATAAAAGGGCTCAGATATTGTTACTTTGTAGGAGCAACAATTTGTATCGTTGTTCATTTTACGTCTCGCGCCATACCAAAAAGAAAAAGGCAGTACGCGTCCCTCCTTCCTCCAACCAAATGTGCCATAGACCATCATTCAGGTCTCTTCGGAGTTAGTTTTACCGAAGCAGAGGAACTTTGTACACCTACATGTTCGGAGAGCTGGACACAGTGGTACCAGGGATATTCTACCGCATATCGACGACAGGAGTGCGAAAACATTATTAACATACGCAATAGTGATTCCAAGACGCATGTTTGCAGTACATTTACTAGAGTACCAGTGTCGAGATCAATCATTGCCGTGTTCCAACAGCTGTTGAACCGATCTGGCATCACATGAGGGGAAGACAATATCGTTTTTACAATGGAAAAAGTTTCTGGTCCTTAACAGACTTCCCAGTACTCAAGATGAATATACAGAACCGTCATATATGCTTAAATTGTCCACAGATTTCGGACGTCGTAACATGACCTTGTTTGACCTAACAACATTGTCTGACCTCACAATATTAACTCAGAGTCAAAAAGCGTACATCCATTCTTCACAAAATTCAACGAGCTTTCGAATGGTGTCACTTATCGTAGTTCTCCTAGCTTTTGAGATCCTGGAGGGGGGTCTCGAAAACCTTGAGTTATGGTAAAATTTGCGCGCTGAGAATGAACGTTTGTAACAAAAACTCTGTTCCTTTCATTTGCTATGCATGAAACCGAAATGAGGGCTTCAGTTCTGGCCAAACAAACTTAAGTATTTTCACATGCATCAAGGCCACCAAAGGCCATGTGACATGCGGTCACACCATGATTCTTTTATTATTTACCATATGTAAGGAGTCTGGCTAATAACAGCTTCCTTGAACCTCTGTGAGTTCAAAAATGTCCGGATATTTATATTTCGAATGGTATTTCACATAGTCATCGGCCATCGAACAAATCATGACGTGCAGCGCAACGTGACGTCGCCGAAGTGCTGGAAGCTTCAGCTACCGAACAGCTGATCTGATCTAATTTCAGTTTGCATGGGTGCATTCAGGGCATAAAAAAACCCTATGTACCAAATTCGGTTCCGATGTAAAACGTGAGGGCACCACCCCCTTGTCGATTTATCGTAGAATATCCCATGGTTTGATAGAACACACACGCCGCTAAAAATATCCTCATCGCACCAACTTTGAAAAATTATAAGAGCTATATATCAAAAACCTCAGGTTTGGCCGAGCTAAAAATTCACAGACATAAATGCAGAGTACTTGATGGCCCTATAAAAGAGTTAATTTCAAAATCAAAATTAAAATTCCAAGAGGTCTTGGGCACACGAATGCGCTGATGGATGCAGCATGTCAAGGCTAGACTTGATAAATCCTTTCAGCATGTCCTTTTAATTGACCCCGTCAGGCTATCTTATTGCCATGGGCCGCTAGCACCATGACAACTGACAAGTGCCACTTGCCGGACCAGTTTCCGGGCCGATCGTACTGAAGCATCTCTCGTATAGTCTAGTGTGTCAGAAATTTGTCTCTACCTTTATTTTTCTTTATTCCTTTCCGCATGCGTGGTTCCATTCGTGCTATTCACGTTGGCAGTAGGGTAGCCAGGGGGGGGGGGTGAGTGGGTCAGCTGCCCCTCCCGAATGATTAAAGGTTTCCAACAATCAGTTATTATCACACATGATTGCCTTAAACAACGAAAATGCCTTAAAATCACGAAATATTGCCGTTTTATTTCCGAAATGTCATGGCCATTGTTACGACCAATTTCCCGCGTTAGCGATTCAAGCTAAAAGCAGTGTGAAGCATTTTTTGCAAGCTTGACTCCCCTTATGACTGTCCTGACTACTGCACATTAGCAACATCGTCCACCATATTTTCAGTGACAATTGTCATTGCGTCCTGGAGTGGGGTTTCCTTGAGAACCAAACAATGTTCAACTCATTTGTCAAAACCCTTTTGTTTGTTTCGAGTATATGCGTTGGAGGGTTTTTATAGTGGGCACGGCCAAGGCCATTTTGAAGTTGTTCCTTTTCAGCCACAAAAAATATAAAAAAATCCCTTTCATGCCCACAAAATGCCAATAAATTAACTGCATGAGGAAGAGCGAAACTGACATTCGATTAAGTTGATAAAATGCCCGACAGTGAGAGACGGTGGAATGCCCATAACATCGAGACCTAGGAGCTGGGCGACCTCCAGCCCGTGCTCTGTCCTTCCATCCCTCTCGATAACCGCCGGACGCCACCCCGCGGCCATCTGCCGACATGTTCGCCGCCGCTGGCTGCCCGGCTGGCCCGGACGCTGGCCGGAGCGATCCGACTCCAGACGTTCCGCCGAGCTTTCAGCGACCGGTGCGTGGCCCACGTCGGCGGTAATGTGAGACGCCTGCGAAGGTGTTTCCTCTTGTGGCAGGTGATTGGTGTTGCCGGGATCTGTTTTCGAGATCGAACTCGATCTCGCCGTAGCAACAGAAATAGCCGAGTCGTGCTGCTGACAGCGGCGCATGCGTCTGTGGAGACACTGGCGCTGTTCGAGGACCCGGTCGCTCCGGCCGCTTTGGCAGGGGAGAGCTCCTCCAATGTGTTCATCGGCGCCGATCATTCACAAATAATCCCGTCACACTGTCTCGGTATCGTGATCAAGCCTGCTGGCACGCCAGTGAACGTCAGTCGGGATTTCGATCGATCGTCATCTGGGTCGGCCGTGTCCATTCCGTGTTGTAATGGCACTTCGCATGCACATGAAACCGATTATGTAGTACAGTGTTACAAAGAACTTGACAATCGTCCGAAAAAAGACGCTTTCGTCATATCCTGGAACTAGATTTCTTTGTCGGTGGGGAAAATCCTTTTAGCCGGCAAAGAACAGCACATCTCTTGTTAATTTTGGCCGATAGACGATATTTTTTGGTGAGGCCGGCATCGAACCCCAGGGGCGTAGCCAGGATTTCGCCCAAGGCAGGGATGGGCGTATCGGATCAAGGGGGTCTTCGTAGCCAATGGGGCCCTTGTAACTAATGAGTACCCATGTGTATGCCATGTGACACATGGAAATGGCTCCCGAAAAAAAGCTCACCAGATTCGAAATATAGTAAACAAACATTTCCGAAAACGTATACTATTTTTATGTGCTTGCGACACGTCTATGAATTTTGAAAATCCACATCTTCCCAGTATGTACGGTAGACCCATGAATTATCAGTAGAATGATATGAAAAGGACAACATCGGTCCGAAAATGTGGTCGTAAAGGTTGTTTAGACTGTCGAACACCGTTTTCCGCTAAGCAATCGGACAGATAGTTTTCGAGATCGCATAGGGGGCAGAATCCGCCCCCCCCCCCTCCCAGCACAGAATCGTTCGTACCGAGCAGGAGCATGGAATAGGATTTATGCTTAAAATATTCCTGTTTTACTTAACCCGCGCACGACCGTCGGTCCGTTTCGAACATGGGCGACTGGGGGGGGGGGCAGTTGGCTACCCCCCTCTAACTCACGAACGGTTGGTTGCACGATAAAAATAAGCATACCGTTCCAAAGCTTGTGACGAGCAGAGCTCCAAACTGGTCTCATTTTTAGTTTTAGATAACATGTAAGCCAATTTACGCCCTTTATATGTTTTCTCATAGCCGACTGCATGAGACCGAGAAATGGCTTCAATCTCAAGGCCTGTGACTAATAACGCATAGGTAAAGGCACCAGCGCACAAGTAAAGGTCCGCAGATGCCGATACACGTCGAATTTCCCAGATCTGTTACATATATACGCCGGAACGTTGAGTTAAACACACGGCAATTCTCCCGCCAGCTGTCGGTGTGCGCCGCTGCCGTATGCGGTACCAAATTGACGGAAACTAATTTTAGTGTTCTTTTATTTTCGCGAAAAAAGACGATTTATGTCACTTTTATTGATCTTTGTGGTTCTTGTGATGGTTTCTCATACTTAAATTTTAGAAAAATTCATTAGTTACCAATCTACAAAGTTGGCAAAGCTTTATTGGCGAGAGCCTGTTTATTTCCAAAATATGCTACTTTTTCAAACTTTTTGAGGTTGCTGGTATTACTTACGTCTGTACAAGCTAATTCTACCATTTTCTACCCATTCTGAGTAATTCATCGTCGATTTTGACGGTGGTACATTTTGGCTCACAACAATTATTCGTGACCTGACCTGAGATCAATGGCTGGAAATCATTGGCCAAATGACGGTAACTAGATGTCTGCTTCACGCCACACTAAAAATGTTATGAAATATTCCGTCAATTTCCGAAAAAAACGGTGACACGTCTTAAAAATGGGCTTGATCTTAGGTGAATGACCCGGAAAATTCCGAAAAATCTGAGATAGCAGGGGCGGAATCGGCCCCCCTGAGATCTCGAGAACTACTCGTCCGATTTCATCGCAATAAACGGCAATCGATTCGCCATGACGTGAACTACATTTTTAGAAAAGAAATTTTCACAATTTTGAAATGTGTGGATACGGGGGGACAAAATGTCCAAAATGGGGTTATTTTTGGACTTCTTATAACTTTGTTGTTTATCGACCGATTTTAATGAAACTGGCATGAATCGAGAGATTATGGATAGGGCGTTCACCATGCGCAGACAAATCTGAAATTTTGAGAAAATTCATTGGGGTCCACAGCGTTTCAAAAATAGGAGGATTAGTTTTCTGACAACTGAATGAACAAAAGAGGCAACAGCACTTTTTTGGCTTCTGCTAGTCGTGTTATGCTAAAGAAGTACAAATCGCATCACAATGTTTGTATAATGATAGCATAGGCGGTGCCAGGGACATGAAAAAGGGAAAACTGTCATGGTCACACGTTCTTCAGATCAACTTGTGACCTTTGACCTTAAATGGCCTCCAGTGACATTGGGGTCACTTGGAATGATCTCGTGTGCATTTAATCTCTAAACGTTTTCAATCATTTGAATTCACTCTATTTCGAAAATTTCATTTTATAGCTATTGCGATATAGGGTAAGCGCATTGACATTTTAGGTCATAGTTCCGTGATCCGACCTGATATCAAGCTGAAACTTGATACACAAGCAGGCACCGTTCTACGTCATATATATTCCGGGTTTGGCATTTGAAAAAAAACGGCGCCGAAATTATTGCAACAAAACAGATTTTGACTTTTGACCTTGACTTGACCTTGTAAAGTGACCTCAGATGAACGAAATTACATCCGCACATTGCCCAACTGTATAGCTATTTATCCATATATAGTTTTGACTTCTATCTTAAAAACTCTGGTTTTGGCAGACGTTTTCCTTTTACCCTAAACATGGCCAAAAATGGCATGAGGTGCCTCCAAAAAACGTTGCCTGTCTCCGCCCCTGAGCAAAATGGAATTTTGAAATTTTGTCACGGTGCGTAGAAAGAACAGCTAGGAAAAGTGACCAAGTTTCGTGAAGCTGCGTTAAAAAGCCTGGAATTGGCAAGCAAAATACCCGAGGGGGGCGGATTCGGCCCCCCTGCCGGGAATAGGGTTAAGATAGACCGTCATGTAGACCGATTTGGAAAGAAAGAAAATAGAGAAGTTTAGCATGCCCAAGGATGTGACAAAACCGCATGGTAGTTGCTTTGATACTGGAGGCCATTTACAAGCACGGTGCAAGTATCGAGCGCCGAAGTGGCGCTAAAAGGGTCGGTCAATCGCTAAAATGCAGGTCATTAGCCATAAGGAATGGACTACAGAAAACATGGCAATGCTTTTAGGCAGCTGTTTTAAAGGTGTGCCTTCTTTCGGAGTCAGAGAAGTTGAAGGTCGTAATGCAATTTCGCAGGAATGGGAAAATCAGGATTTCCGTGTCCAAGCTGTAGGTGACTCATTTCGCATGATTCAAAATCGAAGGAGCTGAAAGCATTCAAAGCACGACTTCGGCGAATAAGATCCAAGCGGTCGCTCGGGAAAGTTCGGATTGAAGTGTCTGTAAGTGTGCGTGTCAGTGTGTTCAAGTTTCTGAGCGTCTAGCGCCCGAATGAGACAGCCGATCGCGACACAAGTAGCACCATCGGGTGCACCGATTCGTTGGAGAGATTATGGTGAAGATTTCGAAGCGATTCGTGGCCCGTGGCACGTGCCAGATGGCGCGAGTCGAACCTCTGCAGAATTCAATTAATCACGGGTACAGGTCAAGCGGCGGGTGCTGTTGACTCATGATCTGATGGCAACATGGGCCCCGCTTGCGGATGCATGCTTTTGTGGTCAGCATCCACGTGTGATCAACGTGAGGATCCACAGACAATTGTTTTGGTTTGGACTCGGGCACCTCCGAGTGCAGGAAACAATGACCAAAACGGCCGAAATCTGGTGGGTAGATGAACCAGCACTTGATATGCAACGGTCCCAGTATGATGGGCAGGGTGCAATGAGTCACAAGCTGCTCACCTGCGACTTTTTCAGGATCATTTACTAGACGCGAACAGAGCAGTTTGCTAAGTGATCCATTCCAAACCACTTCTGCGCGCTGCGGTCGAGGCCTAGTGCCCTGTGCGTCTGACTGTGAATCAGAGACCGTCGGTCCGAGCCCTGCTGGCCACAAGCTGTTTTCGTAACTCATACATAATGCTCCTTTGTTATACAGATTTCTTTCACTGTGCAAATATGCCGTAGCGTGAATGGTAATATGGCTTGCAAGTATCTTTTACTTATGAGTGGGGCAATGCTGGTGCTAAGTAGATGCACAGATCTGCATGCGTTGCAAAGCTTCGATTTTGTCCCCACACCAAACGGGTAACGTGTTGGTTTGTTTCTAGTTGATAACAAAGAAACACTAGAATAACTATATTCCGTGCGGGGGGGGCAGATTCTGCCCCACCCGGTTTTTTGCTCGTCATTCCAGGGGTTTCGGGAGCTGCTGCACGAAACTTGGTGACTTGTCCTAAAGATGTTTTTCACATGCTGTGAAAAAATCCGAAATTTAACTCACCCAGAGGTGGTTCCAGGACACCTTTTTGAGATGCATGTTTGAGGAATGTCGCGCTCTTTGGAGATCTCGCACTTCGATGTCGTGACGTGCGATTCTGATGTCATTTGTAATGTTACGACAGATCAAATGATAGAAATGTTTGTTATCTGCACACTTCCAAGTACTTTTAAGAAAAACGTGGTTCATTGGCGTATCCAGGGGCATGCAAAAGAAGGCACTTATCTTTTTTTAAGCCTAAGAAGGTATGATTTATTATATGAACAAAACAAAGCTGCTTACGTGTGAAACAAATATCTTTATCCCAGCTCACGCATATAACTCACTTACATATGCTGCCAACGGCGCCTTCAGGCACGGTTTTGGCTTGTACATCAGTGGGCCTAACAGACAACTGGATGTGCGTGATTAGTTCTGTTATTCCTATATGTAATACAGTCAGATACCATATATTTCAGTGAACATAAGGATCAGTCACAGGCGGGTCCAGGGCAATGTAAAATGGAGTATTGTGATTATTGTTCCTCATGAGCTATGACTCGATTTTCCATGTAGAAACTTACCCAACTTTTTCTAGTAACTGGGTCCGTCTATTGCCATAGCCATGTAATATGGCTTTTGACACATACGGAAATGTTTTTCGAACACAAATAAGCTCGCCGGACTCAAGATATGTTGTAAAATGAACTGTAATTCCCTGAAAACGTGTACCCTTTTCATGAGCCCTGGATATGGCCATGAATTTTGAAAATTTACCTCTTTCTTACATATGTGATAAACCTATCAATTTTCGGTAGAGTGATACAAAGTAGAATAACATCGGTTGTACAATGTGTTCAGCAGGCTTACATAAATCATCCCGTATTGAGACCTTCATTTTGACCCCCTATTCCCTCTTTTTTTAAATTTTCAGCGTTCTTTAGAAATGTAAATATCGCTGCAGTCTATCAGACAACGCTTCCCGCAATGAAATCGGACCTGTAGCTTTCGAGACCGCAGGGGGCAGAACCTGCCCCCCCCCCCCAGCACGGAATTGTACGTAGCGGGCAGGAGCACGGAATAGGGTTAAATTGAGAACGTGAAGAGGAGGCACATCGCTGGTGGCACTGGCCGAATGAAGGTCATATGAGATCGAACTAAGAGCGTGTTCAGTCCAGTGCTTGGTCTAGAGACTCAGCTGGTTTGAGATAACAGATCGCTCTCTGATAACCGAGAACAGACGTTGCGACGCACCGTCCGCGTGACTTTTTTCTTAGTGGTGGAATTTTCACAGCAAGCCACAAACTGGAACAGCGCACACGATCAGCAGTTTCCTAAACACTAGACAAATGATCGTTTCCACGGTTCGAGAACAACGCCGCGTATTAGGAATTTGCAGTGCAAAGGACGCATCCGATCACACTGACTGGCTGGGACCACACTGCGGTATGATTGGACATCCGCCTAGTCTGGCTGCGTATCCACGACCCTCCGCCCGCCAGGCTCACACACGCGTCCCAACGTCTCCACGCTTTATTTCCGACTGCCGCCGACGCCGACTGCCCCCGAACGCCGCCGCACATGTCGGCCTGAAACCCGATCTGCGTCCGGGTCGGCTCCTCAGCACCGACGTTAAAATAACACTGTGATGGCTAAAACTAAATGATGGCGGGGACGGCCCTGACTGAATCCAGGGTCGGCACACGTGGCGACGACAGGGCGGCCCCACTCACCAACAAAGACCACACACACCTACACAGTCACAGCCAGTCGTGAACTGGGGCGCTTGACAACACGCATGACGTCCCACGTTTTGTCATGAATGGCCTCAGAGACAGAGCATGCGCCGATCCGAGACAGCCTGCATTACAGTGGACGTGACTCTAGTGGCAACATTCCCGACACACAATGACAGTTAATCCGTGATAATTCTAGAACGGAAGAGACGTCAAGCACGTTCTCCGCTTTTCCATACTTTTTTTCTAGCCCTGCCACATTGCATCAAAAGAATTGTTTTAAGTACCACGGTTGTCCCCCGTTTTCTGAAGTTTTCATGTCCATAATTCCTGTGCAAAATAGTTCAGCTGCACATCGCATGAAATGAGGATGCGCTGCGTCGTAAGACGTTTGAAGCCCCATCATTTATGTAACCTCACATTCCCAGGCTCCGGTAAAAAATCATTTAGCCTCGAGCTAGGGGGTCATCGGAGCCCAGCCCGATCGGCGCCGTCGGCAATAGGTGTCGACCGGAGAATGCCGGCAGGAGCGTGTCAGAAGCCCGTCCACTCAATCGGGCCGCACGGCGCGCACAGGATGACCGCACATGCCCAGAGGGTGGAGGTAACTGCATGGGGTTGTTCATTAAGGAATGGGTCATTTGGAGGGCGTTGCGTCATATCCAGAGTTCGGCTGGAGTAAACCTGCTGTGACATGCTTCACATATGTCGAGCCATTGGTGTGCACGAACGTTCTGTGGGGAGCTTCTACGTCTCATATGGTGGCTAGCAGTGCCTAACGTTATAAAGAAGATATTCGTTCTCCTAGAAACCCGCAAACCCTCATACTCACCCCCCCCCCCCTCCCGCGAAACAAAACCAACGACGAGCTCAGCAGTGCAATCAATGAGCTCTCAGCGATGGTGCCAGGCCTCGGCGTCTCTGCAACGTCAGCTTCTGGCCTGCTCTGAGCGACTGACCACCTCCCTCTGAGCGAATGACCACCTCCCTCTGCGCGACTGACCATCTCCCTCTGAGCGACTGACCACCCCGCTCTGAGCGACTGACCACCCCGCTCTGAGCGACTGACCACCCGCTCTGAGGCGACTGACCGCCTCCATCTGAGCGACTGACCATCTCCCTCTGAGCGACTGACCACCTCTCTCTGAGCGACTGACCACCCGCTCTGAGCGATTGACCACCCCGCTCTGAGCGACTGATCGCCCTGCTCTGAGCGACTGATCGCCCTGCTCTGAGTGACTGACCACCTGCTCTGAGTGACTGACCACCTCCCTCTGAGCGACTGGCCACCCGCTCTGAACGACTGACCACCTCCCTCTGGGCGACTGACCACCTCCCTCTGAGCGACTGACCCGCTCTGAGTGACTGACCACCTCAGCCTGAGCGACTGACCGGAGTCGGCGACCGAGCGGAGCATCCTGCGGCAGCAGGTGACGGCGCTGCGGCAGCAGTCGATCCATCTGGCGCCGTCCCGCTGGCTGGGGAAGGTGGCCAGCAGGACCGGCTCAGGGCGGTCCGGGTCGGCTTCCATCTGGAACAGAGCCGTGAGGTACAGCACCAAGCTCGCCGTGACCAGTTCTGCATTTCGCTCACCTGAAATAGAACAGTCAGTTGCGGACCTTCCTGGGCAGCTTCAGCCAGTGTTGGTTCGTCCAGAATGGGGTCCGTGACCTGACTCCTGGTATCGCCCGACACTGGAGACGGAGCACCGCCGCCCGCGGGGCGGTGGCGCTTGCGACGCAGATCTAAGTTTGCTTCACGTTAGAAACGGGCGTCACCTGTTTCCAAGCTCGAGATGAAGCTATTATCACTGTCCGGGTTTTTGCTTGTCACTGTGGAACGGTTTTAATCCCAAAAATGTGATTTAGTTGTTCCTGATTTCGTTTCTTGCGCGTTTTGGAAGTGCGAGTTTTTAATATGGTTAGTGGCAGCTTCAGAAGAGGTTTCTGGATCACATGTCTGGCCATTGGTGCTAAATTTAGGATCTGTGTTTTCAAGATGAATGCTTCAGTGCCGCATAATTCTTTGGTGTTATGACTTAGCATGTATTTGACAAATTTTCTATGGACGCGGAAGATGAAAATGGCCTGAGAGAGACACTCCGAATTCCTCTATTAGAACAGCCACATAGTTTATCAAGGCAGGAATGGAGATAGTAAGCATTTTACCTGCTTTATGCTCTGGGTGCCTTTTTGGGCAGGGTCTATGAAAGTCAGGCTTAATTACGCTGGTCAGGGTCATATTTGTTTTTCTGTCGAGGTTTCGGCACGTATGTTTCTGATTGTCTTAAAGGAAGTCGCAGGAACATTTGTAGAGACCATTGGTCTAGAATCCACAATTTCATTGTCTCTTGGGTGCCCTCCTTTTGCATGGCTAACCATACTGGGGGAAAATCTGCGCTGGGTCTGCCTCCGTCTCACCATCAGAGCACTACGACAGTGCAACAGGGGCTTCCCGGCTCCGCCACATGGCTGGGCGAATTCCGGCCTCTGTCCGCCCAAAAAAGCAATCAAATGGCATGCCACTGCGTCAAAAGATGCTTGGAAACCAACAGGGCCAAATCAGCAGGACCTAACACTACGTCCTTTGATGTGGTTCGCCTCTGAAAAGAACGCTGTGCGAGCAGATTTGCTTTAGAAATGATTCACGCCAGCGGCGTGCCCTGGATTTGCGAAGGAGGATTCTTCTGCGAAGGGGTGGGACTGGCGACTAAAAAAAGGCCATTGACGACTGAAATTTTCGGAGAAAATAAAAGAGGGTTAAGGAAACATCAAGTTTAGCACGACGTTAAAATACCTTCAAAGACTTAAGGCTTGGACTAGTGTTCTAGTCACAACAGCACTCGACAGCGATCACTTTTCAATCTCCACCTGGCGTGGGGGAGGCTCTACATGGATTCCGCTCATGGAAAGCAGTCCATTTAAGCAAATTGGCGCTCTTCTCTCCATAAACCTGCACCCTGCCAACCTCCACACACAGGGAAAAATTGGTTGGTCTCTGAAAACTGAACCTTCAAATCCCAAACGAGGGTGGAAGTGCGGAAACTGATGCAAAACATCTAGGGAGGAACAGTAAAATATGCCTAGGGAGGGTACCATTGTCGTAAATCCGGAAGCAGACGGCGCACCATGCACTGAAATGATTAGGGGACGAAAACAATTCCTCATCGAAACCCTGGCGTCGTGGGGCTGGGATTTACTTGTTCATATCTGTCCATTTATTTTGAGCCAGCCTACTGTACATGGTTTTGCATCTTTCCATCGCGTGTGATAAAACTGCAGAACAAAAATGTAACTTTAACGTTTACTGCGCAAATGTGTATTGATTACCCTACAGACAACCTATTTCGGTCATTCCGACAGAGTTCTTTTTCTGGTTGCCGTGAATTGAATAGCGGTTGACACGCATTCCGTGTTTTTCTTTTTTACTTAATTCGTTTGATCATGGTGTAAAAAGACAGGCTCTGCAGCAAGTGACGGGCTCGGCGGGTCCTAGAGCACAATGGCGACGAAACGCATCATGTGGGTGAGCCCGGCGACACGGCCGGACACAAACTGGTGCTTCCTGGGATGATAACATAAGATTTGCTCAAACATAATTCAGACGGTTTATTAAAACATCTTACAGCATGAGAACCATTTTTGAGTCGTATTTTGTCCCTGGAATGTGTCGTTAACAAAACCTAGGGCTATTTGTTTGGCTACGGTACCCATTTTTCAAGGGATAAGATGTAAATGATGCTCAGTTCCACTGCATTGCGTGCATCCTTTAACCTTCAGCAGCCTCGACAGCAACCTCCAGAAATAACGTATTGCACCTTTTGTCCCAAACATAGGCATGTTTGGCCTGAGCTGAGGATCAAAATACTACACAGATGCAGGTATATTTGGCCTCAGCTGCGGAGCAAAATGATGCACAGATGCGCCACTTCAGCATTTCGCAGAGAGATACAACTGGCTGTCAAGGGAGCTCGGTACTGGCAGAGGGGAGCGAGCTCGCAGCGCCGAGCAGACCAGTCGAACGGTGCCCGACCAGCGGCCGGCCGCTGCTGCACAGTCCGTGAGCGGCGGTCAACAGGCGGGCGCTGTTGCGGTCGCACCACGCGCCACTCACCGCGTGAGTGCAGCGAGTGTCGTTGCACAGTCGCAGCACTCTGTAGGTGGCGTTACCGAAGCTGACTGGCACCCTCTTCGACCGCAGCCGGGACGCGGCGTTACTGGTGTTGATGTTGAGGCTCGGGTGGTACAGGTAGCAGAGCGCGCACGAGTGCGGGCCGAACAGCTCCGGCGGCAGGTAATCCCGACGGCAGCGGCACAGGCCGGCCAGCTCGCCGGCGCCGGCCGCGGCAGGCCAGGCGCACAGCAGCAGCAGGGCGGCGGCCAGCAGACTCCGCACGGTCACCTGTACAAACAGGGCGTCACACGGTTATCTGTGCACACGGAGCGGGTGTCACACGGTCGCCTGTGCAGACAGGGCGTCACAGGGTCACCTGTACGGACAGGGCGTCATACGGGCATCTGTACAGACAGGGTGTCACACGGTAACATGCACAGACAGGGTGATAGTCACACGGTCGCGTGTACAAACAAGGCGGAAGTCTGTCCTGTACCGACAGGCCGTCGTACGGTCACCCGTACAGACAGGGAGGACGACAGTTTGTCGCACAACACTACGGGCAAAAATGCAGTCACTGATTCCGCACATTCGGAAGTTTTTTCGATCAGAACGCACAAAATCATGCTGGCATGTGATAACAACACATGGAACTCTTGTGAGATATTGACACAAGTGCTCATAACGCATGAACTACTCGTGAGACATTCCTTGTGATTGTGAGACAATGATTTCATGGTTACAGTGAAGATCGTCAATTTTGCCGTTGTTGTAGAAACCATTTAGGATTTTTGTATTTTCTTCTCTTCTATCGCAAATAACGCACTCACGCAGCACTTTCTCTGGCCCCTGTGGTTCGAACAGCGATATTGCAAACTGGTTCGTGTAGTATTACTAGAACGTGGTAACCGCAGCCGTATAAATAAAGCTTATGGCTTTAACTTCGCGTGACTATAGGATTTCTTTGGCCAAACAAAGTGTTCCTGGACCCGACGAATACTGGCAGAACAAAAAACCAGACCCTCCAAGGCTGGCAGTGCGTCAATTGGAAACGGTCTGGCTCAGTCAGAGAAGTCAGCAATGGAGAAATATGCTAAGGTTTTTGGTGAAATGTCCTCATTTATGACCTAAACTACACGCATGGGTAATTTTACTCGGAAGGAGAGGAATGTTCATCATTGACGCCGAACCATAAAGATCATGCCCACTAATCTTTGAAAACAAATGTTGTAATTCGTTCCCCGTGGTAATGGTATACCAAACGTCTGGTATTCCCTTTAAATGTATACCTAACGTTGGCGACGAGATCTCTTGCGAAGAGCAAGAGATGATTTTGAACCTTATATTGCAAAAACATCTGCCTTAGGTAAGACTGGTAAACATTTCGTGTTTGGGAAGCCTTTGCTACGCTCCACGCGACTGATGTTACGTTAGACAGTGAAAGATGGCCGCAAAGTTGTGCTGGAAAGTGCCCAACGTACCGCAGTATCTCCTTCTCTTGCTTTCAAAGAGAACCATTTACAACACGAGCGCCATCAAACATAGTGATGAATTAAGGTATCTCATGTTCCAATTGGAACCGCCAATATGTGCAATATGATCTGAAAACGCAGCACTTCTTTGATTTCTTGGGTCCAACTTCCCCCTGACATGACATAAAAAAGAACGCCATCCGTTCCGCGCAGGTTTCCTATCTTGAAAAGCCCTCATCGGACTTCAACAAAAACAACAAAAAGTGGATCATGGTTGAAATGAAAAATTTCGGAACAAAAATTCTCTTGTATAGCATCATCCAATATTTTCTGCGTGTTGAAGGGCATCGCACAGGTGGCTGTGCTCACAGTATCCCCTGTAGTGTAATGCATGTCATGGACATTGTACGTTCCTGTGGAATCAGTATTGCAACCGAGCCAGTTTTACCAGATCACTCCTTCTATTTCATTCAAATTCATGAGATATATTAAACTCCAGCAGACGTGCGAATGATGCAGTGTGTTGACAATGTGAGTAGTCACATTTGCGATTCCTCAGTTCAGGTCATCAAATTGCTCCATTCCTATCTGCAATCTTCTATGGTTGGTTGATCCTGATCAGCTTATCAGACGGAAACAAACAACCATTAAATACAAGAACTGCGGAAGCATCAAATGCTGATCTTTTCAGTTATTTTCTGTTGCCATAATGATAATCTTGTGCCCACACCTTCATTTCCTTTCATTTCATTGACTGTTTACTCTCAGCGAATTTATTCATTAGGAATTTTGGTATAAATTTGTGGACGTGTATCTATTTTTTAATATTAAATTATCACCGCCATACATTAGTTTATGCACAGAAAGCGAAATCGCAGGACATACTTTTGAAAACGGCGTATATCCGTGAGCTGACATAACCCAAGAATGAGATCCGTCCCGAAATATGAAGAACTGAAATGCAGTCACATGCAGCTGATCTGTGTTTTTCCCGAGATCCAGAACGGTATAATATGGGCGGAGGAGGGGGGTGAGGGCAAATTGCTTCCCTAGTACGTCGAAGGTTTAAGTGGCCAAGATGATGAGTATCGCATGTGTTCCCTGTTCAATGTACAGCCTATTAGCACGATGGTGTTTCGTGATGGTAATTTTTCGCGGGTGTGAAATAGAGAGCGATAAAAAATGGGACACCTGCCTCAATCTTAATAAAATAGCGAAATGGGGACGAAAAATAATGTTTATTGGTGACACCAGGCCAAAGGAAGAAGTTCCCGATCGTACCTTCCAGCGTTG
Source organism: Capitulum mitella (assembly GCA_030062745.1). NCBI lineage: Eukaryota > Metazoa > Arthropoda > Thecostraca > Pollicipedomorpha > Pollicipedidae > Capitulum > Capitulum mitella. The sequence goes on along the minus strand of CP099844.1, from coordinate 19,785,610 downwards.
CCGTTTCCACGTGCAGTCGCATTCCAACGGTCTAACAGTTAAACGTCACCAAATTGGAGCTCATCACCCTCGGCTCCAGACAAAATCTGCGAACTCTTCCACCCATCAGAATTACCCGCAGGAAAAATGTCTAACTTCCAGCACCGAGGTGAAAAATCTAGGTTTTATTTTCGAACAACATCTGTCATGGGACGCACATGCTCGGGCCGTCTCGCGCAAGTGCTGCAGCACCCTCACAGCCCTATCCCACCTCTGTCACTACCTTCCTCGCGACATCCTACCCGAGATAGTCACCGTTCTGGTGGTCTCGCACATCCTTTACTGTCTGGTGGTGTACGACAACGGCACTACTAAAAATTTTGACACCATCCAAAAGATTTTGAATTTTGTAGCCCGAGTCACCTCATACCAGCACAAGTTCGATCACGTCTCGGGTGTGCGAGACAACCCTGGGATGGCTTGACTCATTTCATATATTCCAATATCAGTCCCTCTGCCTTCTTGACAAAATCCTAACCGCTGGTCAACCCGAATGCATCGCCCGTCAGATCTGCGCAAACCGGGAGGGCCCTGACCACGTCCGTCCCACGAGACAGGACGGTCTGTTACACGTGCCCGGTAGCCGCACTGAGGCGGGGAGGTACTTTGTGTGTGACAGAAGCACAAAGTGCATACGTCGCTTTGTACACAGGGCTCCACGTCAGATGAATGTACTACCATCACACATCCGTGATCTGAATGGCGCGCCCTTCAAGCGGAAAGTGAAGGCATATCGGCGCGCTGCCCGTGATCATCAGCAAGCCCTCTGATCAGCGATGGCATCATGCTCGCTTTTTGATTTGTATTTTCTGTATACTGTGTATGTCCGTTTTTATCCTGCATGCTCATATCCGCATTTTATTGACGTGAAGACCATATTAGCTACATGTACTGTGGTACATGCGGTTTTAATAAAGCAGTTGACATGTGACGTTCAGTGACGGCCAGGTGAGCTAACACCAGGCTGCGGGCGGCGGCCAGGCGGAGACGGCCCCGCATCTGCAGGTAATAATTGTGAACATTTTACTCAGTCATTCTACACGTGACTAGGCTGGTCTGGAGTGTCGACTGTGCACGGCGTGCGGCTTTCGGGGAGTTTGAACCCACCAAAAAGCTACAGCAACGAACGTCACGAACGTTCCAGACTATGGCATTAAGCAAATGATGAAAGTTCAAAATCAACAACGGACAGGGTGTTGTAACTTGATTTTTCAGGCTGTCACTGCGAAATGCCTTATGGAATTTACGGACTAAACTTCCTTAGTAACATTGGGAATGATTTCCAGGTGCTGCAGATGGTATACCAGACACTGGGCTTTACACAAAGCACGTAGATGTTTAGCAGGACTGGCTTTTAACCCGCCCCCGACTGGGAGGGCAGTTGACCGCCCCCCTAAGGCTTTTCTGGGATTGCGAGAGAACGAACAAACACAGAGTCACGAAACTTTGTGTACTTTTTGCTCCATCATTTTTACATTTTGTGTCAAAATTTTGACCTCAGGTCAGGTCAGGTCAGGTGCCTGACCTAGGTCAAGTTAAACGGACCTATGTCTAAAAAAGCTTACGCGCCCTGGAACTTTTTTCGGAAAACAAGATATCTCAATAATACTTTAGGGGTTCGTGATCGTGATAGATGCAACAAATCTCCTATCTTACATTTTTCGGAATTTTCCGGGTCATTGACCTAAAGTCAAGCTCATTTTTACGACGACGACATTAAAACGACGACATTTTTACACATGTCGTCGTTTTTTTCGGAAATTGACGGAATATTTCATAACATTTTTAGTGTGGAGTGAAGACTGTTACCGCCATTGGACAAAGTATCAATGACTTCCAGCCATTGACCTGAAAACAGGTCACGAATAACTGTAGTGAGCTAAAATGTACCACCGTCAAAATCGGCGATGAATTACTCAGAATAGGTTGAACATGGCAGAACTAGCTTGCACAGACGTAAGTAATACCAGGAACCTCAAAAAGTTTGAAAAAGTTGCATATTTTGGAAATAAACAGGCTCTCGCCAATAAAGCTCCGTCAATTGTGTAGATTGGTAAATAATAAGTTTTCCCAAAATTTAAACATGAAAAACCATCACAAGAACCACTAAGATCAATAAAATTTACAAGGATAGGCTTTCTTCACGAAAATAAAGGAGCGCTGAAATTAGTTGCCGTCAATTTGTTACTGCATACGGCTGCGGCGCACGCCGACAGCCGGCGCGAAAATTGCCGTGCCTTCAACTCAACGTTTTGGCGTATATCTTGAACAAATCTGAGAAATTAGATGTGTATCGGCATTTGCTGACCTTTACTTGTGCGCTGGTGCCTTTACATATGCGTTATTAGTCACAGCCCTTGAGATTCAGGCCGTTCCTCGGTCTCATGCAGTCGGCAATGAGAAAACATACATAGGGCGTAAATTACTTACATTTTATCTAAAACTAAAAATGAGGCCAGTTTCGAGCTCTACTCGCCACAAGCTTTCCAACGATGTTTCTTATTTTTATCGTGCAACCAACCGTTCGCGAGTTAGAGGGGGGGCGGCCAACTGCCCCCTCCCCCCAGTCGCGCATGGTCGTAACCGACCGACGGTCGCGCGCGAGCATCCTGCTTGTTATAAAACGAAGGCATAGCTTTGCGATGCATAAGGCTGGCGGGGATAAAACCTGACAATTTTCTGTTCGACGACGGCTGCTTAGTCTTCAGTGATAACATGCACGGTTCGCTGGGAATTTGGCCATTGAGTCTGAGCTTGCTACGCAGCCGCCTCTACTGGCAAGCGTCTTCAACGAGGACGTCTTCATCGAGGGCATCCTTCACTCTCTGACAGTGTTCCAGAACTACCCGGTGCAAACGCAGGCAGTGGAATGAGCCGTGCTGGTCACTGAAGCCTCAGCAGCCGTCGTCGGACAGAAAATTATCATGTCTTCACCTGCGTCCGCTACCACCATCGCAAAGCTATGCCGTCATTCGGTAACAAGATGGATTTTCGTCTGAACGTCAGTCCATGTAGCGAAAATGCACGTGCTTTGCCTAAGGTCAAAATTTTATGGTGATCCTGTCACACATTCCATGTTACAGCACCATGATTGTTCTCGATTTTCAGGTTTTTTCCTCATTTACCTAATGCCAGTCTCGAACGAACGTGGCGCTGTAGCTTTTGATGGGTTCAGACGAACTCCCTGAAAACTGCCCACGTGAACAGTCTACACTCCAGACTACCCTAGTTGCGTGGAGAATGACTGAACAAAACGCTCACAAGTATTACGTGCCGCCTGGCCTCCGTCCGTCCACCGCCCGCAGCTTGGTGTTAGCTCACAGGGCCGCCGCTGCGCAGCGCCTGAGAGTGCAGCGCCAGGAGTTATCAACGGGAACCCCTTCCTTGGCCTGGCGGCACCAGTAAGCTTTGTTTTCTCAGGGATTTATCGACGTTTCCTGATTTTTGGGCCCCTTGCGCCAGTGTTGATCATCTCGCCAAAAATTTTGTCTGAAGATACACTCTAATCAGCACATTCAAGAAATGCTGATGATGTCCTGCTCTCGGGCTGTTGGAGAATTCCTGTGCTTGTGATGAGGTTGCGTTTATTCAGATTTGATTTCTGAAAGAACCGTTAAAGTATTTGTTAATGCGAGACCACGCCATAATTTGGAATCTGTTTTCTCAGTGGCCGTTCCCCTTTTTCTTGCATTCCTTTCCATACGGCTTCCAGTATATTTCATCAGCTAACCGGCGTCACCACCACAAACGGCACGTTCGAATTTTGCGCCCGGCATAATCTCTTGACTTTTTCACCGCTGTGTCCAGCTGAAAATCGCCATCTTCTCTGATCGCTGCTCGTCAGTTTTAGGTCACGTCTTTGGCTTGTTCATTGTTGTGATATGGGTTGCTCCTGCCTTCCGTTAGTGAAAAGCACATTCGAGGAATTCCATACCACGAACACTGATGATATTGTTCGTCCTTACGACTGAGCAGTCTAATAACACCGCGGAGAAGAACGTTAAAAGTGAAAAACACTTTCATGTAAAATATGTAAAAATTGTAAAAAGTTCGAGCTAACGCAATGTGCATGGAAACGCGAAACTCTTGAATGCAAATGCCTTTTGTTGAAAATGACATGATTCAATGTCAGGTGGTCGCAAAGTGCAAAAAGCGTGACGACCACGCCTGACTGGCCGCTCATATTTGTCTGTTAGTTGAGGCTCATTAGACTTGCAACCTCGCTCGGCATAAAACACAACTGTCATTCGCCGTAAACGGTCCCGCGAACGAAAAGGAAGGACGATAACCGACTCACTGACCGCTTGTGACTTCACAGGAAGCGTTTCATCCACTTTGAGAATATTTCCATGTCATCGAACCAGGAAAAATCCGGGTCGTCGCAGCGATGATCCCCAAACATATATCACTCCAGGTCTGCACCGACGGGGATTTCCAGCCGTGCCGCACCGCCGGCTCCGGCTGGAGGGAATGGTGGGAGGGGCGGGGACCTTCCGGTCGCACGCGGAGCGTGACCGCCTGCCAGCTGCCGGGCGACGGACGGACAATGGTGGGACGCCGCGACTGCCCGCGGCGTCTCACGCCCGGCGGTGACCGCGCCGTCTGGGGACGAAGGGTGCGCGTTGCCGACAGAAACGGGCACGGGGGGACTTCCCTGTTCCATGTCCGGGAACAGGGAAGTCTGCCGGAGGGATTTTAAAGGCAAGCAGACGATGATGAAACGTGCAAGAGCGCAACGCGCAGGGGTGGTAGACGGGCACTTGCTGAAAGTTGCCGGTGCGCTGGAGCCGCTGTCCGACCAGTCTTTGCCCAAGATTTCATGGCGATTAACCCGTCCTCGACTGGAGGGGCAGTTGACCGCCCCCTTGAGGTTTCTCTCGGATTGCGAGAGAATAAACAAACACAGAAACACGAAACATTGTGTACCTTTTGCTTCATCACTTTTACATCTCGTGTCAAAATTTTGACCTCAGGTCAGGTCAGGCGCCTGACCTAGGTCAGGTCAAACGGACCTATGTCAAAAAAAGTTTAGCGCCCTCTAACTTTTTCGCAAAACAAAATATCTCAGTAATACTTTCAGGGATTAGTGGTCATGATAAATGCAACAAATCTGCTATCTCAGATTTTTCGGAATTTTCCAACTTATTGACCTAAGGTCAAGCCCATTTTTAACACATGTCGTCGTTTTTTTCGGAAGTTGACGGAATATTTCATAACATTTTTAGTGTGGAATGAAGCAGACATCTAGTTACCGTCATAGGGCAAAGTATCAATGACTTCTAGCCTTTGACCTGAGGTCAGGTCACGAATAACTGTAGTGAGCCAAAATGTATCACCGTCAAAATAAACGATGAATTACTGAGAATGGGTAGAAAATGGCAGAACTAGCTTGCACAGACGTAAGTAATACCAGGAACCTCAAAAAGTTTGGAAAAATAGCATATTTTGGAAATAAACAGGCTCTCACCAATAGAGCTCCGCCAATTGTGTAGATTGGTAACTAATGATTATTTCCAAAATTTTCAGCATGAAAACAATCACAAGAACTATTAAGATCAATAAAAGTTACATAGATCGTGTTTTTTTCGCGAAAATAAGGGAACGCTAAAATTAGTTCCCGTCAATTTGTTACTACATACATTTGAATTCACTCTGTTTCAAAAATTTCATTTTATGGCTATTGCGATATAGTGTACGCGCACTGACATTTTAGGTCATAGCTCCGTGACCCGACCTGATATCAAGCTGAAACTTGATATGCAAGTAGAGGGCACCTTTCTACGTCATATACATTCCGGGTTTGGCATTTGAAAAAACAGCAACGAAATTATTGCAACAAAACCAAATTTTGAATTTTGACTCTGACTTCACCTTGTAAAGTGATCTCAGACGAGCAAAATTATATCTGCACATTGTCCGACTATTGGGCTATACAGCTATTTAAAGTCTTAAGTTCTATCTTAAAAACTCTGTTCTTGGCAGCCATTTTCCTTTTACCCTCAACATGGCCAAAAATGGCCTGAGGTGCCTCCCAAAAACGTTGCCTGGCTCCGCCCTTGAGCAAAACAGAATTTTGAAATTTTGCCGCAGCACGTAATAGGTCGGAAAAATGACCAAGTTTCGTGAAGCTACGTTAAAAAGCCTGGAATTGGCAAAAAACCAGAAGGGGAGATTCAACCCCCTGCCGGGAATAGGGTTAAACGAAAAATGCGGGACTACGGGAGGGGCGGCAAACGTCCCCCCCCCCGTCCGCGCAGGTTGAAACGACCGCTTTCAGAGATAAAACGCATGAAATCAACGGATAATCGATTGGTAGAGCCGTTTTCGAGCCAATGTAGGCTTTTCCGTCCACACATTCGACAACGGACAGTCCGCGCCACGGCCCTGGGCCCGCACAGCGATCGTGACCTCCGCACCGGCTTTCGATCCGTCCGCCGGCATGTATTTTTTTAGATCTGTACGCACAAGGCCTTGTGGAGACTACCATGCTCTGCAGGCTGGGTTATTGGCGCTACCGGGAAGGTCCACGTTCCTTTCGCAAACCCCTAGATCCACCCCTGTAATGCTTCAAGGACTTTCGTCAAAGCTCCCGAATGTCCGCAACCGCCTTGCCAGCTGTCACTTTCATAAATTGTCCGTCAAGATCAGACGATTCACTGCTGTGCGTCCTAACTCTCAAAGAGGCAATCTATCGCGCTCAAGACATCATTCAGTTCAGTCGCATGATAATTCCGCTTTTCCTTAAAAACGACATCGTAGAAATCTGCCCTTATATCATCGAGCAATTGAGATGTAATGATATGCCTCGATGCAGATACGTCATTAAGTACTATTTAGCGCAGTTTTGGATACAGTGATCTTTTGACGGAAGCACTTCGTTGACATCAACGTCCGTTGCTGTTTGAACCTCTGAGTCGCTCGTAGATACCTTTCAGCGTGCTGAACTGCTGTCGTTTTTGCCTATCACCAATCTCGTTTACATATTTGCCATTACGCATTTCACGTTTGCTCGTGCACCAATAGCCCAATAACGCCAAATCATCGCTTTGTTTTGCGGCCTGAGCGTAGAATATGACGTCTTTCCAGCTGATCAGCGTACCCAGGCGGTGCGGAGCCTAGCCGCCCTACCTGTCTTAAGGGTCAGAGTGGAATATCGGTGGAGATGTTTCCTGGTAACCAGGCGGATGCACGACAAGCGGGGCAGCTGGGTATTGATATTTATGTTCATTTTTGATAACCCATCTTGATGATCTGTTTGGTGTTTAGGCAGCACGTTTCTTGGAACATTTTTTAGACTTTGTTCCCACTGAATGGCTGACTTATTTTAATCAAGTAACATAGATTACCCACATATTACACATCGCCTTTGTTCATGACAGCCGCCGCCGCCGCTGGCCCCGGCGCCGCCTCACGTCTAACCATGGTAACGCGTCCGCGGTAACAAACACACACACACACACACACTGCCCGCCGTAGCTGACCAGCGCACGGACTGGGCGCAAATGAACGGAATCGTCACGCCCAGACATACAGGCCCTGTTCGAGGTCCTGCTTACGGCTGCCTGCGCAACCCCGTCACCTGTTGACCTGAAACCAAAAACCTGGGTATCGTTGAGCTGCTCATGTGACGAGCAACACATCTGGTGTCACCATGCTGCTCTGTCTCTGCTCAGCAGTTAGAAGGGGTGGGCGTAGCTTTAGGATCCCCTGCCTGACGAGGGAGTAAAAATGGCCCCGCCTGGCGAGGATTAATTCGATTTCCTCGGATCCAGACCGAACTTACTGCCGGCAATGTGGCTCATTTATTGGTATAAATCCTACAGAGAAATAATAGTTCCCCGGGAAATTTCAGGGGTAAAAGAGCCATTAGCGACAGTCGCGCAACCATCCACAGCATAGGCGGGGTAACGGTGAAGGGGCAGGGGTTCATGGCCCGCCCCCCACGTTGCGAGGTGGGGGCCAGCAATTTTAACTTGCCCCCCCCCCACTTTTCCGGACCATTTTCGTTTAGTGTACTTTGGGTTGTTTACAAGATGCATGGTGATTTATCCAGTCCAGAAGTAATCTGCCTTAATACCTACTGAGCAAAATTGCTTTTGATTATAAAAGAATGCTTCGTTTGACTGCATGACAAAAATTATATGGCTGGGAGCACGTTATGCGGCCATATCCAGAGGGAGTCAGATATTCTGAGCCAAAATGTAGCGCATTCTCTCGCCCAAGTTGCATATTTTTAACCCACATGATAGTGCTACCAGCACCAGTAGGTTGTGCCACGCCTCAAAACTCAAAATAAGCAACTAAGCGCTCTAGAGCTCATGAGAGGGTAAGTAGCCGTTAGTGGAACAGGTCAGAACCAATCAGAGGGTGGTAAAAGGCGTTGACGGCAACATTATAAACTGGGACTGAATGTTGCTTAAGACGACAGAGACGCAAAAACAGGGGGTGGGGCGGAGGGTATGCCGTGGCCCCAGCTTTTCAAAATGGGACAGCGAGCAGTGGCACCTGCTCTTTTCCCGATTTTTTTCAGAATTAAAAAAACACATTGCAACAATTATGATAATATTTCAGGACAAATGATAATGTTTTTAACAATAAACCACTCAAAATTAGAACGCAATGATAATTTTAGGCCTTGCTTATTTTCCCTCCCATCACACCTGCCAGACCTTCAAAAACTTTGCACTTTCATTTTACACCATGAATATCTGCTTAAAACAAAGCTAGAGATTTTAGATAATATTTTTATTGCATATCTATAACGTATTCCTATGGCCTGGGTTATACCCTCAGAATAGTGTTGTTTTCGTATAAATTCAAACCCATTTCCGACCAAGTTCCGAGGAGGAAGCCGTGCGAGTGTTCAACATTGTCCAAAATCCAAGTTTGTCCAAAAAGAATTCGATTAAAAAACGTCATTACTCGTTTTTTATAAAAAGTCTATAATGATCTGTCTAACCAGCAGCAATCTTGTTCCACTTCAAATGTATGCAATAAGGATATGAGCATTTAATGTGTGAAATTGAATTGGGTATGCAAGGTGCAGAAGCCTAACCAAGCATGGTGTTGAGTAACATATGACAACAAATGTGGCTAATCTTCCTGGGCCATCAAACAAAATGGGACTGACAGCATTAAGAGGGAAGTCTGTGTGGCGTAATATGAGAAACAGCATGTATGGATGGGAATCCAGTCATATTATGTAACTAAATAATGTAGGTTCAATATTGGGATTGAAGTAGGATATAACAATAAGCTGACATATTTTTTGATGTTAATATTGTGGGAAAAAGATGTGCTTGAGCCATGTCCAACATTATGAATGCCAGTTTGCAGTCTGCATGTGCTGCGAAATGGTTATAATACACTAGTAGTAGAAGTAATGGGTCACCTACGAATTATCGGACCATTTTCTGGTTTGCATTGCTATGGCATGGTTGTGGGCCTTCCATAGGGGTAATGTATCTATGTTTCTGGGGTGCATGAGTAGTCCAAGTAATCTCAAAATTGAACATTGTGCCTGTGGGCAATGAATGAGAAAGTAGACCTAAAAGCTGGTTGAGCATTCTCAGCATTTTCATAAAACTGCATTTACGGGTCATCTGCAATTCATAAAATACCAAAAAAACTTTAAGTGTAGTCTGTTTATTCTGGTCAAAGATGACAATATTTTCTGTTCTGCTTGGATATAATCATAGCATAAAAACTGCAACCAGTGTGATGCATTCCATTTTCGCTTAGAAATCCATAATGACTAACCAGCAGCAGTCTTGTTTCACTTCAAATGTATGTAATAAGGACATTAGTATTTCATGTATGGAAATGAATTGGGTATGGAAGTTGCAGAAGCCTAGCCAACGATGGAGTTGAGTAATCACCAAAATGTAGTTTTGTGCCATGCCTGGAGTTAAGTTTATAACTGGAACACTGAGGAACACTGGGTTTTCCACATTTTCTGGCAGTTGGCTTGCAATATGCTGTCCAATTTTTTCGAGAAATAAGTGCTATGTCAACCGATTTCCAATTCGGAAGTCGGAAAATCTTGGAAAATCGGAATTCGAATTCCGATAATCAAAACTACCTCGGCGGGAGGTCTGGGCCAACCTTACGGTCCCCTGGAACATTTACTGTATGACCGATCCTGGGTCTCCCTGGTCGTCCCGGGGCCACTCTGATCGGCTCTCGCACCCCTCCGAACCGTCACTGAGCCCTCCTGCGTATACCTATGATGGGCTCTCACACCCCTCCGAACCGACACTGAGCCCTTCTGCGTATACCTGTGATCGTCTCTCATACCCCTCCGAACTGTCACTGAGCCCTTCTGCGTATACCTGAAGCCTCCCTGGTCGTCTCTGGACTCCTCTGTACGTTTTCTGGCGATTCTTCAATCGTCTCTGAGCTCTCCTACCGTCTTCGGACCCTCCTCGACCGTCATTGGGTTCACTCTCATGGACCCTCATACCCTCAATTGTTCCCGGAGCCTCTCTACCCATCCCTGAGGCGCCCCTGACCGTCACCGTTCATTGGACTCCTCTTACCGAATGCTGAGGCTTCTCTAATCATCTCCAGCGTTCCAATGGTACCGGTGTCACGTAATGTATAGCATCTGGTCTGCCATGGGGTTTCTCAGAACGCCTCGGAGGCTGCTCTGACCAGCACTGGAAACTCCCTGGTCAACCACGGGTTCCTCTGACCGTCTGTGAGGCTCTTCTGAATGTCTTCAGGAACACGTCAACAATCATCTTTGGAACCCTCCTAAACGGCCCAGTAATTTCCTGTATCTGAGTTAGGTACCTCCGTCCAAGTTTCTGAACATGGGATGTGACTTGAAACATTCAGCATGAAGCGGGATGAGCGAATTATCTGGCATATACAATTTTTTGTAAGGCTGCATCTCCGCTCCTCCGTAGTCAGCTAAATTATTTGGCCCCTGCCCCTCACACTTTTCGAAACATCCCTTCGCTAATGATCCTCGGCATCCGCAATATTACGCACCGCGCCGGAAGGCGTGCGGCGCCAGTGACGTTTAGGCACCAGTGACGTCACGTTAACGGTGAGCGAAGATGGCGAGAGAATCGCCACCCAATTTTACCTCTCTTGTACGACTTCGTGTGATACCAAGACGAATCGGCCGTTTGCTCTCGAGCATATTTCGCTCGCCTTTTTTGGCACGCGGATTATGTCTCTCTGGATGTGGATTATTTCTCTCTGTCATGAACAGACTTCCTTCGCGTGCGTGAATTATATGTCCCGTATATGTGACTGTCGTCTCGCCTGTATTATTTCGGAAGGCTCTGAAGAAATCTGCCGTAAGCCCAGTTATGCCAGGAACATTTCAGAACTTTCAGATTATAACCGTTCGCATTCAGATAACTGAAGAGTTTTATCACAACTAAGGAAGTTCTCGATTTGATCCTCCCGTGTTTATCCTCGGGTCCGTATTTATATTACATATCGATTATATCCTTTGCATTACACACTTCAGCGTAGTGCTTAGCACATTGTTCGAAAATTGTCTGTCACTTACAATCATACGTTCATCTAAATGAACTTAAGTTATCGCCCTTTGAACAGACATCTGTTTACATCGGAAACAAGAAAAGTTTAATTACGTTTTCACCTTCTTCTACCCGTTTTGGACCGGGTGCAACAATACCTTCCTTGACTCATTTAGTCCTTGTTTCGTCCAAACTATGTCCGAATTCTTAGCAGATAATCTTTTGTTCCACGCAAAGAACTGTTACTTCAGTTCAGCTGCCCTTTTACAGGTCTGTCACTCCTCTTATCTTGAAGCATGAGCGATAGCTTTTCCTCACCAAATACATATGACTATTAAATCACTCAGCAACAGTCCAACCAACAGTCTCGAACTTATGTCTTCGTCATATTGTCTTGGCCTATCACTGGCGAATGCAGTGTCGTGTTTAACTTATTCCACAAAGTCCCGGCCGGCGTTGCTTTTACCTCTGTCATACTGTGGTCCCTTCAAACCCGTGGAGTAATAGCAGACTGGACTTTGTAATTTTGACAGATTGTTTTGTTCAGGAAGATATAGCCAATCCTGGATTGCTGAATCGGTTCTAACCTCCTCCATGCATAACCTCGAATAGTTCCATTCAGGTGCCTCCAATGTCTTTTAATGAAAATTTCCCATAATCTCACGAAATCTCTTGGCAGCACTAAAGTCCCGAGACCTGTTAGCTTCGGCGTGGAGTTCTCAGATATTCTCATTAAAGTCTCGGCTCAAAATAATATCATCATCAGCGAAATTCATCGGCACATTACGAAGTTTATCCAGGAAAAAGGTTTTTTTCTGGCTGAACATTCGCTGTTGGCTCATTCATCTCTATGACAGAAATTTTCCCCTTCGACTTTGACCTGTACACCAACAATCTTACCACTCTCATCTGCAAAGTTGTCTTTTATTGCACCGTTGAACCTCCTTGGAAAGAAAAGGCAACCCCAGTTTGATGTATCGTGCCTTGTGCGAACAGAACTTAGGCGCCCCATTCGTTTCATGCCAATTCTACGTCTGGCGTGGAATGTGTTTCCTTACACCACTATGTGTAGCATAGTGTAGTGTACAATACATATATGTATTATGTAGCACAGTGTAGTGCAGTGCACAACACACAGTTTAGCATCACTGTCTTGGGGATATGCTACGTGCATGTGTCTCAGGACTGTTCTTTTTTACACGATCTCTAGAACCCCTTGCATTAAACGTCAGGAGCGACTTGCCTTTGGGAGGTTGCACAATGTCGACAGGCTCACCTCCGCAAACACCATCCGCCCAACGCAACAGCCGCAGCGACATGAGCAATGGTCTTACTCGCAGTGTTTGGCAAGCTCAGCACGAGGCCAAGTACGCTGACATCTCGAGATCAGCGCGTATCGTTACACACGCGAAGACCGTTATCTGAGTAGCCGGCTACCGGTGCGGTCGAAGAGACATCGTTTGCCAAGGCTTCCGCTCGTCAGGTTTCCCGTTCGACAAGCTCCTCCATCTGTGCGGGCGACAGACTGTCCCGCAACAGCCTCGCCCGACCCACCTCCTTCCCGAATCCATCTGCCGCCGTCTCGGAAACCGAAAGTTCAGTGTCGGACCCGTCAGGCGGCATGGCCGACCGCGACCCGCCCGCAGGCTCCCGGGGTACAACCGGCCCCGATACCTGCCGGCCGCGCCACGGGCACAGGGTCGGCCGCAGTTGGAGATGACCTCTGACGTCACAGGCAGGGACGCCGCCAGACACCCAACACCAAGAGGCCGTTCAGCAGCCGACCGGTCGCCAGCAGGAGCTGATCCCCACTGGGACGCAATGGCCGGGAAGGCCGGAGATGAGTATCCCGGTGTCACCGACCGAGGCGGCGCCGGGTGTCCCCCGACGCTGGGCCGGCCGCGAGCTGACGAGGGCGCAGCGCGTGCCGAGCCCCGCCGCTCCGCTGCGGCCGGAACACCAAGGCGGAGACCGGCCGGCGACCGAGCTAGAGGCGCCTGCAGGTGTGCCTCGCTCTGGATGCGGTCGCGGACCGAATCGGCGATCCTCCGTCGAACTACACTATAGCAAACTCCCCCCCCCCCGGCGATATCGCGGCGAGGCGGCGCGCCGCCATGATCCGCCTGAGCGCGTCCCTGCAACGGTCGGCCGCGCCCCGCCGCCTCTACTAGCTGACCGTGAGGGCCTTTGGGTACACAGCTCTGAGAGACGCCGAGTCACGTGACCTTCGGACCAGAATGTCACCCGTTCTTGGGAACACGGAGAACATGATTCGTTCCATCTTCATTTGAAGCAGAACTGAAAGTATTTCCGGTCGACGAGGGGCTAGAGACTGATCTATAAAGTATGAGCCTCCTAGACTGGACGGACTTGATCCAGAACAGGGCAACTCTGTCAGATCCAGGTGTCGCCGAGTTAAACTCTGCAAAAATCTCTGCCTTTGACTCTCTCCCGCATGGGGGTTGATGCAACCCCCCGAGATTTTCCACGGACAACTTCTGAACGGTCTGTCTGATCCATCTGAAACGTGGTGTATCCTCTGGGGCATCCTTTCCGCATCTTAAAGTGAAACACTTTTCTTCTACGTTGCCATACTAACGAGCTATGATGTCATAAAAGGGAATCATGTCAGCCGTTTTCGCGCGCCGACGAGGCCGGTTTACAACGTTCTCAGTTGCGTCCCACTGTAAGACGGTTGGAGTGCACAAATACAGTAAAATATACACCAGTTGACTCCAAATTGTATATATATAGGACTATATATAGATTTAATAGGCTTATGCTCACTGCGGAGACTACCGAGGGTGTAAACTGAGGTCATGAGCTACGGCGGGAAACACAATATCTTTGGGAATGCGATGGGAAAAAGGTGCCACAAAACAACCCATAAATTCGGATTACCTGAGGTGTAAGGAGGCGAATGTGCAGTTTAGTGCAATTTATCTTTTATTTCATCAAAAGAGGGCGCAATGCAGCGAACGCCTGACTTGCTCCGACGGGCGGAGCGGCGTCGGCCGCGGAGTGATGGGTCTACGATACCACGACATGCCTAAAATTGGATTTTGTGTTGAATATCAACTCGAAAAACGCGTTCAGGCACTTAAGTTACAATCTTCAACTTATCCGAGGTCATTCTAGGTCACTGGCTTCAGAAAACCTTGGATGACCTAGGATGGCCTTGAATGACTTACGATGACCTTTATATGTTATTCGAAAATAGTGCTTGTCAACTGAAATCCTTCATTTGACTTCAACGTCTATAAGTATCCACGAAAATGCTTCTGCAGCTCCGAGAATACATTTAAGCCGACGACCCCGCTTGACAAATATTGATTTAGCATGACCTGGATCGGGCTCCATGGGTAAAATACAATCATGTGGGGTACAGATACGCTCATGATTGAAAAACACTACAACACCCGTTTCGTTTCATCATTTATTCTTTGGCGTTCATTTGCACTTAACCCGCGCCCGCCTCGCAGTCGGCGCCATGCACGCCCGACTGGAGGACGATTGACCGCCCTCCCCCCTCTAACTCACGAATGGTTGGTTGCACGATATAAATAAGCACAACGGTGGAAGACTCGTGACGAGTAGAGCTCGAAACTGCCTCATTTTTAGTTTTGGATAATATATAAGCCATTTACGCCCTATATATGTTTTCTCGTAGCCGACTGCATGGGACCGAGAAACGACCTGGATCTCAAGGACTATGGTCTCAAACGCTCAAGGTCTAGGTAAATGTACCAGCGGACAGGTAAAAGTCTGCAGATGCCGGTATACATCTATTTTTTCTAATTTGTTTGATATACACGCAGAAACGTTGGGTTAAAGACACGGCTATTTTCGCACCAACTACCGGCGGGCGCCGGCGCCGAACGTGGTGTGGAATTAATAGGGAGTAGTTTTAGCGTTCCTTTATTTTCGTAAAATAAGCCTCTCCAAGTGCTGTTCATTGCTCCAAGTGGTCCTTGTGATGGTTTCTCGTGCTTAAATGTTAAAAAAAATCAACAGCTATCAGTCTACACAATTGGTGGAGCTTTCTTTGCGAGAACCTGTTTGTTTCCAAAATACACAGTTTTTAAACCCTCCGAAATTCTTGGTATTCACAACTGTGCGAGCCAGTTCTGCCATTTTCTACCCAATCTGAGTTGCTCATCACCGATTTTGATGACAGCGTATTTCGGCTCATTACAGTAATTCGTGACCTGACCTCAGGTCAGTGGTCCGAGGTCAGCGAAATTCTGCTCATTGACGGAAACTGGAGGTCTGCATCTTTCCACACTCAGATTGTCATAAAAAATTCCGTGAATTTCCGCAAAAACAAGTGTTGAAAACGGGCTTGACCTTACGTCAATGACCCGGAAATTTAAGAAGAATCCGATATAGCAGATTTGTTTCATTTATCAAAATATTTAACCCCTGAAGGTTTTATTGTGATATCATGTTTACCGAAAAAGTAACAGAGCGCTAATCTTTTTTAGACATAGGTCCACTTGACCTAACCTAGGTCAGACGCCTGACTTGACCTGAGGTCAAAAATCTGCCAAAGGACGAAAAAAATTATCAATCAAAAGGTACACAAAGTTTCGTGGCGCTGCGTTTGTTCGCTCTCTCACAATCTCGGAAAGACCTCAGGAGGAGGCGGCCATTGGCTCACAACCCGCAGTCGGGGACGGGTTAAACTCGAAAAGGTATCACTTTCTGCCAATTTTTACTCCTTGTCCCGACCTGGAAGGCCATCCGTTGACCTGAGACCGTAAAAAGAGATACCATTTGCGAGATCTCGTCAAGCGCAATACGCGTTTTTTTCCACGACCCTCAAACACGCACGGTGTGGAAATAGCCGACGGTCCTGCCCCCCATATGTCCACGTTATGTGCAAGGCCCTATATGGGCGAGGGTTAACCTGAAGGCCACCGTGGCCTGACTCCCGTCCAGATTAAAGCGCACCTACTGGTGAACGAGCAACGTCACCAATTCAGCGGAGTTCTCTTTGCGGGTTTGGGCTGGAATGGCTGGTCTCGAGAACAGCGGACACACCAACCTTTCGTCTTGCTGTTGGCAGTCTTCATTCAGTCCAGTTCCTTTCATTCAGGCTAGGGTCGCCGTCTCAGGTCCGCCGTCTCCCTCTGGAGTGTCTGTACCTGCCGTCACTCGAGCTACTGGAGGCCGCTGCACTCTGGCGGACGGCCACATTTGAGATGATGTCTGTGGCAACGATAGCGAGTCCCCGTTCGTTACCAGACGTCTTTCGTTGGAGGTCTTGATGTCCTGGATGCACTTAGTGTTCTCTTTCACGATGGACTTTGAGCTCTGCACACAAGTCACTCCTACTGTCCTGCGTCGGAGAACACGTCTTCCATTTTTGGCCATTCTGATGTAAGGCTACACAAATGACCCTGCCACCCACGCGACACTGATTTGGGAACATTTTGCCGGACATTATGATTATCTACAGCGGACAATGAACGTGGTTGGCCACGTCGCTCACCGTTAGCGATGAGTTAACTTCGTCAGATGCACCGTGACTCCGCCCCCGAGTGGTTTTAAGGGCATACGATCGTTCATTGTACATGTAACAGAACGGCTTCGACTGACATGAAAATGGGGACTGATTGACTTTGTGGAGTAGGTTTTCAGTGACAAAGACGTTCATTCACAAAGTGAGCACAGATGCGTCCCTCAGGGACATCAATATGTTTTATTTTCTCAGATCACTCAGATCTGTCTTTCTTTGAGTGTGGCACTCTTATCCGTCTTTACGCAATTTCCTTGGCTTCCCGTTCACGGTTTGAGTGTCCTTGTGTCGCCTGCCAGAGCCCACTCAGCCGGGGTGGAACAGGTGACCCACCGTCCTCGCTGACCTGTCAGATTCGGCCAGGGGTAGGAGTAGCATCGCCTGATCACGGCGGCACCACTCAACGGCGCGAAATACAGCGCAGCCTGCGTTCTCAGGCCTCGGCACAGGCTGAGGACGTTCTTTTGAAGCCAGTTGCAGCGCACGCTTGGATATGTTTTTATACCGAACTTGGTGTTTTTGTTTTTTGGTATAATGTCCTTCAGGGTATTTTAAAACTGGATCTTCTTTTGAGTGTCAGTAACATGGCGGCACAACATTGAGAACTACGTGCAAACAGTTCGAGTGTACGTGACACCGTTAGTATGATGCATACCACGACGTCCCGTCGGGGCAGTCAGCTGTCGGTCCCATGACTAATTGTCGTCTCACGTAATATTCGTCGGGACCTCTGGCCGTGAGATACGGCCATACATCATTTCAGGTGCGCACTCATTCAATGTAAGTCGACAGCCGAACGACTGAAAGCAGGAGCAGCTCATGCCGAGTTTAATTTCCCGGGGGTGTTTCCTGATACTGTGTAAGCTCGGTATCTTGCTGGTTTCGAATGGCAAACAAATAATAGGAAGAGGTCGAAATGTCCCCAACTTCTGCGCAGATAAGGACGATTACGTCACTGACAGCTAATCGCGGAAGCACTGAGCAAGTATGCAGTAAACGAAACTCTGGGTTACCTGTTGACCCTGCCAATGAGGGATCTCTAGCGTCTGGTCTTGGCAGCATTTGCACTGAATATGCCGTCGCCACAGCCAAACAGCACGATACTCAACTGGCGGTGGTCGTCGCACGCTGTCAGATGAGTATCACAGACCTTCTTGTAAATACCAAGCGACCTTTCAAGAGCTCGGCTCTGAGTCCTGGCTTCCGGGCGAGCCCTGTTCGGATCGGATCGCTGCTGTTGCGCGTGGTGACGGACAGACGGCGCGGGACGTCGGTGTGGGGCCCGGCGCCATTACCGACACCGGCGGGGCACAGGCTGTTCCGGCTCATCACGCGCGTCGTAGATCGCCACGAGTTTAGCACTGACGTCCGCCCGGGCCACTGGAGCACTGTCCGACCGTGAGGCGGCCCGCACCAGATCTGATCAGCGCTCAGATAAGTGCGATTGTCCGCTGCGATCCGCTGAAGAGCGTAGCACGTGTCGCTCACGTGATCCGCCATCTGAGCGCGACTCTGCACATGCGCTGCGCGTCGACGACTCACACTGTACACCGCCAGACTGCGGACTCGACAAACGTGCCGCCTGAGAGTGACTCAGCAGAGGGTCTCACACTCATCACCAGCAATCACCAGGTCAGAGTTCCGCAACGGTTGACAGAACTAGCGTAATACATACCCTACAAAGAGTCATTTCTTCTACACATGGGGTCACAGTATCTCCTATCCACGAGGCTCATCAGAAATTCATAAATTATCGCCCTGGTATTTCATCTTTCATCTTGTGTCAGTGTTAAACTAAGGATCACCTCATGTCATGAACCTAGAACAGGCCAAGTAAGACTTTGTTAAGGAAAATGAAAGTAACATAATATTTTGGGAAATGTGTTGGTTGACGTCAAACTTCGCATATGGATAGAACACGACAAATGGAATATTTCTGCTACCCCAGATTTCTATGAAGTTTTCACGTCACTGACCGTAGGCCAGCTGAACGTTCAGCCTTTTTTACGTTTGTTCTTGAGATTGTGGGACTGGTCCGGTGGTTTTCAAACTTGGATATACACCCTGTTGCTTTTCACGTCATTTCCACACGTCATTGCACCCGCTGGCCCGTGAACGGAGATCAGTTCACGTTTGGTTCTGGTTTTTCAGACCTTCGGCCGACTATAGATCTTCGGTTTTCAGTCTTTAAACGTTTATTGGTAGTCACATGCGCTTCGGAAGCATTAATATGATAAACACTTATTTGTCAAGGGTGACGCAATCCCATTTGATTGAGACTGACCCGATTTGTCCTTTTGAAATGTCATGTTTTTTTTCAAAGCGAACACACTGCGTGACCAAAAATGTTAAGAACTATATCCATGTGTTCATTGTATACAGCTTCTGTTGCTTCAGTCTTCTTATCTTTGTCGCGAAAATAAAAACCCTTAAATAAATAAATACGCCGCGTAACGAACGAGCGGATCCGAGTGACGACGATGGCGGAGGACTCGGCGTTTACTGTCCGAACTACCGTGCTGTCACCGAGGGATCGGCCCCTCAGTGGGCCTCAGCCGCGCCGATGTCTGACTGCCGGCTGCTGGAATTGTGGCGCGCCACGAAGTGCCTGTGTCATGGGGAGGGCCGCGCCTCGTGGCCGCGGATCGGCGCGGGGCCCAGGGTCTGGAAACCGTTCCAGCCTCAATCCGCGCTCCACCAGGTCGCTGTGACATCCGCATGTCTGTGATGTTGATCTGCCGTATGCATGTGTGAGACGAGGTCTGCACAGTTCGAATTGCGATGTTGCCAGTTGCGGATGTTTCACGGTAGCTCGGATGTATCGTGTTCTCGAAGCGCGATATTATTGCTTATGTTTTATGGTGATAAATGACGGCGAAATTCATTTTCCCTGGAAAAAAGAGAGAGACGGAGAGAGAAAAATGGATTTTTGCACGACGGCGTTGCCGCATTCCGATATCTGAGTGACGCACGTGAAAAATGCTTTGGGGTGCGGGTTTCATGATGCAGAAAGGATACTACGTCATGATCTGATGTCATAGAGTTTTATGCTATACCGCGTCTGATCACTGATAATGTGGCTAATGATACGACAGAGACCAAAAACGCCCGACGCATAGGCGTCAGTGCCTTGGCTTCGGTTGACCTTGTTTGATTTTGATATCAAAGCTGCAAACTCCATATGCGTGTCAAGCACATTTGCGGCATATTCCAGCCATGACACACATATATAAATTGAGAAAAACGATACTCCTACCTTTAACAAAAGGGCGATTTTTGCCTTCATTTTCCGCGTTCCCTGAAATGGTTGAATTCGGCTTCGAGTATCCTTTTCCGTCCCACATAAGTCAATCAGGCCTTCTTTTTACTGTAAAACCCCGTTTTAGCACGCAGAAGCCTTTGTTGCCAATTTGTTCTGCCAAAAATGTGAGCAGGTTAATTTGACCACGGATAATCCTGGGGACCTTGATGTTCACTTTACTTCAGTGAATCTGGATGCTTTCTTTTCGTTCCGTCGCGGGTGTTCCAACGGTGTTTTTGTTTTTTCTGTAGGAGTTATAGTTGCCGACATCTTGGTGGTCTCATGACCTCCCGGTCATGCCACCGACGTCTCGGTGGTCCGGCGAAGGTGGACCCGGACGCCGGCCCGGCGAAGTTTGAGCGGTTTATAGAACGCGTTAAGGCCTGTTGTGATACAGTATGCCGTGATCGTGGATACTGAACGCTGCCCAGAAATGTGGATAACTACCCGTGAATAAGGATAACTTAAAACCACCACTATCCACGGATAGCAAGCACATGTTATATGGGTGCAGACTTTCAGCAGAATTCCCAGCCCCATCACACTTAGGGTAATTTATGGAAATTGAGGCTCAGGAATAAAGTTATACCAGCTATGCAGCAAAATACTCTCAGCAGTCCTCTCAGCAACAGGTGTCGTGGCAAGACATGGGGTAAATGTATTATTTCCGGGTCTCTCTGGACGCCCGGCACGTAAACAGACGACAGAATTCACTTTCTGTTGCGGCCCAAGCTCGGACAACAATTTCCATGCTTCATGAGCGCGAAACACTCTTCAACCCCGCCACAACAGTCGGCCGACTGCCACGAATCATAGCGCGCCTCGCAGGACTCAAGTCACAACGCAACACCCACCGCCACGAATCGCAGCACGACGCCAAACCGCACCGCCATCTTCCGACCAACTCTCAAACACTCGGGCTCGACCTCCACCACAGGTGGAAGTGCATTATCGGCCGCGCGCTACCTTTCAATCAGGTCAGACGCGTTCGCAAGGGTTGCGAAAGCCGGGAATATGCATGATGAACGAAGCTGGTTATAGGCTGTATTGCTTACTGTTTCACTGAGAACGAGCGTAAAGCAATACAAATAGCAATACGTTTGAAAAATCATTAAACCGCACTCCCCGGCTCTGACCGTCAGACACTAAGCTCTAAGGCAGTATTGGCATAGCGAGGACTTTTCCTTACTTTCATTCCGACATTTTTCATTATATCCGGCGTTTTTGTTAAGTCCGTATTGTAGAGAACTTCATATCTTCCGAAATACTCAGAATATGTAGTGGTCTGCATTTTTTTCTTCCCACTCCGAACATTTCCATTTATCTTTTAACCCTATTCCCGGAGGGCTGGACGATTTGCCCGATTCCCGGCAGGAAGGCGGGGGGGGGGGAATACGGCCCCCTGAGATCTCGAGAACTACACATCCGATTTTATCGTAACAAATGGCAATCGATTTATCACGATGTAAACTATATTTTTTAAAAAAAGAAATCTCCAAAATCCTGAAGGTGGTGGATACAGGAAGGCAAAAAAGCTAAAATGGGAGATATTTTTTATGACGTTATAACACTTTTGTTCATGGGTCGATTTTTTATGAAATTGGCATGAATCAAGAGATTATGGATGGGGCTTTTACCACTGGACCATACATTTCAAATTTTTGGAAAATTCATAGGCGTTCACAGGCTTTCAAAAATGGTAGGATTAGTTTAACAAAACTGAATAACAAAATCGAAAAACAAAAACAAAAAAGTAGCAAAAAAGTAAAAAACGCCTTTTTAGCTTTCACTACTTATGTTGTGTTACAGAAATACAAATCGTATCACATTGATTGTGTAATGTTAGCATGGACGGTGCCATGGACATGAAAAAGGAGAACTGTCATGGTCACTTGTTCATCAGGTCACCTTACGACCTTTGACCTTAAATGGCCTCCAGTGACCCTAGAGTCACATGTAGTGATCTTGAGTGTTTTTCATATTGTTTCAAAACGTTTTTAATCCCTTGAATCCACTCTGTTTCTAAAATCCCAATTTCCGATTGTTGTGATATAGGGTGTGCTCACTGACATTTTAGATCATAACATACCAATTTCAAACCTGGTACACAGGTAGAGGGGACCATTCTACGTCATATGTACTCCGGGTTTGGCATTTGGAAAACAGCACCAAAATTATTACTATGAAACTAAGTTTCGATTTCTGACCTTGAAATGACCTCGGATTAACAAAATCATATTTGCGTGCTTGCACAATGATTTACCTATACACCCACGCAAAGTTTTAAGTTCTGTCTAAAAAACGCTATTTGGCATACATTTTCCTTTTATCTTCAACTGGGCCAAAAATGGCCTGGGGTGCCTCCCGAAAACGTGATCTGGCTCCGCCCTTGGACAAAATAGAATTACGAAATTTTGTCACAGTTCGAAGAAAGAATAGGTAGGAAAAGTGACCACGTTTCGTGGGACTGTGTCAAAACCCCGAGAAAGCGAAGGGGCGGACTCGGCCCCCCGGAATAGGGTTAAGTTTCTGACTTAATCGTCTGTAATCTGAGGATGCAGATGTCTCATTGCAAAGGTATATGCCGAAATCTCCACTTAGAAGTTCCGTATTAAAACACGTTTTTATGGGCTATTGTATGGCCTTGTTTGGCAGCAGTTTTTGGGTCGAGCCAAACGAGAGCCTTGAAGGCCCGATGCAAAACAATAGTTACCATGACTCTCACACACTAAGAGCAAAAAGCAACAATATAAAACGCGCGCTGGCCTTAGAACTGGACAATAACTACTATGTATTGTACTGAAAACGGTGACGTTTATAGAGCACCAGCCGTTTAAAAGTGCCGCGTTTTCCTCACAGCTTCCTTTTGAAAGGCATTTGTTGACGAGTTAGTGTGCACATCCAATCGACGCTGAGTCTGAACTGCCGCCTCTTCGAGACACATCTCAGCCGAAATCCTCGGACGCACAAATCCGGCGCTGGTGTGGGAGGCGAGGTTCAGGCTTCGTTCGAAACGTTCGCGCCTTATCTCTCCGCGCCGTTAGCCATTTTCCACATCCGCGGGCAGAGTTTGATGTATTTTTCACGGAAGCCCAGGAGGCGGTTCATCAGCAGCGCTGCCGGCTTCCATCTGGAACGTGACCGGCGCCTGGGAGAGGCGGTCGAGGCGGTCGCGACCGGCGCCGAGCGCGCCTTATTTTGGGTGCGAGGATGCAACGGACAGACGCAAACGCAGAGCTGTTGGATGTCGATTTCGGATGGTGGCAGACGTAGCAGGGATAGACAGAGGGGCAGGGCCGGTAGCAAACGGATGCCACTGTCCCTGCCCGGAAATGACTAGTGTCCTTCGCACAGTTGAGAAAAGGAAAAACGACGAAAGAAAGCGTGTCCTTTCCTGTATCTGTGAGGGTGAAAGCTCATCATAGAAGGCAGTTTTGACGAGTCCGGTGGGCCACTTTCAGTTCATTTCCAATTTTGCAAAAGTCCACACGGCTTCGAGCATTCCAGCTGTCTCTGCTGCATCTCAGCGGACTTGGAATTTCAACAACTGTGACTATGGTGCCTTGAGTGGAATATAGATGGCTCTGTCGCGGGATGGGGCACTGCCAGCCAGAATAAAGCCCGCTTCGTCGTCGTCCTTTATCACGCGACGAGTTCCAGACATCGTCTGTCCCCTTGGCGGCCTTCTTTAACCGGTCCACCGGCAACTCATCTCTGCCGTATCTCGTCCTCGTGGCGGTGGGCACAGCATGCGATGCCTCCCAGGGGATCGGCGCAGTGGTACTCGCTGAATATTTAACTTGCTCCAATCCGCTACCATCCGTTCGAGATGATGCCATTCCCAGAGAAAGTGCCCCGGGTTGCGCCAGCCCTGTTGCTCTGCGTGGTTTCACTCAAATGGATGCGGCCATTTGACTGCTCCCATTCCGGCATATGGAATGACTGCGACCTGCCACGAAACTGTCGTAGTAAGTGGCATGTGATTATGCACTACACCTAACGTAAATAACCGACTCCATTCGGCATCGGAGAGGCAAGGTAGTTTGGAGCAGTGCTGGCCAGCTGGAGAAATACAAGGACATCCCGTTATTGTATGATTTAAATGCGTTTGTAGCATTTGCACTTTGGCGCAGTCAGAGCCGCCATTTTTTTGTCGTCATGTCCTGCAGTCTGTGGATCTCAGATGACGTTGCTCATTACCGTCATGCGTTTCGTCGTGAAATACGCAGGGTTTCAATAAACCACTGATTCCTTCATGGAGACTGCAGCAGACATCAGTAAGCAAGGTCATGACCGGGCGGCTTTCAAAGATAGGCAATGCAAACATTGTTTACTTTACGAAAGATACGTTTTTCGTTGGAAAACGATGTTAGTGAAGACAAGGATACACAGTTTCCAAACAAAGTTCTCAAAGTTTCCTTTTATGGTCTTGTTTTCAGGTCGGGAAGTCATGTGTTGGATAGAAATGTTGCTGCATCTTCTTTGCCTTACGAACCAGAAAAAATATCAAGGTTGCCACTTTGCCTTGCCGAAAGCATTTAGTTTTCAGCACGCTACAAAGCGAAAATCTTTCACTGTTTGCGTCATTAGCTGTTATAATCCATTATCACTATTACTTTATTTCAAAGGCATTTGTTTATGGTTTGAGTTGTTCGCAGACTTTTATATAGATAGATATAATATATAGATATACATAGATATAATATAACAGATCATAGATGCTAAAAGCGACTCATAAGATTAAGACAGGTAAATTAAAATTTCTTACGTGGATGCAGTTAGAACCAACAAACTACGGCAAGACTGCCAAAACAACATCGCCTTGACAAAGATAAGGCACATCTGCTAACTTTGCGGCTAAAATCTGGTTGGTTGTCTCGTTAAATGAACGTGTTTCAAAAGAATGCCATGAGGCGGAGGCGTGCATGCCATGGCATGCCAGAGGCGGAGCTAGGACTTTGCCAAGGAGGGGGCCAGGACACTCCTAACACCCCTAAAACTGAAAACTCCCCGGATTTTGGCCACTTTAGTTTTGAGTCGATTCAGCTGTTACTTATTTTCAGTTTTGGTGTGCAAAGAAAGGTCAAATATTCATCTTCAAGGCGGCCATGTATCCATTTCCCGTTCGGTATCCATTTCCCGTACAACCCTGCGGCTTACTGACATTGCATGTCTGAGGCGAAGAAGGCAATGAATTCTCGAAAGGGATGAATCATTCTTATGGTAGTTAGGTCAAATTCTGCAATGCACAAGCAAAAATCACCCTCTCATGAAAATGCGGTTTAATTTAATTCCGGACCTAAATTTAGAGTTAAATCTCGCAGAGAGAGGGGTTATTCGGCCACCCCTTCACTTCTCGGGAACTAACCGTTCAATTTTGCTGCGAGGAACCTCAAACAAATCCTTGTGACCTAATTTACAGTTCAAGGTGCTTCAAAATACGAAAATTCCGACGGCGGTGTCGGGAGGCAAGAAAAGGGTTTTGTAACATGATCATTGGTCGCCATTAACGCCAAATATTTCTTGTAAAAGGTTTTCCGAAATGAATGGAAATAAGACCAAAGAGCCGAAAACATGTTTTTATTGTCAAAATATCTTGAAACACGTATCAGTGGCGATTCTAGGGACTATACGGGAAGGGTAATGTACAATATATCTTTTTTGCACTTTCACAACTTTCTTCCGTCTGAAAAATCCGAATTGAGTCGTTCTGAGGTTTTTCTGCACTTTGGAGTGCAAAATATAAATAAACCTACAACGGCGGTGCCAAGAACGAAGATCGCTAGGCTTGATCCTTGATTTGTAATGCTTGCGGAAGTGATAATATCGGTGCGTGTACTGTGCTTGCATACCTCCGAGGTGAGAGAGTCTGATATTTTGTTGACATGGCGGTATACATTACCACATACATTAATGGTGTATCCAGGAACCCCGCATGAAGGGGCAATGTTTGTTGTCATCTTGCCTGGGTGTTTTTACATGGTAATGGACCTAAAACGTTCTGGAAAAAGTCGATGTGACTCAACATGCATTTTTATTGAAATAATATCTACCAATGGCGGTACCGGGGTGTTTGGGGCGATATGTTGGCCCTTAGTAGGCTTTCCGCATCTGCCCCAAGTAATATGAACTTCTGGTTATGTTAAACACATTATTTACGTTCAGTCGCACACCAGTCAAAAAACATCCTTGGAACCCCATACATGGATGTGAAGTTCCTGACATGGTCTACTATGTTCCCATTTTTGGTCCCCCTGGATCCGTCCTTGTCATAATGCTGCCTTCCCCTCTCATAACAAAGAAAGGGGATGACAAACGTAATAAATGTTTTTATATCTGTCGTTGGTCTGACAATGTTGATTGGCTGCTTTGCTGAAAGTTGATATCTTGAATGCCTCTTTTACCTCCCCTGGATCCGCCAATGCGTCCGAAAAATGCAGTAGATATGTCGAAAAGCACGAAATGAATAAGTCATGCTCAACAAATGGTGACCTGGTCCTCACACAACATTGAACAGAACACGTCGAGTGTTCCGCCTCAAAAAGCGACGAAAAATGGCTGAACATGCCTTTTAAAAACACGTCCTGGACCCGCCTGCGACAAAGTTACAAACTAATCGTAAAGGATGCAAAAAAGAGTATCAGGGACATTCAATAAGTTTCATGACTCTACCTCAGAGCGTTCAAAAATGGCAAGCGAAGAACCTCAAGGGAGGCTTGTTTTGCCCACCCCTCCACCCGCCCGGAATAGGGTTAAATAACTCTACAGACGGGTGAAAAGGCTATCAGTTAGTGCACTTACGGATGTGCCAAAGATCAGTTTTTTTATTAATACATTTTTGATGGCCTGTAGAGCATTCTTGTTGAGCCTTCGTAAATTCAATACAGGAGACTTTTATGTACGGTTGATGTTATGAATGTTTCCCGAATTACGTGAAAACCTGTGAACAAAAACACGTGAAGCAGCTTGTAACATAATGTTAAAATGTAGGATAGTATGTTGTAGCGTTCGCCAGTACTGTATTCGCCATTTAGCTACCATCGACATTTAAGTTTCGTATTTATCATAAAGGGTTGGAACGACCCCCGAACCAATTCGACACCTGACGTAATACCGTGTGTAGCTCGGTGTTTAAGCAGCATTACGGCATCCAGCTTGACGCTTTTTGAGTCACAAAGTAACGATACAGGCGGCCCCAAACCATCAGGTCATATCTGTAGATTTTGGTTTTCATTGGATCCTGTCGTGACTATGGGACGTAGCCTACAGGGCGCGTTTGAGGGGTCCAAAATAACTTTTGACCATGAGAATGAACACTAACTACCATTGCTAGGCAAATCAGCGTTTCCGATTACATCATAGCCCCTTGGAGGTTAATAGAAGGTCAAGACAGGTCAATGTTCTTGATTCATATCCAGAGGAGTTGCGGTTAAAACTGCGGAACAGCCATCATTAACCAGGATGAGATTGGTTCAAGGAAACTGTTCTAAACGTTTTCCAAAAGAAAACAGCAAACGCAGCGCACACGAATCCGAAAGACATATTCAGCAACTTTTCAGGTCCTTCTCACCAATCTGTTTTGGTATGAAATAGGGCAATATGACCTCTAGACCAAACGGTGGTCGCTGGACATATTTGGACAGTGTGCTGTTGTAGCATATGTCTCGGTCAGACTTGTGCTTGACTACAGCCGAGCAGAGTCTATTCTGATTCTGACTCACAGAACGCAGAATCGATTCTGACTCACTTCAGCTGGTTTACACATCTTAGTCCACTCCATACCCGATTCTAGCTGTCTAAGCATAAACTGAGTTGACTCTAACTGTGGTTCGGCACAGTTCTGGCAAATTTCAGAGCCGACACCAGGAGAGTTGACTCTCACTGCTTATTTTCATGCATTGCTTGCATCGGCCACTTTTTACATTCTCCAGCATATCAGCCATTCATTTGGGCACCACTGCACTGTAAACTCATTTCGACAAGCGCTTGTAAGATTTACGACCGTGCGAGTTTACCGTAAAACTGCATACCCCTTGCCTCGTTCGAACACGGCCTTTTGGGTCGATGTATTACAAGCATTTCGACCAAATAATCGCTCGTCGTTCGTCGAGCGTTCTATGAAGGACTGCCCTGCCATCGAAATATATACGACAATTTATCATATGATAGTAATGCCATTATCAGTGACATCCATGTGCCTGTACAATCCTTTCAACGTGATTCTTTGCGCTCGTTTTCGGAAAGCAAGGAAAACTCATGTAACGGTAAGACCGTTTACGCGGTACATCCCATACATGTAAATGGTTACAAGGCACAACATCGATGTGTGCTAAGAGGGTCTCTTTTGTATCGTAACTATTTACAGCTGTAGTGGTGTTTGGCAATTTGTTATTTCATGCGTTCAAAAACGCGACAAAAACGGTCAAAAGTATACTCTGCAAAACCGATATGGCATCGGACATCAAAACTCTGTGAACGATTTTTTTTTATTAATTAAGCGTATCCTTATCACACAGTTCCCGATCCCCTTTAAATTTGGCTGCTGAACAAATGAATATTGGCCAAACGCCTCATGTCCAACATCATGCACAATTCTTTTTCCAAAAATTAAGCGTACAGCATAGCTCACGCTCCCCCATATGTTTCATTCGGCTGCAACAAGGTCGCCAGTGGTCAGTGCTAGCTATGCTTCAGCCTTGTCATTGCTGAAATACCTATGATCCAGGATGCATCCCACTTGTTTCGTACTACTTGTCCCGAATTGAGCCCTTATCAATAGAGTTAAACTGCTGCCTGCTGCCACAGGCTGCCTGATCTTCGCCAAGCGCTCATCCGGCGAGAGACCACTGAACTGTGGGAGCCTGCCACAGAGGTGTCAATCTCAGACAATTTTCGGGACCGGTGCGGACCGGGGATCAACCATCCCACAGCAACGTCCGGTCCAGGCCCAACTTTTTGAGGGGCGCCAATGGGAAAATGAAGCGCTATGGGCAGATTACCCACAAGCTGCCCGGTTTGGAGCCGATCGGGCCCAAACTGGGCCTTTCGTTGGAGCTGTCGGGCCCTAGTTTTGACACCACTGACTCCCAACCATACGTAGAATAAGGAAAGGAACGTAGTCACTCCCCTGAGTCAAGTGGTCTACAGTCTACCATAGTGGTGCCAAAACCACGGCTGGGCAGGCCCAGCCATAAGCCCGATTTGGGCCTCTCCGGGTATAGACCAGGCCGCTTGTACGAAATTTGCCCATATTCCTTCAATTTTCTATTGACGGCCCCTCAAAGAAACCAGCCGGGACCGGGACTTGTCGTGGGATGGTTGGTTCCCGGTCCCAAACATTGTCCAAGACTGACACCTATATATTGGTAATATATATATACCTTTATATTTGGCAATTTGCAAAAAAGACGGATAGGATAACTTATGGAAAAATCGGCGTCACCCGAGGAAAATCTGGCAGTCATTTTGTACGTAAATGAAACAATGAAGTATCAACAATTGTCTGACTCAAAATTGGTTGCAATGCAGAGGCATCGACCTTTATTCTTTTGAGAGGGTCCTGGCCCACCCAGTGTTGCTTTGCGCCCACCCAATGCTCGTTTGCCGCCCCCCCCCCCCATATTTTCTGATGGTTTTGAAGGAAAATGGGTAAAAATAACAAAAAGAACGGCTGCAATAGACAAGAGACAGTAAGAAAGTAAAGAATCAAGTCTAAAACAGGTATCTATCCTTTTATCTTATATATATATATATATATATATATATATATATATATATATATATATACGGCAATAAATGCAACTTCAGTTTGATAAATGGCAACAAAAACCTTATCCACAGTTAGGTTCTCGGACCCTCGGCTCGAGGTCGAAACCCTCGACCCCCAATCATTTACAGAAATCGACACCGCTAATGTAATATATATATGTATGTATATAAGGGAAAAATTAGAGTGTGTGCGTTTGTCTACTCTTTGCGGTTTCCAACTTTCTAGCAAGACGATTAAAATTTTTGAAGTCAAGAGTCTTTGAGAATAAGATATGATGCGTTTGAATTTAACAGTCGTAATATGAGGATGGCAGTGGTTTAAACTTGATTTAATGGCGTTTAATATCTGCGCAGAAGACACAAAATTGAATTCCATGTGATGTTGTTTGTTGTGTTGTGTCGCATCGAAAGCAAAAACCTTCCTTTCAGTGCGAGGAAAGTCGTACAGAAGGTTAATGTGGCGCGGTTATTACTGCACTAGCTGCCTGGCGATAGCCAGTTTGTATCATGCCAGGTAACAGTTTACCTTAACCCTATTCCCGACAGGGGGGGCGGAATCCGCCCCCCCTCGGGTTTTTTGCTTGCCAATTCTAGGCTTTTTAACGCAGCTTCACGAAACTTGGTCACTTTTCCTAGCTATTCTTTCTACGTGCCGTGACAAAATTTCAAACTTCTATTTTGCTCAGGGGCGGAGCCAGGCAACGTTTTTGGGAGGCACCTCATGCCATTTTTGGCCATGTTAAGGGTAAAAGGAAAATGTCTGCCAAAAACAGAGTTTTTAAGATAGAACTTAAAACTTTATATGGATGTATAGCTAAATAGTTGGGCAATGTGCAGATATAGTTTTGTTCTCCTGAGGTCATTTTGCAAGGTCAGGTCAAGGTCAAAAGGCAAAATTTGTTTTTTCGCTATAATTTCGGGCCGTTTTTTCAAATGCCAAACCCGGCACATATATGACGTAGAAGGATGCCTTCTACTTGTGTACCAAGTTTTAGCTTGATATCAGGTCCGGTCACGGAGCTATGACCTAAAATGTCAGTGTGCGTACCCTATATCGCAATAGCCATAAAATGAAATTTTTGAAATAGAGTGAATTCAAATGATTGAAAACGTTTAAAGATAATATTAAATGCACAGGAAATCATTCCAAGTGACCCCAAGGCCACTGGAGGCCATTTAAGGTCAAAGGTCACAAGTTGATCTGAGAAACGTGTGACCATGACAGTTCCCCTTTTCTTATGTCCCTGGCACCGCCTATGCTAATATTATACGAACATTGTAATGCGATTTGTACTTCCTTAGTATAACATGACTAGCAAAAGCCAAAAAAGGGTGTTTGCCTTTTTTGTTCATCCAGTTGTTAAAAAACTAATCCTTCTATTTTTGAAACCCTGTGAACGCCCATGAATTTTCTCAAAATTTCAGATTTGGGGACCCATGGTAAAAGCCCTATCCATAATCTCTCGATTCATGCCAGTTTCATCAAAATCGGTTCATAAACAATGGAGTTATAAGAAGTCCAAAAGTGCCCCCCATTTTGACATTTTTACCCCCCTGTATCCACAAATTTCAAAATTTTGAAAATTTCTCTTTATAAAAATGTAGTTGACGTCACGGCAAATCGATTGCCGTTTGTTGCGATGAAATCGGACGAGTAGTTCTCGAGATCTCAGGGGGGGCCGAATCCGCCCCCCCTGCCGGGAATCGGCCATACCGTCTAGCCCTCCGGGAATAGGGTTAATCCCAGTCCGCAAACAATGTTTCAGGTGTGACAGGCATCCCAGGCAGCAAGCAAATGAGAATCTGTTCTCAAAACTTGAGCAAGGTAGGCCCCATTGTGCAACACCAGTTCTGGCAGATATGTAGTCCCAGGAGACCTTTACTTTCACACAACTTTCCCAAAATCCTAGAATATGCCCCTAAGTTTTTACAGTCACCTTAAAATATACAAAACCAACTCAAATTTCAGTTCACAGTAATGTTTTAGCTTAGCGCTTACGTTGTGGGAAAGGTATTGTAATAGTTGTTTTATGATGCCGGAAATGCAGTGTTGACGTGTATTACTTATTATTTCAGCTGAAAACAGTTCACAAATGCATAATTTTTATGGACAGTTAGAAATTAAACAATTTTTTGCATCCTGTTACAAAGGTTAAGTATGTGTCACCTGGTGTTTTCCTAAATGCTATATTTTTTTGCGTAATGCTGCTGCTTATTTAGGGTGGTGCTGGAGCACCATCTTAGAGATATAAAACTCAGCATGTGCAACCAATCCAGGTTAAACTAATGGTATTGGGATGGGTCACATACTAAATTTATCCAGCCCATGCCCAGCTGACAAAAAGCACTTTATTCAGATAAGTTTCAATGTGTGGAATCTGATCATATGGAATTCCTGATATATGGAAATAAATTTGCCAGTCCTGAAAAGTCAAAACATGTATCAAGAGGTTTGGATAAATGGAATATTTGTCATATGGAAAGAATTTTGCAGGTCCCGAGAAATTCCATACAAGCAGAATTACCTTCAGCAAAATATGTCTGATGTTACGTGACAAACATGCCATAATTGCAGCACATCATCAAATGTAATAATGATTTGGACCAAAATTTCAGGGCAGTCCTGCCCAGATTTGTGTATACATTCCAACCAATGCTGTTTGGTTGCAAAACCCCTCCTTCATGCAACAGAAAATGGAGAATCTGGACAATGGTAGGGCCTGCCGTAGGTTTGTTATGGTGGATGTTGGCATGTAGGATACCAGTGTTTAGCTTTGTTTCCCAGCCAAAAAGCGCATGGAGACAGAACAGTCTCTCTGCAGTATATCATCTTAATATTCCCAGGGTTAGGTAAAACTGTGATAGGTAAGATTTTGTAAGCATCTCCGAAAAAATTAACACTGTTCAGCGAACCGTCATTAAGGTGCATTCACGAGTGAGGGGCATACAGCATACTGGATAAAGGTTTTCCGCAACGGCCTTCGTCTTTACCTATGGTAGACGGAATACGTAGTTCATGTATACACAGACTACCTACTCCATATCTCATACTGATATGCAGTTCTTGGGCAACAAATCCATAATTGTCTCTGTGCATCATGTCTGTTACCTGCAGAATTACCCAACTTTCTGTGAATTCCCACTCACTTGTGCTTGCTGGCGGGAAGTTATCAACGCTGCTCAGACTTGTCCTTGTCATGACTAACACGCGAATTCCACATGCACGTTGCTTTTGTCACCTGCCAACGTGTTAATGGCGTGCACACAGATGTTCCTTATGCGCCAACAAATGTTTAGCTCGTTGTACACTTACGACGAAGATCCTTGTTATTTTTGCGATGGACTCCTTATTCATTTTTCATTTCACTTCCACAAAACAAGGCGATGGCGATGATGGCAAATATCTGAGTTGTTTGTTTACTTGTTACTCGTGTGCTGGCAACCCATTTGTTTGTGTTTCTGACAATGGTTCGTGGTTAAAAAAACTTGGCATCGGTCGAAATGAGTTTGCAGTGTAATCGTTAAACACAAACCTATAATCGCCATCAGCAATTGCTACTGTCCATATCTTAGTTGCTGACAAAGTGCAGAGCCCAAAGATGAACATCGTGTTCATTGCAAGCTGCAGTGCTCACTGATTTTGTGCAGTTTGAGCGCTGAATATCGTTAAGCTGTTGTGCTGAAGAAACAGAATTCGTAATTGGAGAAAACTTTACTACGACTCGCAGTATGATAGTTGACTGAACTCTGATTCGAATTCCACAGGTTTTCAATAGAATCGACTCGGCTCTGACTGGACGAAATTCCGGCTGATTCTTGACACGGCTCTGACTCAGAGTCAGGATCAAGCACAAGTCTGCTGTAGAGGAATGTGAATAGAAACATTTCAGATTGTCCTGATCCTTTGTAGGTCAGTAAAAAAGTAGAAAAAAAATACATATCAACATCTCTGAGATGCCTAAGATGCCGTCCACCAAAGTACAAACTAAGGTGCTGAGGTGACTGACACGATCTGACATCACGGTGACCTTCATGCTTTTGATTACAATGCATTGCGGAATTTGAAAGTCTTTTGAAAGATTTCGTTTGACCCGTTCCGGGCTAGTAACCTGGGAAATGAATACTGAAATATTTGGCAAAATATTGCAATTAATGGATGAAAAGCTGCGAAAGAAAGGTACGATTTGCGAGTTTGTCTGTTTCATTTCTTTTTACTTTTCTATCTTCTGTTTTAATTTCCTTTTTTACGCCAGAGAACCAGAGACAACCGAGATTCATTTGTGGCTTGAAAATGCATATGGACACTTCTGATCGTAAATATGCGATCACATGCGCTGGGCTGGACCAACTTACCTTTGATAGTTTGAAGAAATAGCTAGGGGAGAAGGCAAAACTTACATATTTAGTGAATAAAGAGATAGGGATGAGCCCTAAAAACAGTCAGTCAGTCAAAAGTCAGGGCTGATGAGATTACGGAAGAAGGAAGGACAAAAAAGGCTAAAGAAAGGTAAAGTTCCGCCTCACTGATCATTCCTCACTTCACCAAAGGCACCAGAATCTAACAACGCCCGCCACGAGCTCACGAGGCCAAGTGACATTGGTCTGGAAGGTCCAGTTTGAGGTTAACTCAGGCCAAGGTTGGGTCAAGGTCAGCAATCACAGATCAAAATTATGCCTTCCATAATGAGCAGAAACATTGGAAAGCTAAACCAAACTTTAGACTAATTATTTTAACGATTATCTTATTCACTGTTTTGTCTTCAAAATCGGAAATTTTGCTTTTGTTGTACCATATGTTCCCCCAAATACATCGACAAAAAATACCAATGCGACGCGCCTCCGCAACCCACCACTAAATTACAGCCATTAGAAATCTAGTTTCTTGGGGCGCCTGATGTTCCTACCACTTCTTGTCTGTTTTCCACAGCTTCTGCCACTGGACTAATCAACGTTTCCGATTACACCAGGACCTCTTAGAGGTTAATAAAAGGTTAAGAAAGGTCATTGGCATCACTTCATATCCAGAAGAAACGTGGATGAAACTGCGGAACAACCATCATTATCCAGGGTGAGACTGGGAGATTGGGGCAATGTGAGAAGCACTGTATGCAGCTTGTGCGGCATTTGCTTCCTACGATTGCGACGGATCGTAATCGAAACCGCTGTTTTCTTGTTGGCTTAACTGACATAGTCACGGACATTCGCTGTTATGAGAGGGTTCCTGTGCCCTAGCTGTCCACCATTGACCTGCAGTGCGGGAAACAGCGCGGACATCTCCTGTTCTTGACTTCACAAAGATAAAACGCAGTGTGGTCAGCGCAGGCTTGCCATTTTACTACCGCAAAACATTAAAGACTGAGCAATAGGCAGCGAGAAGCATACAAAATATCCGCCCCATACTTTTCATCTGTGTATTTATACGGACATAATGCAAGTTCATGAGACAAGAGCAGCATTGTGCCTGCGATACATGACATGTGTGCAGTAGTGTTCGCCACGGGCGGGCCAGCCATATGGGCTTAGGGCCAGCTCTAGGGCCTGGATAGGGCTAGGACAGGCTGATCCCAAATCCGATCCCAAATCGGGCCGGGCCTGGGCCCAATTATTTCCCCAAATATTATATCATGCGCTGAGTTTCGGGACACAACTATCTGAAGTGTGCCTGAAATGAAAGTTAATTGGAACTTGGGATCATTGTTCAGCACTGACTTCCACCATTAAGATGTTCTGCATGCCTTCTTACACAATTAAGGACCAAAGTCTTAATATACATTGAATTGATAGGCCTTGGGTATGGCGTCGGCTTGACGTAAGTGGGCTAGGGCTGCGCTAGAACCTGTCATCTCGGGACCGTGGCAAATTCCAGTGTACAGCAGCTTGCAGGACAGGAAGGGCAGCGGTCCTAAACCCTTGGCAGTGACTCCACCAGCTATCATAATAATCTAATCATCAGCTGTCTGTTGCGGGATGGGAAGGAACTGCTGAAAAATAGTCTTTGCACTACGAACTTTCAAAACGCTCCTACACCGACGTTTCGTGCGTGCAAGAAAGAAGCCTTCTACAGGCCATTGGATAGCACGACGTCACCCAGTCATTTCTGCTACCGTGCGCCGCACACCGCAGCCGTTCGGCTGTGGGAGCTCTGAACAGGCTCGCTGTGGCCACGGTCAGACGGCGCTGCCCGCGCGGTCCCGCTGCCGTCAGATGTCAGATGCCGTCCATCAGACGCGTCTGACCGGGCTCCCTGTGGTCTCTTCGGCGGCCGAACGGCTGCCCGGGATTCAGATCTGAGCGTGCCGACGCTGTGGTGTAGGCAATCATACCAGGGTTGAGCCGATCGGATCGTTCTCTTTGAGCGCCCTCTGGTGCGCTTCTCCAGCCTGGCGTCAGGTGAGGAGGCGTTGCCGCGGAGATTGGCACTCCGCTCTCAGGGCGAGACAGCGCCCCAGCGAGCGGAGACGGAAAAGGAAACGGCTCCGAGGCCGATACCGGAACAAGCCGGGTTTGTCCCATCTCGCAGACTGACGGCTTAATGTCCATCACTAATTCGTCAATCTGGTTAACGACGCATGCAGTGGGAATGACAGGAACGCACAAAAAGGTCATGTGTGCAGTCTGATTTCAGTTCCCAAAGCTGTTTTTTTTCCACGAGAGAAAGCTGCTCGTCCAAACTGAGCACACAAATACCAAATGATCAGTGCGACAAAGACGTCATGCGTATGCCGGGCCGTCCACCTTGTCTAAGGAATTTGTCGTAACTACTCTGTATCGCGCCAGTCGGCCAGTGCCGGATCCGGCGGCGCCGGGCGTAACGACCTCGCGACAGGGCCGTCTTACTGCCGGGGTCACCAATAGAGCGGGCCCGCTCGTCGGCGTCGCTCGGGGAAATGGAAGCCATCCTCAGACCGTGGCCAGCACGGGAGAGCCCGAGACGAATGGCATGTGACAACGGTAATGAAGCGCGACTGGGGCTCTAGGGTTATATGCTGGTTCAAGCCCGGTGTGTGGCAGGCACCAGGGTTCAATGCTCACAAGGAGGCAGCGACTTTCGAACCGCGACAGACAGGGTCACTGAGACCTTGGGTGGGCCGTGTTGTGGCCCTGACTAAACATCATAAGTTCATCAGCGAACAGTTAACACTGGCATGGCGAGAGGAAAGCGTTTCCGTCATTTTCTGGGGTTGCGGTTGCCCTTCTGTTACTGATGCGCGGCAGTGTTACTTTGCCAGCTGAAAGATGTTTCGGAAGGACTTGTAAATATTCATTCGCGCGAATCTTAGCAAACTTTGTTAAATTAAATATCGGAAACAAAAGTATGGAAAACTGAACAAAAGGCCCATTTTGCCTTTTGCATAACTTTTCCTCTTCCTGGCGTGAAACAAATTCAACGAATACTGAATCACATAATTTATGTAACGAATGAAATCCTCTGCACCTCGTATCTCCGGAATGAAAAATGATATCATGGTGGGAAAGGCTGCACTTAAAATCCCTATGTTAAGAGCTAGGAGATGTATTCAAATGGGATCACAAACCCGTGGAAAATTATCCCGATTCACTGTGTTCTGTGGTTTTGGAATGTCATTAAAAAAGTTCGTTGCGACCTTAAAAGACTCCTTGTTCGTGCTTTCATATCGGCGATATCTATTAAATGTGATCGAGATCTTGCTAGATGAAACAAATGTGTTAACAAAGGTTCACCCTCGTTATTCGGAACTTACCTACTTAACCCTACGTTGTTTTGGGTGTTTCACCACGCTCCAGGTACTGGATGGGGCGACGTCGTCGGAATTGGGAATATTTTGTATTACGTGAACTTCGTTTTCCACGATCATTTATGTTTTTCATAAAAATTAGCTCGAGGCCACGAAGTCAAATAAGGCCGTTACCTGACCTTAGACGTATTACGTATTTCTTATGCATGATTTTAGATGAAACTCAGAATCCCACTTTTGAATCCGCATTACTTTTGGAGTTACAACACGGCACGGGTACTCATTGAAAAGAGCCTGAATCAGCACTGTGTGAAAGACCAAAAAGGACCGTTGTTAACGTTAGTCGACATCATATGTGACATGCGCAACGTTTGTTTTAACTTTTTTCCTGTGCTTCATAAGCTTCGTTCAAACCATTTTCAAAGGGAAGGACGGATAGAGAAGTGCAGATAGAGAAGTGCAGACAGTGCGTGAAAACCACATTTATAATTTAGACCATAACGTCTTCTGCTTGAACCTTTTCAAGCAAGCAAGGCATTCGGATCATATTCACAACAAGAAAACTTCAGGGCGGACAGTGGGGATTCTGAACAACGTTTCATCGGCGTTTGGATCTTTCGTGGCATAACAGGCCACTAAGTCACCTGACGTTAAGTTACAAGGTCACTTGCTTCAGAAAAGTAGTATGAAATACAGTAAGCTTCGAAAGCAGTTGGTTGCAGATTCTGGATGAACAAGCTATTCTGGTACTTTGATGTGACCAATTTTACCTGATTTCTCCACTAGCAAAAGCACTTACCAAGCAATATGACCTAAACGTACCGAATGCAATGGCTATCAAACCGCAGTGTCACAAACCTAAAAACGCCACTACCGAGTTCGTCGTCGATGACGTCTCTTCGAACCAAATAATATATATATATATATATAGAAGTGCAGGGGGCGAGACCATACAATTGCCCTGTTAATGGTCGATTTGTTCTGAACTGCCCTGCCGCCAGGACAGCGTTCCGGTCTAACCAGCTCAGGCGTCCGGCTCAGTCACACCGGAAGAGTCCACGTCTCACCGGAAACCAAACACCGACACGGGCGTTTTAACTGCGCCCCGGTCGCGAAGGCGCGATTCCCGCCGTGCCGGCTCGCCGCGGGCGACGGGTCGTTTGGCGGCCCGCGCCGGCCGATGGCGCGCCCTCCGCCCGGCTCTGTTTACGTCACCGGCGGGCGGACGGGGCCCGGTCCCGGGGGCTGGCCGCGCTGCCAGCCACCGCCGGCCGCCACCTCCCGATGCATAGTGATCGGCGCTCTGCCGGGCTCATTTAGGCGGTCTAGGCCTTTTGGAGGCCGTCACGGGCCGGAGATCGATCTCACCTGGGCCGTCTGCGAGCGAGACTGCCGAGCTCATAGTTCAGTTTGGACCGCCGCGTCCCGTTTGGATCGCTCAATTACGACGCGGCATGCGCACTCGAGTCAGTTTGAACTGTCCTGAATGAGTCCGTATGACATATTGCGCCGACGCTGGTGTAGGTGGATATAGCTGCCGCTGCTCACAGGTTGCGCCGAGGGTTCAGCCCATGCTGACGTCACTGGAATGTTTTCTATTTTTATTAGAACCGGTTTCCCAAATGTGTGTTTTTTGTCGACAGGTTACACTGGTCTTGACATCTCTCACTTCTCTTCCTCAACTATGCACCATTTCCTAAAACGGGTACGCAGACGAAACCAGATCGGGGACGACTCCGCCAGGACCGCGCTCACAGCAGTGATGGGACAGATATCAGTCTTCCTCAAGAGACCCATTGAGACCCTTTTGGCGGGACCATTTTTCGTCGACGCTCAGCTTCCGTCTTTCGTCAGCTCAACAACTTTCGTCAGCTCAACAACAACAACAGAAAGG
This sequence comes from Capitulum mitella, assembly GCA_030062745.1. Classification (NCBI taxonomy): domain Eukaryota; kingdom Metazoa; phylum Arthropoda; class Thecostraca; order Pollicipedomorpha; family Pollicipedidae; genus Capitulum; species Capitulum mitella. Next base: position 19,745,874 of record CP099844.1, on the reverse strand, counting down.
CAAGCTGACCGAGTGGCTAGAGCGTCAAACTCGGCTGATCGACCTGGGCCAGGGTCTCATCGGCTGGAGCCGTTTTTCTCCCAGCACCGTCTGGAAGAGAGGTCACGTGACAGTGGCGACCGGAGCGACAAAAACGCCACTTTTTCGCCGACTGCATAGACGAGGTGAGGAGAGCGTGCCGAGTTCCCCGCACGTGATCGGCCGACCTGGTGACAGGAGCCGGCCGGCCGGCGGATCCGTGCCGTGCTGTGACCTCTGACGGCAGGCTGACCTGGTGACAGGAGCCGGCCGGCCGGCGGATCTGTGCCGTGCTGTGACCTCTGATGGCAGGGTGACCTGGTGGCAGGAGCCGGCCTGCCGGCGGATCCGTGCCGTGCTGTGACCTCTGACGGCAGGCTGACCTGGTGACAGGAGCCGGCCGGCCGGCGGATCCGTGCCGTGCTGTGACCTCTGACGGCAGGCTGACCTGGTGGCAGGAGCCGGCCGGCCGGCGGATCCGTGCCGTGCTGTGGCCCTCAGACGGCAGGCGTCCTGCAGGGCTCCGCCGCTCGGGTCTCACGTGACCGGCTCAGTGCAGGGAGGCGACTGAGTCCTGAGCCAGGGCCCGCCCGATCTCCTCCGTTCCGCTCCGGTTCACAGTCAGGGGGGAAGGCGTCTCGACGTGGACTTTAAATTTCTATGTGTGATATAAGACAATATTTAAAATTATTTTGGCGTTCCGAGAAAACTGTTCCTTGCTCGCTTAGGTCACGCAGATGGTAATGCTTGAGACCATGCTACGTCCTCGGGCGCATACATTCAAGAAGCCGGCTGAATTTGACCGAAGTATTCAAATATATAAACAAATATATAAAGTCTAAATATATAAATACAAAAGCATCTACGAGGCTCCTACTATTGCTGCGCCATATCATAATCACCATATTTTCCTCAACAAGTACAAGCACTGTGGTTTTGCGCGTGCATAAAGTTGCACCGCTACTATTGCAAACACGACATACGATTTGACGACTGCTGTCTTCAAAATGTTTAATGATTTTACAGACGATAGCATTCACCTCAAGTGTTTGTTTTCAGAAACACATCTCCTAAAAACATTGTTAATGCTGTAAGGGGTAGGATTAAACTCTGTTGCTTTAGAGTCGCACCGTGCATGTGCAATTTTGTGATTTCATTTAAGACGGTTGTCAGCTGATTGCCGGCAAGGATTTTTGCTGTCGGCAGGCGAATCACATAGTTATCAGATACGCGATCCATGAAAATCTTAAAAATCCGGGCAAAAGGCAACAGATCTGCTTACACTTTCAACAAAGCCGCAGCACTGTTGGAAAACAATTGTGAGAACTGTGAGAAGAAAGAGCCTTGAGAAAGTTTCTCGAAAATCTTCATAATGAAGAACCCGAATGAAGCTACCATAAAAATATTGTTCCTCCCACAGCGTCACATCATGCGGTCTTAGCAAACCTCTGGCTACTGCACTGGAAATATACACAGAATGGTTACTCTGCGTGCTTATAACTTCGCTGAACGTCACAATGATCCGCTAGGCGACTGCTGACAGTCCCGACAGTAATTTCAGCTCAATTTCCTGTCACGCATATTTGTGCACCGGCGACCAATGCAGTTGCAGTGGCTCCTGCAAGCTACTTATGGTCATTTGATTAATGCCTGAGTGATTACGCGACAGTAATTTCTTGCAATCGTCCAAACTCATCATGTCAAACACACGGCACGACTCTACGCAGGAGCAGGTTTAAAACCGGAGCAAGACGATATGCAGGGATAAGAACGAACAGATCCCAACGAATGCATGGATTTGTTCTGTGAACGTTCGAACATTTACCACCAACCCGACTTCCACTGAGAACGGTATGTCTGTCGCGCCGGATTTTTTTCAAACCAGCAAAGCCAGGATTGATATAGGTACAAGGAGGTAACGGAAGCCACACTTTTTCTAGGCCAGCCTTCACTATCCCATTGTTTTCTGGTCGGCTGGTAGTTGTTGCTACTGAACCTTGCCACCAAGTAATTCGTTATGCAATCTAGCCATCATATCTAAATGTGATATCATCGCATATGATATGGCAGGTCCCGTCAGGAGTTTCATCTGGTAACCGTACCTTGAGTCATTTGTGAAGTTGGTCAAGGTGAAATAAAACAAATAGTAGAGAAGTAAGTTGGTCAAGGCTGGACAGTAAAGTAAAGCAAATAGTAGAAAAATACAAAAGAAGTAATTATTGAACCATAGGAACGGCATGATACAAAAAACCTTTGGTGTCACCCTATTGCTTTCGCCATGTCTCTTCTTTGTTATGAGCTTGTCCATTAAATGCCACCATTCAGAACTCACAAGAATGTTTTCACTTCCTCCATGATGCTATATAATTTATTATTGTATGCACCATATATCTTGGGTTTGAAATGTTACTAACATAATGCTCCCATATGTCATTTACCACGCGTACCATCACGGTGCGCCTTGCTCCTTATTAATTTAGCCTCGTTCATCATTTATGCTCAAGGAACGTAGGGCCAAGTTAAACGAAAAGTTAGAGAGCGCGTGCCTTACGTTCCCGAAGCAGGAAGCAGGAAAACACGTCTCATCCGATGTTGTCCGGCCATTACCGACAGAGCGGAAACGATGGTCACACAAAACAGGCGAAACTTCGCGCGTCAATGAAGATTGAAACGGTCATTTGCATCAATCAGCATCGTTCAGGCGAGCTACACACAATGCCCACGACTTCCAGGGCTCTCGTTTGTTGGATCCACCACAAAACCGACGAAAAACGGTGGGCCCGAGGCGCACGAACACGGGGTACACCAGCCGTAGAATCTGTCGAAAAGTGCCTCAAATTTGCGTGGGAATACAGAAACCTTCCTTTGATTTTTTCTTGAGAAGTGAGGTTTCATTCCTTGAATTTCTTGCCTATTATTCGAGGAAATTTTGCAATGGTCCTGCCAAGAATCTACCTGTTTGTCGCCTCGATGCCATTTGAACGCTTAAATTGTTGGATTTTCCTTTTTCATGTGTAGATGGCGTTCGCATTAAGGTTTTCTATCTTAACCACAGATGGATCCAGGGCCAGTGTTTGGGGAGATGTTTTTGCCCATGTGTATGGATAAAAAATGCGCTTTCAAGACGAAGCCTCTACAAAAGCGCGGTTTTCAGGCTGGAATGTTTTAAAGCCAGAGCTACCGGCGCAGCCAGAGGAGGGTACTCCTCCCCCTTAGGCCCGCATTTTTGTTTTCATGGCACGGACGCAGCGCAAAGAAGGTGTCATGCCCTACTCCGTTTGCGGGAATGCGCACAGGCGATCAATAGGTGTCTTCTTAGTGAAACCCACTGCACATCGTCTTCCCGGCAGGCGGTTTTCGTACGATTCCAGTTGACACTGAGCTCCGCCCCTCGTCCCCGCCCTTGAGAGAATGCCGGCTGCGCCCCTGGCCAGTGCGATGACAGCGGAAACGACATACAATGCGGTGCAAGCTTTCTCTGTAGCGTGAGAGGTTGCGAGGTGGCCTAAAAGGATCAACCGTAGGGTCATTCGAATGGGATGACATCACGGGGAGAGACGTGCTACAGACTCGATTCAATTGTTTCTCTATCTTGATTAGGAAGGACAGGCATATGATAGCAAGGACCCCTCCTCCGGGGCTAAGTGAACATCTTTGCGTCCTACGAGGGTTAATGCAGTTAAGATGTGTTTGCTTCAAAGCCAGTGTGAGGTATCCAAAGCTATTTGCACGTAAAACAGTTGCAAACATGGACCTTTCTGAAAATGATTGGGGGGGGGAGTTAAATGAGGTTTTGGAGCCAATTATTTCCAGTCAGTGCCCATAGGACCCATTATAAATCTCTGCAACTTTGAAGACACGAAAACACGTCAAAACACGTGCCCCTCCAAAGTACATTAAAGTCCCATTCCTGATTGAATGTCCAGGAGCGTTTTCTTTTTCGCACATTCCACGTGAAATTCCCGGGATTCCCCATGGGATTCCGTTCTTCACGGATTCCACGCGGAATTCCGCGTGACGTCAGGGAATCTGCGGAACAGCTTGCGAATGCCTGCCAATATGGCGGCGCACAATGAAGATAAAACCTGAGAGATATAAGTAAGGAATATTGTAAATATGGGAGATTTGACACACGCAACGCAACTTTGCAAGGATAGGAGCAAAATGCAGCCATCGCAACAATAAAAATGTCCCGCGTGAAAATTCAAACAAGGCGATAGACGTTTCTTACGCATAGTCGACGTGGAAGGTGCAGATAGAGCAGGATTCAGTGTGCGACAGGAGTCCCGGAAATTCCACATAGCAGTCCTGGCGTAACGAAGGCACCCCAAATGCAATATAAATCCTCCACTTTCATAAACAAGAAATCACCAAGCGCTTCAATTTCTGAACAACCACTGCACGCGCTTTCATCTCAGTGTGGTATCCCGAGCTCTCGAAATTCGAAGGTCCGCCTCGCGCGAGCGTTACGCGAACGGCACGTGCATGGTTCCAATGCGACATCGAGCCTGTACTTGCAATTTCCATAATGGCTAAAGTGAAAAGTTTAACGGATAAATGTTTCGTATACAACTGAATGATGGGAGGCTAAAGAAGAAAATAAGCACACTATTGTGTAGAGCATCTCGTTTTGTGCAATGCGATTTACTGTGTATCACTCGTTCCTTAGACACGTCCCATCGGACCATTTTACTTCGTCTGTCGCACCGAATGCATCAGTTTGAAGGTATTAATTGCGTATGTGGTCCCCTGCACAGTGATATAACACAGCACAGCACAACAGAGCACACAGCACAGCAACCAACCAGTAACACGAACAAAATTCACGACGTCTATGGACAGCGATTGACACGACAAGCTAGCTTCAACTAATGATGCCGTATATCGTCAGCAGATGTAGCAGAAAGCCATAGCGATCATCAAAACATACCAAAAATGGACCAAATAGTCAGCGGCCTTTACTAACTCATTGTTCTGAAAACGGTCACTCTTCATAATTTTCACATGGTTCTTTTTGGAACCAAGACTATATATCTGGCTCCTCTTACCCTTTTAGGATTTTATGGTTTGTTTTTTTTTGGGGGGGGGGTCCTAACAAAGTTGGCTTATTTGTTATCTGCGTAATTCGTGAACCATAAACATATATTTGGTTCTTCGTGTCTCTCGTAGACTTCCGCTATAGAGAGACCCCTCATTGTTTCGAGCATGAGTAAAGTTGACCTTTTTATTGTTTTGTTTGCAGTGTTTTGCTGTGTGATACTGCATTCGCTGTTTTTGAGTGACTGCAGTGTTGAGGTAGCTTTGCTGCTTGTCGCGCGCTTTTTTACATCTTCATTTGAATATTGACTTCATGTTCTAGATAACTGTTGATGATGGTCCCAGACCAAAACGTTACGCCTTATATACTCTTTGATTTGTAGCTGATTTTTATTGTCATACTGTTTCTGCTGGTAAACTGGAGGTCGTTTATTAATCGAATATATACAATGTCCAATGTAGTCCCAACCGTCAAGCCGCGACAACCTTCACCAAGTGTGCTGAACCGACGGGAGAAATGTATTTATTTATGTACTTTTCCGCTGTGTGACAAGATACTTTTATTCCAAGTACGATTTAACTTGTTTAGCATTTTTGAAAAAGGTTCCAATGCACAAAGACAGAAAAATAATATTAATTATGCATCTTTTCCCAAATGTAACAACGTTCTTCTACTCAAAGTAGTGTTTAACCGTTATCTGAGGGGGCCATTTTTACACCCTCGCCCGACGGGGGTCCTAAAATAACCCTCCCCCCATACTAACTTCTGAACCAACAGAGGTAGAGTAACGCGGTGGAAACCAGTGTGTTGTGACCACGTGAACAACTCAACAAAGCCCGATTTTTTGTTTCAGGTCAAAAGGTGACCTCCAAGGCCATCGGCAACTTGCGGCGAGAGACATGACAGTTACCACCATACTTTTGTCGGGTCAAAAGTCAAACGAGCGATGACACGCGTGCCAGACTTGGTACACGGGTTCTCCGCGGGCTGGGAGGGGGTCGCCTATTTGGCGTCGGGACCACCTTGATTCCCAGAGTCACAGCCAGTGGCGCTCATGTCGTTTCACACAAATCGTTCTTTGTCGAAAACCACTCCGAGCTAGAGCTACCAAATGTGGTTTGCGGGTAGGTGGACACACGGTCTATGTTAGCATATGATTGTCGTGGCCGCAACGGTTTCTCAGGGTCACCGCTTTGGACGCAATCAAATCTTGGATTTTCCAGTTTTTGAATTTCTCCGACCCAGCGTGACCTTTACCTACCAATTGGTTTTACATTAGGCCAAACGATGTCCGCCAAAACAATGTCGACGTCGTAGATCGTAATAATGCTTTCTTGCAAGCGCATTTATCCCGTATGAAGAACTACAATGGTGTTTGACATCAACGTTTGAGACGCACGTTTGACCGAGCTTGACCTCTGATGACCTGACCCTTCCCATACACTAGCATCAGGTCAATGACACCAACATGCATGTGAGAAACATGCCACACAGAAATGAAATACCCAATTTCCATTGAAATGAAATGCACTCTTCGCTTTGTTCAAAAACACGACTGACATGGCCATGACAAAAAGATCACGGGTCAGGGCTTGTGGCATGAAAAATTCTGTAAATTTTGTTCAAGGAGTTCAAATGTTACAAATTCAGCTACAGAAAGAAAAAAATCAGCGTTCTTTCTCTGGTCGTTAAAAAGTTATTCAAGAATAGTGGCAAGGGGTCCTGAAACGACGTCCATCCCCCGGGCGAGGCTTAATTTGTCCAGCACTTCTTTAAAACGTTCAAATAACATTAAGGATCCCATCATGTTACGCCGTATCCTTTCTCATCAGTTGTATCAAATGCATTAACATAACCCTGATGTGGGCGTTGTAAGAACTCATTCAATAAAGACAACGATTTGTAGTTAATTTGCTAAATTCTTAAATATTTATATGCTGCTGGCTTCGCTCTAGACTAAGCAGCTGTCAAATAATACTATGAAAACAGAGGTGTATACGGATTGGGCCGCTGAATAAGACTTGCTTTTTGTTCAAGAAGACCAGTAATTAATTTGAGAGCCACGCTAGTCGTCACGAAAGTCATGCAAAGGCGACTTCTAGAAGGACGCCACATGCCTTCGAATCTTTCATCTACCTTTGAAGAACTTACAGTCACCGAAAACTTGTCACATGGACTTTTGCGGTGAGTGTCAACTTCCAAGGAGGATCTGTTTCTCCCGCAGATTGCCGCCGTACAACTTGCTACCCGGCAGTCCTAAAGTCTCACCTAGTTCCACTCGACACAGACAATATGGATACGGCTGACCAGTCGACAACAGCTGACGTTAGCAGTCTGTGGCCTCATATGAGCCGAGCTCAAAGCGATGTGAACTGCGACCGCAACACCGCGATGAATGGGCCTTCATCCCGGATATGACTCGCTTGGGCCGTTCGGACCTCACGACGTATGGAGCTCGTTTGAAACTCTGAATTTGCTTCAGACCATCTTGGTGGTAGACGGTTTTGCCGGGACACGTTTTACAAAAGTGCCGTGCGCATATGCTGTTTTGATACATATAAGCAGTTCAGTGCCAACGGTGCATGAAGTTTCCCAAAGCAACGGTCATTAATTCTGCAACAGGCCACCAAGCAGTTTTTATGGTCTACGGCTGCGCTGCCCTGGCGGCAAAGTATTGGCCACATTGCTAAATCCAGGGGGAAATGTGGAATAGCAAAGCGATTTACACTTTACTGCAGACAATATAGACAGTTTAAAAGGCATATAAACGTTATTCATTCTGCCAGATATATTCAACTTAAGCTCAATATGGTCTGACAGGCTTTTACGCGAAACGGAATCCATTTGTCATGCTTAATTTTTGAGTTCCCATGTTCCGCGACAGCCTTACGTCATCTACCTGAGTCAGCGATAATTGTCCAGGGAGCCGAAGACATGTTATACTGGCCTACTACGTAAAACTGACGCTGTGTCTGTTCAGCTTCCCATCATCCAATAAGTAGCCAGGTCTCGGAGGCCACGTGATACAGGTTCGGTTCCGAAATTTGCCGTACACGAATCCCACGATTACCTTTTGGAGCATCTAATACACTAAACGCTATATGCATATGCATTCTGTGACGTAAATATCATATGTACTCTATGCTTGGTAACAGGTGACAGACTTTACAGTCCGTGGTAAACATATACAATCGACGCAAACGCAAATTAACTTGGGATTACTTGAGCATCTAAAGTTCGATTTTTATGTTCGTTTTTATCCTTTAAGCGCCCAAATTACAACCGCTCGTGCAAAGCAGACGAGCTTGTATGGAGGAATGAATCACGTTTGTGCTGAACGTCAGGTTATTTGAGTAACAAAAATTAGCCCTGAGATGAACCCGATTTGAATCCACGTGACAAAGTCGTTTGGGTGCTTCAAGGAAATGAGCTTTTAAAGAAAACGAACTATCTTGGTTCGTTTTTTGGCCTGTTGCCATGAAACCGCTATTAGTAATACGGTTCCTTGGCAACAAGGCCAAAGACGTAAGGGAAGTTCCTGCTAGCGGTACGTTCGACGAGAAAACGGCGCGTGATTGTTCTAAATCCGGGATTTGATCCGATTTTAATAGCTGAATAAAGAATTGTATTCCAGTATACAATTCATGTATATCATACTATATATATATACATAGGTACAAACATATATATATGTGTATATTGCTCGTAAGACATCAGTACATAAAATAGAAACTACATCAAAAAACCTAATAACTGCAAGTGTGCTGTTACTTTGAATTGATAATGTTAATCTTGAATTTTTTATTTGCAATAGCCCATTTCAATCACACCTCCTTACCAGACCAGCTTGTCCCTTTACTAGCTTGACCCTTAACTAGACACGTGCCGGCCCATGGCTGCATGTCTGCAGGACGTGTGTCGGTAGCTGGCCGGGCCGTCTCCTGCCGTCCCACTGTGACAAAGAGACGCAGCAAATGGTGCGTCTGACGCCGCGGCCGCGGCCCCGGCGCCTCCTCTGTCCCGCGACGACGTCCTCAGGGTAATGGTCCGCCGCCGCCCGGACAAAGCAGCTATCAGGACGGCGCCAATAATAAACCGTACGCTGCAACCGACCGTTGGTGGCAAATTATCTGGGTACGGCACCAGGCGGTACGCCATCTGGGGTACAGTTGCAAACGTATAACACCGTGTCGCCTAGGGTGGAACCCCGCAGCGATGTGTTGCGTGTATCTTTTGTATGGGGTTTAGACTTGCTTTTCTTGAAAAGGAGACACATGATGAGTTCAGACTGGACGCGAGTAGCCCTGAGAAGGTCCTGGTTGCCTTGTACTTTTTTAGTGGCTCCATCTCACACCTGGATGCTTTGGGAAAGAAAAAAACGCTTGAAAATTAAAGTTTACTTGACTTGCTCATCAGCTTAATAAGGCATAAATGACTTCGGATGGTGGCTAATTATTTACGAGTCTCCTTGCCCTCTCCCCAACGCACAGCAGATCGCATATTAAAACCGGGGTATTCGGCGAGAACTCCTGGATTGTTTAATAAAAACATATATTGTGTTTCCGTATACTTCTAAATCATTTTGCTCTAAAGACGTTGAATCGCAAAGTATTATCACATTAACAGAACTCACGTCAATATTGCAATTTATCGCAATACTGCAACGTTGTTTGTTTGTTTGCTGGTTTGTTTATAAGCACATCCTTTGGTAATGGTTATTCTTGTTCTCACGATAGCACATTCACGAATTAATGGATGCACCGGAAGAGGACATTTACTAATCGTAATGCACCAGTCATTCGACATTTACTTGTTGTAATCCCAGATGTTGCAACAACATCTGGGAGAGACGTTAAACACTTTCAGCCATTACTTATAAGAGGGGAGAGTTGCAGCATGTTCACCCACATAAATATGTCTCAAGAAGAATGGCGCTGAAATCTATTTGTTTTCCTACCATAAGTTTGGTACAGGTATTGGTATAGATGTTTGTATAAATAGAAAACTACAACCTGACTGGACAGGTTAATGTCTTTCTGGAGTCCTGGTTAAACCACTGGCCGAAAGTGAGATATATTTCTTGTCCAGGCCATCAGAAATATAAATGAAATTAGCCAAAAATGGTTACAACTTTTTGCGTGGTTAGTGTTACAACGTCCTCGCATGGATTTATTACCTGAACATCAAGTTCATCGTGCCGTCCCGCACGGTATTATTCGGCAGATTCGCAGTAAACATTGCGCAACGACGACCCATTGCAATCCATATGTACGCATGCACCAACCAGTCTCATCCTGTTGTGAAACATTTGTCGGATCAGAAGTTTTTGCTCAATAGCGAAATCTGTTATTTTGTGCTACTCAACCCAAAGCGTTCGTTTGCCGTCTTCCAATCCACCCGCTTCTAAGGAGGTGAAGAAGTCTTAATACGCGCTAAAAGTGGCTTTCGCAGAAACACACCATAGCGGCTTTTTGCGATTCTTTTTCAGTGTTAAACCGTCGTCGTCGTTACCCTACGTTACCAACGTTGGCGTTTGACAGCTTATCTCACTTTCCCTACCCCATGCCTGAAGGATCGACACGGACTGCAGGTTTGCATTTTTACACAGCATATTTGGAGAACAACAGCCAAATGTTCTCTTGGGCTGTCCGCTGACAGGGTACACCACTACAGCGCCGCATATTGCTAGTTTTCGGTGGAAAATGGTCTCAGATGGCGTAGGTTTGCACTCAACGCAACCTCTCATGGCTTACATAATGCTCGTATCTCATCCAGTGCTATTGCATCTGAGTGCTGTCATTCGCGTGCTGTCGTTTATTTGGAGAGGTTCGGCCCCGCGGTCGGGAGTTTTTGTGTCAGATGGCTTCACGGCCTGGTGCGTCGTTGGGCGGAGCGTGCATTAGCGGCTCGGCAGCTGGAGGCACTCCCCCCCCTCTCTCCCGTCCTCCCTCTCGCCGCCCCGGCACCCGCGGCGGCGGAGTCCATCATTTCCGGACGTGTGGCCGCGCGCTGGATCTTGAGGTCGGGACGGATCAGCGGTCTTTTGGCGTCGGTCCGCCACGCTCGGCTCTCCGGTGCCGGCCGCGCGTGATGGATCAGTGTGACCCGCTCCGCCGCGCCACCACGGCCGGACGGCGCCCAGAGCGCCGCGGGCAGCTGTACCGAGTCGTCCTGAGGCCGCGTGTCGGGGCGCCTCGCCACCCCGGCCTGATGGCACGGCCGGACGGGGAACTGTGCCGGGCCCTCCGGGGCCGCGTGTCGGGGCGCCTCGCCACCCCGGCCTGATGGCACGGCCGGACGGGGAACTGTGCCGGGCCCTCCGGGACCGCGTGTCGGCACGCCTCGCCACCCCGGCCTGACGGGCCTCTCAGCCGAGCCGACCGCACCCGTCAATGGAGGGGAGAGCGGCCGGCATCGGGCGGCCGGTCCCAGTCTTCCCTGCCGGCCCGAGCCGTCCAACACGCGCCCAGCGATCACGAGTGGCTGCTGTTGGTCTGGCTTTGGAGTCTGACGCCGAACTGAAACCAGCTGTTGATGATTTTATCCACGCCACTGTTTGGCGCGCGTTTTGTTGGCAACTTTCAGTTTCAGTTTATTTCTTGGGACATTCCACATACAACGCAGCTATTCTCTGCCTTGTGTCATACAGAATAAAACGTTACAGTTTGATGAGGGATCATGCATTCGTATCGAATACAAGAAACGAAATAGTACCGTGGTCAGTCACTTCCTAGCACTTCTACATCGGACAAGTGTAAAAAACAAACGAAGCAGGTACGACACAAACGACGGTCAGAACCAACACTCTATGTCACACTGTCATTCCTTAAGAGCATCATTAAAATCCTTTTAAATGAACGAAGTTTCCGCGTGGTCAGCTCCGAAGGCAATCCGTTGTACAGGTCTCCACAAAAGTAATGATAGGTGTTAAGGTTCTTGTGGTAAACCGGCCATAGCTCCGGTGTTTAGGGTGCTAATGTAATGCACTTTGAGCAGCTATTTGCCGCGACGTAGGAGTATCCGTAATAACTTCAAACCCGTGTTCCATATTTTAATTTCATGCCGAAAAACACGAAAAACCATATTTCCGCTCGGTAGGCGGGGACGTTGGGCAGGCTTCCTACTACCGTCACTGCGCTAACCCTCTCGGCCCTCAAAGTGATAAGATCAGTTGCGTTGTGAATGGGATACTGGAGAAAGGCTATGAGGAGGGAGTGCGTTTTGATCACGTGACATGTTCTGCTGGCGGGCTGTGAGGGCGTCGTGGAGACTGACTAGGCCTTTCCAGATTATAATTATTATAGAGGCTTCTTGTGTACACAATATGAACCGTTCATTTGTGTGCAAATTGTTCCCAACGGCATTGCTCAGAGATCGCTCAGCCGTCATTGCGCGGGTCGAATGTTCAGATCCAGTCAGGTGAAAAACTACCTGTCCGACCTGCAGTCCTTTCCAGACAGGTAGTTTTTCACCTGATTGGATCTGAACATTCGACCCGCGCAATGACGGCTGAGCGGTCTCTGAGCAATGCCGTTGGAAACAATTTACACACGAATGAACGGTTCATATTGTGTACACAAGAAGCCTTTATGATAATTATATGGCGAATGCCATTGCCAGGCCAGATTAATGGTAATGACACGAGGTTTAAACGAACATATACTGCGTTTACTTCCACGGGAGCTCTTAACACGCCCGAATATATTTCGGCACATATACACACACATTACCAAGGCCGGAACTTTGTATCTCTTGGGTGGGTGGGGGAGGCATCCCCCAGTGTTCAGCTGACCCCCCAATGTTGAGCCCCCCTTCCCCCAATGCTGGGCTGGGCCCCCTCAGAGCGTGGAACTTGGCCCCCAATATCTTACCAGTTGGTAATGATAAGAACTTACCCTCACCGGACGAGGGGGTGGATGCCATTCCCAAGCATTGTTTCCGGGACCACGGCAAAACGGTGCACGACAGCGCCGTGAAGTTTGGCATAGCTGACGACATATTCATTGCACAAGTTTTAAAAAAAGAGTGACCCCACCTTGTCTCAGAGCACCGGGTCATGACGTCACTGAAACCTTGCACAACGATTTTTGCGCCAAATGCCGGTTTCTTTACTGTTTTGGGGCAATAGACATGCATGAACGGAGTCGGTTCAGGATGATAGTCCACATGAGAGCAAGTCATTTTAGATAGCCCAATCATTCTTTAAAGGTCAAACAAGGTCAATGGGCTTAGATGACCTCTTCTGGCCTTAGAATGTTCCTACGCAAGTTTTTGGGGGCGGGACGATTGAAAGCCTATTTGGCCCCAAATGTGTCGTGTTTAACTGGGGAAAATCAATTTGTAGCCCCCAAACATAAAGTCTGAGCAGACCTAGGAGGTCACTGGCTGACCTGATGGAGTTGACACGGTTACCATTGGATTCCTTGGGCATACGGTTATCGATTTCTTCTTGTACCCGAGGCGCTAGCTCAATTAGGGGCGAAATGGCGAGGGGGTGCCTAACCCCCCTGGTCATCGGTGCGAGTGAAAATCCCTCCTGTCCGGCGAGGGTAAAACAAGCATAAGCATTAGTGCTGTGAATGTTGGAAAACATGGATATGCGTACCCTACCCATATCAGGCATTTCAAGTAGCGTCAAGATAATGCAAACAGAAAAGAGCAAATGATAAGTCAGTCCCCGATCCGATGAGCCCGGGATGACCAGTCGGAACGTAACTTTTGACACCATGGTGTCACTAGCACGGATCCACTCATGTCACCGATGTCTTCCATTGGATGGCTTTGTATAACTGCATCTTCTGTTGAACTTGGCTAGGTCTGAACCGTTCGCGCAGATTACCAATGGTGCATGATATGCATGACTCTGCATACGTATCATTTCAACGAAATGAATGAAATGGGCGACCGTATAGTACTGCCGTGAGATACCCATACAGTAGTGGTATGTATATGGTATCACTGCAGAGACGTAGGAACGTTTTATAAAGGGGAAGGGGACATTGCCAAATTATTTTTGCTGACCGGGTACCGAGGGTAGACGGTGATTAGGTTCGACGAAAATGTTTCGTTTGATATAGCGTAAATATATATTTGGTATAGTGCAAAACATTAATCATTTTTTACAATAGCGGCAGTGTAAAATGTTTTTGCTTGGGCTTCCCTGCAATGAGACTTTGCTCTGAAAGGGCTTCACGTTGGAAATCTCCGGCCGGAATCCATCCCCGCCTCCGACCTCATGTTCGATGCGGATTGTCTATTTTCGCACACCAAATTGATATCTAGTGCGTCATCAAAACGACAAAAATGAGATGAGCATTTTTGGAGGTATCGTCCCGTACAGTCAACCGCAGAGCGGCAAAACCAGCCGATCGCTCCCCCCCCCCCCCCCCCCTCCAGCCATGCGTTACCAACGGCGATATTAGGTGACACACAAGCGATTTGAAGTTAAACGCTGTGATCTGTTTGCTAGCCTTCGTGGATCTCCCTTGAAATAAGGATAAGTCCGATTTTGGCATACTTTCAATCAGCTATGGTAACCATCCAGGAAAAAGCCACAGAAGCTACCAAATTGACGAAATCTTGAACATTTGACCCAATATCACCTCGAAGGTGTTGCCCTGGGGTCACAAAATTTGGACAAATGTAGTTGCCCACAGTTTCCCACTTTGAGGGGGGTTGAGGGAAGGGGTGGAGAATTTCGCGCCTTTCCTCCACTGCGTGTAATTTTCAGAGGCTCTGCACCGCGCGTGTCAAAAACGTGAAACAAGTTGTTTATCAAGCATAATTACACATCAAGTAACGCCAAGATAGGTGTGGGGTGTGTCCAGCATTCTTAACTTTACGGACATTTCGCAAGACAGGAGTTTAGTATTTCTCGCCGCCTGGTAGGAATTAGAGCTCCGTCTCCTCCGACGGAGCTTAAATGCCTTTTAATGACATGTTAATTAAAGATATCGTCCTCTGCCGGTTTAGGTTAGGATGGGCTTTATGCTTTCCTCAAGGTGGACATCAAAATTTATAGCTGATGGGTTATTTCCAATCTCTCGATATCATCACGTTGTGCAACGCATGTGTAAATTCTGCTCCCAAGTTGTGTTCACAAATGGTGTTCCCATGTTCCCACGTAACCTATGTGCTCAGAAATGAAAGCAAAGAAGAAACAAAACGGCCATCCATGGGCGCAAACTCGTGATTCCGCATCATCCATTTCAGGTTAAACAATACCACTCGGTCAACCAAGAACGCTGCGCAGTGCGCGACTGTGTTGGTAAAGTTGCTCAGAACCTAGCCACTACGCCAATGAATGGGAAGCTGGTCTTCTCCTCCCTCTTACTGCACACGAAACACATCCGCTCATTGTTCAACGTGTTAACAACTGTCTGATCTACTACGAAAAGCAGCCTCTAAACATACCCCCGACACAACCGGCCACCTGTCAGCGAAGGGTCGTAACTGGCAGGGATGCACCCAGCAGGAGGCGGTGAAAACTCTGGAATGAAGTAAAAAACATTATTTTGGAAAATTTAGCGAGACTAAAACAATGCAGATGAGCACATCTTTATAGAATGATGCGAAACATTGTCACCTACCATGCTGTGTATTTGTGACGATGTATTACCTACAGTTGGAGAAATACGCTCCGTATTGTCAAAGAGCCTAATATATATCATTAGTTTTGTGGAGAACCGTACATATTGTGGGCTCGGTACGCAAATTACCACTTGCCAGCCTCCGTGCGCATGCGAGGAAGATTCAGTTGTCCATCCTGTCGTGTGTGACTAGAGCGGACAAAGTGTCTTAACTGTGGCATTGTTTTGATTAGTAGACACGTAACCTATAATTCTGCGTTAACCTGAAACTACCTTCCATTTCCTTGACAGAATGCAACGATTATATTGTACTGTATTATTTGCCTTAAATATTTCCATTAAATAGCTCCTACACATCCATCGTCATGGTTACAAGCAATACACTGGCCATCTGTCCACAACACAGCCCACAAATGAATTCCACACACGAAGTCTTGATTGCCAATCAACATCCATACTATTGCCAAAAAAAGTTCAAGTTTTCTTTTTAAACGTTGCCTCGCCGCAGTGGTGTTTTTTACACGTGAGATTTGTTTTCTAAACTTATCATAGCGCAAATTTCAGGAACTCCTGAGATAGGGTTTTGGCCGTCGGGTTACGCTTGAAAGGGACCAGAGAAGGGACCGGACTGAACGAGCTATTAGGACACGGTGTCGTCACAGCCCCTCCCCCGCTCCCTTGTGTCTGCCAAACTGTGAGCTTAATTATCACGTTCGCGCACTGCATCACGGGCTGAAACATTTGGAATGTTCCCACTGAAGCCAAAGAGCAAAAGCAAAACAAAACAAAATACAACAGAAACGGGCAGATCAGGCAGGTCCGCGACCCTGCCTGGCGTACCGCTGCTACAAGCGAGTTACACGTGTGAGGTGTTGTGGCATGATAGGAATGGTTTGACATGTGTGGTGTGTTAAGGTCAGCGACGGCTGGCTTTAGTTATCACGAGACGCAGCACGTAATAATTCCCATTTTTGACAGTCAGATCGTGACTGCTGGTCGCAACCCGCCCGTTTCAAACGTTTTTCGCGAGATTTCACCCTAATCGGCAAGTAGTACGTCGCCAACGTCATCCTCCCGCCATTCCGGCGGAGGCACCCATCATTCCGGCGTACGTGCCAATGATTGCGGCGTGGGCGCCCACCATTCGAGCGGAAACGTCTCGAACCATCTGCCGCGGGACCGTTTTTCCCGTGGACCGGACGGCGTGGCCGGCGGCCGCTCGCGCTCAGCCGTCGGGAGCCTGCCCGATCGCCCCGCTTTCAGGACACGAAACGTCTAATCCGCGCCGAGAGGCGACGGCGGGCTACTGGACGCGGTCGGCCTCGCCGCGGTACCACCATCCATTGCCCGTGTCGTATTGGCTGCGTAGTGTCTCCAGCTGGGACCCATTTTGGCGGACGTATGGCGCCGGCTGCCGCCGACGGCCAGGCGCTGCCAGGCCGGCCGAGACCGTCGCGGAGCTTCGCCGCTGTCAAGCGTCACCGCCAGGTGGTGCGCCAGTCTCCGGAGCGGCTATCGACGAGCGTCAGAGGCTGCGCGCCGCCGATTACAGCGGACCGCCAATTTCAGTTCAGCATCGGTTGTATCGCTCAATGTCCCGGTTTACCGATCACGCACATAGCAGAGTGAATTGCCCCAAGTCCCCCCGGCTGCTGCGAAATATGGATTAATGATGTCTCTGGCTTTGGGCGTGCGTTGGGCGGCGCGTGCCATTCTTCACACATTCAGGGAAATACTGCGCAACGGCTGTATGGTAAGTGCGAGAGATTAGATGAGGGCTGCAGAGCTGTCGAGGAGAAAAGCAGCTCCGGGAAGGGTTATAACGTTCCGCGTTGTCTTTTACCACAGAGGCTCCTGGGGCTCGTCGATGTCGGCATAATGAACGCCGAGATGCACGAGCAGGAAAAATCTTCCGGAAGCATCTCTGAGTGATCCCCGGGCTTTTAAAGCATTGTTTGACTACGGCGCTGATCGCAAACTGATTTTAAAAGGCTATTAACGCCACGGTTTGAAGAGCACGTTAGACTGGTTTTCGTTTAATGCACGAGACGAGATGTTCACTGTCGAACGTAGACACGAGAATTGCTGCCTTGTCGGAACTTCGTGTCAAAAAAAAGAACAGGCTCTTCTCGTTCTATACATGAGCTGCCAAACATAATGGCAAAGTCCCTCAGACTATATCCAGGGCGCCCACATGAGATCATGGCCATTCCCTCGGCGTGAACAGTATATCCCCTTGTGCAGTGTATAGCATTCACTGTGTTCTAAATCCAGTGTCCCCATATGAGATTATCAAAATTCACTTGGTCTAAATGATGTTGATTATTGGAGTCCGAATTCCGACTTTTCCAAGACTCTCCGATTTCCGAATCGGAAATCGTTTGGACACAGTACTTATTTCTCAGGAAAAATTGAACAGTATGTTGTAAGCATACTGCCCAAAAATGTGACAAAACCAAATGTTGCTTAATATTTCCATTATAAACACAACTACAAGCATGGCACAAACCGTCATTATGATAGTTACTCAACACCATGGTTGGTTAGGCTTCTGCACCTTGCATACCCAATTCAATTCCACACACGAAATGTTCATATCCTTATTGTGTACATTTGAAGTGAAACAAGATTGCTGCTGGTCAGACCAATCATTATAGACTCATAAGTAAAAACTGGGATGCATGACATTAGTTATAGTTTTAATGCTATGATTATGTCCTAGCAGAACACAATATACCATGCCTCCATTTGCCAGAACAAACAGACTAGACTAACAGTTCTTCAGTAAGTCATAAATTGCAGATGACCCATAAATGCGGTTTTATAAAACTGATGAGAGTGCTAAACCAACTTCTGGGTCCATTTCCTCATGCATGGCCCACAGGCACAATGCTCAGTTGAGATCACTGCCCATTCACCCCAGAAACGCAACTCGAACATTATCCTTACGGAAGGCCCACAACCATTTCATAGCACTGCAAACCAGAAATAGGTCTGAAAATTTGCACATGGCCCATAACTATTTCACAGCATATGCAACCTGCGCCTGGCATTCATGATGTGCCACATGGTTCAAGCACACCTTTTTGCCATAACAATGGCTTGTAACATAACTGCATTTCAGCAAATAAGTCGGCTTATTGTTATACTCTACTTCCCTTCCCCATTTAACCCACCTATTTATTTATAGAAAATGATTGGATTTCCAGCCATGGGTGTCATTTATCACAGTACGCAACACAGACTTCTTTCTTAACGCTGTCAGTCCTATTTTGCTTGATGGTCCAGGAAGATGAACCACATTTGTTGTCATATAGCCGCCCGTTAACCTAAAGAACTGCCAGATTGTGGAAAAAATTGTTAACATTGATCATTTTTTTAAGGAATAGCATTTCACACAGATTTAATATTGGGGAGACCACGCAGGATACACCACTCATGTAAGAAAAATATATCTATTTTGATTTTAGAAACGATCGCATTTACCGTTCAAATGTAAGCTGCTTTATCTGTAAGCAAAAGTATACTTGCGAGACGAAAAAGTGCAGAGAGTTGGGGAGTGGTGGGGTGGGGTGGGGGGGAGCATTTGTTCATGGGACATGATGAAAGTACCCATGCATTCCGCCTTAAAACCAGCGCTACGGTCCCAGCAAATTGAAAGACATGTTCGTTTCATCCCACCTGTTTCCTTCAACCATGATTATAAGTCATCTTTATAAAAAAGGGGCAATACATATAGTTTTGGCTGTTTGCAGACCGGAAGCAGGCGTTAAATTTGCAAAAAAATCGGAATTTTCTTGCTTAGACTTGGACCTTGGACAATCTTGGACACTCGCATGGCTTCTTCCTCGGAACTTGGTCGGAAATTGGTTTCAATTTTTTTTCGAAAATAACAACACTAGTCTAAACCCATTATCTCCAGATGATCTCAAAACAGCGACGTCCATGGCCTTCGCAGGGGCAAAAACCAAACATGGGCTCTTGACAGATTCGCTTGTGCTCTCGTAAATACACAGCCACGCCCTTCGTGCTGTACGCACCTACGCAGAAACAGTAGCCAAAGCATGCTCCCGAACTTTGGTATTGCTCGTCAACATCGGCGCAAAGCGTGCTAGGCTGCTGGTCGCCGAGACTTTTTAGACATGCTGTTTAGTAGTACTTTGGAAGGGGTTCACCGAAACTGGAAAATACACTGTTACTGCGAGACATAAATAGACAAGCATTACCAACAGGTAACAGGTAACAAGTGATGGCAAAGACGCACGATACACTTAGCTGGATATCGCATATTTTTAGTGTCAGGGAAATTGAGGTCTAAAATTTTTCACCATATTTAACCTAGCGCTGGATGTTCAACAGTCCAAACCGTTTTTTCAAGTGTGCGTCATAACAAAAGAGATCAGTGGCGTATGATAACACGGTGATCTCTTCTCAGGTCCGGTCCGTGTGGCTGTGTATTGTCTGATATTGGAATGGGTTCGTTCCAAACCACCAGGCCAGACCAGCTGCGCCTACCTTATACGATGCTGGGCTGGAGCCGAGCCAACAGAAACCTGCGATCTATTGGATCTCCATGCATATTCTCACCTATTTCGCCGCAAAAGACACTTGCGCCTTCATTTAATTTATGCAAAACGGTACTCCGCAGAACATAAATTTAAGTGGCGTTGGAATGGTCAAGTAAAAGTTTCAGTGTGACTCTCGGGTGAAAAATCCTTGCAAATGCGCCCTCTAACTTTTCCTCCGTTACAAATTATCTTTCCACTCGAGAAGGGTTTATGGCTCCATATCGGATGCAAGCTGAAGAAAAAACTGAAGCGGCCTTTATTTCCGGGGCGTTTATTAATGCGATAACACTCCTGTCGACGCCCTCTCAAGGCTGCCGCTGCTGCCGGCGGCAGACCTTGCGTGTCCTAGATTTTCTCGATAATTTCAACAATTGTGGCTTCCCGTCAACGAAACTTTGCGCATCGCCCTTCCACCTGAAGCGTCGATTTCTGGAAAAGCTCGGTCAAATTCGGGCAAAAATTAAAGGTTCTTACCTTGGGAACCAATGTTCCGAACATTTATGCTGCTGGGGATTCACGGGTAAAGGTCCTGAGACCTCGGATGACGTCTTCCCATGCGTCACACTAGTGGCTGACACGAGGCGACCGGCCCGATTGGTCGCCGGAGAGTGTCGGCGCGACTGAGCGGGACAAGACCCGCGACGATCACGTAGGCCATTTTTCGTAATTATAGAAACGCATGTTTCAGAGTGAATTACTCACGAAATACTAAAGGTTTTTGTTACTTGCACTACAACAGCTTTTCTATGTCTGGCTTTATACACGTGGGTTATGTCCCTGGTCGCAGAAGCGTCAGGGTCAGCCGACAGGCGTGCGTGTACATGAATGCCCTGGTTGTGCTTTGTGAATACTCGGGCCACTTGTGTCGTCACATTTGAATAACGAAATGTTTGAGGGAAATTCAGATCACGCACACTGTATTGGATGACGATGGCAATCTGCATGTTCGCAGGTGAGGACCTCGACGGAGTACAGTAAAACATGGTTTTTCGTTCCTTGTTATTTATTTTTCAGATTTAAACTCCAGAACTCAAAATTCAGAAAATTTTTACTTCTGGATTTTCGTGATTTATTTGTTATAACCGCAGCAAGGACGGCAGCCTTTGCTGCAGTTCAGATATAGGTTAGAGATATTTGCTGACACCGCGAAGGAATGTTATTTCAGCAATAGATGTGCGCGGTGTTTCTTTTTCGTCTGCCAGTGTGTGCAGTAAGAGAAAGACGAAGGATGACACGCAAATCATTACGCTCCCTCAATTGCGTGCAACGCTTTGTTCCTAAATTCATCACCCGCTCAACACGTGACTATCACTGATGGGCGCTGGGCAGCCTCACTCGAAACCCCACTTTCCACATTTAACATCACCAAGCGTTTTTAAGCCCGACAAACCTGTAATTTAAGTTCCCGCACAGGAGTGTGAACAGGCCTGTTGTAATACGACAGGTTAAATCTTGAAAACTTAAAAGCTGTAAATGTCTTGCCACAAATCGACCACCAGAATATAACCGGCCTTCAAACAACGAAGTGTGCCGAGGAGCTTTGCTTGCCCACTCCACAGCTATTCAGTCGATCCCACAGGTTGCATGAGAGTTTCGGTGACCGTGCTTAAGGCACCGGTGGCCTGTGGCAGGTCTGCGCAGCGGCTGGTCCGTGGACGACTGAGGAGGGAGCCACGTCCGACGGAACAGTCGGCCGGCCGCAACCGTTCGCGTCGCGTTTGCGTGCGACCCAAGTCCGACAGACCCTCGTATTTGCCGGGCCGTCTGGTCTGTTGTGTGGCCGAACCGAGTATGCACCCGGAAACGATTGTCGACCCAACGGCGCGGGGCACGAAACACGTGATAACGAACAACGTGCGCTGATGTTGTTAAGACAGCGCCACTTGACAGTATCAGCAACGGCTGGTGACAGGCGTAATCGGCGCCTGCATGCAACAGGCAGCACAACGACAGAATCGACTTGGACTTTCATGTTCACCGCCAAGGCCTATCGCAGAGCCTTCATGTTCTCCGCCCACACCTATCGCGGGAACTTCATGTTCTCCTCTTGAGTCCTTTATGGGTAGGAACTTTTTACTCGTACTCACATGTAATCCGTCATCTAGAAACTTTACCCACCCGCTACTCGTGGATTTCGGATCCCTATCCATCCGTACCTGTCAATACTCCAGGTCACCCGACTTTACCCATATTTCACCTGTTGTTTGAAACGCCTGTTCCTGGAATCATCTGGCGTAGTCACAGTCCACAGAGCTGCAGGACATAACCCAAAATGCAAGAGGGGCTAGTCTACGAAGCACTAAACTCTAAGTGAATATATACTCCACTGCACAAATTTTCTGCCCGCTCAAACTGCGTTTAAATTGTTCTGGCCAAATAAAACCATGCATAATGGTCCACTTGTGCCATACACTGTAAATAATAACCAGCAAAATGATAACTTCTGTACCTTCAAACTGCATACCTAATTATACATAACTCTAAATCACATCAGACTGGAAAAAATCCTGAAGTGACTTTCTGAAACTGTGACGCCTTTGCACCAATTCAGTAGCCCTGGTTCAGTCGCACAGCAATTGCCATATGTAACATACTGGCACCAATCCAATATCATCTGAGATTTTAGTGGAAATGCAAACAAATCAATACCCAAGAAAACAACAACGTCCATATTGCAATCATCTGTAGACATACCAAAGACCCGTCAGGCAAAGTAATAAAGCATGCAATATTACTTTTACAGTTTCAAACAGGTGTCTTTGTCCGCGACCATTCGCGGTTTACGAATGGAGCTCGAACAAATGCAATGTGTGCGGCAAAGCCGCTTTCTGTTTTCTTCCCATGCCAACTGTATGAATGACTGGGCACCGAATCGTATCCACCAGTAAGTGTTTGGGTAAAGCATGGCCCTGGCAGTTGATCAAGTTGCCAATCATTACCACTGGCTTCGATGAATATATGCCGTTGTAACCACTTGGGCAAAAAAGATTGATCCACAGTGATCCACAACGGCTATTATGTCTTTTAATCCTTGTCTTAACCTTCCAAACATCACTCGATGTACCCTCTGTTTCGTCTGTTTTGCACTGTATGCGCCTTATGGCAGTCTATTTTGAAGTTCAGGCCTAGGTCATGTGATCAGGTCAGGGAAGTTTTGAGTCTCTCCTAATGCAGTTTAAATTAATTTATCCCTTTTGGCATTTTCATTTACCAGATCCATAGCCACACAGCCAGCGTTTAAGCAAGTTTTGAAAGTGATACGGTGTGTAAGCATTGTGGAAAAAAAACAAGTGATAAGTTGAATCATAAACTCGTCTAGGACACCTGTCTGTGAAAGACCACAGCCTGTTTGGCATTGGCTGTAATTTGCAGGCCTTGGGACTCAAAGGGCAGCTCTAGTCTCTGATAAAACAGCCTATTAGGAATTGGTCTGTTATTATAAATAAATCCCTGGAGTAGGTGGCAAATCTATTGTTATTATACACAAAGTGTATATGAGTAAAACTGTTTATTAGAGTAAATGGTCTTTTGTTCAAAACAACGTTTTTTGTGTATGTCCACAGTTCTCATTATCTATCCCAAAATTTACCTCTGAAGACTTAGTTGTTTAATCGTTACCGACGTGTTACCCGCGTCATTGTGCGTGGCTGTATCCGTTCCCGCGGGTTAACCCATGGCTGGCGGGTGGGCAACGGATAAACCTACCCGTTAAAGGCCTGTGCTCTCCGTCCACGTCTGTCGCAGGACCTACACGTCCTCCGCTCACGCCTATCGCGGGACCCTCGTGTCCCCCCCCCCCCAATGCCTATCGCGGGACCTTCACGCTTTCTGCCAAGGCCTAGCGTCACGCAACGTGTGCGGCACAGTTTCTGCTCTATAGTCGAAAACCGTGCATTGCTGTTTGCCCACTAGTGGCTGTTAGAAGCCGTGGTAGTTTTTCTTCGGTCTTATTTGACTGCGGTTTTCACACAATCGGTCGATAGATGTAACAGCGCGATAGTCACGCGAGCCGCGCTGTTCCAGTAGACGGCGGGACGCGGCACCTGTGTCTGATCCTGTTTCAAGATTGTCTCGTTGAATGCAGTCAAAGGCATTGTTCGAGCCGGTAGTGCTGTTGGTTCTAAGAACCAATTAGCGTCTGTGGTTCAGGTAACAAAAGCGCAAACTGTTGGGAACAGTAGTGTGAGAAGACGTTTGGAACAAGTTACAGCTATGTGACACCAATATGATCAACTTCTTTTCGTGTTTGGTTTCCGAAATACTCAGTCTCAAACCTGTTGGACCATGACAAAAGGGAATTTTAGCAATGAAAAATGTCTTTAAATTTACGACGTCCTAAAAATGAAAGCGAGAAAATGTATGGTTGTAATTAATATTAACCCTGAGTATGCACAGGTGCATACCCAGCGTCCTTCCAACGTACCACAGAGAACGTGCCAACAGAGTCTGTGAATACATTTAAAATGTCAAACGCTAGACCCAAAATGTGTTTGCTCCGTCACCGTACGTGCCATTCAAATACATGGTTCTACTTTAATGAAAAAACCGAGCTACTTCTGTTAATTACGATGAAGGCATGGCGCGAAAAACTGAGATGAAAACAAGCGTGGCGCGTTTTCCAAGGGGTTCGCAGCGACTTTTACAACCAGCGTCCGGGAGAATCCATGATTTTAATTCATCTGGATACTTCGGATCTTTCCAATTTTCGTATGCTTGGTCAGATTTCATTATTTAATTCATTTCCAATGCAAATTGGGATCAGGCGTTTTCTCGCACGGCTTCACAGTGGGACTATTCCTGACAGCCATAAAAAATATTTTCCGTTCATATTTCGTTGCACTAAGTTAGGAGACCTCAAGTAGGAAATAAAAATTAAGGGACATGAATTACTAGACTCTCTTCAGAAAGAGATGGTTGCTGTAAATGAAACATTTGTCGAAAGAACTCGATGAGTGGTTCAGTCGTGCGTAGGGCGTCGGAGTCTACGCAACAAACTGTGCTTAATACGGGTCCCTAACACCAACCCGGCAACAATCCGGACGAAACACATGAACAAATGAAGAAACACACTTACGGGAAACAAGAGGTCAAATTAGCCTTCTAAGACATTTTATTAATTGAAAGACATGATCATGTCAAGGCGTAAGGAAAATAGCCTGGGAAAACATCTCGTTAGAGTTTTCTCCCGCATAGCTGAATCTAGGGCTCTACCGGAATAATATGCATATCGATATCGGCGATTTGAAAAAAGCACTACGTCTGAGTGCAAGCGTCCCTTGCGATAATGTCTCAAAATCATTTCGATCAGTGGGCATTTGTTTCCCTTTATTGTTAAATTATATATTTTCCGGTGTTCGGCTCGCAAAAATTTATATTGACGTGATTTTCTCACTTTTTCGATACTCAAATCCTGGCAAGAGTAGAATCCGTTAGTAACCGGCTTACGACATCGTTCGGTGTGGCCATGGCGCAGTTAACCCTATTCCCGGGAGGAGGGCTGAACCCAGCCCCCTCTGGTTTCTTGCTTGCCAATTCCAGGGTTTTCGACGCAGCTTCACGAAACTTTGTCACTTTTCCTGACTGTCTACCTACTGCAACAAAATTTCGCAGTTCTGTCTTGCTCAGGGGCAGAGCCAGGCAACGTTTTTGGGTCACGTCACCCCAGACCATTTTTGGACATGTTGAGGGTAAAAGGAAAATGGCTGCCAAAAATAGCGTTTTTTAGATAGAACTTAAAACTTTACATGGGTGTATAGGTACGTAGTTGGGCAAGCATACAAATATAATTTTGCTAATCTAAAATCATTTTGCAAGGCTAGGCCAAGGTCAAAGGCAACAATTTGGTTTTATAATGATAACTTTGGCGCCATTTTTCCAAATGTCGAACACGAAGTATATCAGACGTCGAGTGATGACTTCTACTTGTGTACCAAGTTTCAGGTTGATATCAGATCGTGTCACGAAGTTATGACCTAAAATGTCAGAGCGCCTACCCTACATCACAACAGCCGTAACATGGAATTTTAGAAATACAGTGAATCTCAACGACTGAAAACGTTTTCAAACAATATTACATGAACTCAAGATGTATAATAAAGATCTTCTCCAGTATAATAGGCATAATATGTCTAGTAAAAGTCAAAAACGAATTTTTAACTTTTTTGTTAATTTATTTTTTGAAAAACTAATCCTCTTATTTTTGAAACCATGTGAATATATATCAATTTTCCCCAAATTTGAACGGTATGAGCCATTGGCAAAAGTCCCATCTATAATGTCTCAATTCATGTCAGTTTCATCAAAATCCGTCCGTAAACGACAGAGTTAAAACAAATCTATCAATATCCCCCATTTTGACTTTTCTACCCTGTATCCACCTCTTTCAAAATTATGAAGACTTCTGTTTACATAAGTGCTGTTGACACCACGGCAAATCGATTGTCATTTGTTGCAATAAAATCGGGTGTGTAGTTCTCGATAGCTCCGGGGGCCGAATCCGCCCTCCTGCCGGGAATCGGCCATACCGTCTAGCCCTCCGGAAATAGGGTTAAATGGAGTATAAGCCCAACTTCACGTTGAAACACCCATTCATTGTACTGCCCTGCATTTCGTCCAGCTTGGCTCACTCCAACTTTTCTGAAAAACCACACCGAACCATAAACGCGAAAGCCGGGGGGCGAGAGGGCTTCAGCCCCCCTCCAACTTTTTGAAATTTAACATCGACCTATGAACGTTGACAGGAAAGAATTAGCCCAAAATGCTTCTTCCTCCCCCCAAAATGAAGAGCAGTTCCCGTGCCCCTGCACCGAACCCATCAGTCCAGCTCGTCTCGCGGTTCGCACCTTAGATCGACACGAATGAGACGGACAGGACGCGTCACAGGTGCGGGCGGGTCCGCCGCGGCGGACGGCCGCCCGGTGGCTGGACTGACCTGAGGGCCGCGACGGCGGCGCATCTCGTCCGCCGCCGGCGGTCGGGCGCTCCGGACGGCGCCGCGCTGGGCCCGCGCTGCGCGACCTCTCCGCGTCGGCCCGGACCGCTCTCCCGGCGCGCACTGACCGCGCCGCTAAACAGAGCGGCGTCGGCGCCGATTCCGCGGCGGGCCGGCCGTCGGCGCCGACGCGTTCCCCGCCGCGCGGGCCGCCCCGGCCTCGGCCCCGGCGGCGCCGGCGTCGCCGCGAGCGTGGTGCCGCAAACAGAGCGTCGGAGGCAGCGGGGCGCAGACGAGGGCCGCAGGTACCTTCGGTCGACCCGGACGCCGCGCTCTGGCGCCCGCGGCGCGGTGGCGACGACTGCGGCGCGGCGGCGGCGATCGCGGCGCGGCGCCGCCGTCGACGCACGGTGGACGTGCGCTGCGGCCTGCCGGCCATCTCGGCCGATTACTGGCGTTTACGACCCGGCCGTAAAGATATAAAATCATGGCGCCTGCTACAGATCAAACAGTCGCGGCCTTCGCGAGCCGCGCCGCGTCCGGGTTTCTGTTTGACCAGGAACCGACGAGCCGGCGTGACCCATTCGATCGGGACCGGGAGGCGGAGCCGGCGCCGCGCTCGGCCGCCGCGGCGATCACACGCAACTGGGGAGCCGTGTTTTGCCCGGTCTTCGGCTTGGGTGTCCATCGGTATTCTTGGCAGTGGCGGCCATCAATAAATGTTTCTCTCGCACCCTCGATTTCTTGTTTTCTATCGGCGTTTCACCTTCCGTAAACTGCAGACTACACGATGACTGGACCCAAAAATATGTCTTTTATCTGTCTTTTTTTTGTGATTTTGAATTGCGTAAAAGCTGAGCTGCCGGCTGGTCCCTCTAGGCTTTAGTTAGAACGATGGAAGCAAATTTTGGAACGAAACGTTCATATTGAGCAAATACTGAGCGTTCATTTTAAGCAAGAAAGGAGTGAGATCATTTACAACCAAAATTTATAATTCGGGTGACAAACTGACACATGAAATACAGCTAGTCGCTATAGTCGCTACGTTTGAGGCCACAGACCCGCTGTCTGAAGGTCATTGAGCCCAAACATCCTTTTTCGAGGTTTGCCATTTAACCTGGGAGTTCCTGTGGTCTTGAGAAAGCACAGGTACCCAGTCTCCTACTTTAGGGGTTCGGAAAATTCCCACAAGATGCGTAGCAAAACTAAGGAGGAATCCATGGCTGATATGCATTGCAATTCATATAAATGTTGCTAACATTTTCAGCGTAACACTCATTTTGACCATAAACCATCGTGACGCGTGATGAGCAGTCCAACCACCCTCTGGTGCGCTGACTGCCATTTCCGAGTAGCGGACCTTTGACCTTTCCTGTAGTTGTCGAGGCGCGATTCTAGAAGCTAATGCGTTATATTCGCCAGTAAACTTCTGGCGTGACCAGGTTATGAAAGAGGGCGTTTCCCTTCCTTCAAAATACTATTTTTTCCAAGTTATCTCGCATCTCCACCCAGGCGATTCAGCCTCTCAAAAACGTCGCCCAAGGTAATTTCAAGACTGACGTCGCATTTTAGTGGCGGATAAGTATAATAAGGATATAATAAGCATAAGAGCCCGAACGAAATAGGGAATGCTAGATTCCCAAGCAGTTTTGTTCAGGAACAGTGATCGATTGCAACTCTGAATAGGGTTACGTATTTAATAATTTCTTCACCTAAAGTAATCGTTCGACGAACATGGATGGAATTTAGCAAAATAATCCATACTTGAGTGGAGGTGTGCACAAAATTTCATGGCCGGACATGAAGCGGTAGTCGCAGCAACCGCGGACAGTCAGTATCTCGGTGATCTTACGGCCTTTGTCTATCATGTCGCCTCGCTGGGGAAAACGATTGTGGTGGGTACAAAGGTCAGTTTGTGCGACAATGACGGCGCGGCGGGCTACCACCAACAGCTGACGAAACGTCGTCAACACAGACAAATGTGTGGTAGGAATCTTCTGGGGTAAATATCATGGGACATCAAGGTGGTGGAAACGCCAGCGGTCTATTTTCAAGTCTGTGGTCATATGTAACTTAGAAACTATAGTCAATGGGCCAGAAATGTGTATGAGCTCTTTATAGCTTGCACAATGAAATTTCAAAAACTCGCAAATTTGCTGTTTGTGTCAGTTGCATATTTCATTATCTTAAGGCGTGTCAAATTTGCTAACCCTCTCCATTGCTTTTTTAAAATATTCCATCTAATATATAGGATATTACAATATTACATAATATGATTAATGTAGTAAAGAATATATTTTATACATTTTGTTTCATTTAATTCCTTCTATTTTCATAAATTTCCAATCTGTAGCATGTAACACATTCCTTAGCCAGATTCGTGGAGGCAGCTTATGGGCTCAGCTGGAATCACCAGTTGTCGTAGGATCTATGTATCAGGATCCATTAAGAAGGGGAGATGACGAGAAAAGAGAAACGAAGCCTGACGCTCCTGTGAACTCTTCTCGGTCCTGGCCCTCGCGCACGGCGGCATTTTTGGCATTCATCCAAACGGGTTGGGGTCAACGCGGCCCCTCCAGGCCTTGTCAGTCAGCGCGAGTGTACTGCAGTGAAGCGTTGGATTCATGGCGCTGGGGATCTCCTAAGTGCTGTTGTAAATTCCCGCGACAAGGCTCTCCGTTTCGGTTGTTTTCCTGATCGTGTTAGCCCGTTCTGAGACTTGAACGCAGCCTGCACAGGAAACTTACGTCCGGTACCTTATCCACTAGGCCACAACAGCGTTTCAACTCAACCAAGATGGGGCAATGGGGCAAACCAGCCTTTTGCGTGTTTTAACCAGTTTCAAAACAAAGCCCTCCGGACAACAAGCTATACTTAGTCCTAGCGGTTCCGCCCCTATTACTGGTCCTCACCTGACCGACCTGCTTCCTCAAAGTTCCTGTGTAGAAAACTACGTCTTTAAGAACCACTAGCATTGCTGTATCGGAACAGCAATTGTGGACAATTATAGAAACGTTAGTTTCGACATACCTGTTCATCCCTGTTTGATTCGATAACATTTAGTTCCACGGACTCATTGATGACGTCTCTACACCCCAGCTGGATTTTTAGCCGTCTCCCGTCGCGGTGACGCAGAGTCCACTCCATATCCAGTGATGAAATAACCTTCCATTGTAAACGGGAAACCACGGCAGTCATTTATGGCTACCGTTTATGATAAAACACCTTTGCATTTTCCGGTTTCGTTTTTACGAGACCGGTCGTTTTGCCAGCAGCAGGCACTGCGATGGCACAAGTCATGCGCTCAAATTAATATCAGTTTCCGTATGCCTCAGGCCACGAGGACATTTCATTTTTTTTACCACCCGGCTGTTGGTTCGTCCGTTCCAAGACGATGCGAAATCCTCATGGCCAGCGGTGCATTTCATTGCACCACTGGAAACCGGACCCCGCCCTCTGCTGCCGGCCAGCCAAGAGGGCGCACGTGCCCGAGCAGCTGGGTCGGTAATCTAATCCGCGAGTCGCCCGCGGCTGTAACAGTGCGGCCGTCGGGCCTCCACCTACAGCGCAGAGTGCACCTGCGAGCAGTCTCACAAGGCATTGTGCTCCAGGTATCTCGGGGGGATGCATAGATGAGCTGCGATCGAAGACCGATCGAATAATTTCTACCGCGAGCAATCCTTATTGCCGAAGGTCATAGTGTCGAAGTAGCGCCGTCGGCTTCAAACTTGGTCGGAGAATGGCGACGACAGTTGATCAAGGT
This sequence comes from Capitulum mitella, assembly GCA_030062745.1. Classification (NCBI taxonomy): domain Eukaryota; kingdom Metazoa; phylum Arthropoda; class Thecostraca; order Pollicipedomorpha; family Pollicipedidae; genus Capitulum; species Capitulum mitella. Next base: position 19,714,967 of record CP099844.1, on the reverse strand, counting down.
TACCAAGCGAAAACAATGTGACTGTTAAGTGTGAAGTGTTCTGCACTGATTGTTGAGCTGCGCGGCTGTCTGTGTGGAGGATCTGCGCAGCGGCGGACCTTCGGCCGCGTCCTCTCTAAGCTGTCGCGTCCCTCAGGGCTGCCGCGGGGCACAGGGGCCGGGCGGCGGTCGCCGCGTTCAATTTAATTGAATTGCGCCCACGCGACGAGTTCATTAAATCACGCCGTCGAGGGTACCGCTCACTATTCAGGCTGCGCTGCCAATCTGGACACACAGGTGACCCGTTATCAGGCGTTTATCGTCTACCTGACGGCCATCGTTACCCGTCAGCTGCCGGGCAGAGATGCAATACCAGCTGACAGCGCCAGTCTCTATCTGGACGGCTGTGCCGCCTGCCACGCACTTCACAAACTCTCCATTCGCTATCTGGATCTGAGCACCGGCAGGTGGCACACTCAACGCAGTCCAATCACTCAAACCAGACGAAAGCAATCCCGCCACTGTGCAAGGCAGCAATGCACCCCACGCTTCAGTCACCCGTGAGCGCTCTACCGGCCAGCCAAGCACTCAGCACATTCCAACCGTTTTCTAGACCGCTGCACCGGGAAGCAACACATTCCATAACATTTTCATCACTCCCAGACGGCCGTACCGGCCAGCCGCTCACTTAGCATTCTCCAGTCACTCCCGGACGTTTGTACCGTCCAGCTGTCGTCAGTTTCGAATGCACCGCGCGCGGTAACCCCAGAGACGACAGCGTGACTAAAACAGAACAGCACCTGTCGGGGGGATTTAAGGGATGACGTGGTTTCTCGGATTACTGGCGTAGCGCGCCGTAAGCAGCAACACCTTAAGGCTTGGCAGAGATTCGGCAAACAGGATGGAATGCTCACACCAGTAACATTTGGCCAGCGACTCGTCGCACCACTGGAGTTTATGTGAATCCACATTCAGCCGCGAACGGGACTGATGGCATCTGGTAGAGATAATTTGGGAGATGTAGTAATGGGGGAACATAATTTTTGCGGCCAGAGCGGCTCCCACTGCACCAGTCCAATTTATGATCGTATGATACCACCCTCCGTCCGTGCAAAGGCCATCTATACCTACGTCTTAAATACAGTCCTTTGGCCTCGCCTGCGTTCCTTCCGCGTCGATGGCGGCTTCCATTGCCTCTCCTCTCATCTCATCTCATCTCATCTCATTATCTCCTCTCATCAAAGCTGCATTCGTTTGAGGTGGCTGCTATCGCTCTTTTCGGCAGCGCTCTGCGTCGGTTCTCAGAAAGCTTTAAGGACGGGTAGTCAACGACTAGTTTTTGGGCTTTCAAATCGCTGACGACTTACTGATTCTAGCTTCCGAAGGAAGCCTGGAGATGCAGCTATATAAATACCCTGAACTTCTCCACATCGACTTCCGAAGGAAACCTGAAGATGCCACTACATCAACACCCTGAACTTCTGTACATATGTCGTTCGCTCCTCTCTCGTTGAATTGTGCTCAGCTGTTTCCCTCTCAGCAACCTCAGGCGTAACAGTCCGCACCTCGTCAGCGCAGAAGCCCCAATATGCGCCGGACAGATGGGGAGTTCAGATAAATCATCCTACCGTTATCCGTAGGTAAGCAGACACCTACTCTGCCTGGGACCCACGAAACGGAAAACGCTTTCAGGCTACTGAGGTATCTTCCAACGATCGGAAAGATAGACTTCCAGATTGCGGAGGATGTACAGTGTGAACAGTCAAGCTCATGAAAGACGCGTGAAGCCGAAATCAGCTACATAGTCAGATCACTTTAAATAATCGCATCGTCAACACTGTCCAGCGGCCACGGCGCAGGCCAGTCGATAACAGCCATCAGTTCGGCTGTCGCAGCGTTTGCCCGCGGTCCGTTCGGTAAGAGATGGGTCGCCAGCTCGTCGATCGTTCGGACTAGGGTCGTCTGGTACGCCTGCTGCTGCCGAGGTCCGAACACCGTCCGCCCGGTCGGCGTAGTCAGCGCACCTGCGGCCAATGCAGCGCGGCAACCTACGCTTTGCGCATCGGAACTTGGCTGATCAGCGAAACGTTCCAACCAATCCCTATCGCTAATGACAGGAATCACCAGCGAATCAGTGACAATAGAGGTATGGATACTTGTTACTTGATTCGTCGGATTAGGTAGGGTGGGAAATGTAGATAACGGTAGTAGTCCAGTCCCTAAATTGTGGCTATGCAGTCGATATCGCCTGCCGCAGTGTACAGTGTGTATGTGTGATCGGGGCTTTAGGGCGCTCCGACTGCTTGGCCATATGGCGCCCGTGCCTTAGTGTACAAACGTACATGCACTGACAAAAACCAAAACCAAATCCGTGGGATTAACTCTCGTTACGCCAGCGACCTCCTGTAAGATTGGGAGCATTTTTAACAAAACAAAAGCAGTTTCGTTATTTTCAAAACAAAAGTGCTTACTGCTCCATGCACGAATATGAGAATGAAGCTGGCGTGGCCGCAGCACGGACCGCCGCGACCGACCGACGTCGCCTGAAGACGACGCCGCGGTGCGAGATCCCGCAGAGCCCGGCACCGACTGGCCCTCGCCGCGCACTGGTGTCTCCACCTGCGGCCGGCGGTGCCTCAGGTGGCAGTGCTGTACCGCTGCGTCCGACGTGGCGCGCGGCTGCGGCCTGGCGGTTGCCGGCGGCTGCGTAGCACACTGCCTCGCCGCAGCGGACACCGACAGCTCGCCCTGCCTGCGCCCGCCGAATGGCCGTCTCCGGCGGCGTCAGGAGCGGCGCCCGGGCCTGCCGTGCCGTGCCGTGCTGTGCTGCGGCGCCGCAACGGCAGCCGGGGTCGTAGCCTTCTGTCGCGCCGGCCCTGAGGTCGTCCCTGAGGTCGTCCCCAGCGCCATCAGGGACGGGGGCCGAACCCGCCTTACCGTACTGCAACGGCAGGACGGCGGTCGACGGCGGCGATGGGCTGTGTTTCTGTTTTTTTTTTGGCAACTTACATTTTTAAGTGCTAAGGCCTGCTAACTAATTACTAATTACTGTTTTTCTGATTATGCGTTCCGATATTTGCATTTTATTATTTGTTTTACGTTTCCGTAAAATACACACCGAACTCTGGCAAAAACACATTATGTTAATATGGCAAATATTAGTGCAAGTTTTTCAAGGTATCTGCCTCAAACAAGGACAGTCAAAAGCCTGGCATTACTTGGTTTAAAATATTTGTGAAGATACGTGAAAAAATACGTTCAAACGCGCCTTGAAAGGTTTGACGTGTCCCTCTACCTTCGCTTTCCCGTTAGGTTCGAATCTCAGAGGGTCTTCGAGACCTCCCCGAGTTGTGGACTTAAAAATCGAAAAGCGGGGGACGTTCTGACCCATGTCATCTGGATCTACGCCAGGACGCATAAACGCTTGCCAAAAACGCCGTGAGGAACGTACCGTTCTTCTAAAAACAAATTCACCTCGCCTGTGTGGGCTACAAATGACTGACGTTCCACCAACAAATGTCTTGTCCGGCTCTAAACAGGCTTCCGGAGACTGGCGCTTTCCGCTTCCATATAGCGCCATTTCTTAGCTGTGTGTCTCCTCAGAGACTGCTGCTTCTCACCTGTGACGTCCCGGCCTGGGACCGGTGCCTGACGGGCGTGCTGTGTGCCTGTGTGTGTGTGTGTGTGTTACGCGTTACCGGCGCTCGTATCCGGAGAACCGGCGGCCACAGTCGTATCAGTGCCGCACCGCTGGCCGCGCCGAGATACAGCGAACGGCCTCTGACGGCGCCGCCGGCCGCCGGCCGCGCAGATGAACCGATAATGAAGCCGAGAGCTGTCCGCGGCGAGCGGCGCCGACCATCATCCAGCGGCCGGGTCCAAACTTCGGCTGACGTCGGCGCAGATTGTGGCCGCCAATTATGGGCCGTGCCGTCACGAGCGAGCGATTCCGCGAACTGTCCGGCCCGCCGCGACATCGGCTAACTGCCGCTTTGTTCGCGTGTAACTTCTGGAGCGGCTTTGCTTATGTCATTGTGGAACTTCCTCGAGATAAGCACTTCGGTACGCATTCTCATGGTAATGCGGCGTTCATAGAAGACCTCCGGCTCAGTCACCGGGCCTGCGCCCGTCTGAGAAGCGTTCCTCTGAATGGGGAAGTTTGACGACGGCAGCCACCTCACGTTCCTCGACGTTCGGCGCCAGAACTTCGAGCCTGGCATGGCGCGTCCTTGTCTCCGCTCGGCTCGCTTTTGAAAACATTTCAATGGAACGTTGTTGGACTGACACAAATTAGTCGCCCTTTAAACTTCTGGCTTTGCATGTGCAATCCTATAGCAGACATGTGTTTGGTACTTCATTTCTTAATGCTAGAAGTTCGTCTTCGTTGACGTGGTTGCCGTTATTCTCGCAGTATGCATGGAAAGGGTCTGTTTTCATCACAGCACACGTGAATTCCAAGACAAATGACCATGGCGATAAAATTCGTAGGAATTCGCCATGACGCATTCGCGGGATCAGTTCGCCAGACCTTTGGTTAGTGGTTTCGAAGTATGTGTGAGCATATGCGTTTCATCTTATTAAGGCCAAAATATTCCGGCACGACTTGAGATGCTTTAATGATTAGGATCACTGATCCACTGACGAAGGCATCTCAAGTCGTGCCGAAATATCTGGGCTTTTTATAAGACGAAACCCAAATATTCGCATATATTCCGAAACAGCTTAATCAACACCTGAATAAAAATGTCATTACGGACTCACGCCAGACGTTTGTGATCTCGTTTTCCATGCAGTAACCCGACATTGGCTGGAGAATGTGGCGTCACGCCGTTGTCTGAGGCGGAGAAAAAATTCTCCCTCCCTTAACTAATATCATTTGTTATATGTTGTATATGCCATTATATATTATATATGCTTACCTGGTAAATCGTAAACATGGAAATAACATATAATCAGAATAACTTGATTCTAAAATGCTATCAGGGAATGTATATTAAATGTCGAAAAATGGATCATTCAGACGCCAGTAGCTATCCCTGCATTCTGCGGCCTTGGTGGCTTAACCCTCGCCGGGACGGCCTATTCCTCCCCTTCGCCGAGTCGGAGTTCATGATCTTCTTCTTCAAAATCTCAAGATCATAAGTCCAACAGAAAAGTAAAGACATTGTTGGGAATCTCCTGGCTAAACAAGAAGAAAGCACCAGTATTTTTCAAGTAAGACCAATTTAAGGTCAGCAAAAGTCATGCTAGATCCAATTATCCTGGTGAAATTTTCGGCAGAAAACTTTGGTAACCAAAATTTCTTTGACATCGTGGCTCCAAAGGGGTGTGGCAGTAAAAAGAAGGCAGTGAAAGGGGCGGAAAAGAAGCACTTAAGTGAAAATTTGATAGGGAATCGGAAAATGAAGGAAAAAAATCATCTATGTGCAAGGGCAGGAGCTTCCTTTGTTTTTCCGAACGTAAGAGTATGTGTCTTTTATGTAATACGCCACAAATGTTTATGTTAGCTTTTGGTCCGAAAGTTGATTCGAATGAAAAATTCGGATGCGCAAAAGGCTGTAGATGTGCGGCGTGGCAAGTGGCTCAAAAAGCGGCCAGTGCGTCCGAGAAATGCTTGCGCGCCTTGTGGCGTGCATCGGGACCAAGAGGAGTCGCGTCCTGGGGGTTTTCATGGGTGGGGGGCAAGCCGGACAAAGGCCGTCGGCTGCCGCTGCTTTATCTGATGGGCCCACCAGCTGGATTTGCCGTATTTTGCGCAACCTGTTTTACCTTGCTTGCGATCGCAGCAGTTCAGCAAAATTGAACCAGTGAGAACGGAATCCAGCAAAATCGTCACAAGCATGAAGAGTCTTCTTGTTTATCGTATATATTATGTACTATATATTATCCTTCCCTAATTTTTGTACTTATTTGTGCGCTTATCTTTGCACTTATCACAAGCACTTGACAGGCATGAAGAGCCCTTCTTGGTTATCCTCTGTATTACATGCTACACATTATCTTTTCCTTATCTCTTTACGTATCTACGACAATCAGATTCAGCTAGCGGAATTTGGAACCTGTCCGATATTTTTCTAAAAAAAAATTAAAACTTTTCTGCGCTCATTTTCCTTTTTTATTTTTTTATTCACGAATAGTTGCTTCAGCATGTATATATGCTAGGCACAGTCTCTGCCTGAAGCGTGTCAGAGACCTAGTCGGGAAAGCGCTGCTGGCAGAACGTTTTTACTGGGGGATTTCGCTGTGTAGCGAGGGAGATTTGGCGGTCACTGGTGGAGATTGTCTCCCCCAGTTCACATGTTAAAACGGGCCCTGTTGCAAACTCCATAGAAGGTAGGCATGGGTGCAGGTCCTAGCATTTGAATACATAGTGTGTTCGCATTGAACACAAGCATAATAGTCCAAAAAGTCAAATCAGGCCAGTCGGGGTCAAATAGGATTGGTCCATACTTGAAAAGTAAGTTCTTACCATATATTAGTGCTACCGAACCACATATGACTACCAATAAACATTTCAAGATTGTAAACCAAGGAACCGCGCTCGATTACGAGTCTGGAAATTTGGCACTGACGGTGACCTGACCCCAGGTCATAGGCCAAGGGAAACGATAACGCGTGCAAGTGACGTAAGGAGCATCAGGATGTATCTCCAAGCTTTAAAACCGCCGAACTAGTCCAACAATCCTAAAAGCAAAAATAAAAAAGGCCGAACATTCAGCTGACCTCAGGCCAATGACCTGGACATTCTAAAAACCAGATAGCGGAAGTGGTGAATTTACCATACCCTTTCAATAAGGTAAGTTTGACGTCAGTCGATATGCTTTTTGCGTTATTTTGGAAATTTGATCCGAATGGTTTGCCAGGGTGTTTTTGTATCAGAGTCTGCACTACGCAGTGCTTGTCGCACGGATCGTAATACCTGCACCCGATCGTGCAATTCCAGGTTAGGGTCATAATTTGGTGGCGAAAGCTTTAAGTCTGGACACGAACGACCTGGTCGCGCGGTAACCAGTGTCTTCCTCTACAGGTTAAATGTCCTGAAGAAGTAGCGAACGCCGAGGCTAGGCTACTCGAACACACCTTGCCGGGGGGGGGGGGGGGGGGAGCGATGACAGGCGCTCTACCAACTGAGCTACCAACACGTTTCACAAAATGTTATGCCACTTCAATTTCTTGGAACATGGCCTCATCTGGCCTGTTCTAGGTCAATGACCTTTGTTGACCCGGAGTCAAAGAAAGGGCACAAGGTGTAAAAAGGATGTACAAACAGGTATCCCAAGTCTCGGAGCTTTTGTCTTTTGGTTTTTTGGCTAGCCTCAGAAAAGCGAAGTGGGGTTCCATGAACCCCCCGGCTCGGCGAGGGTTGAAGATCAACGATGTCATGGGAAAAAGTCAAGTAAAAAAGTATATTTTGAATGATGAACGGGGGAAGGAAGTGCACTTTCACATTTCATTTACACCCGGTCGAAAAAAATATTTCATTCAAGCATAGTATGCAGATTGACGTTTCTCATATCTGTTTCGGTTCAAGTGACAGGTCATGGTCAGAAAGGTCGTGTATAAAGGCCAATACCTTACGTTGTATATATACAAATACAAATCTATATATAGACATATATTTGTATATGTATGTGACATATAACATGTATACAAGCCAAATACATGAAGGCCAATACTTTACATTGTATTATCCTAATAATCTTACGTTGTAAAGATCTTCCAAGATCTTTCATCAAGAACAAGCTCGTAGGTTTATGTTGAACTTTGTGAAGGCGCATTTGTATACGCAAAGAACAAGGAAATTCGAACCAAATGAGAACAGTTTTAAACATGGACACCTTCATTGTAGTCATTTTGAGATGATCTTGCATGACCTTAATGCGATATTTTGTATTGGAATGCACAGATTTGGTATACAAGAATACAAGGAAAGTTCCAACTCGGTACGTGCGTTAGTGCGAAGGGCAGCAGAATAAAGACAGATGGTGGTTCCGAATTCATTCTAGTTTTAATACCCGCGAGGTATGAATGTAACAGGTTGCGGTGTACAAGTTATTGTCTCAGGGACTTGATCATATTATGTATTCTCTTTATTGTTCTTTTTTTATCTAGTCCCTGGAGGGAGAAAGTTTCTAATTTGCTTCGAGGTGCATTTACGTGGCGCGACAAGTTAGATGCATACCTTTTGACGAGAACATGTCGAAGGTAGGATCCAGGCATGTTAATGCTGAAGCCGAGTCTGCGGCCTGAACCAGGACTGGAGAAAACTTCAATCTTTACATACAATGAGCGGCCGGCACCAAGCCCTCGGCACAGACCCATGGCACTCTGCAGCTCGCAGGCAGAACGGCACGCGCAACACGTATCGTTGGCTTTCAGCTTCCGGCAGTCCGGGCTTTAATGCTGTGGCACACGCGTCAGACTTTTATAATTCCGAACGTTAACTGACAGGGCTGTCACGTGGCGCGGACTAGTGATTACTTATGATGACTGGGTTGATGGTAGGACTTACTTGACTGGATCGATTGACTGACTGGATTGGCGTCATATCTGGTGGCACCGGAAATTTTGCTCCACATGATGGGGAAAACAGATAAAGGGATTTCACAAGCTGCTAGTTCATGATCGCGACTCATAATCCCTGATGCGCGAGTTCGTTCTTTGGCCGAGATCAGAAGCTGGCCCTGCCTAAATTTTATGCCTCCAGTAAAATGATACGTCTGGTGTTGACAGCATTAGATTTCACAGTGTGTGGTCCGATCATCGTAGCTGAAGCCAAATTGGACCCTGCCCCCTCCTGTCGGATCAGGCCGGCACTGGACACCTCACCGCAGCGTCTTGGTATGCCGGTACTCTGGACTCGACTGCGCGGGCCATGACCGCACCCTGCGGACGCCGGCCCGGGTCTGACTCTCAGCGACCAGAACGCCACGCTGCGAGCTCTGTGCCCGGCTCGGCGGGTCCGGACCTCACGGCCTGGCCTTGGCTCGGTCCCCGGGCCCGCTCCGGCCCAGTCTGAGCTCCGGATCTGACCTTTGGGTCTCCCACCGACCCGGTCCACGGGCTCCGGATCTGACCTCTGAGCCTCCCGCCGACCCGTTCTGGTGCTGTGGACCTGAGCTGACGGCCCGGCTCCGGCCTGCCCCTGCGGACGCGTCCGAGGCTCGGCGGCCGGCCCCGCGCCCATATCGGGTGGCCGTCGGCTGCCGAGAGTGGCGCCGCTCGACGCCGGCCGTCTGGCGTTTTTCAGTCTCACGTTCCGCGCTCTGATCGATGCGTGGGAGCAGTCTGGAAGTGCGGGGTTTCGGCGTGCGACAGCCGTGACTGTTCGCCTTCGGGGAGTCCGCGAGCGACGGCAGGGCCGCCAGAAGACATTCATATGCCGGAAATGTGATGGATAGCAGGTTTTCGGTGGCGACCGTCTGGGGGATGCGATGAAATGAGGGAGCACTGAGTAATTCGGGGATGAAAATTACTCTGAATGGTTTTTTTTCTAGTCAGATAAGTCAATACGGCTTTTGACTCCCATCGTCAATGTGCGGTCCACTTTTCTGCAGGGGCCTGATCTCACCCTGCCGCAGGCTGTAAGTCGCAGCTCAAACCATTGGAACAGCATGAAGACAAATAGAAAACGTAAAAGAGCCTTTCAGCGAAGCGCAGACACCCGCTAGCATCCAAGTCGTGAGACACGTAGATGCTGCAACAGGGAGATCCTGGAATTATTTCGGCCGCAGGCTCGCAGTCTGAAAACAACGCCGCGCGGCATGGGCGAGAACATGTCAGTCGTGGGGTGGCGGAAATCGTTTTGCGAACAGGTGTTTGGAACTCATCCCAGATCAAGTGCATTCATGAACTGGAGTCTGACGCAACGGTTATCAGTGCTTTTCAGCTTGGATCCGTTCCCGATGTCCGAGCAGACATGACGCGGACAACAGCAAACAATAGACAATAGACATGTAATCAACCATAAGTAATGACGGCTGGCGACTGTGGACCATGATCCTGATCTGAAACAACCACATCCACCTGTTCCCTGTTGGACACCGGAGTCGCAGTCAGTTTAATATCGCAGCATATAAAAACAGAAACCAATGCCAGAGAAAACTGGATCCGTGCAAAACGTCTCTTGAAAATAAGCACACAAGTCGTTAGCGAAATTATTCACACCACGAATCTTCCCCTCCCCTCAGAAAAAACGAAGGAATATCACATGGAGTTGATGTTGATGTGAGAATATCACAGGTAGTTTCTGGAGGTCCGGAAGGCCTTACACGCAGCACCGCAGACTTTAAAATACAGAAACCTAAGCAAAGTGAATCCCCTTAAAGCTCTTAGGCGTACCAGTACATGAAGAAAACCCACGAGTCTGTCCAGGAATGACAACCAATGGACATCCAGCGAAAGTCTACGACAAGGTTCAGGGGGCTAGAAAGTTTGGCGGAAAACTTCAGTTTGCAGTCGACGAAAGCGAACGCTATTTGTACGTGCCAGCCAGAGCTGTCCCAGCAGCAATGCAAGACAGGGGAGTCAATTTCTGTAAATGATTGGGTGGGCCGAGCCGTGGGCCTGACAACCAAACCTCCCCCAAATGTGGATTTCTCAACGGATTTAGCCCACTTTGTTTTAACCAATGAAATTTTCGACTTTTCGTTACTATTTTTTAAATAAAAAATTTCGTATATTCCATGTATATATACACACACAATATATATATATATATGTGTATATATATGGAAGATAGAAAGACAGATACATCACTGTATGCGTTATTCTATACCTTCTGCCTATCTTTTATCTATTGCGGCCGTTGCTTTCGTTATTTTTGCCCAGTTCCCTTCAAAACTGACAAAAATTATTGGAGGGGCCCAAACCAACATTGGAGGAACCCAAATCAACATTGGGTGAGGCAGGGCCCCCTCGAAAGAATACAGATCGACACTCCTGATGCTGATGCAGGATGACATAAAAAGACAGCTAGGCACACTGGCAGTGAAACCATCATTGCACGAGTCACAGCTCCAGCTGATCAGACATCTTTTCCGTTGCGGTTGCCGGCAGGTATCAGCGGCACGATACCTTTGTGCATCTACCCGAAAATGTTCGGAGTTCAAAATCAAACTGCTAAAGCGGAATCCATTTCCTCTTCCAACCACAGAGCACAGTCACAGGGTATGTTATGCCGAGAACAGTTCCTGGCACGTGGAGTTCGAAGAAGATAGTAGCTACATGACAGTCTTCGGGGCACCGAGGGACAGATAGCTCAGTGTTCTGTTTGGTATTTCAGTGACGTCTGAAGCATTTCAGCGGCGGCTGAACTATACCCAGGAGGGATTGGACGGCGTCCCGGCAGAAACGGACGACATTCTGAAATACAGCATTTGGGAAATCGAGGAAGAAATACTAGAAGACTACGACGAAAATTGTGCCGTTTGCTAAAAAAAAGATATAAAGGACGAGGCCTGGAACCGAACCTAGCCTAAATGAAGCTGAAACAAGAGGAAGTGAGCAGTATGCACTGATGTCGTTTGTTGAAGTGATTAGTGGTACCGAGCAGAGGGCCCGGCATCCTAACATTCCCCTCTCCCCAAAAATGTGAATTTTTCAACAGATACGGTCTTCTTTATTTTGATCGGTGGCACGCTTTTATATTTGTGGTCGTTTATCAAATAATAATCTGTATATTATGCGTATATGCGTAGATATATACCATTCCGTTGTATGACATTCCTGGTTTTGGTCTTATTTTTATTCCATTCGGTATTTTATATATATGTGGGATATCAGATTTTTCTGAAAAAATATTGATATGGCCCAGAAAAGAAAATTGTAGGGCTTAATTTAATATTTTTAGGGTCTGGGAACCACCAGGCCTATAGAAAACGTCACCCCTGATTGTACGGATCACATTTTGTCAAAAGATTGACCTCAACTAGATTCTACAAATGTGAAAGTCGTGCAGGGCGTCCGAGCGACTGCCGATAAAAAGCATCTACAAAGAGTGCTCGGAATGAAATACCTTCCATATGATAAAATACCTTCAAACGTTTTCATGGGGTATTCAAATGAAACTCCAGCCACCAAAGTGCTTTGTGTGCCAAAGCCGCAGAACGCGCGTTTATTGCACATGGCATGGTCATGGTACATGGCATGTATATATAATCCATGGTTACTTTGCACCCCGTTTTCCTAAGTAATGATATCCTATTTCGCGCGCGATTCCCTGATGTAGTTTAACGTACAGATGGGGTAGGGGGCAGATTCTGCCGGTTTCTGAAGAAAAAAAACTGGAGAAATTCTGCCATTTCTGGGAACAAAAAGAGAACGTTTAGAATTACTGGGTCACAGGGACCAGAAGGTGCATATTTTGAGCAATCACTGCTGCCGCACTTAGGCACTGATTTCCGCGCAATTGCCGTGGATCGATAACCAAAGATCGAGCGTTGGGCGCACCATGGTGTTCCGCACAGCGACGTGTGAACTGGTGATTATTGAGCCTTTCATGCCTCCGCCGCTGTGCTATTTCATAATTTTCTGTAAATATTAACGACAAAGAAGAAGCTTACAGTTCCTATCCGGTAATACCCCTTACACACTGGAGTATACATCCCGTAACACCCCCTCGCAATGCTTGGCAAGCTTCCCTTCCTTCCCTGGAACCGCCTTTGCCGTGCTGCGGCGCCGTGAGGCGCCCGCAGGGCGTCTCACGCTCTCCGAAACAGACAATTAAAGCAAAACAAAAATGTTTTAAGCATTAAAGAAGGCTTGCGAACCTAAAGAAAACGTACTCCGAATGCACAAGAAGGTTTTGCGTGCTATGAAAAGAGGCCCGTGGTCTGAATGAGCGTTTAGGGACCCCTGCTAGCATGTAGGGGAGTTCATTGCTTGTCGGGGGAGAGCCCCCTGTCGGTCCATAAAGGGCCCCTGTCAGCCTCTGAAGGGACTGGAAAGTCTGGAAGGTCCCTGCCCCTGCCTCCACGGGTCGACAGGGGCCCTTTACAGATGGATAGGGTGCCCTCTACAAACAGGCAGTGACCCTCCTGGCCGACAGGGTCCCCTAAACGATCATTGAAGGGCCCCTGCTTTCCTGTAAAGATGTCCCTGCCGACCTGTAAGAGGCACCCGCCAGGTCGGTATGGGCTGCCTTTACATTTCAGCGAGGCCCCTTTACAAACCGACAGTAATTTTAACCGCATGGGGCCCCACTGATTAGAGGGCCAGGCGAGGATCCAAAGGGGAGCAGCTGGGGCGATCGCCCCCTCCCCCTGAGAAGGGTCCCTGTCAGACTTAAAAGGTGCCTCTGTCACAGCAGAGAGAGACTTATAGAGGGCCTTTTTTAGTGCCTGATGGGCTTCTTAGACGGCAAAAACGTCCCAGGGACGACAGGAGGGAACCCGAGATGGCTTAAGCGTCCCTGAAACTGCCAGATGGGTTTCTGAGACTGTCCAAGATGCCCCTGAAACTGCCAAAGGAGCGCCTGAGACGTGCCGCGGGGCACGTAAAACTGTAAAGGAAGCCTGAGACCACAAGAGAGTCCTGGCACGGCAGGCCCGAGACCACCAAAAGCGCCCCTGTAACTGCAAGAGGGAACCTAACCTAAGCTGACAAAAAAATCCCCAGAGCTACAGAATGGGTGGGGGGGGGATAGACGGGCTCCTGAACCAGACACAGAGACGACATTTCAGATCGAGGGAAGGACGGAACCGCCTAAAATCTCGCTGTTTTTTTGTCATATTTCGTTCACTTTGTTCGGGAACAAAACGTATAATTTTCTCAAATAAGGTGACGCGTTTGAATTTGCTTGGTTACTGTATATGGTAAAAAAGCAAAATTACGTCATTTTTCATATCTCAAGGGCAAAAAACGGGAGCTCCGCGCTGACCATTCGCCTCCACCCCCCCCCCCTTCCCCGCCTTGGTGAAATCCTGGACCCGCCTTTGGCGAAGGCCTCCATTGGTTATGAGGGCCCCCTTGATCCGAATTGGCTTTCCCCCGGGCGGAATCCTGGCTACGCCCCTGACAAGTGCATTCCAGGTCCCTCCCAAAATCGACTTCTGGAGCTGCCCCTGGCTGTGGTGTTTGCTCGACATTTTGACACGGCACGTCCAAAACATTTTTAGGAAAAGTCATGACGTTTCAGAGAGCTGTTATGCACAATTGAAAACAGCGACCCAAAAGCCTGAGAAGGAACCGAATCTGCCCCCTCCCCTTGCAGAGAACTGCATAGAATAGTGTTGTGATCCGTATAGGGACTGTTGACAGAAGGCAGGCCGTAATTTTGGGCTGGGGCTGCGGACGCGGAAATTACTCTCCTTATATGGCGTGATAAACTAACTGGCCTGATCTCAAGCGATGCACGTTGCCTAAAACTACAACCGTACTGAATTTTTAGTTCGTTATGTTTCTTTTATAATGAGAGTTCAAAGACTTCGTCGGTTTAAGACTGAAATTTAAAGTATGGTTTTTAAGACCGGAGGTCTAAGGGCTTTTTGCTCACTCAGAGAAAAATCTTGTCCTTATTGCCCATTTTAGTTCGATGTTAAATAGTGAACTTTGGCTAGATCAATCCTTCACTTATCTTCATAAAATTAGTAAAATGGGATTTCTGAAAGATAAAAGAACAAAATAAAGCCGTAACCGCTAACGGGAAAATTACAAGCTGCTAAAACACAGACACCTTTTGAATTATCAATGAATAAAGGTATGACCCAAAAGCTCCATTTCTTATCCACACTGAGCTGTCTTCCAAAAAGTCTTATTCGGATCACTTCTTTCTCTTTCTGAACATAGTTAAATTCTCCGATAATCAATGTTTTATCCTGCTAAGATCCATCTGCCATTACGAAGCAGAAGCTACAGAAGCGCTTACTTCCAGCCAGCGATCAACGCGTCTCCGCTTGAACCGTGCGGAGTGTCGAGCGTCGACGTCAAAGGACGCGTGCATTGGTGCTGGAAGATTGTGGTCAGGGAAGTTCACGGCTTGGCCTAAATTGTTTGCATTTCAAAGCCGACGCTGAGGAAGCGTATGAGTCCAAGCTCATATGAGTCCAAGCTCCTGAAATTTATATTACGCGAAGTGGTTCCCCAGGAGTGGAGACCCCCGGACCCGAGATTTCTCGTTTGATCTAGTGGAAAGCCGAAATTTCCCCCGGTTTTGTGTGGCGAAAATGCAAAACATTTGCTGTTAAGGGAAGGGGGTGCGTCCGTTGGGTGCACCTATGTTTGGAACGATAGACTTCGATTGGATATCAAGAACTGTCCTTTCAGTTTGTGTCTTTACACATCACGTTTCATTTAGTGCGCAATTAACAATGTGCATGTAACTGGAGCATGAATACCAATTTCTGATGTGTATGATAATGCTGATGACAATTTTATCATGTTGGGTGCAGGTTTTGTTCGCCCGATACCCGCCGAAGGCTAGGGAAAAACCCATACTCGTCGTCGCACAGAAGCTATATAGGAACCAAGAAATATACATTACCTTGGACTTGTTCTCATTGTCTCATTTTGTTCTGATCACACTGGCAAGCAATTCACGGCATTGCGAATCAATTCGATTCTCATTCACAGCCCAATGTGATCCTGATTTTGATTCACATTGGGAAACAGAAAACTGATTTGATTCTGACTTAAAGACAATTTGAAGTGTTGCGTTTGATTCATGATTCACATTTTGATTCAGGATTCATTTATATTCAGAATGGCATACACCGTGCTTGTTTTCTGCTGTCAAAAATGCAGCAGTGAAGTTCTGGGTCTTGTGTCATCGCAAAGCCTGATATGGATTATGGGGTAATATTAGAAAACATCAATGGGATTAACTATATATTGCATGAAATTCGTATGCATGGGCCCCGAGTACCGTGCCCAGATTTAGTTTGCATTGAATGTAAAGTTGTTAAAATCCCAGTTTGCAAATACATTGGTCACAGTGTCCGAAATAAGACAGTATGCTCACGTCGATCGTGTATATAAATATGCTTCACATTGTCCCACACATAATCAGAGGAATGTACTCGTGTTTCGATGGTTAGTTATGGTCTCCACACTGTCTTAGTCTGTTAGGTTGTTTAACCTTCGACTTCCTGGAGGCAGGGAAGGGGCGTTAGGCGCCACCGATTCTTTTCTCTGCACATTAGCTCCGGAGCCACGTGCCGCAGCCCCGCCATACGTATGCAGCTATCAGTACATCATTTTTGTATGTATGCACGGATACATGTATCTTGGTTGAATTACATTTATCAAGTCTATCCATTCCCGGGTTGATTAATCGGATCATATCAAACTGCTGACTGTCGAAGTATGCTCATGTGACTTCTTCAGATAAATTCTCGTTCAAAATTAATTGTCGCATACAATACGACATGGACCTTGATCACGATTCATGATGTCATCGGTGACAAAAAACTATGGACATGGAGCATACCACATAATCTGCGTCTGAAAAAAATGCAAAAGTAATGTTTTGTTTATTATAAAATGGCTTGCAATCTTAAGACGCGCTTTTGCATCGTAAAACGCGCAACAACATAAAAACACTCCAAATGGCCCACCCCAGTACGCAGTGTAGTTTTTTTAATACGCATAATTGTAAAGAAGCAAAGCTACTTGTAATCCACATACATAGATTGGCATACGTGTATGCTCTAGGATTTCGTGACGGCAAAGCTGCATATTAAATTCAAGAACAGGAGGAAAAGACCATCAAGTCCGGCGATGCAAGCGATTCGGAAGCGATGGGGCGCGTCGCTTATGGTCCCCGCAACTTGCATGGGTCAGAACTGACCCAGAATCTTCCAAGTACACATCAAACTTCTTTTCAGGTTGGAAAAGTTGCGGTAAATACATAACCACGACATACAGTTATGTCATGCCATGACGGTCTGTTTAGGGGTCATTGGTTTTGGCTCTGTCTCTGCCTGTTTGTATGTCTGTCCGAATGCCTTCGTCCGTCCGTCTGTCTGTCTGTGTGTCTTTCTGTCCTTGTCTGCCTGTACGTTTATGCCTGCCTGTTTCTTTCTGTTTGTTTGTACGTCTATGCCTAACTCTGTCTGTGTCTGTGTTTGTTTGTCCGTGTGTTTGTCCGTTTATCTGTCGGTATGTGTATATCTCTGTCTGTCTATATCTGTCCCTCTCTGTATATATATATATATATATATATATATATATATATATATATAGACTCCGATGAAGACTGACATATATATATATATATATATATATATATATATATATATATTATAGTCAGTCTTCATCGGAGTCTGGCATGTTTGGTGCCTCTGAAGATAAATCAGTAATATTTCACACAGGAATCGTTGAAAGATACAGTTTGAAGACATAAAAAGCAGCATGTATTATTTCTGATCTCAACGTTATTCAGGGAATCATATTAGGTTTCAGACGAATTTTTCTGCTGGAACACTAAAACGTAAGTGGATAGATCATTCAGCACTTTAGAACACCAGTTTTCAAAAATGCCTTTCCAGTTACGGGCATGTGGCATTTCAGGCAAGTATTCGATGAATAACTGCAGTTAAATCTAAAGTATTTACCTAGTTTCAAATGCACACCCATATAACAACTAGGATAATGTTCAACGTCAAACGAATATAAGCGCGTGAGTCAGTGTCTGTTCAAATACAGGCATCTACGACCTCGTGCCACTACGATCAGACCACGAGGATCACACGGAACCCTTGCACACAACGACGCGCTATTTTCCGCACCTATTGCGCCATAACTGGACGCAGTGATTCCTGGGTCCGCAGCCCCAGCCGTAAATTTGCATCTCTAGTCCCAGGGAGGGGAGCCGACCCATCACGTGGCATGGTGATAAACACAGTGGACCTAAGAGCCACTGCGTGGAGTAACCCTTATGAACCAATAAAGCTATGACCTGCTCACGGTCTGTATCCAACCAGTCGTCGGCGCGGTGATACCACCTCGCCGAACTAACGTTTAAGTGACGTCAGAGAGATGACGTGCGCCTCTTTCGCGGCTTATCAAAATGAATCAAAATTTCGCGGCTTATCAAATCTACAGTCGCGTGGACAGTTTAAGATGTGTTAATGTCAAGAAAAGCATGTGCTTATTCGCAAGAATTGTGTCTGCAAGGATGATGAGAGCTTAGCACAAACTCGGGACTTCCTTTGATACGGAAATGCTTTTTAGCAGCTTTTGATCGCATAGCATGTCAACTATTACTTATGCGTATACCCTATGAAGATGCGTTTTACTGAGAATAATAACATTGCATGGAAGGACTGGACCGCGTTTGAGGAAAGGAACCACAGGCGCATCCAAGGGGGAGAGCCGGGGGGCCGGTTCCCCCCCCTCCCATTAGGTCTGCATTTTTTGTGAAAACCATTGCATATTGTCTTCCCGGCAGGCGGTTTCGTATGATTTCAGCTCACACTGTGGGGGTGAAACGGAAAAATTTTGCCGCCCCCCCCCTCCCCTCACCCTTCCTGAAATGAACACGAGATGATGTTAGGTCAGCATTCCGTGATTTATATCTCATAGTATGGTATGGTTGTATGGTTAATTATGCAAGGCATACCAACTTTCTTTGAGGCCTGTGTTTTCTTAGTTTGTTGCTTCTATCCAATATTCATGTCACACAGAACATGGCATGCGTAAAACCTGGAAGATGCGTCCACTTCATAATTTTGCATCTATTTTACTTGACTACGTAATGCAATGAACCCCTGTTCTGATACAGGGGCCCATTTGATGCATATCTCAGAAATATTCTACAAATAACGGAAACCATTCAAAATATCAGTCAACTGCATGCTTCAGTAAAAAGAGATCGGCATCTGCTCCGTTATGCATCCTTGAGGTTAATGTTCATTTTGAGACGTGCCCTGATGCAGGGGTGTGGTTTCCTATCTCTTTGTGGGTGCCCCGGCACCCACAAAGTGGAAATGAGCACCCACAATACGATTTGGACGCCCACAGCTTAAAGCATGTTTAAATATTAGAATATATTTATGTTCTGAGTCCCATGATGTTAACCACCTAAAATCAGCTTTGTAAACAATAATCGGGACTCATTTACTCCATTGTCACCCACCAACTGCTTTTCCACACCATCCTCGAAGTAACATTTTGTCAAGCCGGGTCCTGGAGAAAGGCTCTCCATTAAAGGGAGTGTATCTACTCAAATCGTAATTTTTTACTGTGCACGTACGAATGAAGAGGACATTGTTATGAATCAAACGTAGGTACCATTCATTCCCGCCAACTCGCTCTTTTTTTTGCTCAGATTGTACTGGGGTAGGTGAGTACGCTGGCTGCCAGCCCAGGTTTAATGTATTTACCCCATTTCCTTTTCAATGCTAAAATCGGCGATGAATCGGGTTAACGTATCGTTAGCCTCAGCTATGTCGAAGCTTACACAGTTGACCAATACCGAAATTATAAAGGCGGCGATCATGGATTCAGACAAGTACCCCTGCTGTTCCTCGAATCTCTGTCGCAGGTATGTATGACGTGAATAGGTCTAAATACGTTAGTATTGTTTGTGAAAACAATCGTCGCTGCCGTTTGCAACTGCATCTGGTGCAGCAAAGCAGTGATGGGTAAGCATCACGTACGTCCAAGGTTTACCTACGTGTTTTCCGCTCGCCGATTGGCTCCTTTCGCTAGTATTTTTTATTGGATTTTGCCTATCGATATCACTGTAGATAAATACAATAATCAAAATGCATGAAATATTGGTCTAAGATGACCAAAATGCACTTTTCATGTACATAATAATCCATAACCACTGTTAAATATTCCCCGGAGCACATTTTTGGAATACCGGAAAAAGGATATTCCCTTTAAGCGCTTCGCAGTAACTTTACAGGCCAAACATCTTACAGCTGGCATTTCAACGGAACATTCTACCTCCTTTAAAGTTGGAGAGGGAAGTTTTTATCTAGAGTCTCGGAAGGCACTGTGTAATACAACCATACCTCTCAAAAGTAAACACTTTCAGACGCTGAGACATGCTGCCCGTGGCTCTCGATTGTGTCCTATCCAGCCATGTTCTGTTTGCACCTGTTATGCGAAGTCACAAGCGGGCCCAGACTAACGCACGACTGCATGGTTACATTGACGGCACTTCATCATGTCATGCCAGCGGGCGACTACATGATACTACTGTAAATTAATTACATTTTAAAAGAAGAGCAATCCACTATGTTATGTGCCGTAATTAACAAAATTTCCCTCACTAACCAAAGCTCTTTATGAAAAGTAGAACAAAATGGAGCGTTCTTTTCGAATACAGAGTACGGGACAAGTAAACTGGACAAGCCAATACGCAAGCAGAAACATACGCATACGCGATATGCCATTACTAGTCAGGAAGTTCAAAGATACAGTGCCCCTCGAGCGAGCATGTTTCGCTTCCTGAAGCTTCGCCTGGTAGCAGATGGCCCTCTTCCAGACGGAAGCAGAGGCCCCTAAGTAGGGTCGGACCTACGGTTCAGTGAACGAATCGGACTAGACGACCCAAGTCTCCATTCTGTGACGCCCTTTAAAACTTGTAGGTTCCTGGTCTCTCGACCACTTCTGAGTATAATCGACAACAGATCTTCTCTCGGATGGAAGTCGTGGCCCCCTAGCACTGTCCGAACTCTTTTAGGGCAGGCCTATCTGGTCCATTCCGCGGGACCCCTTAAAAATTGTAAGGTCGCGGTGTCTGGGCCACTTTTGAATGTATAATTGGTACATGGCCCTCCTAATGACGGATGCTGTCCTCCCCCCCCCCCCCCACCAAGATCAGGAGTCTGGTTTATCGAAGGTCACCTGGGTCCGTTCAATAAGGCTCCTTGAAAAACTGGGCTCCTGGGCTCTGGTTTGCTATTGAGTGTAATGGGCACAAGCCTTGTCTCGGACCTTAGCTGACGCCCCCTAGCCAGGTTCGAGCCCCAGTTTAGCGCAGGCCACCCCGTCCATTAATTCTGTGAAAGCACCCTGAAAATTGTCAGTTCTTGTCTGACGAACGACTTACGAGTTACAAGGCGAACTTACACTTAAAAAGCGTAAGTTTGCAATCTGGCCATTGTTGGGTGCAACCGTGTACGAGGCCCCTGCCGGAAGAAACCTGAGGCCCCTGACCAAGTGAAACTTAAGGAACACGCACGCCATGTGCTTGTCTCCTTGCCAAGTGATTATAACGACGTTTTCCTTTTGTTCTTTTTTTAGC
The DNA here is from genome assembly GCA_030062745.1 of Capitulum mitella. NCBI lineage: Eukaryota > Metazoa > Arthropoda > Thecostraca > Pollicipedomorpha > Pollicipedidae > Capitulum > Capitulum mitella. Next base: position 19,693,789 of record CP099844.1, on the reverse strand, counting down.
TGTTCGTCGTGTTCGTCGCTGTCAATCCCATTTTATTTTTTGTTCAGCTCCTTGCGAGGCCCCTAAGCCCATTAATGGGGGGGGGGGGGCAGTAGCATATATTTTTGCCCCGGGCCCATTGCAAATGGGGGCACAGCCACCCCTGCTCCCCAGGGACGTAGCCAAGGAGGCCATAGGGGCCATTCCCCTCCCCCCCGAGCGAAGCGGTCTACGCCAGATATATAGCTATTTTGCAGGAATGCGTAACAACAATTATCTACGCAATAACGTCTTCCATCCCCTTCCCCCCGGTCGACGACCTACCGTCCATACTCAGCCTCTGAATGTACTTTCCGAACCACCTACGGCCAGCGTCTTCCTCCCCCCCCCCCGGTCAACTACTCCACTGGCCTACCATCTATAGACCCAGGAAATCCTATTGGCAAAGTTTGACGTTGCCCCCTCCCCCGAGAAAGACCCTAGCTACGTGCCTGCTGCTCCCTATCCTCCCCTCTCTTCCGCCGTCCTTGCCCTTTGATGCAACAGAGGCCCCCTTGATGTTGTAGGGGTTCCCCTTGAAGTTAAAGGAGGCACCCTTGTGCTATGGGAGGACCCTGCAAATGATACGATCCTTTTTTAGGGTATGGGGGCCACCTCAGCACTTTTTGGTAGAGGCCCTCTTGGACTAAGGGACCTCCTTAGGGTGGAGAGGTGCTCCATCCGCCTCCTTTCCTGGCCGATTCGTGGCCACGTGCCTGGCTACTGACCTCTCCCCCCCCCCAGTTATTGTACCACCGAAGTCAGCCAACTAGTGAATTCTGGTGAGAATCAAGTCGTAAAATCAACTATTTCATCATGACTTTGACTACAGGCTCAGGACGGTTGCTTCTGCTGCACAGCTTGTTTCCATACATTGATGGGCGTAGCCGTTCTGACGGCAGGAAAACATTCTGCGTTTAATTTACAAAAATCCGTTCGTTAAATCTGCAATTTCTTTGTCATCAATTCTGCGTAAAACATGTTTTCAGGCTTATTCGGGGAAAATCTCCTTCATGGCTTAATTTAGCGTCGAATAAAGCCCTGCAAAAGTCCTATGTTATGTTTATGGAGTTATTTTCCCGTTCTAGAGAGGTGGAGCTGCAAGCGACTTTGAATAGCGCACCTCCGCTCCGGAGACAGATGGCGCAACGTTACCTGTAAGAACCTTGGCCCTTGCCAGCCCCTGTTACCGTTCTGCGCTTCGATGGGTCGGCCTGCCAGGCAGGCTGCAGCGCTGCTGCCCGATATGTGCTAAACTTGAGTGGATAAAACGAATACTCCTGCTAAGCATGCAGGTGCTTGCATGTATAAGTTAACGTGCGGGTGTCTTAACAAACTGTGAAGCCCGCTACAGCATCCCTTCGGTAACTTTCCTTGCTGAAGAAAATGCATGAATACGAATCGCGCTATCAAATGGCATGACATCGGATGTTGTGTTCACTTAGCGAACATGATTCCTGTTGACAGTGTTCAGTGTTTTTTATTCTAGCAAGGTTCGTGATATTTGACATTGCTGCATTAAAATAAGAAAGGCATATAATGGTCAAATTACTCGTAGACGTGTTAACTGCGCAACACCCCTGGCTGTGAAAATGCAACACTGTGACACTGAGTCCTGTGAAAGTCAAAGTTCCAGGACGTGGAGGATCGCTGAACGTTGAGCTGTGTTTTGTAGGCACTTGAAAGGAACACTCCGCAGGTGACGCACCGGTGAAAACTGGACGCATACTTAAACAGACATCGTGATGAACCAGTCTGGATACCTTCATGAAGCTGCTTTCAGTGCTGGATGAAACGTCAACCGGGTGACTGCACGACGTGCCCACGTATTAATTTCGTTTACCTTGTTGTAGCCTATGCTGGTGTAACTACTGTGTTCAGCTCTCGATTACCCAGCCGTGTATTGCCACAGTGCTAGCGACAGATCCGCGGCTTTGACATTTGCTGTTGGTCCTGATTATGTCACGTTAACATTTCGCGTGGAAGGCGAGCGCGACGTAAGGACTATCCAGAAGGGCTATCCAGCCCTTCAGCTGCTCATTTCATTGCAAGCACTATACACGGCTTTAATGAGCAATGCTTGAACAGCGCACTTCGGCTGTTTCGGTTTCAGGGCAGGTCGAAGTCAGCGTCGTGCGACGACCAAAACAGCACAGCTCTAGTATGTTCCATTCCGCATGCGTAACTCGAATGGTGCAGATACCAGCGCCAGAAATAAAAAAATATATTTTGCGGCGGACGATGAGAGAAACGCTGGTCTTCTTGCCACTAAAGACTTGTTAATTTATGAGGAAATTGCCTTCGATTGCCTACGTCGTTTCCAGGTGTGAGGTGCCATTCAAGTGGCGTTATTTCGCACCCCGGAGGAAAGTCGGCGGCGATCCATTGTAAACGTTCCGTCGTCGCCCGTTTACGAACGCAAACGTAAGGGCCTGTGTATGCTTCACGTCATCACTTGTGAAATGAAAACACTTGGGCCGGCAGTTAATTCTTCCCCAGCGGGCGGCCGGAGGTGCGGAAACCGGTGCCGTGCTGTCGGTCGCGCCGGCCGGCAGTGCTGACGTCTGCCCCTGTCTCTGGGGATCGCTGACCGGTGAGGCCGGCGTGCTGGTGTCTCCGCACTGGCTCGTAACGTACCGGCTGTTTGTGGCGCAGCCTCTGTCTCGCTGCGGCTGTCGGCCGTCCTCGTTGCCGCTGTGCTGCGCTGAATAAATGAAGCGCAGAATGCCTGGAGGGCTCTGCTGCCGTTGGAGGCAGCAGATTTGTCCGCGGCAGATCTGCCCGCCCGCGTAGTGCACTGCGGGACACGCGGCCCGACGAAACAGTCGACTGGCAATGTGGTTGCCTGAAATAACAGGAAAAGTCCAATAAATCGTAGCCCGTAAGATGTTGGTATTACCGATCTCCCATACAACACACTCAAAGTGCAGTCGGCGGCAGTAATTTCGGAACGTAGCTGCTAGCCCACACACTTGAGAACAATACGTTGACTATATCCTTCCGGACATATGATTGCGAGCACGATTGGTCACGCCAGCGCCAGTTTCAAAACCGTCTGTCTGCGTGGGATTTGCTGCAGCAGTCGTCAGGGCATTGTTGTGCCAGTTCCCGGGCAATGCCTTGAACCCACCGTGATGACAGTCCATATTCACATGCAATCTTTATGACCACCGAAACCGGAATGGGGTTCGGTATCATTCAGTTACTACACTGGAGGCTTAGGTGGTCTACGCCACCATATCTGGTTGACCCCACGGCCCCCCGCGACCCGCGCTTGTTGTTGACATTGCCGCTCGACCCCCTCATAGCGATGAGGTCGGATCATAGGCCAGCGACTCCGAGACAGTTACAAGAGCCACGGCTTTCATGCAGGTCATAGTCATAAAAGCTAATGGCTGGGGAACTCATAATGAAGGAGAAGCCGGCTCTGTGTGTTCCATGTTGCACTGTCAAATAATTGTTGAATGCCCGAGCTCACATTGGACACCAAAAGCCCCTCAAACGTGCATATGTGGGCAATGTTTGATGGGGACACTTTTCTATGCCATTTCCCACGTAGCGTGCTCGCAACTGTGGTTTGGTCCATCCAAACCAGATGCGTACACGTCAGTATCAACTATTGCATCGACATTTGCATTGCATCGAAATTCGCAACAAATTTCGCCTCAACTGGTGCATTAAGTTTATACAGAAACACACATCAGCAGCCTACGAAAGGTCATTCATAATAACCCCATTTCACATTTTGAGTGAAAACTCCACCATGCAAAAGAAAAACAGGACCTAAGCCCGCAGATAACTTCTGACCGTGCAGTAGATTTCTCTGATTAATTTAACTGATCTTATAAGTTACTATGCCTTGGCATAACTCACGCCAAGAGAGGGAATCCCCTGCAAGATATTCCTTCTTTTGCCGACTTCTTTTTCGCTTTCCTGATAAGTCATTACGCCTTGGTATAAATCACACCAAGAGAAGGAATCCACTGCTAGATAGGTATTCCATCTTTTGCCGACTTCCTGTTGGCTTTGCTGTCAGCTACGCGAGTTTTACTTCGGTTGTCATGTGTTGTCACTCTCTTGGTGCGTTAAGAGTAAAAAAGATACAGAAACAAACGTATGCAATATCCTCACTCTGGACACTGCTGACGTTTGAAACGCCGCGTCTGTCCTGGCCAAGGTTGAGCTGTTCTGCGGCGGTCTGAGCGGCCATCGGCAGTCCGTGGCTAACTTTTACGGAATGCGAGTCGTCCTCAGAGGAGAGGCTCGGTTGTCCTCAATGAGCCGGTTCTGTCGTCCTTGGCGAGACACCTTGATTGTCCTCAGGGTGAAACGGCTCGGTCGTCATCAGTGAGACAGCTCGGCCGTCGTTAGTAAAGAATCTCGTTGAACCTCAGGGAGACAGTCTGGTAGTCCTCGGTGAGACAGTCGTCTTTAACGAGGAAGCTAGACTCTCCTCGATGAGGCAGCGCTCGGTAAGACAGCTCGGCCATCCTCGATGGGACAGTCGTCCTCAGCGAGACAGGCCGGTCGTCCTCGGTGAGACAGCTCGGTCATCGCCGGTGAGACAGGTCGGCGGCCGGTGCGGCGCCCGCTCGATCTCCTCGTCGTCGGGAGCGTGCGGCGCTGTTTGGCCCAGCTGGCCGGCGCTGTGAGTGTAGGCACGCTGCCAGTACACAGAGCGCTCCAGCCTGGCGGCAGCCGCTGCTCGCACGGCGGTCCAGCTCGGGCGGTGACCCGTCACCGCACGGGACGACACCCGCTGTATCTGGTCCCCATTCCGAGATCAACATGATCGGCGGACCGAAATCTTCCAAGGAGAAAAAAACTAGAACGACACGGCGAATGTTCTTTAAACAAGTGTTATGTGATTGTTCCGATCTAAATCGTAAAAGGCAGCCTGTCTTGTGTCTTGCATGTGAATTTTCTATCTTGGTGTCACATATTTTCCTTTGGCCCGTTTTTAGTGGGACAAATGAGTCAGAAAATTCTAGGGTCAATATGCCATAAAGCATGCTTAAAAACGTTATGTAAGCAACCGCTTCCACTCATTAACCCATGCCAATTCTCCACAGTGGCCGAAAGTTCCCCTTACTATGCTAGTTTTTGCCCCCTGTAACTACTTCTGAGTACGCGCTTTCCCAGCTCATGGAAAGATGATTTTGCCGTGAATGCTACGACTCTTATACAACCCTGATGTGATCCGGTTTGATCAGCGTGGAATGCCGCATTAAACCATAATGAATAATCTTTTTACATTGTTTGTGTCAAAGGCATGGGACATTTCGACTTTCCGTCCGTGCGATGGGTACAGGAACGTCACGAGTAAGCTAAGGATAACTTAACCTTTTCTAAAACTAGCTTTTAAAATGTCGTTGCCTATCTTTTCAATCGTTTTGAAATGCCGATGTTTTTTCCTCAGAGATACAACTTAGAATCTTAAATTCAGTTGCTCTAGTCCCCTAAAAAATCCTCGAAAAGTTGGTTAGGCTCATATGACGCATACATCATGTAAGATCATAAAAAACGCCGTCTGCTGGCGAGTATAGATGACGAATTAGATATTGATGAAAAAGGCAGACATGTATGAGTCGAAAAAATTTTGCTACAGAAGAGGAAATGGAAGCTAACGCAAAAGCTCTGTCAAAGCTCTTCAAAAGGCAAAAGTTCTTTCCCGCCGGCTAAAATTGGTATTTGCCCTGTGACTCAGAAAAGTAAATTGCTGCCGAAATGAAGAGAAGCGTCATATTTTGAGACACATTGGCCCACATCCGTGTGGAATCCAGAAAACATTCGCCATAAAAGAACACGCTGCTGTTTTTTTTTTATCTCCGCTCTCACTTCTTCAATCAGGGAATGTCGAGGATGTAATTACGATTTCTCTCGCATTGGTGGGAGAATGGGATAAAAGAAACCAGGAGAACAAAGGCGTCTGGCGCCGGCGGGTTTGGGGTTCTAGCCTGTGTGATGTTGAGGCTGTGTGGGCAGACCTCGGCCTGCGGCGACCACTGAATGCCTCTCCGCCGCACAAAGAAGTGTTGAACTACTGCCGCTTAAGGATTAATAGACTTAAGGACAACTGCAGTTTACTGGAACAGACGTCCATTATTTCACTAGTCAAACGAAGGACATCCTTCAGAAAAAAGGCAGGATTGCCTTTGTTCATTGACGACTTAATGTATTCAGGCTTTAGCCATGCTACAGCGCACAGCAATCTGTGACAGAAACCACAAGTTCATCGCGCCCAGAAATCGCCAATAATTTAAGATTGGCATAGTGGAACATCTCGGATCCAATGCAGAGAAAAAAGGAAATTCTGAAAACAGAACAGCTCACACGAGGAGTGGACATACAAACATTGCCAAAGAAAAAAACATCCAGCATTCCTGTCGACGTTGAAGCTTTTTCAAAGTTAGCAAGACGAGAATCACTTTATGGCTTTTTCTTTCCATATGACACTTCAAGGCTAATGGTCATAAATTGTTCAGAGTTGGCGTGACAGGTGTCATACCTGCCCTATGCGTTGCTACACCCATGAGCAATTCAATAATGTTTTTGATGACCTAAAAAGGAAGGTGTTTGGCGTCCAAGTATCTGGTCTGGCTTGGTCTCATTCAGTCACCTGAGTCGCTTTCTTGTGCGTAATCTGCAGCATAAGTTTTCCACGAATGTTCTTGTAACGGAAGAAGTTTTTGTTTATTTTTTTTAGTTTCATATCATACGATTCATTTATTGCATGTCCTTTTATTACATTCCTATTAGACCCAACGCATTTGCAACATACGGAATGTTCCGTTTCTCCATCAGGTTTCAAATTGCATTTTTCCCTTTGAAGGAACGCTTCCGATTGTTACAAAAGGCTTAAAAGCAAACGTTTACAATTTATTGTCATTTGGAGGACAAGTTCAAGGTCACGTCCAAGGTTGGCCCCTGGTTTCCAAAGCTCCAGCCGAGATGGCTGGCTGGATTTGTCTCTGACATTTTGTTTCAGCCTGGAGATTACGCACTACAAATTTGAACTGGTCTGGGAACCGAAGGGGAGATCTGGTTGGAGAATGAAACTGGCTGGCTTTGCGACTTTAGGTTAACGATGTATGACGTGCCATAATTTGTTCCGTTAGTCGGGTCGTCCCGCTCATTGATATAAAGAAGCCAAGTGGACCAGCTGCTGGTTCGCTGCGTTGTGTCTTCTTTGCAACGAATACGTGTAAGCCGTGATGTTGAAATGATAAACAAAGAAGACTCGTTGTTGAAGTAAGCAATGTTTGCGCTATGCCCAAAAGATTTTCCTGGTTCATTTTTTATTCCAACTCGCCCCTCATGTGAAGATGACCAAAACACGAAGTTTTATTCTGGCAAAGTATTTCGGCGTTCAAATGCATTTTTATGGTGTTTTCTTTTGTTTTCACTGTATCTTCGTTGTCCACTCTCCAAGTGGAACGCAGTTCTTAGGTAGTTTTTACGTAATGTTCATTGGTTTCGCTGTTTTTAAGTACTTTTAGACGTTTCCTCCACTGATGGCCCTTTGGTCACATTTTGGCAAAATAAGTGGTCGTGGTGACTGTCTAGAGTTAAACGGCTTCTGGAGGGTATTTTTTTTACAGAAGTTGAGCAACATTTGGGGGATTTGGAAGAAAGCTGAAGCAAACGAATTTTAATTCCTAGTGCCGTCTTTTAAGTACTTTCAGGAAATTTAACAACGTTAAAATCGTTTACAATATATTGCATTCCTGCAAATATGCATTTCCTGTCACTTTGGTCGACAGACCTTGGTTTGCTGCAACCTTGTACTGTCAAGTCGAACAAGGCGCTGGGCAACGTGCAGGCGAGGAACATGATGCGTCGCGACCAAAAGGTGCTTTAATCAGGTTGGTGTGTTTTAATGCCAGCAGTTTCCGAACGCACAACGTCGTCGCTTCCGGCCTGCTAGTACTCTCAGGACATATCGCCCGGTTCCGGAACGTGCTCTGCAATATGTAGCAAGATTTGTCCGGCTTTGCACAGGCAGTGAGATTAAACACCCTGTACAATTTACACCGAGAGAATGTTAAAGTAATTTACGCAGTCCGCGTGTCAGTTTTCTGAGAAAATTTTATGCCAAACGCTGTTCCTGCAGACGCCTTGAGGATTAAAAGTCTGAAGGCAGCTATGTGTGCAATGCCGCTCACGCCAGTGATCTTTAATGGAATACGTGTCGTTTATGGTGTGGTCTACATACGCCGACCCTGACTGCGTTACTCCGCTTGACGACGTCACGCCGGTATGGCGCATTCTTGCACGTTAATACTTTGTCTTAGGCGACGGCTCATAAGCACGATAAAACTACATCAAATGCCTCCAAATACTGCTCCATGCACCAGGAGATATTCAAATGTCAGATACATCTGGTTTGTTTACCTAAACTGGTGCTACAAATATTTCATAAATCACAGTTATTAAACATGACATATTTTTATTGATATATACATATATTTTATTCACGGACACTTTCGTGACCATATTAATCTCAGACAAAGGAACACTGAGAAGAACGCGGAGAAGTCTGAATTACCTCCACCACACACCCATCATTTCCTGGGTTGACATACAATGAGAATTTGTCATGATTATGAAAATACTTCCCTGGAGATGGTCCAGAGCCGAAATGTTCATTTAACTACTAATGCATATATTTTACGTGGGTAGCGCTGCCTCTCCTGGGACTGTCTGCTTATAATCTTAACAGTCTAGGAGTGAATAATGACCATCAATGATCACATTCGCCTTAGTCAGTATTACCAATTTGTCACGTTCGACAGTAAAGACAGTACAGTTGGTACTAACTCCCTCCCCTCCCCCCAGCCATTTCCAAAGCTAGCGTGGTACAAGAACGAAACAAAAACGATCGTTTAGCTGTGTCTTTAAGATAAACGATGTTACCCAGCTTGACCTTTTTGGGTCAAAGGGTGATCTCTCAGGCGACCTGAAATGAGATCATGTCGGTGAATTCTGGTTTTCATTACATCTTATGAATGCAGCGTATAGAGCGCTTTCAAGGTGCCTTAAATGATTTCCGATGATGAAGCAAGACTCTAACTACTGCTGGAACAAAAATGGGCGTTTGCGATTACATGATGACTTCTCCAAGGCTAATACAAGGTCAAAAACGTCAATGACCTTCACTCGTGATTTCGTCCTAAGATTACCTTGAACCAAGTAATATTGCAGTGCGGAGGTCACGGACACTATGGGTAACATCCATTTGAAGTCTGGGTAAGACTTCAGACCGTAAAATAATTTAATTTAATTTAATTTAAATGTCTAATTAAAATAATTTAAAAGTAATTTAAATAATTTGAATTAATTTAAATGTAATAATGTATTTTAAATCAAATAAAAATTATCACGTGATCAGGACTGTCACCGTAACTGTGGGGTTTATATTACCATGTGCACCAGAAGAGTTGGTATGTTCACAGCGCTCGCTGTGTCGGAACAGGAAACAAAACCCTCCAAACTGCGTGACCATTGTTGAACACAACACTGAAGTACAAGGTGGACCATGTGGTATTTGTGGTTGGCTACCCCACAACCCCCTCCAACCCGGAGAGCGGCGAGTGCGGCTTTAGGTGCCGTCGGCCCCGTGCTGTAACGCGGCCACTGCCCTCCATTTTCACTGCGTATTTCCAAGACGGAAGCTACACTAAGATTACATCCGTTCGGTCCCACCTCTTGCTCCCAGCATCCTGACGCAGAACGTCGCGACCGACCGAGAGCTGTTTCGTGCCCTTGTCATGAGCTTGTTTGTCTCTCGCTCCCTGTTACTATTGCCAGGTATTGCCAGGCGGATGTCATGGCACCACTGAGGATTCAGCCTGTAACGGTGCGGGGGAAGGGATTCCACCTCTGACGTTCCTTAACAAAGCCAGTTGTGCGGGGGATCTGAATACATCCCTGGGCGGTGTACTGCGATACATCATTGCCTGTGGAGCTTCGTCAGTGTTCAGATGTTCTCTTCTAGTCTTCTTTCGGATGATGCGTTTGGCTGTTTTCACAGCCGCTTCTGCTCGGCCGTGTGATTATGGGCCGTGTCAGACGACAGTCTCCACATGGCTCCCCACCGGCGAAGGAAGCCTTGGAATCGCCTACCACACAGATTTGGTCCGTTGTCTGATGCAAGTTCCCTGAGGTGCGCTCCATCTGTGGAACATGTTTCGCATCTCGTTACATAGTCTCGGATGTGACAAACAATCTAAAGCGGGATGTCTCTAACCACCCTGCAAGCCTGTCGGCATAACTGATGCGCATGCTGCCGTCCAGTTCAAACATAGCCACGACCACCTACTGGAAGGGAAAGTCGGGCACGGGAGAGGACAGGGGCGGTTTTCTCTGTTGTGAAAGCTGCACGTCGATGTCCAGTCCCGGCCAGTACGCGGCTTGCCGTGCGCGGGACAACATAGATGTTGTGTCCTGGTGTGCGGCGTGAAGATTGCTGACGACTAGTCGCCGTAGGCGTCTCGGGATCACCAGTCTAAGGTCTTTCCCATCGAATCGACACATCAGCAGATCGACTACGCAGAGGCGATCCTTTACACTGAAATGCTCGCCTTCCATAGTCTTTCCTGACTCCTGTTTCTCCAGATTTACTGGACGGTGCATCCTTCATCAGAAGCCGGTACCAATCGTCGGACTGGGCTGCTTCCTTGGCCTGTTGGATGTCGATAGCGATGACGCCATCAGCGCCGGCGATGAGTACCGCTAGAACAGCGCCGAAGGCCTCTAATTCAGATGTGTCCGCGTCGTCGGTGTCCGGTGCGCCGGTTCCAACCCGGCACCGAGACAGTATGCCTGCCGCGCGGTATTTCTTATCAGTTAGGAGTTTTATTCCAAGTCTTATTCCAGTTATGTTGCAGTGTCTTTTCCCATAACCGAAAGAGCCTGTGGTATGATATTTCACCGAGAGCTCCGTTGACCAGGATTTTAACCCGTGTCCGATGATCCACAATGAGGATAAAACCAGAGTTGCCAAGCAGAAACAGCCTGGCCTTTTCCAGGCACCAGGGCACGGCTAATGCCTCGTCTTCTACGGCCGGAAAGTTGATTTCATCTGAGGACAAGTTGCAGTTGCCCCAGAGGGTGAGCTTCCGGTCCCTGTCACAGCAGAACAGTACCTGAACGTTTCTAGGAGCAGTGTTCTTAGAGGATGCCCGAAACCTGCCCCTATCCTAGACCAGTCGGTCACTACAGCGGTTGGGCGGGACTGGTCAAAGTACGCCAGACCATCAGTCGCCATGGTACAGATAACGAGTTCCATTTGACTAAAGGTAGTGTTGAGGTTCTCATCCCAGTAGATCTTAGAAGGTCCTTGGCTTAAGTAGATCACTGAAGGGCTGCATCAGGGTTGAGACAGCCCGGAACGATGTAAGCTGTTTCGCCAGCCCAAACCAGGACCAGATGTCGGAGGTAGATAGCTGCTCGGGCATGGGAAAGTTCCCGATAGCCGCTATTTGGTTTGTACTTCTCCCCGCCGAGGTCGTAGCCCACGAACTCGACCTCGTGATGAGAGGCCCTGAATTTGTCTGGGTTCAGTTTAGCCCCATTTTCGGCGCACCAGCGCAGATAATTGGACTTGCGGGGGAACGTCCACTCAACCTTGGAGTCGCAGAGTGTCTTCGCTGCATTTGCACTTTCTTGCCATTCCGGCGATGATGTTATCATACCGTTTTCTGTGCGCAGCTCCCGCTGAGCAGTGACTGTGACGCCGGCTGATACTGATATCGACCGTTCTCTGTTATGAACGTAGTCAGCTTTTGGCTCTCCACATCTAGTGTCACCTGATGGTTTCCGTTGAAAGCATCCAACACAGTCTTGTAGCTCTTCGGAGGGATGCTGCTGCCTGATGATGCCAAATATTGGTGGGCGTGATGTGTTTCGCGAAGGCAGGACTTGTTATCCGATTGGGAATTTACTATTCTTCTGGGCTTCCCATCTTTCTTGTGGACCGTCACCATTCTTAAACAATATTCCGTGGGCGCTCCAGTTGGAACCTGGCTCAGTATACCCAAAGAAATGTCCTCACCCAATTGTTTTTTTTTCACGTCTCGTCCCCAGTGGTGGGAAATGAGTGTGTGCGTGACAAATGGTACAGGGCCATTCTGTCGACATGTGGTGTCGATAGAATGTGGTAAGACGGTCTGGACAGGCCCGGCAGCGATCGGGACACCGGATTGAACAAGCCGTCCGAGAAATGCTTTTCCAGACACGCCTCCACTCTGCACTGAAAACTTTTTCACACCCGTTCCGGAAATTTCACACATACCTGAGGCTCATCAAGAAAAAAAACTGTTACTTCGGTGTTCTTTCATGGTGTTTTTCTGCTGATCAGGTGTCTGTCGAAGCGTTAGTTGATTAGCCTGTTTTCATTCACCTTCCTCATAATGAACACCTATCTTACGTCTCACTTTGAAAACCTACATTCGAATAAGTAGTCAGTTGCAGTGTTCCAAGGGAAGAGGTGTAGAAATGTCTGGAGAATATTTTGCATTTCCCGCCAAACTCAAAAACACTGCGAACTAACACCAAACCAAAGTGTGCGCTTATGCCGCGACGACGGCGCTACGACTCTATCATCATTTTTAGTCTGTTTCATCGTCCGGCGACGGCCGTTAGGCGGTGCCAGGGACATGAAAAAGGGGAAACTGTCATGGTCACATGTTCTTCAGATCAACTTGTGACCTTTGACTTTAAATGGCCTCCAGTGACCTTGGGGTCACCTGGAATTATCTCGTGTGCATTTAATATTATCTGTAAACGTTTTCAATCATTTAAATTCACTCTATTTCAAAAATTTCATTTTAGGGCTATTGCGATATAGGGTATGCGCAGTGACATTTTAGGTCATAGCTCCGTGACCCAACCTGATATCAAGCTGAAACTCGATACACAAGTAGAGGACATCGTGCTACGTCATATATATTCCGGGTTTGGCATTGAAAAAACGTCGCCGAAATTATTGCAAAAAAAACAAATTTTGACTTTTGACCTTGACCTGACCTTGTAAAAGGACCTCAGATGAACACAATTACAACTGGGCATTGCCCAACTATTTAGCTATACATCCATATAAAGTTTTAAGTTCTTTCTTAAAAACCCTGTTTTTGGCAGACATTTTCCTTTTACCCTCAACATCACCAAAAATGGCCTGAGGTGCCTCCCAAAAATGTTGCCTGGCTCCGCCCCTGAGCAAAATAGAATTTTGAAATTTTGCCACGGCGCATAGAAACAATAGCTAGGAAAAGTGACCAAGTTTGGTGAAGCTACATTAAAAAGCCTGGAATTGGCAAGCAAAAAACCCGAGGGGGCGGATTCAGCCCCCCCCCCCCTGCCGGGAATAGGCTTAAAGTAGGCAATGGCTTCGTATTTCGAACAGTGAAAAGACAGCAACTTGAGATTACTGGTTTATCACATCCTGCGTAGTTGCAGCTTGTTATAGCCTTGTAGTGCCGTTCTGAGCCGGAGAGGGGATATGCGATTATCTTATTTATATTAGTTATGGGATACGAAACCGGTGTTTTTACTGTTTTGCTGCTACCGAGGACTGTGCTGGCATTACTTTCCTGATCTCTGTGTGTGTTTTATGTTTGTGAAGCTGTAAAAATGCAATTCTGATTTGTTTTGAATGGACTTCTGGAAATGGTGACCCTGAATTTTATGGTTGGATTCTCATCACTTAAAAATTTTGATTTCAAACAGTGGCTGGGGTGAATATTTGTGCACCATGAATTTAGAACATTGTTTATAAAATTATCCCCACTGTAAAGAATATTATATGCTCTTCCCTATGGTTCCTAGGAATGCGTTCATTTCTCAAGTGATAACAATGGCATTGTAAAAAGGGTAAGTGACATGATATATGTAAATATTAAACCATTTTATTTTATGTTTTGCACTAGTTGTTCAGTTTACATTTTACTGATATGCATATTTATATCATTGTTTTCATTTATGTACTTCAGAAGCAAATTGTGTTGGTCCAACGCTAAGTCAGCTTTGATATTGATTAGTTTCCTGAATATACTTTGAATGCGTCGGATAAGGTGCTTGTCGTCAGTTGCGGAGCCAAAACTCAGAATAAGTGAGACCATAGGCTGCTGAAGTTCCTGTTTATCACTCCATGTTAACAATCATTTTTACAGAAATATGGAAAATTTCTACGGAAGTGTTTCGTGGTTGGCAGGTGGCATAGCAGTGAGGAGACTACTTTTGGTGGAGAATAATGTGTTTTTGATTTATTTTCGTTGCATTTGTAAGTATTACACCTCATCACTGCATTTTCAGCATAATAAAACCACAATGGCAATTAATTTGTCACAATCAGGGATGTTGATTTTTATAAATGATTAAGGGAACGAACCCAAATGTGTCAGGAATTGGGCATGTGAGATGTGGGTCAAATGCCAGACTAATATTCAGTGTATGCATCATGGGCACAGCCAGGGGCCCTGGGGCTCACAGGACCCTCTCCTGCCTCTTCAAATGGTAATGTTTGAAGGGGCAGAATGCCACCAAAGTGAAACTAATTAAGTAAAACTATAAATACCACGGCTATTGCCTTAATGCTTTAAGAATGGTAGATGAGAAAGCAAAAGATAGGGTTTATAAATCCAAACCCATAGAGGGGCCCCTTACGTGCCTGTAAGGGACCCCCTGCTGGCCTGAAGGGCTCTCCTGCCGGCCCGTGGGGTCACCTACCAGCCTGGAGGGACTGTGTGCCGGCGTGGGGGGAACTCCTGCCGGCCTGTATGGACCTCCTGCCAGCCTACAGCGGGCCCCTGCTGGCCTTTATCAGTCTTTAATGGGCCCCGGCTGGCCTGTGGAAGGGGCCCTTGCCGTCTTGTGGGATCCTTGCTGGCCTGTAGGGGCCTCCTGCTGGTTGATAAGGGGATTCCGTACTGGTCTATAAGGGGCTGTCTGCAGGCAGGCAGGTCAAACCGGCCTGTCGGCCTGTAGGGTCTTCCTCTTGGTCTGTAGGGCCCATTGCTGACCTGTGTGGACCCCGCCAGCTTTTAGAAAACACCTGTTGTGCAGGGGACCCAAATAAAGTGAAGGGCGATCACTAGACGATGGCTTCCCCAAACATTTTTAGTTGACTGTGCTCCTGGTAGCAGGGATGTTGATTTCTGGGAATTTGGGGGGGGACAGCGAAGGGCCCTACAGCCTAGCCTCCCCCAAATGTGGGTTTCTCAACGGATTTAGCCCTCTTTATTTTGATCAACGGAATTTTTTGTTTGTTAAAAAAGTTTTTAAGTTTTTTGTTACTTATTATCAAATGAAGAACTGTATTTGTCTCCATGTATGCAACTATGTATATATGCATATATATATATATATATATATATGCATATCGATAGAAGATAGAAAGATAGACAGATACATCGCTTAAGGCTTTATTCTTTGCTTTCTGCCTATCTTGTCTATTGCGGCGGCTCTTTTCGTTGTTATTACTCACTTCCCTTTAAAAACCGGCAGATTTTTTTTTGGGGGGGGGCAGACCAATATTGGGTGGGCCTAAATCAACATTGGGTGGGTCAGGACTTGGGGGGCCAAACCAACATTTGGTGGGCTCCAATCAACATTGGGTGGGACAAGACCGTCTTAAAAGAATATAAACTGACACCCCAACCTAATAGACTTTGCGAGAAGTGAATTCTCATTCTGCTTTACGATGCCGAAAGTGCAATGTTGAAATGGCTTACTTGCAATTTTAGTCAAACAAACTTCAGAAATACGTATTTCCCCTTGAAAAGTGATCGTCCCATCACTCTGGCGCCAGCTGCCTTCGTTAAAAACGCTAGCTAGGAATTTTTCACGTCTCCGTCGCCAATGGTTGTTTATGCTTAATCTTGGTGCTGATTGGCTGTTGGTTGGACGAAAGGTGAGGAAAAGCATGAAAGTAAATGTGATAAAAGACAAAAATGTGCTTATGCCTCATAATCTATCACAAGTGACATGAAATGGTTTGATATATATATATATATATATATATATATATATATAGAGAGAGAGAGAGAGAGAGAGAGAGAGAGAGAGAGAGAGAGAGACCGCACAGTCGCAATTTATGTATTAAAACTAGCAGCTTCGAGCCATCTCGGTTCACAAAGTTTTACATACCCTCAGCATCGGATTCGTTACACACTTTCACCGGCCATGTTTTGCTTATCGCACGCGCTGAAACAATTCAGTCGGGGCTTTCACTGCAGTATTTCGTTTTCTGTAATGCCCGCTACTGCTTTATTGAAGGAAAACTGACTGGATGGCATATTCACATTTTCTGTTGTACTGATAAATACCGACTCCATTATACGCCGTATGATTAACTGATGGTCATTTGAACTGAACAGTTTTTGCCTGGTCAGAATCTAGCGAACGATTAAAATCCCTGACGTGGCAAAAAATGACACTTTTTGTTCCCAACTCGTGTATTTCCTCCGGTGTTTGTATATCCTTTTTGGCCAACCCCTCCATGTCTTTCCGACATTGGTACTCATGGAGCACCATACATGGGATGGCATAAACACTAAAGCTTCTGTCACATTTTGGTTGGTTTCTTATCGAACTTTTTTTAATCGTGTTCGGCTACGTGAACGCCACACCCACACCTTCCTCGTGATGAGTTTTTGTGAAGCCTAACTTTATAAGGCCTTTGTTGTACGATACAACTTAACATCTTTCGGACGCGTCTTTCATCTCCCTATTTTTGAGGAAAAAAACGCTTTTCTGACGTATAAATGGGTCTCATGAAGAAACCATTCCGGATATTGTAATCCTACAAATACCGTTATAATATTTTCTATTTTATTCGCGATTGCCCAATTTTTATGTTTTGGTGCATAAGGGACCCACAAGGCTGCATTTCTCGGTCTGTAGAGAGCCGACGAAGTCAAACTCTCGTATCGGGCTGTCCATAAACCTTACATTGGTGCCGTCTCCCATAAAAAACGGCACCTGAGGACAGACTTACTGCATCAAACATGACGTTACTAGAAAGAAAAATTAACGACAATTCTGACAGGCATAAGCAGTTTTCCCTAAGTAAGACAGTTATCAAGATCTTGATGGGATTATATGAAAATGGTACCGATTTTCCTGCGGACATCAACGGCCAGATACTATCCCACACCACTTTTGCTAGTTTCTGACCCTCACGCTAGATTACACTAGCGTCGGGGAGCGATTTCATTTCGCAGTCACTAGATGGCGCTACAATCAAACGCCTGAAGCAACGTGCGCACCAACAGGCGGCTCCAGGGTTTCAGCGCGAGGGTGCACTAAGCGGGCAGGCGTCAGGGCAAATCCCGCCCCGGCCGGCTGAGGCCAATGAGGGTGCTTTGTGGTGTATCCAATGCTGCATTTGGGAAAATGCTGTGCGTTTCGGTACAGGATATCTATATGCGGCATGGTGGTCGCATCGGTCGGTAAAATTCATGAGTGGAGCTAACCTACCACCCTTCTTATAACATACGTAGTTTATAGTAAGTTCTGCAGGGACACGGTGTAATCAGACCGGAGAACGGCCGCGTTGTGCAGCAGGTACCTCCACACTCCTGGATGGGCCGAAAATATCCCTTTTTCCCCAACTTTCCACCGAAAAGACCCGATCACGCTCTGCAGACTGAGTATCAGTCTGCAACAGAATTTGCAAGCAGTCAGCTGTTGCGGACTTCCCCTTGAGCAAATCCTAGTTGTCTGCTGCAGACTGGTGCAGAATCAGCACGAAAAGTTAACCAGTTTCTTCTGAGCACGATGAAACTGGCGATGTATGACAGAGGACTATGCAACTGGCAGGAAACATTAAAGCGAAACGTAGCGAGGTCTGGTACTGGACTCGCTGTACTGGCCCCGGGCCGCCCGCTGTCGGCCTCAGGCCGGCCGATCAGTCATTTGACCGGTCCGCCCCCGCGCACAGTCCGGCGGCCGCAGGGGCGGACCCAGGATTTTGCCCAAGGGGGTGAATGGTCAGCGTGGGGCCCCTTCGCACCCCCCCCCCCAATTTTTGCTCTTCAGATATAAAAAAACGTTGATCTGGTCGGGTCCAGGCTGAAATATTTGATGCAATTTTCCGTTTTTTGCCATATAAAGTAACCCAAAAAACCGCAAGCGCGTTACCTTGTTTAAGAAACTTCTGCGTTTTGTTCCCATACAAAATGCCCGAAATATGACAACAAGCGGAGGGATTTTAGGCGGCTGCGTCCCTCCCTCTATTAGAAATGTGTCTGTATCTGGTCCAGGAACCCCTCTGCCCGTCGTAGGTTCTGGAGACTTTTTTGCTAGCTTTTTGGTGGTGTG
The DNA here is from genome assembly GCA_030062745.1 of Capitulum mitella. Classification (NCBI taxonomy): domain Eukaryota; kingdom Metazoa; phylum Arthropoda; class Thecostraca; order Pollicipedomorpha; family Pollicipedidae; genus Capitulum; species Capitulum mitella. Next base: position 19,675,450 of record CP099844.1, on the reverse strand, counting down.
GGACCGTCTGCCATGTCAGGGACTTCTAGTGGTTTCAGGTGCCTTTTTACAGTTTCACGTGCCCCTCGGGACGTCTCAGGCGCTCCTTTGGCAGGTTCATGGAAACCTCGGCCAACAATACTAACTAATTTAACGTCGTGGTCAAGTGAAACAGTTTCTGTATTCCCTGTCGGAGTTTTGTTCCCTGCCCAAATGGTGCAAACCTTCTATTCATCTGCCATCGGCTGATGGATGGATCATGGACGTTTCGGGGCTCCTTCGGTCGCCGGCTCCCTTCCCGGACGATCGCCGCGTTGCTCCCTTCGGAACCCTTCCACTGGAGTGCCGACTGGTAAACGAGGTGCCCACTTCACATTCCTGACAGCCAGGGTCCACTGTGCAGTTTTTCATTTTTCCGTTTCGATTGTGCGATTTTTCGTCTCGGTTTTGCGCCTTTCCTCCACCGCAAAATGTTACGTCTGTAAGAATGCACGGGTCCGTCTCCACGGCACCACAGCGTGATAGAAAAACGCAAATTCATGACGAGAAATCGTAAAAACGAATTAAAAAAGCAAAAATTCGAGAAGAAGAAGGGAAAATCGGGAACGGAAAATTCCACTAATGTCTAGATATTTAAACTTGACTGCGGTTTTCCATCCCAGTCACGTTGACTACACTGGTGACATCGTCCTGGACTTTAAGTAGTGTGACAGTAATTTTAAGTTACCTTGAATGTGAGTGGATTTTGAGCACGGGAGCGCGGAGGGCTGATTCCAAGTTAAGGGTTTAGGGTTTAGCGCTGTAGTTACCTTGTCTGGTTCCGTGAACATTGAGGGAGACGAACAAGTACCTGGAGAGGAGAGCGCCTTGGAACAGGAGCAAGGTCAAGGCAAGTTTAACAGGCATGTTAATCACTGCAGTACTGGTAGCTAGTGACGGGTATTCAGGAACTTTTACACCTCCCACTTGCATGCCTGCTTACCAGGAAACATTTACATGAAAGACAGACAATACCTGCCGCTGCCGTTCCCGCTGCCTAAGCCGCTGCAGCAACAGCAGGCGCAATAGGCGCGGACGCCCAAAAACTGGATCCACCTTAACCGTGTTCCTGGCAGGGGGCTAAATCCGCCCCCTCGGGTTTTTTGCTTGCCAATTCCAGGCTTTTAGACGCAGCTTCACGAAACATGGTGACTTTTCCTAGCTATTTTTTCTACGCGCTGTGACAAAATTTCACAATTCTACTTTGCTCAGGAGCGGAGCCAAGCAACGTTTTTGGGAGGCACCTCAGGCCATTTTTGGCCATGTTGAGGGTAAAAGAAAAATGTCTTCCAAAAACAGAGTTTTTAAGATACAACTTAAAACTTTATATGGATGTATAGCTAAATAGTTGGGCAATGCGCACACAAAATTTTGTTTACCTGAGGTCACTTTACAAGGTCAGGTAAGGCCAAAAGTCAAGATTTGTTTTTTTGCAATAATTTCGGCGCCGTTTTTTTTTTAAATGCCAAACCCGAAATATGTATGACGTAGAAGAGTGCCCTCTACTTGTGTACCAAGTTTCAGCTTGATATCAGGTCGTGTCACGGAGCTATGACCTAAAATGTCACTGCGCATACCCTATATCGCAATAGCCCTGAAATGAAATTTTTGAAATAGAGTGAATTCAAATGATTGAAAACGTTTACAGATAATATCAAATGCACACGACATAATTCCAGGTGACCCCAAGGTCACTAAAGGTCATTTAAGGTGAAAGGTCACAAGTTGATCTGAAGAACGTGTGACCAGGACAGTCCCCCCTTTTTCATGTCCCTGGCACCGCCTATGCTAATATTATACAAACATTGTAATGCGATTTTTACTTCTTTAGCATAGCATGACTAGCAGAAGCCAAAAAAAAGTGTTTTTACCTTTTCTGTTCATTCAGTTCTTAGAAAACTAATCCTATTTTTGATCCTGTGAACGCCCATGAATTTTCTCAAAATTTCAGATTTCTGTACCCATGGTAAAAGCCCTATCCATAATCTCTCGATTCATACCAGTTTCATTGAAATCGGTCGATAAACAACGGAGTTATAAGAAGTCCAAAAGTACCCCCCATTTGATATTTGCCCCCTGTACCCACAAATTTCGAAATTTTGAAACATTTTTTTACAAAAATGTAGTTCGCGTCACCGCAAATCGATTGCGGTTTGTTGCGATGAAATCGGACGAGTAGTTCTCGAGATCTCAGGGGGGCCGAATCCACCCCCGCTGCCGGGAATCGACCATACCGTCTAGCCCTCCGGGAATAGGGTTAAAAAAGCTGTTTTCCATTTCTGCCGGGGACCCAGACCCCCTTAGGTCCACATTTTTTCGTGAAAACCATTGCACACCGTCTTCCCATCACGCGGTTTTCGTATGATTTCAGTTGACACTGAGCTCCGCCCCCTACCCACACCCTAAGAAATCCCGGCTGCACCCCTGCTGTAAATCCACGCACACTACTCACTTTAGACCTAACTACGTGAAGTCGACGAGGACAAACCTAAAGAAAGCAAAGATGAAAAAAGCAAAATCGCTACTTAAAAGCGCAAAATGCAAAAGAGGGAAATTCTGATGCAAAAACGTAAAAGCGGAAAATCGCAAAACAAAAGAGCGCGGAGTGGAGCCTGAGCTTGACAGTGAAGAATCAGTTTATTTATGCATACATGGTCTGAGGCCTCGACGGCTGCGTCTAAATGTTCAACCCTTTAGTTTTGAATCGGGTCAAAAGCTGAGGGAATCTTGCTTCAGCTATGGGCCAATTCGATTGTTAGCAGTAGGGTGGCTAGAATATTACAAGTTCGCTGTTTTGAAGTCATTTCACATTCACTAGACGCAACATAGTTCAGACACATTGATAAAAGTCGCCTGAAACAATACTTTAAATCGCTACATGAACAATTTTTACCGGCCACAGATTATGCCTGGTATTTAGGAGCCAAGCAGTAATCCGTTGGTATTTGGTGTTAGCCACACTGGATGATGCAACGAAGTGCTATGCATTTATTAACGCAAGGTGAAATGACACCTCGTAATGTTCCAGGATCCGTGTAATTGTAAAAGATTTCGCATGAGTGTAGATCGAATTCATATTTAATGGAACAAACTGGAGCACCAACAAGCCAACGATTACTTGAGAGTATCACCAACGCGTTAACGATCAATGCAATGATGACTCCAGGTTGAACGCGAAGTTGTTGGGGTTTTCGGTTCTTGTGTGATGCTGACCCACATTATTCTGAAAAAGATTCTCAAAATGTCAACAAAACCGATCTTTGCGTGTTGCTTAATTGCAGACGGCTCAGATTCTATCGGGCTTTAACATGGGACCCTATGGTCCGCACGTGAAAGAAGTCAAACGTGCTTCGCACGTTCTTTCGCACGCACGCAACTTTCGTTGCGTCCGACAACAACGACCGCAAATTCCGTGAGGCCGTCCGCAAAATCGCACGTAGTGTGGTTTGGCCCATGGACTGATTTGTTTAAGTCGCGTTCGGCCAAGCTTTCTGCATAAATTAGTTATCATTTTTAGCCATTGTGCCTATATATTCTGACTTTCAATATACTAGAAGACACCATATTGTAATATAAATCCATTACAAACCAAATAACATATTAGCCTCAACGTTTCGGCAGGGAGGGGCATCATCAGAACTAATCTAGAGCATGAAATCAAAATTCAGGTGCATATGTTAAAAAGGCGCGTGACAAACAGAAAAGCCACCTAACACTGCGGACACTAGAAAACAACGAATACGATATCGCACAGCAAGACACTGCAAACAATAAACAGGGATTCATTCATGCCCGAAGCATTGGGGGTCTCCTAAAGGGAAAGGCCATGAGAGACACGGAGAAAGTGAACCAAGTTGGTCAAGTTGAATACTGAGGAACCAGCAGCAGCCAGACGAACCAGCACAGAGTGTAAAACGAAGCCAAAGAACGGAGCGAAACGGTGCGATCATGCAAGTGTCCAGCGGAGAATAACGTTTTAAGTGATCGATACATTCCAAGGAATTCTGCAACTTCGCATCCGCACACGCTGTTGGTGGAGTGCGAGAACTGTCTGTACTTGTAGCCGAGAAGGGAAACGAGGCCGTTTCAAGCAAGAAGAAAACCTGAATAATCTGCCAGACAAAAAGCCCGCCACATGCCGGTTCCTAATGATCATGCTTTCGTTGGAACGGCCATGACTAATTTTTGCAGTCAAGTCCATATCAAAATCACCAGAGGTCAACTTAAGTCCAAATATGAGTTGCCAGTTTCGACAGAGAACTCTGATAGGTCTTGTACGTGGCTCCAAAGGTTTTGACAGCAAATAGGAGGCCGTACATAACCACGTATGCCAAAGGACACCTGGGGTCAAACTGACTGGATGATGTAACCATTAGCCTGGCATAAATTGCGGATTATCGAGTGCACCATCATTAACGAAGCTGTCCAATGCGTGATAATACGAGACACGCCTAACAGGCAGCTTTTAAAATGTTGCGCGATCCCTAACGATTCCGCAATGCAGGGACGGCGGATTGCATTTTTGGCTGGGGGGGGGGGCAAGCTCTATCGGATCCACGGCCGACCTCATTCGGGTTACTTTCTTCCCTCCCCCAAAAATAACTGAATTCCGTTCTTTTTTATGTCGACCAGTTTTTCGTTCAACGAACAGACTTTCCACAGGTTTTGGCGCTGGTGTACATTTGTGTTCTCTAAAATGCGTGGATTTTTTTATTCAGGTCTGTACCCAATGATATTTTCCAGGTCTTTGTCCTTGGGCATCCATCTGCATAATGGTGAATGATGCAAGCTTCTGTCTCTTATTTTGTTTGCGTTTACAACGCGAATTCAGCATTATTATAACGTATATTTGTAGACAGTTGAAAGACAGTTTCCTGGCACAACATTAAATTATAACTCGAAGCTCAGCAACAAAGCTCTTATGGACTATCACACCGGAACGCAATCATTATCTCAAGCACTTGCCAAAGCAGCTTTGTCTAGGGCCTCGTCTAACATGTTAACTGGGGACTCAGCCTCCGCAGTGGAGTCGCCAGCCCCCGTCAAGGCAAAACCAGGTAACTGGGGAGCGGGGGGGGGGTGCAGTTGGAATGTTCAAAATCATGGCGTTCAAAACAGGTTTTCTGCGGAAACGTAGCTTTTTTAAACGCGGAGTCATTGCAGAAATGCACAATAAATACGGGGTTTTCTGTGGTCGCATAAGATTTTTCCAAATGCAGTCACCGCAAAATGCCTCTTCCACCAGTTTTTCGTGCAATTAAATCACAGGTGGCATTGTATGGAAATATCATATGCTAATACTATTGTTATGCTGCAATGACACCGACAGGAAAAACCGAAAACAATGCAGTCGAACTCTAAGGGGTAAAGGGCGGGATAGATAGTAGGTTAGAGGCAGAAAACAAGGTCCAAAAAACATAATTGTCTTGCACGAGCCATGTCCCGAAAACCAACACCGCTATAGTTCTAAGTGGTCTACTTCTGAAGAGTTTAGCTTTTTAAATCATGCATTTTGCCTTGAATATGACCGTTTTTCGCAACTGCGTTCTCATGAAGCATAAGCTCGTTTTAGCCAAACAATCAAATAAGCTTAGAGCTCACTGACATGCAAAATGACCTGATATTTCACCCCACATGGCCTATAGCACCTCTTGGTGCGATTTTGAGGCCATAGTGCCCCAAAATCAGTCACTTTCTTAGAAGCGGAATCAAACACTTTGGGATGACTTGTTCGATTACAGTCAACGAACCCAAACATCGAATAATACGAATAACGGCGGGCGGAAATTTTGAACGGGGAAATACGAAATAGGTGAAAAAGGTGAGGTGGGAAAACAATTATTTCGTCGAACAAAGCATGGAATGAGAAAACAACAAATGTAAAATGTTCAACGTAAATATCGAAGCTGTATAAACACCAACCTGGCATATACCAAATGATTGATGACTGAATGACAAAATGTCGGGATGGGGATCAGTAATGCATCGGATAAATAGTTAGATGAATGATATCGCAATACGGACACCTAGTAGCGCACGGGCACTGGTTTTTCCCAAAAACTGTACGGGGACATCTCAGCAGGACCGTCGTGAAATCTTTCCATGGTTTACACATAACCTTCCAGGTGTCTTCGCTATGTAGCTAAAATTGAAATGAATATTTAGGCTGTCTCAGGGGGTCACTGAACTCAATTGACTAGACAAATACCCTGGTTGCACCACTGGGCATGATGGTGCGGATGCAAAAATCCTGGCTTTTTACGTGATATAGGGTACAGGGTTGGTGTGCCTATCCTCTTTTCCCAGTAGTCTTTTGAACACAACCTGTGACTCCTGTTGCCAAGTATATAGTTGTTGCCTGTTATAATAACGCATGACAGTGGACTAGAAAACGTTTTTCCAGTGTCCCGAATAGAACAATCGTTGAACATACCGTTGATCTCTGGCGACGGCCCGCGCTTATTACCGCATCTGCTAACGACAGTCAACCTGGAAAGAGCTTGAATTCCGTCCGTGATTTTGGCAGGCAGAAGTCCTGACCACTTCGCCATCAGGTTCATGTCTTGGTATAAACTTCATCCTTTGAGATATCAAGCTGTTATATATTGCCCCACTCCATGGTTTGTGATGCAAAAGTTGGCCATTCCATACCAGCCCATGCGCGATGCCCTTCCCTGATACGATGATATAAAGTATAACCTCGCGATTATTCGTTCATCTAATATTTCGTCCCGCAATATTTTTCCGTTTCGATAAATATAGGTATTAGATATTTATCCATATTGGAAATCTTGCCGTTCCAAGTTTTCCCGTTTGACATTCATGTCTGTCGATGGCTATCCTGTTTAATGCTTTGCTTCTGACATTCTGTTTTCAATAACTGTGCACTCGATATTCCACCATACGGCATTTTGTGGAATAACTGTGTCATCTCTGGTTCCGAAGATAAACGCGGGCTAGAAACCAACGATGTGTGGTAAAAGGCATATGTAAATGACATGGGACATGAAGGAAACGTGATCAAATTTGACAGTTTCTTATCCTAACCATTGTTGATTTTCCTGGAAATGTTCTAGTGTTGAATAGCTACGTTGGTCATGGCGCAGAGTCTACATGTCTACAGCCTTTTCCTTGCAATTACCGTGTGTTCGTTCATTGTCTTATCGTTATCATTATTGATTTTTCATTCAGCTGTTTTAATCCTTCATATGTAAGTTCATTGGTTTTGACGCGGCATGCAGATATATACACTCTTGTACTTGCGAGTAGCAGTATTTCGTGTCTCTTCACATTTCACAATGTCTTCATTTCAAGGAGTCCCTGTATGATCTCACGAAATCGCCTCCATCCTCGTAACCACCCACACATTACTTTGCAGATGCTAGCGATTTGTGAAACTAGGAACACCCATAGGAGCACAGTTTCGTCTAGATACCCGCCGATGAAAGCAAATCTACCATAGGGAAGGTAGCGCGCTTCTTGTGACATATTGAGGGAGAAGTGTCGGTGACAGTCCTGTTCCGAAATTCTTAGCTCCTGTTCGGGACGTGGTCGTTGCACACTACACAGGTCAAAGAATTTGTAACATAGGGCAAAGAAAGACTGTATTAACCCACACGTATCATAGGAATGACACCAGAACATCTAAGTGTACTTGTGAATCATTCAGGTGTTCCTAGCATCACAAGGAACACAGCGAGTTAAGCAATGCAGCAACGTAGTGATATGTGTCGTAAGCTTGGCCAGAATGGGATCGTCCCTCCGAGTTTTGCGGAAGTTAACTTTATGACTAAAGCACTGCGTTAAAAAGACTTGGTAAAACAAATCTCGATAAAGTCGGGAGCAGTTATTGAGGCCGGTTCTGTGAAGAAATTACACCATATTAAATGATGTCATTATGCGATTCCCCTTCTTTTATGTCGCATGCGGTTATCATATGCATTATGTTGCAGCACATTGTTACCTAGCCCATGTTCGTCTTCCGAGCTGTGCATTTACGACGTCCTCCAGCGGACTTGGCTCCGCTCCTGTAAGAATGTTCTTGGCACATATGTGACCCGAAAACCTCACCTTAAGGTCAATGATGCCACCTGTGGCAAAATATAGGGCTGGTTTGGCTTGAACAAAGTTATCACTCATGACAAGGTTTACAGTAGGAAAGCACTATCTTTCGCGGGACAAAAATGCATAGTTTGAAAAGGTCGGTTCCACGTAGCGAACCATTGTAAACGAATACAAAAATGTTGTTCCTAGGGGCTACATTAACGTATATGGGAATTTTCCGTGGTTCCGTTTTTACACAACGTAGTAGGTAGGTGTAATTGGAATACCAAATTTTCATACCTGCCCCCCCAGTCGAAATTCCTTAGGCGAGGCCCTGGCTTCGGCTGTCCCCCACACACACATCATGTAGTGATGCCAGCACCAAACTTCTGACATGTAGGACGGAACCATCTTGTCAAAGTGCCCAAAGGATTAACAATCAGTACCATGCCCAACACGACTATGCATAGTATACAAAAAAAGAATCTCAACATACATGAAGCTGAGTGAGGCTAAAAACACGTAGGGCTAATGCATAATAAATATAGTATAGTTTTCCCCACAGGGCTAATGTTAAATATCCAAAAAGTGGGGCCATGGCCCCGCCCTCGCCCTTTTCCCCTGTTTATACGCCCATGTATTAATGTTCATAAAAACTGTTATACTCCTCTCTGTTGACGTCACGTTTGGTACGAAAAGCTGTCGAGTACATTTGTGCTGATTACTCCTGAAATCATCGACAGAATGTCGCGTCTTGGAATGGGCGCCGAGTGCCATCAAAATTAATGACTACCATATCTGAAAAACCTTCGGATTTATACTAAATTTCGCGAAACAGTTATCGTCTGTCGCCCCTGCTCCCACAATGACCTTTTTAACAGCAAAAGGTTGATTTTTACGATTTTGCTCAGTGCAGTGACCGAAATTTCTCGGGGGGCAAAAACATAGTTTCGCCCCCCCAGCCGTCAGGCTGGGGGGGCGACTGCCCCTCCTGCCCCCCCCCCCCCTTTTCCGCCGTCGCTGCCGCAATGAGTCGCTTCTGTTGCGACCCGACACCGAAACGTCCACCGCTCCGCTGCCGTCTCCCCTCTTTCACGGTTATGCCCCACCGCCACCGGTTGTCTTCACCCGGCGACGCTGGTGAGAGACCCTCGCGGACCCCGACCCTCTGCCAGCGACGTTGGTGGCCGCCCTTCCCTCGCTGGCTCTGGCCCGCCTGCCATTTATTTTGGCCTCCGTGGCCCCGGCATCGGCTGGACAAGACGTCGTAGACCCGCAGTGACGGCCATGACTGGCAGTGTGGGTGACTGCGCTGTTGAATCCTACTGCGACCTCGGGATTTCGGGAGAAAGAGGGTCCGGAGGTTCCCAGTATCCAACCCGAGTTCCTGCCTGTTCAGGTCTTACGTGGGTGGTCAAGCCCAGCGCTCTGGGAAGGCCAGACATTTAAGCATTAGGTGCTCATACGATACAATTGTGCGTATGAACACCCGATTCTACTTACTGCAGTCGCTCAAGACGTGAACTTATTTTTGCATTGTTTCCCATCCATTCATAGGCAATTACACTCCGTGGCATCTGAAATATTGTCCTGCATTCCAACAAAAAAATGTACAAAAACGACATCGAATCATATATAAAATATCGCCCATATCTTCGCAAAATGTCACCCTACCAGAGCGATTCCTAGATAACCGAGGGAATGACTTGGAGCGCTGCATGCCCCTGATCGATGAGCTAGTGGTCGACGTGCCTCACCGGAGGCTGTTAATCACGTGCGGCGCGGGCTCCGTAGACAGCGTGGAGTCGCCGGCCGGCCCTCTCAGCCACCTGTCTCTGCGTCTCCTCCTCCGGTACCACAGGAGGCCGGTCCGAACCTGGACGACGCTAGCGAGTTGTGTGGCCAACGCTGGCGCGCTGTTTGACAACGCACCCTGGAGCGCTTTTCCCGGAACAGTTAGGTGTGTGGTTGACCGACACGGGCGGGACGCGCGCGAATCCCCTTCCTCACTACTTCATGTATTCGGAAACGAGTAGAGTGCACCACATTTTAACTTCATCTGACGGCATGTTTACTGAAACGGCCTGCTTTGCCCAGCGCACTTGCTCGCACGATGCATCCAAATATGCCTGCGTTTTTTTCACCCGGTTCACAGCATAACCGTAGGTGCAGTTGCGTTTCCTGTGGTCAGAGGTGTCGTTTTGTGTACATGATGACGAGGAGGGCGAACCGACGACCCGACAATCTAACCTCTCCCCGAATATGAGTTTCTGAAGGGATTTGGTGCGCATTATTTCAGTCGACGGTGATTTTTATTTCCTGTTTTTTGGTTATCATTTACCAAATAAACTGTCTCCCTTGCTCATATGGCAGAAAATTTGGGGGGGGGGGTAAAATCACCTCAGCAGGGACCAGGATCCACCTTGGAGAGCCATGGCCCCCTCAAAAGAATACAAATCGACATCCCTGCCTGGGGCCGTGATTTGGAGCCGTCAGAAGTAAAGGCGTAAGAAGTAAAGTAAAGAGTCTGGATTTGGTCTGAATGAGCAAAATATACTGTTATCTTTCGAGGAGCATGACACTGGCGGTCTTGAGTGTATGCTCCTATGTGCACTTGGTGCATGCTTTTGGTGCAGCGGACAGCCACGTTCAGGGCACCGAAGAGACCTTATACTGCGAGGTCGACTCGTATCTGGGTCTTCCTCGCTCAAGGTTCGCTGTCGGACGACAGCACAGCAAATGCTCGAGTAATGGGTCGGTCGTGATTTGGGCTTCATATAGGCCTGCAAAAATATCGTGAGCTTTCGAACTCTCGTCAACAAATGGATTTCGTGATCGTTAGCTCAGCTGGTAAAGCGCAGTCTTCCCGTCCTGGCAAGACAGGTTCGAGTCGTCTCAGCGTTCGATATCTCGCCCGCGGGTCAGCTGGTAACTGGCCAAAAAAGTCAAGCTGACTGCCACACGGTCATGTCGCACCCTTGGCGGCACGTTAAACTTTCGCCACAAAATCAGCCGTTACCTGAAATTGCTCGGTCGGGTGAGGGTTCGGAGTCCGTGCAACAAGCTATGCTTGGCAAGGCCTCCGATTCCTAGTATCACCTCAGCAGCCATTCGGATCAAAGTTAAGAAAAAAGATGCGAAATTCACTCTATAATTTATACGATATGACGATCCTCGTCTCGATACTGAGATGAGACGAAATGAGATATATGAAATATTGCTGAGGTCATCTTCTCTCGCCACCCCCTTTTGCAACTCTGTGCTGCGTTGTGCATCATATTTCAAAGCTGTATTCTGCAGTTTGTAGTATGGGCAAATGCATATGTTGGGCATGTTGCAGACATTTAAAGCTATGGCTGCATGCTTCATGCTTTATTCTATAAACCCGCGCACGACCGTTGGTCCGTTTCGAACACGGGCGACTGGGGGGAGGGGGGGCAGTTGGCCGTCCCCCTCTAAGTTACGAACGGTTGGTCGCACGATAAAAATAAGCATACCGTTGGAAAGCTTGTGACGAGTAGAGCTCGGAACTGCTCTCATTTTAGTTTTAGATAATATGTAAGCAATTTACGCCCGATATATGTTTTCTTACAGCCGACTGCATGAGACCGAGAAATGGCCTGAATCTCAAGGGCTGTGACTAATAACGCCAAGGTAAAGGCACCAGCGCACAAGTAAAGGTCCGAGGATGCCGATACACGTCTAATTTCCCCAGATTTGTTCAATATAAACGCCGAAACATTGAGTTAAAGACATGGCAATTCTCCCGCCAGCTGTCTGTGTGCGCCGCTGCCGTATGCGGTACCAAATTGACGGAAACTAATTTTAGCGTTCCTTTATTTTCGCAAAAAAACCTATCTATGTAAATTTTATTGATCTTAGTGATTCCTGTGATGGTTTTTCATGCTTGACACGTCCCCGACTGGGGGGGGGGGGCAGTTAACTGCCCTCCTGAGGTTTTTCTGGGATTGCGAGAGAACGAACAAACACAGAGTCACGAAATTTCGTGTACCTTTTGCTTCATCAATTTTACATCTTGTGTCAAAATTTTGACGTCAGGTCAGGTCAGGTGCATGACCTAGGTCAGGTCAAACAGACCTATGTCCAAAAAAGTTTAGCGCCCTCTAACTTTTTCGCAAAACAAGATATCTCAATAATACTTTCAGGGATTAGTGATCGTGATAGATGCAACAAATCTCCTATCCCAGATTTTTCCGAATTTTCCGGGTCATTGACCTAAGGTCAAACCTATTTTTAACACATATCGTCGCCCACATAATACACACCCACAATATCGTCGCCCACATTAACACACATATCGTCGTCGCCCATATAATCGACGTATGCTTTGAGAAGATCCACCCAGCCAAGATTTGACATACTCAGTTGAATGGAAGGGAGATGTTGGCATGTTATTTAAACTTTTTTAAGTCGCGTGTTTGTCCGTTCTGTTTCCCGGAGGCCTAAAGGGCAGGTGATCCCAGTATTATAATTTGATTTATTTTGTTGAAATATAAATGGAAGGGGTAGCGCGGCGAGTGGGAAAGGAGGGGGTGGGCAAAGGGGTGGCTTGGAGTGGGCCACATGCAACGGGTCCGAACGCATGGCAGGTAATGGAGGTCGCCGCTGCCGCCAGGAAGGGGGGATGAAAGGGTCCAGGCATGGGTCGTGGTCCTCCAGGCCCCACTTCCCATTGGCGATGGCCGTGATCGTAACGAAAAGATTGAGACATTGCATATCTGCTAAGGAGTTCAGAATAGGAAATTGGACGCATCCGACCGCACGTAATACTTCCTGAACGCCCCCGTGGGGTCCTGATGTAACATGGGCCGAACCGTACAGCTAGCGCCGCCTGGCGACGAAAAGATGAACCTTCTCGGGCACGATGCAAGGTGTGGCAATGCATTTTGCCAATTCCCACCGGGATGGCAAAGTCAAATCGATGACAGATTCCATCTGCCTGGTAGAAAAATAACAGAGCTACAAGCTCCACCCACGGGCAAAGGCTCCTGATGAGTACGTGTCGCATCAGACAGCCTGAAAGATGAAGCAGGAATTTCTCCATGTTGAAGGTATAGGAAAATACCTTGTTCGTAACTCATAAATCGCGAAATCCCGCCGGGATGCAACATAAGAGTGGCAATTTTTGCTGGCCGAAGTAAAAGACCATGAATCAGGCAACAAACTGAGGGCATGACCAAGAAAAAATTAAGAAACAGACGAACAGGGTCACCCAGAATGTGAATTTTTGCATGAGAAATAAACACTCCCGTAGGGTTGACATTACGGCCCGCCGGAGTCGCTGCCCCTGCGAGCGGCCGGCCGGCTGGATGTCCGCCGCAGCCCCATACGTGCTTGCATTATTGTTCTTTTCACGATTAACAGGCCAAGAAGATAGCGATGTCGGGATTATTCCTCAGGGTGTTTCTCTTTTGTCACTCAGAAACACTCGCAAACGGCGAAGGAAATGTGAAGAATATTCGTAGGACTACGATGTCCTGGATGGTTTACTCACGAAGCCCATGTATCGTCTAGAAGAACGTTTTTATTCAAAAATAGGGAGAGAAAAGATGCATTCAAAAATATTTTGTTGCGCCGTATAACGAAGCCCTAGTTAGGTTAGGCTTCAAAAAAGCTTGTCACGAGGAAAATGTTGGTGTGGCGTTTACGTAGCCGAACGCGACTGAGAAAACTTCGATAAGAAACCAACCAAAAAGTGACAGAAGCATTGGTGTTTATGTTATCCCACGTAGAATGCTCTAAGAGAGCCTATGTCGTGAAAACAGGGAGGGATCTGTCAAAAAGAATATGCGAACACCGGAGAAATATACGAGGTGGGGACGGAAAAAGGTCATTTTTGCCATGTTAGGGGTTTTAATCATTCGCTACATTTGGACCAGGAAAACAGTAAACGGCGCATTGTGGAGTCGGCATTGATCAGTACAACAGAAAATGCTAATATATTATCGGGTCAGTTTTCCTTCAGTAAAGCAGTAGAGGGCACGATCAAAGCAAAATGTTTGAGCGAAAGCTCTGATTGAGTTGTTCCATGCGTGTGCGCTGAGAATAGTTGATCTTACCTGTAACATTTTTTTGTTCGCTTGCTTCATTCATCTATTCATTCTGTCGGAAAAAGGATGTTTTCTTGCAACAACGAAAATGACTGTTAATGTGTAGCAGGAGCATATTCTGTTGTGAATGGGAGGAAACCTACTGTCTTGAAGCTCTTCTAAGTTTTGTTTGCGTTTTTATAGACGAGGCGCTGTGCTGTCTTCTTTTCGAACTCCGAGAAAAGCAGAACGCGCTTGCGTCGCCCCGCATTTACCCGTTCATCTATGACGACAGCCTGTGCGTAGAAGGGTTTTGATGGTAAAGTTCGAGACCTTTACCTCACGACTGGAACGATTTTGTTGAGCTGCGGCTGCGTATTGGCAGTCCCTGCCTAGTGTCTGAGCTTCAGGCCGGTTCAGAATTCGACTCACCTCGCCTGCGTGCGCATTTTGTGCGCAGATATATGCAAGCCACCACACTGCTCCTGAAACGGCTGTCAGACCTCGGGTAGATTCAAACCAACTCTCTCACAGGTGCCTGCGCCTGCGCAGACGTATGTCACGCGGTTTGTGTGTTTGTGTTTTAGCTGCCTGTTGGCCGGTTCTGTCGATGATCTGGTTTTTTCTGACGCAAGAGAAATGTCGTTTGTTGTTCTTTGTTTTCACATGACCACGTTGAGGAGGTGTGAAGTTAAAGCTACGGTAACGTTGGTTGTGTAAAACTCCATGTTGCTGATCTTTAACTTAATTCCCGGCAGGGGACTGAATCCGCCCCCTCTCGGATTTTTGCTTGCCAGTTCCATGGTTTTTGACTCAGCTTCACGAAACTTGGTGACTTTTCCCAGCTGTTCTTTCTACGTACTGTGACAAAATTTTTAAATTCTTTTTTGTTCAGGAACGGAGCCTGGCGACGTTTTTTGGGAGGCACCTCAGGCCATTTTTGGCCTTGTTAAACCCAGAATATATATGACGTGGAATGATGCCCTCTACTTGCGTATCAAGTTTCAGCTTGATATCAGGTCGGGTCACGGAGCTATGACCTAAAATGTCAGTGCGCATAGCCTTTTTCACAATAGCCGTAAAATGGAATTTTTGAAATAGTGAATCCAAATGGCCGAAAACGTTTCCAGATAATTTAAACGCACACGAGGTCATTCCAAGTGACTCCAAGGTCACTGGAAGTCATTTAATGTAAAAGGTCACAAATTAATCTGAAGATGATGTGACCATGATAGTTCCCCCTTTTTCATGTCCCTGACACCGCCTATGCTAACATCATACAAAGATTGTAATACGATTTGTACTTCTTTAGCACAACATGACTAGCAGAAGCCAAAAAGTGCTTTTTCCTTTTTTGTTCATTCAGTTGTTGAAAAACTAATCCTCTCATTTTTGAAACCCTGTGAACGCCCATGAATTTTCGCAGAATTTCAAATGTGTGTACCCATGGAAAAAGTTTCATCCATAATCCCTCGATTCATGTCAATTTCATCGAAATAGGTCCATGAGTAGCGGAGTTATAAGGAGTCCGAAAATATCCCCATTTTGACATTTTCGCCCCCTGTATCCACCTCTTTCAAAATTTTGGGAACTTCTTTTTTTAGAAGTGTAGTTCACGTCATGGCAAATCGACTGTCGTTTGTTGCTATGAAATCGGATGTGTAGTTCTCGAGATCTCGGGGGGACCGAATCTGTCCCCCCTTGTCAGGCATTGGCCATACCGTCTGCCCTCCGGAAATAAGATTGAGCGGAGAAGCATGGTGAACCTTGGTTGTTAGCTTTATTCAAACGTGTAAAAATGATTCTACCGGAAATGTGAATCAGAAAAGTATTATTGGCACAGGGAAGTGCAATCTGGAAGTTTTGCACCCAGCAGAGATGTAAGTGTAGGGTGCGATGCCTGATGAAGGTGTTAGTTTGCAACTAACATGAGTGTAAAGCAACACTTCATTTGGGTATCAAAAACGACATGGGATTAGCGACACTAGTACAGGATGTGAACACCCGGAACGTGTGTAAAAAATACACGCACTGCACGTGTAAGTTGTAAGTGGAAGCCTTGGAAAAATGTAAGTTTTAAGTGTTACACTAGGTGAGAATGTTATACGAAAAGTGTCACTCTCTGTACAGGTGCCAGTGTCAGGTGTGGTATACGTGCAAGGTGTTAGCTTACATCTTGGATGGGGATAGAAAAAACACCGTACGAGAGAAGCAAAAACGACATCGGAGCAGCGTCACTCATGTCAGGTGTTTACACTCGGAATGAATGTGAAAAAGTTTTCAGTGTGGGTATATTGCCTTCGTTGGGAGGAAAGGGCAGCTTTTTACGACGCTCTGGTAGCTGGCGACTGTTCTTGCACCTGGCAGGACAGCCAGCTGGTCCAGCTGTCGACTACGCGCTGAACCGATGACAGGAGAATTCGGGGAGCAAAAGTCCCAGTTTTCTACATGCTTATGGAGAAACGGAGATGTCCTCTACATCAGCCGCCACGTAGAGATGGTTTTCGATCTGCTTGTCTCGCGCTGACATTTGTGCACGAGTGGTGCCGTGAACTTGCATTCGGCCTCCACCTGCGTGTCGGAGGCGACGACTTGCTTTCACCAGTTGCTTGGTGCTGAGTCGTAATTACTCGAGGTGAAAGTGGCCAACGATCATGCCCTCTGCGCCAATATCGGCGATAACGTCAAAGACGTGTGACTTGTGGCTGCCGGGGTTACACATGCTGACCCTGAACCGGGCCACTGTGTCAAATTCCTTCGAATACCGCACCGAGCTTTGAGTGGTCTTAACACGCGCACTGGAAGGGGATCCTTTTGTGTCCCTCCCACGTGTTTTTCTTGAATATCTCGAGAACAGATCGGAGCTGGTTGCTGCTACTTTGTGGCATTTATGGCAACTGAATAACTCGTCGAATGACGCGAAAAAAAAAATCGGGAATCGGCCGGAAATTTTTTTCAAGTTTCAAGCATTTGAAGTCAGACAAACATAACGAACACGACGGTTGTCGCTGACAAATAGGAACTTTGTGAAAGAACCAGCGTTCTACCTAAGATTACCGTTTGAACACAATCATGCGACGTCATTCGGGCATAAGTCATGGATGTACCAAGACCACAGCCAGAGCCAATAAGGGTCAAGGTCATCAAAGGTCAAGGTTAAACAGCGTGTGATCTGATCCACATTTGCTTTGCAACATGTCAGTTCGTACGAAATATGCATTCAAAAACCCTAATCAGGTATGAAATATGCATTCAAAGACCTTACTAAAACACCTTTGGCACATTGATACTCACATGTGTATACATATATAAATATACATACATACAGAAATATAAACGCCGGAAGTGACCAAATGTACCGATGTTGGCTACCTTCACTGAAAATGCGCCAAAAGATATATGTTGCGTCCTCATTTATTCTCAAACTGCCCCGTGTTGTTCGAAATGTGATCTGCAAAAGATGAAAAAAATGACTCCATAGGTCAATGACCTGACATGACCTCGACCCAAAATCCTCAGTCAAGACACCAAATGAATGACAATTGTCGTATTCCACGTTTTAACGGCCAAACAAACACCCTTTTTTCGTTCCGTTCGAAAAGTTGTACGGAATGATGGCCTGCACGTGCCGTGTGTCCAAAGTTGACCTTTTCCACCCTTTTTGACCTTGAGGATATCGACCTAGGGTCATGAAATGTATTGCACACAATGTAAATTGCACACATTGTAAATCGTTGCAGCTCCACCCTGCCCATAAAATTTCATGTCTCCAACTTTTTCCGTTACAGAGATCGAAAGGGGCGCTTTTAGATCCCCCCTTCCAGTGCGCGTTAGCGCGAATCCTCTTTCCACTGTGTGGGTTAATGCGGCACACTGAACCGAAATGACCTTTCTTGCAACGATTACAGTGTTTTCCGCGTGCAGGGCATGACCTGCCGAACCTTCATGACCTGCCCACCGCCGCAGCATGAGCACGCTGCTGCCTAGGGGGCTTGGAGCCGCTTCTTAATGCGTCGACAAGCCGGCAGTCAGTTCTGGTCCAGTTCGCACATCGTCGTCACCGGCGCCGCTAGGAACTGTCATGGCGGCAATGGGACACTGGACAATTGCTGTCTGAGCCTGTGTGCCCACTCGAAGGTTCCACGTTAATTCAGCAGCGACTGAAGACTGGTTAGAGAGCTGTGCCTCGGCAGAAACTCCTGCTGCATTGTCTCGTTGTGGACACCGCATATGATCCAGCCAATCAACATCCGGGCGGTTAAATCACCGTCACAGCACGGACAGACAATACTGCATTCGATATTGTCCTGTCTACGTCGAATAAGGGATTCTTTCGCGGACTCGTTTACTTTTTGGAGCAGTTAGTGGCATGTCCTACGTTCCACAGCTGAATTGCAAGCATGCTTGTTCATCCTTCCAATTTCGTTCAGCGCCTGAAGCATATTACACTGTGACACTGATCGTTGTGGATAGTGTCTATGACTTGCTTCAGTTGTGCGACACAGGATAGTCTCATTTGGACAACAATAATCCTATCCGGATCCTGAGTGACGAGCGACGTTGGCAGTCTTGCCAATCTCGGCGAAACGTCCGATATTCCACGACAGCATACCGTATGTGCCAACAGGCGGTTTGTGTTCCTGGCTGATCGCGTTTGTAGTGGAGGCTTATGTATGGGCTGGCATGTTTGTTGCACAGTGCACAGTGGCTATGCTCCCGGGTCGTATCAACTGCTCCATAACAGTCTCTCTGCGCCTCACGGACCTGTGATTCATCCAGGGGCGTGCGTAGATCCGCTAACTGTTGCTGCAGCACATGAAGAGCCGACTTGTCCTGTCCAGTGTGGGTTTCCGGGATCGCGATACCCTCGGTATCTCCGTCCATCCTGTCGGCTGCTAAGGCCATTGTATGGAGGGCACTGAGGTGATCGTCGCTCGCTATCGAGCAAAACGGCCATGCCATGTGAGGTGTAAATTAAAATACAAACCAGATGACTTTGTATGTTCCCAGACCTAACTGCGTCGGAAAAGGAAACAAAAGCCTCCGAACAGTTCGCTCGGCCATTGTTGAGCGAAATATTTTGTAGCACGAGGAGGACCACGTGGTATTTATGGTTGGCCACCCTACCGTAACGTTATTCTCCTAGACATGCTCGCAATTAATAAGTCGTAGGTCAGTAAGTTGTCAAGATACTGATTTCAGATCTGCATGTGGTACGTCAAAAGACTCGTCTCTCAGCTATGCCAAGTTTCAGAGGGATCGGAGCCGGCGTTTTGGGGTAACTCGCAAAAAAACTCGGGAGAAGGGGGGTTTCACTAACCCGCCGTTCTGGTGAGGGCTAAGCAGAATTTGTTGAAATTACTGAATAAGAATATCGATGTCATTAACATCAAAACACACTTAATGCACTAAAATGCACTTTTCAGGGCATTCTGACTGCATACTGCACAACATTCCATTGATTTGGAGAAATTTAATTGGATCAAATTGTATTCGGACGTAAGGATTAGAATGATTGGTATTTCTGCATTGGATAACATCGCAACAGGGGCCTCTGTCGCGGTGGACGTTGAAATAGCGTGTTGTCCCGACCGATGGTGAAGTCGAGCACGACGTTCGTGGACTGGCGCCGCTCCAGTACCGATCGCATGAAATGTTCTTACATCTCCGAACCCGATGTCGTGCCTTTTCCATGAATGTCTTGCTCCATTTCCGAACGACGCCCGCATCATTAGCGGTCGATTGCCAGAGCTGTGTGCGCGGGCGCGTTCGATTGTCTTTAATCCGCTGGTGGCTTGGGGCAGCAGGGCGTGGCACCCCGATTAAATAAGATTTTATAAAATGGTTTTTACGGTAACCAATGACCAAGGCCGTCCTTGGGAGTTCGTGACCAGTCGCTGATCCCTGCTTAATAACTTCTTAGCTAGCATTCAAATTACGCTACAAATGTTATGTCTGCCATGCATTTATCCTGTCTTAGATACTCTGTGAGATATCATACACGTTTGTCAACATATGCCATAAGGCTTGTTATCTTGCTGAAAGAGACATTTGTGGTCTGTTCGGGGCAAAATTATTCGAGGTGGCGCCAGAGCCCAATCAGTATAGATGGCAGCACCCAAAAAGGAAGCCCAAGGATCCCTGCTACCAACCATTTCTAGTTTCGACCTTCTGCGGTACTTTCCGGTGAAGTATGCATTACACTCAGCTCGCTAAGAATTCTGTGCTTCCATTTGCGTAGTCAGGCAGAGCTGCTTCTTTGTAATCCATCTATCCGGGAGTAATGTTCACAAGCGTTTCCGTTCTCCGAGTCTTCCTTCAACTGGCAGAAAAAATCAGATTGAGCCGGCTGCCTGGCTCGGCCCGACTCTTCCGCTTCCTGTCTTTTTGTCGTTTCTACATGTTCTGTCTGCATAAACATTCCGGGAAGGATGTTCTTGCCCTAAGACCTTTTTCTGCGGGTGTTTATGGACCGCCAAGTGAGGACGGCAAACAATATCATAAACGCGCATGGCATGCAAACTTGCAATTTCTTAGGCGCCAGATACTAAAACAGGCCATTAAACCCCTTTTTGGTTTAGCGAAATTGATCAAGGGGAAACAACGATGTCGATATAAATCAGTGGGTAAGGTTTTTATCCAGGCAAGAAAGCCTTCGGTATATCCAGAGTAAACAATGTTTTTTGAATGGAGCAGGACAGGAAATATGTCACTCTTGTCCCGGCAAATAGTTATCTGTAGACCATTGACTGCTTACCACAAACAGAACGATTAGCTTCAGGGTGAAATATATGTCAGCGTGGGCTAGTATTGCAGTACGATCTGCTGGATATTACATATGTAGACTGCATTGACGAATCCAGAGGTCAGACAAGTCTGGGTCGTCAAGTCCGTGTCTTTCTGTCGACGAGAAGGAGGCACGCCCCTCCACCCTCTTCGTTTGTTGCAAAATCCGAAGGCAGCATGTCTTTTGGCCCTTTTCGTATGGAAATCATACATACTTTGCTTTTGAAGCAAAAATTTGTTTATATGAGTGTTATTTTCGAAAATAATGAAACGAAATGACCGAAATCAGAAAACAAATCCACATTTTGGGTAGGTTAGGCTACACGGATTTAGATATTGCCCCGCAGTCACAGGACTTCAGATCATGAAGTTACACTAGACCAAAGCTGAATAATGTTTTTTTTTCGCGAAGCTGCATTTGGAGTGCATTAGGTTACATGCTGCCTATTCAAAACAACTCCGGAATAATGTAGTGCTTTTAATCCTGAGGTTTTTTCCACTTTTGTTTTCGAAGCATTCAGTAATGGCAGTGAACAGTATCAAGAGCGTGCGTGTCATTTAAACTGGCAATTCTCCGGATGCAAAGTGCTGAAACAGGGTGATAAATATCCTACGTACTGTAAAATGCATAACGGGAAAATTATTACGCAAATAGCTACCAAGAAGGCCTTTCTCGTCATGCGCTTAAGAAGTCGTTTTACTGGAGCAATGCAGATTTCAGTCATTACCCTTCATAATCTGAGGGGTTATATCGGATGTGACATATCGCTGAACCAATTTCCAGTTGCTAAAACAAGATCCATGTATGCATTACAGTTTTGTGATCAAGCGCTACCAAATTCTTAGTTTGTGTCTGAGACGAAGTCGAGGCCACAATCTGTAAATTTTGTAGCGCGAGACCGAGAAACGATTTAGTGTATGACTGTAGCTCGTGACACATAAAAAATCTAGCCTGACGACTGAAAATACATTTTATCACAACTCGTTATAACAATTCAGCAATTACTCAACTGTTTAGGCGATTCAGGTTTTCCGTTCCGCCGGTGCCGTTTTCCCATTACTCATTAAAACCGGGAGGTGAGGACGTACCGGGAGGTACGTCCGCACCACTCACTCGCCGTTCGAGCTCGGAACACGACGCTGCAGGAGGGACCTGCTCTGGCGCCGCGTGGCGTACCCGTGCGTCGTCCAGAATGTGTGCGGTTAGTGCGTGGTGTGCGGAGTGTTCGGAGGCAATGTCCCGTGCTGAGAGGCGGCGGCAGCGGCCGAACTTGCTCTCCCGTGGACCGGCTGCCGCGGCCGGCGCCACCGCTGCCGGGGGACGTGGCCGGTCCGGCAGGACGTCACAGCCTGGCTACCTGGACCTGTCCATCGGCCACGGCGACTCCTCAGGAGCGTCAGCTGCGAATGCGTGTTCGCTCTGCAGTGTATCGGAGCCAACGCAGCTGTGTGGAGGCCGCGTTTGGACCTGATCTGAGTTTGGGTCCAAAACTGTCATTCGGATTTCGAGCTTGAGTCTGGATGTTCTTGTCAGTTTTTGGCGGACGAATTTCAATGAACATCCGCTCCTTGTCAGTCATCTTGTCGGAAAGTAGGTTTGACGTATGTAGGAATGATGACTGCAGAGAATTATGACGATCATTGACAAATACAGCGACTAATTCGTGTCATGGTTTTGAAATTTTAGAAACAGTGGAAAAAAACATTTTTGCAAGACGAGGAGCATGCTTAGAGACAATGTCTCGCCAGCATAACATAATCAGCAAAGCTTAGTTCAGGGCTGAGTTATTTTTAAACCAAGTCTCGTTCACAGTCTGGGTCAAACTTGATTTCATCGAGCCTAATCAGACTCCATTGTTTTTGTTAGTCCAAGTCGGATCTCAGGTTATGTTCTTTGACTATGTGGGTCAGAGTCAATGGCGGCGCTACGGGGAGAAGGAAGGGAGTCAACGGGGGCAACTGCCCCATGGCCCGGGAATATTTAACGTTATTCCACGGGGTAATGGTGAAATGCGAGTTGTCATTCAGTGGCGATGCATGGAAACAAAGGATTCGGAAATGTCGTTCGTCCTCGCTGTGCTGAATATTTGGTGCAGCTTCTGGTCCGGGTCCAGTCTCGAAGAATTCTGAATCGATTCACTGGACTCCGAGGTCAACAAGCTTGTGAATGGGGTCTTTAGTCTGCGTTGAATCGGGCTCCAACCCAGATTTGGCCTGAATGATGAAATAGTCGAGTCCTCGAGAGTCTTGACGAGTCCTCGAGAGTCTTGACCTGAGTGGACCCCAGCGCAAAGACGTCGCAGCTCTTTTAAACTGAGGTTTGGCCCAGGGATCCGATAGGTTTGCAGACAGTCACAGTGCAACTTGTTTGCTTTCTAGTTTTTGTGCTGTTTGTTGTGGTGATCTATAGTTTTTGGGACAGCCTTGATTACAGTCAGCAAGCAACGAATACCTCCGGACGTTTGAAGAGGCAACTCTTGTATACCCTCGGAATGGATATAAAATGGAATGGCTCGAAGACGTCATATGAAACGATTTATGAAAACAAAGATCACGGTACCAAAACCAGAAGACAGAGAAAAACCTTGAAATGATAATCTGCGAATCGCTCACTAAAGAAACGAGACTGCAATTTAGTTACACCAATTAAAGCGGCCCCTGTAGTTGTCTCAAATGCAACTAATCGTTAAATTCGTCTTTCAGAGAACACAGGAGTTGCATTTTTCGATTCTCTAAATATATGGGTATCTTTTGCCGTTTCTTCGTCGGTAGAGTGGAGCATAAAACGGACATCACTAAAAGACAATACAAAAACGTTGCTGACACGTAGAACGAAGAAATCAAGATATCCATTATAGAAACACGAATTACACATCCTACACGGGCTAACTTGGCTGGATATGTCTATTAATATTATTTTCCATCCGCTCCTGTTCTATTCTATTCTATTTCTGCCTTTTCCCTCTTCCTTCGTTTCCTGCTCGTGCTGTCGAAACAAAAGAATTTTTGTGATTAATTTTCGTTATCAATCCAAAAGCAAGTCCAGGAAGAGCAATACTTACCATGAAAACCAGGAATGCGTGCTAGATTGGATTAATTTGAGATTTGCTCGCATTTTGATTAACCCGCGCACGACCGTCGGTCGGCGACGATCACGCCCGACTGGGGGGGGGTGGTTCACCGCCCCTCTCTAAGTCACGAACGGTTGGTCGCACGATAAAAATAAGCATATCGTTGGAAAACTTGTGACGAGTAGAGCTCGAAACTGGTCCCATTTTTTTTATTTTAGGTAATATGTAAGCAATTTACGTCCTATATATCTTTTACCATAGCCGACTGCATGAGACCGAGAAACGGCCTTAATCTCAAGGGCTGTGACTAATAACGCTTAGGTAAAGGCACCAGCGCACAAGTAAAGGTCTGCAGGCCGCGATACACGTCTAATTTCTCAGATTTGTTCAATATATACGCCGAAACGTTGAGTTAAAGGCACGGCAATTTTCGCGCCGGCTGTCGGCGGGCGCCGCAGCCGTACGAAGTACAATTAACGCGAACTAATTTTAGCGTCCCTTTATTTTTGAGACATAAGCCTATCCATGTAAACTTTATTGATCTTAGTGATTCTTGTGATGGTTTCTCATGCTTAAATTTTGGAAAAATTCATTACTTACCAATATACACAATTGGCTTAGCTTTATTCGCATGGGCCTGTTTATTTCCAAAATATGCAGTTTTTTAGTACTTTTTGGGGATCTTGGTGTTAGGTCTGTGGAAGCCAGTTTTGCCATTTTCTACCCATTCTGAGTAATTCATCGCTGATTTTGACGGGGGTACATTTTGGCTCACAACAGTTATTCGTGACTTGACCTCAGGTCAATGGCTGTAAGTCATTGATTCTTAGTCCAATGACGATAACTACATGTCTGCTTCAGTCCACACTAAAAATGTTATGAAAATTTCCTCCAATTTCCGAAAAAAAACGACATGTCTTAAAAATGTGCTAACCTTATGCCAATAACCCAGAAAATTCCGAAAAATCTGAGATAGCAGATTTGTTGCATCTATTAAGGTCACTAATCCCTGAAAGTATTATTGTGATATCTTGTTTCCTGAAAAAGTTACATGGCGCTAAACGTTTTTTGGACATAGGTCCGTTTGACGTGACCTAGGTCAGATATCTGGCTTGACTTGAGGTCAAAACTTTGACACAAGGTGTAAAAATTATCAAGCAAAAGGTACACAAAGTTTCGTGGCTCCATGTTTGTTCGTTCTCTCGCAATGCTAGAAAAACGTCAGGGGGGCGGTCAACTGCCCCCCAGTCAGGGGCGGGTGAACAGTGGGCCATCTCTTTATCTCGATCGCTTTTTGGACTGTTCTGTGGTACGGATTTCTTTCCCTCGCTGTCGTAGGTGATTTTATAGGATCCAAATCTTCCTTGCATTCAGAGAAGTGTCTTGTGAGTGCTGACTTGTCAATACGTCCATACTTGATGTCGGCGACGTGATCTTTCATTCTGACGTCCTTTGGTCTCCCTCCTTTAAGATATAGCTTGAGCCACATGAACATTTGTTCTCATACATGGCCGCTTTTTATAGTAAATGGGGGGTGCGTGTCTTTTGCCTTCACAAGCTGACTGCAGAGGCGACTAGTCAGGGTGGCTAAATGCAGCCATTTGGGTGTCAAGGATGTAGATATTAATTCATGCCACTGGATCGCTCTGCTGTTAGGCTTTCTGGCAATTGTATTGCTCCTCCCCTTATCTGAGACCAACCAATAAGCACTGAGCAGAGGACGTTGCCGGATTGTTTCTAACTGCCACAGGCAATACAAGTCGGACGGGCAGGTCTGGATGCGCGAAGGGTGCAAAGGTCAATGGAGAGGCGGCCAATAACCAGAGGCGGCGATTCAGAGCCATGTCAGGAACAAGTCTGACAGCATGAATTTCAGTCTACATCCTTGGACACCTAACTGACTGAATTTAGCCACACTGTGACTAGTTGATCTCGCAGCCCATGTGCCATACAGGTTGAGGATCTTCAATATCCGTTGGCTAAGGTCACGGACATAAGGAATGGACACGAATACATTTTCGTTCTGATTAGTTGCAGTTATATTCGGGGTTGAATGTTGAGACAGTATGTCCATGGCGCGGTGTATGAGGCCGTCAGAATATCCATTTGATTTAATCCGGCTTCGACTGGGATATGCCACCATCTTTCATTGACGGGATGGGGTTTGCCTAACGGTCTTGCTCCCTCCTCGTTTATCTCGAGAACCAATTGTCCGATTCTGCTGATTCGAACTTCAATCGAGAGCGCCAAACCCTCCGGTCCTGCAACATGTACATTTTTTTACCTTAGGATCACCGATGTTGTTACAGGTTAGGTCAAACACGAAAAAGCATAATTTTCTCCAAAGTTGGCAAATCGCAATAAAAAGTTCACGGAGACTGAGGCTGGCATGGCAATATGTTCCTGGTAACTGAACGCCATATTCGAAGTGCCACCTTAAGGTGGCCAAGATCAGAAGAGGCTAAAGTCACAGGTTGGGTCAAATTTGAAGTCCGTAATAACGTGTTATGCAGTGCATGTTTCCGGGCACATCTGATACGAAAATTCTGAAAATGACACTTTCGAGGAGCCTGGTCACAAAAAAATGAAATGGCCCCAATTATCGTGCACAGGCAGTAATGCAGCACTTCGCAGCCTCAGACTCGAAGTACGAGAAACACGCTAGTGACCTCCATTGACATCTCTAGATGGCACTAAAAGTCAGTTTGCCCCGTGTTGCACATTTTGACGGAATGTTGCGCAACACTGCAAAAGCCGATATCTCCATACCGATCATCCAGAATGTCCAGCTGACGCCACCAGTTTACACGCTAAGATGAAATCTGAATGAAACCGCCAAAGGCCAAACTACGGAAAAATGTTGCACGGTTGTAAGAAACTGCAGTTTAAGTTTTGTGTGACGTTTGCTGCAAGAAAGTCGAGTAATCGGTTATCTGGCCGTATCCAAAAACCAGTTTATTCAGCTCTTTTTCTAAAATGTATTCTCTCTGGACCCGAAAAATGGGAAAGCATATTTGACCCTGAACGACCTAGCATGAGGTCATAGGCGCTTCATATTGCACTGTTAGGTCATGCTGATATGCAGCGCAAACCACAGTCACCGCACGTTGTAAACGCACCAACAATATGGCAACGAAGTGAAATTAAATGTCGAATCGCAAAACATGGTCGTCTTTATGACGCCGTTAAAATGTGATCTTAGATGAACTGGTTTCCAAATTTTTGTTGTGATGTGCACAATTTAACCCGCGCACGACCGTCGGTCCGTCCCGAACACCGGCGACTGGGGCGGGGGCAGTTGACTGCCCCCCTCTCTAACTCACGAACGGTTGGTCGCACGATAAAAATAAACATACCGTTGGAAAGCCTGTCACGAGTAGAGCTCGAAACTGGTCTCATTTTTAGTTTTAGATAATATGTAAGCCAATTTACGCCCTATATATGTTTTCTCATAGCAGACTGCATGAGACCGAGAAATGGCCTGAATCTCGAGGGCTGTGACTAATAACGCATAGATAAAGGCACCAGCGCACAAGTAAATGTCCGCGGATGCCGACACACGTCTAATTTCCCCAGATTTGTTCAATATATACGCCGAAACGTTGAGTTAAAGACACCGTAATTCTCCCGTCAGCCGTCACTGCGCGCCGCTGCCGTATGCGGTACCAAATTGACGGAAACTAATTTTAGCGTTCCTTTATTTTCGCGACAAAAGACGATCTATGTAGATTTTGTTGATCTTTGTGGTTCTTGTAATGGTTTCTCATGCTTAAATTTCGGAAAAATTGATTAGTTGCCAATCTACAAAGTTGGCGGAGCTTTATTCGCGAGAGCCTGTTTATTTCTAAGATGTGCTACTTTTTCAAACTTTTTGAGGTTCCTGGTATTAATTACGTCTGTACAAGCTAGTTCTGCTATTTTCTACCCATTCTGAGTAATTCATCGTGGATTTTGACGGTGGTACATTTTGGCCCACTACAGTTATTAGTGACCTGACCTCAGGTCAATGGCTGGAAGTCACTGATACTTTGCCCAATGACGGCAACTAGATGTCTGCTTGATTCCACACTAAAAATGTTATGGAATATTCCGTCAATTTCAGAAAAAACGGCGATATGTCTTAAAAATGGGCTTGACCTTAGGTCAATGACCCGGAAAATTCAGAAAAATCCGAGATAGCAGATTTGTTGCATCTATCACGATCACTAATCCCTGAAAGTATTATTGAGATATCTTGTTTTGCGAAAAAGTTACAGGGCGCTAAACTTTTTTTGACATAGGTCTGTTTGACCTGGCCTAGGTCAGGCACCTGACCTGACCTGAGGTTAAAATTTTGAGGCAAGACGTAAAATTGATGAAGCAAAAGGTACGCAAAGTTTCATGACTCTGTGTTTGTTGGTTCTCTCGCAATCCCAGAAAAACCTCAGGGGGGCAGTCAACTGCCCCCCCCCCAGTCGGGGACGGGTTAAGTAAAAAGGGTACTGAAAACTTCGGGACGCTGCGTGTATTCGTTTAGATATCTAAGAAAGGTGACAATGAAGACGGCGTTGAACGTCCCTCCCATGGTGTGGACTGTGGCTAGTACCTATTTCAGAAGGGTCTCGTTGCTGCATAGCAGTCGGGTTCAGTTTACTACGTTCTTGATTAGGTCACTTTTCGTGCCATTGGGGCGGTTTGAGTCAGATTTAAAAAAATACGTCCAATTTAGTTGGTTTCTTGCATGTTTATGATTGTAGATTTAATCCTTATTTATGCTGTAATGTCTAAAAAGGGAAGCTGAGCATTCAGCTCTTGTTCGATGGTGAATTTCATGACGGGACAACAACCATTTCAGATTTCATAAAACTCATCTAAGGTAGCTTCGCCATCCGGCCGGATAAAAAACGCGCCGTCCACGTTCCTTCTCCACATTTTGGGTTTAAGCGCAGCGGCATCGAGCACCGATTCCTCTGAATGCTCCTAAAAACGAGTGGAAGACCAAAGGACTTCAGAACGAAAGAAGACATCGCCGACATCAAGTTCAGACTTGCTGGCAAGTCAGCGCTCGCAAGACACTTCTCCGAATGCAAAGGAGATATGGATCCCATTAAATCGTCTCCGACAGCGAGGGAAAACTGGCACCGCAGAAAAGTGCGAGAAACGATCGAGATTAGGGAGACACGGCCCACCATTAATCAATATACGGGTAGAATTGAAATAAGTCCAATCTGGCACTGAGCCCTAGAAAACTAGGTATTTGAAACACCATTTCTCGACCGCTTATTTGTTTTTATTGCTTTATAGTGCTCTCTTGAACTTAATTGTAGATAAATGACAAAAATTAGTCGTATGATTTTTGTTGTTTCTAGACCACAAGAAGAAAAAGAAGAAGGAGGAATAATAGATCAACAGAACAGAAATAGGACCAGATAGAACAGAATAATAATTGCAATGATTTGGCAGTGTGATTGTGCGATTCTTGGTTCCACAACTGAGCTTTGAATTTGATCGTTTTACGTGTCAACGTTTTTTATATTTTCTTTTGTCAATAACCATTTTATGTTATATTCAACCGACGAAGAGGCCTCAAAAGCTATCGAAATATATGGATATTCGAAAGACATAACTCTTGTGTACTCTGGAAAGATGAATTTAACGATTATGGTAACGTGAGCTTTTAGCATAAACATCACATTCGAAGTCACATCACATGTACATGTCCAACTGGAGAGGTACCACGCAGCTGTGGTTTCTCATGAGGCAGTGAGTTTCCCACACCTTTGCCGCTTGGGAACAGTGTCCCGACCGGTCAGAACGGCGGTCCCATGTGACGGCACCGCAGGGCGTCTGACGCTCCTCCGCCCCCTCTGCCCTGGGACAGCTGCCGCCCGTGCAGAAGTGGCCGGAAGCTGACAGTGACGAATCCTGCGGCGGGCGGAACCGAGGACGGTCGGCCGCCACAAAGGCACCGCTCTGGCGCCGCCTTCTGGCCTAATGGCGGCGGCGACATCCTATCCGGCGGGCGAACGGCGGCGGCGGCGGCGGCGGCTGCGGCAGGTCAGACGCCGAAAATGGGAGGGGAGCAGCATCAGGCTGCAGTTTGTTTCTTTCGCTGGTAAAAAAGAATGGGACTCCTGAACCGTGGCAGCTGGCGACTAATGTGGCTTCTTGATTGGGCAGCTGATGATAAATTTGACTTTGTGGCGAACAAAAAAGTGATTTCTCAACCCTCCCGAACAAAGGGAGTTCGTTGTCACACCTTAGAAGGCTTTCCGCAGACTGCCGTCAAACGGTCTCCGTCGGAGCCTGAAATTTCCAATAGCTAATGACCTATCATTGACGTGACCTTTTCCCACTGGCGACGGAACATGTAGATTTAGGTTGGGCGGAGGGGAAGCGTAGGACATTTTGGGCTAATTTCTTTGCAGTCAGCGCCATAGAAAGTTGCTTGGTTTTAACGTTCGGGAGGGGGGGGGGGCGGGAGTGAGGCGCAGCGCCGCAGCATCTTAATGCTTCCACCACCCCTGCTTTGACATGGAAGAAAACGTGGTCGCCGGTTACAACAATTGACCAATGGTAAGGCTAGGTTGATACGAAAGTATGCGTTGCTGCCTGAAATGTGAGGGCAAACGACATAGCACTCTTTTTCCCCGGGACCTGAGAGGCCACTGAGTAACCTTGAGGGGTTAAATTGCGTACCATTCGAATAAAAAAAAAACAGTGCAGACTCCTTTTTGTTTCGTCCCTCTGTTTTAACCCGCGCACGACCGTGGGTCGGCGACGATCACGCCCGTCTGGGGGGAGGGAGGTTGACTGCCCCCCTCTAACTTACGAATGGTTGGTCGCACGATAAAAATAAGTAGTCAAAGCTTGTGACGAGTAGAACTGGAAATGCTCTGATTTTTAGTCTTAGATAAGATGTAAGCAATTTACGTCCTATATATGCCTGCTCATAGCTGACTGCATGAGACCGAGAAACGGCCTGAATCTCAAGGGCTGTGACTAATAACGCATAGGTAAAGGCACCAAAGCACATGTAAAGGTCCACAGATGCCGATACACGTCTAATTTCTCCGATTTCTTCGATAGATACGTCGAAACGTTGGGTTAAAGACACGACGGTTTTCACGGCGTTTGTCGGTGGGCGTTGCAGCCGTACGCAGTAAGAAATTAACGGGAACTAATTTTAGCGCTCCTTTATTTTCGCGACATAATCCTATCCATGTAAACGGTATTGATCTCAGTGGCTCTTGTGATGGTTTCTCATGCTTAACTCTCGGAAAAATTCATTAGTTACCGATTTACACAACTGACGGAGTTGTATTAGCGAGAACCTATTTATTTCCAAAATATTCAGTTTTTTGAAACCTTTTGAGGTTTTTGGTATTTCTTACGTCTGTGGAAGCCAGTTCTGCCATTTTCTACCCATTCTGAGTAATTCATCGCTGATTTTGACGGTGGTACATTTTTACTCACTACAGATATTCGTGACCTGACCTGAGGTCAATGGCTGGAGGGCATTGATACTTTGCCCATGACGGTAGTTAGATGTCTACTTCACTCCACACTAAAAATGTTATGAAAAATCCCATCAGTTTCCGATAAAAACGATGACATTTCTCAAAATTGAGCCAAAATTGGACCTCAAAATTAGGTCAATAACCCAGAAAATTCCGAAAAATATGAGATGACAGATTTGTTGCATCTACCAAGACCACTAATCCCTGGAAGTATTATTGTGATATCTTTTTTTCCGAAAAAGTTACGGGGCGCCAAACTTTTTTGGACATAGATCCGTTTGACCTGACCTAGGTCAGACACCTGACTTGACCTGAAGTCAAAACCTTGACACAAGTTGTAAAAATGATCAAGCAAAAGGTATACGAAGTTTCGTGTTGTATTCGTTCGTCCTCTCGCAATCCTAGAAAAACCTTGGGGGGTCAACCGCCCCTCAGTCGGGGCGCGGGTTAATTAGGAGAGAAATGGGATGAGGTTGGCAACCACCACTCCTCGTCCGGGGGGCAGGTGAAAACTCCTATGTCCGCCGAGGGTTAATTGGAGGATTGGTACCATGCTTAAGATTCAGGCGTTTCAAATAAGCATAAAGTAAAGCAGTCACTTGGAGATCACTGTTTACCACAGTAAAACGTTGAGATCATCCAGTCCTTAACTACTTAAAAGTTATCGATAAAGGTCATAAGGGTCCTTAATCACCCACCGAGACTTTGTCGATTCTGACTCCTGGTCACTTGCGTTTTGTAGGAACCATCAAAGAATCCCCGACGCCATTTCGTAATACTTTGTGGTAGCGACAAAATGGCATGATCAAAACGATGGATAGTCATCACTCGGATTGGATGTTGATCTGAACTCATCTGCACGTGCCTGGCCGAATGCGCGGAGGCCAACTTCAACTAATGAATTGAAAAAGAAATCCAGAGAAGTCATGAAAAAACCTACCAAATGAACCGCGCGTCTTTCGATGGCGAAACGTCTTTCGCTTGAATTACCCGTTTGTCTCTGACCCTATCGACAGTCATCATGGTGTCTTGCGTGGCCTCAACTGCGCCACCGAAGGGTTATGAGCCAGAGGCTTCATTTTACCCCAGTTCGTGCCGGATGAGGAGGAACTGGTCACCGTCTGCCATGACGTGATTCTCCGTGACTCGCTCGGCCGCTGCACGTGTTATTTGTTCTGGCGAAGTTATTTGTTCTGGCGACAGACGCACACACTGTGTTTCTCCTTTAATACCAGGACAATTGGGGCCGAGATTAGTCTTGTGACAGACAACCAATATGAGCGTGCCTATTAACCCGGCACCGCCTGGGGGTGTCAAAAAGCGCATCCCCTCGGCTTTTTCGTGAATAACCTCTGAGTTAGGGCCGGCCAAACCAAACTTTCATTATCTGTTTATCAATCAGTTCTATATATTTCGACATCAAAACAATTTTAATACTAGGTCGGGGCATGGAGATATGACGTCATAAGTATACCCTTTCATGCATGTTTTCGCCTCTGTGGACGGTGCCGTGAACATGCTGCGAACATGTCGAAAACTTGTTTTTTGTATAATATTCATAAATATAGCCCATGGGTTATTTGGATTTACATAGGACACGGTCCCCGAAAGAACATACAGACGTGGCATGTCAACATTAGAGGTCATGCCAGGTCACATGCATGATGACAATGGGACTGATTTGCATTATGGGTAATAGAAGCTGTTGCCGCTGACCTTCCCCATCGTTCAAGCCAGCCAAGCAAATCTTTATGCGCCTCTTAGCAAGGTTTACCAAATGCAACATGAGGTCATGTCAGGTCACGCCATAGGTTGATGTTAAAACGGATGAAATACAACACTGTCTGTAGAAGATCATTCAGTAGCAGCAAAGAGCAGAGATTGTTCTTATCTGTACTGACCTGGATTGACCTTGACCCGCAAAGGAGCAGACAGGGGAGATTTCATTATCACGTGATATCATTCCAGTTCTGTACATACGCAGCTAAGAATCCCAGCCAGCAATTAATGCTCTTGGTCAGGAAGAGTAATACAGCCTTATCTGACCCGACCTTTAATGATCTTGGCGGGATGAAAAGCAGGTAATGCAAAACTGATCATCAGAAGGTTCCACTTTCGTCCTTTCTGTTACGTGGATCAAAACAGCTGCGAATTAGTAGCGATCTTTGGCATGCAGAGTAAGAGCAATATTTCACCTGAACGAAGCTGACTACAAGCTGACAAGCTGAACGAAGCTGACTAGACATTTCCATTGGATTTTGGCATGCTTCTGATGTAGGAGATCGTGATCTTTCGTTTGATACCCAACTGAAGGTTCTAAGACCATTATTGCCGATAACATGATGCGCTAATCGGTTTCAGTTTTTTCGACGTCGTGTTATGCGTTTTGCATGACCTGTGACGCCATAAGTCACGTGACCAGGGCTTACGTAGTATTTTCTAAATCGCAAGATTCGGGGCTATTGATTGGTGGTAGGCCGGTTCAGACCCGACGGTTAGATCCTGAGATAACAGGGGGTGCCCTTTTTGACACCCCCAGGCGGTCGCGGGTATAAAAACTTGCAGGCGGTGCCGGGTTCCCTTGCTTCAGGGTTTCCCTTGCTGCCTTATTTGGTCTCATGTTGACTAACTAGATAAATGCTCAGCTTGATCAGCCTGCGGCCACTCTAGACCAACATTATTACGGCCACAGCGTGAAAACGTGCGTGTTAAGCAGGGCTTGTCACACCACGTCTGAATCCGCCCTAAAAATCATGCTTCAATGGAGCCTATGACTTCGCTGAAAGCTTGAACGCAAACAAACGTCCAACAAAAATCCCAAAATCCAATCCAATATAGTGGCCGACTGTCACTTCAGTCTGAGACGAAGCAGCGAGTTCCGGGAACATTTCTAACCCAGCGGCATTTAGTGA
Organism: Capitulum mitella; assembly: GCA_030062745.1. Lineage (NCBI taxonomy): Eukaryota > Metazoa > Arthropoda > Thecostraca > Pollicipedomorpha > Pollicipedidae > Capitulum > Capitulum mitella. Next base: position 19,641,071 of record CP099844.1, on the reverse strand, counting down.
GTCGTGAACCAGCATATGCTTGCATCAATTTTGAGAATTGGGGCCATAGCGCCCTAGTTATTACAATACCATATCCGCGACGGCGCAATACTGCGCGACAATAAAACCAGCAGCCTCACAATGCTGTCAAAGTGCGACTTTTTAAGGTCTTGGCCACGGGTCCAGAAGCCTGACAGACCCCGGATCTCCTGTTCAATGCCTATAAACGATCCTCAGCTGCGACGTTGTGAGGACGAGGTATCCCAATTTCTCAGCGCTGATTGGAGCCTGGCTACAAATCGTCGTTTTCTCGGCACGTACTGCGGAAGATAGAGGCCGCAAATCTTCAGATATCGTTTCGGCGAACTGCAGTATTTTCGTCTGTTTTTTTTTTTTTTTTTTTTTTTACCATGAACCGCGGATAGTGGTTTCTCAGGTCGAGATTTGCAAGTATGAGCGAGAAACGCATAATAGAAGAACGTGATGTGCTCCGAATAAATAGCACACACAGCATTATCGTGCAAGGCTCTGGAAGCGCGACATCTTGATGGCTGTGGCGGCGACTGGCGGCAAGCAGTCTGAAGCAGTCCCCTGATATGAAAGCCTTTCTCACAGCCGCGAGTCTGCAGCTTTGTACGTAGAGACTAGAGTTAGCATAATATATTACGAGATTCGGATGTTCGGGTAGTTTGCCAACTTCATGACGGGAACAGTATCTTTCGTCTACGGTCAAGGGGTTTCTGCCAGTTCAACCACCCGATGAGAACCTGTCGAACTAAATCAGCCCGCTGTTAAAGTATCTGAACATAAAACTGCTTTACTAAACCACAATGACTTTAAAGAACTCTTGATTCCCATCGAATTTATGACAGATGACTCGCGTTGCTCGTTCACTCCGTCCGAAATAGGAGACATGCGCCGGATTTCGTGGCGGGACATGGGGCGGAAACTGCGCGCGATCGCTAACTCGATCGATGTGTTAATCACTTTGCAGAGATTGCAACCAGACCACTGCAATCTCTGCAAAGTGGTCTGGTTGGGGGGGGGAACGATGGCTTTGGCGCAAAAGTTGCCTTCCGCTGCGGTAACGGTGCCACGAACTGTTACCATCAGTTTACAAAACCAGGTCAACATATGAACGGAAATACCGTGGGAAAATTCCATGGGTTCCCTGAACGTTAAACCGTAACTCGTTTTATTTCGGGTATCCTCAGCATGTTTGGCACGCCTCTGAAAACATTGGCATGCGTTCTACGGTGCAATAAAAGTGCACACGTTTGCATTATTTTTTACGCATCAAAGCAGAAATGAAAATTCATGGAATGAGACATTTTTTATCATTGCGCCAAAAACGCCGAAAATGTTTTGACTCAAGGAATCCATTGTTTGACTTTCATTCATGGAGCATTATATTGAAGCAAAGCATAAAAATTTTTAAACACCCAAAAAAATAGCGTCATCAGTCGTAGTGCCTGCTTGTTCCCGAGGCCGTATGCAACATGTCACGTCAGAAGTGCCAAAAGTTACTCAGTTTCCGATACCTTTTCATGCCAGTGACGTTTTAACGTGTTTTTAATGCATCACGTCTTTCTCGAAAACAAAGGACGGCATTGCCTGGTTAAGCACTTTCGTCAGTTCGTTTTCTAATCTCAATGCAACGCTCGGCAAAAACGATTTTGTTTACGTCTTTAGCGGCTCACTGCCGGGTAATTTGTAAGAAGCTTTGGCAGGGCCTGGTTGCGATTATTTGAGTCTCATAAAATGTCCAAAGGTAGGGCGAAATGTCGTATTTAGAATATTACTTTCATTTAGTTTACTTCAATGGAATATTTAGCGAACGTGATACAGCACTAACGAAATTGTAGTGTACCCAAAAGGACATCAGTATAAACCATATCACACCAAATGAAAAGTGTTGCTAGATGATGGCGTGGTTTAGAGGTTTACATGGACAGCCGCGCGGCCGGCTGTAGCCTATGGTCAACGGGGCGGGACGGCTGCAAAAACGCAGCAAACCATGGCTGCGGCTGTGTCCACGGCTGTTTCCTGACTAACGATAACATACAAAGTTTAGGAGGTGTTTCCATATTCTAAACTTTTCTTAACACTATTTACCATACCCAGTATGTAATTACAGCATTCAAATGCATGAAATAGCAAACACAAACATTATCTATGCCATAACTCATTACTTCCGCAACTTATTCAAGGAAAACGGAAGCTGTAATGCAGCTAATGCATGAGAGTAAGCAACCAGCTATGAACAGAATGAAATGGAAAGGTACAAACCAGCTGTTTCACTCTACTAATGAATAGGCTGCATTCTCATCAAATCCTGAAAAAGTACCTTCAAGCTTTAGTCCTGTGATGAAGGTTTGGGCATATGCCTAGCTACCTAGGTAGTACATACCGTGAAGCTAACCAAATTCCAGGATTCATCTACATGGGTATCTTCACATGACAGTGCAACACGTCGCAGAAGAAAGGGTGGTCCTTGGTCCTGCTTGCCTAGTGCCTGACAGTTATTTACTTGGCAAAACATGAGGATCTCAATCCCATAAGGCAAGCAGGTAAGTGTCCCAACTACCTGGGTTGGCATCTAGCTAACCTACCTTGACTTGTGCCTCCTACACCTCGTGATTTTCCCAAACCTTATACGTATCTTACGCCTAAGAATGCGCCGTAGCCCGTGTTTTTGCGTTACGTTTGCGTGTGATCTAACCAATGCGTCTTACCTTAACCTTTCCTTCCAATTTTTGAAAGCATCCCTTCGAAGAGATAGATTAATGTTTGGATAGGTGGCTGAGTCTTTGTTATCCGTAATATTTTTAGGGAATACAAAACCACGAGCAGCATAGTTCCTCAGTTATACTATGCAAGTTGATAATACTAGCAAGTAATTCAGACATGAACTGCAATAAAGTGCAAGCCATGTTTAGTCTTCTCATGGGGCTTCCGTATGGTTTAAACAGACAGTTAAACCTCATCCACGGAATTTACTGGAAATCGTAAAATTTTGCCATAGAAACTTAGGTAGGTAACGTAATCCCTGTATCCCTGATTTTTGTGTCATTCCGTTATGAACTGTAGGATGACTTGCTGTGAAACCTCAAAGTGAGCCACATTTTATCATTTTCCATGGTTCTGCACCTTAACTGTGTTGTTTGGTGTTAGTCAGAACCTTGTGGTGTTTACTGCGCCTGCTGCTTGCTGCAGGTTTTTTTGTGGCTCGCAAAGGTTATTCTGTTATGAACGTAACGATAGCTGCATGCTCATGAACACGACTTGTACTGCATTTTGGGCGACTCTTTTTCCCACTAAGTTATGGCTAGAATCTCCTGATGCAGTCATCACAGACTCATTTAGGATGGTAGGAAGGTAACAGATGAATGCATTTTTAACTGTGGCAGTGTACCTTATCTACCTGCCAACCTAACTACCTACCCAATCAGTTAAGCAAGCCATTTTCAGGAAAGGTAGTCCGGCTGGTAGGTCAACAGGGTCATGCTGATGTCAGGCCACATTGCTGTTTTGTTTTCAAGTTCTGGGTGGTGAATAATCATGGATAAAGTAGGTAAACCATACATGTGCCTATGGCTGGTTTCTGAAACTCGAATAGCTCAACCAAATTGCCTATGATAAGGAAAAAATAAGTAGGCTGAGTGACATTTATTCACACATGTATGTCTTAGGCAAAAACTTGACTAGAAGTAGGAAAATAAGTAACCCTCTAGATTGGTGTGATGCAGAGATTTGGTAGCTTCCGTTGTTTCCATTGTGTTGCAGCTGTGTTGTTTTTCACATGATTGCTATTCAAGCATCACCTTGCCTCCAAAAATAGTTCTTTAAATAAAATTTTAAAAAATTACACGGCCGGCTAACGGCTGGCTGTTGGACCTATGGGTAAGGCTGCGGCTAGCTGCAGCTAAGGTATTATGACTGCGGGGCGGAGCAACTAAGGAAAAGTACAGCCGTGTGAACCTGTAATACGTAGGCACGTAGCCAGGATTTTCCTCAGGGGGAACAAATGTCAAATTTTGCCATATGCCACTGGCATATGACGAAATTTATAGGAAAAAACATCAGTGTTATGTAATTTACCTCATCTTTAACGCACAGGAATACATATAATGTTTGATTTTGCAACATATGTATGATCACTTGTTCCGTATTCGTGCGAAATCGCCATTTATCTAGTGAGGACCGCTTGGCCCAGGGGGTCATGGCCCCCATGGTCTCCCCTGACTACGTCCTTGCCTCTAAGCTGGTTGCTACAGTGGCACTAGTTGGTTACCAGCTGCAACTGGGAATATGACTGATGACTGCTCAGCACACTACAGTGTCTGCAGTTTTTGTTTGTTTGTTTTGTTCGAAACGCATACCATTGACATTGTCCCAGACAGACGGCTTTATTATGCCATACGCAAAAGTGAATGCCTAAATCACGTGGTTGGTTATTGGGGCTTAGGGGCGCACCAACTTCAAGGTCATTTGGCGCCCAGCCTAAATCAGTCATTGTTGTTTTGTGGTCTAAGTTCGAGAAAAACTAGGCATAAGGACACGTTTTTTGCTCATACGCGTTCCATTCCAAAATCGTCGACAGGCGCTCTGATAGCCGCGGCAGTTAATGAAAAATAACCCTCATATACCTTTGATAGTCTCCAGATCGATGGGTGATACACGAATGAGATTCAGGCATCACAGGCGGCTTTCTGTTCTTGGCCTTGCACCGAAGCACCAATATGATGTTTGAATATAGCCCACGAAACGTTAACAACTACACGCATTGAAGATTGCTAAAGATCATGGAAAGGTACGTTTAAAAAAGGACCTATAAACGTGGCCAAATACACCTGTTGGGCACTCATCTCCAGCATACAGAAACGATTAGTTAATGCGCAGCCGCAAAATGTACTTAGTGGACTCCATCGCGTGGCTGATGGCGTCATGGCTTGGGTCGCCTGTAATGTAAAAACGCCTACCGCCATCACCCTGACGGGGGTGAATCCAGGATTTCTGTAAGGAGCCTTAAAGCAGATCTAGTATCAAAGTTTCCTGTCTTTGATTAGGACTTCAGCAACATTCTTCAAGATCTTGGGGGATTTATGCGCTTTTGTGGACCTTTGAAATCGTCGTGTCTATAAAATTCGTGCTAATGAATTGCTGAACTAAAGTTCGTCGCTCCATATTAAGACATGCGTCGCTTCTCCTTGGTCAGGCTCTTTTGTAGTTCCATTTAAGACTTTCGCAAAGGGAGTTCACCAGAGGGCTGCTCTGCTGGCGGTGTACCTGGTGCGCCGTGCGGACGGGTCGTCTTTTGTCTGTGTTTCTCAGCACGGCAGATTGACCGTGTCTCTCTGAGTGTAGAGGAGATCGTGATTTCGCCATGCATTCGACCAGTGGGAGAAGGGGATCACTAGTGCTCCGGCCGTTTGAGACAAGGGACCGTGTGGCATTTTTATTATTTTTTTCTCGCGCGATCTTGTGTGTCTTGTGGCGCGCAGACAGGCAGATACATCATTTCTCACGTTACGAACTCTGCATACCGTAACATCGTAATATTCAGAAACTCTTTCCACGTTCCAAACAGAGGGCGGTGAGCCGCAGAAAGCTTTGCTGGAAGTCTTGAGTTCAAGGAGGCCCAAGAATCGGTACGGAACGAAGGTCATCTAGTGAAAATCTGGTAATGAAGACCAAGTAACACGGCGAAAATTCGGTTGAATGGCATGTGATTTTGGGCATCTATTGGGACGACGTGACTATGATTTTACACAATTTGTTTTACTGGTATCGCCATAGGCTTTGTATTACGATTTCTCTTTAAGTCTGACACAAGTTCAAACAGTCAGTCTCAGAACCACAGAAGTGACAAATTAATTGACACGGACGAAAGTGGGATTCAGAGTTTTCCTAGCTCCCTTAAGGATTTGTGGCCCCGAAACAGAGCACCAGACTGATCTTACCGACTGAACTGTATTACCCACGTAACCACACGGAGTCCATTTCCTGTGAGTGCTCCACGGCCGTACGCGGCGCCAGATCTTGAACTGTGGGCGCCTTTGAGTCATTATCAGTCCCACCAGTTGCGGAAAGTTGGCGCGGAATCAACAGGTCCGCGGCGGCCGCCGCCGGCGCTGCCCGTCTGTCCAATCGATGCGCGCTGGTGAGCCACGGGACTGTGTGGGAGCCGAGGGCCGCGCCCTCCAGGTGGTCGCCGCTCGCAACCCGTCAACACGGAGCCAGATCGATGCAGCACCACCGCCCGACGCCAATTAGAGCCGCAGGTCAACGCAAACGCTGGGCAGCGCCTCTCTCTCTCTCTCTCTCTCTCTCTCATCTCACTGATTTCCGGTGCGCCCGGCGGCAGACATTGTACCTGCTTGAAAGAGAAAAGTCGGCTGCTCATTCAAAGCAAAGCGTGCGTTCTAATTGCTTTTTTAACAAGCAATGAAATTCTTAGACGTGTATGCTCTGAAGTTAGTAACTTACTCCGCTATTCTTCGTCTTCTTCGATTTCATCCCCGCTATTTCTGATGACTTTACCACTGTGGATGTGCACTTTCCAGATGGTTTGGATATCGGCTATCACGCTGGCCTGCTATTCTATTCGATGCACATGCAGACAATGCGAATAACGCCAGTCCAATAGGGTGCCGTTCAGCACCCTATTGTCAGCGTTATTGAACCTGCATCTATCTAGAGAACGCCAATCTCAGCTTTAGGGATTACGTGATCTCCATGAGACGAGAGAACGAGGCAAGCGTTACCATCACTTCTAGTTAATGTTACGAGGTGACGAGCGAGGCTCCAGGTCGGGTGACACTTACTTGAAATAAAAGAAAAACTAAATAAGCTAATAAAAAACTACAAAAAAAAGTAAAAAGCGGCCCGGCCCGGACTGCCCATAGCTGTTTTTGGAGGCCAATAGTTTTGTAACCACTGGGCACTAAATGATGAAGTTTACCCCAGAAGGTAGCTTAAGTCTTCATATTTTGTGTACTTGTATTTACATCGCGCTTGCTTGCAAGCTCGTTCTTTCGCAGAACTGTTCCCGGGGTAAAGTTTTTGCTCTCAGACCTACTTTTTTACAGCTGTTTGAACTACAAAGTTTGTATATAAGTTATATATATATATATATATATATATACAAATACATATACATATGCATGTACATGAGAGCTCTCCATATGTCCAAGACTCTTTATATAGGCCCTATATAGGACTGAATACAGTTTAAAACGGTCATCAATAACAAAACATACAAAAAGATAGCATAAAAAACGATAACACGTGATACGACGAAATCCAGATCTCCATCATAAAAACACAAATCACACGAATTCATGATGACCAATTATTCCTATCTTTGTTCTATTCTGTTCTATTCTATTCTATTCTATTCTATTCTGTTATTATCTTTCCCTCTCCTTTTCTCTGCAGTGGTCTGTTATTGCTTTTCGACAGTTTTTGTTTGCTGTTTTGAGACCGCGAGAGAAAAAGGAATGGAGGAGAATAATAATAGAATGGAATATAAATAGCAACAGAATGCAATAATTATAGAAATAACTAGCTTACATGAATATGTGTGCTTCGCATTTGCATGTGTCAACGTTTCTATTGCTTTTTGTTCAATGACTGTTTTAACCCATTCATGCCCAAGCGTAGAAAAAAAACAAATATTTAGTTCCAACATTGGTATATTTAGGGCCAGTCTGACCTCCTGATGCTGAATATGTAAACAATTTTTAAGCTTCCCAACCCTTTTCGAGAAATCAAGTGTCCTATTCGTGGTGTCCTGGGCACGAGAAGGTACTATGGTTTTTCTACGTGTCCTTCTCGCACGTTGTTCATTACTTTCAAAATTATTTCAGTGATTCTGCTTATGGCTGGGCGCCATAGAGTTGGACCCTTGTGTTACCATTAATTATTCGCATTTTAACTATAGGTTGACCCCTTAAGGTCAGGTCATGGGTCACATTCCGGGTATTTTTCATTATAACATATAACATATATATTTTCATTGTAACATATAACATCATTTGCATGCAAAAAATTGTGATATAAAATGTTGGAAAATGTCTCTGTGGCACTGAATGACTTCCGTACATGTCGTTATGTCACCACCGTTAAAAAATACTAGCTCATTGGTCAGAAATATGATAAGAATATGTCATATTTCGTCATTCGGTCCCGGTGGAATGGTATAATTGTAGAAAATGCCGTCAGACCTCAGGTAATTAATTCGTTTATCGAAAAGAAAAAGCATCACATTTCAAAGATCAGTTCTAGCAGATATACACGATATCTCTGAAAGCATCGCAAAAAAAACTGGTTGAAAGCTCTGAGATGCCTTCAATCTTTCCGCTGTCTGTTGAGAATGTGATCATATCAGTTTCCGGCATGAGTGGACTGGCTTGAGCTCAGTTACTCTCCGCCTGGCTGATGGCATCCTTTAAAGCACTGGGAGTGGAGAGGCAAGCAGTGGGACACGTGTATGTTGACTTACCACTGCCGCCGCTGACATCTCGCCGCACCTGGGCGCCCCGGTGCTCAATGAGATGATCAGTGCGGTCGTATCGGATCTCCTCTCGGGCAGTCGGGTGCGCAGCGAAACGGCCACTGGCCGCGGCCGTGCCGGCACAGCTGCCGCGGCTCCGCAGAAGCAGACTTCACACACTGTTCGCCGGAACTGCAGCACGTCCCCTCCTGCCCCCTTTGGCTGCTGACGGTGTAGGAGCCAGGCATTCTGCGCGAACACGTCAGCAAGGTATGCGAAGAGTGGCCATCACCACTTGTTTGAGCTCACAGACATCCTGTAGTATTTCACCCTCTGATCCACGCCGCCCATCCCGCGGCTGTGTGCTGAGATGGCGACGGGCACCTACTTTTTCTAACTGCGTGACTGCCTGGTCACCTGGTGCGCTGGGCGACGCCGGCACAGTTCGACAGGACAGTGACCACACTGTTGTCGTGCCATCTCACGGCGACGAGCCCGCTCAGCTGGTCGTATCGGTACGACACTGTGCCTCTCTCCTGTCCTGACAGCAGCTCTGAAGGCGTCTGCGGACAAGCGATTACCTCTCTCTGTGCCGACCACATCGACGCGAGCCTCCGCCAGGCGATCTGCCGACGCTACATCCGTAAAGAAACTGCCGATGTGGATCTTATGGCAATGCGTTTCCACCCCTGACAGTGTTTCCAGCAACTTAACCACCACGAAGCCGCCCGGTCCTAACCCACACTGGCTGGCGCCACTTGGTACTTTGCCTTGGTAGGGCTCAAACTGTACCAGATTCTCACTGGACGTAACTATACACCACACTTTATAACTGAAACGAACTGGTTTGTCATGCACAAGTTGTTTGGCTCCCACGACTCCCGCAACATGGGACCATGGACCGTCGATGGAGAGGCCCTGCTCTGGCGAGAAGGCGAGAACCTGTTGCTGAAAACTTTTAGGAGCGGACGCACTTTCGCGAACTTGTCGGAGCTGTTAAGCACGAACTTTGTTTGCCTTTTGCTTGATCGTTTTTACTTCTTGTATCCAATTTTTCACCTCAGGCTAATTAAGGTGTCTGACCTAGGTCAGGTCAAATGTTTAGCGCCCTGTAGCTTTTTCGCAAAACATGATATCACAACAGCACTTTCGAGGTTTAAAGATTTTGATAAATGCAACAATCTGTTGTCTCAGATTTTCCGGAAATGTCCGGGTTATTGACCTAAGGTCAAGCGCGTTTCCAACATGTCGTCGCTTTTTTCCAAAATTGACTGAATTTTTTCATTCCAATTTAATTATACAAACAATTTTTTGTAACAATTTGTAGGGAGATCCATACATCCAGTTTCCATTAATGGGACAAGTTTCAGTGACCTCCGACTAATGACCTGAGGTCAGGTCACCAATAACTACTATGAGTCAAAATGCACCGCCATTAAAATCGGCCATGAATGATTCAGATCGGGTTGGAAATGGCAGACCTGTCTTGTACGGTTGCGAACAATACCAAGAAGTTCAAAAAGTTTTAAAATTGCAAATTTCGAAATAAACAGGCTGTGGCGAATAAAGCTCTACCAATTGTATAGACTGATAACTAATGAATTTTTCAACATTTAAGCACGAGAAACCATGACAAGAATCATTAGGATCAAGAAACAGTATATAGAAGGGTACATTTAGCGCAAATAAAAGAACGCTAAAACCAGTTCCCGTTAATTTCATACCGCGTTCGTTTATGGCGTCCGCCGTGCAGCGGTCCGAAAATCGCCGTGTCGTAAAATGTGTTCAACACTTCCGCGTACGTATCAAACAAATCAGAAAAATTAGACGTGTGTCGACATCTGCGGACTTTTACTAGCCCGCTGGCACCCTTATCTAGCCTGCGCCCGACTGTGGGTCGGAGCCATGCACGCCCTACCGGGGGTTGACCGCTCCCTCTAACTCACGAACGGTTAGTTGCACGATAAAAATGAGCACACCGTTGGAAAGCTTGTGACGAGTAGATCTCGAAACTGACCTCATTTTTAGTTTTCGATCATATGTAATCCATTTCCGCCCTTTGTGTGTTTTGTCATAGCCGCCTGCATGGGACCGAGAGTGGGCGCCGAATGCCCCTGCAGTCGGTGCGCCCCTAAGCCCCAATAACCAACCAATCAATGGGACCGAGAGACGGTCTGGATCTCAAAGGCTGTGACTAATAAAGTCTAAATAAAGGCACCAGCGGAAGGTAAAAGTGCGCAGATGCCGATACACTTCTAATTTCTCTGATTTGTGAAATACATAAGCGGAAACGTTGAGTTAAACACATGGCGATTTTCACAACGCTGCACGGCGGGTGCCGCTGACGAATGCGGTACAAAATTAACGGGAACTAGTTCTAGCGTTCTTTTATTTTCGCGAAATATGTCTTTCCAAGTGCTGTTTTTTGATCCTACTGGTTCTTTCGATGGTTTTTCGTGCTAAAATGTTGAAAAAAAAATTCAGCAGTTATCAGTCTACACATTTCGTAAAGCTTTATTCGCCAAAGCCTGTTTGTTTCCAAAATACGCAATGTTTGAAACTTTTTGAATTTCTTGGTATTATTCGCAACTGTGCGCGGCAGTTTTGCCGTTTTCTACCTGATCTGAATCACTTATGGCCGATTTTGAGGGCAGTGCATTTAGACTCATAATAGTTTTTTGCGACCTGGCCTCAGGTCAGTGGTCGGAGGTCATTGAAACCTTGTCTGTTGACGGCGAGTGAGTGTCTGGATCTCCCGACACTCAAACTGTTATAAGAAATTACGTCACTTTTCGAAAAAATAGCGACAACATGTGCTGAAAACGGGCTAGAGCGTGGGTCAAGCACCTGGATATTTCCAAAAAATCCGAGATAGCAGATCTGTTCCATTTATCAAGCTCTCCAATCCCTGAAAGTTTATTTTGGTATCATGTGTTGCGAAAAACTTACAGGGCACTAAGCTTTTTTGGACACAAGTTCATTTGACCTGACCCACGTCAGACAGCTTACTTGACCTGAGATCAAGTAAGGTATCTGACGTAGGTCAAAAATTTGGAACAAAGTGTAAAAATGATCAAGCAAAAGGTACACAAAGTTCCGTGGCGCTGCGTTAGTTCGTTCTCTCGCAATCTCGAAAAAAACCTATCCCGCCCAGTTGGGGGCGGGCTAGGCTTTATTACTCACAGCCCTTGAGATCCTGACCGTTTCTCGGTGTCACGCAGGCGGCTATATGTCGGCCATATGCCTATATATATGGCGTAAATGGCTTCCAAAACTAAAAATAAAACCAGTTGCGATCTCTACTCCTCACGAGCTTTCGAACGGTGTGCTTATATTTATCGTGCGATCAACCGTTCGTGAGGAGGGGGAGCGGCCAACTGCCCCCCTCCCCCCCGTTGGGCATGCATGGCGCCGACCGACAATCTGTCGCGGATTAACATCGCAACCACCCTCTCAGCGTTGCCCGCGGTATTCTCGGCGTCTCATTGGTCATCGACTTTCTCGGCATTGTTACCACAGCCGATGTTCTTGGCGCCGCCGCGGTGGACGACGGTGTCTTCAGTCTTAGGTCTGAGCCGGCGGCCGCAAAGGTCATTGTTGGCATCACCTCCATCCTTATCGTCACTGTTACCATCTGATAAATCGCCTTCAAAAGTTATAACATTGTTGCCTGTGTCAAAACAACCCTCATCTAGAATCGTCAGTATCTCACGGGGGCGCGGGACCTTCTTCGCAGTTGGGAAAGAAAGAAAAATTTTGGGAAAATTCAGTCCAGTCAACATCCATTGGGTCAGTATAAAATTTCAAAAAAGCTGGAGAGAAACTGCCCACCCCCTTCCCCCCCGCTTCTCGCGTCCTTGATATCTCATGAACGCTTGGTGGCCTGCTAATAGCACATTCAAAATAGATCATCCAAAGATTATTCCGAGACCTTTGGGGCAATAACTATTGAAAGGACAAGCACAGAACAGACGCAGATTTAATCAGTTACTCATCATAAGGGCCATTACTCATTTCAAAGTGAAATAGGTAATCCTACTTTGCATTAGAAGCCCATAATAACAAAGGAAATAACTGTATGACAACCACAAAACGGACAAAATCTTGCTGAACTGCGAAGTTGCGTAAAAGCACTGGGGACATTAGTTACCACGATACTATAAATACATCAGAATGTTTCTCCCTGTAGAGGGAAAAAAACTGCAGACAGCGGAATGGAATGAAAAGCAATTGAAATCAATTGTTGAAAACAGTTTTGTGAATCGTTTGGTATAAACATTTTTCAAGTGTTCCTTTTCTTTATCTTTTTTATTCCTTACCTTCCACACGCCACCACGGTTCCCGAGCTTGACGATGTTTGCGACCATGCAGGAGACACCATGTGCCCATGTGATACTCCAGAACAACACTACAACAAAACCTTAAGCTTCATCTATCAAATGAATGCAAAAGTAATAATCTGGGGACTGTTATAAGAGTCCCGCGAAGCGTTATTTCACTGGCTTGTTTATAGTGTTCTGAGCATGAATGGGTTTTAAGCTACATTTTACTGACGAAGAAATTGCGAAAGGTATTAAAATATTCGGATAATCAAAAAATGTAACTCTTGCATCGTGCGAAAAGACGATACCCTTTCCAATCCAAAGTAACGTTTAGCGTTGCTTCCACCTGGGAATGTCATCAAGTAGGCTTCAAGATAATTTTGTACTGTGGATTTCATTGATGGCGTTTTACTGGTTTCTTCTAAGTGAAAACCACCAGCATTAATTTGGTGGAATGAAAAATCGTAACAGTGCATACGATTCATTATGGAACAGGGCCCACTTCTTCTATGTTATCTGCGATGTAACTGGATGACCTTCGCTGTCAAGCCAGATATCGTTCAAATAGGAATGAATCGTCGTTGTATCATTATTCTGTCCTGGTCTTATGAGAGCCTGGTTGCGGGCTACAGCCTGGCCGCCGACTGACGACCAATGGTTCATACGCCGAGTGCTTACACTGGAGTTGTCAGCATGTAGGCAGTTCCAGGTCCGCGGACTGCATTTCTCCATTTTTTGGGCTTTGTAGTGATGTCCTGAAAATTCCTCATCTTTACGCGAATTTATGTTTCGGAAGATTCCGTAAACCCTCCCTATTTTGGCTTTGCGTTCCATTTTCCCCAGACCGCGTTAGGCCGCGGCTGGGACGAATCCGATAGCCGGTGATGGTTTACTGGTCCCCAGGTACCCGCACTTCATTAGCTACGAATCGCTATTTTTGAATGGACGGGGCGGTAGTATGCTGCTCGCTCAAGTCCCGCACAGCCTGGGATTTCATGAAATCCAGGGCTCAAACGACTTCCCGGCAGCGGCAGCTGTTTGCATCCGTGTCAGACGGTGCGGCACCGTTGGCGCTAAGAAGGGCTGTTGTATCCTTGCGTGGGCCCATGCGACACCGCCCGGATCCGGAGACCCGATGTCTGGTCGCTGTCAGGCGACGGTGCGCGTGACAATGCCGGGGCAGACGCGCTGTCGTCATCCTGTCCACACCCGGACAGCTCGCCGGAGATTGGCCTGCAATTAGCGCGTTTAAGCAGGTTCCCAGCCCAGCGCTGGCGAGATTTCGGAGTGGCTGGCCGGCGGGGCTGACGGTATCTCGGTGAATGGTGACGCCACTTCACCAGATAACCGGCCGCCCTGTCATCCCCGACATCCGCCCTGATGTTGGCAATTTCCGTAAAGCCGGTGCTCGCATAACGCGTGCCGATACCATCTGTGTTTCGCGTCCGCGACAGTGCAACGGCTCAAGGAGGCCGTGGCTGCGGCCTCGTCGTCGATCAGGTTTTACTTGTATTTTAATCCCTCGTTTAATTGTCATTGCACTGGTAGTGACATGCCACTGTCAGAAGAAAGCAAATATCCGCAGCGGCAACATCATGTGATCAGTGCCTTGATATTTCACACATGGGCTCCTGGGTCTTTGTCACATTTGTGCGTTTGAAATCGTTGTCACCTCAATGTCAACTGATGCACGAAAGAGGGTCGGCCCTTGGAAGCCTGCCGGATCTAATTAGTATTGGGTATCTAGTCGTCTGTGTATTAATTGTGACGTTAGAAGGCCTGGAAGTTTTACTTATTTTACGTCATCATTGCTACACAAAATGTAGTAGTGATATACAGGACATTAGATGCACATGTAGCCGCATTGGCGATATAGCACATGTGATACTATATACCAGAACAACAGATGTAAAAAGAAAATGTTACCAAAGTGTTGGGTCAAGAGTGGCTTAAAAACCGCCAACGTTTGGCAGCAGAAGACGTTCCAGAGCACACTCGTGGGCACAGGAAATGAAGGAGTTCGCACCACCCAGTTTATTCCGCCGTCCCCGGCCGTTTACAGCAAAGCACACTGCGGCAGTCCACCGCTGGGAATGGCTTCCGAGTCGTTGGAACCTTTCCGGGGACCGCATCGGCAGCTGGTACGCGTCTGTGGTAAGCACCCACCCATAGTAAACTCTGTTTTTACTGCCGAGATCAGAATCAAATAGCCCGACACGCTAGCGCGGTGAGGTATCCGCGATAAAATGCTGAACATTCACCGGGTGCTGGACTTCATCCGCCGCGGAATCCCCTATCCGGTGCTGCTTGTTTTCACCCGGGGCCAGGCCATTACGGACCGCACCCGCAGCGCCTACCGGCAGGCCTCCGACGACGGCGCGTCGTCGCCGACGCCGGACAGATGCGCCGGGCCTCCTCGGGGCGGAGCGGAGCCGGACGGCAGTCGGGTCTGCCGAGCGGCGGCCGACGCAGGGCAGGAGCGCCCGCCGCGGCACCCCGGACCGCCGCAGGGCAGGAACACCGGACCGCCGCAGGGCAGGAAAACCGGACCGCTGCAGGCTGGGGAAGTCGAACCGCCAAAGACGTCTGGCGTGAGACAACTGGCGTGAAGACAGCTGACCTTTGATTCCGGTCCCTTGTCTCCGGGCACCAGCTGACTGGTGCGGGAGCGCGCTGAGGGGCTCAGCTGCCGCCGGTCCTCGTACCCCTCGGGCCCTGGCTCGGAATCGGACACAGAGGCGCGACTGGCGAGCTCGGCCGGAGACCTCGACCATCTGATCAGCAAGCACGACTGGACGGCTCTCAGAGAGACTGGCCGTGGCCGTCTGGTGACCGGGCGTGATTCGCCGGGCCGGAGGGAGGCTGAGTCGGTCTTCACTGGGTCCCGGCGGCCTGGGAAAGATCAGGTACGTCGTGCATGGAGCTGGTTCGCTCAGCTTCCACTTAAGTTCGCCGGTTCTCTGGTAGCGTCCCTGGAGTCGAATCGGTTTCGTGCTCTTTTCGGTTGTCAATGTGGGACGTATGTGTACCATTGTTTGCATTGTTCAGCGAGTAAAATAAAATGTGCCCTTACTGTAAAACGTACGCTAGAATTGTCCGTGTAAAAGCTAAATCAAATGCAGCAAGCAGAAAGAAGCACCCTTGTTTTGTTGTATGACTGACGGCTTTTAACCCTCAGTGGAGCAGGTGGTTAGCGTACCGCACTTCACTTCCGCACAACACTTCCCGTTCGTTTGTTATCGTTGCCACAAGAAGCCGTTGTAGAGTTTCATACTGACCAAGGCACTTACAAACCAAGAATTAGCTTCAGAAGGACTTACTCAGGGAGGGGCGATCTGTAGGGGGAGGACAGGGACGGTTTGCCCCCCCCCCCCCTGCTGCGCTCAGCTCCGGCCAAAAATTGTGCTGCTGTTCGGAATTATGTTGTGGGAAGAAATAAAGATGTTCAATCTGGGTTCCGATACACGGAAAATGTACAGTTAAAAAAACAAACCAATTAAGAACCACCGAACATTCCTGAACCGGAAGACCATTTCCTAAGATCTCCTCGGAGCTAATTGGCCTGGAATCACAGAGGGTTTAGTTCCAGCTCGCCTTGAGCTTAGGCCCTATCACATGACCGATGACCAGTTGTGTTGATGGCCACCCTGGTCAAATGTGTGCAAAGCACATTTTACTTCACTGTGCGCGGTTGAGGCGGATGGTATTTTCGGATGGGGTAATCAACTTTTCAGGAGCCCCTCAAACGGCGTAGGCCCCCTTTGGCGGCAATGGGCCCCATCAGCAGAAAATTAATGGCTGGCAAGAAAGACTTTAAAAAGGAAAATATTTGGGATATTTTACGTGTGTGTGTGTTTGCATGCGCAAGCGCCTAAGTACCTGCATGTGTATCCTTTTTGTACTACGCAAGTATGCGTTAAGGCATACATGTAACACATAGTAAGAATGTTATGCTCGTCGCCGGATTATGTTTGTCCCGCAGTGCGTTGTACCATACCATTTGGGACACAACTTTAGTGTAACGAAAAATAATTTGTTCATTAACATGGCAATTGCGGGGGCTTTGTATAATCAAAAACCGCGCTGATTGCATACATCAAAATAACCGATGGCGAAAGTTGTACGGAATGGAAAATAAGCACTAGTTAATATCTCTGCATTAACTACATTAGCATGCGCATTTTTACTGCGCTACTTCGGGACACTCGTAGTGAGAAGATACGAAGTGCCTATTCGGTCCCAGGAATCAGTGCGGGCCAACGGTGAATGGACAGGAGGAAAATGGCACACAGATGCCAAGGCACGCAAACGGTTGCTCACTCTCATCAAGTGCACTATGCACACCGACCCACGTACAGAGGTACACAGCACCAACACGCTGGAAGGCTCGGCTGGCAATGTCTCGGATTTCGTTTTGCAAGGGCCTGACTTCGAATCCCTCCCATTCTTGCCTAAGTGTTCTGTCTTCCCAGTCACCGCGAAGAAATGTTAAGGACCCCATCAGACCTGTAGCTCCTGTCTTCGTTATGGCTGTTACAGCTAGCTGTAACAGTTGCAATCTTTGAACCGGTTAAACCCATGCACGCAGAAAAAATTACGCCCATTTGATTTTTATGAACCAAGCATGCTTGTTTTTTTTGGGTCACACAACATCCGTAATTCGGGTTGCTTGAATAAATGCGGTCTGCTGGAACCATTTTTACTCACGATAGTTTGCATTTGGAGATCTAATGAGTGTGAATGCCTCAACCAGGGGCGTTGGGACCGGGGGCGGGGGCAGCTACCCCCAACTTTGGATGATATTTAATATTAATCATATGGCGTTGCATGGACAGAAACGAGGTAAAACCGCCTTGCCCCTCCCCCCATCATCACAGGGGTCCCACCGCACCTGGGCCCAACCGAACCTAATGTAGAACTATAAGTGTCAGCTGAATGCCTTCAGGCTTGACTCCTTCCTACAAAACCGGTTCATGTGAACGCATTATCTCCAAAGGGTGTAAAAAGAAACAACAGGTTCACTTGAGCATGTCTTTCAACGAGTCACTACGTGTCACAACACGTTAGCTCACTTTACACCATTGGAGCTTTCCTTTCTGTCAAAAAAAGACTGTCCAGCCGAGCAGGAAGTTGAGGTCATTCGAGAAGATGCTGCGTGCGTATACAAAAAAAACGTTGGGTAAGAGTCCGCCATCTTGCGTGGTGGTGTGGACGGCAGTCCCGAGCGAGCGACGTGGGCGTCGGACTTTGTGCGTGATGTCGAGTAGGGAAGCAGTGGCGATGATTTTTGCCTTTAGGTTAAGAAATCTTGGTGCTTTGGTGCTGTGGAGATTGAGTAATGGTAGGTAGGTAGGGTGCGTGGATAACAAGATCTGTCATGAAACTCGTCGGGTTTTGTGCGCGTGACAGCTGGAGCAGCAGTGATAGTGATTTCTTTTTGCCTTTAAGTGAAGAAATTTGTGCGGTGGTGCTGTGGTACTGTGGAGGTTGAGTCCTGACAGATGCATGGACCACAAGATCTGTCGTGAAACTGGCTTTGGTGGATGAAACGTCTCATTGGACAGGTATGGCAGCTAACACACCACCTGTGGATCATTTTAACAATATATGCTAACATGTTGTTCCATGGAAAGAAATGACCTTGAAGTAGTTCTTGCCAACAAACTTTGGAAATGCCCCTACGTCGTTGACCTGTGATAAGAGTATGGCACAGTGCAAAACGGTTTCTTTTGCCCAAAATTTAAATATCATCCAGTGGCGCATCCAGGATTTTCTTAACTTTCACCGGGCCAGAGGAGTTCGTGAGAATCCCGCCCCTTTCTGGTTTTCAAATGCTAACAAAAAATGAAATAACGCAAAGATGCGGAACTTTGCATACATTTTTAGACATCATTTTTGCACTTCGCGTTAATTTGACAACTCAGGGTGAGTTCATGTCACTGACCAAGGACAAGTCAAAAAAGGCTGTATTCCAAAAAAAGGAAAGAAGCATAACATTTTGTGGGGTGTATCTATTGACATGAAACTTGCCATATTGATAGAACATGGTAGATGGAACAGTTCTGCTGTCTCGACTTTTTCGGAAATGTCCAGGTCATTGACTTAACCCTATTCCCGGAGGGCTAGACGGTAAGGTCGATTCCCGGCAGGGGGCGGATTCGGCCCCCCTGAGATCTCGAGAACTACTTGTCCGATTTCATCGCAACAAACGGCAATCGATTTGCCGTGACGTGAACTACATTTTTACAAAAAGAAATCTTCAAAATGTCGAAATTTGTGGATAAAGAGGGGCAAAAATGTCAA
This sequence comes from Capitulum mitella, assembly GCA_030062745.1. Lineage (NCBI taxonomy): Eukaryota > Metazoa > Arthropoda > Thecostraca > Pollicipedomorpha > Pollicipedidae > Capitulum > Capitulum mitella. The sequence continues at coordinate 19,621,970 of CP099844.1, read as the reverse complement.
AATGGGGGTACTTTTGGACTTCTTATAACTCCGTTGCTATGGACCGATTTCGATGAAACCGGTATGAATCGAGAGATTATGGATAGGGCTTTTTCCATGGGTCTAAAAATTTGAAATTTTGAGAACATTCATGGGCGTTCACAGGGTTTCAAAAATAGGAGGATTAGTTTTCTAACAACTGAATGAACAAAAGCGGCAAACACCCTTTTTTGGCTTCTGCTAGTCATGTTATACTAAAGAAGTACAAATCGCATTACAATGTTTGTATAATGTTAGCATAAACGGTGCCAGGGACATGAAAAGGGGAACTGTCATGGTCGCGCCTTTTTTCGGCGAATAATACGCTAAGTACTTTGCCTTGTCATAAAAAAACTAATGTCCGAAGGTACGAGAGTCCGAATGGCCTCCTTTTCCACTCATTTTGGCATCCGCACGTCACCGAAGGGACAGATCACGAAGGCGAATTCAACCTATCGTCTTAGGTTCCACTAAAAATTGGTACATGGAGTTGTTCTGGGCCCTGATTTCGAGTCTTGGGTTTATATATTCGCGAGGGCAAGAGATCACAGGTCACTGAAAATGTGGGGTCAAGACTGACAACCAAATACGCATACCACTATCTCTATGTGATAAAAAACTTATGAGGACAGAACTATGTACCAATAGAGAGAGAGAAACAACCAAGGAATGTGTTTCCACAAAAGTCGGCCTTTTTTTATCAAATTTCTCATTTGATACCTTGATACTCATATGATAATAGACCTAGAGCCGCGAAACAAACAGTCGTGTTACTCGTCATAAGAGGAAGCCAATGGCACCCGTTTGTAAGCTTTTAGGTCAACCGGTGACCTCCCAGGTCAAGTCAATGACCGGAAATTGGTGGAAATCGCGAAGTGTTTTGTCTTGAGACCGACAGAACAAATCGTATTGTAGTTAGTGTGGCAGAAAAAAGCATAGGACTTGTTTAAGTCTTGCAAATACACGATACCCTACATTGCTACGTTCTGTTATTTGTTAAAGTCAAGGCATGCCTGTTTCGATTTCCTTTAGGTTCACATAACAATAGGCTTCATTGTTGGTAAAATACTGACGAAATTTCATTCTGTAGTGGGAACTCATTGTGGCAATGGGGGTCAAATTCATGACCTGATTTGACCCGTATTCTTAGGAACCTCGATTTATTCCAAGATATAAGCAATATGGGTATCATTTAAATGGATTTGTCAAATGAAATATAAGCGTGACGACGATATCTACTTTTCAGTATGTTTTCATATGTTTTATGCCACACCAGTGTACGGCATTTCGACAACTTCGATTGTGCATGGGGGTGAACCCCCTGGCGATTGGCCCCTAATAGAGCTAAAACCGAAGCAAAAACAGTCGTGTTACTCGTCATGAGTTGTCATGTGAGGAAGCCAGTAATATTCTTTTATAAAGTTTTAAGTTAACTGTTGACCTCCCAGATCAGGTCAATGACCGAACATTGGTGAAAATCGCGAGGCATTTTGTTTTCGGGGCCACAGAACAACACAGTTTAAAGTTAATGCAACAGGAAAAGAATCATGATACTCATTGAAGTCTTGCAAATATAATGGTACCTTCGTGGTTACTTCAGGTCAATGGCACGGATCAAGCCAGATCAAATCCTGTGACCGCTTGGGACGGCATAGAATCTAAAGCCTTCTGGCGGCCATTAAATGGATATAAATGAGTCGAAATAGTGTATAATGGGTGTCAGATTCCAAATCATCGCCTCAAAATACCCTAGTCGACCCGTGGTCAAAAAGGTCATCCCAGGTCGTTCATGATCATTGAACTCGAGTGACTTCAAGGACGTTGCGAACTTAGTGAAAGCCATAGGTGTAGTATGTTTACGCTTAGTTTTGCCCCAAATTGTTTCTTGAGTGTCATTTGTTTTCGCAGTTTGTGATTTTACTAATATTTCGGACAAAATTGGCCTTGCAGAGGTCCCGACATGACGTTGTAGGTCATTGGACTGATCTGACCCAGACTTGATTTGTTTCAAAATATCCGCGGCGAATGCCCACGAAGGAAGTAGAGTTTTCGGTGCGCTACCCTACCCTGTGTCCCTGTGCGTAACCCCCTTCCCCCTTATACTGGCTAAGGTTAACAACGACGAGCATCCCCGAGCCATTGCCTGTTCCGTAGATAGTGTAAACATCGCACCACTCGGTTCATGTAACGCTAAGGATTGGCATTTGTCATAAATTGTAATTACCTGTTCCTGATGTTTGGGTATGAGATGTCATTGTTGTAATAATACGAATATGAGGTACTTAACGCTATTCCACGTTTCCACGTCACACGTTTCTCAGATCAACTTGTGATCTTTGACCTTAAATGACCTCCAGTGACCTTGGGGTCACTTGGAATGATCTCGTGTGCATTCAATGTTATCTGTAAACGTTTCAATCATTTAAATTCGCTCTATTCCAAAAAATTCATTTTATGGCTATTGCGGTATAGCGTACGCGCACTGACATTTTAGTTCATACCTCCTGACCCGACCTCATATCAAGCTGAAACTTGGTACACAAGTAAAAGGCACCCTTCTACGTCATATATATTCTGGGTTTGGCATTTGAAAAAAAACAGCGCCAAAATTGTTGCGAAAAAACAAATTTTGACTTTTGACCTTGACGTGACCTTGTAAAATGACCTCAGATAAACAAAATTACATCTGCACATTGCCCAACTATTTAGCTATACATCCATATAACGTTTAAAGTTCTATCTTAAAAATCTGTTTTTGGCAGACATTTTCCTTTTATCCTCAATATGGCCAAAAATGGCATGAGGTGCCTCCCAAAAACGTTGCCTGGCTCCGCCCCTGAGCAAAATAGAATTTTGAAATTTTTTTCACGGCATGTAGAAAGAATAGCTAGGAAAAGGCATCACGTTTCGTGAAGCTGCGTTAAAAAGCCTGGAATTGGCAAGCAAAAAACCCGAGGTGGCGGATTCAGCTCTCTCTTACCGGCAATAGGGTTCAGGGTCCATTGGGGCCCCTGAATTTCAAATGGTCTCAGACACAGCGGGCCACTGGCCTTCTTTGGAATGCCTTCTACATATTTGGAGGGTGTTTGGTCTTCATCCCTTGGTGTGTTTGGACGCACTATGAATATCAGGGCTTCCAGTCAGATCCAGAGGCCAAAGGTATGCTGGAGGCTCTGGGAGTCAGGGGGCCCTGTGACTGTTATAAAGTCACATTGGGGCCCGTGACTTTCAAAGGGCCCTGAATATACAAAGGGCCACTGTTCTGGTGGTAGGGTCCGGAGATCTTCCAGGTATGCACATGGGTTTCTTGGGGGCCAGGGACATGGGTGTAGAATTGGGACAAATTTTGATACGGAGAAATAAATGCCTTGGACCCTTAAATGTGACTTTGATTGCGTATTTACAGATCTTCATTTTTTGAAGGAAGAAAACACGTCAATGAGTCAAAATATTGATGTGGAATTCCATACCAATAATTTTCTTTGGTATAGAAAGCCCCATACCAACGGTATACAAAGTTACGCCTCTGACCGGGAATCTTTTAGTCAGAACTTTTAAGCCCGCACATAGGCTAACGCATTTATTTTTTCATTTTGGGAGGCACTCTGCGAGGTTGGAGCCCTGCGCATTTCTTGGGGGGAGGGGGAGAAACGGTGTTTTCCCCCAATTTTTCGAGTGGAAGGCAGCTGCCCCTCCTGCCCTCCCCCCTCCCCCCTCCGTTATTTATCGTCGATGCCTTCGTGGCTTGAGGTAAATGTCCGTAGCCATGATGTCGTGTGTTGATTTAATGAGCTTTCCCAGACATCGCTAAATTCAGCCATAACTGAAATCGCAGGAGTTAAGTTGAAGCCAGAGCAGAAGATCTTAGAAACATCTTAACGTTCTTTGAAACTTTGCTCGCTTGCAGAGAAATTAAAAATGTCGAAATGTCAAAGTCTCAAGCCTGAGAGATGCCTGGGGTGTTTTATGAGGGTCACACTGTTGGATCCTTTATGACACATTCAAGCGTTTCATTGGTGTCATAACTAGGCCATGCTGCGTTCCCGCGTGATCCGGGTGGAAATATTTACCATATTATGATGTTTCCCCCGGATCACGAATTTCCTTTCATAAGGTGGAAGCAACAGAACGGAGCGGGAATGTGTGGTCTGGTGGTTTGGGGCGAAAATATAGATATCCGTCCATCCAAAGCCTGGTGTGAATCAGGTCCCTTTGATTCGAGGGCAGCCGCTCGCCCTCTTCATACAGCAAAAACCCGAACTTTGCTTTGTCAGCGCGGAGCAAACCCGACACCGGATTAAGCCAGTATCCCATGCTCGTTAGAGCGAGAGATGAAACTATGACGAAAGAAGCGCGCAACATTTCATAGAATGTATGAAGCGGATCACGGGCAATGCGTGCCCGATTGCCGCCACGGTCGCGGAACCGGTTCTGAGGCGTTGCCGCTGAGTGTGCCACCTGCCGCCAGCCGGCGCCACGTTAGTGCTACTAATAGAGTGACGCCAGACAGCCTACGGCGGCAGACATCCGATCTCCCTGACTGCCTCCGCATCCCAGTTTCGCCTGTTGGCCTGGTTGCAGTTATATACCGACCGAAAGCTGAGGAGAGTGCTTGAAAGGAAGCCAGTGCGGAGAGTTCTCATTTAAAAAATAATTGTTTCTGCAGCCCGGCATCCATCGTAGAAAACTGCAATAACAGCGACGTAACGTGACGGGGCCGGATTCAATTCTGTAGCGTTGAAATAACTGCCGAGGTCAATTGATTTCGCCTCTTTCCTCAACAGGCCTTGTTTTCACAAACCTGTCAAGCGTTTTTCCGCTCGCCATGGTTTTATTTTCCAACAGGGATTGCCGCGCTGAAGGCAAACTGATTTCCGAGCGTTTCATTCCGAACTGTAACACGGAATCTCCCTGGGAATGTTTTGTTTCAAATGTCGTTAGCTGAAAGCTTAGGAAACAGTCGCGCCAAAGCTCAGTCGACGATCAAACGAACGCTTCCGTTTCGAGCTGGGGGATCGCGTGCTTCATTTCCCCAGGCGGGAGCTTGCCTTTACTGTGTGGCTCGCGGCATTTCTTTCCTTGCTATCTGATGGTGGTGGATGTTGATGTTGACCTGGTGTTTAAAAATCGGTACTGATTGAGTTCAGGCTTCTTGGATCATATGTGCCTTTACATGCCAGCTTGGATCAGTGACAAGGAAGGGACGCTTTCTCGTCTCTTTTTCTCATCGTTTTTTGGGTTTTCTGGCAAATAAGGCAACATTTCACATTTGCGTTATCAAGCGGTCATTGGTCTTTCAAAGTGTGTGTACTTGTTTTCTTCCAACACAATCATATGAGTTGTATACGACGTGTTTTTGTCCTGAACCCGAGTCCAGCCAAGCAGTATGGACATCATTACGAAACACTGACAAAGCAGTGATTCGACGAAATTTCCGATCTTTCTGCAGTTCCCATGATTTCTGCAGTTACCACCGCAGAAATCATCCATGTACTTCTGCGTACAAGCATCATGCAGTCCTCTCGTAATGACGTCGCAGCTCAGTAATCTGCCCAGACTCCCTTTTCATCGAAGCCTGGTAGAGGGCGTACCGTTGCCAACGCATCTACCGAAAACCGAAAGTGCTTAGTCCGTGAACAGGGGCGGTAACACGTGTCGTCGAGGCAATGTAGACGCGAAAATAAGAACATCTGGTCATTCGCATGAATTTGTGTCAGAATTGTACTGCTACGTTACCTAGCATAATACCACGTGATAGTCGAAAAATATTTTTCGCCGTTCTCGTCTCAGACTTATACATCCAAGATTTTGACCTCGATAAGGAATAATGCTTTCTTGATAGCGAAAAGACGCAGTTTACTGACATTTGGAATACGCACTCGAGATTTCGTACATCTAATCATACCGTTTGTTTGCTAACAAATACTTTTTCGGGGAGGAATCTGAAGACGCAGCATACGTTTACCATATTCAAGAGCAGATCATAAAAGTGACTGATTTTGCCAACCAATCCTCTGACCTGAGATCATTGATAGGAGCGGTTTTATCATCTGCTCTCTGGCCTAACACTCGGGGAATGGGGCAGCGTTGGTACTGAGCCTCCTGACCTAACATTCGGCGGATCTGACTGGCCGATTTCGGTATGGAAAGTGAAGAAAATGAGGATGTTCCCTGGATCCGCCCTAGTATTTTCCCGCTTTCTCCAGAATGGAGGGTTTCGTAGGCGTTGTTAACGAGGTTACATGTTACATGGCCTTTTTCACATTGTTTCCGGTTGTCTGATGTGTCAAAGACCCCGGCATGCAGCCTTGGTAATCCATCGTCTCCAGATCAGTACTATCCTGACCAAATACGCTACTAATACCATGCAGAGACGAGCAACATTCCTTCACGTATCATTTCACAACAAAGCTGGCAACAGAGTTGCAAGAAACAATGGAACAGGTCTACAAGGATTGGAACACTTTTTCAGCATTATGGGGCGAGAGATCCAGAGACATTCGTGAAAAGCCATCAGCTTGGTTCGATCGTCATGCTTTCTCAGTGACTGCAAATATCAGACTTGGGTTTGCCTGCAGCGAAGATTTGTTCTGAAATGATTTCAATGAAAAGAGTTCGCAGAAGAATCGTAGAAAATTTAGCGGAACGTGTAAGTTACGGTGTTTACCACATGTCGAAGAAAGAAAGAAACATGTCGAAAAAAGAAGAAAGAAAGAAGAAAGAAAGAAAAAAAGAACACTACCAGCATTACCAAGTGTCATGCAGTGAAACCTGGGCTGAAATTTTTGTCGCAGTTCTTTATCCACTGGGTGAAAAAAGCCCACAGTCAACATGGTAAGCTAGAAATCTTGAACCATACCTCGGTTTTTCAAGCATTCGTTAGCCCTGCCTTATGCAGCATTTTATATTTTTTTTCGGCGAGTCGCAAATGACATGTTTTGGACCGGCGCCCTGCGGGTTGATTTATTCTTCTGTCTGTGTTCATCGATTTAAAGAGCTTTGATTTCCCACTACTAATGCATTGAACAAGTTCCTTTTCCATCAGACTATCGCATATTTTTCGGAAAACCGTAAAAACGACCGCAAATAGGCGTTTTGCTGTTCTAAAAAGGTTTCAAATGAAGCTGTCACTTATCCACCGTCAGTCGCGATGAACGTCCGTGCTCTCTGAACACGTATCATCCAACATCTTATTGCTTTATTCTGGATTGGAAGTGGTGTGGAGATTTCTCGTTTACATCTCCATTCCTCGTTTACATCTTCCGTTTCGCGAAATGTTGCCTGACCGTTGGACTCGAAGCCTCGTTAGGGAGCGTTAAACTCGTACTCAGGAACATTGTTAAGACATATGCGGTTTACTCGCAAGGATGAGTATGTTTTCTTTGTTTATGGGAACTATACAAGAAAAACGCGCTTCGGACAATTTAACCGTATTCCCGGAGGGCTAGTCGGTATGGTCGATTCCCGGCAGGGGGGGCCGATTCGCCCCCCCCCGAGATCTCGAGAACTACTCGTCTGATTTCATCGCAACAAACGGCAATCGATTTCCCATGACGTGAACTACATTTTGATAAAAAGAAGTTTTCAAAATTTTGAAATGTGTGGATACAAGGGGGCAAAAATATCAAAACCAGAGGTATTTTTGGACTTCTTATAACTCCTTTGTTTATCAACCGATTTCAGTGAAACTGGCATGAATCGAGAGATTATGGATAGGGCTTTTACCATGGGTACACAAATCTGAAATTTGAGAAAATTCATGGGCGTTCACAGGGTTTCAAAAATAGGAGGATTAGTTTTCTAACAACTGAATGGACAAAAGAGGCAAAAACACTTTTTGGCTTCTGCTAGTCGTGTTATACTAAAGAAGTACAAATCGCATCACAATGTTTGTATAATGTTAGCGTAGGCGGTGCCAGGGACATGAAAAAGGGGGAACTGTCATGATCACACGTTCTTCAGATCACCTTGTGACCTTTGACCTTAAATGACCTCCAGTGACCTTGGAGTCACTTGGAATAATCTCGTGTGCATTTCATATTATCTGTGAATGTTTTCAATCGTTTGAATTCCCTCTATTTCAAAAAATTCATTTTATGGCTTTTGCGATATAGGTACTCGCACTGACATTTTAGGTTATAGCTCCGTGACCCGACCTGATATCAAGCTGAAACTTGGTACACAAGTAGAGGGCACTGTTCTACGTCATATATATTCTGGATTTGGCATTTGAAAAAAAAACAATGCCGAATTTATTGCAAAAAAACAAATTTTGACTTTTGACCTTGACCTGACCTTGTAAAGTAACCTCAAATTAACAAAATTATATCTGCACATTGCCCAACTATTAAGCTATACACCCATATAAAGTTTTAAATCGTATCTTAAAAACTCTGTTTTTGGCAGACATTTTCCTTTTACCTTCAACATGGCCAAAGATGGCCTGAGGTGCCTCCCAGAAACGTTGCCCGGCTCCGCCCCTGAGCAAAATAGAATTTTGAAATTCTGCCACAGCACGTAGAAGGAATAGCTGGGAAAAGTGACTAAGTTTCGTGAAGCTGCACTAAAAACCCTGGCATTGGCAAGCAAAAAACCCGAGGGGGGGGGATTCGGCCCCCCCCCCCTGCCGGGAATAGGGTTAAAGTCTGGAGGATCGGGAACGGACCTCACCGTTACAAACGTGACTTTGCCTCAGTTTCGCCACTTCTTCTCAGTCATTCCCCTATTTTCCCCTATTTTATAATTTCAGCATTTCACAGAAGCTTCCGACGCTTCGTTCGCAGGCTAGGAGATTACTGCTGCATGCCAGGTCTCATGACGTTCCATACGCTAATTGCCATGTGTTCGCCTCATAAATTTAGCATAGACCAAGATACCCTCTTTGGAGCGCAGTATGCGACGCTTCTTCAATTAATTAGGGCAATGATAAGGAGGGAGGCTAAAGGCCAAGTAAGTCAAACGTCAACTAGCAGGAATAAAATCAATGGAGCAGTCAGTCCAGCCTGGCCCGGGCCGACCCGACCATGACGCTTCATCGAAGCTAATAACCTTGCAGCAGTGATCACCGAATCACAAAAGTTTCACAGGAAGATAGCCCAGAAATTCAGATTTTATATATTTGCATTTGCAATACGTTAGCTTCCAAGCCTTTTTCAAATTGGTATAGCTATTCGATAAGCAATGTTTTCGCTCTTGGACCTATTTTTTCACGTTTTATAATCCCTGAGTAACCGCAGCGGACAATATCATGGTTGCGCGTGACGTTTCAACTTCCAAATCCTGACACGAAAAATACTGGAGTGACGGATGGACATTGGGAAGTGAGACAAATCATACTGTGAGCACATTTATTACCATGTGAAAAGTAAACTTGGTAGAAACGGATGTTGCCGCCCTTTCTTGCCTAAAGGATCATCTCCATCACCCCTACTTTGCCGGCAGCGTGCACGCACATGAGCACGCGCACCCGCATTTTGCGCGGCATTTCTGGGTCCAGAGCAGCGATCAGTTGGCGCAATCTACTCTTCAGGGCGTGGTCAAATGTTGCTTACCAGCCTCCTTGATACACCTGTTTAATGATGGTCCAGACGCCCTCAGTAGCACGTAGCTGGGTCGCACACAGGAATCGGTGTCACATGTCACATCCGGCACTCTGGCCTCTTCTAGCAACTGGAGGGTTTTCTTGGTATAATGAGCGATACCAAGCCGGGCCAGAACAGCATGTCTCTGTCTGGACAGTTCTCATTCAAAAATGGGATGAATATGTCTCTTATGCACTTACACGGTACGCGTTGCCATCAACATTAGCCGTACTCGGCATGATAACCGGACTTTTCACGTCCCTTGTGGACAGGGCGAGCCCTACGAGAGGTTAACGGCCTGGCTGGCCTGGCCTCAGTTGCACTTCTGCTGGACAGTCTCCACCAGGTCCAACATAGTATCCAAGATTTCCTGGCACATGACTCCCGTGGTAGATGAAGTAGCTTTCGTGGTTCATGGCGATGTCACATTGCCCTTGATTTGACTTGTGTCCACAGGCCAGTGTCCGGACGAAGGTCTTTTGGGTGACTTCTTGTTTTTTTGGTGAGCTTGGGTGCCTTCTTGAGCTTTCGGTACTGAACCTCGTTTGCTGCCAAGATTTTTCTCGCGTACATTGAAAAACAAGAGTGTTTTTATAGGGTTCAGGGAGACTGTCTACTGGTCTCATTGTCCCTATTCAGTTTAGACAACACGTTTTCATACTTTCTGCTAGTTACAACTGAGACCCTTTTACTCAAGCCCATAACAAGTCTCAACTTAACCCGCCCCCGACTGGGGGGCAGATGACCCCCTGAGATTTTTCTGGGATTGCGAGAGAACGAAGAAACACAGAGCAACAAAACTTTGTGTACCTTTTGCTTCATCATTTTTACACCTTGTGTCAAAGTTTTGAGCTCAGGTCAGGTCAGGCGCCTAACCCAGGTCAGGTCAAACGGACCTATGTCCAAAAAAGTTTAGCGCCCTGCAACTTTTCGGAAAGCAAGATATCACAATAATACTTTCAGGGATTAGTAATCTTGATAGATACAACAAATCTGCTATCTTAGATTTTCCGGGATTTTTCGGGTCATTGACCTAAGGTCAAGCCCATTTTTAAGACATGTCGTTTTTTTGGAAATTGACAAAATGTTTCATGCCATTTTTAGTGTGGAGTAAAGTAGACATCTATTTACCGTCATTGGTTAAATGACGGTATATTATCAATGACTTCCAGCCATTGACCTGAGGTCAGGTCACAAATAACTGCAGTGAGTCAAAATGTACCACTGTCAAAATCGACGATGAATTACTCAGAATGGGTAGAAAATGGCAGAATTAGCTTGCACAGACGTAAGTAATACCAGTAACCTCAAAAAGTTTGAAAAAGTGGCATATTTTGGGAATAAACAAGCTCTCGAGAATAAAGTTCCGCCAATTGTGTAGATTTGTAACTAATGAATTTTTCCAAAATTTAAGCATGAGAAATCACCACAAGGACCACTGAGATCAATAAAATTTACATGGATAGGCTTTTATCGCGAAAATAAAGGAACGCTAAAATTAATTCCCGTTAATTTCTTACTGCGTACGGCTGCGGTGCACGCCGGCAGCCGGCGCGAAAATTGCCGTGTCTTTAACTCAACGTTTTGGCGTATATATTGAACAAATCCGAGAAATTAGATGTGTACCGGCATTTGCAGACATTTACTTGTGCACTGGTTCCTTTACCTATGCATTATTAGTCACAGCCCTTGAGAATCAGGCCGTTTCTCGGTGTCATGCAGTCGGCTATGAAAAAACATATATAGGACGTTAATTGCTTACGTATTATCTAAAACTAAAAAATGAGACCAGTTTCGAGCTTTACTCGTCACAAGCTTTGCAACGGTATGCTTATTTTTATCGTGCGACCAACCGTTCGTGAGTTAGAGGAGGGGCGGCCAACTCCCCCTCCAGTCGGGTGTGATCGTCGCCGACCGACGGTCGTGCGCGGGATAGTTAAACTAGTGACTGGTCTCACCCAAACAAGTAACTGGACTCAGTTGAAACTAGTGGCTGATCTCAGCTGAAACTTGGCCTGGTACCACCGAATCTAGCACTTGGTCTCAGCTGGAATTCGCTGCTGACCTGAACGGAAGCTCATAAGTAGTCTACATACAGCCCAGCAGAGGGTTTCACTTCGTGCTGGCTTACGCGATAATTTTCTTTTGAACAGCCATTTGTAACACAGCATTCCTTCATAAAATGAGTATAACTGCATATCATTTTAGTATGCCACTTCACTCAGCATGAAAACATCGACATCAGAACGTAACGTTGAACATAAAAACATTAATACTTATAATGTTTTTGTTTTTATTGTTAACATAAAAACATTAATACACTGGTTTTCGCCGGTTTGAGGGGGGGGGGCAAATTCCGGAAAAGTGTAGTGATTTTGAAAACTCATTGAATTTTGTTCTCTGTTACCCAAAGTTCTGTCTTAAAACGAACGTGGCTTGGTAAATTCGTTCAAATCTTCTTCAAATTTAAGGAGTGTGGCAATTGTGCCCAGTTCTAGCTATCTGGGGGATCATGGCCCTGTTGCCCACCCCACTCTGCCACGGGTGTGTCAGTGGTGGCCAGGCGGTATGTCCAAAAAGGAGTTCTTGCTAGCTGAATGCACAAAACAAGGTTTCCTTGCGGCGATTAGCCGCATCCAACCTTGACCGGGCTGCTCCTAAGCGGCGTCCCGCACATCTAAGCCCTTGCTAGAGCTACAGCCAGCTCGAAAGACTGGAAATCCAAGAAATGGTGAGAAACTACCTTTAATCGTGCTTATATGACCATTTAATCATCGTCATCATGTGTTTACTATACTCTGTCTCGAGCCTGCGTCACAATTTTCGGAGACTAGTGCAAACGAAAAACGTACGTCAACTAAAGCACAGGAGACGAAAAGAAAGTCCCCATTTTTAACCGTCGCCGCCGCGACAAATCAGAAATGTAAATGCGTGCGAGCAAAAATTCGCCTCCCCGGGGATGTCACAGCCGTGCATTGCACAGTTCAGACAATACACAAAGCGCGCACAGTTCAGGTATCGATGAATCTGCGTGGATTATGCAAAAAACTGTTGGACATCGACAGTCACTCCAGTGGCCGCATAGGTCGGCTTCTGCGTTCACGAACGATTAAGAATATCCACAAAAATTGACACAGATTGCACCAAAGAAAACGAGCACCACTTTAACCCTATTCCCGGAGGGCTAGACGGTATGGTCGATTCCCGGCAGGGGGGGGCCGATTCGGCCCCCCCTGGGATCTCGAGAACTACTTGTCCGATTTCATCGCAACAAACGGCAATCGATTCGCCGTGACGTGAACTACATTTTTATAAGGAGAAATTTTCAAAATTTTGAAATTTGTGGATACAGGGGGCAAAACTGTCAAAATGGGAGGGTACTTTTGGACTTCTTATAACTCCGTTGTTTATGGACCGATTTCGATGAAACTGGCATGAATCGAGAGATAATGGATAGGGCTTTTACCATGGGTCCGCAAATCTGAAATTTTGAGAAAATTCATGAGCGTTCACAGGGTTTCAAAGATAGGAGGATTAGTTTTCTAACAACTGAATGACAAAACAGGCAAACACCTTTTTTGGTTTCTGCTAGTCATGTTATACTAAAGAAGTACAAATCGCATTACAATGTTTGTATAATGTTAGCATAGGCGGTGCCAGGGACATGAAAAAGGGGGAGCTGTCATGCTCACACGTTTCTCAGATCAACTTGTGGCCTTTCACCTTAAATGGCCTCCAGTGACCCAGGGGTCACTTGGAATGATCTCGTGTGCATTTAATATTATCTGTAAACGTTTTCAATCATTTGAATCCACTCTATTTCAAAAATTTCATTTTATGGCTATTGCGATATAGGGTAAGCGCACTGACATTTTAGGTCATAGCTCCGTGACCCGACCTGATATCAAGCTGAGACTTGGTACACAAGTAGAAGACACCCTTCGACGTCATCTGTATTCCGGGTTTGGCATTTGAAAGAACGGCGCCGAAATTATTGCGAACAAACAAATTTTGAATTTTGACCTTGACCTGACCTTGTAAAGTGACCTCAGATGAACAAAATTTTGTGTGCACATTGCCCAACTATTTAACTATATATATAAAGTTTTAAGTTCTATCTTAAAAACTGTTTTTGGCAGACATTTTCCTTTTACCCTCAACTAGGCCAAAAATGGCCTGAGGTGCCTCCCAGAAACGTTGCCTGGTTCCGCCCCTGAGCAAAACAGAATTTTGAAATTTTGTCACAGCACGTAGAAAGAATAGCTAGGGAAAGTCACGAAGTTTCGTGAAGCTGCGTTAAAAAGCCTGGAATTAGCAAGCAAAAAACCCGAGGAGGGGGGCCAATTCAACCCCCCCTTTGCCGGGAATAGGGTTAACCCTATTCCCGGCAGGAGGGCTGAATCCGCCCCCCTCAGGTTTTTTGCTTGCCAGTTCCAAGCTTTTTAACGTAGCTTCACGAAACTTCGTGACTTTTTCTAGCTATTCTTTCTACGTGCCGTGACAAAATTTCAGTATTCTGTTTTGCTCAGGGCGGAGCCAGGGAACATTTCTAGGAGGCGCCTCAGGCTATTTTTGGCCCTGTTGAGGGTAATAGGAAAATGTCTGCCTAAAACAGTGTTTTTAGGATAAAACTTAAAACTTTATATGGATGTATAGCTAAATAGTTCGGCAACGTGTAGATATAATTTTGTTCATCTGAGGTCACTTTACAAGGTCAGGTCAAGGTCAAAAGTGAAAATTTGGTTTTATAGTAATAATTTTGGCGCTATTTTTTCAAATGCCAAACCCGGAATATACTTGACGTAGAAAGGGGCCCTCTACTTGTGCATCAAGTTTCAGCTTGATATCAGGTCGGGTCACGGAGCTATGACCTAAAATGTCAGTGCGCTTACCCTATATCGCATTAGCCATAGAATGATTTTTTTTTAAATAGAGTGAATTCAAATGTTTTAAAACGTTTACAGATAATATTAAATACACACGAGATCATTCCAAGCGACTCCAAGGTCACTGGAGGCCATTTAAGGTCAAAAGTCACAAATTGATCTGAAGAACGTGTGACCATGACAATTTCCCCATTTTTTATGTCCCTGGCACCGCCTATGCCAACATTATACGAACATTGTAATGCGATTTGTACTTCTTTTGCACAACATGACTAGCAGAAGCCCAAAAAATGTTTTTGCCTTTTTTGTTCATTCAGTTGTTGGAAATCAAATCCTCCTATTTTTGAAACCCTGTGAACGCCCATGAATTTTCTCAAAATTTCAGATGTGTGTACCAATGGTAAAAGTCCCATCCATCATCTCTCGATTCATGCCAGTTTCATCGGAATCGGTCCATAAACAACGGAGTTATAAGAAGTCAAAAAATACCCCTGATTTTGACATTTTTGCCCCTTTTATCCACACCTTTCAAAATTTTGAAAATTTCTTTTTATCAAAATGTAGTTCACGTCATGGGAAATTGATTGCCGTTTGTTGCAATGAAATCGGATGTGTAGCTCTCGAAATCTCAGGGGGGGGGCGAATCCGCCCCCTCCCCCTGCCGGGAATCGACCATACCGTCTAGCCCTCCGGAAATAGGGTTAAGTGCTCATCGGCAACGCAGGTCACGGCGCGGGGACGCGAGGCTGATCAGCACCGCAGGCTGAGCGAGGTGAAGGCCCGGCGTTGCCCTGCGCCTCTGTCGTTGGCAGCAGCGCCAGTGCGTAGCTGGCCGCCTGAGAAACACCTGGCACGAACTTGTTGCTGCAGCAACAAATCAGGAATTCATCGGCATCTCAGCCTGTCACTGGTGAAGCGACCGCGAAGCTTCCGTTGTAGTCGACAGGCACGGCTCCTGTGATACGGCGCTAACATTGTCGCAATGTCACTACCATGTCCCTCGTCATTTGCTGACAGTCCACGCCATCCACAGCCTGACGTCCCAGTCCGAGGGACCGGCTCAATGCTACACACTCGGTGAGGCAGGGAGGCGCGGCTGTACGGCGGCCATCTGTGGCATTGTAGCCGTGTTCAGAGGTTCGCACTCCCTGCCCCACAGGGCTGTAAGCCGTGTAGCAGACTGCTGACATACTGTGATTGACGAGATTCAGTGGCGAAAGGAGTCGACGCCTTTTGACCGCACGGAGTCCTGATGCGCTGCACCACGCATCGGGTGAAATCATCCATCTGGCGCTGCGCGCTGGCGGCTCCCTCTGCTTGTTCTGCTGACAAAGGCGATTCTGTTCCGCCTGTCACCATACCGTCACTCGACGCGGACGCTGAGTCCATGCCAGCAGGGCCGACAGTGTCCGTACAAGACACAAAGACACCGCGTCGGTCCGATCGGCCATAGCAGTAAGCTGCCCCGTGGCCGACGGACTAGTGTCGGGCGAGGGTTGGGCTTCCACAGCAAGGGGCAGGCCAATCCGGCCGGCTGGAATATTTTGTGGATGGATATCAAAGGAAGATGCTGAACTCAGAAGTACGGTTCTCGCAAGTGACCAGTGCGTCATCTTTGTTTCTACAGTCAGTTCAAGGCATTGTGAGTTTATGGTGCATACATATCACAATGCCATCTTAAATTCACGGCTAAAATAGATGTACAATATGTATATATATATATATATATATCATATATATATATATATATATATATATGCATATATATATATATATATACACATATACATCACTAGCCTACACCACAACTAAACACATGAATTATAACTGGCATCCCTGCAGTGAAGAGAATCAAATCAGTGATGACTAGCAGGCAGAAACTGCTTTCCGGGGGAAAACGCCCTGTGTCGTTTTGATCCGTGCTGCAGCTGATCAAAATTGGTTCTCAGCGGCAGCTGGGGACCAGTGTATGTCTTGATCAAGGTCACCTTCTGTTCAGTGATCCAGAAGCAGTCAGTGCAAAGTGCAGTGTCTGGTCAACATGAAAACAGCAAAACAAGAGTAGAAAAGCAAAATAATTCTTCCCTGGCCTTCACTGGGAAACCACGCCACAACAGATCACAAAATAAATGCAGCTGCGAGCTACTGAAACAATCGATGGCGCAGTTTTATAGAAATAATACCCATCATTGGATGCGATGGTGTATTGTGTGATGTTGCCGTTTTGCGATGCTAACAAATGTATATTTGCCAATGGTTTCGGAATACAACGGCCAAGAAGGCAACACCATGGGGAAAATGTCATATATAAAATATGATCATGGACACAGGATGCTGGGAAAGATGGGCATGGCAATGGCAGTTACTACAGCAAACATCCATCAATGAAAAACATAAACATTACAACTATTTCAATGGAAGCTAGAGTGGCCACTGTAAAATCATAGAGCACTTTCATCCTGTGACTCAATTTATGTAACATAAAATAATTATTCCAAACAGTCACACAAACCACCACGCAAGTTGTGCAACATCTGACAACATTCATGGAACATAATTTGTTATATGTATTGCAGCAGGCAATGAGTATCTAGGGGTATTTTTTAAGAGGGTAATTTCACTACAGAGCAATGACTGCAAGAAACTGCAATGCAATTTTTGTCATGGATCATCAAATGGATGACTTTTAGAGCAGCATGGTGGAAAGATTAACATTTCCTGGTGTGGTCTGATGATGGCACCATCAAATGTTGTTTTCCAGGTCTGTCTCGAGACAGGGAAGAACGGAAATAACCATACCCCATTAAAGTGTCGTTGTTAGCTCGGTCCACCATAACCTAAAGGTTAACAGAAAGGCATAGATGTAAAAAGTCTGTATACAAGCAACTGGCAGATTCAAACATTCATACTTCTCTGCCCACATGCAAATATTTCTTTCATTTAGCAGGGCAATGTAGATTTTGCTTAAAGTCAATGCTGTTCCCTTCCGTCATGACGCTATACTCCAAGGCTCAAGTTCTGAACAACTAGGAAACAAACGCAAGCTTCACATTCCTTTTTTGAGGGTATGTCAGTGTGTGACGAAATACTAATACGAGGACTGTAATAGCATTTGTTTCGTTCATAGCCAAAGCAGTGCGTGCCGAATTGGACGAGATATCAATGTGGGTAGTTAACGACACGTCAAGAGATGAAAACGCAATGGCCCTGTTTGAGGTCCTGCTGGCGTGGTTGCGCAAGCCGTGTGCTTGCAGCCAAACACAAATGCTGTTCGGGGAGGGTCGCAAGCATTCGCAAGCACATAGAATTTACAGCACAATGTTTTACTTTACATCTTTAGTTTAATGCTAATTTACAACATTTTACATCACATAGAGTATTCCACATTCGCAAAATCCACAACCTACGACTCTAAACACCGTTACGCCGTCTGGCCTGTCTGGCTTGCGGCTGCTTGCGGTGGATTTACCTGTTTCAGCGCAAGCAGCCGCAAGCTAAAGGCTTTGAGCTTGCGCGCCATCTCTCGTCCCAGCGTTTGAATTTCATTGGTGGATCTCGTGCTACGGGGTTGCGCAAGCAGCCGCAAGCAGGACCTCGAACAGAGCCAACGCGGCCACTCACCGAAACAGTCCCGCGACAGGCCATTCCAAGCTCAAGCGGTCGCGGAACTTTCTTTGATGTCTTGCTGGCCCATCCTGGCAGTCCCGTGCAAACACTTAGATTTTATGAAAAGCACCATGGGCCTCGCGATCACTCCAAAGGCATGCTCAGGACCCAAAAAAGTAGGCTGCTTTTCTTTACATCAAATGTGTCTTTTTTACATTAACGGCGCAGCCAATCGCCAATAGTCGACGCAACTAGAGTTTTATGATAACCGATTCGCCGTCACAGACGGCTTTTCATTATCGTCTTTTTATGTGGTAGATTTTTTCTAGGTGACGTGTGATAACGAGTGACGGCAAATCAGAAGACAAAATACCGTCGCCGACGTTAATTTTTTATAATGTTGGCCTCTGGTCTTGTTTACACTTGCTGCAAAACGGCGGAACTCGTCCTCTGCCTAAAACACGAAGGAAGGATTATGAGCCAAGCCAACGAACATCGATGATGGCATGGGGAGGATAGCCGTCGGGGACTGCTACTGCTTTGACAGTAAACAGCAAATTTGGTTAAGTTAACTCGCTGCTATATGCACTGGCAACTTGCTGACCTAACCGAATTTAGCATTCACGAGAATGGCTAAGCCCATAATAAAAGTATAGCACCTACTTCAGCATTACCTGCAAGCTCCTGTGATGTCACCAACAACTTACATGTAACCCTGATACGAGCGGTCTCACCAGCTTGTCACTGTCATGGTATTGCGATGCCTTTGCCATGATTACCCATTAATATAGAGAAGCAAGACACCTAATGTGCACCGTATGTCTATTCTGTCTTTATGTTTTCTTTATCTAATACATCCATGCAATGCCAATAATCATATGAGCTGTTCAATGAAAAAAGCTATGCACTCAGCTGCCACTCAGGCCAAATGGTTGCACTGCTTGCACCTAACATGATGCCCGAAAATTTTTGCCTCACGGAGAAAAATGTATGTAAGATGGCAAAATAAAAGCCGAAAATTGGTGATAAATCAAACTTTGGGGACAGATAAGATTTGAGAGCTGACTCCTTTGTGGCAAGGTTCAGGTTGCCTCACACATCTTGCTGACAGCTTTGTCATGGTTTGGAACACGGATAATAGTACACGGATCGGAAACTCTCGGCCGGCACTTTGTTTGCGACCACCGACCGATACTAGCGACAGCTATCGGGCAGTCGCAGAACCAATTCTGGTTAGGAGATTGAAGGAATACCCGGTTGCATAACTAGCGGGCTGGGAAAATAGCTGTATCGGCGTACCAGCGGTGTGTAGAAAAACAAACGGCACCTTCGGCGCCGGCCGGAAACGCCTCCAGCAGCCGCCATCCCTCGGGGCGCCTTATAGGACCATGAAGCTTCGGGCTAACCGATTTGTGCCAGACTACTGAGATAGTGTCAAGACAAGCGGCAGAAAAAAATAGGGTGAGTACGTCTCCTTCCTTTACCCCTCCCCCCGCCCCCCGTTACATGCCTAGGACTCATTTATGAGGTTTTGAGTGCGAGGCTGGCCAATTCCCTTCTTGATGCCCTCTTCCCCCGCTCCCAAGGGTCTGCCAGGGGCCCCCTGCATGATCCCCTTAGAAGAACCCCCTTCTTGCTGCCAAGCCTCCCATGCTAAGTTCATGGGAACCGGGCAGCTAGTGGGTGAGTCAGCCGGAGTGGGGGCCGCGGTCCATCCAAGTAACGACGCTGGACGAAATTTTGCTTTGACAATCTCGTTCACTTTTGGGACACCCATAACGCACCTAAATTTCTCGTGATTGATTGCCATTTTAAAAACAAGTGTTTGAGCCCTCTCCAAAAGTAGCGCCCAGGGAAGTTCTGGCATTTCATTCTAACGAAATATGTAGAGCTGACAACCAAACGAGAACCTTATCAGACAATCGCAATCAGTACAAATAAGGCGAGAGGAAGAATCTGCTGAAGAACACTGCCAATGCACATATTACCATGACACAACAGTTTATTCCACCAACAAAAGAAAAACAGCGATAGTATACACCAAACACGCATATATGGCAAATTAACCGGCTGCCAATGTTCAAAAGTCCCATCAAAGCTTTCAGAAGCGCTCGCGCCAGCTGGTGGAGCCACGCCCGAGGCTTTCGTTGGAAGTGCTTAAGTCTGGAGCAGATTCTTTTGATGCCTTGCAGTTAATCGCACTGCCCTGTCATAAGCTATTTCTTGCTGCCATGGTTTTCAGGTTGGCTCTTGAAATAAAAACAAAACTGGTAACGTGCATGCAGGGGGAATGGACATTTCATTTCTCAATCCTGAGATAGAAACACATATTTAAGGTACAACAGGCCCATATTTGATAAGAGAATTGACGCCCGCACATGCTCATTTGCCAGTCATGCGCTTCTTACACAATGGACTTTTAACATATGGTCTCAGAAATGCTTGAAATTATGATTATTTCACTTGCATTGATACTATTTTCCTTAACATTCATGATGCTTTTTGATTATAGGTAATGCAATATCAGTTATGTTTAAATATAGAGGGAAGCATTTCCCCACAGTGCAACATTTTTGGCCCCTGTCAGATGAGTGCTGGAAAGCAAAATTTCTTTGTGACGCTTTCAACAGGAAATGGTAGTGTTCTTACATACATGGCATATGAACAAAGATGATGGAACAATGAAGATACAAAAATGAAAAAATGAACAAATAAATTTATCATGAGATCAAACGTTACGCAGGTGACGGGGTAAACATGTATTTTACATGAATACAAATGTGCATATAGTTATGACAGTTCATAAACCAGGTCAGCACAGGCAGAGAGAGGTACCATATGCAAGTTAATACTCACCACAACGTATAAACCGAATCAGCAGATGAGAAGGAAGAGGCACCATATGCAAGCACAACAGCAGCACTTAAAACTTTTACCACAAAACCATTTTCTCTTACGAAATTATTATAGCAAAACTGCATGGCTTTTCAGTGCATGGTCACACAACAACCAACCAAAAACCTGTCACCTTTTGACATATAGGGACAGATACTTTACGTAAAAGTTGCCGTATTTTGTGCCAGGCAATGCCTTCTTCAGACTCCTCCTCAGCCTCCAGTCAGACACCCTCCAGCCCCTAACCTGCAGTTCAGAGCCGCATTTTAAGGTGAAACTGCGTTCGTTTACGGCGCCCACTTTGACAAATTCCACCCAGAGCGCGTTGTGATACCCTTCGTTTTCCAGCTGCACCTGGAATCAGCTGCCGCCGTCTTGTGTTCACATTGGTTGTTCGGTGGGGATTGCCAGCACGAGAAACATAAACACGACTCTCGAGGGTTTTCAGCGCTCTGTGAACGGTCGCTCACGGGGTCCCAAAGGTTTTGTCCATGTCCGTGTTTATGTCCAAATAAATGAGTTGGGCCATCCCGTGTTCTCATGGGCCAGACTCACGACAATCTCACGGGCACCCTGTTTTGATATTGGCTACATGGCTGTGCATAATTGGCCATTTCTCCCAATTTTTTGTATCATTTTGAAGCCAACATTGGGTAGCATGCATGAATCAAATGCTAGTGGTAAGACCCGTGATGTTCAAGATATATAATTAAAGTGTCATTTCCCATCCGTTAGATCGATAAATGTCCTCTAATGCAAACTGCATAAAGGCGAAGTAGTGACGCAAGCAGCAACGAAGTAGGTTTTGGGCCTCACAATGCGTCTTATTGGTTGAACTAAAGGGTATACACCATGCTGTGCAGCCTCTCCGTTAAAACCACACAATCCCAAGGGAACACGCTGATCACGGCAGGCCAAATGCCCAGGCCTCCACCCTACATCCTTCGATTCACGAGCCCCAGGCTGTCCGACGCTGTCCACCATTCTGCATTCCACTCGGCACCCTTTCGTTCTGCGGGCGTCGCGTTACGCGCAGCAAAACATCTGACGTGCCTGAGCCGGCCGCCCCGTCAAGCTTGACGCCGTACCAGGGCCGGCTGGCCGGCAAGCCTTTCAGGGTGTCCCCGGCGACGTCTCCTAGTTAGGTAGCGACTACTAGCTAGAGGAAAACAAGCGCCAGACTTTCTCCGTCCCCCGGTGACCTCTGCCAGTGGGGCATCGGCTACTGGCCAGAAGGAAACACGTCACGTGCCGAGATCTGACCGCTCAGACAGGTAACAAAACTGCTGCCACCGTGAAGGGGTTCATTGGGGTTAACCCGCATTCACGGGATGAAGACGATGGGAGATAGATGGACGGGCGGATGACTGAATGGATGAAAATTAACGCACCAGGCGATCTTGGTGCATTAATGGCGTATCTAAAAAGATAAACCATCGACACAAAATATGCGATGTCTTTGAAATATTCACGGGAATTTGAATATTCATTCATGTTCAAGGTCCAGTTCTTGCAGCATCATGGACTTAGTGTTTTTTAACAGACAACAGAATGCGTTAAAACAAACTTCCTGGTGTGTTTTTTGCACTAATCAAGTGTACTCTATTTCGTTTTCGGAAAATACGTGAGTAAACTGGGTTTGATGACATAAAAGCCCAACTATCTCCGCACAGCTTGATATGTCCTCATCAGTGGGACCATACACAGGTTCATCACTCTGAGCGGAAATATGTGCGCCTGTATAGCATAAGAATTATACTCACGTTACTTCGAAATGAATCTACTCATGAACAACTGAGTAAAAATGTCACTACGAACCCATGTCATCCCGCCGTGTGTTGAATGTACTCTTCATTTATTTTCTCGGATCACGTTCAGATCCTAAAATGCTCAAGATTTGATTTAACTTCCTCATTCAAGATGAAGCTTTTAACTGATCCAAAACTCTGAATGAAGATTTTGGTTGCAACATGGCCCAGGATACTGCACTACCAATATGCCCTCAAAACTAGCCGTATTACTTTGTAACGGAATAGTTATAAAATCATGGGAAAACAAGAAACAAAATGATTGGCTGGTTATCGACATGGAATAGACGAGGACGGAATGGAAGGTTATCGAATGGCACCATTCAACGTTTTTTAAACAATGGATACGGTTTGAACTTTATGCGGAATACGGAATCGAAAACAACTTGCATGCATCAACATTGTGAGCTTTTTACTGGCATAATATTTATTTATTTGCACGGCATTTCTAGGGACCCGAGATACTCTTGTGTGTCATTCTGATCCGGATCTGATCCGGACCAAGAATCTCATGTTTTTGGATGAATCTCGTTGAATCCGGATAAATTTTGAAAATGGAGCCGTGAATCACATTTTATTCACATCAAATTTGAAAAACAACCGCGATTCAAATGCTGATCCAGGTTTAAACATTTTGACCCTGATTTTGATCGGTTTCAATCATGTCTGATTCTGTTTAATCAAATAACATATGAAAAGCACGATGATAAAACCACACGAAAATCTGCTTATGAAGAATCCCTCCGGCTAATAATCCACTAAACCAAATTACTTTTCGGAGGACGCCAAGTAAGTCAGATAACCAGCCCTCTTTCACAGCCCCACAAGATTCAAACTTCCACAGCCCAGCAATTTGAATCATACCGTTCAGTGCCAAGCATACACCACTGAGGAAAGATAAGATTAAATACGTTTATGATTCATGAACACCATGCATGTAGCCATTTTCCGCATGGATTTATCGTGTAACACAAATTGTATCATTTTCATGCATTTTATGGCCCTAGGCTTCATATTTTGTGGTAATAAAATAGTAAAAGCACTGATGAATATTACACTGTATTGTAAGGTACCGGGAATTCCACTCTTGCCAAAGAAGCGTGTGGTTGTTTCATTCTCAAGTCACAGTCATAAAAATGAGGTACTAGGTGACGCAGTCACACGCGCATACAGATAGTCGATGAGGAGAAACAGTATGGGAAACACGGACAGTATCGCAGGAATAAAAATTAAACAATGACGAACACCAGTCACGCAATTATCAATGGAAGCCGTTCACTTTCATGAAGAGTCGTTTCAGAGTAGTCTTAAAATGTGTAGGTGAACGGTCAGACATACCATGAGGTAAGCGATTGAGGCCTGTCACAGCATGCTAAACAGAGCGCCGTTTGCCGGAGTCTCATCTCGAATGGAGATTGTGGAAGAGCTCGCCCTTGGGCGTACTGCCGCTACGTATGCATTTCAGCGACTGAGTTCAGCTCGCCGCCAGATAGCACTCGGTGTATGACACGCAGGGTACCGTTGGTAACCAGTCCCTCCAAAGGCAGCCAGCCCAGGTTCCCCATCAAACCGGATACGTGATCAAATTTCTGCCGTCCAAGAATGACTTTCGCCTAGAAATTTATGGGTTTTTTAATCCGCACTAGGTTTTTCTTGGTACCAATTACTGTGAACCAAAATATAGTATCTGACCTGCGAGAGAACGAGGGCTGATACTAGGGTCTCGACAGCGCGCCGCAGCTGGAGACTCCGCAGGTGCAAAGGGCCTACCAGCATGCCGAAACAGCGTCTTGATATGGCCGAAACGTCGGAATCTCGGGAGAGAGTGCTGTCAAATACGATTCCCAGATTTTTGCTTCATGGAGGGGTTTCAGCGCTGCGTCTCGGAACTTCACAGATAAATTTGGAATTTTGCGCAAATTTGCGCAAATGCATGTGTTTGTATATATTTATTCCTGATTTTTAAGGTAAATGCGATTGCGCTGATATATAATGGATATTTGAAATCATTGGCTGATCTGAATCAACAAAGGGTCCGTGAATCAACATTTAATCCGGACACAAAATTTTCAAAAATTTGTGTGAATCGCATTGGATTCGGATCAGTTTTGTAAGAGTTTGCGTGAATGACATCCCATTCGGATCAAGCTGAAAAAGTAAACGTGATTTGAGTGCTAATCCGGATCAAGCCACTGTGATTCGGGTCCTGTCCTAATTCCAGATCGGCCGAAAGATGTCGAACACAAGTCTGTCCCGAAGGTCAAGTAAGATTGTCTTAATCTGTTCAATGTTAAGGGTAGGTGCGGATTTTTAAACCGTAGTTTTGAGATGTAAGTTAAGTCATATCTTTTAGTGTCATATTGTCCTCTGTGGCTTTGGCTGTACTGAGTGAAAATGGCGTGACAAGCTCTTATCACGGTTTGACTGTGACTTCTGACTCGAGCCCATATGTGACGTCATGTTTCATAGAAAACGTCAAAGTGGTTTTGCACAATATTCACTCAAAAACACTCAGTAAATCGGAGATGCTTGTTTTCAAAGTAAGTTGTTACCACTGGGTCCTTCGTCAAGTTTTCTCAGGACCTATAACCTAGACCAGTCATCGCAAATGGTCAGTTGACACATATGCTGAGAGTGCTTTCAATTGGCACTGTTTGGTACTACATTTGCTTTTTCACTCCGTCCAAAAGATCATACCACACAGAAAATGCCCTCATCGCGCTTCACGTTGTTATTCGATCTGGGTAAAAATTGAACGTGCTGTACGCAACAGAACGTGCCTGAAGTGTGTCATTTAGTACTATATCCTTTTCTGATTATTAACTGGATTGAAAACAGACGGTATGAGAATGCACAGGTTGTGGTTTAACCTTCAACTTCGACCTTCATCTGAAATGCTAGGTCACAAATTAGAGGCATCAGTCCGACGCCTCGTGGGATACATGACGAGTGAGGCCTACTTCGTTCTTATTTGCACCGTTACTTTCACTTTATACATTTCACATTTCGAAGAAACACGAGCATTTAACGACCAGATTTCGGTATTCGACATCCGCAAAAAGATTGCAAGGTTAAGCGTCACGCGTGCCCATGATACCGTTTGCTGTCACAACTGAGTGGTTCAGAAGCACTCGTGGAAAAATAGGTCTAAAAGCGAAATGGTTACTCCCGGAAAAGGTAGCGTTTGCAAGCCAACGCATTGCAAATGCATACACATGAAATGCAGATAATGGAGCTTTCTTGCAATGAAGGTTGAATGATTCGGTGTTCATTGGTTTCGGAATTATTGACCTCAGAGAGTGTCATGTTCTGGTCGCGTCGAGCTGCTCAGGTTAATTTTCCCTGCTAGCTGAAATAAGTCTCACTCGGCCTTCGGCCTCGCCCGTAATAAGCAAAGGTGCGTCGTGGTCCTAACTTCGTGTGGATTCCTTTGCCTGTGTTGAAATGGACCTGGGCGTAAATGTTTTAATCGTGACTTGAACTTGAGTGTCGCTGTTGGCCTAGATTTGACTGTCTGTTTGGCAAGACCTCTTTGGTTTTATAATTCGTGTTTTTGGTTTTATAATTGTTCGCTTTAATAGACCTAATAGCACGGGAGATACCTGTCATTGCAGTTGTGAAATTGCCACAGGCTAGATGGGCTGAAAAAAGGGTTATAGGCGTGACGTCCTGCGGTGGATTTACTGGAGGGCACTGGGCGTACTTTGGGCCTACTTTAATTTTATCTGTAGGCCGCTGAACTGTTGTGACCGATGACGGCTGTCAACTCTACATGATTCGGAGTGAGTTGAATCGTCGCACAACGCATCTCGTGCCTTCCCGCCTTCACTTGGAAACTTGAATGACTTTTTTTCAAACACGTCCTTGATAACTCGTGAAATGTGGTTTAAACAGAAAGAAGCATTTAGAAGTTAGTTCGTATATAATGGTCCCTAAGCCCCGTTTATGATCTCACTAAATGCCACCAAAAACGGGACAATGCTGTTCACGTTTGAACAACGTTGAAACCTATGGTAAAACAGTGAGGCAGAAAGCAGTGCGCTCTCCAGCACTGCAGGAGCAGTGTTACCTACAAGGAATTCTTCGGGATGCGATTTGGAATACCTATGTCAGATCACTTGGTACCGGAACATCTGCTGTACTCAACAGCATCAAATGAAAAGGCATGTCACAGTGAGATCCAGGAGGTGTCAGTGTCATAAAATAACAAAACATGATCGAGCAAAACGGGATCAGAACACGCTTGCCCGTCCAAACCAGGCACGTGACCAGGATTTTTCTCGGCTGGGGGCAGTGTTGAGCTTTGCCAGCTGCCTGGTATAGGACAAAATTTATAGGAAAAGCAACAGTTTTATGTAATTGGCCTAATATTTCACGCACAGGAAAACATATAACGTTTACTTTTGTAGCATATACATGGCAGCATATGTATACTATTCCGTATTCCCGCGAAACCGCAAAATACCAAGTATAGACCGTTTTGCTCAGGGTTGGGGGATGGTCCCCATGCCCCCCCCCCCTTGGCTACGTCCCTAGTCCAAGCGCTCTAGTTATTGAACTGACGCCATGGATGACGGAGCCTGCCTGACGAACTTGAAGAGCAGCTGAATTCCTGGAAACGAATAATTTTACATTGGGCCAGATGGTAACATTCGCGACGACGTTCGGTGCATGCCAGAAAACACGTCTCCACTCTCCACACCTAACAAATGTTTGCTTAGCTTGTAATCTCCCTGTTAGTCTCATAATGATACTTAATGTCAGGACTGCGCTGTTTCTAGAAATGAGGGTGTCCCATGCGAGGAACTGGGAATGTCAGGAAATCCTATCAGCTGCCCGTAATCGGGTTCTATTAAAGACACACGGAGGGTTTTGAAACAAATAATTTACCAAGTACATTGAAGATCCATAAGGGCCAGCAGCGTGTTATCATAATCCGGCGGTAGCTGACGCTTTTCGCCGTGGAAGTGAAATGAAAGGCGAGAGAGCTACTTTTCGAACGCATGCGCAAGACGATCAGTTATTATTTATCACCGCACTATGAAGGAATGCACTGCACTGTTAAGAGTGCATACGTTAATTTCCTTCTTAACAACGTTATATTAGTTTTTTCTTAGCACAGCGCAGAGGAAAGCAATTAGAGATAGTCTGAAATCTTTCTCCAACAATCAATCAAGGAATCCTCTTTAAAAAATTGTACATTGTTTCATCTTCGGATGAAAATCAGTTTCAGATCTGCAAATGGATGTCATATTTGGCGTCAAATGGACTGCAGACTTTCATGTTTCCCGTCATAATTACGAAACCGCCTTTTGTCCTTAATGACAGTGATCATCATGATTGAAGATAATAATATTTTAAATTATTTTTTCACGGTTCGTCTTTGACACTTTCGTTTCTGGCATAACTCAGCACTTTCGGAAGTATATAATGGCACGTTTTGACGGGCCTGACCTGGTTTGAATTGTGAGGGCGCGGGCCGATGTCAGGTCGGAGACATGGCTCTTACGAGCAGTTCCTTTTAAGTAAGTAATAGATGTTTACATAGAGATGAAAATGGGATCATAAAAGGCACATGCCAAGAGGCTCCCTTGATTATTTACGCCTCCGTAAGTAATCATATAGCTTTTAAGTGTTTATACCTGTCTTAGCTGTGGCTCAGAAGGGCATTGAGTAACACTTTTTTCTCAAGAGCTGTTTCCTCGTCAAACTGAGAGATAGAAACGACGATGAGAAAAATATGTCGCTTCTCATGAAATCTCAGTTTTTCATTGGTACCACTTTAAATCTTTTTCGTGTCCTCAGTTCTCCGGTTTCCAAGACCCGCCTCTCGCATCGGGCACGCGAGTATACGCCGCTGACTGCGAACTGGCGAAGCCTCCGACGCACCAGGCTTTGTCGCAGCGCAGTTTATCTAGACACCGAGTTAATGGCGGCCGCGCGCCGGCGGAGCGACGGAATGTGCTGTTTTGTAGACCGGCGGGCTGCAGCGTCCAGAGCGGGCGAATCCCAGGCCGACCCCTGCGACCGACCGCAGCGGCCGCAGCGGCCCTCAGGAGAGGGAACAGACTCCCCCCGGCTCCGGCAGCTGAGTCCACCGCCGGGTCGGAGAATCCCCCTCGGGCCGGGTAACAGGCGACGCCCGGCTGTGGCAGCTGCGTGGCAGCTGCAGCGGCCGCCGGCTCGGGCCACGATCAATGGTCCTGCGGTCACGGCGCCGGCCGCAGCGGCCAGTGTTTGGACTGATAACCCGGTCGGCCGGCAAAACAGTGCGTTGAGTGGCCGGCGCCGATGGGTCACAGCCATTACTGGGCCCATGTCATGCGCGCCCGCGGCCGATCCGGCGCCCACGCGGCAGAGCCTGGGGACTAGCCGGGACTCGGGTGGACCTTGCTGCGGCCGTGGACCAGTTCATGTGTGTGGGCTGGTTGAGACCATGCGTTTTTCGACGAAGTGCAGTTACTGGAAACAGTTTGACCCTTTCCATTTTCACCTTGACAGGAAACGATAAAAGCCGGTGGCATTCTATTGTGTGTACTCACGCATGCTGGGGTGTACTCAATAGAATGTGCACACCCCAGTGTACGCAATAGAATACACAACGGAATGACGCAGCTGTTATTTCGCGAAAAAGCTGTTGACCAGGCCATCTTTGGTCAGCTTTATATAATGCTATAACATGAGTCACGTATGAGGCGATCAGGCACCTATTTCGTGACGTCATATACATCCGGGGTGCGTTCCTTGTAGCCCGAACGACAAAGAATCTTTGTGACGTCACGTCCAATCGGACCCACAATTGGTCACGGTTTGCTGACCCCAGAACTGCGACCAACTGTGGCCGATGACATAGCTTCCGTGAGCTTGCAGGTGCTATTCGTTAAAGCCCCGGGGCGTTTCTGCGGTTTTCAGGCGGCGCCGGTGAGGGCGCCAGTGGGGCCGTAACTCGGCTGCGTTCCGGCCGCGGTCGCTGCGGTGCTCGGCTTTACGAGTCGGGTCGAGCGCGGCGGTGTTTTTCTCCGCGGTTAGACGCAGGCCAGCCCGCTGTCGTTAGAGGGCCAGTCTGTCACTGTTTAGCACACCCTGAGGAGTACTCGGGTGATCTCTGGTAGGACTTACGGGGCTCCTGAGTCCGTTTCGAGATGTTTCTCTATTCATCATAGGCGTCGGAAGCTTGAAATTTACTAATCGGCCTGCATCGTAACAAATATTTGCGTCGTTCGGTGAATCCAACGGCTTGTATTGCAAACGCGTATCTCTTTTTCAGATTGTCACCCTTAGCTGGAGAAGAGAAAAGACTGCTGGAATCATCATCAACTCACATGAAGTACGTCAAACCCCGGAGCTCCCGGAAGACTCGTATTAATTACTCGATTTAATTACTCGGTATTCATGACTCGAATTAATTCACGAATGTCGAGTGAGTTTATTTGATATGAATCGTTGTCAGACAGCCTCTTTTTTAGCCGGTTTATCATAGGTGGGCAATCGTATTCGTTATAAACGGCGCAATGAGGATATTTAGAAGAACGTATTTGTGAGAACCCGAGATCTCCGATACCATGACATGCGGCATGTTGGGTATCTAAACCGCAGGAAACTCAAAATACGGGACAATTGAGATACATAATTCCCGAAACAGAGGACGCAGGACATCTGTTACGAAGGATACCTGAGATATCTGACAGCTGAGATATTTAATACCTGGGAAACAGGGCACTGTGCCCGAGCGCCAAAGCGTCGGAATTTACAATAGACTTCCCATTACAGAAAATTTATGTTGCTAACCACCTCTTCCTCATAAGGACCACGCTTTTTAGCGGTCTTCGTTGCGTCTGCGTTCTTCGAAGTACCATTTTGTGGATGCTGCTGGTTCTCGTCCGGGATGCCTCGCTGACATTTCGGCATTTGTGGAAAGAAATTGGGCTCAGCTGAGAACGATTTAGGCCAATTGGAAGACGATTTGGCTTTCAGCAATCTGCGCGGACCCGGGAAATAAATCATCGTGTTTCAGAAGCCTATGGAGAAGAATTGGAAAGAAGAGTCTGCGGCTTGCTAGGCGCAATGGTACTGGGCCGAACGGGCAAAACGGAGCAACACCGGCCAGTACGGTAGCTGCCACGCTGTCGTTGTCAGTAGAGGTGAGCCCAGGACAGCTGGACCGTCAGAGTCGCGGCATATCACCAGGGGCGGAGTCAGGATTTTCTTAACCCTATTCTCGGCAGGGGGCTAAATCCGCTCCTCTCGGTTTTTTGCTTGCCACTTCCAGGGTTTTTGATGCAGCTTCACGAAACTTGATGACCTTTCCCAACTATTTTTTCTTCGTACTGTGCCAAAATTTCGTAATTCTATTTTGCTGAGGGGCAGAGCCAGGCAACATTTTTGGCAGGCACCTCAGGCCATTTCTGGTCCTGTGGAGGTTAAAAGAAAAATGACTGCCAAAAATAGCGTTTCTAAGACGAAACTTAAAACTCTAAATCAATGTATAGGTAAACAGCTGGGCAACATACAAATGCAATTTTGTTCATCTGAGGTCACTACAAGGTCAGGCCAAGGTCAAAAATCAAAATTTAGTTTTACAGCAAAACTTCTGGCGCTATTCTTCCAAATGACAAACTCGGAACACGTATGACGTAGATGGATGTCCTCTACTTGCGTAGCAAGTTTCAGCTTGATATCAGGCCGGGTCACAAAGATATGATCTAAAATGTCAGTGCGCGTACCCTATATCATAACAGCCGTAAAATGGAATTTTAGAGAAAGAGTGAATTCAAATGACTGGAAACGTTTTGAGATCATACTAAATGCGCACGGGATCATTCCAAGTGGCTCTAAGGCCATTGGAGGGCATTTAAGGTCAAAGGCCGTAAGTTGGTCTCAAGAACATGTGACCATGACAGTTCCCCCTTTTTGATGTCCCTGGCACCGCCTATACTCACATTTTACAAACATTGTAATACGATTTGTACTCTTTCAGCATAACATTGCTACCAAAAGCCAAAAAAGTGCGTTTAACTTTTGTGAATTTATTTTTTGTAACTAATCCTTCTATTTTTGAATTCTTGTCAGGGCCTATGAATTTTCTAAAAATTTTAAATGCATGGGCTAAAAGTAGAAATCCCATCCATAATCTCTCCATTCATACAAAGTTCATCAAAATCGGTCTATAAACAACAAAGTTATACAAAGTCCAAAAATATCCCCAATATTGACTTTTTTGGACCCCTGTATCCACCTCTTTCAAAATTTTCGACACTTTTTTGTAAACATGTAGCTTACGTCACGGCAAATCGATTGCAGTTTGTTGCGATGAAATCGGATGTGTAGTTCTCGAGATTTCAGGGGGGCCGATCCGCCCCCTGCCGGGAATCGGCCGTACCGCCTAGCCCTCCGGGAATAGGGTTAAGGGGGGCCCGGAACTCATATCCTACTATACGAAATCATACGAAAACCACCTGCCGGGAAGACGATATGCAATGGATTTCACAAAAAAATGTGGGCCTTAGGGGGGGGGGGGCTCCCCGGCCGCCTCCCTCCTCTTGGCTGCGCCTTTGCATAGCACCTATCATTGTCCAAAGCAGCTCTGGTACGCAATACAGTTTGTGTTGTTTTGTATAGTCAAGGGGATGCATTTTGTTTTAGGCACGTAACTAATGCCATTAATTGGAAGGCCACCTTTTGTACTGTTTTAGAGATAATTTAATGGCATAACTACAAAAATATCCTGACTGAAGGGCGTTGAAAGGGACTTGTACTTGGATCGAACTTTCAAAACCTTGGCAACGATGTATGAATTCGCAAACAAGCCGCGCTGTCCTGAGAGCTGAAGCTTGACTGCAAAATTGTGACCGTCGGAAGGTCAGTTGATAGATGTATATTAAACCAATGGCATGTGCGTCGTCAGGAGACCCAGCCTGAAGGAGAGAGGAGTCCGTGCTCAAAGGAGGAACAGGAGCTGTCGCCCAGCGCCACTCTGGCCATGAATTCCGTGCGAAACCAGGTGTCAGGGAGCTTTGACAAGGTAAGAGAAACGTGAACCGGTCATGACGCGCTTTTAAAATGCTGGCCCCGTCCACTCTGATCTTTTTTTTAGGGGAGTGCATAGATCAGCCAGTGTAGGAATTTCAGATGCTTGTTTTTCTGGTTATTCCTTCATTGTCTTCCCGAAGTCCTTCCTCGTTCATGACAGGTACACTGCGACACAGTGTACCCATCCAGTCAATACCACACGAGGTATTGACTACCTCGTGTCAACGCATTTCTGTTAAAAGGGCAGGCCTTCACTGGACTGGCCTCGTTCAACCAGTCTGATATGTCGAGTATATTCAGCCACTCTGATCTGTTATTTTTTTTAGGGGAGTGCGTAGATCAGCCCGTTTATGAATTTCAGATGCTTGTTTTTCTGGTTATTCCTTCATTGTCTTCCCGAAACCCTTCCCGATTCATGACAGGTACACTGCGACACAGTGTACCCATCCAGTCAGTACCACACGAGGTACTGACTGCCTCGTGTCAACGCATTTCTGTTAAAAGAGCAGGCCTTCACTGGACTGGCCTCGTTCAACCAGTCTGACATGTCGAGTTCAGGAGAACCGAAAAGGCATACATACGTACTGAACGCTTAAAACCAGGGGTTGATATCGTGGAAAATGATGTTGGATGGTTAACGGGGCTGCTGCTCTGCTAATTTCATGTCAGAAATTCATTAAATTTTGTTGCAGCTTACGTATATGGTAAAAATTTTCTCGTAGGTGTGAAATGTTGGCAGATATTTTTAGATGCCAGATTCACCTTTGTGGGGACATCAACACACGCAAAGAAAGACTGTGAACTGACTAAAGATTTGTCAAAAATGTGTTGTGGGGCGTGACACCACTTCGTGCACATTTTCAGTGCTATAATGACTATGTCGCCATTTTAAATGTGCATGTTGAACCGCGATAGGTTGAATTTAAGTTTCCCACCATGGCGTTTTCCGTTCCGAGTCTTTGTAAGAATATTTAGATACAGGGACAGTCCTAATCTTTGAATAGTTTTTAAGATACAGCGGTTATAACCGCTGCAACGCGACGGTGTGATAATGATTTGACTTAATCTTGTGGATTTTAAACATTCTTCTTCATTTTAGATGAAATGTCTTGTTGATTCATCTAACCCATTAGTGGGTACATCAGTGAAAATTCACATATGTCGCAAAAATGAAAATGAAACAAAAGCATGTCAAGGAAAATGCGCCAGAGACCATACGTTTGTCCCTCTGATTCATCGTTATTTTATCGTACTCTGATGTTTACATTGGACCTTAGATCGCGTTTATTCGTTGCCCATGTTTTTATGAATTTCTCTGTGATGTAGAGTTCATTGCCAAATGCCATACAACGTTACATTTTGGAGACAAATGTATTCCCTCAAGAACAGTACAAACTGTCACATTTAGCACGGTTACTGTTTACCTCATCATTCATAAGACTGAGTGGTTTGAGGAAGGCCTCCACATGGCACATATCGCCGTTTTCTACGCTTCATGATGCACTCAACATATTGATGTGTTGTCGAGGGAGACCTCAGCAGGGACTGTGACCTCCCGCCGGCGGATTCAGTGAGGGCTGAATACCGGCCCAGCGCCACAATCGATATGCTGGCATCGGATTGGCTTCAGAGAACTTTCCCGAGCTGAACTTTGATCGAAACTTCGGAAAAGGCTCTGGCAGGCCAGAGTTCCTGAAAGGGTGTCATACTGGAGATCCCCTGTCCTCTGTTGACAGGAGCAGATAAAATATATTGCCAATTGTGGTCATATAGTTAACTCCAGCTTGGTGACGTGTGTTTGGAATGGTTGTAAAGCGTATACGTAGCTTAACGATGTTCTAGATATAAGGAATAGTGTGTTTCATTTCTTGGAGATGCCCGAAAACTTCAAAATGAATGCCTTTATTCTTAAGCTATTTTTAATGTATTTGTGGCGTTTCCAGATGTTATTACACAGCTGTCCTGTTTATGGAAACGGCGTTTTTTTTTTGGGGGGGGGGGTTTCAGCGCGTTCTGGCGGGTGCCAGTATTTTTCTGTACTCAGACAGGAAAACCAAAATTCCCTTATGGGGTCGCTTGAAGAAAGGGAAACTCAAGCATTGTTGTTTAAGTCTGTGCAACACACGCTGATTACCTTATATGCATCAGTGAAATTCAAGTGACAAGATAGTGCTTGCTGTTGTGTGTGCACAGTCAACAAGTTTGTTGGCCACATGTCGAGACGTAACAAAAAAAAATCAGAAGATACGGGTCCAACAAAATCCACGGGGTTTTGGAGCACGCCATTAGCTCATGTAAGCAACAGACCCAGTAACAGTTCACACGGCTCTCGTTCAGGCGCGTCTTCACGAAAGGTTTTCTAAATGAACGAACTCCGTAGCGGGGACCTGCGTCTCCGTCCCGGTCAGAGCACAGTGTTCTGGTTCACGCGCCGAGGTCAGGTGGCGCGTGAGTGAAGCGTGAAATGATCCACCCCACCGTTTAGAGCCAGCACGTTCCGAAGCAACTCGAACCACCACCGGACACCGTCAGCGAACAGTGGCTGGTATTAAATCTCAGCTCGCCGGGCACTCGGCACGCATCGCTCGCTGGTCCGATTCGGAATTGTCCTGACACGGGGGGAGGGGTACGGGGGACACGGTACGGGGATCGTCGGCGATAACAGAGCGTTGTGACCATTACGGTGGCCCATTCTCCGGCGTCAGTGCAGCCGGCGGCGTCCGAACACGATCAGCCGGTCCGGCATTAATCGGCCCGCCAGCCTGATGAGAGCCGGCGTCATTGATCCCTGGCTCGGACAGCTGGTGTCTGGTGCGCACCTCGCGGTATCGTGCCGCTGGGAAACACGCTCCAGCGCACCTGCTAACGTGCGGCAGTTGAAAGAGTTCACAGCTGTCGCGGGGCAGCTCTGCTTCACGCTGAATGGCGCAAAAAACGCGTCGTTTGATTGGGGAATGTCCTTATCGTAAGCCTGTTTTTTGTCTTGCTTGTTATTGAAGTATAACTTTAAAAGTGTAAAGTAACATCTTGATCTGTAAAAAAGAAAATGAGGGAAGACTGTCGGAAACGAAATCGAGCCCCAATATCATCTGCTGGCACTGAAACAGCTTTGGAGCGGTCGCAGCGGACGAGATCGACATTATCCCAGGAGGCCGTGGGCAGATCTGCAGCCATCACTGCGGACGGGGTCGACAGTATCCCAGCTGGCTCGATGCTCCTACGCTGGCTGTCCGCCGGCCTTTCCCCAGCGCGAGGCGCTGTTTGCTGACAATAATTGGTCGGCCGCCGACCATCAGGGCGCGCGTCCGGTGTTTGACGAGCTGGTGGCGTTGTCTCTCACGTGGCGTCCCGTGTGTCTGGTCAAACAAACCATCGATCACTGCCCGGCCGAACACGACGGCGCGGCCCGACCGGGTCACGGCGAAACCCGACCCAGGATACCTGCCCTGCTGAGACGCTCTGCTGGACAAGGACGTTTTATGCGGAAAACAAGACGTTGTTGAAGAAAAGGGATGTGTAGGGAAAGTTTTGTCAGTTTGTGCGTCTCACATTCACGTCCGACCGCCTATAAGAAGTGATGTCGGGAGAAGAGGGAGATTGTGGGGGATTGTTCCTTCAGTCGTAGTTTCGTGTTCAAATATAGCTAAAGGGCAAGTGTACGTGGTCCCGGGATGCCATTTTGCGAAACTGAGTGATGCAATGACTCGAGTGAGGTATGATTGGAGGGCTGGCTCCAGAGCATCCCACGTCAAATGCAATCGCCGGATCAACTGGGTATGCTCGGCCGATGTTGCGAACTCTCTCAAAATATTCTGCCTTTTGTTAACCCACACACGCTGCTCATCATGCTTGTACACCTGATGTTGTGCTTTCGTCAGTGCTGAAAACATCAAGGTTTTACTTTTTCAAGTAACCCTCGTCGGCGTTATATTGAAGCCTGCGAACGTTTGAATGAACTCCCCCGCCGTGTCTCGCGGTGGGAGCAGGCCGCGCGTGCGCCGCTACACAGCTGGACTCCTGTCTGTTGTCCGTTGTCTGCGCTGCGTTGGCCGCACGGTGCTCGCTGGGCGGATGCTGTTCATCTTCAGGATTCTGGACATCCTCAAATCGTACAAACAAGCAGACTTTGATATTCAGTGGGACGTTCCACTATGATTTTCAGGCACATCACTCCCTTTTCGTCTACTATACAGCCAACTGTTGTCTTCCCGAAGGATGTCAGCCACTTAGTTACGAATCTGAGCGAAATAGAACGGCAGCTATAAGCGCCACATGAGACGAGCTCCCCATCAAAAACTGGGGAGATCGCCCAACACCAACGCGGAATATCTTATTAAATAACCCTGTAGACATTCAGGAAATGTTTTCAAACCGTCGAGAGTTGGACGGCGTCGCTCTTAAAAATGCCATACAGACTATGCTGCGCAGCCAGCGGTGAGGAAAACAAAGCCCACTGCTCCACTGGAGGTGTTTACGCTGTCGTGACAGTGATTCGCCCTGGCAAACAGCAGCCGGCGACCGCCGAGCTCCAGATGGGAGCTACGCCTGTTAGCCGTTTTGGGCGGTAAATCGCGGCCGATGCCCGGCCGGCGCCGCGGCGGCCGCGCGCCGTCTGTGCCGGAACCCGGTGGCTGGCCGGCTCGACGGAGCCGTCATCAGTGTTCAGTCAGTCAACAGGCGCCGAGCCAGGCCGGACCGGACCGTCGCACCACGGACCGACCGAACCGGTCCGGACCGACGAACCGAACCGATCGACGGACCGACCGACCGAACCGGTCCGGACCGACCGACCGAGCCGACCGACCAACCAACCGATCGAACCGGCCCGGACCGACGGACCGAGCCGAGCGATCGACCGACCGACCGACCGAACCGGTCCGGACCGACGAACCGAACCGATCGACGGACCGACCGACCGAACCGGTCCGGACCGACCGACCGACCGACCGACCAGGACCGACCGACCGACCGACCCGGACCGACCGAACCGGCCCGCACCGACCGACCGACCGAACCGGCCCGGACCGACCGACCGACCGACCAGGACCGACCGATCCGGACCGACCGACCGATCAGGACCGACCGACCAACCGACCAGGACCGATCGACCGACCGACCGACCGACCAGGACCGACCGACCGATCAGGACCGACCGACCAACCGACCAGGACCGACCGACCCGGACCGACCGACCGATCAGGACCGACCGACCAACCGACCAGGACCGACCGACCGACCGACCAGGACCGACCGACCGAACCGGCCCGGACCGACGGACCGAGCCGACCGACCGAACCGGTCCGGACCGACCGACCGACGGACTGACTGAACCGGCCCGGACCGACCGACCGACCGACCGACCGACTGAACCGGCCCGGACCGACGGACCGAGCCGACCGACCGAACCGGTCCGAACCGACCGACCGACGGACTGACTGAACCGGCCCGGACCGACCGACCGACCGACCGACTGAACCGGCCCGGACCGACCGACCGAACCGACCGACCGAACCGGGTGGCTGCCGCGCCGACGGCAGCTACCCGGCGCAACGGCGAGCTGAAATATCGCCCGCCGCTGTCGGCGTGGAACGTGCAAAAACGTCCCTCCCGAGCGACGATCATTATTTCCTGATATACGGGGAAGTTATGGATCGTTGTCCCCAGTATCCTGAGGGATGTGGCGATATAACATTTTGGACTTGGCCTTCCAGCCAGTCGCTTGGAACGAATCATTTATTGTCATAAGCGGCGTGCATGACGTATTTAATGACGGTGTTAATGGGAACGTGTTGCTACAGACAATGGCTCGACGACACCTGTTTTTTTCTTCTTCATCTGGCAGATAACTGTAGCGACCCCACCACAGAAAAAAAACTCATCGCCCGCTTCAAACTTTTCAGCAAAACACCCGGGGCTGCAAAATATTTCAACTTACACATTCCAAGAGAAAAAGAAGGAAGTTAAAAACTTTTCAGACACCGTATTTGCATGTGAGCGGGAATGCAATATCGAATCCTTGGCGTAACAGCGATAGAGTTTTCTGTGTGTTAGCGAATGGCTTGACACCCGAAGAACCGTAGTCGCTACCCACAACCATTGCTGGATCCTTCATGAGTGTGAACCGATTGACCTTATGAACGCAGACTTTTAAAGAATTTCACGAGCCATAGTATGGGCAGACTTAAGCTTCGCCCCTGCAGCAACCTAGTGTTGTGGGGTTCCGAAAGGCAATGTCATCGGCAGCGTTAAACGATGCTCGCCGCTTTATTCGTTTCAAGAGGGGGAACCGTCCTCACGCTGGACCCAGGAGCGCAAGCCCTCGAGAGTCACGACGCCTGGGGCACGGCTGAAAGCCCTTCTGCGCCGACCTCTGGTGGCCGAGGGGGACGTTCCGCTGTCCCTTACACAGTGCCTTCTGTCCAGTGTCCCGTGTTCCTCGTGCTCACTGTTCCTCCACTGCCGTACTCGGCGTGCCGTGCTCCTCCTCTTTCCTGCTCGGTGTTCCACGAACGCTGAGCCCTACGTTGTCGTGCTCAGTGCCCGGTCGGCGCCCTGCCCGGTGTCTCGTGTTCGTCCTGTCCTGCGCAATGTGCCGCCGATCTCGCTGCCCAGTGTTCCGCTGGCCTGGTGCTCGGTGTGCCGCCGTTCTCGTACCGTTTGGCTGAAGCTCGGTCGGTCTGACGAGGCACGCCGCGGTCCCAGATGAGACACCGCGGAGATGTCAGCCGGCCAGCATCGATTACTGGCATGCAGATGCTGGCATAGACGTAAACACGGGAGGGAACCAGTGGCCGGCGGTCCCCTCCTGTCTTTCTGGAATCCGATACAGTATACGACTCTGTGACATCCCATAGGAAGTACGACCTTAAATCTGCCACTGCACACCACCTGCTACCCAGACGCCATACGCGCTCCCTGCGTTTCCGACGTTGGTTTTGTTGTTCTGCGTGTTCTATTATATCTACTTAGGTGTTTCCTATTGTATATGGCCGAACAGCCACTCTGGTTTTTAAAAGCTTCGATGACTGTTGCCCGGTCTGTTGGCAGGCGATTCCGGAGGAAGAAGAGTGTGTGGATGAGGAGGACCATGCTGAGGGGGACGACCCGGACCCTGCCGTGCTGGTGCCGGCCACGTCGGAGGAAAATCTCGACTGCGAAAACTCACCGAGCTACTGCTACGGAACGCAGGTTCGCTCGCTGGGACAGGCGCCGAGAAACAGGGAATAGCTCGAATTTCTCTGAGTGTTTAGATTATGTCGTGAATATTATGCGCAGAATGTACTACCTCGAATTTCGTTGGGCGACGAGGAGAAGATCCTACTTTTGTGTGGACTATGACACACGTGAAATTGGAATCGAAATACGCTGTACAGAAATGCTTTACATTTGAGTTTTACAAATAAGGCATTCTTAACATCAACAATGAAATTTTCGGCACGATAAAATGGAAGCAGAAAATCCGCTTGTTATCGATGGATACCATTTGACCTTATCATTGCTGGCAAACAAATGACTGGAACATGTTTAAGTCACATTTGTGTTGGTGCCAGCGTCAGTTTTGAAAGCTTTTTGATCATGGATTGTTCGTCAGTGAAGTACTAATGTCGACGCTAATGTCGATGATACAGGATTGCTCCTTTAGGAACAATCCAAAAACTGTACTTTAGTACAGATTTTTTCGTCACGCTCGTGATCTCCAGACGAAAGGTGGTCGTCCCCTGGCTTTGGATACGCTAATCTTAGGTCGACATGCCTTTCTTTCCAAAAACAACGTTGTTTTTCTGCCCCAAAATCCTTTCGTTGTTTAGCAGTACTAATAATGTGCCTGGTCGTTGGCAGCACTGGCTAATTTTGAGGCGAAAACGGCTAGTATGTATTGGTTGAGGCTAAAAGCTGGCAGTGTTGTAGTACGAAGGGCACGAGTCAGATATCATTCATTCTTCATTTCTGGCGTAACGTTTGATGAACAAATTGCCTGGCTGCTTCTGAAAGGCCCCTGATGAAAATGTCAGCACGGATTGTTGAGTCCGTACTCAGATCCAGGGGCTCGGTGGCTCCCATTGTTCCGATGCGTTATTGCCTACGAAATAATCTAATGTATTTGAGGCTCAGGATGTTCCGCTCCGCTTTGATCCCCTCCCTTCCAAAATTATGGATCCGCGTCGGATACAAATGCAGGCACTCCTGGGCCTTTTGTTGGTGATGCCTTGATGTCGGGTAACATTTCGAGAGTCTGTTTTCGTGCTGTCGATAGTCATTTCTGGGCCTGTGGAAGCTGTCGACGGCCATGACGACATGCGGTTTCGGCTGCGTTTAGAAAACACGGGGAAAACTTTCAGGTCCCCAAGCAAGGGACTGGCAACATGCGGTACTTTGGTGCAAGATTAACCTGGGCAGTGACGCTGGACCCCGAGGGCCTTTCCTAGGTAGGATTCGTAAGAGGTTTTCAGGCAATCGTTTATCTTTCGATGTCCATCTTGTGCAGTCTGGGAAAAACGGCTTTAAAAATTCCGATTTGTGAGTTCATACTCCTACATCCATTAAACATGTTACAACACCGTCACTGACTTCGTTAATCAACAATTAACGTAATGATCCAGGGAAATTCCTGTAGTTGGCAATAGCCCGCGACCGTGGCCTGCTATCGGTACAAGGCCACTGCTTCTTCACCAGCCTCAGCTCGATCGCTTTATGCGCAGTGAACCGTAGAGTTTTTACAATGCATCTTGCCCCTGCAATGGCTGTTTCCTTTCCCGTCCAGTCATCCCAGAAACGAAGCGGTGAGCCACAGATGCGTGACGTGCGCGATCGT
Organism: Capitulum mitella; assembly: GCA_030062745.1. NCBI lineage: Eukaryota > Metazoa > Arthropoda > Thecostraca > Pollicipedomorpha > Pollicipedidae > Capitulum > Capitulum mitella. The sequence goes on along the minus strand of CP099844.1, from coordinate 19,580,335 downwards.
GGCCTGATGACGATGCCTCGATGACCATTAGGTGGGTGATGGTGTTCTATTGTGCCGACGCACAATCGTCGTTAAAGGAAACGTCTTCATATTTTTGTAGCGTGATTCGCCGAACACACGGTGATAACAAGTGCTAGGTGTCATTTGTTTGCGATGGGGGATCAAATGGTGAAGATTCTGGGACTAAGCCTTGTACCTGATTCTGAATTGAATCGAATAAACATTCAATCGATCCGGGAAATTTAGCCCTTTTGTCGCGAATTAGGATCTGAATCGATCCATTTAAAACGTACAGTAAATCAAACTCGGGACTGAATCGCATACTTGTCCGAAAAATCCGTGCTCGTTTGTCGTGATCAGTATGTTGAAGTAAAACATTTCCAAAACCAGTCATTTATTGGTCGACATTTCGAAGTTATCGGAGTGCATTATCAGGGCAAAGCTGTCACACTATACCACATTCATTTATGGCGTATAACAGTGGTAAAATTAGCACATTTCGTTCACAATAAGCATTAATATCACACTGTATGACACATGACACATTTTCATACACACTTTCAGGACAGCAGAACCCCTACAGCCACCCTATTCATTTGCCATCAGTCACCATCCTGTCCAACTATCTATAGTTGTAAATATTGATTGCTAACTGACTAACTACTGCTGTGTAAGTTACTTGTTTCGTACATTGATGATTGATGCAGTGTCACTGATAAAAATTGTCTTGAATGTTGTGAGGCGCCTGCGATCTGTACTGCGCGCAAGTATGTGATGTGAGGATAATCCTAGTTAGGGCGGTGTTGTGGTGTTCGTGCGTGTGTGTCTTCGGGGCCCTTCTTGTAGGTGCACGGTCAAGCGCCAACTAAGAATCTCCGTCGGCTTGTCTGTCTTTGGGGCCCCCTCTTTCAGGGGCATGGTCAAGAGCCGATTGAGAGCCTCGAATCAAGACTTACAGGACTGATCGGATCAAGACTTACACAAAAGTGGATTTGCGTTGAGAGACAGTTTCATTGCCCATTATCGTGCTTAACACTTGTTTCAAAATATTGAAAATCCAACCATGAAACGAATCTCGAAAGTCGAGTAGCCCTTGCACAGAGTTATGGTAAGAGCATCAAGAAGGAACGAAACATTGTCATGGTCTGTGTTTTTCCTCCATGTATTGAAAGCAGCGTCATTCGACCTGAAGCCGCAGCCTTTCGGTAGTGGTCTCCTCCGAGGCGGCGAATGTCGTTGGCCGCCTAGGTTCTGCTGGGACCGCTCCGGTCGGACCGCTGATTGGCGGCGTTCCGCGCCGTCTGCTCGATAGTGGTGCGCCGTGTCCACCCCTCCCACACCCCTCCCGCTCTGCGGTCAGATGATGACAGGACCTCATGCTGACGGCTGAACCAGGGCTGAAGCAGGGCTGTTGCCTCAATAGCCTCGAAGTGTGAATAGCAAAGTGTGTATTTTTTTTTGGGGGGGGGGGAGGGGAGTTCGTTGCAGGAAGAATTATCACTACTGGTTTTCCGGCAATGAGTTTGTTGCGTAAAATGGTATTACGAATGAGGAAGGGATTGCAGGTGTTCAGCTGCGTTTACCTAACTTCTGAAATGGCCGTGGAACGATTGATGATCGATTTTTACCCATGTTTGTGAACATTCTTCATTACCGTTTTGTTCTCGCGTGGTCTTGTGTGCCGACTAATATTGTAAACAATGCACATTCTCGTTCATAACCGTCTACCAGTCAAGGCACGAAATACCACTGACATTGTCATAGGCTTTTAAAATGAGATCCCAGTAGAATGGCATTCTACTGCGACCCGACATACAACGGGGTAACTTAGCCGGCAACAGACGAAAAGCCTTCCTTACCGAGTGGGCGTACCGGCGGTAGCTGTAACTCCTTAACCCGCCCCCGATTGGGGGAGCGGTTGACCGTCCCCCCGAGGTTTTTTCGAGTTTGCGAAAGAACGAACAAACGCATCGCTACGAAGCTTTGCGTACTTTTTTCTTGATCATTTTTACGTCTTGTAACCAACTTTTGACCTCAGGTTAAGAAAGTTGTCTGATGAGGTGAAGTGGACCTATGTCCAAAAAAGTTTAGCGCCCTGCAATTTTTCGCAAAAGATGATATCACAATAAAACTTTCAAGTGTTAGAGGTTTCGATAAATGCAACAAATCTGCTATCTCGGATTTTTCGGAAATGTTCGGACCACTGACCTAAGGCCAAGCCCGTTTTCAACACATTTCGTCGTTTTCTTCGAAAATTGATGATTTTTTGTAACAATTTGAGTGTCGTGAGATCCAGACATCCATTTAGCGTCAATGGGCAAAGTTTTAATTACCTCCAACCACTGACGCGAGGTCAGGTCACGAATAACTTTTTGAGTCAAAATGCACTGCCATCAAAATCGGCGGTGAATGACTCAGATCGGGTGGAAAATGGCAGAACTGGCTCGCACAATTGCGAAAAAAATCAAGAAGTTCAAAAAGTTTCGAAAAAAAACAAATTGTGAAAATGAATGGGCTCTTGCGAATAAAGCTCCACCAATTATGTAGATTGATAACTAATGATTTTTTTCAACATTGAAGCACGAAAAACCATCGCAAGAACCACTAGGATCAAGGAACAACATTTGGAAAGACATATTTCGCGAAAATAAAAAAATATAAAATTAGTTCCCGTTAATTTCATACCGCCTTCGTTGGCGGCGCCCGACCCGCAGGGGCGCGAAAATTGCCGTGTCCTTAACTCGATGTTTCCGCGTATATATTAAACAAATCGGAGAAATTAGACGTGTATCGGCATCTGCGGACCTTTACCTGTCCGCTGGTGCCCATATCTAAACTTTATTAGTCACAGCCCTTGAAATCCAGGCTGTTTCTCGGTCTCATGCAGGCGTCTGTGAGGAAACATATCTAGGGCGTAAATGGGTTACATGTTATCCAGAACTAAAAATGAGGGCAGTTTCGAGCTCTGCTCGTCACGAGCTTTCCAGCGGTGTGCTTATTTTTATCGTGCGACCAACCGTTCGGGTTAGATGCGGCGGCCAATCCCCCCCCCCGCGCGTGCATGGCTCCGACCCACGGTCGAGCGCGGGTTAACAATCCACACCGCACCGGCGGACAGTCCACTCACGCTTCCAGTGGCGCCCGCCGCTGCCTGGGCTGTTCCCCCGACTCCGAACGGCTGTTCTGGGGTGTTTGGTTACCGCCCACTGCGCTCCGCGTCATCTCTGCACGGTGCCGCCGGCTGTACCCGCGAGGCCTCCGGGGGATACCTCTTTCTGAGACAGCTGAAACGTTTGAAGCGCTGACAGTCCGCCCGTCAGCTACACGTAGCGCCGCCTGCGCCGCCCGTCCTTTCTCTGCCGTTGTCGTCCGTCCTTCTCTACTGTCCGCCTGTTCCCCGTCCGCCCTTCTCTACTGTCCGCCTGTTCCCCGTCTGCTGTCGTCCGCCCTTCTCTACTGCCCGCCTGTTCCCCGTCCGCATGTTCCCCGTCCGCCCTTCTCTACTGTCCGCCTGTTCCCCGTCCGCCCTTCTCTACTGTCCGCCTGTTCCCCGTCCGCCCTTCTCTACTGTCCGCCTGTTCCCCGTCCGCCCTTCTCTACTGTCCGCCTGTTCCCCGTCCGCCCTTCTCTACTGTCCGCCTGTTCCCCGTCTGCTGCCGTCCTCCCGCCGCGAGCCGCCAGCTCAGAAAACATAGTTAGCGAGTGCATTAGGAGCACCGGTTGGCTCCATTACGTCTAGAAAGGCCTTATATATATATATATATATATATATATATATATATATATAGTTCATATACTTGTATCTTCATGAGTCATTTATAGCAATCATGCTTTTCATTAAGACGCATTATTTGGATTTGGGCGATGCAACAGAGACAGGGCAAGAGAATCAAAGCCACATCGAAAACCAAGACGACTTTGAAATGTACGCAACGTGCTGCGGTTGGTGGCGTCATCAACGTTACACATGAATTTCGGCAACATGCCACGGCTGGTTGCATCATCAGTGTCACACGTGGACGACCGGTGGTCAGTGGTAACATGTTCACCTCATGCGTAACGTGCGGTATGCATGGGGTTTTGGCGCCTGCTAGGAGCCAGCACTCGCTGACAAGAAACAAAACGTATTGCCCGGACAAAGAGGCGACCGTGTCGTGGCCGTGATGACATTCCGCTTTGGTTCACCTGGATGATGGTGTGGCATATTCTCTGCACGGCTAACGTGGTTTAGAATGGGTCCTGATCCGAATGCCACCCTCTCCAAAAGTTCGAATTGGAGTTTATTTTCACCTTAATTTGACAAGGGAAAACACCGATGCATTCCTCTTCCTCCCCATCCACCTTTTACTAAGGTCACACCGTGGACGACGACAGAGCGGCCGTTGTGTCGGTCGGAACCGGTCCTCCCCCGCGCAACACCCGCGCTGTTTGATTGATTTTGCCGCCTTCTGTGGAGGACTGGCCACGTAAATGCGTGTTCCTTGAGTGTGTGTAGGTGTGTGTATTCGATGTAGCCCGTAATCTGGAGGAACGACGTGTGAAGTCTGGAGCGGCTGTTTGACTGGAGTTTTGAGGTCCCGCTGCGCAGGAAATCGGAAACCCTTTCCTCACTGGCATGTTTTACCACTGCTGCTGACAGCTACCAGGCGCATCGCCCTAGTGCACATATGTGTGAGAACTAGCATAGGGGGCAGAACGTTTTCGGAAAATTGTAGCGTAGGCGTTGGGATAGCATGGAGTATAAACACTAACTCCCCATGTGTGTTGAAATACGACTGCTAAGAATCTATTGATAAAAGGTTGCGATGTTTTTCAAGAACGCGTGGAACTCCTCCGCAATTGGGGGGGGGGAGAAGCATTTTGGGCCGATTTTCCCCAGTCATTGCCCATAGGGTCAATGCTTAATTTCACTACATGGGGGGAGGTGCCCCCTCCCCTCTGTCCTCCTCCCGTTTCCCGTTGCCTTAATATTTTCTCCCTTGATCTACATTATGGTGTATATACAAATATTCCATGAATGTTTGGCATATTTTCGTTGGTTCTACACAGATTTCTCAGTTCGTTTGAGAGATGACGATTGATCATGTTGCCTTCCTTCACATTGCATGACATTTGACGGTGCTATGGATTTGTCGTCCTCTGGTTCAAAGTGTACAGGTGTTCTGCGGTGAAGACGCGATTTGACATTCTGAAGAGGGTCTCCGAAATCATTGGCGGTTCGGATCCTGGCTCGGGTTGCCATATTAGAGATATGCTGGCCGCACCGCCGTCTCACGTCGACAGAGACGCTATCTCAGGTCTCGGCCGGCCTGAGACAGAGAGGTACGACCAGTGCGTCTGGTTCGTCTCGCAAGTGCGCCGACAGAGAGCGATCGAGGGGCGTCGGCGCCGGTGGAGCAGATCTGATTACATCCGGCCGGCGGCGGGCCGGGCCGGCCGTCCGATTACGGCGCCAGCCCGCCCGTCGGCCGACAGCCGGCCAACAATCTCGTCCGCGGCCGACAGCTTTCTCCGAAACATCGGCCCGGCAAGAGTCTGCTGATGAAATTCTGACCCTCTGTTGGAAGACAATGGATTTCCTGCGGAAGAAATGTCTGTGTTTGTGACAGCGTTTCCTTGACCTGGCCTTTTCATTGTCTGTGTTTCTTCACGCGCAAGATCTGTGCCAGGCCTGGGCTTCGGCTAGTGCGTCGAGTGGGTTAGATATGCTTTCACAGACGGCCCGGCTGAACCCGTTCGGCCCAAGGCAGCTATAACGCTCTCAGTGGGCGTGCACTACAGAATTGTTTGTCTGGTCCGCAATGAGGTGCAAAGTGATGTTGCATTTGATGCACAGGCGCGGTTTCGTCCGCTGTTCACCATACGGGGAGCCCCAGTGGTTTAACGTTGTTTTTTCGTCGTATCGACGAGATTGGCAGCTATGGTAGCAAGATGAAGTATTTTAAATCGTCATGAAACTGGCATGCCGCAGTACAAGATATCACCAGTTATCATTAGTGTAAGCAACTGCATCGGCGCGGAAACACTGAGACGTCCGGCCGACCGTTTGACCAGAGCAGGAAGGTCCGGGGGAAGGGCACAGAGGAGGGTGACCAGTCGTCCGGACTGTCAAGTCGCTCCAGACTTCCCGGCCGGGAGGCGACGAGCGAAACTTTCCTCGCCGGTCCGTCAGCGGTCAAATGGAGCGGAACGTCGGACGCCGTCCCGCCGGCGCCGATAGCCGCCGATAAGTTAAATGAGAATGTTTTTGCGGGTGACCGGAAGTCGACGGGCTGGACCATTCATCTGCTTGATGGACTCAAGGCCATCCTTGAAACGGTCGGCACGCCACCGTAGTAGAAGTCGTTGCCGGTGTTGAACAGGACGGTGCGCCGCTTTTGAGAAAATTGCGAAAATGTATGCTGATTATTTTTTGTTAATGTTACTTATTTGCCATATCATATATACTATGATATAATGCATTATATATTTTATGAAAATTATATACATGACTTATGTCAGGAAAAAACAAAAAAATATTTTCGAGAAAATTACGGATGTTCCATTCGGAATTATGTAATAAATTATTAAGGGTGTTAAGGTCGTTTGTGCATTGCACCTCCCACCCCCACCCCCCTTTCCCCGACGGCCTGAGGTCTGATGAAGTGCGGAGTTGATTGAGATGTCCTGCGCTGGAGAAGAATGCAGTGTGACCGTCGTCTGCGGCGTCCGAACGCCAAAACAAGGCCGTGAACTAGCGCGGCCGCAGAAAAGGAACGCCAGCCTGGCAGTTCAGCTCTACGTGAGCTGCATCCACGTCAGCTCAGGGAAATACGTTGTCGCTTTTGACGCCCTCGGAAGTGTCACAACTCCCGCTGGAAGTCGCGAAATACGACTTCAAAATGCGATACGAAATACGGCGGGATGATGGCGTTACTGTGATGACATCCGTTTCAAATTTCCGCTTGCTGGCCAGCTCTAGCCATTAACAGGTGGCTAGTGCGCCAACAAAAGAGAATGAAATAAACAAAAACCTATGGAAGGAAGAGAAAGTAGGAAGGGACAGGGTGTAAAAGTTATTCATCGTGATGCGGCACATAAATTACGGGCTATTCGTTGACAGAGTTACGTATTTTGCGATATTTCCTTCGACGTGAACACATGATCTCCAATTTCTGTACTTAAAGTTTCAACATGGGTCTTTTAAATTCATTCTTTTGGTCTCCAGAAAGACTCCCTGTGAGCTTTACGTCGACAAATATTCCAGACTTGTGCAATGTGCATGCACTGAAAGAAAAATGCGCCTCGAGAGAATGGCAGTAACGAGGTCTTCCTCTGTGGAAGCGGCGATGCTCTCCTGGGAGTGAAGTGCGAGTTAAAAACCACCTTCAACTGCATGGTAAACGCAGGTTCGCCTCTGGAATTCAATTTGGTTGCTGAAGGGACCTTGAACACACGCCGGCCGGATGTTCTTCAGAGACCTCTCCGGTCTCCCGTGAACGGAAGAATAACGAAGAAACGCACCCACTGGAAACTTTGTGCGTGAACTCGTCTTTCATCAGCCTTGCATCTCCTGCCAAACTTTTCAGTTTCAGTCCCCGCTGGTCTGTGACTGGCTCGGATGCGCTCGAAGTTCAGAAGTTCAGTATGTTCAAAACAGCTGTCGAATGTCACCATTCGCCGTGTTTGCAATCCGTCAATACCAAACTAGCAAAGCATTGTACTTTCATCAGTTATAACAGCTTTGTCTGTCTTTGCTGTCTTTGGTGTCAACTTTGCTGTCAGAGCTGGCGTAACTGTCAGGGTCAGTGGCCTGAGGCCTGGTAATGATTTCTGGGTTATTCCATTCTTTATGGAAAAGTTCTACTATGACCATGAAATTTTATGGGGCTTGAAAGCCTAGATCACTGGCTCAACCAGAGGTCATGCATGACATTAATTTTCGCTCTGTCTATTGCATCGATTTTTGTTCACATTGAATGGCCGATGAGATTTGCTGGGATTCCGCGGATCTGAAGTGGATTTAATTGCTATTCGTTTGCTGGAGTTTACCGATCTGAAATAGAATATGCCAACCGTTCCTTGTGATCCAGTGGATCTGAAACTGATGTTGTAGTGTTTCAATCACCGGTGTGGCGTCTCGTAGCATCCAGCCGAACGCATGTTTAAATCTGACTTTTTTTTAACCATGACTAAGTTTTACTTAACATGATCCCTAGTGATGTAGTTTTCTGACTGGCGACGGGAATAATTGTCGTATTGAGGCAACAACGAAGAGAAGGAGAGTTTTCAGGTTAGGCACCCTTTTCCTTGCAGCACAAACTTGCCTTTTGACATCGTCCGGGCTCCCAAGAGAACCCTCTGCCCCCCCCCCCCCTCCCCGCTGGAGTTTCTGTCAACCGGCCGGACGAGAACTCTGTCTGCCTCGCTGCAGTTCCCTCCAGGCTATATCCTATATCCTATATCCTATAAAGAAACCCAACGGAACGCAAAAACAATTCTGGCAGTATGTAAATAGGGGATCTTCAAGGAAAATTACGAATAGTCTGTCTCTTTCTCTCGCGGGAAGAAGCTGGGAAGAAGCTATTGCACAAAGATATTACAATGTAGCAGAAATCATCATAGATATTGATGGATATCAAGTACGAAAGCCGGATAATATACAATGTGGTAACGTGAAGTAGCCATAAAAGCATTCCTTTTCGTGACATATCTCCATCTATTGGCACTTTGCTCTTCCGTCTCTTTTTTAAACAAGACATTATTTTCGCAGTTATTGTGTAATTCACTTATTCAAACAAGCAGAAAACATTGCGGGGACGAAATTAGTCCTAAAGGGGCCAAAATCCACATTGGGTGGGTCATCCACCCCCGAAAAAATGCAACTCGGCACCAATGTTTTTAACAACAAATCTGAAGGGTTTTTCGGGTAGCCCATCTAGCAGCCACACGGCCCCTCTTTAAGAGGAAAACATCACTGTCGGCTGATGGCCCTGGTGGCGGAAATCGTATGCCATAGTCGCAAAAAAGAAACAGCAAAAAAAGAAATAGGTAATATATGAAATGCTTTCCTTTCTTAGGTAAGTAGTGTGGTTGCCAGTTGCGCTGCTGGAAAACTCTCAGGATTTTCAGATATAAGTCTTCATGTCTCGGTAGAATCTAATAACAGTCACGAACTATGAAAAAAGACATACATTTCTGGGGAATTTATGAAATCGTTAAAAGCTTTCGGGTTTTGTATTACTGAGGGCACTTATGCATGAAGTCGCGCATCTGCTCCATTTCACAGGGTCGCAACCCCCGGCCCCAGCGGTCCTCTGGCTACTGCGCAGACTCATGGAAAGGCCGTTAAGCCCGGACCAGAACAAAACTCTCGGACAAGAAAAACAGATAATGGTGTACCAACATGTTGCTGAATATTTTTGGGATGGAGGAGAACGTCATTAGTGACATTTTGCAGTTTTTGAACGTCTTCGTATTTGGCGTATGACCACGGGTGGAGCACTGTTCTGTTAACTGGTGAAGCAAAGGTCAGCCCGGTCAGTCCCTTGTACTCAGTTTTCTCCTCCTCTCATTATTTTCTCACCGCATTTGAACCACTTCGTTTTCGATTTGGATGAAAATGGTCTAGAAAAGTTTTTGTTCTTCCGCCAGTTTTAGGTTTACACCGCAGCACTATGTAAATCAGCTGTGAATAGTGCAGCGAACTCAACGGTACACACTGTACACCCTCCACATACTGTGCAGCGTGCAGGCGCGGTAACCGCTGCTCTTAACGCCAGTCAGTGAAAAAGCCGACATTGTAAGCAGCATTCCTGCCGATGCAAGGACCGTCCAGTGAGGCTGGTGTACATATGTTGTATGTTGAAGGCCAAGTCCTATGTTCAAAATATTTTGTGGGAAGTAAGTTCGATTTTATTTATTATTTGCTGGAAGCTAGCATGGTGTTAAGTATGTAGACACTACTTTTATTGACATTTGGTAGGGAACTGATTGAGGTAGATTGTTTTCCATTCCATTGTGCATCTACACCATTGTTTTTAGATGAAAAGTGTTAAGGGCGTACCTACCCCTTGTCAGAGTTGGCTTGAAAGGCACCTGGCTGTTTCGGGACCTCATTGGGCTTTTGGTACAAAAACACACTGGAAGGCACTGGACTGGAGTGCTATGTGATGACATGGTTCTGTAATCTGGTTGTTTTTGCCTTGTTTATGTTTTAATTCTGTGCTTCAAAATTCTGCGACACAGCGAAACCTTGGGGTGTGGATGGTTCCATGCCACGCCCAGTTTGGAAAATACTCACTGTCAAAAGTTGGTGTGTCACGCCACACCAACTTTTGAAGTTGGTGTGGTAGTTGTGGTAGGTATATATATATATATATATATATATATATATATATATATATATATATTTATTTATTTATTTAACTATATATATGTAGTTAATTATGACATTCAACGTATAATATGTAGCAAGGAAGCCAGGCTGGTCATAACATAGATAAGGTGCTCACGCTTACTGCCCAGTAACAATGAACTTTTGGAAGCATTCAGCAGGCATCCTGATGGTGATTATAAGCTTGTGCTTAATGGGTGAGGAGTAGATTCAAATGTGTAAAAGTCAGCTGGATTCACAGTCAGAATTGACTCTGCGTGCCGTCAGTCAGAATCATAGTCGACTCTGCTCGACTGGAGTCAAACACAAGCCAACTGGTAGTTACCTTTTTTACAAACGAAACGAATATCAAAACTAACACGAAGAAATTGTGAAATCCCTCACGAGGACATTGGAGACGCCGCTACCCGGAAAAATGTCTTCTCTTTCTCTTTGACCTGAAGGCAAAGATGTTACTAAACGGGCATGGTTCGAGCTTGAAAGAAATATGCTTCACATCTTCGTTCGATGTTATTGCTCCGTCTTGGGAAGGCGAGAAATGGGCTGCGAATGGAATCCACCCCATCAATGGGCATGCAGTGAGAAATGTCGTGACGCCCGGTAGTGGTTCCGACTTAAAGATACACAAAACATGATATTCGACGGCTCGTTTTTCATATATTAAAAACTTTGTTACCCATCCCATAATTTGTTTCGTTCCGTAAATGTATTTTCCTCGCTCAACATCGCTCTCTGTCGCTGACAGAGCTGGACATTTACTCTCCATCTCCAGTTCAAGTCACCGGAGCGGTTAATGGCTGCACATATACGCAAGTGTGCGCCACGATAAAAACATCGAGTTTCAGTCTGCTTGATTGTTTTGCTCCCTAGCAAGTCTCAAGGTCATTTTCTAGTCGCTGGCGGTCGCCCAAATAGAAATTCCTCTTGTGCCGTTAACGACCTCACTAGGTTATACGCCCGCACTACTGCAGTACTGAGGCCGTATTTATCGTGCACTCGGACTAAACAGGAACGTTTGCGAAAAGCCCAGGGCAAAGACGTGACCGAGACTTGAGCACCACTGAACGGTCGGCTGGCCGCGCTGTCAGCAGCACGGCCTCAGATGGGCAGCAGTCCGGAAGGTTGTGCTGGCTGCGTGACGGCGACCGGAGGAGGGTGGCACATTTCGGCTGCTCCGCTGAATACGGATCGATCCCATCAGCGAACCGCCCCCAGCACGTCCCGGCAGCCGGCAGGCGTTGCAGCAGCCGAGTGGAGGCAGGGCAGGAGGGATGGGCTCTGGTCACAAGGAGGGGGTCCGCAACTCTGCCGGTATTTGCTCATATCAGCAAAGCCTCCGCGCATGCGACATGGAGAAGCTTCACGACTCATTGTCATAGGGAGCTCTGGAAACACACAGCATCGCACATGCATCACGTAGCACACAAATGCAAGACGTGAAAACCGAAAATGTGGAAGACTGCTCATTAATCGACAGTAGCCAGCCAGGCAGCGTGTTAAGGATAAGGTCACCTTATCAGGCGAAGACGACTGCCGTGCCTACTGGCGGAACAATGAGGAGGCAGGCTGTTCTGTGAAGAAAACGACGCTTCTCGGCCTCTGAGAATTCGGGACAGGTGATCTTGTCTTTACAAGCCATCTTGTCTGGAAGATTGTATTCGGACGTTGCGGATTTTTTATGATCTGCTTCCCAAGTGATAAATCCCCAGGCGATAACTGTGACAGCCGTTGGCGTAAAAGCTGTGCGTCAGCGAGTACGATTTCGACGCAATAAAAGCCAAAGGTAGCTGACTCAAGGGCTCACTCCCCACCTCCACCCGTCCCCGAAACCTCTTGGAGTGTAGCAATACTTTGCGGATAAAAAAAAGTGAGGAGCTGCCCTTCTCAGCATTTCATGACCTTTCACCTCGTAAATACCCTCGGAAAAATCCTTAATGCGTTCCTCGTAAAACCTACTGAGATACTCTCCGACCGCGCAGTACATGACAGCTGCATCGGCAGGCCGGGCCGGGCAGCGCCTGGCAACTGGCAGCTGCTGTCTGATCCTCCGCCGGCAGGCCGGTCGGCGGTCTGCCGTCGTTCTGGCGCCGAATCTGCCGCCGAATCTCCAGCGGCCTCTCTCGGCGGCCGAGTGGCCGGAGATGAAGCAGCGACCGCTCCGGGACCGGCCGTCATGTTGACTCCCGGTCATTTCCAGTTCTGTCGCCGCCCCGGGCACGAATCCAGAGGCCACTGCGGCAAACACAGCTCCCCTGAGACGAGGCTCAGGGCGATCAACAGTTGTATGTTTTTTGGACTCAAGAGATAAAGCTGATGCCAAAAATATAGGACTTCAAAGAAGGTAAGATATGGTGTCCTGTGAAGCAGACATTACAACGCAAGGTATCCATTCATGGATGGTGGAAGCGGGCTGCGAGGACCGATGCTTCTTCAAACTTTTGGAACTGAACGTGCGCCATATGGGCGTTGAGTTGATATCATCGACTTAAGAAAATTTCGCGAATGAAAAAAAATATTGTGCCACCGAATCTCCACTTCTGCAGTTTTGTCCATTTGTTCCTTTCCTAGACCGGCCTGCCGTTCCTAATATGGCAGCCTAGATCCTTGCCCTGCCCCCGCCCCCCTCTCCGGCTTCAGACGGCGGTGCTGACGCTGTACGTCGGCGCGCGCTGAACCGGCGTCGCCGAGAGCTGACCTCCCGAATCAGCTCAGCTCGGTCGTGCAGCCTGGTTCGGAGCGCGAGGGGGTATCTTCCCTGACAGGTCGATCGCCTGTGACAAGTTCGAGCACGCTGGCTGAGACAATGCTGGTCGGGTGGTGCATATGAGATCGCCCCGGGTCGGGTTGGCTGGGTCCGATCCCTCTCGTCAGATGGCACGGTCCAGGTGGTCCGGGACGAGCACCCTATAATTCAGCTCACCAAGGCGGCAGACCCCACCAAGGCCGCACCAGCCAGTCGCCTCGTCGAGCCTGTCCGGGCCGCATCCTCCCGCGCAGGCAGCGTCCGGAACGGCTCTGGGTGGCTCAGCTGGTCTGGGAGGTGGCGTGTCGTTAATGCCGCTGAATGTGTAGGCTTCGGGGTTCGGCAAAACTGGTGAAAAGTTCAGTCATCGACAGAATGACTGTACCAGAAGGAAGAGCGCCGACTTTGGATGTGTCTCAGGAGCCGACGGAAAACCTCCGGCTGATGCTCTTCAACCAGACCGGAAGCGATCGTCGTAATCGTGAAGAATCTCAATAAAGATCTCAGTATCCGCATGCCGTCCTGTGTCAAGCCATGTCCGTGGAGGCGTATTAATATGTGTTTCGAATCATTGTGCATGAAGCGATGAAACGGGCTGTTTACAAAAGGACAAATGAAACAGAAGGACAGAAATAGGAAAACGTCGTATGCAGATGCTGCGAATAACAAGCTACCCAGCCTCGTGCTTACCCCGCACGGCGCTGGCTGGTCTGCCGGCTGCCAGAGGTGCGGGCGGTACCCTACGCTGCAGTCCCGTCCGTTGACTGCACCGTCCGACGCCCGTCAAATGCCAACGCTGCACATCCTCCGACTTCTGATAGGATCGGCGCCGGAAAGTGGGGACTTCTCGCCAAGTCCCACGTTCCAGATACAAGTGGTTTGGCCGTATATTGGCAGCACTGTCACTGTGTCCGGCTGGGTTCAGCTCTGGAGTAGTCTCGGTTGGCTGGCTCCGGTTCTGGAGTGGTCACAGTTGGCTGGGTCCGGTTCTGGAGTGGTCTCAGTTGGCCGGGTCCAGTTCTGGAGTGGTCTCAGTTGGCTGGGTCCGGTTCTGGAGTGGTCAGAGTTGGCCAGGTCCAGTTCTGGAGTGGCCACAGTTGGTCGGGTCCAGTTCTGGAGTGGTCTCAGTTGGTCGGGTCCAGTTCTGGAGTGGTCTCAGTTGGCTGGGTCCGGTTCTGGAGTGGTTAGAGTTAGCCAGGTCCAGTTCCGGAGTGGTCTCAGTTGGTCGGGTCCGGTTCTGGAGTGGTCACAGTTGGTCGGGTCCGCTTTGGTTTATCGTCGCGGCCCGAGTGGTTCCGGCTCCGGCGGCGGGCGGTCGCGTCCAATTGGCGGCGTGTCCGGCACACTCGCCGCCGCCCAAACGGCAGCCAATTCGGCGGCGGAAAGAGATGAAGGCGCTCGCGTTTCATCGGCACGTAGATAAATCGGTCCGGGTTAATCCCGACGGAGGCGGTCGCCGGGACAGGCGCCGACGGCCGCCGACTGCCGCCGCCATCAGCGCTGACCGAGCCGCACTGGCGGCATCCACTACACGCTGCGCCGGGACTGCCAACCCGCGATAAAAACGAGGCAACTGTTTCCAGGCTCGGGAAATGTTTTTACGTTGTGGTTTGATTTCTTTGCGAATTCAGGAATTTGGAAGGCTTTGACGTGAAAGTTTTGCGCCGTTGGCGTGTGGCCTTTTTATGGAACGTGCTTTCCGCTGTGGAAAAAAGGTTACCTCTCAGTCGCTGGGAGGAATGCGTTTTGTTTCTGTCAGGCCACTGACAGTGACGTAATGACCTAAGCCTAATCATCACGTGGGTGTATGGTGCTCAGAACATCGCCCGGAACCGGCTACGGAGCCAGGAATCGGCTCAAGCAGTTGAGGATGTGGTGGGGGTGGATTCTGAGAAGGGCTCTCCTCACTCCAAGGGGGCCTCCTCGGCCCTACGGGGTCTCCACCAAAAAGTGCTGAGGTGATCTCCCATGGCCAAAGGGGCCTTATCATTTGCAGCGGCCTGCTTTAGCATAAGGGGGTCTAAACAAGTAGGGGTCAAAGGGGTGGGGGCGCTGAAAGGAAAAATGAAGGTCCCTCCGGAGCCTCCGTTTTCCCTAATGGGAGCGACCGTCCCTTCGTCCCCCCCCCCCGTTCCTGGATACGTCCCTTCCTGGAGCAGTGTAGGAACGGCTGGAGCCAGGGACACTCCTCTCTCGTATTTTCTCCTCTTACATTAGCCCGACGGCGCGGAATGGAAAAAACGCTGCAAAATATGCGCCAGTGGCAATCTACTTTTCCAGTCCTGCTGAGCCAACGACCCAAACCTCCACGAAGAATGTTTATTTCCGGCGTTGTTTGTCTGCTGGCATAGAAAGCGCCGGGTGCGTCGAGGCAGCAGGCTGCGGCAGCCGTTGCCGATTCCTCGTGGGACCGGCCGATTGTGTTCGTTGAGAGCGGTCGGGCTGTGCGCTGCCGGGGCGCGGTGGCGACGGCGGCGGCGGCGGCTGCTGCTAATGTACCGCTAATGTAATGACATTGTGGCAGTGACCGGCCCTGTTGATCGGTGCCAGCGCTCACGTCACGGCCCCTCTGGCGGCACGCGGATGCCATGCAGTGGGCGTGACGTCACAACACCGACTGTTGCGGCGGCCGACAGTTCACACTGCGCGGCGACGCGTCGTCACCGGCTCAGTGATGGCGCAGAATGCCCCGGTACGTCGCGGATCCGGGACGCGTCTGGGCGCCGAGAGGCCGTTAAACGCCGCCTGTCGCACAACAGTTCACAGCCCACGCACAGAACTGATGACCCGTCTCAGCCCAGCCGCTTGTTGCTTTGCATGGCTGTAGCTGGCACTCCTGCTCCCCGGCATAGAACAGGGCCACAACATAACTGCAGTTGGCCGTCCAGGTTGCGTAATGTCGAGGCTGACATGTTTCATCCAGTCTATGACCTACATTAAGGAGGACCTGGGTTGAACGATAACGTCGAGCTGCCAGTTTAACCCGGCATTGACTAGGATATTTCGCCATCCTTCATTGATTGGGGGGGGGGGGCGTCTGACACACACACACACACACACCACCGTCTGCCTCGAGAATCAATCGTCCAATTCGGCTGATGCAAACGGTAATCGATAGCCAAACTAATGTCGCGCCCCCACCTCCCCCCCTCGCTTCCCCAGTCACTGACGGATTATTGAGGCCTCCCCGCCTCAGTTTATGACCGAAAACCCTCCACATACGAAATTTTCGTTTACGATCATGGGTGCCAGTCACATCCCAAAACCAGGATGGGCCGTGAACGTCATCAGTAAAGCTAACATGATCGCCAGCTCGTGGTGAAACGCTGGTCTCCCTGTCTGGCAAGGAGAGTTCATATAGCTTTTGCACTCGGTACGTGGCGATATGGGTCGCATTACAGCTGAGCAAAAGACGTAATGTCGCCACACTGGTCGTATGGTGTCACTGATGGCGCACTAAATTTTTACCACAGAATCATTCTGGACCCGGACGGTCGGGCGTGGGTTCAAAGTCTGCAACATTTTTTGTTTCATCATAGGCCCTTATCCTTAGCACCACCTTAACGAAATTCGGATCCAATTTAGGGAAGGCCATCTTTCCCAAATGAAAGGCTTCGTTCACAGTTGTATGGAGAAGCTTTCGTCCCAGATAACCAAATGAAATGATGCATTATGTGAACATCTTCTAAAATCCATAAATATCTGGTATATGTGGTGGCTGTTAACCCGCGCACGACCGTCGGTCAGTTTCGATCACGCCCGACTGGGGGAGGCAGTTGACCGCCCCCCCTCTAACTCACGAACGGTTGGTCGCACGATAAAAATAAGCACACCGTTGGAAAGCTTGTGACGAGTAGAGCTCGAAACTGGCCTCATTTTTTTAGTTTTAGATAATATGTAAGTAATTTACGTCCTATATATGTTTACTCATAGCCGACTGCATGAGACCGAGAAACGGCCTGAATCTCAAGGGCTGTGACTAATGACAGATAGTTAAAGGCACCAGGGCACAAGTAAAGGTCCGCAAATGCCGATACACATGGAATTTCTCGGATTTGTCCAATATATACCCCGAAACGTTGAGTTAAAGACACACCAATTTGCGCGTCGGCTGTCGGCGTGCGGCGCAGCCGTATGTAGTAAGAAATTGACGGGAACTAATTTAAGCGTTCCTTTATTTTTCCGAAAAAAGCTTATTTGTGTAAGTTTTATTGATCTTAGAGGTTCTTGTGATGGTTTCTCATGCTTAACTCTCGGAAAAATTGATTAGTTACCGATCTACACAATTGGCGGGGCTTTATTCGCGAGAGCCTATTTATTTCCAAAATATGCTACTTTTTCAAACTTTTTGAGGTTCCTGGTATTACTTACGTCTGTGCGAGCCAGTTCTGCCAATTTCTACCCATTCTGAGTAATTCATCGCTGGTTTTGACGGTGGTACATTTTGGCTCACTACATTTATTCGTTACCTGACCGCAGGTCAATAGCTGGAAGTCATTGATACTTTGCCCAATGACGGTAACTAGATGTCTGCTTGACTACACACTAAAAATGTTATGAAATATTCCGTCAATTTCCGAAAAACGACGACATGTGTTAAAAATGGGCTTGACTTTAGGTCAATGACCTGGAAAATTCCGAAAAATTCCGAAAAATCCGAGATAGCAGATTTGTTGCATCTATTAGATCACTAATCCCTGAAAGTATCATTGCGATATCTTGCTTTTCGAAAAAAAAGTTACAGGGAGCTAAACTTTTTTGGACATAGGTCTGTTTGACCTGACGTAGGTGAAGTACCTGACCTGGCCTGAGCTCAAAACTTTGACACAAGGTGTAAAAATGATGAAGCAAAAGATACACAAAGTTTCGTGGCTCTGTGTTTGTTCGTTCTTTCGCAGTCCCAGAAAAACCTCAGCCCCCTCCCAGTCGGGGACGGGTTAACCCGCGCACGACCGTCGGTCCGTCCCGAACATCGGCGACTGGGGGGGCGGTTGACTGCCCCCCTCTAACTCGCGAACGGTTGGTCGCACGATAAAAATAAGCATACCGTTGGAAAGCCTGTGACGAGTAGAGCTCGAAACTGGTCTCATTTTTAGTTTTAGATAATATTTAAGCCAATTTACGCCCTATATAGGTTTTCTCATAGCCGACTGCATGAGACCGAGAAATGGCCTGAATCTCAAGGGCTGTAACTAATAACGCATAGGTAAAGGCACCAGCGCACAAGTAAATGTCCGCGGATGCCGATACACATCTAATTTCCCCAGATTTGTTCAATATATACACCGAAACGTTGAGTTAAAGACACCGTAATTCTCCCGTCAGCCGTCAGTGTGCGCCGCGGCCGTATGCGGTACCAAATTGACGAGAACTAATTTTGGCGTTCCTTTATTTTCGCGAAAAAACACGATCTGTGCCAATTTTATTCATCTTTGTGGTTCTTGTGATGGTTTCTCATGCTTAAATTTTGGAAAAGTTGATTAGTTGCCAAGCTACAAAGTTGGCGAAGCTTTATTCGCGAGAGCCTGTTTATTTCCAAAATATGCTACTTTTTCAAACTTTTTGAGGTTCCTGGTATTAATTACGGCTGCGCAAGCTAGTTCTGCCATTTTCTACCCATTCTGAGTAATTCATCGTCGATTTTGACGGTGGTACATTTTGGCCCACTACAGTTATTCGTGACCTGACCTCAGGTCAATGGCTGGAAGTCACTGATACTTTGCCCAATGACGGTAACCAGATGTCTGCTTCACTCCACACTAAAAACGTTATGGAATATTCCGTCAATTTGCGAATAAACGGCGATATGTCTTAAAAATGGGCTTGACCTTAGGTCAATGACCCGAAAAATTCCGAAAAATCCGAGATAGCAGATTTGTTGCATCTATCACGATCACTAATCCCTGAAAGTATTATTGAGACATCTTGTTTTGCGAAAAAGTTAGAGGGCGCTAAACTTTTTTTGACATAGGTTTGTTTGACCTGACCTAGGTCAGGCACCTGACGTGACCTGAGGTCAAAATTTTGACACGAGACGTAAAATTGATGGAGCAAAAGGTACACAAAGTTTCGTGACTCTGTGTTTGTTGGTTCTCTCGCAATCCCATAAAAACCTCAGGGGAGCAGTCAACTGCCCCCCCCTCCAGTCGGGGACGGGTTAATGAGATACCTGTGTGTCCTTCATGATACATGAATGCTTTCGATCAAGCTTTCTGGCCAGAGTGTTTACAGATCGGTAGATGGGCTGTTGGGCGGCCGGCGGAAACATGCAAAAACCCACAAATTTTCAGCCCTGGCCACCTTAACCGGGCCTGTCGTAGCGCTGTTGCACGAACGCGCCGTCATGGAAGAATTAAAATGACCCCTCCCTTCCTAAAATCTAAACTATTGGTGACTGAGGACTGGAAGTGGCACTGTTTAATAGCCTTGTTTCTGGCCTTTCTAAAGCCACCCAATTTGCTGTTGTTGGTCTTCCTGAAACCACTCAATTTGACCTTGGCACGTTACATCTGAATGTCAGGTCAGATCAAGGGGCATGTTTTAGTGGTTTAAGTTATAGCTTTTGTGACTGCCACTTTTTTGTCGGTTTCATGGCTTTGAGTGCCATGGAAACTCGAACGCGATCCAGATGTCCTCTTCATAGTTATTTGATACGATGTCAAGTGAAAGACACCCAAAGCTCATCCGAGGTCATGTTAGACCACAGCTCTCGCTGGTGGTTATCCGCCATTCGACGCGCGACTGCGGGCCGTGACCACTGGATGTCAACTTTAGTATCTCAGGAAGTTACGGTCCGACAAAAGACAGAATGGCATTAGAATTGCTAATGTTTTTTTGAGGGGGGGGACAGAATTGTAGGTTTCAGAAATGTAAGCCAAACGGTTGAAAAGACATTCAAGAATAACTATTTGCTCCCACCCCCTCCCCCCTCGTGACGGGGTGGGTTAATGCCATCCTTTGAGTCATGAACCAAGGGAAAGAGGAACAGCCAAGGAGAGGGCTGTGTTGGACGTCTCACGTCTCACATTCACATTCACATTTTGCGGCGGACTGACCCGTCTGTGTGACGTTGGGCGGGCCCTTTTAGCTTGCGTTTGAGCGTTTTCGGCGTTTCACGGTGGACTGCACGGGTACCCGGTGTAACGATGACTGGCCTGTTCCAGCTCGCGCTTCACAGCGGACTGTGCAGGTACCCTGTGTAATATGACCGACCTGTTTCAGTTCGCTTTCCACGGCGGACTGTACGGGTACCCGGTGGCGGTGGTGCGCCGCCGCCTGGCCGCCGTGCCGGTCATCAAGGGCTACACCATGACGGATGTGGACTTCCCGCTCTATTTCTCCAGCTACGACATCCCAGTAGTGAGCGCCAGCCGGCACGCCAGCTTCACCCGCCGGCACCGGCTGGTTCGCCTTCACGATCGCTACGCCTCGATGCCGGCCATGCGCACGGAGCGGTCGGCGCCGCGCGCCGCGACCCTGTCGGCCGTCGATCGAAGCTCTACAATAAAGGTGGCAGCACCGGACCAGGTGGTGGCCGAGGCGGGACCGCAGTAGAACGGAGGACGCAGAAGTTCTCGATTGTTGACAGGGTCTTCACCAGTTGAGAGACAGGCGGATGAAATCACAACGCAGGCTCGTGCGTGGGTCATCTTTGGACCTATGGCGTTGAACTGAATGGAATTCCATAAGACCTTAGAGTTTCCATAACAATGGACATGCAGAGTGCTAATAATGCATGCTAGCTGCAAATCGCAGCAACCCGTAACTTTATTCACGAGCAGAAATGACAGAATAAGGTAGAAACGTGCACATAACCCACCAGACGAATACAGGTAACCGAGCTAGATGTTCTGTGCCAGTGCTATCAGCTGTAGTGAAGTTCAGAGAGCGAAGCAGCTCACGGTGTTCGCTTGCTTCGTAATGGTGTCGTGACCGTGATATCTCTTGGGCGTCTTTAAAGTTCTGTTTGGGTGCTGGAGAGTCTGGTAATGCGATCTGTACCGGTGGTTTGGTGGATTTCAAAATGGAACGGTAATGGAAAACCGCATATAATGGATGGAGACTGTGTGTATTATTCAGCATCGTCAGTGCACTGAATGATAGCTACTGATATTTACAAAATCCTGTTTCTGTGAGTTGCCCGAGGGCATGAGTTTTTGGCTTCTTTTGGAGCATTTTGTAGAACGTTTTTAGCGATGATGGTGAATGTTGCTCTAGGAGGCTCGCATCATCGCTGCTGTTGATAGGTAGTGTCTCCCGTCGGAAAACAGGCCCTTGTCAGCGTTGTGGCTTCGTGCTTCATTCGAACATTTTCTTTCGGTTCGTCATCGTGAAGTGTGTTACATCGCTTCTGGCAACTTGCCTCGTTTATATTCTTTTTTATGTCCATTGTGAATTGGGTGACTTCGATAGAGACATCGGCATTACGTCGTAAATGGGAACATGTAGTCGCCCTGTACTCACCTGCGCCTGACATGATTTGCAATTGAGACTTATACGACTTGTTGGTTAAGATAAGAGAGCTAGGTTTTCATTAGATCCCACAATTTAAAGGAGGCCCTACAGCGCCATTAGAGTAAGGTGGCCAATCGCACGGATGCTATCGTGTTTCGATATTAGTGTTTTGCGACGATGTATTCATGGCATCGTTGCGCATAATAGTGCAACGTCCGCGATGTTCCATATATGGAGTGAGCTACCTGTAAGCCATTTGTAATGACGTCATTGGCAGCCTAGCTTGAATGGTTTCCAGGTTTATGTATTTGCCTCTGGCAGAAGATTCTGAATTTTTTTTCCGTCAAACTGCCATAAAAATAAATGGGGAATTTAAGACACGTTAACACGGTGAATCTGTATCCAGCCGTTGTGCTAGTGCTGACATGTTAATGTCATGAAAGAACACAATAGACGTGACTCACGTGAACGTTGAATTTTATGTCAGTCGCCTCGCGGAGGTGATGGAGTTTTGTGATTCATCATGCAACAATTCTTTTGATATCAGCTGGCTTGGTAGCATAGCAGTTTGGTAGCCTTTTCTTGGTGCTTTCCAGATAGTGAAGTAGCGCAGTTTTCAACATCTGTTATCGTCCATGTTATTTGTTTTCGGATATGTTGCTTCATATTATTTTTGCGCAACCAAAGCCTATTGCTGCCTACACGGCTCTGCATAATGTTTGAAGTTTGAAAACGAAAGGCCTGCTTTGTCAAGTGACCAATTGATGCAACGATTGAAACACGTTGAAGTCTTAATTGTGCGCAACAGCAACAAATTTTCGTGATGGCATCACTTAACAGACCAAACAATGTGCTGTCTGAAACAGAATAGTGCCCATTTAGGCTCACTTTAACAAAACTCCCCGAAGAAGGCTTGACTATCAGTACACTAATTTCAGGCTCTCAGGCTCTCAGAAAAACCTTAGGGGGGCGGTCAACCGCTCCCCCCAGTCGGGGGGGGTTAAGATAACTGTTCAGGCCGTTGAAAGCTTTGTCTTTATGTAACCTCATGCTTTGAAACAGGGTAAGCTGTTGCGTTAATCTATTAAGTCCGCAAAGTTGAAGAGACAAACCTCAACAAACCCCACAAAATATTTCCCGAAATCATTTTGCTGTAATCAGTCGAATTGTGAGATTACAGAGCTGTGTGTTTGTTTACTTGAGATCAACCATATTTTCTTTCATCCTGCACTTAACCTAATTAGCTATAAAATCAGTCTCCTCTCCATGCACATTCAGCAATTATAGGGCATTTCATTACCCTATGCATGTCCATAAACTTGAATGGTAATGGATTTACCAAGGCAGAAAAATAAACACAGAGCGAGTAGAAGCGAAGACTGAAGAGAAGGGCATTATCTTCGTGAGTCCATAATGACTTTTTTGTTCAGTTGCTGGTTGACTAGGTTTTACGGAGTGCGCATACATGAATGGAATGATTGCTTGATGTTCAAAACTCCCAAAAAAACGACGAAACTTGGCGTGCCTTTGTCAGTAGGAACAGCCTCGTTCGTCAAACGTCCTACAATATTTCTTACTGGTTCGTATTGTAGATGGTCCTTATGTCCAAGCACGGAAAAGTCAAAGTACCATTCCTGAAGGAGCCACTGTGCAGCTATTTCTCAGTGTCAGAGGCTCATCGCGGCCAAGCCTCCTTGTTATCTATCCCATAAACTACGGAAGCCCGTTCTGCCGTTTTAATGAAGCCTCTTCTGTCACACCGTCGATTTGACGGCGAGAAAAGCGTTTGTCTCAGCAGCTAGGGCAAATTGCCGGAGCTGCAGCAGCTGTTCCCAGAGTCGTCTGTCTGCACGACTGACATTTGCAACTCAGCGGCACCAGAGTCGGCAGAGAATTTCGTCGACTGTTGGAGTTCCGACGTGAAATGGCGTTCAAGACCCGACGAGGCTGTATCTAACAACGGTCTGTCAGTGTAACGTGACCGGTGATTTAGATGCACGACAACTGCCGGAAGCTGGATTCATGAACGGCAGCGTGAGTAATGCTGATACCAAAACGGTAATCGGGCAATAGGATCTCTCAGAGAAAGGGTTGCAGTGGTTATGATACATCGTCCTTTAAGTATAATTTCACAATTGCCTCCATAAAAACAAAACAAGGAATGCAGTCGAATGATTTCATCAATAGTCTTTGATTGACTAAATGGAATTCATTGAACAAGGAGAAGTCTCTTGCGTTTTCTTCAGGATGTTTCAAATTATGGCTAACTGCTCAGAGAGTAGGAGGCTTACTCCTTGCTTGAGGTCCAGTACCACATCGTCACGCTCAGATGGTGAAAAACTGAAAAAAGTTTTGCTCTGTTGTTGCGTATTTTTCCAGCAGTAGACTAACGTATGGGTGCATAAGCTCATAAATGGACAGGTGAAGATTTTAATAGTTTTTGCAGGTGTTGCCTTGGTGTCGTTGCAGACATTGCAGGCATGCGCTTTTAAGGAACATTGATTCTATGGAACAATGCACATATAAAACACTTCGGATAAATCTAGTTCCCACAGCCTGCAGCCTTTTGTCACCAGAACTTTGAGCTCCGTTACAAACAGATTAAAGAAAAATGCGTTTGTTCTCTGTGCCCACTGCAAACTTCTGGAGGTGACATCTGAATCTTCTTGATGGCTGAAGCAAATCGTTCACTGGAGGAAATCGTTGAGGTAAACGATTTTCGTGATATTACTACTACTTTTAATCAGTTTTTGACGCTTCGATTCTGTTACGATTGCTTCATAAAACTTATGGATACTTGTTTTAGATCCTAACATTCACATTTCCTAGGTCAAAACACGTAAACACGGTTTGCAAATGTCTGTTACACAGAAAAACCGCATTTCAACTGACGTCGAAATGCGTGGATTTTTATGGCATACAACATTAACAAGTAGGGGAGATGTGAGTAGTACCGGACAATAGCTAATATCGGATATTTGAATTTCTTGGAAACAGACCAAGTGACGGAAGAAAAAAAGCATCTTCTTTCAGAAAAAAATAGCTTCGGGGCTTCCTTTTTCCCCTGAACTGCGAAGTCACGCGAAAGATTAGTCCGTTAATAGTTGTTTTTCCCAAGATCTAACATTTGACTTTTCAGCGGCTTCAGCTACGGATTGCTTTGGTGACAATGTACGTTGGTGCGTAAAAGCAATGCATGTATTTAGTAAGATGGACATCTTAATTACCGATTCCGCACGACTGAACGTAATTGCCGCGCACAGATTTTGTATAGTCAGCTGATCAAGGCAACTCTCCGGTGCGGGCAATGCCGGACGTGTATCCGGTGCATACCGAACAGCAAACGTCAGGGGCGCCACCAGAATTTTCGGTCAGGGGGCGGCAGCACTTTTTTGAGCTGAAACCCCGTCGGGAGTTGGGTAGAGAGGTTACGCACTGGCGACATTTAAGGAAGAATTTTGACGTAGGCGGCAGCAGCTGCATGGAGGTGAACGATGCCGCTGAGGTGCTGCAGCCTCTAAGCCTTCCCTGCTGGTGACGCCCTTTTGGCGTACGATACTATCAACAACAATGTTTTTACTATGGTGCCGTGAAAGAAAGACAAGCACGCGGAGTGACGGAAGGAGGGAGAAACACAGGGTCTCATCTAACAGACTGCGACTGGACCCGAGAGGCAATATATGCTGAATGGAGCGCAGCCCGTATTTCGGTGTTTACCAGTATGTTAATTTAGTGGGCGTTGGGGACTAAGAAGGGGAATGGGGGCTGACGGCCAAATAGAATGGAGGGCATCCCCTGAGGTTTCCAACCGCCGGGCGTAGCACATTCCATGGCCATCCTGTGGGCCAGGGAAGTACCTAAGGTGTATGATTTCCAGTTCGGCTGGGGACCGTCGCAGATCGTTTTAGTGGAGCTCGTACTCAGGCGTCGTAATTTTGTGACGGAAACCTGCCTTTGACAGGGGCACCCAAATCAGGATATAGTAACCCCTCTGCCTTGGATATAATAACCCAGTAACTTATACACACTGGCAACCATAGACGTGGGAGCCATGGGGCCAGGGGACTTCAGGCTCCCAACTTTTTTTTTGAAATTTTACATTCGCCCTATGGGCGTTGACTGGAAAAAATTGACCCAAAATGAATGAATTTACCCAAATTTACCCCCCCCCCCCAAATGAAGAGCGGTTCCCGAGCCTCCTGCTGACCACAGCATGAAATATTCCATTTACTGGCTTTATGGAAGGTATATTTGGTATAAAGAACGAGTGTCCAGCATTAATAACACTTGTCCGATATATCCTTTATCCCCGCACTTCAGAAAAAACACCGCGGTAAAAACTTGTTTCGAACAGCGTCAACATTTTTGCTTCCATAGCATCGAACCCTTGTCAGTCCTTGGAGCACCCAACATTGAAGTTAAAGAAAATGTCTGAGAGATATGCACACATTCAAAATGTGTCCGATATTATCCTTTTTTCTCCCAATCGTCGAAAGCCATTGGTACATGACGTGAACATTACTGACGCCTCTGACATTATTTATCAGCACCATTCATTATCATCGGCGTAAAGGCCTTAGGCGTAAGAGTTTCCCTATGGTCTTAAGCTTCAGCTATACGAAACCTTAAACATTTCAGCTAGAGAGCAAGCAACAGGGTGCAGCTCGCAAATGTGTCCAGATGAATGTGTGGGTAGAAACGTTTTAAATTTCCAAAATATCCTACATCATGAAAAACCTGTTTTTTTCTATTAAGCTCACAATATGAATTTGAAATGTTCGGCTTACCGTGGTAAACGTTCAAACCAAAAAACTAAGATTTCTGAAAGCTAGGATCCTCATCGAAGCCATGCTTTGCAGCAGCCTCAGTGGCGTGTTGAGGCCAGGGCTGTTGGTCTACGGCCCTCTCCTTTTTTTGCCAAAAGTGCCGTTATTGGGAATGACTGTTGCTGGTCAGCGGACGTCTTCGGCCATCATTACACATTATCATTGTCTCATAAACATTATCATTATCACATATTGGCTATCATTAAAACACATGTCATCCAAATATCCCTTCGGTGGCGCTTATGCGCTTCAAATATCGTCCAAAGCTCCCTTGCGGCCTCGATTTCCAGGGGCCTCAGTGGTGTCCCTGGGCCTGAAAGGATGTCCCCATACTAGGAAATGAGTCCTCCAGGCCTGAAAGGGCAAACCGATGTTTAAAAAGGCTCCCCGATGCTTGAAAAGGTGCCACTGAGACCGGTAAAAGCACATCCAATGCCTGGAATGGCGCACTAGACTTAAGCATGCGTTCCTGAAACCTGAATGAATGCCACCACACCTAAAAATGCGTCCCTCAAGTCTAAATAAGTCCCCAGTCTTTGGTAAGATTCCCCCATGCTTAGCACGAATCCCCACGTCTGAAAATGCGACTTTCTGGCTTGAAGGAGTGCCGCACTTACTTGAAAGGGTGCCGCTTACTTGAAAGGACGTCCCTGTGTTTCAAAAGCCGTCCCCTGGCTCCAGAGGCCGCCGCAGTGCACGAGAGGTGTCGGTGGTACAGCGTGAAGTAGTCATGCATGCAGTCACGAATGCACAGCCATCTTTTGACGGGCACGTGATATATGGGATAAAAGAATTTTTAGCTTTTGGCGTCCGGTGAGAATATGCTAAAACAACCAGGACCTATATTTTACATGGTAACTGGGGGGAGGGAGAATCCCTTCCAGTGACCGTCAGATCCCCCCAGTATACAGCGCAATTCCCCAAAGTGAAAGTTGTTTTGTCAGCAGCTCATGCCCAGCCAGCTCTATGACACGCTTCAAGCAGAGATTGTGAGTAACACATACACATAGGGTGAATCAGCTATTCGTAAATGAAAAAGCAAACGAAAAATGAGTGCACAGCTTTTTGAAGAAAAAAACGTCAGACAAGTATGAAATCCCGTCATCCGGAATCCGTTTGGCGTAGATGAGTGCAGAGATTATGGCGAGGATATCACCCATATAATGCTCTTCATGCTTGTGACAATGCTGCTGGGCTCCGTTCTGATTGGCGCAGTTTCATGAAGTGCTGCGAACGCAGGCGAGATAAAAAAAAATTGGGCAAGAATACAGTGAATCCAGCTGGCGGGCCCATAGATGTAGAAGCGGGAGCCTTTGCCGGTTTTCCCCTGCCCATGAAACCCCCAGAAACGCCCCCCCCCTCAGATCCCATGTTTGCCATGAAACACAGGCGTTTCTCGGAAGCACCGGTAGTGTTTTTTGCCATGCCGCACATGTAACCCGCGCACGACCGTCGGTCCGTTTCGAACATGGGCGACTGGGGGGGGGGCAGTTGACTGCCCCCCTCTAACTCGCGAACGGTTGGTTGCACGATAAAAACAAGCATACGGTTGGAAAGCCCGTGACGAGTAGAGCTCGAAACTGGTCTCATTTTTAGTTTTAGATCATATGTAAGGCAATTTACGCCCTATATATGTTTTCTCATAGCCGACTGCATGAGACCGAGAAATGGCCTGAATCTCAAGGGCTGTGACTAATAACGCATAGGTGAAGGCACCAGCGCACAAGTAAAGGTCCGCGGATGCCGATTTACGTCTAATTCCCCCAGATTTGTTCAATATATGCGCCGAAACGTTGAGTTAAAGACACCGTAATTCTCCCGCCAGCTGTCAGTGTGCGCCGCTGCCGTATGCGGTACCAAACTGACGAGAACTAATTTTGGCGTTCCTTTATTTTGGCGAAAAAAGACGATCTGTGTCAATTTTATTGATCTTTGTGGTTCCTGTAATGGTTTCTCATGCTTAAATTTTGGAAAAGTTGATTAGTTACCAATCTGCAAAGTTGGCGGAGCTTTATTCGGGAGAGCCTGTTTATTCGCGAAATATGCTACTTTTTCAAACTTTTTGAGGTTCCTGGTATTAATTACGTCTGTACAAGCTAGTTCTGCCATTTCCTACCCATTCTGAGTAATTCATCGTCGATTTTGACAGCGGTACATTTTGGTCCACTACAGTTATTCGTGACCTGACCTCAGGCCAATAGCTGAAAGTCACTGATACTTTGCCCAATGACGGTAACTAGATGCCTGCTTCAATCCACACTAAAAATGTTATGGAATGTTCCGTTAATTTCCGAAGAAAACGGCAATATGTCTTAAAAATGGGCTTGATCTTAGGTCAATGACCCGGAAAATTCGGAAAAATCTGAGATGGCAGATTTGTTACATCTATCACGATCACTAATCCATGAAAGTATTATTGAGATACCTTGTTTTGCGAAAAAGTCAGAGGGCGCTAAACTTTTTTTGACATAGGTCTGTTTGACCTGACCTAGGTCAGGTACCTGATGTGACCTGAAGTCAAAATTTTGACACGAGATGTAAAATTGATGGAGCAAAAGGTACACAAAGTTTCGTGACTCTGTGTTTGTTTGTTTTCTCGCAATCCCAGAAAAACCTCAGGGGGGCAGTGAACTCTCCCCCAGTCGGGGACGGGTTAAAGCCCTTTGCGCGTACAAATTTTGCATTCGAATCATGTTCCGGTCGAAAAGCTGATCGAAATGACCCCGCAACCGTCCCAGGATCGCGTTGCACGCTTCATTGCTAACAAACGGGTTCTGTTTATTGAACTAAACGTCGGCAGTCTGGTCTCCGCAAAACTCTCACACCAGCACACAGCGATGTTCGACGATCGCGCTGGGCGCCTCAGTTAGGTTAGTGTTGAACGGTTGACCAAGCTTTTCACAGTACTGTTTTACAAACGCGCTGCGAGCTTCATGGAAACAGACGGCCTTCGGCAGTTTGGTTTGTCCACGTATCTCCTCGCAGTTTGCGCTCGGACGCACGCTCGCGTTGAGCACGGTGCATCACGTAATTTCAAATGGCCTGTAAGAGACTTCAGTGCGTTTCATCCAGAATGTTTCTCCACAACTGTTATCAACCCATTTCCCTTCATGCTTCCCTTCATACCCTTAGGTATGAAGCAGCCATTGTCCCATCCCTGCTCTGTTTTCGCTTTCCCAAACTGGACAGGTGCAAAATGCTTCTTTTTTATATTCCATCTCCGTCAGTTTTCACAGTCTCAGTCTCCGTGAAGATCGCTCGCACTCTGTCTCTCGCCGTTAGTGTCAGCAAGTCTTCCACTGTGTCCCTGGATCTCTGTCTGTTTTGGAAGGTCCCCTTCGATCTAGCTCGATGTCCGGTAGTCTCTGGTGGTCTCCTTTAGTCCCCATCAGACTTTCAGTCTTTCGGTCTCTCTAAATCAGGGACGAAGCCTGGGGAGCATGGAACCATGAGGCCATGGTCCTCCTTGAACCAAGCGGTCTGCACTAGATATATAGCGATTTCGCTGAAGTACTGAATAGTGATCATATATATATATATATATATATATGTGTGTGTGTGTGTGTGTGTGTGTGTTGCAAAAGTGAACATTGTTTGCATTCCTGTGGGTTAAATATGAGTTCATTTGTATAAAATTGCTGCCTTTCCCCTAGATTTTGTCATATGCCAATGGCATGTCGCAAAATTTGACATTTGACCCCCAGAGAAAAACCCTGGCTACGTGCCTGCTCTAAACCTCGTTTGATGTCCATCGGTCTCTGTCGGTCTCAACCGATCTCCGCCGTTTTTTTTTTTGGCCTTTACCAGTCTCCACCTCTCTCCACTGGTCTCCGTTGATCTCCGTCGGTCCGTCGGTCTCCGTCAATCTCTGCTGGTCTCTTCGGTGTCCCTCAACTTCCCTCACATTCAGTTTTTTCTCGTTCCCCATAGTCACTCTCTTTTCTGTCTGTCACTGCCTCTTTTTCCTGTCTTTGTCTCATTCTCTGTATCGGTTTCTGTCTAAGAATACCTGTCCGTCTAGGAACTTTTCCATTAGCTAGACAAACTTGTTCTAGACGAACATTTTCCCTTGACGGACTCTTGTCCCAGACGAACTTCTGCATGACGTACTTTTGTCCTAGACAAATTTTTTCTCTGTGCGAGCTTTTGCCTTGCACGAACTTCTGTCCTTGATTAAGTTCTGCGAGAAGAACTTTTGTACCTAATAAACCTTTGCCCTAGACGAACTCTTGCCATAGATGAACTTCGGCAAGACGAACCTTTGTCCTAGACGAACTGTTGCACTCGACGAACTTTTAACCTCGACGAACTTTTGCCCTAGGCGAACCTTTTCACGACAAACTTTTGCACGACGAACTTTTGCCCCAGACGAGCTTTTACACGACGAGCTTAAGCAAGACGAACTTTTGTCCGACGAACTTTAGCCCGATGGACTTGTGCGATACGAACTTTTGTCCTGAAATCATGCATATTTGAGGAGTCTGTTTCCGTGAATATCGTGCGATATGCTAATGTACACTTTAGGTAGGATGTACGACAATATGCGTAAGTAACCTAACACTGAAAGAAAACACAAAGGTTCGCAAAAAGAAAATGGTCATTGTCGCTGTTGCACGGCCTTGCTGCCCGGCGATAAGTTGAGGCCATCGTACATTAGAAACGTTCTTCGAAAGTTTATTTGGAGGCTATTGGTGGGGTCGATCTCTCTGATAAACAGGGCTTCCAGAACTTGAAGTCGGCGCCTGTCAGTGGCGGCAGTAATAATCTCGGTATTTTCAGTCATGTTTCGTCTTCAGTGGGGTATGTTGTGGCAGGTTACGGCGTAAGTCTTTGGTCCACTTGTTTGGAGATGCATAGTGTTGCATATGCTATATATATACATATATATATATATATATATATATATATATATATATATATATATATATATATATAATATACGTATCATAACGGCATTTTTTGGCCCTATAGCGTAACTGAAATCCCGAAATTAGAGGTCTCGCCAAGGTCAAACCAATCGGGACGGAATAATACAATTTGTAGTAAAGAGCAAGGGAAGTTGGTTTTTGATCGTGATCGGCAAAAAAAAAACACTACACGCGACATGCAGACCTTTTTTGTGCGTTTTCATTTGAATCGACCACGAGACATACCATGTGGTTTAAACTGACGTGTTCACAATGGAGAACGAAACATAGTGGAAATATTTTTAACGGTATGCTCCCAATGCTGTCGCCACAATCGTCAGTCGAGCACAAATATCTCGAAATATGCCGATTTTGCGCAAAATCATGACTTGCACCGGTTTACCTGTTGTGACATAGCGATAGACCTTATGTAGTTTGTGACTGCATTATTACAACATTGAAACGAAGAAAATCCGTCCTTTTCGTTGGTCTTAAGTTTGCCAACGATCTCACCCTCCATGCCATCGCAATTACGGTGTAAACACAAAGTATCTGAAAATTGAAAATGTCCTCACGTTGAGCGCGTGCTACGACTACCCCGTCTGGCGGACGAGGTCGGCCCTGTGGAATGATATGCAGTTGGTACCTTGTGTCGGGTGGCTAGATAGTCGCCGAGTCGTTATAACTAAAGGTTAATTTAGCCGTACCCTATTTTGTAAACCTTACGAAACGGCCTTTTTAGTATTGCGGCGACTATCGCCGCGGTGGTATTTTAGTCGGCGCTGTTCTCCAATCGATTTTGCGTCGAACTAACCAGGTTTAGTCTCGGTGCGACCCACGGTTGGCGAAGTAGGCGCCGGGAAGGACGCCGTGTCGGCGGTTGGCAATGGTCTCGAGCTCAATTGAAAATGGGCGAAATCGCCTCCTGCATCGGTTCACGTGTTGTCGCATGGCTGAAGCGGCCGCGGCGCACGTAAATGTTTGACGTCGCCGGAACGGCAAAATAACGGGCTTTCCGTTAGTACCAATTTCGTGGCAGGCAGTGGCGTATTTGCATTTGCATCATAGTGTAAACCATTTTGAGCGCGCGCCGCGGCTACCCCGTTCGGCGGATGAGGTCGACTCTACTAAATGATTTCCTGCCGGTACTTTGTTGTGGTTGGTCACCGTGTCCTCGGGGCCGGATCTTCAACGGTTTCCGGGATCATAACCCCATTTTGAAGCCTTGTAAAACGAGCATTTTTCGTTTTTCCTTGGTCAACAGTCATCACGTGCCGGTCCAAGCTCAGCCTCTTCCATGCGATGCAGTTCGCCGATCGATTCTTTGCCAAACGCATCCGGCTTTGTGTCACTGCTGCCCGCGGTTTCCGAGATCGAGCGACTAATTGGAAGTGTTAGACGCGTACCGAAAGCGGTATGCATCTAATTCTTGTCGAAAATGTGTCAGATTTTGCCAGAAATACTTGAAACTTTATGAGGGACTCGAGCGCGTGCCGCGCGTACTCCCGCCATCTTCGGAATCTGAAGATCTAATATTTATTGATAATATAAATATTGATATATAAAATATATCAATATTAATAATATAGCATTTTGCCACCAAAGCCCTGAGACGGCCAAGTTGCAGCCACGCGCGACCACTAATCTCGCTACACCAGCCCGTCAAAACCGAACTCCGACGGGGTAAGCTGCAAGGCGCAACTTGGCTCTGAATATTTTTTTCACACAGATACAGAGGCTCTGGAGCCGCAGGGCATGGTGGCAGCTGCCCCCTCCCCCTCCCCACCTTTGAGCATCGTTTAATATTAACCCAATGGGAATGTAAGAAAGGAAAACAGGTAAAGATCGCGTTTGCCCACACACACACACACACACACACACACACACACACACACACACGCACCATCTTCACAGAGGTTCCACCGTTCCTCCACGAATGTAAACTTCTCCGTCCCTTCCTCGGCGCTGCGTCCCACCGACTTTTGCGTCCCACTTTTGTCGTCAGCTCTGGAGAGTCTCAAAACACAACCAAAACTGACCTGCCGGGCCCCATCAACCATTGACTTGTCGGGCGCCACCGACCATTGACTCGTCAACCGCCGACGTGTCGGTGTCCCTTCCGACATTTCCCTGCCGGTCCCGCTCCCACCACTGCACCTTTGGTCCCGCTCCCACTACTGCCCTTCCGGTCCCTCTCCCACCAATGTCCTGCCGGTTCCGCTCCCACCACTGCACCTCTGGTCCCGCTCCCACTACTGCCCTGCTGGCCCCTCTCCCACCAATGTCCTGCCGGTTCCGCTCCCACCACTGCACCTCTGGTCCCGCTCCCACTACTGCCCTGCTGGCCCCTCTCCCACCAATGTCCTGCCGGTTCCGCTCCCACCACTGCACCTCTGGTCCCGCTCCCACTACTGCCTTTCCGGTCCCTCTCCCACCAATGTCCTGCCGCTCCCGCTCCCACCACTGCACCGCTGGTCCCGCTCCCACCACTGCCCTGCTGGTCCCGCACCCACCACTGACGTACCAGAAAACATTTCACACAAGTGTGCGGCGCCGCAGGCTGGCGGCGGCTCCCGGACATCCCAGGCCGGCTCCGGCCACCGGCCGGTCGGGCCGTTCGGGCCCGTGCCGCGGAACAGCCAGATGGAGCAGACAGGCCAGTTCCAGCGGACGCCGGTGGTGGCCGGCGACATGCCGCGCCACCAGAGCGACACCAGCGCCCTCTCGGCCGCCTACCACACGGTGCAGGGCTCGGCCAGCGACGAGTCGGCCTCGGCCGGCTACCAGACGACACATGGCGGCAGCGGCGGCGAGCCACCGCAGCCCGACAGCGGCGACGACCAGATCCTGCTGCCCTCCCGGCTCAGCAACGGCTTCAAGTCGCAGACCTACTGGTCCCGGTCAGTTGGATGGTGGACGGCCAGTCGAGCCAAACTGTGGGTGAAATGGCGGCTGACCGGCAAAGGCTCTGTCAGGCACGTAGCCAGGATTTCCCTCAGAGCAGAGCCAAATGGCAAATTTTGTCATATGTCACAGGCGCATGACGAAATTTACAAGAAAAGGCAGTAATTTTAGGCAAATTATATCATATTCAATGCGCAGGAAAACATATAATGTTTGCTTTCGCAATATATATATATATATATATATATATATATATATATATATATATATGATCACTATTACGTATTCATGCAAAATCGCCATGTATCTAGTGTAGACCGCTTGGTTCAGGTGGGACCATGGCCCCCATGGCCCCCCTGGCTACGTCCCTGGGCTCGGCCAGGAAGCCGGATTTCATCACTTTACGTTCTTGTTCGTGTCTTGTCATCCTGGTGACCTCGAGCCTGCCTCCTCTGGTGTCAGATCCTGGTGAACTCAGGCCACCTTCCTCCAAAGTCATGTCCTGCTGGGCTCAGACCCCCTCCTGTCATCTCCTGATGAGCCCGGTCTCCTCCTGCAGCTCCTGGTGACGGCACCCCCTCCCCCCTCCCGCAGCACCGGCCTCGACTCGAGCTCGGCGCGCGCCAGCAGCTCGGCCGAGCGGGCCCGCCGCCCTCTGCCCACCTCGGGTTCGTCCAGCCTGTCGGAGCCGCGGCCGCGCGGCCAGCAGCACTGGCGCTCCTTCGAGACGGCTGAGGCGATGACGTACGAGGAGCGCCGCTCAGAGGGCCGCCGCTCCAGCGACGCCAGCCTCTACCGCAACGCCGGCGGCACCAGCTCGGCGGCGAGCAGCGGCGCCAGGAGCCCAGCCGGCGGCGGACGCTTCCCGTTCCAGGCGACCGAGAGCGGCAACGTGCGGGTGCCGCAGACCATGGTGGCCTACCAGGACAGGAACCTGGCCATCCTGGTGGCCGACCCGGTCCACACGCGCCTCCAGGTCAAGGCCAAGGAGAAGAGGGCCAAGGTGGGCATTCATTTACATTGAATGTAGCCGTATTGCTATGGCGATATCTTCGGTAAACAATGGCAAATATCCTTCTTGTTCATGCTGTATATTTCAGTTTTCCCCAGTTCTTTTGCGATTTTTTGCAGTACGACTGTCGCCAGCTGCAGCTGATATCGGTGTCCGTTGTATCTCGTCAGTCTACCGGGTCCGCCGCGGACCGCCTGAGCGCCGAGATCCACGCCTCGTACGACAACCTGAGCGCCACGGAGCGGCGCGGCCAGATTCGGGAGGTGGCCTCGCCGGGCTCGTCGGCCGGTGGCGGGCGCCACCAGTTCTATGACACCAGCGAGAACGACTCGCGCCGTCAGACGCCGCAGCGCGATTGGGCCTCGGCCGAGGCCGCCTACGCCTCGCGACACTGGGAGGATTCCGAGCGGCGCCAGGCGGCCTCTGACTCGGGCCGCCGCGCCGCCGGCGGAGGCGGCTCCCGACGCAGTGGCAGCCGCGGCGGCTCCGAGCGCGCGCAGTGGACGCAGGGCGGCGGCGCGCGGCCCGGCTCGCGCGGCTCGCGGTCGGGCCGGACGGCCAGCGGCGGCGGCGGTGGCGGGTTCGCCTACGACCCGTGCGCCGCCGGCGGCGGTGGCGGCGGCGGAGGCGGGTCGGGCCGCGCGTCCAGCCCCGGCTCGTCGTCGTCGACGGCGCTGTCCGGCGGACGGCGCCGCTCGCTGTCGCCGCGGCCGGCCGCCTCGGCGCGTCTGGAACCGACCGGGCAGGACGCGCCGACCGTGCTGCAGCGCCTGATGCAGCCGGCCGATGACGATGACGGCTTCAGGACGGTGTTCGTCAGCCGGGAGGCGGCCGGCTCGCGGCGCGCCGCCTCCGCCACCACGCTGTACGCGGCGCCGGGCGTGGCGGCGGGCGGGGCACCAGCAGTCCGGCCGACCGCCGCCGCCGCCGGCGGTGGTGGTGGCGGTATGGACGAGGCCGGCTATCCGCGCCGCAGCAGCGGAGACTGGCGCCGCCGCTGCAGCGCCGTCAGCACCATGGTCCAGGACGAGGTCTGCGACCTGGAGGAACGGGAGGAGGTGTACTCCGGCTCGGCCAAGGAGCAGCTCTCCAGACAGCGTGACGATGCCGGCAGCCTCGAGAGGATCGCCAGGCGAGCGGACGCCGTCCGATACACGGACGAACAGGTCAGTCAGAGAAACAAGAGTCAACGGTTACAGGGGAGACGGAGAGGATGCTTTACTGTGGGTCGGAGCATGTGGGCGTTTTGTTGAAATGTTGAAAATGCTTTTTTCTGTTCGTAAAATGAGCTGGTTGCGGAACGCTGTGCATGCATGTGGGCCTAAAATTGCTTTTTATTCTTGGGACTATTCATTTCATGGAACCGAATTCCCGGCGGTAACTCGAACATGCTTGTGCACTTCAGTATCTAAAATCCGAGACTTAATATGCTGTTTCTCCTTCATGTCTTCATATTCAATGTGCGTTGAACGCTGTTCGGTAACATGTCGTTGCTGATCTTGTCAGTCGCCGTCTGGTTTCTTCCTGCCCACTCCACTCAGGGGAACCCAAGGCTCAGTGTTCATCCTTGTGCGGCCGTTTTCAGCCGGTAGGCGGTGCGTACGGCGGATACAGTGGCGCCTCTGGTGGCCGACAGCAGCAGAAGCGCGAGCTCGGTGTACTGGCGGAGGAGGCGGCCCGGTCCGCCAGGTATGGCTGCTGCTGCGCCTGCAGAAACTTCAAGTTCCACTTTCAGCCCCAGTGCTGAATGTAGCCGATCTGGACAGAATACTGCAGTGCTGAATGTAGCCAACCTCATCTTGGCAGAATACATTTTCTTATTGAGGTTTCTTGTTTTACAACCCGACGTTCATTCGAAATGTAACGAACGTTGGTCAAGGAACAACGCCTAAGAGTCTGGGCTGATGTTCTCCAAAAGTTTATTGTAGACGAGAAGCGCGAGACGCATGTTTACCTATCATGGCATAATTTCACAGCAACATCAATTAAAAAGTAGCAAATGATGACACAACCAAACCACTTCTAGAGTTTCAGTAATTCTGTTTGTGGTTCTGCCCGCAGTGAGGCGGATTGTTACATTCACGTGGGCGGATCAGAGGTGCCGTGCGTTTCCTGGGCCGTGCGGAGGTACAGCAGGTACCTGCAGCAGCTGGGAAGCCGATCTCCGCGGCATATCACACTGCCAGAGGTGCGCAAACACAGGCAGCGGCCTCATGTTTACTGGACAACCGGGAACTTTGTATGTTGATTTGAGAGCACAGTACTTGAAGTTGATCTATCAAGTTACTGTCGGTTACAGAACGTCATTGCTACCAATATACCGTAATTTTATTGTTTTCTTCATCACAAAAATAAAAGCCACAGCAATGATGATATGTAAAGATAAAAGCGCCACATGAACAGACATGCGGCGTCTACGTCTGATTGTTCGACATACGCGTACCAGCACCATCATCGTGACTCAAACGAGATCCAAAACGGCCATAGTCCCGTCTTCATCCCCATCTCTCCCGACGTCGTGATACGTTATCCTGTACAATGTGCTGGATGTGCCCGCCGTTGATGGCTTTTCGTCTCGGTCTGTCGGCAGGGGTCTGTGAAGGCTTCTGCGGTGTCCGACGCTGTCCAGTGGTGCTACCTGCCGGCCGATCTCGCCAAATCGCTGATCAATGCCGACAACTGCGCAGATCTTTACCAGGCGGCACAGGTCCTGGATATTCCAGGTAATCATTATCCTGACTGGCACATTTTACGCGTTTTCCTTAAAGAATGGCAAAACAAGGCGGACGCGTTCTTTGTTGGACGTGTACACTGCTTCTGCACAAGCGTCCTCCTAGCATTAATGAAAAACGTTTCAGCCTCTTACTTCTAGAGTTTATTTCTGGATACAAAAAGCTTCAGGACTATTCATCTGACAGTCTTCCAACAACTTCAGTCTCTTTCCAAGCCGCTGTACGCCCTCGGTACGCGTGAGACACGTGACCTTGTAATCGCGTGGGACACATGCTTCTGACGGACTGCGTAAGTACACCAGGTCGCCCCGTCACTATGGGGCCTTGCAGATCTAATCGAGCAGTGCCAGAGCTACTTGGACAGAGAGCAGCCTGACATGAGTAGAGGCCAAAGGACGACCATCAACGACGAAACACCATTCGACAACGATTGGCGGAGTTTCAATCAGGTGGAGGTGACCGTCGACGATGACGTCGACGACGACGACAGCGACAGCGACGACCAAGAGGAGATACCGGACACGCAAAGATTTACAGACAGAACCCAGCGAAGACGCTCTTCGTACGGCAGCTCGTCGCCAAGGGTGAGAATAGGAAAGTCTAGATGACGAACACCCTGACAAGTAAGATCAGTCCTCCTGTTTGACTGTGCTGGCTATTCGTCATGTTTTTGCCAGTGTGGTAGGATTGTGTGTCAGAGTCGGGCACCAGCCAACACGTGAGGGACACAGACCGAGTCAGTCGTCACATGAACTGGCGGTCAGTTGGGCAGTCGTATTCCGTAGGGTCCTCACTCGAAAACTGACAACTGTTTAGATAATTGGCTTGTTTCTCCGGCTCATGTGCATTGGCGTTAAGGCTTATTTTACGTTACCTGTGGTTGTAAAGAAGCTAGATTAAGTAACAAGATCAAGAAATACTCCTATGACTTATTAAGGTCCCTTGAACCACTATATGTCCAAAGGACCATCTGTCCTTTGGTTGGTTGGTTGGTTATTGGGGCTTAGGGGCGCACCGACTGCAGGGTCATTCGGCGCCCATACCTGTCCTTTGGGCATATATAGAGTCCCTACCAGATTATAACATTTTTGTACGCGAGTACTGCGTTCACCCGTGAGTTAGAGGCATCATCAGTCGTCTTTGCGGTGGGGGGGGGTCACCAAGATTTCTGTGCTCCAGTTGGTCATGCCAAGATGCGATCTACGACAAGGGCCATCGAGAGCCGAAATAGGTTATGTCCCAGGTCTTCCCGCTTGTGACCCGTGCGAAAACGTCAAATGACAACAGCTTTGATGTTTCTGCTCGTGCTTCAGAGATCGTACAGCCGCCTTTACACGGAGGAGGAGCAGGAAGCGGCAACCAAAATCCAGGCAGGATATCGCGGCTTCCGGGCGAGACAAGAGCTCAAGAGAAAGGGTTTGGTTCCCGGCTCCGCCCGTTCTCGGCGCCTGGCTTCTTCCAGCAGAAGGACATCTTCTGCTGCCTCCAGCGGCTATAGCTCGCGGGCTGACACCCGACATAGGTCACAAGACGAGGTCAGACCCCGGCCTCTGACCAACGTCAGTCCTAGGTCGCAAGCCAGAGTCAGGCCGGATTCTCAGGTCAGTTTCAAGCCAAGATCAGAGGCTGCTGTCAAGCAAGTCAGGCCCAAGGCTCAGGCCGAAACCAGGCCCAGATCACATTCTGATACGACTCAAAGATTTCGAGTAGATGTCAACGAAAAATCAGCAGCGGATATGCGAAATTCGTCTTCTCCCAAGGCCAGAACATCTGAGGTTAAACCAGTCTCGTCGACGCGACTCAGCCAGGCATCCGTGCGTGGTCGCTTCTCTCAAGCACCCTCTGTTCATAAATCCCAGGGTCAAGTTAGGTCAAGATCACCGTCAAAGTCGCGGTCTGCTGGGAGCCGGTCCCCGGTAAGTCAGTTTTGTTTGTCGCAAAGAGAAGTTTTGAAAAAACAGACCGACGCAATAGTATTAGCTGAGAACACCCCATTCCAGAACCTGTCCAGAACGAAAGAACTGGATTCCTGTTACTCGAAAGTGAAATAAATTTAGGTTTTATTGAGATACAAAGACTAAGTTACAAAGTTGTTTGCAAAGAAAGCATGGCTAACAGAATGTGTCAGATGAGAACTGCTCATCTAAGATCAGGACGATGCTGGAAGATACAATATCTGAATCAGGTCTGATATTGCGAGAAAATAACCCAGATATTTACTGCGCTGTCTTTTTTCGTGCTCTGACTTCGGGCCTGCTCCGCCAGCTGAATGTGGCGTGTCCGTCGTTTCCCGCTTCTGTGCCGTGGAATGCGTTCGTACACCTCTTTTGTATTCCTCGCTCCCAATCTGTATAGCCCAACTGACCAGCTGACCCCGTGTGGACCCCAGGTCAGGCCGCAGATGGCGTTCCGAGAGCGTCGCGAACCGACCTCGCCGGAGGAGCACGCGGCTGTGGTCATCCAGCGCAACTTCCGCTGCTATAACGATCGCGTTCATTACGGGGAGAAACGGTACGCGGCGGCCACCATCCAGCGCTTCATTAGGGGGTACCTGGCCAGGAAGCATGTCCAGGAAATGCAAGAGGCAGCCACCAAGATTCAGACGTGTTTCAGGGATCACCTGGACGCCCGCCGGGCGGCTGTCGACCCCGAGGATAGGTGAGTCTGGTACTAAAAAGATGTGGAACCGCACCGAAGATTGGTCTTGTAGCGCGAATCGGTGAAACAGGAGCTAGTATACTTTAAACCGGGTAATCCATCCACTCGCCCAAGTATGACAGCTGATGTTCATATCCTTCTATCTCTCCTGATTTTCTCTGAAAGGTATTATTCTGATGCCCCTGTCTTGCTCCGAGAAGTAGTATTCTGACGTTCCTGTCTCTCCTGGCTTTCTGCCTCTCTCTGGCCGCTGTCATTCTGATACTCCTGTCACCCTCGGCAGCTGCCATTCTGACGCTCGTGTGTGTACTTTCTCAGGCGACCCTCTAGTCGGCGCATATCCAGCTCCTCCGACTGGAAATGTCGCAACCTACTGCATCCAGAGGGCAGCACCGTGCTGGTGATGGCCGGACTTAATCCCATGCAAGACTACTGCGCCAAGTACAATTCGGGCCGCGACATGTACCGCTACGAGCCGCTTCAGGTACGAACAGTAAATGGTCAGTCGTTTTTCCCGGTGCGAAGTACAGTCAGCTGGGAAATAGCTGTTATTCCGGAACCGGACACAGGTAAACGGGTGTTAACCCCTCGCTAAATATCGACAGATTGACCCTTGCCATCCTTCCCGTGTTAAACAACGGCAGGAAAGCCACAGACGCTATCGTCAGCGGTCAGATGCAACAGTTACGCTTTCCCTCAGACACCGTGAGCGCCGGCCGTCCAGTGGCCGAGTCTCGCTGACGGCCGCCTGCCGCAGAACGCCTGGGAATACGTGGGCCGATCACCGGAGCCGCGCCACCACGCGTCCGTGGCTCACGTGCGCGGCCTGGTGTACCTGGTGGGCGGGACGGACCCGCGACACCGGGACGCCGCTGGCCGCTGTCGACCGCTGGACACCGTCTGGATACTGGATCCGTCCACCGGGGACTGGTGGCCCGGCCCGGCCATGCAGCACGCCCGAATACACCACGGCACGGCCGTGGCCCAGGTGAGGCGTCCGGGGAGGCGGAGAGCACCGCGGGTGGCCGAGGTGAGCCGTCCGGGGAGGCGGAGAGCGCCGCGGGTGGCTGAGGTGAGCCGTCCGGGGAGGTGGAGAACGCCGCGGGTGGCTGAGGTGAGCCGTCCGGGGAGGCGGTGTGGAGAGGTGGAGAGCGCCGCGGGTGGCCGAGGTGAGCCGTCCGGGGAGGCGGTGTGGAGAGGTGGAGAGCGCCGCGGGTGGCCGAGGTGAGCCGTCCGGGGAGGCGGTGTGGAGAGGTGGAGAGCGCCGCGGGTGGCCGAGGTGAGCCGTCCGGGGAGGCGGTGTGGAGAGGTGGAGAGCGCCGCGGGTGGCTGAGGTGAGCCGTCCGGGGAGGCGGAGAGCACCGCGGGTGGCCGAGGTGAGCCGTCCGGGGAGGCGGTGTGGAGAGGTGGAGAGCACCGCGGGTGGCCGAGATGGCGGTCAGCGTCAGCCGCATTGGCTCTGGCGGTGTCGGAGACCGACTCGTTGCTTGTGACCGAGACCAGAAGCGGGTACGTGCTGAATTCCTAAGCGAACCAAAAGATTGGCTTTTATCGCATCGCAATGCTAGTGGAAGAATTATCGCTGTTCTGCTTAGCTGGGGGCAGGGCGTCTTGCGGCAGTTTTTGGGCAGAAGTTCGTCCGACTGAAGTTCATAGGGCAATAGTTCGTCGGGTAATAGTTTGTAAGGACAAAAGTTCGTCGGACAAAAGTTCGTCAAGGGCAAAAATTCGTCTCCTGAAAGTTCGCATGGACAAAGTTCGCCCAGGACAAAAGTTCGTCTAGGACAAAAGTTGGTCTCGCTTGGGTTCGTGCAGGACAAAAGTTTGTCTAGGACAAAAGTTCGCCCAGCAAAAGTTCGCATAGGACATAAGTTCGTCTAGGACAAGAGTTCGTCCAAGACAAGTTTGTCTCGCAGAAATTCGTTTAGGACAAAAGTTCGTCGCAGGCGGAAGGTTAGGATAGGATAGGTTAAGTTAGCTTAGGTAAACTTAGGCTAGGTTAGGTTAGGTTTCTTTTAAAGGTCCGTTCCTCTTCCCGATACGAATCTTTTCTGAAACGAACCTTCGGTTAAGCAGCCCTTGGCTACAAACCTTTTTCCTTACGAACATTTCCTCTTAGGAGCCTTTGCCCTACGAACCTTTTCCATTTACGAGAGGAACTTGTCCTAGACAAACTTTTGCCCTTGACGAACTCTTGTTCGAGACAAACTTCTGCGTGACGGGCTTTTGTCCTAGACATACTTTCCCCCCATACGAGCTTTTGCTTTATACGAACTTTTGTCCTAGACGAACTTCTGCGAGAACTTTTGTCCCAGACGAACCTTTGCCCTTGACGAACTTTTGTTCTTGACGAACTTCTGCAAGACAAACTTTTGTCCCTGACGAACTTTTGCCCTCGACGAACTTTTACCCTAGACGAACCTTTTCAAGACGAACTTTTGCACGACGAACTTTTATCCTAGACGAACTTTAGCCCTAGACAAACGTTTACACGACAAACTTCAGCACGACGAACTTTTGTCCGACGACCTTCGGTCGGACGAACTTCTGCGATACGAACTATTGCCCTAAAACCCTTGCGGCCGTCCTGGCTGGGCAAGTGTATCTGGCTCTAGCGACGTTTGTTAGCCGGTGACTTGATCCGCCTCCTGACTGTCCTGGAGAACATCAGGGCTCAGCCCGCGGCGGCGGCGGGCCCGGAGCCGACCCCGCCGCCTGTCGACAGGGCCAGCTGTACGTGATCGGGGGCCAGGACGCGGCCGGCTGCGCGCTCACCAGTGTCGAGCTGTTCGACCCGGACAAGAACAGCTGGCAGGAGATCGGACCGCTGGGTTGCGGCCGCCTCGGCGCGGCCACCGCCGTCTACCACCACCGCATCTGGGTGGTCGGAGGCATGTGCCCCGCCAAAAGACGCGACGTCGTCTGCACCGTGGACGTTTACGACACCATCAGGCGCAGGTTGGTCGTTGTTATACGTCAGGAGCTTCGTCTTTCGGGAAATGTGGTGTAGAATTCCGCTGGTAGATGAGGTCAGTCAGTGAAAACTGTTCGTCGAGGATGGGCATTTAGTGGTCCAGTAATATCTGATGTCGGTTAAATGCTGCATTTGATGTTTTGCTCCGCAATTTTACTCCACTCGTAAGTCGTCCATCGCCAAAGCTATGAGTCCCGAACCCCAGTTTCAAGCCACACCCTGCCTCAAGACGTCAGTCTCAGGCTCCACCCTGTCCCAGCACATCTATCTCAGGTCCCACCCTGTTCCAGGACGTCAGTATCATTCTGTCGCAGGACATCTGTCTCGGGCCCCATCCTGTCACAGGACATCTGTCTCGGGCCCCACCCTGTCCCAGCACGTCAGTCACAGGTCCCACCCCGTCCCAGGACATCTGTCCCAGTCACCACCCTGTCCCGGGACATTATCTCAGTCCCCACCCTGTCCCGGGACATCTGTCTCAATCCCCACCCTGTCCCAGGACATCTATCCCAATCCCCACCCTGTCCTAGGACATCTGTCTCAGTCCCCACCCTGTCCCAGGACATCTGTCTCAGTCCCCATCGTGTCCCAGGACATCTGTCTCAGTCCCCATCGTGTCCTAGGACATCTGTCTCAGGTCCCACCCTGTCGCAGGACCTCAGTTTCAGGTCCCCCTGTCGCCGGTGCTCTGTTCCAGGTCCGTCTGTCGCAGGACCTCAATTTCAGATCCCCTGTCGCCGGTGCTCTGTTCCAGGTCCCCCTGTCGCCGGTGCTCTGTTCCAGGTCCCCCTGTCGCCGGTGCTCAGTTCCAGGTCCCCCTGTCGCCGGTGCTCTGTTCCAGGTCCCCGTGTCGCCGGTGCTCTGTTCCAGGTCCGTCTGTCGCAGGACCTCAGTTTCAGATCCCCTGTCGCCGGTGCTCTGTTCCAGGTGGTGCTCGGGTCCTCCGCTGCGCCACCCGCGCTGTTTCGCGCGTCTGGTGGTGTCCGCCCAGCGTCTGTTTGTGGTGGGCGGCGCCGGCCGCACCACGCGACACCAGAAGGCCATCAGCAGCGTGGACACGCTGGACAGGTTCGAAGAGGAGCAGCGCGCCTGGGTGCACGTCGCCCAGATGAAGTCCACGAGACATGGACACGCCGTCGTCCCCTTCAGTAAGACGACGACAAACGAGGGAGCCAG
The DNA here is from genome assembly GCA_030062745.1 of Capitulum mitella. Taxonomy (NCBI): domain Eukaryota; kingdom Metazoa; phylum Arthropoda; class Thecostraca; order Pollicipedomorpha; family Pollicipedidae; genus Capitulum; species Capitulum mitella. Next base: position 19,535,574 of record CP099844.1, on the reverse strand, counting down.
GCGCAGTTTTCACAACTTGTAAGTTGTAAGAGCCGCATCTCATTTCTGAAGGGGCAGAAAAGCTTGTCTTCGGGATGGGGAATCGTGACGCAGTTGGATTTGTGCGCCGCCCACAACTGACGTCCGTGATGTTTCCAGTAGACAGCAGACAGACAAACAGAGCAGATTATCCTCGAGACAAGTTTTGCAAGTTGATCTACCGCCAGTCCGAATCTGATGAAGTGAACGGGGGTGGAGCGAGCTTAACGTTGCGCGTTTACACGGGCCAGGTGGAGAGCTGGAGATTTTCGCGACGGACGAGCGAGTTGCCGGTCTGTTTCTGCTCTGCTGATGCCTCCACAGAGCAGCAGTCTTCGACCTGGCACTGACCTGCCCTGGTGCCGTTTCAGACGAGCAGGAGTTTCTGATCCTGGGCGGCGTCAGCTCTCAGGCGGTGGCCGCCCTCGACCTGGTGGAACAGTACAACGCCCGCTCCAACAACTGGGTGCGCGGCGTGGCGCGGCTGCCGGCTCCTGTCTCCGGGCTGGCCGCCGTCACCGTGCCGCGGCCCCGGGCCAGGCCGTGACGTCACGGCTCCGCAGCCCCCGTCCGGGTCGTGACGTCACTGCACGGCTCCGGAGTGGTGGTTTAGAGCGGTTGTCTGACGCACGGCGGTTTTGGCTCCACAACCGGCGGCCTTTTTCAATTGGTTGTGGGGAGTTGGGGCAGCTCCCCCATTCCCGTGTTGAGTTGTTCGGAGCACGGATAGTGTCCGCGTCATGTGTTCGTCTCTACGTAGATTCCTGAAGGCGATTCGTTTCAGAACATTTTCCACCCAGAACAGGCCAAGTTTTGGTTTATTGAAGCTTAACTGATACAGACATCTCTGCCAGATATGTTCTAAGCGGGCGGTGGAATCTACATAGACGAACGTCACCACTACCGTGCCAAACCAAGGCCAGAAGCAGCTATCTCACACGATTACAGCAAACGCTGCAGCAGAGCCACGGCTAGAACAGCATGCTCCGTATACATATATACAGGTAGAGTAACACCGACAAACGAAAATGTTGAGTTCCTTAAATGGCGATATAATCCCAAGGCATCCCAACTAACGCACATCTACTTCATGTCCACGATGTGGGGAAGGGGGCTTGCTTTAATTGAACATGATAACATCCAGATTTAGCATGGGACACGGTAAGAAAACCATGTAATGACATCATTACTCAGGGGCCTTCCCATGGTGTGACATCCGGTCCACACCTGCAATAAATACATTGCCCTCTTCCCATGACATATGATTCTACCGTACATCTACATGCGAGTCCGATGGCAGAGCCGAACCACGTGTACCCCCGTCTCGCACGCCACACCGGCCGGCTGGAAGAGGGGGCCGTCTTCACACCAGACGCACGCCCCGAGAGACGGCCACCTCAGGCAACAGAGGCGTGTCGCCGGCGCCCCGGGGGTCAATCGCCGCGTCAGGCCGACAGTGGACAACGCCGCAGACAGATCGCCCGCTCGCTGGCACACAGGCGTCACGCTGCGAGAGCCGGGCCGGCCTGACGGCACAGCCTCGGCCCGGAGACGAAGCCTCAAACACCGAATGCCTACACTTAAGACGACAAATGGTATGCGTCATCCGCGACCGATGATGACAATGAGCCAACCACTGCGACCACGACAGCCCAGTACATGGTCGGCTTTAAAGAGCGTCCGCGCCTGAAAAACGGAACGTCAACGTCTCGGCCCACTGCACTACGTCTTCGGCAGATGACGTTTTCCGCTTCCCCAGAGACGGCGAACGGTGGGCCAGCGTTGAGCAACGCCGCAACGCGCCAACTCGCAGTCGGCTGACAAAGTCCGAGTCCGCTTCATCGAGTCCAGACAGGACCCCGAGTCCTGAGCGGACCCTCTTCGATTCCGTCCGAACGTGAAACAGACAGTCCGTGTGTGTGTGACGGCCACCTGTCGTCAGGTCCTGCGGCCCTCTGGCGAGGGTCTAGGACATGAGCGGCTCCACATAGTTGCCGGGGAATAGTCCGGTGACGCCGTCCATGACGCCTTCCCACCAGCCGTCGTCATTGCGCTTCAGCACGTAGATGACCGAGTTCTCGGAGAAACTCAGCTCGTCCTCCTTGTCGGCCGAGTAGTCGTACACGGCGACCACTACCAACACATCGGGCACGGTCAACACGGCCGCCGAGACAGGGTACAATGTCACCACTGCTACCATGAGTGCCTGTGTACCCTTTGTCGGCAGCGGCAGTGTCAGCAGTTCGCACTGTTGCCAGCACACGGTGCACGGTAACCATTGCTGCCAACATACGGTACCGTGTATCAGCGACCGTGTCAGAAGCCACCACTGCTGCCGACCCACACGGCAGCAGTGGTGACTGGGTGCCGGCAGCAGTAACTGTCGAGTCTGTCGGTATCAGTCGCCGTATGGAGTATGGAGTATGATAACCAATCAGCACACGGTACCGTGTCGACAACAGCAGTGTCGTCGGTCGCTGCTGCCGGCACACAGACACCAAGACTGCTGCCAACAGGGCAGTCAATGCTGCCGACAACCACGGTAGTCACCATAAGACAATCACAAACGTACCAGCCACGGCACTCAGTCCCACTGCTGCTGCACACTGCAGACACGCCCTGCAGTGCCACAGGACGCCGGACCGTCCCCAGTCGGTACAGACGCGCGACCGGAGCGGCGCCGCAGCTCACCCTTCTCCAGGTAGTCCTTGGGCACCCAGCCGGGCAGGGAGTCGTCGGCCACCACGCTGCTCTGCTGCTGGTAGCCGCCGGCCCTGTAGCCGGCGGCGGCGGCGGCAGCGGCGGCGGCGGCGGCGCCGGCCGGTGGCGGCTGGCTTTCGGGCGGCGGCGGCGGCGGCAGCGGCGGAGACGCCTCCCCCGACCGAGCCGAGTCGCTCAGTTGCGGCAGCGGCGACGGCGGCGCTGCCGCGGCAAACGCCGTCAGCCAGGACTACCAACGGGCTACGACAGAGCCGGCCCGGCCCGATCGTACCCGGGCCGATCGGACTCGTACGATTGTACCCTGAGCTGACCGGCAGCACGATACGACCACAATGCGAAACAGATGGCGTGTCCAATTGTACCCAGGCCTAGGAGGGGCTATGTCGTACCCGTAATAATGCGGGGACAGTCGGCACGCATGTCCTAAAGCATGCAAAAGTTCATAAAACCTAAGGTTCACTCAGGCAAACCATTAAGACAGAAGCGGGCGAAAAAACGCATGCTGGTACCAATCCCCAAAACAAGCGCTAAAAATCCTGACCGAACATCGCACGAAGGTCCAGACACAGAATTTCTTTACGGAACTGCTCTGGTCGTTTTTTAAGCCAACAGACAACACGAAACGCCCTGTTTTTCGTTGTTCCAACGTGGGCCTACAATTTCATTCCGTTTTCGATGGGCCGCAAAGACGTCCAAAAAGCTACCAATAGCCGGGGTTAATTCAGCTGGCTTGTCCAAACCAGGCGCTTCCTGCCTGCCGCGGGCTGGCCAGCCGACTGTTAGTCTCCACTTACGGGGCATGCTGTTAGAGGCGGAACTCCTCAGGCGCAGCGTGCTGAGGCCGACCATACCGACGCCGGCTGTCAGGAACGAGGCGTTAGCTCGGCATATCACACGCGCACGCGGCGTGCGGGCACACACGGCTCACGGCGACAACCGTCGGCCGCCACTCACGGAGAAAGTACAGCGCCGCCGGCGGCCGCAGCTGGCGGTACTGGTACTGGTACTGGTACGGGTACGGAACTGCGGGCGGGGCGGCGTCAGAGCGGCCGGCAGTGTCGGCAGGCCCCCAGCCGTGCCAGCGTGCCCGCTCCCCGGCAGGCAGCGGCCGACCCGGCACCGCGCGGCAGCCATCAGTCCGTTAGCCCAGGCGTCAGTCCACTAACCCCCACCAGGCGGCGGCCACCCACTCACCCACCGAGCACCTCTGCTGACGGCACTGCACAGCTCTGCTCAGCACCCAACGGTCCTGCTCAGCAGTGACCAGCGTTTCTCGCCAGTGGACACTTGCTCACCACTGCGCAGCTGGCCATAGAATACGCAGCGATGCCGCCTCCGTCGTTCCACGGCTGCGGCGGTGGATATTGCATCTGTCGTGGGGACGCGGGAGCGCTGGGAGCTGCACTCCCGGGGCGGGAGTAAGGGGAGGGAGGGCGGGGGAATACTCACGCTGGTGCGGCGTCAGACCGTATCCACGACCGTCGTGTCCGGCGCCCGCCGATGGGTCCCCGACAGCAGCGGCCGCCGCACCGGTAGCTGCCGGACACGCGCAAACGATGCCGTCAGAGAAACAGCACCGGCGCACCACAGACACGTGCAGGCGAGAGCGTGACACCTAAAGGGACAGCAGCTGCCCGATACAGGCAGTCATGACACGCCTCCGTTGCAGTGACCCTCAGCGGGGAAGCTGCCGCTGGCCAGCCTGGCGCCGGGCACAGACAACATGACAGCACCACGTCGTACATCGTTTCTGCCCACGTTTTAAACAGACGACAATGATGTGAAATACAGCAGATGTTTGGCGAATGGCCGGAGCCCGATGTTCAGCCGCTCGGGTGCCGTGCTGAAATCATCTGAGGAAGACAGTCCACGGTAGTACCAGCCGTATCGCCTCCTCAGGCGGCGATCACATGATGAACTGGCCGGCGGCAGCCCCCAGCCCGACAGGCGTCGCAGACTAGCGCGTCGAGTACAGTCCCGGCACAGCGCGGGTCGCGGCCGGCCGACACACTCACGGGCTCTGTCCGGCTGTCGCCAGCCGCAAGGCATGGTGCTCGCTCCTCCGAAGTCTGCGCGCCGCGTGCGAGAGGCGTCACATTAGAGGGCTCTTTCGGTGCAGCGTGCGTCACGTTAGAAGGGCAGCGGTGCCAGCCCCGTCATGTTAGTACGGTGCGACGGAGGTCGAGTTAATCGGGCGTAAGGAGAAGTAGGAGATAAAAACGCCATAGGCTTCTGCGCTTGCGTTAAGCGAATGCCAAATTTCGCGGCCCAAATTTGATCAGCAAGCAGGCAGCAGGGCGTGTCCACCGTAAAAATGAGCCGCACAACACCAAAAACACTACTCAGCGACAGTTTCTGCATCTCTCCACCAGAATGCCTCCAGTCCACTCGGCCCCTACTACTACTGGGATCATTAGGGCAACCCTGGAAACCGATACCACGGTGCCCACGGTACCGTCTACACTGGCGACCGCCACGCCAGGCGACCGTACGTACGGACAGTGTGCTGCTGCGGCGGCGCCCGAGGCATCCGCATACCGTGTGGCAGGGTGCTCATACCCAGCGAGCCGGCCGCTGCGTGTGGAAAGGAACGGCAGATCCGTCAGCACGGGCGCACGGTGGGCCCGGCCGGACCAGCGCGGCCCCTTGAGACTCAAGAAACCCCCTTATCCATCTAAACGTATACCAACACCACTGGCTCCCTGCCATGGTACAGTTCGTGTGACCAAGAAGAAGTGTGACAAAAAACGACGCGTTTAAACACGCGTGCCATGAACCTCGTTGGATATAAGGATCCCAAAAACTTCGCCATCATATGAAGTGCCCCAAAACAGCACACGAACGGGTGCTTTTGAATATCAGACTTAAATGAGCTGAACTCAATATCGGATACCAAAGCTCGAAGTTACCAAAGTTCGGGTCCGGCACAAGGACACTGGAGAGCTCACTGAGGTCCTAACGGTGCGTGCACGTAAACACATACGTAACCACGGCATCCTGCCACTCCTGGTCGCAGGAACGCGGCTCTGCGGCGTCACCTCGCTCAACTTACGGGGATTTTTGGTCATGTCCGTCCTGCCGGTTGGCTGCAATCCGGCTCTCTGACCGGCTGGCAATAAAGGGTGATTGTCACAAGCCCTCCCCGACGCAAGCCGCTACACAAGCGGCCGTCACAAGTCCTCTCCAGGCGTCCCACCAAGCAAGCGACAGCCCGCCACAGGCCCCAACGAACAGACCGCGCGCCAAGTCGACGTCCAAACGGTTGGCTCCGCAAGTACAAGCGCCGCGCGGCGCGCAAAGCCGCGCCACAGCCGGGCGTGGCGGTGCTGCGAACGGTCCGGCCGGCGGTTCGGACGGTGTACGGCCGGCGTACTCACAGGGCATGCTGGTGATGGCCGTAGGCCGGGCGCCGACGGGCAAGCCGTGCCCGCCGGCTGGCAGCGGGACACAGACAGGGCACCGGTCAGACGGCATTACCAGGGGGCACCCACGGTTACAGACCCGACCACCACGTGCCGCCGCGGGAGAGGATAGGGCACCACCAGGCACTGTCACCGACCCGACCAACAGGCACTACCGGACGGGAGAGGGCACCACCAGTCGTTACAAGGCCGAGAGGACCACCGAGCCAGTGTCACTGATCCCCTCAACAGTCCTTACGGGACCCGGAAGGAGATTGTAAGTCACCAATGACCCAGGGAGGGACTGTTCCTTAGAATCTCCTTGTTCCTCACACAAGTCTATCCCAGGTGGCGGCTCGTTCGCCCCAGCAACTCCATGAGGGGGAGGGAGCAGGTGAGTGATTCCCGCACTACGTCCAGGCTACATCACAATTATATATCTTGCGCAATTAGCGACATGTCGAAGAAGACCCACACTGTTGCCGCAGACAACGCACCTTCTGCGCGACGGACAAATTAAAAACCAACAAGAGGTCCAATTTCGTAACCAAATCCAGAACGCACCCAGAAGCAGGGGACACATACACACGAAGAGACAAACACAAAGCGTTCCCTCCGTGGCGGTCCCCAGCCCCGAGCATCACACGGCCTCCCCGCCCTGAACACGGCCACAGATGGACACTCACAGTGCAGGCTGGCTCCAGAAGACCGGATGGAGGGCGGCGGGCCGGCAGCGCCCGCCGCAAGACCGCCGTACGCTGCGGACAGGCGGACGGCGCCGTCAGCCAAGCGAAGCACCGGCGGCCGGACGGAGCCACCGACCGGCTCCCGGCCGCGGCCGCCGTCCGTCCGGCCAAGCGGCCGGCCCCGCCCGCCGCGTCCACACCGCCAAGCTCGACCGCGACAGACCAGCAGAGCCTAGCGTACAGGCCGGCAGCCAAGCGGACAAGCGTCGCGGGGGCGGCAGGCGGCAGACCCACCAAAGCCCGGGGCATGTACAGCGCAGACGGCCGGCGGAGGCCGCAGCGGCGGCTCACACTGGATGCTGGAGGTGCTGCTGCGGCCGCCGGCAGAGCTGGCGCTAACCGACAGGCCGGAGGAGGAGGGCATGCGCAGGCCCGGGCGGTACACCGGCTCCCCGTTCTCGCTGCTGCGCTGGCTGCGCGACCTGCGCGGCAGACAGGCTGTCAGCTCCACACGAACAGCCAACGCCGAGGAGCTGTGTGGGACATTCGAAGCTGTATTCAGCGCAGCTCAGACTAAGAGCTATTACAACCCGAAACACCATGGGCGTCGCAATGGCAACTGACATCACATCGAAGTCACTCAGCGGTTTATACCTGACAGTAGAGCCTTTGCACCTGAATAATCTCCTTACCAGGTCACCTGCTCCTGATCAGTCGGTAACTCATCCAACATGTGGCCAACTAACATTTGCTTCAACTCGCATGGCATCCAAACCCGTTTCCAGCCACATCCATCCCTTATACGCACTCCTCCAACGGTGTACCCAGCTGGAGCTGAGGACTTCAAACTATGCCTCCCTGCGTGCGTCCATGCAGCCCTCCCCTGTCGGTCCCCCCCCCCCCCGCTCCAGCCCTCACCTGTAAATACCGTCGCCGGCTGCGTCGCTGCCCAATCGGGGGCGAGCGGCCGCCTGCTGCTGCTCGTGGTGCAGCGGGTGCACCATGCCCACTTGAGGGGCGGCGGTGGCCGGCGGCCGCGGCAGGGTCGAGTAGCCCGGGCCGCGACCCTCCGGCCGCCGCGACTGGCCCACCGGGTAGTTGACGGCGTAGTTGCTCGGCACCTGGACGCCGACGGCGAACGGTCACCGGGAGACCATACGAAGGCGACACCGAAAGCATACCGGCAGCAAACGGCGAAACATTCACGCGCCTATTCAATTCCACACAGCACTCAAGTGGATCTCAGTGCCGTCCCAGTCCCGACTCAGGCTCCAGCTGAGCTCAGGACCGTCCCAGTCCCGACTCAGGCTCCAGCTGAGCTCAGGACCGTCCCAGTCCCGACTCAGGCTCCAGCTGAGCCAAAGGGTGTCTCAGTCTCGGCTCAGGCTTCAGCTAAGCTAAAGGGAGTCCCAGTCCCGACTCAGGCTCCAGCTGAGCTCAGGACCGTCCCAGTCCCGACTCAGGCTCCAGCTGAGCTCAGGACCGTCCCAGTCCCGACTCAGGCTCCAGCTGAGCTCAGGACCGTCCCAGTCCCGACTCAGGCTCCAGCTGAGCTCAGGACCGTCCCAGTCCCGACTCAGGCTCCAGCTGAGCTCAGGACCGTCCCAGTCCCGACTCAGGCTCCAGCTGAGCTCAGGACCGTCCCAGTCCCGACTCAGGCTCCAGCTGAGCTCAGGACCGTCCCAGTCCCGACTCAGGCTCCAGCTGAGCTCAGGACCGTCCCAGTCCCGGCTCAGGCTCCAGCTGAGCCAAAGGGTGTCCCAGTCCCGGCTCAGGCTCCAGCTGAGCTCAGGACCGTCCCAGTCCCGGCTCAGGCTCCAGCTGAGCTCAGGACCGTCCCAGTCCCGACTCAGGCTCCAGCTGAGCTCAGGACCGTCCCAGTCCCGACTCAGGCTCCAGCTTAGCTCAGGACCGTCCCAGTCCCGGCTCAGGCTCCAGCTGAGCTCAGGACCGTCCTAGGCTCAGGCTCCAGCTGAGCTCAGGACCGTCCCAGTCCCGACTCAGGCTCCAGCTTAGCTCAGGACCGTCCCAGTCCCGGCTCAGGCTCCAGCTGAGCTCAGGACTGTCCCAGTCCCGGCTCAGGCTCCAAATGAGCTAAAGGGTGTCTCAGTCCCGGCTCAGGCTCCAGCTTAGCTAAAGGGAGTCCCAGTCCCGGCTCAAGCTCCAGCTGAGCTCAGGGCCGTCCTAGGCTCAGGCTCCAGCTGAACTCAGAGCCGTCCCAGTCCTGACTGACTCCGTACCTGCGGCGGCGCGATGGCAGGCGGCGTACGGTACTCCTTGTTGTTCCTGGTTAGGGTGCTGGCAGGCCGGGCCGGCTGAGGCGGTGTGGGCGGCTTCGTGGTGGGCGCCGGACCGGTGGCGTAGCCGCTGGCGCCGGCCGCCGACGCGCCGCCGGACGAGCCCTGTGACGAGGTCGAGTTCTGGCGCACCGGGCGTGGCATCACCGGCATGCTGGCCGGACCGCTGTGCACACGCACGCCGTGTCCGATCTCGTCCAGAGCTGCGGCAGGGTGCCGAGTCTCAAAGGGGAGGGGGAAGGGCGGGGGATGCAGAAGGCGCTCCAGCAGGCAAAACCTCAAACAACGGATCACCAGCTTCGGAGTGGCTGGTGTAGCTTCCATGCATGCAGCAAGTACACCACTAACCGGACTGAGAACAGTTTTTCAATCTCGGCGGTTGACCCCAGAAGGCAGCCTTTTTTCTTCCACTAGACACAAGTGTGGGCCTCTTCGTGTTAAATTACGCCCCGAAGATGCGGGGAGAGGACCGGAGCAAACACGCCGACGTACCACCTCCCCGGCAGTACCTCATCTCAACTCTATTCCATCTGTACGGAAAACTTCAAAATACAATTCAAAATGCACAGGTTCGCCCGGGTCAGCCTCTCCTTCTCCCAGCCCGCCCCCAGCTCACCTCCGAAGTCGATGGGCTTGCGGACGTATTTGATGGGCCGTTCCGGGTTGACCGGCGCGATGATTTTGAACTGTCGGGTGGACGACTTGTTGGTGGTGAGGACGCCGATCTCGCGTCGCGCCACCTTCTCCTTGTGCACCATCACCGTCTGCGGGCGGGCCGAACGGTCAGCCGGGGCCAGCGTCAGTTGTCAGGTCCCCGACACTCTCCCTCTGGGAACGGCATCCCCTCCACGCCCCCACCGGTCATGACCGCCCCACCGGCGGTCATGACCCACAGACGGCTCGTGAATGCGTTAGCACATCAGTCAAGACAAGAGAATGGTAGCTGTACAGATATTACACTGTCAGCTATTCATCGAAATCTCTCAGCAACAAAACCCAGCAACAAAGAAACTTCCCAGTTCATACTCATTACAAAGAAGTCAATGAGAACTCAAACCTGTGCTATGTTGGTAATTTGGCTCCCCATATCGGAGATTTGCTGCTGCTGCAGGTCCAACATCTGAATGAAATTGTACGCTAACGTGTTGATTTGGTACGCCACGCTGGCCAAACTCTGGGTGGTGAAATTTTTCGTCTCTTCCAGAGCGCCACGTCTGTTCTCCGACTGGAAACATCACAATGGGAACATTTCGTGGTGAAGTGCCAGACACATACAACAACTGATTCAAGGTAAAGAGCGTTTGTTTTTACGTTAACCATCAGACTTGTCGGTCGCCCACGCAAGACAATATGGCACATGACTGTTCTACATAATGCCTATAAAAATGTTGCAAAAGTTTATGAGTGCCCTATGTCATATGCCATAATGTACAATATAACAAAACCCCACAGTTGTAGAAAAGACGGATAATTAAATGACTCGCAAAACATAGGATGCATGTGTTTTAGCAATTCGATAACACCATCTGCTGCTGGCAGCCAGCCCAAAATATGAATGTTATGACTCCACCCAGCAAGGCTATGAAATGTACTTCCATGCCACATCACAACCACCTGGGCAGGCTCGTAAATAAACCACATCGCCGTGCAAAAAAACAGTGACAATGCTGGCAGCTGCACTAACTCACGTTTATGTAGTTGCCCTCACAGTACTCGGCGACTCTCTCCAGGTTCGTGTGGCTGTCGATCAGATCCTGGCGACCCTTGGGGATCTCCTGGACGATCAGTGAGTGAAGATCGGCCATCATTGTTGCCGCCGCCAGTTACAGGCACAGTGGGTGTCCAGGAGCGCTCACCACCTGGTGCAGTGGAGAAGGAGCAAATCTTTACACACTATAATGGTAATCTCAAGGGGTGGTAGTGTAAATCAGGGAAGAAAAAAAGTTTTAACAATTCATCAAATTTTTTGTTTCGATATTTCGTACAATTCATGTCCACAAGGCACTTGATCCTGCAGGGATGGGGAGGGATACAATGGATAGACCTTTTCTGGGCGCCCCTTCCGACGCCCAACGGGCAAAGAGTGACACTACTAACTCCTGACGAGTAGCAATGTAAAGCCTTATTTCACCCAGTTTACATAACATGACGCTGAGTTGTAGTTATAACCTTCCAGAGTAAAAGTATGAAAGGTATCAAAGTACAGCCTTCGTACAACATGAACGCAACACACACGCAATCATCAGAAGTTATATCACTGTCAGCAAGTGCCTGAAATCAGGGGTGTTGAACTGTATTCTTTTGAGAGGGCCCTGGCCCACCAAATGTTGATTTGGGCCCACCCAATGTTGGTTTGAGCCCACTCAATATTTTATGCCCAGTTGTAAAGGAACTGAGTAACAATAACGAGAAATACGGCCGCATAAATAAGAGATAAGCAGAAAGTAAAGAATACAGTCAAAAGTGGTATATTTATCTTTCTATCTGATATATATATATATATATATATATATATATATATATATGTATGTATACCTGTATGCATGGGAATAAATGCAATTTTCATTTGATAAACAGCAATAAAAACTGATAAATTTCTGCTGGTCAAAATAAAGTGGGCTAAATCCACTGAGAAACCCACATTTGGGGGCAGGTTAAGTTGTCGGGTCATCGGCTCCGTAAAATGGCGAATGCAAGAATGGCAAATGCTTTTATGGCAAGTGCTAGATGGCGAATGCTAAACGGCGACGCGTAAAAATGGCGACATGCTAAAATGACGAATGGCCAAATGTCGAATGGCCAAATGGCGACATGTAAAAATGGCGACATGCCAAAATGGCGAGCGGCTTCATGGTGAATGGCCAAATGGCGACGTGTCAAAAAGGCGACATGCCAAAATGGCGAATGGCTAAGTGGCGAAAGGCTAAATGACGACGTGTAAAAAAACGCCATATGAAAATGGAGAACGGCTAAATGGCGAACGGCCGAATGGCAACGTGTAAAAAGTCAACGCCGAGGACGTCAAGGCCGATAAATGGATAAATGGACAGGGCCGCCACGTGCCAGGCTCAGCTGCCAGCTGGCCTCAATATAATAATGAGCCTCCTACGGGACTCGAATCCGGTGCCATGGGACCCAAATGTTTGATCTTATCCCCAGGAAATGAGGTAGTTAGTTTGGAGTCGCTTACGACGTCCTCAACCCGTCTTCTCAGCATCTAGCAATGCGGCCGGAAACAAAACCGAACGGCAATCGATAGCTCTCGTCACTATCCATCCCTCTCCCCCAAAAGAGCATCATGGATGTTGGCCTGTGTGACGTGACAGATTCGTAGCGAAGCATAAAAGTCCTCAACATTGCCCGTCCGCCCCTGCCCATCTCGCTCTCGTACAACACGCCAGGGGACCACGGAACCGGGGTGCCATCCGGTCCGGACTGTCGAGACGGTTTCAGTGTATCCTTACGCATTGCCAATACCTACTAATAGACCCTTCAGGCTTTCTGCAACGAAGACCGTCCGTCAATGAGTTGCACCACTGGACGATGAGTTGAGGGTACAAACAACAAGGTCTGCTTGACATTAATCTGAGCCCAAACCATCCAGGTAAGCCATTCGGGTATAATTTATACTGAGAAATGTTGTCATTTTGCCATTCGCATTTCTCCTCTCGCCATTTCGGCATGTCGCCCTTTTGCATGTAGTCAGTTTGCCGTTTGCCATTTACCCATTCGCCACGTTGTCCGCCATCTTGGCATGTCGCTGTTTTACGTGTCACCATTTAGCCGTTCGACATTTGGCCAATCGTCATTTTAATGTGCCGCCTTTTTCCATGTCGTCATTCAGCATTCGCCATCCGGCATTCGCCAAAATGGCATTCGCCATTTCTAATTTTCGCCATCTTGTCCGGACATCCTTAGATTCGGCTCCTGCAATCATTTACAGAAACCGACACCCCTGTCTGAAATGATGATGTAAATTGGTGAAAATGGCACCAGAAAATTTTGTACTCCAAGCTTGTCACTGGATAAAACAAAAATCTGCATACCCCAGATGCTGATGTTCTGGTGATTTCACTGGTCACAGGGAAAACTACCTACATTCAAAGAACAATAACACTATGGTACTAATGGTACCATCTCACACTGGTTTCCCTCTGTTCAGTGAAACATGGCAAATCAGCCCAGATGGCCACTCCATCAAGTATCAGCCATTTGTCCGTCATCTGTTCACTGGGCCTTTGTTTGTCTGACCTTTTGTGGTATGGAGGAGATAGATCATGAGGCAATAAAGAAAAATTTCAGAGCAAATGTTTCACAGAGTTAAAAACAACATATGTCATAATTCCTGGATGATTGGTATGGATCCTTATAAAAAAGTAGTGAAGTGGGCACCAAAATAATACTGCAATTTCATGCTGCCCATGTGTTCAAACAATGACCAGTCAAATGTCCTGACCACCTTAGAGCACATCCTTCCTAAAGAACTGGAATCATTTCCATTCTGCATGCAAATCAATCAAAATAAAAAACTGCATCTAGGGAATATTACAGGGTGAATGCTTCACAGAGATAAAAACAACATACATCATCATTCCTGGATGATTGGTTTGGATCCTTGTAAAAAAAGTAGTGAAGTGGGCACCAAAATAATACTGCAATTTCATGCTGCCCATGTGTTTGAACAATGACCAGTCAAAGGTCCTGATCACCTTAGACCACCTCCTTCCTAAAGAACAAGAATCATTTCCATTCTGAATGCAAATCAATCAAAATAAAAAAAAACTGCATCAACCTATAAAAACAGTCATCTAGGGACCAGAACTCACCCCTTCCAGATCAAGAGAGCCCACCAGTCAGCCTTAACAGTCCACCTGTCATGCATACTTGATGCTATGTGACTGAAGATAAGATTTGAAAATGAAGGTAAGGCAACAGTGTTCCAAGATATCAGAAACAATGAGGAAAATCCTACCACTTAGGATTAAATTCATGCATATTAAAATTGGCCATATATTATATTACTGTACTGCCTAGGAAGAATGCAGTTAGTGGTGACCAAAAAATACCTTAAGTTATTTTTTAACACAAATGTTGTACTTCCACCCTTTTTTGGATGTCTATTGCATCCAGACCCCCAAAAAGTCTACATAAGCATTCCAATACATTGTAAAATTTTGTGACCTTATCTAAAAGTATGAAAATGCGGATATTGCTTGCAATGATTATTTTTCTCAAAACTTTCCTGACAAGGTCATCTTAACAGAGAAAAGCATATTCTATCAAGGTTTTTACAAAAGGTGGAATGTTCAACAAAAAAGGCAACTAAGTTGTACAAATAAGTTGTACAAAGATGCACAACTTATTTGACTGTTACAGAGGTAGGCAGCTATCCCCGACACTGTTTTGCGGACATGGGCCGGAAACCTATGGCAATGTAGGTTGTCTTTGTTTTGCATCAGGTTCTAAGCTGACCAGGGTAAGTATCACCTGAGCACCCCTTTGCTCCAGAGGGAGGCCTTTCCAAGATGACACAACCACCCAGGTCAACAAATAAAGCACTGGGATAATATGCATTCCATTGGGATCTGGGCATGTTTGCTGTTCTACCAAGTAACCAATCTGCTGACAGAAATGCTGACTTTCAGGGAGCATGCCAAACTGCATACTCTAAAAAGAAGTGATTTTAATGGTTCTAAGTTACTTTAAATTACCAACATATGAACATAAGCACCATGCACATATCATTGCCAGTTGAATGACATACCTTTGATGTTCAACATGTTCATTACAAAATAAACTGCCCTGGAGCTAGGCATTTTTTCCAGAGTACTGCACTGGAAACTTACAAAATATACATACACATCTATAGACAGACAGAAAGATAGATAGATAGATAGATAGATAGACAGATAGGCAGATGGATTTATGAAATGTACAAATGTACAAATGTACAAATTCTAGTCAGCAACAGTTTTTTTCTAAATGTCACTCTTATCAAAGACATTATCATGGTCTATATTACGGCTGGCAACTATGGTCTATATCATGATGCCACCATTCAAAGCATTCATGGGCAACAAACACATGCAGCCCAGATCCCCCACACGGCCTCATTGCCAGAAGGCTCCGCATGTCTAAATTCTGCTTATAGGTAGGTTCATCTCTACTCGCCTACACCATCTGGGACCTGCGGATGTCTGCCGTGCACGACATGCAACTTTGGACCATTTTCCATAATGCTGTCTTCAAAATCTCCCCATCAAGCAAGTATTCGGCATTTTCAGCCCTGCCATTTCTTTGAAATTCCTCAATCATGTGTCAACTAAAAAAATGGTTGAATATGAGCAGGGATGCAGTAATTCCTCCACAGTCGGGGGGGGGGGGGCAAGGAGGCATTTTGGGGCAGTTCATCCCAGTTAATGCCAATAGGGCCAATGTAAGATTTCAAGAAGTTGGTGCCCCTCCTCCCCGCTTTCCGCACCCCTGAACATGGGCAATCATGGGCCGCAACGATAAGCCTGAGATGTCATCCTTTCCGCCCAAGCTACCATCCTTTCTGCCCCAAGTTCCTCAATCTAGACGCAGACAACGACAAAACAAAGTTCATCAGTTTCCCCACCCCAAACCAAACAGAGTAAAACCAAACTTCAACAATAACCATGCGCCCTCACCCGACTGTTGGCACAGGGCTTCGCCTTCCTACTCGTCTTATCTGGTGACACGAATAATAACCATTATTCAGTTTTCGTCGATTACGCCGGAATATGCGCCGAATAGAGAACCTTGGTTACGCCCATTGTCTCCATCATCAGGCTTCCACCTTAACGGAAAGGTTTTTTTGAAGAGTGCTTGGAAGGAAAGAAAGATGGGTTCCAAGAAGGCTGAAATGCTCGTATATCCAGAAAATGACGCAGACTGAAACCGTCGCGTCATCTTCTAAGTAAGCTACTTTCCCTTCAACAAAGCTTACGAAAAGGGTATTTATCCCCATGCCCTGTATTCATCCCATTGAACGAATTTAGTAGCGCTCAAATTAGATAAAAATGTTACGCTTTTTTGTTCATATTGGCAGCACAAAAAGTCCGCTCCCTTCACCTCGAGTATTCTTGCTGGGAACCAAGCAAGGCCGTACATACCAAGCACGTTTTCCGTGGTTTGTCCTGCGCGACTTGCTAGCCGGTGCCTGTGTAGTGTACGGTGGTATACATTAAGTTGCTGGCTGAAGTCTACTAGTCACTTTCAACAAGATCCACGTTAAGAAAGACCTGATCGCTCCATCTACACATCAAGCAGTCTGTACGTTATTATATTTCTTACAATCACCGACTGTCGAAGTTGATTCTGAAGCCTTTAAAATGTGAAAATTGGCAAAGAACTCGGTGTTCCTGTTAAATGGTATTCCATTTTTCATAATTGCTTCAATGCTAAGTATTATGGTCCGTAGGCATTTGAAGTGTTTCATGTGTGTCTTTCTTCATGTTTCTTGAATGAACTTGTTATACATTACTTAGCGTTATTGTCACATTTGCTAGGCCTCAGCATAATCATCTCCTTTCTGCAATGTCAGCAATGATTTGAGACCAATTCAGACTTAGCCAGATGTTGCAGCTGCAGTAAAAAAAAAACAATTCCTAAATTACACAATGTTTTTAAACTTGGAGTTTGACAAGACTTAGCCTTGTGTGGTATGGGCCTTCATGGCCTTCATACAACATTACAAAATAAGAGAAAATAAATTTGCATTGGAATGGTGTTTGTTTTGCAACTACTAAAGCTCCTGGTTCAATGGGTTTTTCAGTTTTCATTAAGACATGTTGCTTTTCAGGACAATGAATGTGCGTACAGCAACTCCAGATGATCTCATGAATATGCAGCATTGTAATCTCCTATGTCTACCAGAAAACTACCTAATGAAATATTACTTTTATCATGCCTTGTCATGGCCACAGCTGAGTTATGTTGCTGAGGATGAAAGAAAAAACATTGTTGGGTAAGTTATTGCATCATTTTGTATGTTTGTTAATGCCATTTTGCATGCATCTTCCTTTGTTTTCACTGGCTTGTTTCCTTTTGGATGTTTTGCAGTGCAAGCAAACTAATGCCCTCCAGAAGGCCCTTCAGATTTACATCCTTTTGATTTTTTACATGGTGGCACCCACGGCAAAATGAAGTTGGTGTCTTTCATCTAATAATGTGTTACTGTATGGTACTTAGATAGTGCACATGCTGTGTAGGATTTTTGTGAATCTTTCATTATTTCTTTTATGTAAGAGGAGAAGATGTACTAGGTATTAAGAGGACTTTATTTTCTAAGTTGCAATTTTGGCAAGGCAGAATTAAGATTCTATTCCACTATCATTGAGTGTAGGTAGTCACCACCCTCCAGTATTAAAAGTATGGCTGAGTTCTAGACAACGAGCATCAGCAAGGCCAAGTGTACGCATGGTCTACACAAAGCCCCAAGACGTGGGGCACCATCTCCCACCATTGGATGGAATCATGAATTGTGCAGAAGCAAATTATCTCAACATCCTCCAGAGTAAATGCCATAGTGATAACAATATTTTTGGCAATGAAAATCCCAGCACCACAGATAAATGTTTTATGTACCCCACCCAAGTCCTATCACCTTCTTTTGTAAGAGTGAAATAGTGTGTGTTATGGTGCAAAGCAGAATGTAGACTCATCACAGCTCTGAGATACCATAAAGGCAAGCAGTGTAATGTAGAATGCCTGCAGTTGGTCCCAACATGGCCAGATACAGGTGCCACACACTCCAAGATACATGCTATGCCCTGTGTAGCCACAGGCATGCCTTGGAAGACAGCTGATAAACCACAAACATCGTAACTGCATAAAGACACAGTTGCACTGTGTCATCCTCCACCTTACATATTAGTTTTCTATCATTTCCTTGCCAGTTCAGATTTGCCAGTGACAGTCTGCACCACGGCCTTGGGTCCGCACAGCCATCGTGATTTCTGCACCAGAACCGTTTATATCTGCACAGACATTGTATTTTTTTTTACTTGTGCCCATAGTGAGATCTTGTTGAGATTGTCGTACTTTGCAGACTGGGCCATCTGTATACCTTCGGTTGTACATATAGGGGGTACGGTCCCCAAACCTGACATGACAGAGCAGCAAAAAAATCCATGGCTTGGTCCTTCAGCTACATGGCGGTAGCCAGTTTGATCCTTTTAAGTCATGCAGTGACCGTACAGTCAACCTCCATGGAAGCCATTGTCAGTGGATCCTGGTTCTACTGGATCTGACTTGACACAACCTATAGGGTGCTTTTGAGGGCCAGAACAACTTCTGGCAGTGAAGAGGAATGGAAACTACTAGTTGTACATAAATCCAATGTATCTGATTTATACATGACCCCTTCAAAGTCAATCATAGGTCATCAACATCACTGGCATCAACATGTTATGTTGATGTTGACTTTTAACTTAACCAAGAAAAATTCAAGGGCAGAGGTCATTGATATGATGAGTGCACCCATTGTGGCCAAAATCAGTCAGCTGGCTGTCAAGGATGTAGATATTAATTCATCCTCCAGGATCCCTCAGTTGTCAGGCTTCCTTGCAGTTATATTGTTCCTCCCCATATCTGAGACCAACCAGTCAGCAATGAGTAGAGCACATTGTCGAGCTGGTATCTAATTGCCCTAGGCAATACAAATCGGACGGGTAGGTATGGATTCGCAGAGTGCAAAGGTCATTGGAGACGTAGCCGATAACCAGGGGTGGCAGTTCAGTGCTGTGGCAGGATCAAGTCTGATAGCATGAATTTCACTCTACATCTTTGACACCTAACCGACTGAATTTGGTCACACTCGTGGCACTCATGTGTGAAATTGAGCGAAGACATGTTGAACATTTGTAACGTTTTCAGTACGATGACAGTTTTCATGGTATCATGATTTCTCCATGGCATGCACTCGGACAGATGTAGTAGGTCAATGATCTGTGAATGTATTGACAGCACGTTTTCCTTGAGTCTGTGAAAAAGGTTCGAAAAAATCATTGTGGATCAACTTGCGAAAAACCTCGGGGTGTTGTTTCACCTATGCCTTCTGCACTGGCGAGGGTTAACCATCAAACGATGTGGCTGTCGTGAGAATCGGTGATGCCCGTGTTTCGTTATTTGTAAAGGTTCGTTTTTTTTGCATACTTCCCATGTGTTAACAGTTTTGTGATGTTACAGTGTTGTACTGTTGTGGAAATGACATTCCTGTATGTGGAAATCCCCTGGTGTAGAAATGAAACGGCCATATTGGAAACTATTCGCGGTTGGCCTCAGACACGTGCTTTGTTGTGGTTGCAGATATGTGCTGGCCAAGATGGAGGAAGAGACAGAGGATGACGACGACAGGCATGGGCACATCACATCGCTGGCGGTCAAGCGGTCACACCGGAGACTGGGGCTGGCACAGAAGCTGATGGACCAGACGGCTCGTGCCATGATCGAGGTGTTCAACGCCAAATACGTCAGCTTGCACGTCCGCAAGAGCAACCGGGCGGCGCTGAACCTGTACAACAACACACTGAAGTTCAGGTCAGATATGTACAGTGCAGCTTTGAATGATGAGGAACTGTGTGATTGGATTGTCGCGTCAGCTCACACATACGTTCATTCATGCATGTGAATCCATTGGATAATTTTGCGTTCATTTATATCGAATTGGTTTTCTTGTGTCAAGGGAATATGCATGGTGAAAGGGGTTTTGGCATTATATTGACATAATATACATTCTACATTCTACTACATTCTACTACTGATCTACATTCTACATACATAGTCTCCATTCCTTATTGTTCCCCTTCCGTGAGCGTCGCGTTCTGCGCGCCGGCAGCGCCTCACTGTCTGCCCGATGCCTTTCAGTAAGTCAGACATCGAGCCGAAATACTACGCTGATGGTGAGGACGCGTACGCCATGAAGCGGGATCTGGTGGAGTTCGCTAGGCAAAACAACATTACCCCGGCCAACCCAGAGACGTTCTTCAAGACGTCGACAGACCGGCGCCGGCACGACGAGAAGGAGTAGGCGCCAGCTCCTGCGCGGGCAGCTCGCGACGGAAGGCGTGCCGTGTGATGCTTCGGCAGCCATCGACCCCGCAGAAAGGCCCCGCCTGCGAACTGTGGTCACGGCGGTAGTGTCCAACAGGAGGTCTGCGGAGCGCTTTCAGGCTTGGGCGAGTGTACTGGATATTCCTTGTTATGACTTTCATTGTGCGCGAATAAATGACCTCACAAGAGCGAATATTTCCCAGTTGTTTCTGTACCGTGGATTTAAACTGTCTTGGAGAACGGGTCGGTTGAATCAAGTGGCTTGGGCACCAAGGACGGTGAGTTACGGCACGCACGATTTTCTGCACAGTACAGAAGTGTGAGAGCAGCGCGGAGTGGCGTTCAGTATGCGCGCTTGATGTTCGAAGGGCCATGGCGACATTTTGCCGTGTCCCGCAACAAATGAAAAAGTTGCGACACCAAACGCATGGGCAGTCAAAAGCCTTTGTCGCATCCCAATAACCAACCAACCGTCCGATGTGTTATTACCATTACGTGTTGTGTGGAAGAGCATATGCACGAGACTGGTGGTCTTAAACGCGAAAATTTAGTGTCATCAACAAAATTACGATGAGCCAATTACTGACCATGGCTCTTGGCATCCCCAGAAGCGCTGCATAAGACACTTCAAACGGGCATCACACATTTCCCAGATTAACTTCATTTGTGCGAAAAAATATGTTCTTAATGCTTTCCATTACTCAGTTGTCTTACAAGCAAGGACGCTTTGTGCTTTTGCGGGTCAGGCCCAGTAAGGACCGCCCCGTTACGCGGATCTTCCTATTTAATTTTGGCCGCATTGTACTGATCTCAAAACTTTTTTGCCGCAACACTTTCATAGATGTTACCCAGCGCCACAAAAAAATGAGCTGCTTTCAACAGACTCGACTGTCTGCAATTAAAGAAAAACTTTCTTGATTTGGTAGCTTTTTAACCTGATTCAACACAAACAACACAGGCAATAATTATGTCTCCGCACCGCACCCAAACTGCACTGGCAAACGGCTGACTGACGCCAGACAAGACATTCCTGACCCAAGACTCCGGACACTTAGGCTCTAGAGGCTGTACGTCCTAACTCACTAGCAAACAAACTGCACCGGATTCAAAACAGGACGGGACTCGTCCGAAACGGCGGTACGTCTGACTTAACTAAAAGACACCGGTAAAATATGTTACTGTGAGTTAATGTAACTATCTTGGGCCGTACAGTTCAATTTCGGAGGGACCATACACCACAAGTTATGTCTTTCAATCGATTTTTAAGGAATGCTTTGTGGTGTGCTTTGCCCTATACAAAAACCAGCAGACTGGCCAGAAAAAAGTTTGCACCATACTTGTGTGCTTGACGGGAATGGGAAAGGTCATGGGATCACAATCTTTTGGATGCGCCCCTCACCGTTCATTTCCTGAGCTCATAGCACCACCATCGTATTATTGCACAGAAAGATTTCTCCCAAATACATCATGGCCCACTTCCATTTCCCTGGGGCTGGTATATTTTGAGCCAGTAGCAGAACAAAATGAATGAAGATGTTATTCCATGCTTGTAGTTTGGGCCATGTTCTCAAGTGCTGTATGGCATGATGTGTACACTTGGCATATGCATTTTACACTGCTCATTTGGGGTCTTGAGGACTTCCAGAGTTCTGTGGAAGACAAAAATGTATACTGTGGTGAAAATAATGGTAACTCAGGTGTCAGCAAATTAGGCACCATCATGCCATTGACCTGACTTGCATTCCAGAGAGTCATGAGGTCAAATGTTTTTCTATAGTTTCTCAAGCAACCTTGGAAAGCGATGCATAATTGAATAGATGCTGAAAATCCTTTTAATTGTTTTCAATATCCAAAATCCATATCTAAAATCTACTGTCACTACTTAAAACCTTACTGAAGTATGAAATGGTGTTAAGAATTTTCTTGTGCCAAAATTGTTCATCACTTCAGCTTAATTCAAGAAATATGTCTGAATTGCAAACAAACAGGCAAAGAGTAAAGCAAGGCTTTTGTATTGAATCCATGACATTAAGTGCACTTCCTGCAATATTAGGCAATACATAATAAGATGTGTTGGTAAGTTCAACAATTTTTTTTGGTCTTGTTATATTGTGTCACTTGTGTGTCACAGTTAACATTTCATGCTGATTCATCTTCATTTCATTTGTTTGCATTTGTTGTGTTCCTGACCTGACATACCCATGTTATGTGACATGTCTGCATGAGTGTTAAGTAATCATGTGTAATGCTGCCCATTCCAGGGATGCAAAAACTAGGGGATGGGGCAGCCACTCCCCAGCATTTTCAAAATTTGGCATTGGCCATGAACTATGGGGGTTCACTAAAGAAAATGACCCAGAATTATTCTTTGTCCCCTCTCCCAAGTGCAAAGGAGTTCCCACACCCCTGGCCCAGTCTTTTGGCACCTGAGGCTGAAGAAAAGACATTGGCACTCAGTTTTTTTGATGATGCTCAAACTGGGCCTCATTTGGATGAGCTGATCAGTATGGCAATGGCATGTTGCATACCAGTAACAGAAGCATCAGTGTATGGCTTGCTGACCAGAACTGGTCCCTCTACCCAGCAGCAACCAGAAGCCATGGCAATGGAGTATGTTCTGTTGGTGATGGCTGCTGCTGCATTGGTGTCTGGCGAGGGCCAGATATGCCCAGATGGCAGCCGTTGCAGTGATGGCTCTTGCTGCCCCACAAACAACGCCAATCAGCAGTATGGCTGCTGCCCGTTCCTGAATGCAGTGTGCTGCCCAGACAGACTCCACTGTTGTCCAAAAAGTGAGTTGTGATTGAGCTGCACATATAAGCACAGCCTCATACTGGAGTAGGTAGTCTGTTGTTTTTTTTTGTGAGGCCTGGAACCTATGTTTATGTGAGTGGTAATATTCATGCATGAAGTTATGCATGCAGAAAGAGAGGTGCTTGTTTCAGCTCCCAAAAAAGATTTTTATCATTTCAAATATAATATCTGAAAAACTGAAAGAATTCATTCATTAAAAAGTGAAGCTGAAAAGTAAATCAGTGACATCAACCCAGCTCATGAGGTGTTGCAGCACCTTGCACTTTGTTGGATGAAGTCAGATATTCCCCACTCAATAACTCTAAAACAAATTGATGGTGTTTGGGTGATTCAAACAACCATTGATTGCCTGCAACAACACCACCTTTGTTATGACAAATTTTTTGAACCCCTTGTGCCAGCCTTTTTGTGTACAAAACGGAGATTTCCGTCATCATGCATTGTTTCATATGGCAGGGTACATAGCGAAAATTTTCACCTGATGCCAATATAAATCTTTGACAAAAATGGTGGTACTGGTCTTCCTAGATTGTGTGGTACTTAGTGGTAAATTAAGTGTTAGTTTAAATTATGCTTTGTATGGCACACCAAATCCCACAAGTACATTAAGACTTCTTCAAATGCACCTGAACTGTTCAAATACACTACTACTGTTTGCACCAGAAGATCTTGAAATGACAGTTGTATGGAATGATTTTTCAATGTAAATTCACCCTATTTTTTAAAAAAATATCTTAGCTGTTAAACATGACCTATGATAACTTCCCATGCATTATAACACATACTGCATATTAGCCAAGCCATCGTGCACCACCAGTCTATCGATAAAGGGCAAAGAAACTAAAAGCTCGGCAAAATCGTAAAACGCCGTCTGCATTGTGCCATGTTCACATGGCCATGGATTTCCCTAACACAATTTTTTCCAAAAATATGCACAGTTGATGCACCATAAGCTGTTGAAAACTTGGTAACATTTTGCGCTGTTTGATTACGAAAGTGGGAGATTTTTATATAAGGTGGAGGAAAATTTGAAGACGTGCCCCTGCTTTTCTCGTCTTGTGTCTCGTGCCTCCCCCCCCCCCACAGATCGTGGGTAAAGCCATTATTTGTCATATTCCACCTGTGGTAGCTTAGTACGAAACACGCCGTGTGGTGTCGGCCGCGTTGTGTCCTGATGGCGGCTTGTCTGTGGCGGCAGACTACCATTGCGACATGGTGCACTCGATGTGCCTGCCGAACTGGACCGGCGGGCCCGCGGTGCGTCTGGAGGGCGCCCGGTCGTCGGTGCGCGTCGCCGACACCTGTCCGGACAAGAAAACGACGTGTAGTCCGCAGGCCACCTGCTGCAAGTTGGCCAGCAGCGGCTACGCCTGCTGTCCGGAGCCGCACGCCGTCTGCTGTCAGGACCACATCCACTGCTGCCCACAGGGCACCAAGTGTGACGTCAAAGAGCGCACCTGTCTCAAGGTGCGCTGGCAGATTCGCCCCTAGTCGCCGTATTGGTCCTTGAAACCCAGCTTGGTGGCAGAGATCATTTTAATAGACGCATCAAATTTGCACATCGTAATGATGGGCCGTGCATATGTTATGGTCACCATTCACTATGATTACTTGATACGTCCTAGTCAACAGGTTTTTGGTGTTGATGTTGCAGAATTAATGAGGGTAATTAAGTTTTGCGATTTGGTTTGCGTGGTAGGAGTACTGCAGAGGCCCTGGTTTGTTGCTGTTCTCACTCAACGTAGCAGTAATTAAATGGGCTAATCGAACAGGAATGATCCTGCCATCCAGTGAACGTCATTATCCCAGTTCCCGTTCCCTTGCTTTGCTTTCGTACTTGTTTTTTTTTTGTTCTTTGTTTTTTGGCTTTTTTGGTCCCCATCGTGTTTCTTAATGTTTTGCTGACGGCTGCCACGTTACCTTGGCGCTGCACAAACATTATCGTGCGGTGTTTTGTAGGGAGGCACTTTCGTATTAATGCCTGGTGTGATGAGGATGCATGATTATTGTGCAGTTAACTGCATTGTTTGAGAAACTGCCGCGTGTTGATGTTCGCGTTGATGACTTGAAAAGACTTTGGCACTGTTGCGTTAGTCGTCCGTGTTTAAATCTGTTCTCAGGAGAATCGGCACACCATTCTGAACCTGCTGTGATTGGCCAGTCCGGGCCGGCCGGGTCACGTCGGCGCCGGCGTGCGCTCCGAGCGGTCGCGCCCAGTCCTGCTGCGGACTTCATTGGACGCACAATGAAGCATCCAGTGAAGCGCGTCTCATTGGACGGCTCCTGGTAGGGGTCGGCCCTTCGCGTTATCTGCGTTCTTTGGAGAGCATTGTATCTGGCTGTGTTTTACTCGTGTGATCTGACAGTGCCTGAGCTAGTGCCAGGTGCCAGAGCTTACAATGAGCCATGCCATTTATTACATTGAAGTTCATGGAATTAGTCCTTTGTAACATTCTTGTGTTTATGAGGGGTTTTCTGCATGAGCATGTTTACTGGGAAATACAAGTGCATTGATAGCAATATTTCGCCACATTTCTATATTATTATAGAAATACCACCATTGGTTTGAATCCACCAAGGTGGATCCATCCACCTTTCCATCCATCCATCCATCCATCCACCAATCCATCAAGGTCCACCAATGGCGGACCTTGAATTTCTGAGATGTCTAAACATTCTTAGAACTTAACCCCAGTATCCACCAATCCTGTCCAGAAGAATATTAACAACATGTAGCAAGATAACTTCCAATCAACGTCCATCGGCTGTGTAGGCAGAGTTAAGTTAGGGAGACGGCTGTGTCCCAGCTTCACGAAGGATAACGTGCCAGTTCGCGACAGCGCGCCACTTATGAATGATAGCATGCCGTGCTGTTTTACACCAGGATTTCATTATGACTTTCTCATCTGCAACAGTTTTAGATATTTTCGACCCTAGCACACGATTGTTTGTATATTTATTCATTCTGTCCCCGTTACGTTATGGCCGAGCTTCGGTTGTTCCGTGTCAGGTGGCGCACGGCCTTTAAGCGTCACGAAGTTAAGTGTCACGAGCTATTTTATCGATGTCGATAAATAGGCCCGCCTAGATGAGACAGATCACGATATCCATTTTGCCTTTTTTGCGATGCTGCTAACGACCATTCCCGCATTCAACTTGTTAGTATGTATAGCGTGGTACAATGGGGAAACAGACTAAGTTGTAAATTCCCCAAAACGACTGTACCTGTGATATGTTTGGCGCAAACGTTTTTCAGTCATTCCATTTAATATAAGACTTACACATCATTAACCAAGGAAAAGACAAGAAGACTAGTTTTTATTCAGCAAAATGTTAGGCTTACGAAGACCTTTAGATAGTTTGTATCCACAAAATGTTACACCTTTCTCAGCACAACTGGCTTGCGTTCCTGACGAACCATGAAAATGGGCACGCGAAGAGAGTGCCTCACCACTGCCGCGTACGCGATACAAAAAAAGCAACACCGTATCAAGAGTTCATCGAGAAAGAGACTAATCGTGATCATACTGGTGACATCAACTGAAATGAATCGAAATGAAAACGCATTGCGCAATACATCAACGCTACAAGTAACAAATCGACACCGACCTGCAGGGGCGGTTCTCGGTAAAGCCGAAACGTCTCTGCATACAACCACCTCTACGTCATTTCTTTCCGCCGCACACCGCGCCTAGCGAATAGGCATCTGAGAGAGCGGCAACCACCACTGGCGGCAGGGCCGCGCCGGCGGGCACAGTCGGCCGTACTCGGTCTTGTCCAGGTTCATGAAGTGGTCCAGGTAGCTGTCAGTGCAGCCTCGGAAGTGGCGCCGCTCGTAGTAGCGGTAGTCGCCATTGGGCCGCTCCGTGTAGGCCCACTGCCGGGGCTCGCCGGAATGCAGGTCGGCAGCCGAGCCGAACTGCAGCGTCGACACGTTGTGGATGCTGGAAAACGGACCGGGTGCAGGCTAGTCAAGTCACGTGAACTCGTTGATCGTGAGGAACAAACCAAATGCACTGCTCGGTGTAGTGTAATTTGTTAAATGCTCACTTTTCCAACACGACGTTTCCGTGACGTTTCGTTTAATCAATTGTTCTTGTACGATTTTAATAGATCTTTCACTACATCTTACACACACAATAGTAAAAGTTACGAAAAAAATAAATGAATCTTACATGAACCAGAGACCTGTTTTGCTGATTTGCGCGTTAATGACTCGGATTTTATGGCAATTTCATCCAATGACTATTGGTATTCGCAATAGTTTGTTATAGCTTTATATCGTTCCCAGCGGACGGCTCAACCATGAACAAGTCATACCAAATATTCGTTTACGTTAAGATTGAATGATTCCCGTTAAAAAATCGGCTTGGAAGGCGGAAGAAACGATCGACAAGCCTCTCCAAGTACTGCAAATATGCTACAAAGTAGCCAATAAAACACAAGCACACAGGCAACACAGCTTCGTGACTGCCTGGTACATATCACCCGAGGATGATAGTAAATCATGATGACTGTCACCATTACATCTCGTTACAACCATTCTACAAAAACTGTGCTCAGAAATCACGTACAACTTACTCTGTGAACTTCTGCCTGCCCATGAACTCCTCCCATTGTCGTGTGTAACGGTGATCCAAATAAACACTTGTATTTGCTGCACCAAACTTGGAGAAAAGCGAGTTACCGAAATCTTGACGAAACCCACCTTCTCTCGCATCTATGTCGTACACATATTTTTTGTTACATTTATCGCCATGCAATTTTCTTTGATCAGGGGCGGGACCCATATTGTTAACGACAATTTAACCTGCGTAATTTCCCAGGACGCCTTGAATTCTGTATTGACAATAATTGATAATTTGTGTTGATAATTTTTAATTAAGGATTTTACAAATGCGATTCCGAAAGAACCGCGGTTTCCAAAATTGATGCTGCCACTCTTTTATATAATTTTGTTCACAACGCCCGTGCATTGCGTTGCTGATGTCTTTCGCGTAAAGGGCCTGTTATAGATTTATAACCATTTTAGTCGACTTGCCATTAATAGATTTAAGCAAAGCTACTAAATAGACAGTTGAAAGTGAGTTCGAAAAACGTCGCTGATTGCATATGAACCCATGACACTTCACTCGGTTACTTATCGATAATGTTCTCCGAAATATTGAAACACAACGGTCGTTCTGTTACATAAATCGTCCATAAAATTCGGCATATATTGGTATGACTTCTCCATAGGGGGTCAGTGATTCGCAAAAAAGTACAAAGGCGCCATTTACAATAATAAGCGCGTGATTGATGATGGTATGCATACATAAAATTGATTGCTTGCTTTTTTGACACTGCAGACACAGCTTTTTGACACTGCAGACACAGCTTTTTGACACTCCTTTTGACACAGCCTTTTGACACTCCTTAAGATGTACCTTTATAACGGTACGTCTTAAGAATATATATATATATATATATATATATATATATATATATATATATATATATATATATATATATTCCAACGTATCTTTTCATACCATGAAGTCACAAAGCTGGTCTGGACTTGTAATTACGGTAGTTTTGTACGAACTTCCCATATCCACTTGCGACACGACCGTGTGTATGCGGCTCGATTTTACGGCTTTTAATGAGTTAATGCATGAGTATTTATAGTCAGTGCCTCAAAAATACCGTGTGACAAAACGCCGGAGTGTTAACTATCGAAAGGAGGCAGTGCTATAATAGATTTCGGTTACGATATATTTCTTTCTTTAACTTTTAACTTTCTTTTTTTCTTTAACTTATTTTCCTTTTTTAACATATAACTTCCGACTAATGGAAACAAGCAAGGGGGATAAAAAAATGAAAGAAACCAAAAATGTCTACTAACGGAAATTCGTGGTCGCATTTCATGCGACAGATATGGTCTGTATTATGAATTATGGTTCATCCGTTCGTCCATGTTTCTTGGTGGCGCCTTTAACGGTCAAAATGGCCAGAGCTGTCGATGGTGCTGAGCGCATTGGCGCAGCCAATAGAGGGGTGCCGGGGCCCGCCCCCCTCCTCCAGGCCCGCATGTTTTGTGAAAACCATTGCACATCGTCTTCCCGGCAGGCGGTTTTCGTATGATTTCAGTTCACCACCACTTACTTAGCTCCGCCCCCACCCCCTTAAGAAAATCCTGGCTGCGCCCGTGGTTGAGTGGATCATTTTAAAATAATTCCAGAAAGATGTGTGTGATATTATTGATTGCGTTTCGGACTACTGAGCATTTGAACCAGGCAGTGTACAGGCCTCTGAAGTCGGTCGAACAAAAGGCCTCAAGGTCGGCCGGCTCCGACGTCACGACCGCCACCTCTACAGAGATGGGGGCTGCCACCGACAGCGACAGACCGCCAAAACCTTCCGCCACCGGCGAGCGAACCGTAGCAGACGTCGCCGGAATCGTGCCCTGATTATGTGCCGTACCCTTTCTTTTTATATAAATTTGGTTCGAATGCATTTCTAGGGTGTTTTGGAATCAGTCCCGCTGGGCAGTGCTTGTACGAACTCTGATTCCCGCACCTGCTAGCGTAATTCCAGGTCCACGGCACAGTTTCAAGGCAGAAGTTCAACGTACCAACATGAACGGCACGGTCACGTGGTAGCCAGTGGACGCCTCTATAGGTCAGTTGCCAAGTGACCCTCGGGAGAAGTAACGAGCGACCAGGCGACTCGAACCCACGCTGCCAGGACAGGACGGGAAACGGTGACAGACTCCCTATCACCTGAACCACCGACACGACTGAAGTGATCGCAGACCGATGGTGAAGGGTGGGCCAGGCCAGTAGGGCTGCTGTCCTCTAAAGTTATCGGCTCTCTACTGCCTTGGTTAACTTTGTATGAGGGATACTGTCGCACTACTCATTAATTGCCCTGTGATGGGAGGCATGTACAAACATCAACTTAAAACACAATAGGTGCAAGTCTCTTCAAGGCTTTACGAAAGCATACAACCTTCGGCTTCGGAAAACCGATCTTGTTTTATTCTTGAAAGAATTCAGGTACCGTCCTTGACGCTTGAACGATAGGTTTGACCTGCGCTCTAGATCCGATATCGCCTTCGGTGGCCCCCAAGTCAGGGTAGTTCCGAAGTCCTGGAGGCCCCGGAGGCCCACGGTCCCCCTGCTGTCCCCCCCCCCAACACGGACACTCTTGATCCCTTGTCCATGGCAAACTGAATCATGGTGCTGACCTGGAAAAGTCGCGCAGAATGGGAACTCGGCAGGAGAGACAGGCTCAGACATGGAACATAAACCCCATGTCTCTCATCCAAGCTACGCGTCGGTAGCTTGGATGAGTGTTCATGTCCGTTCCTGGTGTTCCGTCCGGAAGTCCGGCGCCATTACAGTAGCTGCCCCTTACGCTACCTCAGACTTGGCATTGGTTTGGTTACACGGCAGCGCAGCGCCGTGTGGTTACACAGCGCCGTGCGCGGCCCTCCGTCCCGGCCGGACCCGCCCCGGTCCGGCGGCGGCACCACCACAGGTGTGACGACAGGTGCGTCGGCGGCCTTCCCAGACCCGCCCGAGCCGGCTCCGAGCCACTCGGAGGGGGCCGCCTCGGGCGCCGGCTCCACACTAGAGGCACGACGCGGCCAGTCGGCGGGCGGTGCAGCTCCGGCGAGACCGTGCGGTGCGGTGAGCGGCCGACGATGCCACTGCAGAAGCTGAAACACTACGGAAGCGCCGGCAGTCTCGGCAGCCGGAGCAGTCTGCCCAACCTAGTCAAAGATGGCGTAGATAACCTGGACGATTCTGTGACTAAGAAGTGGCTCTCGTGGATGCTGAGGTATGTGGCTTGGCGAATAATACCCTTGCTTTTACGTATCCAATCCGTGCGTGGTCCATATTTTCTTTTAATTTGCTCAAGAGCCAGTGATATATACTGGCCACATGAGCGTAGCCAAGGGGGGCTAAAGGCCCCCCATCTTCCCCCTCGACTGAGTGGAAGTTTTTTCGTGTCAGGAATAAAAATACGCAAAAACACAGGAACTCAAAAATAACATCAAAATCTAAAAAGTTTCCAGTTTTGACGGTGGGTTGAGTTTAACCTGGCCCCCTTCTTGGCAAAATCTTGGCTTCGATCCTGGATGCACGTGTTTCCTAGTTCGTAAACTTCACGTCCCGTGTGTACGAGACGGTCCTGAAGTTTGTTTTGTTCTCTCAAGTTCGTGGATAAGGTAACATGCCGAGCACTGCACGATATCTTGTTATTCGCCTGAAGTAGATCAAGGTCGTATTACGGACGGTCGTCAGCTGCGAGCACTTATTGCATCATGACTTCGAGACGACGGTGTCGGGGACACTACAGGGTAGCTTCCAGGGTGGAAATGATGACATATCAGATAAAAAATTCCGTAACCCCACGGGTTAAAGGCTGGACAGATCGATGTTACCGCGGTTACTTGTTCTTGCTACATCTGCATACATTACGTTTAGTTCAGGGATCTTGATCTGTTATCGCTATAAATACAGGTGCATTATCATTGTGCGTATACCAGCGGTGACGGCAGAATAATTTTAAAGTTAAGCTGAAGTCAATGTAAGCCATTTCGTTCCACGTAACCCCGTAGGGCTAATGCCTAATTCTCGAATAAAAGTACCATCAAACAAGTTATCATTCATTCATCTCTCCCACATTATCACGTCCCTCTGCTGACAGCAGGGACGTAGCCAAAGGGGGCCATGGGGGCTATCCCCCCCTGAGCCAAGCGGTCCTCACTAGATATATGGTGATTTCGCACGAATACGAAATAGTGATCATATATATGTTGCAAAAGCAAACATGATTTCCGGTGCGTTAAATACGAGGTAAATTACATAAGATTGCTCCCTTTTCCTATAAATTTCGTTTGTATGTTTGTACATTTGTAAAAAAAAATGGCATTTGCCCCCTTTCGAGGAAAATCCTGGCTACGTGCCTGGCTGACAGGAACTTGAGTCATCATTGCATTTTAGCACCTGCAAATTTTGCATTTTTTAGATAGCTGCTACCATCTGCTAGATCCTCCTTTGCTGTCCTCAGGCGACACGTGCAGAACAGCTGCGGCAAAATGAGAACTGCGGACGCCAACAGTATTGTGGACAATACTGTGCAACTTACCAGAGAGCTTGCAGAGCAAGAAGGGACGGAAATCATGAATGTGCCCAACGACCAGACGTTGTTTGAAGAAAGGGTGAATATGTTTTAGATTGCGAATGCCTTGAGAGCTGAAGAAGCTCCTCTCTCAGGAAAGACGCTTCACGTTGCACTGGTAAATACTGCGATCTTAACACGCCAAAAGCTACGGAGCACTGCCAGTGCCTCAGCACTTCACATTTACCGCACCTGAATGTTAGACGGAGAGACAAATGTCTTCGGCCGACGTGCTCTGTGGCCAGAATTGTTTACAATGATCCACGACTTCCAGTGAAAGCTTGTGGCTGCATGTATCCTATTTTCGGCATGTTCTGAATGTTTTTTATAAGGTCTCCCACTGGGACGGATTTACCCATGCCGATCGGGTCCATTTCCAGCGATCTCTGTCTCCTTGAATGCGGATAGACATTCATTTGGCCCGAACGTGTGCAAACAATCTAAACGCATTTCAATGTCATCGAAAGACAGGAACAAAGAATACGTTTGCTCTGAATAGCTGTGTTTACGCTAGTATGAGAAGAGCGTAGACGTGCTGTTCTAAACTATTTTGCAAATATCGTGAAGGCAGAAAAGTTGGGGCAACTTAAATATAAATTAATCTCACTCTGACTACTTAACAGTTTAAGGCATCGGGCTCCGAAAAAAAAAACATGGGATGGCCGACTGCAGGCTGACAGCACTGAGGACGGTCCATTTTCAGTTCTTGTTTTTCCGCGTGTCCGCTGCGGTGACGTTCCACACGACCCATCTGAGCGGCCTGACAACGCTGCAGAGAAGAGGAGACGCTTCCCTCGAACTCGATGGAGATTGGCTGACGCTTCAGGCGGCATTGGTAACAGATGATGTACAGGTAAACGTGTAGCTAAGGTGAATTCACATACATAGATCGGCGCATCGTCTCAGTTCTGCTTGAATATGACAGTTGTTGAGCAACCGATCTCCAACGTGATATGACAGAACGGGCTGTACAATTGTGCTTCCATGTATTCGTGTCGCTGCATCGTTCTTTACGACTCACGGCTTTGTTCAACCGAAAGTTAAAGCGCAAAGCAGACGTCTTGCCATGTTACAAACAACTTCTCTGACAACACCCGCGACTGTATCCGCGATGACAGATTACGCAAAAGCAGCTAAAACGTAAAAAGATGAAATGCCGCTAAAGTGAAGTCTCTTGTCAGACAAAGATTTGGATGAGGATGAAAATTCAACTGAAGCAATCGTTTTGTCTCAACCACAGATAAAATTGAAATGTTCTATATGTTTTTTTTTCCATCACGTCGTGACCCGCTCAAGTGAGATCGTGACCATAAATGTCAGGTTGTTCACCCGGCAAAGATCACAGCTGACCATCAGTTAAGACTTCAGTCTGCAGTCCTGGCTGGTTACGCCTTCCACCGTTACAAGTCGTTGCGAACTGCGACCGGCTAATGCGGATTATGTATGCCGAAAATCATTGGTGCTTTTCCACTTAGCTTAGTGTTGGGACGTCTATGATTGTGAACAGTTGCTAACCTTGTCCCCAGTGTTGCTCCACGTGCTCTGCCAAATTCATGGACATTGGGCCCAGTTTTGAGCTGATGGCGAACGTCGATACGGTGACCGTCAAAATCAAACTCCGTATAAACGTTGCAACTGCTCAAGTGATCTTCTGCACCTGCGAGCTCGTCCATGTGGGGTGCGTATTCTGGACAGTCAGGTATCCCTGCACACTGTGACGTAATGCTAATGCGAAGGACCTTTTTTGTAAGACAGCATTGAGAGGAAAATTCGTGGCAGCCTTCCACGGTTAAGGAATCCAAAGCCGAAGTCAGCTCACATAGCCCATTGTTATCTTCGTAAATGCGTCACTTGTTAAGTAAATAGTAGACTCTGGGTGTCGTGTAGCGGCGGCGAGGGATCTTCAGCGTCGACAGTCGTTGGCGTTGAAGCGGTCGCTGTCTGGGGTAACACGTTGTCTCTGCTGTGGGCCGCCTCCGACCGGCGCGCCGTCTGGCGGTGACGTTGAGCGGACGCTCTGTTTCAGAGACATGACTGTGACTGAATCCGGGGAGGTGGTGCGCGTGGTGTCCAGTGCCCCGCAGCACGACTCGGAAGCCCTCCCTCTCTCCTCCCTGCTGGCCGTCGTCACCGAGCTCTTCATATCGCGCTGCAACGACAACATCATCCACATGTTCGAGCACGAGGCGAGACGACAGCTGGAGGCTGCTCTGCTGCAGTCCGATCTGGAGAACATCGTCCGATCGTACGGCAGAAACTACTTCAAAAACAACGGCAGCACGGTGGCCGAATCGGACTAGAGGTCAACTCAGTCTAGCACCAGCTCTCGTCGCCAGCTCCCCAAGTTTCTGGCACTTCTGACCGTATCGACGGCCGTTCATGCTAGGTAATCTCCCCGAGCGCCTCCGCGCTGCGGATAATCTCTTGTCCCGATAGCCCAAACTCACCAGATACATCTTCCTTCAACTCCCTGAAAAAGGAAATTAGAGGCATTGTTTCCTGAAGAGGGCGTTGTCGCGTATGTTGGTATCTACCTCACGTCTCAGCATTAGAACTCTGACATTGCCTCTGGTGCACTGCGCAGTGAACAATAAAGCCCCGAATACGCCGCTGCCCTTTCGAAACTGTCGTGGGATCGACGGAGCGGCGCGTCACGCGGGACCGGCAGGTGTGTATCCAGGATTTGGAACAACGGACGCCTGCCGGTGTAGACTCCGTACGTTTACGCTATGCCGCCTCAAAAATACAAACTTTTGTCAGCTTCTTTACAAGCGGCGTAACCATTGACGCTACGGAATGCACATTCCCCAGATATTTTGCACTAAACCGTGATCATGTCGGATAGAATCATTGGAATATATACACAACAGAAAAAAACATTTGGAACTGCTGGCCACCATTCAGACCGGTGTTCTGAGTCCATGCTTGACTCAATTTGTAGCCAGCCCTTCATCGAGCGTAAGGGGAACAGTTTGAACAGTCAGCACCACAGGCTCTAGATCAGGTCGAACGGGACGCAGTTTTTCGAAGCAAAAGGTTGAATGTTTAGCTCAAGCTCTGTAGACTCTTGCAATTCTCCTGCCATAAACTGATGTTTGCGTTCCTCTCATCCCTATGCAGCATGTGGGTAGGGCAGTGCAGCGACTAAGATGTAGTTAGTCGGGCCCCTAGGAACAGAGTTAAAGGGGAACAAAGTTCCCCGTATTTACGACAGGTTTTCCTGGAGTGAAAAGAACGAAAGCTTTTTGGAACGTTCCAGCTGGTAGCTTAAAGGCACTACCAGTCGCTGACGAGAGATAGGTAACCACATTTTTGTGCGATTGACGGAAAGGCTCTCGAATGTACGTCACGTCTCTGTTATGACATGAAACAGAAACATATAACAATGACAGAAAACGTGGACCTCAAACTGCTCCCAGCAACACCAATAATTTGAACATCGTTCCATCTATTAGCCCTGATGGAATCAAACGAGACGAGAAAGAAATGACTGACCTTGATGAAGAGACGGCAGGCTACTCGCAAAACAAAAGACATGTCGAAATTTCGGCCTTCAGGTGAGAGAGCAAAATAAAAAATAACACTGCAACCGACAGTGGCAGCGGATCGTATCTGATCATGGGGGGAACAAAGCAAAATTTCAAGGCCCCTTGATCTTGAGTGACCCCTTCCCTACGAAGGGTCCTCATACCCCAAAAAGTCCTTGTTTCACTTAATGGGAGTCGTATCCCGCCCGACTGGGCGTAAGTCAACGATCCAGTCGTGCGTTGTGCGAACTCTGGCATTCAACCGCTAAACTCGGCAGGTGCGGCACAGCTTGGTCCCACCGTCAACTCCTGACGTCCGCGTCTCGTTCCAGTCACTAACTATACTATGACAATACCAATAATGTTAAGAATAATATTCTTAGTAATAATAAGATACCAATAATTATCGCTATAGAAAGATTGCCTCATAGAGCTCGATTGAACATTTTAGTTCATTGGTCCATTGTCCACTAGACATTAGACGTTAGTCGATTAGTCGACTAGACCACTCATAGGTGTATGCTAAATTTCAAAACCATTGGGAAAGGTGGGGACTGCGGCCCCCGCATGAGATGTAAATCTCCATTTTTGGTTCAGAACGCCGTTAACTAACCCATCAACCAACCAGACACTTCCTTACGGAAGCTGAGGCCCCGGGGCAAGGTCGAGGCAACGATTTAGTGAGAAAATGGGCCCAGGCCATCCAGGTTCATTCTGTGAGGCCCCTAACAATATTAGATTCCCGGTCTCTAGGCTGCATTTAGGTGTAATCGGTATGAGGTCCTGTCACGAACGGAAGCCAGGACCCTCTAGCAGGGTGAGGTTGATTCCGGTTCAGCACAGGTCACCCGGGTTTATTCTGCGGGGCCCCCTAAAAATTTAAATATCCACCAGTCTTTTCGTCACTTTTGAATAGAGGCCCTCTTACGGGCTGGAGCTGGATCACCCTCCAAGATCTGAACCTTGCTTCAGCGCAGGCAACCCAAGTCCGTTCTGTGAGGTCCTCTAAAAATTGTAAGTTCCAGGTCTCTGGGCCATTTCTGAGCATAATAATATACTATGATATACATAATGATATATAATGATAAAAGACCCTTTCTCGGATGGAAGCCGGGGCCCCCTAATATGGTCCAAACTCTGTCAGAGGCCTACCGGATCCATTCCGCGAGGCCCCTTAACGCCTATTCCTGGAGGGCTAGGCGATATGGCCGATTCCCGGCAGGGGGGGGGGGCGAATTAGCCCCCCCCCCGAGATCTCGAGAACTACACATCCGATTTCATCGCAACAAACGCATCGATTTGCCATGACGTAAATTACACCTTTGTAAAAGAAGTTTTTTTTTAATTTTGAGAGGGGTGGATACAGCGGGGCGAAAATGTCAAAATGAGGATACTTTTGGACTTGTTATAACTCCGTTGTTTATGGACTGATTTCAATGAGATTGGCAAGAATCGAGAGATCATAAATGGGACTTTTACTATTCGTACACACATTTCGAATTTTGAGAAAATTCATAGGCGTTCACGGGTTTCGATAAGAGGAGGATTGGCTTTTGAAAAGCTGAATGACTAAAAAAAGGTAAAAACACTTTTTTGGCTTCCTCTAGTCATGTTGTGCTAAAAAAAGGCAAATCGTATTACAATGTTTGTATAATGTTAGCATAGGCGGTGCCAGGGACATGAAAAAGGGGGAACTGTCATAGTCACATGCTCTTCAGGTCAACTTGTGACCTTTGACCTTAAATGACCTCCAGTGACCTTGGAGTCCCTTGGAATGATCTCGTGTGCATTTTATATCACATTTGAACGTTTTCAGTCCTTTGAATTCAC
The DNA here is from genome assembly GCA_030062745.1 of Capitulum mitella. NCBI lineage: Eukaryota > Metazoa > Arthropoda > Thecostraca > Pollicipedomorpha > Pollicipedidae > Capitulum > Capitulum mitella. The sequence continues at coordinate 19,498,033 of CP099844.1, read as the reverse complement.
TATTCCAAAAATTTCATTTTACGGCTATTGTGATATGGGGTACGCGCACTGACATTTTAGGTCATAGCTCCGTGACCCGACCTGATATCAAGCCGAAACTTGATGCACAAGTAGAGGACACCTCTTTACGCCATATATATTTCGGGTTTGGCATTTGAAAAAACAGCGCAAAAATTATTGCAAAAAAAATTGACTTTTGACTTTGACCTGGCCTTGTAAAGTGACCTCAGATAAAAAAGAATTATATCTGCGCATTGCCCAACTATTTAGCTATTCATCCGTATAAAGATTTAAGTTCTATCTTAAAAACGCTGTTTTTGGCAGACATTTTCATTTTACCCTCAACATGGCCAAAAATGGCCTGACGTGCCTCCCAAAAACGTTGCTTGGCTCCGTCCCTGAGCAAAATGGAATTTTGAAATTTTTTACAGTACGCAGAAAGAACAGGTAGGAAAAATCACCAAGTTTTGTGAAGCTGCGTCAAAAACCTTGGAATTGGCCAGCAGAAAACCCGAGGGGGGCGGATTCAGCTCCTCTGCCGGCAATAAGGTTAAATACTGAACTTCCCGGTCTTTGAGTCACTTTTGAGCGCAATTCGCGCAAGGCCCTCTTACGGACGGATGCTGGGGCTCCCCCCGAGACCCGGGCTGGTTTAGTGAAGTCCCCCTGGGCCCATTCTGAGGTCTCTTGAAAAAACTGTAAGTTCCCGGACCCTGTTTTGCTTTTGAGTGATAACCGGTCCCAGGCCCTCTTTCGGACCTAAGCCGGAGCCCCGCGCAGGCCAGCCCTGTCGATGAATTATGAGAGGCCCCCTGAAATCTGTGAGGTCCTAGTCGCTGGACCACCTTTGAGTGTGATCGGTACAAGGTCCTTCTCGGACCTAAGTCGGGGCCCCCTAGCAGGATTCGAACCTCGGTTCAGCGCAGACCACCCTGGTCCATTAATTCTGAAGCCCTTAAAAATTATGAGTCCTGGTCGCTGGACTACCTTTGAGTGCAATCAGGACGAGGCCCTCTATTGGATGAAAGTCGGGCCTCCTAGCAGGGTCCGAAATGTGTGTCGGGGTAGGCCAGCCGGGTCCATTCCTCGAGGCCCCTTAAAAATTGTATGTTTGCAGTCTCTGGCCAGTTTTGGGGCCAACCTGTTCGAGGTCCCTACCGGAAGAAAGTTGAGGCCCCTAACAAAGTAAGACTTGAAAGAACACGCACGCCATGTGCCTACTTCCTTGCCTGCATAGCTGCATTTTCCTTTCTTTTTTGGTTTTTGGCATGTTCTTCACTTCTGTCCCCATTTTGTTGTCTGTTCAATTTGTTACGAGGCCCCCCAATATCATATATGGAGGGAGGCAGAAACATAGTCTTGCCCCAGACCCATCGCAATTGGGAGGCAGCTGTCCCCCTGCCCTCCCCCCCCCCCACTTCCGCCGTCCTTGGCAGCGGACCGACCTCAGCACCGAAGCAGATTGGTGCCATGATTGGCGCGTTTGAAAATGGTTCCGTTTTGCTCCGTCAGGTCACTGGGTCGCCAGCCGAGTAGCCGTCTAGTGGTGCCACGCAACTTCATAAGTACAGCAAGAATCAGGACGATGGTGCGGTATGGAGCTCTTTTGCTTGGATAATATGTGATGCCCTTTTCAGTGTTTTTTTTTATTCAGTTTGCCCTTCTTTGCACCGAAATCAGATATATCTTTGGTCTATCACTTGGCTCCACTTAAGCTTTCGCGATTCAGTTGAACAAATGTACACAAAAGCCTTTTTCCTCGTTGCTTTCCACGAAGGGTTTTGTTAAGTGAAATGTCTGATATTGGACAGTGTGCAATATATGCTGTTTTAAAGACTACTAGAGGCCGTTCCCCTCTGTCGTTTTACTTTGCACGACTCACTGGTCACCAGGGGCGAACACAAAGTTTTCTGAGGGGCGAGCCTGGAAGTAATGGGATTGTAACGAACCGGCCCCATCGTCCAATATTTTTTCCTCTGCTGTCTATTTTCCCTCCATAAATGGGAGCCGTGTGTGCACCCTTGCCCCCCCCCCTGGGTGCGCCTTTGCTGGTGATGCCGACAGTCTCGCTAACTGCGGGACTGTCACGGACACGAGGCCGGAGAGCGTATCACGTCCGGTGTCAATGAAAGGCTGCCGAGGTCGAAAAGCTTTCTTTATTAAACGTCAGAAACAATGAAACTGAATTGAATTATGCAAGATCGGCTCGCCAGCATGCAGCAAACGCACAACAATCAACTTCAATCTAACAGTACAATGGTCATTTCAAGTACTACTGAACTAGCTGTTGCACAAGCCAATCAATTGCGCATATCGTAGTTCGATTGGAGCCAACGATGGACACAAAGCGCGCGGTTCCTGGCAACGCCAGACGCTGCGGATGAACTCGGTCCGAACCACACCGGCGAGACATGCTCAAGATAACATACTGAAGTGATAACGTGGCAACGTGACGCGCTGACGAGATGGCTGTCACCGCAGCAATGAAGTGGAGCTATAATCGGAGGCGACTATCAACCCGCGGCCGTTGCGGCCGGTCATCGACCTATGAATCGGGACGCGCTCCGCAGTAACGCAGCGGCAAATCAGAACGCCCAAACGCGACGCGCAACATGCAACTAACGAGAACCAGGCGGCCTGCGGGAGGCCGGGGTCTGCGGGCGCGCCCCCTCCGCCGTTCGTCGTCAGTCGGCCATGCTGGCGACCGGCTCTGAACCGCGCAAGTACTGCAGCAGGTGGGTGGCCGCGCCGCCGCCCTCCACCATCAGCGAGACGGCGTTGCCCTGGTCGTCTACCAGCACGCCGTCGGCGTTCATGGTCAGCGTCTGCGCGTCCGCCGGCGTGGTGTTGCCCAGCACGCGCGACAGGTCGATCTCCTCCTCGCCCTCCTGCTGGATGACGATGATCTGCTGGCGCTGGCCGTCGCCGGCCGGCCGCTGGACCGAGCTGGGCGGCTGCAGCGGGACGGCCGGCGGCGAGTCCGTCACGCGCACCACCTGCCCCCGCTTGCCCGGCGACAGATGCAGCAGCGTCTTCACCGGCCCGTCGGCGGCCGGTGGCGCCGGCGGCGGAGGCGGCGGCGGGGGCGGCGGGAGCGGCCGCGGCGGCTGCTGCTGCGGCGCCGGAGAGGACGGCAGCGCCGGCGGCTGGCCGGCGGCGGGCGGTCGGGCCGGCGGCGCGTCGCCGGCCGCCATCCGCGGCGGCTGGCGGCGCCGGGCAGCGCTGCCGCCCAGGTACGTGGAGCCGTCCGCCTCCGAGGCGTCCCACATGCCCTGCGCTGCCATCGCCTCCACCTTGATACGGATGTTGTTCTGGAGAGCGGCCATCATGTTTGGGTCGTCCGGGTCTATTGCCTGGTAGCTGATTGCCTGAGGATCGATGACGAGTCACGGACTGCCACAGACCGACGGCAGGCAACTACAGCTAGTCAATAGGCGGAAGCGAAAGCAAAATACAGGACGTACAGCGGAGAGAGAGGGGGAATGAGGGAAGAAAGACAGTGGGAAACGAGAGAGTCGTAAGCAAAGCTAGCTTAAACAACAGGCCGCAATTTGGGACCTTCCCTTTCCGCTCTTCTGAATGTGCCAATGCGTTCATAATTTCCACTTTTACTTCGTGCAAACAACCAGCATCAGTTTTAGCGAAGATAAAAAAAAATAGCAGATTATAAGACTTCGGGAAACTGGCCAAGTGCGTGGGCTGAAAACGAAATCAACTATGCCCCTATACTGAAGTCTTGAGCTCATGCAGCCCACAACACAACCATACCTCAGGATGTTCGACCGACAGGTTGGTCAGGTCGAACATGTCCTGGACCTCCGGCTCCGGGCGGATGTTGTGCACGCGCACCATATGATTGTAGGCCGGCGTCGGCCGTACAAAGCGCGCGTGGCAGATGCTGCACTCGAACTTCCTCATCGGCGGCTTCCTCAGCGAAGGCAGATCGATGCTGTGCATCTGCGGCAGAGACGACAAGAATCACGACCCCGAGCCACGGTCACAATTCACACAGCCGCAGCCCATCGGCACCTCTGTGCAAAGTCTCGGAAGTGCAGATAATGTTGTTTTTACGTGTTTCTAGGCATTGAGTTCTACTTACGAGAAGTGCAAATATTTTTGCCCGTTCATGATCACACCCATTTCTAGAAGTCGGCATGCTCACTACAAGAAAATACAAAACACGATCTAGTCACGAGAAAGTGTAAAAATGTCCGCAAATATCAGAGGACGTAAGGTCTGACGTCAAACATAACACGGGGTATTCCAAGATGATCGGTGGATTATACCTCACAAGAGGATATACAGAATGATAAACGATGAATGGCGAAGGCAGGTGGAAAGATAACGCCCGTCAGTGAACCTCTCCCAGAAAACTTGCCTTGAACATGTGGTTTTTCAGCGAGAAGCGCAGCTTGAACTGCCGGCAGCAGATGGTGCAGGCGTGAGAGCTGTTGTCTATGTCCGTGTACCGATGGTTGATGATGTGCACCTGCAGGCGCTTTTCGTCCGACGCGAACCTGCAACGTTCCGGCGAGTTACACCGGACCCAGACACCGAGACCGGGTCCTGCGGAAAGGTCGCTGGGCGCCGACAGAACCGGTCGCGTGATCAGTCAGGCAGCGACGCTGGGAGGGGGGGAGGTCAGTTCAGCCCGGGACGGAGGCGTCGGCCGACCGCGCGCCGGCCTGGCCTTCACCCGCCTGGCAGTGGCTGGCAGGAAACAGACGTGCAAACGCCGACTGGAGCACGCCGCAGGTTTGTTTACAAGGCTTCCATGGATCTTCGGCTGGTATACTCAGAGGGGCTCCATAAGAACCTTGCCCGTGACGGAAAACACAGTCGGGAGATGAGGTGACCTTTGCCGTGACGGACGAGTCGATGTGACATCAGTGTTGGAAACAGCTAACCGTTCAACGCGTCGACCCAACAAAATGGGGTCATATGAGATGCCTCAGGCCCCAAAAAAGAAGCGTTCGGTGCACCGATCCGTGCGCCGTCCATCGGGACCGGTGAAAACACGATCTCGCGTACATCTCTCCGCAAAAAGTGTGTCGCCCGTTGTACAGATGTCCGGTGGCAACTCCAAATCATCAAACTATGCAGCAAAACGCCACGCCGTACTGTGGAAGCACCGTGACGCATTTAACGTGATGCAGTCGGATGTGGCGCCTTACACTAGATGCCTCCCCGTCCACTGCTACACGCACAAACGCCATGCGGATGTGCTCGCTACAACTCGTGAAAGCCGCGTCGTCGACTACCGACGGCACAACAGATTGCTCAATAGCGACAGACCATAAACAAAGCTGTGGTAAACAAAACTGTTGTACACGCGCCCAACCTGACCAACGCAGTCAACACGACCCAAAATTGCCGTGGGCACCTCGTGGCTGTGACGTGCAACTGCTGTTGCCAGTGTTCGTGCAACACTGCAATCTTTTGTAATGCGTGGACTCGGAAGTCTTCTGGTAGATTGTGATCTCGTGAGCACGCTGGCGGCGCCCGTTCGGCGCTCCGGCTGACCGTTCCTGAGATATGGGCCCTTGCAACGCTACACAACATCCTGCAACACTGCAGCATGGGCCAAATCGATGCGGGAGGTCGCCGGAACGCATCCCAGACCCCGGCAGATGCGCTCGGGTCCCCCCTCCCCGACGACATCGCGCCTGCCAGAGAGCTGTGACTACTCCCACTTCCGTCTCTGAGGAGCCACCGCCTGCCGTGACCTGGGGCGTCGCATACCGTCGGGCTGCAGATGGTTAACGTTTGCTGTCATCACCAGAATTTGTAGTTGGAGGCCTTGCAAATGACAATCTAACCGTATGGACAGTACATGCTCACGGAAAGGATTAGATGCGTCACTCACCCACGAGGTCACATTAGATGCTCACTCACCCACGAAGGTGAGCGGAAAACATCTGGATGGTAGGGTGGATTGACGGATGGACCCCCCTGCTCTCCAAACACTTCCGGTCACTTGGGGATTGCCAAACGGTAACGGGTAAATCAGCGTTCCCAATGGTGTGGGTGTAATATTTAGGCGGCTGGGTCCCCCATGGCTACATGAAAACTGATTTACATCCGAGGCCCGTTGCCAATGTCCCTCCCGCTCAGCACCAGCCAGCTACCGCTGGGTCCTAACCCCCCCCCCCCCGCTTCCTTCAATCGTTTTCACAGTAGATGCGTCACTGTCCGTCCTGTCATTAACAAAAAAAAAAGATTCGACAAGTCCCTTGTTACCTCTAGCGGCGCGGGGTTATCAAACAACGAATTTCTCCCAAAGCAGAGTAAATTCTCAAATCCCCTAATTCTCAGCCATTAAGGATTTAGTCCAAACCTGACAGACTGGACATGCGGACCAAACGTCTGCGCCGAAACCCGGCCACTATCCCTGTCCCTGGAGTAACTGGGACGCTTTTTCGGGCGGTGCTTGGCTCTGGTGAAGCCATGCGGAGAGGAGTTTCAGTCGGCATCGGAATTACGAGACTCGCTGACAATCTAAGCACACTCACCGGCCCTAGCCCCAATAAAACGGCTTTACCAAGTTATCGCTCCTCGATCGGTACCGGGCCGTTTGCTCCTTGGTGTCTCCTTGATCTCTCCTGGCTCCTTCCTCTGCTCCTCTCCTCGCGAGGAGGGATCCCCAGTCCTCGCTGGGCCCTGGGCCCCCCACCGGGTGTCACGGTATTTTCCGCCCCCTCGGCTCTGGTTCCGTCGCACCTGTTCCTCAAGTGATTTTTCTCCCTTCCCTCTGGCGGAACTTCCTCGCCAAGCCGACACCCCGGCCCACACGTGCCGCGGGGGATTTCCCTACCCGCAGGCGGAAACGAATCGCCAAGCCGGAGCCAAGCGTACACTCACAACGAGGGTCTACCAACCGCAGGCTTCTGCCAGCTTGGCAGATGGCGGACGCGCCACCCCATCCTGCCGGCGAGCCAGTCTTTCCTCGCGTCATTTCACAAGGTTCCCGCCATCCGTCGCGTGGTTCATCAGTTCTCCCTCCATGTAATGAGATCCAGAGCTGAATGAAAATGAACTGCCCCCAATCAGACTGCTGTAATGAAATTGCCTTCAGTTCTATCCTTCCGTGGCTTGCATCCGTCGGTGTAAAGTAGGCGTCCCCACGGACTGAGCCGTTGCACACGAATCGCCATAAGCCTCACGCGTCCCCGAGCGGGCCGGTGTTGATTGTTTCTGAGGTGGTGAAGACTCTGTCCAGAACGACCTCCGGCGCTCGTATGCCGACAAAGCTTTCCCCCGCCCGGGGAAACGGGACAACTCCGGAGGCATATCCGTGGTTACTCAGCTCATATCCTAAGCTGGGTGCAGGGCAACGATATGACGATGGCTCCAGCCGCTGGAGGCGTTTCCGCAGTAACCAACTGCAAGGACCCGCGGCGTTTACCAATATCCCGCGTATAAAACGCAGCGACAGCATGACGCCAGTGATCGTATGTCATTCTCTACGGCCGATCGCGTCAAAGCGCCCCGTGATTCGGCCTCCCCCGTCCGCAGTCATCATCCTCTGCACGTCACACGGCCAACTCCCGGCGCACGACCCGCCGCACACGAGTCCGTCCCACAGTCCGTCCCGCGGCAGACGGCCGGCCACCCCGCCCCCTCACCGGAAGCAGATCTTGCACTGGAACTTGGTGGCGTGCAGCGTCTTGTGTCCCTCGAACAGGGAGCGTTTGTTGAAGATCTTGGGGCACAGTTGGCAGCGCCACATGATCTCGCCCCGTCTGTGACGCTCCTCCACGTGGTCGTCGTAGATCCGCTTGTTGTCAAACACCTGCAGCGCCGAGCACGAAATCTTCTCACATGGTCTCCTTTTCAGGGCCAGTCGACACCAGACCGCACGAAACAAGTCGTTAATTTGGGCCGTTTCGGTCATCTGGGAGGGGGGGGGGGGGGCGAGGGTAACGAGCGATGGCTCAGAGGCTCGCGTATCAGCTGGAATAACAGCCCGACGCCTAAGGCCCAGATTACGTTAGTCTCAACACCACTGACCAAAAGCCCAGCTTTTTGTGACGTGTAGAGGGAATATGACTCGTCTTTCTCGCCATCGCTCCGAAATCGTACATAGAGCGGCTTGCGGGCAGGCGAACGAAAAGGCAACACATGTCTGATATGTTCAATGATTCCGAAATTCTCTCGCGTTCACCAATGAACTCCAACAAAAAAAGAAAACAAAACAAAAACTCAAAGACATTAAAATTTGTGCTGTAGATATACGAATAACGACCTCTCGCCGACTTTAAACAAATGGCTGTGGTGGTGTGCTGACCCGTTTGCAGGGATGACAGACATAGGCCTCTTGATCACGATGGGCCGGTATGATGTGGTTCAGATATTCATCTTTGCTGCTGAACGTCTGTGTACACAGGTCGCACGGTGGGATTCCGTCCATCTCGTTCACCCTCATTAACAGCAGCTCGCAGTGATTCGGTTTCGGCTCGGACTTCACTGAAAACAGAATATCTCCTTCGTAAGCGCATATCATAACTCTTCAGTCATGCTTCTGGGTCACAACAAACATGCGCCGACTCGCCGACGCCGGCAACAAACAACAAACTTCGCTGAAATCAGAGAGCCTGCGTAGTAAACTCATATCACAATTCTTCAGTCATGCTTCTGGGTTACAACCAACATGAGTTCCATTGTCCAGGAACAACGTTACGTTCTCTGGGCAAGTAGTGTCTGGTTCTACCGGTTGGCATTCGAATGCCATGATTCCAAATTATACTGAACGCCCCACCTTTTGATGAATAACCAGTTCCCTTTGACAAAAGAGGCAGCCGGGAAATAAAAAAAGCAATAAATGACAACGACAGACAGTATTTTTCGTCTGAAGGGCATCCACACAGGCTGTAGCACAGCCCAGTGAGAGGCAACTGACCGATCGGGTAGTCCAGCTTCTTGGGCTGCTTTTTGTGCACGTTTCTGATGTGCACGTTCAGGTCGGAATGGGCGCGGAACGACTTGACACAGCGCGGTTCGCAGCACTTGAAGGGCCGCTCGCCAGTGTGCAGCATCACGTGCTTAACGAGCTTCTCCTTCCTGGAACGGCCCGATGACAGCTCCACAGGACGCCGTGAACACCGCGCGCGCCGTGACGCCGCGCCCGCCAGAACTAACCCAGACCAGGCAAATTAGGCTCGCAGCCGTGCAGTTACCGCGTACACCACTGGGGCCCGGCAACAGCACCGACACAACAGAGACCGCATCGGACACAGTGCGATTTGGAAGAGAACAGTTCAGCGGGCTCTTTATCAAAGGAGATAAATACGACAATGTCCGGCCATTTCAAACCTGAAGCATTAGCCATGCCCATGACGGCTGCAAAACAATGGAACGTAACGAAAGCAGCAGTATCTCAGATGCACTGCATCATGGATTCCGTAAGCCTTTTTAATTTCCGATTCATGCACAAAAAGCTGAAAGGCAATTTAAAAGATATCTGGCAGGCAGGGGCGGATATGGGATTTCGCCACGGGGGAATGACGATCACGGGGAAATGGCCATTTTTTGCCCTTCAGGTATGAAAAAAACGTTGGTATGCTCGGGTTCAACCTTTTTTAACTTCAACGTAACTTCGGGTTCAAACTGAAATATTTGATGTAATTTTGCGTTTTTTTCATACAGTGTCCAAAAAATCCAAGTATGTCACCTCATTTGAGAAAATTTGTCGTTTTGTCCTCCTACAAAGTGCCCTCAATATGACAACAAAGGCGGGATTTTACGTGGCTGCATCCCTCCCTCTACCTGAAATGTCGTGTCTGTATCTGGTCCAAGAGCCGCTCTGTCCCCTTGTAGTTTCTGGAGACTCTTGCTACGTTTTTGGTGGTCTCGGGCCGTCTTCCGTGTCGGGGCCCTCTGGTGGCCTCAGGTTCCTTTTATAGTTCCAAGTGTCCCTCGGGACGTCTCAGGGGCTTCTTTGGCAGTTTCAGACACCTCGGGCAGTGCCGTGGAGCCATTTGGCAGCTTTAGGGACACTTAAGCCATCTCGGGTTCCATCCTGTCGTCCTTGGGGAATTTTTGCTGTCTAAGAGGCCCCTCGGGCAATAACAATGGCCCTCTAGAAGTCTACGCCGTGACAGAGGCGCTTCTGACAATGCTCTAGGTCCTTTAGCCGTTTCAGGAGCTGTTTGGACGTCTCAAGGTTCAGTGGTTTTAGGGGCCCCTCTGGTCGTCTCAGGGACCTCTGTTGGTAGAGACTTCTAGTTAGCAGTCTCAAAGGTCCCTTTCTAGCAGTCTCAATGGACCCCCTCTGGCCATGGTGCCTCTCTCATCGTCTCTGGAGAGCATTTTTGTTGTCCCAGGGGCCCTCTGGCAGTTGAAAAAATCTTTTTGCGATTTCAGGGCCCCTGTGCAGTGTCATGGACCCTATGATCGTCTCCGGTAACCTCCATGGCTGTATCGGGGGTTTTCCTCTGTTGCATGGGGTATATCTGGCAATCTTCAGCCCTCTAGCCATATCAGGGACATTTGCTGGCGCTTCAGGAGCTTCACGGACAGTCTCAGGACCTTGTCTGCGTCAGAAGCTCGCCTAACACACTTGGGGGCAGGGGCGCAGCCGGCCGAAAATTCCAGGGATCCTCGCCCAGTGGTGGGCCCCCTCATTTCATGTGGGCTCTCTGAACAAAAATATTAACAAAACATTGCACAAGAACCTCGCAGAGGGGTACGGCCGGATCAAAATTTCGGGGTGGCGTGCGTGACCAATGGGGAACCTGTATCCTAGGCGTGGGCCCCCTGAATAAAAACAGCCGGCGAAAATTTTGCGGCAAAAGACGCTTGCCGTTCCTACCACCTGGCTCTTCTCCGATTGTCGGTGGTCGTGTCGAAAACAATTTTTCACTGATGGCCGCCACAGCTGACGGGGGCCCTTGCATGTCAGCAGCGGCCCCTTCATGCCGACAGGGAGCCAGCTACAAGCAAGCAGTGGCCCCTCCGACCGGCAGGGGTCCTTACAGACCGTCAAGGTCTCATAAAACAGTAGGGGGTCCCTCTTCAGGTCAACAGGGTGCCCTACAGGCGGCAGCAATGGCCCACGAATGTCAGCAGAAGGCCCTGCATGCCGACAGGGGGCCAGCTACAGGCAAGCAGGGGCTCCTTCCGATCGACAGGGAGCTCTTACAGGCCAGCAGGGCCTCATACAACAGCAGGGGTCCCTCCACAGGCCAGCAGGGGCCCAAAGGCCGGCAGGGAGCCCTACAGACCGGTAGGTGGTCCCTACAGGCCGGCAGGGATCCCAGTAGGCCGGCAGAAGGACCCTAAAGACCGGCAGTGGGCCCTGCAGGCCGGTAGGACGCCCCCTGTAGGCTAGCAGGGAGCCACCACAGGCTGGCAGAGTCCTACACGCCGGCAGGGGTCCCTACATGGGCCTGGATCTCTTTAACCGGTCTCATGGACCGTTTGCCGTCTTGGGCCCCTCTTGCGGTCCCAGGGGCTCTTGGAGAGTTTAAGGGGGTCTTCATATCTATCTTAGGGGCCATCTTGCCGTCTCAGGGTCTCATTAATCCTCCTGGACGCCCTCTGACAGCATCAGGAACCTTTAAGCTTTCACACAGGTCCGTGAAACCTATTCGGGACCCCTATGCCATTTCAGGGGCCCCCATGCCGTCCCAGGGACTCAGTCCTCATCTTGGCCATCTCGGGGGCCCCGTAGGGTTTCTGGCGGCCTCAGGGGTAATCTGCCGTATTGGGACCCTGCTTGCGGTCTCAGGGGCCCTTTAGGAGCTTCAGGGGCCCCTCTATGCATCTCAGGGATGATCTTAACCTGCCGCAGGCCCCCCCGTCTGCATTAAGAATCAGACACTTTTTCACAGAGACCCCGTCAAGTCCATGCGGTGCCTCTTCGGGGTCCCTTTTAAGTCTGAGAGGGGCCACTTGGGGTAGGCTGGAAGGGGGCCGCTCTCGTAAGGCCCCTTCTCATGCCTCGGGGAGGGGGGGGGGAAATCGCCCCTTTTATCTGCGCCTGCTAGGAGGCAACCCTCTCACTCTCAGCCCACCTAGCAAAGATTACGAGAATGAAACTGGTAGCATTCATGTATGGCGGCAAAAAAAACTAATAACATCACTGCGGGAATCACGAAAATAAAAAGGCGACGGCCATCTGGAAGCGCACCATCGGAACTCCCGGTCACAGAGATGGCATTTGTGCAGCATCGCCTGCGAGTGCACCACCATGTGCTTCCTCAGCTTCAGCTTCTTGGCAAAGCCGCGGTGGCAGACTTTGCATTCCCATTTCCTCTCTCCACTGTAACAAGGAAGGACCACCTGAGCCGCCATCGCAACGGTAACTCCGGAAAACAGAGAGAAAAATGCAAGAAAACTTACACAACACGGTCCGAGCGCATAGTAAAATGCAAGCTTCTACGCAATATGCACGTGCCTCAATAATAAACGAAATTCCAAATTCACGTCACGTGCATCTAATGGCCACATGCAAGTGGGATCATCGAATGAGGGAAGTAACAATGGCTGCGCGATCGGGTAACAGACGAGTGGCCTACGCCAGCGGTCCACCGTTACGGGTCAGGATAACCCACTGACGTGTGTATTTTGATGTGGCTCTCGTAGGTCGATCGGTCCTGGAATGAACAGCCGCAGTCGACGCAGACCAGGTCGTCCGAGCCCTCCTGCCGCTCGTGGGTCGACATGTGTCCCCGCAGCGTCCATTTCTTACTGAACCGCCGCCACGACAACGAACGACGTGAATGGCGACGTGAAGTGAAACGAAACAATGAACAAAACCACAAAAGGCTCTTTTTTGTCCACTCACACCGAAAACGTGAGTCGACAAAAACGACAACAAAGAGCAAGAGGAAATTAGACGGGTATACGTAGACAACTCGGTAAACAAGGATGTTGAGAAAAAGCGAAGCACAAGCAAACGCAATGATGGGCGAAAAAGAGTTATGATTGCCAACGACAGCAAACAACGATGGATCAAAACCCTATCTCGTATGTTTCGGCTATACGTACAACAACAGGGCAAAAGTACAACAAAGAAACAAATACTTTGTTCCGCTCTTTTGGTGCAAAGGTACGCCTATGATTTCCCTCACTAATCAGGCAAACAGAAAGCTGTCTTCCGGGGACGACAGCCAAATCCATGAAAGGAAATAACAGACATTGGTTTGATCAAGGACGACAAAACTCGGTGGCTGCACACATAAAGACGGTATGCACCTTCACCTACTACAGGAACTTCCGAGACCAGCTGTGTGAAAATGAGTTTTAAATTGTGAAAAACGGAACGTTTCCCAGAAACACGTAATCTGAATACGATATGAACAAAATCACATTCTGAAATACAAAGGGCATAGTTCAGACAATATCGCATTTGATGGCATAGTACACCATTGATAGACACGGTTCACTGCCATGGTTATCAATCACTGGTCATCGGCGAGTACTGCGCCGTGCTGCGCCAATCAGTGACAATTAGCACGAGCATTTACCCGCAGAAGTAACCGTCTCAGGAGGAATCTGACAGAAAACTTACGCAAACGTCTGGTGACAAATGACGCACTTGAAGGGTCGATAGTTGATGTGGGTCAGCTGGTGAGCATTCAACACATGGATGGATTTGAAGGACTTGGGACATTTGTCACAGTGGAAAGGACGCTCGTCTGAGGAAAAATCAACACAATTGTAGGAGTCGAGCCGTTTACCAGGTAACGGAAAACAAAAACGGGCAAAGAAATACGAAACTTTGATCACATATTACGATCTGAACATGGCGCGGTACAAGGACCGTCCCTCGTCGTCCCAAAAACTTCATAGTTTTCCCATGACCTCATCCATTTACGGAGCTGCCAGCTGCACAGATAGCAGTGATGCAAAACGGAGACGAAATAAGTTCAAAGAGCATCATAAAAACAAAGCAGTCCTCATGAGCCCCGGACTTTCGTCATTAGAACTACTTATCCTCTCCGCCGCACCGCGATAAAACGCGTTATTTCCGAACCATCCTATTAGTCAGACGAGGTCAAAACTGAACTTTATCCCCACAGCTCCAAGAGTTCTTGCCCACCTTTTACTCGTTAGGATGGAGCGTCAACAATCCATCAACTCTGCAATGAATGCATCAGTTCCGATGAACCATGCGACAATCGACTGCCCTCGATGATGGGGTCCCAAGTCACATTTTTAGCGTCAGTCTTTGTTCTAGGTCACAGGTCACGTCAAAGATCATATTTGACCGATTTGGATGCCTGCCGTTTTTACACACCAATAGGAGATTACAGGCAACGAGAGGACGAAAAACGACAAAAGGTATGCACTGGATGCTAACGCGTCTTTGTTAGAAAATGGTGACAGAGGACAACCCGGGCAATGTTGTACTTACGGGTCAGTTGCACGCTAGTTTTAAGTATGCCTAATATGGCGCACAAAACTCAATAGCACCATTAAGCCCCATCAAATACCTCCAAATTATGCCGTTCGTACCAGACCATCTTATAATGGCTCTCGCAACTGGCTTTACGATGTAAATTGACACCAAATTTGAAAATTGCAGTGATACAAATATGACCTATGATGGCCTTGTATGACACAGTCGGTGGTCTATGCCGACCTCTCATGACAACATAACACATGCCTCTAACCATCAGTCATCCCGTAACATGGGTATGTCTATAAATATTGCAAACAGTAAAAAAGCGGCAAAATCGTAAAAACATTGCGTTTGTAGCGTTATGTCGGAATGGCCTTAGATGACCACACCAAAGAAATCTGTATCAAAATGTGGACAACTTATGTCTCGCGAAGTACTAAAAAAACTGGACGACGATGAGCCGTCTGGTTACGAGGTCTGCGACACAGAAAAAAGGTACGTGACGCCCCTCTGCAAGTCCCGTGTTAAGTGACACGGAAAATCCCACGCATTTGTAACCAACGCAGTCTGATAAGCTTAGGCGAGGATAGAGGAGGTCATCCCTTCTATCATTTTACGCTCAGCAAATGCCGTAAACGAAGTTTCCTAATCCCTATGTACCAGCGCCAGCAACTGAATGAAAACCTTGTTTTCGGCTCAGCTGCACTCATTCAGGAAATGCGAAAAAATGCTATGATCCACATGAGCTTGGGTCAATAATCAGGAGGCAGTCTTCGTGTTCCAGACGATTTGGAAGTTTTCTTCTACCTTTCTAAAAAAACAGACCCTCCTTTACTGTCTTAAAGACTGCGACTAACAAGAAATGACTTCATGTCAGGAGAATGACCTTGACCGACATAAAAACTCGCAGATCGCGGCAATGACGTAAGCCTGGGGTTGGTCGGTTACAGGCACGTAGCCAGGATTCTCCTCGGGGGGGGGGGACATGTCAAATTTTGTCACATGCCACTGGCATAAGGAGAAATTTTTGGAAAAAACGGCAATTTTATGCAATTTACCTCATGTTTAACGCACAGGAAAACATATCACGTTTCCTTTTGCAACAAACACATGATCACTATTACGTATTCCTGCAAAATCGATATACCTATACACATATATACATATATATATATATATGTATATATACATATCCGGTGTAGACCGCTTGGCTCGGGGGGCCATGGCCCCATGCCCCCCTCCCGGCTACGTCCCTGGTCAGTTACAAGCACAGCATACAAAGCCGGTATTCGAGAGGTTTCTTGAAGATAATGACCTTCCATCCGATCCAGGTCAAAGCTCTATTAGGCCTGAAGGTAGAAAATTTACAAATGGTCCCAAACTGTTACAGGAAAAAGGCGAGCATTTCGTATGCCAGTCTTTCTTCACTTTGTGTGCTGTTCTGGGCAAACCAGACGGGTTCTCAGTGATCCCTAGCCGAGCACGTAGTACTTGAGAGCTGAGAAAAATAAAAACATTTCCAGGAGGTACATCGATTGGAGAAATATGCGTTATTTTCGCCGTTATCGCCGCTCAGTTATAGTCATTGTGTCGCTGCCCCCAACCCCAAAAAATATGGTTACTGAGCTATGCGGGGAAATATGCAATCATGAATGTTCATCTCAAACTCCTGTTTCTTTTAAGTGACCATAAACTTATACTGAAAGAGGAAGGAAACATGTTCAACAGCCTGTCGTAACAAGGTGGCGTGTTCCGTCCGTGACAGCGCCGGGCACTGAACCAGGCCGGGAAGACGCACCTGTGTGGACCAGCTGGTGTTTCTTCAGGCGAGATATGGAGAGCATCTGTTTACCGCAGATCTGGCACTCGAGGTCGGCTCCGGCCAGCGGCGCGCAGCCGGGGACGCCGCGCCGCCGGCCGCGGCGGCGGCAGTTTGTCTCCGACGTGACGCCCACCACCTGGTGACGATCCGCCGCGTCATTCCCGGGACGACGTCATCCGGCATCAGTCCACTGGCGTCAGCGATCAATTAGATCAGTCATGTTCGGACGGCCGCAGCATGTCTGGTTTTCGCAAACAACCGGAAACACGGATACACACTCGCCATTCCCTGGGTTGCGACCTTCTGGCACGCAGAAAATTAAGTTCGTTTTAGCAATAAATATGGCATGAACCCAAAGTTAATCAAGAGAATGGCTCGTAACCCAACAGGACAATGGCTGCCAATGCTTGTTGGCATTGATTCGACGCCTCGCAATTTTCGCTATCACTCACCTGATCACAGCCTTGGTCGTCGAGCTGTACGGGGCGTCGGCCGGCGCCGTCTGCCGCCGGAGCCAAGCCGGTCACCAGCAGCTCGAGGCGGCGGCGCGGCTCCAGCTCTCGCACGGCCACGTGGCAGTGCTCGTCCTGAACGTCAGCCGCGTGCCGACTCGTCAGCGAGCTGCAGAGCGTGCAGGGCTGCAGCTGCCTGGTGGGCAGCTCCAGCAGCAGCAGCCGGTCCGTCAGCCGCAGAGAGAGCCGCGTCGACAGGCCGGCGCACCGCAGCCGAACTGTGTCCGCGGCCGGCGGCGAACCGGGCCGGCCAGCCCTCTCGGTCGCGGCCGGCGCGCCGCTCACCTTCCGGCGGCAGGGGGCGGCGCCCTTCCGCGCCCGGCGCAGGCGGCCGTCGGAGTCCGGCCCCGAGCCGCCGGCCGCCGCCCGCGGCCGCTCCTGCTCACAGGCAGCCCGCTCCTGGGCACTGTCCTTCACCGACGGCGCCTGCTGGCAGGCCGGCGCACAGCGCTGGGGCATGTGGTTTTTCCGAGGCCTGCCGCGTTTCCGCTTCGGTGGCAGCAGCGGCGCCGATTCGTCCTGGGCAAAACTTGTTTTGTCGCCACCTGACACGGGTTCAGCCGCCGGCTCAGCCTTCGTGTCACAGTCCGATGCCCCGTTGCAGTCGACGGCGAGCTTGTCAGACACAGGAGACGACTGCCCGGAGAAAATGAGCTCCGATGACTCTACATACTGGCTGCTCCGTTTCGGACGCAGCCTCTTGCACGCAGGATCAAAGACCGTTTTGTCGACCTCCAGCTGAACGTGTGTAGGCAGGATATACTCATCATCTTCCAGATCTGGCGATATCACACGTTTTCTCTTCTTCAAAGGCACCGTCTCATCTTTAGCCAAACGTCGGCTCCTCCGTGTGGTCAATAAGCTTGGTGCTGACTTCGCCGGAACGCCAGACAGGAGACTCGAGCGGTCCTCCTTGACAGTCTGGCGTGCCGATCCCTCCGGGGGAACAGCGGGCCGTGCTGGAGGCTTCAGGACGTGATACTGTTTCTCACCATCTTCACTCTCCCGCGGAGCGACGGGATCATCCGCAGATCCATTCACGCATTGTTTAGGCTCTGGGCAACCTAGTTCAGCTATCCGTGGGTAGCAGCTCTCCGTCCTTGTGTCTTCATTACTGTCATGAACAGAGCTCTGTGCCAGTAGAACCTCGTCCATGACTGTTAGCGCATTAAAGAATCGTCAAGCGCGAGACACCTGGAATCGTAGAAGTAACTTAATACACAAGATTCATTATTATCCGTTCTAAATACATGGTTGGGTAAGCCAATGGTGGCTCAGTATTGCCCAGCTGATCGTTGTTCCCATGTTACGGCACAAGAACACGGGGTTGCGTATGTTTTGCGGTGAGACTGCTCATGGTAAAGAAGTAGGTCGCTGAACTGTTTCTTATGTATTTTATGTCAGGCTCTCCACGCCTCGATTTGGTAAACGGTTCCGTTTTATTGCAGACCGTCCTCTTGCATAATGCCCTAATTACGCCAGCAGTGTAATTAGGGCATTAATTACACCTTAATTACACCAGCAGCAGTTCTTCAACGTCAGTGCTCCTGGGATCAGCCACAACAGCGCACTCAGACACACTCAGACGTACGCCACCCCGGAGTTCCATTACCAAAGCATTTGATTACGGGCTCTGCGTGGTACTTGGGCATGTTCGACAGTAACCACTACGGATACGCGTCTAAACTTTACGCACCCGCTAAAGTTGCATCCTCGTAATGCGACGCTCATTGTCTGAAGGTCTGACCATTACGTGTCACTGCCAGGACGTGCTACTGGTACTTCTCAACAGCTTTCGCCGGTTCGCATTAACTAATGAGGCCACTTTGTGTACAGGGGAACAGAACTGGTGTGCATTACTCGGTACAAACTGCCGATGGTAGATGTTAAACATCTTTTCAGGAACGTGCCTGGCCACCGCCCATTTAACATTACCTTCCAGTTTAGATAAATTACAGTTTTTGATAAAAAAAACGCAATGTCAATTTTATGTAAGATTCCTAGCGTTTCAAATTTGGTCTTCGCGTACACGTGGTCCAGACCAACTCCTAACATCGGCAACGGTTAGCTAAATCCTGGTATAACGTGACAGTCATCCGTGATACGACCGCAAAACGGGAATGGAACATACGGCATTACAGATCCACTCAGTCAGCGCGCCGAATTGCGCTACCCAGTTTTTCCCCTTTTACCTGGCGTAAAACAGACGCATTTTCCCACCTATGATACCATTGTTTCTGCTATGATGGCTTCTTGACAAAAAAAAAATGCGCTAAGCAAAGATCGTTGCATAAACTCTGATTACCGCACCCAGCAGCACATTTCCAGGGAGTGGCCTATTTCGTGACAGAAGTTATGTGCTGAAAAAGGTAAGACATGACCAATGGGCAGTCCCTGTGGTCCTCTCTTGGCCAGTTAAAGTCGACACGTAAGGCGAACAGAACGCCGAAACGGCTGAAATCCGCCTTGCCAGGACGGGCACTGCCATCGTTCTTTCCAAGTGGCCTGCCAATTATGGTTGTTCTCGACATAAATATGATGATTTTCGTCTGTCCGAGTAAAATTAATAACGCCGGATTGGAAACGGACATTGAATACAGGTGAGTTTTTCAGTTAACAGATCTTGAAATGTCCGTGTCATATCGCCGGAGGCCCAATCACCGGCAAAATACGAAGTTCTGTTCGCCGGCGTTGTTGGTACCGCTCGTACAGTTAGCTAAACCAAGTGTATGCAAACCAATCAAACCATACGAACCAAGTTGGTTCGTACACATACCGCATTCAAACTTCCAGCGTAGTACCTCCGAAGTGTTAGAAAATATTCCGGCATGGTCAAAGGCGCTTTTTCAACCCAGATCGGGACAGGACTCGCCGCAGCAGCTGAAGCCATTATTTTCCAACGTTGTTCAAGCTTATTAGACATCACTGGCCGTCGTCATTCCTTTCGCACGATCTTCTACGGTTCATGGTGCCCGTGTCCTGTGCGACATATAAGGTATACAGAAAACGTATTTTTGCCCCATTCTCAGTGTTTAACGGTTTGGTTCACCGAAAGTTAGAAACGGGCTCAATTCGCACTGTCGTTCATTGGTCTCGAATGTTCCGAACTTACATTTCACGCCCTGAGATACGAGATTCTTTTACTCCACTTACATTCAAAATTTTGTACTGTTATCTAGCTCCAACAGTCTCTGGGACTCGAGAGCGAATGGCTTAATCTTGTGAGACTGGTTAGGACTTGAGAGGCACAGGCGCAGCCAAGGGGGCCCCTTAGGCCCGCAGTTTTTGCGAAAACCATTGCACGTCGTCTTCCTGAAAGGCGGTTTTCGTATGATTTCAGTTCACAATGAGCTCCGGCCCCCGTGAGAAAATTCTGGCTGCGCCCCTGTCGAGAGGGGGGAGGGGGTAGTGTAGTAGTTACCATGCTCGCCTTGTGGCCGAAAGGTCCCCGGTTCGAGTCCGTGTTTAAGCGACATTTCGCCGTCCCTCGCGACAACCCGCGTGAGAGGTTGCCACGCGAAATGATCCTGGCAGTCGAGAGCGTAGTTAAATAACCCAATGACCAGCCAATCAATCCTGCTGAGAGGCCTTCGACAGTGGACGTTACAAAAAACAGTTGTATTTCGGTTAGACCCAGCAACTGACAGGCTTCATTATACCCATTTATATGCATTTTTACGTCGAACATGCTCCCTATGCAACTTCGTAATCCTTGGTCACAAAATACGGCTTCAGATTGCAAGGACAGGGGAGTTATGTACCTACCTCACCATATGAACATAAATTTAAATCGGCATACGGGGAAGGAAACTGTCTTACGTCATGATTACATCAACCCACCAGCCCAAAGTTTCTGAAGCACCCATCCTTGTAAAAAAAAAAACAAAAAACGATGACGAGCTGCCCTATAAACACCACGAAGTTACTTCATTGGCGGCTTGCAGCCGCTCAGCCGCTGTGTAATCATCCGCCCAAACTTACCATCTGTAAAGCATCCCAGCGCTTGAAACCACCAACAGTACCACAAGTCATACGCAGGATAATGTTACCGAAATCATGTCAGCACATACCTATCCAGTTCGAGGACTGGACCCAATACCATCAAACACGACAAATTCCTTCTTTGGAATCGTGATGGAACCAAGAAAAGCATATCGAAATCTCATATTCATCGTGCACAGAGACAGGAAATACCAGTTACCGATTATCCAGAATTCGGCTAAGAGAAGGACGGGGAAAACCAAAATGCGATATTTACCGCGCTTGGGGGTGCCCAGCCTCAACAAAAGAACAACGCAGAAGTTGTTTTCAACACGTAAGAACCATTGCCATAGTAACAGTGAAGTACGGTATTTGTTATTCAGGTAGTCGTAGCAGAACTCATATTTTCCCAACTTATCATCCTCCATAGAAACTGGTTAAGGTTGCTTATGCAAATATTTGGGAAGTTTAAACAAGTTGTGGAAATTCACTCATTACAACAGACCTAATCGATAGGCATTTCGCAGTTTTCCAGTTCCAGATTTGACCAGCTCTAATTTCACTTACGTTTCTGTTTTCAGTCGTACGTGAATGCAGCTTCGTATACAATTCAGATCAAATTATATTAATCGTGATAAATAACAGCATGTAATTTAATTTGGACCTCTTAGTATTGGTTGTACAACAAAAGAAATCATAATCATTTTTAACTGCATTCCTAGATTTCTGCAAATCAAAATAACTTCCCTCAAGTACCCAGTCAAGTACCCACAAATACGAAGCCGATGCGACATGATGTGGTGCGACACAACGACGCTGGCGGAACCAGGGGTGAATCTCGGCGATGGCCTCCACAAACCTCGATTGGGGGGGGGCAAAAAATCATTGCCCCCAAAGACATGGGTATTTCTACTCAACCAGAGTTTAAAGTTGCTGCAACTCCGAATCCAGCCTATGGCCATCGTCTATGGTCATTTTCACCGTGGTCCCCAGGGGTGTCGATTTGTATTCTTTTGAGAGGGCCCTGGCTTACCCATTGTTCATTTGGGCTCACCCAATGTTGGGTTGGGCCCACCGAATATTTTCTGCTGGGCTGAAGGTAAATGAGTAATAATAACGAGAAGAACGGCCGCAATAGATAAGAGATAGGTGGAAAGTAAGCAAAGTCTAAAGTGATGTGTCTGTTTCTATCTTCTATATATATATATATATATATATATATATATATATACATATATATATGTGTGTGTGTGTGTGTGTGTGTGTGTGCATATATACATGGGGATAAATGCAATTTTTTATTCGATAGAGTAGCAAACAACCTATAAATTTCCATTGTTCAGACTAAAGTGGGCTAAATCCATTGAGAAACCCACATCTAGGAGGAGGTTATGTTGTCGGGCCATCGGCTAGGTCCCCCCAATCATTTACAGAAATCGACGCCCCTGGTGGTCCTCCCTCCTGGTCGATGACCTACCATCCATATCCAGCCGCTTAAGTACACACTCCGAACCCATGAACAGCGTCTTCCACCTCCCCTCTCCCGCCCCCACCCTAGGTCAACGACTCCATTGACCTATCATCCAAATCCAGGAAACTCTGGTTTGCTCCCCCAAACGGCGCTGCTGGATCCGCCCCTGTGCAACGAAAAGAATAAAGGGGATCCACCCAACCACCTTCAGTGGGTCCGAACTGATTCGGGGATGGGGAAAATGGCAGGATACTAAGCACAGTCATCACGTAACTTCTAAGACCAGCATACGTTGGCAGTGGTGGACCCAGAGGGCGACCCACTCCACACTTGGGATGGGGTTTATGGGCTCCGAAGAGGTCCATAACCGGCCGAGCGGATGCAAGTTTTTAACGCAAAGCGCAAAAAAATGGACGTCTTCAGACCTCCAGGCGAGCATGAAGGGCCCCAAGCGAAAATGAAGAACCAACGCAGTCAGAAGGGGGACCCAGCCCCTCCCCTTTTAGGCACGCATTTTTTAGTGAAACCTATCGCATATCGTCTCCTCAACCGGCGGTCTTCGTATGTTTTCAAATGTCATTGAATTCCGCCCCCCTCCCCTTTAGAAAGTTCTGGCTGCGCCCCTGGGAAAGCCGATAAGTAGACAAAAAAGCTCTTGGTTCATTGGGACAGTCGTGGTTGGAGGAATTTTAGGGCCCATTACGATGTCCAGGGGCCCTACGCTGTTGCGAGGGGCCCTATATGTTGACTTGCCTGGGTACTAATTCGGTTCTTCCTGTTCACTCGGAAGGCTCTGCGCTGTTGCCGGGGCCCTATGTGTTACCTGCCGGGGCACTCTCGATCGCTCAGGGGACCTTCACATTGGTCTTGGGTTTTTCTCGTTTGCTCGGAGGGCCCTGCGCTGTTGCCGTGGGTCCCATAAGTTAACCTACCGAGACACTCGATGCTCAGGGGCCCTCTATATTGGTCTAGGGTTCCTTTTTACGGAGGACCTTACGCTCTTGCCGGGCACCTTACCTGTTAACCTGCCCGGGCACTCTTCATCGCACAGGGGCCCTCCACATTGGTCTTGGGTACTGTATTGTACTGTATTGTACTGTATGACAATCATGGGGTTGTCCACTTCTCACAGGGGTTATTACGACCCCGAGTCAAATTAACGCAAGGTGAAAATGCACACGAACACTCAAACATGTCGTACGTATACACCATGAAAGCAGTCACATTCTTAATCCGTCATCGAGTGAACAACATCTGTTTTAAATTTCGCGCGAACCTCTGCAGCCGCATCGCTGTCAATTCCGCGGGAAGCCGATTGTATACAGTGGTCGCACTGGCACTGAAATGCCGGCTTCAAGCCTCTGTCCTGATGCGTGGCAATCGAAACAACCGGTCTTGCCTTGTGTTTCGTTCTCGCATCGCACTGTTCAGCTGGAAGGTGGCCGTTAGTGATGCCTCTTCACATCCGAATACCTTGTGTGCTAGGTTTAATGTGCAGTAATCCACGAACTGTTGCGATCGCAGCCAGCCGGGTTTGTCGTGCAGGTTAGACACATGGGCAAATTGTCTTCCGCCGAAAATTACTCTGGCTCCAAAATTGGGAATCTTTTGAATTTTCCCCAACTTTTTCTTTCACCCATTTCCGTTAACAG
Source organism: Capitulum mitella (assembly GCA_030062745.1). Lineage (NCBI taxonomy): Eukaryota > Metazoa > Arthropoda > Thecostraca > Pollicipedomorpha > Pollicipedidae > Capitulum > Capitulum mitella. The sequence continues at coordinate 19,474,248 of CP099844.1, read as the reverse complement.
AAATGCAGTATCTGACCTGTGAGACTACAAATGCCGTGACGAGTGGTGATGACGTCATTGGGTAAGTAGTGCCGCATGTGCGAGAAGCCGGACGGGATGCCCATGCAGCGACGGCTGATCAGGGTATTTCCTATTTGCTTGGGGGACCCTACGCTATCGCCGGAGACCCTATATGTCCATCCAACCTTAGGGGCCCTGTACACATTGGTCTTGGGTTCTTGTTTGTTCGGAGGGCCCTGCGCTCTTGCCAGGGCCTTACATGTTAACCTGCCGGGGCGCGACCGATTGTTCAGGGACCCACTAAACTGATTTTGGGTTTTTCTCGTTTGCTAGGAGGGCCCTACAATGTTGACGGGAGGGAGTCTCTGTGTTGACCTACCGCGGCACCCAGTCCGATAAATTTTTGCGTCTGAATACCTAAATATGCTGAATACCTATGCGCTGAATACCGCTTAACACCTAACGAACGTCTGAATACCTATGTGCCGGAGTGGCGGCGCAGTATCTTTAATATCCATCGGCTGTTGAATCTGTGACACCTATAATACTTATGCATGGCTGGAGTCACATTTTTGACACAGATCGAACGTAAGCAAACTTCATTCTGAATTTTCGTTGTAATCAAACAGGCAACGCAAGATTTGCTTATTGCCATTATAACGACACATGGTATCAGAACTCAGAAGTCTCAGAATTTCCCAGGATTCCCCGCTTCGGCCTAACACCAGCAACATTTCAATATTCGAGTCATCCGATGTCACTTGAATGGTTACGATTTAGAACTTGGTGTAAAAGTTATTGCTTTTGCTTTGAACCATTCACTGTAAGGCCAGCAACCTACAAAATGAGATCTTTTCTTGCGGTTTTGCCACACGTGATAGTTAGTCATTGGGGCCAATTATCTTGCCTGACTTTGATTGCATTTAGCAGATAACTTTTAACTCATTTTGCCATATATCCTCCGAAATATTTAGCCTCAAAATGGTAGAATCCACCAGTTTCCAGAAAAACTGAACGCGCTTCATGTATGCACCTACCACGCTTAGACGTCGAGGGTTGCGCCAGGAAGACAGCAAAAATACAAGGAATCCAGAATATGAAAATTAAGTGGCCAAAATCCGACGATTTTTTTATCGGGGGAAGGGGACCAAATGCCAGGGGGCGCCGCAATGTCGCGTGCCCCCCTTGACGAAATCCTGGATTCGCCACTGTATGCCGAAATGTTGTTTATTTTTGTTTCAGGGGACGAATCCAAGATGAGAGTCAGGGGATAAGGTCGGTGACCTTGCCTTTAGGTCCAAGGGAGCATTGTCTCCCCCGTCGTAAACTGCGATTGACAGCTGCGTTTGTGTAATGCTCCCATTTAACGCACGTTTGCATGCTCGACTTAGAAAACCATGGCGCGCCTATGGGCATCTTGATGCTTTACAGACTCTCTGGAATTCTACACAAAAATTGCGGAAGTGTGTTGCAGCATTTAATTACTACGCAAAGCATTTTTGCATTCGGTAGTTGTCATTTCTGTTCGTGTGTGGAATGTTCGTCCTGGTGTCCCAAATTCGTACATACAACTAAATATGGCTTGATGTGCCTGTGTATTTTCATGCACTTTACGTGCAATCAGAGCAGTCAGCGAACATAAACCTCGGAAAGGTATCTGTGATTGGGAGTAAGCGGGATCTGTAGTCATCGACTGAACATAGTCGGCATTATTGCCGACATTTTTTGTTCACCTCATTGGCACATTCTATTTTATGTTGTTCAACGGACCAGCGCTTCATTTGCGTCCTAAAAGACGATAACATACTTGCAACTTCTTGGTTTACAGTTGATAATATCTATCTTTAAGAGCAGACGCAAGAACGTAGTAAAATTCGACTATGGACGAAAACGACATGGGACGCATGCACTACAACGCAAGCGACACTGACATACCGTACATTGGACCTGCCGATGCATATGCCAGAAATCCAAGATATCTGCGAGGCTTTATAAATGATGGTAATCAGTATCAAACCTAGGACGCGCAAAAAGACCACGAATGACAGTCAGCTGATTAAGATCGAAGATTAAATCAATAACTGGCCTCAATGGCAGAAGTATCTCGGTCAGTGCACGTGTATGACAGCATCACAAGAAGAGTTTGATAAATGTTCCTCAGTTGGGTGAACCACACCTCAAGGCGACTGAACCCAACGCAAAATTAACAGTGACCCTATATGGCGCCGGTGGTAATAATCGAGGATGCACAACCACATATGGTACTTATCAACTGCTGGTCTGGCTGATATTTCAAGAAGCACGTAGCGCGTCTGCTCCTGTCTTATAAATGCAGTGGATTGGCAGCTAACACAGCAGAAAAGCACACGCACAAGGGAATAAAACAGAAGACCTAACGTCATGAGAACGAACACAGCCGTGCCAACACGGCACCAATATGCAACGCTTGTATCACAATGAAGCATGTAGGCTTTTATATATCGATATAAAAAATGCGTGATGACGTATACTCCGCAAAAGCCACATTTTCCACCACTAAGACCACGAAATTTTGCCAGACACATGTCTCACACGAACTCAAGGGACAAAAATCAGCGCATTTGTGTTTTTTGCTTGTCACAAGAACACGGCAGGCCGGATGACATGTTCATAATGAACGGCCCGGACACTTCCACGACGAGACAGCACATGAAAGCGCAAACTTGCGACAAGGCAACCCATAGTGTAACTGGCTCTTACAGAGCCTATATGTAAATGTCCATTACCAGCACCATTCAACTAGCAAACGAATTTTCTGGTACTAGCATAGCAAGCTGCGACTATTACATTTATTACTTGTCACTTGAATGTACCCGTTCCATATGCCCTGATTCGCGCATTGGATATAAAAATGTGCCTGAATAACGTGTTCTCCACCACCAACACCTGATCCGGAAAAAACTAATAAACCATATACAAAAGTGCACATGCAAGCTGTACAGAACATACAAGACAAACATCAAGTAGCGTACTGCCTGCCTGCCATTGCAGCGGTGAGGCACAGTGGCAGCCGAGTTGCCAACACAGCCAGCACCCCGCCAGAGCACAAGTGGCCCTGATAAAAGGCCGCGCGTGATTCCAGGTCGGCTCGCACGTTACTCGGGGACGGTCCGCACCGCACTCGTCACGGGGACGGCGGGTGAGCTCTGCGAGGCCGAGGACGGCTATAGGGTCGCACGGCGGAACGGCACATCCGCTTCAAACGTAGGTCCGGCCGCGTAAGCACGACAACGTGCGGTGGCCGAGTCTGCTAAAACTGACGGAAGCCCAAAGACGCGAGGACCTGGTGGCATCAGTCACGTACCAGAACGTTTACACTTAATCATCTCATTCACTGTGCATGGGTAGTCCGTTTCATGCTACAGCAAAGACAAATCCCGTATGCACGGCTGCGCTAAAAAGCGTTTAACCATAGAAAAGTATCAAACGCGTTACACCCGTGGAACGGCGCGAATTGTAGCCCAGTTTTCGTTTGTACGGGCAAAACAGGCCGGATCCTGCACCTGTCACAGCGGCCGCCAGCCATGTCCCCGGCCGTCCGGCGCTAGATCTCCTGCTTCGGGTAGAAGCCCTCGGGCGCCGCAATATTGACGACGGCGGCGGCCACCAGCAGCCCTGTGAAGGCGACCAGCGAGGCCCACCACACGACGCGTTCCCAGCGGCGCACCTTCAGGTTGCGCAGCACCATGTTGCCGACGAGCACGCCGACCAAGGCGCCGGCCAAATGGGCCGTGTAGCTCACCTGAGGAAGGAACGCTGAGGTCAGAGCCGATCATCGGCAAACAGTGCTGCCACAACGAAGAAGAACAAATCGCAGTCACATACCAACCAGCGCCGTCCGCAATAAAAAAAAAACAATGTGACCAGTGTGGCCACTGCGGTTCGAAAAAAAGACGTAGCATACATTAAATCACTCGTGCGTTTTCTTGGGTCATGGTGGGGATTCCAGGCCGCGCTCAGCAGAGATTATTCCATATCCTCCGAACCCCTCACCCGAAGCTGCAATTACAACGGTTGAGCCTGTGGCGAAAGTTAAACGCGCCGTCAGTGGCACCGTGCGCCGGACGCGCAGCGGGGGTGGGGATGGGGTCGCACTGACCGAGTTCTCTGGAGCGCCGCTGTACCGGCCGTACACGGCCACGCCCACGTCCGTCGACACCAGCACCAGCAGGAATAGCAGCCGCACCACGGCCATCTCCATCTCGGCCCAGTTCATGATCAGGTCGGCTAGATGCGCCGCCAAGATGGCGTACACGCCCCCCGAGGCGCCGGCCAGGTACACCTGGAGGGGACCGCCACAGCCTGATGAGCGCCAGGCGGGAGGCGAGATTCCTACACTATGTGTCCCTGGTCATGTCGGCACGTCATTCAGTGAATGAAGTGGTCGTGCAGATTGTCTAGTCCAAAAGATAAGACTGTGAAATTCATGTTTGGCAATTGACGAGTCACGCTTCAATCTTAGACGATTTACGACGCGACGTTCGGTCGAAAAGCATTGGGTGTCATACGAACGCTACACGAATAACGTCATCTCAGCAGCCTGACATCGGCTACATGTTTCTCTCGGAATCTCACGTTTACGTCAATATCCCATGAGCCTCGGAATCCGTACCAACAACTGTTATACACAAGACAATGAACTCAGGCATTCGCGTTATCGCGAGCAACGCGTTAATTCCAGTGCAACATCGAGTCCAGCAAAAGCCCAGACCGCAGATGACGATCCCACACTTCACCTTGGGGTCAAATACGGAGGTAGCCAGCGACCCGGCCGCCACTCCACTCATGTAGACAATGGCGATCCGCCACCACTTGTGCACCAACTCCAGCGGCAGGCCGATCAGCAGCTGCACCACCAGGTTAGTGGTGATGTGCACATACCTGCACACACACGCACATACACACATCAACAACACTCAGAAAAACTTACTCAGATAGGGAACGCAAATATTCAAGTCTGTAACGTAGTGCTTGTACGATGTTTCAGTGGGCTCTCAACAAGACAAAATAATCGACATGCAAAAAGACAACGGGTGGTTCCGGAGACAAGGTGCAATATCTTCTATGGCCACTGCATTCAAATCTGTAACATGGTATTTCTAGGATTTTTCAATGGGTTCTCAACAAGACACATAATATCCGACATACAAAAAGACGAGGAGTGGTTTCGATGACAATGCGTCATTCATGTCATTCTACAAAACATCAGCCTGGATTTCCACAAACTTATTAAATATGGCAGAAGTTTACAACTTCAAACCATGCTGCAGCAGCATTTCTCACACTACACACCCCAGAAGCATTTTTTATTTCAATCCCTTTCATCGTGGTCCAAAAACAATCCTTCCGAAAAACGACCGAGTCCAGACGAGCTATTTTTTCGTACGTTTTTCACCCGAAGCCGACTGGCAGCCGGCGCCATGCACGCCCGGATGGGGGGGGGGGTTGACCGCCTCCCCTAACTCGCGAACGACTGGTCCCCTGATAAAAATAAGCGTGTGGTTGGAAAGCTCGTGACGGGTACAGCTCGAAACTGGCCTCATGTTTATTTCTGGATAACATGTACGCTATTTACGTTCTATATATGCTTACCCATAGCCGACTACATAAAACCGAGAAACGGCCTGGATCTCAGGGGCTGTGATAGGGTGTAAACCCCAGATAAGGACATTAACGAATAGGCAAAAGTCCGCAGACGCCGATACACGTCAAAGTTCCCTGATTTATTCAATATATACGCGGAAACATTGGGTTAAAGACACGATATTCAGGTTCGTGCACGGTGAGCGCCGGTGTCGAACGCGGAATGGCATTAACGAAAACCAATTTTAACGTTCCTAAACATAAATTTTGAAACAATCCAGTAATTACCAATATGCACAACTGGCAGAGCTCTATTCGCAGAAGCCAGTCTTTTTCCACAATACGCAATCTTTGAAACTTTCTCAAATTCTTAGCACCATTCACAAACGTGAGAGGCAGTTCAGTCATTTTCTATCCGTTCCAACCCATTCATCGCCGACTCTGACGGCGGTGCATTATGGCTCATATGTTATTGGTGACCAGACCTCAGGCCAATAGCTGGAGGTCATTGACACTTTTCCCAATGGCGACCATTGGATGTCTGCATCACATCACACCCAAAACGTTATTTTTAAAAACCTGTCAAAACCCAAAAAACGATGATATGTCTTGAAATGAGGATGACCTTAGGCCAATGGAAGATTCCGCAAATTCCGAGATAGCAGACTTTTTCATCTATAAAAATGTCTACTCCCTGAAAGTTTCACTGCGATATCATGTTTCCCGAAAAAGTTACGGGACGCTGAACTCTTTCGGACAAACCACTTGACCTAACCAGGTCAGACATCTGAACTGACCTGACGTTACAACTTTGACAGAAGATGTGAAAATGATCACGCAAAAGGCACACAAAATTCCGAAGTGCTGCGTTCGTTCATTCTCTCGCAATCCTGGACAAACCTCAGGGGGTGGGATGAGCGGTCAACCCCCCCCCGCAGTTGGGGCCGGGTTAATGACGAACAACAATGTGACAACAGAATTGGTACGAAACGCAACCTTTCATCCGCATTTTAACAAATGTAAACAGAAATGCAACACGACACCTCTGAGACGCCCGGATAGGCAGTGTATGCTCCATCATCTGATAATCCGTGAAAAAAAGATGGGAGCGATCTGGGCAGCTACCAGCGTCGGCCGCCAGGCGAGACGATGTGCACGACGCACCCAACGTGGACGAACATGTAGGAGAAGAAGCGCCAGGCCTCGGCGCGGCGCTTCGGATTGTAGATGAGCACAGAGTCGGTGTCGACCGGTCCGCTAGCCGTCACGCCGCCCAGCCGCACCCCGTCCACGATGAACAGCACCAGCTGAAACGAGCCGCCCGCTGCCCGTCACAAGGCACGGCATGGCACGGCTGCTCCGACACATGAGCGGAGCAACGGTGTCACACCTCTGGCCCCAGAGTCTGCACAGGCTACAGATATCACGCGCACTTTTGCAACCACCAACAGAAACGTTCACCTCGATATCGCTTGGTGGGAAGCGAGGTTACCATGAACTATGCAAGTCACGACGTCAAGAAGTATAATACCTGACGTCGGATATAACGTTATCATCCGACGAGGTAGGGTTGTACAAAATGCATAAATGTCCTGTAACTGTAAATAACAACTACATAGCATTAAATAGTAGCATAGCAGAGATATAAGAGCTCGAAAGTTGACTGGCTATTTAAAATTTCACCCCACAGCAGCCACACACCTCCACAAGAGACACGAGCACCATGAAGACTGGAGGCGGGCAGCAAGAGTACAGGTCGTGATAGCGGCGGGGCCGTTTGGACTTAGGCACCACGCTTCTGGCCGCCTTCACCAGCAGGGAGCGGAACATGCCTCCTCCGTCTGGAAACTCGTCCCTGTTCTGCACCTGAGAGCAGTGGGAACAACGGGCGGAGATCACCCTGCTCCAACAAAGGCATCATCCCGCCGCCGCCACACAGCAACTTCTCAATACCGCATCCGCACGCCACCCTCAAAAATATATCAATGCCGATACAGCAAAACACGCATCAGATGTGAACCACGTTCGCCTGTTACGGCCGTTAACTTGGGTTGAGGCTTCCCCTCATCGCATTCGCGAAATGTATTGCGTGGATTGGCGCGATCGAGACATTTGCGACTCTTTAATACCAACGTTTAAAAACCAAGAATAAACAACATTTTACGAATATTTCTTCGGAGCGTAAAATAGCAACTGCCAACTAACCCTGATTACTCAGTTTCATTCTACAAGCTATCCACGTGTAAGGGATACACTGCGTCACACATACCTAACATTAACGTAACGTAATTCTTTTATTTATTCACCACACGTTCCTGGTGCACCACTCAAGCGTCGTTGCAGCACAGCGAACAGGCGGCCGCTGATTCCTGCGGCAGTCTTACCATGGCCATGAACTCCTCGAAACTGATGGAGCCATCTATGTTGGTGTCGGCCCTGGCGAGGATTTCGTCCAGTACGTGGCCGGGTAGCGTGCCGCGCAGCTGCGTGTCGGACAGGTAGCGGCGGAACTCCAGCACCGGCACCTCGCCGTCGCCGTCCAGGTCGAACCGGTCAAACACGGCCCGCCAGTTCCGCTGGCCAACGAACGGCAGACGGTCAGCTCAGCCGTGCCGAACGGACGCCGCGGCAACCAGCGTGGCACAGCTGTCAAAGCCGCGAGCTGGCGACGTGAGACATCAACAGGAGCAGATGACTGACCTCGGGCCAAAACGACGTAACCAGCCACCGTAAAAGTATGTGACATCAATGTAAAACAGTGTGACATCACGGCCAAGTCTTCAATATATGCCGTCAAGAGAACAGCAGGAGGCAATAAATGGAATCACCATGAGAAATATAAAGCAAAACGCAATGAGCCATAAGCTCACCAATGACAGCTGCTCCATCTGAATCTGTGTTTCCTCACGTTGTGACATCCTGGCTGACTGGGTTGACAGTATGCTACTTTGTCACCATCTATTCTGAAAACAATGCATTTGACTCAGTGTAATATAGCACAAAATGCACTAGTATGCTTGACACACAGTACCTCTTAGTTTCCGTCTATGGAAACACAACAGTTACCAACAAAGTAACACAACGTTGGGTATTCACGGCCGATATACGATGTGCCAACAGACCAGCGGTCCCTCGCTGTCTGGCTACCATCCTGTGAAGTGAGCCTTCACTTGATGTGTTTTCGCCATCACCAGTGATCAGTCTTTTCCTCACCACACTCCAACCAGGATGCTGTGGTGGTTATACAATGCCTAGGTCCATTTGATACCATCAATTTCTGCAGCCAGCAACCCAGTGCAGACCTGTGTTCAGTAGTGGCACTCATTTTCTTGTCATCTGCCTGCACCATAAAGCCAGTGAAACCATGCAAACTGAATATTCAGACTGCACCAAACTTGTAATGTGCATATAACTATATCATACCTGAGACCACATCAGAGAACCTAAATGCTGCATGTCAGGATTCTAGCTGTAAGTGTAGCAGTCTTAGGGTTGGTATGCTCCATGCTAATTTTTGGCAATTTCTTTTCATGCAACAGCATGGAGCTTATATTTAAATTACCCAGAGCTTGTAGGACCACCATCAGGTTAGTACAGGCAGGGCCTACCTGCCCTATGGGATGATACACAAATGACTGCTGTGTTCAGCTGCTGAGGTAACAATTAAGACAGCATGAACCATGAAACCTACACTACATCTCAGCTTAAATCCACTGCAATGTTAAAAGGGAAAGCCAGGCCCTCTCAAACAGCTAAGCCACATGGCAATGCCAGATGTGGCCAAGTTTCTACTGGTCTTCTTATCTTAAAAAGAATCACATTAATATTGATCAGCTGGTAAACCACCACAACCTGTCCATCAAAAACCTACCTCCTTACTCTGACAGTACTGTGTTACTGTTATGGATGTGGATCCTCTCTGAGTCTACTGGACATTGACTGGGGATAAATCACACCACTGCTAATAAATAGCAAAGTATACACAAATCCTGTGCTGAAGACATAACAGATGGCTGCTGCAGTCAGCACTGGCAAGTAAGAGCCACTCAGGCAAGCCCAGGAAATGGACAATGGGGGGGGGACTGCCACTCCCACCACCACCTCTGTAGCAAACTGAGTTATTCCCAAGTCTCTGCTGCAGTGGATCCAAGCCACCCCATCATCTTGACTGGCAGCAGTGGGCCAACCCTGCCTTATCCTCTGCCTCTGTGCAGACTCCATCCCAACTCTGGAGTGACAGCCCACTCCAGAGGCCACCAGGAACTGAAACCAGTGTACTGGATGGTCTCATCAGTGTCACAGGAGGGACTTCCGGTGCAAGGAAGTGCTGGTGTCAAAAGTCTCTGGTGGATAAGGTGCACATATGATGAGCAAGCAGTGGATGACAAGAGTATCTATGTGCTGACTGAGGAGGGGATCAGTCTGTTCTCAACAAGGAATGTCTGTGTGAACAGAGGGGATGGCTCACAGCATGTTGTCAGCAAGGAGTAATTGTGTGATAGCTTTGTGGGTCATAGCCTTATCAGGGCAATATGGTTTTGATCTACTTAAGACAATGCTGATTAATGAATGACTAGTTGAAAGCTATGTCAGATTCTGCATACTTGAATTTGGCTAATGAATGAGTCATCTGCAATTGGGCATACATGCAATATGATGGAAAGTCTAAATTAGCCAACCTTGACTATACCACACCATCTGAACATGGTTTCCAATGAAGCACAGTGACCACAGTTCCTTGTAGGAACTGTATTGTATGCTGGCCTAATGGTCAATGGCTGCCTGTCTTTTGCTGAAGGATGTAGCAGATCCAGTGCCCAGTTTGCACCAGGCATCCTTCCTACTTTTCTGGACCTATGTTCATCTTTGATTACCTTTAATCAAATTTATATCCTTGAAAGTATTTGCTTCCTGGTGCTAATATTGAAAAATCAAGAAACAAAAAATAAATGTGGGACAAATTTTCCATATTTCAAACACATTGCAGGACAACCCTTAAATACCCTTGCAGGTTTACATCTGTCAAGAATCTGTTTGAAGTTGAAATAAACATTTCCTGCCCTACAAATGTCAGGTTAAAACATTACTTAAAATTAACTGAACCTAAACCAGGCAGAGCTTTTCTGAATGTCAGTGGTTCCAGCATGTGTGTTGCATATTCCTCATATGGGCTGATGGGAATGGCTTAAACCTGCCACTGGCAGTTACCCATCAGAGGGATGGTTGATACTACAAAACATCTTGGACATATTGTGCAAGCACCATCATTTTCTTAACCCAAATACATGTCGGAAGAATGGTTGAGCAAACACGCATATCCAATGGAGCATAAAACTCCTCCTTTTGCTTTCTCTTGCCAATCACCAGAATACTACGTTAGCCCAGTGCTGACTCATCAAGGCTTGATAACTCATGTGTGACCAATGACTCATACCTCAAAATCAGGAATCTCCACAAAAACGGTGAAGCTGGGAATGCCAGTGGTGCATACCTGACTCGAAGACACAATAAAACATTCTAATCTGTGAAACTCGTGAAACATACCTAACATATCACACAGAAATCCAGGAGACACTCTGCCACAGAAATGGGTGCGGCCACCTTAATTCTCAAAGCCCCACGCATCAGTCCTTCCAGATTAAAGTACCTCACCACTACCCACGCTATGGACACTAAACATCATAAGCAATGAACTCACAAAACGTCAAGGGGGAAGCAACTCCACACCACAAACGCTCGCACACCCACGTATGACAGGCAGTCCAAGCTCCTACCAGCCCCAGGCCGTCCACAGCCGCCGTCTAAGGTTTGAAGATCGCCGTTAATTTGCGCTAGAGTTCCGATGACGTCACAAGTCAGGCTTGCTGTGATAGGAAGCAGATATGACGTTTCTAATTCCGTCTGCCATCTTCCACTTTCGGTGCTTCTTTTTCGGAACCCATAGGACGCGGGAAGCGGGAGGGGAGAACGGAGCAGCTGCCCTCCCTGCCTCTCTGAAACCTAACTGTTAAATCGGGATTGAAATTTGATTTTTGGAAATTTAGAATTGATCCTATGGACGTTGACTGGAAAAAACCGACCCAAAATGTTTTCCCTCTCTCAGCTGTAGAGTTCCTGCCCCTCTGGCTACCTCCAATGCAGGTGACTGTAAATGTCATAACTCGATGAAAAGCAACTTGACGTACCCAACACGACTTGATAAAATCAAGGCAGGGAGAATGAAAAACGAGTCGGTCGGATTTTATCAAGTGCGCGCTAACCTGAATATAGACTCAAGCTGCCAATGACGTGACGTCAGAAGCTGCCACATCTCATAAAAGAACGTCAGAAACCGCCACGCCTCCCTCGGGTTCTCGATCTCAGGCCATGGATCATGACATCAGGGCCAACAGTAGCACGATTATCAAGGGCTGTCACCAATGATGGCTCGGAAAACTGATTGTAGAAACTATGGTTGGAGATTGTGGGAAGATTGAAAGGATCAAAAAATGTATTTTTCAGATATTTTGACATCCCGCCAATGAGAGGAACAGAAAAGATATGTTCCAATGGCCTATACCCTCTCCGCTCCCATAACTGTCGAAAATGTCCAGCCATGAACAACGCTTGCTTCTTCAGGTCTTCGATACACGCCTGCGATGTAAAAAAAAAACAAAACAAAACAATACAAGCCCCAGGTTTTTCAGCCAGCCAGTGGACATTTCAAAAAGAAACGTAACTGATCAAAGAACTTCAATTGCGAGATGTCACTGAATACGAGAAACACAAAACTATGGCATTTACGACACCATCACTGATTCGAAAGCAATGGACTGCCTCCGTCCATTGCTTTCAAACCAGTGTTTGGGGTTTTAACCCTCCTCGCAGCTGTACCAGTCACTTTTCGTCGCTGGATTTCATTATAGCTGGATTCAGTTACACATCGTCTCACTTCCGAATCTGTACGCAATTTGGTAATATCAGAAACAGCACTGCACAAAACTGTAACCCAAGGTGGAAAACATGCATGCTTTTATTATGAATCTTTGCGATCTCCTTAACACGATCACAATCGTAACTAGAACACGTAAATGATACACATTTCAAACACCAAACAGGTACAAACATTTGTCAATCACAAAGCCCTTCTTGCGTTCCTCCAGCTGCACGCTGTCCGTTCACAGAAAGACTCGCATTGTATGGTCGATGTGTGTGCGGCACATGGGGCAGCGCCGGTCGCCGGTAACCAGAGCGCGGCTGCACGGCTGGCACAGGCACACGTGCCGGCACGGCATCAAGATCACAGTCTTCTCCAGCTCCTGGCAGATAACACAGGAGCGCGACTCCAACTCCGGCCGGCGCGCCGCCGTCGTCGCCTTGGGCCGGTCGTCGGCCGTCTCGAGGGGCTGGCGGACCCGGCCGGCGCCGGCTGCCCCGGCGCCCGGCCGCAGCCCGATGGCCACGTTGTGCGCGAAGGCCCGCACGCCGCGCACCGAAATGTGCATCGCCGCCAGCAGCACGGCGAGCAGCAGCCGACAGGGAACGGCCCAGCGGCGCAGCCAGCGCGCCAGCTGTCGACCGGTCCGTCCCAGCCAGGCAGCCAAGGGGCACGCCCGGCCGCGCAGCTCGCGCACCAGCGCCGCCGCCACCCGACTGCCACGCCGCGCCACGAACGTCGACAGCGCCGCCACGCGCCGCGCCGGCAGCGCGGTCCCCGATAGCAGCTTCACCAGAGCCCTGAGCGTGCAGATGGCCAGCAGCACGACAACTCCGCCCAGAACCGCCTGCCAGGGGATGTTCAGGACCTCTGATACCAGGCTGTGCGCCGAGTGGTAACACAAACCGACGAACGCGCGGCATCCCGAAATGACGGCATCGACGACAGCCTTCTGCATGTTGTCCAAACACTGAAAGCAGTACAGCACGGTGTAGGCGATGCACCACGGCACCATCGTGAGGACCAGCACAGTTGTCTGGTACACCAAGACGAGGCTGCCCACAAGCGTGGAGGCAACGTGAACGACTCCGTGGCGGAGCGCAGCCGCCGCGCCCGTCACGGCGTCGCCCGCTGTCGCCAGCGCTGCCGCCGTGCCGCCCACGCCCCAGGCGACGGCCCGCAGCGCGCACCACACGGCCGCCAGAGCGTCTCGGCCGGCGGCGCCGGCGGCGTCCGCCAGCGCGCACAGGGCACCGCCCACATCGTCCAGGAAGGCGAGTCCGTCCCCGGTCAGGATGTACAGCACAGTGGCAGCCCGGTCCAGCAGGAGTAGCAGCGCACTGACGGCCGCCGACAGGCCCGCCACCACCCAGGAGGCCAGCAGGAAGTTCAGCCGCAGCACCAGGGCCAGGCCTGATACCACAGCATCAACCAGACCTGCCAGCTCCCGACAGCCAGCGGAAACTACTGCCACAAGTGACATCTGAAAAGTGTGATCATGTTTTAGCATGCTTCATAGGAGCCATTTCTTATCTCACATCCCATCCTATAACACAAAACAGATTAAATGCTGTTGCAAAACAAAGTGAGAGGGTAATGGAATGATGTCATATTTTTACTGTTGTGTGTTAGACACATGCCACTGAGACAATGGAAACTGCAGACACTTGGCAAACATGACAGACTGACAGTCTGATTTTCAGTCAGTATGAGAAGGTGTGGATGAAACCAAATGTATAGCCACAGCATGACCACAGGGTTGAGCTAAGCTGTATTAGTGCAATTCATACCAAGGAAACAAACTTTCCACGAAAAAAAAAACTGAAATTTAGCAGTGAGTTCTTTGATTATAGGAATGGCATCAATCACATTGCTTCTAAACCAATGTATAGGACACTCAAGTATGCAATACTATGGTCATAACAACACAATGTAAAAGTACATCCTGCCTCCAGTATTCAGAATTCATAAGATGTACATTGTGCCACATAATGATGCAGCTACCTCATCAATGTCAGTTGTGGTATACTTATAAACTACCATATAAATTACCATATAAATTGCTTCATACTACTGCTATCATACCATTTATGAGACAACTTTAATGGTAAACAACTTAAGTTTTATTGCTTTAAGCAGCTTTAAAGTTTTAACCACATAAAAGCAATGGGGAATAATTATTCATCTCACTGCATACCAATGAAACCTCACCAAATGGACTACTTCCTCACCAAAGTCATTAACCATCAGCCACTGCTTTTATTGCTTGCCTATCATTTCTGCTCATAATTCATTTTATCTGCATCTAGTGTGCTGCAAGACATGGATACTAAGCTGCTCATCTGCTCACTGACACTTTTTGGTATGGTCACAGCATCAACTTTTGCCTACTGATGGAGGCAGTACAATGATAGAAAATGATTTCCCTAAATACCTACATAGCATCAGGTTTTACCTATTGACAGAGGCAGTACAAAAATGGAATAGTGATTTCCCTAAATACCTATATCAAGTGTTCAGTCATCTTGCCACGAGTGCTGGACATCAGTTGGCACCACATACTTTGGACAATAGAGACACACAAAATTTTTGGAGTCCTTTCTTTCCATGCATTGCCAATGGGTGTTAAGTTTTCCTTAGCTATAGGGATAGTTGCCCCCATTTCCTCCTGTCTCTGCAACTGCCACTGTTTAACACATTACCAACCTCAAGGCCAGAGGTGTTCACCACAGTGTGTCAGACACAAAGCTGTTCAATCAGCATGTTCTGTAAGTACTAGAAGCATACCATATTTTAAGCCAATGTATGAAAGGATGCAAATATTAAGATGTAAAAGTCAGAGTTTCTTGTAAGACAAGTTTGGCTAGGTCCAGTGTTTGATATCTGGACTGCAGGCCAGCCAGCAACTGGCCAACATACAATCATACTGACTACCACAGTCTGACATGTACCAGGCTCCCAATGGAACACAGGTTGTCCCTGTGTTGTATCCAGCCCCTCATTGACCTGAGTGGATCACTATGTCATCTTGGAAAGGCTGTGTCCCTCCAGAACAAAGCAATACCCAGTTGACACAAAATTAGTAGTGGTTAACTTAGCATCCCATGCAAAACAAGGAAAACCAGCATTCCATTGGCACCAGGTCAGTTTGAATTTTGCTGAAAAATTAGGTCCTACATAAAGCAGAGATCTGCTCTATGGGTCTGAGTCTATGCTACAAACTCCAGCAGCATTGAAGGTGGTGAGGCAGGGGAGCAACTGCCCCACAACTTTGGGCATTACTCAGCATTAACACCATGATGTTGGATGGGAAGATATAAGGTAAAAATTGTGGTGGTTAACCAAAATCATGTTTGCTTCCCATCCCCAAAGAGGTTCCACTGCTCCTGACAAGCTCAGCTTAGCATATGTTCTGACTCCTAACATAACTCTCTGTGAGAGCAAATCTATAACAAAAAAATGGTAATTGAGGAAATGAGTAAAAACAGCGAAAACAGCAGTATTATTCCACAGGTTTATAAGTGCTGTCAAAAAACAATATAACCATGGGTATACAGCGACAATTTTGGCAGCCACTACAGACCAATCCAGACAAAAGCCATGAGACTGACGTACCCTCACTACTGCCGTTGGAATGAGCCCTAAAGCCTCATGGAAATCTGAAGATTAACAATTGGCACTAAGCAGCCCTAACTCACACCAAATGACAACACATGGACGAAAACGTGATGTGCTTCAAAAATACTTTGTTTGTTGCTTTCTGGATTATTTTTTGACGCATCACTAAGGATTTCAGAAAGCTTTGGTCCGCAACTCGTCATTGGCGTCCCTGAGGCGTCTCGGTGCGTCAAAAACACGTATTTATCGCGCACGATTTGTCTCAGACGAAGTTGAATGCGCGGCGTGTTGTCGTATATTCGCAATTCAGTGACGTCATCAATTTCCGTTTCATCGTAATTGTCTCGTTTTCATCTTTCCAGTCTTTTCAAGAGGGCAAAGGGGAGGGGAGAGGCTGCCCAGCCCAACTTTCTTGAAATTATACATTGACCCTAAGGACGTTGACTGGAAAGAATCGACCCAAAATATTTCTTGACCCCCCCCTAACTGACGACGAGCTCCCGTGCCCTTGGGTCTTTCCCAAGCTAAAAGAAAGACGGAGGGACAGATAACCCAACGACGGCTTTATGCCAGTGCGTCTAGACCTGCAAGCAATCTCGTTTCCACATCCGGCACGGCACATCCGCATCCCGCCACGGCAGAAATTTTTCTTGCAGTCTCCCATTTTTTTGACATCCTCTGTTATCAGTTCCACAGTTTTACTTGTAGGCACGTCCATAGCTGGGACGTAAACATATTATTCATGTGGCCTTGGTACGCGGACGCGCCCTGCGTTGGGCCGGCGCGTTCTTAAATACAAACGCGTCCGACCAGCTATAGTACCCACTGGTGAATCTACACCATGGGCTAGAGGGGGAGCGGGGAGAATCTCTCCGCGTTGACTAACCTACCTCCAAATGCTGATTTCTCTTCGGATCTCGGTCATATTGTTTCGCCATTTAAAAAAAAAACAGCATGTATAGGAGCGAAGCAGCCGGTATTTTCTAAGTGGCGCTGGAGGTGGAGTTCAGTGTAAATTGAAATGCGGGAACCGTCTGCTAGGAAGACGATGGGCAATGATTTCCGCAAAAAAATGCTGGCTCTGGTTGAAGGGGGTGGGGGGCCTTTGGCTGCGGCGATGTATAGAAACAAACATTTGTTTCAAAAACAAAATACCTATAATTCTCCGCCGGAAATGTGGTGAAGCTGCTAGAGACTGGCATTATTCCTGGTTTTTAAACAAGAACTGGCACAAGGTTATGGCGTTTACTGACGAATCCTGACTTCCTTTTAGCACGGTCCTGGCCATTGAAAAAAACTTTTCGTATTAGAATCACCGTGATGTAACGAACGTCATCAGCTACATGCCGTGCAACAGTTACATCCTTGAAACAGTGATGACCCGTGGACACCATCACATTCACTAGTTATTCATCTTGTTCTGGACGCTGAGCTTCCTATGAAACACACAAATCTGGACAACATTGTATTTGTTCAGGTGTTTGCCAGGTCTTGTGTTCGCGATGAACATATCAATGCGTAACTTAATATAACCAGGTGCGGCATATCACGGGGGCAGCTCCCCCATCTCCGGTCGAAATTTAACATTAACCCTATGACGTCGCATGGAAAGAAACGAGTTAGAAAACTGACTTTCCCCCCCCCCCATCTCTGGAGAGACTCCGCCGCCAATGACTATAATCCTACCTTCCACAAAGCATACGTAAGCACGCCGGCTTCAGCAAGTTATATTTGTGGCAGCCAATATAGGGGGCGTGCCAAAACTTCACTTTTTCACTCGAGCACAAAAACGGTCTCAAAACACCACGGAGCAACTGGCCTCGAACTGCCCGCTTTGCGGGACACCCCTGAGCGTTAAAATTCGGCCGAGTTATTCTCACGGATTAAAAAGGTGGTGACTACACCACACCAGTTACAAGCGAGAAGAGAAAAAATACCACAATCCGTCCATCTTCCGGGACTATAGTACGGTGTAACATAAGGGCAAGAACAACTCAATGGCATTGAACAGCAAACAGTTTCGGCAACAAGCCGACTTATAACAAAGCTATATCTAGTGACCAATATTTAAAAACGCGGCGATCTTCCAACATAGTTAGCACCACAGGCCGTTGCAAAACCCGTAACAAAATCGGCCGGGCACCACAGATCTAGTTCTGGAAGGAGAGCAGTTCTGACGCGGAGTCTTCGCCTAGTCTGGTAGATACGGTCAAATCACGTCAGGCTATTAACACCAGCGATGCATGCGGCTCGAACTCCGTCGGATCCAGAGGGGAGGACGGCCGGTCACATCCCCTCTCTCGGAGAATTCCAAGGACCTCCAACGTGGAAAATAAAACTGAAATATTTATGTGTAAAGACCATGAGTGATACAGAAACGGGGCCCCTGCAACTAGCGGCGTCCCCGTTGGCCAATCCCTCATTGGTCCCATTGGTCTGTCCTTTGAAAGATTCTTGAACCCACCTCCACCGGCCATGACACAAGGAACGCTGTTTTCAGGCGTGTGTATGGTGAGCTGACAAAGGAGGAGAGGCGTCTGAAAATCAGTTTCTCAAGAGCTCAAAGACAAAACCCCGTGGGCCTGGGTATTACACCAATCTAGCAAACGGGACTGTTTGATCTGCCACTGAGCTAGCCAGCGGACCTACCTGATGTGACACAATAATCAGTGGACCGCTCCCAGCCTACGCCTGAGGGTGGGGTGGCTGCCCGACCTTGTGCAGCCTGTCTGACGCCAGGCGTATAAATAAATCGCGCGTGACGCAACACGAGCAACAGACGATCCGTATCAAACGGGAGTGCAAAAAGCGGGCACCTTTGATTCCGCGTGCACAATGGAAACAATGGCCGTTTGCGGGCCACGTGCCTCTGGCAATAGTCGAGCGGTGCGTCCAAGTAGTGCTCACCACAAACACCGTCCTGAGCGAATCTTCGACTGCCATCGACGACGGCACAACAGTGCCGCCGCCTACAGACGGTGAATGGTTTGGTGGTCTTCGAACTGCTTCAAGTCGTCCAAGTTCTTCCACCATCGCGAGAGCCACGTGTCGGAGATGAGCTTGAACCAGGGCGTCAGCGGCACCCCGGACCGGTGCATCTCCGACAGGAACTGCGGCATCTCCTCACGAGCCACGTAGTGCACGGCCTTCACCTCGTTCGGGTTCGGCTCCAGCTGGACATCGGCGCGCACCACCAGGATGTAGTCGATCTCGTGCTCACCCCACACGCCATCCGACGCCGCCTTGTAGTGGATCCGCGTCAGATAGTGGAACGCCGAGGCCGGCACCTGGAAGCCGGTAGGGGTCCGCTCAAAGCACCAGACGAGTCCCCAGACAGGGCTTCTCGAAACAGGACGTCCACGTTGCTCCGCGCAAGCTGACGCGAAGCAGGGAAAATGTATGAAGTAGGGAGCATGTCACACTTGATGGGCAGGTGAATAAAACTGCCCTGATATCCTCGGACATTCGTGCCTGAGTTGGGAAATAATGCCGCAAAAGGCAAACAGGCTTTCCTCGTTGTTTTCTTGAGCCCAACTTTCATAAACATATCCCGAATATCAGACTGGTACGAATCCCAAGAAAAGGCAGCTCGCAAGAAGTACACAACGATAACACCAAACCCGATTTTCACAAATTCGAATGGACGACTATTAGCTATTCACTCAACTAAACACTACTTAATTACGCCAGTGTTCTGCATCCCTTGCAAAAGAAGTGCTAGGAATATCGCAGCCTTGGAATCTGGGTGGGAGCGGCCCTCGCGTGCAAAGCTGTGCGGGTTCACGCGGCTGATATCGGCGCTGGCCGACAGCTCCCACGGCCGCATGTGTCCGCTGTCGGCAGATGGCCGCAGCACCGTCCGGCTGCGTGTCCGCTGTCGGCAGATGGCCGCAGCACCGTCCGGCCGTGTGTCCGCTGTCGGCAGATGGCCGCAGCACCGTCCGGCCTGTGGGCCGCGCTGACTGTGCTCGGCGACGTCTCGCCTCACCTGCTCCGGCCGGATGCCCAGCTCCACAGCCAGCCGCCTCTGCGCGGCCACGATCGCGCCCCGGCCGGCCTTGGCCTCCGACTCCTCCGGCACGGCCAGCGGGTGGCTGCAGCACGTGTTGGTCAGACTGCCCGGGAACGTGATCTGAAACGGTGACGGACGGCGCCGCTCAGCAGGGTGACGCGCCGAGCGCCGGCTCCGGTCACCGTCCGGCCGTCCGGCCGGCGCGTCCGCTCACCTTGACGTCGGAGCGCCGCTGCAGCAGGAGCCGCTCGCGCGAGTCGAACAGGAAGACGCTGAAGGCGCGGTGCAGCGGGCAGTGGTCGTCGCGCCACTCGTGGCAGCGTCGCTTGGACGCCGAGCCGACGACCGTGTCCCGCTCGTCCACCAGCAGGCACATCTCTTCCAGCAGCAGCGCCTGCTGCCGGTCCACTGGCGCGCCGACCGCGCTCAGCCGGCGACGCATGCTGCCGCCGCCGGCCGCCGCTGGAACGGCAGGGCCCAGGTCAGGGCCGCCGACCTGGCAACACTCGCGGGCCAAGTCCAGATTCAAGCTCGCTGGACAACAGTGTGGACAGCCAGGCACACTAGAGGTAGACAGCAGCAACAACTATGATATGCCAAGAGCTGAGGAGAAATTACATATAAAATATCATAGCCACATTTCCTTAGCAAGCTTCTGTTGATCTGTCCCAAGTACACTTACACACACACCACCTCACCTGGATGACCAAACAGGGCTGGTGATCGTGATGTTGCAGTAAGGGATGCAGAAGACATCCGAAGAAAACGCACCATGTGGGCCATTGTTATAATGACCTACTCCTGGTATCTGCAATGTATTGGTCAGGACATAACATGGGGTGACCCTGTGTCTCTCATCCTATCAGGCATCCACAATATGGCAGACATAAGGTGCCACTGTAAGATTCAGTAGCAATTATGCATTGAAAAATCAATACTGTGGAATAATGACATCCTACTCATCACTAGTTAGGCTGAGCACTTAATGCATCCTACAGAATGTCTGATTCTTTTCAAGGCAGTCCCTCTGGTCTGGATTCTGGAGCAGCACCATTAATGGCAGCAGATCATATTTGAAGATGGGGGGGGGGCAAAGCAAAATTTTGAGACCCCTTGATCTTGAGAGGCCCCCTTTCCTATGAAGGACCATCATCCCCCAAAAAAGTCCATGTTTTACTTACTGGGAGTCATATTTTACCTGACTGGGTGGGGTAAGTCTATGATCCAGTCAAGTGTTGTGTGAACTCTGCCATTCAACCACTAAATTCTGCAGGTGCGGCACACCTTAGTCCCAATGTGAAATCCACAGCCAGACAGATGGTGGGAAACCAGTTGAGGTGGTAATGGAACCAAAGTCCAATTATCTTATGACTTGATACAAAAATTAAGAAAACCCTTACATCAAATGAGTACATAACTTGCATCAATATATAACAACACATACAAAGTGATGCATTTTATAAGCTAACATTGCACTGATTGGGAGATATGAACAAACTTGGCACAACAAAATGGTGTGTATTTTTTGTTTGATCCTTTGTACTTATCAAGTCAAAATTTTGGCCTCAGATTGAGTCAGGTCTCTGATCTAGGTCAGATCAACTGCACCTATATAAAAAAAATAAGTCTTCTGTAACCTTTTCAAAAAAACAAGATATCACACACAAACTTTCTGGGAGTAGAAATTTTAACAAGCACAACAAATCAAGGCCATCTCTTTGATTTTTGGCACCATCATATATTTTCTGGATCATTGGCCTGAGGTTAAGCCCATTTTAAACATGTTTTTTTTTTGGAAATTGGCAAATTTTTATTCCTGTTCGGGTAAAAGGTGAAGGAGACTTCCAATGGTCACCATTTGTTTAAGTGTTAATGACCTCCAACCACTGACCTGGGGTCAGGTCACCAATAACTGGTATAACTGAAAGTATGCGGCACTCAACATGCAACCCGCAACTTGCAACTGAATGCTGCATTTTGAAAAACCCCAAAAACCTGTTGTGCACATTTATATCTGCTGCAGTACAACAATGTAACAGAATCAACCATGAAGTCCATGGTATGAAAGTAACAAAGCAACTATTTTTTGTGTGACAAATTGTGCACTTTCATTTTCTTTTGGTATCAAGCATAATTTCTAGTGAGGATACATAAATGCAGTGAGGATCTGTATTTAGGCATCACAGTACTGTTTCTACATTCCTAAACCATTCTTAAATACCTACTTCAAATTATCTATTATTGCAATAGTCCCACAGATGCAAAACTTTGACACAATAGATGGAAAACCTGCACATGACTTACAAAGGGGGTTAGGGGTGTCAATTTCTATAAATGATTGCGGGGCTGTGTTGAGAGCCCAAAAGTGACCTCCCCCTAAATCTGGACTTCTCAACAGATTCAGCCCACTTCATTATCACCAATGGAAGATTTTAAGGTTTTGTGTTACTGTTACCACATAAGAACTTGTATTTATCCCCATATATACAGGTATATATGTACAGAAAGAAGATGGAGACAAATACCTGGTTTTAGACTTAATTCTTTACTTTCCACCTGTCCCTTTCTACTGTAGCCTTTCCCATTATGACTAACTTCCCTATTAAAATCAGCAAATATTAGAGGGGGCAAACCAACATGAGGGGGGCAAATCAACATAACGTGGGCCAGGGCCCTCTTAAAAAAAATATAAATCGATTCCCCTCCAGTCGCCCCTTAACAGCGCTGGCTTTGAATCATACGAGCTCACTCACATGTGAAGTCACGTGAGCAACGTACGAAGCGGATGAACAGATGGTTTTCTCCCAACTTACCTGGGAAACAATGCGCAAAACCGGACGCCATGCACTTCCGGTATAATTCGCGCGGTAACGTGAGGCAAGGGGTCTCTCTGCCCCAAACGCAAAACGCTTTGCAGCTCGCGTTCTGTTGCTGGTTTAAGTATTGTTGAACGTGCTGACAACCCTGCTCTCTAATCACGACCGCACTTCCGTCTAAAAATCGGCCGTCGCGTTGCCATGCAGTTAGTAGGATCTGGGATCTGGACGGGGTACTGCACGGCAATAGCCTAACAACTGTTAAGAAAGAATAAGACCGCCAAATCGTGAGACCTTAAGATTTCCTGCGACAGTGATGATCATTCGAATATTTCTGCTGCGGTTACCGGACAAAATGTCATACGGTGGAATGTCAAATGGAACACTTTGGCAGGCAAAATATCGTACAAGAAATACTGAACAAGAATATCGACTGTCATGAGCATCGGAGGCAAAACATCTAATAACAATGAACATCGAATGGAGATAGTTATCGAAATGTAAACATATTGTGGGACGAAGTATACAATGGAAAAATAACGAACGTAAAATATCGAACAACAAAAGCGGCGAACAGGATCAACAGACAATAGCCAAATATGGAGTTATAAAATATCCCCAAGAAGTCGCATGTCGTATGGTACGGGCGCGGGCATCGAAGGCGAGCTTTCGGTTTGCCGAGGGCGTGTAGTTATCGGTCTGCCGACGCAAAATCATTGGTTTGCCTTGGACGCAATCGTCAGTTTGCCGTAGGCACCATAAATCAGTTTGCCGTAGGCCTATTGTAGTAATCTGTTTGCCGTAGGGGATGGATTAGGCTGGAATTACTTACCATTATTTAAGGGCCAAAGTGCTGCCACACGGCCTCGATTGCGCTATCAAAAATTGGCGCTATATGCAACATTTTGGACTGCATTTATCACCTGGTGCACCTTAAATTCGTTCATCGCATTTTTCACTCAAACTTTTGCCCATTGATTGCATGATTGTTACTTAAATATTGTACTGTACATTAAAATATTGATCCTCCTAGATATTTCTCCTCGATATTTTTCGTTCGATATCTCGCCACTCATTATCACGCAATTCGACATTTTATTCTTCGCTATTTTTCCCTTTTGATATTCATACTTCGCCAATGATTCATCACTCATCATTTCTCTCGTTCACGTTCGCTATTTTACATTCAATAATTTACTTTCGATATTTTTCTTCCGACATTTTGTTTTCATTTTGTAATCATTTCTGATATGTATCAATAAATAAGGACATGAGTATGTTCTGCTTGCAGCAGCGCACATGATTGGTAACTATATTATATCCAATACCACAGATCTAAATATTACAGCATGTGGCCAACATGATCAAGTGCGGTGGAAACTCTGTGGAAATGGGGGGGGGGGGCAAACGCTATTTTTATCTCGTTTCTTTCCAGGCGACGCCTTAGGGTTAATCCTAAATGTTGCCCAAAGCTGCTAGGCACCCCCCCCCCCCGAGCCCTCGATTCCAATGCCCCTGACCATGATATTAAAGGTGAAGGATGCAAGTCTGTTTGAGCGCAGTAAAGTTTGCTTCGAATGCAATCTTTATTTCGCGGTGGGTGGTTGGTGAATGCGCTTCAGACTCGTAAAAAGCGGCACAAATCCTTAAAATGACACAAAGCCCTATCCATTAAAAAAAAAAAAAGTACAAATGCCTACCCCTAAAAGGTCGTTTATCTGCTCTCAGACTAAAGAGAAATGCAACCTATATCGCGTTGTATCCGATGGATGGATTAAAGGCATGAGTGATTACACTGAAGACGTTTATTATGCATATCTTACACACGACCTACGCTTAGTGCACGCTTATAGTATATTTTGGTCATTACTGGACTTGGTCAGAGGAGACCTCGCTCAAGGATTGGAACCGCCTCAATTTTTCGTGTTGAAAATCAATAACCCTGACATTAACATTACGTCTATGACAACACATGGAAACAATGGAACTTAAATTGCCCCTGGCGCCACCAAGAATATCGCCATGGTTCCACTCCTGCCTCGCTGCATTCATGGAAGTAATCAGCATCCGAGCTTCACATTTTCAGACGTAGTCGCCAGACTGGGTTCCCACAACCCGACAGTGGCAAGACCATGGCGGTGCAGTAGCAAGTCATGGAAGTGAGCCACGAATCCTACACGTGGTCCTTTAGTTCCCTTGGCTGGCATCTGACCGGCTTGTGTTGGTAGAACAGATGAAGGTCACCAGAAACTTGCACAAACACATGTTCACCACCGGCTAATTTCCGTTACCAAGATTTCCTAACCTGGCGCGACGAAAGGCAGAGCTTTTCCACAACTCAAGCAGGCATTTTTCATATTCCCCTTTCCCTGGTGGGAGCGGCTCCCAAAGTGTAATGAGGCTTTGGTAACTTGCCATTCAGGCTATTGCTCTGATGACATGGTTAACTGAATGAAGAAGTCGAGGACGGGAGGTACCCCCCCCCCCCCACCAACGCATGCTTTAAGTTGATACAGGAAACGCGTTACAAACACATTTTCCATGTCACATTGGGACGCATCTGTGACAAGAAATGGCGACCACCAAGGGTGACCCGTCTATGACCATGTACGCGTACTTCCTAAAAAAAAAATAAAAAAATGTCTAGCAAACCCTGGGACAGAGGGACTTGCAAACGAATTTCCATTGCATCTGTCACGGTGCGTAGTCATTCTCACATACGTAAACACGGATTTCAGAACGTGTCGCGTTTCTCAGGGCACGATGACGCGACTTAGTAGGACAGCAGGTGCAATAGTTTCCGAAACATTTCGCGAAAAAATGTAGAAGTATTGAAAGCGTGGCAGGACCAGCTCCAGACCCTAGCAGCGGTGCCTCGGCGCTGTGGCGCCATCTTGGGCGGGATCACGTGACCACGTGCCGGTCGTCCTCCGTCACGTCGGCGCCGTCCGCGCCGCCACCGTCGGAGATGGCCAGCGTCGCCCGCAGCATGTCGTCGATGAACGGACGGTCAGCCAGCGACACGTTCAGCATGCGCCGGATCAGACCGACCACCTCCTGAGAACAGCAGGCGGATCACACCGTGTCCTGAGAACAGCAGGCGGATCACACCACCTCCTGGGAACAGTAGGTGGATCACACACTCTGCGACAGGAGGTAGACCACATCACGTCCTGAGAATACCAGGCGGATCACACCACCTCCTGGGAACAGCAGGTGGATCACACATTCTGAGACAGGAGGTAGACCACACCACCTCCTGAGAATAGCAGGCAGATCACACCAACTCCTGAGAACAGCAGGTGGATCACACTGCCTCTTGAGAACAGCAGGCAGATCACACCACCTCCTGGGAACAGCAGGTGGATCACACATCATGCGACAGGAGGTAGACCACACCACGTCCTGAGAATACCAGGCGGATCACACCACCTACTGAGAACAGCAGGCGGATCACACCATGTCCTGAGAAAAGCAGGCGGATCACACTACATCCTGCAACAGGAGGACGACCACACCACGTCCTGAGAACAAGAGAGGGAACGCAACATTTCCTGGAAATGCAGGACATATCAAACCACGTCCTGGGATCAAAGGCACCGAAAGAAAGTGGTCCAATTCGAAAAAAATGTTTCGAGTTTTTGTCACAATGTGCTCATCAAAAGGGGCGAACATCCAAGGATTTGCATACTACATGAAAATGCCAGTGAGCCAAAGACCCTTTGTCAAGTGAATGTTAACTCTGCAGCACACGATAACCTGAAACGTTCAATTATTTAGCAAACCGATTCTCCTTGACTCACAGAGAAAAATCTAAGCACAACTGCACGGATAGTTCTGAAACTGGGAGTACTCTCAAGTACAGCACTTCACGGAATGGATAAATCTACGGACTGCAGATTGATCAGCTGAACGGATTCGGCCAGACCAGAAAATTCAAGCAACATATGTGGACGGACCGGACTGAATTTCAGAACTTGTCCGACCACTTTAGGTGGACGGACCAGAAATAAAAAAAGTTTCAAAAGACGCTAACTCGACATGATTTTTGCAGCCAGTCCGAAGGCATAACAAACTGGTTAAAACGGAATAATAAAAAATGCTTAGATATGCCGACGTTGTCTCTTTATGATGAGCAAAACGGAAACTTGAATACAGACTGGCTCGGATTTCTATACGTA
Source organism: Capitulum mitella (assembly GCA_030062745.1). Classification (NCBI taxonomy): domain Eukaryota; kingdom Metazoa; phylum Arthropoda; class Thecostraca; order Pollicipedomorpha; family Pollicipedidae; genus Capitulum; species Capitulum mitella. The sequence goes on along the minus strand of CP099844.1, from coordinate 19,447,083 downwards.
TACTTTTGCTGTTACAGGTTTGACTGGGCCAGATTTAGGGATTTTGGAAAAGGTGGACTGCAGATGAACGGATCCTAGACTTCACGGACTACACTGGATCGGATCCCGGGAATTCAGTTCGTGAAGCGTTCTACTCTGGAGCAACTGGAACAATAATGGAGGGTTATAAACAAGCCACAATACTGAAAACTCAAATCGAATTGCAAAAAAAACGTCTTGCAATATGATAAAACAACACAGTTCTGCTAAATTTACCCCTGAGCTAGTTTCTGCGACCGTAATTTTGCGACACCTCACGAGTGTTTGATTCGAATGACTGGGCGCCGCTGGACACGGAGCAGCGCGTTACATCAGCAGGCGTGGCCGAGCCCAGCGTGCCGTCCGGTCTCCGCACGCCGGCGGACAAGTACCTGTCCGTACGGCGAGTCGTCCGGCACGTGCACGCTGCCGGCCAGCACGGCCAGGGCCACGCTGTCGCCGCGCTCGTGCGCCGCCTCGAAGGGCGACCGGAAGAAGCAGAGCGCGTACAGGAGGCAGCCCAGACTCTGGCGGCCGAGGCGGAGCGTCAGCGGCCGGCGGTCCGCTGCCCGCATCAGACAACGTCCGCCTACAAACGGCGGCGGCGGGGGGGGGGGCTTTTACCAATTTTAACATTAGGTCTACACCACGACGAAGTCACCTCAAAATCAGACGGTACGGCGTCTCGATCCCCGAGTTCCTCCCGGCACGGCCGGCAGCGCCCCAGTCGCCGAACAGACCATCTCCCTGGCTGGTTGGGACACGATGGCCGGCGGCAGTCGGACAGTCTGGCACACTCAGAGTAGTGGTATTTATAGTAGTATCTGTGGTGGTAACACTGCAGTAGTCACTATGGCTGACGTTCCGGCTTGGCGGTCCACAGCGGTCACGGCCGGCACGGTGCGGACCAGGCTGGAAATTGTTTTTTTCTTCTCGGTGTAGGAGTACAACTATTGTTTTGAGGTACAAAAATTTGCAAATTTTTGTTTAAGTTGGCGTTCTTAGCGTAAGTCAGTTACATCAAGCTTGCTTCTTAATAAATGGTCACAGTCATTTGTCTGCAGAAATAGAAATCTGTCAACATGGTTATAATGCACATTTCTGGACGCACGGGACCAAACTTGTGGAGCATAAAATGCTTTTGGAGCGCATATTTTCCTGTGCTCTTCAACACAAAAAAACTTTTTCCAACATTGGTGCGGAATGGCGCGACCTGCAAAAGATGCTGGCACCGACTGACTGACAGGCTCCGACCTACTTCCTGCAGCTCCGACAGCTCACCCAGACGTCGGTGCGTTCGTCCAGCGTGTCGCCCGTCTGAATACTGAACAGCTCCGGAGCCCTGTACGGCATGCTGCACCGCTCGGCGCACGTGTCCTGCAGCTCGTGAGCCTGAGCGCTGGTCTCAACTTGCACCCTGGCCGGGGCCATGGAACCTGAGCAAGGAACAAAAGAGGGAACAAGTGCATCACAAAGTCGTAGGACACTGCAAAATCAATGTAGTTCTGGATTAGGCATGTGGAAAATGCTGGCCAAACTCTTGTGTGATCCCATAGGACGTACATGACAAAACCACGAAGCCCTCGCTTAGCCAATGCTTAGATCGCTGCCTTTCACTATAGGGCTCGGCTCTGCTGGCAGCTCTCAGGTTCAGAGCACCAGACAAGGCCATGTGCCGGCCGCCAAGCAGTGTCCCCCCCCCCCCCCCACTGACCAAAGTCCATGATGACGGGCGCGTGGTCGGCCGTCAGCAGCACGTTGGCCGTCTTCAGGTCGCGGTGCGCCAGCGGCGGCCGGGCGCCGTGCATGGCCTGCACGCCCCGGCACACGCCGGCGAACAGGCGCACCACCTCCGACTGCGGCAAGTGGCGCCGCTCGGTCGCGCGAGCCGACAGCTCATCGTGCAGAGTGCCGCCCTGTCGGCGCACGCAGAGACGGGAGACGCGTGAGGTGCTGAAGCCTCGACGCCGACCGCGGGCTTCGCGTTAGCCACGAAATCCTCACGAACTGCATCCGGCTCCGGACAGCGGCCGAGCCGCGTCTCAGTCGGGTGGGGCCGTGACAAGCTCAACCGCGGCCCCGGGGTTCCCGCGGGATAACGGAGACCAGATGTCAGGCCAAACCACCTTAAAGCATGGCAAAATCAATTCTGATTCAATGGCGCAGGAACATGGTATGTTCTAATAATGGCATGCACATTTAAAACATTTAAGCAGACAGCACAGAACAGAGGAACTGAACCAAAAAAGCTGAGCATGCCAAAGACATCTTTTGGCAGCCAAATGGCATGCAGAGATGTCTGGCCAGCCATATGAATGGAATTAAGTACATAGAATGGTACTGGTCATCCACAGGCAGGACTCCAAGCCACTTACTGGCAGATACGGAAGCAGCAGCCGCACCTGGCCAGTACTCTGGCTGGACAGGTCTGGTTCCCCAGTCACCTCTGAGTCAAGACACTGCAGGATGTTGGGGTGATGGAACTGTTTGTGGAAGGCCACTTCCTGTAGAGCCACCTGAGGAAACAGGTGGACATTGGACAGATGTGACAACTTTTACAACAAAGTCACTTATCAATGCCTGCCTGCTAAGAAAAAATGGGCAGTTCCCTGATATCCAACATAAGATATCCAACATAAGCCATACAGTCAAACTATCTAAACCTTACAGAAAATGCAATAAAACAATCTCTCAGTTTTATAGCAGTAAATAATAAAATGATGGAAAATCACTGCAAGCCACAATTCTATACCAAGGGGCAATTAAAAGACATACTATGGATCTTCACTTTAAGGGCTAATTAACTTTAAGCATATGCAATGACTGGAACACTTTCCATACCTTCATATCATCTTTGCTATGGCAGGTAAGAGTCTTCAGGGCATACAGCTTGTGGCTGTTGATCTCTTCCACCAGGTGGACAATGCTGAATCCCCTAAAAAGAACATTACTGGGCTTGCAGATGCTCCTTCACATCCACTTTTCTACCACATGATTATGAACAATCTAATACTAAATACCAGTCTGCAGTTGGAGCAGATGCCATGGATTCAATGAGATTCAAGAATATAGTACATTGCAAACTGCAGATAAGCAGATTCAAATTATGAAGCAAATCACCTAAGTCAATAAAACTTACCAACAACCTAAACATACACAAATACAAGGTTAACAAAGGCACAATCCCAATCATACTGAAACATCCATTCTTATCATTATCTATCCTCCTGTTCTCCACATTTCTCTGCACATCACACAGCCCATTCCAGGACATATATAACTTAACATTACCAGGATATACTGACCATTAGCTGTTTTCTTTGCCTGAGAGAAAAAGCTTGGCTACATAAGCAGGAGAATATCATTACATCTGTCACACAATTGCATTTTATCCACATTAGATGCCGCATACAAGTAAATCATTTGAATAGGACAATACTGTCTCCTTCAAGTATTGACACTTGCATGTTGTAAAATGATACATTATACATGGCTGAAATAAAGCTGCTCTGTATTCCTGACAACTCACCCTTCACCAATTTTTTCTCTAACAATGTATCTATTCTGGCCAACTGCCACAACTTCTTTGGCACAAACACACCCCATTATTCTCCTATAGTACCAAGAATATTATCCATGGTAGCTACAGCTGTCAATGCATACAACATTGGGTACAACCGGTAGCATCTGGGCCGCCTGCAATTCCTGCATCTAGCTCAAAGATCCTTTAATATTTCATGAAAAACAAAAGGCCATCTTTGACTATATGTAGCCAAACTGTAACCGCCTGCGGTCAACCTGCCATGTGTGTTTGTGGTTAACGACACACAGCCTCTTATGCTCAAGTGTCAGTCTTGAGTATGGAGTTGTGCCCTGTCTCGCGCCAGTCGTTTTCTGGCCCTTCTGGCCTTGGTCTGGATCGGCGCGTTATGTTTGTTTGTTTGTGAGTTAGGACACACAGCCTCTTGGGCTCAGGTGTCCAAAGTCTTGGGTCAAGTCCTGTGTCTCGTCGGGCGTCAGTCAGTCGTCGACGCGTTATGATGCATGACGGTGCGCTGTCATTGTCTCAACTGAGCCAGATAAGGTGTCTGCACGCGATTGAGGAATAACGTTGTGCTGCCGTTAGGGTACAATGTTGCCATGTCTGGACTCAAGCTAGTTGAAGCACACCTTTTAGTATTGATGTACACAAAAGTATACTGCGCAGACCCATGTCGAGTACAATTCGCGAACGACGAAGGCTGTCACGCAAGCGTTCATAGTTTAGGGATTCGTGGAAACGGCGCGCGTCATGATTTCTCGCGTTTGTTGAGGCTTGCATATTCGTTGTATACACATCCGTGAATATTTTGTTCAGAACGGCCGAGGAAGATGTCAGGCGAAAGAGAGGACGAGGTGTTGGACCCGCGCGTTCAGGTAACAACAAAGAAAAATGGCTTGTTTTGAGCTGGCATATCGTATCGAAGCCGTTACACCTGGTTTGGGAATAATCAGGCAGGTTACTTATATCCCCAGATTTATCATGAGTTATCATCTGATATTTTTAAATCTGTATTTTGTGAGAGATCTTGTCCTATGTTATGTATGCATGGTAAGAAAGCTGGTCATTAAGTTTGTAGGAAGTGGTGCCTGCTTCTGTCAAGCATGCATGAAGTATGTATGATTAAATATGCTGAACATTTAGGGCATGATCTGTAATCCTAAAGACAATCAGACCAAATGGAGAATCATTAAAGGGCTCCACTTGAATGCAAAACAGGAAGAAAATCTGAACCCACCAACTGTGACAAGCAGCTGACAATTGTGCAGTTTCAGCTGGGGAATAGGGAGAGTCATTGCTTTGAAACTTGTACTACTGGACCTGATGATCAGACCCATCCCATACCAGCAATGGTGCATGGTTTGCTGGTATCTGGTCAGGTGGTTTCAGTCTCAAGGATCACTTGCATGCAGGTGTCCCTTTTTGGCCATCCACAATGGTAGCATTTATTACATGAGGGTACTTCGGGGCAAAGATTGTTGCCTGGGCACATAATGGAATGCATTGAATGTTATGAAAAGTACTTTGAGAAGCACTAATGTATTGGATAATGTTGGTGAAAAATTAACAGAATGCTGGTTTTCTAAGTGATATTTTCTGGGAATTTAATGGCTGCCATTTGTATGCATGTTAAATGATAATGAAGTGCATCCCCATTTTTGAATAAGCATGCTGATGGCAAGAAAAAGATCAGTTTTATCATGGCAGCAAAACTGAGAACCAACATCACATGTTAATGTGTCCCATAGAGCTGTGACTGGTGTGCAATTGGTAAAGAATGCCAAAATAGTTCCATGTGAAATGAGTTGGACTCTAGTCCCCCTTGCCCACTGATCAGCTGGACTAGTTTAATGTAAATTGTCACCTCTAGTATCATCCTGTTGCTGGTTGTGCACAGATGGTGCCAAAAGTCAGCTTGTCCATGCTCATGGGTCTGGTGAGGTTCCCCAAGGAGAATGTGGGGTACATCTGGGCCTTACTCATCAGCAGATCTGACCAGGGTGCCATTCAGGCTCACCAGCCAACAGAATTCCTAGACTGGAGCAGGCTGTAAAACATACCCACAGGACACCCTGATGTGTTTTGAGCATGTGTGTATATGTGCTACACAGAAGTGGGAGGCCAAGCCAGGGTCTGATGACCTAACTTCTCCCAGATGTGAGTTGCTTAGCAAATTTAGCCCACTTTATTTTGCCCAATGGTATTGTTCCATTTTTATGATTTGTCAAATAACAAATTATATGCAGTGGCCAAAATCAGGCCATCAGTTTTCTTTCCAGACTCTTAGACAACATTTCGGAATGTTTCAGATTGAATTGGAGCGTCTGAATGCATCATCGGAAGATATCAATAAACTTGAAAATAAGCTTGAGGTAATGAGAGAGTTTGGAGTGTGTTCAGACATTCATTTGTGCATAGGCAGCTTGCATTTGAAGTGCAAGCTCAAGTTCAGATACTCATTTGTATGTTCACTTTTGTCGTAACCATGTGAGGATATTCACAGCCAGTGGACTCATTGGTATTCAGAGCTATTTTTACATATTCAGCAGAAATGTTATTTCAGGGGCTCCCCTGTAACATGTGGCTCATGCCTGTAGCATACCAGGCATCTTGTTTGAGTTGCAGAAGATGCTGGCACAGGCCACCGACGTCATTACCTCTAGATCCCCTGGTGGCCGACGTATGGCCACACACGTAATGTGAGCTTTAGGAGCTGGCGGGGTATGCGGCATCACGATCTGCCCTATGGCCGGCCGCAGGAGGCCAATGCCCTGTTCCGGAGCACGCTGAGCGACTCGACAGCCAACCTGAAGCTACTGTCGAGCCGGCTGGGCGCCGCCGTGGAGAAGGCGCGGCCCTACTATGAGGCGCGCGAGGCGGCGCGCCGTACCCAGCTCGAGTGCCAGAAGGCGGCCGTACAGTTCCAGCGGGCCAGCGGTGGGTGGGCAACCAGTCAGGATCGCCACGGCATCTCACGCCAGTAAAAATGGATTGTCAGATGACGATTTTATGTTTGTTGCATCGGATTTCTGAGGTCACTGACCATGCAGATATGCCAACATTGCTGTTACTTCCTCTTCATTTTCAACCAAATACGTTATTGTATTGTATTGTAATTGTAGATGTAATTATAGATGCTATTCCCGTAGTTCCTTTGGCGTGGGTTTATCGTGAGCTTAATGTGGGCATAGTGAGTTAGCGGAGATCGGATCGTTGTCCAAAGGTCTCCAAAATATGGCTTTAGCTAACGAACCGTACCCGTTCGCTGTTGGCAGTGTTGCACCAAAACGCCCGGGAGACGATCCAGCTGGCTGAGGAGCGTTTCCTGCCACAGAAGAACCAGCCCACGCATTTCGAGTTTGACAACGCCTGGCAGGAGATGCTGAACCACGCCACCATGAAACTGATGGAGGCCGAGAAAATGAAAATCAATAGCGAAAGCGAACACTTGCGACGGGCCAACAACTTTGCAAACGCGCAAAAACAGGTCAGCCAGATTCGTAGACCGACGGGCCTCGGGAACCGTTAGATCATATGCTATCCCTTCATGGACGTTACGGTTTTTGCGCGGTTTTTATTACGGGCCAGTGGAGTGGACGGCCTCATTACACGACCCCTCTCCCCCACCCCAACATCCATTTTATTCCGTATCGATGTGGAGCGATGAAATACGAAACGAAGACATGGAATGTTTTTTCCACATTCGAACGACTGTTGGTTGACCCAGTGAGGTCCCATAGTGACCACTCAGGTCAGCGGGAGTGTACCTTGTATCGTCACCTCCACTAACACTGTCGTGACTATCGTCATTCGCTCAAATCCGTCTCAGTGATCTTCGTTCCCCGTGAAATGGACGAAAGCATGCCCGAGTTTCGTGTCTGCCAGTCCCGCTAAACACTTATTTCCAGATATGATTAGCACGGTTTCTGTTGGGGGACCACTGTTCGAAGCCGTCTCTCCGCCCGCTGTCCGGCCGGAGGTGACTGGCAGCGGTTCCGCGTGCCGCCCGGCCGCTGACGATTTCCCGCCGTGCGGCAGCTAAAGCGGCTGGAGCGCACGCTGGAACGGTCCATTGGCCGGGCGCGACCCTACTTCGAGCAGCGCGAGGTGTTCCAGCAGGAGCTGCTGCGTCAGAAGACGGCGCTCCAGCAGCTGCAGTGGGCCGTCGGTGCGGCCAAGGCGCGGTACTCGGCCTCGCTGCGCGAGCTGGAAAACATCTCTGAGGAGATTCACCTGCAGCGGCGTCACAGGTGCGTCGGGTGACGGCTCCGCGCACCGCGGCTCGCCCCGCCGGGCCGGCTGTCGACTCCTGGCCCGGCAGAACGGTGTTTTGTAACGAACAGTGGACACGCTTCGCTGGCACTGAGCGAACGTCTCGCGCGTCCTGGTGTATAGCACGCAGTGTTTGTGTGTCTGCCGAAGCATATGGTAAGGAATGACGGACTCTGCGCTCTCAGTCATTTAACCCGCGCCCGACTGGCAGTCGGCGTCGACCACGCGCGACTGGTGGGGGAGGGGACGTTTGACCGCCCCCCTGTAACTCACGAAGGGCTAGTCGCACGATAAAAATAAGCACATCGTTGGAAGGCTCGTGACAAGTAGAGCTCGAAACTGGTCTCAGTTGTAGATTTGGATGATATGTAAGCCATTGACGCTCTATATATGTTTTCTCACGGCTGACTGCATGAAACCGAGAAGCGGTCTGGATATCAAGGGCTGTGGTTAACAAAATTTAGGTAATGGCACCATTGAACAGGTAAAAGTCCGCAGATGCCGATCCACACCAAATTTCTCTGCTTTGTTTAATATATACGCAGAAACGTTGAATTAAAGACCCGGCGATTTTCGCTCCGACTGCCGGCGGGCGCCGTAGCCGAACGCGGTATGAAATTAACGGGAACTAAAGCGTTTCTTTATTTTCGCGACATACGCCTTTCCGTGTGATATTTCGTAATCCTAGTGGTTCTTGTGATGGTTTTTCATTCATGAATTTTGGAAGATTTCAGTAGTTATCAGTCTACATAATTGGCGAAACTTTATTCACAAGTCTGTTGATGTTCAAAATATGTAATTTTGTTAAACTTTTTTAACTTCTAGGTATTACTCGCGACTGTGCGAGCCAGTCGTACCATTTTCTACTCTTCTGAATAGCGCCGCCGATGTTGACGGCGGCGCATTTTGGCTCATTACAGTTATTCGTGACGTGACCTCAGGTCATCGGCTGGAAGCCATTGGTACGTGGTCCACTGACGGCATCTGGATGTTTGCATCACCCCCACTAAAAATCTATAAAAGAATCCGTAAGATTCCAAAAAATGGCGAAATATGTTGAAAATGCTGTTGACCTTAGGTCAGTGACCCAGAAAACACCGGAAAATCTGAGATAACAGATTTGTTGCATCTAAAAAGATCTCTAATCCTTCAAACCTTTGCGGTGATATTGTTTTTCAAAAACGTTGAAGGACGCTAAACTTTTTCGGACATAGGTCCACTTGACATGACCTAGGTCAGACACCTGACTTGATCTGAGGTCAAAACTTTGACACAGTGCGTAAAAATGATCAAGGAAAAGGTACACAAAGGTTCGTGGCGCTGCGTACGTTCGTTCTCTTGTAATCTTGGAGAACCCCGGGGTCTGTCAACCCCCCCCCAGTTGGGGGCGGGTTGAACTTTTGGCGCTAACGGTGCTGCGTTGCAGGGAAGAATTACTTCAGAATAGGCCTGAAGCCCAACCTTTTTCAGTCCTCAATGAAAGGGCAGGCGCGAACTCACCGTAATATCTCGGCACCTGCGACAGTGGCCCCACGGACGGTCGCCGTGACTTGTATCCGTGTAATCCAGAACTTGCAGGCTCGCTTCCCACACAAGCTTGACTGGGGTATTCCGCCACCTTTCATTGACTGCGGGAGGCGTTCATGGGGCGTAATGTTGCGCTGTACGCACAACGCCGCGCCGAAGGTGCGGCATAGTATGCTGGAGGCCGCAGGCCGGTAAAAGGGTGCGATCGGACTTGGTTCTGTTCAACAAAGGGGTTAGGTCGTGCGAAGCGCGTTATTAGGTTATGCCTAGGGACCATGTGTTGGGCTAAGTTTGTACTGCAAAAGGTTCGTACTAAAATGGTTCCTAAGAGAAAAGGTTCGAAAGGAAAAAGGTGTTGAACCAAAGGCTCGTAAACTTAGGGTTCGTATCGGCAAAGAAACGGACCTTGAACAGTAACCTAGCCGAACCTAATTTAACCTCTGTTGGACTGAGCCAAGTCCGATCACACCCTGTATCGGCCTGCGGCTTCTTGTATCCTAAACTGCGCATTCGGCGTGGGGTTGCCGCTTCGGCTCAGACCCGGAACCAACCCTCTCCAGTACGAATCTTGTCCGATGCGGACCTTTGCCGATACGAACGTTTTTTATACGTACCTTTGACTACGACCCTCTTCCCATACGGACCTTTGACGTACGAACGTTGGTCCGGTCGTTCTTCGTGGGTCGCTCGAGATAACGTGTGGTCGCCCTATTCTCTTCTTTCCCCATCAGTGGTGAGAGTTCAGTGCACTAGCGTGTGGACCTTGTCATGTTTTCACCAGTCGCCATCCGAGGCGCCACTATTGCGGGTCACGGGTGACTAGGGTGAGTTGACGCCTGCCCGACCGTTGCCGTCCAATGTAACTCATGCTGTGTATCCCAGCTCTCAGTCGGCTATCTCCCGCGAAGCGAAGATCCTGTGTGGCCGAGAGGTTCAGTCGTGTCCACTGTCGAGACGTGCCAGCTGAGCGGCCTCCCCCCGACAGGGACAGGGCACTGGAGCTGGTGCCGGCAGAGCTGGACACCTGCGACCTGGTCAGCGTCTCGGCTGTCACCGAGTCGGCCACCAGCGACTACGAGGAGGACTTCAAACTCAGCCAGGTATGACGCCGGCCGCTGCGAGGCGGAACAGTAGTCGCTGGCCCCCGGCTCGAGTCCATCCCATGTCCATGCAGGGGCAGCAGTACTGGCCTGAGACTGACGGCCATGACTTTCCTGTCCGTACGGGAGCAGCGTTACTGCCCTGAGACTGGCAGCTGCGGGCCCTCGATCCGTACAGCGGCAGCAGTGCTGGTCTGAGATTGACAGCTGTGACCCTCTATCCGTACAGCGGCAGCAGTGGTGGCCAGAGACTGACAGCTGTGACCCTCTATCCGTACAGCGGCAGTAGTGGTGGCCTGAGACTGACAGCTGTGACCCTCTGCCTGTACAGGAGCAGCAGTACTGGGCGGACATGCGGCAGCAGATTGAGACCCTGTCGGCGGCGCTGCCGGCCGGCGTGGCTGCGGGCGGCGCCTCCGCCACCGTCAGTGAGTCTTCGCTGGGGGAGGCGCTGAGCGCCGCCCGCCTGCCCTGCCGCCGCCACAGCCGCTCAGACGGCGGCCCGGACAGTCCGGCGGCGCGGTCAGGCCGGCCGGCGACACTCACTCTCCGAGTCTGGAGTGGACGGTATCGGCCTGGAGCAGTCGGGAGTGGACAGTACCGGCCCGGAGCAGTCTGGAGTGGATGGTACCGGCCCGGAGCAGTCGGGAGTGGATGTTACCGGCCCGGAGCAGTCGGGAGTGGACGGTACCGGCCTGGAGCAGTCGGGAGCGGACGGTACCGGCCCGGAGCAGTCGGGAGTGGACGGCACCGGCCCGGAGCAGTCGGGAGTGGACGGTACCGGCCCGGAGCAGTCGGGAGTGGACGGTTCCCGCCAGGAGCAGTCGGGAGTGGACGGTACCGGCCCGGAACAGTCGGGAGTGGACGGTACCGGCCTGGAGCAGTCGGGAGTGGACGGTTCCCGCCCGAGGCTGGCCGCTCCGTTGTCCGATGACGTCCCGCTGCGACTCGAGACGGGCAGCGAACTACTCACTCTGCGGACGGGTGAACAGGCGCCGGCGGGGGCCGCTGATGATAGCAGCGTGCAGGCGCAAGGTGAGGCCGCGGGACAGGGCAACGAGCTCATTTAAGATTGGCTGGAGACAGTCGGCCATCGCCCGAGTTCTGGCAAGACAGAGCGAGTGACTCGCGTTGTGTTTGAGACCAAACGAGACCAATGAGACTGATTGGCGTGGGCTGTGTGATCTCTCCGAAATGTGCAAGGGAACTGTAGTCGCTAGTGTATCATGAAGCTGCGCTACTTTTGTAGTGTATCGTTAGTCTGCTGACTTTGCGTCATGTTTGCCATCGTTGCTGCAAATAGCACTTACGCAAGTGACAATACGAATACGGTGAGATGGAGCCGGAGTGGCATGTGCCACTAACCAAATGTTGTTCAGATCTGTTACATTAAGTACCATTGAAATGTAGTAGACGTTTTAATAGCGGTTCTTTTATGCATGGGAAGCCTTGGTTTGACCGTGGGTTGCCCTTCCCACGACAGTTGATCCGCGGGCAGAGGGTTTCTTGCACGGTTCGCATCCTGTGAAAATGTGTCACGCCCCACTGCTACCATGGCATGGGCTACGCGTTTCGACGTTGTCCTCAGGAAACAGTTAACCCGCCGTATGTCTGTCCGCAACCCGAAACCGTATGTCCGTCGCTTCGGACGTGCGGCCGACTGCCTCAAACACGGTCAGCTCGGCCACTGACTGACGGGTGGGCAGCAGCTGTGGTGGCCTGGCACCGACAGATTAAGCGTGAGGACCCTCAGCTGGCGATGTGAGCTCATGGCTGAGAGAGGATGTCGCAGGTATTCTGGTTCATTCCTCGCGGTGCATCTGAGTGGCCGTAATACGTCGAAAGCTGCGCGAGGAACCCGAACGAGATGGAGTGGCCGAAAGTCAAAAGCCTCATCGCCGGGAACGATTGCACCAAACGACTGGACGTTCATGAAAGTCCAACCGAAAACCACAACGGCAGACGCTATTTCCATCATATTTCTGCAGAGGTGCCTTTAACTGAACCATGGCGCTCCCAAACGGCCGCATACAGGCCATAAAATCGCCGAGTTATTTCGAAAAGACGTTCAGCACAATCTGACGATATGTTCAACGAATCGCCTACATGGTTATATCCACTGACATTGACTGCCTCGACAGAGCTAAAGGGTAGCTGAAAAACTGTAGCAGCGTGGGCGAAACTATCAGAGCATTCAAAAGCTCTTTATTCGGCTTTGATCTGGGCTAACTTCAGAATCACAATGTTACCACCAATCAAATCTCATTCTCTTCAGGGTTCCCAAAATGTGTAACCTGGAATTAGATCGATCCAGTCAATTAAAATCTGAAGAAGTCGGTGACAGAAATCTCTTCGTGCTTTACCCCCAGCAAACGCACAACGTCCACAAGGCTCGAGCTAGGTCATTCGATGCGAACGCCGTGCACGACCGCGCTCCAGTTTGCATTCTGCTGCTGTCAGCAATAATTTTTGGCAGTGTATTGCAATGACATATGCCACAAAAACGTCATACGCAAACATATCGACAGCGTACTGCTTTCGGCCGGACCCGCGTGTGGACGTCTTTCTGCGAGTTCCTCATTCCTGCCGGGCTGGCGACGGCACCTGGCACCAGCTGTCCTCGAAGGCCGCGGCCCAAGACACATCCGAGGTTTCCAGTCAGGCTGAGTTCATCACTGGCGGGTGAGTCGCATTGCATTCGTATAGCTGGATCCCTTTACCCGCTAGCGAGCCATACAAGTGCGAGGATACGAGGGCGTTTTCAAGTTTTACGCTTGTTGCAGATGCCTGCCATCTGAAGAATACAATCAAAGAAACGTTCTGGCCCAGGTGACCTGGAAGAAATGATCATTGACGCCGACTTCACAGCCCGACAGTTCGTCCACCCAACTGGGCGTGAAGTTGACGGGAAACCTGTCATTAGACCTTTGCCCGGAAGGGGCGCAAAAGACCACGCAACCGAAGTTAAACGCCCATCCGTCGAGCCAATGGTGTGCCTCTGGATAGCGGTTGCCAGGGGCTTCCGTGCATACTGCGAGGTTTTAAACCAACTGATATATAGCCGCCCGCACGTCAAGGCAGGCTTCGATACCCCGGTCGGCTTCGTTCGTAACGCACATCCCTCGGACCGGTGGTCCATCACCTGGTGAAGTTTGCGGCGGACGCCGTGCTGATGGTCAACTTCGCCTTCCCGCTGTACACGGTGACGGTGAACGAGCATCTCTGGGACGAGCCGATGGCGCTGATGGCGGGGAACCTGGCGCTCGACTGTGTCCTGATCGGCCCCAGCATCGTGGCCATCGGCGCCGTGAAGGCCGTGGTCCGGCCGACTTCGGATGCCCTCTGCTTAACGATGCTGCACGTGGGCGGCGCGCTGATCTGTACCTTCAAAATGGCGCAGTTCGCCCTGGTCGTCGACCAGCTGGTGGCCGTCACCAAGCCACTGCACTAGCTCGACATCATGAGCACCGGGGTGAAGGGGCTGATAGTGAGCACATGGGCTTTCAACTTCGCGCACCTGCGTCTGGGACTGGTGTTTGTCCTGGTCGACCTCGACATTTTCAGCGAACACGAGGCGACCAGCTAGAACCGGACGCAGCTCGGAAGCTGCCGCTGGAAGACAACAGTGCTGCATCTTTACACGCTCGTCAGCGAGGTGGAATTCTTCGCCCTCGCGCTGGCCACGACGGGCATGTTTCTCTGGACTGTCGTGGGTGCAAAATGCAGAGAACCAGGCAGAACCGCCGCAACTTCACCGGCACCATCCAGAAAGGCGAGGAGCACTTCCTGAGGCGTTTCCGGGCCTTCCAGCGGGTCTCCTACGTGATCCTGCTGACGGTGAGGCTGGGCTTTGTCGGCCCGGCGATCCACTACTCCAACCCCTTGGTCCAACGTCCTTGTAACAAAGTTCATGTAATGTCTTTGGAGTTCCCGTGTCAGGAAACCTTCGAAGTCCAATGTTTTCTAAATTTCCTTAAATCTTAGGGGTTTCCCTTCAAACAGCCTTGGTTTACGAAGACTGTCTAAGGCTACCAGATGCCTCCAACTCTAGTTCCTAGAGCCGGCACCGAGGGGAATCAGACTAAAGACGTCTGAGAACGCATTAACGTCTTCAAGTACATTAATCGTGCCGCAGGGCCGCTAGGTGAATTATATCCGTAAAGTTAAACGATACTTCCTTTTTCTAACCTTAAAATGGCTTACATCCGCAGAAACTTCTGAGCTCTTGCATCTGCCTCACATCAACCAGTTCTTCGAATTCCGTGCGTTATCACGCCCGTTCATTGGCTAAATCCTCGTCTTTCCAGAAAATTCGGATTTTAAAACGCCTCCTGATGGGTGGTATATGATATCATAATTGCTTATCATATCATATCATATCATATCATCATAATAGCCCCTTTCATCATTTTTGTTCGTAGGTAGTGTACCAGCAGGGCCGGTTTTCGCTCAGTATCTATCTATCTATCTAGATCTCTACCGGCTCAACATGTGGTGGACCTCGTGACGCTCGTGACGCAGTGAAGTGCTAGTGCTGTGAGTGGCCAGTGGCCGGACACAGACACATGGCCAGTGTCTGACGTCAAGAATGTAGGTGGTGAAAAAGGAAGCGCTGTGCGTCTGACGAATGAACGAAGGATTGGCAAGGAGAACTTGTGAAAAGAGAAGTACTGGAGAAGAGGAATCTTAGCACAAACGAGGTCACCAATAGTCAAACTATCACGCCAAGCAGAAAACTCTGCTACAGTCCCCATTGCCAACAGCCTGATCCACCAGGCGCGCATGTTCTGCATCGTTTTGGAGGACTGACCGCATGGCCTGTCCATCGGCAAGATGCGTCACGCCTGCAGCCGAACGCTGGGCTTTCCGCGGCGCGGCAACGTCACCGGATTTCCGCCGCGGCGCCCACCTCCCCTCCCGGCTCCTCTTCCTGCCCGCCGCGGCGTCCACCTCCCCTCCCCGCTCCTCTTCCTGCCCGCCGCGGCGTCCACCTCCCCTCCCGGCTCCTCTTCCTGTCCGCCGCGGCGTCCACCTTCCCTCCCCGCTCCTCTTCCTGCCCGCCGCGGCGTCCACCTCCCCTCCCGGCTCCTCTTCCTGTCCGCCGCGGCGTCCACCTCCCCTTCCCGCTCCTCTTCCTGCCCGCCGCGGCGTCCACCTCCCCTTCCCGCTCCTCTTCCTGTCCGCCGCGGCGTCCACCTCCCCTTCCCGCTCCTCTTCCTGCCCGTCGCGGCGTCCACCTCCCCTTCCCGCTCCTCTTCCTGCCCGCCGCGGCGTCCACCTTCCCTCCCCGCTCCTCTTTCTCCTCTCGCTCCTGTTCCGGCGCTGCTTTCCGTTCGCCGATCCTCCGACCCCTGCCGCGGCCGCCGCCGCCGCCGCCGCCGAATCCTCACCGGGACCACGCGCCGCAGCGGAAATCAACAGGAGCCGAACTCAGCACCTTCTTCATCACCTCCCAGTAACGCCAGTTCCTCACTTTTCCACACCTATGTCCTTGATGTTCTTGACGACATCGTGGTCCCCACTGCATGCCAGAGCTTATTTTAGTCCCACTGTGCCTGTGTTTCTTGTAAGTCAGCTCATCAAGCCGATAGCGCTGCTTAAAATCTCGTCTACAGGAGAACTTAAAAAAGGATGTCTGCATGCCGCACGGGCGAATACTAATGTACAAGACGTGTGCAAAATACAGAGATTATTACCGGCAAACAAATGCGGGAGACACGCTTTGGCACGAATGTTAGGAAACAATAAGTTATGTCTGTCCGAGTATTGGTGACGAGAACGGCACAGACTCAGTGACGTATGCTCTTGTGCGGATGTGTGTTTGCGCGCGATTTTCCTTCAGTGTCGTTTCGCAGAGATTCCGGTTGGCACCAA
This sequence comes from Capitulum mitella, assembly GCA_030062745.1. Taxonomy (NCBI): domain Eukaryota; kingdom Metazoa; phylum Arthropoda; class Thecostraca; order Pollicipedomorpha; family Pollicipedidae; genus Capitulum; species Capitulum mitella. The sequence continues at coordinate 19,430,751 of CP099844.1, read as the reverse complement.
GCCCTCATTGATACCAGGGCATGTACACAGGAATCTTGGTTATGTTCGATACTGGGTGTGTGTTTGATAAGAATGATAAAATGGCCAGGTTTCTTTTTTTTTAATAGCTTTGATCCGCCGTTGCCAGCAGACAGCGTTGGAATCAGATTTTACATTAAATACGACTCGATGCGCAGACCCTGATCCCGCGTACTGAAGGTGGACTCGGTCTGGGGACAATTTTCCCCAGACACCGAGCCGGACGGTGGCTATTTTTGTTTTTCGTGTTGATAAGGACATGATGCCGACACCCGGTGACCTGGGTGACCTTTTCTGCCCCAGATCAAGTAGCGCCTTGCGTGATTTCCTCCCTGAATGATTTTTCCTTAAATAAAGTTTCGCCACGTCCGTTGTCAGGTACACAGAACCCACTCCAGCAGAGGAGCACTGCCCCTCCAAAAAGAATCCGACCCGGGGTGCGGTCTGAGACGTGAGTCCATTGCGTACCTATCCACAGTACGCACAACACTCCTCCCGAGGTGAATGTATCCGACGGAGTGAGTCCGCCTCAGGACTTGCGGCGTCGTAAAAATCAGGCGCGAAACTCTATCCGGATGGGCTTCGTCCCGGACGCTCAAAAACGTCCGACGCTGGCACTGGCCGGATTTCGTCATAAAACGAGCTTCAAATGAAATGTATTTCCTGTGAACGGTACAAAAATGGCGGCAAGCCGGAACGTTACGTCGTGGCGACAAGCAAGCATGGAGTACGGGTTAACAGCGTATAATGCGCGTCAGTTCACGGTCAAAGCTGAAGGCAGCTCACTGAATAACGCTGGCAGATGCCCTTCCCTAGCTACCGCATTGTCCGGACGATTCTACGTAAGCTAAGATGTACATCAGAACTACGTTGGCTAAGTGTTCCGATCGTTTCATCTGCCTGGGAGATCCTCGGCTTCCTGTTCTGAGGATTTCTCGATCCACGTCAGGCCTATTTTAGTCTGAACTAACTTTGGGGACGCTGCGCTCGCAGGCCGGGCCGACAAGCAGCACTACACCACCAGCAAAGCTGAAGACATCTGCAAGACACTGCTGCGTCTTTCAGTTCCGCACAGCACAGCACAGCACATCAGGACTCTACGGTCCAAAGTGCTGGCTAAAAAATATCTGGTGCATAAAAATTATCCACAACTCCACTGCGGCACATTGGTCTTGTGATCAAGTGACGTCACTCAAGCTCTACAGTTCCGCCCCAGAAGCTAGGGTTTCCGTCCTCTCCATGCGGGACTACCCCTACCCCCACTGTCCATCTTGAACACTGCCGCTGGCAGGGATCACAGACCACCAGGTCCTTCAGGAACGAACTCCCCCCACGGAAGCCTGCGGCCCACCTCGAGCCTGCCAAGCCCAGTCACTCTGCCGCACTCCTGCCTCGCCCCTACCGACCCGACCTGACCTGACCTGGCTTCCGTAACACGTCACGGCTTTGTCGTTCCGGTACGACTCACAGCCCTGGACAGCGCCGGAGCCGGCAGCTCGCAGGGCCGCGGCGTTTCGTCACGGCACTATGACCCCGTTCCCCCTCCTCCGTCCGCTCCATCCTGGGGCGGCTCAGAGCAGGCAGCAGCAGCAGCCGCAGCAGCGCGACGGGTAGTCCGGGAAGTAAACGTTCTTCTCGTGTCCGCAGACGAAGAAGGTGCCGTTCCTGGTCCGGTAGCGGTACATGATGGTGTGGATGGGGATCAGCTGGACGTCGTGACGCTGAAACAGCAAGGTGCCCTGGTGAAAGCCGAAAGGGACACCGTCTCGCGCGATCATCACAACAGCCAGGAGTTTCTTCGCTCCTCGGCAGAAAGGCCAGCCATCCATTCTGTTCGGCGTGAAGAGTATAGATACACGCAAACATATATACAGATATATGTGCCTGTGTATACTCTTGTCTTGATGGTTAATTCTACTGGCAATTTGCTACATAATGCCTCGGCTGAACAGTGAAATCACGTAAAAAATCGGGAATGTCTACAAAAAGGATACAATATGGAAACGCTGTCGCTTTCAGTGAATCTGAGTAGAAGAAAAACTGCTTCCAAAATAATGGAACATGAATATATATATATATATACATATATATATCACATATACCATATATATGTATATATATCATATATATATATATATATATATATATATATATACATATCCCTACAGGTACACACTGGTAACTGATCTCTGTGGAACCATTGCGTTCATATTTACGATTCAAGGTAGAAGGAGTGGGGTCTCTAGCACACACACGCCTTGAACAGGGTGGGGGACGTGATAAGGCACTTCTGTCTACGAAATGGTCAATTTTACGGTTTCAGTAACGTTAATGTTAAGACGGTAAAACAGCTCTCCGCTGACGTCTATCGCTCACCTAACGCAGGAAGTTCATGGCATACCACTCACCTGTTGCAGGATACGCGCCATCGGCCAGCCCGTCTGGTGCTTTTTGACCAGATGCTGCGAGGAGTGCGCGATTTGGTCCTCCGGAAACCCGCTGAAGGGCCACACGAAGAGGCCCTGCGCCTGGCACACGGTGTCTCCGCTGACTCGCTTCACCTCGTCGTCCGGCAGGCCGACCGTCTCCATGACGTACTTGTCGCCGTGCACCTCCCTGGGGACGGAGGAGGGCCCGAGTGGCAGGGTCTCCACGCCCGCCGCCGTCCTGGCTGCCGATACGTCCCCCGTCTTCGGGGCACCGCTGGAAAACACTCTGTGCAGCAGGGTCTCGTCAGACTTATTATGGTGCACACTGCCTGCTGCTCCCAACAGCAGGCAGTGTGCACCATAACAACAGCCGGTCCTCGCCACGCCGCGATGGAACTCTGCTGGAGGTCCTGCTTCACTCACAGCAACTGAACGATTCTAGAATTCTGTCCGGTGGCTGTCTGCTGCTTGTGTGTGCATTACACGTGACATTACTTATTGTTCCGCAGTAAAGTTCCCCGGCGCCCATCAAGAGAACGATACAACGTAGATACAACGATACAAGTACCCACCACAGGTAATAAAAAAACACAAAAATAAAACGTCGCGCAACGTGCGTCATTGTCGGCCACAAGAAACTGGAATTTCACATTTCCCGACGCCAATATACTCGTATACTCGGCCAGTCCAGCATTACCTTACACAGAAATAGGGACAGAACAAACAGAAAAGGGTACAACACATTTGGTATTCATGTCGTCGCTGGCAAAATTCAGACCCCTTGCAGGCCTCACCAGGTGACGGTCAGTTCCACGTAATACTTGAGGTTGCGCTCTCCGTCGCAGGTGCTGCATTTGACCATGCCGCGACCTCTGCACCACGTGCACTGGGTAGTGCCCGTGCCGCTGCACCAGCTGCACTGCTCTTGGTGACGAATCCCGTTACCTCCGCACGGCGAACACGGATCCTGGAGATATCGCGAGCTGTATAGTATAGTCTGTGACTGTACAAGCTGGGTGTATTGGCAGAATCCTGTCATTAATCATGACAAGAGGAAATTATGTTGCACACTTCGGCCGAACGTCCGACTGTGAGTCCTAACGTCACGGGTAGCATGATGTCAGCGAAATTATTCGGCAAAAAGGACCAAATGAACATCAGTTCCCGGTAAAATCGTGCATGTAATACACATCGCACACGGCACACGTTCTTGCGCCAATACTGGAAACGTTAAATGTGCCGATATATAACCATTTACTGAATCCAGGCACGTAACCAAAATTTTCTTCGGGGGCGATGCAATACCGGATTTTGCCACGTGCCAATGACAAATGACGCAATTCATGAAAAAGCAGCAGTTATATGTACATGACCTCATATTTAACGCACAGGAAAACGTGTAATGCTTTATTTTTGAGGCCTATACATGACCACCATCCCGTATCCCCGCGAAATCCCTAAATATCTAGTGTAGACCGCTTTGCTCAGGGGGATGGCCCCTATGGCCCCCCGTGGCTACGTCCCTGGCCGAATGGAAGTGCGGAGAGGCGTGAAGCTCTGTGACCTGGACACAGGGTCCCGGCGATCACTCACCCGCCCCTTGCCGGAGCAGTGTTTACACCGCTGGTCTCCCTGGGCTTGACACTTGAAACAAGGTCTAAGCGACTGCGTGTGGGGCACCTCCAGGACGCGCTTTTCTGGCTGAAATCACCACGTCCGTTCAGAACAATGGCGAGAAACATGCGCGATAAGGGCTGAGTTGACGGTATCAGTGCTTCAGAAAAGCGTGGGTAGTCGTAAGACGCATTGGAGCAGACGGGCAAGTATTGGAGTATTATTGGAGCAGACAGGCAATGCGCTCCACGCGAAGAACGATTCACTCTCACTATTTCGATGACGTTACGTCAAACGGAGAGGACGCCGCATGGGCTCCGCCAGCTTCTCTTCACCAATTCTGGAAGATGCCATACCATACGTTTTTTAAACGGCTTTGGAAAATCACTTCTGTCCAAATAGGAATCGTGGAAAAATTAAGAGGGGCGCCCTTAACCTTCTGCGCGACAAGATTATCTGGAAATATGCATGGCTGTCCGGCCGGGGTGTCACCTGAGTGGCCTGACCTCAAAAAGTTTTTTCGGTGTGATGGGGATGTTCCAGGGCCCTGGCGGACTGACTCCCGACGTGGCGATGTTGTCGCCCTTCCACGGCTCGAACTTCCACTTGGTCTCCCGCTTCTCGATAAATGTCTCCAGGGAGTACTGCAGGAGCCAGCCGGAATATATCGTCACCACGTGCCAGACACTCCCAGTGGGGAGATGCCAGACCGCAGGCGGCAGGGCATAATGACCATGCATTCAATTAGCCGAAAAGTTGGTGCCCGCCAGCTGTTCAGACAGCAACAGTCGCAGGGTACAACGAGCGACGTAACCACTCAACCTCTACAAACGTCTTCTGGAAATGGGAGCATCGACTGCAACTCCACCAGAACTTACGAAATGTTAAGGTAAAAACAGAGGCAGAACGACCCTGTTCTGACTTTTTCGTCACCTACCAGCACCAGATGCAACATAAACTCGGCAGCTCCCCGAACACGAACAAGTCTATACAAGACTTCGAGGCAGCTCCATCACCTTGCACGTGGCCGACGGAATGATGTTGGAGATCTCCATGTTCTTGATCGGCTCGCTACCGTAGCAGCAGTGCTGGGCGACGAAGGCGGCCAGGGCTTCCTTGACCTCGCCGCGGGTCAGCGGCTCCTGGTGCACGTCCATGCTGGGCTGGTCCGGCGGCGGCGCACTGGGCAGCTGCTGAGTTGGCGGCCGCACCAGCCCTGCCCGGCACACATCGCGCGCCGACTCAGTTCGTCTGGTGAACGCGTTTGGATGACTTGTACGCCAGAATGGGACATGCCGGGGTCATTCGAGCATCGTAAAAACTTAATGCGCGCCATTCACACCGCATCCCTGACGCGCTATCAACTGTTCCGAGAAAGAGCAAAGCCGTTTGCCGAAAGGAATGGAGACCGGTGGAAGTACGAAGATTTGGAAGGTTTAACCAAATTCTTTCATAATCCTTAAATTCTTCACTTATAAAGAAGTTCTGAGCACAGTTCCAAGGACCTCTTACGAATGTATGTCACTGAAACCTGTGCTTCAGTTCAGCCCTTCAAGGCCCTTGCCCGGTTTTACGGTGAACACAAAGCCGTCCGTTGCGTGCATGGTCATCTCACTTACAGCAATACGGCTGCTGACATTCTTCACCGGCAATCTGACCCGATACTTCCCGTTGTCAGTTTCAGTTGCAAATAACGCAAGCCAACATCCGGTATTTCTTTGAGTCGCGAGGCGACACCAGGAACTAAGTGGTCAAGCCGACAGTTTACGCCCTTCACGGGACCGGTTTACGCCCATCGTTCGATTATGTAGCCGTCTCTTATCGGTTGGTATCACGCTACTTTCGTATCTTCTGGCCTGGATCATTTCCGTTTGTAGGTGATATAGAAAGCGAGTCAGTTGCAGTCATGAAAGTTCTCAATGTTTCAGAGTTTGTAACTTAAGGGTCTTCGTCTAGTGTGGGTGTTCATACTGATGAAAAGTACGGTGATTTACATCAAAAATAGTTTTTGTGCTTCCAGGATTTTTCTTAGTGACTCATCGAGGAACTCGCGAGGGCTGGCACGGGCGACATCACCACCGGTTTAGCTATCACGCAGGCAGTCAGAAATCGGCTACACAAGGTCGGGAGACTGTGTGTATAGTGATTTAGTAGGATATCAAAGGCCTTGCCAGATAGGAAAGACCGTGAAGACAGTGCGACATTCTTCGTCTTATCTGGCCGTCTGTTGCGAAGGACTTCTGTCAGGTGTTTGTCAGGATTAACGCATATCTGCAAAGCAGAGACTTACCGATACCGACCCAAAGTGCACATCTGTAAAGCACTCGCTTGCACTCGCTCACAAACGCAGTGTCAAATCTTGAAGCTATTGAGGAAGATGGCAACAGCCCTGCGTCCCGACAACTAAAGGCGGCCGTTAAGACTGCATCCGTTCGCATTGGGAAATACCAAATTACCAACTACCGGCGAATTAACTACGGCGACGCACTGATCCCTCGCATTTACAATTGTTACACGTTATAACATTCTGCGTTATATTACTTTGGCTGTGGTTTCCTGGATACGTCCTGTTTCCGAATCTCTCTGGATACGCGGCACGTAAACAGGCGGAAGAGTTCACTTTCTATTGCGGCCCTCGGCTCGGACAACAATGCCCGTACTTCATGAGCGCAACACGCTCTCCAACCCGTCGCAACAGTTTACCGACTGCCAAGAATCATAGCGCGCCATGCAGAAGTCAGGTCACAACAGCTGACCCACCGCCACCAACTGCAGCGCGACACATAACGCCCGGTGCCAAACCGCACCGCCATCTTCCAACCAACTCTGAACATTCGTGCTCGACCTCCACCACAGGTGGCAGTGCACTACCGGCCGCGTGTTGACCCTAAGTCAGGTCAGAGGTGCTCGCAAGGGGTTGCGTAAGTTGCCAACAAGTCCAATGTCCAGGGGTGTCGATTTCCTCAAATAATTGGGGGGCCGAGCCGAGGGCCCGATAACCTAACCTCCCACCAAATGTGAGTTTCTCAACGGATTTAGCCCGCTGTATTTTGACCACCGGAAATTCATCATTTTTTGTTGCCATTTATCAAATAAAAAAACATATTTACCCCATGTATGTGGGTATATAGATAGACAGATAGACAGATAGACTTACTGTGCACTTACTGTGCCCTTGGGAGTCCGGTGGCCTCACTGCACCCTTCTCCATCGGGAGATATAACTGCCACTGCAGGAATTTGCTCCCGAACTGACATGCTAAAGTGGACTCTGAAGGTGGAGAATGCACCCTTTTTCATACCTCAAAACCCTGTTGACTTCGGTGACCTTACTTCGACGTTAAGAAATCACAGGACTATTGTATTCCCGGGTTTAAGAGCGACACACTGACGGATCACAAGAAGGATATGGACCCCAAACCCACTGGATGCGCCTCCGTAGCCACCTCCATGGGGCTGCCCAGGATCTCATCGGGATCTGAGCACCTCTCCCGACCTGTTTGCAAATATTGGCAACAGGAATAACAGTGGAACTGTTCATAATATACCAGACAGTGGTTCCTTATACCTTTTGACGCTGCAAAATACCTAGAACTACGCATCATTTCTATGAGGACACAATTAGGCACACCATTTGGCGCAAATATGGCAGGGTTGCCCTAATTGCGCCTTTTGCAATGTCTTGCAAGAAACTGAATAGGGCAGACTGAAGTTTTAAAACACTGGATATCATGGTGGTCAAAAGACCAAGTTTACGAGGAAGAAATAGGACAATTTTCCCATGCCATCGTCATAGTGTACGTTTTTCAAAACGATGGAGCGAACTGGGCAGCTTCCCCTGCTCATTTCCCTCTAAAACCAGAAGAAAACATCGGGGGGGGGGGCAAACCAGCACTGGAGGGGCCAAAATCAACAATGGGTGGGCCAGGCCCTCTCACAGAAAACAAAGCGCCCTCTCAAAAGAATACAAATCGACACCCCTGCCAATTCGTTTGTACTGTCATTCTTGACGTAGCTGTAAATGTCCCCATCTTCTGCAATTCTCATTGACATTTCCATGACAACTTATTTTGTTTGTAATGAACAAAACGATATCCAGCACATGACAAACTGACAGGATTTGAATTACAAAGCATGCACAACTACATATGAACTACATCATTTCAAGCACTGTTCCTATTCGCCAGAGGGAGAATTTTTCGTAACTTCTTTTTATGGCAAGCAGGAGAGTTACACCATTTGGGTATTACGTATTCATGCCATCACAAACGGAGCGTGAAAAGGAAGTCGAGTGGTCCTGTGTAGTGGGCAGACTTGCAAGCGGCTAAGAATCAAATCATAATTGATTCTTTTCGTAAATCAGAATCAGAATTGATCCTTTGCTTAGCAACTGCGAAGCAGAATGAGAATCACGTTCTGAGCCAGGAATCAGGACCGAATCGATTCCCAGAGCTGCTGGGAATCAATTCCTAAATGCATTTTCGTTCAACCATATTCCGTGCTGCTGCCAGTTACATATTATTCCTTGCGGGGGGGGGGGCAGATTCCCATGCGAGCTCGAAAACTATTGGTTCCTAGCGGAAAACGACATTCCATAGCCTGTGCCGAGACATTTTATTTCTAAACAGGAAATGTTGAAAATTTTGAAAAGGGAACGGGGTTGGACGGGGTTATAAATAAGGGCTTACTTAGACGAGCTTCAAGGTCACGTCTTACGACCTATTCTGTTCTAATTCATGTCATTCTCCCAAGAATGGACACGTCTATGATGTATGTTAGGAGAGGTCGACTTCCAAAATTTATATGGGTACCCATGATGCATAAAACGGGATATACATTTTTGGAAAATGTTAATTCATCCTATAACACATCTTAAGTCTGGCGAGATTATCTGTGTTCAATAAATATTCCTTTATGTGTCGCACGCCATACTATAAACATATGACAAATGCCCGTATGCAGATCCAGTTACCAGAAAAAGTGGAATAACTTTCCTCGTGGTAAACTGAGTTTCTCAGGAATAAACAGAAATAAAATGCACCCGTTTACATTGTCCTGGAGTCGCCCATGATACTGTTTCCACAGAAATATATGACATCTGATCGTATACCTGTGAAGTTAACAAAACCAGTCACACAGATCCAGATGTCTGTTAAACCCACACATAGGCACCCAAAACTGATTCCTGGAGACGCCCCTTGCAGCATATATAGGTGAATTATACGCATGAATTGGGGAAAATATGTCTATATCACGCGCAAGTTGTGTTTTATTTACGCAATAAGTCACATATTCTTATGAATAAGCAAATACGAATACCTCCTTTTACATGACCCTGGATCCGCTACTGCCCAGCATTTTTCTGGAAAACACTTAAAGGCGTGTAGATTATAAACATATCGACCATTTGAACTGTCCGCGACATTATAAAGGACATCAAAATAGTGCATGATCTTCGGAGAGCGCGATATTTCTCAAACATGCTTCTCAAAAACTTGTCTTGGAACCGCCTCTGGAGGAGGTAAAGTTTTGAAATTTTGTTACAACATGCTACCAACATATTTTGGAAAAGTCACCATGTTTCGCGAAGCAGCTCCCAAAAGCCTGGAAGTGGCGAGGCAAAAACCGGAGCGGGGGGGGGCGGAATCTGACCCCCAACCATCACGGAACTGGGTTCAATGCATGCTTGTTTACCTAATAAATGAGACTAAATAACGTTTATAACATTAACCATGACGCCTTTCAACGATGCAGTAAAACATGTTGAGAATAGGGATGGAAAATTCAGGTCTGATACAATGAAAAATGAAAGATTTCCTTTCCTGTCGTCGTAAAAATGTACACATTCCACACAATTAATGCGTGGGCCATGGTCTTTGAATTACTTAATTACGTTGCCTTTTAACCCTATTCCCGGCAGGGGGGGCGGAATCCGCCCCCCTTTGGGGTTTTTGCTTGCCAATTCCAGGCTTTTTAAAGCAGCTTCACGAAATTTGGTGACTTTTCCTAGCTATTCTTTCTACGTGCTGTGGCAAAATTTCAAAATTTTATTTTGCCCAGGGGCGGAGCCAGGTAACGTTTTTGGGAGACACCTCAGGCCATTTTTGTCCATGTTGAGGGTAAAATGAAAATGTCTGCCAAAAACAGAGTTTTAAAGCTAGAACTTAAAACTTTATATGGATGTATAGCTAAATAGCTGGGCAATGTGCAGATGTAATTTTGTTTATCTGGGGTCATTTTACAAGGTCAGGTCAAGGTCAAAAGTCAAAATTTGTTTTTTTGCTATAATTTCGGTGTCATTTCTTCAAATTCCAAACCCGGAATATGTATGACGTAGAAGGGTGCCTTCTACTTGTGTACCAAGTTTCAGCTTGATATCAGGTCGGGTCACGGAGCTATGACCTAAAATGTCAGTGCGCGTATCCTATATCGCAATAGCCATAAAATGAAATTTTTGAAATAGAGTGAATTCAAATGATTGAAAACGTTTAAAGATAATATTAAATGCACACGATATCATTCCAAGTGACCCCAAGGTCACTGGAGGTCATTTAAGGTCAAAGGTCACAAGTTGATCTGAGAAACGTGTGACCGTGACAGTTCCCCCTTTTTCATGTCCCTGGCACCGCCTATGCTAACATTATACGAACATTGTAATGCGATTTGTACTTCTTTAGTATAACATGACTAGCACAAGCCAAAAAAGGGTGTTTGCCTATTTTGTTCATTCAGTTGTTAGAAAACCAATCCTCCTATTTTTGAAACCCTGTGAACGCCCATGAATTTTCAAAAAATTTCAGATTTGCGGACCCATGGTAAAAGCCCTATCCATAATTTCTTGATTCATACCAGTTTCATCGAAATCGGTCCATAAACAACGGAGTTATAAGAGGTCCAAAAGTGCCCCCCATTTTGACATTTTTGCCCCCCTGTATCCACAAATTTCAAAATTTTGAAAATTTCTTTTTATAAAAATGTAGTTCACCTCACGGCAAATCGATTGCCGTTTCTTGCGATGACATCGGATGTGTAGTTCTCGAGATCTCAGGGGGGGGCCGAATCCGCCCCCCCCTGCCGGGAATCGACCATACCGTCTAGCCCTCCGGGAATAGGGTTAAACTAATGCCTTGAATTTATTCCTATTTTTGTCTATCTTAATATTAACTTCTCTTTACGCTGTTCCGCTCTACTCTCTACGCTACCCCCAGTCCTACTCTCACTATTCACATTCTGAATACGGTTTTCCACTCTTACGGCTGGACACCACAAGCAAAGACATTCTATTATCCCGAAATAAGTGGTAAGACATCACGTGATCCAAGCAGAAGCAGCAAGATGCACAAAAACACAGACAATTTTTGCGCTCTTGGATGGATCTGAAATATCAATCGCAGGGATCGAATCGATTCAATGCATTTCATAGTGGTCTTTGAATCAGAATCGAATCGATTCCGTTTTTAAGGTGAAGCAGAAGTGGGATAATCTTTTTGGGCTGTGAATCAGAATCGAATCGATTCCCAATGTCGTGAATCACTTACAAGTCCGGCAGTGGGGTATTAAAGGTGATTCGAAAATTGGTACCACCGATGCGGTGCAGTAAGTGTGTCCTCAACATCACCACCTAGCCTCTCTCTAAGTAGTGTAATAGTGTTCCCAGCGCGAGGAAAACAGCGCTCGCACAAAACATGACAATGCTCTAGCATACACACGCGCTTCATACTGACTGCGCCTCACGCTGTAACATTAACCAACGCCCATCTGCTTGACATTCCAGGTAAGCCGAATGGTCACCCCAGTTGAGGTCGAGCCGGACAAAGCTCCTATCTCCCCCCAGTCACCAGACCTGTTGCGTTCGGAAATGACAGCATGATGCACTGCAGCCCCCACGTATTACTGCCAGCCGATTGGGCGTGGCATTACGTGCGATGTCACGCGCAGAGCATACGAGGGTGAATGTGCTAGGTTGGCTGGGACCCAACAAGGCGTGTCATGGTGCATCGCGACATAGAACAGCGTATCAGTATTTAGCACAGCTGGTCAGAACGCTACGCTCGAGATCTGGATAAAACGAGACCAATCATCGCAACGTGAGAATAACACGTTTGCCCTCCAGCACCGTCAAACAACGCGGGTTTGAACGAAACGCGCATTAAAAATGTCGACAATAAACAAAGAACATTTTACACCCACACATGACGTTTTAAATAATGTGGAGGCTTTTGTACTTCAGGACAAAGTAATGCAAAACCTGTACAGGTCATCAAAATGTGACTTCGAACCTTTAAGCTTTTTAAACAGGATGATTATCGAATTATCCAAATAAGCAAGTGTGCCAAGGCTGACATGTTTTTATTTTCCCAAGCGATTTTTCACATTACTGCACGTATAATGTGAGTATATATACTATATGTGCCTACATGCACATATATACCCAATATTTACCTGAATCAAACACATATATACATGTTTATGTTTATCACGACTTTTTATCATATGACATTTCTTCAGGTCATGGAGATGGTGTCACAAGGTCGGAATTCTGGGAACTTTTCATCAGCTTCGGACTTGAAGACATTTTGTTCTTAAAATTTCAGGCCAGGCAAAACCAATGCTTTCGTAAAAAAAGCAAAATATCCTGTTGCACGCACCCACCCACTTCTCCATTATAATAATATGTGTTGATGATTTCCATCCTTTACCACACATCACGGCTATTAATATACTGTTCACTTCAGGGTACCAATGCGACGTTTCTGAAGTCCCAGTCCAGGTTTTAAGTGCACAAATAAATATGAGTGTGCATCATACAAAGAATGTCCGCAATATTGGTGTATGTACATACCACGAAGGCACACACTATTTCCATTCCATTTCCATTTTTTTTAACTCTGTTCCCATCAACCTCAGGTCGCCAAAGGAAAATTCTGACTTTTTTAGGTATCATAAAACAGCAATGATCTCGTATCAAGTTGAATCCACCATGTGTCCGTCACACGCCGATTCCACAATGTGCCCGTCACACGCCGAGTTCACCCTGTACCCGTCACACGCCGAGTCCACCATGTGCCCGTCACACAACGAGTCCATCATGTGTCCGTCACACGCCGAGTCCACCCTGTACCTGTCACACGAGTCCACCCTGTACCCGTCACACGCCGAGTTCACCCTGTACCCGTCACACGCCGAGTCCACCATGTGCCCGTCACACGCCGAGTCCACCCTGTACCCATTACACGGCGAGTCCACTCTGTACCCGTCCCGCGCCGAGTCCACCTTGTACCCCTTAGCAGAGTCTTTTCTTCATCTGTTCCCGGCCACCAAGCTCTGCACCCCTTCCTCGAGGTGGACCCGCTCTGCACCCCTCCCTAGCTCAGTCCACGCTACAGCCGTCCCCCGCCGCCGCGCTCTGCAACCTTCCCTGTGGCCCAGCCCTCACCCGTCCCCCGCCGCCCTACTCTGCAACTTTCCCTGTCGCCCAGCCCTCACCCGTCCCCGCCGCCCTGCTCTGCAACCTTCCCTGTGGCCCAGCCCTCACCCGTCCCCGCCGCCCTACTCTGCAACCTTCCCTGTGGCCCAGCCCTCACCCGTCCCCCGCCGCCCTACTCTGCAACCTTCCCTGTGGCCCAACCCTCACCCGTCCCCCGCCGCCCTGCTCTGCAACCTTCCCTGTGGCCCAACCCTCACCCGTCCCCCGCCGCCCTACTCTGCAACCTTCCCTGTGGCCCAACCCTCACCCGTCCCCCGCCGCCCTACTCTGCAACCTTCCCTGTGGCCCAGCCCTCACCCGTCCCCGCCGCCGCGCTCTGCACCGTGCTCCGCCCGTGCAGATCTGCCGCTAGTCATTTCCGCCGCCGATCCCGACCAGCGGCCGGGCAATGCGGCGCTCACTGGTGGTGCCAGATCGAGCCGTTCCCTGGCAACGTCCAGCGCCGGGAGGGCGCACGACGAATGACGCCCGGCGACACACAAGACTCGACACAGCTGGGATCGACTCTGGACATCTGGGCCCAACACGATGTGTGCCCTAAATCACGAAAACAAGCAAACAAACAAACAGATGTGCCAGCAAGGCCGTGTTCGGGTGGTGCCGCAGTCACCGCGCTGTTGTCACCAGGGTCAATGGTGACTGGCGCTCTCTGGCCACTCTGACACCCTGCACCTTGCCTGGAAGCTGGTCACCAGAGAGAGGAACAGAAAAGGAGGAGTTCACCGAGAGGTAGGGGGACAGAGACACACACCGTCAGTGAGGTAGTGAGGAAATGAGACAGAGAGGAAGACAGACAAAAAGACAAAGAGCAAAGAGACAAGGAGACAGAAGATAGGAAAACACACCGACAACGAGTGACAAAGAGACAGAGAGACAGATAGGCAGAGAGGCAGAGAGGCTGCCTCATTACGGAGACAGGCAGAGACAGACAGACCGACGGACAAACAGCACAAACAGACCGATGCTAAAGAAATGCTCACTTCATTGGGCTCATTGCGACGAGAAGAGGACAACGCCCACAATCCACTCACCGCCTTTGAAAGAGATATCCCGGTAGCCGTCCGCCTTCTCGAAGGAGCCCGGCGGTGGCGCCGACACGGCCTGCCCCGACCCGGTGTCGTAGGCCTGCTGCATTTCAGCAGGTACTGGGTACTGGCCCGCTGGCTGCACATGATACTGTCCTCCCGCCGGGGGAGGGTAATGTGCTCCCGCTTGCGGAGGGCCTCCCTGAGTACTTGGGTACTGACCCTGAAAGCCCGCGGGTCCCGCGTAGCCCGCCATGCTGGAACAAAAGAACAACGGCACGTGAGTACCACATGCAAGCCGGTTTCAGAATGACGTAGAAGTCTTACGGAATCACAGAGAAGTTTTATGCACCAGTTTGTTGTCCTTGCCAAAGGAAACCGACAAAGACTGTCGGCTGGACACCGACTCACCGGACTGCATGTTGGAGTCGGCAGAACACCGACTCCAGCCTGCAGCCCGAACGAGGGCCAGACCCACCACAATGGGCCAGCCCAGGCGAGACCTGCTGCTGGCTTTGTCAACAGTTCCACAAACCGCTGACCGAGCTCCTGCACTGCCGCCAGCTGCCGCACTGAGTCAGCCCCCTGCCTCCGCGCCAGGCCGCGACCGGCCCCGAGGACGGGGCCGACAGAGGACAGCGTCGGGACGCAGAAAAGGACTGATGTTCTCCAGCTGAAGTCAGATCGAGACCAGGTGTTGGCAACACCGAGAGGTTGGGTTTTAGGTTTACATTTATCACAACGGTTTACAGACAAGGTTAGGAGAGGGCAGACTGACCTCCATATTCATTGCGACGGCCCTGTTTCCTTATTCTATTAGTAACGTCACAGCTGGACACGCCAATAAACCGATGAGGGTGCTACAGCGGCCACGTGGCCACCTCTCGGCGCCGAGAAGGCAAAGGACGGTCCCCACTTGTTTATGACATGTGATTTGAACAGGGGCGGGGTACAGCTGGCAACTCAAGCATTGGCGTTGTCAGGGTTTTGACAACTGGTGGCCAAGAGGCTGAAAATATTCAGAAAAAAACGCGAAACGTTGCCTTCCAAAACACAACTGCCGACAAACGACAGTAAAAACCAGTCCCCTTGGTTTCCGCAGGCTGGCGTATTGCCCCGCTATCTCGCACGTGACTTTCCAGGAGTCCCCTCTCGCATGTGCACACCATTACCAGGAGATTATCACCCGGAATTGCTGGCATACTTTCACCCTCCCGGCAGGCCCGCAACTGAAGGGTGAGCGAGCAGTTTTTAATGGCGCTGTTAATGGCGCTGTTTTCGATGTTGACTGATTAAGCGCGTTGTGCCTCCCCAGCGGCGGGGAGGCCTGTACTTCTGTTGTTACAACAACATGAACTATTTCCCGAATATCAAACTACGCCAGTGCTAGCTAATACTAGGTAATCTTCCAGTGTCCAGGGGTTGCTTAGTAATCACAGACTATACTACTGTCAAGCGCCATGAACGCTGAGCAGTGCGCAGTAGCTGAAGCGCTGTATAAAATCCAATCAAACTGAGAAATGCATCGTTAATATGCCATTTCCATTTGTGAAAATCCAGAACCTGCGACCCGACCATAACCTTCGGCCCGAGAGCGACCCCTTCGGGACCCCTCTCGGGCCGGCCCCAAAGGGGCCTCTCTCAGACTCAAAAGGGGCCCCGAAGGGGCACCGTATGAGCTTCATGGGGTCTCTGTGAAAACGTGACGGGTTCTTGATACAGTCAGGGGGCCTCTGGATGGATTAGATGATCCCTGAGACGCATAGAGGGGCACCTGAAGCTTCCAAAGGACCCCTGAGATCACAACAAGGTTCCAACCAGGCAGATTGCCCCTGAGACAAAAAAAAATGTCACAGGGCCCCTGAGACGACAAAGATGAGGACTGAATTCCTAGGACGCCATAGGGACCCCTGGAATGGCATAGGTGCCCAGAATGGGTCTCACGGAAATGTGTAAAAGGCTGAAGGTTCCAGATGCAGTCAGAGGGTCTCCGAGAGGATTAATGAGACCCTGAGACGACAAGATGGTCCCTGAAATAGATAGGAAGACCCTTGAAACTCTCATGAAACCTGGGACGGCAAGAGGGACCCCAAGACGGCAAAAGGCCAATTAGACCGCTCAAAGAGATCCAAGCCAATAGACGGACGTCTATCTGCCTGTTGCCTGTAGGGGACCACCCTGCCGGTCTGCAGTGCTTCCTACCAGCCTGTGAGGGCCCCTGCCAGCCTGTAAGGACCCCCTGCCGGCTTGTACGGACCCGCGACGCCTGTAGGGCCCCCTGCCGGCCTGTAGGGCTCCGGCCGGCTTGTAGTGGCTCCCTGCTGACCTACAGGGTTGACCTCCCGGCCCGCGGGGGCCCCTTGCCGGCCTGCAGGGACTTCCTGCCCGCCTTCGGAGCCCCTGCCAGCATGACGGGGCCACCTGCCAGTCTTTAGGACTACCTGCCAGCCTGTGGGCCCCTGCTGGCCTGTGGAGCCTATGCTGTTCCATGGAGCCCTACCGGCCTGTTAGGACCCCCTGTCGGTCGGAAGGGACCTCTGCTTGCTTATAGCTGACCCCTACCATCATGAAAGGGCCTCTCCTGACATGCATTTTGCCGCCGCCTGTAGAGTCCCCTGTCGGCCTGTGAAGGGCTCGCTTACGGCCTGTAGAGAGGTCCCTGTCGTGTAGAGGAACCCCCTGACGGTCTGCAGAGGGACCCAATGACAGCTGTGGAGGTCCCCATTAAAAAAACCCGTTTTTGGTGCAATCATCGACAATCGAAGAAGAGCCGGCTGGTTGTAGCTGATAACGTTTAGGAACGGCAAGCGTCCAATGTCGTAAATTTTTCATTGGCTGTTTTTATTCACGGAGCCCACACAAAGGGAAAAAGGCCACCAATCGTCACACCCCATCCCGAAATTCTGGGCCGGCTGTACTCCTCTGTCAGCCTCTTGTGCAATGTCATGTTAAATTTTTTGTTCAGGGAACCCACAGGAAGTGAGGGGGCCCAACACTGGGCAAAAACACCCCGAAATCTTTGGCCGGCTGCGCCCTTGACCCCAAGTGTGTTAGGCGAGCTCCTGGCACAAAAAGATACCCCCTAAGATTGCCAATGAAGCCCCTGAAACGCCAAGAAAGGTCCCTGATACGGCTAGGGGGCCCTTAAGACCGCCAGATATACCCCATGTAACAGAGGAAGACACCTGATACAGCCATGGAGACTACCGCAGACGACCAGAGGGCCCACGACACTGCACAGGGGCCCTGGAATCGCCAGAAGGTCTTTTGTTACTGCCAGAGGGCCCCTGAGACGGCAAAAATGCTCCCCAGAGATGATAAGAGGGACACCAGGACCACAGGCGTCAACTGAGATTGCTAAAAAAGGACCTCTGAGACTGCTATCTCGAAGTCTTTAGCAATAGCGGGCCTTGAGAAGACCAGAAGGGCCCCTGAAACTACTACACGTTGAGACGTACAAGCAACTCCTGAAACGGCCACAGGACCTAGAGCAATGCCAGAGGCGCCTCTGCCACAACAGAGAGAAACTTCTGGGGGGCCCTTGTTACTTCTCAAGGGGCCTCTTAAACGGCGAAAATTCCCCCAAAACAAGACGGAGCCCAAGATGGCTTAAGTGTCCCTAACGCTGCTAGATGGCTCCATGACACTGCCCGAGATGTCCCTGAAACTACCAAATGAGCGCCTGAAACGTCCCGAGGCAGGGCCTGTTTTAACACGTCAACTGCGGGGGAGGGGACAATCCCCACCAGTGACAGGTGGGGATTCCCCCCCCCGTACACAGCGAAATCCCCCCCCCCAGTAAAAACGTTTTTAACGTTATTTAAAAACGTTAAAAACGCCAGCAGCTGACGAACGACTCGGTTTTGACATGCTTCAGGCTGAGACTTGAGTAGCATATATATATATAACGTAATCCAGCAGAATTGTCACAAATATGAAAAGCACATTATCGGTAATATCTATTCCCTAACCTTTGCACTCATATACACCAATCGAATCCCAGCTGACAGAATTTGAAACCTGTCTGATGTTTTTTTAAGAGTTGTGTACTCATTTTCACTTATTTGTTTATATTTACGAACTGGAACGCCAGTGTATATATATATATATATATATATATATATATATATATATATATGTGTGGTGTATATATAGCCTATATATTATATATTATATATACATATATTATACACATAGCAATACCAAGCACAGCGTAAACAAAAAAAAACAACGAAAACCGAAAATGCTCGCATGTCGAGCGCGTGCCGCGGCTGCCTTCTTTGGCGGACGAGGCCGGCCCTGTGGAATAATATGCTGTTAGTACCTTGTGATGAGGGGCTAGACAGTCGCCGAGCCGCTATAATTCAAGGTTGAATTCAGCCGTCCCCTTTCTGCTAAGCTTGCAAAACGGCCCTTGTAATGTTGCCGTGGTGGACATGCGTAACGTGCTGGTTTCCGCTTGCGGTGCTTTACACGATACTGTTTTCCAATCGATTGTCTGTCGAACAGACCAGGTTTCGTCTCAGTGTCACTCACGGTTGGCGAGATTGGGCGCCGGGAAGGACGCCGTGTCGACGGTTGGCAATGGTCTCGAGCTCACTCGAAAATGTGCGAAGTCGCCTCCTGCATCGGTTCACGTGGCGTCGCATGACCGGAACGGCAGTGCCACACCTGATTAGTGTTTGGCGTCATCGGAACGGCAAAAGAACAGACTTTCCGTCGGTACCAATGTCGTGTCAGGCACTGACGCCTTTGCATTCGAAATCCCAGAGTAAACCACTTTGAGCGCGCGCCGTGACTACCCCGTCTGGCGGGTGGGGTCGACTCTGCTAAATGATTTCCTGCCGGTACCTTGCTGTGGCTGGTCATCATGTACTCTGGTCCGTGTGTTTAATGGTTTCCGAGATCATAACCCCATTTTGAAACCTTGCAAAACGGAAATTTTCCGTGTTTCCGCGGCCAGCAGACACCACGCGCCGGTCTAGGCTCGGCCTCTTCCGTGGGATGCAAGCCTCCAATCGATTCTTCGTCGAACGGCACCCGGTTTTGTGTCGGTGCGGCCCGTGATTTCCGAGATCGTGCGCCCGGTAGTCGCGCGCGTCTTTCGAAAACGTCGGAGTTGGTAAACATACATGCAAACTCTACAGGGGGACTCGAGCGCTTGCCGTGCGCAGACCCACCGTCCCCGAAAATCTGACATAACGCATTTTCCCCCCAAACCCCTGAGACCGTCAAGTTTTAGCCAGGTGCTACCACTAGTCTCGCCACACCATCCCGTCAAAATCGAACTCCGACGGGGTCATGCAAAACAAGGTTGGCGGAATACCCAGATTTTTTGTGACCGATAATTCGACGAGCCGAAATCCCCTTGTGATTTGCAGGTATTACAGGTCCTGTCCCGAGGGACACGTGAAACTGTAAAAGGAATCTGAGACCACTATAGAGTCCTGACACGACAGACTGCCCGAGAGCACCAAAAAAGCTAGCAAAAACTCTCCAGAAGCTACAAGAGGCAGAGGGGCTCCTGGACCAGATAACGACACATTTCAAGTTGAGGGAGGGACGCAGCCGACTAAAACCCCGCCGTGGTTGCCATATTTCGGGCACTTTGTAGGGAAAGGAAACCAAAAATTTTCTGAACTGAGATGACACGCTTGACTTTTTTCGGTTACAGTTTATATGGAAAGCGCCTAACCAAACCACCAAAAATTTTAGCCTGGACCCGAGCAGATCATCGTTTTTTTCATATCTGACAAGCAAACAATGGGGGGGGGACGACCGGGAGGAGGCCCCGCGCTGACCGTTCCCCCTCCCTTGGCGAAATCCTGAATCCGCCCCTGTCTGTCGCGACCCATCAAGGTCGCCAGACATGCTGCCGCTGGTTGGGCGGGATTCCCCGTTCCCCTCCCCAGCCCCACCGTGAGTCGCCGACGCCGAGCGGCGGCGGCTCCCTCGCCCGTGCAGCGGGGCTGACGCCGCATCGCGGCTGCAAAACTGGCCGGCCGGCAGGGCGGCTCGGCGCCCCCGACAGCGGCCTGGGTCCGGCAGACCGGGCCCAGCACACAACTTCAACCGCTCCAGGTCCGTCGCCGGTCCCGGGCGCACCGCGCAGACGTGCCCCGTGCCGCGGCACCGCCGACCGACGCCACGTAAAACTCGTCTCGTGCAGGCCGCGGCCGCGGAGTTGCGACACGTTTAAAGACTGGCTGGCCAGCGGCGCCGCAATTTTAGAACAGGTCTCTGATTTCCACCGGTCGGAGTCGGCGCTATTGCAGCGGGCTACAGTGTGTTGACGGAACACGATCCTTTCGATGGCTGTGCCTCTGTTCATGGGAGGCTGGAACACGACCCACGAACACGACTCTGTAGACAAGTGGAGACCGCGCACAGTTATCGTGCCAGCAGAAACAGTTCCAGTCTGCTATGCATGAGTCTCGACGCCTGTAGGGACAAAGGTATACCATATGATTCCAGTTGAGGGTTATCGGTGCTTCACTGGCAACACTAGGAGACTAGAAGAGTCTTAAGGCGCCTCTGCCAAAACCCAGCACTATCCATCTTACCCACCTTGCACGAATGTTAGACGGTGCTCAAAGGCTGCGTAGCCAACGTCACAATTAACATTAACAGTTCCTGCACGATTGGTGAACTGAGGTGTAATAATCTGTGACATGAGCTAACGCTTATGGGGGCAGAATATGATTCGGGGCCTTACGAGGAGGTTAAGCCCCGAATCACACGAAATGGCTTACATCAGCAGCCGCCGGCCATTCGCCTCAGAACCTCAGCACAGGTTCCCAGAAATCACGCACGGACGCCGCATGAGACGAATCACGGATGGGAACCACGGTACAGCAGAACCCATATTCCGCATCTGACGTCACACAGTCACCGAGCTGGGCTGCTGATCAGGGGCGATAACAATGGTGGCTTCAGGGACGCAGTTCTTTATCGTCGGGCTTCAGCGACAGAGGTACACAGCACGCATCTCAGCAAACATGCTCACTTTCAGCAACCGTGGCTAGGGATGGAACTTTAATATACTTCGGAGGGGCACGTGTACCCACCCCCATAGTTGTATAGATTTAACATAGGCCCTATAGGCGCTGACTGGAAAGAATGGGTTCCAATATCTCATATGCCTCCATTTTCGAGAAGCCCTAGACTCCTTGCAGCTCCCTGACCGCAGCACTTGATCTGAAGCTTTATTTTTTGTTCTCCCGAGCGCGGCAACTGCAGCGCATCGTTTACCATGTTAATGCTTACATTTTCCCTCTGTTTATCGCGACTTCACACAGCGAGCTCTTGACCCGTCTCCATGCATGACGCCGACTCCGCCAGCCGGCCGACCCCATCACCAACAGCTCTCACCTGAACGGTGGTCAGCCGGACGTCGCACAGACAGACGGCTGTTCTCTCGGTCGCCTCGGCTCGGTCCCTGTCCTGGTCAGTTCAGGGCCCGCTGACCCCGCTGTGGTATGAGTACCCACACGGCCGCCTCCGGTGCACGGCCCGGCAAAATCAACGGCACGACCGCCGCCTGTTGATACTGCGCGCTGGGCTGATCAGGGCCTGGGCAGCGCGCGGAGAGGCGCCTCGGCTCCCAAACACCCTATGACGTCACGGCGAGCCGAGCCGCCGTTCGCGACCGCAGCGACATCTGACTAATGGCGGACGCGGCCGCTAATCGAAACGGCCTGCTCGGTCCGAAACATAAGCGTAGGAACCCCGGAAGAAGTGGCGGTGGTGATTGGGATGTGGGCTGGAGCATGTATATTTGATGGTAGTCCTTCCTTGCTACACTGTAGGATTAAATATCAAAAATCGGAAAAATGCGAGGTGGCCATGGGTGCAATCTCTCGGGGGGAGGGGGCGTCTCCGGTGGAAGGGGCCCCTCTCTGGATGGATCTCTCAGGAAGGAGGGGGCGGGGCTTAGTGTGAACTGACGAAAACCGCCTACTGGGAGGGGGATGTGCAATGTTTTTCACAAAAAATGCAGGCCTAGGGGGGGGCAGGCCCCCTGGCCTCTCCTTTTGGCTGCGCCCGCGTAGTCTCTGCGGGAACTGCTGGGAACATGTCCTTCACAGTTTCACCTAAGCGGTTGATTTGTCTTCCCTAATTTTTAAGGTGTCAGCTGGGTATTTCCCATTAGCAATACAATTTCTTGAACTTTAAAATCCAGCAAAAGGGATTTCAAACGTAGTTTGTCATGCAACACCCAAGAAAAGTGATTTCTTTCTCCTTGCCTAGCCATTCTTGGTGGAATGCAGTCAACTTCTCCCTCCCAACTTCTGAACCGTGATTACACCCATGGAAGTGGCTAATGACTATGGCCCCGATCGCTTCTACTGTTGCGCCTTCGGCTGGACATGGCAAGCTATAGTTGGAGCTATATCGTTGGAGAACTTAACCGGCATCATTCAACGCCAATTATTACCGCCCCGATGTAAGACCTCAAGATCCAGACGGGACAGTTACACGTAAGGACGTAGCCTGTCTACGGACAGGGTATGGACATGTGTAGACACGCGCGCGCACTTCATGCCAAACACGCGTTTTTCACACACCACCGACCCGCGCTTTGCCTTACGATGGCTTCCGTTCGCCCTGCGTCCTAGTTGAAAAGGCGGGGGCCACGTCAGAAACTGACCAATGGCGCCTGTGCCAGTCATTCGCCAAACTTAACTCCGTGACGGAAACTTTGAGTTGTCCACTCCCGAATATGCAGCGCATGCTCGAGGCTTTGGGACGTCACAAGGGCTTTATAAGTTCGTTGGACATGGCTAAAAGCTTCTACCAAATCATTCGGGTGCAACCCGAACGTGCGAAGCACGCCGCCTTCACAACACAGTTCGGATATTTTCAATCAAAAGTGCTTTTAATGGGGTTGAAAAACGCGAGCGTAACTCTGCAAAGAGTAGTGGACGCGGTGTATGCACCAGTGCCAGCAACGGGCAAGGTTCACTTCTACCTCGACGACCTCGTCTGCAGCACAAGCAGCGAGGACGACCATCTCGATACGTTAAGAGCAGTATTTGAACGTGCTCGCCAACACAATAGTGAACGCTACAAACCCAGCAAAGCAAAATTACTAAGTCGGTCGGTGCGTTTATTGGGACATGTTATTTCGGCAGAAGGGATCCGGGTGGATGATAGTAAGACGGGGGCAATAGCAAAAATCTCGGAGCCTACAAAAAAAACTGGGGTGCGAAGTTCCATTGGAATCGCAAATTTCTGCAAGCGGTTTGTGCCTGGTTTGTCGAAACTGGCTCAGCCGTCACTCAATTTGCTGAAAAAGAATGTGCCATTTTTGTTCACGGACGAGTGTCGGTCGGCTTTTGAGGCGCTCAAGAGAAGCCTATGCGAGAGCCCTGCGCTCTGGTAGGCGGATTTCTCCGGGAAATATCCGTTCCACGTTTACACCGACGCCAGTGACAAGGCCATTGGTGCCGCCCTGCGCCAAGTGTGGCCTGACGGGTCGTTCCCTGTGGCATATGCCAGTCGGGTTTTGTCGCCATCCGAGCTACCACTGTCCATTTTGTCGAAGGAGAGTCTGGCAGTGGTTTTTGCGGTCCGTGAAAATTTTTCTATTTATCTCCATGGACGTCATTTCACCCTTTTCACTGATAATTCGGCGTTGAGGTGCCTGCTGCAGTCGTCAAAGGAACCCAAGGGGTCATCTCTCCCTTTTTTCGACGAAAATGGGAGGGCCATGGACGCGATGGCTTCCCTGGATCCGACAGTGTAACCACTAAGGATAGTGGGGGAGGGAGACACAAGAAGCATGTATGGCAAAGACCCTTGGCTTGAACTGGCCTAAGAATCACAGCGAATTATGCAAAACATATTAAACCTTGGGCAAAGTAATATTTTTTGTATGTGTGAAATAAAATCTACCACAGCTGAGCCCAAAGATCAACAAAATCCAATGAATTGCAGCCGTCTTATTCTACACAAAACTGATCGATCAATTAACGCATAACCAGAAGGTCGTTACTTGCGACTGTGTGTTCACCGGCCACCTCCGCAGCTTCAGAAAGACTGGGAAAAGTGGCAGCATGATTTTCGGCGTGCGTCTTCCCGACTTTTTCTACACCACCTAGTGGAGTGAGGGCAGAACGTGAATAACGACAAAAGCTGTGGGCAAAATCCTGCTCCAAATCTGCACGACCGACTGTCTCCAAAACGTTACACCAATGAACAGGGTGCATACATCAAACATCAGCGGAAATGTTTAAAGATTGGTGAAGTTTTGTCAGTTCAAAGTCTCTTAAAACTTCCCGATTATTGCTTTATGAATGCGGCCGTAGATAAACCCGAGCTCCGAGCCTGAGGCGACTGACTCACAGGCATGGAACTTGCGTTCATCTGCACTTTTTGTCCGACAGTTCATTTGAGCCTTTTTCAGGCCTTGGCTCAGGCAAGGATGCACCAGACCTCGACGTGCCACGGCTCACTCAAGGCACGCCTAAGTTCGATGCATCCTTTAGAATCACCACGTAATCTGCGCATCAATTACCGGCATAGAGAGGAGCAGCCGAAAAGCTTGAAGTATGAGGCATGACATAAATATTTGGTCTTCGCAAAATCGGTGTTGCTAGCCACATTTTAAAAGCGTAAATTATAGGAACATTATTTCCAAATGTGTCTTTTAAGAGGTCTTCGTTGTGCCCAAGTTCCACCTAAACCTTCACGCATCGGATCCTATCCAGCTAAACCTACACGCATCGAAGCGACATGAAAACGACATTGTAAGAACACACAGGCGTACCAGAATGAGGACCGGCTAACTTGTCTATAATTGAAGAACATATCTGAGCGAAAAGTAGCCACGTCTACCGTCTGCTTAGTATAGTCCTAAGGTTAACATGAAATCTGGAAGGCACTCCAGAAACAAGCCCATGCATGAAACGGCTCTTCGAGACTGTGACCAAACAATGGACTAAACAACGCTCCCTAAGGCAGAGAATCGCGGGCAGCGGAACTGGCCCCATCACGACCATTGATAAGTGATATTCTAACTTTGCGCTGGGCTGGGATATCATGTAGAAGAGGATGGCGTTATTTTAGCATTTGACCGGGCTCGTTAATATTGCCCAGACCTAATGCAACGTCATGGAACAGAAATATTTCGCAGCGTTCGAGCGGCGTGGAATGCATTAATCGAAAGGTGGCAAACGATTCGCAGATGTACATAACTTACCAGAATATACAGAATATATAGGACACACAAAACTTAAAATTATATACACACATAGTGTGACATATCGGGTACAGCTATCAACGATGTCAGGCAGTATGCTAAATGACAACAAACATCAGAAGTCATAGGGACGTATGGACACCGTCTTTGACGGAAATGACTGATGGATGTGTCGTGCAACCAAATCATAATCATCGTAAACTCCCGGCAACCACCATAAACCATGCGAACGTATGCAAGCGTAAACGTCTGTTTCAGCCTTCCGGAATCCATATCGTAGTGTTTCCGTTGGTAAGGCAATTATGCTTTAAGCAGAATGTTCTCAATAAAATTGCGATTCTTGAAATGAGTTCTCTAAAAGGGTACGATGTTCTCTTTGGCCTCAAAAGGAAGGGCGGAGCGCACTAGAACCATATGGTTCCGCTGCTATTGTCTCTATAATCGCCTTTGTATCTGCAAACCTGAGGCCGTAGTTTCAGAGACGTTACGTGCATGACACAGGCCATCGTCGGCGGCGCATTGTAACCCCAGACTGAATGGAGCTGGGGTATCAGCTGGAGAATCTAATACCCACATGCCCGTCATCGACGAAGATAAGTTTAGCGCATTTTTACCGCGACCACAGCTGGGTTGTTGAGGCCATCACTGGAAAAAAATTTGTTGTTTCAATTGTAATGCAAGGTGGAGGGAAATCTCAAAGCAACCAACTGCAAAAATATCCAAAAATTTTGATAATAAAGATGCAAAACCGAGAGCTTGGGGCCAGGGACAGTGCTTGGTAAAAAGTGACTTGAGATCCAGGTGCTAATTTCGGCTGATACTGATTTTTTTAGGACATTATTTTCAAGCACCACCAAAGGCCTAAGGTTAAAAGTCCCAAATTATTTGGGCATTTCCAAAAACTTCAAAGTTCCAACAGTGGTTGGGCCCACAGTTGTGATGAAAACATTGCAGACCGCATTAAATCTCTTTAATTGCAACAACGTCAGGCGAAACGTCGAGAATTCATCGAGGACCAGCGCTGTTGCTAAGCTCAAGACCTACCTCCGGGCTCGCGCCGGTCTTCAATTCTACAAATCTTCAGCCCTCTGTCGGCCGGCTGCAGCCGCATGCGGTGCCTGACGCCCGGCGCCTGCCTGCAGCGGGCTAGAGCGGCGATCCGCGCTTCGCGCGTGCGTGAGGAGGTAAGGGTGTGGTGCCAAGTCGTGGCGACTGTGGAAAGTTGCGAGTTGAAAGGTGAGTTTGTTTGACGTGTCATGAACGTGTGGCGTTTTCTGACATGATGCATACCTGCGTAATGGGTCAGATTCTTTAACGATTAGTATTAGGGTCTCACAACTTTCGTCGATGCTAACGGCCACCCAAACGTGTAAGTAATGCCATTCTTCGAACCAATGCCACCGACTCTTTGCTACTCGGCGTGCCTGTCCACGATTTCCCAGTCTCTTTGGAACCTGGTGACCCTAGGTCGTGTCGTCATGTGAAGCAGAATAGCTGCAGACTCCGGTGCCGCCATGTTCAATATGCTGGCGATCACATCCTGACTCAAATTACGTGGGAAAGAAATCTTCACGATCTTCATCTTCATCAAATCTTCATCAGCTGACGTCCCATATGCGATTTTTCTTTCAAGAAACTGATCACTTTTGGTCAGGCCAGAGACCTCCAGAATCGCGAAAAACATTCGTTCTTAGCCACGGACCATCCCATGCTCGTTGCCTATGCAGGACCGATTGTAATCAAAACTCACGAAGTAACGTTGTGTGCGCGATCTCTTTTTCTTTCCGGAACTTGTTAGCTTGTGGCAGGTTTTGACCTTCGGCCAGTCATTGGCCCAATGAAGGGCAACCAATAACCTGACCACAGGCGCAGCCAGTGGGGGCCGGGGACCCGGCCTCCTCCCCAAGTCCGGCATTATTTGTGAAAACCATTGCACATCGTCTTTCTAGAAGGCGGTTTTCATGCGATTTCAGTTCACTTTGAGCTCCGGGCCCCCTTCAGAAATTCCTGGCTCCGTCCCTGCACCTGCCTCAGGTCAGTGACATGGAGTAAGGTCAATGCCTGGCATTGTGGTGAAAGCTTGACATCAGTGACTGAGGAGACACTGACACTGAGGTGACACTTGACACTGAGGCTGAGCTTTCGAGATCACCAGCCACGGAAAATAATGTCTGCTTTTCGATCGTCAGTCGTCGATCTGATCTGCGGTAACCTAAATTCTACCCAATGATGCAGTCACCTGTGGCACGTTAACTACGAAAGCTGTAGTGGTAGTAAGTGTCATGGGCTCTCCGCATGGGATTGTCTGGAGTTAGAAACGGCCTATTGCGTCACTGGAGTCCGTTGACTTGATTCAGGATCACCGCTTTCCGGAAAGATAAGGAAATACGTCACTGTGGGTTTGTGCACGTTTGGGGGTGTCCGGGTGCCCACAAACTCTATGCTGGAACTCATAAAAATTGCTACTGCCGTCGACAAAATCTGATATGGATCGTTGGTTTGCAAGGGTTTTGCGTGATTCAGCGTATGGACTTGAATTATGAGGTTCCATGCAGTTGAAATGTGGCAGCGCCATCTTTTGAAGCAATGTTTTCCCTTGTTTTGGTTTTACTTCTGCTACGGTCTAAGATCAGCTACACATGGAATGGGAAGGAAATACAGTATGACGCGACGAATGTGTAAGGCGTCATACGCCTGTAACATTATCATCTATATAGGATATATAGATGACGTTTACACATCTATATATCTGTATGTCTGCATCTTTATTTTAGCTTTATATCATCTGTCCCCTATAACATATAACATATATGTTATATACTATATGTTATCTTCTATAGCATATAACATATGACATATAACATCTATATATCATCTGTCTTCATTAATATTGCTCTGCAAATTGCTTCCAAAAACTACCACAGAAACAAGAAAATTAGCATTTCCTGTTCTTTGTCATTGAGTTTTAACCCGTCACCGACTGGGGGGGGGCAGTTGACTGCCCCCTTTGAGGTTTTTCCTGGGATTGCGAGAGAACCAACAAACACAGAGTCACGAAACTTTGTGTACCTTTTGCTCCATCAATTTCACATCTCATGTCAAAATTTTGACCTCGGGTCAGCTTCGGTGCCTGACCTAAGTCAGGTCAAACGGACGTATGTCCAAAAAAGTTTAGCGCCCTCTAACTTTTTCGCGAAACAAGATATCTCAGTAATACCTTCAGGGATTAGTGATCGTGATAGATACAACAAATCTGCTATCTCAGATTTTTCGGCATTCTCCGGGTCATTGACCTAAGATCAAGCCGATTTTTAAGACATGTCGCCTTTTTTGGAAATTGACGGAATATTTCACAACATTTTTAGTGTGGAGTGAAGCAGACATCTAGTTACCGTCATTGGGCAAAGTATCAATGACTTCCAGCCATTGATCTGAGGTCAGGTCACGAGTCACTGAAGTGAGCCAAAATGTACCACCGTCAAAATCGGCGATGGAGTGCTCAGAATGGGTGGGAAATGGCAGAACTAGCTTGCACAGACGTAAGTTATACCAGCAGCCTCAAAAAGTTTGAAAAAGTAGCATATTTTGGAAATAAACAGGCTCTCGCGAATAAAGCTCCGCCAACTTTGTAGATTGGTAACTAGTGAATTTTTCGAACATTTAAGCATGAGAAACCATCACAAGAACCACAAAGATCAATAAAATTTGCATAGATCGTCTTTTTTGCGAAAATAAGGGAACGCTAAAATCAGTTCCCGTCAATTTGGTACCGCATTACGGCAGCGGCGCACACCGACAGCTGGTGAGAGAATTGCCGTGTCTTCAGCTCAACGTTTCGGCGTATATATTGAACAACTCTGGGGAAATTAGACATGTATCGGCATCCGCGGACCTTTACTTGTGCGCTGGTGCCTTTACCTATGCGTTATTAGTTACAGCCTTTGAGATTCAGGCCATTTCTCGGTCTCATGTAGTCGGCTATGAGAAAACATATATAGGGCGCAAATTGGCTTACATATTATCTAAAACTAAAAAATGAGACCAGTTTCGAGCTCTAATCGTCACAGGCTTTCCAACGGTATGCTTATTTTTATCGTGCGACCAACCGTTCGTGAGTTAGAGGGGGGGGCAGCCAATGCCTTCCCCCCAGTCGCCCATGTTCGAAACGGACCGACGGTCGTGCGCGGGTTAAGATAAGTGCAGTACATTTCGTTCCTTGTGCGTCCAACACAGTGAGATGTGTTTTTTTTCTGCTTGGTCGTCGACTAAACCATAGGATAGGTGGATTTCCGGTATTACTGGTCCTCAAGGATGTCGATTTCTGTAACTGGGTTGCGAGCCGAGGGTCCGACAACGTAACCTCCCCCGAAATGTGGTTTTCTCAACGGATTTAACCCATTTTATTTTGACGAACGGAAATGTACAAGTTTTCTTGTTACTGGCTATCAAATAAAAATTTGCGCGTGTCCGATGTATGTAGGTATACATATACATATACACACATATGCATATATATATATGTGTATATATATATATATATATATATATATGTGTGTGTGAATGTGTGTGTGTGTGTAGAAGATAGAAAGCTAGATGGATACATCGCTTTTGACTATTCTTTACCTTCTGCCTATTTCATATCTATTGCGGCAATATTAGGGGCCCAAACCAACTTTGAGGGGACCAAGTCAACATTGAGTGGGCTAGGGCCTTCTCAAAAAATGCAAAGCGACACCCCTGCTGGTCTCCAATCAACGTATGCTTCAGCGTCAAAGCACAGCCTTGTTTGGTACTGCCACCTCAACTTGCAGACTGCGCCTCATTCCCATCGTTACGTGTTACGACCGTCAAGTGGCTCCAGCCCCAGCTCCCCTCAGAACATGAAAAGCCAGAGGTTGAACGATAACAGCTGATTTTCTCCGCAAGCAGACAAATGCGGAGTAAGTTGGTCATCCCGGTAATGGTGTTTGCTTTGATTCGGATTGTCGGTATTGGTGCATTTTTTTGTTCCACGGCCGACATTGATGATTCCAGCTTAGACAATTCAGTAAGGCACTGCATTACTTAGGGCTTATTGTTGGACATTGCGGCAGCAGTCGACAGCAGGCCGTATAAGTGGCTGGCCACGCCGCTTCTCATGGAAGGTAGCGTTGCCAGATGCCTACCCTGTTTCGGAGCCATGTGTTCGATGACTGCGTTTTGCCTACGATGGTTTTATACAAAAAGGAAAAACCCTTGGTCGGATGAAGGTTGGAACAGTTCTTTTTAACGACAGAAGCAATGCCACGTGTACAAATTATCATAAGTTCACACTATTCGGACGACATGATAATTCTTTGATTATGTCGCATCACTTCCTGATTTGTCTGCTTATAGAAGCTATATCTACAGAGTGATAAAATTACCGTGATTCATCGAGCTGTCATTGCTTCAGCTCTCCATTTAAGGTTCTGTTTGCTCCATCAGATTCTGCTCAGTCCAGGGCGATACGAAGGCAATTAAAATCCTCCGGTGTCTCCCTCAGACCTTTTGTGCTAGGAGGGAGGTGGGGTGGGCGCGACCTGATGTACCTCC
The DNA here is from genome assembly GCA_030062745.1 of Capitulum mitella. Lineage (NCBI taxonomy): Eukaryota > Metazoa > Arthropoda > Thecostraca > Pollicipedomorpha > Pollicipedidae > Capitulum > Capitulum mitella. Next base: position 19,399,402 of record CP099844.1, on the reverse strand, counting down.
AAACAGCTGGAAATGCAGACAGCCTACGGTTTCAGTCCTTGACACTGGATAAGGACTTGATTTGATGCCATGGACACTGTGGTCCAGGGGCATCGTTTTGTGTAGATGATTGGGCGCCGACCCGAAGGCCGGACAGCCTAACCTGCCCCCAGATGGGTTTTTCGACGGATTTAGCGAACTTTATTTTGACTGACAGCATTTTTTGCTATTATTTGCCAAATAACAATATGTTTCCCTTGTTAAAGCTTGCGGAAAGTATGGGGGGGGGGGGCAAAATCACCTTGGGAGGGCCAGTATCCGCATTGGGAGGGCCACGACCCCGCAGAAGGATACAAATCGACATCCCTGCTGCAACCCCCATCACCCAGCACTGCAGCATCACTCCGATAATCCGCTGTCTTGCTCGCAGGTGAAAGGGTCGTCCGGAGGCAGCAGAGCCGTCAGCGGGGCACCGCGTGGCGAACCGGACCTCGGCAGGCAGCCAGCCGACCGCGCTAGACCAGGCGCAGACAGACGCAGACCGCAGACAGAGGGTCGAGACCCGCGCACCAGAGGCAGCCGCCGGCCGCGACCATGGCCCAGTACTCGGTCGGCTCGCCGGTGGACTCCGGCATCGGTTGGCAGGCGGGCGCGCCCCCGAGCGGGCCGCCGGCGGCCGGCGCGCCGCCGGCCGGCCCGCCGCCGGTTCAGTTCTCCGGCAAGGAGACGCCCTCGGCGCCGCCCATGGACTCTGTCGGAGACCTGCCCGGCTACGAGGGCACCACATTTGACGGAGGTTCGTGAGAATGGCGTTGGAGACGTAGTCCTTGTCCGGCTACGAGGGCATCAGCTTGGCGGAGGCGGGTGGGAATGGCTTGATTGGGAGGCCTGCTCATATGCGAGAGGACGGTCCACGTGTTAGACCCTCGAATAGCACCCGGAGAGGAACATAGCCAAGGTGAGGAGGGGTTGGCGAAGCGGACGGCCGCCTCCTTGGGGAAAGGCAAAAATGAAGGCCCCGGCCCCTTAGACCCTTTTGAGACCTTACAGGATTCCCAGATATGGCTCCTGAGGCCATAACGAGCCTTCCATCTTGATATATATACATATATAAGACCAGTGTTGTAAAAACTGTCGTTTTCTGGTGTCAAGGAACACCAAAAAATTTACACTTCAAAAAAAATTTGTACTCGAAAATGGTCATTTGCTCCCCCCCCCAGAAGACATCCGTATTCCTACTCAGAGTTTGAAGTTGTCTAGCGTGCCTTCCCCGGATTGATGGTTTACCATCCATACTCAGCTGCTGAAATACACTCCGAACCCACGACCAGCCGCCTTCCACCCCCCTCCCCCCTCCCCCGGTCAGTGACTCCGCTGACCTGCCATGTAAACCCAGGAAACTGGCTTGCACCCCCTGCCAAAATCAGAGCAACTGAGCCCGCCCGTGCTGGCCACATATGCTTGCAAAGCACGGTTAGTCCGTGTTTCTGGCAGAAACGCATGACATTTTGTACTCCAAAAGCGAATTTGCACTCCAACACCAGGAAGAAGACCCAGGTTTCCAACACTGTATGAGACCCCTTGCGGACATAGGAGGTCACTTGATGTTACAGGAGGCTCCCTTGTGTAAAAGGAGTGCCCCTTGAGGATATAGGAGGCCCTTTGAATTTATAGGAGTCCCCTTTGATGTTGCAGGAGGTCCCATTGAAACCAGAGGAGCTCTCCCTTGCGCTACAGGAGGCCCCTGCAAATGAAAAGGTCCCTTTTTAGACCATGGGAGGCCACCTCATCGCTTTTTAGCTGAGGCCTCCTTGGGCTGAGGAGGCCCCTTGGGATAAGGAGACCCCCTTCTGAGGATCCCCCGGCTGATTCCTGGCTACGTGCTGGCACCCGAATGAATGCTCTGCGGAAGGGAATACCGTTCAACTGCTTGTTGTCCGCCGTCGGCATTCGTCAGGTGATACTCACGTCTCCAGCGATACTGCATGCGTCGATAAGGATCAGCTCGATCAACTTCACCATTCGTCGCCTGCTGTTGACTTACTAAATGGATAGGCTAAGTGACGGTATCTTTGCATAGGGCGATAAGAGAGTTGCAGCGTAAGCTGGTGTGCTCTGTACTGTGGACCTTCGTATCATTGTCATCCGCAACCCACAGAGTTCAAGTGCTATGAAACGAGGTGATCATACTGGAAGTGTCATCCCTTCCCTGCATGCGTAGTTACATGTGTAGTTACACACGACATGAATTACATTCTTACAGGTTTCAGATTTACGAAAGAGACTCAAACTCCAAGGAGCGGACTTTTAAAGTTAGTTTTCCGATTTTTCGTGCTTATGAACCGGCCGATAGACTGTCTGGCGGTATCATGCAGCGTGTAGGGGAAGCACAAGTCAGCTGTTCCAATCAGCCGCTCTGCCGTCAAGTTTCGATAAGCCCAACAGCCATTACAAGTTACAGCCGAGAGCTTTCTCTGCCACCGGAAGTGCTGGGCCCTTGCGTGCGAAAATCACGGGATCGTTGCTTACGCATAGTTGACGAACTTTTGGATGACTCATCAACAGACTTCCAGTGGACCTCACGGGTTTTTGATGCGGCTTGTCGCCTTTCGTAAGGGGATCTTCGTTGATATGGTTTCCACGAGTCGTTGTGACGCACCAAGAGACATGTCGATACCTCCTGTAGCTGGACCTGAACAAATGTCACGCCTGGTCTCGGAAAGCGGTCGAGACTCCTGACTGGGACACCCTGCTGCGGTTGTGCGCGGGGTTCGAGCCGCCGCCGCCGCCGTATGAGCCACCCGCGGATGCCGGCCAGGGCGGCCAAGTGGACTTCCAGCAGAACGTGCTGACCGACGCCGAGGTGCGCTCCTGCCTCAGCCAGCACGTCTCCGAGAACTGCTGCTACGGCAAGGGCCCGCTCAACAACATGAAGATCGTCAACATCGTGCCGTCGTCGGCGTTCAAGGTACGGCGCCTCGCCGCGGCGGCGCCGTGCAGCAAGCTCGGTCCTCGCCCCGCCAGTGACCTTGGCGGCGGTTTGCGCGCGCTATCAAGTCGTTCGGAAGGAGCGGAGGCGCCGCGCCACGGGATCCGTCGTGACCCATCCGGTCTAGTCCGTCTAGTCTGGTCTAGCCCGTCGTCCTTTTAAGCGCCGTGCGCCGATCGGGTGTTTGGGGAGACGTAGGCTCGGTATGGCTGGCCGCCATGTGCTGTGTGGCTGACTCATTTATTTTAGCTGACTGGTTTCATTGTTCCCCTCGTCGTAGCCTGTCTTCTCAGTCGCGTGAACTCAGCAGCCGGGGCAGAAGGGTGAGAGGCAGGAGCGTCCGCTGATTCTAATGCCATCAATGTTTTGCTTTTTGGTGTATGCCGTGCTTCGCTGGCAAAATGCTGACGTTTTAGGGCATTTTCAAGCTCGCAATTAATCTCTCTGGAATACCTGAAGTCCTTGATTTCCAGCTGGCGATCTCGCGATCCGCCTGATCTGTGGGTCGTCCCGACAGCGTTCTCTCCCGTGCACGTTCATTTGATGTCTGAGCTAAACCACGCCCTGGCGAAAGGAGAGGTCGTGGTCTGGTGGTATGAGCGAGATTACGAGGGATAAGAAGCGACTCCTTTGAAGTGCATCAGCAGGCCATCTTTGCTCGCTAGTTACAGTGCGTTAAATATGGCCTCTGGGCTCGAAACCTGTCTCTCGTCAGAACGCAAAGGCCTCAACAGTGCAGTGGTGACGGAGCGGAGCGTCATTCTAAATCAACAGTGCGACTCTGATAAGATAAGGCGCCGACCAAGCCATACGCCCACGTTGTTCCGCCTTCCCGGGGCGTCGTCGGACGGTTGATTTGAAGGCCCGGCGAACGCGAAATGTACAGAAATATCTGCACAAAACAGTCATTTGTTGTCCATGGGAAGGCGGTAAAACTCATTATGAGCTGACAGATCAGACTGTTTTGAAATCGGACATGAGAGAAGCTCGTGCCATCCGGACTACTTTTTATAATGTTTCTTCTGGGCCCTTGGAATCGTGTGGAGCTCATGTTGTCAATTTCTGCTGGGTACTTTGTATGTCAGTGAAGGCGCCGCCCATTGGTGTGTTTCTCATCGGTTAAACATGATGAAATGGCTTGGCAAGATGAACGGCTGGGGAACCTCAAGTTCTGACGTCCCAGGACCTCCCTTATTTCCCTTTTTGTTGTGTTTTCTGGTTAGTGTTTATGCTTTGAACAGTTTGCAATCCAAGACATTGTCTAGCGACCCAACAGAATATCGCCTGTACTGCGCATTTAATTTCGTCTGAAAACGGTGACTCCGTTCGGCTAGTCCACTTATGTCCTGTCCGATTTCAGTACACGCTGGACACGTTCACCGAGAAGCGGGTGACCAAGTGGAAGTACGAGCCGTCGGACGGGCACGCGGTGCCGACGTCCGGCCTCCAGCCGCCGGGGCCCTGGGAGGTGCCCGTCAGCCCGCCCAAACTGTTCGATGTGCGTCCGCCGCGGCAGGCCGTGATCGCACGATTGCCAGCACCACCACAAACAACAGACCGGGCGTCTGTTGTTTCGTTCGACGCTCGCAGCTGTGTTACACGTGGAATAAAGATAATAATATGATTCAGAGAAATGAAGCCGTAGGTCATTGTCGCAAGAAATTGTTATTGTTGGTGAGAGGCACACACGAATGAAATCTTGCAAGTACGTATCTCGCGAAGTGATGCATCTCTTTTACGATTACTGCGGGTCGAGGCTGTCCTGGAGCTTGCGATCAATTTTTTGTCCGGCATGCACCTGTCGTTATTTCCACTCAGAATTCAACGACCCTCTTCTCCAAGGTTCTTTGAGTTGGTGACCATCCCTCAGCTGCCTTGCCATCTGGACCTCTCTGCTCTGCGTCTGATTTCCATCTTTGCCGGTAGGACCACGTCACGGTGGTGGAGGTGCCCAACACTGAGACGGTGAAATCGTGCCACGACTGTCAAGGTCACGGTGATGTCCGCTGCGGCGACTGCGGAGGGCGCGGATACGTGAGTAACCGCCGACCGGCTGGTGGCGGTGCAGCGGCGCCAGTGTTGAGACGGGAACGTGCGGAAGGGTGGACCGCGGATTTCTGGGTGTCCTGTGGAAGAGGACGTGGATGCGAGTGGCGGACGCTGGACGCTGGGTATGATGGGTATCAGGGTTGTTTGCAGTTTCTTATGTACTCGGGGACGAGGAACACGGACATGCGAGTGCCGGCAAGGATGTTAATGGCTGGCCGAAAATGGTGACCGGGTTTCCGTGGGCGATAAACAGGAAAAGGAAGGGCATTGCTAGATTTCGTGACTCATTCGTATCAGGTAGAACTGTGCGAGTTGACCCGGCGGATAGTTTGTTCTGAAACCCATTATGCATTCGAGTCGTTACAGGCGTGCGGATGAAAATTCCGCCTAGTCTATCGAACCGCCGTCACGTACAGACTGGAAAAGAAACCCGTTGGCGTGGACCAGCCTTAATACCTTGTCGTGCACTGCGAAGAAGCATCCTTTCTTCATGCGTTTGCAGAGATATTTGGGTGTTTTAACCGGGCGACCAGTCCATCGTTCCTGTGCTAAATGTCGCAGGCTGTATTTACGCCTGCAGAGGAGACTCCTCCTCGTAACCGTCTTCCATCGATGTAACGCCTATTCCCCTGCTTCCCTCGTAGCGCGTCCAGATCGCCACTGTCTCTGTCTGACGCCGTGTTCCGTCGTCCGTCCTTACCGTTGAGCTGGGGATCCTGTGGTCGTCCGACACCGGTTGTTGTGCGTCGATAACCGGCCTGCCGTTGCTGTTTGTGATCCGCAGGAGTCGTGCGACAGCTGCTCCGGAACGGGAACACGCGTCGGCGACGAGGCCTGCACCTGGTGCAACGGCACCGGCTCCAAAAAGTGCACGTGGTGCAACGGCAACGGCATGAAAACCTGCAAAACTTGCGAGGGCAAACGTTTCTTGCGATGCTACGTGGAGCTCACCGTGACGTGGTTAGTTCCGAAGGTGTGATGCGGTTCTGCCGGCAGTGGGGCAATACTCTGTGGTGAACATGTGGAATTGCTCTCGCCGTATAGGCGTGCGCTGTCGTCAAACTGGTGCGTGGAATGCATTGTGTATTTAATAATGCAAACGCAAGTGCAACCTTCGCAACTGCTTAGCTTTATACGTTGCCGGCAATCTAGAAACCCTGTACGGGACTCGAACGCCCATGTGTCTTGTGTGTAGCGCTGTGTCTTGTGTGTGTCCTCCGTAGCGCTGCGGTGGATTCTCAGCGTTTCTTTTATAGCACAAGAGCATATTTTGAGCCTCAAAAATGCAAAGTGAACGTAATGTGCTGCTGCACATCGAATACTCCACCGATCGTGGGGACATGCTATTATGTATATACATATATATATATATATATATATATATCCCAGGAAGAAGCACGACGACACGTTTGTGGTGGAGAAGACTGCGATGCCCGACAAGCTGGTGAAGTCGGCCAGCGGCCAGGTGGCCTACCGGGACGAGCATCCGCGCGTCACCCCCGTCTCTGGCTTCTTGGACCCCCAGATCGGCCAGGCCGCCCAGGACCTAGTCCAGAAGCACGCCACCAAGTGGCCCCAGGAGCGCATCATCATGCAGGTCAGGAGGCGGGAGGGAATGTGGACAGGGTCGCGGGGCTGAGAACGGAGAAGGTACGCTGATTGCGTGGAGGACATTGTTTAAGTTATTAAGCCGTGTTGGTTTCTGATCGCAGATTTGTTTTCAGTGGGATTTTCTGCAGATGACATTTGCAGTCCTTCATCACTAGTCTTTCGTTCTGTAAAACTCATACTTCGTTAAAGTCAATGGCACAGCTTTCCAGCTGTGACGTGTGACGTTCTGATAAATATGTTTCACGCGTCGCCTTTAGTCTTTACTTGAAACAGATTTCGCTGTGTAGGTTGAAAATTTCCGTGGCTGAACTTGCGTTGTTTTTGTTGTTCGTTGTTTTTTTACTTGCGTTGTTTACAAACTTTGTTCATTTGCAGCGCCAGAAGGTCCAGGTTGTCCCCGTGAACACGGTGGAGTACGTTCTGGACGGCAAGGAAGGTGCTTTCTACATCTACGGCGACGAGAACAAGGTGCACTTCCCGGACTACCCGTCCCAGTGCTGCGGCTGCTGCTGCGTGATGTAGCTGCCCTTCTGCCGGCCCAGGACGTCCTGACGCTGTGTCGCTCCAAGCCGCGGCACTCCCACAAACCGAGCCTCAAACTGCCGGCTCCCGCGCTGTCACCTCCCCAACCGCGGCACTCCCACAAACCGAGCCTCAAACTGCCGGCTCCCGCGCTGTCACCTCCCCAAACTTTTCAGAGGGCGCGCCAGCCCTGGTAGAGGATTCTGCGACTACCCAGCTTCTATGCATCTTTTCTACTTCGTGACCGCGCGCGTGCCGCGTGGTTCTGCTCTTTGTACATGCTGTATGCTGTAGGGTACTCTTGTTTAGGTGCCAGGCGGGCCTGTTTCCGAGGTAGTTCAGGGACGCCTCTTTGTCCACGCATTTGGTGTAAGCGGTCGCTCCGGAGCTTGCTACGTGGTGAAAGTGGTATCGTGAAGCCGTTGAAATCCGCCGTTGTCTGTGACATGCTGCGGCATTTGTGCTTGACTGGACAGAGCTTAGTGCTGGCTGGAAGAGGAACTTTGTAGTCCTGATGCAGTCGAAGACTTGCCACGTTGCTGGTTTTCACTGGCCTGGGCGTGCTCCGAGTGGAACGACCTGTTGAGGAATACGTGATGGAAACAGCTCAGGACCGCTCCTCGTATGTCTAGTTGCTGTTTCTCGCAGCCTGATGTTGACGCCTATTTTGCCTTTGAGCTGCTAGGCAGACAGTACCTTCAGCGCAGTTATCCTGTCCGCGTCTTTGTTAATCCGATGCTTGTCGCGCCAGCGCGAGTATTGGGGGCCAGTCTTGCGCAATGGGCTGGAATAGCCAGCCCATCGTCAACCTTCCGCTAGTGTTTGGGTCCGTGTCGTTGTCAGGCTAGCCAACAGTTAGCCAGGGTGTCAAGGCATTCGTATGCAGGACTGGGAAGTCGCTACGAGGGTAAATTTAGGGGACAGGGGGCTTCACTTTTTTAGTGAAAGGGCCGCCCAATATTGACATTCGGTAAAAAATTATCTTTTGCAATATTAAAAGTAACCGGCGCTAATAAAGACATCTACAGATACACCGTTTGGTAACTCAGTTGAGAAATTGGTTGCTTCCCCGTCCTCGCAATGCATAGGCGCGGAAGCCGTGGGGACCAGGGGGGGCTTCGGCCCCCCCCGACTTTTTTGAAATTTTACAATGGCGTCCTGGATGTTGCCTGGAAAGAATTGACCCAAAATGCTTCTCAGTCCCCTTCCCTCTCAGCTGAAGAGGATTTCCCATGCCCCTGTCGCAATGTGATCAAATCGTTTCAGTGCTCGATACTTGGCCCGCAGAGGCCATTTGACAGGTAGTCACGGTGACACCACATGTTTGGAGCGTGCTGTACTTGTGGGACGTCAGACTTTTGCCAAAGAATCAGTCGCTTCCAGGATCTACGAGATCGGGGTAGAGAATGTAATGGACGCAGTTGTCTTGCACCTGAGTAAACACGTACGGGTATGTAGGCTACGAACCAGTGCTAAGTCTTGCACCCAATCTTCAGTCGGCAGAGCTAGCTGTGGCAAATTATGGTTGATTTACAATGGATAAATGTAAGATCACGCAAAAGTGTAATGACCATGCCTTTAGTTAATGGTTTACATCAAAGCAGACAAATGAATCCCTAGTTCTGGTTGGGATGACCTAAACGTGCTAGTGTTCTGAACGGTTCTCGGCTGACTCCAGCAACCTGATGTGCTCTCACATGTTAACCTTGTCTCGTCTTCCCTAGTCTCATAGTTACCTGCTGGCTTCGCAAATGAGCCCGAAATAAAGCGGTGCTGCCTTAGGCAAGCTCTTTTGCATGAAGCTCACAAGCTGCAAAAACTGACGAACCTTTTTGGTCTGTCATGAATGGTTCTGTTTGTTCTCGATATCGATTTGACAAGAATGAGACGTGGGGGCAGAAGGCCGAGGGAATGCCTGTTATGTGATGTTTCTTTCAACGTTCATTAGGTGACTGAAGCTGATAGATCATGACATCGGAATTTGAAAATAAATCATCTTCGGACGCTGTTACCTTTCGATAATTCGAGCCAGCTTATTGTAAATCAGGAAAATTACCGCACACGGGAAGGTAATACGGCGTGGATCCGAAACCGGACGCGTGTAAGCGCCGTGGTGAGGAAAGAAAAGCGTGCGCATCGAGCTATTTACATTTCTCGAGGTATTTCAGCGCGGTTGCGGATATTCTTAAAAAGATGAGCGTGGTGCGCGGTTCACATAGGTGACAAACATCTGTTAGGATACTGAGTAATGCTAAAGGAAACCTGGAGACGTTTCACAGCCGACTTTTTCCGGCCGAGATGTGCCGGTGATCCGGGGAACGGGTGTGGTTTGTATTACAATCCGTCGACAACGAAAGGTACCATCCCAGGACGGAACCAAATCCCAGGTTGTGCGGATGCAAGGGCCGTTTTCAAGTTAATCCTTTTAATGCGCTGTATGTATGTGTGCGCTGTACAGGTGAAATGTCAATTACTTCAAGAAGACAGGGATACGGGGATGCACGTGCATCATAGTTCCATTCATGACACAAAATAGGGACTCTAAGCAAGAGCACTGTCGTCACTGAAATGCCAGGACAAAATGAGCGGTAACATGGACAAAGTGCCCAAAACCTGAGGCGTCACCTGCATGCGTTTAGATTCGGTTAAGGTACGGCATTCCAAACTGGAATGGAACAAACAGCATTTCTAGATCCTGCCATCCATAGAATGTTGTCAAGTCCGTTCCGCTCGCGCCACGGAAGCGAAACCCGTGGCCGCTTCCCCTTTCATGATCTGATGCGCTGCATGTCTGCGGACGATTTCAGTCAACTCATGTCCGCCTCCAGTGAAGACGTCGTGGTAGGATACCGCTGGTCTGCATTGAGCTCAAATCGCGACCACCTCGCCGGGGTGTGTGGGAGATCCTGCCAGAGACGCCGTCAGCGCACCTGGTCAAACAAAAGAACAGCGCAGTGTCGTCTGGCACTGGCAGGCATTCGCGCCGCCGCGTCTCTTCCGCGTTGTAACGAGCGCACCCATTCAAAGAAGAGGTGCAAAATCTCGATGCTGTAAAAGCCTAGCAAACGTGTACATAATGGTTATTTTTAGGCGTTTTCCATCCAAACGTACAACGACGCTCGTTACCGGGCTGACGTGACCTGCAAATGGCGGCACAATAATTCTTTACTCAAAACAAAACTCGGAGTCCCTGGCGGTGTATTTGCGTCTCTGTCGTCGATTCACCAAACCCAACATTCAGCCGTCATAAAGCGGATATGCGAACGTCCGGCCGGCGTTACAGCATATGCAGTAGGAACTTCGGCGCGAACAAAGAACAGCACGCCCAAAGCGGATGGATCCAGTGAGCGTCACGAAACAAGTGGAGTGTATTAGAGCGGAACGGTTCTTCCGAACACCGTCGACTGGGGGGGGAGTGACTGCCCCCCCCTCTAACTCACGAACGGTTGGTCGCACGATAAAAATAAGCATACCGTTGGAAAGCCCGTCACGAGTAGAGCTCGAAACTGGTCTCATTTTTAGTTTTAGATAATATGTAAGCCAATTTACGCCCTATATATGTTTTCTCATAGCCGACTGCATGAGACCGAGAAATGGCCTGAATCTCAAGGGCTGTGACTAATAACGCATAGGTAAAGGCACCAGCGCACAAGTAAATGTCCGCGGATGCCGATACACGTCTAATTTCCTCAGATTTGTTCAATATATACGCCGAAACGTTGAGTTAAAGACACCGTAATTCTCCCGTCAGGCGTCACTGTGCGCCGCTGCCGTATGCGGTACCAAATTGACGGGAACTAATTTTAGCGTTCCTTTATTTTCGCGGAAAAAGACAATCTTTGTAAATTCTATTGATCTTTGTGGTTCTTGTGATGGTTTCTCATGGTTAAATTTTGGAAAAATTGATTAGTTGCCAATCTACAAAGTTGGCGGAGCTTTATTCGCGAGAGCCTGTTTATTTCCAAAATATGCTACTTTTTCAAACTTTTTGAGGTTCCTGGTATTAGTTACATCTGTGCAAGCTAGTTGTGCCATTTTCTACCCATTCTGAGTAATTTATCGTCGATTTTGATGGTGGTACATTTTGGCCCACTTCAGTTATTCGTGACCTGATCTCAGGTCAATGGCTGGAAGTCACTGATACTTTGCCCAATGACGGTAACTAGATGTCTGCTTCACTCCACACCAAAAATGTGATGAAATATTCCGTCAATTTCAGAAAAAAACGGCGATATGTCTTAAAAATGGGCTTGACCTTAGGTCAATGACCCGGAAAATTCCGAAAAATCCGAGATAGCAGATTTGTTGCATCTATCACGATCACCAATCCTTGAAAGTATTATTGAGATATCTTGTTTTGCGAAAAAGTTAGAGGGAGCTAAACTTTTTTGGACTTAGGTCTGTTTGACCTGGTCTAGGTCAGGCACCTGACCTGACCTGAGGTCAAAATTTTGACACGAGACGTAAAATTGATGAAGCAAAAGGTACACAAAGTTTTGTGACTCTGTGTTTGTTGGTTCTCTCGCAGTCCCAGAAAAACCTCAGGGGGGGGCAGTCAACTGCCCCCCCCCCAGTCGGGGACGGGTTAAAAGATTTCGTCGATTTCGTCGGTTATTCCTGATTCAGTCGATATGGTCGCACGAGGAGGGGGTTCTCAAGAGGAACGACATCTCTTCTATCCGCTTGCGTAGTCTTACGTAAAGAAGATTCCTACGCAGTCTTAATGTACTTCCTAGAGAAACGATGCCGATTTTTATCAGTTTTATTACTTTTTCCCGTAGACGCCGAAGAAACAATACAATTTCCAATCTTCCACGCACCACAGTCCTTCAGTATAGTTCTCACAATATTGCATTCAGTATGACCTGAGGTAGCACTCAGGAGCGTAATTTCATATCTCTTAGAGGGTGCGCATGCAGCCTGAAACCGGATTTGCGCACCCACAAATATGGTTTGTGCATCCAGAAATAAATACACAGATCATGACCTCAAAAAATACCTGGACACTTTCACAGCCCAAAACAGCCCATATGTGTATTAACAAAGCAGGTATGGAATATGTGTGGGTATTCACATTACTAAAAAAAAACATGCCACATACATGCACCCAAAAGCGTACCCAAAGAGCCCGAAGGCTCCCTGCGGTGCAAAATTTTTGTCCTTTCCAAAAATGAGGCATTCGAATTTCTGGAACCTGAAAACAGTGGCCGAAATACGAGGAGTTCTTGGTTTTGAAGAGGCCTAAGTTGGCCGGGCCAGTCCCATACGAAAATCTTGGCGGCTGAGTGCACCCACAAAGGATTTGGGAATATTTTGACCACGGCAGCGCTGCCTCTTTTTCAACAGCGGCCGTGGCAGACGGCCCGCTGGACACCACTGCGTCCGTCCCAGACGTAGGGTTGGCCGGGCCGGGGCACGGCTGACTGGCTCATCAAGGCCATCTCGGCCGCCGCAGCCCTGTCGTCACAAGCCTCGGCTTACATATGCCTGTCACGACAGACGACGCTCACCCATCGCTCAGCCCAACTGTGACGCCCTTCGAAATCGTCCAAACCGTGTCATGTGACAGTGACGAACAGAGTTCAATGACGCCCTCAGATCTTAAGTAGATGCATAAATAACTTTGTCCTCTAAGATTAACATACGAACATGCCAAATTAGGGCTAATTCCAAACCGAAGGAGGTTAGGCAGTGTGTCAGAGTAGTCGCCTCTGCTCGCTAACATCAAAATAATCAGAAATAAACAAATAAGGGGAGGTCAGTTGCATAGGCGGCGGAAAAGGAGGTGCGCGGAGGCACCATACCCCTTAACTGGCGAAATTTAGCATTAGCTCTATGGCGTTGCATGCGGAAGAAGTGCCCCAAAGAAGTGGCCTGTGACCCCCTTGCCAGAACACGTTCCGCCCCTAATGGTCAATTGACCCCTTCGATTCTCTCTGGCTTCGCTGCTGGATGCACCCGGCCTCGACTGGTATGCACATGGAATGACTTTCATTGTGTCTGTATGACGAAAAGGGATTCAGGAACAACCTTTCAGAAGAAGAACTTGGTCGTGTAAACCGCAACCAAAGATGTCCGCCTACATGTGTCAAGCAAAGATGAGGGAACTCTTATTACAATTGATGAGAACAAAATAAAACATTCTGGTGGTTTGGCAATCGTTTCCCTTCACACGACTTTTCATTTTGTGTCAGAATAGCCGCAGATGAGACAAATGCGGCAAAAAAACAGCTTGAAAACGTACGCGGTTTGGAGACGTGTGGAAATCGCTTGCATTTGTGAAAGGTTATGAAAAGTGGTATAGACGTTTAATCGCCCTTTGACTCGGGTTCGTGTTTGGTAACAAAAAAATTGTGGGACCATATACACAAATTTACAAAAAAGCGTCTGTTCATCTTAAACCTGGGAAGGATAAACCTTAAGCATAAATGCATAATAAACCACTTTAACGGGTGTGTGTTAAGTTGTCTGCAGCACTCATGGTTTTAAAGAACCGTACTTTTGGTGCCTCCTGAAGTTGTCTTTGCAGCACTCATGGTTTTAAAGAACCGTACTTTTGGTGCCTCCTGTCAATAGGAAACAGCTTTTCAAAGCCTGTGCGTGACTGAAGAGGCTGAACATCAAAACCTTACAAAAAAGCAGACAAGAAGTATAATTATAACTGAATTAACAAAGACTTATTGTTTTTGTTCTGGAATATAGCAGTGTGCCATGCTCAGTAGCAGATTTGTGCTCTGATTCTGAGTTATCACTGGTCACCACACTACTTGTCACCTGACCCTCTGGCAGGCCAGCCCTTTCAGCATGGGTGGATGCAGGAAGGGAAGTTAAATGTTATGCAAGTTTTCCCATGCACTGCACTTAAAGCAGTCATTTTCATTGGCATTCATATCAGCATGTAGCAGATGTTTTATTGATTGCTAACATTATTTTGCAAAATGGCCTCATGAGCAGTACATGGGAGAACTCTGTATAACCTTTCCTTTCTATATCCACCCTTATTGGGCCGACCTGTGAAATGGTCAAATGGCTGGCGACTGGCCAACTGGGATAACTCAGAAGCAGAGCACAAGTCTGCTCATTAGTGCGGTACCATCAGAGTTTGCAATATATGTTTTCCTTGATTATTAATGCTCTGGAGGATTTAGATGACATCATTGCACAGCCCATTCATTTGGCCATTCATTTTCAGAGAATATTTTTATCATGCCACCCACTCCAAAAATACAACCCAGGGATGTTTCCCCCCTGGTGCAAATGCTCAGAAATATGCTTCTTGGGGTAAGTGAAAAATTGAACATTTTGATGTATTTTGGCAAGGAGAAAGTACTCATGTAAGCAGCAGTTCCTGAATTTTCTGGAAATACATATGTACTGTGTTGCTTGATATTGAGCTTTTATTTCCTTTTCATAACAAGTTGTTTGTAGCTGTTAGAATAGAAAATGCAAAATGTTTGCCTGCTTTTCTTTTGCCACAGGAATATGAGATACTGTGAGCACAGAGATTAAGCCAATATAGTGATGTACATATACAAGATGTAGGGACATCATGTATCAATACAATCTGGATCAGAAAGAAATTTCATCTGCATACAAGGGGTCTTTTTATTGATTTTTTTTGTGCTACTTTTAATGACAGAAGCATTGGCTCTGTCCAGTGCTTCTGCTTCATACATCTCCACCATGTGTCAAAATAAATCCTGGAGTGGTTGCTGGGTTCTACAAGCACACCATACATCACCTTTACTCTTCTGCATCTTGTAGTCACTTGACACACTCCATGGGTGGCCCATAAAGACATCAACTCAGCACCACACACCCTGTGCCACCCCACAGCTACACCACCCCATACATGCATGGTCTACTACACAACACACCACTGCACTGTACACCCACAGCGCTCTCTGGGCCATCTTGTGCTGGCATGTGGTGCCAGCATGTTGTTCTTCATGTCCGACCTTGTCTGACCTTGCCGGGCAGCGACGGCACACGCTGGCGGTGCGTTTCGCCGACACGCAGGCGGCCCGGCCGCGCTCGCAGCCGGAGCCGGTGCTGCCGGACGGCGCCACGCACAAGCTCAGCGCCAACTACTACTACACGAGGGACGCACGCCGCGAGCAGACGCCGCCGATCCTGATCGCCGAGAACTCCGGCACCGCCCTGCTCACTGGCAAGAAGAGCAAGAAGGAGAAGAAAGAGAAGAAGGAGAAGGCGGCCGCAGCCGAGGAAGCGTGAGTTTGCTGCGTACTTTCTTCCCTGCGCTTGGGAATGTGGTGAGCCGAGTAGAGATACCCGGTCATAACGTCGTTTGATCCCTGAAATCAGCACGGGACGGCTCCGTAGCGCTGAGCAGGAACCAGGTGCGGCGTATTTGCCGTTAGTGCAGCCGTGCTGTGCCGTGGTGCGTAACGTCACACGTTCCCTCCGTGTCGGCAGGGCGGCGGCGGCCGAGACCGCCTTGGTGAGCCAGTCGGCCGTGCCCCGGCCCGGCCAACCCTACGTCTGGGACGGACGCAGCGGTGTCTAGCGGGCCGTCAGCCATGGCCGCCGTGTAAATAGACAGGTAGCGCTGCCACTGGTCACGCTGAAGCCATTATTGTGAGTACGGTGGCGAAGTATTGTGGTGTGGCAGTAATTGAAAATGGAAAGTGTTTCTTCGATGCCTCCGGAAAGGAAAATAATAAATGGGATAGAACTATCACTGCTCTTCCCAAAAAGTGCTTCTTGTGTTGGAGTTGATTATGTCTCGAACAAACAATGATACAGAAGTTAAGATGTGAACGTCGAAGCAGTCGGTAAGTCCTAATACTCACGCATTCAATTTTTTTTGTATCCGTCCTGTCGTTTTACGTCGAGCCGTCATGCGTTCGTGCTTCATCTCTGTCATATTCAAGGAGAACCGATCACTGGCTTTGATGCATCGAAGGTAGAGATACGTATCTAACGTTAGGTATGTTTTGTTGGGAGGTATTCGTGTACTGCAGTTTATAGACAATATTTTGGTCTGTTGTCGATCTTCTCAGTGCTTTAAGACTGACAGATGCCTAAGGATCCTGATTCGGCATGTCCTGTCATGTCCATGTCACAAGCCTCTGGCCGTCGAGGTTTTGCACCTCTATTCGGAATGGCTGCGCTGGTAACGATGTGAAAAAGACGCGGCGGCGTCAACGGCCACCAAAGTTGCCCCGTGTTTTGTCAGACCAGCTGCGGTGATGGCGGCTCTGGCAGACCCGCAATACACCTTGGCGAGGCGCCGTCGCGTTGTGAACTAAATTGCGAAGAAACGGTGTCACGACATGATGCCTTGGAGGATGGCGCGTCGAGTGTGGGTAGGCTATAGTCACGTGTAGAAGGGAAGGATCAGGTATTCAGATGTATTACATTACGGATGGAGGTCCACGCCACAGACGCATCGCTTCCGTAGCGCGGACAGAACGGACACGAAAACATTTTATAGATTGGGTACCATCATCGCTATGCCTCATAGTACCATACAACTGGTCACTGCCACCCTTTTATTTCACACTCCTGCAACACCACTTCAGCACGTCATCACAGTACCCACCAGTCGGAACGCAGCCCTTGTGACAAAACAATGTTGCAACCATGGTAAACCCCGCACGAATCTCGCCAACAACGTTATATGACGAAACAGACCATCTCAACACACCTGTGACCAAAACCAGACCAACCGACGCACTAAATCGCTGCGTGTTGCGATTCCGGGCCGACGTCCGGCGCCCTGGCGAGGGGGGAAGGGGGGGGCTTTGGGAGAACAGCGCCGCAGTCGGCGGCTGGTGGCGGCTCCACTCCCAGCTTTCGGCCATTCCGTCCCTCCTGAGCGGGAGAGATTCAGATCCGCCTCACCAGGCGGCGCCGCCATCAAGCTGATGCCCGCAGGCGAGTCCAGGGGTGGACGACTCGAACCAGGCATGGGGTGGCGGCACCGCACACGGGAAAACGCCCGGTACCAGGTCGCCAGGGAAAGGGTTTCATGACCGAAAACGTGTGCACACAAGGACGACCAGAAGCTAAGAGGAATCAGACGTTAGCATGGTTCAGTCCCACAATGAATTTTGACGTAGTTTCAGAAGACGTGTTATTGTCTTGAGTTCAGTAAAGTAACTATTACCCCGTTTATAACATAATTTTAGAGGGCGGCTCTTACCTGACCTTCCATTCACGCACGATCCCGTTAACTCTTGCTAATCTGGGTACCAGTGGAGTCCACTTGGACCACAAAATACATTTAGGAACAACGGATTTTTAACCTTCCAGCTGAAGCGGCGCAAGCATACCCAATGCCACCAATGCCAAACGCATAACAGGTCACGAAACTTCATTAACCACCGCTGACAACATTAATGTGACCACGTCAGCTGGTAATTCTCAGATCCCTTCTAAGGCCCCTGGCGGAGTCGTCATACCATAAACGCTGTAATAACCGCAACAACACAATGGCCGTCCCGCCAGTCTCTTGCATCAGTGTTTCCACCACTCCGACGTTGCAGTCTGCTAGGCTAGTCACTTGGAACACGACCTGCGGGGCCGGCAGTCTGCCGGTCTGCGGAGGCGGCTGGAAGAGGGCGGCTCGGCGCCGTCGGTATCGCCGGCTCCGGATCGGTCCACTGCTCGCCTGCCCCCGCCGGCCAGACCCGCAGAGAAGCCCCACAAGCAGTGCGCCGACCCGGAACGTCGCCCGCCGCGTCTATCACAAAACCAGCCCCGGTGGCGGCGGCGGTGGCGGCCCGGACGCGCCTCCTCCGCCCCCGCCGGCCGGCCGGCCGCACCCGCCAGGGACGGCCGAGGTTCGGAGCCGGGCGCCGCCGGCGGGCCGGCCGGCCGCGCCTATCACAGTGGGTGTCCGGGCGGCCGGCCGGCCGGCGGCTAGCTCCAGCTGAGGTCGTACTTGGTCCAGTCGCGGCGCGGCGCCAGGTACACGCGCCGGCCCTCGTAGAAGAAGCTCACCACGCCGCGGTAGCCGGTCCGCGGCACGCCGGACTGGCGGAAAACCGGAGACCGCGGTCAGCTGCACGGAGCGACACTCTGGAATCCCGCATTCACAGCACGCCTGGCTGGGAAACAAGTATGAGTCTTCCCAAGCCAAAGGTCCTCATCACGGGAAAAATGTCTGAAAAAAACACCCGAGGGACAAGTGGCCGGGCCTTGCAGATCAACGCCTGCAGCTACCGCACGCTATGAATGAGAAGTGAATGTCACGCATATATGATAGATTTCAAACCATACGTCTACGGTTCGCCGCATATCAGTATAATACCTGGAATATAATATGATACACGGCACACACGAGAAAGGACGGGAATGCTCCCAGCAAAACACAGCTATTCAGTCACGTAATCGTACGCACCCATCCATACTTTTCACACCCAATCGATTTTCACACACAATCGACAGCCTCTTCGTTTCACACCTGCCCGCCCATTTACGTTATTTCTCCAACACCATGTGCGAAGGCGGCATACTCCGAGCACACCACGGCAATGCACTAACTACAGACAATCGCGAAACATTCGCCACCAGGGTTGGGAATCCATAAAGGTTCTGACCTATCGACGAACGATAAAATGCTACCCTATTTACCGATTAATGATCAATTCATCAATGACGAGGTATTTTGTTAAAGCTATTGAAGTCGTGTCGTTCTGGTGGCCAACTTTCGTGAGGTAGTAACAGAGGCGTTCCCAGGATTTTCGTATGGGAGCCCGGAGCTGACCAATTTTATCGAAACTTCCGATCTGAACTCTTTCTATCCCGAGAAATGTTTTAAAATAAACTTTTAACGTAATAGTTGCTTATATTTCACGTCAAATAAAAAAGGCAGACGTGTGCGATCTTTGTGCCGTATCACCATTCTTCAGAGTGTGGGGAGAGGCGGGAGAGGGGGGGGGGAGCCTCCCCTTGGGTGCGCATCTGGCTAGTAATAAGGCTCTTATATTTAAAGTTAAGCGCAAACGCACCCTTTCAGTCAGCCGGATTCATAAGGCAAGTGAAACGAATTCTTACGCTATTTTAAGGAAAAAGATTTGAAGTTCTCTCGTTTATATGAAGTGAGTTAAGACAAAGAATGCTGCCGCTGATCTGTTTACCCCGTTTCCTTTACACGTTCCTTTCCTTAAAAATGTTTTCATCTTAAGCTGACTGCTTCTTGTCTTCGCTTTGTTGGAACTTAGCTCGTCTGTGTCTGTCTCACTGATCTGAAGCTTATGTTTACTCTACATATGATAATCGAGTCCTGTAGTAGTGTTTTTGCACTCCACAAACACCTTGTACGCTCTGCAAGTAGCCTCGTCGTCTCCACGCCCAAAGTAATCCTGTACTTATGGTCGCTAGCCTCTTTCTTGGTAGCAGAACCCATGGTTTTACCCCTTATTACCTGAATAACCAGGTATTCTCCGTAGCCCAATGGCACGTTTCCTTAGAAATCGCCTTCATATCGCAATAAAATTATCATGAAAATATCCATCCGTCGATGAAGACCGCGAAATGTTGTGTCGGTCTGGTGGTGTGGTGAGGTAAGAACAGGTGCGTTGTAAGGATTTTCGTATGGGGCCCGGATCCGACCAATTTTATTCGAACTTCCGATTTTAACTCGCTATACCATGCGGAGTGTTTTAAAATGCAGCTTTAACGTAAAAGCTGCATATATTTCCAAAAAAAAAAATACAAAAGGCAGTCGTCCCCGGTCTTTGTGCCGCACAGTCGATCCTTCAGGGGGTTTAGGAGCCGGGGGTGGGGTCTGCTTTGGGCACGCATCTAGGTAGTAATAAGGCTTTTATTTTTATAGTTAAGTGTAATCTTCCCGACAAATAAGGGTCAGGCAGTGACTTCGTCAACGCCTGACCCTAATTTAACTGCTTTTGGTAAAAAAAAAAACACGATTCTTATCGATAATTGGTGTGATTTTCTTTATCGGTAAACGATAAGGAAATTAAAACAATTATCGGCATACTTTATCGATAATCCCAACCCTATTCGTCACGTGCTGGACTGAAAGTACCAGTCCCCTTTGATTGGTGCTGCCAAAGCCCCTCTGATGACGCTGACACCACTGACCGTGCCACCACGATCGGAGCCACTTTCCCGGCAGAGGGAGACCTCGTCGATGCCGCCAGCAGCCATCCCGTCACCGCCCTTCCCCCCCTTCTCCGGCGTCTGCGCGCGCTGGCGAACACCTGTCACGGCGGCGGTGGTGGCATGACGATGTGACAGGCCGTCACAAGGGGGGGGGGGAGGCGGCCGCCGTTAGACGGCCAGAGACGGAGCGCCGGCGGCACCGCAGTGGACCAGCCGATCCCGGCCGGCTTCCCGCGGCCGAGGCGTGCGTATGTGACTCCCCAGTTTGTGCGCGGTAACGGCAGCGAGCGCTCCAAGATACGGTTTATTCGGACCGGTTTCGTCGCGAGCACGACATCGTTCGGCAAGGGCAGCAGCTTTCCCGGCAGCCGGTCGGCGGAGCCAGTGAGGACCGGCTGAACAGCACCCGACCCTGTCGGCGGGACAGCCGGGACGTGTACTGGCGGTCGGCCTCCGGTGGCGCTGCGGCCGCGGTGCCGGTTCATACCGGCCGTCACCTGGCCACTGAGACCGTCCCCATGATCGCAACGGTGCACCGAGCAGGTAGGCGGTACACAACATAGTCGGAGCTGTCGAAACTGCTCATAAGCGGGAACGAGACCTGAACGACATTTCGCTCCTTCGCATAAATGTCTCCTCCGATGACGTTAATTACCATTCCGTGCAAATCGCCGTTGATTCCTTGCGTCAAAACGTTGGGCGTCGCAAAAGAAACGCGTTTTTTATTTTTCAAAAACCAACTGTGCTTAAAAGCTGCTCTTTGGGCATGAAACCCATAGAGCCCAGACCGAGTGTCCAGGTAAGAAGATGCAATTTCCTCTGTTCGGCCGTATTTTGATGTACGCACTGTGTTCACGTTTGTTTCTTTTCGAAGTGTGCATGCCTAAATACGGTGCGCTTACTACAATTTATGTGGCAACGGCAGCTAGGGTCGTTGCATACGTTACAAGATGATTTTCAAAATTCTCGGCAAAATATGAAAAGAAGAAACTCCCAAAACAAAATGACCCCCAAGAAATACCGCATACCTTACCTCACATTACGGCCCATAACCCGACCACCACATAACCGAAGAACAGTGTCATCTGGCCCGACGTTTCGGACACCTACCTTCATATCATCCATCAGTCCCAGCATCTTGGATGTTCTCTTGAACGACTCCTTGGTAACGTACTGGATCCTGACGCAGCCGTCGTGCGAGATGGTCCTGGACTTGATCTCCGCGTATGTTACCTCCGGACACGAGTAAACCCGTTCCACAAACGGCTTGTCGTAATTTTCCTGCGAGGACGTCGGATGAACGTGCGTTAATGTACCCGCACTTGACTAAGTTCGTTGTCAAGAGAGCAAGATTGCCGCAACTACCATCCCCGAATCCTTGCCATGCAATTCCTTAAACATACCATGTGACATCAGCCACAAACTCATACAGTTGTAAATGAAAATGGAGCTTTCCAACATACCATCAATCATTCCACACGAAAAACCGAGTTCCATGCTCCTCACGCAACGATTCTGCCACGCGCCGGATGTGCTTGTTATTCACTTAGCGTATATTCTTTACAAGTAGTTTATTACAACGTATATTCTTTGTAAATATATCTTCAAACGATTAAATGGTGTACTTACCTGAAGCAAGTAACTCAGGTCCATCGTGTTGAAAGACACAGGTTTGTCATTCAGATGTATGAACTTCAGGTGCTTTTCATAAAACAGACCACTGTAAAAGAATACATCATAATAGTAACAAAATGGCAAGACCAATAACAAAAATATTTAAAGAAGTAACGACTACCGCACATTCCAATGATTCAACAGGACTTGTACCATCAAAACAGAGTGACCAATGAATATATAAAGCTGGTATGAGACCTGCATTTTTCAGGATAGTGCCAACACATTAAGCCTCTAAAACATTTCTAATTCAGAGAACATACCGCCGTAACAGGCCGGCCGATTCCAGCCCTGAGACGCACAAAGCACATCAATATTAACTGCAGGATGACATTATTCCGGGCAGAATGGCCCACGGTCCCTCCAGCGCGATAGGGCCAGCGTAACACGCAAAGAGTCTGCTGAATTATTCCCGCTCGGCATGCCACAAACTGCAGGAACGTTGCTTGACAAGCCGCGGCGTTCGGGGCAAGGGCCGACCCTGCCCGCTCTGTACCGACTGCGGACCCCCGAAGTCCGTGACGTACTTGCTGACGCCCTTCTTGCCGAAGGTGCGCGTCCGGGAGACCTCGGGCCGGATGCAGGCTCGGTCCCGGCGCTGCGCCGGCTCGCGCATCCAGTCATCCCAGTACCTGGGACAGGCCGGGAACGTCACAGACGCGCACACGCCCTCAGCGTTCACAGGCAGAACTAGGACAGGTTTCGGGCGCCGTACGGTGATATGCGTGACACGCAGACCCCGCAGGTGTAACCACACACGGTCCGGTTCATAAGAATTTACCGATACGCTAGGGAGCCGTGTATCGTCGCCGCCTTTTGCGTCAGTCACGGTGGCATGGTTAACTAACCTAAGTGCTTCGCTGAATCGACCCTTTTATGCTGAATGGAAACCTTAGCTACGACAAAACGGAATTTAGGAAAACCCCGATTTTGCGTTCTTGACGACGCGAAGTCTTTGACTGACGCCACGAGGACGCACGACACAGTGTGGAGAGGGGATCAAAAACGCCTCCACTGCTCCACCGATGACGTACGATTTGGGCCACTTGTCGCGCAGCTCCTGCCACAGGTCGCTGGTGATCATCCAGCCGAGCCCCGGGAAGAAGTCGCTGCGGTACAGCAGCTCCGGCGCCTTGACGTCTATCCGGTCCAGCTTCCCTGGAACAGCAACGGACGGGCCCTCAGAGAGGTGCCCGGACCGGCCATGTCGTGCGAAAACACGAGGCAGACCGGCGCGGGCCAGCAGTAAGAACAGCAGCATTCAGGCACGACTTGAGTCATCACAGGCCAGGTCATGGGGAAAGGAGATAAAAACGGATTTTTTTCTGCAAATCCCAAGCCAAGGTGGCCCAAGACCACGTTGTTATCGTTACCTGTTAAAAACTGCTGTGAAATGCATGAACAAACAGCAGCACCAAGAACAGGGTACGAAGAGGGGAAGTTCATTGTGGACCAGCTGTCTCCATTTCATGCCTTACACAACGGACCAAGAACAGCGCAGCCCACAGCCGAGGGCGCCACATAATCGTTTCCAGCCTGCGGACGGCGTGCTCACCGTTGTCGTTCCAGGCTGAGACGCACCACAGGGTGGGGTCCTTCCTCAGCAGCGGGTAAGTGCTGGAGAAGTAGTCGAAAATGTCCGGCGCCACGTCCAGGTCGTCCTCCAGAATCAGCACCGTCGAATGGTTCAGCTTCCCGAACACCTGCTCCAGCGCCCAGCGGTAGTGGCGCGCGATCTTGAAGTAGCCCTTGAACTTCTTCTCCTTGGGCGGCAGCACGATATCGCTGAGGTCCGGTTGCTGGCGGCCGGAGGAACATCAGGGTCTGCCGCACGGACGTTCAGAGAGAGAAACCAGAACCTGGGCACACTGTTTTTTTTTGCATGTCAATGTACAGAACAAGGGAAAACGTTCCACGTACAAAACAAACCCCAAGCCGATGGTATTTCTAACCACGAACATTACACCACCTAACCTGTCGAGGGTGAGCCGCCGCCCTCACACCGGGCCTCACCTGTATGTGGGTGAGCCGGTCGCCGTAGCCGGCGATGACGTTGGCGGTGGCGCGGTCGCCGCAGTCCTGCGACACGATGATGGGGAAGCGGCGCGCGTCGGGCCGGTACCGCAGCAGCTGGTCCAGGTGGCGCGCCACCGTCACCCGGTTGCAGGCGATCACCAGCACAGCGATCACGGGCGGCGGCGGCGCGCCGGCCGCCGCCGTGGCGCTGTCGCCCGGCGCGACGGCCGGCCGGCGCCGCCCGGCCGCGGCATCCAGCCCTGCGGGGATCGTGCCGCGTGTACATGTCACCTGAAGCCAGCCGCCTGCCCCCGCCGCCCCCGGCCCTGCGGGAGCCGCAGCCGGCAGTCAGCGCGGCCGGGGATCCCGTCTCACCACCGACAGCACACCTCACTGTGACAGGCCGGCCGGCTGCGTAACGCAGAAGACACAGCCTTGGCAGACCGCGTGGGAAAAGGGAGGCGGGGTACTGTAGACGATTTAGTGACGTGTACAGCGCTGGCCGGCAGGGTAGGTGAGAGAGTACGGAGCAGAAAACGGTCCAGCGACAGGCGCTTTCCTGGGTCGGGCCCACGAGGCAAGGACGACTACGCCCCGCAGACAGTCAGTCGTGACGGCGCACACAGGGGCACCGACAGGAGCGCCATCCGCGGCTCACCTCGTTTTTCCGCGATCTGCCTGAGCGTCTGCAGCAGCTGCTTGTTTTCATCCCTCTGCTCGGCGAGGTTGGACTGCAGCTCCGCCAGCTGCAGGTTCAGGCTGTGCAGCGCCTGCAGCGGCAACGTAACCGTGACGCAGACGTTCCACGCGCTTAGTTGGCCATTAACCAGAACAGCAAATGACCAGGCGAGGGTATCGCCAACAACGCCGTCAGCTCCTGCGGGAATCAGGAGCAGCGGATATAGACTGGAAAACAGCGACGCGTCCACTGCAGCGGCGCAGTGTCGCTAATGGGGAGCCGGCGGGCCGGTGGGTTCGCCAGGCCAGACGACCGGCCGAGGCGGCAGGACTTCAGCCGCTGGCCACTGAGGCCGTCAGGACGGTGTGGACGCCAACAGCATGCCGGAGTCAGCGCCGCACAAACGTCAATGTCTGCATCAGTGCCCAGTCTGCGTCAGAAACGTGTCACCGTCAATACCATGCCTGCGTCAATGCACTGTCGGTGTCACACCACGCCGTCATCAGGCTATACGGGTGTCAGGACGACGCCAGGCGTCAGTACCGTGTCCGACCGGTGGACGGCCAGCCTCAGCATGAACAGTAGGGCGCCGGCGGCCACCTGCAAGACGACATTCTGCGCCAGCAGGCCGCGGCAGAGCACGGCCGACTGCTCGGCCCGGCAGAGCTGGACCGACAGCAGCACGTGCAGCAGCGGCACCAGGGCGACGCCGGCCACCATGGCGGCCAGCACAGCCGGCCGGCCGGGCAGGCGCAACCCCGCAGACAGCAGCGCCAACCGCATCCCGTGACCGCGGCCGCGGCGCCGGCTGGCCGGCCCGCTGCTCTGGGTCACGGCGCTCCGACTGCGCGGACGCCGCTTCAGAGGCGAGCACGGGCCAGGCAGGAGACGTCACCGGAACACATTCAGCGCGCACAGTGCCACCGGGCCACTGTCCCCACACGGCACAGCTGTCACCGGCGCACTGTCACCGGCGCAGAACCAACAGGACACTGGCACCGGACCGAGAACACGCCACGCAACACCACCGCATAACCAATGTCCCAGTCACAAACCGCCCGCATGACCGATCGCGACGAAGTGATGTTGTCTTCTCAGATTCGTCAAGTTCTCGGAGACCCGACCAGTGGGTGAAATATTCCAGCGGAGAGCTGCAGTTATCGAGACGTCCACTGCGTCCACGAAGGGCCGAGTCACACGTCCGCGGGCAATTCGACCTGGCCACCGCCGAAGTCGGCACCACACTGTCGTCTTGCACCTAACCGTTCCTCCTCCATGCGAAGACGGCAGCACGGACCGCTGCGTCGGTGAGCTTCGTCAGCCGCCATCCGGCGGGCGTCCTGCCGCGGCTCCGGTCGGCGGTCCGCCGTCTGACGAACTGACACGTCCGTGCGCCCCAGCGGCCGGCGGCGAGTGGCCCGACCGTGCAGCCACCCCGCCCCCCGCAGCACACCTGCGTGCCGACGCCTCGCACATGCACCGACGGGCCTCATGTGGCCGGCCAGCGCCACGGGGCGGCGTCGCCACCTGACGCCAAAGCACACCGCCACACCGCTGCCGGCGCCGACCGACGCAAGCGGTCTCACCATCGCGGGCACTCACCACTGCTGCTGGAGTTGCCAGAGAAAAGGGGAACATGATCTGAATGGTGCGAAACCACGAACATCCCGACTACACCGCAGCATGACCCGCAGGGCAGGACTTTTGGAAGCGTACGACAACCTGGACATGAGAATTTGAGTCATGCCGGTCGCTTTTATCCAGTACGCGATGGCAGCTGGAGAGGTGGCTTATGACTCCCCAGGCCTCGACGCGCTGGTGTCCTGAGGCCGCAGAGCCGGACCGGCAGGCCACCTTCCCAGTCTGCCTCCTTCCTTCCCAGTGCGCCCCTTCTCAATCCCTCCCCCGCCTCCACATCCCAGCACGCCGCTCTTCAGCCCCGTTCCGACCCGTCGCACCCCCCCCCCCTTTTACCCGCATGCGCCGACGGGCCTGCATGCCGCATCCTGGCCGCCTTCGCAGTCTGCCGGTCACACTGGTAGGCAGCGGACCGTGCCTGTTTCAGGCCGACTGAGGCTGGCCCGGCTAACCGTCCCACAGCACAGCGCCGACTGACCGTCCCCTCGCTCCTCCAGCCACCGCGCCGCGGCGCCTGGTCGTCCCCTCCCTCCTCCAGCCACCGCGCCGCGGCGACTGGTCGTCCCCTCCTTCCTTCAGCCACAGCACGGCGCCGACTGGTCGTCCCCTCCCTCCTCCAGGCACAGCACGGCGACGACGGGCTGACCCCTCGCTCCTCCAGCCACAGCACGGCGCCGACAGGCTGGCCCCTCCCTCCTCCAGCCACAGCACGGCGCCGACGGGCTGGCCCCTCGCTCCTCCAGCACGGCGCCGACTGGCTCGCTCCTCGCTCCTTCGGTCTCCGAGGCCACTCGCATGAACGCGCCACTCACGGACCACCATGGCGCGCGCAGCAGCAGCCTCGGTGGCGAACAAGAATTCCCAGACAACGTAACGGTCTGACATTCCTCACATCATGCATATCCTTATGCCAATCGGAAGGCAAAAATCGATGGAACTTAACTGGTATGACAGATATGACGCGATACCAATTCATGTGGGATGGCTCTATTTCGACAACAGCATTCAACTTCAAAGAGGATTATCAGCGGCACCTCTGTGGTCCCCAAGACTCGCGGTTTCGAGGTAGACATTAACATGAACCACATGCTAGGGTTTCCAGGACTGCTGTCCTCATCAGGAGCAGTACTTCTTCACTAGACAGCGGGCAGCAGCATTTCCACCAGTTACTACGTGTTTCACATGGGACGCCCCCAGGTTCTGTGTGCATCACGGATTAAGATTGCAACGGCGTGATTTAGGCTGCCACTTCAATTTGTTTTCCATCACTCTTGCGTTTTTCCTTCATAACCCAAAGAGGGTGATCCGTGTCCAATAAATGTTACGCCAGAGCAGCACGGAACGCCAAAGGTGCAGTTCTTGGTGCAGCAAACTGGTGTAGGTGGTCGGACGTTGGCGAGCCACCTACAGAGTTGGATTGTTTCTGACGGCGGTTCTGGTACAACACTAACACGACTGTGGGTGTGAGCTGGTCACAAGGTTGTGTGTTCGGACCGCGAAGCCGCTAGATGTCGATCCGTGACGAGCATGGTGTCGAACCTCTGGCACGCAGATCCTCCTCAGGGCCAACCCACATCCAACATCCCACATCCGACGACGGCTGGAAATCCGACCGGTCAACAGGTGTAAAACAAGTACCACTCCAGACAAGGTTATGGTCTGAACACTAAACGAGACGACATAGCTGAAACTCGCGGCCACCTCAAAATCAGAACCCTAAAACCCTCACAAAA
Organism: Capitulum mitella; assembly: GCA_030062745.1. Lineage (NCBI taxonomy): Eukaryota > Metazoa > Arthropoda > Thecostraca > Pollicipedomorpha > Pollicipedidae > Capitulum > Capitulum mitella. Next base: position 19,371,417 of record CP099844.1, on the reverse strand, counting down.
TGGGAAGAGAAACAAAGAATCGTCTCTGAAATTGTCTTCTGAAAGCACGAGTAGTGTGTGGAAAGCGGCTTACAACCTTATGTGAAGCGTGTCTTTCTAACGCACGGGAAACGTTTTCTCGAGACTTTGTCCCTTCTCCAACTTCCTCTCATTCTTACATTCCAGACAAGAGGTCACAGAGCAAATGTGTGAGCACGACTTTATGTAAACAGGACCTATCACAATGGACGAAACGCTGTCAACAACAATGGGAAAACTACCACAACTAATCACGTACCCCTCCCAGCACAGTCACTGCACGGCACCTTTCAGACCATGGCGGACAGACGCGACCACCCTCCATAGCACCTCACCTCCTCTGTCTTCCGCACGCTGGTGCCGGACCGGTTGAGGATGAAGAAATACGAGACGAACGACCAGATCACCACGCCGGCGAAGACGTAAGCCAGCGCCTTCTGGCGCATCTTACGCGGCACCTGCGGCGTGGTGAGCGCAATCAGTCGTCGCAGAGCGCCGGACCGCGCGGCCATCTCCCCCACGCAAGCAGTGGACATGGCAATCAAATGTGACGAACTGCGGCCGGCGGTGACTCGCCGCCCACGCACGCCCGGCCGTCACCAGCATGCGTTCGGTTCTGCCGTGACGTCACCAGGCAACTGACGTCACAGCGCGGGTCTCGTTCGCGGTGGCTGCGGCTGCAGACGATCCGTTACCACCTTGAGGAACCTAGGATTGTTCAAGTGACCGACTGCAATGTGTTAGCAGTGTCTGAAGCCCTTAGGGGCCTTCATTTTGTCTTCAGGTTTCCAATATACATACAGTGTCTTTGCTTAGGTTGTAATTAGTCCAAACACCATACCAGGAATCCTTAAGTAAATAAGGAGTCCCAGCCTATCTGTACAGGCCCACAGACAGTGCCAGTGCCCAAAAGCTTCTTGAATGCAAAGTGGAAAAGAGTCAATTTTGAAAAGCAAATATGGTACAGTGAATGAGATGTACAAAATTGCAACATGGGTACCCATCTCATACAAAACAGAAAGGTCCCTGTCCAAAACTCAAGATGACACATTTCAAGATCACCTTCAAAGACATTATTGGTAGGAATAGTTCCTACCCATGACAATATAAAAATAGTCCACAGTTATGTGACATCCTAGTTACTAGGAAGCCCCTTACTGTGAACTATTTTTACATTGTTTTTAGGGGATGGCTGAAGGAGATCCTAAAGCATGACAGGGAAAAAGGCTCAAGCTACAAATAATGACTTCTTTTGTTATACAGGTCGTTTTTGTTCGAGCCCTTCACACTGCTGAACCATACTGGGACCTTACTGAAAACTCAAAGGTATGTAGGGGTGTACAGGACAACATAGCATTATGCATCAAGTGGTTTCAAGATATAAAACAAACCAATGACTCAATCTTTTGGAATCCTGATGAGCACAGGTGACTCCAACTTCGACATCAGCTGAGCCATACACTGCAGAGTACCTCTGGTTCAGTCAGAAGTGTACATACAAAAACATCCTGCTCAAGTTTCCACCGCACAAAACATACCGAGACATTCTGGCTCAAATAACAAGTGCTCTTAACACTACAAAATGATCCTAGTGAAGCTGCAATGGGCTTAACAAAATACTGCATACCCCTGTTTAACCCTATTCAGGCAACCGTTAAAAATATCCTGTTGGGAACCACTTTTTATTTAAAAAAATCGAAATTTATTTGGGATACAAAAGGGGGGTTTTTTTTTTTTAAAACTTTTTTTTTGGATTTTGATGAAACTGGCATGAATCGGAGATTATGGATAGGACTTTTACCATGGGTCCGCAAATCTGAAATTTTCAGAAAATTCATGGGCGTTCACAGAGTTTCAAAAATTGGAGGATTAGTGGAATTGGCAAGCAAAAAACCCGAGGGGGGGGCGGATCCCGCCCCCTGCCAGGAATAGGGTTAAATATCCTATTGGGCCTTGCACAAGAGAAACTGGACCAGTGTTGGGAACCAGGTTTTTTTCCCTGGTGTCAGAGTACAAATTCTCTTTTCGAGTATAAGATGTCATGTGTTTATGTGAGAAACATGGACTAACTAGGTACTTTGCAAGCATATGTGGCCAGCAGGGGTGGATCCAGCAGATCAGTTTGGGGGGGGGGGGGGCAAATCAGTTTCTTGGGTCTACAAAGTTGGTGAGCAGGCATTGATTGAGGGGGGAGGGGCAGGGGTGGAAGGCAGCTGGCCATGGGTTTGTAGTGTACCTTCAGTGGCTGAGTATGAATGATAAACCACCTGTGGGGGGGGAGGATGCTGGCCAATTTCAAACTCTGACTGACTAGGAATACCCATGTCTGGGGGGGAACGACCATTTTGAGTTCAAAATTTTTCTTGGAGTATAATTTTTTGGTCCTCCTTGACACAGAAAATGACTTTTTTCTTAGGTTTTTTTCTTTTTTCACTTTTTTCCAAACAAAACTTTCCAACACTGCACTGGACCCATGATCAATTAGATCAAAACAGGATGGCTAATGACATTACAGAAGGAAAATAACATCTCCTGAGATTAGGCTTTCAGCCAGACAGGGATCCTTTCCACATGTAATTCCTTGAAATATTCCCAAAGCTGCCATGTCTGACTTATATTCATCAACCTGATACTGGCCCTGGCTGGTGAAATGAGTGTAAATGCAGGAAAATTCTGCTGGTGGATACTGGATTCTCACATTACAACCATGCAGCAAAGGGTCCTTGATGATCAAACAAGAGTCTTGATGCCTATGGTCTTTGGCCACACCAAAATAATGTCCTTCAGGCTTCCAGGTCCAAAGGGTCTTAGCATATTCCCCTCCTCCAAACTCCTCAACTTGGGTTAAGGGGTTACAGAGTGGAAGCTATCAAACACATTAAATGGATCAGACTTTTTGGACACTGGACATACTTAATTTTATGCTGGAAATAGACAGGAAGCTTTTGGTAGAGAAACATTTTAAATAATGATGACCATGTACAGAACTGACAATGCTCATCACCCAAATCCTTCTAAATTTCTGAGAGGTTCTTTCAGAAAATATCAGCTTTCTGACACACTTGTAATGAAAAGCTTTACCAACAAATATGCCACAACAACCAATGGGAAAGTAAACATTGTAATCTCTTCAAATCTTTTGAAGTTTTGACAATGTAAGGCTTATTATTAACCTGCCATGAAAGAAACCACTCTAAACACAAACTTTTACAGAGCCATAGCAAGAACACAACAAATGAAAAAACAACTCTTGCATACTCTATAAATGGAGGGTAAGGTAATGGCCCATGTGCCCCATGAGATACAAGAATCAAGAGTGCATGGCAACCAGTCTTAGTTATCTTGTTTCCTCATTGAAAGAAAATATCTACTTGTGAGGAGCATTTAGTTCTTGAATCCAAATAGCCTCTTTAAACCACAATGCTTGCATCTGGGTAATCTTAACTAAGTGTTCCACCACTGCCAAAATCTGAGGTTGCAAGGAAAATTCTATGGAGAAAATGCAAGTACTCAAGATCTCACAGAAGTTGAAATACATGTTCTGTGGATCCAATGGAATCATTTTCTCTACAGTTCAGTGATGCCATTGTTAAGCAACTGGGTGAAAGGTCATGTGACAAAAGATTGTAAACAAATAAACCATATGCCAAATAATTGTGCAAGATAAATCTAGAAGGATGAATGTTGCCCCAAAGGTACAACCCTGTGCCAGAGGCATGATATAGGATACTAGAGGCTGCATGCTGGTAAAAGGGCACCATCAGACTTGGCTTTGTCCAACAAAAAGGTTAAGTCTGAGAAATGCCATATCAAGTAGTATCTAAATAGGGACAGTGCACTGAGCATGTTATAGTGCCACCCTGCCATGCCTGTACAGCCTGTACCACATGACATGTCATTTGGAGGGTCTGTTTAAGGAGTAGTAAGACAAAACTTGAGTGGATAATTACACATTGCTGCCCCTGCATCTGGTGGCCCTACATTTTTAATGAGATATCTCATAATCATTATTTAGCCATGTAAAAAGCCTGTTAACATACAGGAACAACATAAAGTAATACATGTCATATTATTACCATTTGGCCAGCCCAGCAAACACTCCCTATTTAAATATAACCTAATACAAACTTTGCCTGACCTAACCTCTTTGTTGTATACTGCCAAGTTAGACCACACCCTTTATTGGTTTGCAGTCTTCAGAATCATTTACTGCACTTGTGGCACAGTTGCACCTTCATTGCAACATTTATCCTTTGATGTTTATCTCAAGATTTTTTAAACATCCAATACAGTAATACAATCAGCACATGACCCATATTTGGACATAACCTGATGCTGCAATTTTACTTCTGTTGGACAGAACTAAGTCCAACTGTAACCTTTACTGATCTGCAACCTCTAGCATCATATACTGCACCATTAATGTGTGTCATCCTATAATGCACCTTTAATCCTATACCCACCACAAAATTTTGTTTTTTATTTAAATGTTTATCCCATACAGTACTTTGCCATTTGACTCTCTGCTTACAATCTTTCATCACACAATCTTTCACTCAGTTACCTAGCCAAGGCATCATTAACCTGTGGAGAGAAGTGATTTAAGGAGACCACAAAACTTGTACTTTGACATCTGTGATGTCACGAAGACCTTGGATTCTGGCCATGGTGGTGCCCTTGTACCGATTACCTAGATCTGTGCATGACACGCATGCAGTGCCCATTTTAAGAAATGCATGATGGGGGGGGAATAATGGTGCAGGCAGCAGCACAGCCACTGGCCCAGCTTTTTCCCTAATTATCTACCAGGCCTACAGGGCATGTCCTAATTAAACACTATATAGCGTTCCTGCCTTCTTTGACCCGGACATATGGCATTAAAGGGCTGTCAGGAACCCGAGGAAAAGAACTCACCGTTCAGCTGAAGAGACTTTGAATATATAAGGTATAGATGCGCAATGATGAAATATTTACCCTACTTCGCATCTCTGGAATGCATCGCTTTTCACCGCAGTACCATGTACATGTTGCTCGGGGATTTCATTATGCCTTCAGGAGAGAGCATAATGCCAGCATAAGACAAAACTGACTTGTATGAGACAAAGCTGTTCATCCAGTCATAGTCGCCTCACCACGAACTGAACAAAACGACATTTACCAAAGTCCTTTCCAAGTCAAAGATCTAAACTGGTGACAAAGTACTAAATATGCTAACCTTAAGTAGCTTTTATGGTGCCAATGCACCCCATGAGCATTTTTAACAATGCTCACCATACACCATACATGGTCTAGCATCGAATGGTACTTTGACCTTGAACGCAACGCATAAGATGGAATCCCGAAATATTTGTAAGAATGAAACGCAGCGATGCAACCCGGGCATAAAATACCATCAAGACATAAAGAGTTAGCATAACGTTTCCATATTTAGAGAGAGATAACACTAGACTTTTTTCAAAACACCCCTTTTAACTTGTGTACGTTCTACGTTTATGAATAGTGATTGTATTTGGACCTAAAACAACTTAGAAATTTGCTGTCATGGCCTTGCTACCTTTGTAAAAACGTGGTTCTTTTAGGGTTACCTACGATACAAACTGTTTCAAATGATTTTGATGCCATAGTACCGCAACTTTTACTACGCAAATTCATTTCACATGAACTTGCTGACAGCTGTTGAACGTTCAGAGACCAGCATACAAACAGCGCCAGATTTGAAACCATTTTCAAGACGTTCGTGGCTTGTTGCCGAGGGCAAGCTGTGTTACTTCATAACCAAAACAAAGGCACGAAGTGGGCGTGATTCGAATGAGGGAGCCTAGATTGGGTGTGCTATTGTGCGTGTCTTAAGTGTCTGTGGCCAAAACTGAGGGGAAGGTGCTGCAACGTCCGTCGTCTGGACCTCGCAGATTCAAGTGAAGTCCGTGAAGGTTCTCCCATCGGCCGACTGCAGCTTGAAGAGAGGTGAGAAAATTTCGTCAGTTGTGGCTGATGACATGTTGACATGCAGTGATATGTGTGAGTTTAGGCATGGGTCATTGGAGATGCTGTAAAGCAGAAGATACTACTGCAAATAAAAAGCCATATCATTGAAATTTTTCCAATGATTTGGTCCCACTTGTGCTTTTTTGGTCATAAATGTTCAAGTAGTACCATTCACTGCCGTATACCATACCAGTTCCATGTGCCGTTCACTGCTGAACAGTCATGTTATTTTGGCACCTTCTGCTACATAAACAAATTTTAATGTGCTAGAAAGATTTTTAAAAAATCCCACTTTTGGTGGGGCATGGAGAAACTCACACTTGTGCTGAAGATGGTTCAGGGAAAGTGGCTGCAGGTTCAGTGTGGGTGTGACTGCTGTATAATTTTGATCTGAAATGTGCAGTTCCTGTTGAATTGAATTTATTTGAAATATAGAAAAGTTCATAAAGAAGCTGGTTAATATGGGTTTGAGAAGAACATGACCTACTGCAACCTGGTTCTAAGCTTTTGTGGTTGGACTGCTGCCCATATGGTTAGTTGTGCAAGTTGCAGTATGATGTGCTTAAATGGCTATGAAGCATTGCTTTACCTTGGATCATAATCATGCAAAGCATAACTTGCCTTACATTGACATCACTACTTTGGTTATGTTTGAAATAGTGCTGGAAGCTGATTCTTTTTCTTGTTGATGTATAACATATTGCATGCAATATGAATAGCACTGTAGTTAAACTGCCCAAATTGAATAGAGTTGATTTAAATAAAGAAAATTTAAAGAAAATTAATGCATAACAGTAATATGTCACCAAGCATACTCTTAACTTGTTATTTGTAGCATGCATTTTGTTGGTCCATGGCATTTCCAGCTGTCGGTAATGGTTGAGCAGTCCTCCCACTTCTCATAACTCTAAAAACCCACGTAGTTGCCAAGCTATATTGGTGTTTAAAGATGCGCAATTAAATAGGAGGTCAAATAAAGGCTTTTCTTGCCTTATTAGCTCTACAACTTCTGTAAAATAACTTTTATAAGTGGTCCAGTCGCCCACCCCTTCACATTCAGCACGACGGCGAGGCACGGAGCATCCCCGTGAGACATATCAACGCCAACTCACAAGGGTCGACAGTTTGCAGAGGTTTCGTGAAATATGACGTCACTAAAGGACTCGCTAAAATGCAGCAATCTCGAAATTCGAAATAAGGAATCCGACGGCAGTGAAACGGGACACGGGTCGCGGTGGATTGGGACCGATGAAGGATAGGCCTGAGTGCCTGGGAGAGAACAGGGACAGAGAAGGAAAACTGGGATTGCACTTGGATATGGAATCGGACCGCGATGGGAGAGGAAGGGAGATCAGGACTGTAAAGGGACGGGCTTTGAAGGGTATTGAAACGGGACGATGAAAAGACGCTGGGACAGGAAAGGGACAAATAAAGAGATGTGGGCGGGACAGGGATAGAAAGGGACGGAAAAGGGAGGGAGCAAGAAGGTTTGGTGACCATGGAGAGGGATAGTAACGGGACAAGCGCAATGGTGGGGTATTGAACGAAACCAATAACTCGGCGTTGGCTGGGGTGTTTCGCCACTTTCCATTGACGATGGGGGGGGACGCCTAACCCGCAGCGTCCCCCTCCCCCGTCTGTCTCGAGAACCAATCGCCCGATTCGGCTGATCCAGACGGCAATCGAAAGCGCCAAACCGTGCGTTCCTGCGGCGTATGCATTGTTTACTTTTTGGCTGCCTAATCGTAATGAAAAGCAGATCGAGACTGATGTTAGCGTCTCTGGCAGCTTCACCGGCACAGCCAGAAGGAGGTCCCACCCCCTCTCCTTTGGCCTGCATTTCAGTGAAAAAGTGGTTGGGAATTCAGTAGCCTGCAGAAAGGGTCTGGCCTGGTCTGTAGGTCTGGTCAGCCGATCAGTTCGATTTTTTCCTGCCACAAACAGTACGTCTAACTCGGCATTTGCACTCGCTTGTGATGTGGGAGGTAACAGAAGTGTACTTGCCCTGTTGAAATCTTGTGCCGTCGAAATCATTGTGGTGATGCTGGATAACTGTCATTCCAACCACTGTGTTTCGAAATACTGTAAATATCCCTCCCGTTCAACCAGTGTGTGGACGTGATTTTGCTTTCCAGTATATGTTAAACACGTGATTTTGGAAAAACGAAAGCTGTCTCACCGTGCCTTTTTATCCATTGAATTCCTTGTAGAATACAGAATGATGGAGAATCATTCGTGTGAATTCCCTTCTTTAGTCACCGCAACTGGTTTCCTGAGTGGGCAGTGACTTCGTCAGCAGGCCTTTTAACCCGGTTCCGCCTGGGGGAGTCAAATAGGGCACCCCTCCACAGGCGCAGCCATTGTGGTCCGGGGGGCCGGGCCCCGCCCTTAAGCCCGCAGTTTTTGCGGAAACCATTGCACATCGTCTTCCCGGAAGGCGGTTTTCGTATCATTTCAGTCCACACTGAGCTCCGCCCCCCCCCCCTTAAGAAAATCCTGGCTACACCCCTCCCCCTCGGTTTTTCGTGAATAACTTCGTAGCCGTTAGAGCCAGTCCAACCAAACTTTCAGTACCTATTTATCGGTCAATTTTACGCATTTCGACATCAAAGCCATTTCCATGCTAGGTCCGGTCATAGAAATATGACGTTATAAATGAATCCTTGCAAGCATGTTTTCTCCTCTTGGGTAGGTGGCGCGAACATGCTTCGTTTTTTTATAATATTCGCGAGTGTAATGCATAGATTATCTGGATTTACATAGGACACGGTCCCCAAAATGATATACAACAGTGACATGCCAACATTAGAGGTCATGCTAGGTCACATGCACGATGACGGTTGGTCTGATTTGCATTGCGGGTGGTAGAAGTGGCCGCCTCCCAACCGTTCAAACCAGACAAGCAAATCTATATGCGCCTCTTAGCAGGATTCACCAAATGCAACGAGAGGTCCTGTCAGGTCGCGTCATAGGTTGATGTCAAAACGAAATGAGATGCAACTTTGTGGAGGATTGTTCAGTAGTAGCAAAGAGCAATTATTGTTCCTAGTCAGAAAATGAAAAATGATTATTTGTTTTGACCTAGCTTGCCTGACCCCATAAGGAGGAGAACGAGCAGATTTAATTATCACGACATGTCATTTCAGTTCTGTACTTGACACAGTTAAGAATTCCAGTGAGTAACAATTGCTCCCTGTCAGGAAAAATAATGCAACCTTATCTGACCTGACCTAGAATGACCTTGGCTGGATGAGAAACAGGTAATGCAAAACTGATCATCAAAAGGTTTCATTCCCTTCCTTTTTGTCACATGGATCAAAACGACTGCGAGTATGTATCGGTCTGTGGCATGTAAAGTAAGACCAATTTTGGACGTGACCCGGCATTTTTGTCATATTTCGGCTTGCTTCTGATGCAGAAGATTGTGACTTTCTGTTCGATACCCAGCTGAAGCCTCTGAGACCAGTATTGCCGATGATACGATGCACGAGCCGACGTCAGTTTTTCCGACGTCGTGTTGTTCGTTTTGCATGGCTGTGACGTCATCAGTCTCGTGGCCAGGGCTAACATAGCATTTTCTGAATCGCAAGACTCGGGACAGTTGATTGGTGGTAGGTCGGTTCAGATCCGATGGTTGAATTCTGAGATAGCAGGGGTGCCCTTTTTGACACCTCAGGCGGTCGCGGGTATATCAACACGCCAGGCGGTGTCGGGTTAAAACAACCATTAATTTATGGGATCAACAGTGTGCAGTGGTATCAAATCATCTAAGATCCTTCTAGTCCTTATAAATAATTACGATGTCATCTATAGATGACATTAAAACAAGCAGTGTAACATAGACGTAAGAAAAAGTTCTGGTCGACACGATCAACGGGATTTGTTTTTATCCCGTTTTGATGTGCGTCGTTCTACATGTGATATAAGCGTCTGCTGCTTTTCGCCATCAGGGAAATCCAAAGTCCGAGGGTGACCCGGAGACGATGGGCGAAGCGGCCCGCCAGGATCTTGTGCCTGTTGTCCCGAGCAACGGCTCATCATTGACGCTACGCTGCTGTGCAGGAAATAAATACCGAGGATCTTGAACCACTTCATATTTCTACTCATATCTACACCTATTACGTACTTCACTATTTGTAGCAGAGGACGTAAGATAACCGGAAATGAACAGTCGCCTGCAAGAAAGGGACAACGTGACGGAGTCGTTGAAAACCCAGCCCAACACGCATGTGTTTGCAGCTGATCGAAGCAAGAAGTTGAATGCCGTAGTTTGGAATTACGTGCAAACTGTTTAGAGGAACGCTTATGCTAACATACACTTTACGAATACTCCAAAATATCGGGAGCATGAGAAAGCGATTGAGATGTTTACCTCAAAAAAATCCCATTTGCGATTCCAGCCCCAACATTCCTTAGCCAGGAAAGGCGGACAAGAGCCAGCCTCTTTTTTGTCTGTTCTTCTGTCCCCCTGCTGGTTTGTTTGCCTGTCTGCCTGTCTGTCCATCTGTCTAGCAGTTCGTGATTCCACTAGTCGTTCAACCGTTAGCTTTGTTCTTCTTACCCAAGGTGTGTCCGTCAGTCTGTAAATCGTCCGACAGTCATAAGGCCTGTCCGTCTCTCTCATCCGTCCTGCTCTGTCCGTCGATCTAACCTTTTGTCATGCCGTCATTGCATGTACTTATTGTCTCAGTCATCCTTTCGTCGTCCCAGTCCCAGTCCCCTTTCCTGCCTTTTCCCGTTGCCGTTCAGCCTTCCTGTATGATTTCTTGACAGACCTGACGGACCATCGTCAGTTTTTACGGATGTCAGAGTTCGTAACGGAGTCAGTGTAATGCCTGACTCCGTGAGGATGATGGGAACTGGATTCGTAGCAGCATCGATTACCACAAAGGAATATCCTACATTCAGTTCAGATTTGAAAATAATGGTTTTTGCTTGGCTCCCTATTTGTCCCTGTTTCGCTCCATCGCTGTCCCAGTCTCCACCCTGACAATGTCCCGTCCTTGTTCCCTCTTTTCTCAGTCCGCCCTTCTTGTCTATGTCCTGTCTCACTCTTCCGTCCGTGTCCCGTTGAGTTTCCCCTACTCTGTTCACGTCCCGTCTCAGTTTCACCAGACCTTCCCCATCCCAGTCTCTCTCCCTGTTTCTGTCTCACAGTACCTCCCTCCCCGTCCCGTCCATGTTCACTCTCCTTGCATACGTTCTGTCTCAGTGCCTCGGCCCTGTGTCGTTACGTTCCCCACCCCTGCCCCGTCTCCGCCACGTTGCCTTTCCCTGTCTTTTCCCAGAGCACCCTTCTTGTCCCAGCATCTGAACACGGTTTTCTGTCCCTTTCCCCCTCCAGGTTCTATCCGTCTTCCTGTCCCGTCCCAGTCCATCTCCGAGCCGCCACATTTGCCTGCCATGGCAGGTGCATATGTGTCATTCCATCTCTACATCTACCCGCTTGTCCGTCTGTTCGTGCTGGTTTGTCTGTCCCTTAATCTTCGCTGGGCTGATGGGGTTCATGACTCTGTGCAGTTTTCTGACGCTAGCCAGAAAATGAATAGGCGCAGAGATACGAAATTTGGTTTGTCTTTTCATGCATCATCTTGACATGTGTCAGTCTTCACTTCAGGCCATTGACGTAAGACAGGTCAAGTAAGACCATGTTCCAATGAATGAAAGAAGCATAGCATTTAGTTCAATGTGTCGGTTGACATGTAACAATTCTGCTGTCGACGTTGTCGGACGTTTCCAGACCATCGACCATAGATCAGCTGAACTTTCGGCCTTTTTGCGCTTGTTATTGAGCTGGGGTGTGGAAGATCTCTTTTCGTTGCGCGTCCGGACACGACGGTGGTTTTCAGTGAACTGCATATGGCAGCAGTTCGAGCGAGGTCAGAGGCACTAGTTTATTTCCGGGGCCGCCTGCCCAATCCTTGGCCGGGATCGGGTGGACGCCAACAAAAGACACGGACGTCGGCAGTCAGATTCCTGTATGTGTGACTGGTTTAGCGATTTTGAAGCTGGCATACACACCCCGGCACTTCTCACGTCCTTTTGCACGCAGTGGTATCCCACGGTACCCTGTGACCCGTGACCAGGGGTCAGGCCACTTTTCATACCGAAATACCAAATTATCAGACCTGTTGCCGAGTACAGATCTTTGGTTTACATTCTTAAATGTTTGTTGGTAATTGCATGTGCTTCGGAAGCACTAATATATCACACGAACTTATTTTCCAACAGTGATCCAGTACCATATGACCTAGGCTGACTTGATTTGACCGCTTGAAATTTGATGCTTGTTTTCAGTGCGGGCACACATTGTAATCCTTTGCAGTTTGTATTGGCCTCAGTTCTCTTATTTTTGGCCGCCAAAATGAAAACCTTCAACTTCGCGAAAACAGTTTCCCGCCAAGCATTCGGTTCTTGTACGGCGGCCGCCGCCCGGCTTCTGAATGACTCGTGTGAATAAATGATTTGGGGTGCAAATGTCATGAAGTAGAAGGGATATTATATGATCCAGCGTCATAGAAGTTTATGCTGTACCGCGCTTCACCAATGACAATGTGGCAGACGACACGACAGACACCAGAAACGCCCGAAGTATACGGATGCGTCAATACCGTCACCTACGTTGACCTTGTTTCACCTTAATATGATATCTACAGAAGTCAAACGCGTGTCATCTGTGACACATTTTCGACGTATTTCAGCCAAGACACATAGTTATACATTCAGAGTGTAGGAGGTTCCTGCCCTTACAAGAAGATAATTTCTACCTTCATTTTCCGCTTTCCTTGAAATAGCCAAATTTGGCCTTAAGTGCCATTTTCCGCTCTAAATAGACAAATTAGGCCTTGTGCTTCTTCCTAAACCTTTTTACAGCCACTTAGGAGCCTTGGTTATCAAAATTTTCCGCCAAAAAAGTCAGCAGAGCAATCTGACCTAGGCTGACCTGTGGTGAGCTTGATTGAAAAATACGTTATTTAGAAAAGATCCAAATGCTTTCCATTGATTTTTACAAGGGTTTTCAAGTGTGTTTTTACTTTTCCTGGAACTTTTTTCTTCCAGTTTTCGAGATCTTGGCGGATGGAGGGGGGTGTCATGAGCCCCCTGGCCCAGCGAAGGGGGGGGGTCTGAAAACCGGCCTAGCGAGTGTTCATGGCACACGCCACAGGTCAGGTGGCCCAGCATAATTCGAGATGTTTAAATGCCCTTTTTATGGACCCTTGTTATTTTCGGTTTCATAGCGATAGATAGATATCGCTAAATTTAGGCGTTGATACCTCCCCGTCCTCTGACAATGAATGTTCCTTTGTAGGTCTTGCGTCACGGTTCAGGTGACCCAGACTGACAGGAAGTCCTGTTACGTTTTATCTTTTGAAGGCCTCGCGTCACGACCAGGTGACCCAGACTGACACGGAATCTTGTCAAACTTGAGCTTGAGTATCTTTGGCACATATCGATTAATTCCGACAAAGACCGATAAATTTGGACGTTCCAGCGTTCCTCGTTAGTTACCCTGGATTTGACATTGAATATCACGAGCAACGGGTCATGTCATCCAGGTTGACTAGATCTTGACTAACTCTGTCTTATACAGTAACTATTTCCGGTGAATATCGATAAATTTGAGCGTTCTAGCGTTTCTTGTCCTTCCATCTTGAATTCCACAATGAAGATCAAAAACTGCAGGTCAGGTAACCCAAACTGGCTCTTCGGTCTTCAAACCCATTATAAACACACTCACACATACACATACACATACACAGATACATGCGCATTGTCAGTGTCAGATGGAGTGTCTATTTCTCACAAGTGCTGGGAAATTTCGGCGTTCTAACGTTCTCTGTCATTTGACTTTGACTAAAGTAACAGCGCCACAGTTCAGGTGAACCAGACGAACTGTAAACCTTGACAGACTCTACGTTTTGGAGTGGAATTTTGGAAGAAGATCGGTACGTTCACAAGAATTCGCGTTTCCTTTATTTGACCATTACACCGACTTAAAATGTCATTTTTTTGGCCAGGTAGATTATAGAATTTTGTTGCAATGTGCTGTGCGTACAACTTGCACGGCAGTTGCTACATTGCCACTCTTTTTTTGTAGTTTGACCTTTGCCGGTTTTATGCAGATTTCAGCCTGGCGAGTACGCTGGTGGCGTCTCGTTCGACGTTTTGGCTGACCGGCGTGGATATTGGCTTTTGTAACTTTGTGCAACATTCCCTGAAAATGTACAACATGTGACAAACTCATCTACACGGCTGTCCAGAGGCTACAGAAGGAAGTCATCAGAATGTTCGCGATTCTCCGGTTTGAAGCTGCAAAATGCTGCAGTATTGCACGGGCACGGTAATGGGGAACATTTCAGGTTTTCTCGTGTTCATAGTTCTTTGAAAGTTTTTTTTTAATCTTCTTGTCAAATGAGCCAGGAAAAATCTATTGCGTGACCCGTTAGCGGGGTCGTCAAATTTTACCTGGCCTGTGACCCTGGCATATCATGAGCTTACATAAGGCGTCACTCAGAATATGAGATCAAGTTGCCAGAGACATACTGCTGCGCCAACATCACTCTCGGTTCGCTTTTCACTGCGATTACGCAACTCCGGAGAAAACGATGATTTTGGGAGTTTGATCTGACCTGTGACGTCACCATCAGCGGCTCAAAATTAAATAATGCATGTGCCGCAGGACCGCACGGTTCGGCGCTTTGGGTTGCCACTGGAATCAGGCGATTGGTTTTCGAGATAGACGAGGGAGGGGACGGTACGGATTAAGCTTTCCCCCATCGTCAATGGAAAGAAGGCCAAACACCCCAGCCAACGCCGGGTTATTGGCTTCGTTCAATACCCCACGATTGCGCTTGTCCCGTTACTATCCCTCTCCATGGTTATCAAATCCTTGCTCCCCTCCCTTTTCTCTATCCTTATTTATATTTCCCTCCCTCTCTATCGCTGTCCCGTCCACATCTCTTTATTTGTCGCTTTCCTGTCTCAGCGTCTTTTCATCGTCCCGTTTCAATACCTTTCAATGCCCTTCAATCCTTTTACAGTCCTGATCTCTCTCCGTATCCTATCCTGGTCTGATTCCATGTTCCATGTACAATCCTAGTTTTCTTTCTCTGTCCCTGTTCTCTCCCAGGCACTCAGGCCTATCCTTCATCGGTCCCAATCCACCGCGACCTGTTCCGTTTCAGTGCCGTTGGATTCCTTATTTCGAATTTCAAGATTGCTGCATTTTAGCGAATCCTTTAGTGACGTCATATTTCACGAAACCTTTGCAAACTGTCAACCCTTGTGAGTTGGCGTTGATCTGTCTCACGGGGATGCTCCGTGCTTCGCCGTCGTGCTGAATGTGAAGGGGTGGGTGACTGGACCACTTATGGAGGTTATTTTAGAGAAGCTGTAGCGTTGATAAGGCACGAAAAGCCTTTATTTGGCCGACTGTTTAATTGCGCACCTTTTAACACCAATAAGGTCTGACAACTACGCGGGTTTTTAGTCATGAGAAGTGGGAGGCCTGCTCAACCAATACCCAGCTGTCTTCAGGTCCCAAGTAGTTTTTCCAGCCCTGCAGTCTCTTGTGTCCATGCAAGATCACACTTAAATTCGGAATCTGTGATTTACAGTTGTACAGTTAGTTTAGACGGATTGGTTGGTTTGGGTCTGGGTGCACAGCCAACTGGTTTCAGGCATTCTGTGGCCAATGGACACCACACTTGTTACGAATCCACCATGCTAACAAGGACATATATTTTGTTCAGTTGACTGGGCTGTGATTTTGATTGCTTACATGACATGAAATCTATTGGCTGCAATGTAATAAGAGGTGATGTACGTTTCATGAGCGACAAAAGACAGAGACGTTCGTGTAAGGGTAATGAGGCCACGGTGCCGTGAGCAGCTGCTCCGTCCGACCCCGACCACCGGAGCGCAGTCTCGGAGCGCCGCCGCCAGGTGGCAGTGTGAGTTACGGCCAGTACGGCCGCCAGGAGGCGGTCGGGGCTGTGCTCCGGCGTTCCGACCACTGGGCGGTGTCGGCGGTTGTGACCCGCACATCGAGGCTTCCTTGGGATAGGTCCTTCGGGTATTGGGTTAAAGAGGGTAATGACATTTAGGTGAGGTGAGGTGAGATGAGGTGAGGACTTTTTCAGCACTGCATGTAGAGTTTTGTGTGTTTGCGTAGTGTATCATTTGTGTTTGTACGTCTTAATTCATCGTAATTGTAGTTGGGTTGGTAGTGTACTTTTTTAGGATTAGCCGTAAGACTTTCCCTCCTTCGTGCGATCTGCCGAGGCCGCTCTGCGGTGAAGGCTAATCAGCTGACTGGGTCGCTCGTAGTGACCGTGTGGCAGGCGGTGCAGTGGCCTTGTTGTGTCTGTTGAGAGGAGACCTCGCCCAGTGGACCGAGTCATGAACGGAGAGCTGGGAGGTCTGGCATCGCCGACAGATGCGAGGCGTAGGTCGGTGGCGAGTTATAAACGCGTCGTCATGTGCGCAAGCCATTGTCGGGGTCCAAAACATTTAACTGGATCCAGTGCAAGCAGGCTTTAGGTGGCGCAGCGGCGAACATCATTCGGGACCAGACTGTCTCCGTGCAGTAATGAGGAACTGATAATGATGTAACTGGTGCCCTTTATGGTGCCCGCGGGTACGACGCCGTGGCTCGGCACCGTCTCGAGCCGCCATCTATTAGAGAGCCTGCAACGCCGTCCCTCGGCGTTGGGCCGCGCGTGCCCTGTCCCGCCGTCAACGGGACGAACTCTGCCTGGAGCAGAACATTTCCAAAATGAACGGGGGTGGGGGGGCGAAGCGCTAAACTTGTTTCTGAAAAAGTGGGGCTAATTAGTGTGTTGCTTGTCATAGATAGTCCAAAGATGCAATGCTTCCCGACCAAAGCGTGCGAATGGGTTTTTAGGGGGAAAGATAGTGGTGTTAAATCCGGGAATTACCGGCAGTTGCATCGTCCCCACAGGATAAAAATACCCACCTGCGGGCAGTGGCTGGCGTTTTCTTGCCGCCTGTACTCAGCCAGTCTCGGCGACGCCGGGACTGGCTGCAATACCACGTCTCACCAATACCACGTCTCACGACCAATGCCACGTGTCACCCTCAGCTGCACCACGTCCCCTCCAGCAGCACCATGTCTCCCTCCGGCGGCACCTCGTCTCCCTCCAACGGGACCATGTCTCCCTCCAGCGGCACCACGTGTCCCTCCAACGGGACCACGTCTCCCTCCAGCGGGATCACTTCTCCTTCCAGATGCACCACGTCTCCCTCCAGCGGCACCATGTCCCTCTCTAACGGCACCACGTCTCCCTCCAGCGTCACCATGTCCCCTATAGCGGCACCACGTCTCCCTCCAGCGTCACCGTGTCCCCTCTAACGGTACCAGGTCTCCCTCCAGCAGCACCGCGTCTCACCTCAGCGGCGCCACGGTCCCTGTCCTGGAAATGGTGACGAGTTGGAGCCTCGGAGAGGGTTGGTGCTCCCCTCTCTGCTGCCGCAGCGTCCGTTAATTCTGACTCACGCTGCAGGCGGTGCGGCCTTGATTGCGGGATAAGCGCGGTCTCTCCTGCGGGCATCCCCACAGCCTTCAGCGGCGTAATTGGCTGTTTATCACCCGACATGGGAGTGGAAACACGGAGCTGCATGGCCGCTCTTACCATTGTTAACTGCGTGGAAATTGCAGGGATATGCCCGCTATTTTGCCGGTTCAGTTGGGACATTCACCGGCTAGGCGTGTCATATTTCGGCCTAATGTTAGCCGTAAGTCGGAAACAGGCTATTCCCTTAAGAGGTTGTCGATGACACCTAACTAAACTGCTTTTGCAAAATCAAATGGCCGAGGAGTTCAGGCGCCTTTTCGTTGTTCTCGCGACGTATTTTTTGCTCTTGTTTGATTTTGAATGCCATTTTATTCAAGTTACTCTGATTGGCTGATCATGTCGGCACTCAGTCCATGTATGCTGGATTTCAGATTTTTTTTCGTTGTTCTGGCGACGTTTCTTTTTTATTTTGCATACCATTACATTCAGTTTACTCTGATTGGCCGATCATGTCGGTACTCGGTCCCTGGTTGAGACAAGTCTGTTTACCTGGTGTTCCACATTGAAACGTTCATGGATACAATGAGGATAATTACTGAAATCATGGCCTTTTGCAGACGTAGGACTGTTGCAGATATTCTAGTTTTCTGTCATGTATTCCCGGCGAAGCTAACAATCTCACTGGTAGTAAGTCCAGGGAAACCTATTCCGTGTTTATTTTGCTGCTTCGGAAAAACGACTCAGGTTCAGCACACAAATCTCGCAGGTTGTATTGTACTGCATGACATTGCACTGCATTACTGTCGTGGGGTTGTCCACTTGGCACAGTGGGTATTACTCCCGGAGTCGAACTGGCGCAAAGTCGAAATGAACAGAGACGCACCAACACGTGCTACCGTACACATCATAAAAACAGTCGCGATGTTAATCCGTCATCGAGTCGAAGAGCATCCGTTTTAATTTTCGTGCGATGCTCTGCTGGTGCATCGCTCTCAGTTTGGGGGGGGGGAGCCGGTTGTATAGAGAGGGCGCTGTGACACCGGTACGCTGTCTCCCAGCCTCCTGTCCCGAAGCGTGGGACTCGAAACAACCGGACTTGTCTCGTGTTTCGCTCTCGCATTGCACTGTTCAGCTAGACGACGGCCGCAAGTTATGCCGGCTCTCCACACCTGAGTAGCTTGTGTGCCAGGTTTGATGTGCGAAAGTTTACGAACTGTTGCAATAGCAGCCAGCCGCGTTTGTCGCGCAGGCCAGACACGTGGTCGAATTTTGGTTGGCCGAAACCTACTCTGGCTCTTAAGTTGAGTACCTTGAATTATGTCCAAGTTTTCTTTGACCCATTTCCGTAAATAGAAATGCAGTATCTGACTTGCGAGACTACAAATGCTGTGACGAGTGTGGCGAGGGAGCCATCGGGTAGGTCACGCTGCACATTCGAGAGGCTGGACAGGGTGCCCTTTGCCTATGCAACGGTGGCTGATCAGAGACACGTGAGAGCGCAAGGTCAAAAATCAAGTCCAGGTTTTGCAGCTTGTTACAAGGTACGAGGACAGCGTCGCGAAAAGTGACTTGAAAATTTGGAAGGGTGAGCCAATTTTGACAGTTTCCAACGATGATGTGCTCGGTTTTTAAAGCGTTAAGCTTGAGGGCGTTTGCGCGGAACCAAGTGTCCATACTAGCAGGAGCGGTCTCCATACGGTAGATAAGAGCTGGAAACTCACATTTTCTGCCCGTAACAATGGTCTGCGTGTCATCTGGATATGTCACCTGCACTACGTCGGCCTTCGCAGAGAAGAGACAGGTCGTTGGCGAACACGCTGAACAAGAGCGGCCCGAAAGCGGAGCCCTGAAAAGCGCCCATGGTGTTCGCCAGCGGCCTCGACGTCACCGTCTTTCCTGCATGGCCCTCTTTTACCAGCGCAGTGACTGGCTGCTATAATCACTTTAAAATTATATTTCACCACATTTTCCCCCATCAGGAGAAAATGGATGCATTTTGTCCCTAAAAGTCCTTAACCCTCTCCGGACACAAGGATTTAAATGTTTGTCTCGGACGAGCAGGAATATTTACCATCCTGTTCCCATCAGCATTTCGTTTGATTTCACTTCGGAGTTGTCGATTTTAAATCCGATTCGGTTTTCTGAATCGATTCTGATTCAGAGCGAGCGCAGATTTCCGAGACTGAATCGATTATGATTCCGGCTCAAAATGAAATTAGTCGATTTCGGCATCGATTCCACTAAAATCCATTTGACTGGGTCAGTTCATTGAAATCTGTTCCAGCTCTAATTCTGTTGAGAGCCACGTGATTCAGCTCCGATTCTGATTCTGACACTTACCAGTAGAATCGATTCTGATTCTGATTGGCTGGAACGGAGTAGATTTCAGAGTCGATTCTGATTCCATTTCCGATTAAATCGAGCACAAGTCTGCTTCCCATTTACCTCTTTATCAAGATAGAACGACGAAAGAAAGCAAACATTTAGCACGTCTTTTTATAACTCAAATGGTATTTGGTTTGGCATCTTCAGGTCACATATTGGTCTGGACTCATAGTGAAAGAACCTGCCACATCGTTTACCACATTCACTTGCAATGTAATAATTTATAGCATTCCAGCGCTGAAGCCTTGCCTTTGTGGGAAGATGTGACACTGCCGCTGCTTATTATTTCATCGGGCCGGCCGGCTCTGGGTGAGGCCGGCCGGCAGACTGTCCGCGGCCAGCCGCCTCTGGCTCTGACCAGTTATCTCCGGCAGGCTGTTTTCTGCGGCCAACTGGTGCGGCCGCCCTGTCGCGGACGCCCGCGGATAGCCGACAATGCCAAGCCGATTCACACGAAGTGGCCTTAACGTTACGAGGTGCTGCCGTGTGGGGGGAACGCAGAAGGCGTTCCCTCCCAGGCGCCGTGAGACCCTGCTTACTGACGTTGCTCTAGCATTCTTAGTTTTGAGACGTTAGGCGAATGGGATTTTTTGTCATGCCTAGACCTGTTCATTGAGAAACATTGCGGATGTATCAGGTTTTCAAATACGGCAAAGTTCCTCGCGCTGGCAAATGACTGCTGAACAAATGGTTGGTCAGAAGTTACCAGCGATCCGTCAGACTCACAAAACGACAGGTTGTCTCGCGGCGGCACGTTGTCCCGTCCGCGGCTGGCAGCGGCACAGTCCGCGATCCCTTATCGCAACGGTCGCCGCGGGTACTGATCTTCCCGTCACGTGGCACGCGTCTCACGCGCCGCTCCGATCTGTCGCGCTCCTGCGCTCGCAGGACGCTCGACCGCCGCTGCTCGGCCGGTCAGGCCGGTCCGCTTCGCTGTGCGCCGGCCGGTGCAGCGGCGGAGGCGGCAGACTGAGGCCGGCTGCCGCCTCCCTGAGTCACGCGGAAAATTTATGCGTTGTGCCTGATGGATGTGTATTATTAGGCCGTGATCTATGGCCGCTTTGCCGGGCCGATTTCGCGGCCATTTCACGGCCACTGGGGAGGGCGGCGCGTCCGCCTCCGCGCGTCTGCCGGAGCCAGGCGCCTCGTCCCGCGCCTCGGACTCGTCCCAAACCCTGCTCCGACTCTGGACTCGGGCAAGAGTGGTCTAGCGAGAGGCTTTCTCGACGCTGGCTTTAGATCTTTCTGGTGTGGTCACAGCGAATGGAAATGTTTCGTTCCGCTCCGCGACCATCGATGTGATACTGTGGCCGGGTCACGGCGCCAAATCGTTCTGGCTGTCAGAAGCTTCGACGAATTGGTCAGATACCCACTCATATTTACAACGGCTTTGGCTGGGCCAGGCCCATGACGAGCTGTGTCAATGGCCTTGCCAGTTAGCGGTGTTGAGATTGGCGCTGGACCGTTCCTCTCAGGCGTCAAAAATGTCAGCGGATTATCGTGTTTGGGAGCCGTTGCGTGGTTTCTCTGCTTCTGGTAGGGTAACGCGAGATTCTGTTTTGAGCCCGGTGCGTGAGTTCGGATTGGCAGCTTTTCATTTAGTTGACGTGGCGTTTAGGCTCTTTTGTTCATGTTATCCGTCCTCGCTGGATATATTTGGCCTTGCCGGACGTCACCCTGTGATGCCCACAATTCTTTCTAACCTATTGATGTACGTCGGACGGACAGCGTATCCCCTGCGGGATTATGCCGCCTGGGATTTTCTGGCGGTGAAAAGTGACGAGACCTGGTCGGCAGGATGGCCGAGCTCGGCGCGACCGGCCGGTGCCGGGAGTCGCTCGCCGGCCCGCAGGCCGTGACGTCACGGCGGCTCCGTGCAGCGTGACGTCACGGCCCGGGGCGCGGTCTGAGCGGGGCTGGGCGGGGCGGCGGGGAGTGGAGATGGCCGGCCTGGTTTGTCCCGCTCCCGCCGGAGGCTGTCGTCAGGAGATTAGCGGAACGTCAGGCTCCGGTTCGCAGCTCTGGCGTTGCGGTGCAGACGAAGCCGGTCCCCGTAAAATGCCCCCGGTGATGAGTGTCGTGCGCGCATTGTCGCGGCCGGGTGATAGTCGATACGTGTTTTTCCTATCCGGTATTGTCGTGAGACCGCCATTATGCCGCTTGAATGCAGACATACGAAGCATATGTGCCGTTCCAGCCGTTTCGAAGTGCCCCAGTCCTGCAACTACTTGAACTGAATTGAAAGTTGCTCAGTCTCTGGTCGCGACGGGCGTTTGTTCTGGCAGCTGATTTCACTCAGATCCCCTCCCGACAAGAAGCCCCAAGCTGTATGGCTATCTGGAAACGAATACTTGCTGCCGGTCCCAGCTGTGGACCGTTCACTCAATGATAATTCGGGGAGAAGTTTTCGGTACCGTCGCATCAGCGGTGACGCCGTTCTGAGAGACCAGTCTGATCGCGTCCGGCCACATGGCGTCTCCCTCAGTCTGTCTGTTGCCGGCCCCGGCGTCGGCCGGCGACCGTCGGCCCGTGCGTGTGCGTGAGAGCTCGTCGTCCGGCGGCGGCGGCGGCGGGGGGGAGGGGCCGTTCCGGCGGCAGCGGCGGCGGCGGCGGCGGCGGCGCCGGCCGCCAGTCGGTGCCCGCCCGCCGTGCGGTGCAAACGTGGGCGCGAGAGGTCGCTGCGACTAGCGACGGAGCGGCGCAGTTATGGGTACGTCTGCCGGCCAGCGCCGTTGGGTTGCGCCGTGGTGCTGGGGCTCGGCTCTGCCGGCCTATGTTGGGCGGCGTCGTGTTTGGTTTCGGACGGGCCAGGGCACGTGGAGTTTGTTGTGACTGGGTTTTGAGCCGCGCGGTGGCGGCGTCCGGGCCGCCAGTGTTTGCCGTGGTTGGCTGTGATGCTGCCGTGACGAAGAGCCGGGTCGCGGACGGCGGTGCTGGTTTGTGATCGGGTGGGTCATTTGTGTCCATTGTGGTTACGCTGGGCAATTTGTGTCCACTGTGATTCAGTTGGGATCAGGGTCGTATGGAAACCATCCAGATTAGTGTTGTTCTGTTGACGCCATGCGTGGCGTGGCCGTACAACAGGCTGCACGCCCTATGGTGCGGCAGAAGACCTGCTCTGCAGTCAGTTTGTGAGGCCGGCCTGCGGCTTCCCGGCCGTGTTTCTCCGCCTTCCGTCGGTCAGCGCTGGACGGTCAGAATGGAGCTTTTTATGAGGGCTGCGGCACTGACTGGCCTGGGGCGCTCCATGGAAAACGGCCGCTTTCAGGCGGCGTTTGAGGAGAGCTCTCCAGCGGGGAGTGCCTTTGTTCCGTCTCGTTGTGGTGAACGTGCCGTGCATGATTTTAATGACAATGATGCTCGTATGCATGCATACCGATATGCTGCGAAGTCGCGCTGGTGTTGACTAGGCATCCTCCGCGATGATCGCGGCACCGGCTGGACGGCGTCAGTGATCCTTGGCTCATGATATGTTCTGCCAGTCATCCCGCTGCTCCCCGGCCGGCCGGCCGTCATTCGTCGCCTCTCGGTCCGCCGGACCCGGCCGTCTGCGGGTCCGGCGGACCTCGCACCGCCTGTCTCGGCCGGCGACGTACCCCTGACACCTGGACCGGGCATGTCGTCCGTCCGGCCGGCCGGCAGTCTGGCGCGGCTGCTGTCTGGCGTCGCTCCCCTGTCTGTCGGACGTCGTTCCCTGGACCGTCTTCGTCGCTCCTCGGTCCGCCTGTCTTCCCGCTTACTGGTAGCGCTGCCTTCCCGGGCCCCCCTGAGCTCCCTTTTTGACTGGCTTCCTTACTTTGCTGTTCGGATTTCTATAAGCTGGCAACATTTCCTCTAAGCAATGGCATGTGGCCAGCGCGATGAAAAAGAAGAAAAAAATCGCCGTCGGGCGGCTGCCCGGCCTCCGCGCTGTCGGCCCGACTCTGATCCGGAGCAGAACGGCCCGCCCGTGCACGTGCGTGTCCGTGCCGGGCTGGGCTGCACGTGCCGCGTGCGCCCGCCGCCCGGCCGGCGCCTCTGATGTGGCCGACGCGGCGCCCCTGTGCGCCAGGATTAGCGCCGGACCGGTCGGCATGCAGGGCGCCCGGTGGCGGCCACTGCCAGCGCGGTGCGGGCCGCCACAGTGGCGAGCCGCTGATTGATGGACCGTTCACTGCAGGACTGACGTGTGCTACCGGCGTGATGGTACGCCGGCCACTGATGGCGTAATGCCCGGCTGATGCAGGGACGTAGCCAAGGGGGGGGGGGGGCGTGGGGACCATTGTCTCCCCCCCTCCTGAGCTAAGCGTTTTACAATGGTTATTTAGCGGTTTCGCAGGAATACGTAAGAGTGATCATATTTATGTTGCAAAGCAAACATCATGTGTTCCTGTGCGTTAAATATGAGGCAAATTACACAGAATTGCTGTTTTCCGATAAATTTCGCCATATCCTTGTGGCATATCACAAAATTTGACCTTTGGCCCTCCCGCTGAGGAAAATCCTGGCAACGTGCCTGGCCTGATGTGTAATGTGGTGAGACCCTACTTGCTGATGATCAGGGTTGGAAACCTGTTTTTATTGTTCTTGGTGTCGGAATACAAATTTAGGTTTGGATTTGTTTTCTTAGTGTCGGAGTCGGATTTTGTTTTTGAGAACAAAATTTTGCAAACAGTAATATCGGTTTAAGTTGGCGTTGTTGCGGGGGCGTAACTTGCATACTTTAGGTATGGAACTTTCCATGGCAAGGAAATTATTGGTATGGAATTCCGTGCCATCATTTCGACCCATTGGTGTGTTTTCCTTGCTTTATAAAATAAAGTTTTGTAAATACGTGATCATCGTCACATTTTACGGTTCATTGAGCTCATTTTTCGTACCAAGATTTGTCCCAATTCTACACCCGTTCTTGGTGCAAGTCAGCACTGGCATCATACGTGCTTCTTACTGAATGGAGACAGTCATTTGTCTGTAGAGTTATAAATTTGTCAATATGGTTGTAATTTTACTTTTTGATGAAGGCACAAGATTAAACCTTTGGAGTAAAAAATGTTTTTGGAGGAGATATTTTCTGGTTTCTTCCAAAAACAACATCTTTTCCAACTTTGCTGATGATACGTGCCAGACTGATGTGATTGGCGACGCCGCAATGATGATGCGCTGCTCGCTGATGATACATTGTCGGGCCGGTGCAGTTTGCCATGCCGCGGTGATGGTAGGGTGCCCACTCATGATCCGCTGCCGGACTGACGTCTGATACCGGAATGATGGTACGCTGGCCGCTGACGGTGCACTGGTGGACTGTTGCCTGATGTGGTGACGATACGTTGCCCGCTGGTGATACGCTGCGGGTTAATGTTAGTTGCGACGCCACGGTGATGACGCGCTGCACGCTGATCATACAGTGTCGGGCCGGTGTGGTTTTGCCATGCCGCGGTGATGCTAGGGTGCCCACTGATAATACGCTGCCTGGGCGGTGTGGTTTGTCGCAGTGATGATATGTTGCCGACTGCTGAGACTCGCCCGTTCCGATGCGTGATGTCAAGGTTCGCTGCGTGACCGATACGTCATTACTGCCGAGCTGATACCGTGCTGTCTGGCCCCGTGGCGGGGACGCGGGCGACCCTGTTCTCCCGGGCTCTGACGAGGTCGGTTCTGACACGCTCCTGCCGCCTGCCTCCCCCCAAGCCTGGTCCGACCGGCGCACCCGCCGACCCAGCCGGGGAGCCACCGTACAGATGGCGGCACGATTGGCGTCGTTCCGGGGAGGCGGCGGCCGAGCCGCGATGTGATTCCAGTCGGCGTGGCATCAGCCGTGGTTGATTCAGGTAGTGACGGTGGCTGGGCTGTGGCCGGATGATGGATGCAGAACCGGCTGGGCTCAGCCGTGGCTTGTTTTGAGGTGATGTTGATTGTAATAATTGACAGGGTTGTCCCTGTTCCCGCTGTGTTAGGCTCAAGAATAACAACTTTCCGAGTGGTCTGTTGGGAGTACCCGGCTGGCAGTCGGCTATGGCTGCCCGCGGTGTCGGACTGGAAGCTCGTTGTGGCCGCTGACGGTGACTGGCGGTCTGGAGGGCTGGCGCGATTTGATCTGCTGGCGGCCGTCCGATTGCTGTTGGCTGGCGGCCGGCGGCCTGTCTCCGCTGGCCCGGGTCGGAGTGCCAGACCGCCGCGAGGGACCGGCTGCCCTGCCGGCCCGGCAGGAGGCGGCGGCGGGCGCGGCCCAGGGCGTGCCTTCCGTACGGTCAGCGGCCGGGCCGGGTGGTCCGAGCCGACCGACTCACTGCATCTGCCGGCCGTGATCTCAAGGCGGTGATCTCAGATAGGGTTAACTGAGCATCGCCCCCGTCCACCGCCTCCTGCTTCATGACGCGCACCGTGAATCGTGCAGAGAGCTCTGGTGGCCGTCTGGTGTGATTCGTCACCTCTCTCTCGCTCCATCTCGTCTATGTCTCTGCCTGTCTCCTGGTTTCTTCCTTAAGCTGGTCTCTCTCTCTCTCTCTCTCTCTCTCTCTCTCTCTCTCTCTCTCTCTCTCTCTCTCTCTCTCTCTCTCTCTCTCTCTCTCTCTCTCTCTCTCTCTCTCTCTCTCTCTCTCTCTCTCTCTCTCTCTCTCTCTCTCTCTCTCTCGTTCACTCGCTTGCTCGCTCTTCTCTTGCTTTTCTTTGCTCTTTAGCCTCCCCTTTTCCCTTCCTCTCTCGTCCTCCCCTCTATCCAATTTGTCCTCTCTTGCTCTTTCCATTTGCTGCCATGGCAGATCTCGGACAATTTCCTTTTCTGTGTTTATCCTTTCATCTCTGCTCGTTAACTCGTTAATAACGCCATCTCTCTGCAGCGGCCGGGCTCGGCTCTCCCCGCTCTCTGTGGCGCTGTTCCCGCCCTGGCCGGCGCCGAGCAGCTGTCGGCGCCCTCTGGTGCCGTGCCGGTCATTCGTCCCCGGCGGCCGGCACCCTCTGATGTCTCGCCGGACAGTGCCGGTCACACGTGCCGGGCGGCCGACTCTGACGGACGGCTGGCCGGCCGCCGCTGCCGCCGCGCCGCTATCGATGCTGATGACGGCCAGTCGGCGCCGCCCGTCACGTCACGTGATCATCAGTCGGCGGCCGGCCGGGCTGCGGCCTCCGCCTGATTCCCTGGCTGCGTCAGACGAACTGCCCCGGCGTGGCCGACGGGAGGCCGGTTTGCGTGGTTGTTTGAAGAGGTCCGGCCGCGGCAGTTGGCGCGAACGGCCGCGGCGCGGAGGGGGCCTCACGGCTTGCTGGACGGGCTGTGACGTCTGTGGGACCGGCCTGGCGCCGCGGCCTCGGCTCGGAACGTGTCGGGCGCCGCCGCCGGCAGGTGGAGGCCGTGCTCTGGTGCAGCTTCATCGATCGTCGGCGTCGATCACTGGCCGGCGGCGCGACGCAGCGGCTCGCGGGGCGACCTCCTTTGTTCCGCCTCGTCCCGCTCATGCCGCGGCCGGCCGCTGCTCTTCGCCGTCTGAGATGAAACACCTGGCCGGTTGTGTGTATTAGGGATAGAACAGTATTGACGGGTGGCTTGTACGGTCAGGGACCTGTTGACGTGCCGGTCTCGCTGTGGCCCCGTCCGCCGGCCGCGCTCTGCCGCGGGCGGATCGTATTGATTTCGGCCGGTCCTGGCACGGCCACGGGCGTACCACCTCCGAGAAGCTTGGCTTCTTGAAGCGCTTCTCTGTTGTCCGATTACTGCCGTGAGATGGGCTCAGTCTGAAGTGATCGCTGAGACTGGACAAGAACTGTGATTTGCAATCTCCCATGTCGGACCGGCTTTGGTCCGTCACCCGCCACTGACCTGCTCTGCCTCCTCCCCCCCGCGCCGGTCCCCCGCCCTCGCCCGTCGGATGGCGGATCTGTACCGTCGCCTCGCCGACGGTCGGCGCCGTCCTGCGCCCGTGACGCACGACGGACGGTTGCCATGACGACGGCCGGCGCCGGCCGCAGCTGATGGCCGCCGGCGGGCGCCGCAGGCCGCTGCCCCCGCCGGTGCGCCCGGCCGGCTCGCTTCCGGCCGCTGCGTCGCACCTGGTCGCGCCGCGCCGCGCCTCGCCGCGCCTGCGACCGGCCGCTGCAGGCGCGCGCGAGGTTCAGTTTCGGCCTGCGAGCCGGCCGGCCGGACGACGCGGTCGGGCACGAAGCACGACTGCCGCCCCCGCCCCCGCCCCCGCCCCGTCGTCGCTTCTCCTTGGGCGTGTTTGGACAGCGCGTGTGCAGCTGGCGCGCACACTTGTCGCCGCCGCCGCGCCGGCCCCAGCCGGTGGCCGTTAACAAATTGCACATCCGGCCCGGCCGGGCGCGGTGACCAGCTTCCAAATCATCGCGGGAATCGGGCCGTCAGGCTCGTTTCTCACGTCACGATCGATTTGCATAATGGTGTTTCACCGCGCCGGCCGAGTGCCGCGCCGCCCTTTCGCCGTGCCGCTCTCGGGCTCGTCTCCACGGCTTCGCGCCGCTGCCGGTCGTGGGCGCGCCGGCTGCAGCCTCGGCTCGTGCTCTCCCCGCGGCCCGAGCCCCCGGCCGCCGAGGATCGGGCCGCCGCGGGCCGCGGCCGAATTCCTGCCGGCCGCCGCCGCCCTGCGGCGGTGATTACGGACGTAAACGAAGCCGGCGTCGCCCGCTGTGCCGGTAAACAGAGCGTACTCGATCGGGGAGGCGGAGCACGTGCTCGGCCGACGCCGCCGCCGCCGCCGTTCCCGGCCTGGGAGGACTGGACAGGCGGAGGGCCGGACATGGGAGACCGGGCCTCGCTCTCGTCCGTCCGTCCGTTGGTCTGTTGGCGGAATGAACTGTTGAAAGGTGTGATGACCGGGGCGCGCTGTGAACACGGCTGAAGCGTCATGGGAGTTTCGTGAAATGTTTCGGCAGCTGTGTTTGCGGCTTGCCGAGACGGCGCTTGTTGCGAGCGCTAGCGACGGACTTTGTTCGGTACACCGGGACCTACTGCCGGCTGAGCGCTGTGTGGTGTGGCCGCGGGCAGTGTCGGTCGGAATTCGGCGGGCGCGGCGCCGGTGGGCGGATCCGGCGGGGCGCCGACGGCGAAGGCCGCCTCGTCCGGCGACGGCCACCAAGGCCGCGCCGGACACGGGGCTCGGCCGCCGGCGCTGCCGTGCCCCGGTCTGCTTTACGAGCGGTGCTTAGCGCGCCCGGGCATGCGGTGCGGCCACGCCGCCGCCGCCGCCGCCGCCGCCGTCAGTCCGGCTGTGGTCCGTTGGCTTGCGATGGTCTCCGGGCTCCGCTCTCGGCGACTAGTAGGCTGTGGGCGACTAGTTGGCCCAGGGCCCTGCTCTCGGTGACTAGTAGGCTGTGGGCGACTAGTTGGCCCAGAGCTCCGCTCTTGAACCAGCAGGCGCCAGGCACTGTCGGCCTGCGGGCCGGCCGTCTGCCGGCTCGCCAAGGTTTGTTGACTTCTGGTGCGGTGCTGTTGTGGAAATGTCCGACCGGCGGAGGGTGCTGGATTTCCAGAGTCAGGAGTATGGCGTCGGCGGATCCCTTTCGTCGTCTCGGCAGTCTTGGCCGTTGTCTGCTTGTGTAGGCGCTGATCTGCCGGCCCACAGATGAGTCGCTCTGACTCGACCCAGTGTATCTTCGTGCTGCCAACCTCTTCATTACGCCCGTACAGAGCGGCGGCGTGCCCGCGTCGTGGGAGACGAGGACGGCTCTTCGGGGCGGCGTCGGCACCCTGATGGCCGGCCGAGACCCGCGGTCGGCCGTCGGGCTCCCCGGAGGAAGGCGCGGTGATTCGTTGTGCGGCCGTCAGCGGACCCCGTCATCATCGGAAGGGCTGCGCCGCTCCGTCGGTCGGCCGGGACCCGCCCACCGGCCGGCCGAGCCAAACAAGTGCCGGCGCCGGCCCCGCCGAGCCGCCGGCCACGGTCGGCTCGCGCCCGACACGAGCCAGTCTCGTTCGTGGACCGCATGCGGTGATGTCACTTCGATGTCGCGAGTGGGCGGGCTGGGAGAATATGTCGAGCGTAAAAACGAGATTTCCGTCATCTATGGGATCCACTTTGTCT
Source organism: Capitulum mitella (assembly GCA_030062745.1). Lineage (NCBI taxonomy): Eukaryota > Metazoa > Arthropoda > Thecostraca > Pollicipedomorpha > Pollicipedidae > Capitulum > Capitulum mitella. The sequence continues at coordinate 19,341,482 of CP099844.1, read as the reverse complement.
TTGGTGTCTCAAGAATTTTTGGGCTTGGTAGGTTGCCATGCCCCTAGAACTGACATTCAGACGTCCTCACTCACAACGTCGTGATATGCTGGTGCTGCGGGCGATTGTCAGTTGAACCCACCGACGAGCCCGCTTCGTCATGTTTGATTTTTGTGCGCGGTACGTGCGGGGCTGCTGAGTGCAGGCTGAGTGCGGTTCTGACCGGGCTCCGGTCGTGGCTGGAGACGACCCTGACCTTACCCCGCGGAGTCCGCTCCGTGTCCGCGCTGGCCGGGCAGAGGCACGCCGGCACCGAAACTATTTTCCTCCACTGTGTTGTCCGCGGCCGTTTTTTTCTGATTGGTCGCTGCTAGCTGCAGCGCGGTACGCTGCTGGGCAACGTTGTGGTCTCGGGCACCGCTGCACGTCGCTGGCGGCTCTCACATCGGCTCGGACAGGAGCAGGACCAGGGCGAGCGGTCGTGACAAATTTCGGGGCAAGGACTGAGTACGAGCGGCTCGGTGAATTCTGCAGTGGGCTTACTCTGGGTTGCATGTTTGGCCACCGCTTCGACAGAAGGACGCAGTAGAGTTTATTGTTCGAGAATGCGAAGGATTTTTTAACTGTTTGCATCCAGTGTTTGGGACGGTGAGGTGTCATCCGTTTATCACGGGCCCGGTTTTGCGTTCAACAGCAGCAGCAGCAGTCTGAGACTGATCGCCAAGCGTGGTGCGATTCCCGTCACAACCCTTGCACCCAGCACAAACTTTGTGAGGGCGGATGTCAGAGCGTCTCGGCGCGAAGGCCACGTCACGCCATGGCTCGGCCCGCTGTTCTCTGCGGCCCCACGTGTGTGTCTCGTATTGGCTGTGTGGAAGGTCCTGCAGGCATTCGTGAGTCACTCCGCTGCTGCTGCTGCTGCTGCTGCTTTGAGCGCTCGGTTCGCTGTGGTTTCCACCCACGCTGATGGGCTGCTACGGGGTAATAGCCTGGCCCGAGGGTCCCCCGCTCACGGGCGGCCAGGCCCGGCTCTGTTGTCGCCCGCGATGCAGAAGCGCGGCTCGGCACGCCCGGCTGCAGACGGTACCGCCGCGCTGTCGGGCCGCGCATCCGCCCCGTCCGCGCATCAAAGCAGCGCCGTCCCCCGGGGCCGCGCCGGGGCACGTGGCCGTCAGCGCCGCGGCCGGCGCTCGGCTGACCTCGCGACCGGGCACGCGGCTTATCGCCGCCCCGGGGCGGGCCGGGGTCAGCTTTCATGACCCTGCCGGCGGCCGCGCGACTGCCTCGCCGTCCGGCCGAGGAGGAGCGTCCTGCTGACCCCGCCCGCCGTGGCGACCCCCGCGCCGCCCGGGGCTGCGCCGCGCGGGGCGACCGCGCCCGGCCGACGCCGAACATCTGTGTTTACCCGGCGGACCGGTCAGGAGGACGTGCCGGGTTCCGGCGACCCTGCGGCGGGCTGCGCAGGGGCCCCCACCGCGCGGGAGGCCGGACTGGTGTCGGTTTTCTCAGACCGTGCGGGGACGGGGAGCGAGGTGGCGGAGGAGGCGGCGGGTGCCATTTGTGCACGGTGCTCGCTGGCAGCGGGCATAATGAGACAGTGCAGTCTGCATTGCTGGTAACTGAGCGGGCGGCGGCTCATCAGTTGCGGAGCCAGCCGCCTGGTCTGGGAAAAGCAAAGCTGTCTGGCGTGGGGTAGGTGGGGCGGGATAAAAGAAGTGAAGTGCACGCCATTAAATGCAGCATTCGACGTCCGGAAATCATGACGAAATTTTAATTATGAGTATGCCAAGAGTACTTTTTATTAAACCGTTGAGTAGAACTCGATAGAATTTGGTTAAACCTTTATGCTTTGTCGTCTTAATTAAAAGTTTACGTGATCGTGTTTGTTTGTACGTAAACGGATAACCGTGTTTTTCTTTTTTTGTCCTCCTTTGGACCTGCTGCTGCGCAACTAATCCGACGTCTTTTGCCACGTGCGAAAACACATGCTTCTGATGGACGCTTTACTGACGATCTCCAAACGCATCGTGGTCTGGTGATCTTGGCCCAGTTTCGTTGTGACTGTGTGCTTGAGAGGGGCGAGGGATTCTCTGGACACGGAAGCCATCGAGCTGGGCTGCCAGCAGAACTGGCGCTCGTGACAAACCCGTGCGACGCCTCAGCGCGCAGCCGTGCCTGGTGTGCATGATTTCCCGCTGATATCATAGGATGGTGCGAGATGCAATCTGTATGCCTGACACTAGTCCTTTGATAAAGTCGAGGGCCGATCTGCATATTCTCTTGCATGCAGATGGACTTGGTCAGGAAGGAATGTCGTTTGACAGGTTCAGGCTCGAATTATATACGAGGTAAACAAACATTCGCAGACAGATGCAGTGGAATGGCAGCCTGTTCGTGAACGCTGCGTCATGTTGAATCTTGTACGCTTGTGCGTATCACTTTATGTGTATGTATTTGTATGCTACATTCGTTTTCTAATTTGCATAATCTCATCCTTTTCATCTCCATTCCATTTGTATTTCCGCATGATTTTCTTGTTATGGAAAACGCTTACTCGCGGCACAACCCTTTCGTATTTCTGTCGCCGTTCTTCTTAATATTTTGCGCCTCTCATTCTCCGTCTTCCCCTGCCATTCCCATGATCAGTCTTGTCTTTGCATTTGTCTTGTTTCGCACAGGCTCTCGGCTGTTTCACAAACTCTTCTTTCTACACCCATTTGCTGTTTGTCTGCACCCATTTCTACACCCATGCTGTTTTTCCGGAATCTCCTTTTTCATTGTCGATGCGCTTCCCTAATCATAACTCATCAGTGTAATGGCGATGCTTGGAAAGTGGTACTCGTCGTGGCGTCGTTCCATTGACGGCCACTGAAGGGTACGTCGCTGGTCTACGGATCGCTGCAGTACACGTTTCTGTGGCACCAATTCTTTGCTGTCGGCGGACGTCACTGTGACACCGGTTCAGGGATGCCGGTACACGTCATTTTACCGTGACGCTGGTACACGTCACTGTCGTGCCGGATGCACGGCCGAGTGGCGTCGCTGGCGGGTGGGATGATGTGGCCTGCCGCCCTCTGGCCGCCGTCTTCAGACACGTCTCGGCCGACCCTGTGGTGCCGCTGTTGGACCGTGACCGCCAATGGAGTGGATTCTCCCGGAATCTAGGCATAGAATCAGATCCATTCGCACATCCGTTTTGGAGATCGTGCTGTGGTGTGGATCGGCTGCCATTATCGAGCCTCGGCTTTTCCGTCGTTTAGTTTTCCAAAAAAAGAAACTCCGTTGACCAATTTGGTGAAACAGCAGTTCTCGCAAATCGTCAACCCGTTCTACCCACACTCCCCAGGAGCTTCCGCAAACCCGTGGGTTGGTCGTCCCACACTGGGTTCCGTCGAACGTCGGGCCCAGTCGCCCCACGTTCCTCCAGGGTTTCCCATGAAACCCAGGGCCGGTCGATCCTTTGTCACTACGGGTGGGGGGTGGGTAGGGGGTTGTTCCGTGAATCCCTTAGCTCAGTGGACTCACGCACCGCCAGGGTTTCTGTGAACCTCTTGGCTCCGTCGTCCCCGACCTCTGGGTCGGGGGTCCGCCTTGTTTCGGCCGGCACGGGGCGGACCTGCCGACAGGCCGTGTATTTACTGCGGCGGCCGCTTGGACGGACGCCGCCCCGCCGGACCGCCGGCTCGTAGCACGAGCGTCGGAGCCGGCCGGCGCGCGACGGCGACGGAGGGCGACGGACGATGGTGCGGCCGCCGGTCGGAATGGCTGATATCGAATACGGTTCGCGTGTTCTGTTTTCTGGTAGTGTGGGAGAGTCGGTCGGATGTAATCGTCTCGGATGGAACGGAAACGGCATGTTTTGCGTTGTCATGTCTATGACAGGCCTCCTTCCCGTCTGCCGTGGACTGGGTCACTGCCCTCGCCGTGCAACGTATCGTGCACGTCACACAGACCAATTGGCCATTTAGCGTCATCCAGCGCCTGCCAGAGCGGCGAGTGGCAGCTGGCGAGCTGACGTGCTTAGTCACGTCGGTCGACGACAGATGCCATCGCCGGCGAGTCGGCGAACGCTGACGGCCAGCCTCTGGCACCGCCGCCCTTCCTGTGGTGTCCGGAAGCTCTGCGGCGTCACCGCCGCCTCCCGGACGCGGTGTCTGAGTTCCGGCCGGCGGGCGACGTTCCGAGTCGTCGCGGACGCGGCCGGCGAGCCGGCGCGGAGCCGGGCGCGGGCCTGCTGAATAATTCTAATGGCCGCCGCCGGCACCGTCGCTGACCCCTGACCCGGTGCCGGATGGGTGTCGCCGGCTGACCCCGCCGCGACCCGGCCCGGGCCAGCCTTTGAGCGCCGTGTCGCCGACCTCGGTTGCCGTGGCAACGGTCGGCGTCGGCCGCGCCGCCGCCGACGCCGACCGATCTCGGTCGGCTTTCACCGCGCGTCGGCCGGCCGCCGTAATCACGGCCCTCTGCAATCGCACCGCGCCGCGAACGCCGTTGGTGCGCCGCGCGGGCCGCCGCGTCCGGAGGCGGCGCCGGCGGCGCCGGCCAGCGTCGCGCTGTCATTGTGCGCCGGTTTCTCGGCGGCGGCCGCCGCTGCTGCCATTGTTGAGCGGCCGGCCGGCGTTTCACCGGGCCGCCGCCCCGGTTTCTCCGGCGCCGCGGCAGAATGCGCGCCTGGGCCGCCGCCGACCGGCGTCGGGGAGAGCCGTGACTGTGGACGGGCTGGCGAGACGCCGCCAGATATTGACCCCCGTCGGCCGGACCGAAGCTGGGAGACGCTTCGCGGCGCGACAGAAGGGTTACGCCGCCGGTCGCCGCCGCGCCGGCCGCGATCTCTCTCTCTCTCGTTGTGGGTCTTTGTCTGGAGCTGAGTCGTGCCGCGCGGACCGTGTCGGCGGGCGGCCGTCTCGCCGCCGGCACCCGGGCGGCACCGACTGCCCGGCCACCGTGCTCTGTCGCGCCGGCCGGCTGGAAATAGTCTTGTCCTGGTTTTCCGGGCGAACCGGGGAACGATGCAACGTTCAAGCCCTGCTGGATGGGTCGTCTGTTAGTACTGACGTGGCTGCCGGCTCTGTTGGTTTGTGCCGGGCTGACCCTGCTGCCGGCTCTGTTGGTCTGTGCCGGGCTGACCCTGCTGCCGGCTCTGTTGGTCTGTGCCGGGCTGACCTGCTGCCGGCTCTGTTCGTCTGTGCCGGGCTGACCCGGCTGCCGGCTCTGGCTCTGTTGGTCTGTGCCGGGCTGACCCTGCTGCCGGCTCTGTTGGTCTGTGCCGGGCTGACCCTGCTGCCGGCTCTGCTCGTCTGGACCGGGCCGGCGGCCCCACAGCGCCTCGTCGCCGGGTACCGCGCCAGGCGTCCGGGCCGCGTGGGAGGACGGAGGCGGCGGGCTGCATCGCGGATGAGACGGCCGCGGCGGGCGGCACCCAGGTGCGGCCTTCTGACGACCTCACAGGCGGCCTTATGGAGGCGCGACTGGCGACCGCACACACCCTCCCCGCACTCCCTCGGCTGGTCTCGCAGGCGACCTTATGGAGGTACGATACCGGGGTGTTGTACCTCCACAATAGTCACATGTACCCTCATTAAAGAGCTCACTGGCGGGGCCGCAAACCGTTGAGCTTTTTGGCGACGTCACTGTCGGTTATTCGGTCGGACATGCCGTGTATCGCACGGGACGCATTCCGACGATGTGAGGCGGTATCGCGTGTCAACGGAGCCAGGGTTCAAGCGCATCGTCTGCGGTTTCCGTCTGCCAGCCTCAGACTTGTCAGTTATAAAGCACTTGACGATCGTTTTCCCCGATAGCGAATCTCTGCCGTTTTCACGCGCCTGGCTCGCCGTGAAGGCGCGGCTCGATGCAGCGGACGGACTCGCCGGCGTTGTCGCATGCGGCGTCGCGCGGCGCCGCTCCGCTGCACTCCACGTAAGAGTCCGTTTCCGGACGGTATTTGTGTCGTCTCTGGGTTTCGTGTGGCCGGAGCGGCGCGCGCTCCCACGGCCTGTTAGGTAGCGTGCTGGCGCGGCCGGCTGCCGGCGGCCGGCCGGGCCCGTGCCGCGGGCTCGCGACCGACCGCCTCCGGGCCGGCACGAACACGACGTCGATCCGCCGGACAGCACGGTCCGGAGCTCGTGCGGACCCGATCCCGGACTCGTAGTCACGGAGTATCGAGCCTACACGTGCCTGGGTCAGGGCAGCGCAGTCCAGATCTCAATCCCACGAAATTTTGGGAACGCACGGAGGAACTTGTGGGCTTTTGGAAACCAGACTTGCAAACTCTTTTCGGCGGTCAAACGTATACAGACTTGGCTGGTGCCTGTCGTGAATCCACCCCAGCTACGGGTTTTCTGGTTCCGGTGTGGCTGACCGCGAGTCGTTAATCTCACAGCGTCCGGAGGCTGATGAGCGGCGGCCTTTGAACCGAGCTGTGGCGGGCTGCTGAAGACCGGCTGCAGGCAGACCGCCGACACCCTACCCGGTCCGCGCTGCCGCCTGCAGAAGGCGGCCTCTGTCGCGTGAAGACCGCAGAACTGGACTCGTCGAGCGGCGCCTGGTAGACATGGACGCCTGTCCGTTACCGCCGGCTCGTCCTAACAGCGGGCCTTTCAGACGGAGCTGAACGGGGCCGTTGATTGTGCCGTGGTCTGGCCCTGCGCCTGCTGGTACCGCACTGGGCCCGCCGGCCGGCCGGCCGCTGGCCCGTCGGGCTTCTCACCGCGGAATGTTTCGTAACCGCCGCGCTTTTCTCGCCGCTGTGTGGCCGAGGTGTGCCGCATAACAGGTCGCCATCGGTTACGTGACACAACCAGGCCATTGCGGGACTGACTGTCTTCAGCATGCCGTCTGCCAGCTGAGGTCACTTCCAGAGACCGCATGTCACCCCTGGCAGAGAGCAACTCCTGGCAGAGTATGTAATAGAACTGACGTCTTGTCCCGTGTGTCAGGACCTGAATCATCTGCCCGTCTTTCCCGGCCCGAATTTTCAGTTCGCGTCTCCCGGTTTGAGCTCTGCCCGTATGCCCGGTCTGAGCTCTCTTCTCGTATCTCCTGGTCTGAGCTCTCTGCCCGTATCTCCTGGTCTGAGCTCTCTGCCCGTATGCCCAGTCTGAGCTCTCTTCCCGTATCTCCTGGTCTGAGCTCTCTGCCCGTATCTCCCGGTCTGAGCTCTCTGCCCGTATGCCCGGTCTGAGCTCTCTTCCCGTATCTCCTGGTCTGAGCTCTCTTCCCGTATCTCCTGGTCTGAGCTCTCTGCCCGTATCTCCCGGTCTGAGCTCTCTGCCCGTATCTCCCGGTCTGAGGTCCCTGCCCGTATCTCCCGGTCTGAGCTCTCTGCCTGTATCTCCCGGTCTGAACTCTGCCGGTATCTCGCTGCCCGTGTTCCCAGGCGTCTGCCTCTCTCCGGCGGCGGCGGCGGCAGGCACACCTCGTTAGCGGCCGCTCTCTGCCGCTCTCCGCCACTATGTAAATAGCGCCGCGCCGCGCCGCCATGCGCCGTCGCCGGTCGGCCCGGCCGGGCCCGACTCCGCTGAGGTCCGGCTGAGGCCGGCCACATCGTCTGGGGACCTGCAGGGCCGGCTGGGGTCTGTGGCGGGGGCTGGAGTCGCCCGAGGCGCGAATTTGAACTCCAGGAGCGTGGTCTGAGGTGCCCGGTACACAGGCTGGGGCGGAGGGTCCGAATCGCTGACTGGAAAGTTTTGTGGTGGTGGCTAGGAGGTTGGGAGTGCTGGGTCTGCTGAGGCAGAGGGGTAGGTCTGCTAAGGTGTATGCAAAGAACGGGACCTCCGTGTAGTTCTATTTGTTTTGAGCTGCAGCTATGCCTTGGCTGGGCTAGAAATGGGCGTTGGTGGGCCCCAAACAGTCCGCCTTCAGGCTAAGATGACACGATGCGATTGTCGCGCTCTTAATGGCGCTGTGTTGAAATCATCGTCTGCAGCAATGGTGGCCGGGGCTGGCCCCGGCTTAATCTCGTCAGCCTTCTGGCTGGTGCCGTGAAATGGGACAAACAAATCCGACCTTGGTGGGTCGGTGCTGCGGTCTGCCGGGCTGCGGTTCGCTGTGGTTTGGCTGAATCGCAGGCCGGGCTATGTCACTCGTTTCCCAGCACGCGATGACAGATCGGTTCTGCGGGCGATGGCGCGACATACCATAGCCTTGCTAACGTGTGGTCGGACGGGCGGTGTTCTGCCCGTGCCTTTACTCTCTTTCCTACAGGGTCCCTGCCTCTGCTCCTCCCTGACTGCATCACTGCTGTTCCCCATCTCCCCGCTTCCCAGCCCCCCCCCCCTTCCTCCCCGCTCATGCCCGCCTCTCGGCCGCTGCTTCTTCTCGTCCCACCTTCCCGGCTTCCCTGCTGTTCTCCGCGTATACCCTGTTTCCTTCCCTGTTCCTGCCCGTCTCCCGGCTTCCCCCAGTCTGGACCAGAGCCCGGTCGGCGGCCTGTGGGCGTTCCAGGCATCTGGCCACGCTCGGCCGGGCCGGGCCGGGGTCGGGGCGAGGTCAGGCTGTGCTGGCGGCGCCCGGTCACGGCGTGAGACCGGCCTCGGCTCGGCCTGGGAGGGGCCGCCGGCCTGGCCGCGCCGCCTGGGAGACCCACGACACGCCCCGCCGGCCCGCCAGACGGGGTTATGTCGGCAGGGGCTCCAGGTCCGACCTCAGCCTCTGCCTTTCCCGGCGGAGGCTTCAGGTCTGACCGTAGCTGGCTTTGCCTCCCTCTGCCGGCGGGGCTACAGGTCCGGCCCCAGGAGGCTGCCCCGACCCCGTACAGTAGGAGCCCCAGATCCGACCTGCACGAAGCGGGATGATTCGCCCTGAGCCTGGCTGAGGCCGTTCCTATGCCGGTCGTGTGTGTTGTGTTTGTTGGGTGAGGCGACGTGGCGCAGTATTTGCACGGTACTGTGTTATACGCAGAAGGGTGCATTGCGGCAGGAGAGCGCCACACACGTACGGGAGAATTCCGCTCCTGGGGAAAAAATGTGTTGAGTTAGGTTCAACTGAAATCTGGATCATTTTTGAGCATGGCGTTTTTTCGGGTAAAATCGTTGGTTAAAATCAAGCAGTTTGCAGGTTTTTGAATATTTTAAGTTTTACTTCATACCATTGAAGATAACCAAACGACATATGGCCCATACTTTTTTTATGGCCTACCTTTACGGAGAAACGATGCATTGCGTGTGACGCTGTCTGATTTTCGTCCTTCATGGACCTGGAAAGTCGCGCAGGCGACATTCTTCGATGTTTCTCACGTCTTTGGAAGATATCCACCATTCGTAGATACTTGTTTCAAACTTCCTGGCCGTTACGGACTACCCGCAGGTAATAAATCGTTTGATTAATGTCTTCTGCTGTCGCCCGGTACCTCGGCTCCCATCGCCATTGTCATCAATTAATAACGCCGCGCGGAAACAAATCGATTTTGCGCAATTTGACTTTCATTACATTCGGATAGTTTTCGCGTGATAAAATGCTGTGGTGGTGGGCGCGGCGGCGCGGCGTTGTCCCCGCTGATCCTGACCGCTGGCGGCGGAGCGGAGCCGTCGCCAGCGGCCGGCCGGGCCGCGCCGGCAGCGCCGGGCCGGGCCGGGCCGGGCGCGCCGCACCTGTGGCCCGTCATTTTCACTGGTCACGCCCGGTCGTGCCGACCCCGGCGGCGGCGGCGGGGGGAGGGGGCCGACGTGCGTCACAGGTGCGCCGCGTGACGGCCGCGGCGGGCCGTGACAGAGCGGCGGGAGTCTCGCGCCGCTGTCTGTCCCAGTGCCGGCTGTAGCGGCCGAGGCAGCGCTGCCGGCGGCGGCCGCTGGGATTCAGGCGCCACGTGGATCGGATGGAGCTGCCGAGATGGCGGAGTCGTGCCGTCGTATTTCTGGCGATCTTGTCATTGTTAGCGGACGGGAAGTGAGAGTCAGGGTAAGCTTCCATGGCTGGGGTGGAAGGGTCATGGAAACTTTATAGCTTTTTTCGTCAGACTATCAGCTTTGTGCAGGACCTGGTTCAGCAGCATTTTGGATATCTCGGGAACGATTCAGCAGTTGCTGACCATCAAATACAATGAGACCCTGTTCCATGGTTCCGTGCCGTGTTAACCGCCTGGCTCTGTCCGCCAGATGCTGGACTGAGGACTCGGCGGAGCCGCCATGAAGCAGGTGCGGACAGGAGCGGGCGCCGCGGCGTCTAGCCGTCCGTCCGGGGGCGTGGGGGCGCCTCAGACTCCGCGAGAGCTGCGCGCTGTCCGTCTGATCGTCACCGGGCCCGGGGTCCGGAACAGGACCGCCTACTCTGCCACACCCACCCGGCGAGCCGCCGCCGCCGACAGAGCCACCAGGTGAGGCGAACCGGGCCATGGGGTGCCAGCTCAGGGAGATGTTGGCTGGAAAAAATCAGTGAACCGAATCTGTGAACGGTACAGGGTCAAAGATGGGACCGGATCAGAAAGGTGCGACGTCGGGGGGGGGGTAACGGGATCAGAGAGGGGTGTAATGTGAGAGATAGAAAAGTATCCAGGTCAGGGAGGGGAAAGAGGATTACCAGATTGCAGAAGAGCACTAGATCAGACAGCCGAAGTTTTAGGAATCTTCTGGTCGTCGGGGCCTTCCATTGTAGAGCACCCAGGAAAAGAAGAAGGCTGTCTGACCAAGAAGCCCCATCTCCATACATCTGTAAGTTTTTTTTGTTGGGGGGGTCGCGCAATACGATCGGTTTTAGCAAAACAGCTCAGGGAGGGGTGTACACTATCATCCTGATGACGAGCGCCGTGATTGTTCTCGGTAGGGCCTGCCATGTTTTGCATCCCGCCCGTCTGAGAATGGTACCCGTGGTCTCACTACTGCACGAGGCCTCTACTACATCATACCTCTCTGTATTACACCACGCCTGTCAGTGGAATTCGCCTCGGTGTTTGGAAACCCCGCCCGTTACTGCAGACACCTCGTCCCAGCGTTTGCACACTCAGCCTTTCTGAGTATGACACGTCTGTCTGTTGCCCCGACATGTCTGCGTGGCCGACCGGCCCCGGCCTGTGTCCATTTGACTCCTGATGACGCCTGCAGCAGGGGCGCGGCGCGCGCCGCCGCCGGCAGTCCGACCAAGTCGCGCGCGGCCGGCGCGCGGCCGGCGCCCGGCCGCAGCGGCTCGGCACGGCCGGCCGACGAGCTGGCCACCACGCCGCGCGGCCGCCTGTTCAGCGCCAATGTGACCGTGCGCGTCAAGCGGCCGCCCCGCTCGCCCGTGAAGCGCCTCAGGGCGTCGCCGGTGAAGAAGCTGGCGAGGTGAGACTGCCGGTCACGCGCCGGCTTTCCGTGCGGTCTGCCGCTGCATCGGAGCTAATCTGGCCGGCAGGCGCCGCTGTAGTTAATCGGTTCGGGACGTGCAGAGTTGTGTTCAGAGCTGAACTAGTCATTGTGAGGCGATTTGTCCCCGGCCATCCTCAACTCAACCCCCGTCCGAGATGACCTCTGTCCGACAGCTGAGTGTTGGGGTTGCGGCGAGCGCCGGACTGCTGCATCGGCCGACCGCGGCGGTGCTTGCAGGGCGTGCGGTCTGTGCTGTCGCCGGCGGTGGCTGCGGCGAAGATGACGCATGAAACCGTCCCGGACGGCGTAACTGCCGGTTGTGATTGCAGACTGCAGTAGTGAACTGCCTGCGGTGTGCGGTTGCCGGGGTTTCTTTGTGCTGGTGTGCGGCAAGCGGTACACTGTGCGGGGAAGCCTTGCGGTACGTTGCGAAACATGCGTGAGAACGTCGGTGTGCGTAAAAGGCCGGCAGCGCGGGACTGCCAGTCCAAACGTAATGGCTGGCATGCCACCTGTCGGCGGAATGGCGGAACCATGGTGTTGGTACTACCCTGGAGATGGCGTTGGTGTGCTTACAAGTGTGTTACAAGAGTGGCTTTTTGATCTTCAAACAAAAAGTACGACTGGTGGATCCAACGAGATACATCCTATACTCCGCTGCAGGTGAGTCCATCTGGTTCCATGGTGTTCCGATTGAGAGCAGTTGCCTGAAAGGGAGAATACAAAGCCAATCCAAGGGTGATCAAATTGGAAATGCTAATTTGCTTCACTGTGTGCCGAGTTTTACACAAAAATGAGCTATTACGCATCTTATGTTTTATATCACGAACAACCCCGTATTTGTGTGGCTGGATGACTAAGACTGCGTAGGTGTAACTGTACGTTATTTTTGTGGAAGCGAAATTTCAATCTCTGCGTCATCTCTGAGCTATGGTGGTAAATGTGAAGAGACAACTGCCAGGTTTATTCTTAGAAGATCGCAGGATGACTGAACGACAAAGCGAACTGGGTTAGATGCTGTACTCCGTCTTTGTAGATTGATTTCTCACGCTGCAGTTTTTGACTTGTGATCTGCAGTGGATTCCCTTACAAGAGCATTTTCCTACTGCAACCCTTCCTATGCTGCCAAACGTTGCAAACGAGAAGGAACTTTATTATGAACGCACATCTTGAGGGGATATGTAAAGTGATTGCACTGTGCCCGTTCATGAGGTTTATATTTCTGAGAAAAATCGAAACGGTTCTGTTTATTCCGTGAGTAAAAGCGCGGCAGCTGGGCTCGTACGGCGCAGCTGCTGCCAGTGTCAATCAACCTAAACCAGAGCCACGTTGCGTCTTTGTGTCACGCATGTTTTTAAATTGTGGCCTTGAGTGTCGCCGCTTGCTATGAGTCTGTCTAAATATCTGGCGACAAAAACCAGTGAATGTTGTTGATTGGCCGTTATTTTCCGATTAAGACATGCCGACTGGGGCTTTTTGTTTGGTAAAGCAGCGTGTCTTTTGCGAGGCATTAGTAAACTGAACGTTTGAAGGCCAGTCTCGGTACTTCTGTTTCGTTACATTTGAACGCCCTTGTTTTCCCTCTCGCTACCTTTTGTGTATATGACGAAGTAGGTTTACTCAGATCAATCAATCGGGCAATGCTGTGTCGACCTAGAAATCGATTTGCTTGCGCTCATGTTCATGCCGTAGCAGAAATAGAGGAGGGAGGTAAAACTTTCGCCCAACTGGAGAACATTACCCATTAAACGTTCAACCTTGAATTGAAAAGTATTTCAAGCTGGCATTTAAACATGCCATTCGTCAGTCCTAAAAACAGTGTGCTGACACTGTGCTAATGCCACATCCCCACTTGAAACGGAAGCCGCACCCAGTTTAGCAGCTCAATGTTTGTAAGCACAGCTGTCCGTCCTTAAGATTTCCCAACCAACATATCCGTAAAAAGCCCTCGAAATGAGAACGATGAGACAACGTTGCTCAGGTCGAGATCCGACCTAACGTTCGGTTCCTGGGTTCCCAGTAGTCATCTGCTGTTTTCGACATCATCCTGCCGCGTTGCAGTCCGTCCCGTGTGTCGTGAGTCGGGGCCGCCAGGAGTCCGTGCTGTCCCTCACTGCTGCTGGCGGGGTCTTCACTGGTGCCGACACGGCTGTCACGGGAAGAGCTATGTCCGACACGGGCTGGACCGTTCTCGTCTCTTCTGTTCCGTTAGGCGCAGCCTCTCCTGACTAGTCTGTGGGTGCGCGTTTGACGCAGGCCAGACTGCCCGTCCGTCCGTTCTGCCGTCTCAGCTGACCTGCCCGCGGACGAGCGTGACACTGGCCGTCCGTCCGTTCTGCCGTCTCAGCTGACCTGTCTGCGGACGAGTGTGACAAATCACTGCCCATCCGTCCGTTCTGCCGTCTCAGCTGGCCTGTCTGTGGACGAGTCTGACACAGATCACTGGCCGTCCGGCCGTTCTGCCGTCTCAGCTGGCCTGTCTGCGGACGAGTCTGACACAGATCACTGGCCGTCCGTCTGTTCTGCCGTGTCAGCTGATCTCTCTGCGGACGAGTCTGACACAGATCACACTGGCCGTCCGTCTGTTCTGCCGTGTCAGCTGACCTCTCTGCGGACGAGTCTGACGCAGATCGGCCTGCCGGACCCGGCGCCCGGCCTCGGCAGGGCCGGGTCCGGAGGAGGCCGGATCGCGCCGCGTCGGCGGCCGCGCTCCCGGCGCGCCGGCGCCGTCGAGGCCAAGGCCCGCCGGCCGCGCCCGCGCGCACACAATGGAGACGCGGAAGGCGGCGGACGCATTGTTCGCGCCGACGGGGCCGCTGGACTCCCGTGGACTCTGCGTCCCGGGCGCGGGCGGGCGGTGTCGGCGCCGGGAGCGGCAGGGGACGTTCCGGTAAACTGGGCAGGTGCGAGGTGTCCTGTGACGCTGGGACGGGGAGCAATAGTTCTGGTTGAGGTCGTTTGTCATGAGCCCGCCCCGCCTGGGCCAGGCCAGGAGGAGAGGGACGTGGCGGCGGTGATCTTGCCGGAGATACCTGCCTTACATGTGACCGGAAGTGCCCAGCAGGGAGCCATGGGCTGTCCCGGACATATCTAGTGTGTGGTGATTTGAACATGCTTTGTCTTCTCTTTGGACTGGGATTGACCAGTATCTTTTATTTTTTGTACCGTTTTTGGTCCCGCCTCTTTGCTGGTTTCTACGTATGTGAGCGATGTACGGTACCGAGTTTGTGGTATATAAAGGTTACTTGTCAAGTCATCTGGGTTTAGTGGACTTTACTCATGTTTCCCCCTATCATGTCCAGTTTTCGATCCCAGTATTCATTTTTTGGGCCGTACTGCATGAAGTCATGGTTTACGCATCCAATGCATACATGGTACTGTATGGGAGTACATTGAACAAACAGAACTCTGTCGGAAAAGAACGCGAGCCACGCGCCGTTATAGAGCAATGGCTGCGCTGGTTTCCTTTTAAGTTCTCCCTCACCCACCTTCCACGACTTTCGTCGTATGGAACATGACTTGACGGACTCTGGCTCCGCAAGCCAAGCTAAGATTCGGCAGGGGCTTCCGAGTAAACAGAATCATCGCTGTTTGCCGGCTCTGCAGAAAATGTTTGTATAGGGCGACGATGAATCAGAAACGTGTGCACGATTTCACTGCAAATGATGGTGATAGGGAGGTAATTAAGTGATAAAATGACGACTGTCTATTACTTCTCCCGAATAATCATGTTCACGCCCATCGAGATTTCCGTCCTGTATCCAGGATCCGCTAAAGCACTCTAGGAATAGCAAAAACACGACAAACTTGCGGTTTGGCTTTCTGCTTCGACCTTGTTTTTTTGAGGAAAACTGCGCATTTCTCTTTTGACGGCCTCTTTTTACTGGTCACCGCAGGCACGCTATGTTATTTATGGAGATTGCTGACGACCGTACTGTGTTGTGTGGAGTATTATTTCTCTTGCGTTTCAAACAGTGGGCTTATCCTCCGAAAGTGGAATGCATGGTTCATTATGTGTTGAATTCAGATGCCGTATCAGACTGCAAAATCCCCGATTTGATGCGATCAATGCATTCCTGACCAGCGCCAGATGTTTGCGGCTTCACAGCTTTGTGATGAGACTAGAGGCCACACTGCAGTCTCCGAGACCGTATTTTGGCCTTAAAGTGCCTCAGTTTGACAGCAGACTTTGTGTACGTCATTGGAATATTCGGGACAATGTAGGGGTCCAAGTGCCTTTTTGAAGGGCTCCATACCTTCTCGCAAATGCCACAGTTCAACCCCGATGTCCATTCTGATTGACATTGTAGCATCCAAGTGTTGGAGAAAGGTGAGCCACTGTTATCAAATGATGTCTGCCCTGTAGTTAGTGGAGCAACACTAAGGCATGATGCACAAGTATTGATATGAGCTGTGCTGACGATTTTCTTATCGTTTGTCCATTGCCAGACAGCGGTTGTTTTTCGTAACCTGAAAGAGTTGGTCGTAAATTGTCCTGGGTGGCGTTGCTTTGGGGTCACTGCCGCACTGCTCCAGATCCTTTTCCGGGCACGGACGACCTATCCAGGATCTCTTTTCCTCGGGGGATCATCGCCCGCGTCTGTGATCTCTGGAAACAAGTCAAGCTGTGCCGTTTGGCAGTCGTCCCATTGCACATCGTCTTCCCGGCAGGCGGTTTTCGTATGATTTCAGTTCGCGCAGAACTCCCCCCCCCTTAAGAAAATCCTGGCTGCGCCCCTGGTCATTTCCTGGCTCATTTCCTCGTATGATGGGGCCGGCGAAGACAGGTGTTAGACATGGCCCACAGATGACGAATGCAGATGCATACCGTGCACTTGAAATCCCTTTATGTTGCGTTGTTCTGCGCTTTGCTGATGAGCAGTTTTATTTATTTACGGCTTGTTTTAAAATTCTGTCATCTTTTGTTGTTATGCTATCACGATGAAAATGGATATGGTGTGCTACTTCACTCAGGTAAGCCTCCGTAATGAGGGCTTAATCGCCGCGTACAAGGTTTCTCGCGTACGCTGCGCCGCTAATCTACTTCCGCCTCCGGTCGCACACAAACTTGTTTGGTTTCGGCTGCCGTGCACCGCAAAAACGCCGCGCACACAGCCGGCTCAAACACGCCGAACGCAGCGCCGGCGCCAGCCCGCCCCTTCCCCTGCCGGCTCTGCGCCGGGCGGGGCGCGCGTACGCGTACGGCCGCCTGGGTGGACGGGCAGGGCCGGCGCCAGGCCCGGGCGGCCGCCGCCGGCCGGCGCGCTCCCGTGACCTTCAGCCGCCATACCGGGCCTGCCGGCGGCGGCGCGACGGTGGCGCCGCGCGGCGGCCGCGCTTCCGCACTACGGCCGGCGACGCGGCCGCGGCCGGCGCACTGTTGTGTTGTCGGCCGAAGCCGAGCGGACGCGGGACGCTGCGCGGACGGTCCCGTGAGGTGAGCGCGCACAGGCCGTACTCGCTCCGGGAGAGCGTTGTGATTTGTCCGCTAGTCGTGTTTTCTTGTTTGGAGAATGCTTTTTGAAAGTGTCTTTGTTTTTTTTCCGTTTCTGGCTGTCGGCGGTGAGAGGCGCCGTTTGGCAGCGGCTGGCGGAATCGGGCAGCATCACGCGAAGATCGACAAATGATTACCATCGCGTATCCGCAGCTGGCTCGACTGAAGATGGGCGCGGTTTCTGGGCAGATTTCCGCCTGCACCGGGCCCAATTCGCAGTTTCCGGTTGGGATAGGTCGTGTCCGCGACCCGCCTGCGTGTGTTCGTCGTCGCCGGCGCGGCTGGCGGCGGTCGTGCTGTTCCACTGCGCCCGTCAATCGGCCGGTTCGCCGCGGCGCGGGCCCGCCTCCGCCGGCAGACGCGACGCTGGAGCCACCCCCCAGACCCGTGCGTGGCACGACCACGACTGGCGGACATGTCCGGCTTGAATGGCATGTGTGACATACCGCTGCTGTCGTTGATACGGCGCGCGGAGCGGGCGGCGGCCGCGGACGCGGCCCGTGCCCGGTCCGGCGGCGGCGCGCGGCGTCTGGGAGCGGGCGACGGCTCCCCTCGGCGCCTGCTCTCCGGGCCGTGCGCCGCTGCCGCGCTCCCCTGCCGGCCTGCGTTTGCTCACCCCTCGTGCTCGGCGCCGGATGATCGCGGATTATGTACGGCCGTCCGTCTTCGGTCTCCTCTCCCCGCTCCGGGCGCCCTCCGGCCGGCGCCTGTAGTCAGCCCGGCCGATGGCGTCCGCGCGTGGTGACGTGTTCCGTCAGTCCATGCGTCTGGCGGTTTAACTAGCTGTTTGTCGTTTTCCTTGTGTTTGCGCTCGCCGGAGCATGGGTTGGTGCGATCACGGTTCTGTTGGATTTTTCACGTCTGCCTTTTGCCGTTAGGATACCAGGGCTGTATTTGAAGCTGAAAAGGATCGCGGGTGATATTGGTTGCTGCACGTCTCCAGACGCGATTGCAGGCATCCTCTTGCGGTGCTGCTTGCCAGCTCGGCGGTGACGTGCCGGACAATGAGGCCGCTCGGTTATTCGACGTGTCAGCTTTCGACCCGCGTGTGCACGGCCAGTTGTCTGACTGTGGCGCCTGGAGCAGTCCGTCAGCTGCACTGTGTGACTGCTCAGTAGGCTGGATTTGAGGTCGTTATCCATCACACCGGCAGTCGTCAAGAGCAGCCGGGCGCGAATCACTCTGAGGGGGATTGTTAATCGGCCCGGGTAGTCGGGTATTGATTTCCGTGAGTCAACCGTCGCCAAATCGCCATTATTTGGGGAATGAAGGGGAGCCGGCGCTGCCAAGCGCCGGATCCCACCAGAGGCACGCAATCCCCGCCTGTGATGGATTTAGGGTTTCCGGGCAGAGTGCCGCGGAGCGTTTGGCGTTCGCTAGGAACAGTTGCTCTCTGCGGTCGTTAGGAACAGTTGCACAGAGAAATGAATCTGCAGTCCTGTAGATTCATTTCTCTGTGACCCAAGCCGTGTTGCATGCGGCAGTCGTCGGCACTGGCCTTGTCACAAACTTCGATCCTTTCGATACTGTTCATTTCTGTTGCTGAACTGTTGATGTTGTTCCTTTGAGTCTCGGTGGTCTCCCTCAGACAGTTTTGCTTTGTTTTGTTTTGTTTTTTTGTTGTTGTTTTGTCATAGCACCGACGCTGTTCCGGTACTCTCCATCCACGGTCCGGCAGCAGTTCCCGGAGACTCTGCGAGTTCCTGTCCCAGTGCTCTTTTCCTCCGCCGACGCTGCCCACTGACGTCCCGGCAGTCCCGCTGACGTCCCGGCCGCTCCCCCCGACGTGGCGCTCGGAGGCGCAGCCGGGAGTCCCCGTGAGAGGGCGCCGGACCGCCTGCTGCTGTGACGTCGCCTGTCGCCGCCTCCTGTCGGCGCCGCCACCGACGGTGACGACAGCGGCGCCGGCCGACCAGACAGATCCGAGATGTTGGCCCGGGGCGGGGCCAGCGGGGTGGCCAGTCTTGCCCGGCAGAGGGCCAGTTCCTATTGGAATCCTATCCGGTGAAAATAAAAGACAAGTGGCCCTGGCGATTTTTTATTAACAGTTTCTATATTGGTCGTAGTTGTGGTGCGTGGGAAGGACTCCGCAGCAGCTGAGGAGACCGGCCGGGGTAGGTTGACTCCCTTCGCCACTGCACGGGCCTCCTGGCGTCGGTTCGAGGTACGCGCCGGCGTCGGTTCCGATATAGTGCTTGCGGGAAGCTCGCTCCGTTTTCTCCCAGATTCGGGGTGGTTCCCAGAGATAGTGATGTCACGCTGCCATGGGTCGACCTTATCTGGGGCGGCGGGCGTCAGGAGACGGCGCCCGAGCACGGCTCAGGCCGGCTGACTGGCATTCCTCGGCGTCTGGTGACCGGCGGCCGGCCGGGCCGCGACAGGTGGCACCGCGCCGACTGACACTTCGGCCCGGCGGCTCCGAGCGGCGGCCGCCGCACTCCGGCTCCGGCTCCGGCTCCGGCTGCAGCTCCGGCTCCTGCAGGCTCAGGCTCTTGTTCCTGTTCTTGCTCCTGCGCCGGCTGAGGTCTAGACTCCAGCTTTGGTCCCGGCTTCCTCTAGCTGCGACTTTGATTCCGGCCGGCGCCGCAGACCGAGCCTTCCAGCTGTTTTTCGCTGCAGGGTAGACCGCGGCCGGACCGTTATGTCCCTGGGCAGGTGGTGGGCCAAACATCACTCCCCCTCTACGCTTGCAATTCCTAGAGGGAGGCTGCGGCGGCGGTGGCGGTGGCGGCGCCGGACGTCGACGGCTGATCTGTGCCGCTCACTGCCGTCGGTCAGTGACGCCTCCATGCGTCGCCGCGCGGGCGGCCGTCCGTGACGACGCGTGACGAGCCGGCGGCGTCACCGCGTCCCCGATGGCCTCGTCTGGCCGCCGCGCCGGACGGGAGTAGGTTTGGGGACGTCCGTCGTTGCTCCCACACCCCGACCGAACAGCTGGATCGAGGGTCGAGGAGGGGAGGGGGAGGGGCGGCGGCCAGTGCGCCGCCCCCGCCCTGACGAAGCCGGACGCGAGCCGCGCTGGTCGGCTGCCCGGACCGCGGACGCCTGTCACGGCTCAGAAGCCCCGGCCGGCGAGACGGCGCGGCCCTCAGGGACGGGCGGTCCCTGCGGCCTCCCGGGCTCAGACCGGCGGGCGCCGGCCGGACGGCGCGGCTCTCAGGGACGGGCGATCCCTGCGGCCTCCCGGGCTCAGACCGACGGGCGCCCGCCGGACGGACGCAATCGATAGCCGGGCCGGCGCCCCGGCGGGGTGTCCGTCTGGGTGTCATTCCGCAGCGGTCACGGAGGCTGGACCCGGCCTCCGCCCCGGCTGGCTCTCGCCCCGGCGCGGTCACCGAATCGGCCCCGATCATGTCCAGAGAGGTGTGAGGCTGCGAAGCTGCGGGGTTTCGTTACAGTGACGGCCGAACCCTGACAGGGCTCGGCGGCTCCGGGCGGCGGCACGTGCGGTCTCCGGTCTCCGGCGGGGGTCCGGTCTCCGGTCTCCGGTCTCTGGGGAGCCGGCGCCGCGCTTCGCGCGCTGCGATGTCAGCTGAAGTGCTGACGCTGTTCGGTGCAGTGATGGTGTTGCCGGGGGACTACGCGGGACTCCGTCAGCGGGTGTGTGCAGGGAGGCGTTGAATCGTGTGGCCCCTGCACCGGGCTTCAGTGTCTTGCGTACTAGAGCGTTACCGTGCGCTCCAGGGGCGCCGGACTAGGCCATCATCTTGATTTTTGACACTATCCACGGCCACGGGTGTCGATTTGTATTCTGTCGAGGGGGCCCTGACCCACCCAGTGTTGGTTTGGGCCCTTCCAATGTTGGTTTGGGCCCCTCCAGTATTTTCTGCCAGTTTTAAAAGGAACTGGGTAAAAATAACGAAAAAAAGGGCTGCAATAGATAAAAGGTAGACGGAAAGTATAGAATAAAGTGATTATCTGTTGTTCTGTCTAATATATATATATATATATATATATATATATATACACATATATATATATGCACATATGTACCTATATACACGGGATATACACAATTTTTTATTTGAAAGACAGTAACGGAAAAACTCAAAAATTGCCATTGACCAAAATAAAGTGGGCTAAATTCGTTGAGAAACCCACATTTGGGGAGGTGAGGTTGTCGAGGCCCACGGCTTGGCCCACCCAGGTCATTTACAGAAGTTGACGCCCCTGTCCACGGCCAAGTCCACGCATGCTTCTTCGTGATGTGCATGTTGTCATGCGTACAGAGAAATATCAACAGGAAAGCGGGCGCACACTCATAACGTTCGCTTAAGTCGTGACTAAAAGAGCTAGAAATAGCACACACGGTCAGGACATCGATCGCGAAAGCATGCAGTGGGGCTTTGAGGAGTGACAGATGGTAGTTCAGGAGGAGATCTGCTGACTTCATGTTGCGGCGAAGCAGAGGCGGCGCTTCGCGGCGTTGGTCGGGAGGGCGGCGCTTCCTGGCGTCGGTCGGGAGGGGCTTGGGAAGCCCCGACTGGCCTGTTTGGCGAAAATCATGGCTCTGAGAAACACATCAAAACATTTCCAGGTCCTTGGGCGTTTCGTAAGACGTGCGTGCTTGGTTAGACTGAGCTGTTGATAGGCGATCATTTTAGAAGTTCGCATGCAGCCTTATTTCCTTACTCTGCTAGTTGAGTTGATCGCCTGTCACGACTGCACCGTCATCTCCACCTTATGGAGAGCGCTGCAATCGACGCCATCGTTGATGCCTTTTCAACGTTATTTCGATTCTTGCTTTTTTTTAAAATCTGAACGTGAAATGAAAGCCGTTAGTTCGCTGTCATCTAACCAATCCTGTTTCACCTCTTCGGGTGTCCAGGTCAGAATTTTGGGCATCTGAGCACGTAATCAGTGTTTTTGGACCTAAAGATATTTTGTTCTCAAAGTTTTTGAACTGGGTGAAGTCAGTTCTTTTGTGCTCAGATAAACAAAAAGTTTTTCCTTGCACACAGACACATGCAACTCTGCCGTTGTGAGCCACCGACCGTGTTCCTCCAGCTGCCACGGCTTGCCGTTCCGTACCTCGATTGGTCCTTCAGAAACCGTGATGGCTGCATTGTTACATTATTTTCTACCGACCACAAACAATTTCACACAGTTTTCTTTTGTTAAGGTCGCCCAGGACACACCCATTTGACCTTGATTCGTTAGTTATCGCGTTCGGCTGGATTTAATTTGTCCGCTCTCTCGCCTTCTTGCTCTCTGGCTCTGTTTCCCTCTCGCTCTATCGCTGTCTTGCTGCCATTTCATCCCATTCTCTTGATCCTTGCACCCTCGCTTTATTTCCCGCTGGGTTTTCAGCCCCGCGGTCTTTTTCGTCTGCCTCGGCCCTTCCTTACTCTCCTACCATCATACCTGCCGTCCTTTTCCTTGTCCGTCAACTTTCCTCTCTCTCCATGGTCCCCAGCCCTTCCTTCTTCCCATCGAACTCCACCTTACTCTCCCTCTGATTTAAGCATCTGGCTTCATCTTACCGAAGCTCTCCTCTGAGAGTGCGGGCCGCGGAGATGGGGCGGTCCCGTCTCTGGGGCCGCTGGAGCCTCGGCCGGCGTGGTCGGCACGGAGACGGGCGGCGGCCGCCCGCCGGCACCAGTGATGGATGAACGGACGGCCGCCGGCGCCGGCCGACCCGCTCCGGTCCGGCCGGCCGGAGCTCGAAGCTGGGACACGTCGGCCGTCCGCCGCCGACCGAGCTTCGGCCGCCGCAGCTCGCTCTCAGCCGGGCAGCTGGACGCGGACGGCGGAGGCGGCCGCCCGGCCCGGCCCGGCCCATGGCGACCGCCGCCGCCGTCTCGGAGGTCATTGCCGGCGCCGCCGCGTGCACGGCTGGCGTCGCCGGCGATTAGCATGCAGCCGCCGCCGCCGCCGGCCGGGCTCCGGGTCTGGACGGGCCGCCGGCCGCCGGCGGAGGCGAGTCTGAAACTCGCGTCACCCACGCCGGCGGCCGGGCGGCCGCGGCGCTATCTCGGCCGCCGCGACGATTGGGCGGCGGCTATTGACAGAGACCCGGCCCCTCCAGTCCGGCGCCGGCCGGCTCCCACGATAACCGGCCGCCGCGGCGCCTCGCATGGTCTGGAGCGGGCCGGCGGCACCGGACGCGCCGAGTCGGGGCGGCGCCGGCCGCGGGCGGGGACTGGACGCCGGCCGCCGCTGGCGGCGGTGCTTCACCGCTCCGTCCCGGCTCGCGCCAGGTCTGAGCCCTCCCGTCCGGAGCGTCGTTGCCGCGCTCGACTCGGCGAAGAGCGGCTCGTAATTAGCCGGGCGGGAACGCCGCTAGTTGTTTGTCGGGGATAATCGCCTGCCGTGCGGCGCGGCGCCGTCCGCGGCGGCGGCCGGTTCCGCTCGAGTCGGCGCCCGGCCGGGCTTTCCTGTTTGTGGCCCGTTGGCGGCGGGCGGCCGGCCGGGTCGTGCCATCTGCCGCCGCCGGTCGGCCTCTGCGCGGCCCGGGCCCGCTTCTCTGGCGCCAGCTGGCGGCGGCGGCAGGTGCGCGACGCGGCGGCGCCCGGTTCGGTCCGGTCTGCCCTGGCCCGACCGGCCCGGCCGGCCCGGCCGCCGGCAGCAGCCGCACAGCAGCCTATTGAGCGTCAAGTGGAGCAGTTGCAGGCCATTGGTGAAGCTCGGCCAGACGCCCGCTCCCCTCCGCCGCCGCCGACTCGCAGGGCAGACGCTGACCTATGATTGCCTGAGGTCACGCGTGCCATTGTTGGTCCGTGCCCCGACGACCGGCCGTGCCGGCGGGCTTCACAGGCCATCGAGCGTCTCGTGGTGACGGTGCGTTCGGAGCAGGCTGGTCCGGCTATCGCATTATCTACGTCTCCTCGTGTCCTTGGGCGCGCCGGCGCCGCCTGGCGCTCTCGAGGCGGCGGTTTCCGTGGAGGCCTCCTCCGGAGGGTTCCCTCCGTTTTCGGGTCTGAGAGCGGCCTGCTTGTAGAGTTCTTGTGCGCTCATTGGACCGTGTGCGTGACGCCGGGCCGGCCACGCCCCCGCCGGAGCGCCTTTTTCTGGTCCGCCTCGGCCTGTTGCGTGCCGCGCGGCCGAGCGGCGTCGTGTCGCGGCTCGCTCTCCGCCCCGCCTCTGACCGCCTTCGTCCCGAGTTCGCGGCGCTCGGCCCGCCACCTCGGACGAGATCACGTGACCGGCCGCTTCCCGCCGGCGCGGCGGCTTTAGGTGGCGCGGATCAGCGGCCGGCTCTCGGTGCGCGGCCGTCTCCAAGGCCTGCTCTCGGCGGGGATCTGACGCCGCGCCGCCGGCGGGGTCAGGGGTCGCGGGTCGGCCAGCCGGCGGTGCCTCTAGCGCGTGCGCTGCGCCGCCGGCCGGGGTCAGGAGGTCAGGCGGCGGCGGCGGCGGCGGCGGCCGGTTTTTGCCTGTCGGCCGGCGGCGGAGGCAGGCCGCGGACAATGCCCCGCGCGCCGAGAACGCCCGAGCCTGAACCCGCCGGCTCCGGTCACGCCCGGCTGGTGTGGGCTCGACCGTGCCGGCGAAGAGGAAAGACTGCTACTGGGTGCGGTGATCTGTAGGACGATAAGAAATGCATCTGGGATCTGTTTTGAGCCGTACCAGTGCACTGACGGTGCAGTTTAACGCGACGCTTGCACGGCATGAGAACTGGGTTGTTAGGTTACGCCTCCTTGCAAAAGAAGTCGAAAGATGAAGAGGCTGTCAGCACAATGGGGCTCGGTCCTGGCGCTGAGTCCACGCAAACACCTGCTTTTGTACTCATAGAAGTGTAGCATTTTCTGGATATAGCTTGGTTAGGAATTTTTGACGTCTACCGAATTGCTGCGGGAGTTCCATTATCGCTTTACACATTAAAGGACCTGGTCGAATTATGGGTCTGGACATCTATTTATTGGAAGCGTTCTGCACTAGAACCCGTCTTCGTAACTGGCTAAAGATGTACATTGATGACGTGTCTTTGCAAGACCAGACTGTGGGTTCGTATGGATGCCTGAATCCCTGTCATAAGTGAGGGAAAAATCCCACTCTCACGCTCGCTTGGCCATCACTACCGTCCGCTGAATGACTGATTCCGTTGCGTGTTTGCGCACGGTCGGGTTTCAGTGGCGATTGTTTGCCCTGCGGCGGTCGGCGCGGCCGCGGCCGTGGCCGCCACCGGAGGCGATGCTCCTCTTCTCCCGGCGCTGATCAATGACCGACCGTCCCCACTCAGGCTCGTTATCTGCATTTCAGGGTGTGGGCGTGAGTGCCGTCATCGCGCCGCCTGCGACCGCTGCCGACCCGGCCAGCGAAGTGAACTCGAGCCGAAGCGAAGCCGCCCGCCGAACCGAGCGAACGAACCCGACCGGCCGTCATGCGCGCGACCAGTGACCGCGACCAGTGACCGCAGCGGTGACCGACCGCGCGCCGCCATTGGACCGACCGTTCTCAGCATTCCGCTAGCTGTGATACGCGCGTGAGCGGCGCTCGTGCCGCTCGTTCCCCCGTCCGCCGTCCATTCCTGTCTCCGTCCTACCCCCGCACCCACCCCGACCTCCCAGACGCCACAATGTCGCAGCGATTCAAGATCCGCTCGTTCCTCCGTAGGACGATGAACAAGGTGTCCACGTCCAAGGAGAAGTCGAGCAAGGAGCGGCTCGGCGAGGAGAAGGAAAGCCGGGAGCGGCTGCCCGAGCCGCCGGCCGCCGCTGACGCCGCCGAGGCGGCCGCGTCGCTGCCGACGGGGCCTGTCGCCGGCGACGCGGACCGCGCCTCCCTAGAGCGCACCGTCTCCGAACTGGTGCACAACGTCGAGGGCAAGAAGCAGGAGATCGCCGCGCTCAAGATGGAGGTCAAGCGGCTCAAGGTGGGTGCGCGCGGCGGCGCGGTGTGGCGTCGCTGAGAGCCGGGGCTGGTGTGTGTCGGCGGGCTGTGGGCGGCCGAGGGTCCAGAAGCGGGCTGCTTGAGGACTTTTTGTGAGGCGGGATTTCTGAGACAGTCTGATGTTACGCCTCTTTGTTGAATTGAGTGGTTCGGGGGCTGCATGGGCTTCGGCGTCGGGGATTGCTCTCGAGGGTGCTAGATCGATATCCATTTACAGTCGGCTCTGTTTCTGAAGATCGGCGGTGGGCTCCAGTTCGGGCGTGTTCGACGTTTGACCTTGGCGATTGGTTCCGGGACGGCTTCCCTCGACACAATGATCTCGGTAATAGCCCTCGGCAGGCGGCCCTGTGCCGAAAATCGCGCCCGGTTTTGTCCGCCGGCTGGCGCAGCGCTGTTTCTCTCAGACGGCTGGCTCCTGGGCCCGTGCGCTGTAACGAAGGGAGCTCCTCTCCCGCAAGCTTTCTTTTCTGCCGTCCTGCGGAACGCGGAAATTGCGTGGTTGCGTTGCGAGTTCGAAGGGGTGGTAGGGTGAGGTCCGATTAAGCCACATCGCAGGGTCAGCCCTGGCAGTTGACACGTCAGCGATAGCATGAACCCGGGACTCAGAAAAAGCTGACACGACGGGAAGATGTTGACTGCTGATGCGACCTGTTGACTGGGGTGCAGCCCGAAAGGAACGCGCTGACTGGGAATTAGGTGTCATTGACACTGGTGTCAAAGGCGACGATCGGGGAGTGCCTGCAGGAGCCCGGGCCCTTAGGTATTTGCAGAGGAGGCGTCCAAGCGGAAGTCCTGGGGGTGCCGACAGGGGAGTCTAGACGGGGAGGTTCCAGCCGTGGCGCCAGTCTTGGCCGCGAGATACCGTTAAGTGGAGCCGGGACTGCGGGTACCAGGCAGGACCGGACTGGACTGAACGTATTGACAGGAACGGCAGGGTACTGATCCTGCGGTGTCTGGGCCGGACCCGGGAGGATCGGCAGACCCTCGTGTGTGTCGGCAGACGTGGCAGACGGCATCTCTGTGTCGGCCGGGACGGTGTTACCGCTAGCCTCCGGCGGCCGGCCGGCCGGGCTGTGTTTGGGCGCCGCCGTTTCACAATGGTGCCGGCCGGCCGCACCGGCTCTATTGTGACCGGCCGTCGGTGGCGGCGGCGCGCCATTGTGGCCGCCCTGTTTATCGCCGCCTGTCGACACCGTGCTGACGTCATCACGGCGGCCGTGACGTCACGGCGGCGGCCGTGCCGGGGGCGGCGGCGGCGTCTCTCCGCCGTCAGTGCGGCCGCCGGGGACGTGCGGGGGCCGTGCCCTGACCGCTGAGCGGCTCCGACCGCCGGCCGGCGGCCGTAGGCAGTTCGATACGGCCGCCGCCACGGGTCCGGGCGGCACGGCACGCCGGGCGGCCGCATCGATTTATGTACCGTTAGTCCACGGAATTGATGAGGCCCGTATGGGTGACGAAGTGGAGTGCATTCGCCGTGCACTTGGGAAATTCGGCCGCCGCCGCCGTCACCGTCACGCCACCCCCTCCGACCAGTACTTCCGCGGTGAGCGACGATACGAAAACATCAGATTCGGAAACAGTTTTGTTACTGGCAGTCTGAAGCACACGTTCAGCGCATCCATGTTTCCGTTCCACTGACGTGTGGGAAGAGAAGCCGTTCCCATCCGGTCCGCGAACTGAGAAGTGTTTACTGTGGACCCACGCCGGACTGTGCTCAGCTATCTCGGAGGGTGGGAACCGGCTCGGCCGGCGCTCTGCACGGCCCGTGTGACTCAGAGCCCGAGCCGCTTCAGGGGGCCATGTGCGGCCTGTCGCCCGGCCCGGGCGGCGGCCTGGGCGTCACGGACCTGGGCGGGCCGCGGCCGAGACCGGGCCGGCCCCGGCGGACAGCCGCCGCTCGTGCCGGGGCGGCGGGACGGGGCCGGTCCCGGTCCCAGTCCCTGTCCCTGTCCCGGTCCCGGTCCCGGCAGGATGGCTGTGATTCAGGGCGGCGTCCGGCCGCGCGGCGCGTCGCTCATCGCCGGTGACTAAGCGCCGCCTCCTCCTCCGCCGCCGCCGCCGGCCGCCGCGCTGTTTGTCATGGGATGTTTAGAAGTTGGGACATCTCGGCACGCCGCGCTGACACGGGCTCCTATGTTGAGACTCTCCACCGCCGCCGTCGGCCGGCTCCGGCTGCGTCTGGACGGCCGGAGGGCGGCTGGCGAGCCACCATCAGGGGCGGGTCCAGTCTTCCTCCCAGGCGGCGGGTTGGGGCCGCGTGTTCCTTGCGACCAGGGGCGTGCGTCTGGGCAGGAGGCAGGTCCATGGAACGAGGGAGCCGCGTTCTTCCAGGAGAACTAAGAGCTTTCTTCTTTTTTGGGGGGGGGAGTTGGACTGGTCAAAGGGGAAAGAGCAAAGGTTTGAGAAAAAATGGCGCAGTTTGTATGGAAGAAACAAATATTCGCATTAAACACCAATAACTCGTTCAGAAAATGCGTTAAATTATATACCCATTATTAGGGACCTTTTTACCATGCTTCAAAAATAAGTCCCTGCTTCATTGTTGGTCCCTTCCCCTACAGAACGGTTTTGCCTCGCCATGGTGCTGGGCTGGATCCGGCCCAGGTGTTGGCTGGGTGATTGCCGTTCGTGTCCTGGAAGCATCACTGATCGTTGGACCTATCTCGGTTATTCCGTGGCTGCGAAGTTTGTACAAACTTCGCAGCCACCGTCCTCTCGGCTCTGCTTCTTCCAGCTGTGGCGCTCCCTTCCGCCGAACAAACGGACGCTCCCTTTGATCTGTGCCGCCACCTCTGGAAATTAGCCCCCGTTCCGGGGCGGATCAGCTGACCACCACCAGCCCGTCAGCCAGGTCAGCCGTCCGGGGCGCTGGGACCAACTGGCCAGCCGACGGGACCAGCCCCTCTCAACCGGGCCAGCTGACTAGAGCCGCTGGGAATAGCTGGACCAGCGGATCATCGCTTCTGGGACCAGACGGGCTCCTGCCAGCCATGGCAGCCGAGGGACACCGTTGTGACCAACCGCTCTCAGCCGCGTCAGCTGACCGTAATCTCTGGGAGGAGGCGGATCAGCTGATTGGCGCCGCCGGGAGCAGTCGGGCCCGCCGAGCGGTGCCGGTGCAGACAGCGGTGCGCCTGTTGTCCGGCCGGCTTGGCCGTGCAGACGCGGCCGCTGCACAAATAAGCGCCCCGCCGCCGCCGGCCATCTGGCTGAGCGGCGGCGGCCGACTGCCGCCCCCCCCCCCCCCACGTTCCGGGCGGAGACTCTCCGTCTGAAGTCTGTGTAGCTGCCCTCCGTCCTGCTCCCATGCCTCTGCCAGAGACAGTCCTTAGTCTGACCTCTCTGTCAGAAGGCTGTGTAGCTGTCCTCCCCTCCCCACGCCCCGGCCGGAGATGGATCACAGTTTGCCCTGTGCCTCTGAACTATTGTATGTCCCATGCCGTCCGTCTGCTCGTCGCCTTCTCACTCTTAAGCCAGGAATCCTCGGTTTGCCGTCGCTGTTCTCTCCGTCCTTTCGTCGTCCGTTCGCGCCGTTCCGCCGACGGAAGACGATGCCGTCGCCGACCGGCCAGTGAGTGATGTGCTGAGTGACGGAGAAACTTCTTGGAAGGGAGCGTCTGATAGCTTTGCATGCACGCTTCCCGAGAATTGTGTGGCGCTGGCGGTCGTCTTGCTTGTTTTTGAGGACTGGTTAGTTCGAGCGGCTGGTCGTCGACTGGCGCTCTAGAAGTGAGCACGGATCGTTCGCGTGTTTGCGTGAAACCGAACGCTTGCACGCAGCTGGGAATTCGGCGCGTTTGGCGTAATTGGCACTCAGGCCTTTGATGTTTCGCCGCTGATAACCATGCGCTGCCTGCCCTCATTCCCCAGCAGTCAGCTGGCATTTAATCATAGAATTCTCCGGCAACGTGCACTCCGTTGGCCACGCGCCACGGGCGTTGCAGCGATGGCCACGCCTTTGATGTGGACGGCGTTTGTCTTTACCTGCCGCGTGGTATTCGGTGGCGAAAGCGTGCCGTATAGCCGTGTAACCGGCCCGTGACATCTGCGACTGGTCAGTGCAGGGACACTGTCCCGGACGCCGGCCCCTCTGCAGGGACCGCCACGAGCCACCTGCGGCGCACGCCCGCCGCGCCCCGGCACGGCCGAGCTCGGACGTAGCCGGGCCGGCACGCTGCGTCGCACGCGCGCCCGCCGGCCGCCGTGCCAAGCCACACAAAAACGCCGCGGCAGGGTAATTTTGGCCGCCGGACGGCGTTTGAATGGTGCGCGCGTCCGCCGTCGGCGGTCGGCCGGCTCGTCGGCGGCCAGTGTGGGCCGACGAACGGCCGTGGGCGACACGGGGCGGCTCCCCGCGGCCTGGTGCGGCCGCCGCGCCGAACCCGGACCACCGCGCCGCGAATGCCGCGCGCGGCCGCGTCGCGCCGGCCGGCCAGCGCGCGCCTCCCTCCCGGTGAGTATGCCGCGAGCACGCTGTGCGGCGGCGTACGCCGGACCGGCGCCGTCCGACCGACCGGCGCCGACCGCTGCGCGGCGTGACGTTACGTGTGTGGTGACGTCACCGCCGTGGTGAGCGGCCGCAAACTGTTTGCGCGACCCCGGACGTCCTTGCGGCTCGCGCCCGGTCAGGATGGACTGCCTGGGCGGCCGCTGCTGGCGGTCGGACCGGGGAAGTATATGACCGCACGTCACGCGGTTGTGAGGCGTTGTTGTAAGCGTGGACGTGATGTCATTCGGTGGAGGACTTGGCGCGGGGATGGAATTGACCGCTGGGCCTGGGTTTTTGTGGTGTGTGTGGGTTCATGAGACGCTGTGGACGATGGTGGAAGCGTCCAGACCGCTGGAGGGGCGCGAACTGACCGGTCGTGGCCGCGGACGGCCGTCCGCCGGCAGAGGCGCAATGTGGTGCGATAACGACGCGGCGCCGCGGGCCGCCGGTCGCGGCTGGCGGCGCTGGTCTCCGTCCATATACGGCGTCCCGGTGGGGCGGCCTGGCGGCGCGCGGCCGACCGCGGCGGTGGCGGCTGCGAGTGTGCGCCGCCGCTTCCCGGTACGGTCCTGAGCGCGCGTCCGCCGCGGCGCCGGCGGCCGTGATTCATGGGCGCCGGCCGGGCCAGCGGCGGGCCGGCCGCCGACGATACGGCGGACTGGACCGTCCCGCTGGTCCGTGTCACTGGTCCGGACTGCCAAGACACGGCGCCGCTGACCTTGAGGGCGAGGGCTGCCCTGTCGGCTGGAGAGCTACGGACGCCCTCATGTCCGGGCCTGGCGCACCCGCCGGCGATAGCGGCGACTGGCGGCCGGCCATCGCCAGTGCCGTTGTCTGGCGGCGGAGCGGTGCCTGCCGCCGGCGCAGAACCGGCTCCGGACCGGTGTGTGCCGGCCGGTCGTGTCACGCGCCGGCCCGGGCGGCCGCCGCGCCGCCTCTGGCGGGCCGCCGTCCCGCCGGGCCGCCGCTCCAGCTCTCGGTACCGTCCTCCGCCCACTGCCAGCCGGACCTGGTGACGTCATTGGAAGCTGAGGCGCGCCGGAGCGTCCCGAGATAACCGCGGCAGGCAGCGAGCGGCCGTGGAGCTCGCCAGGCGGGCGCCCGTTACGGCCCGCGGAGAGGGCGTTCGCGCGCAGTGTGCCGGCGGCGGCTCGGCGCGTGTTTACTGGAGTTTCCGGCGCCGTCGGCGGCCGAGGTCGTGACGCCGGCCGCCGCGGGAATGCCGCCGTCCCGGCCGGCGGAGACTGGCCGGCGCCGAGCGGCTGCCGGTGTCGGCCTGAAACATCAGAGGCGAAACATCAGCAGATGGCGCGTCCGTCGCGCCTGTCCCGGACGGTCAACGGCGGTCGGCCGGCGAGCGGCGACGTGTCGCTGCTGGACGCGGCGCCGCGCCGACGGACGACACCGCTGCACCGGGCCTGCCTGACCTGGCGCCGTGCCGTCGAACGGCAGATGGCGGGCCGTAGAAGGTCGAGTACGAGGTGGTCAAGATTCACTGGCTGCGATGTGTGGTCGGTCGGGCCGCGGTGTGGACATGCTGATCGGGCAAGGCTGGGCGACCGGCCAGAAACTACGAGTGATTGCCGATGCCAGATTATTCTGCGTGACACGTTAGTATCACGCCTTGTTGTTCCGTGTCAGTCGTCGGTGCCCACCTGTTGCTCACGGAAGCTGAGGCGGCGGGCTAAGTCCACGCTGCCTCGTGCCGCGTCTGTGTTTGGCGGGCCGGGCCGTCCCCTGACCGTTGCCCGGGCTCGTCACGGCCCGCCGCTCCGCACGCGGCGGCGGCGGCCCGGTCCGGCCGACGGTGCTGCCCTCTGCTTGGGGCGACGATTAGCCGACGCGCAGCGCCACCTGTGGCGGGCGGCACCGGAGCGGGGAGCGCAGGCAGTTCCCGCTCAGTGGTGGCTCGAGTGCGGGCGCGGTTGGCGGGCCGGTCAGCGGTGGTGAACGGCGACGCCGTCACGTGTCGTGCGCTGATCGGACGCTACAGGAGCTGCGCCCAGCCGGCTACGGAGGCCTGGCCACACCATGGGAGCCTGGGCGTCCGTATTCACCAGAGAGGTGGGTCCCGGTGGCTGGTGCGTCGATTGGCGACTCGCGGTGGTGCCGGCCGGCGCTCGCCGTTTTACTCGGCGTTGATAAGGAAGTATCTCCCAGTTCTGGGGCGATGGCTGCGCACCCTTGTGCCGCTATGTCATCAGCGTTTGGGTGTTGTACAAAATATTCAACATATTTCTTCACGCAGTTGTTACTTTTTAAAGAACGTCGTCTGGGTCACTTTCCAGACGCTCATTTTTCCGTTGTGGAATTGTCCATTGTCATATTTGCGTGCTGCACTGGGAGCAGTGGAATTGCGCATCCTGCCAGCCTTTCAAGTGTCTGTTTATTTGCATTTTATTCTTGCCGCCGGACATGCATCATTCATGATGTCCCCTGGCTCTCCGCCTACCACGAATCCGTGCGGCGTGCCTGGCACGTCCGAGGTTCCTGGCCGGCTGCATGTTGCTTGCTGGTTTCGTCATTCTCTGCTGACCTTCGTCCGTCCGTCGTTCCTGGGAAGCCCTCCGCCCGGCTCCCGGCCGCATCGCCTACGTTCCCCGACCCCGGACCCCGGACTTCGCGGTCCCCGTGCAGCGTCGCTGCTTGCCTCTGCCTCCGCCTGTCGCGGTGCCGCATCCCTGCCCCCGTCCACCTGTGGTGTCGCCGCGTGCCTGCCTGCCGTCTTCGTCCGTCTGTGGTGACACGTGGCGGGGATGCCGCCGGACCCGCCGCCGCATCCCGCCGGATTACGCTCGTGTTGACACGGCCGAGATAGGCGCCGTGGATTCGCCTGCTCTCAGGGACGCCGGCTCGGCCGGGGTCTGGCGCCGGCCGGTCCCGGCGCCAAATTGTCGATGCAGGTTCTATGCCCGCCGTTTCGGTGATGCGCAGCTTCGTGCAGGGGCGCGGCGCTGCACGATCCTGCAGCTCACAGCTCTCCGGAGTGGGAGAAGGCCCGGGGTGCAGGGCGTAGAAAGATGGCCTCGCAGCGGACATAAATTTCGGAGACAGGAAGGCCGTTAAGGGGACCGCGTGTGGTGGCCTTCCATAGCTGCTGGCACCGGAGGACTGCGGGTTTTGCGTGGCTCGGGGTCTGGTGGGATCTTCCAAGTCCCTCCGTCGACGGGAGAAATGGCTTCTTTTACGTGCTGCGTCTTGTCACGGGGTCACGGCCGCGAGACGGCTGTCGGTGACCGGCAGGCGAGGCTCTTCGCACTGGACTCTTGATGCTTGAAACACACGGGAACTCCTAGCATAAGCCAAGGTTTCAGTCTGACTCATGCTCCACCGGCGTATCGCTAACACCCGCTGCGCGCGCGTCACGGGCCGCGCTGGGAAGAACGTGCAGCCCCGAACGACCGTCCGAGCCGCGTCATTGTGGGCCGATTGTCGGTCGGCAGATTGTTTAACCAGCGCCGCGCCGGTGAGCGGCGGCGGCGCGGCACCCCGCTCCATTGTGCACGGCCGTGACGGCGGGGAGTGACGGGTGCACGCGGCACGTCACTCACGGCCGATCGGCGGGGAGCGGTCGACGCCAAATATGAATCGTGCAGAGCCTGCGCCCGCTGTCGAGCGCGTGCCTCCGGGTCATGTGCATGTTGATCTGGCCCCTCCCCCGGGCCTTTGAAGGTGCTTTCTCGCATTCCTGACGAGTCGTGACGTCAGGAAAGCTTCGCTGCGTGTGTAGTGGATACGTGCAGGCGGTGCGGCGTGGTCGGAGCCCAGATGCACAGTCGAACGGCGCCGCCACAGCGGTGATACGCTTGGTCTCGCGGAAGTGGAAGAGCGGCACTGGGTCAGCTGGGGCCGGCCCAGATGCCTCTCAACACTACTGGCTGCGTCAGCCTCCTTTGATGTCATCCCGCCGGGCTGCCGTCCGCAGTGGGATTTCCTCTGCCGAGCAGCAGGCGCCGCCCGGCGCCGGATGTTGTCCGTCCTGTCGCTGCCGACTGCGGGCTTGGCACCGCCGGCCTCCGGCCCGATCCGAGGCGCCGCGGGCGGTCCCGGTCCCGTCACGAGCGCCGCCCCCCCCCAGGGCAGACGAGCGCCGCCCCCGCCCCCAGGGCAGACGAACGCCGCCCGCCGCCGCGGTACGGTTCGCGCTGTTACCGGCGAGCCCCGGTAGCCACGGTGCCACTGCTGGCCCCGGACCGGGCCCGACACGCGTCCACGGCTAGCCAGAGAACGTGCCGGCCCGCAGTGGCGGCGCTGGATCGTGCCCCCACCCCCTCACCGGCGCCGCGAGCGCTCCCTGACCTTTCGCCGGGCGGCAGGCGTGAAGCTGCATGGCGTCGGCGGCCTGATTCATTCCCGCCCCCGCCCCATCTCCGGCCCTCCCCGTGACGATAGGCGACATGGGGACGCCGTCTGGCCCGGGGACTGGCACGTGCCGGGCGTTTTACGTATTCGTTACATCGACCTGAACTCCGGCCATGCGTATGGGCTAAGTCCTTTGTGCTGCACGAATGATGACCTTTGGTTCGAGTTGAGATCTTTGAGCATTCCGGGGTGGCTTTTAGAGAAGGCACGGCGGCTGTTGAGGCAGATACTCCGTCTGGCCCCTGCTATGAGCCGGCACCGCCCCGCCGCCGCCGCCGCCGGGTCCGCGGCGTGGGGACAGTGGCGCGATAGCCGGCGTCGGCCGGCCGAGGTCGGGCCCGCGCCGCGCGAGAGGATGCCCCGCCGGCCGGCCGACTCTGCGCGGGCGGGCTATCTCCGCTAATGGCCGGGCCGGGACGCGGCGCGAGAGCCCGGCTGATAGGCATCGGACACCGTCCGACGTCCCGGGCTGCTCAGGTCTTGTGATGGTCCCACCCTGTGACCTCCGGGTCCGGTTTTGTTGGGGGAGAGGCCGGTGGGGGGGGGGGGGACTAGGGAAGTCTTGTTCGGGAGGTCCTCTCCCTGCGTCTCTCTGGCGTGGTCACTAGTCAGATCCTGGCCTCGGCCTCTGATCTCCAGGTCTGGTATGGGCCTGGGACCTTCGTCCTCCTGGTTCTCGGCAAGCTGTCGACGTGGTCCTGTGACCCTGGGCCGCGCCGCGTCGGGCTGTGCCTGTGCTGGCCGTCTTTGTCGGCGCTGGCCAGCTGTCGTGGCCGTAGCGCGGTACCAGTCCGTGGCGCCGGAGCCGTAGCGGGAGCCAGAGGGGGAGCGGGAGCCGGAGCCGGAGCCGGAGCCGGAGCCGGAGCCGGAGCCGGAGCCGGAGCCCCGGGCCCGAGCGGCGGCCGCGCCGCAGTCCGGCGGGACGCACCGGCTTCTGTTGACTGGCGGCCGACCTCTCCGCGTGGGCCGGCCGGCCTTGACGCAGGTCCGGCCGGGCGCTCTGTTTGAACGTCGCCTGTGTGAACACTGCCGGCGCCGGCCGGCACGCCGAGGGTTGCGCGGTGGAGCTGCTCAGCCGTACAGAGAGCTGCGGCGAGCCGCGGGTCCGTGGCGAGAACTGCCACGCTCGCCAGTGGGAGAGCGCATGGTGTCGTTCCGAAGGGCTGCTGTGCTTGCGTGCACGGGCGCCGGCTGAGGTTTTGATGAGTCATTCTTGCGTCAGATATGTGGCCGGTTGTTACTTGTACGAGGGCGCGCCGTCAGCGTAGTCATCATGCTGCTCCCATCGTGGGCCAGACGATTACCGAGGTGTTAATGGGGGCAGCGAGGGTTGTCGAGAAGCATTCTAAGCCTGCACGGTGAGCCGTTCTCGGATGCCCTACTGCGGGCCTATGACGCTTCCACCGCCGGACCTTTGTCACAGCGAGTCCGCATCTGTACCGATACCATCTCTAGCCGGCGGCCGGGTCTCGTGCTGGGACGTGATGTGCCCGCGGCGGCGGCTGATCTTCTCTGGAGCGGGGTCGGCGGCGGCGGCGGGTCGCTGGGCCTCCACCGGAGGGCCTCTGGGAGGGCGATGACCGGCCGGGAGGCTGCTCACTGCCTCACCCTGCCTGCCACAGCGACAAATGGTCTGGCTCATGAGAATGGGCAGGCCAAAGGGCTGAACTGGAAGGGACATCACTCTCCGCCGGCTCTTGCTTCGCCGTCAGCCATTCGAAAGCCGGAGCACGAGGATGGAGGTGATAACGTCAACACGCGGTCGTGTTCGTCGAGGCATTGGCGTCATAAATTCGGCGGACGGTCCGTAAAAAGACGCACGTCGCGTCGGGAGCCGGTGCGGGAGATCGCTGGAATTCCTGGGCGGCGGCGCGGCCGGCTCCTCCCGTGCTGTCGGGACCGTCAGACCTCCGGCGGCGTCAGCGGGCTTCCGCGGCCGCCTCCTGGCCGCGTTTGGGCCGTATATGGAGGGCGGGTGCCGGCGCCGCCTGCCCGTGATTCAGTGGCGGCCGGCCGGTCCGGTATCGGACGCGCCGTCACCGTTTACGTGGCGCTCGGCCGGCCGTGACGCACGCCGCCGCGGCCGCCGCCGCCTGGCGCCCGCCGGCGGCGGCGGCGGTGGAGGAGGCGGACGGCTCATCGTTCACGCTCGGCCGGCCGGCCCGTCGGGCGCGCGGCTGGACGGCAGAGCCCGCGGGGATTTGTCACGAACCAGCCAGCCATGTTCCGGGTGATGTGCTTTTGCGAGGGACGGCCATAGTTTAGCCGATGTTTAACCGACTGGTTCAGGAAATACCACCGGTTGTTGACTGGCTCGTATGGGATAATCCTAATGGTTTTTTTTAGTTTATCTTGTAATTGTGGTTGCCTGTGTATGTGCGTCGCTCTCTGATTTCCCTTTCTGTTTGTGTGACGGTGTCTTCCGCCCCCTCCCGCCACAGCGTGACAGAATTCGGCCCAGCCTCGTCCCTGACCGTCGGGACCAGGTCCCTGCACCATTAGACAGCAGCCCCGGTGGACCCGCCCAGCGCCCGCCGTGGGACCGGCAGCTGACCGTGCGTGTGCCGGCAGGACCAGGTGCTGCCGGCGGGCGGCGGCGCCGACCCGGCCGCCGGCCCGCCGCTGGACGAGCAGCTGGAGCTGCTGCGCTCCGAGAACCAGGCGCTGCGGGCTCGTCTGGTGCAGCGCGCCGGAGACGCCGCCGCGCCCATCAGCGACGCCCAGAAGCAGCTGCTGCTCGACCACCGGCTGCGCTGCTCCTGCTCGGCGCCGGCCTCCATCGTCGGAGATGTGAGTCGGGCCGGGCCGGACGGCCGCGCGCGACGTGGGCCGCGAGCGCGGGGCAGAGTCGGCCCGGAGTGAGCCGTGTCGTCCCCGGGGCGGGTCGGCGGGGCGCTGGTTTGTTGTGTCTGAAGTGAGGGTCTGCAGCGGCTCCGGCTGTGGTATGAAGCTTGCAGCCGACGTCGGTGGCTGCAGGCTGGCCGGAGCGAGGGAGCGCAACGTCCGCGGCAGCGCCCGCCGGCGCCGAGACTCAGAAACGGGCCGGGCTCCGACGACAGCGTCCTTCCGAGGCATTCCTGTACCTCCGGGGGCGACGTGCTACCACGGACCTTCCACTGAGAACATCCCATCCCGGGTTTCCAACCGCAGACATTCCAGCGGCGTTCCACCACGTCCCGGCCTTAGACATGCCACCCAGGACACTGGACTCGATTCCGCTTTTAACGGCGTGACGCTTCTCTGCGGCTTAAACTGCCAGGCCTGCGGGCGTGCGCCTACCTCCGTGGCCCCCGCTGTGACGGAACGGCATGGATCCCAGCCGGTCGTCCGTAGACTGAATGCCGTCCTGGCCGCTGCGGCCGTTGATCAGCGCTCTCGGTCCGTGGCGGCCCGCGCGGCGGGGACCTGTTGACCGCTCGTGACGGCCCTGCTGAGAGGAGGCCGGCCCGGACCGGTCCGGCCGCAGCCGGCAGGGCGGCGCCGCTCCCGGCCCGGACCGCACCGGCCTTCCGCCGAGCCGCGCTGGCAGATCGGAATACGCCGCCGGTGACGGGCGCTGACTTAGTGGGTCGGGAGCGGTCACGGCGCGCCACGGTTTGCTGCATGAACGCCCGGCGGTGCGGGCGAACGTGGGCCCGGGTCCAGTCTTAATTGGTCTTGGTCAGGAACCCCCCCCCCCCGAAAAAAAAACGAAAGGTCAGTCGTGGCTACAGAATCCTGGGTCGCTCGGCTATCAGCACCAGAAGGTGACGTTCACTGATGTACTGCCGGTATGCCGACGATGTCCTGTGCAGGACCACATACCTGTGCGCTCATTGCCGTGCCGTCCCTTTTATGTTCTCTTCTGACTGTGCCGTGTCTGAGCTGTCCCTGCCCAGCGGCCGTGCTGAGGTTGCAGTGTCTGCGCTGTCCCTGCCTGGCGGCCGTGCTGAGGTTGCAGTGTCTGCGCTGTCCCTGCCTGGCGGCCGTGCTGAGGTTGCAGTGTCTGCGCTGTCGCCTGCTCTGCCGCCGTGCTGACGGTGTCGTGTCCTCTGATCGGCAGGACAAGGGCCGCGAGCTGGCGCCGTCCGCCTCCCAGGAGCTGCTGGCCGTGACGCCGCAGGCCGACTGGGACAAACAGTCGAGCTCGTCCATGTCCGAGTTCTCGGTGGCTGATCTGCAGGTGGGTGCGGGCCCGGGCGCCGTCCCCGGCCGGCCGGTCTGCCGGACCGCCGCCGGCCGGCCGGGCAGACGGCCGTAACCTGTCTGGCTGATAACCATCGAGGGCAGGATCGTGTTGTGTTTCGCCCTAATGGGCCAACTTCAGCAGTGGTCGTCGACACTGATGATGTGGGTACGGTTTTATGGTCGAAATCGAGAAAGATCGACGGCGTTATTGCGTATTTACCTTCTCCAGCGATGATGGGCTCGGGGGTTATGACGTGATACGAGCCTGTCAGTCGAAAGCGGCGATGAATGGATATAATCAGTCACACTCAACAAACCGTTCCTGATCATGGAAGTTTCAGTATGGAATTAGTGTAATTGAATCTTACCGAGTCATAAAAACGCCTGATGGACGTCACATGGCCCTACTATCGGCGCGCCGTAAAGCCTGAATAACCTGCCCCAGGACACCCATATCCCGTCACCGGGAACTCGCTGACTGGGGCGCGCCTCCCACGACAGGATCGGATCACCCAGATGGAGGAGACCCACCACAGCACGAACGAGGAGCTGCAGGCGACGCTGCAGGAGCTGACCGACCTGCAGGACCAGCTGGCCGCCCTGCAGGCCGACAACAAGCAGCTGCTCGAGCAGAAGGACGTGCTTTTCGAGTCGCTCTGCGAGCAGACGGAGCGGCTCGAGGATTCGAAGCAGCAGGTGCAGCAGCTGCGCCAGCTGCTCATCAAGGAGGAGGCCGACCGGCCCAAGCTGCAGGAGCGCGAGCTCATGCTGCAGGACCTCATCAAGGTGTGTGGACGCCGCGGGAGCTCGTGAAATGGTCATCCCGCCCACCTGGTATTGCCGGAATATTCGGCTGTCTCTCGCGCGAACAGCCGCGTGGCGCTTATTGAGATCGTCGTCATTAAGTGGCGTTGTGTTTTTCGTGGCCAGCCGGTCGCCGGCAAATGACTGCGCCATGTTTTCTGGCGGTAGACGGCTCTCCACCCACCAGAAATACGCCTGGTATCTCGACACATCTTGTCAGTGGACGGGCCATTAGCGTGATGATTAGCGTGACATGCAAGCCAGCGTCTCGGGAAGTGAAACTGTAGACGTTGCGCAGTGTCGGTGTGGACGGGGGAGGCAGTGGCGTAAAAGCAGTCGTTCGACTTGCCATATGGTGACATAGTTTGAGTTTGTTAAATCGGCAGTTTCTGTTTGTTTTCGTCAGCTGATACTTTTTCCACTCAAACGGGCCATACTTGACCAGACTAGGCAGGTGTCTAGTTTGCGTGCTCTTTTCATGCTTGGGATCAGCAAATTGAACAGATTTTCGGATCAGCGTCGTCGTGAGTAAAGCTGACTACGTCTCGTCTGCTATCGTGATTGGACGCCACGAATAGTGTTCAAACGATAGTGTTCTCTGCGGTTAGTCCACGAGCAAACACACTGAACTGGGGTTTTCGGGGCTTAGTGGCTGATGAAGACCGAAAATCCGCTCTTGTTAGGACCGGCCTCATCATCAAACATGGTCTGACCTTTCGACCAGCCGTTTGCACTGCACGCGCTGAATTCGAGGAATGCAGGCGAGGGGAAGGCGTCGCCTCTGAGGCGATGCCACTCCGCACGCCGTCAGCGCGGTTTGCCGACCGTTCTGAACGAGAGCGCCGGCTGACGCGCTGACCGTCTCCTTGTCGCCGCGTGCGGTTGCAGGGCGCCCAGGGCGAGCGGGACAGCCTGCAGGCGAAGCTGGACGCGCTGCAGGAGCAGCTGGAGGCGATGCGGCGCAGCGAGTCGGCGCACGAGGCCGACAAGGCCGCCCTGCAGGACCGGGTTCGGCTGCTCGAGTCCACGGTAGAGGCGGCCACGGCCGAGCGCCGCCAGGTGGAGACCCAGCTGCAGGAGGCCCGCCAGCAGGCGTCCGACTGTCAGATCGAGGCCGACCGCGTCAAGGAGCTGCTCGACAGCGCCAACAGCAAGGTGCGCCGCGGTCGGGAGCGCCGCCTGCTGTGGCGACGGGCCGGGCCGGGCCGCGCGCTCGCCCGGTGACGGCCGGTGTGGGAGAGGTCGGGGTGGTTCGACTCGGGGCGGCCGGCCCGGGGACGGCGGGGAACGCCGCTCGCTTTCTCGTCCGGCGACGTCACGCGATGTCTGGCCCTGTCGGTCGTCGAGGTTTCGGTCCAACCGGCGCCGTGACTTGGCTGTTCCATTACGCAACACGTCAGGAGGGGAAACGTGCGACGATGACCGGACCAGGGGCTTCGGACTGTAACCAGTTCGTCAGTATGTTTCTTGAAATGGCAGCGCTCAGAGGCATTTACAACGGCAACCCATTGGTTTGACTGTTTTAGCTGGACCCGTTTCTTGTTTACGCCAGTTTTCACCCAGCCGCCAACGATCGCACGTAATACGAACGTCGTGATTGACCGCGTGGCCGCCGCTTTCACGCTTGTTCTGGCGGCACGGACCAGCAGTGTCCGCTTTTCTGGCGTCTCGTGATGCCCGGCAGCGAAACTCGGCGGCCGCACCACGTTCGGTGTCATTTCTCCGCTCGCCTCCTCCCCCCCTCCCGCCCGGCCGGGCGGCCGTCATTGCCCCCCACCCCATCTGGCCCATCTGACCGGCCGCCGACGTGTGGGCAGATCGCCGAGCTGCAGCAGGCGCAGGCGGCCAACAACAAGTCTGAGCTGGAGGCTCTGCTGGACGCCGTGCGGCAGGAGAAGAACCGTGTGGACGAGCGGGCCGCCCGGCTGCAGGAGTCGGTCAGCCGGACCGAGTGTGAGCGCGCCCGGCTCCAGGACCAGGTGGCCTCCCTCCAGCAGGAGAACAAGGTCAGCACGGCGGCCAAACGGCCGCGCAGAGAAGACCGGAACAGCACTGACTGGCGGCCGCTGGCGCTGTGTCCCTGAGACAGGGCCCGATTCACCTACGGCTGAACTTGGGAACAAATGGGAATTGTACTGGGATGGGATGTTCCTGTGTCATGCATCACGAAGGACTTTTCATTAGGCATTCATTTAACGACCGTTGACTAAGCACAGATATAGTTTTCGTCTCCTAAGTGGAAGGATCCCATCTGAACGCCGTGTTTTGTGCTTATTCCGTTGTGCGGGCCTAACCATGGTACGGCGGGCTGTCGTCGGCGTGTTCCGACGCACAGCAGAGTGACGATATCCGTGACCGTCATCTGTCCAGGTGGCAAAGAACAACGCCAAGAAGGAGCTGAGTGACGCCCAGTACCGGTACGATCAGCTGCTGGAGGAGAAGGAG
The DNA here is from genome assembly GCA_030062745.1 of Capitulum mitella. NCBI lineage: Eukaryota > Metazoa > Arthropoda > Thecostraca > Pollicipedomorpha > Pollicipedidae > Capitulum > Capitulum mitella. The sequence goes on along the minus strand of CP099844.1, from coordinate 19,299,634 downwards.
GCCGCCGTAGCCGCGTCTGGCCTCCTCCAGGAGAACATTCACGAACTGGAGGCCACCTGCCAGAGCCATCTGGAGGACAAACGCGAACTCAAGGTGCGCCCCGAGCTCGTGAAACGGAGCAGAGAGCAATCAGTCTGAATGAACAGCACGAACGGTGTGCTCCTCCCCTGATATTGACGGCACACCTCTGCCCCGCAGGCCAGTCTGAGTGAGCAGCAGAAACGGTGTGCTCCTTCCCTGGTACTAACGGCACATCTCTGCCCCGCAGGCCAGTCTGAGTGAGCAGCAGAAGCGGGTGGCCGAACTGCAGGAGACGGCTCGCCAGCTGGAGGCCAGCCTGGCAGAGGCTGCCGACAAACACCGCCGGGACACCGAGGACTGGGCCCAGTTCCAGGCCGACCTGCTCATGTCCGTCCGAGTGGCCAACGACTTCCGGGTACGTGCCCGAGCCGGGCGCACGTGCGTGTCCCGGGGCGGCGTGGCCGGCGGTCGGCGTGATCGAATCCGTGCCGGAACGTTCGCGGTTCGAATCCGGCCGATGGCGGGATTTTTCCCGCCCCATGACAGACCGAGGCGGAATACTCGGGCGGTGGAAAGTATTGGCAGGTGGCACGGTGGTCAGCAGCGTACGTTTGCTCCCGCACTCGGGCCTGTTGTCGCCTCGTTCCCCGGCCGTATGGCCTGGGGGCAAGGTGACGCGGTACAGGTACGGGGTGACGTGCTACGGCCAGACGACGGGTTGCGTCAGGGGCTTCACGGCAGATTGCTGCTGCTCAGGCCGCTATGTCTGAAACGGGGAATGTACTTGGATAGTGCGGTAAGCGAGTTTGGGTAAACAAAGAGATCCATCTCTGTTCCAGAATGGTCCCAAAAGTGTCATACGTTTGTTTTGCCTTGCGAGATGCCGATGCGTGACTCCTTCTATGACCAGTTCAACCGACTCTTCTAGATTTTTGCGGGACACGATTTAGTAGCATCCTGACTGTCTTCCATTTGTCAGGGATGTTAACTAGCCATCGCTTGGATCCATTTCGATGGACATTTATAACGTCCGAACACGGCCTCGTCACGAACAGCTGCGGCTTTGTTTGAATCGCGTTGACGGATAGCCGAACCCTTCATCCATTACCGGCTAGCTGGCCGGCCGTGGCGGGTTTGGCGCGTTCCTCCTCGACCTCAGACGCTCGGGAGTTCTGGCCTGTCGGCTGGTGTCTGCCGGCCGGCGTTAAATCACCGTGCGATGCGCCGGCACGCCCCGTTTGCATGATATCCGCGAACGGCCGGCTATCTGGGGATTGTCTGCCTGGAAAGCGCCGGGAAGATGGCATCGATCCCCAGTCTTTTCATGGCGCTGGACGGGCTCGACTGAAGACCGTCGACTGTGTGTTGACGCGGGACTTCGCTGTGCCGTTGGCACGCTCGCTGACCGGATGTTGAAACGTGCGCATGTGGTGTGATGGTGTCCCCCGGGGTCGGCTGCCGTTGCGTGCGCGCGTTACCGGCCGGTCGGGCTCTGATTGGGATGCGGCGCCGTACCCCGCTTCGGTTGATTGGTCGTGACGTATCGATCTGGTCTGGGGGCCGGCCAGAGCGACGTTTCCACGCGGCTGGCGGACGAGGCGCTGCGCCGGCAGGCGCTGATCCAGTCAGCCGTCTCGTGGTCCGCCGCCGACCGCCGGCGCCTCGTGTGGCCGGCACGTGGAGCGACAAGGAGCGATGTCGCTCCTCCAGGGGTCGTTGGTCGAAAACGGAGACGAGCAACGCAAAGGATCGAGAGCACAGGATTACCGAATGATCTGGTTGGGTGGTTACATTTTGTTCTGGAATGGGACTTATAAGTTACGCTGGATAGCTCTAAATGCTTTTTCTCCTGGGAGGGGCGGAAAGGGCGCGCAGAGTTAAACACGGTTCATGTTTTTGGTCGTGAGCGCACTGCGAATCGATCGTCCCTCGGCGTTTTGTCCTCGTGACCGGCACCTGTGGGTCCCTCCGTTTCGGCTCGGCCTTCATCCGTCATCTGTCGGGGCCGTCTCCGGCCGGTCGGCGCGGCGAGACTGTTCCTGTGCGGCTGTAAGGGCTCCGGCCGGCCGGATATTGGTCTCCGGCGGCCGGCCAGACGGCGCCCAAATCCCGGCCCGTCCGGCGCCGGGGCGGCGGCCCCTCTCAGGCTGGCTTCGGCCGCTGTGGTTTGTTCTGTTTCACCGCTGGCCGAGTTTGGAATGGTCCGATTCTGCTGTGAAACTGGTCAGGCTGGAGCTTGGAGAGGCAGAGATGGTTGTCGTCTTCTTACTCTCCGGCTTCTCTTTCTCCCCTCGTTTTCTGTCTCATTCTACTCTTCGTTTCCGTTTCCCTGTCCTTCCCGTCTCCTTTTGCTCATTTTCCCATTTTCTTTCCCCTCTTCCTTTGTGCTTGTCCCTGTCTTTCGTAGTCCCCGTTACTCTAGCCCCTCTCCCTTTCCTTCCCTCTGCTAATCTCCCCCCCCCCGTTTTTGTGATTCTGGCTCCTCTTCCCTTCCTCTGCGTCTCTACCTTCCACTCCCCTTCTCGGCTTTCTGCTGGGAACGGCGGACTGGGCTTTTTGTGCCCTCTAGTCCGAGCTCCTGCCGCTTTGCTTGGGCTGGTGTCGGCGACAGAGAAGTGATGCAGCGACTGGTCTGGCCGGGACTGGCGGGGCTCTGGTCAGAATAAAGGGCAGCATTGTAGTTTTCTCGGACAGCCGTAAATGAAATTGGGCCTCGCGGCGGCACCGGCTTTAGATGCGACGTAGGTTGGAAATAGTGATTGCATGGATGTAACTTTGAAATGTGCCCGTCGTCCAGCACGCGTACTGAGGTGAAACACTGTCCACGGGACCATGATTTCGGCGTTTGTTTTTGCAGAGCAAGCATAAATCTTCACCCCGGCGTTTCGCGCCGTTTTCCATCATCCAGCCATTTCTCAAATGGCCGTTCATTCCGCCCAGCGCGATTTAAATGTCGCGAGGTGGGGCGTGGACCGCGAGGAAGGAAGCTGTTGCCAGCGCGGATGAGAGTCCCCAGGGAATCGGATGACGTTATGAACGTCTATTGATCGCCTGCTGACAAGGTCAGCTGTTGGCGTTATTTGACTGAAAGCGCAAAGAACTAGCCGGAGCGGTATGAGGATAGCCAATATTAATGATGGTCACTGTCGATTTTTGGTTGCCTCGCGGTGGTTTATTACATTAATTTTATGTTGACTGGTAGTTTCACTGGTGGTTGAATCTTCGCAGTTCTTCGGTCCAGACTCCGGTGGCTGAAAATTAGTATTCATCTCTTATCCGGCTTGCGTTTTTAAAACGTAATTCCGGTGCAATGAGGCCGTGTAATTAACATACTCGAATATAGTCTGGACGTTTTTTTCCCTTGTGGTAACACTGGTGTTGTAGGTCGCCAGTGCTTCCTTGTTTTGAGAATGGCTGTTTTGAGGATGTAGCCACAGAAGAATAGAACAAATGTCGAAACATTTTTCAGGTATGAGGAATTATAATGATTGGGAAGTTTCGGCGGGAAGTCACTGAGGCGCCTCCTGATATGACGAGCGATCACCAGATTGTTTCCGCTTCCGTGGCGCCGATCCCTGCTCTGTCGGCGGCGCCGTCTGGCTGGCCGCCGCTGGTGTGGCGTCCCTCTGACGTCCCGCCGCCCCGCCGACAGACGGAGGCGCAGGAGCACGTGGAGAAGATGGCCATGGACAACCACCGGCTGCGGGAGCGGGTGGGCGCGCTCAGCTCCGAGCTGGAGAAGGCGCGGGCGGCGGCGGCGGCGCGGCCGCCCACGCCGCCGCCGCCGGCCGGGCCGCCGTCCCCCTCGCCCGAGCGGCGACCCCTGCGCACCGTCCAGTCGCCCGTGGATGGCCGGCCGGGCCGATCCAGCCTCATGATGCGCCAGGACAGCAAGCTCAGCGTCAAAACGCTCATCGAGACCATCGAGTCAGCCAACAAACAGGCCAAGGCCGGTGAGTGCTGCTCGCGCGGGCTGGCTGGAGGGGGGGAGGGCTGACGGAGGGTTAAGAAGGTTTGGGCATTGTTGGGGACAGGCGGGTCGCGGCTTGTATGTCGCGCGAGAGGCTGCCTGTGGGTCCAGCTTCCCCTGTGAGCCTGCCTCTGAGATCACACGGTCGTCGCTGACGGCTGATGGTTTGTTTCTGTTTGTTTCTAATGTTTGTTTCTGGTCGTATGTTTCGACGCTTTCACGTAAATGTTACATTTTGGCCGACTTTTCATAAACAGATGTAGTTGGTCTGGAAATTGTTGCTGCGTATGTTTTCAGAAACCAGTTTGCGAAAAATCAAACATCAAGACATGCAATGAATTGAAAATTATATTCTGTCGTCATCCGCCAGTATGTCGTAATACGGGTTTCATAACGTTATTAAGTAAGAGGGCGAGCCTGCAGAACTATAAGCTCGTCTTGTTTGAGATGCACGAGGACGACGTCTGCTTCACCGATTATATTTCTCACGCGTAGCATTAGTTATCGTCGGTCTTGAAAACGTCTTGAATGACACGTGCTGAGGTGTTTTATGACCCTCCTCGCTCTCCCTTATCGCCCACCCTCAAACCATCTCGTCGCTCGTGCCTGCCCTTGTCGAAGTCACGTTCGCACGAAAAACCATGGCGAATTGTACGACGCCCTAAATCCCCTGACACGACCGATTTATTACGGTCGCTGATGCCGCCGGTATCTTAATCCGGCCGATCTGTTGTGCCCCAGGTTATTTGGCGGCGGTTGGCCCTGCTGGGTCGTTGGACTGTGTGGATTGGTCCCGTCCCCCGCCGCGGTCGCCATGATGTCGGTCACAGCGTGTCTCGGGAGCCATTCCCCATTACACAAAGCGTTTCGCGAGGTAATTTCACGGTCAGAAAGGTCAGAGGCCAAGGCTGACTGCCGGCTGGAAATCGGCGAGACGTTTTACCAGCGCCAGTGCCGGGCGGCAGCACCCCCTGGCGTTTTAAATTCCGATCCCGCGCGTTACACATAATTACGGCGGACATGACCGTTATACCTCGCTGTGCCTTTCGTGGCATGCGGTCAAATATTGCTGGTTGATCATGAGTGGACTTGTAGAAGCTTGGCGTTGAATAGTGAGAGTCCAGTTTTGAATGCCCGGCTCGTTTCGGTGGTGTGCCGGATGTGCCTGGATGGTGTACTCCGATGCTCGATGCGCCAAAATTGCCGTCGTTCGCCACCGTATTACCGGAGTGATGAACTGCATATGCATTCATCAGCATCGTTGTTGGAGCGTTTTGAAAGAAGAGGGCGCTAGAGCCATTTCCAGGGGATTTCTTACCATGCAACATCAAAGGGCTGATGTTAAATTATCCGGAATTGTTAATGTATCCGCCAGGTTGGTAGGGCCGGCGCCCTACCCGTCCTTTCAGCGTGCACACACATGTTTATCACCGATAGAACGTTATGTAACCGCGATGAAGGCAGTTATTTACAGTGCCAAGGGAACCCCTCTGGAGCGAAAAGCTAAAATTGAAGAGAATGTGAAATTAGGGCATAACTTAAGCCCATGGTTTTAGGGGCGAAGTAGTTCTTAAAGACGTCATTAAGTAGTTATTATAGTTATTACATAAAGTAGTTATTAAAGGCTAAACAAGGAACTGTTGAGGCAAAGGCGCAAGCGGCAAGTGTCAGGCTAAATGAGGTAAAGGTTCCGTTACCCTAATCCCATTATGCTGGTCGATGTGATGAAACGGATCCATACGATAGCGTTTTGTGTGCGTATGCGCCTCCATGACGTTCATTTGAGGACCACCTGCTCTGTCCTTTCAAGCTGTCTTCATGTATCGCTGCCTTGCTGAGTTCGTCGCTGCTTCTTTGGGTGATCCGCTGCTTTTGGCATGGAACTAGACCACACTCCAATTTTAAACGGTACAGATTTTCTCTGTCCAGGGAAGTGAGCCGGCCCGGTTTCTTCCGCATCGCTCGGATTTTCATTCGCTGCTTTGGTGTCCTGGGCTGCACTGCTGTGGTTGTACGTGTATGCCTGGAGTCAGCGCCCGATTCGGACTGTCAAATTCCCACGCATGCGTCTGCGGTGGGAATCGCTGTGCACTCGTTTCCGGCGAGTGATCTGTGCTGGCGACGGGGGTGCTGTTTTGGCCGCCTCGCGGTGGACGTCATCGGTAAATTGCTGCTGCCGGTGCAGTGACACGGACACGAATACAGGGCTGGAGATTCCCGGAAATCTTTGGGAGGGGGATTTCATCATGTCTGCATAGAATTTCATGCCGTTTCTTTCCAGCCATTGCCATAGGCCTACTGTTAAAATCCCGGGATAATGGGAGAGGGGTCCGGATCCTCTCCCCTCGCATCGCCATCCGTGCACGATTCTCTTGGCCGCCATTAGCTGGCTGGTCACGCTGGTGGCGGGAAATCACGCACCGGGGTAGTCGGAGCACGATCCGGCAGCGGCGCTGGGGCACTGGCGACGGAGATGGGGCCTGCTATTCATGTAGCCCATTCGACCCGTGGTGTTCGGTCGTGTGTACAGATGTGAGCCCTAGCTCCGCAGGTCTGTTGTCCGTATGTTCCTTTGATCCACACCACGTGTTTGTGTGTTATGTCGGCTCCCAACTTGGCTTCAGTAACGCTGACAGCCGCATAGCTTTGCATCGGCTGTCGAGATGTTCGTGTTTCGACGTTCGTGACGCGGCAGACAGGTGTCGGCTCGTGCGGTTTGTTACGCTGCCCTGTAGCGGGGCCGACAGGGGCCCGTGGGACAGGGGTCGGTCACCTGTGTCGCCTGCTGTTTGGTCGTCACTTATCTGCGTGAGCCTGGTGCGTGTCGTCACGGCGTTTGTAGTGATGGCCTCGGCGGGTGCGCCCTCCGTCCCTGGTGTGCCGTGTATGACCTGACGCCCCCGCCGACAGAGAGCCGCAGCTCGTCCACGTCCAGCCTGAACTCTGAGCCGCAGCACCCGCGACTCACGGCGTCGGCGAGCTCGCCGCTGCTGCCGGCGCCGGCGCTGCGGACCGGCTCGGAGCCGGCGCCGGCCGCGCCGCCCGGCCCCGGCCTGCGGCCCTTCGGACGCAGCTACACAGGTGCGGCGCCGGCCGGGCACCGGTCTGCAGGTCCCGGCCCTCCCGACCAGCGGGGGAGGGGGCTCAGCGAGGTGCCGGGGTGGAGGCGTCAGCTGGTCAAAAGCTTTGCGGGACGAAAGGTTTGCTAAGTCAGGTATCCGCCATCTACCCCAGAGATGTGTACCAGCGGGTCCGGATGTCCTCTTTTTGCGAGACTTGAAGCATCCTAGGCTCTTTTGCTGGTCTGGTCCCAGTTCCAGAAGTTCGGGTAATATCGCTGCGCGCAGGGGCTCGGGAAGTCGTGACGGGCGATTCGGCAGTTGCCGAGCTGTCTGCTCGGGTGCGTTGCATCACGCAGTGTGGCCGCGCACGGTACGGGACGAACGTGCTCTGGACGCCGAGTGGCGTGTCGGCCGGTCTTTGGCGGTCGTCCGAGGCCGGCCGCCGCGCGGCGTGTCGGGACGCGCTGGGGCCGGGGGTGGGTGGCCGGAACGCTCGTGACGTCGGTCTAACCGCGCTCCTCCCTGCTCCCCCAGCGCTCCGATCGGAGAGAGGTAGGAGGCCGGCCGTCGTCTCGCTGCCCGCCGTTACCGTGTGAACTAACGCGCCATATGCATGGACTGACAGACCCAGTTTAATGCCTGGTGCTCATCTTTCCGGCCACGTGATTACGTGCATGGTTTCTGATACGGCCGAAAGGCAGGCGGCGCTGTTTTGTGTGGCTGTTATTAATGTTAGCGCTAGACGCTGTCGCTACCGACCGTCACAGTTGCAGTGTCATGTTTCCCACTTGTGTGTTTGTGGGCCTGGGCGGTTTTTAGACTTACCACCTAGTCATTGCTTTGTTCTTGGCTGTTAATGTAGTTTTTATAGATGTTGTGTTCACTCTACTCGGCTGTGATTTCGTGTGTTTCTTATCGGTAGGCCTTTTCTCTTGCATTTTGTCTTTTTGTCAGTTTGAGTCGGTGTGCCGTAAATCAGTTTGCTTAACTCCTGCCGGCTCCGCCCGCTAGTGAACACGTTTGCCTCTGAGGAGCGCAGGTACCCAGGCTGAGGCGTCAGGCCATGCGCGTCCTGTAAGAGCCGATATGTTCTGCGCTCCTGCAGACAGCCTGTTCAGCAAGGCGAGCGTCACCGACTCTGTGAAGGCGTCGGCGCTCAAGGCCGGCGAGGAGGGCAAGCCGCTCACCTCCATCCTGGCCAACAAGCTGGACACGAGCTTGAGGCGGAGCAGCTACGGCGACCAGCTGGGTCAGTGTGCGGACCGGCCCGGACCGGACCGGGCCGGGCCGGGTCGGGCGGGGGCCGTTCGATTGGAACTGCTCTGCCCAGCTCCGTCCCTGCATAGGAGCGGCAGTCGCGTCTCGACTGTGCTGCAGCTCAGAGGCCGGGCTGTTTTTCTCGCGTTGCTAAAGACCACCTGCGGAGTTTTTGGACCTTGAAAGGTCTCGGGCGAAATATTGTGGAAGTTCGCCACCGAGTGTGAAAAATACGCGTAGCTAATTTGCTAAAGGCACTGATCCGCTTCGCGCAGTGGGGTTTAAGCGAATTGTGTTTTTTAAGTTTTTTTTTACACTGATGAGTTCCCGCTCTCAGCTGCATGTTATTCGCTGCGTATTTGCTTGTTAACGACATGTTCCTCTTCTGCTCCAAGAGAACTCTCGTTTGGGATTGATATGCCCCGGGCAGTTACGCTGCCGAAGGCGGCCGTGTGCGTGTTCTCGTGGCGTGCCAGCCGGGCCGCGTGTCTGGGCCAAGTTTGCGCCGGCCGGCCGTGTCGTCGCTTCGTCCTGGCGGCCGTCCAGCGTCACCCCGTCTCCACCGTAAAGCCCGCCCGTGCCGGCCCGGCCCCGGCAGGAGGGGAATCCGCCGCTCGGTCCGGATTAGCGGTGTCCCGGGGCGGAACTGGGCGGGGGAAGGGAGGGGGGGCGGAGTCCTGACGTAGGGTGATTGCAGCGTGCTGATCTCCGGCGCTTGTGGCGGGTAGCGAGGTCAGCTTGTGGCTGCATCCCTGTCTTCGGCTGTGGGCTGCGGCTGAAACGTTGGTCTCGGCCTCCGCGGTTGATGGTGTTGCAAACCTGATAGTGAAACTGACCGACTGCGTGCTGCTGGTCGCGGCGTCCCCGAGGTAATTTGTATTTCCCTCCCCCCAGTCTCCAGCTGCTGTGACCCCAGGTGTTGACCAGCATCCAACGTAATTGCATCGCTCAAACAGTTGTCCGTTTCAGCGTCTGAAGCTCTCCTGCTTGCCTTTCTCGCGACTGGCGCCGGCGCCTGCGGCTTTGTGAACCCGCATCGTCCTGTCCGGTCGTTGTCCTGCTACCGACCCGCGTGACCGCTCACTGACCCCGGCCCGCCGCCGCCCGCAGACAAGAAGGACCCGCTGGCGCCACTGGTCAAGAACGGCGGCAGCAAGCGCAACGCCCTGCTGAAGTGGTGCCAGAACAAGACGATCGGCTACCGGGACGTGGACATCACCAACTTCTCCAGGTGGGCGGGCGGCCGGGACCGGACGGGCCGGCGAGCCGCCCCCATTAGACATTAGACAGACTCGGCCGGCGGCCGATCGATGTCCGGGGCAAGAACAGGGCCGGGCAGCCGGCGGCGCCTGTTGACGCAGTGTCGCCGCCGGCCGCCGGCCCGGCGCCGTCGTCACGACTCGCTGACGGGGAGAGAGGGGCCGCTGTGCCCCCGCTGTCTGGTGCCGGACCGCTGTGGGGCTGACGCGGCGGTGGAAGGGGAGGCTGGGCGTGGCTTGGTTGTGGTGATAAATCTTCCGGGTTTGGTGGTCAGGATGGGTTATGGGATGGATGTTTGATAGGTCTGTCCCGTCAGGTGCCGACGAGGCGTTATGTTCCCCTGGGAGTGTCAGCGCGTGGCGATACCGTGCCCCTCGATCACAGTGCATTAGGCCTGTATTGGGGCCCTGGAGTGACGCCGCTGTGTGGGAGCCCTGGACTGGTGCGCCAGATACCCTGCTGTGACTGGAGATGGTTGTTGACTCAGCGTTTGCGGCGTGAGGTTCCATCTTCTCTGCGGGCTCCGTACCAGGGGCATCCGAGCCGGCCGACTGCCGTAATTTTGCTCCATCTCGCGTTCGGTTAAACGGGCTGCCGCTCGCTAAGCCGCCTTGGATCCCCATTGTCCGCTTCACCGCTCTGTCAGCTCTTTGGAAAAGGAGACGTTTGATATTCTTCGGAAGTCGCTTCCGGGGGAAAATCAAACGATGTTTTAGCGATTCAGGATGGTCCTTCCCTGCGGCTGGCATACACATTATGCCGCGTCGTAGTTTCCGCAAGCGGCACGCACTTGAAAGACGGCCGGCACTCCCTCGGTGCGGCGCGGGATAGATGAGGGCCGTTGCAGGCCTGGCCGGGCCGTAAACTGCAGTGCCCGGCCGCAGACGCCATTGCGCCGAACTGATGGTGATTAGCCGCCGATAACGCTTCCCCGGGGACGGACGCGTCGGCCGCGCGGCCGGCTGTGGCCGGAACGGCACCGGCTCGACCTTGACCGCGTCGCATATGACGCAACTGATCGCCGCCGAATGGGGCCCCGGGACGGGACGTTGTACGTCAGCCAGCGGAGAGGGTTCACTCCGGCCGGCCCGGGGTGTATCGACCGGCCGGCGGCTGACCCCGCCTGCAAACACCCGCTCCATTGTGCGTGCTATTGATGTCGCTCGCCGCGCGGTAATCGCCGCGACGACGAAGCAAAGGCGTTACGCCCGATTCCGCCGCCGGCTCGACGCCCGGCCGTGTTCTGACGTGACCCGCTCCGTGCCGCCAGCTCGTGGAACGACGGGATGGCGCTGTGCGCGCTGCTGCACAGCTTCATGCCAGACAAGGTGCCGTTCGACTCCCTGCGGCCGGGCGACAAGCGGCGCAACTTCAACGCCGCCTTCGAGGCGGCCGAAACAGTCGGCATTCCGACCACCCTGGTACGTCAGTCTGATAACGACGTCAGTCGGTCCCGACCACCCTCGTACGTCAGTCTGATAACGACGTCAGTCGGTCCCGACCACCCTGGTACGTCAGTCTGATAACGACGTCAGTCGGTCCCGACCACCCTGGTACGTCAGTCTGACAACGACGTCAGTCGGTCCCGACCACCCTGGTACGTCGGTCTGGTCCCGACCACATCAGTCTGGTCCCGACCACTGGTACGTCAGTCTGGTTCTGACCGCACCAGTCTGGTCCCGACCACTGGTACGTCAGTCTGGTATGACCGCACCAGTCTGGTCCCGACCACCCTGGTTCGTCAGTCTGGTTCTGACCGCACCAGTCTGGTCTCGGCCACCCTGGTACGTCACGGGTCCCTAGTCATTGTCGTCCGACTACCCTGGTACGTCAATCGCTGTTCCGCGCGAACACCCGGGGATGTGGGGAGTTCACGCCTGCGCTGCGGGGCCGCGTTACTAAACCTTCGCGCTGGCGATTGGGGAATGTCGTGCTGTCTCTTAGAACGAGCGGATAAGTTCGCAACAGTGGATGCCGTTGGGCAGTATTGGAATGGTGTTTTGCCCGCGAGTCCCGCGCTAGTCATGAAAAGCTTGGCTTGTGTCGTTTGTGTACATGTTCACGCCGTCGATGCGTGCACTCTGCTGTTCGCCGTGGCGCGAATGGGTTTTGTTCGCATTGGCGAAAGCGGAGTGGCCGACGATTATTGGATCGGCTGGCGGGCCATTTGCCTCCTCAGTTCCTGTCGGCGGCCTCCTTGGCGTCGTTAACGGACGGGTGCCCGACTGGCGCGGCCGTTCGCGGCTCTGTGGCGTCGCAGGCTGTGCAGCCACGCCGCGCAGTGCCGGCCCCGGGGACCGCCGGGCGTCGCTATTGGCGCAGCCGTGTCGCGGGACGGGCTGGCGGCGGTTATTTGCGGGACAGCACCCTGGGACCTGCGCGGCCGTGGCGGCGGCTTGGAGCGGACGGCCGGGCGGCTCCCCATGGTCTCACCCGGACAGCCGGCGTCGGAGCAGGTCTGGTCGGTTTCGCCCCTGTACGGGTGGGTCTTGTCCCGGTGATATCCAGCCGTCTGCTGGGGTCTCAGGCGCTCCGAAGTTGTGCCGATGTCCTGCTATCAGCGTGCCTCATCACCGCCTGTGTTCCACTGACGAGCGACTTGCGCGCCCGGATGCCGAAAGGCCGGCAGTCGGCGCGTCGATAACTTGAAGAGCTGAACGACTGACGCCCTCGGTACTCCCTCTCCCTGCCCCCGCCCCGCGCCATTCCCCCGCTCCAACGGACCGCATTTCTGTCAAACGCGCCATCGATGCATTGTTTGGCCGGTTCTTGGACCACGTCACGGGCCGTCCTGAGTAATGAGGAGCTGTTCTTGTTGCCGGACGTCGCAGCGCTGGACGTCGTCAAGGAAATGCAATCAGCATTGGCAGGGCGTGGCGCCAGAGCTGGACTGTGCCGCCTTCGGCGTCTGCTGGCACCGGGGGCTGTCCGCAGAGCGGACTTTCAGGCCGTGTTTGGTGTCGCCTGGCAGCGGAAATGTCCACAGAGCCGCCGCACTGTGCCGTGTTCGGTGTCGGCTGACGGCGAGAAGAAGCCGCAGCCGCCGTGCCGTTTTCGTGCTCGGCTGTGCTCGGCTCGGCGGCTGACTGAATCGATGTATCCCGTCACGATTTGGCCGTGATGAATGGCGGCCAAGTCCGGGACCGGGCGGTGTTTCGGAAAAGGAATGGCTTCGTCGCCTCCTGGCGCCCGCCGCGGCACCGCTCCGAGGCCGGCCGGCCTTCCCGGCCATTGCGTGTTGGGGGCTGGCTGGCTGGTGCTCTCCTGAGCCGCATCCTGCAGCTTGAGTTGTGATTGATGAATGGGGATGGGCAGTATCCGGAGACCACTGCCGCATTCGGCTCCGGTAGACACCAGATCCGTCACGGCTGAAACGGTCCGGCACGGCGGTGGATTCCCCCCCCCCCCCCCCCACCGGTGGTTGGCGGCCGCCAGTCAGCGCCTGATGGGGCAGACGCTGTCGGTGGGAGCCTGATGGGGAGGACGGCCGTCAGTCGGGGCTGGATGGATGGGGAGGACGGCCGTCAGTCGGGGCTGGATGGGGAGGACGGCCGTCAGTCGGGGCTGGATGGGGAGGACGCGATCAGTGGGGGTGATGAGGAGACGGCCGTCAGTCGGGGCTGGATGGGGAGGACGGCAGTCAGTCGGGGCTGGATGGATGGGGAGGACGGCCGTCAGTCGGGGCTGGATGGGGAGGACGGCCGTCAGTCGGGGCTGGATGGGGAGGACAGCCGTCAGTGGATGGGGAGGACGGCCGTCAGTCGGGGCTGGATGGGGAGGACGCCGTCGTCAGTGGGGCTGGATGGGGAGGACGGCCGTCAGTCGGGGCTGGATGGGGAGGACGGCCGTCAGTTGGGGCTGGATGGATGGGGAGGACGGCCGTCAGTCGGATGGGGAGGACGGCGTGGCAGCCGTCAGTGGGGCTGGATGGGGAGGACGGCCGTCAGTCGGGGCTGGATGGGGAGGACGGCCGTCAGTCGGGGCTGGATGGGGAGGACGGCCGTCAGTCGGGGCTGGATGGGGAGGACGGCCGTCAGTCGGGGCTGGATGGGGAGGACAGCCGTCAGTCGGGGCTGGATGGGGAGGACGGCCGTCAGTCGGGGCTGGATGGGGAGGACGGCCTTCGGTAGGGGCTGGATGGGGAGGACGGCCGTCAGTCGGGGCTGGATGGGGAGGACGGCCGTCAGTGGGGGCTGGATGGGGAGGACGGCCGTCAGTAGGGGCTGGATGGATGGGGAGGACAGCCGTCAGTCGGGGCTGGATGGGGAGGACGGCCGTCAGTCAGGGCTGGATGGGGAGGACAGCCGTCAGTGGGGGCTGGATGGATGGGGAGGACGGCCGTCGGACGTGCCGGTCCCGGCCCCGGCGTCAGGCCCGGCAGCACTAATGGTCGGGAACGGACGCTCTCCTAGCCCGGGGGGAGGGGAGTGCCCCCATCCCCGGCTGGCGTCGTGCGGCGGAACGACCGGCCCGGCCCGGCGGGAGGTGACGAAATGGAAGAGAGAGGGAGAGAGCCGATAGGAAGCGGGCGAGAGCGAGAAGAATGGGATGAAGGGGCGAGGAGGCTGCGACAAAGGGCGTGACTGAATGCAGCCCAACGAAAACATTTATAAAGCTGAAGATGGCGCTGCTGAGCTCTGGTTGACAATCTTACGTTTAGAGTCGTTACGATGGTCCTGGAAACCGATAGAAACACTGCAAATGAGAAGCTCCTGCGTAAAAAGTCTACCTGCTGACGGAAATTAGATCGTCTTATCCTACCGTTCCACGACACCGATTTAGCTGTGACGCGGCCGTCCGTCATTGATCACGTGCTGGACGTGGCGTGCTGGGCCAGTCCTGGACACGCCTCTTTGTCCCAGTATTGCCGGGTGCACTGCTGTTCAGCGGTCTGGAGGAGGGTCGCTTCTGCGTCCCGGTGTTGCTGGTGCACTGTTGTTCCAGCGGTCTGCAGGAGGGTCGGTTCTGTGTCCCAGTATGGCCGGCGAACTGCTGTTCTGCAGTCTGCGTGAGGCCCGCCGTTTGTCCCGGTGGGCTGTCGGCTGCTCGGCCGGTTGGCCGGTCTTCAGCGTCGGACAGGCCGGGTTATGGCGGTGTTTCGGCTGCATGTCGGGCGGTGGGGTCGGCGGATGCTGTGAGGCCGCCAGTGCCCTGAGGGGCCGGCCGGTGCGCTGCTGCTCAGCAGTGGACCGGCCGGCGGCCGCCTTGTCGCCGTGTTGTCGGCCGCGCGGTCGGCGGGGCCGGCCAGGGGTTGCCGTTCGCCGCGGTCGGCCCGGTCGATCGCCGGCCGCGGCGGCCTGAATGGAGTGGCGTCCGTCCGACCGAGCCGACGGCTGGCCTGCTGTGACCGGCGCGGCGGCGCGGCCCCGCCCTCCTGACCTTCCGCCGAGCGAGGCCGTGTCGGAGCGTGCTGGCGCCGCCGCCGTGAAGCCGGCTGTCCGCCGGGACGCCAAATGGCCGGTGTCGGCCGCGCCGGCCTGTGAAAAATCGTCCCGGCACGGTCACACAGGGGTCGTCCGAGACCGCGGTCGACGAGGGCGGAGGACAGGTGATGAGGCCCGGCGTCTCGACTGACTGCGGCCCCAGCTGCTGGCCCGGCCTGGTGGCGTGGCTCTGCCAGAGGCCGACCCCTAACCGTCCGCCGGGGGGAGGGGCGGGCCTGCTTGCGCATGATATCGCTGCCGGCCGCCGGCCGCCGGGCGGTGGAAGGTGAGCAGCTCCAGGTCGGCGTATGTAACGTCTGACGGCCGTGTCGGCGCAGCTGGCGGCCGCGGAACACGGCGGAAGGACCGTCCGCTCGTCAGAGGGTGCGGAACACAGCGGCAGAATCGTCCCCTCGTCAGAAGCAGGACAGGCGTGATGAGGATTGGTGTGTGGATTTCACGGCGTATCCAGGGCAGCCAGTTGCCGTATTATCTATTTTCTGACTGTCTTATTGTACCCTGCCACAGGGACCATGGATTCTTGTATTCATTGTTCTTGAATTTCGATTACTATTCTCGTTCTTAGTTAATCAGGTCCGTTATGGAATAAATTACTAGAATGAATCCTAGATTAAATTCGCGACGACGAGTCTAATAGCTGGTTCGTATGTACGAACAATGGTGGTACAAGAACCTTGAGACACGTCTTAGCAACGCCGATTTTTTGTGTTGTCTTAGACGTCGTAACATTATACCTCCTCCATCCCGCCGACACTGTCAGACGCAGTGACTATCGTATGGCAATCACTTAGCAGGCGGGGCCCTGCCCCTGCCTGCAGCCGGCCGACGGTGTGCTCTGCCGGCCGCTCTGCTGATGGTTCCCCTGTCCCTGCCTCGTGTCGGCCGGCGGTGTACGGTAACTCTGCCGTCTGCCCTGCCGACGGGTCCCCTGCCGCTCCTGCCCGGGCTCAGGCCGCCCGGCTGTGTAATGTAGTGGTCTCGGGCGGCGGCCGCCGAGAGTGGCCCGTATAATGCATTCTTGATGGAGCCGCCAGTCTCATCACGGGCCGGGAATGGCGCGGGGCACGGCAGCCGACCTGACCGGGCCGCGTGCGCGGCCCCCCCCTCCCCCCCGCCAGACGCGCGCTCCTCGCCCGGTCGTCTGTTGGTCGGGAGTCGCGCGGTAGTCAGGGACGACTGCGGCCGCAGCAGCGCGGCGGCAAGACTTTCCCAGGCCGGTGTTTCTGGCGGGAGGACAGCTGCGTTTTCGTTGGACGGCGCCGGTCGGACTGGGTTTCGTCAGGGGCCGGCGGTGGTCGGACGGGCCGGCTGTCGGTCGCCGAGGGAGCGGTAATTAAGCCCGCCGAAAGGTCAGCAGCCGGCGGCCGCCGCTGGTGTCGGACCTAGCCATGAACAGGTCTCTCCCTCCTTCCCCCGTATTCCCCTCATCCGTACTTCTGTCTTCTCTGTTTCCTTCATTCCCCCCTGTACACTATCCCTCGTTCATATGCTGGCTTTGCTGGCCTGCTCTGGCTCCCTACGCATGCATGACGTCATTCGTGATGTGCCGTATTACATCAGTATCGTCAGCTTGGTGTTTATTGTTCTCAGAGGACTTGCTCCTCTTGCTTTCGTGGTCCACTTGTCATCCGGTCCAAGTCGTTATTTCCTCAGCAGTCAGTTTGTTTGTCAGGTTTGTTTTTTCCTGTGTGGATGCGCTGGAAAGAGTCTGGCTGTCACCTCCCTCCTGGCTTTTGGGGTTTGTGACCCACCGTGTTCTTGAGCTGCGGACACTGGCGATGAAATTCTGATGACTCGCTGGTCTCTGTCGGAGAATGCTGGGCGTGTGAACCACTCGAACCGCGCCTCCCGCACTCTGGTGTTTCCGATGCAAGCGATTTCCTCCATACCGTGTAATTCCAACCACACCATCTTTACAGGCCGTCTCCCCCCCCCCTCCCGACCAGAGGTCGAGGTGTAGCGTGCCGAAACTCCGTTACCTGTTGCAGAACACCAACGACATGGTGTCTCAGGACCGGCCCGACTGGCAGCAGGTGCTGGCCTACGTCACCTCCATCTACAAGCACTTCGAGACCTAGCGGCCGGCGGCACCGCGCGCCCGCGCCTGCGCCACCCACGGCTGTGATGCCCCGGCGAGACTGCTGCAGGGCAGATCTGACGCGCCGCTGCCGCCGCCGCCACCGTCGCCGCCGCCTCTGCCGTCGCCGCCGCCGCCGCCGCCCACCACCGCCCGCCGCCGCCGCCCGTCGCCACTCAGGACCCGTAGTGTCAGCTAGCGAGCCGGACTCCGCCAGCGGCGTAGTGCCTAGTGTCTTGACCAAATGTTGATCTAGTCCGCGGCGCGGCGCCGGAAGCGCGCACTTCCGGTGTCGGCGGCCGCACGTGAGGTCGGGACGAGCTTGCTGAGATCGGGCGCCGCCGCGGCCACCCGATTACGAGAGCCCAGTTTGCGTGTTTGTGTGTGTTTGTCTGTGTGTGCGTGCCGGGGCGTCCGCGTGTGTCTGCCGACGGCGGCCGAGCGGGCCCGGCCTGGCGGACGCTTCCGCCGCCCCTGCGAACTGGACTCCCTGAGGCCGTGTCGGCCTGCGCTGTCCGGCACGCGACGGTGCTGTGCCCGCACTGATTAGTGTGACTGCGTGTGCCCGATGTATAATGTATTAGTCTCTGGGCGCCGGCACTGTCCGTAACGTGTTTATTTTTCCACATATCATCACCGTTCTCACTTGTTTTAGGGCTCTTCCTGTAAAATACATGCCTACCGACGCGTTGTCGGGCCTGTGGAGGCGCCGAAGACGGACGAACGAAGGAGCAGCGTAGCGTATGCTGTATTGGACGGAATGTAAGACCGAGGCACGACACCGAACAAATCCACGGACAACGCTATGCTAGGCCGGCAGACGTAACAGCGAGCTTATCACAGCGCCCCGGTCCGCCGGCGGCGGCGGCCGGGCTCGACCGTACCGACGTTGGCGCCGAGACGACCGCTCGAAATCCCTCGGGCCGACCAGGTGGAGCCCACGGCTCACGTCGTCTGGCCTGCCGGATGGGAAGGCGGACTAGGATCTGCAGGAGTCGCTGGGGTGAACCCGGGGGCTGCGATCGGGAGGAGATCGTCCGGATATAAGGCTGACGGCTGAAGCGGGAATGGGTCGGAATCAACATCAGAGGCCCGTGGGTCAGGATCACGAGGGATCAGACATGACGCTAGGCTTTCCAGGGAACCTTGAGAGGATTCGCACAGCTGGCAGGATTTTGCCAAGGAGTCTTGGACAAACCTGACCCTCTCCCCTCAAAACTAGCTGTCCTCGGATTTTGGAGCATTTGATTTTCGAACTCCGGAGCTTTTCCTTCATTTTTTACTTTTCAGTTTCTGATGCCCAAAGAAACGCTAAATTTTCAACCCGAAGAGGGTATCGCCTAGTCCGGCTAAGCTATGCCCCTGATTCGGACTGGGTATCTTCTATCTTCCATGCACTGACACCAAAAGCGGGCCATTTTTGTTTCGATTCATCGATGATGCAGCCGTCTGCCTTTGTAGCTATTCTACTGAAAGCTTCAGACGATGGATAGGACCCTTTTCTATGAGTCCGATGTCAAAAACATGGATAGCAGCGCTGTTCTGCATATGAAAAAGGACGCCCTGGAGAAACATCTTTTGCCCACCCGCGCGATGTCACTGAAGGAATTACGCTCATAAAGTCTCACGTTCTGGAAGATTGTGCTGAAGGCAAACATTTTTGATGATCCGGAAGTAGTAACAACAAACCAGTAACCGTCAGAATGTATTTCCTTGAAAACAGTGGCAAATATATGACAAGGAAATTTTGCTGGTGGGAGTGGATTTCATTTCGTTTTTATTGCTGCTTTCCACGTAACTTCCACATCAGACGAAACCATTCGACCTCATGCGTCCCATGGTCACAACAGCCGTCTTACCGTAATGTCGACAGAACTTCGCACTTGGCCGGCCCCAGTTCGATCCCCGCTGCGGTTTGCTGTCAGTTCCCCCCTCAGAAAAGTGCGCCATCGAATATGAGCCGTCAGTAATTTATTTTGGGTCCGAAGGGACGGGAAAGCTGACTTTGCGGGACAGTCTGGGTCGGCGTGGGACAGCAGAGCCCGGCCTGACCAGCTGAGGTCAGTCTGGGTCGGCGTGAGTATGCTGCTGGAGTCGGCGTGGGTTGAAACGGGTCAGCCAGGGACGCTACGGGCAAGCCTGGCCGAGGCCAGCGTCGATCCGCCAGGGTACGTTTGGACTGGCTCGGGCCAGCGTCATCATGGGACGGTCTGCGTCGATACATGCCCAGGGCGACCTCCGGTGGCAACAGACGCGGCATGCTCACCCTAGTCCTGACAGGACTGCCGACAGTGTGGATCATCTCTGCCGATGGCCTCCCGGCCCCAGCCATCGTACCTAGTCCGTCCCCTGGCAGTGAATTCGATGCGTCGTTTATCACTGCGTCCGCCCTCATTACAGTTGTAAGCCTTCCGTTTGCTGGGAAGGGAAAGTTCCGAGCCCAAGAAAATAGGAGACTGGAGCGAGACTTGGGAATGTTAATGAACGCTTCCTTGGCTATAGCGGAGTTCTTAGAGCTGATGCAACGTCAGCGCCTTTTCGGTGCAAGTTGGCTGACGAACGTTATATGGTAATCAGAAGCATCACAGGTTTTTACTCCATGGGAGCGGAAATGGCAGGTAAAGTGCGTCTAGCAGGAAGTAGAGCCAAAGAGTCCAAAGACTGATCAACCACGACATCAAGAATCATAGAGCGTCATCTTCCGGCAAACCAGCGAGTGCCAGCCATTCTCGCGTCGTTCGGCTATTAGCAAATAACAGCAGGTACGTACGTATTCCCCACTACCCGATATGTCTATGAAGGTCGTCCAGCGCGACCCTGCCGACGGCGGCTCTGTCGGTGCACGGCGCCACTGAAACACGGCCTGCAGCGCAGACCGACCCAACGGCGCAGACAGCACAACCCGGGTGCACGGGCAAGTTCCTGCCCGGCACGGAGCGGCGGACGCTTCTGCATTCGGTGTCGCGCGACCCGTTCCTCCCGGCCGGCCGGTCCGGGGCCGGGGTTACCGGAGCGACATGACCTTGCGCCGGAGCCGCGGCGTCGGGTCGCCGGCGATGACGCGCGTCGGCGAGCTCTCGACGCGGACGACGCGCGGCCAGGCGCGCGCGGCGGCCGCCGGCCGGAGGGGCGGAGCGCCGAGCGAGGCGGCCGGCCCTAGCGCCGGCTGCGGCCGCCGGGGCCGCACGCAGCCGCGCTCGCACAGCAGCCGGAAGTGCTCGGGCACCTCCATGAGCAGGTGCAGCGCGAACGCCAGATCCTGGCCGCTGCTGCCGCCGCCGGCCGGCGCGCACGCCTGGTTGAAGTCGACGAACTGGAAGTTGTCGAAGCGGCGCGCCGGCACGAAGTCGTCGAGCGCCTCCATTGTGTCCCACGGTCCGTCGCCGACGCCGACCAGCACCACAGAGAGCGGGTGCTCGGAGGCGCGCACCAGGGCCGCCACCGTGTCGTCGGCGGCCGGCAGCTGGCCGTCCGAGACGACCACCAGCAGCGTGAGCTCGCCGGCGGCCGCCTGGCGGGCGTGCTCCACGGCCCGCTCGATCAGCGGCCGCATGCTGGTCGGCCCGCCGAGCGTGCGGCCGCGCGCCGCCGCCGCGTACGCGCCGAGCACGTCCCGGAACCCCGAGCACGGCCGGCCGTCGGCCCGCAGCGGGAACACGGCCGTGTCGCGCGTCTCGGCGTCGCCGAACCCGTAGGCGAACACCTCGCCGCCGTCGAGCAGCGGCTCGAGCGCGCGGCCCACCGTCTGCAGGGCGCGCTGGTACGGGTTGCCCTGGCGCAGCGCCACCAGCCGGTGCAGGCTCTGGTGGCCGAAGCTGCGGTTGCCCTGCCACTCGTTGCTGGCGCTGAAGTCGACGCCGACGACGGCGCGCAGTCGACGCAGCCCGCAGCGCCGGACCGCCGCCATCAGCTCGGCGTGGCTGTGGAAGCCGTCGCCGATGGCGTGGAAGCCGGGCCTCGCGGCGCCGCCGACGCGCCCCAGCTGCCGGAAGCGCGCGGCGCGCCGCTGCTCGTCCTCCTGGCGGCGGGCGCAGACGCGCTGGCGCGCCTCGGCCGCGCGCGCCAGGTCGCTCCGGTACCAGTGGAACAGATAGAAGCCGACGGAGACGGCGGCGCAGAACAGCAGCAGGTCGAGCATGCGGGGCGGCGCGGGCAGCGCGGCCGGCGCGCCCAGCGGCCGCGGCCAGCCGAGCGGGCCCTCCCACAGGTCCAGTGTGGCCGGCTGGGGGCGCCCGCGACTGCCGCGGCCACCGTCCGGCCGGACGTCACCGCCCTGGAGAGGACGGCCCGACCTGACCTCGGCTGCCACCGACAGCAGGCGCGGTCGCCTGACCAGGCTCCGCGACTGGCGCCAAGGTTACGCTTGTTGACGCCCACCAGCTCGACGTCTGTCTCTCAGGCCGCAGACTGGCCGGCGGGCGGTTGGCCGACCGTCGGCTCGTCAGCTGGCCGGTCGGCTGACGGTGGGTCTCGGCTGGAGGTTGTCGCCGGAATGGCCGGCTGTCGGGTGGCGCTGTGACGCTGGCCGCAGCTCGGGCCGGCCCTGAGAGCGGCCCGCCGCCGCCCTGGAACAGGCCGCGATCAATGAGACGGCGCGACGCAATCTGGCCGGATGACGCGGTCGTTTCGCGGGCCGGATCGTCGGCCGGTGACGGAGCGCTGGCGTCCGACGGCGGACCGCGACCGCCCGCCGTCAGCTGAGACGGCCCGATAAGCACCGCCGTCTCGATAAGCGGGCCCGTAAACTGCAGGACTGACTGACGGGCGGCCGCCGGCCGAGCACGTCCTGTTTCAGAGACAGTGCAATCACATCCACCGATCGCGTCTCCTGCCGAAAATTTTCCTATGACGACAAGCATGCTGTGCTAGATAACAAAGACATTGCGTCATCATTGTTAATCTTCTGAACGGGCAGCATTTAGAAGTAATCTGAGAACCGTTCAAACAATTCAATTAAGACATTCGTTTCAAACTACAAGACTTCAAGATGACCTGGTATGAACCAATGAGAATGGCCAAAAAATGGACATAGTCCGGTTCAAATTAAGGAAAATTAGTACTGTATTCGTTGCATATATAAATATGCATTGCATACAAATCCATGCGGTTCTATGGAACTCAAACACGAACATTGAAACCGCTCTTGATATGGTCCAGGCACGAGCTGCGTAGACGGCGGAACACTCATTACGATGACTTTGGAAAACTGTTGCACAGGAATGGGGAGAATGTGGCAGGTCTTTGATAAAATACAACATACTATTAAAGAGTTCTCGGACTTTCGGCGTGACTGGAATTATTTAACAGCCCTCGCTATCCAGGGGAACACATTTCTTGTCAAAACAGATCTGAGTTTATTACAAGCCAGGCCAAAGGCCGAGTGAGTTACTGCAACTAGCAGAAAAACCTAACTGAGTGACCACCCCGATATGACCCAGTCATAACGCTTTTTGGATGCTAATAACTTTGCGAGCATTTGTAATCGGATCATAGAAATTTTCGTTGGAAGATAGCTCAATGCTTCTGATTTTATGTAGTTGCGCTTGCAATGCGTTAGCTTCCATGACCCTTCTTGCACACAATCATTCCAAGAGTAACATTTTCGAAATTAGACACCTATTTTTCATGCGTGTTTTTACCATTCAGTAATGTGAGCGAACAATGTCATGGGAGCTCCCGACGTTTAAACTTGCAAGGCTTCGAATGCAGACTACTGAATTAGAGTGATAAATGTCGTTTTGTGTTACGAAATGCATAATGGGAAATTAACGCTGTAAGCAGCAGCGGAATAGGTTTCGCTCGTTATGTGTCCCACAGGGCGTGTTACTGGTATTATATCCACTCAAGGTTCCGGCGTTAGGCCATATTGAGGAGCGAAAGACATCAAGTTAAGAAGTTTGAAATATAAACGACACAGGACATGCAATCAATCAGACTCACAGCTGCAGACTGCCCAACACCAAAACTGAACAAGCACGGATGCGCGGATACAACCGCTAAAACAATACAACTTAACTTCGGGTTCCTCATTTATTCGGTCCTTCTTGACTGAAAGCGCCTATAATGATGCAGATTACCTCAACAGCAACAAAAGCTGTGTATATATTGCGGACCTTTCTTATCGACCTCACTTACGCATGCAAGATAAAATAAGCCCAAGTCCGTCGTTAGCTAACGGCGGGAACCACGTCGTCTGGGAACAAGTTGCCCCTGGGGACAGCGTGTGAGACGCAGGACGAGACACGTAGGCAGCGCAGCCCTCTTGACTGCCTGTGCGCAGAAGCGCTGACGCCCTTGCCCGATCAACCCAACGGTAGAATGTGTTTCCCACAGTCCAGGGCCCAAGCCTGATGTTGATTCGAGCCACGGCGGTGCAGGTGAACTCTCCTGTTAGCCACTAGCTTTTCAGAATGTGCAGGAGCGGTGGGAAAATAGTTCTCTATGTGCAGGTTTAAGCAGTTGTGCATTTTGGGTCTAACCATCTGTTGTTCGAGGTAGCTCTTAGATTGGTGTAGGAAACTGCTTAAAACGACGGAAAAACTGTTTTGTGGCTATGTCTATTTCCATTTTTTATATGCGTGCACTCAACAGTTCCTGCAGAAACAAAGTAATGTACATTGACTTTGCGTGTAACAAAAGGGGATCAATATGCAGTTCCAGAAACAGAATCCATTCGACTACCCAAGCACAATCTATGCCAGAATGTCGATTACCGCTGTTGCTTAATGTAGACTGGCCCCTCTGAGATCCCCTCTGATCCTCTCTGAGATCCCCCCCCCCACCCACCTCCCTTCTGCTTCACGGCCAACTCTCTCCCTTCTCCTACAGTCCCGCTGACGTCGGTTAATGATAATGCCAGAGTCAGCACCTTCCGGGCCCAACAGCAAGAACAACGTTTTCCGGGCGTCTGCATTTATCGCTGCTCGTTCCACAATCACCGACTTCTCGCACATCTCGCCGTGTTCCGATACTTAACGCCGTGTTTCGATGCACGTTACAGCTGTGTCCCATATACAATGCCGTCTTACAGCGACACAACACGCCGTCAGGTCGGTCGCAACCACATGCCTATGTAACCGTCGTTGTAACCGTCCGGGCAGCTTGCCTATGTGACCTGACACCTTCTCCCGTAAAAGTCTGTCACCGTCTGACCCAGCACTGCGAGCCGTCATCGTGGCCTGCCACCGCCTGCCTTATAAATCTGTCACCGTCTGACCTGACTGCGGCCGGTCACTGTGACCTGCGCCCTCTTCCTGCGGAAGTCTGTCGCCGTCTGACCTGTCGATGTGCTCCGCCCTCGTCTCCGCCGGTTGGTGAGCCGTGGCCCGCAGCCGGACACCGTCACTCGGCGACTGGCGGCCGCGTGGCCCGGCCTAAGGTCACAGCTTTCCCGCCGCCCGGCGAGTGACTGGCGAAATTCTGCCGTCGTCAAGGCCGCGGCCGCCACGCCTTCAGCCACCGAGCCTTCGGAGCCTTCAGCCACCGAGCCGAGCAGGGGGCGGATCTCCCCGTCCAGACGCCGGTTTTGCGTAACGCCGCCGCGGAGACTCGCGACTTTTGAAAACGACGACCAAGTTCAGGTGCCTTCGACTCTTTTCACCGACATTATGTTTGTGACGGCGTTCACCTCATCTGCGGCCGATGTGTGGACCGAAGGTCACCAGGACAGCGGCGCACTCAGGCGAGAGGCTGCGGAGGTCTCAGACGGTGACGCGTTCGTCTGCAAGGTCAAGGAATATGGATGCCGCCACCTAAAGCAGTGTTTGTGCCCTACCCCTATTCAAAACATCGAAGTCATGTCGTGTAAGCTGTATTCAATTTTTCAGACCTTTTCTATCATTTTCATAATCTTTGTTTCGCACTTTTATCCACTACACGTTTGATGTAGAGGTGTGCCTTTTTTAATGACGGCCATGCACCTGTCAACCCCACCCTGTTCGGTACGTTTACAGTCCCCCGCGCAACATCGCGGGGAGGCGGGGTTGTAAACGTACCATGGCGTTACCATACCATAAAAACCATAGCGCCTATCTGCATAGGCGTAGCGTACATAGGAGATACTCAGAGCCGGCCCTGCCATCACTGAACAATCCTGAGATGAGCCGTACGGTTTTGCACGAAAATAAATCGCCTCAGAATGGTAGTTCTGACCCCTATCAACTTTCAAAACGTTCATACACTATGGCGTTAGATGTTTTTACCCGTTCCATTG
The DNA here is from genome assembly GCA_030062745.1 of Capitulum mitella. NCBI lineage: Eukaryota > Metazoa > Arthropoda > Thecostraca > Pollicipedomorpha > Pollicipedidae > Capitulum > Capitulum mitella. The sequence goes on along the minus strand of CP099844.1, from coordinate 19,274,331 downwards.
TTAGGCGAAGATGTGTCCAGGAGCAATGCGACGGAGATCGGCATGAACAGTGGGGTAACCAGGTTCGGCTTAGGGCGTCGTAAGCATTGCTGCGAAGGTAAGGACTTGCGGGCGTGACAGTGGTATGCCCAGTTGAGAACTAGAGGTCGTGGAAGAATAATTGGCCATTTGTTTCAAGCGGGACCAATTCACACGATGCGGCACCAATCGAGAGTCAAGCTAGTGAAATCCTGGGTATAGGCAGACGCGCAAGACCTTGTCAAATTATAGGCTGAAGCAATTCATCGTCTTGGCAGTTTTTCGGCGTTTTTTGTGCTTTGCTCTTAATTTAAAGTCACTAAGACATTGTTTCATAATAGCTGGGGTTCTTAAGATGACTGCTAATCGTTGCTGGAACCTTTTCAAGTCTTCATTCACCCCGAATGGACGGAAAATGTTTCTTTCAACAATATGGACCACACATCTCTGACGAAGCATTTCATTCACACCAAGGAAGGGTGTCATTTGGGGCCATAAATCACAGTTTAAATTGCCTTTTCCCATCATTAACGGAGGTGGTATTTTCGCGCTTGAGTATAACATTAATCGACGCTTGTTTCAGTTACTGGTAAATGCCGACATTCTCATCAATTTCGTGATACTTGTGATAAAGCCGAGAGCGTAAGCCGATGTGAAGTTAGAGTTTAGAATGGACCCAAACAAATTTGAACCGAATGAGATTTACGATTCTGAGATCTGTCAGAACACGGTCTTACATTCTTGGGAGACTGCGAAGGAGGTACCATGCGTTATCGTGTTGGAGTGTCTTTTCTCACAATCTTGCAGCTTCGTGCAAAACGTATCACCTAAGTTATATTCTTTGGACTGTTGAACTTCCCAAGGCCATTTAAACCTCCTCCCAAGAAAATACAGGGGGCCGAAACACCACGGCCTGGTTTCCAAGGAAAGGAAGCGCCAGGCTCCGTGAGTCGGCCGTCTTGTCTGCGCCATTTTCCAGGAGCCCGTCAGTACGACGACAAAGCCTGTTAGCGCCGTCCTAGAACAGTAAACTAAACGAACAGTCTGGACCGCAACCGCACGCTGTCGGAGCGCCGGACTACATGCTCTCTCAAGCGGCGGCAGCGCCCAGCTGGCGCGTGGTCGGCGGCTGGCCGGGCGGCGCTGGCCACCGCTGCACGCGCAGTGGACCGGCGGCAGGGCTGTGACTGGGACCGGGCCTGTTATCGGTCGGGCGCAGTGTCAGTCCTTCGTTATCGGCCCGGCAGATATCGTCTGGTTGATGGAACACGGGAGACGCAGCCGGCCGCTCCATCTGACCATCCGATCTGGGATGCTAATCTTCGGATTAGGATTTCTGGACTGAAACCAGACCTGATTCTGCAGTTCAGGTGGTTCCGACCTTGAGACTCGGATTGCTTTGGTGTCGATATTCTCAAGTGAGTTTAATTGAAAAGGAAGCTCTCGATGCGTTCCTGACGATCCATAGCCGCATCCTCAACGACCTGCAATGTTCTCAAAGGAAGCTAAAACTGCAGTATAAATAGTAGCCGAGAGTTCGGAGGGAAACGTCAGCTGATGCCCGATCATCGGTTAATCCTTGAAGAATTAAGACAGTACCGGGGATTCAAAAACCACCAGTTTAAGCGAAAGATTATCAACTTTTTCAACGCCATGTCGGCTTTTGACGTTCGTATAACACGCAAGGTAAACAATACATGTAATCCCTGGCAAAAAGGTAAATTGAACAGCTTCCGAACTTATAAAGTTATCTTTATCACTTAAAATTCGCTTCATTCCCAAATAACTTTGTGGTTTATAATTAGCTGGCATATTTCATTTAAGCTAAGATCATTTCGTCTACGTAAGTCATGCGAAATATCATACGTTAGCGGCCTGCAACAGCTCTGTCATGCTTCTGGTTTCCATTGCTTTAATTTGAAGCTGGATCACGAGCTCTTTGATTTTGTCTTATATGCCTAAACTATATCATATACTCCTCTTCGAAAGCAGCCAGCAGTTTCTTTCGCTTCTTGTAAATGAAGGTTATTGAAATCCTTATCGTTTTGTCCTGCTACGGACATTCTGCGATTTGAAGCACAAGGAAGCAAATGTTTGCTTTTGCAATGTATGTGTACTCCATGTTTCACTTCCACATGAAAATGTAACGAAAATTAATTTGAACCTTTATGTTGGAAGCATTGAGTAAGTGCATAATGTTCCGTACATTTAGCCATTGTCAAGAGGTGCTATTCGTCTCGGTACGGGGAAATCAGAAGTACCATGACCATTGACCAATAACTAGCACTAAACTCCCGTGCAAACTGTTTTTATTTGTACTGTCTGAGGTGCCTCCACTAGGCCTCAGGTGCGGATATACCACCGTAGCCATGAGAAATAAAATCAGTCACGCCCATGAAACGTTTTGGATACCAGACCACTAAAAATGGAGATGGAGTTTTTTGGACTAAAAGCAGGTTTCCGGGGAAACGCACGAGAGAAGAAACACGTAACAAAAACGATCTAGCTCGTGTAACTGAAGAACCTCATCTGAACACAATTTAGGTACTTAATGCTTTCTGTCGAGGATAACGATTTACTCCCATCGCATTTTTCCTCATTTATTTCAACGTGCAAAGCTGCTCAGCGCGACATTGTACCACGCTAGCGCGAAACTTAAATACTGCTTTACAAGGATTATGATGTAATGTTTCCCGTCCACATCAACAGCGCAGTTTCGGGCCGGGACCCTTTAACGTCGTCCCGCTGACCGCGTGAACAGTAGCCCAGACGGCGCCGCGCCGCCGCCACCTCCCCGGCCGCAGGATAGGCCGCGCCCTGTCCAGGACGCTGAGGCCGGCCGACGGCAGCGCCTGACTCACCTGTCAACAGGCGCCGGCAGCCGCCGCCGCCGCCGCCGCCGCCGCCGCCGTGCCTCGCCGCACCCGACGCGCCACTGCGGACCGCCACCGATCCGATACCGCCGCCGTCGCCGACGCGCCGGCGCCGACGGGCCGCGTCAGTGCCGACGGCACGAGCTCGCCGGTCCCGCTCAGGTCGCCGTGCGCGTGCACTGGTGTCGGGAGATAGGCGCCGCCGGCCCGGCCTGACTGGCGCGATATCGCTCTGGTTCGGCTCTGGGGCGCGGTATTGGCCAGAGCTGCGTTCGTCACTCTCGGAGTCGGGCGTACGTGCTGGCGCGTAAGCGGAGCACAATTTATTTACAGCGCTCTTCAATGAATGACGTCTTTCGGGAAGACCTTCGCACACATCTAATTTTGCGCTGTTTTTTTCCTATGCTTACTGTCCAATGTTTTCATGTTGTGGACCGCAAATCCACAACTCGCCGTACATAACATGAGCATAACGGCGTGGATTAAAACTACCCAAAACATCTCCTTTCCGGAACATTCAGCACCGAACTGAACCGTTCATCACCAGCCGTACCCCAATGAGCAAACTTGTTTGTCGTTTCGACAAGGCTGTAAAAGCTAAACGCGCGATGACACAGTTTTTTACTCCCTGCCTTGTTTTTTTACGCGACCAGCATCTGCACGATACGGCGCCCCGTGGTCGGACGAACTGTACCGCCTGGGGTGAAAATCAAGCATCCGTTCTGCAGCACAAAGTCAGTGCCTGTCCGCGCCAGCTGCATTGCCCGATGTTCCGCATCATGTCAGCCACAGAAACGGTAAGTCACAACAGTGACAATGTAACAACGCCACGTTACAACAGCACACCAACATACCTGAACTGAGTAGACCCAGATGTAAAGCACAGGGGAACGAAACCTTAACAGCCTACATATGCATAGTGCAGAATGCATATGCATAATGCTTGCCGTCCCTTCGCATCATTACGGAAATGCAGTAGCGCGCGGTTTCGTTGAATTAATCCGAATTTAAAGCACGCCACTGCGGCGGTGCGCTTTAGATTTGGATGATGATGATTAAGGTCTTTGCCGCATTGAATGAAATTTACCGCAGGTGCGCCAGTGCGCCAGAAGGAGCGTCTTCCAGGTTTAAGGGTTCCACAGACTCGTACACCATTTATGACTGAATGCATTGACGGAAAAATCCAGTCGTTCCCCAACAAACAGCCAAAGGTATCTTCAGATAGGCCAGATAAGGTCGGATGATATGCGCAGTAGCATCCTTTATGGTCTTCGTGACACGATTTACATGGTGCTGTGGTGTTTTCAAGATTTCAGTTTTTTCAGGATTTTATAATTCTACAACAACCAGCATGCGTTTTTACCACACCACGTGTTTGTGGTCAGTGTTGTACGTAATTCTTTTATTAATACGTCTGCAGCGTTATTTGCAAATAATCTTAACGTTAATCCATTGGGACATTGCTGAGACCTCTTTTCTGTCAAATTGGGATCGGCGATTCAGTCCCGTTTTCTCGTAACTGATGATGACTGCTAGATGAAGTCTTCAATGGCCGTGGTCAAAGGCTCCGACACTGGATAACAGTTAGGAAAGCCATTTTTATAGGTGTCCCAAGATGTCATATCAACCTCTGCAAGCTGGGAGGGGCATGCCGTTCCCCACGGATGCACTTGACTGTGATGAATGCGACCACTTATCTGTATGTGGCCCCTTAAGTCAGCTGAAACATTACGGCCAGTGGAAATCGACCGTGTGCAAGGATGGAACTTTTCGAAGATGATTGGGGCGGGGTTTGGCAAATGAGGTCATGGGTCACATTCTTTTCAGTCAGCTCCCATAGGACCCATGTTAAATCCCCACAGATTTGGGAGACGGGGGAGGGTAACACGTGCCTCTCCAAAACTTTTAAAGCTCTATCCCTGAACGCCTGTCGCCATTTTGTAAGTGCTCGTTTAACCGACCCCCGTAGCTGGAGATTTTCGAAAAGTATTGGTATGTCTTAACAGGATTTCATGCCACTGTTTTCCAGTCAATGATATAGGTCCAGTGTTAGAATATTTGTAGATATGTTAACAAAAATTGGGAGGATCCAGAGCTTGGTCCCAGGATCTTCACCCATACCGGGCCCCAAAAGGTCTTGAGGCTGTAGGTCGATCGTTGCAGCGGGACGGTCGTGGCACAGACAGTTCTCTCACGCGCGGAAACGCACCTGTGGCCCATATAGCTCGATCGCCAAAGGCGTTTCTCAGGATCAAGCACTTATAGCTTTTGCGCTGCACCAGTTTGCAAGTCCTGCGTCGGTCATTAGCTGTATGTTCCCATTTCTCCACTGCAGCTCCGGGTTTTCCCACGCAGCCGCGGTATTCTCCCACGGCGTCTTTTCAATGCGGCCGACCGCCGACGGCGCTCGTATGATGCTGCGTTACGCGTGTTCAGTCAGCTCGCAGTGCAAAACACTCCGGTTCGAAAACGAGAACGGATTTTTAGCGGCCACAGTGGCTCTGGTGCGAAGCGCGAGTCGTCACAGCCAGGCAGCGATGAGCGCCCTCACTCTGACGGACGCCGATCGGACGCTGTTTTTCAGTGTGCCTGATGTGTGTCCGCCGAACAGCAGATAGTTGCATTATTCGCCAACCACGTTTTCAGCACCGAAGCGTGCATGCATATCTTGTCATTGTTTATCTATCGACCTTGTGCTACAGGATATTTCAGGGAGTCCCCCAGTCTTGTCATCCAAGGTAAACGATGATAAAACAAGAGAAATATCCCACACAGAACAGAAGCGACGGAGCAGGCATTTAGTGACGACTGTGCTGCACCCGTTGACCTATTTTAAAATGAACACGTGGGCTATAAATCACGCAGAAGCGCGGACGTAATGAGTTTAACGTGTTGGACCCAGTGACAGCCGGAGACGCTTTCTGGCAGCGGCAGATCGGTATGGAAAGGTCCCCTGTCTGGAGCAGAGTCGGACCCCGAGCGGACGCAGGAGGCCGAAGTAAGTGCGGTGTACACTGTGCAGCGTCGGAGCGGCTGTTGTCAATACAGTCCGTGGTGCGCTTAAACGAGGCACCGGGTCATCGACTCCGGTTGATAGGTGATTAGTTCACGATATCTCATCAGCTGATTCAGTCCATCCTCTTGTGTTCGTCATGCCCGATCCCAGTTCTCGTGAACCCTGACTTCCCGGCACAGTCAAGTGCCCACTCAAACCACCCTGCCGTTCCACTGGTCTGGAATGACCACGGCCAGTACTGGACGAACAGGATCTGAGGCAAAAGCAAACCACATCAACTCAGCTCTCTGTTCAACCACTTCCCTCACCTCGCTACGGAGCAGAAGGGAAACTAAGGATGGGTCGCGTGACGACTCCGGTCAGACCTTGGCCTCAAACATGGATCAGTCCAGTCAGCAAAGGCACTCCCACGGATTCCGAATCTGCGCTTCGCTCCTTGCCGACACTCAGCCCGTGCGTTGCTGCCCCCCGGTCGTTTGCCGCCATCGCTCCTGCCAAAGCCCCTACTGTTGACGCAAACTCTGGCTCAGCTCTGAACGCTGCTTGTCAATGTGACTGCCTTATACACCTGGCAAAGCCTTCGAGCCTCGTCACGAATTTGTGGTGTTTGGTACGGCACGTTGACAAAGACGTGTTTTTCCGACACATCACACGTTTTGACCGGTCAAGCCAGTTTAGATTATCTAAAGTGTAGTCATCGCGCAGACTGAGGCCCCTGCAAACGACGCTCCCATTATCAGGACACCAAAACGCGCCCAAAGTGAGCAGTTCACTGTACTCCACCAGAAACATATAACAGGTACGGTTTTCGCCCCGAGCCTGCGTTTATGACTAGCGATGAAACTACGGCTGAGTTCAGGGCAGAGGATGCCAACCACGTTCCTCGAATACATTATACCAATTATTTACTACATACTTTTATTTATATTATACTATGTTATATCATATCATATCATATATAATGTATTGCCTACTAGTACAATATACTAATTATACGAATAAGAATACGTTAACGGAGAGCGAAGAAGACGATGACCGACCAGCTGTGAAGCGGGTCATGAACAATTCGCTGGACAATCGATCACCGCGTCATGCTGCTCGTGACGTAATGCTCGTGCTCTGGCAATTTAACTGCACTCCGCGAGCGCTTTCGTTTTCGAGGCAGCAGACAGCTAAATGGAGAAAATGCAAACTAAACTAACAAAAAATCTTATCCGCATTAATGACATGGAATTCCGAACGAACAAATGCACGTTTGCTCGTGAAAATAGAAGTGCGGAAGTTCCGAAGAGAAGACACTGAACGCGGATTAGCAGTTCAATGCACCACTGATTGATGGTATCAAGGTATTAGCAATCCCCACTGCCTGTGTAACAAACTGCATAAACGCATTTACTGGCATGGTGATGTCAATGAAAATTTCAACAATCAATTACTGAAATCTGACCCCGGATCTGAGAGACAGACGTGATTTGTGTGGCTTGCGCAGATGTTTCAAACAAGGACCTGAAAATTTATCCACGAAAGTATGTCAGAAGTTTCGGAATAAAACACCACAACCTGAGAAGCATTAACAGTTTCAGCAAATCAACGGGTCTGCTGACGGCTCGTTCTCCCCAGCACTCTAACTTCACGCCGTTCCGACATTCCGTTCGTCGGTGCCGGCAGTCCGTCGAATCCCCCTGAGCTCGTCAGGAGCCAGTGGCTGGTGACGTGTCCGAGAAGAACACGAGGCTCACGTGAAAGAAGAGCAAAACGGGAGAGCCACTCACGCTCTCTGCACGGGCCACAGGCGGATACCTATCGCTTGTGACAATGCCTCTGGCGCGCCGCCGCTGCAGCATGCGATGAACGAGGTCAAAGTCTCGTAGGGTTCACAAGAGACTCTCGAGCGGACGGTTGGCTTCCGAGCCACAGACCCCGTAACGGTCGTTCGGGCGCTGCGTCCGCACAGAGTGGCCGTGGAAACGGTCCAGTTCTCCGGCAGGAGGCGAGACATTGTTACTGCCTCAGTGTTCCCCGCTTCCACTCGGGCAACGAGGTGCTCCCTGATACCCTGGCTGCTGGGAGGGGAAGGGGATGCCAGCAGCCTGGAGGACCTCCGCCGCGGCTTCTCCGCAACAACAAGGCGCCGGAGACAGCCCGCACCTCGCAGCCGTCTTCTTCTGCTGTGCCGCCTACGGTCGTGGCTGCGCACCAACGCTGCCAGTCATCATTCAACCACCTGGCGGTCTGCGCGGCGTACCGGTGAATTCACTTCTCATCGATGGAGTCGCTGACAAGTCCATCGAGAGAATGGCCGCCGACTGGAAGCGTTCACGCCGTCCAAATGTTCTATGTGGTCACTGTATTCGCCGCCTTTGTTGCGTTGTCCTGTCTTGTTTCCTGGTGAGGGCCTCCTTTGCTTGCTGTCGTGGCGTCTTCCGCCTCTGGTTCGCGTATTCTGGCTCTGTGCAGACATGGCTATCGTCCGGCCCGTGAAGGGCGATGTTCAGACGCGCTAGGTATCGGGCATTAAAGGCCCGTGTCCCTTGCCATCTGAAGGCTCGAGTCCGTGTCCCGTGTCCCGTGCCTGAGCCCGCGCCCGAAGCATTTTTAAGACCGCGTTTCGTAGCGACCATCCCTGACATGAATTCAGTTTTTTGTGATGAAGACATGCTTTGAATTCCCTGAGCTGAAATGGCAATAAAAATGCATCGTGTGCTTGATGACGTCTCCCGAAATGTCTGATTTATTTCCACATCAGGGCTACAAATTAACGACGTCGAGAAACATTTACGTATTCGTATTCGGACTGTGTCCCCTCCGTCACTGAGGGCCTGTCTTCGAATTCCATGCCGAGGGCTGTCTCAGCGTCTCGCCGGCAATCATGACCAGCGTTCTGCCTTGCCCGGCCGCTCACGCCGTCCCGGCGTCCCCAGCGGCCTGCGGACGGCAACGAAAGTCGGCGCGCCGTGCAACCGTCGGCCGCCGCCGGCGTCGCGTCGGCGGCGGCGGCGGCGCCTCTGGCGTCGGGGGACCCGAAGTGGATCAGTGGAGTAGCCGGACCGCGGCGCTCTGCGCGCGGCGGAGGTGGCGCAGAGCGGCGCGTGCGGCGTCTGCGGCCGGAACGTCATGCCGCCCATCACGGTGATGCTGCTGTCGGTGGTGCTGTACGTGGCGCTGCAGCTGAGCGTCACCACCCTGATGGTGGCCAACCAGGTGGCGCTGGACCGCGAGACCGAGATCGCCAACCTGAAGGCGCAGCTCTCTTGTGCCAGCTCCAGCTCCGGCTCCAGCTCCAGCTCCAGCTCTGGCGCTATGGTGAGGAGAGAGCGATGCGACGTCAGGGTTCAGATATATATATATATATATATGTATGTATGTATGTATATATGTATGCATATATGGTGGCGATGCCTTATGCATTTGTCTTCATTTTAAATCAGTTTGGCAGAATCTGCAGCAAATCTGAGTGCTCCTGTCTTCGCGTGTTGACTGTTCATCAACCTTGACCCCTTTCACAAAATCTCATAGGCAACTCTATGCTCGCGGAAAGAAACTGTTTTCGAGGGCAAATATTTTAAGAACAAATCGAGTCATTGCCGATAAACAGACGCTTTCACATGCTGGAAATCGGCCAGTAAATCATATATACATACGTAAATATCCTGGCTGCTTTTTGCAACACGCGACACATTTATGAGCTGTTACATGACATACCTAAACTGGCAAGCCCGTGGTTGATTTTTTGGCCAACTGAACCAGGCGTATTGCTTCTAAACTCGACTGAGCCCGCAGTTTCCAGCGGAACACCATTATGATAAAATTTACCCACCCCAAACACAGCCGAAACCACTGAACCAGTCTGGGCGATTAATCAACCGCCAATCACAAACCCTCTGCGATGCGAGCTCAAAACTTGTGTTTTTTTGTATCAGTTCAAAAACGAGGTCACAGGTCAAGGCCAATGACCTTTAGAGGATGACTGCATTGACGCCTATGCTAACAAAATGTAATAAAAGGCCGAGAATGAACATTCTGGTTAAGTATCGCAATTAGGTATAGTCATTTTTGCTGAATAAGGAAGTTTAGTTAAAGGAAGTTGTCCACAATTACAGTAGCCAGCATTTTGGTAAATGGAGGGTCGAAGCTAAAATGAAAAAGCTGAATAATATGTTCACCGTTGTATTGCAAACAAAGGGAGACTGGCCGTCTGAAATAGCACACCCCAGATGTTGAAAATAAAGGTGCACTCCTCCGACGATAAGGGGGGGGAGTCAGCTGGACCCTCTTACCCCCCTTTGGTTACGCTAATGGTTATCAACAAGGCCATAGGTGAAGATCAGTTGAGGTCAAGCTCTTTGGATATTTGGCCTCGGAAACCAACGCACTAGTTTGAAGAAATTAAACCACAAACTACTATTCCTTTGTCTTCCAATCTCATAACACTTGCGTTTTGTTTTTGTTTGTTTTTATTTTTTGCTTTAGACCTTCATTGGGGTCAACGGTCAAGATCTCGCGAGGGAAACCTTGCGGGTTTTTCTTTACCTTAGAAGCCCAGGCACTGATTAGGAAAACTTTAAACGGAATTCAATAACTCTCTGTTCTGCGGCCACAAGACAATCAAGTACTTATTCCCTTAGGTAAAAATAATGTCTCATGTCAAGGTTAATTAAGGCAAACATAATCAAGTTTTTTTACCTCAGAAACAAAATGGCCGATTTAAATGCTTCTAACGGACATCAACTGTTCACTGCTATAACATCTTTCAGTACGTATGATTACGGAGTATAACTATGCATTTCTCGGTATTGCGCTCTGATACAGCTCATACACAAGGCTCCTACCAGTCACAGGGGTTTCAGTTGCCAAAGGTGCATTTATATATGGACATATATCTCAGAATTCCAGGGCGACTGTTTAAAAGAAATTACCACGATCTGTTCTTTAAGTAGAATTTCTTACGAAATCTCAAACGTACATTATGAACAGTTTTCCCCAAGCCTCTCTGCAGCTGACTTTGAGTAACTACAATGTTTTTGGTAACATCGTCGATTATTGATTCAGAAAAAGGTACTGACTGAAGTTGTGATGAAAAAGTTGCAATTTGACATCTTCTACCGTTCACGAGACATCGCGAACATTTGCGAGGATGGGTAACTTTATTCTACCCAGGAGGTAGGTGGGTAGAATAAAGCTATTCGTAACGCAAAAACATAAATCGCAGTACGCCAGACAGCCGACAGACAACGGCATGGTCAGCTACCATTGTTTTACAGCGAGAGTAACTAGAGGTAAAAGCACTTTTACAACTCCCAACATGCCTCGAAGCCATTACTCTGGGCGGCAGAACCAAACCAAGCCACGCCACGCTCCAGTAAGTGTGGCGCCATTACCACAAAGGCGGCGTCCGTAAATCCTGACCGCTAATCGGCCGTGGACGTTGCGAGCTCGCCGGCACCTACCCGGCCCGGCTGACAGTCTGTGTGCTGTGTGAGCTCGCCGGCACCAAACCGGCCCCGCTGACAGTCTGTGTGCTGTGCGCCTTCAGAACGACCCGCCTGTGGCGCCACCTGTGGTCTTGCCAGGAGACTCGGCAGCGGTGCAGCCTGCGCCGGACGCTGAGGGCGGGCCGCAGGATGACGTGACGCCACCGGCGGCACCCGGACCCCCGGAGCCGGCTGGACCGATTGGACCGTCCGGAGCTCCGGGAGCCGGATCGCCGGCCGGGTCTTCTCCGGGCGTCCCGTCGCTGCAGGAGACAGACCAAGCCGCCGTCGGAGATGGGCCGGTGGCAGGACAGGTTCCAAACACCCCGTCACTGCAGGAGACAGACCAAACGGCAACAGAGTCCGGCGGCTCCACGCTTGATGTCCAGCCGACCGCGTCCGCTACCGGCGGCTCTGCTGACGGACCAGGCGGGGGACAGGCGGAGGGCGGTAGCGGCCTGGTCATCACCGACGACCAGGTGCCCGGCGGTCAGGATGCGGCGACTGACGACGCGTCCCAGGACACCGGCGACGGCGGCCCGGAGGGGACTGCCGGCGGCGGAGGATCTGTCGTCGACGGTGGGCCGCAGAGCGGCGGAGACGGCGGAGAGCCTGACATCACGTCATCGCAGAGTGTCGGCGGCTCGGACGGCCCTGGACAGACCGACGAGCCCGACTCCGGGCTCCTGTCAGATGTGGCTGGTATGGCCTCGGACGACGCTATCCAGGACGAACCTCCGCCGGAGACCGACACAGCGGACGCGGCAACACCGTCGGGAGACGGCGGCTCCTCCGCGGAGCAGTCGCAGGACGCGCCAGCCGTCGCGCAGCCGGACCAGCTGATCGCGGACATCCCGCCGGCCGCCGCGCAGACGGACGAGACCTCTGGCGGCGCGGCGGCGGCGCAGCCTGCCGCAGCCCACTCCGACGCCGCCAACGCGGCGACGGAGCGGCCGGAGACAACCACGTCGGGCGTGGACCTGGTGACGCAGGTGTTCGACGAGCTGGTGACGCCGGCGCTGTACGTGGCGCCGCTGACACCGCTGGCCGAGCAGTCGCTGGCCGCGCTCGGCGGCGACTACAGCACCGAGCTATACGCCGAGCTGTACGCCGAACTGGAGGCGCGGCGCGCCGCCGTGGCGCCCGCCGCGCCGGCAGCGGAGCCGGCGGCGGAGGCTCCGGTCCAGTCGCCGGCGGCGGCCGATGGCGGGCCGGTGGCGGAATCGGCCTGGCCGTCGACCGAGGACCCACTGCTGGCCTCGCTGCAGATGATCCTGGGCCAGCGGCTGCCGCGGCGGCGGCGCCAGAGTCGGCTCAGCCGCTGGTGGGCCGGCAGCCGGCAGCGGGCCGGCGCCGCCGGCCCACTGACCAGACTGGCCGGACCGCGGTTGCTCCGCGGGCGTCTGGAAGACGACCCAAGACTCCGAGCCGCGTCTGTGTGAGTCGGTCAGAAATGAATGGTGTGTTCATTGCGGCATCGATGACATTGTGATGCAGAGGAAGTTCGTACTGAGAGATTGAGAGCTTTGTGATAGGTGCTGAGCGTCTAATTTCCCAAAATCCCATCCGATGGTAATCTTACTGTGAGCATGGTGGTAGCCAACACAAAGGCCGACGGGCCATGGCCTCATTGGGCACGTGTAGTCCTTACGATATTGTTGTTTTTATGCGAATGAAATGAGGTCAGAACCTTGAGCGCAATATAAAAATAAATAAAAAGCATAAGTGGCAGTATGAATACAAAATATATACCAGGGAACATAAAGATGCACATAAATGCATATAGCAACTATTTAAATGCAGTGTGTAAATCATAATCAAACAGATGTTATTAGAAAGATGCATGATATGTATTTTTGCCGTTGCAAAGATCGTTGCAGCCCCTTGGTGGAAAGCATTTGTAACACAGGGTTACACTAGAGCCGTTTACTGTTAAAATCCTTAAGACCCTAGAAATGCCACATGGGATATTGGGTAGTACTTAATGCTTTAGAAAACTGTTTTTTGACTCATTTACAGCAACCCTTATATGAAAAAACAACCGGTCGTGTTGTCACCGAACTCTCACCGACCTTACCGTTCATCAAAAATCAACATATCTGACGCACAGATGTCTCTGCTGTGCTTCCCGATACGGACTAGACCAAGTCAGACTGGGCTTTACTTTGGTGATACCCCGAACGAACATATCACGACCAGCAAGGCATAATATTCTTGGAACCTATACCTAGAGCTCCGAGCGCGGCGTCAGGCGCTGGTCCTCGGTGAGGGGATAACGTCGTGTTCCGTTGTCTGTGAGGCCGGTGTTTTGGGCTGTCCACGGCGAACCTCTCCCTGACCGCCGCCGCGCTGACCGGCTCCGGCCGGCTCGTCGGAGCGGCCGACCGACCCCGCCGGCGGCGGCGGCTCGTCTCGTCCACTGCGCCGTCGCGGTCGACGTCTGCCGGTCCACGACTGGGGTTCGGCCGACGGCGCAGTCACAGGGAAGGCGCCTGCCCGACGCGCACCGTCGGACGGCGCCGCGCCGTCAGGGCGTTTGTGGTCGCGTTGGTGAGTACAGGGCGGGATCGAACAGCTTGCTGGAGCGGCACGCTGCTCACTGACGTCGTTCGCTGACGCCAGTGCGCGCCGTCAGCGGCTACGTCAGGCCAGCGGCTACGTCACCTGGGTGTAATCGTCCGAATAGCTGTTATGTTGGCATAGTGGGTCCAGATGGATCTTCTGTCCCACCAAACTGTGCCAGGCGACCGCAGTGCTCGTTAGATTTCATGGCTGGTATTGACGTGAAAGGTTGGGTTATTGCCATGCCATTTAGAGCTGTTCTTGCTTGCATCTTGGCAACTATGTCCAATAACTGCAATGTTGCCAGCTGTAATCCAGAACAATGGTTTGGTATTTGTGAACGGTGATAGTCGTCTGACGCTGCTCTTTAACAGATTCTGACGCTACCTCTTGCTTATTCCTGTCGTTGTCATTATTGTTTCGCATTGTCAGAATGAGGAAACCTGTTCAGTTCGTCCATGCATTTCATGTTACCACGTAATGTAGGTGTAAGTATGTATATGTATTCAATGACATGTGGCGCTGAAGAATACCAGTCTTCCCTTCTTGCTATGTTTGTTATTCAAAATCATTTCTTAGAAGAAGTGCTTCAGGCAGACCATTCAGACATTCAAACAAAAGAATAAAACTGGCGCATTAACGAGTTGAGGAAAGAAATGTTAGCATAAATAAGCCGTCGTGATGAGAAAAAGTACATTACAAAAAGTCTGAACTGTGGGCAGATGACGACCCGGACCGTAATTCACTCCTCGCCGTGTCTGTGGGACGCCGGGTCACGTTTGTCTCACAGCCAGTCATGATGAAGTTTTGTCGGTAGAACTTGAAATTCGCTTATCCTGCCCCTTTGTTCGGTATTTCTAGTGTTGTTAGTTTGAACATCGTTTTTACCATGCAGACGGAACATAGGTCGCATAGTTTCTGCATAGCACTAATAACCATTCGTTTCATGCAGATGGCTCCCAAACCGCTTAGAAACTGGTGGAGGATCAATAGGATCGACCCCCAAAGCGCCAGTCTGAAGAGGAAAAAAGGCGGTGGGAGACCCTTCGGTATCGCGGGCGTCTCGCTCATCTGCAGTTCAGGTTAGTCTGCATTTCCTCTGCCTGCGTCTCCAATGTTACATGGAGACTAGCGTGGTCTCCTCTCCCATGAGGTCCTTCAATGACTTTTCTCTCCCTTTTTCCCCCTCCCCCCCTCCCTCTCTCTCTTTCTCGCTTGATTCCTCTCTCTCTCTCTTATTCCCTGCCATGAATAGGTAAATAGGATTACTATTCTCGTGTGACTCATTTACCCTCCATGCACATGGAGCATTCAAAGAGCGCAGTTTGAAATTTCTTTTTCAAAGGGTCATATTAACCATGCTTGTTTCGTTTTGGCATGCTCTTTGCAATAAAAATGACGCAGTCATATCTCCGCAACAGCGTTCCCAAGCAACAGGTCAACTTTGGTTATGTAGGCTTTCTTAGGATGAGTGAGCGCTTGAGAAACCGAAAGAGCGGTAACTGGAGTATTACTTTTTAATTTCCCCTCACCATGGTGTTATACAAACTCATGGCATATGTGCTAGGTCATATGCGAAGCAATTAGATGGCGTATTATGCCAATGAAACCATCCCAAAATGTACCAGTGGAGAATGTTGTTCGTTTGGTTTTGGACAATCCATTTGTCGTCAGTGGTGTCACCTGTACTCTAGATTAAGGTGACATTTCACCCGTCCGTGGCCAGTGACATGATACGAACTAAAGTCATGTCCCTCTGTGTTTTCTTTCTGCAGCACCATTGAATAACTGCATGATTGCGAACGTTCGTAAATATCTTGACATGGTTCATGGTAAATTACCTGATCAAGTACGACGTTCAAAACTGCCATTGTTCAAGGGCTAAGGCAAACGTACGTAGCATTTGGTGAGGTTATTTTCCGTCGTCTTCCCCTGTCATGAAAACCCCTACCGGCTTGCAAGGACTCCCGGGTGTTCGTAGTTCGAAATTTTGATTCGGAGGAATACCTGCTGTTTGTAACTGGCGTCCAGTAAAATAGAACCAAGGTACTCCATTTGCAGAAAATTGCGTACATACGATTTTACTAGATAACGTCTGTGGTGCTGGACTGCACAGGCATAACGTTCAAGCATGCTTGTTTTTTCCAGTCCTTCATTACGGTCTAATTTGTCGTATGCTATTATCGTATTTACTCACTCCCCAACGATCGTTGGTTTTGCACATCATCGCTGCTTCCGAGAAACAGTTTTTCTGCGCTTGTTACGGAAGTATAACAAGACGGATAAAATTTACAGTGTAGGTGCAGCGAGCAAACATTAAGTAGCCCTTGGGCAATCTTACAAAGCGTGGAAACGCTCATAGCTCTTGAGGAAATATTAATCAAGTCGACTATTTGCACACCGAAAAGGGTGGTAAACTGACCACGATGGGCTTTGATGATCGGCCGTTCTCGTTTATACATTTGTCGAGGCTGGACCATTGACAGCGCACAATATCTCGCGACCGGTCGATCGGGTCCGCCCCACGGCGACGGCCGACCGGGTCATTTACGAGCGGCCCCCCATCAAATAACACCGAGCCGCCAGAGCCGTATCGCTGGCGAGCGGGTTACTAGCAATTATAGGTGGTCGATGGCTAGCTTAACGTTTGCTTTGGTCCCTTATGAAAGGCACGTTTTCTATAGGCTTCTATAGCCTGGCGTGTTTTTTCAAGTGCTCATCCCTGGCGTGTTTTTGTACCCTCGACCGCCTAGGGAGTCAAAAAGGACACCCCAGTTATCTCAGGATCTGGTAGTGGGATCTGGGCCTGTGTACCACCAGTCGATAGCCCTGAGTCTTGCCTTTCAGAAAATGCTATGTTAGCCATCGTCGCGCGAGTCACGTCGGACGGCTGTATCTCCGACAGAGACGTTCTGGCTGCGCCGTCTGGTCTGGCTGCTGATCATCAGCTGCCTGCTGGTCTGGCTGAGCCTGCAGCTGCGGCGGTGCGTGGCGCGCGCCGCCGCCGGCGGCACCATCAGGGTCTGGTCGCGGCACGTCGTCGACAGGATCGAGGTGCCGGCGCTCACCGTCTGCCACGGCAACGGGCTCCGGCGCAGTCAAGTGCTGCGTCATGTGTCGGCCGGCGTCACGTGGCGGGACTGGCGCCGTCTCAGCTTCAGGGCGCTCAACTGGTCGTCCTTCGACGACCTGGACGACTTCTACCGGCGCGCCGTCTACCGCTGGGAGGACATGGTGGCCAGATGCCAGGTGGCCGGCACGCCGTGCGCGCGCGCCGGCACCTTCTCCACCCAACCGACATTCCTGTTCGGCATGTGTACCACCTTCACGGCCAACGTGACCGTCACCAAGCGGCTGACCACCGGGCAGATTCTGCTGTATTTGCAGGAGGGTGAGGTCCTACGCCCGTACGAGCACAACGGCTGGCTGGTGTTCCTGCATCCGCCGACCGTGCGTTTCGGCGATATGATCCCGTTCACGGGCCAGGCGAACAGGGTGCGGATCTACTCTCGCCGGAGCCACGTCGTGAAGCTGCAGCGCGAGATCACCACGTCGAAACCCTCCCAGAACGGCTGCAGTCCGGTTACCACCAGCCAGGCGTTGTACGTACGCTGCCTCGCCAGATGCATGTTTGGCAGAGTTAACGCGTCACTCCAATCGGCGCTCTGTTCAGTGCCGTGGGTCTCGCCGAAGCACTACCAGAGCAAGCTGAGGCCCTGCCGCACCCTGGAGGAGTTCAACAACGTGACCAGCGCCGTCCTGTTCGGAATCAACGAGGACAGGTTCCTCCGTCTGACCTCGGGCTGCTCGTGCCCGCCCTCGTGCGTCCTGGACCGCCACCAGATCACATACCAGGAGAAGTGGCACCTGTCGGAGACCAGCCTGTTCGTGGACGTGCCGTTTCTACGGAACCTCAGCGCGTCGTCCGTGCAGTTCTGGATCTCGGACGTGCAGAACATGGTCA
This sequence comes from Capitulum mitella, assembly GCA_030062745.1. Classification (NCBI taxonomy): domain Eukaryota; kingdom Metazoa; phylum Arthropoda; class Thecostraca; order Pollicipedomorpha; family Pollicipedidae; genus Capitulum; species Capitulum mitella. Next base: position 19,256,427 of record CP099844.1, on the reverse strand, counting down.
CCGAGCAGGAGGCCTACTCCTTCGAGACGTTCATCGCCGACGTCGGCGGCAGTCTGGGCCTGATGCTGGGCGGATCGCTGCTGACCATTGTCGAGATCGCCGACTACCTTATCGAAGTCGTGCTCAGGTGGCGTAAATGAGCCGCGGCCATCGACGAAGTGAGTCGCTGGCGAGCCGTATAGGGGGCGTTTTCCTTCCAGGAGAACGTTTCTCATGGCGGTTTTGCAGGCAGGAATATTAATCAGCGATGGGCCGGCCTTTAACTCATCGGGCGTTCTTGCGCATTTTGAGGTGGTGGTCGACCAGTAGTTAGCCCATGGCAAGCCATAATGCAATATTTTCTGAACAGTTAGAATCATTCGATATTTATCAGCGACAGGGCAGAATTCTGGCCGTCTTGTCAGGACGTTTTTATGGCGTGCCATCAGGAAGCGTTGAAAGGATGAAGCGAGGCGCTGCAAAATACGTTCGGTACAGAATATGTCGTATTCATGTTCAGTGTAATTCAGGGTAACGGTAAGGGCAATACCAAAAGTTTTTCTTACACTCAACACTAACGCCTTCAAACTGCCGCCTTCCTAATGAAGGTCGGGGTTTACCACTCATAACAATGCCACTTATGCTGGGCAAACACTATTATTAGGAACTGGTATTAGGAACTTTAAACTTCTACAGGGCCGGGGCGTCGTCGCTTTTTTACAGCGTCACGCTCGTGATCAAAGCTTACGGCACTTATCAACCGAAGGTTCGCGTCCAGTTACAGCCGAGGAGGGGCCCTGGGTGATGCTGGAATGCTGCATCGTCTGACTGATGCCGGCTCGTTTTTTTTTTTTATGAGGGTGGATAGTTTAGGTACTGAAAGGATCGAATGAAGCGTCTACACACTACACGCAAATTAAAACGCAATGATGACACTACTTATACATTTTAGAAGGCATGCGAAATGTTTAACAAAAGTCTCTGTTCAGACCCTGTATGGACTTTTCGCGGGCACGCGAAGCCCTGAAAGAAAAAATGACTCAGAAAAAAGACGAAATGTGCCTTGTCAAGCCGTTTTTTATTCGGTCCAACTTAACTCATATATGACATTATATGCCCAGCTTAGATGGTAAATGATTCACCTCTTTGCAGTTTGTCCATGGTGAGTCTGAACACTCTCGAACCCGAAATAAGCAATCGTTAGCTGACTTCACAGCGTGGACGTTTGGTAAAGATTCATTGTTGTCCTAAAGAAGTAAACATAACAAGTTAAATGTTCCATCGTCATATGCACCCAAATCACGCAGAGTTTGCTGTGCATCTTGCGATGTAAGTCCACGTTTGTGAAACTGCAAAAGTCGTCGTGGTGATGCACAACTGTTAATAGTTTACATGTGTTATCGAATAACTGTACTGAATAAATGCTAGAACAAATCATGTATCAAATAAATTCTCTCTCACTGCGATTGCATTAAGGCATCAGATGTCCCTGGCTCCTCAGTGGCCTCGTTCTCAGCACTGTCCAGTTGATCGATAGCCATGTACAGCTTACTGTGTAAGCCGTCAGCTGCCACCGATCCGTATCAGCCGAGCCTCGTATTTTGCGCCTTCTGCCAAACAATTTCTGTATTAGGAACGACATTGGATAGGACGATCCGTGACTGGTGTTAGGTCCGTCTGGTCAATGAGACCAAATGCTACAAAGTATGTGTACTGTATGTACTGCACACATCATGTCACGCAATGTGAAATATATAGTCTAATATCCGAAACCTCGGTAATGTTTTTCGATAGGTTTTCTACACAAATAACTAAGCAACAAAATCTCTCCGCTGTTACTGATTTTGCATCCAAGTATTGTACTCCACGTTCGATGTTGTGCATGTATGGAAATAAGCCAATAACATTGAAACGTCCTGCTACCGTCTGTGACACTGTTTGTTAAAGCCGCCATTACAGCCATCTGTTCAATTAAAACAAGCTTCTGTGTCTAATGTGCATAAATGTTACGTCCATTCACCTTCAGTCAACTATTATGCCTTCCTCGAATCCGTTTCAGACGAAATGACATGCCCTCTACAAAAGACAGTATCATCCTTCCTGGGTGGTCCAATTCGTTCCAGCGCTAGTCACACGGCGAACATAGTTATTGATCCCAGATGACAGCGGTCCGGTCCCGCACGTGGCGCTCTGCCGCTCGCAAAATAAACAGCAGGCGCGCAGGGCTCGGTACCGCCGGCCGACGTAAACTGAGACCACGAACGGGGCGAACCGTCCCAGCGACACGGGGCAAACTGAGGCCATGAACAGGCGGACCGTCCCGGCGACACGGGGCAAACTGAGGCCATGAACAGGCGGACCGTCCCGGCGACACGGGGCAAACTGAGACCATGAACAGGCGGACCGTCCCGGCGACACGGGGCAAACTGAGACCATGAACAGGCGGACCGTCCCGGCGACACGGGGTAAACTGAGACCACGAAAGGGACGAACCGTCCCGATGACCGGCACTCGGAACAGTCGCTCTACCACAAGGCGGTGGGCATTCAGAGACTGTAAGGAACGAGACCCGAGACTGTGAGACGAGACGCGAACTGCCGGAAGGAAAGTGCGGCAGGAAATCGAGCCAACAATTTCTAGCGGACTGGTTTTGAGCCAGTCAACGCATCTTGCCATAGACTTATATTAATAAGCGTTTCTAATGGCCGTTTTCACCGCGATGAGTTCGCAAAGGTTCCCCAAACAAATGCGGCTCCTCATATTTTGCTGTCGAGAATCTAGAATTGAAGACAGTTTGCCAGCAAGCCATATCTAATCAAATCAATTCGAAAATGTTTCCGGTGTGTTTCAAGACACGAAACAGAAACAGCAAAATATGGAAGGTAATGTCGGCTTAAATACAGGGTAACGTGCAAGTCATCCGTCGCGAAAACAGCTGTGTTACGTTTCGGCTGTCTATTTCTTAGTTCCCACTTCATGGTCACGAAGGTTATGAATAACGATTTTAAGGTACTCGATTTGAAGCTTAAAATCAGGGAAAGAAGGCATTTGGACCTGCCACTCACTGGAACAACTGACAAATCTTCCGAGTTGTGCTTTCATGCCGATTTCTTCTTAAATCTTTCGAAAACCTTGTGGTTCTGGAATGGGCATGTCTGTCCCCATGCGGTTGGGCCTCGATTCATTCTACAGCCCGAGGAAGTCAGTCATTTCCTCTGGTACAGCCTATACAGTTGCTTGTATTTGAGATGGAGTGTTGCGTCCTTCACCGCCATTTCTTACAATCCATATTTTTGAGTGTCGAATTGAATAAATGAATAGTCGTATATCGATCCGTGGAAGCCTCTTAACAATTCCAGTCGGTCGCAGGTAGAATGGACAATCCAGATCGGCGGTGGTAACCTCAGAAGGATTACTGTTGGCCGCCTCCGGTCGGTCGGGGTAAACATTGCTGACCTCCGTTTATTCTGCATCAACGATGGTGACATCCGTTTCGACAGAGGGGTAAGCAGTGACCTTTGGCTGGTATATGCCGGTGTGGTGACCTGTGACTTCTTTATGCCGCCGTTGATAGCCTGTCACTAGGCCCGGATCAACGGTGGTGACCTGTGACCGGTCCGAGACGGCCATCGGCAGCCGGGGCCGGTCACTGGCTGCGAATGTTGCGGTGGCCTGTGCCCCGGTCATCGGTGGCCGGGGCCGGTCACTGGCCACGGGTGTTGCGGTGACCTGTGCCCCGGCACCAGTGGCCGGGGCCGGTCACTGGCCGCGGGTGTTGCGCGCCAGGCCCTCGCCGATGAGGCGCTTCCATTCACTACCGTCCGGGAAGCTGTAGGCCAAGATGGCGGCTTCCTTGAACCGGCAGCTGTACCCGGCATCCTGCCGGCAACACACGATTGCCAACTGTCAACGCCATGCTATTGTAACATGAAGAACCCTGCCGGTTACACGCGATTGCCAACCGTCAACGCCACGCTGTTAGTTTTGTTTAAGTTACGTGAGTCATTAGCGGCGAAAAATGCAACCAAAAGCTGGTGCATGCAAGGCAGAGCAACGAACTAAAGCAGCGGCGTGGTGACAAATCTCTGACGACAGGGGTTCTGACGAATCTGGCCCCGGGAACAGGAGACTCCGCCTCATATAAAAAGGTCTGCGATATCCAGGTTTTCAAAACGTTTCTTGCTATGCAATACTCATAGGACAAATGAACCATTAAATTATGTAGAGGCAGAAGGGGTAGGCACCTCGTTCCCTCTGGCGAAGCCCACGCCTGAAACTGACCATGGCTCGGGGGAATACATATTGTGCCGGATACTTCTGTCTGGTGCTGCATGACTGGCATTCGTAACAAATGGCATTCGTCACCTGTGTATGCTGTTGGCACTAGCATCGGATGTTCGTATATAGGCAGTGCCTGGAGTTGGTAGCACATGCTTCAGACATCGGAACATAACAGTTTCTGTGGTTATTAGCGTATGACATTGACGATGATGCCTGGGGTTTTGACTGTCAGGCGGTTCATACTGTAAAGGGATCCTATAGATCCAATGATGATGAAGACCAAACGTTACTGACGTTCACTTTCTTGCTCTCTTCTGTCATGTGGTTTTTGGCATCTGCTTTGCTGCTCTCTTATCCTGTGTCATTGTTGACATTCCCTGTTATGCCGGCTACGTGGCTATGACCTGTGGTGTGTTGCTGTACTATACTGTGCAACTGTTGTCCTCTGGTGTCACATTATGGTGCATACCTTTTACCCTTGGTGTGCTACCTGGTTCTACTGCGCACATCTTTATTATCTCTGGTGTGATGTCCCACTCTGTTGTGCAGTTGCCGACCTCTGCTGCACTGCCCTGTCCTGCTGTACGGGCTGTGCGACAACAGGGCTTGTGACCCCTGTTGTCGTGCGGGCTGACCTCGGGAGGCATGTAGCGGTTTCTGCGGCAGGTGGCCGGCGTCTCCAGGTGCTGGGACAGGTGGCTGACGTACTCCACTCGGCGGCCCTCCGTGCAGCCGGACACTCGGATGTAGTCAAACAGCTGCAGGTGCTGCACCATCTCGTTCAGGCAGATGCCGCCGGCGTGCGGGCACACGGGCACTGCGGGCACACGGACACTGAGGATACACGGACACTGCGGGCACACGGACACTGAGGATACACGGGCACGGTGGGCATACGGGCATTCAAGGCACAGGGGCACTGAGGGCACACGGACACTGCGAGCACACGAGCACGGAGGACACACGGACAGGCTGAAGGACAGACTGAAGGCAAACGGGCACTGAGGGCAAATGGACGCTGAGGGCACACGGACACTGAGGATACACGGGCACGGTGGGCATACGGGCATTCAAGGCACACGAGCACGGAGGACACACGGACACTGAAGGCAAACGGACACAGGACAAATGGACACTAATGGCACAACGGACATTGGCGGCACACGGGGGTTGAGGGCACACGGGCATTATGGGAACAGTACGGTTACGGGTCTCTCCTGGTGTCACAGGACGGCCGGAGACGAGAATAGACGACACATTCGTGTCGTTTTACATATCTGAATTTATTTTGCTTGATCTTGAGAAGTTCACGCTATTATGTGACATACGTCATGCAGAGTAAATAGGACGAGGTTGAGTCAGTGATTAGGACGTAAGTGAGTCAATCGCAATGCGATCAGCAGAGGCCAAAACAAGACAAGTCAGCGTTCTTAAAGGTACAAAACACGGAAAATACCCCGTGCAACATAGAAAAGCGAACGACATAAATAGCGTACATCATTTGCTGAGAGCACCCTACCCTTGAACTTGTGGGCCATCAGGTAGATGGGCAGGATCTCGTTGATGCTGCCCACCCGGCAGGAGTCCACCTGGCAGTACTGCATGCCGCCGGCCTGCAGAAATTGCTTGAACATCACCTTGTTCTGGCACATCTCGCCGGTGGCCACGCCGATGCCGTACGGAGCCAGAGCCTGCGGCGGGAGGCGAAAAACCGTTTCTGACACGGCAGCCTCGCCACAAGAACAACGAACACGCAAACCGAAGGGCAAGCTGTCGTACGCCTTGATCGGCGAGCTAATGTGGACAGTTTTCGCTGTCGTCCGTCTGGCTCCAAGACTTGGCCAGCAATCACCAGCAAAACGGTCAAATTACCAGTGGTTGTGACAGAGTTGCACGCTCACGTTTTTGCAAAGGCCGCCAAACAGAAAATCTTGATTCGGGCCATTACGCCACCTTAGCAAGAGGTGAGCACCTTGCTTTCAGGCAGACCGTGTTTCTTTTAATTCTCTTCGCGCAGCAAAAAGTTGTCGCCGTCCCGACGCCAGCCGGTGTCTGGCGGCGCACCTTGGCGATTTTGGCGTGTCCGAGCACGTCGTCAGGCGAGGTGGGCTCCTCGATCCAGAGCGGCTGGAACTCGGACAGCTCCTTCATCCAGTAGATGGCCTCGTCGACGTCCCACCGCTGGTTGGCGTCCACCATCTGAACACCAGTGGAGCAAGGCAGTCAGCCCAGGCGTCGGCGTCGGCGTCCGTGTCAGTCATCGATGCAGGCAGAGCAGTGTCGTATTCTTTTGCAGTTTGATCCGAATATTGTGCTAGGATGCTTTGGAATTAAATCTCACGCTAAGCAGTGCTTCTTGCACTGCGTCTGATCCATACACTCCATTGAGGGATTCCGGGTCGACAGCGTAATTTTGAGGCGAAAATTTAATGTGCCGACATCAGCGATACAGTTGCGCAGAAGCGAACGACGCCTCTATCTGCCAGCTGTCAAGTGACTTGTGGAAGAAATAGCTGGTACGACTGAAAGCCAAATCCCACGTTATTGTACACCGGCAACAGCACTAGAACCGTAGCCATTTTGGAATTCATGAACAAAGCAACAGGAATGTGTCGCCCATATTCGTTGGCTGTTATCCTGAGTGACAAGAAATGTTTCTAACGTCTGAGATCATATATTTTATTAAGGGCACGTAAACAGCATGGGTTTGTGCAGTGGCGGCACTGCACCGCTATAACTGAAACGCACTTGATACTGTGTATTGTGGTACTTGACAGTTCATTTAGATTCCATGTTTGTGCAGCAAATTTATCTGTTTGCCTATTCTTATGGACGCGCCAGCTATAGATTCGCAAATGTGTCACTGTGAGTATTGACTCTGGCCATCATTCTGTATGCTGAAGCCGCAGATAACTGAAGCCAAAATATGCCAGTCCAGTGACGTAGTGCTACAAAGAGATCGTTACCGACAAACGTTCTTTGGATCATGTAGCAATGGAAAGGAAATAAGATCAGCCATGTTTTCCGATGGAACCGTTGGCATACGAGCTGTTTCTGTCGTCCCAAACGTCAGTCCGTTCGTTGCATCCAGCTTAACCACCAGGCACTTAGTATGTACATCTCCTTCAACATTCAATAGGCCGTGTTAGCCCCGGGAGCAATGGATAAACCACGCCTTTCCCGGATTTTGGACCGAACCATGCCGTTCTCAGACCCCTGACCAGACCATCCTGTTCCCGGACCCCCTGAAGGGTACCGGTCGTCTCGGTACCGCTTGTCAGGTGCCGATCGTCTCGGCGGCACTGACCAGGCGTCGGTCGCCTCTGTACCACTGGCCAGGCGCCGGTCGTCTCTGTACCATTGACCAGGGGCCGGTCGTCTCGACACTACTGACCAGGCGTCGGTCGTCTCTGTACCATTGACCAGGCGCCGGTCGTCTCGGCACCACTGACTAGGCGCCGGTCATGTCTGTACTACTGACCAGGCGCCGGTCATCTCTGTACTACTGACCAGGCGCCGGTCATCTCTGTACTACTGACCAGGCGCCGGTCGGGTCCGATGGTGTCGCGGACGACGCGGAGACGGCGCCGGTCGTCGCCCAGATCCTGGCCGACTTTGATCTTAAACTCGTCCCAGCCGGCCTCCATGAACTGCAGGCACAGGCCGCGAATCTTCTCGTCCGGATAGCCCAGCCAGCCTGCGGACGGTGCCGACCTCAGGTCACGCCCGAGAGATGGCGCACTGCACGCCAGTAACGTCACGGATAGCAGCGTGCCGACTGGGGTCTCACCACAGACATCACGAGTAATTGTTCCCTGACTGGGGTTAAATTAGACACGTCACGAATAGCAGCATCCTGACTGGGGTAACATCACAGATGTCACGGAGAGCAGCACCCTGACTGGGGTAACACCACAGACGTCACGGAGAGCTGCTCCCTGACTGGGGTAACACCACAGGCGTCACGGAGAGCTGCTCTCTGACTGGGGTAACACCACAGGCGTCACGGAGAGTTGCTCTCTGACTGGAGTAACACCACAGATGTCACGGAGAGTTGCTCTCTGACTGGGGTAACACCACAGACGTCACGGAGAGCAGCATCCTGACTGGGGTAACATCACAGACGTCACGGAGAGCTGCTCCCTGACTGGGGTAACACCACAGGCGTCACGGAGAGTTGCTCTCTGACTGGAGTAACACCACAGATGTCACGGAGAGTTGCTCTCTGACTGGGGTAACACCACAGACGTCACGGAGAGCAGCACCCTGACTGGGGTAACACCACAGACGTCACGGAGAGCAGCACCCTAAACCTGGGTTACGTCGGAAATTCTAGAATAGGACAGCACTGATTGGTGGTCTGTTTGGGTGGAGAAGTCAGGTAAACGGTGAATCCCTTCCCAAGAAATGACGGGTGGTCGTACACGTTCCGCTGAAAAAGCTCGCGAGACAAACTCGCTCAAACGCATATTGGACGCTACAGACCACGGCAACCACGCAGTCGTGTTCTGGCAGCTTGTCGTGAACCGAGTCGTCAACCAGTCGCGCCCGACGCGCCGGACAGTCGCCAACATGCTCGCCGTGGAATTCGTATTCGACATCGGTGCTGAGGGTCACAACGCCCCGATGGCTGCGCGACACACCGAGCGGTGAGCACGTCCTCAGCGGCCCACACCTGCCGCCGTGGTGTAGGCGGGGTACCCCTCGGCCACCATACGCTCCTCCCTCTCCTTCTTCAGCGCCGGATCAATGGTCAGCATCTCCAGAGCCTCCTCCTTGGTCAGCACATCCGATCTGTGGAGGGCAGCGTGTCAACAAGGCTGCCCGGCGCGGATAGCCGTGCCAGTTTATTTCCTAAGTGATTGCGGCTCGAAGCCAGAAAGTCATATGTCCGCAAAAACGTTCAGCACAGGCAATTAAAAAATATCACCGGAGCCGTGACGGACTGTGCGCCATAAGTGGGATGTTCGCCACTATGGCCACAGGAGAAACCGGGCCTAGTGAAGGTCATCAAGACGGTGAACTTTTCGCCCCACAGCTCACCAACAAGCAAAGCTCTTTGACACCAAGAGAGGAAAGGTCCAGCCACTTTACCAGTTTCCTGTTCGGTGGCAGCCTACCTGACCCACCACACCTACATGTAGCGGAAGTCCATGATGCTAACGAGCTGCTCGGGGGGCATGTCGACCAGCAAACGCCAGACGGGTTTGCCTTCTCTGCGCGCCCACAGGTCCCAGAGCGCGTTGACCAGGGCGGCGGTGGCCAGGTGCACCACGCCCTTCTGAGGCCCGATCTGCGAGACGGCCGGCACCGGTCACAGTCCAGCCAGGGCATGCGGTCAGTATACAACAGTTGTTCCGGTACGGATGGCGGAGAATTTACTGCGAGCGATGTGAGGAGTGCAAACGCCGTCGTAAATGTTTGTGATGTCACCAAAGATGGAAGAGCCTTTCCCGTGCCTGGGCTATCTTTCATGTAATGCACGTCCATAAAATGTGTTTGCAAATAAATAATCTTTGTTACAACGGTTGGTTTGAGGTTTTAATCCAAAGCTTTTTGTCATATTTAAGGTAAACTCTGTGATCGGCCTATCGATCCTATCCGATAAGTGCTCGGACGCAAAAAATAAACTGTTTATTCGGTCCGTGGGCTCACCCATCTGAGCTGGCTTTCGTTCACCAGGCTGTCCCAAAAAGTGCCGAAGTTGTTGACAATCGAGTCTAGAGTTTTGCCGACCACAAGAAACTTGAGCGCCTTGACACATTCGCATACTGAAACGCATGAGCGACGTCACCTCGAGCCGCGCTGTAGGAGGGAAGTGCGCACTGCGCCCAACAGAGTGTTGCCAACCGGAGTAAACCAAGGTCGTGACAACAAACACACTGACAGGCGGCCAGACCCGACACCGCATTCATCCTGCACCTTCCGCGCGGCTCAGCAAAACAATGCCGAGAGATCGGCATCACGTGGCTCGGTGGGGGGCAGAGATGGTTCGGCGAGCGGCGCTCACGGCACCCCACTGTCACAGCGGCGGAGCACTGAAGCCACCCGGACGTCCACTCACCGATCTCGTTGCCGCGGCCGATGGTGAAGGTGGTGCCGAAGCCCTGCAGGTCGGTGCTGGTCTGCAGCACGACCAGCGTGGCCGAGTAGTCCGGGTCAGTGTGCTGCGGGGAACGCCTGACGTCAGTCGGCTGACATTCAGCGTCAGCGTGGCGCACGTGGTGTGACCTCGCACGGTGTCAAGACTGACTGACGCCTGGCGAGGTCTGATTCAACACTGGACATCTCAGTCCAAGAAACTGTGTGCCCAGCCCGCAAACAGTCACGGCGTTACATGGTGACGCTTTCGAAAGTCAGTACCAGAAACGTCCCGTGATCAGAATGCTTACTGAAGAAGCCGTCGAGAGTGATCATTTCAACACCGCAGTTTGTGGAAACCTCTGTTTATTGGTAATTAGTCCGTGCAGTCGTATTTAACGCTACTGCATGACGCGTGTATATGAAGCATCAGCTGCGACGCATTACGCGTTCTGAGGACGGAAGTCGGCCAGATATCCCGCTTGCCAGGCAGAACGCAAGTCAGACCAGCTCGATACTTTGTTTTCACTCTTGAGCAACCACGTCCTGACTGAACCAAACTCCATGAAAACCACACACGAACCGCAAGCGTATAAAGCTGGGAAATACTAGAGCTCTAGAGCAAGGCAGCCCTCGAAGCTATCATGCGATGCTACATTTCGGACATGAAACATCCAAGCATGTGCTATCGCGAAATTCCCATATGATTGTCATATCGCTGGCAAATTTATCGCCATCTATTTCTCGCGACGTATGTTTCGGGTAGCGTCAGCAAAAATATGACAATCCATGATTCTCGCTTTCAGAATAAGATTCGTGGGCGCAACTTTGATGCACAATCGATATATATATATATATCTGCGTCTCCAAATAAAAAACAAACAGCACTACATGTACATGACTACAAAGGAACCAGGCCTTTCTTAATGATATTCGCACCCTCAGCATACACGAAAACGTTTGCAAAGAAAGAATGAACCTAGTATCGCTCGTATCGTACCGCATAGATCGTACATATTGTATACATGTCGTACTACGACATCTACGATACGTATGATACGTATCGTACATGTAGCTATTACCCCGTCTGAGTCAACGTCTTGCAGCTGATCCTTTGCGTGTGAACTTCGCGAAATATGTAATTTCCTCAACACTGCTGACTCACGACTCTTCTTTTGACTTCATTGTCCATTTCTGTGGTCATTGGCGAGTGACGAGCATATAGAGGCAACGCCGACCTTGGTAGATTAAGGTATGATGAATGCTAAACGAAACAGGCATTAAATTAACGTAGGTATGCCTCCATCCGACTTCATATGTTAAGTGGTGGTGTTTTATTCTTCCATATTTACGAGACAATGAGTGACTGACGCCTGAGGGGACAGCAGAGCTGAGGCTAGACCCCGACGCCCAAGCCCAACAGGCTGTGCGTCTCAATTCAGAACAAGAAAACTATTTACGAGAGACAAATAAGATGGGCAGCGCAGATAGCCGCGCCAGAACCTTCCAGCGATACAAGTCAGGAATGTGAACCCTTCTTCCCATGGGGACGCTTTCCATCTGGCTCCGATCATCGCGATAGTACGGTTACCACAGGACCGTCTCACACCACGCCGCCTGACGACTGTTGCTGCCTGTTTTACGCTTACACAAGAACGGTTTTCGCCCCGTGAGCTTCGAACATAACACCACTCGAGCTTTCAATATACAAATCATGTCACCCGACGCCGGCCGACTGACGCCCTGCCGGGGAGGAACGGTCGGTTGAGAGCGGCTCTACCCCGCCCGGTCAACCGGCCGGACCGCCCCATCCATACGAACCGGCCCGCCCGGCCGTACGGACAGCCCCGCCCACCAGCGCGTCCGAGCCGTCCAGACGGTCCCACCTACCAGCGCGTCCGAGCCGTCCAGACGGTCCCACCTACCAGCGCGTCCGAGCCGTCCAGACGGTCTCATCTACCAGCGCGTCCGAGCCGTCCAGACGGTCCCACCTACCAGCTCGTCCGAGCCGTCCAGACGGTCTCATCTACCAGCGCGTCCGAGCCGTCCAGACGGTCCCACCTACCAGCGCGTCCGAGCCGTCCAGACGGTCCCACCTATCAGCGCGTCCGAGCCGTCCAGACGGTCCCACCTACCAGCGCGTCCGAGCCGTCCAGCTGCAGAGAGGTCGGGAAGCGCAGGTCGTGGGCGACCACGCCGGTGATGCGGACGGACGCCATGGTGGGCCGCTGCTCGCCGCCAGGCCGCGCGCCCGTCTGGCGGCCGTCTCCAGGGCCGTCCGGCCCACCGGGCGCTGTTTACGTAGTCGTCACGGGACAGGCGGCGCGCCTGCCGGGAGGGGGCCCAGCGTCGGCCGCGCCGGGTCCCGCTGTCTCCGGCGGCGACCGAGCGACCCCTGCCGGCTCTCCGGCCGTCTGCTGGGTGATCGGTATCAGCCTGCCTCGCCCGCTGGCCGTGACAGGGGAGCGCTGCAGACCGAGCCTGGTTTGGACCGCTGAGGTCCGTCCGGGAGGGGAGTCAGTGGTGAGATGATCACGAGGTCAGACCGGTCGAGTGGCACTGGCGGTCTGCCAAGTCTCTGACCGACAGAGCGCTGATACAGCCAGTTTGTCTGGCGCACATGTCCAGATACGAGCCGACTCAGCATTTCACATGGAGAGAAAGGAAAAACGAAATGCGTGGACTCCGATCTCCCAATGTTTGGCGAAAAGTTCGGCTATGAACGAGGGTGTCGCCAAAGGGGGGGGAGGGATGGGCAAACAGAGCTGGGTACTGTTGCGGCAGTTTCTTATCCACACACTACTAATCCCATAAAGCGCAAGTGTTATTGATACTTTGGAGACACATTACAGTTATATTCATTGAAACTGGTGCCAAACGTTAATTTGCATAATGCCGGATGGAAAATTATAGTGTTAACGAGCTAGGTCGTAAGCCAAGTGCGGAGTAATTTTATTTCAGACAGCAGCAAAAAATAAAACTGAACAGCTGGGCTGCCCCGGATCGGGCCTGGAGGCCAAGAGCTTCGCAGCCACTGAACGCAGGATATGCAATTTTCACCAGAAATCAGCTCAATTCTTTAAATTTTGCGCCATTACGCTGCTTAAGCTCGCGAGCTCTCCCGCTAAAATAACTGTTCTGAGAATAATATCTTTGCTCTTGTACCTTATTTCGTACTAGACTTTTTACGTCACTCAGCAATGCTCGCGAACATGATCATGGGCTTTCGTGACGTTTTATTTGACCAGTCATATGCGGTTGACCAGAAGGTCAGGTTTGCTTGCAGAATGTGCCGTTTTAACAAAATGCCGGTATTGTTTTTTTTTCTCGTAGGAACCAGACGAATAGATTATTTCGCGTCAATTTTGTTAAAAAACAAACCATCGGCTCACTTGCGGCAAAGTAAAAGCAGGTAGACCAAAGGTAAACCCAGGAAACAGAAGCTCATAAATGGCATTTCCTGCATTTTTGGGATCGTTCGGTGTCGTGCAGGCTGCAGTGACCGAAGTGGGCTCCGTATATAAGAAGAAATGACTACAGCTCGTGCAAAAGCTGCGCATGAGACAAAATCGACCAATGCGCGAAGGCTGCCTTGCGCAGGCCTATGGGTCGTCCCGGTTAGGTTTGCGTTTTAAGCTTATCAGCAAATGACATCTGCGTCTTCGTACATGTATGAATGGCTTGTGGCATTTTTTAAATGTTTAGTTCGGCCTTCGCTTTTTTGCTACCACGTTTAGCCCGTGGAAATAATAACGGATGTATCTGGTGATGCAACGTGCCTAATTCGTAATCATCAGTGATCAGTCTTGGTGTTAAGGAAACACGATTTTGTTTCAGATGTAATTCATCACCGGTGATGTTGTGTTTTTTAGGCTAGGTTCCCGATTTCATCCTTTCTTTTCCATGTTTGGGACTCCAGTCACATTTTGTCAGGTCTTCCCTTTTGAGTTTTGATCCTGCAACATGCAGCATAATGAATTTGGGGGCATTATTCACATACATGTGCCATCAAGTCTCCCTTTTCATAGGTCCTGTAATTTTTATTAGACATGAGGTCTTTTGCCTTTTTGAACCATTTCTAGATGTTCATGATGCATCCAAAACTCATCTGCCTTCAGGCCCCTATCTAATGCACTATGTCCATGGGTTTTACCAGGCATGTGGGGTTGTCATTATCATGATGTTTTCTCAGTGATTGGGTTAGAATACCCTTCCTTTTGACAAGGTTTGCTTTCCTGGAAATTATTTCATTTGATGAAGGTTAAGGTTGTGGTCAGAATTTTGACTGTTCATGAACTGCATCTGAGTTATTCATGAGTTGTCTCTTTTATACTTGACAGGCACAGTGAAAAGCCTCTGAAAATTGCTTGGAAAGTGAGTTATTTTTGGAGGCCTATCTCATTATCATCTCAGGATGTGCATTGACTAGAAATATTTTTCATGGTGATGGGGGCTATTGGAGACTTTTGTGTACACATTTCAAAGGCCTGGGCATAATGGGATAACTGGTAACCTTCAAGGCAAGGTAATGGTAAATGCCTCAGTTAGGCCAATTTGACTATATGTCCTCCAGAATCCAAATTTTGGAGCCATGAAGAAACATCAGTTTTGATTCATGGCAATAACCAACAATACACAATTTGGGCATGGTTCTGAATTATTCAAAGGCCATACTAAGGTATGGTGAAAGTGGCTCATGGTTAGTTACTGTTTGCACTTTTGGTAATTCATTGCTGACTGGTTCTTAAGACTCTGGCTGACCTGATTTTCATTTTTTCAGTTTTGATGGCAAATATTTGGATGTGCATGATAAATTGAATTACTCCAACTTCTAAATTAGAATTTGTTGTCTGAGTTTATGCCACTCAGCCTTGGTGCCAGCATGTGATGTACATGCTAGCAGGACTGTGACCAGTGGCATTTAGGGTTAGTAGGAGGTCCAGCTCCCTACAGGGCCCTTGTTGTGAGTCCCTGTCACCCCCTTGCAAGCACAAGTGCTTTGAATGGCCTTGCTGTGAAATCTTGGTTGTGAACCTACATGGAAGCTTATGTTCACATTAGTTACATTTTTCCTTTGATGTACCAACATTTCCAAGGTAAAGGGCCAGGTATGTGATAATGATGACCATTGCTTCATAAGTATGGCAAGTTTGAAAGTTTCATCATGGATGTCATGTCAAGTTGGCTATTATAGGCATGTGTAAAAATTGTCCTTTGTAATATAAGTAGTTCCTTGTTTGATTTAGTGACTTTTTGGTGAGTGAGCTCAAAATATAAAATGGGGCCCAAACACATAACTGCAGTCCTTCAGCTATGGTGGCATACAAATGCTGTTGTATGAATATGTAGGCTGGTGTTTGTGACAGCAAGTCTGGGTTTCTGGCCAAGTGGGCTGTGTGCTCAGTGCACAGTGCCCTAATTCTGTTGTTACTCCTAGCTGAATTTGAATACCACTGTAAATAATCCCTATGTCCATCAGCTTAACTAATGTTTATTTCCATTTTTGTCTGACCTGTATTCTGAGCATACTTTAAAGCTTGCTTGTGATAGTTAGGAGATGGAAACAAATGCTTATTCTGTGGGTCTTCATATGTAAAAGGCTAACTGTGATCTTTCTTGCAGTCATTCCCTTGCACCATGTATAGGAGGGCAAGATGCCCCCACATTTGGGGATACCTGGGCCTGCGAGTGAAGAAGACTGGCATGTTGCTTGCAAACAAACAGCAAGCTAGGCTGGACAACAGATACCACATGTTGGCCAGGAACAGGTATGCCCATTGTTACTAAGATGTATTTGTGCAATGATTGCCAGTTTGGGAGTATATGAAGGTCCTTCCAAAGTTTTTTGTTATTTCTGGTGCAGTAATTTAACCTTAAAATCAGAGGTGTATTGATTGAGGAAGTCATCCTCATGAATGATGAACTTAGTAAAACCTTCCATCACCAGTGGTATTCTGATAAGCTCAAGATTCTTCTGAATGCTGGCAACATACAGGGATAGCCAGGGGGTCATGGGGGCCATGTCTTATATGTATGTTGCAACATATGTATGTTGCAAAAGCAACATAGATAAAAATACATAAAATTACATGGAATGGCATTATTATGTAAAATTGCTGCTTCTTCTATAAATTTTGTCATCTGCAAGTGGCATATGACAAAACTTGACTTTTGACCCCCACAGAAGATCCTGGTTATGTGCTTGGTAACATAACCAGTGAATCTGATGAACCCAGTTGTTCCATTGTCATTGATATGATCTTTTAATTGATATGTGTGGGTGCAGATGGTGGCATGATTGTCCGGATTACGTGGCCTGCAACAGAGCTGTGCCACCTGTTCCTGCAGGCAGTGGCTGCTGCTCTCCTCGCCAGTGCCGGCCACGCCTGTCGGCGCCCGCGGGGTCGGGATGCTGGTGGCCCGCATTGTGCGCGGCGTGCTCAAGATACGCTACCTCCTCATCGGGGGAACTATCGCCGGCGGATACACTCTCCAGAAGGTAAAGATGCTCTGGTGATGGCTTGCTTTGCAGTCGCAAGTTATATTTTCTGAGACGTAGTCAGGAATGAGTCCTTGGATATTGTTGATTTCAAACTTCTTCATATCAGAGCTATTGTTTTTGGCTGTTGTTGGATTTATGTATTTCTGTGGTACTACCAGTCATTCAGCTACCTGTTATAAGATTCTTCTTCTGGTCAGTTTTGTAATTGGCATTGAGAGGACTTTTGCCTGCATGTGACTTATTGACACTGGTGTTCTCTTGTTCTCAGTCCTATGAAGAATTCAAGAAAGGGCTTCCAGATGTGGGATGGCTGCATAGTATCCTACCATCTAATGAATCAGTAGATGCATTTAGGGGCAATATGATCAAGTTTAAGGACAAGTTCAGAGATTCGTTTTCTGCAATTGAATTTGGTAAGCTTGCTTATCATGCATGGGAAGTCTGCTGATTGTCACATTCCAAGATGCACCAGTAAAGAGTTTTGAGACTTAAGGAAGGTGTTCTTTGTGGTTTGAAAGCTCATCATTTTAACCTGTCATCTCCAAAAAATCTTCCAGATTTTGTCATGGTGCTTTACTTTACTTTTTAACTTCCATCTGTTCATGCTACCATGATTGTCCTGCCAGTG
Organism: Capitulum mitella; assembly: GCA_030062745.1. Lineage (NCBI taxonomy): Eukaryota > Metazoa > Arthropoda > Thecostraca > Pollicipedomorpha > Pollicipedidae > Capitulum > Capitulum mitella. The sequence continues at coordinate 19,238,956 of CP099844.1, read as the reverse complement.
CCCAGTTGTGTCATTTTCAGCAGAGTATAGATTTTCCGTGCACAGTTGCGCTAGCTGCGTTCCCGAGTCGTCATCACCGTGTGTCCGCCAGATCCGAAGACCAAGGAGCTCTACGGCGACAAGATGGCCGACTTCCGGGAGTGGTTCCAGCAGCGGCTGGACGACGCCATCAAGGCCTCGGAAGGCACGCCCCCCGGAGACCCAGGTCACCATTACCGGCCGGCCGCTGAGCCCGGCCTCAGGCTCGGCTGCTGAGCTGCTCACTGCGTGGTGGTGGTTTTACCGGCCCGATCCTGCCTCCCACTGTCCTCGATGTGGGCGTGCACTGTGATTTACGTCCTCCTGCAGATGTGCTTGCGCGGGTGTAGGCTATGATCGGTTGTGGTCGTCGGGTGATGTGTTTTGCCAGCAGCGAACACGAGCATTTTCGTGCTTTTCTGGTGGTTTGCAAGCCAATGCATTCCTCGTAATTTTGGCCATTTTTTACACCAAAAATGCTTGATGCACGAAAATTGCATTGACAGACCTTGGCATTTCTGAGTGCTAAACTCAACTGTGATTTTGGTTTCCTTGCTGTTGAAGACAGGGTCAGGATCGTTCATGGTCCCCTGTGGGATTGTGGAAGCTGCATGCTGTAACATTTACCACATAGATGAGCAGGATAAGAAACATAAACCTTGTAATTCAAGTGGTTTTGTGATTTTCTTGTGCATTCTTGAAATCTTTTCACCTGGCATTGCTGTCATTTTGGAACAAAATCTTGTCATTATTCTGGTTTTCAATTAGTATGCAAAATGAGGCTGGCCTTTTTATATGCCATTGATTTCCCTTTTCTTGTTTTCTTTGTGCTAGGAGTTCCTATCAGGGTTTATGTGGCCTGCTGCTTCAGCTGTCTCTACATTGTCAAATGCATGTTTTACCCATTCTGCTTTTCCTTGTGATCTAATGCATTTGGCCTCTGCTTTGAATGATGTCCACATACAAACATAATGCAATATTCGCGCAGCTGCACTAGTTGTTGGCTCTTGGTGCTTATGCAGTGATATATGGAAACCGATGGCACATCATTTCATTTGAGATAGTCATCTGCTTTGCACAACGCGCGCAACGTTAAGTTAAGGGCCTTTGTTTCAAGGCGACAGTCTGTTTGATTTTATCCAAAAGTTCGTGAAAACTGTCCGAGAACCTGTAGAAATGTTCCACTGATGTTCTTGTTTTTGTTTTTAGGTTTACTTGTTCTTGGCCTCGGACCTTTTCAAACAGGTGTGTGCTGCATAAATCCTTCAAATTTAACTATTTGCCTTTTCTCTGAGTGAAGAAGCAGCCAGATATTTGGACTCCATCTTGTGTTGAAAATGTCGATCTCTGCTCTTGCTGCAGTCAGATTTTGTGCGCTATGTCATAAGCTACCGACTACATTGGTCACCCGATGAGCCCGATGTTTCTGCTGTGGATCGCTCTGCCTAGTTGGCGGCCCGCTCCGCCGATGCCGGGCCGGTTGCTGAGGCGGCCGTGTCGCCGATCACTGTTGAACAAGACCAGCTCCTGGCTCCGGGTCGTACTCTGACGCCGGTCCGGCCGGTCCGGACGCTGACGCCTCGTGCGCTCTGTATGCCGACAGACCCGGGAGACGGTGACCCTCTGGAGGCCGGCCCGGCCGCGGCGCTGGCCTTCACCCGGCCCTCCTCCTCCGGCGACGAACAGAAACGGCAGAACGGTACGGCGGCGCGGACTGCAGCGCAATGTCCGCTTCACTCGAGTGAAACTTGATGCTTTGTGTTTGACTATCGTCTCGTGTTTGACTGTAGTCTTGGCGGCGTCGGATTTGGTTTTATCACAGAGGCCGACTTCGTTTATATGAACAGTAACTTCTTCTTCGTCTTTCTTGAAAGCAAACCGCTGCTGAGATTCGTTTTGGCTGCTCCATGTTTTCAAATTCATGCAGCGTTCCAGCATGCTTCTTTCATTGATGGGCGGGCGGGACCGGCGGTGGTGCAGTTGGCTATCTGGAATGCCCTAGAACTTGTCTGAAATGTTTGCTGCATTGCCACAGCCACTATGCAGGAGAAATTGGATACGCTGCAGCAGGAGCTGGTGGATGTCCAGCTCAAGTACCAGCGGGAGCTGGAGAAAATGGAACGCGACAACAAGGAGCTGAGGAAGCGACTGCTGCTCAGAGCCAATGAAACGGTGGCCCAGAGGAAAATCAAGGTAGGGCCGCTGCTTCAGGGCTTCCTGAAGTGAAATGCGAACTTGTCATGTCATTAAGTTTTGTCAGTTATAAGACTACATGCGATCGACATTACGTTCTACAAAATTCACGATGCGTCATCTCCAGTCGCCTGTGTTAACTATCCATTGACACTGTCAGACTAAGAGAACTTTAAGTTGCATTGTGTCATGCTTTTCACGTATGTGTTCAAAGTCACAGTGATGCGGAATATTCGTTCATTTTCTGGGCTGGTCAGGTCCGAAGAGGATATGTGTGCTTTGTCAAAGTCATTAGAGAGCATCCTCACCAGTGGACGATATTCTGCGGTAAGTGGCTTGATACTTTGTCGAAAACGTCAGTCAGGATCACTTCAGTACCTTGGTGATGGCACAGCGAGTAGCGTGCGATGTCTAATTTCCCGTGGAAGCTCATGCGTCTGACGTGCCCGCGCCGTGCCCGCGCAGAAGTCGCTGATCGACATGTACAGCGAGGTGCTGGACGAGCTGAGCGGGTACGACTCGTCGTACAGCACCCAGGACCACCTGCCGCGCGTGGTGGTGGTCGGCGACCAGAGCTCCGGCAAGACCTCCGTCCTGGAGATGATCGCGCGCGCCAGAATATTCCCGCGGTGAGCAGTCTGCCTTGAGAAGGATGGATTTCCGCAGTGCATTTTGCATGGAAGCTTCGTTTTGGAGATATAGATTTCATGAGCGTTTGAGTCAGTTTGCTGTGGGAAAGGAATCATTTGCGGCTTGTGTGCTTGGTATATGGACCCCCTGTTCACGATCGATTGTTCTTGAAAGGCAGCAATGGTTGTGAAGAGTAGCGTCCGTATCTGGGTTGGTTTGCATTGCAGGGGAGCTGGTGAAATGATGACCAGAGCTCCGGTGAAGGTTACACTGTCGGAGGGACCGTACCACATCGCCCAGTTCAAGGACTCCAGCCGAGAGTTTGACCTGTCCAACGAGGCTGACCTGAAGGATCTCAGGAAGGAGGTAATGTTAATGCCACGTGAACGATGAATTCGGGTTTGATCCATTTACGTTTGTCGTTTCTCGCTATAATTAATAAGGACCGTTGTTACGGGCTGTTCATGGGGTGCAGCACAGGACCGACATGAAATCAGGAGAGTGGTGTTATATTACTGTGCCTCTCTGTGTGGGGTTTTGGTTATTCCGTTCCTCCATGCCACCTTCAGCGTCAAAATCTAAAGTATCACATCTTCTCACTGCGAACGAACATCGAGCTCCTGTTTCGCGTTGTGCGGCGCAGGTGGAGCTGCGGATGCTGAACTCGGTGCGCGGCGGGAAGACGGTCAGCCAGGACGTGATCTCGATGACGGTGCGTGGACCGGGCCTGCCGCGGATGGTGCTGGTCGACCTGCCGGGCGTCATCAGCACGCAGACGGTGGACATGGCCGCCGACACGCGGCAGGCCATCAGCGCCATGTCCGAGAACTACATGGCCAACCCCAACGCCATCATCCTCTGCATCCAGGACGGCAGCATCGACGCCGAGCGCAGCAACGTCACCGGTGGGAGCTCCGCCCCGGTGTGGTCGGACGGAAATGTTTTGTGGATTCGTATGTTTGTAACGTTTGGATAGAATGGGTGTAGTGTCAGGTGTTCTGTAACGACGATTCGTTGCGGATGTTTGAACACATCCTTGTTTTGAACCGTTTCGGTCGTTTTTTTTTGCAAAATATCTACGCACACGTTTTTTTTTGAAGAATGTGGGATACCTGAATATTCGTATGGGATGATGACAGATGTCAAGTGTATACTACCTTGCAGTGTTTGAACAGTGTTTGAACGCATTGGGACGTTACGAGAGGATTTTTTTTTGCATCGTTGAACGTTATTTTAATATGTAGTTTCTGTTCTGCGATAATAAATGAGCCTCATGGGAGGGTCTCCTTGTCTGTGAGCTGTAGTCTGGGGTATGATACTGAACTTTCGTGTGGATTGCATCACTGTCGTTGCATTGCGCTCGCAGATTCGAGCTTGCCATTAAGATTGTAATGGCCGTCCTCAGATCTAGTCTCTAAAATGGACCCCACGGGAAAACGGACCATTTTTGTGCTGACGAAGGTGGACTTAGCTGAAGAGAATCTCGCCAACCCTGATCGAGTGAGTAACTAGTGTCTCGGAGCGGAAAATCTTCTCGCTTATTCATATGGGAATCCGTTCTGTTGATATTGGGAAGGATAGTAATTGTACAGCTATATGCATACTGCAGAGAAGCGACCTTTGTTAATATTGCGGCGCCCTCCTGCGTTTATTTGTTTCTTTGCTTGCTTGTAAACGTGCTCTGGACCGTGTGTAAGGCAAGCCCTGAACTAAGTGTGTGTTCCCTGTCATCCCAGTCAATCTGCCAAGTTAGTCCATATTCCGAAGTTACCAGCTTTAGTTGTGACATTATCCTTCCATCTGAGAGTCGACATGTTTTTCGTCACTTCTTTCTGCTTAACTCTCGTGTGGTTTCTACAGCATAAATCGTGGATGCACTCCTCAGCTTTTCAACTATTGGTCTTCTGGTGAGTCAGCATGTGACGGATCAGCGGTTGGGCGGTTTCACTGGATCGTGAAGAGTCACCAGGCTGTCTGGCTTTTCAGATACGGAAGATTCTCTCCGGTAAGCTGTTCCCGATGAAGGCTTTGGGCTACTTTGCCGTGGTCACCGGCCGCGGCGGCAAGGACGACAGCATCGACGAGATTCGCGACTATGAGGAGCAGTTCTTCCAGAAGTCCAAACTGTTCCGGTGGGTGGATGACTTGGTACAGGCCCCGGTGTTCTCGTGAACTCATCCTGGGCGGACTTTGGTGCCCTCGTGATGTGATGTGTGTGCCTTAATATCTGTGCTCGGGATCACCGTTCACATTTCAAATTTCTAAGCGTCATAACCGGACACGTATTGTCTCGCATCCTTGTGCGGACTCTCAGTGCTGCTACTGCCTCTGTTTCTCTTGCTGGGTGTTTATGCTGTCTGTCTGTCTGTCACATATACGTGTCCGTATAAGTAGAACCATTGAATGAAAGTGACGGGTTCCTCGTGCTGTCTTTCACCTGCCCGCCACGAGTTCGCCTCCGCCTTACGGCGGCCGGTATGAGAAGGTGGCCCGGTCACATGTCTGGCCGTGAGGAGGTGTCGGCGAATGTCACGGTAGCCAGCTGACGCCGTCTCCCCCGCCGCCAGGACGGGAGGTGTGAGCTCGACTCAGTGCACCACGCGCAACCTCAGCCTGGCCGTGTCCGACTGTTTCTGGAAGATGGTGCGCGAGACTGTTGAACAACAGGCGGACGCCTTCAAAGCCACCCGCTTCAACCTCGAGACAGAGTGGAAAAACAACTTCCCTGGGTAAGGTGGCTCCGACTGGTGGCTGCGGGACCTTGGTGGCGTGGCCAGTGTTAGTGAGGTGTTGCCAGAGGCCGCCTGCGCAAATGCCGCAAACGCCGCAAACGCCGGAACAGTTCTCACCTATTCGTTGATAACCCTGTCACTCTTTTGTTCCTCTTGAGGAGGCTTTGTGGTTGTCTGCGTTGCGTGAGCCTGCTTCCGTTTTCTGTTGAGAACCGTCGGGGCGCGATCTGGTGCTAATTTTAATTCTTAGTATACGCAGCACTATCCCGGATATCGGTGATGGCAGTGGCGTCATGCTTTCCGTCTTCAGAATGCGAGAGCTGGACAGGGATGAGCTGTTCGAGAGGGCGCGCGGCGAGATCCTGGACGAAGTGGTCAACCTCTCCATGGTGTCGCCCAAGCAGTGGGAGGAGGCGCTGAACAAGAAGCTGTGGGAGAAGATGGCCTCATACGTGTTCGAGAAGATTTACCTCCCCGCTGCACAGAGTGGCAATGCAGGTAGATTCCGGAACCTTCTAAAAAGGTCTCCTTAGTTGAAAGTAGAGTCCTGTTGTCACAAAGTTTTCCCATACAACGTGCGTCAGGTTAGGATTACGATTATGGTTGTCGCTGATACAATTCCTAGAACAGGATTTCGTCTACTCCTGGTGGTACGTCTGGTCGGTACCAATGATGCAGCAGTCCGCTCGCGCCCCAGGCACCTTCAACACGACGGTGGACATCAAGCTGAAGCAGTGGGCGGATGACAGCCTGCCGAGACGCTGTGTCGAGATCGGCTGGGAAACTCTGGAGGAGGAGTTTACGTGAGTGTGCCTGTTCTCCTGCCGTTAGTTGGGATAGCCGAGTTTTGTGTCACTTTCTCTTAGGAACATTGCAACAGTTCCTTCTTTTCATCGTTTTGAATAGTCAGAATTTTGGGGTTCTTGTTGCATGAATTACTGTCGGTATGTGTAACCGTATTCCCAGACATGGGCATTGTGGTTTGAACGTTTGCTGATCAGCGTGCCATTTTGTAGATTCCATGCGTGATTTGATAGCAACGCCATCCCCTTCGTTCCTGTCCTGTGCCTTATCGCTCCACTGACCTCGCCTTTAATTCCCCTCTTAAGTCGACGACGTCCAGTGGCAAGTCCTCTCCGACGTCCCTCTTTTGGGGCTACGGCCTCTCCCGGTCTCCTGCTCGTCCAGCCTTAATCCCTCCCGCTAGTGGCGGTGCAGCGGTGACGTCTGACCGTGTGTCCGCCGTCAGTCGGTTCATGTCACGCTCGGAGCGGCGTCGGGCGGTGACCTCTGACCCTGTGTCCGCCGTCAGTCGGTTCATGTCACGCTCGGAGCGGCGTCGGGCGGTGACGTCTGACCCTGTGTCCGCCGTCAGCCGGTTCATGTCACGCTCGGAGCGGCGTCGGGCGGTGATGTCTGACCCTGTGTCCGCCGTCAGTCGGTTCATGTCACGCTCGGAGTGGCGCTGGACGGTGACCTCTGACCCTGTGTCCGCCGTCAGTCGGTTCATGTCACGCTCGGAGTGGCGCTGGACGGTGACCTCTGACCCTGTGTCCGCCGTCAGTCGGTTCATGTCACGCTCGGAGCGGCGTCGGGCGGTGACCTCTGACCCTGTGTCCGCCGTCAGTCGGTTCATGTCACGCTCGGAGCGACGCCGGACGGTGACCTCTGACCCTGTGTCCGTCGTCAGTCGGTTCATGTCACGCTCGGAGCGGCGCCGGACGGTGACCTCTGACCTGTGTCCGCCGTCAGTCGGTTCATGTCACGCTCGGAGGGGGCGGTGACCCCCCTGTGTCCGCCGTGCAGTCGGTTCATGTCACGCTCGGAGCGGCGCCGGACGGTGACCTCTGACCCTGTGTCCGCCGTCAGTCGGTTCATGTCACGCTCGGAGCGGCGTCGGGCGGTGACCTCTGACCCTGTGTCCGCCGTCAGTCGGTTCATGTCACGCCGGCGCGCGGTCCCCTGACCCTGTGTCCGCCGTCAGTCGGTTCATGTCACGCTCGGAGCGGCGTCGGGCGGTGACCTCTGACCCTGTGTCCGCCGTCAGTCGGTTCATGTCACGCTCGGAGCGGCGTCGGGCGGTGACCTCTGACCCTGTGTCCGCCGTCAGTCGGTTCATGTCACGCTCGGAGCGGCGCTGGACGGTGACCTCTGACCCTGTGTCCGCCGTCAGTCGGTTCATGTCACGCTCGGAGCGGCGTCGGGCGGTGACCTCTGACCCTGTGTCCGCCGTCAGTCGGTTCATGTCACGCTCGGAGCGGCGTCAGGCGGTGACCTCTGACCCTGTGTCCGCCGTCAGTCGGTTCATGTCGCGCTCGGAGCGGCGTCGGGACCACGACTCCTCTGTTCGACCCGGTGAAGCGGGCCGCCGTGGAGGAGGCTCCTGCGCGGACACGACTGGGAACAGCGCGCCGTCGAGATGCTGCGCGTCATCCAGCTGAACGCCCTGGAGGACCGCGCCGTTCACGACAAACGACAGTGGGACGCCGCCGTCCAGTTCCTCGAGGACAGCATCAAGGACAAGCTGCAGGTGGGGGACGGGCCGAGGGCGGCTGCCTCCCGGCGCGGGATGCTGCTGAAGGTCGTCAGCTGTCGCTGCGTTATCGAGTCGTTGCGTAATTTCCACTTCCTGGTTTTCAGCTGCACGACACACTGTACGGACGAGATGCGCTGATTCTGTTCGTTTATATTCGGTGGGTTTGTGTGCGGGGTTGGGTTGTTGCACTGATTTTGGCACATCGTGTTCTCAGTAATAAGTTCAGAATTTTGTGAGCCTTAACTCTGTACTAAAATTGCATATTATTAAAGTGGAAAATTGACGACGCTGCATATTTTGTCCACTTAAGAGACGAGAATGCTGCAATATTCAGCAAGTTTGTTGTACGTCATTAGTCATGGTGTAGGCAGATCGTGATTTAACCTGGTCGGAGCGTTGACGTTTCGCTGGAATTGGATATGTGCCATGTTGTGTGATCTTCCTTCCCTCGGCCGTCAGACGACGGAGGAGATGCTGCGCGAGATGACCGGACCAGGGCTCTGGGACCGCTGGGTGCGCTGGCAGTCCTCCACCAGCGAGCACCGGCGCCGGGCGGCCGTCCGCTCCGAGCTGGAGAAGGCTCTGCACGCCGACTACGTGAGTCGCCGGGACGGTCCGCCGCGGCTGCAGGCTCGGAGGCCGGCCGCCGATGCCGGGGAGGCCGCGCAGGCTGAGGTAGTTGGGTTGTATGTGGTGCCCAGAGCCGACTGGCCGTCTCAAGTGGGCTGCTGGGGTAGGATCATTGTGTGTTGTAGATTTCGGCCTTGTCCGCGGACGTTTTCCTGGTACCGTTGTGTGGGAGTGAGCTGATTTGTTTGGAAACTGGATCTGGATCTACTGATTGGGCCGGCTAGGCCAGTGTGCTGACGCCTGTCGGTTAGCTGCGACACTCATGCCCGGCTTTCCCGCCCCATCATGCCTCTGACCGCCCTCCCTCCTGGACAGGAGCATGCGCCCCAGCTCGGCTATGACGAAATCATGGCGATCCGCAACAACGTGAAGACCAGCTCCGGCCTGGAGGTGGACAATGACCTGATCCGCGACACCTGGCGGCCCGTCTACCGGCGCTTCTTCCTGCGCAAGGCGCTGGCTCGCGCCTACGACTGCCGCAAGGCGTTCTGGCTGTACCACCAGGGCGCCGAGCAGGAGTGCGACTGCAACGACGTGGTGCTGTTCTGGCGGATCCAGCAGATGATGCGCACCACGGCCAACACGCTCCGCCAGCAGATCATCAACAGGGAGGCGCGCCGCTTGGAGAAGAGTATCAAGGAGGTGAGCCGGGCTAAGCCTGGGGGACTCCGAGGGCCGGCGGGGGGAAGGACGGGCGCTGCGACTTGTTCAGTTGGCACGGGGAGACTGGGTGGCGTACGTCTGGTCGAAGGACGGCTCGCATCTCTTTGGGATCAGGATTGTCGAAAGTTGGTAGGTCGTCGTGAGTCCGGACACAGGTTCATACTCCATCGTCGTCCCGGCCTGTGTAAGGTACAATCATGTGCACTCAGGCAGGGTTGGCATTACAGTCTGACAAAATTCTTTACTTCCACATGCCAGTTAAAACTGGTTAAACCGGCGTAAAATGGCGGAGTTTTTGGGGGCAAACTTTATGTTTCCGACGCATTAAAAAGGCCATTATTCCGCCTTTTACCTCCAAATAACATAAGATTGTGCCGAAAAGGTCAGATATGTGGAATACTCAAATGAAAAATTCACCTCATTAAGCATATATTTGCCAGTTCCAGGCGACATACTCTCGGTAATTTACTCCCAACCTGTCGGTGAAAATGTTACGCGTAGGAACAGGGAAGGGCATGGTACAACTATGAAGTAATATACAGCTAGTATGCAAAAAATTGTGTGACTGTACCTATACCTTAACCTATCTAAGTTTTTTGTTTTAGCATACGGAATATGCTGGAACACATAAATTGTCAAACAATAACCATCTTTACCGAGGACATAGTGGCGGTGTTGTGAAAACAGTCGTTATTGCTTGTATCTTAATAACCAGGGATATGACTAGCCATATTTCCTCGAACATTTCAAATCGCATTTATTGGTATTGTTTGGAACGGTTTGGAATTTTGTGCTGATTTACGAGCAATCTGTTGCTGATCCGCTACGTGACTAATAGTTAAATACTTTGTTAATAGAATGTTAAATATTTGTTACGTTTGTGCTGGTGTACATTGTTCAGTTAGGATTCAGATGCGTGACTGCACTTGTGACCACGAGACGCCCTTTTCTACACTGCTGTTCAACGAATGAATCTTAAACACAATGTTTCTAAATGCATCAGTCTAAAGTCTACCACCATTGTTGTATCTGCGACTTTTCTTGAGTGCATTACTTGGTGGTCACATTTTCACATATTTCACATTTTAAGGCATAGAAACACTTATACGATCGTTTTTCCCTTAAACCATAAAATGGTACCTCCGTCATGAAATTTACACCGGAAATATTTTCTGCCATTTTTTGCCATTTTCTGCCAGTCCTGTGTTTAGCTGGCCGGTTTTAAGCGGTTAACCTACGACCGCCTGGGGAGGTCGTATTCCACTCCCTCCTCACTGTTTTTTTTTCACAATGTATTCCAAATCGCTTAAAGTGATCCAACCAAACTTGCAGTACCTGCCAAGTAATCAATTTCGCACATTTTTATAGCAAAATGAACTTAAGATCAGGTCATGTCACGGCCTTTGACGTCATTACAAAACCTCTGCACGACGTTTTGCCGTGTTCAGCCAAGGCTGAGGTCTTACATAGCTTCAAGCTTGCTTTTGTCCGTCTTTAGTGGTTGAAAGCGACAGCCAAAGCATGGCGTATTACTAGGTCGCGGAACAAGGCCACGTAAGGTCATCTTGACCTTAGATGGCCCCATAATTTGAAAGTCGCTATTCATACATGACTACTAGGTTGAGCAATGAGACCACGTGGGGACTATGTCTTTTACTTATGAAATTTTTGTTGGATTCTTAATAACCTACGGCAGAAACCGACCAGAACTCTTTTGACCTGCCCGACCTTTTCTTGATGTGCTCCGCATGACAGCATGCAACCATTCTTTAGACGCGTAAAAACATGGAGATTCGTTTGGTGCGTGTTTAGAAACTCTCAGAAAAGAAATAGAGTAGCTGAACAAGTCTCATCACCTAACTTGACCTTCTCTTAATATCATGAGAAGGACGTATTTGATTTCCATAAGTTGGAGTGTGCGTCGAGGCTATCTGCGCTCGTTCTTTTTTAGTAACTGTTCTCTCAAAATAAAACGGGATGTGCTAGACTGGCGTAATACCTATCACGGAGCGCTGCGTCGGCCGTTCCGCAGTCGGCAGTTCTGTGATGGTTTTCTGATTTATTGGCAGTGCGTTTTGCATGATAAATGCCTTCTTTGGATTCACTTGTGCGACATGAAGAGATGACGAGGAAAAGAAATTAGGCTGAGTTGGTGTATTTTGAGATTAAACGAGGCAGAACTATCCAGTGGAGTTTAAGTGACGTTGATCTGATCATTGGTTCCGGAGATGAGAATGGGGTCAGGCTCGACTTATTTTGACTTGCATGTGGCGTCAGAATTGACCAGGATTAAGAGATCAAATGGGTGGTTTGGGATGAAATGGACCAAAGCTGTCGCACTGGGCTGGAATCATGTCGATCTGGTCATTTGTTATAGAGATTTTAGGGGTATGTCGTGTGTGTCCTATTTTGAACTTTCTGTGACGTTATTATTACCGGAACTGTGGCACCTTGGTTGTTTCGTCATCGACGATCTCGATCAGTAACATGAAAAATACCTCGATACATCGACATTGACATTCAAGATCCGAAGACATTCGAATCACTTTGATGCGATAATTGGTTGGAAGATATTGCACGGGGATCAAATTAGGTCAGATTTGGCCTGTTTCGACGTCCCTGTGACGTCCACAGGTGGACGAATGAGGATCAGATGGAGAGTTTTTAGGTGGAACGGACGCGGGTTTCCGAACGGTGTTGGATTTTTGCCATCCGACTGTTTGTTCCGTAGATGCAAGAGGCCCCAGGCGGTCGTAGGTACGGAAATATCCCAGGCGGTGCCGGGTTAAAACCGGTGACAGAAACTAATTTCAGTCGACTGCTGCCAAATCTGCATTCAGGGACTATTTTAGACGCGATGCCGTCTCATTTTTCCATCACTATTGTTGTCTGTTTTCTGTTTTCTGTTGCCATCACTCTTATTGCCTTCCAAGAACCTGCGCTCAAATATAGTTGTTTGTGGACACCGCGTCATCAGTTTCAAGTTGTGAGTCGGTGGGCAGTCGCCGTTCCTCGGTTGGGTGGTATTAACCGGACCCTCTCCGGTCAGGTGCTGGAGGACTGGAGCCTGGACGAGGAGAAGAAGCGGGCCCTGCTGACTGGCCGTCGTGTCACGCTGGCCGAGGAACTGAAGCGGGTCCGCCAGGTCCAGGAGAGGCTGGAGGAGTTCATCAACGCCCTCCAGAACGAAAAGTGAACCGCAGGACCGGTGTGATCACCAAGTGTGCGCCGGCCACCGAGAGCTTTCGTTGTTGGTGATCCCTGCGCTTTGGTAGGTCGGGTGTCCTCTCCTAGTCGCGTCGTGATGGGACCTTTGCTGTAGTGGGAAGCGGCCTTCTCTTCCCGCTGAGGTCAGGAACTCCCTGAAGGTGAGGCCAGTGACAGCTGAGGCGGGCACGCGCAGGGTCAGTGTGACTGCGGTCGTGTTTGCAACAATGCGGCCCCGTCGGATGGCGTCGAGGCGAATTTTCATCGGCGGCTGGTCGCGGGACGTCAGCCGTCTGCCGGTACAGCCGGCCGGACCGAGGACGTCACGACACCGGGGGCGTGACGTCATCAGGCGATTGCCTCCGCCCGGCGGGGACGTGATTGATGATGGCGTGATGGCGACAGGGCTTGCCGCGGTCCGTTTTTATTGTTCTGTTACGGAGGAGTGCGGGAAGGACGCGATTGCCTCTGTCGGCCGGCTGGCGCCCGTGAACGCGTTCCGTGAAGCTTTAGGTGCTGCCGCGCTGTGGCGGTGGTTTTGTGTCGCAGTCAATAAATCATGTGCTCGTGTGGCCCCCTGTGACCGCCCCCGGACTACGGTGGCGCTGCGAGCGGGACCCGTGTGCTGGGCCGCGGGGTGGGAGGCTGCGGCGGCCGTGTGGGCGCCGTCCTGCCGTCCCGCCGGCTCTACCCCGCCGCCGGAGGACACGTGGCTGCTCCCCGCTGGTGTGTCTGCTCGCCGACTCCTACTGCTGCGCCTGTATCGGCGCAGGTCCCCGATCCCCAGCCGTGTGGATGAGGAGCTGCGATCCTGGTTGACGATGCTTGGAATCCTGGCAAAGATGTCTCGTCACGTCGGTTTGTGCCCAGAGGCATCGTTGTTTGGACAATTTGCTCTTAAGATTTCCCAGATGATTTGGGTTATTTATCACCAGGCGGCACACGGCCCATTCTGCTACGCTCTGTCAACAAATGGGTGGCAAAAAACCCTGTTCACCTTTTCTCTTCAGTCTGCTGCCCTCGCTTCTGCGGCCAGATGAAAGATTGATAGTAACCGCGACACCCGACCTTGAATAATTATACCGCGACAGTTGGCAGCCACCGAAGGCGGATGATTATGTGCTGATCTAGACTCGAGTCCTCCGAAGAATCTTATTGGTATTTCTACGTAATCTTACGAGTCGCCTTTCATGACGTGGACTGAACATTTTCGTGGACGCAGTCAGTTGGCGGATATTAAACTCTGTGGTTGGGACCGGATGACGACCATCTGGCGCCGGGTAACGCACACTGTCTGCGCACAATCAGCAGGAAGCTGGAGGAAAGTTACAAAAACATTGATCAGCGAGCAAGCACACTCCGTCCATGTAGCTCTGTGAAGAATGTGCCCTTTGCATTTCCTAGAAGACTTGGATTATTCATCAGTCCGCGCGCGGTCCGTTGTTTTCCGCAGTGCTCAGCTGATAGCTGGACGGGGAGAAATTCATACGGGTTTTCAGTTGGCTATATCCGCTTCTGTGGGCAGAGTATGAAGACAGGTCCTAACAGCGACATACGTCCAGCAGAACGTATGCAACGTACTCACACCTCCACAGCCATCGATCAGTAAAGGTGAACGAATAGGCGTCAGTCCAGACCTGATGCTTCGGAGGAATCCTCCGGATTTCATCACCATACAATGAGGTGCCTTTAACCCTATTCCCGGCAGGGGGGCGGGGGGCAGAATCCGCCTCCTCTCTTTTTTTTGCTTTCCAATTCCAGGGTTTTGACAATTTGACGCAGTTTTACGAAACTTGGTGACGTTTCCCAGCTATTCTTCCTATGTAATGTGACAAATTTTGAAATTATATTTCGCTCAGGGGCGGAGTCAGGCAACGTTTTTTCGGAGGCCCCTCAGGCCATTTTTGGCCCTGTTGAGGGTAAAAGGAATATGACCGCCAAAAATAGCGTTTTTAAGATAAAACTTTGAACTTTATATGGGTGTATAGCTATTGTGCGCAACGTACAAACACAGCTTTGCTCATCTGAGGTAACTCGACAAGGTCAGGTCAAGAACAAAAATTCAAAATTTGGTTTTATAGTATTAATTTCGGTGCTATTTCTTCAAGTGTCAAACTCACAATATATCTGACGTAGAAGGTGCCCTCTACTTGTGTATCAAGTTTCAGCTTGATATCAGGTCGAGTCACGGAGCTATGACCTAAAATGTCAGAGCGCATACCCTATATCACAATAACCGTAAAATGAAATTTTTGAAATAAAGTGAATTGAAATGACTGAAAACGTTTCAGATAAAATTAAATGCACACGAGATCATCCCAAGTGACTCCAAGGTCACTGGAGGTCATTTAAGGTCAAATATCACAAGATGATCCGAGGAACATGTGACTATGACAGTTCCCCCTTTTTCATGTCCCTGGCACCGCCTATGCTAAGATTATAAAAACATTGTACTACGGTTTGTGCTTCTTTAGCGTAACATGACTAGCAGGATAAAAAAAATGTTCTTACCTTTTTTGTTCATTCATTTGTTGAATAACTAATCTTTCTATTTTTAAAACCCTGTGAACGCTGATGAATTTTCCCAAAGTCTCAAATGTGTGCACCACTGATAAAAGTCCCACTCATAACCTCTCGATTCATGCCAATTTCATCAAAATCGGTCTATAAACAACGGAATTATAAGAAGTCCAAAAATACCCCTGATTTTAACATTTTTGCCCACCCCCTGTATCCACCGTTTTCAAAATTTTGAAAACTTCTTGTTTTCAAAGCGTAGTTGAAGTCATGGTAAATCGATTGTCGTTTGTTGCGATGAAATCGGATGTGTAGTTCTTGAGACCTCAATTTTGAATCTGAGGGGGGTCGAATCCTCCCCGCTGCCGGGAATCGGCAATACCGTCTAGCTCTCCGGGAACAGAGTTAATGGCGTGAACTGCACGCTTTTCATGATCAGTCCCAGTCTCTTTCCAAGCAATCTGCGGATATTTAGTCCCATGGCTGGGACTCAGTGACCTCGACGCTGGCGCTGGCCAACGTGAACCATTGACACCGTCACAAATAAACTGGAGAAAGGTTACAAAAGCAGCCATCAGTCAGGGTGTACGCACCCCAGGGAGGTTCTGCCACAAACAACGAATACGAGGACCTGTGGTTTCTGATAAGGAAGCAGGCTCAGGCGAGTGGCTTTGGACACCGTAGCAGGACTGCTGAACTTTGTAACAGTGTGCAGACTACTTCCTCGCAATGTTCTGATCTAGTGTCAGCCAGTTAAAATTCCGACTTCACTGCCATCACTGCGAAGACTTTCAGCGTTGAAAATCACCGTTGTTCACTACAAGCTTCCGTGCATGTATGGAACATCCTTGCCGTAGGCATTTAAGGATGCATTCTCGTCGAAAGCCATTGCAAAGCCACGCCACAGACGATAAAACCTGCAACTTGGGCCATTGTCTACGTGGTTGTGACATGAAGGCCTCGGCCATTCGACGGACTGACTGACTTCGATCTGATTCCGACCGAGTCGACTCAGGGTTCAGGGAGTGACAGACGTGCTCAGGGCTGGACCAGTGACAGACGTGCAACCCAGCATATCGCCTCAGCCCACTCAGGCTTAAGAGCCAGTTGCAAAGTTCGACGGCCTCATTCTGAAAAGAAACAGGACGCTGACGGCACAGACTGAAATAATGCAGTTCTGCCAATGTCTGGAAATCACATTACATCGCTGGTGCCGGTTTTCGCTAGTTTTAGAGCCGTCGGATGTAAATATGGCTCCGGTAATGACCTTTCTCGCAGTAAGTTTGCAGAAAAGATTTCAGTTGCTATTTGTTCTTTTCCCACAAACGGTCTTCAGTGACGTGGTAATATAACAGAGGGTAAATTTCTACACCTCTGCCCGTGACCTTCACGGCGTTCCCGTTCCGACCGGACGCGCAACGTGAACCAATACCTCAATGACCAGCCAGCCGTATTGTGCAATAGTGCGGTCGAGTCCGGTCGAGGATTTTCCGGCGGCGAGCTGCGTGAGGCTAGAACTCAGGCATGTAACACTCACTTGTATTTCTTAGTGAAAGATAATTCGGAATCACGCATAACGGATAAATGTACACGTACAATGGTCTGATTTCTTAACAGTCACAATATCCGCCAAAATATAACAGTGAAACGTTACAAAAATGAAATGACAGTCAGCTGAAGAAAGTTTCTATGCATTTATCGCAGTTTACGGAAACGTAGGCACAAGAAAGGCAAGATATCCATCGAGCTGAAAATAGATAAAATCTTAAAGCTAGTGCGGAACAACGCCATCTACTATTCCAGCTGGCAACTACTCCGCTCACCACAATAAAATGTGAAGGTTCAGGTCATGTGAACGGTTCGGTTAGGGCGAACTCGATTGACAGTAATAATGCGCTGATATTTCCTTGTCCATATAATTCTCCACGGGTACCCAGTGCCTCATGAGATTCATAAAGCAATGAGCATGGCATAACTCGTGCTACAAACAGGCATCCCTGTCGATTACAGCCATCGATCTACCTTCAATAGCTCCGACCATCGTCTTGGATGGCATCGCAATGACAGAAACCTCTCTTGGGGTTCGGCTTTTGACGAGTGACCGGAGGCGGCTGACGAGTGACCGGAGTGCAGAGACCTGACTGGCCACGCACTGGGTCCATTAGGGGTCCCCCGGAGCACATCGGCCCAACACTACGGTCCCCAGGCTGGACCTCAGCAGACCGATTGATGAGGGGGCACCATGTGATTAAGGTCTACCTGAGGACACCTGATTAAGGCCTGCCTGAAGCATATTAGTATATACGCAGCCTGACGGCGATAAAGGCAATGTTCGTGGACCGCCCTGCTGCGTCGCAGCGTGCCACCCAGTCTGTGCTGAGAGGCTGCCATGAGCTGTCAGAAGGGAGACTCCCTCAGCTCAGAGACCCCTCATGTACATAGTAACCGCTCGTGGAACCAGCTGCCGCCGGCTGTATCCAGCCGGCGTTCCCGCCCTGCTTTTGAGGAGACATGGTGTTTCCCTGAAAGCTGCCACGCCCAACACGTGGGTTTATTTACAATATCTACAGTATTTACAACAACGCACATGGATAGGTTTAAATTGGTCAGAACTCGCCAATATTTTTACCTCCATGATCGTTTTCCGTTTCTGTTACAATTCTTACATCTGTGCAACCAGGGGAGGATCCAGAAATTTACATTGGGGATTGAGGATTGAGCAGTCCACCTGGAGGCGCAACGAGTGGCTTTCGACAGGGGAGCCATGTGTTTTTGGAACCTCAGTATCCAGCCAAAAGGGTGCGCCCAAGCTTTGTCCATAATGGGATGGACAGAAGTGGAAGAGACATTTTCATAACACACTGCGAAGGCGTGCGAAATGTTCTGGCTTTGTAGTTGAAACAAAGCATGCCTGATACCCTCTTAAGCGACTGTGGCCAGGATTTTTCACGCCTGGCCATCTTCTCCCTGGGTTTTCTTTTGCCACGCACACCAAATTTTTCGACAGGTTACAGGAATGGGCCGCGGTTAGTCAATCGAGAGCGCCTCTGTCCGGCCGTGAGCCTCAATCCCACGTGGGAAGGGACGTGTTCATTTGTGCAAGGGGCGCCTTTGACACCGTCGAAACGATGTCAAAGGTTTTGGCAAACGTGGCGAAACAGTCAGTAGTTCAACGTGACAAAGGTATATTAGTCACAAAACACTGTCATATTGCTTTGTTAGCTTAGCGGGAGTGGAGCGCGTGATAAACCTAGCATTCGTGGACGCTCCACGAGAATGGCACTGGCGCGCTTTTGTGTCCCAACACGTTTCTCGAAGCCCAGCGCAAACAGATAACTATGGTTGTACGTTTGACAACGAGGTAGCTTGCCAACATTACCAGACGCACTAACTTTAGAAACAATCTGACGCTAAGAAGACTACCACCTAATCTAAAACTACAGCAGATTTGCTCTGTGTACAGCAGTCTCAGTGAGCTTCAGGTTCGATTTTACCGCCCTTAATCAGATTACAATTACCATTTTGAGCGCTCCCTTCACTGGCGTTCTGCACCAAACTAAGAAATCTCTGGGATCGTCACCCAGCGCCGACCTAAACCGTTTGCCTTTAAATGCCTTGATGATACGATAATATTGCATCATGGGACATTCACATGAAAAGTGCAGCGCGGCACAAATAAGTTTTTAACAGCCGAATCAGTGGAACGAGACACAAACACCCGACGACATATGATAGTCAACAGCCGGATGGTGAAGTGCTGGCGGACTTCAGCTCACCGGACAAACCGCGAAAAGACAGTTTCTCACCGGACAATCCGGCAGTGAGGCACGGTGTCGCCTCATCTCACCAGACAGCTCAGGTCACCGGGAAATCCAGCAAGGACGATATCACCGCACGACAAATCACCCGGGAAATCAGCATGGACCTGGTTTCCCTTCCAACAAAACATGCTTGTCACATGGCTGAAATAGGCCGAAATTATTTCGTAGCTTCTGGAGCTGGGCCAAAACTCAAAACAACATTAATGTTGTCGAAGCCAGTTTCCCTTCTTTGCTCCAGGCACCCTCCTCCCCTTTTCTCGTCAGACCACGTTCGGACAATAGCAATTCGTATCAAACATCGTCCTTGTGCCGACGTCTAGATCTCGACGTAAATGAAACGTTAATGATGAAAACTACAAAAGCGGCCTCATAAGATCTGATTGGTAACGCGCGCCGAGATGACACCGAAGCAAGATCCGATTTCTTTCACACAGTTTACTGCATGTGTACCGAGATCATGCACGTAGCCAGGATTTTCCCGGGGGGGAGGCAAACGTCAAATTTTGTGATATGCCACTGGCATATGACAAACTATATAGGAAAAAGCAGCAATTATGCGCAATTTACCTCATATTTAACGCACAGGAAAGCACCTAACGTTTGCTTTCGCAACATATATATGACCATTATTCCGTGTTCATGCGAAATCGCCATATATCTAGTGCAGGCCGCTTGGCTCAGGGGGATGGCTCCGCCCCCATGGCCCCCTTGATTACGTCCTTGACCGAAGTGGAAACTGCACAGTCAATCAATGCAGCTGTTATCGAAAACTCACGGCGTTTTTAACGATGCGCTTGAGCTTAGCAAAAAGACAAAATATTTCGTCATGTCATCAGTTTCTCGACACAATGAAGTTCTCCAGCCTGCAGCACAGTACGCAGAACAGCGCACGACAGGCGCTCACCGCGACAGCGCACAAACATTGCCGTGATCTGCTGCGCGCGAGAATAGCCTGAGAAAGCTGACACGTGGACTACGTGCCGTGACCACGCCCAGTCCGTCGATACTTCCCATTCGCGGCTGTCTAACCCAGCCCGTACACGCTCCAGTAAATGATGTTGAAGATGAGGAAGCTGAGCGGCATGATGACTCTGCAGACCCGGTCAACCACCTTGGCCTGCATGACGTACGTCTGCTTCTTGGCGCTGGGGCCATGCGTGCCGGCGGCGTCGCCCTCCTCCTTGGAGAAGAACATCTCCTTGACGCTCTTGCGCCGGTCGCCTTGGAATTTGCGTTTCTTGGCCAGGTAATGCACCAGAACAAACTCGAGTAGCGCTCCGAACACGAAGATCATGCAGGTGCCGATCCAGATGTCAATGGCCTGAAAGGAAATTGCCGTTAGCAGAACAATGCCACCACTTCTTTCTGTTTCAACACTTTCCATTTTTTTGCCTTTGGTTTTACGATAATTGAAGCCCGCAGCTGCGCTGAAAATGTTGCTTCGCTGCCTCTACGCTTAGATGGGTGTGTTTTAAGTCACAACAGTTTTAAGCGCGTCGAATTATTTCGTTTCCGGCACTTAATCGTTTTGAGAGCTCATATGTTGCCACAATGGTCCGTTATCAAATATGACTTTGGGTACCCAAAGCACCGATATAAGCAAAAGAAAAATTTTGCTCAAGGATCATCCTTCAATTTCTCTGAGTTCAGGGCCGTTAAAATTGCGTGGACACAGATGCTAGTTATCATCGTTGCGGAAATATCTGGTATAGTCAGTACGTCCGCCGGAGGACTCTCCAGCACAAATACCTTGAGGTAAGAGACTGGAGGCAGCTCGCTGCGAACGCCGGCCGCTAAGGAGGTCAGGGTGAGCAAGGTCGTCACCCCCAGGGTCACCCTGCAGGGAGAGAATCGCCGTCGGGAGCGAGGCTAGGCACCCGCCATCGGCAGTACCAAGGACTGCCAATGGCGTCACGCCAATGTGACACCAGAATCGCTGCGCCCCATGCGGCAAGGGGAATCTACCATCTATGGTCGCATAGCAGACTCAGACTCATACAGGCCATTCACATTGTTTGTAAATTTGCTTTTATCACTACACTGTACGTAAAGAGCATTAATCAGTTATCAAGCGTCGGGCACTCCTCGTACCATATTTTTAGTACAAAACGGACAATGACACCGTTTCATGAGTGACGATGTCCGACTAGGCCCTGTTGACTGAACGCACCTGGCCGGTGTAGCGGTCTGCTCAAGCCAGAAGGACACCCACGACATGCACACCATCAGCATGGTGGGGATGTACGTCTGCAGCAGGTGGTAGCCGTTCTCCCGGTCCAGGATGAATGAGGCCGCCAGGGCGCTGAAGTCACCTGAGCACGGACGTCACGGCCCGATTAACGGACCGAACGCACGGCCGACACCGTTGCACGTCCTGTTCGGCTTCATCCTGAGGCGTCGCGGGCGCGACCTGTTTGGTAGTACTGCAGAGACCGACATCCGTAACGTCCGCAGAGGGCAATGATATGCGTCACCCTACACTGCAGACATACGCCCGCAATAAACGTGTTTTAAAAATGGGAAAATAGTGCGGAGTGAAGTTCGGGAGTGCAGGATATTTCTATAGCCTGGGAAGGAGCCTGCGCTTGCAAGAATGTTATCGTCCATCGTATTCAGTTATGACACCTTATAAAAATGGAGGCACTGAATTTGGTAGAATTATTTCAATGCTCAACAAAGGTAGCCACTGCCACGCAAACACACATACCCGTATCGTACTTCAGGGTAACCCTCTTGAGATCCTTCACCCCGACGAGATGAAACTGAGGAATCTCCAGTTCGTTGTAACATATGCCATTACAGCTTGTCTTCCGAGACCATTCGAACACGAGAGCCGACGTGGGATGAGCATCTGAAACGTACGTGAATGCAACGTCAGGTATAAAAGGTCTTGCTGGTGTGACTCATTGAATGGTGGGATGAAGACTGAGTCTGTTGTGAAAGTAAGCCATTGTCCCAGTTAGACTTGGGTGATTTGAAGCTTTATCCAATAACACTTGGTGTCACAATGGTGCTGCTAGAGATGCGAAGCTTTCGTCGTTTTCACTTTTTTGTAGCAAATTCTAAAGTGTACGTCACCTTACACAAATGTTGTGGATTTAATGTTGTGCCTCCTTGAGCCTATCAGCGAGTCCCCGATTCGCGTCCGGATAACAGCGACATTTCGCCGTCCCCGCGACTACCGGCGTGAGAGGTTGCGACGCGAAATGACCCTGGCAGTCGAGAGCGTCGTTAATAAATAACCCAATAACCAACCAACCAGCGGCGCACAAAAATGCCTTAATGGCGTCGATGTCATCCCCTCACAGTTTTGTAGCCGTAGCCGGGTTCTTACTGATCAGACACACGCAAAAGAAGACTGTCAACTAAGACAAAATTGAAATGCCTCCACCCGGCTCCGTCGCTTCCTATTTGATACCTAACGCTTCCATCGTATTCGATAGCTACTGGTATGTATTTAAAACTGATGCTTGCGTAGTGGAGATCTACCGTGATATGATATGATAGCTTAGATCCATCAGCTGGCAAAGCACGGACATCCTTGGCCAGGCACGTAGCCAGAATTTTCCTCGGTTGGGGGGGGGGGAAATGTCAAATTTTGTCACATACCACTGGCATATGACGACGTTTATAGGGAAAAGCAGCAATTTTACGTAATTGACCTCATATTTGACCTGCAGGAATACATGTAATGTTTGTCCTTTGCAAAATATATACATGGTCAGTATTCCTTATTCATGCGAGATCGCTATATATCTAGTGTAGACCGCATTGGCTCGGGGGCCATGGCCCCCCCCCCCCCTTGGCTACGTCCCTGTCCTCGGTACGTAGACATCTACCTCTCGTGTCCCTGTCGCTGTAACTCACGAAAGGATTACTGGCACTTATACTGTGGAGAGTAAAACATGGCAAAAATAGGTTAGAACACGGAATTTACAAATGCCCAGGAACTTGAGACTTTTCTACAACTGGAATGCGCCGGCACTTGTGCGATGACGAAATCCAGCTCTGTAACCCCGGAGAGCAGTTATTTCAGGAGCTGATCCGCAGCTGCAGCTGACGTGTGCCAAGTGCCCGGCATCTGCCTCAATCGCTGACGTTTTCCGTCTGTTTGTTTTCTTTGTTTCTGTTGCGATTACTTGTCTCTTCTGTTCGTTTAATTTGTGTCGTGAGTTGTGGTAACGGTGGCGCCCAGTGAAGTGGCAATCTCGTGGGCTCATCACCAGACATGTGCCAGGATCCCGACGGAATGCAGGCTACCTCCGTGTTGTATTCAACCCGGTCGTTGACCTGGGCGAGTCATTACGTCATCTCGGAAAGGTTGTGTCTCTCCGAAGCAAGGCGGTGCTCAGGTGACGCAACACTTACCCAGGTCAGCTCAGAATCCGAACGCAAAACGAGGATAAGCTGCATTCCATCGTGATCCTTCCACGTGTCTGCTCACCACCCACCAGATGTATCGTCATGTCGACTCTCATCTTCGGTGAATAGTTTTTAGCTTTTGCCGGCACGTTTTCACTCATTAATTTATTCGTCTTTCCTCCTCCACATGTCGACTTTTTTCCACTTCCACTTTCCATTCATTTAGCTTTTCCGTTTATTGTTTTGTTTTTGTTCTTGCTGGCTGATATTGACTGGGCATGTCTAAAATGACAAACGTATATGGATGGATACATTGTTTATATATACTTATATGTGCGTATGTTTATATTGTGCGTATACTTCAGTGAAAGCCAAAATACACTGTCGCTGCTAAAGTGTATTCCCGCTGCTGCCAAAGTCGCTGCTGCAACTAAAGGAAGTTCAACCCATCGGGCGTCCAATCCTACCTTTTTCATGCCAGCATGTCCCATTCCAAGCCTCTATATCGAATGCTTCAACACTCCGGGGTGATATAGCGCTGCCGCCCGAGGTCGCCAATCACGACCATTGACGTTTTAACCGCCGCGTCGTTGTTAAAACGCTCCGACTTCCGAAACACGGCCGGCCGGACGCGAGGCAGTTTAGCGGTGTACGGTCGGCGCGGGTGCGATGCGGTCGTTCTGCTGCGGAGCTCTGCAGCACCCCGGCCGGCCCCGGCGGCAGCACGGCGGCCCGGTAACGAGCGCGGGGCGAGCCGCCGCCGCCGCCGGCCCGGCTCGATAGGTGCTCAGGCACGGTCAGCGGCCAGGTCCAGCCGACATCGGCCAGGCCTGGCCGCGCCTTCACCCGACACACGCCGTGTCATTCAAGGCTTTCACGTGCCGGCGAACAGTGTTTGATGTAGATATGTGAGTCGGTAAGCATCGGTTGGTGATGGATGGCAGGGACATTAGTCTGGATATGACAAAAGCAGGTGTCCGGTGCTGGGTAATACGAACCTGATGGGAAGCTTGCTGTGTGCGATCTACATAAGTGCAGGTTTATCCTCAAAAGAGACTGATCGAAGAAATTTGGAGCATAACAGAAAAAGACGGCGATAAGAAGCGACACAAAACTCTCTCAGTTGACAAAAACGAGGAGAATAAAGATAAAAACTTCAGAAGTCGCATACTACAAGAAATTCTTATCTGATGAACGGCGACATTATCTGCGACGCGGGCTGGCAGTAAATATAAAAGCAATGCGACTGGAGTACAGTTTGTCTCCATTCCGAGCGTCGTTTTCTTTTGTACTAAAGGAAGCCGAATGTAGGTTCGACCGGAACATTTAATCGCACGGCCAAGCCAAACCGGAGTGAGATGGCGGATGAGATATTCTCACGACCCAGGCATGGGCCCGAGGAAGTGCATGGTCACGTGACGACTCGGTACGGTGCACCATGAGCACGTGACGCCCGGGACAAGCTTTTACTTATGAGAAACCTGTGTCACATTGCCGTGTCCTGAAAAACATACACCAGTAGCTCGGAGAGCGATGGATTAACCCGGCGCGGCCCGGGAGGTGTCAAATAGGGCAACCCCCTCGGTTTTTCTTGAATAACTTCTGAACCGTTAGAGTCAGCCCAACCAGATTTTTAGCAACTGTTCATCAATCAATTGTACATATTCTGACATCAAAATCACTTCCATCTTACGTCAGGTCATGAAGATATGACGTCATCAGTGAACTTTTGCATGCATGTTTTCGTCTCTTTGGGCGGTGGCGCAAACATGCTTTTTTATAATATTCGCGAATATAATGCATGAATGATTTGAATTCACATAGGAAATGGTCCCTGAAAGGATATGCAGCCGTGATAGGTTAACATGAGAAGTCATACTAGGTCACACGCATGATGACAAAATGATGACATGACATGACATGACAAACACAATGACAAAAAACCCACAATTGCATTGTGGGTGATAAAAGTTGTTGCCGCTGGTCTTTCCCATCGTTCAAGCCAGACGAGCAAATCTATATCCGCCTCTTAGTAAGGTTCACCAAATGCAACATGAGGTCATGTCAGGTCACGTTATCGGTAGATGTCAAAACGAAATGGAACACAACATTGTCTGTGGGAGATCGTTCCGTAGCAGCAGAGAGCAAATATTGTTCCTAGTCAGAAAAAGAAAAAATGACTATCTCTCCTGACCTGGCTTGACCATGACCCGACAAAGAGCAGACAGCGCAGATTTAATTATCACGAGATGTCATTTCAGTTCTGTGCTTGCTGCAGTTAGGAAACACAGCAAGTAATTATTGCTCTATGTCAGGAAGAGAAATGTAACCTTGTCTGGCCTGATTTCGATTGACCTTGACTAAATGAAAGCCAAGTAATGTAAAACGGATCATCAAAAGGTTTCCCTTCAATCTTCTTTTTCACGAGGATCAAAACGGTTGCGAGTAAGTATCGATCTTTGGCATGTGAAGTAAGACCAATATTCCATCTGACCTAGGGTGACCTTGACCCAATATATCTTAAGCATTTTGACATGTTTCTGATACGAACGATCGTGGCCTTTCGTTTGATACCCAGCTGAAGGTTCTAAGGTCATTATTGCCGATGGCATGACGTACAAACTGATGCCAGTTTTTGCGACGTTGTGTTATGCGTTTTACGTGACCTGTGACGTCATCCGTCATGCGACTAGGGCTGACATAATATTTTTTGAATCACAAGACTCAGGGCGATCGTTCCGATCCGACGGTTAGATCCTGAGATATCAGGGCGTGCCCTTCTTGGCACCCCCCAGTCGGTCGCGGGTACAAAAACACGCCTGGCGGTGCTTGGTTAAGGGTTCTCCATTTCAAGAGATGGATCATTTACGTCAATAACCCAGGTGAACCCGTTTAATCAAAACAATTTTAGTGATGGAACATGTGTCAGAACCGAGTCCCAGTGACGAACAAGCACCCAATAAAACGCGAATTAGAGATGTAGACTACCATTCCGCCCAGCCCACACATTTAACTGAGGGGCTCTTTCCTGGCCTCCATGCACATCAAATGTGAGCGGTTTTCAGAAGCAAAAAAAACGTTGTTTGAGCAAAGCATTCAAATTCCTAGCATGCTTGCGGGGTCCAAGCCAAAATGGTGAAATGCAGGGTTATGGTGGAATGGACCACGGTTGTGCCATTCCACAAAAACCGCCAGGACCGTCTCACTGAACCTGTCTCTGCAGAATCCGGGGGACGGGTTTGTGACGCCTGCGACCGCTGGGGCAAAGCGGCGTCGAGAGGTCTCCGAAGAGACTGCCACACTTGATAAAGCTTTCCCATTTTACAGCTCACATCGGAATACACCTTTACTTTCGAGCTGAAACGACGTTCCCCAACCATACCTATCCCGAGCCATTGCTGTCCAGCGATTTCATGGATACTCATGCCTTTGGTGACACCCACGGATTGTGACCGCTTTTTGCCCGGATCTATTTTCCCAGACTCCCGCGTTAGTTCCATTCCATAACCACAAAGTTGCGACATGAACGAAGGGAGCGTCGAGAGAGCTGACCGGTCAGCTATCCTATCAGCTATCCGGTCAGCTGATGAATGATGCACTCACGACTAACGTATGGGCCATCTGCACACGGACAGCAGACGCGGCCGCGGAACGGAGACCCCGCCCCCCCTCCCGGCTCAGCCGGATGAGGGTCGGGACGGACGGAGAACGTCAGCGGCCGCGATCAGCCGGCTGTGTGTATTGGCCGGCGCTGTCGGCCGGTGCGCGGCGCCCGCCGCTCCAGGGGCGGGGGCGGACGCACGCGGCACCAGCCGTTGCCGCCGCCGCCGCCGACTTCGAGCCCTCGACGGAGAGATCTGACGGCTCAGCCCGACAGCTGCCGGGAGTGCCGCCAGGAATCTGGGTTAGCGGCGCTTGCCGGGAAGTGGAAGTTCTGGCAACGCGGCTAGCGAATTCGTAGGTGAGAATGAAAAAAGTTGCATAATGTTACCGTTTCTAGAGGCTTTTCATCCACGGCAGTGACAAAACAATTTCTCAACGAAGAAGGTAAAAATTTTCGTCAATGAAATAATCCCACGTAGCCCTGAAAATGCTCAAAGCTTCTACAAATCACGTAGCGGAAGCAAGCAAAACATAGTTCGGGTGCATTTGCTTCACTGTTTTTTCCGATCTTAACTTTTGTAAATGCCAGTGTTTCAGTGCGGAGGCATGTCACAGTTGCTCTTTATGCGATGTTATGGCGTTTGCTGGGAATATCAGATCTAACACGTAACAACTATATCTACGTAGTGGTGAGACTCTTACGCGTCATCATGACTTCTCCCGGGAAGAGGTAGCAAGAGTGGACGCCTTCAAAGCGTCAGCACAGCGCACGGTGCGGTATGCCTGACGAGACTGGTCTCCAGTTCCGGATCTGGCGACGCCGCTGGTGAATACTCGACGTTTGAATGTTGTGCTTTCGGTCAGGATTGCCAGCACGACTTTATTCAGTGGGTCTACTTAAGGCATTCGTTAGAGTCAACAGCCTGCGGCAAATGCTATGGGGTGTATGCCGCTTTAACAAATGTTTCAAAACACCCTTGAAAGGAAAAATTGATATCGTGCTTATTTTCCCAAAGGTTTTGCATGTTTCAGGCTCTGGGTTTGGCAATATAGCTGGTGAAGCCTGGCAGAATTGGGGAAGCGCAGGGAAGCAGTTTCCCAGTGAAGCCATGCCAGTGAAGGTATGCCAAAATAAAGTACACTGATACAAATGGCGCGGATCTTGCTCTACATCGGCTGCAAATAAACTTATAAAAGCCATTAGACCAATCTGAGGCTTTGATTTCCCTCCGCCAAACTTGTTATTTCTTTCGCGTGAGACATCTACTTTACGAACTACATAGAACTTGCCTCCTTTACCACAGAAAAACAATGAAAGTGCACGATGGACGTAAAATCAATGCATCGGTTGCACGGATTTGCGCTAAGATTTTTTTCTGAACCACAGTTTAAATCCATTCGAGTTATGGTCTTTATCTGTTCATTCTTCGGTAATTCTGCGGTTCGTATTAAAGATTGGCTGAAGACGGAAGAGTTTACGAGACTTATGCCATAATGCAAGACGACATCTAGTGGCGTCAGCCAGTCGCGTTATCCCTTATGGGCCACAGACCCTCCTCAGTCGGCACCTCGTCATCTCGCCGGTCCCGGCCTCCTCCTTTTCTCAGTAGGCGCTGCGTGGCATCATCATACTAATAGCGTTTCCAGCTTTGCCGCTGCGTCGTCTCCGGCTAGGAGCTTAGCGCCGCCAGCAGACGGCAAATTAGCCCCGCGCATGACGGGCCGGCCGGCCGGGCGCACGACAGAGGAGGTTGCCAGCCGCCGGAACCGTACCTGGGACACAGTCCAGGTCAGGACCATACGGTCAGGCTCGACGCGGCCCGGCCCGCCCCGCCCGTCCGGCAGCTCTGGCGGCTGCTCAAAGGCCGCCGACCAGACGGCGGTGACGAATGACAGAGTGAGCGCCTGCCAGACTGTAGCCGCCGGGACCCCATTAAGCCCGCTGCCCTCTGACGTACGGGCTCCCAAGGCACACCAGCTGGTAAACGTTACGAAAGTCATGAACCTGCTTCGGAGAACTTCCTTCGGCTCGGCTTGCAAATTTTATGTAGTTATTTTACACCGTTTTGAAGGCATCCCCGGAGATTAAACGGCATATTCCTTTCGTTCTTTCTCATCACAAGCAGGATTGTAAAACATTTGCACGTGTGATCCATCCCCGCTAACTATATTTTTCATCCTTCCGGATGTCTCCGAAGTCGACTGCTGCGCTGACGTCGTTCGGATGGCCGTGGCTGTTATCACTGTAATCTGTCCCGGACCGTAATTCACTCCATCTAGTCCGTTCGAATGTATCACGGGCCGTCCTTGAAACGAATTAACAGCGCATTCTGTCACACTCAGAAGCGCGAGGGGTAATCTGTTCCATTTGCTCAGGTTGCCGACAATCAACCGGAAATGCTACATCGTGTCAACAGTTCTGAACTAGCACAGAAATAAAGAGGCACAATTTTATGAGACGTCTGGACCAGCTTAGTTAGGAAGCCTGCTGCGTCATTGAACGTCAGAACTGTCTTGTTCGCAGCTACGAAGCTGTGGGAAAACAGTCAGCGCAAACGGGAGTAGACACGGGTTCGTGAAACTCCAGAATGACCTGCTCTTGATATCTCCGTCAAACATTCACTTGAGCTATTTAGGTTTTCACCCCAAAGGCAACAGTTTCGACAACGCAGTTTTTCAGCGTTTCAGTGGCGCCCTGCGATAAACCAACAACAGCACTTGTTTGACAGACGTCTCCGTCCAGGTATGCAGAAGGATCAGCAAAAGCTCTTGATCTTGACGGACGTGGACAGCGGTGAGGAGCATCGCGTTACGAATACGATGTAAACAACCGAGCGCTCTCTCAGAGTGACAGTGGTGACGTCTCTGTGTGCGGCTTAAAGTTTCCTGCCGAGGACCCGCCTGAACGAGCTCGGGAACGACCCTGAATTCAAAGCTTATGAAGCAGATGTCAGTTTGGTCAGCGCTCCGAGCAGGTGAGCAAGCAGCGTTTAGAGCAAAGCCGATGTAAATGAACAGGAATTACTCTGAACCTAAATCTGGGTGGTTGTGTTAAAGTAACGTTGTGATTAATATCGCTTGTGTTGTTGCTGATAATGCGGGACAGCGCTCGGTGCTCGGATGGGGTCGACGGCGCAGAATAAAACAGAGATTTATTTCTTCTTCGCTGGTCAGAGACAGCTGCGCGACACCGACCCAGGCAGCACAGGGGGCCATCAGTGCCTGTTGCGACGTCTTTCCATGTTCACGCAATGTCTTTAATGTGAGGGCGTATTTCGGACTCAAGTGGATTCGTAGCCAACGCTTAGTTCACACCGCGGTCTGCGTCTCTCCCTTCGAAATTCCCCGATCCGAGACGGGCGACAAGTTTTTCAGCACGTGCAGTTTCCACAGTTTTGAGTCCTGATTGCTGAAAGAAATGTAGGAGAAACGAGGCAATGTAAAGCAGTTGCATTCTTTATGACGTCAGATGTCAGCGGCGCCTGGACTGCGGTGTGGTGTCCGATGCGGAAATACGCGGCAATGTTTGTGAGGACCACAGGAACCTTGGCCGTGTTTGGCGTTCCTTTTTAATCTACAGCTTCGGTGTGCCGACTAACAGCCCGCCCGTTCATCGGAAACACCACCATGAACCTCAGTCCGCTGTGTCCGACGATACAACTCCGTCTCTGACACGGAAGTGCAGAAACAGGGCTGCAAGAACTCATTAAAATGGCGATGTTTACATTGTTTAAACATTCATTACGTTGGTGACAGAACACTGATTTAGAGCCCAACAAGCAAACTGAAAAGCGATTATTTCTTTATGCCGGAAAATGCATTATTACCTCTTCCATGCGCCCTACGGTATATCAAATAGCCGCCAAGGTAATTGTAATTATGTCGGAAGTATGATACTGCATGATGCAAACTGCATATGTTGACCACCTTTTCGGCACAAATGGACAGTGGCGATCAAAGCAGCTTAATAAGGTGAGTGAGACGGATAATGAGTCTTAAAAACGATAAAGAACATCGATTACCTTGAAACGCGCACTGGAAGTGGGGTCTTTTTGCGCCCCCATCTGTTTTCTTGAAAATCCCGGGAACGGATCGGAGATGGTTGCTGCTACTTTGCAACATTTATGGCAATTGAATAACTCGTTGATTGACGCGGGAAGATCGCAAAACGGCAGGAAATTTTTGAAGTTTGAAACATTTGAAGTCAAACACACACAACGAAAATAACGATTGTCGCTGACACATGGGAACTTTGTGAAAGGACTGGCGTTCTACCTAAGATTACCGTTTGAACACAGTCAGGCGACGTCATTCGGACATAAGTAATGGATGTACCAAGACCAAAGCCAGGGACAAAAAGAGTCAAGGTCATGAAAGGTCAAGGTCAACCAGCTTGTGACCTGATCCAGATTTGCTTTGCCGCATGTCGGTTTGTAAGAAATATGCATTGAAAGGCCCTAATGAAAACACGTGTGCGCACACTGATATGCTTACAAATATCAGGGTCAGCGAAAGTCAAGGTCATCGGGGGCCAAGGTAAAAAATCTTGTGACCTGGTCCCGATTTGCTTTGCGACAGGCCGATCTGTGTGAAATATGAATTCAAAGACCCTGACAAAGACACGTGTGCGCACATGGATATGCTTGTATATGCCAGGGTGAGTGCAGGCCAAGGTCATCAAAGGTCAAGGGTAACTAACTTGTGACGTGGTCCGGATTTGCTTTTAGTATGCCGGTTTGTCTGAAATATGCACTCAAAGACCTTACTAAAACACATTTGGCATATTGACATTCATATGCATATTCATATACATACATGAATAAATATGTATATAAATACGTAGTTTTTATGTTTTACAGCGCTCGAACCGTGTACTTGAGTTCATTGTAACGAAACAGCTGTAGCGCAGACAGTTGACATAAAACTTACTTTGGGTAAAAACTTCATCCAAGGTCAACGACCTCGCTTCACTTCTTTTGATCTTGTGGAGGTTACTAAACGTTAGAAGTGATCAAATGAACCGATGTTGGCTACCTTCACTGAAAATACGTGAAAAGATGCGTGTAGCGCCCTTATTTACATTCAAGCTATCCCGTGTTGCTCAAAATCTGATCCTCAAAAGATGAAAAAATGACACCATAGGTCAATGACCTGGCATGACCTCGACCCGAAATCCTTAGTGAAGACGCCAAATGAATGGAAATTCCCGTATTCCGTGTTTCAACGCTCAAACAAACACCCTTTTCCCGTTCTGTTCGAAAAGTACGGAATGGCCTGCACGGGCCAAGAAAGTATCCAAAGCTGACCTTTTCGACACCATTTCACCTTGAAGGTATTGACCTAGGGTCTAGTATGACCGAGGGTGATGGATATGAAGATTTGAAGGTAAAGAGATATGACCTAGGGTCTTTCATGACCTTGGGTCATGAAAACTGCATACAATGTAAATCGTTATGGCTCCACTTTGTCGATCAAATCCCATGTCTATAGCTATTTATGTTTCCGAGGTCGGGGGCAGGACTTTTGTGCCCCCTTCCAATGCGCGTTAGCGCAAAACCCCCTTCCACTGGGCGTGTTAATTCTCAGCTATGGCAAGAGTTGATAATTCACCCTGAGCACCCCACTCTGCATCACAATTACATTCTGGAATGTAGGGAAAATTAGGAGTGACCTATCGGCACAGTGTACTGTTTATTCTACTCACAAGTGGCGAGCTGGATACCGCATACTTGAGTGTCAAGCGGATACTTCTTCAGCTGCATCTGGCACGACAATGACAGTTTCAGTCTGAAAGGAAAAGGTCTTTTAACGTCACACTTTAGAGGTAAGCTACAAGGCAGTTTCAGATATAACGCGAATGGGACACGTTCCAGGAGAACATATGGGGCTTAGTAAGCGTCAGGTTTTTTCAGCACTTCAAAATGTGCCGCTCCAGCACATAAAGTGTGGCGTCCCATTGTAAACATTTCCCAGCATGTGCGGTTCGAATATTGCACTTGGCAACATGGCGGCACATCAACAGTAACCTATTATCCCGATGCATCATCACAAATCCAAGCAAACCGTGGTCTCCAAACCCACTGAATGCAAGCAAACCGTGAATCAGAGATTCGCCACCCAGCACGGTCCTTTCGCCACTCCAGAAAACCATAATCCACATGACAGCACGGCTGCAGCATCCAATCTGACGGGATGCTTTCATCCAAACTGATCTATCGACAAATTATTATGATATGGTAACACACAGAGACGTTTGTTTTAGAACCACAGCGTGAAAGCTTAAGAAACGGTATGACATAATAAAAGAGACTATTAAGTCTGCAATATGCACCATTTTAGTCTCTAATAAAGGAAACCTGGCATGAAGCCAAATGCGGCATACGTCCTATTTATTCATCATCCGTGGAAGCATTGAACTTGTGTGAACATTTTAGGCATATTTGTCTAACAGCAAAGCCGAAACAAGACTACAGGAAACCAAGAAAAGCCACCTTCGTTGACTTCTCCTCGAGTGAGATATAATTTGAAAACCGTCTGCTTGATATTTCCGGTATTTCTGATGATCTTACAAATCGTATCGCAAGGAAAGACAGTCACGGAAAAGCAGCCCGTGAGTAAAAACAGACTTCTCCGTGAATCGGTTATGGTGTCATACCGACACGTTGTCCTGGAACTACGGGAAAAACCTCTGAGGGAAGGAATAAATGCTACCAAAGACTCACGGGTCCGTAACATACGAAACGAAGCTTTGTCGTCTTGCATTGGCAAGCGGAAAACGTACCTCTTTAAAACAAGACAAATCGTGAACCTTTCGAAGTCCGCTGGCGTGCATTCTCCATCATCTAAAACATATTTTTGCTGGTGCAGCTGAGCTTGTAAAGTGGATTTCAGTCCATTTGGTGCATTATTTCAGGTGTTCGCAACGAGAAGACGCACCTGATGCTGTAGAAGACACGGCCATCTCCGTAAATACGCATCAGAACGTTCGGCATCGTCACGTCATGGTACTTTGCATCCTGGGAAGGAGAACATCAATTAAAACCCGGTATCATCACAGCTTTGATGCTAATGCAACTGCCAATGAAATTAACACGTGGTGGACCCGTTATTTACCAGGCGATGACCCACGGTTTGACAAAGAAATGACGTGAGGAACTTCTCCTGATTCACCATTATCTGTCTGAAATTTCGACAGTTCCTGCATGAAATACGTAACGAGTGGGGGAGATGGTTCGCGACTGCTCTTTGATTGGCTTCTGAACTGGAACTTGGCTTCTGACGCTAATGGTTAATTAAAAAAAAAATGTCACATATAATAGGTTCATAATAGGCATTTCACATAAAAAAGTCACAAGGAAAGAGGAAAAATCGCCTAAAAATGAGCAAACGGTTGATGAAAGACCCTGAGATTTATGAAATTGCCCCAATTTATAAAACACCAAGCCTATCCTAGCACCAAGCGGACGATGCCACGGCAACAAAGTTTATTATTTATTTCGCACCAATTAACCTGTTTTTACGCAACAAATGACAAGACCGAGTAAGTGCACCGTACCTTGAGGTTGAGAAAGTAGAGATCTGGCGTCCACAGGTTATCGATAACATGCTTTCGGCTGACGATGAGCATGTCGCTGGAGTTTCCGGGCGCCCTCAGACGGTCGTCCTGCCACTCCTGGCGCAGGTAGACGTCCAGCTCGTAATCCTGGCGAACAGGATTAATGACCGTCATCTCGCGATATTAACGGCCGCTAATCAGCAATAAAACCGCGAAATGTTTCCTCCATCGTAAAAGAGTGAATGATGGTGTTACATTTTGGCGCAATCCTTCGCATATGAAAGAGAGCCGATTTAAGCCTCTTCAGATCTACCCAACGCTGGACGGACTAGTCTGACTGCTGGTAAGAACTTGGCAGGCTTACTGTTCATTCCTAACAAGTCCGACGCATGAACACGGCATACATTCAGCCATTTAACAAGTGCCTCACGAAGCAGATTCGCACAGAAAAATAATCACAGCCGTTGACAGTTTTCTCCTGTTACAGTGGTCTGGACAGCAGGCGGTTACCTCGTGGTTTCCTCTTGGTAATCGCTGTCGAAGCCGACACAAATAATGTTAAGGAGCTACAGGTGGTCCCGGCAGACACAGCTTGCTCGGAGGGGAAGGATGCGTGTGGATGTGGGAGGGGAGCGCAAATCGATGCCAGTGGAGGAACATTGTACCTGGGTGGCGTGTTTGCCGTCGCAAAACGGTGACACGGCCCTGAAACACGTGCTGGTATCGTTTCGTAGGCTCCTGACTGTCTGCGAACACTGCTGAATGCTGCATGAATGTGCCACGGCCCGCAAGAGCGACGACAGCGTCTTCGTTGAATTTCAACGATCAGAAGCTCTCGCCGCTGAGTCATGGCTGCAGAATTCGCGGACCGAACAGAAACTCGCCGAGCATGCCGGCACGATCCTTCGGATCAATTGGCTGCACGATGCAGTCATAACTGAACCACGCTGCTCAGTACTGAAATCGCCACAACCCGGCTGAATTCAGGCAAAACGCTGCGTGTCGCCTAGCGAAACGATTCCGTTCCCGCGTCAGAATCAGTCCATCAGTTTCCTAGGGCGGCGCGTCCTCGTCGCGCCTCTTCGTTTCCGTCCCGTCACAAAGCTGTCGTCCCCCAGTAATTGAGGCTGGCACGGGTCCACAGCGCATCTGAAGCCACGGGCGACGGCGGCAGGCCGGCGACAAGCTGCCGGGGCTGCGAGCGCCGAGCGAGCTTACGGCGGCGAGGCGAGAACGGAATCGAGGTAAACACGAACCGGTGTAGCGGCCGCCGACCCAAACAACCACGGGGCAAAAACGGACGGGGATAAACCTTGTGATGCTATGTTGGCGATGAGCGCTGCGTCAGTGCTCACCGAGCGGCTAGTATACAAACAAATGTTTTAAACAGCAGCACTGTTCAAAACGGTTCCGTTGCTAAATTTGCGTGCTTTTTGGGACCGCATCGGGAACAAGAGCCTGAAAGTTATTTTGGGAACGTCACACACAGCATCTGTAATAGGAGATGCTCGTTTTAGACGCAAAGAAGTCCTATGTTTCGAACCATTCTTGAAAAGAACAGTTTATACTACTGCTCGACAGATCTGATCTTGACTGTTGTCGGCAATCATCATTTCAGTTCGTAGCCCGGGAAGCTTATGAATACTACTTTATCAGGAGACTCAGAAATCTTCTGCAACGAGCAAACTGGCATTTAGACTGAGGGACAAACCATAACGCTGCATGCTGTCTTATGCGTCTCGTCACTCCAGAAGCGTACTTCACAACGCACCATTCGCCCTCTGATGCGTAGACGTTCTCTGGGCCTGGTGCGCCTTTCACCATTCTCCCTTCATTGAGCCACTACAGGTGCTCATCAGCTCTCTCGTTACAACATGTCTGCCTTCCGCTCAGGTGCCAGAGGGCAATGGTAATGGTGCGGGACGGCAGGACGGAGCAACGCAGGTCGAGGTGGCTGCAGTGTCCGCCCTCAATATCTGGCAGGGCCGGGTCCCGCTGAGGCTGCGGTTAAACACTCGACACGAAACGGAATTGAAAGTTCAGTAGTAACTTGCAATGTTGCAGAGCGTTTGCCTTGCAGTCCATGTAAGTTACAAGATCATGCTTTTTGTTTTGTTGCTCCAGCGGTTTCTTCCATTTATGTAATTATGACTGCGCGCTTCCACAACAGTGCTGGTTTGTGGATGGATGAGGACTAATTTTCAACTTCAGCTGCTTGTTCCTTCTTGTCTACAGCAGCTGCAGCAGGCGATTCAATGTTTTATGCCTGAATATCGCATAAATTAGGCGATTTCATCTCAAGAGATTCAGGCGTCCCATATTATATGAATTTCTTTGCCTTTGCTCTACAGTGGCCGCACCAGAAACGATCGAATAAAGTGAGAAATTGGCCTGAATTATAGAAGTCAGATAACAGTTTATTTACACATATTCTTTGGCCATCGGAGGAAAAACATAACAAAGTAATAACAGCCGTGCCGTTGACATCTGAAAGACGAATGGCGAAAGACGATGGTAAGCTTCCAGGCTAATGAGTGCTTTTCTTGGCCGCTGTTTCTTCATAATTCGCACTAATACTTTCTTATGAACGCAGATACGAAGGAGCAAACAAAAACAAACCAGTCTCGCAAAGGAAAGAATTAGCTCACAGATGTAAATATTGAAGAACACTTTTACCATTTGTAGGCATCACACCGCTAAAACTCGACGACAGCATACTGCATGTAAGGACTTATTATCATTTTCATATCATTTTGTCACTTTGCTGCTATTTTCAGTTCCATAGCAGTCATTTTCCGCGGCCGGAGAAAGAAGTGTTGAGTATTGTGCGATAGGTTCTGACGTTAAGCAGACATGTTAGATTTACATCAACGAAGCTGGAAAGTTATCAGACTAAAAGAGATATTACAAAAACGGTGCATCGTTTCAGAATCTTAGAAGTCTTCGCGTTGTCAGTATCATGGAAAGGCAGTAAGTACGAAATATAGCTATAGCGAATATGCCCAGACCATCAAGCGCACCTCGATACGTCGAGTTTGTCCCTCTTGACTTCAGTGGCACCATCGGTACCAGAACTGAGCTGCGGCACAAGCAGCGCCAACACGCCACCGCACACGGCGGCTGACAGCAGGATACCGGGACATGAGCATCCATTTGTCAGCAGGACCAGATCAATAAATGACTAGAAAATACGTGTCATTGGAGCTAAACGTGGTTAAAACAATCAACATCGACGTTGTCGTGTTGGAATGAATTCTTAACGGAATTAGGGTCAGCAGAGTACTCATTTTCGCTCCGTTCCATCTGGTCGCCTGGATTATGCAGAAGCAAATGTCCAGTAGATATTAACTTTTCAACCAATATAGAATTGGTTTTAGCCACGAAATACATTTTAGGGAGTTGAAAACATCACAGCGAAGTTTTGCTATCGTTCCTAGTCCACAAGATGGCCACAACAAGACATCTTGACGCACAAGGATTCAAGCACTTCCCCGGTGGCATGTGTATTGGGTTTCCGTGTAAGTACCTATATGAGAGAGGGGGAAATAGAGAAAGAGAGAGAGAGGGGGAAGAGAGAAAGAGAGAGAGGGAGGGAGAGAGAGAGAGTGGGAAAGATTTCATTTGTCGTGGTGGATAGGTTTTTATGGTACCTAGATCAACTGAGCAAATAAATAACTATATTTTGAGTGCGAAATCGCCATTTTATGAAATATGCACACACTTCCTGTCAGTCACAATATCCAGTACCATCCCGAGTTAGGAGTATCCGACAGTATCCCGACTACAGTTAGGATATTATCTTTTCAACGCGCAACGACTGCCACTGGAAATGACAATAATGCGATTGTGCGTTTAATTGGAAAATGTGACTTTTGCAGCGAAGATGGAATGTATTGGTTTCACGTATATTGGTGCATTGGTATACTAGTACGTTATTATAATGGAATAAAGCCAAAATGACCATGGCACCTTACGTGTCGAAGATTAGGTATTTTTACCTTTGCAAAACGTTCTAGTGGTTTATTTTCCTAAGAAACAGTTATCGTATATTTCAATGGCTAAACTGCACAATTCTTTGTATGTCCAAATCTAGAAGCTCATGTCGCTGCCGCCAGTGCATAGGCCTCTCTCGAAGCGTGTTGGCGATGTACGTGGTCGTCGGCTACATTTATCCCAGCCTCTAGTTTATCACGTGGCCCCTGCAGTTGCCTGCCGTGTTGACCTGAGATAGCCTGTGCCCGGCAGGTGGTCCACCTGTGACACCTGGTCGGCTAACAGATCGACCCGGCAGCGTCAGTCACCGCCCCAGTTCGAACAGTTCTCGAGCCAGTTGTCGCTACTGACAGGAAAACGCACGACCTCACGACTCTGCGTGGCAAACGGAGTTACACAGGCTGTAATTCCATGTGACTTGTGAATTGAAAAAAGCAAACGGCTTAAAAAAGGAGATCGCGTTCGGCGTGCTTGTGGGTCAATGGTTTGGCAAACCATTGATCCAGCGAGTGTCTTACCATTGTTGACGCCTGCGGAGCTCCAAAGCTGTTGACGTGAATGTTGACCTTGACCTTGGTCGGTACGGCTGCAACACACAGGGAGTGATCAGTTACAGCTCCCAGCTTCATGGAATGAAGAGCATGGTTTCAGAACCGAACAAGTCCGGAATATTTGGCTGAGTTCCGTGCCAATGAGCGCAGTTGTTGCCAAAACAAAGTCTGTGTTAGCCAGAGCGTTGCGCGACCGTCCGCTTGCATTGCTCAGACCAAATCCATGACACATATGCAGTTTCTGCTCAAGCATAGTTAAATGAAACATTGCAAATCATTCAGCGGTGTTTGTTTTGGGAAAATTGCACGAATTGCAATTGCAGAAACAGGTGAAGTGTGTTCGGAGAAAAACCACAGCTCCAATATATCTGCTGTCCTTCGCGTTCCGAAAACCTGCGCCTGAGCATTAATCGTTGTTCAACATGGTCTATGGACTAAACCAAAGGCATCGCATGCTTAGAGTCAGTGAGTTACGAAGCCGAGTGGGGCGCCAGTAGTGCCCGAGGTTCATCACAGAGCGAACTCGGCTGAATATTCAGACCCCGCTGACGGCCTGCGTTTCGCGAGTTAGGTTTTGCAACTCTGTGATGTACGATCACGTCAGCTCTGTCTTATAAGTAGCGACGGATCACAAAAACACTGACTCCACTATTTGTAAATTCGCATCATGAACATCCTAATGCTCAAACATGACAATATCGTTTGCACACGTTTTCAACATGCATGGCATCACTGTTTAGCGTCCCGTAGAGAGGCTGGGAGGCACTGGCAGGACTTCTTAATGATTCATAACGCGGCGGCGACTGTGACTCATCAAAGCGCTGTTCTCCAGGTAAATGACGCGAGGCAGTTCTTTCTGAGCACAACGGCATGGGACACGATGAGTGCCCCATGCATCACTGTCTGCTGCCGCCTCCCTAAATTTCCCGATGACTGCGGCGCTGTCGGCGGAATGGACGCCTCAGTGCGGCACAGCTGGCCGCCCCGTATGTGGGCCGTGCACAGCGCAGCGCCGCGCCGGAGCTGGCAGCCGGACAGGTGCGGAGGGCGCGGGGAAGGCGGGGAATGTGCCGCCGGCTGTTTCATTAGAAATTATGGTCAGCCAGGCGGCTAACTTGTGGTCGGTTGTCTCAGAAATGCCGAGAGTGCTAAGAATTTGTTTTGTGTTCTGAGCCCGCTACGTGCTAATTAGGATGCTCTTGTCTCGAGTTCAATTTAGCACACCACTGAAAACAAAAACAGCCAGATTTAAAGGCTTTGAATGAAGAAATCATACGGAAGCCCCAGACAAACAATATTTGTGTCTGGGGTTACTGGAAAAATGAACATGAAAGCTCTCAGAAACCACGCTGTCAGAATGAATCACTCCTGAGAAGTGAAATGAAAGGCGAATGCGGAACAAACGTACGACACCCCCCCAGACTGTTGTTCTAGGTGATACTTAGAAATCCAATGGTCCCATGCTGACCAGATGCAGCACAGAGCAGTTAAACAGGAATCTGGCGAGCGGCCAAACAAAAGGCAATGATCAACGAACGACCTGTTTGGATTACACCACAAGATGAAGCCGTTTTCCTGCGTAAATGGTGACTCGAGTTGCAGAGGTAGCTAGCTGCCCTAGCGGCAACAAAGTATGATGCAACAAAGCAATGCGTCATCGTAAGAACAATGACTTAGAAACCGAAAGACCATAGCACGTCCGATACGACGTATCTCGTGACATTCGTACGTGCATAACGTATGTATCGTATCAGTCTGTGACAAACCACTGTTTCACGTCCTCTAAAACAACCTTGCGCCTTTTCGGCGTGACCTTGGGTCTGTTTAGCTGTCGACGCGGTGATTATCAACAGTTTAAAACGAGCAGTTACTTCATCAAGGCTCGCCATTGAGCTGTCCTCATTCCACCACGTTGTTGACGCGTCAACGCGTACCTCCCTCCCCTCTCGTTCTCTTGATCCAGCCGCCTGGCGTCAGGCGTCAGGCGCGAGGCGTCAGGCCGCCGCCAGGCGTCCGACAGGGTGACGGATTATCGCCGCCGAGAGAGTGATCAGCGCCGGCGACACCGGCCGCGGGCCAGGTGGCAGCTGATTCGGCGGGCGCCGCCAGCGTGCTGGGCGGCGCCGGGCCCGGCCAGTGGTGCCGCCCTCGATCCACGCTCAGGGCGCCGGGCAGCACGCGCGGCCACCCTGGACCCACGCCGACGCATCAGTGGGCTCCCTCGGTGGTGCATGGAGTCGGATGGTCTTCACCATGGGTGGCGCTACCGTG
Organism: Capitulum mitella; assembly: GCA_030062745.1. Taxonomy (NCBI): domain Eukaryota; kingdom Metazoa; phylum Arthropoda; class Thecostraca; order Pollicipedomorpha; family Pollicipedidae; genus Capitulum; species Capitulum mitella. Next base: position 19,197,674 of record CP099844.1, on the reverse strand, counting down.
GAGTACGTGGGGTATTAGTACCCACAGTTATTTTATTGTGGGGTACTGCATGTACCCAGTGCCAGACAATAATCATAACTCGTGGGGTGAAATATTGTGGTGAAACGAACGATTGTTTCCTATATTTCCGTGATGAACAGAAAATTATGAAGTTATTTCAACACATGGCTGGAAGCTTAGTCAGTTTAACGAAACTGGCTAGTGCTGGGCGATTATCAGTCGGATCTCGGTAGACATCTGAAATCCGCTCCATAATAAAGCAAAATTTCATGACGCCATTCTGCGGATGAAATTCAGTTCCGGGTACATTGTGATGAAGTCTGTTTTCATGAATGAGCTCACGGAAACCTGGCTGTTTGTCGAGGGAAGAGGTAAATTTCAAAACTTGCGAGAACTGTAGTGGAGAACGATAAAAGCGGTTTGTTTTGTGGTGCTGAACGCAAAAGTTTCTGTAATGACTGCCAATGTATGTCGCAAAATGAAGTGGCCCAAATCCGGGAGAAAAACCCAGTTTTGAAGGGTCCCTTTCAAGAGTTCGTCTCGGCTGCGCCTTTGGTAGTACACCATAGTCAAAAATTGCGAGTGGTGCCGACGTGGTGATGTGATGTAATGCGAAACAGTGATACGACATGCGTGTGAAAGGTAATGCGCAACTTGCAGTGTCCCGAAATGGATACAAGTGTTCGGCATTTAATGTGTCGTACCTTTTTCAGTTGCCGTATACAAAGTCATGCAAATGAAAATATACGGAGACCTTAAGTGGGGAGAAAAGACGCATCAGTGGGCAGCACGCAGCCAGGAACACGCTAACGATTGGTTCGCACCCGCACGAGGGGTGAGGCGTGAGCAATGGTGGCCACGCGAGGATTTTGCTACGCTTTATACCACAGATTTACGCCTGTCTGCACTACGTTTTATTCTGTATGCAGTTTATCTAACGGCGTAAAACAGCATGAATACGCTCCCGTGGATGCGCCAAGCTAGCCCGTTGCCCACGTTGATGTCTGCTGTAGTTCGTAGAAAGAGGGATTGAATGGAGCCCATTCTTTCACGTTATCAGTTTAAATATGATATTGTACCACGGTGAATTGTTTAAAAATAGATCCGGTTCACCAAAAAAATGTCGTTTCTTCACTCAGTTGTTTGCGAAATACCTGAAAGGGTGAACAAATATCATTAAACAAAAGTTACGTTATGACATTACCGGTTCCCTATGAAACAACACGAGTGTTTTCTTAACATGCAGTAGTGTGCGCCCATTCACGTCTCGCAGGACACGGATACATAGGATGCAGGGAAATCTGGTGAGGAATCGTTTTTAAGTTTCGTAAATACAGAAGAGGGCCCATGGCCGAAAGGTTTCCAAACTCCCCGGCTCTTCTGAGAGCCACAAGCCACAAGCATGCAGGCCAACAACCACCAAGAAGATTGCAGACTCTAGTGGCAAACCATATGTCAGAAATATATCTTCATGACTGCAAGCTACAGCTAGGCTAGATCTGTCTAAAACACGGGTTAGAGGTGAAACATTCTCTCTATTGCCTTGTGCTCCCATTAGGTAACTAAAAATTCTGAACTGGTTGTCTAATCACACGACTCAGCCATTAGACGCATCCCAGAGAGGTTCGAACTGACAGCCGTGCGGCCAATGCGGAATGCTGCTATGCAGGTCGGCAGACGGCTCACCTGGCGTGTGGTTGAAAGATGGCCACTGGTTGGCATCGTACTGCAGCTCTTGCAGTCGCCGCTGAAGAACCTCAAGAGTAAAACTACTAGGCAGACTGAAAACGAAACACATCCTGTGAACAAACAGATAAAGCTTATTTAGCCCCGGGTTGTGAGGCACAAAGCTAAGTCTGCTGTTATTAGCACCTAAGCCAGAGGTTATACGCGACAGGTAATGCAAGCCAAAGTGCGTGAGGTAGCGATCAACTAGATACTTCGTTCAATCAGCATGGTTCTTAATCGAAAAAATGAACGTTGAGCGTTTGGACCTAAAGCGAAGATACTGTTGAGAAACTCAGCTAGATGCAGAGAATGCATGAACAAGGCGGCGAAAACACGAGACCATGTGCCACGCTACGTCCTCTTCCAACTTTCGAACAAAAGACTGAATATTAATAAAAATAGGAAACCATTTTGAATCAGCCTCCGGTGGCCAGCAGCTCCGCGAACATTTGCCCGGTAGAGAAGAGAGATCTCGGTAGAGACCGTGGCTCTCACCGGCACAGCAGGACCAACACCAGACCGGCCACCGTGCGGAGCTCCATCGCGCCGCGCCGCCGTCGCCGCCGTCGGTTCCGACGGCCGACTGCGGCGCCGCCGACCGCCGGCCGTCGGCCTCGGTGCGGTGCGGGGTGCGCCGGGCGGCGGCGTGACGGCAGATACGTCACCCCGAGCTCGGCAGCCGTCAACGCTGGCGGCCGGCCGATCTGCGGGCGGCCCGGCCGGCCCGGCCGGCCCGGCTGGAGCAGGACATTGGCGCGTGACGGCTATGTCACGCTCCGTGAGAGGTGGCCGCCGATGTCAGTTTTTGTTGTTGGGCTGTTTGGCGGGACGGCAGCTTGGTAGGCCCGTGTCGTTCGTTATTTGGTCTGCTATGGAAAAAAGGGTCAAAACGGACCATCTGAACTTGGGCTTACGTGGGTTTATTTTGTATTATTCAGGGCTGAACCACTCGAAGTTTCCGTTTTTTTTAGTCTGGCTCAGATCGCGTCGTTAAACACGATGCAGATCATGTATCGGCTTTCTTTCGACGATACTGCAAATCAAAATCAAATGCGGCTACGGGAGCATCTTAAACGTAATTTCTGTCCCAAGAAGCGCTGACTTGTGTCAAGTACTGTTCCGAAAGTCTGAGATGCACTTTGGCGTGAAATGGACCGTTGAAATCTGCCTCTCCAAGCTGCCGCAGCTAGAGGGAGATTTCCCATCAGGCTTCCTTGTTTCTCTGAAGCCTATTTTGCCCTTTTGATTCTGTGTTTTGGGCCACCCATCTTAGCGCAGCGGGAGCGTTGTTCCGCATTGCGCCACCAAGGGTCAAACCGTCTGCCGGACTACTTCGGCTGCCTTTGTCAGAAGCGACATTGACTAAAGGCCAACGTCAAAAGAGCCTCACCAGGACCGCAGGTAAGACGGAGTCTCGCCAAGATCTCACGAGTGGCAAACGGTGGCTTGCACTTCCGGATGTATCCTGATGAATCACTGCAAAGCTCGCAGAACAGCTGAATCCTGAGCTAAGTCTGTTCAGACCACCGAAGACTTTAAACCGGAAACTGCACGGCACGCGGACCGGCCTCTAACGACGGGGCGACGTTCTCGCGCCACTGATTGGCGATTGGATATACGCTCATGATGCATACACGCACGTGTGTATATGCACAAGATACGCACATGCATCAAATATACGCATCACGCATGTTTGGAGTGACGCAGACGTCTTCAGAAACGGTTCAATAAATTGTTAAATAAATCGAACGCTGCGCACTGGACGCGAGGAAGTACCTCTGTGGACTAAGTGTAACAGTATTGATAGATTGATAAAAAGATCTGCCCATGTTTGATTCCAAAGTAGGTGAAGTTGGCATGAGTTTAAGTGTTATGGGTGCGGTAACACAGCTCTGGGTTCTTACTGTATTTAGAAATGGAGTCACTGTTCAGCAGCCTTCGGGGCAATATTATGATAAGGGTGACGCCTGTTTTTTCCCAAAACAGATGTACTCTAAACGCCTGGCTACTATTGGTTGAACCGTAAATGGCAACCGTGTCCGTCTCTTGGATTCGTTAGATCTACTAATAACTCTAACCGCAAAAGAACGTAGGAACAGATGATCAGAAGCGGAACAGACAGGCGCAACCGGCCATTCCAGTCCAGCCAGCTCGCACTGCCGAGATGCGCCGAGTACGGCGTCAAAATCCCATGTGTTTCCCTGGGTGGCAGCACGTAGGTGCCACCCAAGGAACTGTACGTAACAAAATTGTTTAAAAACGGTTGTGGCCCTTACCAGCTTTGAAAACACTCCCAATCCCGTGTGCATTTCGCCGTCGCTAAACTATGCTGTGAAATACGAGCTTCGTTTGAATGGGGATTGATGAAGAAAGAATGAGTCTTATTTTGGTGCATGTTCTGAGCGTTAGACGGCAGTAAAACACGTACATGATTGTGTTTCAGTCCACGCGCCGCCCAAAATGTGGGCCGGACGTTTGGCGTTTATCAAACAAAGGCGTTCAGTCCGCATAGACCAAGCTAGGTGAGTTGAACTACACAATGGGTTTCGACTGAGCTAGCCCAGAGTTTTTTTTGTGGAACCACGAAACGTTTGTTAGCAGTGTTTTTATGGTCGCTCGCGCGAGGCACACGTGCGCATCGTCATGCGCTTCATGCCATGCTATTGCTGGTTCATTTGCCATGAAGTGCTTTTGGAGTCATTAAAAACCATGGTTACCAAAAGATGACAACTAGAACAAGGGTGACGAAAGCTATTTCGAGATGGAGGGGGGGGGCAAACCGTTCGCAGATCCAGCCACCCCATTCGGCTGAACTTAAAGTACCCATAAATACTGATTTCTCCTCGGATTTTGGTTATTTTGTTTTGGGTTCAAACCAGACATGACAGGAAACAAATGCGACGAAATTATGGTGATGATGATCAACGAATCACTGGAACCCTCACTCTCCTTCGGCACGGTATTTTTGGTTTGTAAAGAAGTTTTAATTTACCAAATGCTTTACACATAGACAAGACGTACACAAAGACATATCGTTTTCTTTGACAGAGGTGGTTTGGTCTGGCGCGCCGAAGGCGCGAAACGTGCGGCCTAAACAGCAATGTTAGCTGCCTTTGCTTATCCAATTTCTTGTTACAGCACTTCATCTGGTTTAATCTGCTGGGAAGACTGGGACTGCAGTCAGAAAACAAACGTTTTAAGTGCCCTTACCGGGCTTGGATGCATGTAGGACACAGCGGAAATATTTTGGCAGAAAAACAACAAGTTAAAAAGGTATCTTGAACATCAGTCAAGACGGTTCAAGCCATTAGCGAAGCCCAGGTTTTTTTCGGGAGGTCCCAAAGAGTGGGAAATCCAACATTGAGGGGCTCTTAAAAACTACGGGGCCTCCATTGTAACCTTAGGGGTACGTGGAACTTATTTTTCCAAGTCATTAAGAATGAGTGCGTCCGACAGCGGTAAAACTTATTGGGATTCCATGTGTGTGACTTCTGGTCTGCGCTGCACGAGATTACGAACGGTCTTCTATTTTATCCGCCGGTGTATCCCGCATCCTAAAGGCTGAAAACTGTGTAGATGAACTATACATTCAGCGCCATTCAAGTTACTTTTGTTTTACGGTGCTATGACCAAATTTGGTTATGCTCTCCAGGGATCTGCTCAGGACTATTTACACCCCGTCCCTGGGCCTGACCCACAGGTAGGTATGCTTCAGTAGTACATAACTGTCATCGACTGGTAAATGCGGATAAATATTTCAAAGTAGAAGTTACTTATGAATAACAACCAGGGCGAAATTTCTTTATGCTTGGTTTACCACTATTTCGACAAGCATCGGCTCAATCCGGCTTTTCACAGGGAAAAAAAAATCATGGACATCTTAAAAATAATTCGCTCTTTTTCATACATGTTCCCAGCCCGTGACGTACCACGCCCAGGCCCGGTTTGTGGTGTGAAGTGTCATCAGAGTTGCGGACTCCCCGCGCCGTGGTGATAACCTAGTTGAGTTGCCGGATATGGAGGCGGCGCAGCGTATCGGCACTGCGGTGACAGCATGGTCGTATCGTTCCACGGCGAGTAGGTGGGGAGTGCGGCAGACGTACTTTTACCCTATTCGAGCTTCGAGGACATGTCGCGTGGTAGCGACTGCAGTCAGACACAGGTGCCCTCCTGACATCGAATAATTCCCCTTTCGCGCAATCATATTCGCCCTTGTCTATGGAAATGTCCAAAATATATTGTTATGTATTTGTATTATCGATGGCGAGTTTGTCTGGTTGAGAACTGAGAGTTTGTAAGAGCAAAAACAGTTTTATTGCTAGGAACAAGGGGCAAAGTCTGCCTTAAGACTGCGCGAAACCTAGCACTAACGTAAAACGCAAAACTGTCGTCACAGAACAGTCAACGCGGAGACTGCCCCGGCAACATGGCAGTCTTCGCCCGCGTTGCCATTGCGACGGCGTCTGACGTCACGCTGCAGAATTTCCGAAGTTGGGATGATCTGGCTGGGATGATGCCTTCGATGGCTGCCTGGTTAACAAACACATCACTGCAGGTAGTTTCCGGACCATTCTGCACGGCAAACGTCCTCGACACTCGACGCTGCTCCAGAATCACTACCGTTTTGCCCCGCCTTGCTGCTGGCCGCCCGCCGACGGTGTGTAGGCCCAGGCCTTCCTGTGACCTCTGCACACACCGCGTACCCCGGAGAGGGTGCCGCGGACGGATCCCAAAAGGCCGGGCCGCTCGCCGGCCGGCCCTAAGGCCTAAGGCCCTAAGGCTTTGGCTGCGTCACTAGGCTCCTTTCCTCGTTACGTCGACACCATCCTATGGCAGGAGGTCCTGCCCTGGATGGCGGCTCCTTTGCAGAGGAACGTCTTTTTCGGTCCTTGCATTATATTTTTCATTTTTGATAGATATATGTCGGGGGCTCGTTTACCTTTCAGGTCAGGAGGCCCTTTGCAGAGGCGTGGGTTTGCCTTTCCCGGCCAGGGAAACCTCTAGGCAAATGCTACAGACTTCTTCGAATGCCTCAAAAAATTAAGGGGGCCCTGGGACCCCTAGGAACTCCCGACTACCCTACTGGCTCAAGTGTTTGTACACAGAGAGGCATACGGGTACCTACAGTCACTAACGAAACCATCTTGTTCTAATTCTGTTGTGGTCTTAAGCATGTCTTTGTCTTCTCCTTACTTGAGCTGTCTCTGTCCATCTCTGTCTAAACACAATTTTCTTTACAACGTTTTTGAAATCCCTGAATCGGAGAGTGCCTCAAACCGTTGAACAGTTTCATTTTCATTTATAAACAAAATAAGCTGGTTTGAACTGCGATCGGCAGAAACACGCAGAACGCGACATATAGCCTTTTTATACCCTTTCATTTGAATCAAATTCAAAGAGACACAACCAGTTATTTTTGCAGACGTGTAAATAATGTCACAAGAAACTCAGTGGCGTAGCGGCACAGGCAATGAAAATTTGAAACCGCGTAACATCATAACTAGTTCCTATTTCAAGACTCGGCTGCCAAAAACTTGTACGTACGTGGCACGCGGTCATCTTTTTGCTGAGCAAAAAGACGCGTTTGCCCTCCATGTCTTTGGATGGGGGGGGGGGTACTTTTGCCCCGTTGACCCCGCTTCCGTCGTCACCGAGCCAAGACCGACATTTGCGCCACTCTTGCCGTTTCTCGTGTTATTTTCTCAGGCGACAAATCGTGCTCTGATCACACATCATCCGCAACGAGATGCAGCGCCACCAACACACATTTGCACTGTCATGATCCCTCTCCATACCTTTTAAAATAAGTTGATTTGTGAAAATCTGTCTTCCCGGCCAGGATATTCGCCGAAACAAAATTATGATATTTACACGCATGTTCTTAAAAAGCGATGAAAAGACTGAAAGGGGATTCTTGTCTGCTGCATCATACCAAGACCAAACTGTGATTTAAACATGCCCCGTTCCTCGCCTATTGCGTTCTTCAAGGAAATATATGAAATATATGTATGGAAGAGCCTGTCCACCATATCACATAAAACATAATTTTACAACATTTTGGCCCTATTTCATTCCATGTAACAACCTCTTAAGGCTTGCTCATATCCATATCAACCACAGGCTTAAGGTCAATAGCTTAACCATTCACCACGACATAGTGCATGGAACTGGAAGACAACAAAAGAACAAAATAGTACAGTTTAGTCAGTGGAGTGTTCGGGCCCGTGGTATCGTAGGTCGGTGCCAGTTTTCCGTGCACAAAGCAATTTAAACATAATTTCTTCTTTAAGCCCAATGGTGCTGCATTGGAAGAAATGTGGTTGCGATAAGCGAAATTTCCACGCTTTATGCCACTTACCTTACATACGTCCGTCGCGCGGCCGACGTATGTAATGCATGAACGATTACACGACCGAAATTATTCCAAAATGGCCTGAGCCAGGGGCGCACGGGTGATTTTCTTAAGGGAGGGGGAAAGCTCAGTAAGAACTGACATCATACGAAAACCGTCTGCTGCGACGGCGATGAACAATGGGTTTCATTAAGCAGATTTCTAAATTGATCATTTGTCCGCATTCCTGTAAATGAAGCATGGCAAGAAACATGGTAATGCAGTAAATAAAGCATGACAAGTAAATGAAGCATGGCGACCTTGCTCGCTGCGTCCGTCCTATTAAACAAGAAGAAATGCGGGCCTAAGGGAGAGCCCCCGCCCTGGGGGAGGGCCGGTTGTCCGAACCAACTAACCTTAAAAATGCTTTTGTACAGGCACTTCAGCCAGGATTTTCCTCGGGGGTGTGGGCGGATGTCAAATTTTGTCGTATGCTACTGACAGATGACGAAATTTATAGCAAATCAGCAATTCTATGTAGCTGGCCTTATATTTAACCCACAAAAAATACATATAATATTTACTTTTGCAACATATATATGATCACTATTATCCGTATTCTTGCGAAATCGTTATACATCTAGCTTAGAACGCTTGGTTCATGGAGGCGGTCGCCCATGGCCCCCGCGCCCCCCTGGCTACGTCCCTGCTTCTGTACACGTAATTTGGTATTGCTGTATTACGCTCGTGTCAGAATATGGCAGGAATATGGCTGAAGCCGTCTCTGTTGATACCTGAAATTCGAACCTTGGCCTTCATCGCTTGAATCGAGTTGGTATTTTCCTTCGATGTGGAAGCCCCGGTGCCTAGAAAACGTTTGTCTACTTTGCTTGGCGGATTCTGCACCAACTTCATTTTGGCGCTGGTGCTACTTTTGCGATGCAAATATAGAGCGGAAGCATCATCAGCTGCGTCAAGACAACATTGACGTCGAGTGTCTGGGTCAGTTGAAAGGGGAAGAAAACGGAATTATTCCATTATACCTGAGTCTTGGCTGTCAGCAGTGTTTGACCAGGCACCTTTTGTAAGGTTTCCCGTGCATGTCATGATAAACCTTTACAACCTTCGATGCTTTTTACGAGTTCATTATTTCGCGTGTTTTTGTTGTTGTTTATGCTTGCATAGAAGACTCATTCAGACATGGCAGATGTGCAGAATAAGTACACAATTACCAAGGTCTGATGCATATCCAAAACAACTGCACTATCAGGGGTTTGGGCTTCTCTTGTGGATGCCTTGCTGTTCAGCACCCCAAGTTTTGATTGAGCACTGCCAGAGATAGATGAATTCAATGCATGGTTGCCAAGACCAGAGCTGACACTCTACAGAATGAGTGCCAACACTAGTCTAGAGTCCTAAAGGGGTATATGCTAAGCTAATGTATATCCTATAAGGTAAGGTAATGCTATATCCTAAGGTAATGTATTTGCAGGGAAACTCAGGCTGTGTCAGAAGTGTCCTGTGGCCATTGTTATACCACCTTTAAAAGGTGCTTATTCATTGGCAAGTCATTTTTGCAATACCATATTTTTTCTTGCCATTGCAGAGTACATCTGGCAATCATTTTCCTGTCATAGCTGCTGGCTAGCAAAAAACAAAACAAAACAGACATAAACAAACACAAAACTGTGCTTTATTTATTATTTGCCCATTATTAATTACCAGTTGTTTTAAGTATAGCATTTCTACAGTATCATGACTTACAATTGCACAGTGTATTAATAATTTGCCATGCATCCTCATCTATCTTTTTCAGGCTATTTTGTGACTGGAGGTAACATTTTTTGGGATATTAACATTACTTGAGAAATATGGCCATTAAAAGTGCATCTCACTCAGAGAAGAAGTATCAGGCAAATTCCAAGAAGGACAAAAATAAACAGCCACCAACAAAGGTATGTCTTCATACTTTCCTCATATCTGTCAAACAATGATATGCAAAACCTAATGTGGTTTTGAACTGAGGGAGCTACCTACATCATTATATGCCACTAGGGTCTTGTGTTGTCTATCAGAAATGGTAATTTGATCCAGATGAGCATTAGCAGTGAGTTCAGAAAAGTAAAAGGTATGTTTTTTATTTGTAGAAGTCAGAATTGAGCAGGCTATAGTATAATGTTTGATGAAGAGGCAATTAAAACAAGTTTTATTGTGTGATGTAACATTTAAGGTGCATTTACTCTGTCTATTTGATCTGGCAATTGGGAGGTATTTTGCTGCCGTGTGTTATTGACGTGTTATTATTTTGTAATAATAAAGTTTGAACAGTATTTGTAACAATATTAAAACACTCAGTCCTAATGTCAGTACTTTATTCATTTCTTAGTACTGGCACTATTACTACTGGTATTCTGTTGCCTTGATGGTGCTGCACCATTTAGTTGCAGTGATGCAGCAGAGAAAAAGGTGTCTATGTGATGCCCTCTCCCCTTCTGGCAACTCACAGATTAAAATATGTATCTGGTGCTCCAGAAATTCAAGCTTCCATGCAATTGGATCTGCAAGTAATTGAACTACAAGAGCTTCTGTTATGATGAGATAAAAGTCCTCATTGAAATATAACTATGTGAAATTGGTTGTCTTTGACAACCCTTTTCTGTGTCCAAGCCAAATATATTTATTGTCTTGCATTTTGGAAAAGAAAGCTTCTTCTTCTTGTACATTAATATAAATTGCCTCTTAAAGACATACCCAGCAATCTTTTGATATTTGCATTGTCTCTGTGTGATGGATAATGTCATGTTGATGTTCTGACGTCCGTGACGATTGTCCAGGTGGTGATTCGGTTGCTGCCTCCGGACATGACTCTGGAGACATTCAAGGACCAGGTGTCGCCACTGCCTGAACACGACTACCTGTGGTTCGTGCCCGCCGATATGGGCCTCGGCCAACATGCCTTCTCCAGAGCCTACATCAACTTCCTCAACATGGAGGACATCCTGACGTTCCGGGACCGGTTTGACGGATACGTGTTCGTCGACAAGCAAGGTGAATTTTTGGGGATGGTGTCGGCCAAGATGCTACAGATGGTATGCTGGATTCTTTGAGTTACCACAGAAATGATTAATGAAAGGAGATGTTTTCCAGAATGATGGCATTGTGTTTGTAAAATGACCAGACCTGATACAGGCGAGAGACTATCTTACGTTAGGTGTTCTTTGTTTTTATTCGCCGCGTGACATCAGACACGACCTGGTGTTTGATTTCGAGGCGAAGCGTTACCTCGATCCGTTCCGGACTTTTCATGTCTAAATCGCCGAGGGGTGAGCCGGTGTCCCTGGACCGGCTGGCTCCGTCAGCCGACCCCGGCGTCCCCTGTTTCTCGGCGCGGCCGTCACGCCGGTCCGGTCTGGCCGGCAGGGTTCGAGTTCCCGGCGCTGGTCGAGTTCGCGCCGTACCAGCGCACGCCGCGCCACCGCGGCCGCAAGCCGGACTCCAAGTGCGGCACGATCGCCGACGACCCGGACTACCAGGCGTTCGTGCAGTCGTGCGAGCAGCCCGAGGAGACCAGTCCGCCCAGCTGGGAGCAGACCCTGGAGGAGATCGAGCGTCGGCACAGCGAGCTCCGAGGTACGCCGGGGGGAGGGGCCGGCAGAGGCGGCGGCCCGGGGCGCGCTCCAGTGGCGGCAGTCGGCGGGATGGTGCAGAGGGCCCTGTGGCAGTCCGGGCTGAGACTGCGCTGACAGGTTCAGACACAGTAAAGGCGGTCTTAGCGTCGTGTTGTGATTTTTGGGTCGCTGGATTTGGTGCTTATACGTAAGTTCGTTTTATTTGTTGATTTGGACAAATGCGTTGCCGTGATTCGTTGATTCAGTGAATTTTCTTTTTGCGCATGCCGTCATTTGTTATGGACAAGCGATGGAGTTTGCTCACGTTTTTTGCTTGGTTTTTAGACAGTAACGGGAAACCATCGGTGACAACCCCACTTGTGACATACGTCTGTCGGAGAAGAGCAGAAAAGAAGGAAGAAAGACGGCGCAGAGAGATCGAAAGAAGGAAAGAGGAGGCCCGAAGAGCCAAGGAAAAGTTAAGCAAGGAAAAGCGAGATGCGAAGGAAAAGATACGACACGAAACCAAAGAGTCGGCCAAGGTATGTGTACACTTCACAGTATGTACGTACAATGAAATTGCCGTATGTACCAGACAATGTACAGGCGGGGTTAATGCGAAGAGGAGGGTAGGCTCCACGCGGTATTTGATACGCGAAGGTTCTTGACATACCAAAAGTAGAGATGTGATAGCCATCGCATTGTTCTGAGCATTTGCGTCTGTTTGGCTGTAGCTAATAAACATTACATTCCATGATATGTATTGGAAGTCGTTAGGAAATAGGGATTATTACATGTCCCTTACTGATATCTTTCCACGATCACCAATGTGCAAAAAATACTGTGGAATTAGTCATGTATGTTGTCATTCATGCTTAGAAGCATCGGGATTTTGCGCAGTCTGAACTCAGCAAGGCTGACGTGGCTTTCTCCAGGGACTTTGGAACGACGAACAGGAAAGAAAACGTGATGACGGTTTTTCTTCCAAGAGGCAGGATGACAGACACCGGGAGAAATATGGAAAGGATGTGTCCAGAGGCGACAAAGATGACAAATATAAACGTAAAGATAAGGAAGAGAGGTGGAAGGATAATGACAAATCAAAGCGCGATGAGAAAGGTAAAAAAGAAAAAGAGGAACGAAAGAAGGAAGGCGATTGGGAGGATAAGAAAAAGAAAGTCGACAGAAAGCCCCGTACTTCTGATTCCAGGTATGTTGTTTTTGGCATCTCGGTTGCACACGGTCGTGACTGTGGCGTTCAATACCAAGTAGAACTGTGGCGGGGCTTTGTTTTTAATCGTCCGTCATCAGATACATGTTTTATGTGCAACGGTTTCACGCAGTAATGAACTGGCGGGCCATAACATAAGGTGAAGGTCTGAAAAATTTGCAAGCCTTTGTCGCCCGAGGGCGCCGTCATTGTCACGCTTTATTGTTTAAGCGTTTCTTAGCAGATTTCACGCATTCGAAACACGCTCACTCATCATCAGGCGTACGTATTATCCGTAAGGATGTCTAACCTGAGGTACTGCTATCCCTACTTTTCGTGTCCAGTTCGGAGGCACACGGTGCGCGCGCCAAGGAAGGTTCGTCGAGGCCCTCTGAGACCAGGGGTGGCGGAGACGGCGAGCCGGGAGACGAGGCCAAGTCAACCGACCAGGCCGCCGGCAAGGGCGCCGACGCCCAGAAGCCGTCTCCGGCCAAGAGAGACGCTCCTGAGGGCAGACGGAAGGATCCCAAGGGTGACCGCAGAATCAGAAATAAGGTGAGCGGACTGGTGCAGGCTGGATGCCACTCTGACCAGCCAGAGACCAATGGGGATATCTCCCGGCAAGCGGTGAACAGTTATGACGTGTTAGGTCACGTAGATGGGAAAAAACACCGGAAATGTTTTTTTTTTGGTCACGGGTGCCTGATTAGTTATCATGCACGCTGTGATATGTATGGGGGCGATCCTTTTTCGGAACGATTCACTGTCGTATATTTACCAACGTGGTTGTTTTTTTACACCCGCGACCATCAAACGTCTTTTTTAGCGTTCAGTTAAAATTACATGAGCCTTAGGCTAGTAAAAACATGTTTTTTTCCTGTCCTGTTCCCTAGTTTCTCTGCTCCGTTATGTTGTGTTGTCGCCCGTGTGACCTTTGGCCGGGTTGCGGTGGTGACGGTGCTCCTGTGTCGCCAGGATCGGCCGTCGCTGGCCATCTACCGGCCGGGTATGGGCAAATACTCGAGCCGACGGCTGCAGGAGCGCGACTCGCAGTCGTCCAGCCCGACGCCGTCCGGCGGCGCGGCCGACGGCGGCGAGGAGGAGCCTCAGCGGCGCACGCTCGTGTTCCGCCGCAGCCGGGCCGCCGAGTCCTGAGCGCCGCCGGTCGGCCGGTCAGTCACCGTTCGCTCGACGGCAGGTCGTCTCGCCGTGGCTGCGGTGTTCGGGGCGGCGAGGACGGCCGTTTTCGTCAGCCGTGTTTGCACGAGGCACGCCCGCGCAGAGTTGCACTGACCGACGCGATTGGTTGGAATATGCTGCCGCCAAATGATCCAGCGATCCGCATAACCGAGGAAGCGGTCTGCTTGATATTAGACCAGTCTTAAGTGGGTCTAATGCATCGCCGTTTTGGTTTAAAGTCCGTTTTTAAGAGGTTTGTTTTTGTGTTGTATTCCGACTCATGGCAAAGACGGTAAAACCGGCCGTAGACGAATAAAACGCGACAAAAAACAGCAGTACAGTGGCGGACGTAAACGTAAACCAACAAGCGTATAATGACTAGCAACATCGTTCAGAGATCGCAAAATACCAAATCGTTTCGTCAAAATGAAGTAAAAATAAATAGTTTAGCAAAACATACGGCTCAAAACCAGCTGATCCGGGAAGACAAGCAGGAATCCCCCGAACCTTCCGTGAAGCCTTCAAACTTCAGATCCCTGAAGGTGCGTGAAGAGCGCTGATTAACAATGCAATCCAACTGGGCCGAGTTCACCGGGCGGTCCGTCCGTGCGCGAACTGGGAGGATCACGCAGCCGAGCAACACACCGGGCCGACCATCTGACCAGCAGATTCCGCTCTGATGCGGCCGATGAGGCAGCGGCCCCACGCAGAGCAGTGACACTGCCGCACTCGCTGCATAACAACCGAAACACAGGGTCGGCACGCGGAACGGGCGAAACGCGACGTCCAGTCGGCAAACACAAAGCCGGCAATAACCGCAACACGCGGTGACCGCGTCAGACGGAGAGCCGGCCGGTTAGCACAGACAACACTGACGGCGCCGACCATCACCGTCACCGCGGCAGCCGGCCGTCTTCGGGGCATTACAGGCAACAGCGCGGCGGTTTGCCACACGGACGGCGACTACAGCTGCCCCCGCGCCGGCCCACCACGGCGCCCAGGAAGACAGCAACGTCCGAGCAGTTTGGCAGGATTTTTCCAACGTTTCGTAAAACGTGTCTTAGTCGTTTATCGCGTCACGTAACAACGGCGATACAGTGGTTTGGTTACGCCAACAAGCCAGCGACATCCAACGACAAAAACAACAGTTTTTCCACTACAGATGCACATCAACGTGGCTAGGCTAACGTGTAACAATAAGCTCGACCGCACACCGGCAACAGTTTACGGCAAACCTAATCTCCTTGGACACCCAGTTACAACACCTCGACCCTAGCTCCAAGCAAGGTCCTGACACCGGGCGCCTGTCGTTCGTGCCCAACGACGAACGGCACTCCAGATGACGCGACATGGCGGCCCGCGAAAGACATCGTCACTATGGCATCATAATAACGCTGGCTTTGGCCGCTGCGGCAGGAGGGTCCCCAGGCCTCGATCACTGGCACCTATCTGTGACTAACGGCAGTTTCAGGTGATTTCAGCGCTCGCTGCAGCGCATTACTTTCAACCAAGCACTACCACTATGCACGATGGTAGCCGCCGTGTTCGCCAACTAGCATCACAGTCCTGTAACAAGCCGACCGCTGAGGCTGCGACTCTGTCTTCTGCTGGTGTAGTCCCAGACCGCCCCGCGGGCGCAGACTCTTCCGTCCCTTAGTGCGCCGTCAGCACACTGCTGATGTCTTCGCCAGTCTGCCGCGGGTCAGCAGACCCTGCCGGCCGTCAGTCCGCCGTCAGACGGCAGACTGCTGACGCAGCCGTCCGTCTCCCGGCGGCTGCTGAGACGGGCTGAGCTGAGCAGGCTGAGCTCCCTGCTGAGCGGCGGCGCTCCTACAGGGAGGCGGCGTCCTCGTGGCCGGCCAGGTCGCAGTGTTCGGCCCACCAGCCTGCCACGTCCTGCCAGGCGCTGGCCGCCGGCGGGCAGGAGCCGGCCGCCGGCCGCGGCGCGTCTGGAGAGGCCAGCGCCACCGCCTCGCCCGCCTCGTTCACGTCCGGCAGCGACTTGTTGCCCACTGGCGGCACACGGCGGCGCGGGGGAGGGGTCAGCGCAGGCGCAAACCGCCGCCGCACGCGAACGACATAAACACGAACACGAAACATAACCACACCAAAATGGGCCTTAAGGCGTCCATTCGTCGAGACGTCGAGCACCAAGCCGGTTACCGCCGATTCCGGCGAAGCAAAGCCGGAAACTCGTCACAGATTCGTTGCTAATGTCGCGACAGTCCTACCACAGCCCGCGAGAACGTAGACCTCCCTGCTGGGCGGCCGGCGGACGATCGTGCCCGCACACGCCGCAGCCCCCGAGCGCGACTCACCGACGGAGCGGTTACGCCGCTTGCTGGTCGGTCGCTCCTTGTCCTTGACGACGGCGGCGTCGCTCAGCGACGGCGTGAGGAACTTGCGCGCCGCCGAGCCCACCGAGTCGGAGCGGCCCATGCAGACGCCCTTCTTGCGCTGCCGCGGCGGCGGCTCCACCGGCTCCTGGCGGCACGGTCTGACGGGTCACAAAACACTGACAGGGCGCAACATCTCCGACTCTGAGGCCCGCCGCTCCGGCATACAGCCGGCAGTTCATGAACCAACGAAAGCTGCGAGGACAGTCGGTCTTGGGACAAGACACTGCGCGTCAAGACACTGCGAGATACCGAACTCCGCTGATCCTCGGCAGACAACGAGGTCATATACAAGCACAGCCATCTGCGTGCGTCCCACCTCCTCCTTTTCCTTTTCGCGCTCCATTTTGCGTTCTTCATTGAGCCGCATCAGCGCCTGTTCATTGGTGGCCCTGAGGCCGGCGATCAGACTGCTCTGCTCCCGCGCTCTGATTCGCTTCAGACAGCCGTCCAGCCTGGCAGACACGGCACGTCAGACAGCCGTCCAGCCTGGCAGACAGCATATCACACAGCCGTCCAGCCTGACAGACACGGCACGTCAGAGCCGTCCAGCCCGGCAGACAGCATATCACACAGCCGTCCAGCCTGGCAGACACAGCAGACAGACAGCCGTCCAGCCTTGCAGACACAGTACGTCAGACAGCCGTCCAGCCTGGCAGACACGGCACGTCAGAGCCGTCCAGCCCGGCAGACAGCATATCACACAGCCGTCCAGCCTGGCAGACACAGCAGACAGACAGCCGTCCAGCCTTGCAGACACAGTACGTCAGACAGCCGTCCAGCCTGGCAGACACGGCACGTCAGAGCCGTCCAGCCCGGCAGACAGCATATCACACAGCCGTCCAGCCTGGCAGACACGGCACGTCAGACAGCCGTTAAGCCTGGCAGACACATCACGTCAGACAGCCATCCAGCCTAACAGACACGGCACGTCAGACAACCACCCAGTCTGGCAGACACAGCACGTCATACAGCCATCCAGCCTACCGGACACAGTACGTCAGACAGCCGTCCAGCCTGGAAGACAGCACGTCAGACAGCCGTCCAGCATGCCGGACACAGTACGTCAGACAGCCATCCAGCCTGGCAGACAGCATATCACACAGCCGTCCAGTCTGGCAGACACGGCACGTCAGACAACCGTCCAGCCTGCCAGACACAGCAGGCCAGACAGCCGTCCAGCCTGCCAGGCACAGTACGTCAGGCAGCCGTCCAGCTTGGCAGAAGATGAGACTGAGACCTACATCAGAGCAATGCTGATTAGACAAGTGTCCAGCATAGTATAGTAGACGGCTGTATCTTAGTGACGTCATGCAGTACTGCCGCAGTTATGACCTGATAACACACTTACACATCCGGCCGCACACTCACCACTGTCGGATGGTCTGCTTGGCCACCTCCTCCTCGATGATGTACTCGAGCTCCTCGCGGGCCAGCAGCTCCTCCAGCTGCAGGCTCTTCCTGATGTCTACAGAGCGGTAGCTAAGCATGTTCAGAACATCGTGGAAGGTCACCTCCTCGCCGTTGTGCAACCGCTCCAGCTCGTAGCACATGTGCTTAAAGAGCAAGCGGTCTTTCTGAGGGTCCACCTCCAGCCGACCTGCCGCGTGCAAAAACTCAGCGTCAGGGTGACCTTCAGCAGCCTGCTTGATACGTACTATACCGCAGTCTTAACGCAATTAACGGAGAAACGCATAATACTCTGGCTAGTTCATCAACACAATATATGCAAGACAGTCCGTAGAACACAAAACACACGACATGCCAAGGAGCAAGATGTCATTAGCACGTGCCTTTTACCATGTCATATGTCCACTCTGCAGGAAGGACAGCGACGCCTGAATGACAGCAAGTTACGTGGAGACGACATTGTACGAACTAGAAAGGACGCCACGTACACCCAAAGCCAGCGCTCATTACTGCCTAAAGCGGCACATCGCCGGGCCATTTACGGAGAGCGGCGACGGTCCTCTTACCCTTCAACAGGCGCAAGATGAACTTGACCTTGCGCACGGGAATGACGCCGCGCTGGTTCTTGTCCACGATGTTCCACGTGTTCTGGAAGTTCCTGATGTCGGCGTAGCTGAGCAGCGCGTCCTCCTCGTTCGAGTAGAACAGCGAGAAGTTCTCCATGATGATGGCCACCAGCAGGTTCAGCACAATGTACGTGATGAAGACGTAGAAGGAGCAAAAGAAGACAAGCGCCACGGTGAAATTGCCGCAGTCGGTTAGCCAGTAGGGCGAGTCGTGCGCCGCCGGCGTGCAGGAGGGCGGCTCCACCATGCAGTCGTGCATGATCTGGTTCCAGTCCTCGCCGGTGACGATGCGGAACAGCATCACGATCGAGTTGGGCGCCGTCTTGAAGTTGGCTTGCCTGCCCACAGGGAGGCGTCGGTGTATTAATCAGTCATCCTCACGAAAACGGTGACCTTTCGAAGGAATTGACTTTGCTTCATCTGCAGGTTGTTTTGCCGCGATAGCCTGCAAACACATTCTGCATCGAACAAACACGGCACATGGTCATATGGTGATGAAAGCATTCACCCCAGCGGGCCAAAACTATAGTCACTGGGACACTTTAGGTATATCATAAGGTGTCTATTCCTCTGTTACGCAGGGCTTTAGGCGCACGGTAGGCATCAAACAGGTAAAGGTCATGTCTGAAAGTCGATAACCCAACAACTGTATCAACGACGGCAAAACTAGGACGCGTAGGTCCGCAAAACAAACAACGATGAGGACTGCGGAGTGCGTCATCTCACCTGCCGATGCCCTCTCCGTACTTCACAGTGCCGAACAGGATCGTGCCGGCAAAGGCGTAGCTGAGCAGCAACAAGAACATTCCCATGATGATGAAGAAACTTTTGTAGACAGAGACCACCACCGTCAGCATCAGCATCTTCAGCGTGGCGTGCTTCCCCGTAATGGTGAAGAACCGCAGAATAATGCAGATGAAGCCCAGCGAGTTGGTGTAGTTGTTTTGCACCTTCCTCTTTGGGAGAAGGAGCGCACGTCAGTTCGCAAACTCCGGTTGGAAGCACGCATTATGCACCGCTACGCACGGCTCAATTAAAGGAACACAGTCTGATTTACGTAAACTCTGTCCGGGCACCGTCGACTGGTTCGGCGTTTCAAATGAATTTCTGTATTAGTGGAAAAACAAGCTGTGGCGATTTCTTGCCAGCACAATCGACGAGCACATTACCTGCAGCCATCCACAGCACAACACCATAACTTGCCAAAGCTGATCAGCAATCCAAACAGAGACCATCCCCGTCTTTACAGCACGAGCGTCCCCGGCGGCCGGAGGAGGGACCCGGCCCTTTTCAGCGCGCTCACCATGGGGAAGGTGAAGTTGAGGATGACCCAGATCAGGCCCAGCACGGTGACGAACAGATCGTATCGGTTACGGCGCGACTGCCAGTAACCGCGAGGCGAGAACGCGATCATCTTCATCACCACCTCCAGCATGAAGAACAGGTTCAGCACGCACGAGACCACGGCCAGGTAGGGCGTGTAGACGGCCTCGTAGTCCCACTGAGAACGACGGCAAACAGTCAGAGGCAGCCGAGCTGCAGGCGCGGCTGACAGGACACGTCATCAAGGTAACGCCCCTCCCCCCTTCCCCCGCTCTGTGACTCCCTTTTTCAACTCCCGATGCGTAGAGGCAAATCAGACCCTGCGTTGAACGCCTTGCGTAAAACTTGATGCTTCTGAGATGGTATAATAAAAGGGTTTATGGATGGCGAGCAGCCAATTTCTTGTGCTCTTTAGCAGAAAGCAGTCCACTGCATCATACGTCAAGTTGTCGCCACGATCAGGGACAATCCCACTACAGAAGGGTTCGTTATACCTTACAGTGAACACGGCAATACTCCATCCGGCCCAGACGAAGTAACGCAACAGCCTCACAATACGTGACGCGAGCGACCCCGGGACCACAGCCGAGCTCGGTGGCGCGGTCCTCCCTCACCCAGCCGGCGGGCAGCGTCCGGCGCCGACCGCCCACACCCACCTGGACGCAGATCAGGCTGCTGTTGATGATGACCAGCACGGCCACGAACCGCTTGAAGATGATGTTCTGCGTGAAGTCGTAGACGACGGCGCGCCAGCGTCGGCCGTCGGGCCGCGGCGGCAGGTGCAGCGGCTGAGCGATCTTCAGACGCTTCTTCAGGTCACACCTGCGAGAGAGAAGGCGGACACGGGAGATACACTCTGGCACTCACAGAGAACAGGACACATCATCAGACGCTCTCCAGGTCACACCTGCGGGAGAGACGACGGACGCAGGGAACTCACATTATTACACGGACAGGAGAGCTTGAAGGGCAGCGACAAACGACGGGCGCAGCAAACGACGGATCGACAGGCGCGTGCACGAAATCTACCACGCGTAACGCTCGCAGCAACGCTTCGAACGCCATGACCTGGCGCACACCGCGGCGAGATCGTCGACAACGACGATCGGGAGCGTCTGCAGACGGTCGACTGTCGCCGTCAGCGACCGTTCCGAAAGGAGACTCACCATCGCCTCTGGTCGACGGTGAGCAGCGCGGTGCCCTTGTTTTCGGAGTAGTTAGCGATCACGACGCCCACGAACAGCGTCAGCCCGATCATGCAGCCGATAAACACGAACACGTGGATGTAGATCGATTGTACCTGCGGTGAGGAGCAACTTAGCGCCTGAAATCATTGTCAGGAGCGACCTGAACTCAATATTCATCTTTCCTTCTTCTTCATCGCGGAAACAACACCAACAACTTGGCATTAACTTCGAAGACGTTGCCGACTGAATGCTGCGGATACACATGACCATCTATTCGTACCATGAATTATTCAGTACACTGACGAGCGTCGCGGGCGACCGCCGAGATCCAGGATTACGACGACCGAAAAGTACGTCCCCTCTGACGGACAACAGCTGGCACCACCAGAGGAGGTGATCCACTCACAGGTCCCAGCCGTGCGATGAGCACGTCTCGAATGTCTAGCCAGCCCTTGAACGACAGCACCTCGAACAGGGCCAGCATGGCGTTTCCGATCTTGTCGAAGTTGAACCGGCGCGGGTTGGCCCTGCAGAAGCGAGGTCCCCGTCTGTCAGTGCATGTGCCCACGGAAGATCGTGGACGGCCTCACTACAAACACAGAGTGGCCTGCAAATAGAGTGGCAGTGGGACCCACAGGCAACTAACAATAGCCACGTAGCACAATCTACACGTTGTCTGATACAATCCTGAGACGTTAGGATCAATAACGAATTCCTTACTCCATCGAGACACGCCAACAACCCTGCAAACTCAACGACCGACCACTGTCCTGCCTGCCTGTCAACCTGCCAAACAGCATGTCTCCCACGTTATGGATGTGAACACGTCATTACCAAATCATTCTGAACTTCCAATGTCACATAAATACTGGTCTCTTCACCAAGAAACCTCTACAACGCCAGTTCCTTCCACCACACGAAGGAGCCACTTTAATGCCCGCCCAGCCCTTTGGGCTACCTTGCCAAACACCTTCTAAAAAGAGGGTCATTAGCGGGTTGGCAGCGGTTCCACTGATGGCTCGTCTTCGTTCGCATTCGATCATCGGTCATACGGCCAGAAATAGCCTGCCGACCACGCCCTCCCTCCTGTCACACCACAAAATTGTCTGCAGTCGGGTTCACGGGTCGTCAGCCAAGAGATCACGCCACGGGCGCCAGACAGGGCAGCACAGGGCAAGGGCGGAGGGCGCCTGAGCCGGCCCGCTCGCCCCGGCGGCGCTCACCAGACGCGCGGCACCAGAATCATCGGGTACGTCTCGTTGTCGCGGTGCTTCATCTTCATCTTGGTGACGTAGATCTCGCGCTGAAAGGCGCCGACGCAGTGTTCGCGGCGCAGGATGGCAGGGTCGTTACAGCGGGCCAGCCGGCCGCCGAACAGCTGAACACCGTAGCTGGCGAACACGTACAGCAACAGGATCAGCAGCACGGATACCTGCCAAACACGAGACGGCAGCAGGATCAGCACGGGTCAGCAGCTCGGATACCTGCCGAGGACGGTACAGCAATATGATCAGAAGCAGGACCAGCAGGACGGACACCTGCTGACAACGGTACAGCAGCACGACCACCTGCGCAAAGCCGGGCACAGTAGTCACGCGCACGACATGAATATAACGATAACTGGACGAGTGACGGCCTACAGAGTCCTGAAGGCGCTCGAGGTCTACACACGGCGCGCAACAGGTCGGGCGGCAAAGAAGACACGGCAGCAAAGCCATTTTTTGCGCCCGTTTGCAACCCAAACGGTCCACATCGCAAATACAAATACATAAACGAGTCAGATGTTTGTCGTAGTTACGATGCGTCCATCCTGCGGTCTCCCGACCGACAGGGTGCGTCACGCCTCGGCGACCTGGCGTTCCGAGCCTCTCGATGTGCTTCCATGTCCCGTCCTCCCGCTCAAACTACACAGCGGACCACCAGCCCGCACCCGACACCTGCCAGCACTCCGCACCAGACCACAAGCCCCCACCTGTCACATGCCAGCCTGCCGTACCAAGCCCCTACCCGACAACTGCCAGCCTGCCGTACGTACCCGGACCACTCACTGCAGAAACTGCGCCTGCCTGCGCGTGGCTACAATCCAAATCTAGTGTGCTCGCCTCTCGCACCGTCGTCGTCGTCGTTGTTGTCCTCATCGTCATCGTCATCGTCATCGTCAGCGGCGCAGGATCGATCGCAGCCAGGACTTTCTCGAAGCACAGACAGACAGAGGGCGCACCACGCACACGGCAGTCGGCCGCCGAGAGAGTCCGGTTTTGACGGGCGTGTACGCACCAGCAGGATCTCCTTGAAGCCGCGGCACAGCTCGCGGACTACGGTGCGCATGTGCGGCACCAGGTAGACAATACGCAGCGGCCGGAGGCAGCGGACAATCAGCAACAGCTGCTCCCAGGAGGCGGGCGGCACCGACTTCGGCATCCAAACCAGGAACACCAGCGACACCTGGGGAGTGGCGAGAGCTCTGTCATCGACACCAGGAACACCAGGGACACCTGGAGACGGGACGGAATCTCTGTCCTCGGCACCAGAAGCGTAAGGGACGAATAGTTCCTGAGCCATGTCAGCTGAGCCATCTTTATTTCATCCTGTAAAAACAAATCGGCCTAAGTTAGGACTGCTGCGTGGAGACTGTGCGACTTTCAGTCTTTCAGTACCCTGTACAGCACCACGATGGTATTTTATATTACCCCGCTACTTCAATAAAAACCGACAATTTCAGGCCAATGGCGTTCCCATAATCATTGCATTAGTTCAGTCTCATTTGTCTCCGCACATCTGAACAGCCCAACACGAAACGAAAAAGCGTGTGAAGGACTGACGGGTATCCAAAAACCGTCCACTGAACAATATGACCCATGTCAAACATATTTCACAACCAAAGTAAAACCGCCCTGCGAAGAGAGAGATGTTAGCACGCACCACGTAGATGAAGAGGTCCAGCAGTCCTCCGATGTCGCGAATCAGAGATTTGGGCGTGAAGAGCAGACCGTCGGCCAGTACCTTCAGCGCCAGCTCCACGCTCATGGTCACCACGAATATGTACTCGGACACCTGGCGGTCGGGGCAGCAGTCAGTGGTGGACGTGGCGCCCTGCCGCGAACCACAGGCGGCGGGCGGTTGGGTGTATAGCTCGGCCGGGGTACTGACAGTCAGCGAACGCGGGGGAAGGGGTGGACCAGAGACGGCAAAACGGCACACAGCGTCAGAGAGCTGACCAGAAGACGGTACTGTGCAAGGGTGGCAGTTATAAAACACGCAACAGACGTGGAGCGTCAAGAAACAGAAGATTTCCAAAGGCGTTTGAAATAACTCACCTTTCATTAGAATAAAAGAATACAGTGATGATGACGTGACATGAAATGTGATGTGATGAAATATGAAGTACAAGAGTGTAGTTGCTCCACGACGAGAGTTAACTGCCACAAGACGGGGAGACGTTTTCAACTATGCAACGCACGTTCAATAACGCAATACCGACAAAAGCGAACGTCGTCGCTCATTTGCGCCATCGTCCCACCATCTGAAGTCAACAGCGAACCCCCCCCCCCCAGTCTTCCCGGTTCTGGCCGGCCGGTGTCCTGACCTGCAGCTGCCAGTTGTCCTGCACGCGGAAGGTGGGCGTCTCGAACATCATGGAGGCGCAGCTGACCGTGGTGATGAGGATCATGGCCCAGTCCAGGTACGTCACCAGGCCCAGCAGGTTACTGCCGGCACGGCGTCGCTCAGCTGCCGGCCGCCGACGCCACGCCGGCCGGCGGCGGATTAACACGACACAGCCGGCCGGCGGCCGGCGTGCCGGCCCAGAAACAACTGACCGCCGCCGTACTGCCAGCTGATATTCAGTCAAATGTGAAACGGCAGACTGAGGCCATAACGCCAGCTGATATTCAGTAAAACGAGAAACAGATGACGGTGGTCACACTGCCCGCTGATATTCAGCCGAACGTCCCACACCTTACGAGCGCTGCTTAGACGTTACGTATTTACGTCACGCAGCGTGCCCGACAACTTCCACATCACGGCCCTCCATCGCCAACACCGATCGCCGGAGCCCGCCGTGCGGACTACACCTGCCCGCAGCCGCCGGCACCCAGCACTCACTGCAGGCCCTTGTAACGGACTTTGCGCTCCTGGCCCGTGACGGGGTCCTTCTGGCGTGCGTTGTAGCGCGCGTTCACCACCATCTGGCAGAGCTTTCTGAAGCGGCTCTCGCGGCCGATCACGAACAGTGGCGTGTCGAAGTACGGGTGGTTCTCCCTCAGGTCCTCCTCGCGCTGGTTCCTGTGGGACGACACCGCTCTGATCATAGGTCCTCACACCGCTGGGTCCTGTGGGACGACACCGCTCTGGTCACAGGTCCTCACACCGCTGGGTACTGTGGGACGGTACCGATCTGATCACAGGTCCTAAAACCGCTGGGTCCCGTGGGACGATACCACTCTGATCACAGGTCCTCACACCGCTGGGTCCTGTGGGACAGTACCACTCTGATCACAGGTCCTCACACTGCTGGGTCCTGTGGGACGACACCGCTCTGATCACAGGTCCCCACACCGCTGGGTCCTGTGGGACGGTACCGCTCTGATCACAGGCCATCACACCGCTGGGTCCCGTGGGATCGCACCGCTCCGACCACACGGACCGCAAGCCCGCCCCAGTCGGCTAAAGACCAGCATTAACCTCATTAGCTAAATCACGTGATGCGATTCACAGAGGCGCCACGCACAGCGAATCCACGGAACAGACATCACTAGTGACAGAATGCCGCCAGATCTCCTCGCAAAGCCCCCTGCCACCTGATCCATCCACTTCGCCGCCGGTCGAGAGCCCGTCCCGCTCACCGCTTCATTTCGGCCTGCTGCCGCTTGGCCTGCAGCAGCTTAATGTCGAAGTCGTGCGGGTTGCGCGCGTTTCCTGCGCCGCTCAGCGCGCCAACGTCACCGTTCTCCTTCAGGTGGTCGTAGGTCTGCTTCACCTTGAGCGAGCCGCGCATGCTGCGGCGCATCGACCTGCCGGCCGGCCAGCCGGGTCACGCGTGAGGCGGCGGTCACGGTCACGAGGTTACGGCTCGACGCCGACGGCGCCGGGTGGAGACAGCGCGGACCGGGCCCTCGTGAGACGTCTCTCCACAGGCATCTCACCAGGCGGAAGAACAGGAACGAGCTATGCTGAGTAACGCTTCAAATAACGAATCCGAACCCGTCCCTTGATATCGGCGTCACCTTCCAGCACGGTGGCCTGGAGTTAGCCTGGATCATTTCAACTGGAACTGCACGGGATCACTCGAAGCGCCTTAGTCCACCCAGGCGACCTCGCCAGAACATTCAGCCGCGTCCGAGCCTCCCACGTCCCACCGATCGCTTACTTGGCATTGTCAAACCTGGACTTGGCGGCCAGGCCCTTGCCCGGCGTGGGCAGCTGTACTGAGTCGCCCAGCAGCAGGCGGTGATTGTTGCAGTCACTGAGGCAGACACACACAGCCCCGCTGCTGAACAGGGCTCATGCGGACTGCTAGAGGAGGCGGGCCGCCCGGCGTCCTGCCGCGCGGGCGGCCCAGACATGCAGGCACCATGCCCGCACAATGCAGCCCATACCGCGCCACTCGGCCGTTCCGCGCCGTCCAGACCGACTATGGCGGGCGCGAGGTGGCGGCCACCCTCGAATCCATTCCGGTTATTGCGGGTCCGTTCTGAGCCTCCGGCCGAGACCGTGCCCAGTGTCATGCCGACTCTGGGTGGGAGACCCCTCTGTTCAACTGCAGGACACGAGTGGAACTGAGCAAGGGCTGAACTGCGTAAGGCAAAATGCCCTTCGCAACAGAAGCAAAATCACACACGTGGAATCAACGTGTCACTGGGCACAGACCCTCCCTACAACGCTGGAGGTTCATTGCTCCTACAGCAAGCAATGAACGATTAGTTAAGGAACAGGGAAATTAACTATGTCATATAAGCTAAAAGGTATTTAAGAACAAAAGAATAAGTCGCACTTATTGTCTACAGGTATGCCAACGGCTGTGACTACGGTACTCCGTACCTAAGTACATGAAACCCAGATAAAAAGGGCTGGTTCTTTCCTTAAGGAACGCAACAGATTTAACTGTGCCCATGAGTTATACGTGCGTGTTTTGGACCATTCTGGCTTTTGAATGCAAGGTGCCAACTACCCTGGCAGTTCGTCGCTAACTTGCTCCGTCTTTTTCCATTATGTAATATTTCCTCTTATTTTGTACAATTTGCGGGATAAGACATAAATACCTGCGGTACGATTAACGGTAGTTTCATGAGCCACAGTCGACATGATCAACTGGAACGTCACATTTTTCAAGGAGCGCACCAGTCCAGGCAAGTGCACCAACTGACCGGGCAACTGAACTCCCTCTCCCGTCCGTTCACGAAAACGGCCGCGAACCGACAGGACAGGCAAACGAACGTGGTCAGAAAACAATGCAAAGGGCCGCTGCTAGTACTGTTGCGCAGAGCCCCGGGCCGGCCGGGAAGCGCCGCACGTACTCCACCAGGCTGCGCACGCCGATGCTCTTCTGGTTCGAGTCGGACTTGCGTGCCGAGCTGGTCTTGTGCAGCAGTTTCCGGATCCGCGCCCGCCGGTACGCCAACACCTGCCCGGCGCCGAGCCGATCAGGCCACCGCTCGGGAGGCCGGGAGACCAACGGCAATCATTCGCTTCACGGCTATACACAAACATCATTGACGGGGCGTTAACCTGCATTTACGACACAGCCAAACGAGTGCACTTTATGCATTCAACTCCAAGTTTGAGAGCTTATCAAAATTATCTGTCCGCCTACTATAAAATGGCAGGGAAGCAACTAACAGTACAAGACTGATGGCAAAGAGCCGAAACCAGCTCAGCTGAGCTGCAGTGCGGGTCTCCAAGCTTATCTGACCGCCTACCTCTTGTCCTCGGTTGGAAGCCTTCATGCCCGGGGTGTCCTCCTCCTCGTCCGGGTCCTCCACAAAGTTCCGCATGAAGCTCTCCCTGACCTGAGCGCACAACACGATCAGAGGCCGGCTCACCAGGCCCCTGTTCAGGTGTCCCAGGTAAACCTCCGGCCGATGCAGCGCCGAACGACGGTTCATTCCCAGAGCGGCGACCGTACCGCTGCGGATAGTCTGAACAAACCGGGGCAAAACTCGACACAGGAGCGGGCCTCAGCGCCGGTGGGAAACCGGTGGTCCAGCCCTGCTATCAGAAGTCTGCAGCGTATTACGGAGAAACGAAACCATACAGCGATCTGCCCTCCCACCGATAAAAGAAAAATCATTACAGTCCGATACGATGTATCATTCACCGGTGTGTAATGTAATATTCCTCGAGTAGATCGAAGAGCATTTTCCCTTGGAGATTAAATTACCGGAGCATTTCATTCAACATTTCATTCAGTTCGGCGGCACGGGCCGGCACCGGAGCAGACCAGCTCGCCGGACATACCAGGGCAGACCAGACCAGGCCGGGCCGGGCCGGGCCGGGCCGGGCCGTCGTCGGTCGCAGCTCACCTTCTGCAGGGTGAAGTCGGTCGGCACCTTATGCAGCCGCGCCATCTGCGGCCGGTCGGGGAACTTCTCAAACACCCGCAGACGGAGCGGCAGCGTCTCCTGCCGGCCGCACGGTGACGCGGTGACGCGGCGAGCAGAAGCCGCCCAGCCGGCGGCCGTCCCGGCCAAACGGCAGCAAAAGAAGGGCACTGCGGCCACGGCTAACGACTAGTGGTGAGCCTTTTCCGGTCGGCAGCACGGAGTTCTTTTGAAATCAAACATTAGTGCTCGATGACCGCCCAACACCAGTAAAATTGTCTGGCAGAGAGCTGCTTGACACGGCTCTGCCCCGCTCTGCTCTGGTTGTCTGGACGCCATGTTTGTCATGTTTGTCATGACGCCACGTCATGACAAACATGACGACTCTAAGGATGCGTTCGCGCAGAGAAATACACTCTGGTCACTGAGTTCATCGCGACTGCCTGCGGGCCCAGGTAGGCGGGTCGCCGACCGTGGTACTGGCCCTCCAATAAATACTTATAAAAATAGGTACTGGCATTCAAATACACATGCCCTGTTTCATGTTCTGCGAAGCCACTGCCAGTACTACTGTATCGCCACAAGACCACCAGCTCATCTCCTTTCATCCCATTCCTATTATTTCTGACTAATGGACTTCGTAGATTCAGTACTACGAACATATCCGGTTTTAACCTTAAAGTCGATTGTTTCACTTGAATGCCTTATGGTCTATATTTCAGAATGACATCTGTATTAGAGCTTCTCTGAATTCCATCTATTCATCTCCATCCGGCATTTCACTCGTGTTCCCGCAAATCCTCCGGACTAAAGCGTTTGAACCCCGCAACAGCGTCCCATCAGCGCCCCAGCGGCTGACCGATGCCCGGGCATCTGACCTGTATGCCCGCGCTCTGCTCTCTGGCGCGCAGCTGGCGCAGCTTCTTGATGTCCTCGTCCAGCTCCAGGTTGTCCAGGATGACGGCCACGAACAGGCTCAGCACGATCTGGCCGCACACGGGCGCACGTGCCGACAGAGGGCTCCGGAACGTGACGGACCGGGCCGCGTCCGGCCCTGTTCAGCACCCAGCCATCGTCAGCTGGGCAAACAGAACACCGACGGAGCGGACAACCTCTGAGCGCGACGTGTGACAGTCGGACCGACGAGTTTAAAACAAATTTCAGCGCATAACACCAATCAGTGATATGCCCTGGTTGAGGATAATGCTCACCAGGGTGACGAAGAGGTGGTATAGAATGAAGTAGATGGCCACCAGGGGCACAATGGTGCGGGCGGTCCTCCACATTGTCTCGTCCATGACGTCCACCCAGCCCTCTTGTGTTAGGATTTGGAACATGGACATGAAGGCCTGAAACAAACGGTGCAGCCACTATTAGGTGACAAAAAGTGTGAAATATCTGTCAACATATACTACATGAGCCCACTGAATCACACCCATCGCAGCGAACCAGTAACAGGAGTTTGAAAGCTACCGATGGTTCATGTGTGTTGTACTAGCAGGCAAGACCACTGCATAACTTAAGAAACGGAAAGAATAAATATTTCGAACCAATTCTCCGAGTTACCTTAGTTTTACCATAGTTTCTCTTGACAAAATTCTTTCCGGACGTAGTCGGATAAATATGAACAGAAAAGCGTCCACCAAAAGAAACGACTGCATTACAAACCATATTATTTGACAACTCAGAGGCCTTCATCACAGCCAAATGATGTATGTTTGCCAGTGCACAACGACCTCTAATATGCCTTTTTTTCTCGGCAGAGCCAAGGTTCAATAACGTGGGCCTTACGTCGGGAAACGTTTCAAACTTCTGGAAGTCCAAAAAGCAGAACAGCTGCATAGAAATGGACGACGTGATGATGAGCAGGCACATCGTAAAGATGATGAGACTGCCCAGCTTCTTGCCCGGTCCGAATATCTTGAAGACGAAGTCCTCCAGCAAAGGAGAGGCCTTGATGAGGCGAACAATGCGCAGAACCTGGCCACAGACACCGGATATTCCTCAAACTATTTGTCCAGCGATAAGCATTGAGATAAGACCACAGCTCAGCAAAATCGCAATGGGAGCTGGCCCGAATTTTTACAACTACCACACTAACCGGACACCTTGGTCTTATAAAACAAATGTCGTTATGTCGACAATGCAACGATCCGGCTAACCTGGCCACAAGTAACGACGGAACCTGCTGGAGCTGCTAGCGTGCACAACAAACGTTAATTCATATCTGCCTGTGATGGAGACTGTTACATCTTGCTCCACGTGGTATCAGTCATAAAATATTACACCCACAACATTCCCTGGTGAGGGTGGCGTCTGAGTCCAAATCACCGCTAAGATGGCAGCTTCACCATCTTTCCTAATTAATCATCATGAAGCCGTCCGAGGTACTACTGCAGACTGACCTGGAAGTAAGTGAAGACAGAGTTGTAGAATATCGGCAGCAGATGAAAAGTGCTGCCCACGGCCAGCACCGTCTCAAACTTGTGGATCGACCGCTTCCAGTAAGTGGAGAAGCCCATGCACCACACCTTTACAATCACCTCCAGGTCGAAGAAGATTGTGAACCCGATCTGAAAAAAACGAAAGGCGGGGGTTTTTGGTACAAAGGTATTCCAAACAATGAACTTGTGCCAACTACTGAAGGAAAGTAAGCAATGGTGTGACGGCATAATAATCGATGACGAAAACATCGACAGTTGGCATAACGCACCGCTGCCTCAGAGCGCCACTCATCATGTCAAAAGGTTTTGTGTAGCAGAACAAACCTGTCAGTTCAAACCCGACTGGAGACCGCTACGCCTAACCGCCGTTCGCGTCCGCCCAGAGTTTGTTGTCCACAGAAATACACCACGCTCAACCGCCTGCCCGTGTCTCAGACTCTCGCACGCACAGACATACATCGCACTCTCACATCCAGCTGCGAATTACAACACCAGCCGGCCTCCACTGTCAAGCGAGCCCCGAGCGGTGCCGCCGGCCGGTCAGCGCCGCGACTGAGCCGCCAGAGGCGCGCCCACAGCCGGCGCAGCAGCCGCGCAGCTCACCTCTATCGGGTAGATGCTCCCGTAGAGCTCCTGCACCGTGTGGCCGTCGTGGCGGAACTGGACGCTGGACGAGAAGTAGGCGTTGGTGAGGATGGCGGCCATCACCAGCAGGTGGTAGCCGGCCGACTGGATCACGCGCTGCAGGAGGACGGGCGCCGAGCCGCGCGAGCCGCTGTCCTCGGCCGTGATCAGCTTCCAGGAGGTGTCTGTACCGGTCAGCACCTGACGGCCGGGATAATCCACACTTACGGCTTCACCTGCACCCGGCCGCGCAGACAGGATCCCTGTTCCAGTACCTCGGTGGAGAAAACACGAAAAATGTTTAGATGCGCCTCTAAACGCCAGATGTCATCGCTCACACAGTCCAATCTGAAAACACAGGGGCATCGGAGCATCCAAAAAAGTGGGAGGGGGAGGGCAGTGTTGGAAAAACTGTCGTTTTCTTGGTGTCAAGGAGCACCAAAAAAATTTCACTCCAAGAAAAATTTTGTGCTCCAAAATGGTCATTTGCCCCCCCCCCCAAAAAAAGACATCGGTATTCCTACTCAACCAGTCTTAAGTTGTCCAGCGTCTCCCTTCCCCTCTCCTGTTGATGATTTATTATCTTATCACCCATACTCGGAAGCTGAAGTACACTCCTAACCCATGGCCAGCCGCCTTCCCCCCTCCCGTCAATGACTCCGCTGACCTATCATGTAGACCCAGAAAACTGGATTGCTCCACCCCCCCTCCCCAAACGGAGCCACTGGATCCGCCCCTGCCGGCCACACGCTTACAAAGCACCTACTTAGTCCATGTTTCTCACACACACGCATGACATCTTATACTGAAAACGAATTTATACTCCAACACCATGAAGAAAAAAACAGGTTTCCAACACTGGGGGGGGGGGGGCAAGACGTTTTTCCCCATAAGGTTAAAGTTAAATTTCCCCTACATGTGGGGGCATGGCCCCCTGGTTCCCTCCCGTTCCTACGACCATATCAAAATACATTTATTACATACGAGACATATACTGCGGTAAAACGGGACCGCAATTTTTAACATCGTGGCGGCACCACGCGTATGTGACTCACGTAGGTCGTGTATTCCTCGGAGATTTGGCCTCGAGTGCCCCACATCTGCTGGAACTGCACTCGGATCTCGTTGAAGGTCTCCATGATCACTGGAAGGCAGCAGCGGGCGGAGCGTCAGGCATCGTGACGACGGTGTGATGGGTGACGCGGGCGTGACGACGTGACGCCGGCCGCGCAGCGCACAGAGCCGTTCACCGCTCAGCGGTCATCCAGCGACAGGGGTCCAATGGTCGCGTAACGGCATACACAGCTCGCTGTCTTTCCGTGCAAAAGCTGCGAGATTGTATGAAAGGGAATGAATGGCGGATGTGAATGAATGAATGATGGGGTGCGTGTCGGGCCATGTAGGCAAGCTGCTGCCACATCACACAAACGGCGGGGGGCTTAGGGCAGGTACACGCGCAATGCAGCACCCGCGCCGCAAATGTCGGCGGACGGACAGAACACGGCGAGGACGCGGGGAGCACCCCTGACCTGCGATGAAGACGTTCTTGACGAGCCACGCCAGGAAGAAGATCATGGTGGTGAAGTAGACGAGCCCACGCCAGCGAGGCAGCGAGTCTACGGCCCGGTACATGACGTACACCCAGCCCTCTTGGGAGGAGGCCTCGTACACGGTGAAGATGCTGGTGGCTGGAGACGGCCCGGCACGGTCCAGGTCAGACCACGGGCGGAGGCAGTGACACGAGTGCCGTGGAGGACGGCCATCGCCTCGTGAAAGGTGAGGGCACTTAATGATTCTGATGACCGAACTGCTCAAAGTTGTTCACAAGACGCGGATGCTATGGTGATGATTTACAATGTTCCCACGTCGTCGGACATATGAACCAGAGAGCAAACTGGCGCACAATTGCGAATACACACTCACGAACACGTTGACGATTGCGAAAGCAAGGTCAAACGGGCACCTAAAACCACACACTGTACCGACGATGGAGAGCCTCATGACAGCACATTGCCGAAGCCTGTCGAAATGGGATATTTTTGTTTTCCGAACTTTCCATTTCTGACGCACAGGGGCGGCCAGCTCACTCGGCGTGGTTCACACACCGTCGCCGCGGGGCGGGACTCACCGAACTCGTCGAACCCGTTGAAGCCGACCACGTACGAGTTGTAGTGTTTGGAGTCGAGCGTGACGCACTTCATGGAGCTGGGACACTGGTAGCCGGATCCGGAAGTGGTGCTGCAGTAGGTGTCCGGCACGGCCAGGTCGTTCAGCGTCACGTCCCTGCGTGACGCACCAGTGACGTCACGCGGCGTGACGCGTTTTCACGGAGCGGGGCACTTGTCGGCAGCACGGCAGGGGCCAGCCAGACTGCCAGACTCCACACTCCACACAGACTATGTCCACTGCCAGCCCCAAACAGACCCGGCCGTTAGCCACCGCTCTAAATGACGCAGCGACCGATCGCACGGTCCACCCACAAACACACATACAAACGCACACAGTCAGCTGCACGCGTGAAGCCCAAGACTCACGCTGGATCGGTGGTGTTCTTGACGCAGTGGTTGTTCATGCGTCCGAAGAACTGAACTCCCAGCAGGGCGTACAGGCACATGAAGAACAGGAAGAACAGCGTCACGTTGTAAATCTGCTGTGAGGAGCGCCTGAGGGGGAGAACAACACAGAGTATAAAACGTGTTCTTAGTGCTTCCGTTACGCCGCAATCAAACACTACTGAATGACAAAAAAACAGAAAACAGTTTCGGAAGCACCACGTTAGCTCGAAGTATCTCTAGCGTGCGAACCTGCGAGCCAACAGGAAGACAGTGTACTTGCTATCCTTCCAACGCGGAGCAAACCTCGCATCGTCAGTCCACTCACAGCAAGATCTGGTTGATACGGCTCTTTGGCATGCTGAACTTGAGGAAGACGCGGATGAAGCGCACCATGATGAGGGGCCGCGGCGCCCGTAGCACCGAGAGGTACGTGTGAAGGTGCACCATGCTGGTCAGTTCAAACACCTGCAGCAGGCAAGATCACGCACTCAGTTCAGCTCCATGACCGATTACTGAGTGTTCCTTCGAGGCAAATGTTCAAACGAGACTTTGACAAAAACTCTCTAGTGTGGAACAGGCAATGTTATGTGGTTTCAGGTGAAAATCCATTTAATACTGATGTGCGTCGACGTGTTTCCTCATTCATACCTGCAGTAGCACCGAGACCCAGAGGAAAAAAACCATACTGGCGTCGAACTGACACCAGTGATCCTTCAGGTAGGGGTTATCTCCCTGGAAACACATCCAATGTTGGCTGACACCTCATCACGATGGGCTAAACATGTGATTAGAACTGATGCACCATATCACCAGGACATGTTACCATTAGTTCATTATAAGTTGTTCTACACCAGACACCAGAACAGCTCAGTGTCCGCGCTGGCACCATGCGCAAACTCTGAAATGAAAAACCCTTACTTAGCTGTTGAAGACTACAAGAAAAAGCATTGGGCTCAAACACCAGCGTTCTCAACTTCAGGAAACACCCGACCCGCGGAGACACAGTGCGTTCCGAGGAAAGAGGAGCGTCCGTTCTTACGCCGAGGAGTCCACGGATGTGCATCTTGGCCACCATCTCGGCAGTGAACATGAGCGTGACGAAGGTGTCCACGATGAAGGTGATGAGCTGCAGTGCCGGCCACTTGTCAAACGTCCTGGGCGTGTTGAGGCTGACTGACACCAGGCTGAGCAGGGCGCACAGCCGCAGCAGGTGGCGCACCCACACCTGAAACAGGTGCAGCTGCTGGACGCAGGATGGCGACATAGCAAGTAGGCTGCAAATGGAAGGGGGAAATCACTCAAAATGGTAGGTGTCTCAGTGCTCCCTGGTCCAATAAGAAGAGCTGCACCATGGCTTAGGGAATAAGGAGCCAGACAACAGTGTAGGGTGTAGTCCTGGGATGGGCACCTGTCTTTAGTAAACTGTTATTTCCCCATCTTGTTTTTACAAGACCAACAGCATACCCCAATAAAAAAAAAACAAGACAAGCAGCATACCCAATACCAAACTGATCATATGATCCTATGGACTGAATTTTTAAGAGTATACAAAAAAACAGCCTTAACTATTCACAATATAGGGCAGTCCATTTGTGAGAATTCTGTACTCTACAAATACATTACACAGACTTAGAAAAAATGCAGTTAGCTGAACTTACCTTGTTGACCCACTCAATGTCAGCATTTTCATTGAGTGACTCATCTGGGCCATAGTCTGATAAAATGGGTTCACTCCGCAGACTCGGCTTACGGCCCAGCATCTTGAATTTCATCCACTTCTAGGGGGAAGAGACCAGAAACTGCAAGCATTCTCTTCAGACATTCTGTCCTTGTGTCCTGCAACCAGCTGGTTTATATCCCCTCTGATAGTTTTGCATGAGTTTAAACTGTGATTTATTCCTCTAATATCCAACTCTTGCCCTTTGCCTCTTGCAAGAGATAAATTCCTGCAACACACAGGATGCCCATAACTTATTAGCTGAAGATCATCATGATACATTTTAGCATCACCCTTTACTATGAAAGTGACCATAATGTTAATATGACCATCCAAAGATCAGCAACTGCAAACACAAGTTTACCTCACAAATCTAGAACTAGTGTGTTTAAAATTACTCATGAAAACACACAGTTAACATAGCATGAGGATGACAGACATAGTTTAAATGCTAGTTTTAACCTACTCTAACTAGTACACTGCTTTGCTGCTCCTGCTCAGTGGCAGCCACAGAACAAAGATGAATAGGGATACATTTACCTGTCCCCTTATCTCTTAATCAAATAACTCTATAATCTGAGTTCACTGGAAAAAGTTCACAAAAATTTGGGCTATGTCCTATGTATGTGTTTTAGGATATATATATATATATATATATATATATATGTAATATATCTGTGTGTGTGTGTACCATGTTCAAGCACACAGTAACCTATGTTTGAAACCAAGTAGTAGTATCTTCATTGCTTATAAATTGTTTTTTAACCTTGTCTTTTATCATCAGTTGCTATCCAGGTAGCTTGCAAAGTCTTACCTGTGCTTTATCATGTGTGTCATGCAGCATCAATTGGCATCTCAATTTGTACATTAATGCTACAACTAATGCCTGCATACATACATCTCTCATATTCCCTGGGTGTGTTTCTCTTGCTTGCCACCATTATAAAATTATCCCACAAAATGTTTCTTACCAGTAATATATGTCTATACCCTACACTCACAGGGGCCATATGCACACACAAAGGAAGCATACAAGACCATGGGGTTAATCTCTTGGTCCTGAAATGGATATCACATTAATGAAGCACATGGTGCAAATACATGACAACACAGAATTAAGAGCTGACAATGGGGATCATCAATATACATGGTAACAATGATGCAAAGGTTGTTTAATGAATGAATCCCAACAGGTTCTTTCAGGCAACCAATTACAATAAGGGGTTTTGAGTAAATGGCACAGCATTTGCAATGGGAGGGCCTGCAGGTCAGGGCTTGGATACAATAGGCCATAGAAGCTAGGAGACAGCCAATCAGCTTCCAAAAATTTCAGTAGAAGACAAATCCTCTACACAATGAAATCAGTTCGTAATGCACTGCATGAGAACAAATTACCGCAACAAGGCCGCACGACAGCTCTTGTAGTCCTTCAACGTTCCAACGTCGCTGAATACAGATTTAGAACAACTTGCTTGCCGGAATTCAATCCAAACGTACCTGTCATTACAACAGCCAAATTCAAAACATAATCATATTATGTTCTACAAGTTTAACGATATAATCTCCGCAGCCCCGCTACCCATCTAGTAATCATACCGCCCCTGCCATGAGGAAAGTCCCGCAACAAATCGATAATCCGTAACGGGGCTGCCATATCTGAATTTGGATGCACCGCCAAGCGCGGCACAGTATCCGCCAAAATCCGCCTAGACTATGAAAGATTTGCCTGTTGAGAGACAACCGTCGGACGCCCGACAGGCACACGATTAGACACAATGCACGAACGCTTGAGCCCAGGAGCCTGTGCGTCCTCACAACAAAGTTGCTTGTGAGGATCTGCAACACCGTTCCGTGAATAGGTCATAGGAGCTTTTTAAAATTCTGGAGGACAGGGAATGTCTAGTGTATTCTTTTGACAGGGCCTTGTTCAACCCAATGTTGATTTGGGCCCCCCAATGTCGGTTTGTCCCCTCGCAGTTTTCTGCCGGTTTTAAGGGAAATGAGTCATAATGGCTAAAAGAACGACCGCAGTAGATAAGAAATAGGCAGAAAGTAGATAATAAACTCTAAAGCTATTTACCTATCCCCCCTCTCTCCCCTCTCTCTCCCCTCTCTCTCTCTCTCTCTCTCTCTCTCTCTCTCTCTCTCTCTCTATATATATATATATATGCATGGGGATATGTGCAATTCTTTATTTGATAAAGAGTGACAATAAAAGTCGTAAATTTCCGTTGGTCAAAATAAAACGGGATATATCCGATGGGAAACTCACATTTGGGGAGGTTAGGTTGTCAAGCCCTCGGCTCGGCCCCCCAATCATTTACAGACATCGACACCCTTGGTAAAGGATGCAGATCAGTGAGGTACAACGATTTACATCACGTGACATGTCTATTTCATTATTGTTATCATTGATGTGATGATGATGGTTGTCGTGATGACAATGATGATGATGATGGTGATGATGATGACGGCGACGACGGTGACGACGATGACGACACCCAGCCAGAGGAGGAAGGACTCGCCCCTCCCCCTTAGGCTGCATTTTTTATTTAAACTCATTGCACATCGTCTGCCCAGCAGGCGGTTTTGGTATGATTTTAGTACTCATTTGAGCATCGTATGAGCTCCGGCCCCCGGAGGATTTTCTTAAGAAGGGGCCCCCTCTTAAGAAAATCCTGGCTGCGCCCCTCGACGACGACGATGATAGTGATGGCGACGACGATTGTGAAGTGGTGGTGGTGATGATGGAGATCATGCTAATGATGGTGATGGTGATGTTGATGTTGCTGCTGCTGATGATGATGAGGCCAATGATTATAATGACTGGAACTATGAATTGAGTTTGGATGTTTCTAACCGCCCACTGACTTGTCCTCGCTCTGCGCCTTTCTGGTGAGCGGTGGCTAAATGTGGGTCTCCGCGGCTGATGGCAGTGCCTTCTGCCGGATATCCGCCGGCAGCAGAGGTCCCAGCGCCGGAGACGGCAGCTGCCCCGTCTGCCGGCCGGTCCGGCCCGTGCCCGGCCGGAATGCTCGAGTTTTGATACGGCCGCCGTGGGGATGACGTAGCCAGGCCGGCTGGGGGGCATCACAGCGCCAGCAGGCCGTGGCGGGCGTGGCGGCGGTCCGGCCGGCGGCCGCCAGTCGACGCAGCCGGTCCGGCACAGACCGACGGCAGCGGTAGCTCGGGCTCACGGGCTTCAGACGGCCGCCAGCTGAACGGACGAGCGTCAGTTTCGCTGGCGGCCGTCCGAGGCCCGTTCGCCAGCGCTGGTGAACGGCAGATGGTTGCGAGCCGAAGCGGCTTGCGTCTGAACGGTGTCAATGATTTACGATGTGCAGGCAATTTCGATTTTCTTCATGCTTTGGCAGTGATTTTAGCATTTTGAGACGCTTCAGTAGCAGTCTAAAATGGTCAGATGGGTGGTAACGTATTGGATCAATGTAACGAGTTTAAGACGCCAGCAGGGCCTTTTAACCCACGTAAAATAATGATATCTGAAAAATATTCATTTTCCGCTCCTCATAGATGCTGTGGACATGACTTCAAGACAAAATACATACAGGCTCCCTACGCAGCTAAAATCGACGCGTGGAGGTCTCCGAACAAGTCGACCCACAGTGAACGGGGAATTCCGTATCGGTTGAATGAACAAGGTACAGCGGCAAATTGGA
Organism: Capitulum mitella; assembly: GCA_030062745.1. Lineage (NCBI taxonomy): Eukaryota > Metazoa > Arthropoda > Thecostraca > Pollicipedomorpha > Pollicipedidae > Capitulum > Capitulum mitella. The sequence continues at coordinate 19,158,121 of CP099844.1, read as the reverse complement.
ACGGATGGGGACGAAGGATTGCCGTAAAGACGTGCTGAAGGACGTTTCACCCTCTTGGTGGGTCGCGAAGTAGAAAAAAATGCATTCCGTCTACTGAAGCCTGTGAGTCAGTAAACAGTTTTGATCGCTTCGCGTGCTATTTCAGGGCTCAATGCTATCTTTTGAGGAAATACGCTCTTTTAGAAGCAACTCATCTTGGCTAACGGCTAAACCGGGCCGAGATTGTTCAGGAACTTAAATGGCCGTCAGAAAATAAACGGACGCATTACACCGCGCGTGCAACTACAATTCCGCTTCGTGACGAATTAGGCGGAGATCACCGATGTAAATGGTATGTCATGGTTTGAGATCCCAAACCGCATTGCTTCTGAAATGAAAAGAAGTGTACCAGAGAGAGAGAGAGAGAGAGCGAGAGAGAGAGAGAGAGAGAGAGAGAGAGAGAGAGAGAGAGAGAGAGAGAGAGAGAGAGAGAGAGAGAGACTGTCGATAACAGGCATGTAGCAAGTATTTTCCTTGGGGGAGGAGTGAATGTCAAATTTTGACATACGCTACTGGCATATGACGAAATTTATAGGAAAAAGGAACAATTTTATGTAACTGACCTAATATTTAACGCACAGGAAAAGCATGAAATGTTCGCTGTTGCAACGTATATATGGTCACTTCCGCACTCCTGCAAAATCACCAAATATCTAGTGCAGACCGCTTGGCTCAGGGACGGCCACGGCCCCCATTCCCCCCGCTCTTGGCTACGTCCCTGAAAAACAACCTATGCGAAACAAACAAGAGCATGTGATGTGGCATGTCAGTGATATCCGTTCCCCAACAGCAATTTATTCCATTACAGATGGAAACATTACTGGTATTCAAGATAAGTCTCTCAGCCCTAATTCCAAAAAAGTAAATGATTATTGGCGACAAAAAGACAACAGAAATTGTTGTACGGTACTGCGATTTGGATGTGGAAGATTACCGGGCCGAAGCAAGCATCGTTAAAACATGAATACTCGGTATTATTTTGCTGTTTCACATATTTATTGTTTTTATTTTTAGGTTTTAGCAAAAGTCCACCGACGATTGTCCGAAGTTACCAGTTCATCCCCGGTTTGACCACGACTGGACGGCATCAGCCTGATCTCAGCTGGCAGCAGTCACAAATCTTCAGCCTGACCTCCGCCGGCAGCTGCCACCGATCACCAGCCTGACCTCAGCTGCTGACGATCGTCACCCTGCAGTGGCTGCAGAGTATCGGCATCCGATGTCCTTCCCGGCGTATTTATTTATGTCTCTGTGAGCGGCATGCCGGCCAGCAGCGCGGCGGCCGCTGCAGCGCCCGCCCCCGCCCCCGCCCTGGCGGCCGCGGCCTGGCCGCCGGTCCTGCAGGCGGTCAGTGCGCCCTGCAGTGCCGGCCGGCCGCGGCGTGCTGACCGCCACCGCTCGCCATGAGGCTGCCAGCGCTGGTGCTGGTGCTGCTGCTGGTGATGACCAGCGGAGCGGACGCCCAGCGGGGTGAGCAGGCGCCCGAGGGAGCAGCGGCTGGGAGACGATGCTGATGCCGTTTTGTCTCGTTAACCTCCAGGTTGCTATTGCACAACCTTTTTGATGCCGTTTTGATATGTTTTACTTCCAAATATACGTGTATATTTGCATGCCTACACGTACATATATATATATATATATATATATATATATATATATATATATATATGCTGCACCCTACTTTACTACTATATTACTTTACTATTTGTACCTTTTGAGTATATAAATTAGCATTGCGTTTCAATTTCATATTGGTATTTAACCCGCGCCCGACTGTGGGTCACCGCCATGCACACTCGACTGGGAAGGGGGGGGGATGGACCGCCCCTGGAACTCACGAACGGTTGGTTGCATAATAAAATTAAGCACACCGCTGGGAAGCTCGTCACGAGCAGAACTCGAAACTGGTCTCATTTGTAGTTTTGGATAATATGTAGGCCATTTACGCCCTATATATGTTTTCTCTTAGCCCATTGCATGAGACCGAGAAACGGCCTCAAGGGCTGTGACTAACGAAGTCCAGATAAAGGCACCAGCGGACAAGTAAAAGTCCGCAGATGCCGATACATGCCTAATTTCTCTCATGTCTTTACTGTGTACACGGAAACGTTGGATTAAAGACACCGTGATTTTCGCAGCGCTGCAAGGCGGTATGAAATTAACGAGAACTATTTTTGGCGTTCTTCTGTTTTTGCGACATGTGCCACTCCAGGTGATGTTTGTTGATGCTAGGGGTTCTTGGGATGATTTCTCACGCTTAAATTTTGGAAAAACTGTAGTTATCAGTCTACACAACTGGAGGAGCTTTATTCGCGAAGGTCTGTCTTTTCCTCAAATATGCAATTGTTTGGAACTTTTTGAACTTCATGGTACTAGACGTAACTGTGCGAGCCAGTTCTGCCGGTTTCAACCCGATCTGAGTCATAAATCGCCGATTTTGGTGTCAGTGCATTCTGACTCATAATAGTTGTTCGTGACCTGACCTCAGGTCAGTGGTTGGAGGTCATTAAAACTTTGCCCACTGACGGAAACTGGATGCCGGGATCTCCCCACATTCAAATTGTTTCAGAAAGTTCCGCCAATTTTCGAAAAAATGACGACTTATGTTGAAACGGGCTTTACCTTAGGTCATGACCCGAGCATTTGAAAAAAATCTGAGATAAGAGATTTGTTGCATTTATCAAAATCCCTAGCCCTTGAAAGTCTTATTGTGATATCATGTTTTGCGAAAAAGTTACGGGGCGCTAAGCTTTTTTAGACATAGGTCCACTTGACCCGACCTATGTCAGACACCTTACTTGACCTGAGATCAAAAATTAGATACAAGGTGTAAAAGTAACCAAGCAAAAGGTACACAAAGTTTTGTGGAGCTGCTTTGGTTCATTCTCTCGCAATTTCAGAGAAATCTCAGGGGGGGCGGTCAACCACCCCCCAGTCGGGGGCGGGTCAACGTGTCAAAGGTCATACAAGTTGTCAAAAGTCGGAGGATGGCTTTATATAAAAAATTTTATTTTTATTTCTCACGCTATGTCGACGACAAGTGTTAGTGAGATAGTCTTATACCTATTTCATTCATATCCTGCCAGTCTGTCCCGGCCACCATACGGCTGGTATGTGTTTCCGGCGTGCAGATGTTTAGTTTTTACGCGCTTGAAGATAGTCTGAGCTGATGTTCCGGAAGGTTTCTGGCGATTTTTTCTGTGGGGGACGTTTACAGTTTGAGTATTTGGACCATTTTTTTCGAAGCATTTCATTTTTTGTTATTCGAAGCTGTGTACGCAATACCTCATTACTCTAGTCGTCAAGAGAGTAATAAAAAGATTTCTGCTCTAATTCATTGCAAAACAGACAAAGCAGCAGCGCTGTGCACATCTGGAAAGATGGGGCTGTATGTTGTGCTACCTCTAAATTATACGTCTATCTTGTCCCCTGAACTCTCTCCTTAGCATTCGCATTATATAACTTGTCAGTCGGCACAAACATGTCTGTAAAAACGTCGGTGTGATGACATGACTGCATTGCTTATTTTTGTTACTGGCAGTTTTAAGATAAGCAGTGGTGGACCAGCATGAAAATCCAAAACAGAAATGTTCTCTGCCCCCTCCTACTAGAATTATGGTTATGTACTTAGAAATATAACACTGTCGGGGTTCAATGTATCGCATGCTCTCCCATGGATAATGCCCAAGACGTTTCAGAACATAATATTTAGACCAAAACGTATATGCTCGACAAAAAGTAAGCCCGATTAATAAATGCTCTCCACTGGATGACACCCAAAACGTTTCAAAACATATCGTCAAACTTTTGCACCAGAGCGCATGTGCTTGACAAAAGGCAAGCCCACAACTTCTCCCTGGTGGACCAGAAGCCACCAACAGAATAAGGCGTCCTGTGACCTGGTGACCTGGTGACCCGGAGACCCATCGCCTGCCCACAGGGAGGCTGGCGTGCGCGTCGGACGAAGCCACTTGCGCCGACGGCTCCTGCGTCAGGAAGAGCGTCGTCTGCGACGGCGTGACCGACTGTCCGGACGGCTCTGACGAGTACAGCTGCAGTGAGTTCCCGCGCGGGGTACCAGAACAGCGGCGACCGTGGACTGGCAGCCTGCGCCTGCAGGACGCGAGCTGATCTGTGCCATTCACGACCCAAAATCAAGTCGCTGGTGATGCGTTCCTGAGTTGTGCGACGTAGGCGGGGTTCTTCACGTAAATATGTAAATTTCTAGCACGCTAAATTTGCTGGAAAAGAGTGCCGCCTTATCTGCGGTTCGTTCCGCGTGGTTATTCCCTTTCCGCGTATGCAGCGGTAGCATCACGCTTTCGGACAGCTGCCAAAGACGGACACGTAATTCCCGTTGCCTGCGAGTGACGGTTTTGGCGTCGTCGATCTTCAGCCGCGGAAGAACAGTGACCTTCATGTGTCTTGCTCGTCTGACGCGAATACGAGCTTCAGGCCTGTGATCGCTGATGGTTTGACAGTCAGGGAGCCAAGACGCGATGCTTTATGGTGGTTTCAAGGTCGCTCAAAATTGTTTCATTTTCCCGATCTCGAGATAAATATTAGTATTCAATGGCAAAGGCTGTAATGATGTCATTCAAATGTTTACGATAGCAACCCCGCCATTCGTTCATTCTGTTAACAGTTGGTCCCTTTTGGGGCTGAGGTCTGGATACGCCCATATCTTTCGATGATAGCGGAAAGTCAGCGTTGTGGCTGAAGTCCAGTGCATTAAATACGTGGCACTCAACAGTCACACGGCAGATAAGTCCATCCGTGGTATTCGATCCAGGTATTCCCCAATGGAGGTACGACTCGTTAGTGGAACCCTTTCGAAAGCCGGAAGTATTTCCAAAGTTAGGCCAGCCTCGTTTTTCCTTTTCTTTGCTTTATCCCCAAGCCTTGTATGCTTTATATGCTTTGTATGCTTCACACGCATCGGAAGCCTCTCAAAATTTCTATCCCCGGGCCCATCGTTCAAAAGACTCGGAAAAAATGGCGACCCATATAACCGACCGCGGCACAACGCTGCGCCACTGCCGCAGCTTAACGCGTGACCTAATTTAACACCGGCGACTCTGGCCGATTTCCGTCTTTGTCCCAGGCCAGAGCGGCTGCCAGCCGAACGAGCTGCGGTGCCGCAACAACAGGTGCGTGATGAAGCACTGGCGCTGCGACGGAGACAACGACTGCGGAGACAACACCGACGAGGAGAACTGCGGAGACGGCGTCGCAGGTGGGCTCGCAGGGAGGCGCCCTCTGACGCGCCGCGTGCACGGGCTGCCTGGCACCCATCTCCCGGGCTGCTGTTCGCGATAGACGACGTACAGTGTGGCACTGTTAGCCGCTAAGATAAGATCGAGTGACTAGGTTCAGACTCCCGCCGGTGGACTACAGTGACATTTATGTCCATTTATGTTCATCAGTTGTGTAGCTCTGAATTACCGGGACGAGCGAGGGAATTCAAAAGTCTGGCCAGCTGGACACCATCCCCTCCCTTGAGTCTTTACTGAATCAGTGAATCTTGAAATCTCTAGTCTCTCTTCAATCGCGCCGCTCCCCGCAGGTTCTGAGTGCCGGGCCAGTGAGTTCCAGTGCGCCTCGGACACGCCGTCCGGACAGCAGTGTGTTCCGCGGACGTTTCAGTGCGACGGTCGGGCCGACTGTTTGGACGGCAGTGACGAGGTCGGATGTGGTCAGTACGGGGCGGGGCGTCAGCGGGATCAGCTGAGTTAGGTCAGACGTCACCAGCTAGGTAACATGTCTGGTCGGCGGTGGAGATTTCAGATGCAGTCAGTTCAGGTATGCAGGCATTCAGGCCTTCCATGCTTATCGAACACTTTGCGGAGCCCTGGTTACTTCAGCTGGTTTTACCTCTGCATGTGTGCTTTGAGATGCACACGATTTTTAGCCTTCCGTGATGTTTTTATGATGTTTGGGTTTTTCGTATGGTTCCTTTTTGACTCGTTGTTGCCCGGTGGTAGTTACGAACAGTGTTTTGTCAATCGGTATGGATCCCCTCCATAGAGCTGCTTTGTTTGTTCGGGATCATAATACCAGATGAGAATTGATCATATGGAATGTTTTGATGATGTTTGTTTATCGATGACAGAAAAAGTTCGGTGGATTTTTTTCCAGACCACATATTCCTGATACAGCACTATCAGGAATACAGGCCCCATCAGAGCATCTGGAATGCATTTTTTTCTTGCACGGCTGCGGAGTTCATTCGGAGACTCGGCCAACTGCTCGTTACGATTTCCGTGCAAAATTCTGCTTGATAGGACGGCAGGCGTTTCTCAGAATTTCACGTTCAGACGTATTCAGCTCCGTGACCCCGCAGCCTTGCTCGGTCTGACCTGCGCGGCTCTGGGCCTCAGCGGCGCCGGTCATCATCGAACCGCCGCCGGCTGTACTGGTCATTTCCGTCGGCGACGTGTTCATCATCCAGTGTCGGGCGGTGGGCCAGCCGACGCCCGAGATCTCCTGGCGGCGGAACTGGAACCACGTGCCCTCCAAGTGTCGCCAGGAGAGGTACGTTCGTGCAGCGCGTCATCACAGCACTGGTTAGACCGCTGGAACGCCGTTTGTGCCATGAAGTTAAACAAGAAGGCTGGGGGAGGAGAGCGCCTGCTGTCGTCGAACGCAACGACATTGACCTGCTGGAGGAACAATGGGGCGTTACTGACCAGCGATGGAAGTTGGGGCGCGTGAATGTTCGTTGGGACGTTGCAGCATCACCGATCTTCCGATGGGACTTCATAATATCAATGATACTGCGATGTAACTTTGGCCATTGGAAGGTCATTGACTCACCGATGGACGTTTAAATTTACATTTTAATGCCGTTGACGTTACTATGGAACGTCGCAACATTACTGGTCCGGGTGAAAGATTGCAACATCATTGGTCAGTTCTGGAATTCTAGAACGCCACCAGCTCTCCGTTGGGACATCGTGATGACACTACTGCCGCGTTTGAACGTTGCAGTGAGAATGGCCGGGGCATACTGACCTGTCCGAACGCGTCCGAGGCCGACCAAGGTGCCTACTCATGCGAGGCCATCAACGCCAAGGGCGTCGTGTTCTCCATCCCGGACACGAATGTGGTGGTGACGAACGGCGGCCTCTGCCAGCCGCCCGACTTCAACAACGCCGCGCTCACCAACGACGACTGCCAGCGCTGCTTCTGCTTCGGCGCCACCGACAACTGCTACAGCTCGTCCCTCTCCGTTACCGAGGTAAAGCCGGCCGGAGTTTCGTCCCGGTTGTGTCTTCCCGAGGGCGGGAGTTTAGATGATGTCGGGGATGGACTGGAGGTCGGGATGACGCGTAGTAAAGTCAGCCGATGACGGGCGTCGCTGTCCGCTGTTAACCGCGAGATACCTCGCCGCGAATCACGCCACTCGTCATTCACCAGTGCACGCATGTGTGTTGTTTTGGAGCGAACCGCAGAGAGTCCAGATGATTTCTGTCGCACCGTGTGGTGCTCTGAGTGCCTGGCTGTTGAAGCGCGGCGCTGCCGAAGCTGACCGGTCCTCGGTCCCGCAGCTGCCCGCCCCGGACCCGAGGAACGTCGTCATCTGGTCGGTGGACACCCTGTATCCTGGCTGGTCCATAACGACCACTCGGGAACGGGCGTACCCGGGCGCCAGCGGTGAGATTCTGGTGAGCACTGTCGACTCAGCGGAACCCTCGCTCTGAGGCTGTCTGTCCGGGGGAGATCTGAGCCGGAGTTCCCAGGCAGTGTTCTGTTGAGCGGTGTTCAGCGGTGCAGCACGAGGCGCTGTCGCCTTGAACGGGCAGCAGTGGCGAGTTTCAGTGAGAAGGAACGCCATTGATAAGGATTGGGCTGCGCTGAGCCCTCGACGGTGAAGCAAGCCGTAATCAGTGTGCGCAGACGCGTCTTATGAAACCTTCCTGATTAAATGATGTAATGTATTTGATATGCATAAGTGTCGACAGATATCGAATGAAGCTAAATGCTTTGACGTGCGCCGTTCGTGGACGGAGGCAGGTCCTCCTGAACAAACCTCTCACGGTACATGTTTAACCTAACTGGTGGCTCTATGCATGCAAACGTTCTGACACAACCACATCTTCACACGTGTCCGGTCGCCGTGTTCGCTGCTGTGACGCCTGACGTGACGTCACGAACACGCCCGTGTGACGTCAGGCCCGCCCTTCTCCGGTGTTCGACGGAGCCCTCTACTTCGGCCTGCCGGACTCTCACAGTGGCCGCCAGCTCAACAGCTACGGCGGCTACATCCGCTTCCAGATGAGCCCCACGCCGGACGACGAGTTTCCTGAAGTCGTTATCAAGGTAGTCGCCCTGTCAACGGCGCGACGGAGCGAACACGATTTCTGGTTCAGCAGTAAAGACTAGGACCTTGTCCATGAAAGGTTTGGCAAAACTGCTATCGGTTGGCCGTTTTCTTTCTCCTGCCTGCGCGAGATGAAATCGGAGGCCATGAGGACAGCTATCCATTTTCCAGTCTGTCTCTTCGTCCGTGTTTCGTCCAAGTATTTTTGTAACCATGGCTGGAAGCCCTGAAGAGTTAGGAAGATTTAGATACCCCCATTTGTCATATATTTTTACGAGATATCATTTTGCATTTACAAGAATGACTAGAGAGAAACGACATGAAATCCTACTCAGTCTCCCACGTTCAGTTTCAGAAATGTTCATCCATGGCTGTTGTTCTAACTAGGTGATACTGTCATATTTCCCAGATTGGTCTCAAGAGATGGCATGTTGGAATGCTTGTTGTTTGACGGTAATTCGTCTGGACGGGTTAGTCGGCTTGTTCTTGATTCTTGACGTACTCTTCTCTCTGTTTCCCTTCCATTGAGAGCATGAAAATGTTTCGCTGGTCTTGGCAAACTGCAGATGTGCATACATTCATCATATGGATTTTCATGCTGCCACGTGTGCCGTGCTACTTTGTTTCACAGGGAAACTCTCTGACGATGTGGTATAGGGCGGATGTTAAACCATCGAACGGCTTCTACGACATCAAAATCACCGAAGGCAACTTCTTTCTGGTCACAAGAGGCAGAGACGACGTGGTTGCTTCAAGAGAAGACATCATGATGGTGCTGGAAAACATCGATGCCTTCCTCATTCGGTAAAAAAACGGAACAAAAATGCAGGAAAATTTAGAAAATCATTAATAGTGCAACATTTGAATTACTTATGGCCAGTCAACATTGATGGACTCAGTTTTATAGACTGGGACCCACGACATTCGATTGCGCATTCATCTATCTAGCACTAAACAAAGCCGGGAAACGATTTTTTTTATTTCTTGAATCCATGGTACGACATCGATTGTTAACAAAACCCGTGTTACAAACCAATATCCGTAAGCAGAAAGTTTGGTTGCGAATATATTATTTTTTAGCCCAAAGGTCGGTTTATTTTTATCATCCAAGTGATCTAAATGACAGGAACTTGCGCTGGTTTATTGGCCTGCTGGATCACCTGTGGCCGTGACCAACCTTTTTCACTTTAATGCCAAGCAGACTGACACCGTGAGAGCGACTGCTCGCTTAATCCGACATTTGTTCGTCATGTGGTCGAAAAGCCAGCAGCATAAGTCAGAGTTTTGGGGATGGACTGGTCATGACTACGATCGACCGGTGGCTGGGCTGACGCTGCGCGGCGGCGCGACAGGGCGTATCCCGCTCCAGACAGCGGCCGGGCGATGATCAGCTCGGTCCGCGTGGACACCGCCACCGCGACGGAGACGTCTCGGGGTCCGGCGGCCCTGGTGGAGCACTGTCGCTGTCCTCCCGGCTACACCGGACTGTCCTGTGAGGTGAGAGACTCGGCTACACCGGACTGTCCTGTGAGGTGAGAAACGCCCGGCTACACCGGACAGTCCTGTGAGGTCAAAAACTCCCGGCTACACCGGGCAGTCCTGTGAGGCGAGAGACTCCCGGCTACACCGGACTGTCCTGTGAGGTGAGAAACTCGGCTACACCGGACAGTCCTGTGAGGTCAAAAACTCCCGGCTACACCGGGCAGTCCTGTGAGGTGAGAGACTCCCGGCTACACCGGACTGTCCTGTGAGGTGAGAGACTCCCGGCTACACCGGACTGTCCTGTGAAGTGAGAAACTCGGCTACACCGAACAGTCCTGTGAGGTCAAAAATTCCCGGCTACACCGGACTGTTTTGTAACTTCAAAAACTCGCTGCCGCACCGGACTGTCCCGTGGGATGGGAGAGAATGTTTTCCCGGACACACCGGAATATCATAAAGAGTGAAGGAACTCCTTCTGATGACACGAAAGCGTGGAACACAGGAACTGACGCACTCTGCACTTCCCGCCCCATCTTATTTCGTTCGACGGACCACGTTAGTGACATGGGTCGGGGTGTGGTGCGCACCGTGGCTCCGACACTGTTCCCCTGTGCCGGCAGGACTGTGCCCCGGGCTACCAGCGTGAGCCGGGCGGCCGCTGGCTGGGCCGCTGCGTGCAGCCGCCGGCCGAGTGCCGTCCGGGGGAGTATGGCGACCCTCGCCGCGGCATCCCCTGCAGGCCGTGCCCGTGTCCGGGCCCCCAGTACCAGTCAGTACGCCCCCTGCAGGGGACTACAGTACCAGCCCCTGCAGGCCGTGCCCGTGTCTGGGTCCCCAGTACCAGTCAGTACGCCCCCTGCAGGGGACTACAGTACCAGCCCCTGCAGACCGTGCCCGTGTCTGGGTCCCCAGTACCAGTCAGTACGCCCCCTGCAGGGGACTACAGTACCAGCCCCTGCAGACCGTGCCCGTGTCCGGGCCCCCAGTACCAGTCAGAGTATCCTGCTGGCCGTGCCCCAGTAGCCGTTTGCAGTTCCACGGTCCCGTCAGTTGCTCGTGGGTGACTCACAGTGACGTGATGTTGGGAATGCGCGCCATGCTTATGCTGTGCCGCAGTGCACATGCTGTACCGCAGAAAGTGGCTCGTATTTCTCAAGTGACGATCCTGCGCCGCGAAACTTTCGTCGAATAGTTTGACGGACGTACACAGGAGCAGTCCCGTGCTGCCGTCCTCTCGAAGCAAGAATGGAGAGGAGAGAGATTGATCGTGGCCAGGGAAGGCTGGCTCGGCAGACTGTAATGTTTTCATAACTGCACGGCTAAATTACAAGAGCACCATATCTTGGGACCTGAATGAAACCCATTCTATTTGGTCTATTGACCAGAGGCTTGTTCAGAATTTTGGCAGTAAAAGACCAGTCTGGCTCATCTGAATAACTTACATTTCACGATACTCAGACGTCATATGGATTAAAAATGTCCTAGATGTTTACGAAATTTATAAATTATTGGTCCAGTCAAACCTGTCAAACAAAGTCAAAGCCAACCAGATGCTTGCGGTCGACCATAGCAAAGAATTCTGTGTTCTTCTTAGTTATAAACCAATCCAATGTTTTGCTTCCACGGGCTGAATCGGGTCAAAAAGTGGACTGATGTCTTGTCTTATTAACTTATTAACATTTCTACTTCGGAAAGCAAAAATCGCGTCAAGTTCCAAACCGAAACATTATCTATGACATGCTTATACGGATGAAAGATTCCATGTGTACGCATGTGATGCAAACATTAAGATATCGTACATGAACAACCGCATCATCTGCTCCTGAGCAGAGTCTGACCGGACGTATTGGCGCTCCCAGGTTCGGGAGGACCTGTTACCTGGACGCCGACGACCAGGTGACCTGCAATTGTGACCCGGGTCACGTGGGTCGCCGCTGTCAGAAGTGCGCCCCGGGCTACAGGGGTCAGCCGACGCGGGGACAGCCGTGTGTCAAAGGTCAGAGTGGGACCGGTATCCGCCGGTCCGCTGTTGTCTTTCACGGGCTTATGAACGGAGAGGGGCCAGGGGAGCCGTGGCACCCTACGTTTTAGGAAATTTAACATTAGCCCCACGAGGAAAAGCGTCCTTGCCTGCCCTCCCCCCACTTTTTCTGAATGCTCATACGTCCCTGTTATCTACTTTCTTATCTCTGTCATCGGACAAATGCGAAGTGTTTTGTCCGACCCTGGTCTTTGGGTGATAGCCTTTTCTCTCCCCCCCCCGATCCGCCCCAGAGAAGCTGCTGATACCGAAGGTAAGTTTATGCCTGAAGCGCGTGGTTTTTCTGAAAATATTTCAAAAGGACAAACAGAGTCGGCGTCTGACCCATACGAGGTGGACAAATGCTCAGTCTGTCGTCTGAGAGCCTGCAGGCGCGGAGACCAGGCGGCCGCGGCCGCTGGTCCCACAGAACGCCAGCGACTGCAGTGCCGTGCTTTTGTAGGCGTGGATACCTCATAAAACCTCCGCGAGGTTGAGAGACTCTTCATATGACGGGATGACTCATTTGATCCCTGCAATGACCCGGCAGGTGGCGAGTGCAACCCGGTCGGGTCGCTGACGGACGACCCTGACCCCAGGACAGGACTCTGCGAGTGTAAGGTCAGTAGCTCTCCCTGTTTCGTGGGTGATTCAGAGCACCTAATCATGGCATTTTTTTATGGCTCCAGTAGCAGACAATACTTTCAGTCTAGACCAATACTTATGGTCGAATATTTTTGACCAAAAGGACAGCCGTGTTATCAAATATGAGGCGCATTTATCATCTCCAGTGCGGATCCATGACGTTTCGTTTTTAATTTTATCCGGAACGATACGGGCGTTACACCGTTTTTAATGTTCATAGGGCCAGGGACATCTAGAGGTGACTTCTTTCCCTACACTGTAGAATCTGTGTTAAAATCCTCTAGCTGGCGTCTGGTACCTCCAAGTTGGCAGGGCCTCCGCCCTGCCTGTCTTATGAGCTGCTACACTCATGCTGATAAGTGTTATAGCATGCACCAGCAACGGCAAATCACGGCTATAGAACCAAAAGCCTGCGTTGGGGTAATCAAGATGGATCCGACCGGCCAGTTTTGGAAGGTTACAACGTATTGGGGGGAGGGGGGGGGGGGTTTAGGCCAAAAAACATCGTAGGGGTGATTGAAAAGTTCGCCAGATTTCATTTCGTCATAATGCCAAACTATTTTGTGCTTTCGTGCTGTTGGTTCAGGATCTGAGGAGGGTAAATCAGGCAACTTTAGTATCATTTTGACTAGGAATGCACCGGATATCCGCTCCGGCCGAATATCTGGCCGGATATTTGGGATTATCCGGTATCAGGTATCTGGCCGGATATTTATGTGACCCGGCCGGATATTGCTAAGTATTTGACCTTCCGGTGCACGATCGATACGTTCTAATGTCTAATGTTCTAATCTACGAAACTGTTTCATGAGCAGCGTACCTTGTTAGATTGATTGTCGATGTAACTGACAGTCCCTAGGTCCGTCTGGAGCACTACTTTTTCTTCTTATGTCGGAAGGGTTGAAACATAATTAATAAGGGTGGGACTCAAGCTCAACAAGTACAGCAACAGCCAGCATATGTTCGGCAACCCATTTCGTGGTGCATCATCTTTCTGTTTTCCAAACGTTTTTGTCTGTCTCAGATATTCTTGTACAAATGCATTAAGGAACAATATGCTTCAGTGAACATACATAAGCAATTTTGTAGAATGCTTATCAAGGCAGGTATTCTAGGTATTCCAAGTGCTATGACATTCTGCGTATTCTGGAGCCTTTGCCTTTTGCCTAAAGTTAGAGATGGTGTGCTCCTCTGTCATCGCTGTGTTCTTTGTCTATTCTTTTCTTGCAATGAAACATGTGGAAAACTCACAACAAACTGTTGATATCTTTTGTTCAATATTTTTCAGTTTTTCAGATCCCTCTTTTTCAGGTCAGTCTTTTCATTCCATTTTTCAGCAACAAATAGTAGATAACAACAGGGAACCATATTATCCGGTACCCGACCGGATACCCGGCACTCCAACCCGTCATATCCGATGTCCAGTCGGGTCACAAGAATCCCGAACCGACGCATCCCTAGTTTTGACCTCGCAAGTTCGCGCATTCAGCATTTTCCCAGGTCCGCCACTGTAAGAAAAGTCCGTATGTACCTTACACTCGAAAAATTATGTGTAATAGTTAGTGAGTCGCTCCGGCCGGAGCTTCTCGGTCTGCGCCGCTTATCGGAGACCTGCTCCGGATGTGCCCTTTTCCTTCGCCAAATTCAGCAGGATCTGGGACGTGATGCTGGTACCCTGGAGCGGCCGAGGTCCCAGCTCGTTTGACCTTGTGCACACACTGACGTTTTCCTCGGCTGGTCCGTGTACTGACATATCCTAAGTCATCGATTGGAACTGCAACGTCATACTCGGTCATCTGCACCGATCTCATTTTTTGCACGCACATGGACGGACATTGTGACATTCTATCACCTTGTACAAGCTTTCTTATTGCACCTGCACTATTTAGGCCGTGACAACATCGCAGCTGATTTCGTGGGATCAGGAGACCAGACTGTAAACATTATTTTCATAAACTGACCAAAACCGTTCTTTTTGACCACGTTTACCCACTGACGCGCTTCGACCACCGACCTTGTTTTTTTTTGCACGGACATGGACATCGTTATGTTCCATCACTTTGCAGAAGCTTTCGTACAGTACCTGCATTATTTAGACCATGATGTAAAAGACACATTTCCCGTCATATAGGTATATGTATGTTTTATGTCATGACCTAAATAATGAAGGCGCTAGGACCAAATGACCGAACAAGTACTTCTTTGCCGTGCATCGCTTAACACGGCACCGCCTGAGGGTGTCAAATAGGACACCCCCGTCGGTTTTCTTGAAGAACTTCTGAACTGTTAGAGTCAGCCCAACCAAATTTTCAGTACCTTTACATCAGCTGACTGTACATATTTTAACATCAAAACCATTCTTCTGCCAGTTCAGGTCATGGAGATATGACGTCACAAATGTATCCTTGCATGCTTGTTTGTGCCTGTTCAGGCGGTGGCGCGAACATGCTTGGTTTTTTATATTTGCCAGTACAATGCATGGTTTATTTGGATTTGCAAAGGAAACGGTCTCCAAAAGGATATACAGTCGTAATATGTCAACAATGCATGCTAGGTCACATGCATGATGACAATTGGACTAATTCACTTTGTGGTTCATAGAAGTTGTTGCCGCTGACTTTCCCCATCGTTCAAGTCGGACAAGCAAATCTATATGCGCTTCTTAGCAAAGTTCACCAAATGCAACGTCAGGTCATGTCAGGTCAGGTCACGTCAGGCAGATGTCAAAACGAAATGAAATACAACATTGTCTGAGGAAGATCGTTCAGTAGCAGCAAAGAACAATTATTGTTCTTAGTCAGAAAAAGAAAAATGACCATTTGTCATAACTTGGCTTGACCTCGACCCTCTAAAGCGCAGACAGAGCATATTTAATGATCATGAGATGTTATTTCAATTCTGTGGTTGACGCAGATAAGAATCGCAACGAGTAATGTTTGCCCTTTTTCAGTAAGAATAATGCAACCTTGTCTGACCTGACCTAGACTGACCTTGACTGGATGAAACGCAGATAATGCAAAACTGACCATAAGAAAGTTTTACTTTTATTCTTCCTGTCACGTAGATCAAAACGGCTGTGAGTACGTATCGATCTTTGACGCATAAAGCAAGACCAATATTTCGCCTAACCTAGGTTGACCTCAACGTGGCATTTTTTAACATTTTGGCACGCATCTGATGCAGAAGAGCGTGAGTTTTCTTTTGATGCCCAATTAATGGCTCTGAAACCATAATTACCGATGATATGAAATACAGACCGATGTCAGTTTTTTCGATCACGTTTTACGTGACCTGTGACGTCATCAGTCATGTGAACAGGGCTAACACAATATTTTCTAAATTGCAAGACTCAAGACCATCGATTGGTGGTAGACCGGTTTAGATCCGACGGTCAGATCCTACGACAGAAGGGGGTGCCTTTTTTGACACACTTGGAGGTAGTCGCGGTACAAAAACACACCAGGTGGTGCCGGATTAATTGTGACGAGACCTAGGGTTTGTGTGGCAGCGTGTGTAGACATGTATGCTCTACAGCTTGTGACTGAGATATTTTTGTCTCTGGCGGGTGGTTTGCACGCTGAAATTTGTTGAATAATAATATCGTGGTTGATTTTGTGGGGCCAGGAAACCAAAATGTAAACATAATCGGCATGAACGGACCAAAACCGTCCTCTTTAATCTCGTTTACCCATTGACTGCTTCAAGATGTTCTGCTGACACGATCTCTTAGGCTCGGGCCCGCCGTTTCCCCGGTGGCAGTCGGACGCTCGGTGTCTGGCCACACCGCCGTCTGCCTTCAAAGCAAAGTCTTACATCTGACCCGCCGTCATTTGCAACTGATCCAGTTTCTGTCATCCTGCCGCGGTTGATCCAGCTTTGACAATAACGCGACGAGCCCGACCTCTTTTGCCCAACTCTGTCGTTTCCCGAGGGCTGTTCCAAATTTGTTCACTGACGTCTGTTGCAGTTGATCCCATGATTCACAATATGGCTGGGTTGATCCCAAGTTTGCCGTCTGCTGCGGCTGATCCGAGCTCTGCTGTCTGCCGCAGGAGTTTGTGACGGGCCGCCGGTGTGACAGATGCGTGGCGCGCGCCTTCCACCTCAGTGAAGAGAACCAGCACGGCTGCATCAACTGCTTCTGCATGGGCGTCACCGACCAGTGCAGCTCATCCGACTGGCACCGTCGGCAGGTTGGTGCAACGCTCGCTTTCTGCTGTGTGTCCCGTTTTGCTCCGATGTTCCCACTTAACTGCGAATAAGCAACATAGGACTAAACGATTATGGTTACATACTTCAAGAATAATAATGTGACGAGCCTTCACCGCGGTAAAATTCAGACGCTAAGTAACCTAGCGTTACCACTTACGGAAACAAATTCAGATGAGCATGTGTGGTGGTTACAGGTCTATTTTTTGCTGAATCAACAGACAGCTTAGTGTTTTATGTTCAAGCCTGGGAGCCTAGATAAACCAGTACAGAACTATCGCAAAATTTCTGAAATCACTCCTTACGTAGTAATCGAGCTCCTGGAGTCGATATGAAATATCACTAGCCCAGCGTTCCTTCTCATGCTCGTCATCGCTTGCCCCATCTTATGAGTCGGCACTGAACATATGACTGGACTAAAGACTTATGGATAGACATCGGAGCGGCACATCAGCCAGTGACCGGCAGCGGACGTGCCTTGTCCCCAGGAGTCGGCCGTGTTCACCAGCGAGTCCCACGGCGTCACCATGGCCGACTACCTCGGGGAGACCGAGTACGACGGCGTCAGCGTCGACCTGGCCAGCCGGCAGCTCGTGTTCAAGCAGCTGGACCGTGGCACCGGCGGGGTGAGGGCAGTTTCCGAGCCCGGTCGGCGGCGGCGGCGGCGGCGGCGGCGCGGCCGGCTGTTTGAGGCTGCCGACGCCTGCCGAGCACTGTGGATGAGCAGCTGACCGACTTTGCGGTCAAGCCAATCGCATCCCTACCGGGTTATCTCAGCGTTGGTGGCATCCCGAAAAACGTCTGGTTTGGGGCCGAAATGGAAACGTTTGTTTTAGCTTCTGCTAGTTTCAGTCAGGTGCAGATGGTCAGGGCTTCAAGGCTGTCGACAAGGATTTACGTGTGCCATCTTCGACCATTTTCCGGGAAGATGAATTCTGAACTGTTTTGTGTTAGAGACGTCGGTCCGTTTCTAGCCGTTGTACGCCGGCTGGACGCCAAGTACGGCAGCTGATAGTCCGAGATAGGCTAAGTCAATCCGCCTCCAGCCTCTGCACTGGGACTTAACTGTTCTCTTCCTGGACGACGAGATGATCTCTCCGTCTGAAAATGACTGCCTTGTTCCAGCCACCGCACCGGGACCTGCCTGCTCGGCTTCTCGTTGACGAGGTGACCTCTCCGATTGACAATGACTGTCTGGTTACAGCCCCTATACTGGGACTTGCCTGCCCGGTTCTTGGGCGACAAGGTCACATCCTATGGCGGCTTCCTTCGCTTCACCCAGAGTTACTCGTCGGACGGACAGGGACAAACATACGGCCAATACCCAGACATCGAAATCTTCGTGAGTTTTTCCTATCAATTCCGTGCTGCAACGTTTGGTCACGTGCTTCACTACCTACGTGCTTCACCACCACGTGCACACTACCTACCACTACCTACCTACGAGGATTGTCGATGCGAGCACTCCCTCCCCGTCTACGTCGTCTGCATATTGTCCTTTTACCGCATTTTCCTTTATACTGTCAATTAACGCCAAAATATGTCATCAAGAGGATGGAGGACCGTCCTCACCACCCGCTGTCGTTGCCAGGGTAACGACGTTCGTCTGATGCACGTGACGGCCGGCGGCGTGCCGGCCAACGCGGCCACGCGACTGGAGGTGCCGATCCGCGAGCAGGCGTGGCGGCGCGACGATGGCGGGCCCGTGGATCGGGAGCACCTGCTGATGGCGCTGGCCGATCTCGACTACATCATCATCAAGGCCGCCAACAGTCCGGCCGCCACCCAGGCGATGTGAGGAAGGCCGATGGCTGGATCAGGGTTGATGGCTGCTCAGGGTCAGGGCTGATGGTTGGTTGGGTACTGAGATAATGGCGATGGTCCGTAGTGTGCGGTATGGATGACGTGAGTGGCAATCGTCGACACTACATTAGACCTTTACGCAACCAGCAACTGTAACACAGTGCGGTGAATACTGGTCTTATTTACCGTCAGAAAGGTCCGATATGTTGGCTTCTACCACGCGTCTCTCACAGTGCTCGACACTGAGCGACATGTCCGCTGTGGCGTCGCCTGCCTCTGGGCTGTGACTGGGCGACAATTGACCTGCGTTTCCGCGGACAGGCTAGCCAATGTGGAGCTCGACGTGGCCTCGCCGCGACCCACTGGACAGGAGCGGGCGTACGCCGTGGAGCAGTGCATCTGCCCGCCCGGATACAGGGTACGTCCCCGCCCGGATACAGGGTACGCCCCCGCCCGGCCCGGCCCCGGATACCAGGGAATAGTGCCATCGATTGACAGACGGCTGGCCGGCAGAGTGTTGATCATAAAATTTGCCGGCTGCTCCCTGCAAAGGACGCGACGCGATCGTGGAACAGTGTCGAGGACAGTTTGATGGACTGTATAGTGGGAATATTGGGTTGCAGGTTGCTGAGTTCTTTCTGCTTTCCGTTGCAGAGTTGTTCTTTGAGTTGTGAGACTCGGGCTACACCGTGCTGATTGCGTCGTGTTGCCGGGCTTTTTCCTGCGAGTTTGCGAAGTTGTGAACGCCTTACTGAGCCCTTTGATTGTTCTGTTGCAGGTTTTGTCATGCAAGAACTATCACATGGGCTGCACCTTAATGACGTCATTTGTTGTGCTGCACGGTTTGTCGTGAGAGGACTGTGACGTGGGCTGCACGTTACTGACGATGTTCACTGTTGTGTTGCAGGGTTTGTCGTGCGAGGACTGTGACGTGGGCTACACCCGTTCGCTGAGCGGCCTCTACCTGAGACAGTGTGTGCAGTGTGAATGCGGCGGCCGGAGTAACGAGTGTGACGCGGAGACGGGAGAGTGCCTGGTAAGCAGCCCGTCATGCCCTCTGTAATAATATGGCGTTTCAAACGGTTTTGTTTTTCCTCCGTGAAATAGTTTCTTTTTCAGCGATGCCCACAGTCACGTGCGGCTGTCTGTCATACCCATGCTTTTGTTTTTAAGATCACGTCTATAAGGTTCATTGTTCTACATGTTACAGTTCAGTATCGCCACTCGCTGCCGCGTGCCGGTGGCTGCCGCTGTGCCCTAGCAATCCCTGCGCATACTGGTGACCACCATTATAGTCACCATACATATCCATATATACCAGACGTGTACAGACGACTCACGCCGAACGTCGCTGATCGCTGCCCGACGCTCGTGACCACCACCTGCTGCTGACGGACGCCTGTCGGCGGCGGCCGCGTGCCGCCAGTGACCGGCTCCTGCCGCCGCAGAACTGCCGCGAGAACACGGCCGGCCAGCGGTGCGAGCTGTGCCTGCCGGGCTACACGGGCGACCCGAGCCGCGGCCTGCCGTGCCGGCCCGGACCCAGCCGGCAGTGCAGCTGCGACCCGCGCGGCAGTCTGACCGCCGAGTGCGACTCCCGACTGCAGTGCGCCTGCAAGGTGGGCCGCCGGTGCAGGGCTGGGAGCGCGGCCGGCCGGCTCAGACGTGCGCCGCCGGCACAGCGCGCTGTGTCCAGCGAGAGGCCGCTGTACCCGTCACCGCAACGTGTATCCCTCATCACTGGCCAGTGTACAGGGTGTGATCGGCGTGACCGGAATACCTACCACCACAGGCCAGTGTCCAGGGAGACCGGTGTGTCGTCACCACAGGCCAGTGTCCAGGGAGACCGGTGTGTCGTCACCACAGGCCAGTGTGCAGGGAGACCGGTGTGTCGTCACCACAGGCCAGTGTCCAGGGATATCGGTGTGTCGTCACCACAGGCCAGTGTGCAGGGAGACCGGTGTGTCGTCACCACAGGCCAGTGTCCAGGGAGACCGGTGTGTCGTCACCACAGGCCAGTGTGCAGGGAGACCGGTGTGTCGTCACCACAGGCCAGTGTCCAGGGAGACCGGTGTGTCGTCACCACAGGCCAATGTGAAGGATGACCGATGTATCGTCACCGCAGGCCAATGTCCAGGGAGACCGGTGTGACCGATGCCAGCCGGGCTCGTTCGGTCTCGGCACGGACCCGAATGAGGGTTGCTCGCGCTGCTACTGCTCCGGGGTCAGCCAGCAGTGCTCTGTCGCCCCGGTCTACCGCACCCAGCTCCCGATGCAGGTCGTCGACGAAGAGCACGGCTTCAGCGTCGCCAACAGGTCAGCTGGCCGACATTCAGGATGGCAACCAGGCAGGGTTGATGTTGAGGTCCAAGTCGGCGTTCGCTGATTTGTTCCTGGGGCAATGAATGGACGTCATGAGAGGTTATCGCCAGCTTCGCCACGTCTGGCGACTTTAATTCTGTTACACACGTTAAGTACTCATTTATAATTTGCGTCTGTGTCCATTAAACTTCTCGTGCTGCTCACTTATGACCACTTCCGATGTTTGAGCTCTGACACTGCCAGCTGCTGCAGTGCATGGCCCAGCTCCATAACTCACATAGACGTTCCAAACTCCTCACCTGTCGGAATGCCACATCAGCGGAGACGCAGCCTGCGTTGTTGGCAGAGATGGCGACGTCGTGGTGGCCAGCGAGCAGGTGGACGACTTCAGCGCTGCTGACAACGAGGTCGGCTTCCACCTGGAGGCGGCCGAGCTGGGAACTCCGCTCTATTGGTCCCTGCCCGATCTCTTCACCGGCGACAAGGTCAGCACCCAGCTGCTCCGACATACTGACCACTGCTGACCAGTGCCGAGAGCTCTCTGCTGGACTGTCCAGCACTCTGGCGACAGAGGGAGCAGCAGGACAGCTGGCGATCGTGTCCTTCACGGCTGATATCAGAAGATAGCACGACCGACGCCACACCATTAGAACTTATGACATTGCGTGGTTTGTACATGTCTGAATTTCTGGATTTCAAACGTCAGCCGTATGATGCTGTTTAGCGTTGTCTGACGCCGTCTAACGTCGTCTGACGCTGACTGATGTTGTCTGACGCTGGCTAACGCCTCCTAACGCTGGTTGACGTCGTCTGACGCCGTTTAACACCTTCTGACGCCGTCTGATCCCGTCTGACGCTGGCTGGCGCCGTTTGACGTCATCGTTTTCGACCCAGCTGGCGTCGTACGGCGGCACACTGACGGTGCGCCAGCGTATGGAGCTGGACCCGGCCCTGCGGAGCGCCGCGCCCGACGACCACCCTGAGATCGTCATCGTCGGCGGCGGCGCCCAGATCGAGTGGCAGAACCCGGCGCCGCCGGAGACCGACGGCAGGTGAGGAGCCGGCAGCGGCCCTAAGTCCGGAGCGCCGGGTACCGTGCAGGAGCCTGGCTTGTCCCGGAGGAGAGGTGCCGTGGGCGCCTCCCCTCCGTTGCGAGCCGGGCGAGGCGCAGAGTCGCCGCTGTTTTATAGTGGTTGTTGGCTAGATTAGCGGTCGTAGACAGTCGTCGCGTCGCGTCAGACCAGCCGCTCGGATCTCGCTGTTTCCTCGCCTCCGTGCTGACGGTGGCGCCGTGTCCGTGCTGGCGCCGCTGCCACGCTGCGCTGGTTTCAGGCCGGGCTCGTACTCGGTGCAGCTGTCGCCGGAGGCCGGCTGGCGGGACGGCCAGACGGGCGCGGCCGTCACGCGCGAGCTGCTGATGCAGGTGCTGGCCGAGGTGGACGCTCTGCTGGTGCGCGCCACGCCGCCAGCCGCCGCCGGGCCGGCCGCCGCCGCAGGGGGCCTGGAGCCGCTCTACACCCACATTAGCAACGTGGTGCTGGACACGGCCATACCAACCGTGAGCCTGCTGCCCGGCCGGCCACAGCCGGGGCGCTGCTGGAGCCGCACGAGCGCGCTCTGGGGTGGCACGAGACGAACGTTTTTCGATGTGTTCGACAGGCTTTGCGGGCACTTTGCTGGGATTGCGCCCTGAGCTTTTAAACTAGACGCCACCAAGTATGTCGTGCTTTTGCTTTACATACGTTATTGGTCACATTTTGAAATGAGTGCATGAATTTTCATGCCGTACTTTGGGAAAACAAGTTACTTTTCCCTTGACCCTGAGATACTTGGAGGTGAAGGTTTGCTTACTTTTCCTCCTTCTCCCTGTAGCACTTAACTCTGAACATACTGGCGACCGTTAAGAAATTGCCTGCGGCAAAAGCGTGATGTAGCCGCGGTTTCTGCTTGCACACTGAATATGATGTACATAAACGTCACATCAAGCACTCCATTGTTTGTCTTTCCGTGACTTTTAAGACGTACATATCGTCGGCTAGGACTCTCTTGCATAACATCTCGTGCTGTTCACGGAGGGTAGGCACGACAGCAGTGTTGTCTCCTGTCCTCAGTATACGCTGCAGGGCCGTGTGGAGGAGGTGGAACAGTGCCGCTGTCCCCCGGAGTACCAGGGCCTCTCCTGTCAGGTACCACAACTGAGCGGGAGCATCCAGCTCTCGGCGGATAATCGGGCGAAACCCTTGAGCTCTCTGTTGGAAAATCGAGTGTAACTGTAAACGTTAGGACGGACAATTCATTTAAACCAGGAGAAATAAAGCTGTGACTGTGAGGAGAGTTGCAAGATTGTTTTGAGAACATTATTTTGCATAATGTAAAAGAAGGCTTAAAAAACTCGACCTATGCCATTTTTATATCATCAGCCCAGATATCAGCAGGTAACAGTTCTCCTGGTCCTCGGACGGGTGTGTGGTTCATTCCTGAAGGATGAAGCAACACAGTGAGTTTTCCTTTTTTGTCTATATTGTCTACATGCTGGTGGGCGATGCGGCCAATTTCCGCCACATTGACCTGTCGTCATTCCGCGTCACGCCCCCCCCCCCCCGCTGTCACGCTTGCCAGTTTCCCGCTGCGCCCCTATCGAGAATCGAACCCAAGACCTTCCGATCCGTCCGGACAGGACTGCGCGGCGGGCCATTACCGGGACGCGGAGGACGCGTGCCGCCGGTGTCCGTGCAGCGGCCATGAGCAGAGCTGCGCACTGGCGGACGACGGCACGGTCCTTTGCACCTGCAGGCCCAACTTCTCCGGCGAGACCTGCGAAATCGAAGGTAGCGGCGCCGACCGGCCGGCCTGCGGGCGCGGACAACCGGAGACAGCAGCCCTGAAGCGGGCGGAATGAATGTGACCCTACTGAAATGTTCTGAGGCGCTTTGAGTTCCGTAATGCCGTAGGACTCCTGTGGGACACGAAGAGAATGTAGGAAATTGTGTCGACGTACCTCCTACTCCTATGGAGCAGTCACTGTCATCGTGCAGAGTCCAAACATCTTTCCAATGAAATGTCAGTTTGGTCAATTTCCCGTTGAGGTCTGCTTTCCAGGACATGACGTTTTCCCTCGGCATAGGACGTTGTACACGCAGCGACATGTTTTCCGAATGGCAAGCCTAACCGGGCCACCAGGCGACGCGATCGCTCGGGAAGCTCATGACCCCGCCCCGCAGGTGACGAGCCGCTGGTGCCGCCGCGAGTGAGCATCACGCCGCGCTACCTGCAGCTGCGCGCCGGCGACCAGGCGCAGTTCGACTGCGAGGCCGAGGGCATCCCGGCACCGGCGCTGACGTGGTCCGGCGGCCGCGGCGGCGTCCTGCAGTCGGACGTCAGTGCCGGCCCGGCGGCGCGCAGCCACTCCCGGCCGCCCCCGCCGCACGGGCAGGGCAGCTGGGGGCCCGGCTCACTGTCCCAGTCGAACTTAACGCGCATGTCGATATCTTTGGCTCATTGGCCTGGAGTATGCGGATTCACATAAACACAAACGTACATGCATAGTTTTTCAAGGCAATATAAAAAACATAAACATTGCTTAAAACGTGTTGATTAGTTGCTGTCATGGGAATGTTAGTCCTAGCTGAAGTTGGTCAGGAATCTACATCTGTTTAAGAGTCGATTGCCATAGGCACGTTATTTTTCCGTGCATGATAAGCCAACACCATTGTCGTCTTGTTCAGTAGCACTTCGCGTAGCATCTCCATGCCGTACCATCGTCAGATACCTTTCAATTTGCTCGTTCTCAGGCTATGGTATAAAGGTACTGTAGAAGGTACTAAATGTACGTTGGTGCACGTCCTCTTCAGGTGAACGTCATAGGCGGCGTGCTGTTGATCAGCGCCGTGCGGAAGGAGCACGAGGCGGAGTACACGTGCACGGCCACGAACTCGGCCGGCACCGACGCGAAGCGCACCGTCATCTACGTGACGGAGTCGGGGCGGGTGCCGCCGCCGCCGCCACTCGGCCGCATCGACCCGAACAGCGCGCTGGTCCAGGCCGGCGACACGGTGCGGCTGGCGTGCCGCTCGGCCCGGCCCGACGCCGGCGTCTTCTGGAGCCGCGGCGAAGGACGGCGGCTGCCCCAGGTATGGCCGCTGCTACGGCCAGATAGCTCAGGTACATTGCTGTTGCAGCCAAAGCCCTCGGTACCACTTCCGTCCAGTACCTTAGGCGGAGGAATCCGGAGAAAAGTGAGGAATTGCCGGTTCTGCTGCTTGCATTTTGATGCAATGATTTTCGTGCATATTTCTGATGCGAATGCTAACCATTGAAAAACGCCGACAGTCGTGACAGAATGGAGGATGACCTCATTAGGGATTACGTACAGCTGCTCCCAGTGCTCTGTTGAATGCAGGTGAATTTTTAAGCTGCCATAGCAGGTGAACTGTTGTTCGCAAACCGATTTGCTCACCGGAAGTTGAATTGATACCAGTCTTTTTTATGCGTCCAAACCAAGTCAGCCAGCCTTTCCAGTCTTGCGTAACGCCCGCATTTGATGCGCCCCAGAGCGCGAGCGAGGAAGCCGGAGTGCTCACCATCAAGGACGCCCAGTCGGTCGACGCAGGTGTCTACGTCTGCACCATTGTCGATTCCGCCGGGCAACGGTAACACAATCCTCAGTCTGTAGGTTACATGATGACCTGCCGGTCGCATAAAAGTCCCGTCTGTCTGATACGCTCGCAGTATGACGATGATAATAGGCAAGTATATCACGTGAGGCTAAGACGCTTCACAACAATATTTTTAGAACGGGCACTTTCTGGTCGTATCATGCTCTTAGCGTTCAAATAACGGACAGGAATCATAATCGTGATCATGAACATGGAAACTGCGGGAACATTCAGGCCTTTTTTTAGCAATTCCAGTGTGCTCATGCTGAGTTTATGAAGCCGGCAGGTTAGGTACTCTTCACTTTTAACTCTCAGCCTGATCCGCGCCTTTATACTGCTATTATCCTAAGCGCCAACAACAGGACCGTACCCTAGAAATTCGAGCCGGGGCCATCCGCTTACCACACAGTCAACGACAACACCACCAAAAATAACTGCTAGCTTACAGGAGTCAAAAGATTTTTTCGGCTTCACGTACTGCACAGTTCGCTTGAGAATGAGGTCAGTTTGGCATGCTGTCAGAATGGGACGGACTGCCCGGCTGATGGCGTTTATCTCCGCCCCTTAGCAGGGAGGAGCTGGAGGCCCGGGTGGAGGTGCGTGTGGCCGGACCTACTCCTGTCCTGAACATCAAGCCAGACCGCCAGACCGTGCGACAGGGGGACACCGTCGAGCTGCAGTGTCTGACGTCAGGTAATGGCTAGCCAGCTGTTGCGGTCACTGAGCCTCTGAAACGCCACAGTGTTTTTTTTTTTTTTTTTACATGGTGGGATGCTTTGGCTGCCGATATGCAGATGCTGCTGTCAATGGGAAATCTGGTGCGAAAACCTTATGGGCGAAAAACTGAATTTCAAAACTAAGTTGACAAGCGAGCGGGCAACGTACATCTGCTGTTCTCCACGGCCACCGTCTCCCTTTGATGACACCGCTGGCAGGAATCCGTCTCTGCAGAGACGTCGACTTCTGGCCTGACCTCTTACCCTGGCCTCTGACCTGACATCCAAAGTCTTGCCTGACCTCTGGTCTGATCTATGGTTTTAACTCTGACCTGACCTCTAATCTGACCTAATCTGACATCTCGTCTGGCCTCCAGCCTGGCGTATGACTTGACGTGACCTTTCCTGACCTTGGACCTGGTCTGAAATGACCTCTGAATACTGAACTTTATTTTGCTTTAATGGCCACTGGCGTGGCATGAAACAGCCTCTGAACGGATCTGACCTTACTCCTGGCCTCTTATCTGACATTCAGTCTGACCTGACTTCTGTTCCGAGCCCTGACCCGACTTCCGACTTCACCTGTTTTCTGATATGAACTGACCTGCCCTCTGAGACCTAACCGCTGACCTGGCCACTACTGGGCGTGGGCTGGCCTCGTCTCACATCTGGCTTCTGAAGGCACATCTGACCATTCATCTCGCCTTTAGATTCTGACCTGACCCCTGATTTGACCTCTGACCCGATATGCGACCTAATCTCTGGTCCAGCGCGACCCGGCCTCTGACCTCTAACCTGAATGTGGTCCGTGCGGCGCAGACGGGGAATCGCCTCGCTGGTCGCGGCCGGGCCAGCCGCTGCCGGACTCGGCCCAGCAGGTGGGCGGCTCGCTGATCCTGCGTGACGTCACCACGGCCGAGCGCGGCGTCTACGTCTGCACGGCCGGCCGGCTCCAGGCGTCGGCCGTCGTCGACGTGCAGCGTGAGTGGCCGAAATACCGACATGAGAACTGGTGGACCATAACTGATTAAAGAATCGTGCATACCACGACTGTTTTAGTGGCGTCTTTGCCGCCACCTCTGAATTTCCGGGCTCATGGAATAGCCGTTAGTGACGGTGTGCGTGCGTGCGCGATGTTTTAGTGGGTGACGATTACGGTTTACTCGGCAGCGCTGGAGCCGCCCCGACTGGAGATCTACCCATCCGAGGCGCAGCAAGTGTCGGTCGGCGGCTCGGTGCTGTTCCAGTGCCGCGTCACGGCCGGCGACCCGGCGCCACAGCTGACCTGGACCAGGGCAGATGGCGGCCAGCTACCGCGCACCGCCCAGATCCTGCCCGGCGGCGTCATCAGGTCAGCAGCGTCATCAGGCCGGCGCCGAGCGAACCGCCCGGCTCCAGGTCATCGCTTTAGCTGCTCTCTCCCTTTGGCTGGTACATCTGGACTCTTGTGCTTATCATGGAGAATGACTTCGGCGACTATATCGCCATTTTACGCCGCTGTATTGTGTCGATTTCTGAACAAAGACCTTTACTCAGCAGCGATTCCCCGGGAATCGCGATCTGAATTTAGCAGCAATGTCGTGTTTTTGCCATTGTTGCCAGGTTCATCCGGGTTACTGGGGATGAAGAGGGAGAGTACGTCTGCACGGCGTCCAACACTGCCGGAGAGGCGACTGCCACAGCCCGCCTGGAAGTTCTGGTGCCCCCTGTGGTCGTCATCGACCACCCGTCCCTGCTCAGGTGATGATGCCGGAGGCGTCTGTGGGTCAGTACTGCACTGAACGGGAGATAACCGCCTCCGTGTTGTAGTGTGGACAGGCGAGGGAGCTGTTTCCTGCGTCTGCCGTTCGTTCATTGGTGAGAATCTCAAAAAAGCTGACGGAGCTTTAGCTGGTGGTCAGGTATGGGAAACTGCGAAGCTAGAATAGGTTGCCTCGCTAATGATAACTGTATGATGCCCACAATTTTAGACACCTTTAAGTTCGAGTTGTTTTTACAGCAATGGGTGAAATTCATCTTCTTCCTCTGCCCCGAGTAAATGGGCCCTGCACATTACTCTGAAAAAGCTTTCCAAAGAGATCAGAAGTCTCAGTGCATGTCGCCTGTCGCTTTCCCTCTCTACGACCATTTCTTACGATCGTGGCAGTCCAACGTATAAAACCCATCTATTCCCGTCTTCCTCCAAGTACAAAATCTGTGTAACCTCCTCCCCCTCTCCTCTGCTGGAGTGTCGGAGGGTGATCCGCTTAGGCTGCGTAACCCCCTACCCCCGCCTTTGCCAGGGTGCTGGAGGGTGATCCGCTCGAGCTGCGCTGCTCGGCCTCGGGCAAGCCGGCGCCGTCCGTGTTCTGGAGCGGCGGCGCCGACTGGTCGGGCGCCTCCGGCCGCCCGGGCTACACGCAGCTCGACTTCGCCGCCACGCCGCTCACCGCCGCCGGAGTGTACGTCTGCTCTGCCGAGAGCGAGGCCGGTCGGACCGCCGAGCGCATCCGGCTCGTTGTGGAGCCTGCCGCCGGGGCAGGTGGCGGCGGCGGAGGCGGAGGTGACGGAGGCGGCAGTGGTGGCGGCGGCGTCGGCCGCGGCGGTGGTGGCCGGCCGCCCGTGACCGCAGGCGGCGTGCACCCCTCGGAGGAGGTGTACGTCGTGCCTCTGTCCGGCCGCGCAGAGCTCACCTGTCTGGTGGAAGGTAGGTCCGGCGTGAAGGGGTCCCTGTCTTTAGAGGTCGGATCCCAGCAGAGCACGGGCTCACATCTGATGTTCGATAGGCCCCCACGGGGAAAAGTCGTCCCCCAGATGCAGTTTCTCCTCGTGCGAAACGTCACTTGCCATTGTGAGCAAAATGAAATGCATACCAGTGTAGCATTGGAGAGAAAAATTGTAACGTGTCTTATCTGAATTTTCGTCGGAAGTCATAACGCTGTGCTCAGACTGCATGAAACTAGCTGGTCGCTATGGTTAAATATTTGATCATTTGTTGGCTGCACCGTGCGCCGTCGCGTAAGAAGCCAGTGATTTACACTGCGATATGTCGTTACACTGCGGAGCATCTACCACGTAATATTAATTTTGGCACACTTAAATCCTCGACGACGCGATGCAATCGATCCATGATGAAAGATGAACGCTATCGATTCTGATCCTGGCAATACTCTATAGGATCAAATCGGGACATCTCCATTGCATGGATTCGATCCGATGGCCTGCCTATGCCATCCGACCATGTGATTCGCGGCGGCACCCTCTACATCAACGACGTGAAGAAGAACGACGAGGGCACCTACACCTGCCTGGGATTGGGTCCCTCGGAGGTCGTGCTTTTCCAGGCAGATGCGACCTTGAAGGTCATCGGTAAGTGTTCTGAGTTTTGGACCATGTTGCATGTCTTCGCAATGAGCACTGCAGTGTGCGGCTAACTCAGTCGTCCTAGAGTGTTGTATATCTCCCTGGTGTAAGTACCGTAGCACCACGGGCTCAGTGTTCTCCACAAACACAATACCATATAGTCCAGTCCAGAAGGACAGCGAGAATCTAGAGCCGAGTTACGTCATGACTGGTTTGCCCAAGGCCACATGGACGATGTGGCTCCATTCGTTCAACGTGATGCGTTTGATTGATCGGTGATCCGCGTGCTCTGCAAACGCCCGTTATGGATGAACAGTTTCTCAGAAACTCTCAACGCGCAGACTGGACGGCCAAAGACTTTTGAGTGCTGATTTTGAAGTACCCACTGGCGTAGCCAAGCGGGGCAAAGGGGCCATGGCCCCCTGGAGGCCAAGCGGGGCTCCCTGGCAGCCGTGCGGGCCCCCCTGGGGCCTCAGTTCTTTGGATAGCGTGAGGCGCCCGCACGGCGTCTTACACTGTCCGAAACAGACAAAGCAAAATAAGAACATTTTAAGCATTAAAGAAGGCTTACGAATCTAAAGAAAACGTACTCTGAATAAACAAGAAGGCTTTGTGTGCTATGAAGAGAGGCCCGTGATATAAATGAGCGTTTACGGGCCGCTGCTGGCTTGGAGGGGAGTTCACTGCTTGTCTGGGGAGGGCCCCCTGTCGGCCCATAAAGGGCCCCTGTGAGCCTCTGAAGGAACCTGATGCCGGTCTGAATGCTATGAAGAACGCCCCTGCCCCTGCCTCCAGAGGTCGACAGGGGCCCTTTACAGACAGATAGGGTGTACTCTACAGACAGGCAGTGGCCCCCCCCTGGCCAACAGGGGCCCCTAAACTGTCATTCAGGGGCCCCTGCTGTCCTGTAAAGATGTCCCTGCCGACCTGTAAGAGGCACCCGCCAGGTCGGTAGGAACGTCTTTCCATGAGAGCATGGCCCCGTTTACACTTCAGCGGGGCCCCTTTACAAACCGACAGTAATTTTAGCCACATGGGGCCCCACTGATTCCGAGGGCCAGTCGCGGATCCAAAGGGGGAGCAACTGGGGTGATCGCCCCCTCCCCCCTGAGGCCTGAGAAGGGGCCCCTGTCAAACTTAAAAGGAGCCCCGAAGAGGCCCGTATGAGCTTTACAGGGTCTCTAAAAGAACATGGCGGGCTCTTGATGCAGTCAGGGAGGCCTCCTGGAGGGTTAGATGACCTGCTGACACCCATAGAGGGCCCCTAAAGCTCCCAAAGAGGCCCCTGAGACCACAAAAGGGCCCAAACACGACAGAGCATTCTTGAGACCATCAGATGGCTTATAGGTTCCCTGAGACGGGCAAGATAAGGACTGAGTCCCTAGGGGGCCCCTGTGAGTGAAAAGCTGAATGTCTTGTTCTTGATGTAGTCAGAGGGCCTCCAGGAGGGTTAATGAGACCCTGACACGGGAAGATGGCCCCTAAGATGGAAAGAAGGGCCCTTGAAACTCTTCAAGGGCCCCTGGGACCGGAAGGGGCCCCAGCACGGCAAAGGGTGCTAAAATTGGAAACCGCTAAAATTGCCAGAGAGGCACCTGAGAAGGAAAAAACTTAAGAGGGTGCCTAGTACGGCATAAGGAGACTCTGGCCAGCCAGAGTAGGGGCCCCCTGAACGGGGATTCGTCGGTTACCTTCTCAACCTCGAGAGGAGCCATAAATGGGCTACTGGCCTTTTTGAAACCTTGAGGGGTTCTTGATGCTGTCAAGGGCTCCCGGGAAGGTCAGATGGTTTCCGAGACGGCAAGATGGGCCCGTACACCGCAGATGACCCCTGAGGTCGCCAAAAAGGTTGCAGGGCCCCTGCGAAGCAAAGACGATAAAGGGCCTCTGAGACAGTATTTGGCTTTTATGGGGGCACTGGACGGCCAGAGGGTCCCC
Organism: Capitulum mitella; assembly: GCA_030062745.1. Taxonomy (NCBI): domain Eukaryota; kingdom Metazoa; phylum Arthropoda; class Thecostraca; order Pollicipedomorpha; family Pollicipedidae; genus Capitulum; species Capitulum mitella. Next base: position 19,126,627 of record CP099844.1, on the reverse strand, counting down.
GAGCATAATAAACGGGCTCCTGACACGGACAGTCCCCCTGAGACTGACAGTGAGGCCCCTGAAGCGCCAGCAAAAGCCTCTTGTTACGGGTAGAGGGGCCCTAAAAGACTGCCAGATATACCTCATGTAACAGAGGAAAACCCCTGATACGGCCATGGGGACCACCGGAGACGTTCAGAGGCATAACACCGCACAGGGACCCTGAAATCGCCAAAAGGTCTTTCGTAACTGCCAGAGGGCCCTGGGATGGCAAAAATGTTTCCCAGAGACGACAAGGAGGGGTACCCAGGACCACACCGGGTCCACTGAGACTGCCAAAGAGGGACCTTTGAGACTGCTAACTAAAAGTCTCTAGCAATAGAGACGACCAGAGGGGCCCCTGAAACTACTAGACATTGAGACGTCCGGACTGTTCCTGAAACGGCCAAAGGACCTAGAGGATTGCCAGAGGTGCCTCTGTCTCGGCAGAGAGAGACTTATGGAGGGCCTTTTTTAGTGCCTGATGGGCTCCTCAGACGACAAAAACGTTCCAGGGACAACAGGAGGGGACCCGAGATGGCTTAAGCGTCCCTGAAACTGCCAGATGAGTCCCTTAGACTGTCCGAGGTGCCCCTGAAACTGCCAAATGAGCGCCTGAGACGTCCCGCGGGACACGTGAAGCTGTAAAAGGAACCTGAGACCACTAGAGGGTCTTGGCACGGCAGACGGCCCCAGACCACCAAAAGTGTCCCTGTAACTGCAAGAGGAAACCTAAAATAAGCTGACAAAAAATCCCCAGAAGCTGCGGGATGGGGGGTGGGGACGGGCGGGTTCCTGGACCAGATACAGACATGACATTTGAGATGGAGGGAAGGACGGAACCGTCTAAAATCTCGCCGTTTTTAACACATTTTGACCACTTTGTTCGAGAACAAAACGACAAATTTTCCCACATAAGGTGACGTGTTTTAATTTCCTCGGTTGTTTTATATAGTAAAAAAGCAAAATTATATCATTTTTCATATCTGAATGGCAGAAAACCGGGGTCCCCGCACTGACTATTCACCTCCACCTCCCCCCGACTTGGCGAAATGCTGGATCCGCCCTTGGCGAGGGCCCCCATTGATTACGAGGGCCCCTTGATCCGATTTGGCCCCCACCCCGTGCGAAACCCTGGCTACGCCCCTGGAAGTACCCATTTCACCTGCTGGCTAGACTATTCCGATCTTGTGTTATGGCTTTCCCTGGACACACTGTTTAAGAACGTATTGTAGTTTTTCGTACGCCTGGTATCCACTATTGTATGTCGTTTATCTTAATACACTTGCGGAAACTTTGAAATGTTTTCGTGGTATCCACCGGGATGGCACATTTTTGTGATTTTACCAAAGAAACTTAATAAAAAAGCAAAGCCGTAGAAAACTGCATCAGGATGTAAGAATCACCACCGTCGCGAGTGTGACTATGAGCAACATGCCGCTCCTGTGTGGTACTGGTCAGTCGCCCGGTCTGGCCGATGCTCCGGGCCGGGCCGTGAGCGCCCGTATGGTGTCAGTCGCCCGGTCCGGCCGATGCTCCGGGCCGGACCGTGAGCGCCTGTATGGTGTCAGTCGCCCGGTCTGGTCAGTGCTTCGGGCCGGGACGTGAACACCTGGCCGGTGGCGCCGCCTCTGCCCCGGTCATGGCCGGCCTGTCTGTCCCCTGCCCCAGAGCCGCCGCGGGTGCAGCTGGACCCGGTGCGCCAGGTGGTGCAGCCCGGCCAGACCGTCAGCATCGACTGCTCCGTTACCGGCGACCAGCCGGTGGTCGTGCGCTGGGACAGGGTGGACGGCCAGCTGCCGGACACCGTGTCCGTCATCGACGGCGTACTCACCGTCAGTGATGGCCGAGGCCGACTCCGTTGCCGTTTCATAACAAAACAGCGCTTGCCTTGTGGCACATGTAACATTGGGCTTGTTTGTGTCGTCTGAGGCCTATGGAACATTTTGTGTCATGCGATTCAGACTGCTGTTCTCACTATAGCTGCCATGCTTCTCCATTTAACTACCGAGGATGGCTACCCTTTTTCGACCATTCGGGTTGACTTCGATGTGTTCGTCTACAATCCTGAGGTGTGCTCCGCATTTCTATTGGCATACTTCTCTCATGCAGCGCTGCGCGCTCGTGTTTCCATTTGTACGGCCAGTGGCAGACGTGTGCTGTTTGTTTCAGTTCGGTGGTATTGCGGTGTCGGACGAAGGCCGTTACGTCTGCTCCGCCGAAAATTCGGCCGGCCAGGCCCAGGGTGTGGCTGAAGTCATCGTCAGCGGTGAGCAACGCTCGAGATCGCCAGTGATGAGATGAAAGGGCGCGGGGCCTGCCGGAGGTGGTCTTGAGACTTGCGAGAGAATGTTGGGTGAAAATTTTGACGCTTGCTGGTGATGTGTAGTGCTTGGGTCTGACCGTCGCGTTGGCAGGTGGAGACATCGAGTGCGCCAGCCATCACAGATGACGATGAAATCACTCTGTGAGAAATGATGGTTAGATAGCATCTGACCGCACCTGGCGGCCCCCAGAGGGCGCGCGGATCGTGGCCTTCGACCGGGACGTGGTGGCGTACGTGGGCTCGTCTGTGGCCCTGCGCTGTGACTCGTCCGGCTTCAACGGCCGCATCAGCTGGTCCAGAGAGGACCAGCCGCTGCCCGACAGCGCCGTCTCAGACGACAGCACTCTGAGGTAGGTCCGCCTCCTGAGACAGGACAGCACTCTGAGGAAGGTCCGCCTCCTGAGACAGGACATCCCTCTGAGGCAGGTCCGCCTCCTGAGGCAGGACACCACTCTGAGGCAGGTCCGCTTCCTGAGACATGCGTCAGGATTCTGGATGTGCCCACTACCTGACGTTCTTCCGAACTTTGGCGTTCTATGCCAACTGTTCATTGTTTACCAGTCATCAGACCCCTGAAATGCTCCAGCTCCTTGAAACACATAGCTCTGCGTTGATTTACTCGCCACACATATTTCTGTAATAAAACAGCCGCGGAGGTTCAAACGGGCAGAGGACGGTGCGCCGTATTTTGCGTCACTTTCAGCTCATTTTCTCCTGGTTTGAGGCGTCCTGCTAGTTCCCGTGTGTCCGCCGCTGTCTGCCCTGCCGTCTCGCGGTCTCTTCGGTCACGTGACGATCGTCGCTCTCTCTGCCAGACTGACGGACGTGGACGAGTCGGCGTCCGGTGTGTACATCTGCGCCATACAGGACCAGTACGGCCGCCGCCAGCAAGACATCATCCGGCTCACTGTCCAGCGTAAGCAGACCTGATACAGGGCTCTTTGGCACGAATCTGCGCGCCATTCTGCACGGCATTTGCAGTCCACTTTGCTGTTGAGCTTTTTGGAAACCGGTGCGGTATCAGCAAGTCTTTTTGCGTGTTATTTGGTGTATGTTTTAGGGGGATTTGAGTGTACGGATTATATTGTGGTTTCATATCACTGACATGGCCTTTAAGGGAAAATACTCTGTTGACGATGAAAAAAATAAATAGATAAATAAATAAAGAGTTAAGGAGCGGCGTGTCGTCACCTTGTATCAGTGTGCGTGTGGGAAGGCTGGCTCACCCTTTCCGCCGGGGGTGTGTTAGGAGAGCCGCCAGGTGGAGCCGACCGTGTCCGGGCCGAGCCGATCCGCCGAGGCCTCTGACGTCACGCGTCCCGCTTCCAGCCGGCGCCTCTCAAACGGAGGGCGCCACCTGCGCGCCGGACGAGTTCCCGTGCATGTCGGGCGAGTGTCTGTCGATCGCCGCCTTCTGCGACGGCCAGCCGGACTGCGCCGACGCTTCGGACGAGGCCCGCTGCGAGCTGCAGTACGACGCCGCGGCCGCCGGCGCCGACGCCGACGCCGCGCCGGCCGAAGCCGAGGAGGAGGTGGCCAAGGAGTGATGGCTCGTCGCGCGCGCTGGGCTTCCGGCAAACCGGTGGTTTTTGGGCGCGCAGAAACTCTGAAACAGCAGCGAAGCGAACGAGCGGTAGCCGCGAGTGCTTGATGAAGGCCGGTAGGAGTGTAAGGGGCATACTCTTCTTCGCTGGGTCTACCGCCGCTCTCGCTTCCCTGCGACGAACTCGCTGATCAGTCACTGCCAGTCAACTTCTGACTCGTGTCCTGCTTTACTGCCACTGCTTTCCACTACCTTGTGTATAATGGTGTATATATATATATATATATATATATATATATATATATATATATATATATATATATATATATATATAGGGCTTCGTCGCGCAGGCGAATGGTGACGTGACTGATAAATGTGACGTAACACGTTTTTTGGAAACCTTCCTCTGGAATGATCAAGTCGGGTAATCATCTAGGAAGCAGGGCACCAACAGCGATCATTGGTGTTTTTGTTAACGGCAATATTCGAAATAAACTTATTTGAACACAGATTAGGCGTCCATGCATGTGTCTTTTGCCACGTGAAAGATGAGCACCAGTGGTGCTGTTGTCACAGATCAAGGCCAGCCTGGGGGTCGATTGGGGTTGGCACAAGACCAACAGTAGGGGAATCTGCCCAATTTGCACCACCTTTTCGAAAAACGGACACTTTGACTTTGATATGGGGCAAATTGTCTTATTTCTTTCCCATACACCTTCCCTGGTTTTTTGACCACCATAATATCCGGTGTTTTAAAACTTCATTCTTTGTCAACCGTTTGTTACTCAGTTTCTAGCAACACACTGCAAAAGGCGCCATTGGGAACCCTGCCATATTTGCGCCACATGATATGGCCAATTGCGCCACCATAGAAACGATACAAAGTTCCAGGTACTTTGCGGCGGTAAAAGCATAATGAACCACTATCTGGTATATTATGAACAGTTTCACTTTTATTTCTTTTTGCCAGTACTTACAAACAGGTCGGGAGAGGTCTTCAGATCCCGACAAGATGCTGGACAGCCATATGGAGGTGGCTTCATAGGTTCATCGATTGGGTTTGGGACCCATACCCCTCTTGTAATCCAGAAATGTTTTCCTCTTGAGCCCGAAGATACAATAGTCCTGGGTTTCCTGAATGTCGAAGTAAGGTCACGGACATCAAAAGGGTTTTGGGATTTGAAAAGGGTGAATTCTGCCCTTCAGGGTCCGTTTTAGCATGTCAGTTACGGAGCAAAGTCCTGCAGTGACAGTTAAATCCCCCGATGGAGAAGGACACAGCGAGCTCACATTGCTCCTATGAGCAGAGTGAGTGCGTTCAGCAGCAAGCCACTCCCTCTGAATGAATGGGCTAAAATCTGAAACACATTTACCCGCAAGACTCATAGGAGGTCCTCGTTCTTAGGAGATTCAGCGTGGGGACTGCCTGTGAGACTTGGGGCACTGATTACATGGTGAATGGGAAAAAATTATGTTTTTCGTAAGTTCCCGCGGCCAGTGGACGACGGGGCTGAACAGGCTCCGCGAGGGGAGAGGTCTAAAGGCTGCAGTCCTTCCAAGAAGGCTCTGGCGACATTTCTGCTTCACTCTCAAGGTGTCCCTTCTGCAGCTGAAATCCCCCGTGATTATCGCTTGAAATAGGTCCCAAAAACGTTCGAAACACTGGAACAACCATCAGCACACGGTTAGCTAGTCCTGCCCGATTGTGCTACTGGCGTAATAAAGCCCGGCAAATGGTGGCACAAAGAAGGCAATGGCTCTACCACAACAAAACGAGCGCGCATAAAAACGCGCGAGCGCATTATCTCTATTCTGGTCAAATGGGAGGCGTAATTTCACAACGGAGGCACTGTATAGGAACAATTTTGCTCAACAGTATTGATAGCACAGTTACACACGGGTAACACAAGGCAGAAAATTATTTCAAACTTGCACTGAAACCTCACAGACACACCACACGTCCGTACCGCTGACAGAGAGGAAGAGGAAGGGATCAAATCTGCAGCCATGCTGTCTCGCTCAGAAAATATTCTTTGTCTATCAATCATCTAACACGATTAGGAGATAATGGAGCGTGGCGCAGTAAGGCACGGTGGCGCCTTCCTGGAGCGGAAGGCCGACAGCCTCACACAGACTGGGTGTCGGCCGGATATTCCAAAATTTGGTTTGTCTATCGAATGAAGCTGCCATGGTGGCAGGTGGCAGTCGGTGCTGACGAGCCTTGAGTTCCTGAGTGCATATCGGTGCTAAGGCCGCCTACGTACCTGAGCTGATATCGGTGCTGACGCCTCCTTCGTGTCTGAGATGAGGCCGGTGCTGACGCCGCACCGCCCAGCCTCGAGACCGTTGATGCGGACAGGTCGACCTCCTCTGCTGAGAGTTTCGGGCGCCTCCCGAGTTGGCTCGCCGTGCGGGCCAACTCCGGGACATGGAGGCCGGCACAGCGCTCCGCGTTGGAGGTGCCGTGATTTACACAGGGGGGCCTGTTTTGTGCAAATCGAGTCGGAAGTCGATATACACGCTCCTTAAGTGTAAACACAAGTGTGTTCCGGTATGAAGAGATTTCGCTATTTTCATAATCACACCCAAAGTCCGTGGGCCTTGTAAAACCTATTTTTGACTTATTACGAATTGAACTGCCAAATTCCGGCTTTGTTGACATGCACGCGCATTTTAAGCCAGACACGCGTTTTTACAGCGCCACCGACCCGCGCTTTGCACCAGTCGGCGACGCCAGACCTCCCAGCTTCCCGTTCATGACTCGGTCCACTGTTGAGGTCTCCTTTCAACAAACACAGGGCTACCGCTTCTGCACCGCCTGCCACACGGTCGTTACGTGCAACCCGGTTGGCTGATTAGCGTTCACCGTAGAGGAGCCTCTGCAGATCGTAAGCAGGAGGGGAAACTCACAGTTAATTCTCAAAGGTTATATTAAGAGCGAACATTTACATTCAAGTAATGCGGACGAACACATATGATGAACAATGATGAACACCAAAACTCAATGCGCAAGATAGGGAAAGTCCCACCCCCTAAATGCCGTTACCCTCTTTAGCCCAATACCCGCACGCCCTACCCCAAGGAAGCCACAGTGCGAATTGCCTCGATGGTCGGGCTACACACGCAGACACCACCTGGCGGCCGCAACGCCGGGGCACAGCCCTTGCCGCCTCCTGGCGGCCGCCCAGGCAGCGGCTCACACTGCCCCCTAGCGGCGGCGCTTCAAGGACGGCTCCCTGATGTGTGCGCATGGAGCCGCGCACGGCTTCGTGGCCTCATTATTCTTTACAGCTTTCCAAGCCAGAATAGCAACAAATGATAGTGATTCCATGTGGATTCCACATCAAGGAACCAACAGACTAAATGTATAAAGCTTTTTCCCTATTACGATCAATTCCCATTCCAGAGAAAAAAAGAGCAGAACCGCTATAAAATTTTCCCGAGATTAGGCGGCCAAAAGATACGTTGGTCGCATTTTGAGCACCTTTAGAATGGCTTGTCTGTCTGCCACCGTATTCAGGACAAAATTTCGAAGGGGGAGGAAAAGGTGTGTTCTTTGAACCCTGGTTCGGCGTTTGTTTCTAAGTCATCCAGAACTGTATGACGTCATTCGTGCAAGGAGCATTACAATGAAACTTAGCAATTTTAACATTTTTATTTGTAAGACTATTCGTTTTGCCAACTGCGGGGTACTGAAAGTTGCGCAGAAGTTCGCTGTTTGTGGGTGTATAACGTCATAAGGAAAGCGGCATTGGAGCTGCGCCATAAGCTGGCTCTGACTCAGCCCTGATTCGCCTTGCCTGAATCATTGCTGCAGGACCGAGGCGTCGGCTTTGTGTTGCGACTGAAGATAAGTCGTTGAGCCACAATCGGGCGCGTTCGTGCGAGGCTCCAGCTGCGTTTGGTCAGTATTCGGATTTCTGGCCACCATTGGGGTATTTTTGTTCCGGGTGGATGCTGCACTTGAAAATATTCTAAGCCGTCGAAGGAGGAGCCAACGACCTGAGTGGTGTTTACCAGAGACAGGCGGATTTTCTGTTGAGTTCGGCATGCGAGGCTGAGAAATTCATTCCTTGTTCACCAGTTTCTGCTGTGGCTTTCAAGATCGTCAAAGTCCGCAGTATTAATTATCACTAGTCTTGCTATTCAAGATGTTCAGCTCAGGGCCAAACTATAACAAACTCAAGACAAATCTCCGCTTGGCGGTGAATAGGCTCAAATTGCTGGAAAAAAAGAAGACTGAACTGGCACTGAAAGCCAGGAAAGAAATTGCCGATTACATCGCTGCAGGGAAGGCTGAAAGGGCAAAGATCCGTGTGGAGCACATCATCCGTGAGGACTATCTTGTGGAAGCAATGGAAATCATTGAGTGTTACTGTGATATGCTGTTGGCAAGAATGGGTTTGATCCAGCAGATGAAGGGCCTAGATGAAGGCTTGGCTGAGCCCATCTCAAGCATCCTATGGGTTGCACCACGCATGCAGGCTGATGTGGCTGAGCTGCAAGTCATTGCAGCCCAGCTTGGTCTGAAATATGGAAAAGAGTATGTGCAAGGAAGCAGGGAAAACAGTGTTGGCACTGTTTCACCAAAGCTGATGCACAAAATGTCAGTTCAAGCACCACCAAAGATTCTGGTGGAACGATATCTGATTGAGATCGCAAGGAACTACAATGTTGCATATGAGCCAGATCCACAAGTGATGAAGGATGATGAACTGCACAATGCAGATGGGGTGCTTATCAATTTCAATGACCTGAACAGTGGTGATGGTGCAGGAAGCAGTGGTGCTGGTGGTACTGCTGGAGGATTCTCAGAACCACCCATGGCTGCAGGGTTCAACTTGCCTGTTGTTCCTTCTGATGAATCAAAGCCACCACCTCCACTGGGCTTTGTTGATCCAGCAACACTCCAGGCTCCTCCTGGCCCAAATCCATCACACTCTGCTCCACCTGCTCCTTACAATCCATACAATGTGTCTGCAGGCCCATCAGAGAAGCAGCTCAACACAGACTTCAACTATCCCAAGCCAGCTCCTAGATCCAAGGTGGATGATGCCTTGAACCTCCCAGATGTGCCCTCTGGTTCAAATACATTTGGACTGCCAAGCCCAGGAGGTCCTCCAGTGCAGCCAGGAAACCCTGATGAAGATACCAACTTTGATGACCTGACCAAGAGATTTGAGGCCTTGAAGAAGAGGAAGTAAGCTTGGCTAGTGGGCCATTACCACTTTGTGCATTATGTACCATGTGTTTGGCAGAGCAGGCATACAACCAACATAACACTGTTAGGTTTAGCTTGGGCTTGGATTTGTGGTTCTCCCTGCTGTTTCTTGGAAATGTGTTGACTGTGCTGGAACTGCAAAGTTTCATGTTTAAAATGTTTAATAAAACAGTGATACAGTTATGGCCTGCCTGGCACACAAACATGAAAAACCTATGGCATCTGCCATTTAAAAAAGTCAGTAAATATGTGGCTGGTATTTCTGCTGTTTTGATCTTTTTTTAGAAAATTTTGAAGCACCACTTATGTGCATGTTTTTTTTTTTTGAGCTTGTAAGAATTCAATGGGGATCTGTTTATGAAGACCAATCCAACAGATTTACAAAAGAAAGGGTAACAAAATTTGAGGAGCAGGTATCCAATATGGTGGCTGCATTGATTATGTGGAATGTGAAATACTATTGCTCCACATAAAATCTGCACTTCTTATAATGGCTCTTGTCACATGCACTCTTTAAAATGTCATTTTAAAGAGTGGATTTTTTTTTCATTCTCATTCAGTTATTTTCAAATACTCACCCAGTCCCTTCATGGGTACTAGGTGCCTGGATATAAATGAAAATCTTTCTTGGGGCACTAATTACTTTGTCAATTCAGGCTGGCCAAATTTTCCTTATTTATGTTTTCATTGTGTATGATACACATGAAATAGAGGACTGATGTGAGGTTTGTCAGCAAGGTTTTTTGAAATGGTGTTTGTTGCTGCCGTCCAGTTATGGCAGTGGATTGCCTCTTCTTTTAGATTCCAGTGTCTCCAGGCATTTTTGTCATAGTGTGCCCTTTAGGAGCATAGGGACCGGGGGGGACATCGGGCATCTGCCAAACAGCTTTGGGCAACAGTTAATATTAACCCTGTGTTGGTGCATGAAAAGAAACAAGGTAAAAACTATGTTTGCCCCTCCCCCATCTCCACTGCGGTTCCGACGTTATTGGTGCTGTTGTCAAAACTGCTTATGCGTAATATATAAGATAACTTGCGTGTTTTCTGTCAGCTTTCTGCGGTGGATGGCAACAATAATGGGCCGAGGAATGTGGTGATGTGGAGAACAGGGCTGACGATATCTTGGCACTGATTGATCACTGTGCAAATCGATGTATGTAGTTTCATGGGTCTTTGCCTGGCACAACTGGAATTCCCCAAAGCACACTGGCTGTTCAGCTTTTGTGATGTTTTTACTTGTGCGCATGGGCGTAGGAACAGGGAGGCGGGCGACTATGTCCTCATTTTTTGAAAATTTAACATTAGATGAAATCTTCATCTCACCCCTTCCATTTATGCAATCAAATGATGTCATCAGACACAGACGCACAAGCAGGAACGTAGGAACATCCAGAAATGTGTGGGGGGGGGAGGGGCAGAGATGTGGGACGTCTCTGCCTCCCCCCCACACACATTTTCTGGATGTTGTTCCTACGTTCTTGCTTGTGCGTCGATGTATTTTATGACATTTGATGGCATAACTGGAAGGGGCGAGATGAAGATTCCGTGCACTAGGTGGAAGATACATTTCCCGTATTCCGGGGCTCCTCACCTATTACGCTATGATTCATGGCTAGTTGTTTAAACTTGGCCTGCCAGGTGCCAGGAAGCATCCAAAGCCTCCCTTGTGCTGACGCGGACGTTACCCTGATGCGGGAAACGCCGCTGACGCGCGCGGCCCAGCGACCCGAATGTCTGACGCTGTTCGGTAAATGCGCGCCCCCAACAGGCTCTAGGCTGAGAGCGAGGCGGTCTCGAAACACGCGTTGCCGGACAGACACTGTATTTGCTGTTTTTGCTCGCTGTGACGCGGTGAAGAGCAGGGCGGCCGCGGCCCTCACGAAGGACGTGGCCGCTGACGACGTCGCAGCGTGACCAACATCACTCCAGACATGGCTCCACTTCCGCGCCGGCGTACAAAACTATACGCTACTTTGTGCAGCCTGTGGGCTGACGCGTTTCACTGAGTACCTCGCCGCACATCGGTTCCGTAGGCACAGGCTTGCAGCACATGAAGCACAGCATACAGTGAGATAACACGCAGAGACCGAGGCCTCGCATACTTTGGGCAAGGGAGGTTAACCAGTCAGCTAGCGGACGAGGTTTCCGTGAAGTCTTCGGACGACACACAAAAGCAACACGAAATGCGCTATTCTGTGGACGGCTCTTCTGGTCTATGCAGGTGCTTACCATGCCGACTTAATCTCAAACGCTTAACAGGAGACCGACGATACCCCGTAGCCTTACATCGTTAAATTAGCAGCAGCTGGCCGCAAACAGTCGTGGGGGCGGAATCCTTGTCTTCACGAGGATGACTGGCCGGATATGTCTATCTGGCTCTATGGGCTCTGTTTTCCTCCAAACGACAACTGCAATACCCAGGTTAAGCCGATAAAACTTCAAGCATTCCGCCACCCGTGCTAAAAGCTACATTGCAACTTAGAAGCAATGTCGGAACTTCACATGAACTTGCCGGGGAGGTGTGGGAGACCGGATCGCACGAAATGTTTGGACTGTCGCGTCAACATAAACAACGAGTAACCTAGCCCAAGAGGGTACAGCTTCCTTGGATTCGGATTCGACACTGGATTCGGCAACGAAACCAAGCGATACGGCGCGATTCAAACCAGGCATCAGCTAAAACGTCGGTCCAAGCTAGACATAACTAAACGCCTTAGCTGCCACGTTCGGTGAGCGCACGCACGTCTGATGAACACACCGCTGCCATGTGGCGACGGACTGGCACGCAATGTCTCCTGTGCACAACCGTCACACACGACGAAACGGCGCGCTGAACTGTCTCTCCGCCGAGCTGCGCCAGCGTACAACGTGCGCGATTCGTCCCTCGCTGAACGCAGCCGGCCGTCCGCAACGAGCTGGGCCGTCCACAGCGAGCTGGGGATGACCAGGGCGAACTGGGGATCTCCGCAGCGATCTGACGCCGTCCACGGCGAGCTGGGCCGTCCGCAGCGAGCTGGGAATGCCCGCAGCAAGCCTGGACTGTGCACAGCAATCTGGGGCCCGCCGCCGCACGTTGCGAGGCCCTCGACAGCCAGCTGAAGCCGTCCACGGGGACCTAGCGCCGTCATATTGGCCGGGCCTGGGGCCGTCCGCAGCGGGCGGCGGTCTGGCGCAGTGGGCCGGTGGCAGTCCAGCCCGCCGGCGCCGGCTCAGCCGCCGCTAGAGCTCCTCCGGCCAGGGGGACGGGTAGCCCATGGAACGCAGCTTGTTGGCCTGCACCTGCCGGTAGACGGACGCCGGGAACGGGTTCACCGTGAAGAAGGCCAGCAGGCCGACGCCGGTGGCCAGCACCACGGCCAGCAGACTGTTCAGCACGATGCGGTGCAGGCGCGGCTGCCGGATGCTGCTGACCTCTGCCAGGTGGCGCTGCAGCTCGGCCGCGTGCACCTGCTCGGCGGCCGCGCTCTCGTAGCCGCACAGCCAGTTGTAGGCGCGCCGCAGCAGCGTCGGGTCTGGCGGCGGCGTGAGGAACGGTCACACACAGCTGCAGACACGACGCCTCCATCAGTACGTATTTATTGCGCGACAACAAACATCATATTACAAAACTAACGAAGGGGGAAGGGGAGAATGAGTGAAAAATGAATGAAAACGTGTCGAACACAAACTAAGGGTAAGAGGCGAAAGGTGAAAGCGACCCTTTGCCCTAGCCCCCGAGGAGGCAGTTGGCGGATGGTGAGCCCATCAGCCAGCCACTCCCACCACACATCACAATACAAAACAAACGAACATACGTACAGAAAGCAAGTGGACGAAGTCGAGATCAGCTTTGCATTTCCAAAACACGGTTGCAGTTACCACATCATATCAGTCGCGGGCGGCCACAGTCAGCAGGCATATCAGTCCCAGACGGCTCCGGAGAGCAGACAACAGCCACGAATGATTACAGTCCGGGGGCACAAGGCCATACGTCACGGGCGCCTTTGAGGGTAAACAGATTTGACTCATAACCCTGTTCGTTCTATCAAACAGGTAGGATAGAACCTGTAGATACGCGCAACATCACGTGTAAGGGAGCCAAGGCTTGGAAACAGTTTCAGAGCACGACAGACAAGCTTTAAAAGCCAGACCCCGTGGTTGCTGTGCGAACGTCGACCATATGGGTGGTCACGCACGGTAGAGTAGTAGAGAACACCGAAGAATCGGGAGCTTATATCAGTATGCCGCCGGGCGTGAGCTGGAGCTCGTTCGACAGACGCCTTTTCATCTTAAACACCCATAACCCAATGCCACAACTTCCATTTCCGGAGGATAGCGTGTGCTCGAACTCACAAAGGGGGCTGGATTCGTAGAGAATGGGCTCCACATATCTCTCTCCATTTTGCTTGTTTGTGAGGACGTATTGCAAGCTCGGTCAAAACGTTTCGATCATTTTTCAACGCGATGCTAGGGGCTTATGATTCGGCTCAGCGGTTTGATATCCTAAATGTTCAGGATCGTTAATGTCATTATACATCCAGAACCATTAGTGTCAGCGTAAGCTGTTCGCCAAACAGATAATCCCCTCAATACAATGCTGCAGTCATGGACATCTTTTCGGGAGCATATCGCAACTATACGTGTGCCTGCATGTTACAAACAAAAGCACCGAGGTAGACTGTAGCCCGTCCAGAATTATTTGTCCGTCCTGACACGGACCGTTGCCTACCGGCCCACTCTCATTACGCCAAATCCCCTGGCCCACGATCATCCGGGAATCCACTCAACAGCCCTGTCAGGGACTTAGTACCGGTTGCACGGCACCTCCCACCAGTCCTGTCAGGGATCCTCCTGCCGGTCCTGCCCGGAGCCCCCCACCAGTCCTACCCGGGACCTCCTACCAGTCCTTCCCGGGACCTATCATACCTGCCCGGGGCCTATCGCACCTGGGCCGAGAATCAGATCCCATCAGTGTTGTGCACCACGTACCTGGTCTGTCCGGTTCCGTCTCCAGTGTGAGTTTGGTGGCCTCGGCCGGGTCGGCCGGCGGCGGCTGCTCATCCTCGCGCGCCTCCTCCGAGAAGCGCGTGAAGAACGTGGTGCGCACCACGCGCCAAGACTCCGGCGGTGACGTCATCAGCGAGACGATCGCCGCCACCGCGGCCGTCAGCCAGAACAGCATCATGGCAAAGTACATGTAGTGCATCTGGGGACACAGCTGGTGTCAGCAGTGCGTCCACCGCGCACCAGCAGTGCACTCTACGAAGCTCTGTAAAGCTTCCAACACATGGAAGTGAAACACTTGAGCCCGTTGTGCATCATGCACGGACTCTCCAAACCGTAAAATCACTCATTCTTTCTCCGAACAATGCATTTTCGAAAACTGATAGTTATAGCACATATGACAAGAAGATTGTCGTAATACGTCGCTAAGTACGTCCCGATAAACTTCTGATTGCACGACAGTGCAACAGTCGTCTAAGGAATCCTCAACGGTGAATACTGAATAATGAATATCAGGTAAGCCGCACTACGGAAAGACAATGCAGTTATACCAAAAGGCAGTGAACACATACCCCAGTCACAATGGACGGTCTGGTGTCCTCCGTTTCCCAGCACTTTGGGGTGTCCAGCATGTAGGCAAAGTCCAACGCCATTCGGATCACGCCCACCACAAAGCCGCTCATCAGGCCCCAGAATGCTCCCTGTCGGCACAGGTAACCAGTCGTCCGTCGTACACTCTGATCGCTGCAATGAGATCCGACAACACATAAATCACAAAACCACGAGCAGTTCATGATTCCAGGGACAAGTTCGAATGAGAAAACGTTACTCGCCGCCCCGCTTGAGGCCGAAAAATCAGCAGAACTTGATGCAGCAACTCATGCTTTCTCTCTGTATCAACCTTGTAGAAACGGTCACAACCACTGGTCCATCACATATGGCACAACCTGCCGAGCAGGTCCCTTACCATAACGAAACGCGAAATCAGGCATGGCACGGACGAGAGGTCAAGGCCCGTCCTCCTAATCCAAACGTGCACCTAGGATGTTCGGTGCGGTGCATAGGAGCGTTTTATATAAAAGTAAGGAAGTAACTGTGAGGCTAAACTGCGCATATATATAACTGCATTTGGAACGCTGCATCCAGTTATCGTGGAATGGAGGGGTGAAATATTCAGAGAGGCTGGTAACTCTGCACTTATATTCTTTATATTACAGGCGCCACAGGACAGATAAGACTGAGGTTTTCAAATTGTTGAAGGACGTCGATAAACTAGATGCTTATGACATGTTTCAGATCTTAGAACGAGGGAAAACCAGGGGCATAAATTTGAACTGGAGGAAGCACGAATAATGGGGATAAATGAAGCGAAGGATAATACATGCACAGGATGTGATTTCCTTAGTCGAATAATCCCAACTTTACGGAACAGACTACAAGAGAGCGAGATAGATGGCACTTCACTAGCGGCCTTTAAGAGGAGTTAAGATTAATACCGCAGAGATAAAAGGGTATGCCACTCATCTTCACAACATCCAGCCTGGAGAGTGCAACACATCGGCGGCTGTGTAATTCTGATTTTGTACATCAACCGTAAGTGTAGTTGTAAGAATACGCACGACTGTGCGTCTGCACGCACATGTGTATATATTTGTGTATGTATGAGACATCGAGTGACACCGTTATGAGTGGTGCGACTCCGATGGGTACATGTGGCCTTCTGTTGCATCAAAATGTCTCATGAGATTCTTATGTAATACTCGATGCCACGTTTTTGTTTTCCAGCCGGTCCTGGGATCTTACTACCACGGGACAGAGACAGACAAACGTCAAACACCTAGGGTGACAAATCCGCCGGGCATTTGGTAATCTCCCGCTGGCTTGATGGTGTGATAAGGATACATGGGGGGTTGGCTCGAGCTAATTTCGCAGAAGTGAGGCACCACATTAATCTCGCCTCCAAAACTGTTTACGTAACATGAGAAATCCTTCTCATTCTGTCCGACGCTCTCAAATGGTTCATGCGGAATGCCAGCATTTTCCCCAAACGAATCCATTTGTTCACCACTTAGTGAGGACCCGCAGACACTGCGCCACTCTGTTCATGTATCGGATTCAACACAATCATGGCGCGCGCGTAATGCGTACCGCCTCGTTCATGCGTTTCCACAGGACGGCCATGGTGTAAACGGAGGCTATGGGCGGCGCCAGGTAGGCCGAGATGGACTGGATGTACAGGAACAGCTGGCCGCCCTGCGCCTTGTCGATCAGCGGGATCCAGGCGATGCTGATCAGCACCATGAAGCCGACGAATAGCCTGGAACACGGCCGCCGATCATAGCCCGCGCGCACGTCATCGCGTGCGGTTCGTGTCCTCAGTGCAGCCGGTCACGCGAGGCGCCGGTCCGGAGGCTGCAACACGCCGGTCACATGGGCGCTGAACGTAGACAGATGGTCTCACCCAGATACGCCTCCCACGCGACAGTTGCGTAATTCAGTTTCGCAGTACGGGCTACGGCCGTGGTCTGTTAAATGCGCCGCCGATGGGGAGGACCATGCGACGCAACGAGAAATGCAACGTGCCACGACCTCGGCGAACCAGCGACGCAGAAACGGTTGTGATCTGGTTTTTCCCTTACATCGCCACGACTAACCGCGTCACATTAACAGACGGGATTCCCGTGCTTATGCAGGCGACGACGGGGATGTGGTTTTCTGATCCTCACCACTGGCATCAAGCGCGCCGAGAACGAGATAAATCGCACCCACCTGCCGACCATGATCTTATGGCGCTCGGAGGTTTTTGACCGAAAACGACCGTACACGTCCATGGTGAACAGGGTGGACGCCGAGTTGAAGATGGAGGTGAGGTCGGACATCAGCGCAGCCAGCATGACCGAGATCATGACTCCACGCATGCCTGGTCAGAGCGAGGGTACGGCACGGTCAGAAATCGACATTTCCGGACACTACGAAGCATTCAAACTTACAAGAAAACGACGCAGTAAAAGTCGAATAAGACCATGTCGCTTCTCCAGCATACTAGCGTTTGCATACGTCACTGACAACGCAGCAAACAGCCAGTGAGTGATATCATTCACAATGATGAAACCTTTGGGACAAAGACTTCAGTCAAACTATGGAAGCGGCTGAACCACAACAAAATGGTTACCTTTTTGTCTTTCTGGCCCATTCAAGCTTGACGTCAACCTAAGATGGATGCAAGGTCAACTAACAACATGGGCACTGAACGTACGCCATGCTGTAAAAAAAAAACTGGAGGACGGGAAGGATTTCAAGACATTCTTTTCTGCTACATCACCGTGGAAAAGAACAAAACTATATGAAGACGAAATGGTATCAGGACTAAAAAGTATGTCATGTTCCTGAATAACTTCGCCTTTTTACAAGTTTTGTATGAGTACCCAGAGAAAACGCGTATCTTACGAAATTTTGGAGTGCTAGCGCAACAATTAAAATGAAACTCAAAATAACATTACACGGCCGCTATCAAACTTTGCTACGTAAGTCACACTTCGGGTACGTTTTACGGAAGAAATTAAGAAAAACTACCGGTAAAGAAACAAACTGAGAAAGCAACATGCCTCATCACATGGCGAGTCTACGCTGGAAGGTTCGATGACACCAAAAGACCAGCTTTTTACCTTGTGGCATGATGCTCAGGACCAGTTTGGGATAGGCTATGTTGGAGCAGCTGACCGGGTTTCCGCAGATCCGCTCACATTCCTCAGGCAGGACACAACCAACCTGGTAAATATCGAGCGGTTAACCAGACTGTCGCGATACTGAACACGCTTTTGTCTCATGCTGTATTTACATAAAACTGAACTGCATGCAGAACGGAAGACGAAATCAAACTCTTCCGAGGGCAGACATCATGGCTGGTGATTGGACTTCCCATTTCGTGGCATTTCACTCATGAACAAAAGAGCCTTAGAGCGTAGACTACATCAAAAATCTTCATGAAATGCTACGAACAATGAAACATCTGCTTGTCAAAATGTGTGAAAACATCTGAAAACCGAGTCGCTAAGCAAACTCAAGATGAAAACATCGCAACACAAAAGCGAACTGAGTGATAAGCGTTTAGCGGAGGAAACGCAGAATGACGAGACGGCTTGATCATTGGCAGGAAATCCCAGTCATCGGCGTATCAGCACTAGTCAGCAGTTCAGACGGCTTGTGAAAGACTTCAACAAACAGCCTGACCTTGGATGTTACACGCGTCGAAATCTTACGATTATTCAGCATTCCGTCCAGAATTGACGATGGGTCTCAAGCTTTTCCTGATTTACCAGCCTTGTTTATCCGTAAAAAGAAATGACTTTCCTAGCCAACAGTCTATAAACCGGGTAGAAAATGTAATATGAACGCCGGTGAATTGGTTCGGGATTTTATGCATCGAGGTACTCATCGAGTTATCGCATGAGCTCGCGTTGGGACCGTTGCTTTTACAGCCACTGGGTCTTCGTCTAAGAGGCAATGAACACTAAAAGGCGTGCCATATTTAAGGACCACTGAGAATTAAGATTTAGCATGTCCGTGAAAGCGGTGCTATTAAGCAAGCATTTCTAATACGAAATACTCAGGAAGGCATTGCTGTGGTTATATACGGTCAGGAGTGAGAGTGCGCGATGTGGAGAACACAAGCTGAGGCCACTCACAAGGACGCAGTGCCAGCCAGCGCATTCCATTCAATGGACGTAAAAGCAGGTATCGCCTGTGAGCACGGTGCCAGCCGGCGCGTGCATGACGCGGGGGACGCAAAAGCTGACCTCGTCCGTGAACAGGACCCGGCTGATCATTCCCGGCAGCACCATGATGAAGACGGGCAGGATCTTGATGTAGCCGGCCATCAGGGTGGCGCCCTGAGCGTGCGACAGAGACTTGGCGGACAGAGCCCGCTGCACCATCATCTGAAGCGGCGGCGGGCACAATTAATCACGACGAAAGCACGCCTGTGTCTTTTCAGATACCAGCCGGATTACGCCTGACGGTTCGAATCAAACCAGGGCTTTTGACAATGCCAAGAATAAACGGTGAATAACAAAACAACCCAACCGTCCACTCGTTCTCATCGTGACCAATCTGTACCCCCTATGTCTGCTTTCCCAACCATCAACAATGCGTCACTGACGCCTCTGTCCTTAAGCCCACACCTCCGAAGCTGTCACAGCTGGTCAAAAAAGCTTTGGCCGACTTGCCAACCAACTACAAACGATTTCCCCAAAACGATCCATCACTGATCACACTCAACAGCAACGAATGAGACTCCCACTTTCTCTCAACAAACATCAGCGTGCTCTCTTCATTCGGACAGGTGTGTTTAGCGATGCACGGACAAAGACAGGCCTAGTCAGTATCCATCTACCGGCGGTCAGCCGTAATCCAACTCGTCCCCGACGCAGGGGCCCTGGCCCAAACGGCGGCCCAGGGCTACGCGGCCCTCGGGGCACGCGTCCGTCCCTGTCCCTGAAACACGACCAGGGTCACATGTCTGCCGTGCCACGTCCGGCGCGGAGCCGGCGTCTTGGCAAAGACCGCCCTGCGACGTCTCGGGGCCTCCGCCATTTGACTTGCTCATATCAAAATGCCGGACATTCAGAAAGTCTGACACCTGAATATCAACAATGGACATCTTGGTCCGGGCGAGACGCCGGCACAAAACCAGTTTCAGATACCCGGCCCCCCGCGACGGCATCAGGGGACGTTACCGGCGCACACTTCCTCCCGCCCAGTCAGCTGTTCTGGGACCGCCTGCCGTTCAGAATCAGCTGGCCGCAGTCGGCACGTGCTCAGACGTGGTTAATGACGCACAGCTGGCTGGTGCAAAGGGGATGACGGCGACCGAAGAGTCTCACCTCGTGACCCGCCAAAAGACGGGGCGTACGCTGAGCCGAGCTGAGTGTGCGAATGTCAAATTCACACGCCAAAATCAGAGACCGCGGGAAGCACTGCATAACATTATGCAGCAGGCAGGGTCTCAGAGACCAGTACCTCACCATTACCCTTTTCATGAACGCTGAGGCAATTGCACTGGCAATGAGTATGAAAATATAATTCGCCAAAAGAATTTGACGCCCTCAGACCATCCACAAGAATGTCGCCTCCACTCATCCAACGAGTCACGAATCAGAGAACCACGACTAAGACGATCCACACGACATGGACACTGTGCAGTCCAGAAAGCATGCGGCGGCGGCGGGGGGGGGGGGCCGGGCTAGCGGCCAGCGGTGTATCCGGGCGGAGTCATCCGGAGAGAATCCGAGAATCCGGAGAGAGAGAATCCGGAGTCAGCGTCCGGCTCCGGCGACGCGCGCGACTAGAGGCGGCAGGCCGGCAGAGGCGCCTCACCTGGTCGGCGCACCAGTACCAAATCGAGGCCGGCGTCTGGCCGAGGATGAAGCCAGGCCATGGCATGTCCGAGTTGATCGGGTCGCGCAACATTACCCACGAGTCCTGGGCGCAGGCGGGCGGTCATGAGACGGCTGTCCGGCCGCCAAAAGCTGGCACAGCCATCAACTCACGCCAATATCGCCAGGTCCGATGAATCGTGGCTCTTTCAAAACACGGGCAATCTGCGCTGAAGCCCCTAAACACATCGGCGCGTTAGGCAAGCGAAATTAATCTGCAAAACCACTGAGCGGGCCATGGCTGACGACCGCGGAGGATATCGGGGTCCGGACCCCTCCAATATTCAGGGATTAGGCCCATGGCAATGACTACAAAGAAACGGTCTGAAATCCGATGTCAGTCCCCCCCAAAAAAATCCAAAATATCCAGCCAAGCCAATATCCACACACGCAGAGAACGCGCGGACGATGAGAACAATCCTGTGGCGCGACCGCCGGCCGTCATTAGTGTAGCGTGCTGGTACGAAACTGACAACACCAGACCCTGACCCGACGGAGGGAGAGACGGCGTGGTCAAGCGTGCCGTAACATGTCCCCCCCCCCCAAGAGGAGACCAGCCGGGCCCGTGTCGCCGTCCGCATGGCGTGGGACGCACCATAGCTGGCAGGCCGCACGTGGTGTTGGGCACCGTGCGCGACGGGATCGCCTGGATGTAGCGTTCCTGGAGTTCGTTGTAGCCGCCGACCAGGGAGAACGCTGCAAGACACCTCTCCCGGTCAGTCATTCCTCGGCAGTCGGTCTCTCGCACACGACTGGTCAGGTCCGTACAACGCCGCATCTGCACTGTCCAGTACCGGGCGTCTTCGGAGCTGGGATGCACTGAGCCCAGCACGCCGCAGATGGTATCCATCACCCCAGTGTCCATACCGCAGACGGTATCGATCACCACCCTACACAATTTTACTTACGCTTTTCATACATTTCTTGACGTTTCATAACATTTTTCAAAACAGTTTTTTTATGCTTTACCACGCAGCTACGTTTTGGCACGTTACAGCAAAACTGCTTTGAGAAATGGACACATCTTTAAGATCGTGGACGGGATAAACATGAAGTTTATTTCCATGATAAGCGCTATAACCGTTCCAAAGATCCGGTACCTGTTCCCGTTATACACAGTCCGGATTATTTGCTTACACATATACATCAAAATCTATCCCTGGCCGGGTTAGATCCTTGTTGCGACACTTTCCACCAAAGCCACGGCGACGAAGACAAGGTTTTGGGAATAATACATGCGAGGATGACATTACGCTCAAATTGTTCGTGTTGTCGGGAGAAAATTTAAGCCTATTCTTTCCATGCACTGTCACAGACTTATTGTTCAATTTCAAGATTACTTGTGCTGCAACTGCAACACCAAAAATACTAGTGGCTCTACCTTTGGTTACCTGAAGTTTGTCTTAGGTCGTTCTCGTCAACCACAACCCGCAGTTCATCATACCATGGACTCTGTCGAAAGCATAAAGCCGAAGAGCCGATTGTTTTGTTTATTATGCTTTCGCTTTCGTTCTGCTCTGCCGTGTTTTTGTTGAATTTAGAGTGTATAAAGCCGAAGAGCCGATTGTTTTGCTTATTATGCTTCCGCTTTCGTTCTGCTTCTGTCGTGTTTTTGTTGGCCAAATTCATCTTAAAAGCATCTCTGCACAGACGATGTGTCGATTCATCTTTGTTCCACATGTCAGGAAACGACGAACGAGGACAAGATTCTGCATACACTTTCGTTATGGTTTGGTCTAGAAGAATCTTCACCAATGTGACTGTCCTTTGCATGACTTTATAACTAGCGTGGACAACTTCTACTAAACGTCACCAAACACTAAAAGTCACCAGAGTAATAACCGCCAACGTCACCGCTAGCTGAATGAAGTCAGTACTTGTCCTTACGGAATAGAGCTGGGTAAACATCCACACAGAATTGAAGCCAAATGGCATCTGGCTGCTAACAAAGAGCTCTACCACTAATGCGGGGAGCCCAGAACTTAACATGCTACTCCGCCCTTTGGGGTGTACTCATTTGCCATTCAAGACGTACCTACGCGCATATTTACTTGCTCCGCCACGAGTATTCTTTCCCTTCCATCACTATCACCACCTGACTCTCGCATCCAATTTTCACTTCGCTCCTCCCATATGTCCCTATTTGTGACGCACATACGCCTCTCCTGTTTCCACCGACCTACGCAGTCGCCTCCCAGGGGTCTGTCGCCCGGCGTTCACCTTTGCCCATGACGACAAGCGATCCGATGATCATGATGAAGAACTGCAGCGTGTCCGTGTATATGACCGCCGCCAGCCCACCCAGCACAGTGGTCAGCACAGTCACCAGCAGGATGAGCAGCACCGACCACCAGATCGACCAGCGCAGCGCCTGCTGGATGAACACCGCGCCAGAGTACAGGTTCACCTGCGGATGACCCATACAGAAACGGTTCACCGGGGAAGCACGGCGCATGCGCGCCCGGCGCGGCCGCGGCCTGCTGTACCTGCCTGAAGACAAACGACTGTCAACGGCGAGCTGGCGGCGCCCACTGCCCCCGACGGCACACGGTGCCAGAGCGCCTGCACAAACCGGAGAGCCTTGAGTGAAGCATATTTACCGGAACGCCGCTGGCATCTTCACAGGAGAGGTTCACGAGACGTATTAAAAAAGGCAATGACACTTTTAAACCAACAGTAAGATGGAATGCCATATGACGGCGCGGTCGGCTGTCAAAGAAGGGGGTTACTGCAGTCATTATCGGCAGAAGACAAATCATGCTTCCCCATTTTGGGTCACATGACCTTTAAGTGTACACACGGCAGGATATAACTGCGTTCGACATGATATTCAAGACATCAAATAATCATTACGTTTCGCTGCGCCACAAATATCCCATATTCAAAATGACCTCTGTGTCACCTCTTTATCAAAATGTTATGAAACGTTCATAAAACAGCATAAAACAATGAACGCCGATACGCAAAGAAACATTCATCGTTCCGCAACAGAACAGAATGAGACTTCAAACGAAAGGGAGCTGGGCTTAAAATCACAAGATACGACAAGCCGAAAAAGGGGATTAAGCTTTTTAAGACATCACATCACAGGCTTGTCGATTTCATCGGGTGCAAACTCGTTCGGTCTGAAAAGAACTTTAGCGAATGGGACGTATGTTTAGGGAATTTCTGAACACCTTGGATTGGAAATTATTTGTTTCTTTAACAGCGCATGCACAGCAACATTCAGGCATTGCGAAAATACGTTTTAAATGTAGGCATAAGAACACGAAAAGGGACAACGCCATCGAAGGGTCGTCCTATCCCACGAATGGAGTGATGAACAGTAACAAATAAAAAAGAAGTCTCACTCAGGTTTCAGCAGGAACGACATGTAACTGCCACGTGCTTAAATTCCTTCATATGACGTCGTACGGTTTGAATCGTGCCACGCGTTGACTGGCAATCTCAACAAACGCCGCCGGCGTTGCAAATGAATGACAAACGATTCACGGTAACCATGAGTGTCTGCGTAACTGAAGTGTGTTTTTCCGCTAAACATGACGTCATCGGCTCCAGGCCAGCGTCTGCTTTCCCGGGTAACATGATCGTGTTGCGAACAAACGTGACACTCAGATGGGCACCCAGGGAAATCCTATGAAACAAATCCATGTTTGCTTATGCATTCCAAGTTCTAGACAAGCTTCTTTTATCTGACGACTCAACTGCGCTTCTCAAGAGACCGGCGCATAACCATATCGTCAAGTCAGATATGGTTAACATCACGAAGGGCATGACGCACGTCCATGCGTTCGAATTTCTAGATTTACTGGCATTTATCAGTTCAGAAATCGATAAAAACACGTCTAAGAGTCAGCTTCCATACTTTTTTCCGGCAAAAAGTGAACACGCATAAATCAGACTGTTCGAAGCGCATGACCCCAAACGTTTATGAACAGACATCGAAACATAACAAAAACAGCACACTGATGTAGTCATCACGAAGAAATCACCCCTTTCCAGCAAACATCCAAAAACAAGGGTACTTTCGGATATTTCTTACTCCATTTCATTAACGTAATTTCATTCAATCCCAGACCGAAAATTTCACCTCGCACTGACCATAATCGGCTGAAATGCGGCATCAGCTGTTACCGCCTGGGGGAACAATCCGAGGAGCGTTAAACGCAGCCGCTGCGGTCAGCTGGCGCTCCGCTGGTGGATCCCGTGTCTGACCAGCGACGCTCTTAAGAGTATGCGTGACGGTCTGTGGGCTCCTTTTGGACGCAGCCCTCAAAGGTATCCTAACCAGCGTCAAAATTTCATTTTTTCCTACATTGCATGGCTTTTTCCCTACTGTCTTCTGCCCAATGTCTACTACCAATGCGGTTGCCAACTGATATCGTCCAATTTCTACATTCATGTACTCATAATCCTTTTGCAACTTTCCTGGCCTAAATAAGAATAAGAAGCGTAAGCAGAACGTTTCATCTAAGCGTTGTATAACGCGGTCTGCGGGCCGCATTCAATAGGCTTTTTTATTTGTAGGCGTTGTTTTCCCTGACAGACAGCGCTTACAGATAACTGCCATGGCGGCTGTGAAGATTTATGCATAAGGACCAACCTCTGCTTGAAAGATGAGCCCCATTAAGGCATGCGACATAAATGCACTATGGGGTAATGACCCGTTAGCCTCTGCAACACAGCCAACATGGAAGATCGATGATGGCAATTGAGATACCCCACGGGAATCACAACCTCCTTAACCATTATGTAACCCTATAGAAATGAGCTTCCCTTCGGACCACGACCAACTGTTTTGATTTCCTTCTTTAAACATTATTTTGTATTCACTTACTTATTCGAAGATTCTCAAAACTTAAGCAAGAAAATTTCCCAAGATTGTTATAAACGTCCATTTTGAATCGCCAACAGCTGTCCTAACTACAGCAAAGCCCACTTTTGCATGAACTGAGCCCACCCCACCACCACTCGTTCTTCCATGGCCTGCAGCGGATCGGTGGCACGCAAGCGGTGCGTACCGCGTAGGGTCGGCACGGTGCCGCCGCGCCGCACACCTGGCCGGATCGATAACGCACCGTCCACCGGTGTACACTTCACAAGGCCAGGCACGTGGTGGCAGGCTTCGCGGCCACATAGACAGGCCTTCGTCCTAACCAGGCGCCGTCCGCCGACACGGCGCACTGGGGCCCTGCGCTGTCGCCCAACTGACGGCCGAGACGTAACGTCAGGACCCGACTCAGGGCCAGACGCGACGTCACGACCTCAGTGACGGCCAAAAGTGACGCCATGACCCGACTTAAGGGCAAGGGCGACGTGATGACCCGACCGATGGCCGAAAGGTGGCGATGGTACGACTGACGGCGAGAAATGAAAACATGACGCGGCTGACGTCCGAGAGGTGACGTTACGATGCGAATGACAGTGAGGGGTGGCGTCCTGGCGCGACTGAGTATGGGAGGTGATGTCAAGGTGCGACTGACTACGAGAGGTGACGTTATGATGCGATTGATGGCGACAGGCGATACCATGACGTGACTGACGGCGACACGTGACGTCATGACGGGGCTGGTTCGTTTCCGCAGTCAACGCAACGGACGGAAAGGGGGAATTTAAGGCGACTCGGGAACGCGGATGAAAACGATGATAAACTAAAAATAGCCCAGCAAAATCATTCTGTAAAGACGCATTTAAGCTGCATTGCAGCATGAGCAGGTGAATTCGGACAATGAGAATTCCTTGCAAGATGGGATGGAATGACTGCAATGTTCGGTCGTCTATCATGAGTTCAGGTAACATGGCTGAGGAACAGTAATGCCCGCATCGGCATACAAGGAACGGGATGGAAGCAATTTTCTACTTTTATTTGCAGTTCGATGCATTTTAGCGTTTACACGATCAGTTAATGTCACACCTTGCAAATATCGTCTTGGTGAACGTTTTATTAACCCGCGCCCGACTGGCAGTCGGCGTCATGCACGCCCGACTGCGGCGGGGGGAGGGGCTGACCCTCTTTTTAACTCGCGAGCGGTTGGTTGCACGAAAAAATACGCGTGATGTTGGAAAGCTCGTGACAAGAAAGGTCGAAACCGCTCGCAGTTTTACTTCTGGGTAATATGTTTGCCATTTAGCCCTATATATTATGTTCTATCGCAGAGTCGTTATTTATGCATGGTATGCTAGCGGACTGGTAAGGTGCTTGCTACTCATGCAGGTGAAACGAGTTAGATTCTTGGCTACAGATGCGGTACTTTCTTTCCTCGCATGCGCTTTTGCTTCCCGCGCTCGTCCCTCTCCCTCACTGGCCGGCTGACCCCTGACCACGTGATCCTAACCTGACCTCAGTAGCGGGTCGGCAAGCGATGGGCAGTCGGCCCCCCGACTCGCTCCCGTGCGCGCTGGCTCAGGGCTACACTCTGAGGCGCACTTTGTGTCCTCCCCATTCTTCCCGTGCGCGCTGGCTCAGGGCTACTCTCTGAGGCGCACTCCTTCTCCTCCCCCATCCTTCCTGTGCGCGCTGGCTCAGGGTTTACTCCCTGAGACGTAATCCTTGTCCTTTCCTGACATCTCATCGCACACTTCTTTCTCAATAAGTCTCCTTGCTGGTGGAGACATGTAGCCACAGATCTGTTTGTGGCAAGCCGGTGTGCTCCGTCGTTAGCTGTATTTTTGTTGGTCCGGTCGATTGAGGACAATTAATAGAAGGCTCGTTTCCGAGATCCAGAAGGTCTTTTCGGTTGGCTTGTTGATTAGGTCCTGATGCGGACGGCGACGGTGAAGCGTAACAATATGTTTTCTCACAGCAGACTACATGGAGCAGAGAAACTTCTTGGATCTCAAGGGAAGTGATTCATAGTCTATGTCAAGGCAACAACGAATAGGTGAAAGTATGCAGATGCCGTTACACGTCTAATTTCTCCGATTTTTTTTCAACATGCGGAAAGGCTGAGTTAAAGACAGGGCGATTTTCGCGCTATTGCACCGCGGGTGCCGGAGTAGAATTAACGGAAACGAATTCTAGTGTTCCTTTATTTTGGTAAGATAAGCCTTGTCAGTTAGTGTTTTTTGGTGCTAATGGTTCTTGTTATGGCTTTCCATGCTGAATTTTTGAAACAATTCTTTAGGTATTACTTTATGCAATTGGCGGAGCTTTATTTGCGAAAGCGTGTTCATTTCCAAAATACGCAATTTTTGGAACTTTTTACGCTTCTCGGTATTATTCACAGTTGCCAAAGGCAGTTCAGCCATTTTTATCCCTTCTAAGTTAGTCATTGCCGATTCTGACGGAGGCGCATTTTGGCTCGTAACAGTTATTGGTGATATGACCTCAGGCCAATCGTTGGAAGTCACTGACACTCTATCCAATGATGGCCAATGGGTGTCTGCATCATCTCACATTCAAAATATCATACAAAGTTCCGTCAATTTCCAAAAAAATGGCCGCATGTCCTGAAAATGGGCCTGACCTTAGGTCAATGACCCGGAAGGTTCTGCAAAAATCTGAGACCGCAGATTTGCTTCATCAGTCAAGATCTTTAGTTCCTGGCAGTTTTAATGTGGTATCTTGTTTTCTGAACAAGTTACAGTGCGCTCAACGTTTTTGGACATAGGTCCACTTGATCTGACCCGGGCCAGACACCTGACTCCATCTGAAATCAAAACCGACGCAAAATGCAACAGTAATCAAGCAAAAGGTGCACAATATATGACAGCACTGCGTTTGTTTGTTCTCTCGCAATCTCTGAAAAACCGGGGGGGGGGGGTTCACCCCGCCCAGTCGGGGTCGGAGTACAACAGGAATAAATTTCAGGTCTGCAATGACCAGATAATACGCCAACTCAGCAGCTGTCGCGATTCTTATCATGACGTTTAACTGAGGCGGAGCCCAAATGATTCACTGATACGATGGCAATGATAACAGAAATTAATTTGTCGCGATAAGGATGGTAAAGATTCCGTTCTGTTGCTCCCCTTACAATGAACCTGGATAGCAGTGATGTGCTAAGGTTATTGCATATCTCAGGTGCAATGTAATACAAACACTGGTGAAAATGGGCACCAGAGTGCGACAGTGAAACCGCCAGAAGACGCACGCAAGACGAACGGTGAGACAAGCGGACCGCACAGCGGACCCTCCGTTAGACCGCAAAACGCGAGGGCCAGGGGGAGGGGGCTGCCTGAAGCAGACTTTTCCGGCTTGTAGATCGATAAACATTTGTTTTCCCGGCAAAACTCAAGGGGCTACTAATATCTCAAGCAAAATTTAAAAAAAAACTATGGCCCAAAATAAGCAAAACTAAGAGAACCTCGTCCTTCGTATGTTCAACCAGTCAACGACGCGTCTTCTTGGCGTTAATGGTGTTTGGCGTTAATGGAGTTTGCATTACTTTTACTGCAGCACATTAGCGACAAGGACATATTTTCACCACTCGTGTTCACCACAAGGATAACCTGAAGACTATGTCTGTTTGAAACGTTGAAGTGTCTTTGAAATTCAAACAGCTGACCAAAACAAAAATGGCCAGAACATAATGGAGATTTCAATCTTCAGCATACAATTGGGTCGTTTATTGGGTAAAGAGATATCAGATTGCAAACTCCTGAGAACGTCTCAAATCATGTTACTGCGAGCGAGTGCGCAATGTGAAATGCTACAGTAGTTTCCTAATCGTCCTCGCTCCCTCGTTCTCAAACTCCGGACCCGCGCGTATTAATTTAATCTGAAGACAGGGCTCTCCATACTATAAACAGGTAAGTCGGAGAACATTTTCAAACATACCAGGGTTAAAACTCCTAAAACTGGGCACCAAAAAAGATGACCCTCGTATGACTTAACCCTTCATATGGAGCACAAGGCCAGTGGACTGAAAGTAAGCAAAGGCTAATGAAATTTCAAAAACAATTCATTTATCGTGTTACATTTAAACCAACTGACCAAAACTGTCTGGGACTAACCTTACCTCTGAAATGAGTGCAAGTAATGATTCTGACAATGGCATACTTGGAAAAAGTGCAAAAGCGAAAACCATACTTAGCTTGCGAATGCAACTCATCAGAAATAAATAAGTAAGTAAATAAAATATCCATGCATGCGCGAAAAAATGTTTTAACAATGTTTCTCACGGCGGATAAATTAAGATAAACAAGAGATTAAACCAAATCACACAAAACAGCTGCGCTCCCTGCATTAGACGCGTCGGCAGCATTAAAACGTAAGCTGCGTTCACTCCACGAAAGCCAAAAGCTCAGGGAGGAGGGCTCCTCTCTAGTCAATGCCAAGCGCTCTATGGAAGCAACCATGGGCTAGCATGACTAGCTTGTCCCGATGGGCGGAGCCGGCCAACACAAAAACAGAAACCTCCCACCTCCACACGAGGGGATGGCGTCACCGTGCGGCCGCATCGCTTGGTATGGGACTGCCAAACCTCGGATGGGAGCGAGTCAAGGCTCAACAGCTGTTCATGCCGCCACCACAGAGGGGCCAATCGTGCTGCTTGCAGACGACGCGCCGCCCGATAATTAACACATTCACACGCCCAAAGTCGTGAAGAGGACACCCTGAAAAACAGAGAGCACTGACCGATATTTTTGTGAAGATGTAGAGAATCAGCGACAGAATGGCCAGATATACTTGAATCCTGGAGCCACCAAATCTTTTCCTCATAAATTCAGGCAAAGTACCGACCTGGAAAGACAAACAGGTCATTTAGTAATCAGCAACGTGCAGCTTCTGGCATTTAGGAGTCGATTGCAACGTATGGGAAACCACTGCCACTTGAGCACTGCAAAAACCTCGGAGAAATCTTATCATTTGCCGGTACTGGGTGGGAATGTGCAATCTTACCTTGCTGCAAAACTAGCACTAGGTCATGTCCAGTTCAGAGCCAAGCAAACACACAAATCAGTTTGTTTATGATTCTTGTTTGTAAGAAGATCGTCGAGAGAGAGAGAGAGAGAGAGAGAGAGAGAGAGAGAGAGAGAGAGAGAGAGAGAGAGAGAGAGAGAGAGAGAGAGAGAGAGAGAGAGAGAGAGAGAGAGAGAGAGAGAGAGAGAGAGAGAGAGAGAAGAGAGAGAGAGAGAGAGAGAGAGAGAGAGAGAGAGAGAGAGAGAGAGAGAGAGAGAGAGAGAGAGAGAGAGAGAGAGAGAGAGAGAGAGAGAGAGAGAGAGAGAGAGAGAGAGAGAGAGAGAGAGAGAGATGTCGTTTGCCACTTACTCCTCAGACTACGAGTTATGGTGGCACCGAAAGGTGGATATCATGCTTTGTTAATTTCAACCGTTCCATGTGGTTAATGTGCTTCTCAGTTTCAGTGCACATAACTATTCATATGTCACCCATTACATTCATCCTTCCATTTTGCGGGCCTGTCTCCAACTGTATCCTCAGTTTAAATCCGCCTGCACATTGGACTTCGAATAACAGGCTCCAGGTCACCATTTGCCGTTTTTGTCACCGAAATCTGTCCTTCGATTCTTGAGGGTGACAAGGCAAAATAACCCACGGTAGCCTTTGATTCATCACACCATGCTAACGCTCGACGTACCGGATCTAACTCTCGAACCCTTCCCTTCTGCTGGGTTCATTTCTGCGGTAGGCTCAGTGCTGCATGGTCACAGGTTGCACCGAGTTCAGTGACGTCTTTTGTAGAGTCTCATTCGGGTGGGAATACACTTGGTCTGGCCCTGTACTTTTGTCCAGCTCTGGCTCTGGTCCACCTCGACTGGGCTCTGCTTCTTATTTGGCACACCATGTACTCTGTAATGGATTCAGCTTCGCCTCGGTGTCTCGTCCAGCCCGGCCTCCCAGCGCTCTCTGCTGAGCCCAGCTCTGCACCCCTGCCACGGGCGCAGCTACGTGCCGAGCGAGCCAGCCTCCGACGCCCCGGCAGCGGAACCGGACAGTCGTGTCCCGCCGCCGCCACCGGGCGCTGCCGCGCTGCCGCCGAGCCCGCCCCGGCCCCGGCCCCGGCTCCGGTGTCGTCTCAGACAGCAGGCTCCGTCCTCCCCTGGCGTTGTCCGACGGCCTTCGGAGGCGACGGCTGACAACACAATGCTGTCTCCGGCGAATGAGATGGTGAGTCACGATGGGGAGTCGTTGAGCTGCACGGGGCATAATACGACCTCGACAGGACAGGATTTTCCACTTCCCGGAGTGCACAGCCGATAAATGGATAAGCGCTCGATGAATACTCCCATATGCTTTCTCAAAACTGTATCGCGATTCACATATAACCAAGGCCTATTTATATGAGTTCTTAAAGCACACTCCGCTTCTCCAGTCCTTAGCGTCACCGAACCAAACCATTCATGCATGTCATTCAAAACTTCAACTCCATCTTCGTAGCCCTGAAAGGGTTCAAGAAGCGCCTAGGTTGACGGCCAGAATGACGCAATCCATTTTAAAGGCTGCATCCCGGAAACCATGTCTTGAAATAACATACACACCTGAACACCATAAATACACACACCATTATCATAAACAGCGTTCGGGCCAGAGCCGATCGCAGTCGACAAAAACAGAAACGTGCTATGTGTGTCCGAGACGATGCCAAACAACACCAACAAAAAGCTCAGAAACAACGTCATTCAAACCTCGGCTGCATTGCAAAACGGCGGAAGTTAAGGGCCCGACAGCGTCGAAAAGCTCATTAAAAATGGACAGTTATTATCGGCTCACCGAATTTTTCCCATGCCTCACCGAATTTACTCATTGCCTCACTGTTGTTACTGAAGTCACACTGTTTTTAGTCGCATAAGCCCATCGAAATTGCTCATTCTTAACTTTTTCGGTTCTTTTGGCCTCCATGAAACATATTCCAAGAGTCTTACGTTAATCCGCGGTGTTTTCAAGTACTGGCATAAACTGTGATGTACTTTTAGTAATGGCGTGACATGCTGATGTAGCAGTCATGTGCCTCGCGTCCAGTAATGACAGCTTTAGTAGATGGGGCAGGGGAAGACGGGAAAACTGTTTTTATCTCAGAAAAGTTTGATATTCATCAGCAACGATTTGGTATCGTTTGGATTCTGCTGTTTTCAGACAGCATTTTAAGTACAGGTTCCAATGAATGCAACAACGATGATGTCATGTATCAGATCCCAGGCCACCAGAGAAAGCACCATTTTCGAGTCCTTTTCCTGCACCAACATCGGGGTACTGTTGAATATTCCCTAGCTAGGGAACAATTATCTCTGCTACTCCTCCTCTCCCAACGGTGCCGCCCATTAAGGGAACAAATCTCGGGGAATATAATATTTAACTCTCAACGGTGCCGCCCATTACAGGGCAACAAATCGTACGGCGGAATATAGAATGGAAAATATTAAAAGCAAGACATTAAGCGCAAGACATTGAGCAAGACGAATATCGACAAGGATAACGGGAAATCATATGGGTAAATTATTGAGTGAAAAATGCGGAGAATGGATAACAAACGAACCAGCGTAAAATGTCAACGGCTTGGCCAAATTTTAGTACAGCAGTCAAAGTCATGTGGCAGTACTGTTTATCCTATATAAATGCAACCAATCCTCATGCAACCTACCCTTGCCTAACTTAACCTGACCTAGCCCCCAAGGAAGCTGGTGTTCAATGTGCACTCCTGTACCATGCCCTTCGAAATTTTGGCGAAATTTTGATATTCGATATTTTCTCATTTCTGTCCTGATCTTCGTCCGTATTTTTGACATTCGATATTTTCTACTCGTTATTTTGTCGATTAGACATTTTGTCCCACCATATTCTTTCATTTCGATAAACACCCCCCATTCTACAATTATCCTTGCTTGATATTTGCCGTTCGAGCATACGTTAATTCGTTAATTGAGCATACGATGTATTCAGGATAGTCATTCTATCACTTTACCGTCGATACCAATATGTGAAACCAGATGGGACGCTTCGTTTAACCGGCGTTTGCGATGATGCAATGGCGCTGAAGAAATACGCGATGAGTAATTCCGGTGATCAAATGAGCAATTTCGGTGCGTGAATAGGCAGCCTGGTCCAGGTCTGGCAACACACTAGATCCCGAAGATGTGAGGCACAAGCAGAAACGGCGATGCGAGCAGTAAAAGCGGTAATTGCTGAATTCGGTGAAGGAAGCACAAAATCCGGTGAGGTCTGACCAAAATCCGGTAAGACGAAGAATAATGCCCCACTATAAATTCACAAAGCGAATCTGTATTTCAAAAAATGCCATGATATTTCGGGAATCCCCAACCTTGTCTGCTGCATGGAAGCCATCTGCACAATGCCTTCTGATGTACACGTAAGACAAAGAAGTCACGCCACAGAAGCAAGCTGGGAGCGCCACCACCAGACGAACACGATCTCCAATGAAACGGAAAGTTTTCCAGTCAGAGACCACCGGCGCTCTGACGTCACCAGCTTGCTGACGCCAGATATCTGGACGGCTGCCAAGTTCAACGATCCGATCGGCTCGAGCCCGTCAGCCAGTTTCTTTTGGTGCACCTCGGGGTGTTCGGCATCTGGCGCTATACACGGCGAGTTGCCGTGCCAACAGACCACGGTGCTCGAACCGGAGCTCAATAGCGCATGCTTCCACTTAGTGACTTCCGCCAAAGCATGTCGCACAGCATGCAGGAGTGTCGTGAGCAATCGGGTACTGATCGATTTCTCAGATGACGGAACACGCATAATGCCTTTCACGGATGTGAAACCGGTGGCATCAAGCAATCGATACGCAATATATTCGCCAACAAAGTGCTTCTCCGCTATGATCGCGTAGAAGTTTACACAAACATAGTAAACTTGCCTTGGTGTTCTTTTTCCAAAGCGAAGGATCGTGGGTGTAAATCAATAGCTGGATTCCCACGATAAGCAAACCTCTAACCATTTTACCTCCGCCACGTGGATCGCCGGTTCCAGGGACGAATCCGGAACCTTTGCCGGAGCCGGAGTGCCTACCTGAGAGCCTGAGAGCTTCCAACTGTCCGCGGTTACAACGGGCACAATACTTCCTTCTCCGCTCCCCCCCCCCTTCCTGCCAGGAAGGCACGCCCGTCAACCGACTCCAGGTTCTCAACTTTCTGAACCTTTACGGCCGCCTGAGACCGCCGACCGATGGCAGCAGAGTTCATCTTAAACAGGAAGCCAGCGTAGGCGAGCTAGTCGGCTTCATATTTTATCACCGCCACCCGTGGGCCGAGGCTACCGCTGGAAGACAATAACCCAAATGGCTGAGAATTTCTAGAAGGCCTCCTGTGCCCGAGAGATTTCAGCATTGCCTTCGCCCAGTCATGTCGGACTTGAACTTGGAACTTCGTCGTTACGGTATGCATACTACAGAGGCACGGGGTAAATTGCAGTTTGTTTATTCACGTACAAACATGAACGACGTTTGAGGCGTTGCTGTATGAGGACGAGAAATAAACATTTTGCAGCCGCACGTAGATGGATCTTAATTTCTGGGGTTCTCCTCATAGACCAGCTTGGCCTCTTTTCTCCAGCCCATGCGACTAATTCGTACCATTTCTCACCGTATGACCTCATCCATGCATCAACATTTCAAGGGCGAGTCTCAACGCATTCCAATAAGGTCATGACGGAGCATGCAAACGTTCTCACACAATCACCGCCAGGATCCTCAGCGCTCCATCCTTTCCGGAGGCGAGCCTGAGCCGGGCAAGTACCGTTAGGTTGGTCTGTCTGGTGTTCGCGTGCTACGCATCGGACCGCTAATTTCCAGCCAGTTCTATTGACGTTTGAGAGGATACAGATCGGGGGACGACTCGCTGTATGTCCATCATTCGCTGCATGTTTAAAGTGAGGCAGATCCAATACTCACGCGACTTGCCAGGAACACTGGCAGGAATATCCACCCCAACAGCTGAATCAGGATAATCGCCTGAAAACACAAGCCGTCGTTTATCAATGAAGCCGTAATTCAAAGGACACGCTCATCTTTCACGTCCGCACGCAGCTGAAGGCCGATTCAGGTTCCGCAAAAGCTGACACAATGAGGTTGTCTTGCCATAAAAACAGCTCCTATGCCCGAATGTTTTACAACCAGCCCCCCTCCCCATGTCCTCATTACGTCTCTCAGGAGGCGGCCGCACGTGCGGCACATGCCCGTGTGGCGGCCTACTTACGTTGAATTCGAACGCGCCGACCCCAATGCCAGCGGCGGCGCCGGAACCAGCCAAGCCGATGAAGTGTTCCGAGCCGATGTTACTGGCGAACAGTGAGGCGCCCACCTGGTGGCCAGTCAAACCAGCGTGAGGCCCGAGCCCGCGGCCGCTCCTCTGAATATCGACCCGCGGGATACGGAATCACGAAATGATTTCACGCCGCCAGCGATCTCGGTCGTTTCCGG
Source organism: Capitulum mitella (assembly GCA_030062745.1). Classification (NCBI taxonomy): domain Eukaryota; kingdom Metazoa; phylum Arthropoda; class Thecostraca; order Pollicipedomorpha; family Pollicipedidae; genus Capitulum; species Capitulum mitella. The sequence continues at coordinate 19,090,767 of CP099844.1, read as the reverse complement.
CGGCATTCCGATCTGCCACCATCCCCGAGGTAGTCGAGATCGGAGCGCAGCATCCACGAAACGGGGCAGTCTGCTCGGCCATCAGCAAGAGAAGAAACCACCGTAGAATGAATCTATTATGGCTTCACCAAATCCAGGTACCGACCGGTGCTAGACAGGTTACCACATCTCAAGAAGACAAAAAGTGCGTTTGCTTGAATGTTCAGCTGGTTTTTTTCCTGTTCACGAGTCCGATCAATATTTGAACTCGACGGCCAGCGTCCTGCGTGCCCTTGCAACCAAAGTCCGCAAAGCCGAGTCGGGCAACTTAACGAGGACGGATAAGTGATGAGCAATATTTGCTTCAGAGATCAGAGCAATGTTTGCAACAAAAACTGAGTTCGGCCAGCTCCATTCAGATTTCAGCGTTGCAAGTTGCAGCTGGTTGCACACCTGCCAGAAACATGTTATATTTATACCACGTTCGGATCCCAATCTACGGCGGCGCAGAGGATAGCGTGCCTGGCCATCTATCCAAATGGCGCCCGCTTCCATGTTATCAATGCCGAAGGAACATTCCTAGCTATGACGCATACATGGCTGTGAGCCGAGCATTGCAGGGCCTCTCCAAGTTCGTGCGATACTTGATAGCACCGATCCAAATGTGGTAAACGGCACACCGGAAGACAGCTGTGTGAACGAGTAAGGCGTGCATAAAGCCCACATCCTGTAAAACTTATTCCACATTTTGTAATTAAAAGCTAAGTTGACATGATGCATTTGGGTAGACGTTCCAAGACATGTACGAATGCGCAGAAACAAACATACACAGATATGTCGTCCACAATGGAACAAGAAACTTCACTTCAGTATTTTACAGACTCAAGCAAGAGTTATTCCAAATGTATGGCAACACCACAGCCAAACTAAGACCGGTCGCAACGTTCTAATCTATACCAAGGCTCTACACTCTTAATGATGGTAAAGAGGGGTAGCCAGAGGGGGTCAAAGGGGTCAACTGATCCCTACCCCTTTTGGTCAGAGCTTTCCAAAAACTGGTTATCAGAAATGATCCGTTTAATACAAAAACATTCCAAAATAAAAGTAAAGCACTTTATTACCAAAATATCCATGTATGCTATTCCATAGGATCAATGTCGTCTGGTCTGCAATAAAATGATAAAAGCACTATCAAACCTTTTTATATTTTTACCAGGCCCTTTCCCCCTACCGAAAACCCAGGCTACGTTCCTGATGTCCTCTTCTTAACTTCATAACATTACATCATGAGGTCATTTCTCGTCACTACGGGTCGGGAACAAACACAGAGTTGAAAAATTAAAAACAAAACTAAGACTGGGTCCCGGATTCCATGGGGCACCAATGGGTCGAAAGCTTGGTGAAACAGGCATGCTCATGCCAGCGCCTCACAAAGTGAACCTTACCGGCAACCAGCTCATTCGGCGACCAGCCAGGAAGAAGCCGCTGACAGTGCCACGATTTGGACGACACATAGACTGTAGACAGGACACTGTGTCAAAACACCCCGGTTCAAGACACCAACTACAGCTATTTATACGTCCTCAGCAGACGAAAACAAAGATAGCTCTCACGCATCCGATAGGTCTCACACATCTCGCCAGGGTTATCCACTTTATCAGGTAGTCAGTGGGGCACGGACTATTTAAGTATGGGACATTTCCAGATCACCTTACGTTGTGTTAGCATACTTACAGGGTGCTGTTGACGTCACACGTGGAAAGGTTGTAAATGACTTCGAATTAGTTGCCGCAAAGTCCCCAAGTCGCAAACTGTTATTTTGAGCGGGAAACACCACCGTAACATTTAGCATTTTGATTTAACAGGGCCAAAGTATGGATCCCGCCAGCGACAGAGAATCATTGCGAGGGAATGATATATGTCAACGGCTTGACGTTGTTCGTTTACCAGAAACAAATTCCATTAAGTTGTCAAGGATTTAAGCCATGCTCCTCCGACTGTATGGTAAGGACGTCGCACTGGACTGAAAACTGGTAAGTGTGACGGCAAATTATTTCATCGGTAATAATGGACGCGATAAGGAAAATGTTTCCATTCTGTCTATGATATCACACGTACTGAAAACTATAGAAACCAAATTACGGACATAAAGTCAAGTGATGTACGGTTACTTCCACTTTATGATCTGCAATGGAGCTGCTGGAGTGTGGATCCGATCGAAATGACAGCAGGGTACAGCAATCATATTCCCAACTTTTTCATAAGCAAAGCAACTTCATATTCAATGCACAGCTTATAACCGGACAATACCAAACGATAGGTCTAGGCGAGTTTGTTTCATCGTCAAAACTACGCTCAAATATTTGAAGGATTTGATTTTTGAACACTGTCGCTGAGGACATGGGCAAGGCAAGCCGAAAATACCCAGTATCATTCGTATCGTCAGCCCATCTGATCCAACAGTTTTGTCGAAGAAGGACATACAAGATGGAATACATACCTCATATACTACATAAAATGGAAAGTCACAAAGAACCCCCTGGCAGCGGACTGAGTCAAGGCATTCTACGGTCGTGAGTCCGCCTGGCGGTACACACCACCTGGTGGTGGGGAGTGACGTCACAATATCGTCGGCTGACCGGCCGCGGAACAGTCTGGTAAAACGTTCCATGGATTTTTCTTATTGTAGGTCCTTGAAAGAGAATTTTCAACATTTCTTGTAAATATACATGACACAAGAATTTAAATTATATAGAAATCCCGCCAGTATTCAATTTTGACAAGCCTAGAAGAATTTATGACGATGAATAGAGACTGAAAATATTGCTAATATCCAAATCAGCGCTTCGAGTCCCCTCATAACCTCTCTAATATCATAAACAGATCACACAATTGTTTTGGCCAACAGTAACTTTGACCCGAGTAACGACCCAAGTGCTGTAGGTCAGAACTGTAGGTAAGAGACACAATCGGTGACACACATGCATGAGGCTACACATGAATGCCGTAAAACGTTAACAGGCTCTATATACGATGACGAATGTATCATTGTTTCTGTTTTGCATGTTTGCGAGAAAGGAGTCATAGGTAGGTCACTCCACCGGAGTCCAAACTTCGTGCTTGCCACCATAATTTGGGCGCTAATATTTGCACATCATTAGCTCGGATATCCTACAGAATCTGACTGTCGGTTCGGCGAAGGCTGCGACCACTAAACTTCATACACACGGACATCTCCAAATCGTGGGCAGTTTCCGGTCTCGAAAAAAAAACTGTCATTTTGATGTCGCCCCAGCAGCCCGGCACGGCCCCCGCAAAGTTTCTGCGGCATCGCTGGTGGCAGTGAGCAAATAGGCGGCTTTATTTACCAAACGTGCCGCGAATTTATCACGCGTCTGGTTTGTCGATTCGCACGAAACGACAGGCTTTCACGACACATGGACCACGCTGGAGTCGATCCGATACACGAATCTGCAGCCAGACGCCGTCCGTTGCCTCATACATTTATCGTGTTTGTGTATGGTTCATCTCTTAACACCGTTAGTCTCAGAAATAGTGGTAAACACTTTACGCCATTCACTCGTGCAGGTTCCCGTAGTATCATATGTATGTCAAGACAGCCCACGTTCAGCCCACTGTCAGCCCAAACTCCAGACCCCTTCAAAATCGTTCAAAACGATTCAGTATGTAGGTATTGCCCAGATGTGCTCACTGACATCATTCACTGCATCCATCATTTTGCATTCTAGAGGACAAAAACCACATAGAAAATAAAACGAAGGTAATGCAGATGAGATTCTCAAAAATGGGTATCCAAAATGTTGGTCTTTTGCCGCTGAGCTCGAAAATGATTCACTTACACTTTCAAATTGCAACTTTTCGAGTTATCACGAGTGAAAACATCCTTCCTACCTAATGTTTTATTTCCTACTGGATTTAACAAGGGACCCCAGGAGAATCGTTTCGGCGAGCCCCTTTGATTTCACCAACTTTGCTGCACCATTAGCACGAACCGTACTACACATCAGACCATCGTCAAGGTGCATCGCATTGATATTCGCAGGACATGACAACGATGAAAACATTTTCCAGCTTCCGTCTGTTTTAAATATTTAGGCATTCAAAATGTTTGACTTATTCCCCTCGGCTTACAAATGTTCCATGCACGCCGTTTCGGCTGCAACTTTTCGCGTTACACCAAAAAAACGTTTTTACCTATGTTTATCGCTTGAAATACATTCATTGCTTTGCTAGCTTTCTTGCTCATTTGCCTCTTTTATTGCTTTATTTCTCCAATGCTTTATTTCCTGTTGGATTTTAACACATGAAGCCATCGACGTTCAGCGATGGTGCAAAATGTATAACGGTTCCGGTTAACTATTCAGCAAAAGTTAGTGCATAAGACGTGTATTTTGAATACTTATATGGTTATGTTTCAAGCGGAATTGCAAAAGTCGTTTCATTCGTGCTCGCTTTGGGCCAAATTTGACGGTTACCATTAGGACGGCTTAAATGGGCCGTTTTTGGGATCAGCGGAGCGGGACAAAAATTCCAAATACCAATATAACCACATTTGGAGGCGAATCCAAAAAATGTGATTTTTACGTGTGTTCTCTGAGGCCTTCTGACGGCATGAATACCAGTACCATGGACTTCGTAGGATGGATTCATGAGTAGTATGGTTCTGGCTACCTGTGCAGCAAAAACTGGCGAAACCGAATGGGTCAGCCGAAATCAGTTCATGGGATCCTATGTTAAATGCAATGGGAAATACGGCAATATGTAAGAAAAAACGATTTCCTTTCGTTGTATTATCGTTCTGGCTACCTATTTAGCAAAACTTGAGGGGGAACTGGCTTGTATTTCGAATGCCTATGAGGCAACGTTTCAAACGGGATTACAAAAGTCGTTTCACCTCTTCCATTCGAGCTAAATTTGGTGGTATGAAGATCAATGCGATGGACTTTGGACACTGGGAAAATCGAAGAGGTTCCCTGGAACAATTTCCGTAAGATTCTATGTTAAATCCAATGAGAAATACAGCATTAACCCGTCCCCGACTGGGGGGGGCAGATGACTGCCCCCTGAGGTTTTTCTGAGATTGCGAGAGAACCAACAAACACAGCGTCACAAAACTTTGCGTACCTTTTGCTTCATCAATTTTACATCTCGTGTCAAAATTTTGACCTCAGGTTAGGTCAGGTGCCTGACCTAGGTCAGGTCAAACAGACCTATGCCCAAAAGTTTAGCGCCCTTTAACTTTTTCGCAAAACAAAATATCTCAATAATACTTTCAGGGATTAGTCAACGTGATAGCTGCAACAAATCTGCTATCTCAGATTTTTCGGAATTTTCCGGGTCATTGACCCTAAGGTCAAGCCCATTTTTCAAACATATCGCCGTTTTTTTCGGAAATTGACGGAATATTTCATGACATTTTTAGTGTGGAGTGAAACAAACATCTAGTTACCGTCACTGGGCAAAGTATCAATGACTTCCAGCCATTGACTTGAGGTCAGGTCACGAATAACTGTAGTGAGCCAAAATGTACCACCGTCAAAATCATCGATGAATTACTCAGAATGGGTCGAAAATGACAGAACTACCTTGCACAGACGTAAATAATACCAGGAACCTGAAAAAGTTTGAAAAAGTGGCATATGTTGGAATCACATTTTGGAATAACCAGGAATAAACACATTTTGGAATAAACATAATCACATTTTGGAAATAAACAGGCTCTCGCGAATAAAGCTCCGCCAATTCTGTAGACTGCTAACTAATGAATTTTTCCTAAATTTAAGCATGAAAAACCATCACAAGAACCTCTAAGATCAATAAAATATACATAGATCGTCTTTTTTTTGCGGAAATAAAGGAACGCTAAAATTAGTTCCCGTCAATTTCCTAATGCATACGGCAGCAACGCACGCCTAGCAGCTGCCGCGAGAAATGCTGTGTGTGTAACTCAACGTTTCGGCGTATATATTGAACAAATCTGGGGAATTAGACGTGTATCGGCATTTGCGGACCTTTACTTGTGCGCTGGTGCCTTTACGTATGCGTTTTTAGTCACAGCCCTTGAGATTCAGGCCATTTCTCGGTCTCATGCAGTCGGCTATGAGAAAACATATATATAGGTCGTAAATTGCTTACATAGTATCTAAAACTAAAAATGAGACCAGTTTCGGGCTCTACTCGTCTCAAGCTTTCCAAAGGTGTTCTTATTTTTATCGTACGACCAACCGTTCGTGAGTTAGAGGGGGCGGCCAAGTGCCCCCCCCCTCCCCAGTCGCCCATGTTCGAAACGGACCGACGGTCGTGCGCGGGTTAAGAGAAAAACAAAAAAAGGATTTATTTTGCCGAAACTCGAAAGGTTACCATTGGAACCGCGTAAATCGGCCATTTTTGGGTTCAATGGTACGACACAAACATTCTAACTACCAGGACGACTAGCTTTAAAGGGGAATAAAAATCAGACATTTACGTGTGTTTTTCCGGGACCACTTTTCAGTACGATGGACTTTGGACGATGGCCTCCTGCGTATTACGTGCTGGATGCCTGTGCAGCAAAAATTGGCAAAATCGAAGGGGTTCGCCGAAACCAGTTCCATGAAGTTACACGTTAAGTCCAATAGGTAATAAAGCATCAAGCAAAAAATATTTTCTTTCGTCGAGACTCAAGAAGTTGCGAATGAAAAGGCGTAGATGGGACATTTTAGTGCTCAAAGGAACGAGACGAACATTTTGAGCATTTTCAAAATTCGGTTTGGAGGAGACTCGAAAAATGTCATTTTCAAGAGTGTTTTGAAGTCAGTTTGACGGTGTAAATATCAATGTGTGTGTATGATGTTACTGGCTATTTGTGCAATAAAAGCCGGGGAAACCGAAGAAGTCCGCCGAAATCAGTTTAGTCGCGTCATACGTTAAATTCCATGGGAAATAAAGCATTGGATACAAAAAGTCTTAATTCGCAATAACTTGTAGTTACTGCGGATCGGAAGTGTTAATGGTCTATTTTTCTGTTCAGCGGTGCAAGACAAACTTTTTGAGTACCTATTTTTTGTCTGTCTATGTCTTCGTCATTTGTCATTTGCCATTTGTCATTACATGTTTCTGTTGTACTTACGTTTTTTTTGTTTGTTTCGTGCTCTAGAATACAGAGTAATGGGTGCGACGGATAGTGTCATCGAGCTCAGCTACTCAACACCTACCTACTGAGGCGTTCTGGGCAATTCTGAAGGGGTCTCAAGTTTGGGCTGGCCGTGGGCTGAGAACAGCTCGCGCTCAGCCCACGGTCCGGCCAGCGGTGCCGCACCCCCGGCGTCCAGCATGTCCTTCCACCGATTGACCGGCGCGATGGTCACTCTCCGGCGCGCCGGCCACGGAGACCGGAGGACACCTGTCGTTAATCGACCGACAAAAGGGTGATTACTCACGTAGAGTCCGGTGGCCATGACGAGGCCAAAGTAGACCACCACTACTGCGATGTCCACATAGTTGAGCAGGGCCGCCTTCGGCTGCGTGGACCCGTCGCTGGCCGCCAGCTCGGAGGCCTGCTCCGTCGGAGCCGACGACATGGCCGCCTCACGTCCTCCTACAGCCGACAGCGTTGCAATCGGCGGCTCAGGACGGCTCCCACGTGGCCGGCGGACTGCGGCCGCCGCGCCGGACCCACGCAGCACCTGTGAGCGTCTACCGGACGTCCGTCCGCTGCGCCGCAGCCGTAGGCGCCGACTCCAGAACGGTCGCCGTTCACCGGTCGATCGGCGGCCGCCGGTTGGCTGTGGGCGCGTCTGCCGGAGCCGGTAGAAGCGCGGCGCAGTTGGCTGCGCGAGCGGTGGCGCGCCGCCCCGCGTCCAGCACGTCCCTCCTCCGACTGGCCGGCGCGAGGGTCACACGCTCCGGCGCGCCGGCCGCGGGCGCCGTCCGCTGGAGGTCGCCCGAGCAGAGGCGTGCTGCGTCACCTGCCGGGGGAGGCTCCCCCTTGGAAGGGGGGAGGGGACCCGACCGGAGAAATGGACTTGATTCGATGCCTTTTTATATCGTGGGAGGCAGACCTCAGTCCAGGACCTCCCCCGCATAGGAGAGACTGGAGACAACTGAAATATCGTGCGTTCGTGCAAGCCGGTTACAGTATGGGTGTTCCAAGGCTGTCCGCATCCAACAAAGGGGCCGGGAATCTCTCGGGTATTCCCAGAGAATGAGTAACGCAGGAGCCTCGTCTAAGGAATTCTGACAGGGAGGCGGGGGGGGGGGGGCTGGACTTCCGACGTGGTATCCCAGTTAGCACCTGCCAACTGGGTGGTGCACAAAAGAAATCACGAAGTTTTCATACCTCTTATTGAAGCCTTCAGGGACAAGTTTTTATATTTGTTTAGAATGGCTCAGTATGCGAGCTGCACTTTTCAAACCATGTATTTTGTTTCTGAAGAAGATCGTTTTTCGACTTTGAACCTTTTCATGAGGCATAACCTCGTTTAAACTTCACCAACGCTATTTCTGGACCCCCGCCAGTTGAAAAGTGGCCTTGCATTTTCCCCCTAACAGTCTGATCAGTCTTTAAGTGACGTTTTCGGGTCACAGATGCGAAAAAAGTTTTATGTAAGCGGAGCCAGGTCCGCTGGAGCATGTCGCTGATGCACAGTTCGGGAGACGAACATGGATTAGATAACAATATTTTGCTATATAATGCTGCCATTACCGCATGCGACATGGAGCAAGGGATATCGCACAATAACGCTATGTAACATGATGTATCTTCTTCGTAAAACCGGTTCCAATAACTTGCCCCCGGCTGGGCGAGACGGTTCACCGCCCCTCCTGAGGTTTTTTTCTGAGACTGCGAGAGAACGAAAAAACGCAGCGCCACAACAAACTTTTTGTACCTTTTGCGTGATCATTTTTACACCTTGCGCCAAATTTTTGACCTCAGGTCAGGTAAAGTGTCTGACCTAGGGGTAATTTTTCCGCAAAACATGATATCACAATAAAACGTACAAGGGTTAGAGATTTTGATAAATGCAACAAATCTATTATCTCGGATTTTTCGGAAATTTCCTGCTCATTGACCTAAAGCCAAGCCTGTTTGCAACACATGCCGTCGTTTTTTCCGAAAACTGACGGAATTTTTTGCAAGAATTTGAGTGTCGGGAGATCCAGGCACTCATTCGTCGTCACTGCGGAATGTTTCAATGACCTCCGACCACTGGTCTGAGGTCAGGCCACGAATAACTGTTATGAGTTAAAATAAACTGGCATCAAAATCGGCGATGAATGACTCAGATCGGGTGGAAAATGGAAGAACTGGCTCGCACATCTGCAATTAATACCAAAAAGTTCAAAACGCTTAAAAAATTGCAAATTTGGGGAATAAACAGACTGTCGCGAATAAACCTCCGCCAAATGCGCAGATTGAAACTACTGATTTTTCCGACATTCAAGCACGCAAAATCATTACAGGAACGACTAGGATCAAGAGACAACATTTGCAATGACATATTTCGCAAAAATAAAAGAATGCTAGAATTAATTCCCGTTAATTTCTTGCCGCCTTCGGCCATGGCGTCCGCCGTGTAGCGTTGCGAAAATCGCCGTGTCTTTAACTCAACGTTTTCGCGTGCGTATGAAAGAAATCGGAGAAATTAGACGTGTATAGACATCAGCGGACTTTAACCCATCCTCTGATACATTTCTCTAGACTTAATTAGTCACAGCCCTTGAGATTCAGGCCGTTTCTCGATCTCATGCAGGCGGCTTTAAGAGAAGATACATATACGATGTACATGAGCTCTACTCGTCACGGGTTTTCCAAAAGTGTGCTTATTTTTATCGTGGGACCAACCATTCGTGAGTTAGAGGGGACGATCAACCCCCAACTGGGCGTGGTCGGCGCCGACCGGCAGTCGGGCGCCGGATAATTATGCACGAATTTGTCGAGTTCTGTTTTACGTCTTCTTCATACAATGGGTACTGTTGTCGTGAAGTTAACTTCCGTAAAACTCGAATGGATGCGACCCAGTCTGACGTAGCCAATGGCGCATGTCACTACGTTGCCGCAGTGTTTGACTGGTTGTGTTTTTGGGAACGTTAGGAACTAAAACATTCACATTGTCACATCATTGTCTGGTGTCATTCCTACGGTACGTCATAAATGGGTCCATACAGAGTTTCTTTGCCGTATTTTATGAACTCTGTGGTCCGTCTTGTGTGTAGTGACCACGTTTCGAACAGCGGCTGGAAATCTCCGGACAGGATCGTCACCGACATGCCTCCTTCAGTCAGCAACAAGCAGCCCATTAACTTTCCTATGGTAGATATGCATTGATCGGCGGTTATCGAGATGAGACTATGCTCCTATGGGTATTACTAGCTTCACAAGTCATTAACGTCTGCAAGTAATAAGTGAATGGTTTCGAGGGTAAAACTGGTTTCGTGAGAAACAGGGATCTCTTGAAATAGTGGCATTGTGAAACACAAAGGAATGCGAAACACTGCCACTTACAAATTAGGAACTTTAGACATCTGCACTGCGCGTCATGACCAATAAACTTACATATACAGCATCAGAAGAATTGTGGGAAACATTGGTAATGGTAAAAATAGGACAATGAGCGAACGAATGATACCTGCAGTGAAAGGAATGCACGCATCTACACTACGCATCGCAACCAGTAAATTTAACTATGCAGCATTGGAACACGTACGTGAAAAAAATCAGTAATGATTACGATAAGACACTGTGAACAGTGGTAACATTCCTTCTATGTCGTATGTGATCAATATATGCATTTTACGACGCATCATTGGTTTCTAGCCTGCATTTGCCTTCGGAACTAGGGAGGACATGATTACCCCACAGCATGAAGTTTTGCGGAATACCGAACGCAATAGTAATGAAACAAAATGTTAAAAGCAAAATACCGAACGGAATAAATGTCGAGATAGTATAATATGAAATAATTATATATATATATAATTCTATATCAATAATGAAAGATGGTGAATATAGTATGAAATAACCATATATATATATATATATATATATATATATATATATATATATATAATTCTATATCAATAATGAAAGATGGTGAATATACAGTCATCCCTCGCTACTTCGCGGTTCATTTATCGCGGCCTCAGTACATCGCGGATTGTTCAAAAATATTCATCAAAAACTCAAAGTTGAGGAATTATGGCGCGAAAGTTGCCCGCACGCCAGCAGAAGGCAGGGAGTGCCCACACAATTCAAAATCCACGTCTCTGATTGCCTGGCTAGCATCCCGCCATTTGATATCTCTCCCGACTCGGGAATCTCGCAAGCTGATTGGCCTAGACGTTTCCCCCACCTTCGCTTTCATACCCAGCGAAGATGAACGCGCTCATTCAAATCAATGTCTGAGTGATGCTTAGTCCCGAGGTGTGCTAATTTTTGCTGTTCTCTTGTGTCTCTTTGTGCAAAATAGTGCTTGTGACGCCCTTGAAAATGGCTCCTAAACGTCCTCCACACTCTAAATCCTCTAGTGAACCCAAGAAGAAGAGAAAAATGATGACAGTGAACGAGAAAGTTAATTTATTGGACAGGCTTAAGGCAGGCCATAGCTATGCGTCTGTTGCACGCCATTACGGATTGAACGAATCGACGGTCCGCTACATAAAAAAAGATGAAGTGAATATCCGTAAAACTGCCTCGATATCGTTCTCCAAGGACACTAAGCGAGTTGTGACTTCTCGTAATAAGCGAAATGTGAAAATGGAGAATGCCTTATCAGTGTGGATATCGGACTGTCGGGAAAAGAAGGTTAGTCTCGATACCAATATGATTCGGACTAAAGCCAAAGCCCTGTATGATAGCCTCGTTCCTGAAGGAGAGTTGAACGAAGACAACGACGGTGATGACGACGACGAAAATGAACCTCAGCCTAGTACCAGTGCCTCGAGTGATCCTACCCCACGAGAAAAACGTAGTTTTGTTGCCAGCAAGGGCTGGTTCGAGAAATTTAAGAGGAGATTTGGTCTTCGAAGCGTTCCTTTGTATGGGGAGGCCTCCTCGGCAGGCCAAGAGGCAGCTCTTCGTTACGTCGAGGAAGAGTTTCCGAAGATAATTGATGAGGGTGATTATCTCCCGTGTGATAGCAGGTCTTTAACATGGATGAGACTGGCCTCTTCTGGAAGAGGATGCCGTCCCGGACGTTCCTTTACAAGGACGAATTGAAGAGGCCAGGGTTCAAGGCCCACAAAGATCGAGTGACTCTCCTCATGTGTGGGAATGCTGCGGGCTTCATGCTCAAGCCCGGCTTAATTTACAAGTCCCTGAATCATCGGGCTTTGAAAAACAAAAACAAAGCCATGCTGCCCGTCTACTGGATGCACAACAAAAAGGCATGGATAACAAAAGCCCTCACACTCGGCTGGTTTGTAAACTGCTTTATCCCGCAGGTGAAGCTGTACCTCGCTGAAAAGGGGCTGCCCTTTAAGGTCGTCCTCTTCATGGACTGTGCAGGAGGACATGCAACTAGTCTCCATTATGACGGGGTCCAAGTGGAGTTCCTGCCCCCTTTCCCCAACACCACTTCCCTTATACAACCCATGGATCAGGGGGTCATTCGTGCCTTCAAGGCCCTTTACACGAGGTCAACGATGGAGGGCCTCATCTCCTCCATCGACAAAGACAACGTGGCCTTCAGCCTGAAGAATTATTGGCGGGGATACAACATTGCAACGTGCCTGGTCAACGTTCAGAATGCTCTTAATGAGATGAAAGAGCAGACACTGATTGCAAATTGGAGGAAATTGTGGCCAAAAAACGTCACCCATGCTTACGTCGGATTTACGCCTGACGAAGTTCACCACTCCGCCGTAGATAAGGCTGTGAGGCTGGCTCGGTTGGTAGCCACTGAAGGGTTCTCCGACATGACGACGGAAGAAGTGAACACACTGATCGAGTGCCACTTGAACCCCCTAACCGACGAGGAACTCGTCGAAATGACAAGATCGGCAAGTGAGGAAGAAGAGGAGGTAGCTGACGACGGTGACGACAACGAAGCTGAAGAACGTGGCCTTACCTTGGAAAACCTGCAAGAGCTCTGCAACATAGCACGGACTCTGCAACAAAGGGCCCAAGAAATCGACGACAACATGGTCAGAGCCGTAGAATTCAGTAACCGTATTGACGGTGTAATGGCGTTGTACAAGGGCATCTTTGCTCAGAAGAAAAAACAACGGTCACAACTCCCCATCACGATGTTCCTTGTGCGCCGAAAACGTTTTGCACAAGCTCTTTCTGCTGCCTCTACGCCGCCTCCTGCAGCTACCCCAGCTCTATCCGAAGCTGCCCGCGACGATCCAGCGCCCCTAGCACCTGAAGATGAGGCGTCATCTGAGGAGCAGTAAAGTTCTCATTAGCCTGTGCAGTAAATCATCTTCATCTTCTTCACCTCCATTGTACTGCACAGGTGTTTCATCGACATTTATAAAGATCAAGCAAAGAGAAGCTATTGTCGGAGGCGAGTTACGTGCCTTGTTATAAAAGAAAAGTTGTTATAAGAATAAAAGAGCTCTAAAAACATATTTACAGTATGTACACTTTAGTTACATCTACGTATGTTACACACATACACGTATCATATTTATATTATTTATACATTATTTTACGTATGTTATTTATTCTACTAATATTTTATTTACATGTTTGAAACTATTCTTTAATGTTCTAATGATAACATATGCACTTATATGGTTTCATATACACTTATTGATATTATTCATACACAAAAAATGTACGTATGTTAAAAATGAGAGGGTGACACTACTTCGCGGATTTTCACCTTTCGCGGAGGGGTTTAGAACGCATTATCCGCGAATAACGAGGGATTACTGTAATATGACATAACCACATATATATATATATATATATATATATATATATATATATATGAATATAATAAAAAGAAACAATGAAATAAATACAGAGATGCGAAACGCGGGAAACGCGAAAAAGTCGAAAATCGAAGGGCAGAAATCGGGTATTGAGAAGTAAGGGCAGTTGTGCCCCGAGGTTTTCCAAGAATGCGAGAGAACGAAGGAACGCAGCGCCACGAAATACTGTGTGCCTTTTGCTTGATCATTTTTCATCTTGTGACAAAGTCTTGGCCTTATATGTAAGGTGTCTGACTAGGTCAAGTCAAAGGGACCTATGTCCAAACAAGCTTAGCCTTCTGTAACTTTTTCGGAAAACATGAGTAGGTAAAGGTTTCAGAGATTAGATATATTCATAGATACAACAAATATGCTATCTCAGTTTTTTTTCAGAAAACGTCCGGGTTATTGAGCTTTTTGAAGTCAAACCCATTTTCAAGATAAATCGTCGTTTTTTTCGGGCATTGACGAAGTTTTTATATCATTTTGCCTGTGATGTAATGCAGACATCCAATGAACGTCATTTGGCAAAGTATCAGAGACCTCCAACCATTGGCCAAAGGTCAAGTCACCAATAACAACGAGTCAAAATGTGACGCCGTCGAAATTGGCGATGACTGACTTGGAACAGACAGAAAATGACAGAATTGGTTCTCACAGTCACGTATGATACCATGAAGCACAAGAAGTTTCAAAAACTTGTATCTTTTGGAAATAAAGAGGTTTTGGCGAATAAAGTTCCACATATTTTCTAGTCTGACAATCACTTAATTGTTTTAAACTTCTAAGCACTGAAAACCATCGCAAGAACCACCAACATCAAGACATATCACTCAGCAAGACTTATGCGTCAAAATAAAGGAACGCTAAAATTAGTTTCCGCTGATTCCATCCGGCGTCTGGCACCAGCGACCGCCCTGCAGTGGCGTGAATATCGCTGTATCTTTAACTCAACATTTCCGCCGTTACACAAATCGGAAAAAATTAGACGTGTATCGGTATCTGCGGACTTTTGGCTTTTCGTTGGTGTCTTGGCCTAGATTTTATTATCAGTCTTTGAGGTCCAGGCCTTTTTTTCGGTCTGATGTAGTCGGCTATGAAGAACTTTTATAGAACGTAAATGGCTTACATATTAACAAAAAGTAAAAATAAGGCCACTTTCTTGCTTTACTTGTCACAAGCTTTCCGCGCTATGCCTGCTTGCTTGTCAAGAGCTATGCCTTTTTATCATGCAACCAGTCGTTCGTGAGTTAGAGGGGGGAGGTCAACCTCCAGTCAACCTCCCAGTCGGTCGCACACCGACCTGGCACCGACTACCAGTCGTACGCGGGTAAATTCCCCGATTAGTATCCGTCGTTCCATATTTCCCCGTTCGAGATTTCTGTCCATCGTTATTTATCTTGTTCGATGTTTTGTGTCCGTTGGATTGCTTCTAGAATTTCGCCGTCTGATACCGTGCCGTGTATGGTGGTCCGTAATCGAACGACCTGTACCAACGAATATGGTTCCATTTCTCAGAAAATGTCTAATTTCGGACCATTATCATCCAAATTTTGTACCAAGAGCTGCTAAAGACTATGTGCCCTTGCAGGAATTTTATGTTGCGGCAATATCGTGTCAGCATAAGACTGTACACTGTATTAATGTTGAAATGTTGATAAGGAATGCAGTTGAAGCGACATTGCAGCACAACATTGAATCAGCATCGAGGTAATGTCGTTCAGACATCGTGGTTACGACATCGATACGACATTTTGGCGATACTGAGACCATGATGCTGTGGGATGTCTCGATTTCCACGGAAAATCCCAAAAGTCACTGGATATACGAAACGGCTACCTGAACTAATAGGGGTTCAGCCTAGTCGAATCTAGCTTTTCGTGACCGACGCTTCAGGTCCAGCCCTAATCGAATCTAGTCGCGCGGCATTACAAAACGTTTGGCGTCCCCTCCGGAACGAAATGGACGGGACATAATCCCCTCGTTTGCGGCAACCCTTCCCTCCCCATCCCCCTTCCTGCTGTCTCAGGTGGGGGGTCCTCGCCGGGCCGCCGCTACAGGACGGACCGGCGCCCTGGGCCCGTGGCCCGGCGGTCAAGCGTTCTGAAATGGCACCGCCTGACGTTGAGATGCCCTGCAGAAGTCATCTGATTGCATTATAACGCAAAGATCATCTAACGAAAACATTTATTCCTTTTTTTACCGTCATCCATCAAGGGATGAGCAGGAGTGCTTTTATCTTATCATCATGTTTTCATTTTTTACCCTTACCACATCATCAAATCATTGAAAGGCACACTTGTATAGCCATTCGTCACATTAGTGACTTGTATCGTGATGTGTTCAAGACAGGTGGTGAACATTTTACGTGCGGATATCTCATGAAATGCGCGATTCGGTGAAAAGCTGCATGATGTAAGCAACACTGCTCACCAAGAGGTGGATCTCACATGCTCACGTGCTCACAAAACGATTAAACGTCATCAAATGCTCATAAGCAAATGGCCTGCATGTACCTTCATTGCACATATAAATGAAATGTAAGAGCAACTAAAGGTGCAAATCACAGCATAATAGGCACCGCTGATCGTTCGGGAGCACTGAACACATACGAATGGGAATGTTCATTAAGGGTTTGCGAATAAACTGAAACATTGCTGTTATTGAGTTATGGCAACAAATGTTAACATTATGGCATCTTTAAATTTCGCATCTACAAAGTGTGCGTACTTGTACTTACACGATTAACGCATAAAGTAGGCTAATCATAATCCTCTCATATAGGATGCCATCATGGCAGATCGGACCCCAGTAACCCAATCCATGTGATTCCAACCCTGGCTCAGGTGCAACCAGTGTCCTATCATATTCGCCACGCAACTGTCAGGCGCTCTGCCGGTGCAGGAACTGGTGGCGTCATTTGAAAGCACGAGAAGTTGGTGAAAATGAAGTAATTTAATTGGAAATGGGCAAATGAGGCGCATTTTGCAAGCGTGTTGAGTCAGCGGGGCCTCTCATTTATCACCGATGTGTTCTGTGAAAGCCTCCGCGGAAATCTGAGATAGTAATATCTACTACAGTGTAAACCAAATCTACCAGTCAAAAAGTGGTTAACCAGTTTGGTTAACCATTTTTACGTAAACCAATTCGCTTAGGGTTTACCGTGTCACGATAGCAACCAGTGGCTAGTCGAATAGATAAGCTCTGCGTGAAGCAGCTAGGTTACTGCTAGTAGGGATTACGAGTTTGGCTAACGATACCACCGTTTTCATCGGACTCGTTTCTGGGATACAATGGATATCCTTGTGAGTGCAGTGCTATTGCACGGGACTCCCTTGCACTAGTTCCCCTTTAGCAAGTCTTTTCCTGAAGCTTATACTGAAGTAAGAAGACCTTCATCGTCTTTGTAACGCACGTACACCGCTGAAAATCCTGCCGGTAGCTGTGGTGTAATTGCGTTCTGCGCCTGCTCTTTGGGTTGACAGTGTAGTCTGCAGTTCCAATGTGCGGAAATCCAGCGTGACATTTACTCACGGAGCAGAGCGTTCCACGCGGTCATGTCTCGGAATCCTCGACGGGTATGTACGGGGAAATACGGCTATTTCGTGACTCTTCTATTATAAGGCACGGCCAGCGACTTCAGGGAACCACATGAGTGGAGAACTCAATAACAGGGCGGCGCCCGGACGCTCAACAACCCAGGTGATACGTGGTACCGTCCATGTGCGGTCCCGTTTAGTCAAAAAGCTTCTTCGCAGCTTTAGCCATCTTCACAGTAAGCTTGCCCCCTCCCCCATATGCCTAGAGCATGCATGATAGCATGATCGCAACATGATACATGATAGCAACAAAGTGCCTCATCTGGGGTTTGGCACAATGTTGGTTAAAAACCGGGAACGATGTCGCCCAAGTCAGGATATGGGTCACCAAGTCGTCGCCAGGGCCAAGCGAAATGGCCGCGTCTTCCAAGTGAAGTTGAATTTCTTCATCCTTCCCCGTCAAGACAGGTTGTTGGATCGCTGCAGTGACTTCATCGGGGAAAAGAGCTTCTAAGAAACCGCTATCCAGCAGCTCCATCAGATAGTCGCAAAGCTCGATACCTGAGGAAGAGCAGTCCTGGCCTAATAATGATGCACAAGTCGAATCGCATTGGTGTAGGCGTAGCCACATCCCTGGGCGTAGCCACGTCTCAGAGACCTGGGGTGGGGATGGGCGCGGCAAAACCTGAATCTGCGAGGAGGTATCTGGCTTCAGATGCTGAATTTAGCGAGGGGTGGTGCGAATACCGTGCATTTTACGCCCTAAATCAGGGAAAAATGCATTTCGGAAAAATAGAGTAAACGTTCCTAATCTGTCGCCGCCCCTCTCTTCCAGTGGTAACACTCATGGACACATCCGATGGCATTTAAATTAGGACTGCCACTCGTGAGCCAGAAGACCCACAAGACGTGGGCTGAAAATGCTCCGTTTCTTGTGGGCTTTCCTGGCCATTCAGGAGCCACAAAATGCTAAAGCTGCACAAAAAGGTGTTAAAAATTTGGTCGGTGCTCCCCTAAGCCCCAATAACCAACCAACCAACCTAAGCACTTCATTCAAGTCCTTGAAAACTAGTTGGAAGAGTAACTGTTCTTTAGGACTGGAAGGCAAAATTACGTCTCTAACCTACGGGCTGTTGTTTTTCCTTTCCTTCCTTCAGATTTTGCAGGGAAACCGATGGATTAGGCCCTTCGGAATCAGGTCGTGGGGCGGAGAGGACTTTCATACTTATATAAGTGTCTTCTCCAATTGCATATGCCGCCTTTATCAGTCGCTAGAAATGCGCAGATAGGTGTCGATAATTCAGGGTGTCGATAAAATTATACTGAACGTCATTCTAGATATGAAGTGTCCTCGAGAACGAGGCCATGGCTCTTTTACCTGACGTCAGATATATTCGGGATCTTCAGAAAACTTCAACAATGGATGAAAATGCACTTACGCGAGAAAAGGTTTTGTGCCTACATAATAACGAATATTAACTACATCACTCGACACACTTCACTGGTATCCTTCCAAAGTTGGTCGGAGGACATCCGCTACCCATGCTGGAGACTTGTGCAACCAACGCTGTTGCCGAGAAATTAACCTTTAACCCTTGCCTCTCCCGCATGTGTGACTGTGCAAACACGTTCAAGGTCAGCCAGCCCTTCTTGAGCGCGCGCGCACAAGAAGTGTGTCCACCCTTCTTCAACGCATGCTCAAAAAGGGGTGCCAGCCCTTATCCGTGCTGAGGGGGGGGGACAGATTCGGACCCCCCCGGTTTTTCGCTCGCCGTTTCCGAGCTTTTGGGAGCTGTCTCACGAAACCTGTTGATTTTCTGAGTGTCTTTTTTCATCTCATGGCAACATTTCAGAAATTTGATCTCCTGCAGAAGTGGTTCCAGGACACGTTGTTGGGAGGCATGTTTGAGGAAGATTGCACCTTCTGGAGATTTCGCCACTTCGACATGACCATGTATTGTTTTGATGTCTCTTGTAACATGATGGACAGTTCAAATGATTGAAATATTTGTGACCTTTGCACTTAAAAGTATATTCAAGAAACATGTTGGCCAATGGCGGTACATGGACATGTAAAATTGGGTGCTTATATTTTCATATTAACAAGAATTTCATAATTCATTGTATGAATAAAACAAAGCTAACGTGTTATACATGCCAGGGGCGTCTCTAGGCATCGGTTTTCGGGGGATATTTCGTCCAGGCACAGCCAGCAATTTGGCTTGGGGCCAAACCTGGCTTTGCTCCGGCTCGCTCTGGCTCTCCTGCTCGGGCTGAGCTACGACAGTAGTCGGATTTCCACTGGCAGTTGACACAAGAAACTCAATCATTGCTGCAGCAATACCCAACCTTACCCTAATGGAGCTAGTCTATCCGTAGCCCGAGCAGGTGACGATCCATCCCGAGTTGAGCCAGAGCAGGGCACAACTTATAAAGAGAGTAGCCAGAAGATTGTACCGGCGATTCCTAGGTCGTAATCGTCTGGACACGACCGGGCTCCATCCCCCTCTGCCAACCTCGTCCAGAGCTAAGGCAGAGGAGTACACCAGCGATTACTATGCGGTGATCCTTGGGGTCCGATTGGACTTTGATGCGGCGCGGACTCGATTAGTCCATTCGCTCATTCATTCCATTCCACTGACTTCCTGGCTGGTGAAAAATACAGAGCACGAAAACTACTGCAATGCAGTAACATGTTCCGTCTTTCAGATATCTGGGCCTGTTTGTTTTCGTTAACTCCAGATACATTACTGTCTAATACCATATATTCCAGTCAAAATAAATATCAGAGGCGGCTGCAGGATAATGTAAAAGAAGGTATTTTATTCTTTCTTATTCCTAAAAATTATGATTTGATTTACGGAATAAAACACAGATTTCACCACATATTTCTAGACCCCCTTTTCTGGTCTAGATGTCTGGCACCTGGATCTGCCAATGAACATTTGCAATGTGTGCGACATATGGCATATAACAGAAATGAAAATATTTTTTGGCACATTAGATTCGGAACATATGGCAAAAAACCTAACAGTTTCCAAAAATTACCCCTTTTGTGTGCTATCGTTATGCGTATGATTTTATTACTTCAAAATGCAATGTGCTTATGATTCCAAAATACGAACCTTAACCCTATTCCCGGCAGGGAGGGAGAAATGCGGCCCCGCTGGAGTTTTTTGCTTGCCAATCCCACGGTTTTTGACGCAGTTTCACGAACTTTGGTCGCTTTTCCTACCTATTTTTCCTACGTACTGTACCAAACTTTCGTAATTCCATTTTGCTCAGGGGCGGAGTCAGGCAACGTTTTTGGGAGGCACTTAAGGCCATTTTTGGCCCTGTTTAAGCTAAGAAAAAAATGGCAGCCAAAAAATGGCAGCCATTTTTAAGGTAGAACTTGAAACTTAATGCGGGTGTGTAGGCGAATACCTGGGTAACTATACAACGATAATTTTGTTAATCTTAGGTCACCTCACAAGGCCAGGTTAAGGTCAAAAGCCAAAACTTGGTTGGAAAGCTATAATTTTGGAGCTATTTTTCCAGATGCCAAACCCAGGGTTTATGTGACGTACACGGCTGCCCTCTGTTTGTGTACCAAGTTTCAGATTGATATCAGGTCGGATCACGGAGCACCGACCTCAAATGTCAAGGCGCGTACTGTGTAACATGACAGCCCTAAAATGGGATTTTAGAGGTGCAGTAAATTCAGATGATTGGAAACGTTTTCAAACAATATGAAATTCACTCAAGATCATTCCATGTAACTCTAAGGTCACTGGAAGTCATTTAGGGTCAAATGCCGTAGATTACCATGATGAACATGTAACCATGACAGTTCCTCCTTTTTGACGCCCCTGGCACCGCCTGTGCTAGTATAATGCAAATAGCGTAATACGATTTGTATTTCTTCAGCATAACATTATTAGTAGAAACCGAAAAAGTGTTGTAATTTTCCGTTAATTCGATTTTTGAAAACTAATCCTTCACTTCCGAAACCCTATGAACGCCCATAAACTTTACCCAATTTTAAAATATATGGAGCAATGATGAAGGTCCTATCTATAACCTCTAGATTCATCTCAATTTCATCAAAATTGGTCCATAAACAGCACAACTATAACAAGCCCAAAAGTATCCGCCATTCTGACTTTTCCCCACCCCAGCTCTTTCAGTATTTTGAAAACTTCTCTTTGTATAAACGCAGTTTACGTCATGGAAAATCGATTGCCGTTTATTGCATGAAATCGGATGTGTATTCGGGAATCGGCTATACCGTGTAGTCATCCGGAAATAGGGTAAAGCACAATACAAAATCGTTTCAACAATATGTTTGAATACGATAGTTAATTACCAATAGTTCATTATGTAGGACCTTCATTCAGTTCATTACCTCTGGTGTCCATAGGTGACTGGGTCCACCTATGGGCATTTGCCATACGTATATGATATGGCATGTGACACAGATGGAAATGTTTTTCGAAGACAAACAAACTCTCCAGGCTTGAAGGTGTTGCAGAATGAACTAAAATTTTCAAAACACGTATGCCCCTTTTCATACGCCTTGGATATGCTTATGAATTTTGAAAACCGATCTCTTGCTAACATATGGGACACGTCAAACGTCAAATCACGTCATCACGTCATCACGTCAAATCGCACAAGAATTGACGCGAACCCCTTTCGATTTTGATGAAGTTTGGTGCGCTTGTAGCATCTATCAAAAACTGGCCAAGCACAGGTCTTTAGCCCTAGGAGACCTCGGGGTCAAAGTTACGGGTCATGAAAGGTCGCCGATTTTTGAAGACATTGCATGATTCAAATGCCCACAACTCGGTGATAGATTGTCACAGAAAGGTGCGATCAGCGCCAAGCGAAAGAGAAATGTTTCAGCTTTCAAAAGTAAGTTCACTTTTTTCGTTGACTTCGGGATGACCTTCCATTTGTTTAGGTCAAATGGAGCACATTCGGTTTTAACCATGTTTGCGCACGGTGATGTTCGCAAAAATGTATCGCAATATGTCCCCAAGTATCTGCAATAAGCGTAGCAAAAAAAACATTTCTAGGCAAATTGAAACTTTATCAGACATCTTAAATGCTGAGAAGACTCAAATGCTGCAAAGCGAACTTGAGAAATATGTCCTGAGGCTATGTGACAAATATGGATTGATTTCGTACTTCTCGTTTGCCTGATTTTTCTAAAATTTGGCGCGTACATGTCTCTGTGCCTATTATACATCAGCTTAGTTTTAAATTGTTTGAGCAAGAAGGTCAATGGTCATGACACCCCACCACCAAACGACCCCTACCACCCAAATCTGAAGTAAACGTACTTCACATTTCCCACGAAAATGAGTCTGCCGGCTGTTCTTAGTCCTGCCAACTGAGGCAATCTTAGTCGTGCATCGAGACCTTTTGAAGGTCAACCGAATTAATTCGCCTCGATTGACCTTGGACGACTTAATGGCCAAGGGTCATTCATACCTTTTCTAGGGCAATGATTCCGAATAACGCACATATTGTTGACATATCGGAGTTTGCACTTCTTGACTGCGTCACGTGTCTTATCATATATTGCACGTCTGAAGGATTCCTTGTCAGTTAGAGGACATTGACTTTATTGTGATAACGTCATTCCCTGAATGTTGGAATAGTTACAAGCAAAATGACAACTTCGCATAGATTCAGATGGAAGTGCTGATTGAAATCCGTGCAAAAATAGTGCATAAATTACTCGTAGGACGCAATATGGTTGTGAAGTTTGAAATCAGTGCCCCGAAATCTGCATATGATTCGGGGGCAAAACAAGCAATCCAAGACAAACCGATGTCAGTGACCTACGTTGATTTTTTAAGGTCCCAGTACACGACTAGGATTATCTCAGTTGTCTTTAGGGCCCAAGAATACCGAACAGACTCACTTTCGTGGAAATGTGAACAACGGGTACGTCAGATCTAGGTAACAGGGGTCAACTGATGATGGGATGTCATGAACTTCGACCTTTCTGGTAGAGCAAGTAAAAATCAAGCTGATGTGTAGTATTCACGCATAATATTCTGTAAACCAAACTGTGAAACAATCGGATGAACCAAAAGCACGAAATCAATCAATATTCGTCAGATAGCCTCAGGGCATATCTCTCAACCGCCACTTAGTAGTATTTAACTGAAGACATTTGAAAACATTGCAGTTTGTTCGGAAAACATTTTTTTGCCACTCTTACTACAGGTACTTAAAGATATATTTTGCAACATTTTTGTCAATATCATTGCGGTCAAAAAAGTAAAAACCGGAAATGTCCCATGTTACCTAAACAGGTCAAAGGTCATCCCAAGTTCACCAAAAAAGCGAACTTAGTTATGAAAGTTAGAGCTTTTGTCTTTCGAACAACGTCAATCGCACCTTTCTGTGACAGTATGTCACCGAGTTATGGGCGTTTGAACCATGGAATGTCTGTAAAAATGAGTGACCTTTTATCACCTGTTACGTTGACCTCCAGGGCAACCCAAAGTTAAAAACATATGGCTGGCCATCTTTCAGTAGTTACTATGATTGCACCAAATTACATCAGAATCGAAAGGGATCGGGACAATTTTTGTGCGATCTGACGCGGAATGACCCATTTGTGATTGACCTACCAACTGTCGGTAGAATGACATGAAATAGGATATAGTCGGAAATAAAATGTGGTCAGAAAGCTGGTATAAGGAAATCAGTATTTAAACCTGCATTTTTAGCCCCCATCTCCGCTTTTCGAACTTTTCGATGTTTTTTCCGAAATGTAGATCTCACAACAGGCTATCGAACGCCTTTTTCTGCTAGGAAATCGGAGAAATGCTTTTCGAGGTCCCAGGTGGGGGGGGGGGCAAAATCTGTCCCCTCCGCGGGAGCAAATTGGCTGCCATGTCTGTCTGACAGTCTGGAAGGACCGTCATGATACTTTTTTGGAAAGTGCGCTTTGTTGGGGCAGAGATTTTATTATTTGTTTTGTTACATTTTTTTAATGGTGCAAAAAATCCACATCCGGTGCATGCAATGGTGCCTCGAACTGTGCCATACAATGCTTTAAAAAACATTGATTTTATATTTAACACCTGGCTGTAAGCAAGGGTTTTATACCACGCACGCCGTCGGTCGGTTGCGATCACGACCGACCGGGGGGGGAGGGGGCAGTTGGCCACCCCCCTCTAACTCACGAACGGTTGGTCGCACAATAAAAAATAAGCACACTGTTCGAAAGCTTGTGACAAGTAGAGCTCGAACCTGGTCTCATTTTTAGTTTTAGATAATATGTAAGCAATTTACGTCCTATATATGTTTTCTCATAGTCTACTGCATGACACTGAGAAACGGCCTGAATCTCAAGGACTGTGACTAATAACGCATGGGTAAAGGCACCAGCACACAAGTAAAGGTCCTCAAATGCCGATGCACTTCTAATTTCTCGGATTTGTTCAATGTATACGCCGAAACGTTGAGTTAAAGACACGGCAATTTTCACGTCGGCTGTCGGCGTGCGTCGCAGCCGTACGCAGTAAGAAATTAACGGGAACTAAATTTTAGCGTTGCTTTATTTTCGCAAAAAGCCTATCCATGTAAATTTCATTGATCATTCTTGTGATGATTCTCATGCTTAAAGTTTGCTAAAATTCACTAGTTACCAATCTACACAACTGGTAGAGCTTTATTCGCAAGAACCTGGTTATTTCTAAATCATGCAATTTTTTCAAACTTTTTGAGGTTCCTGGTATTACTTAAGTCTGTGCAAGCTAGTTCTGTCATTTCCTATCCATTCTGAGTAATTTATCGCTGATTTTGACGGTGGTACATTTTGGCTGACAACAGTAGTTGGTGACCTGACCTCAGGTCAATGGCTGGAAGTCATTGATACTTTGCCCAACGACGGTAACTAGATGTCTGCTTCATTCCACACTAAAAGTGTTATGAAAAATTTCGTCAAGTTCCGAAAAAAACGACGACATGTCTTAAAAATGAGCTTGACCTTAGGTCAGTGACCCGGAAATTTCCGAAATCTGAGATAGCAGATTTCTTGCATCTGTGAAGATTACTAATCGCTGAAAGTATTATTGTGATATCCTGTTTTGCGAAAAAGTTACAGAGCGTTAACTTTTTTGGACATTGGTCCGTTTGACCTGACCTACTCGTAGGTCAGGCACTTGACCTGACCTGAGGTGAAAACTTTGGCACAAAGTGTAAAAATGATCAAGCAAAAGGTACACGAAGTTTCGTGACTCTGTGTTTGTTCGTTCTCTCGCAATCCCAGAAAACCCCCTGGGGGGGGGCAGTCAACTGCCCCCCAGTCGGGAGCGGGTTAAGGTTGCTTGATGCATGTGCATTGGTATATCTGCTAGTCCTTGCACAGATATGCTATTCCAGCGCCACTTTAATGCATAGAGAATGGCGACTCTTCGACTGGCTATGTTCGCAGCAATACACGACTACATCCCACATGACTGCATAACAGAGGCAGGCACCAGTCATAAAACCGAAATCCAAGAAGATAAGACCATGTAACCTATACTGTAGCATTATACTTACCTCTGCTCGATTTTCCGTCATGGGCGACACTCGCGAAGCAAAGGGACAGGGACGGACGCACGCGAACGGCGAAACGGCGTCAAGAAAACGGCACCTGCTCTTAGGCGGAAGTTCATTGACAGCCCTGTGTTCGTGCGAAGCATAGCCTTGTTGGTACATTCGGTACAAGCCAAGTGCTCGGTACGAACGATTGATTTTTTGCTAACAGCGCCCATGCAATGCACTGACTTGTCGTTTGAGACCAATACACGTTGATCATTGGTTAGCCAGGCCTTGAGTTAGCCGACACGTACCTAACTGGTTAGAAAGCTGGTACCATGAACAAAGGATACCCTCAGCGCTCTTTTTCCAAAACATCCAATCGCTCCTACGTATACAAAGGCTTGGTGTGTACTTTTCATCTCAGCAGCCAGCTTCTTCTGTGCTCCTTATCTTTGTAGCAGCAGATGGTAATCACACAGGCACTACGGCCGTTCACCACACGCAAGACCTGAGCATTTGGTTTACAGTGCACATCACATGGTGGAACGGCAAAAAACGAAGGGAATCGCGAGATCAGTGTTATGATAAGCGTTAGCTTATTAATCGATGTTTATAAAAGATCAGGACATATGCCCCGGAATCTCCCATGTCGGTTGTTACCTCCCGCCAACAAAAGAATGTATACACCTGACAAGGATCAAACTTCGGATATTTGAACCTGAGAACGACTCTTAACGCCATTCTCTCCATGCTATGCTACATTATTTTGCTCTGAATTTCTGCCCATTTGGTTTTGCAGACGGAAGGTTGAATTTTCCGTGATCGATGTTGTCTGGATGCTAAGATAGTGTTACTGATATTAAAACTACCCTTCTGCCTTTGGATGCCCGCTCTGCTCTGAAGTCCAAACTTGGCATATTTTATCTTACTCGTTACTTCATCTTCATTGTTGCTGCTATTTGGTTCCTTATGGCAATAAAACGAGACAAAGTAAAGGCCTGCTATGATTGTGATAACTTACGCTTGCGAGAGGTTAAAAAACACAAATGGCTTTGCTGGAATTACGTCAGACCTACTCGGATAATGTGCCCATGATTTCTGAACAAGTCTTCACATCTCATTCCTTTGTCACACAATCCTCCTTACTATCTTCTGTTGAATTTTTTACGTCCTTTTTGCTCCAGTTGCACTCAGCCGGGGTCATTTCGTTTCATCCACTGTTCTTGCCGGACGGATTTTCACTGATTTGCATTTGGATTTGGATTTGCATTTGGATTTACACTCAGCCGGGGTCATTTCGTTTCATCCACTGTTCTTGCCGGGAGGGATTTTCACTCGCACCGATAACGAGGAGGGGTGTTAGCAGCCCCCTCACCATTTGGCCCCTTAGATAGCACCACGAGACGAAAAGCGATCGATTACTATATACCTAAGGAATTGAACAATATGATGTTTAACTCGGGCAGGTTAACCTTGATGCTTGGGAACTGTAAGTAGATTTCCCGGGGGTAAAAACGGCACATTTGGAGCCAGATAGGCCTAAAATCTTTTCCTCTATTATAACCGGCGTAAAAATTGGTATAGAAACACTGGAAGGCCGAAAAAGATCATAGTACACCAATGGTTTTGTTTGAACTTCAAAAGTTCAATGACCTATCTAAAGTGACCTAACTGCATGCAAACTAACATTCTTAACGTGCCTGATGCCCATCATCTCCCGTTAATGCATACGTATTGCCCTTAAACAGTAAAAACGCCATTTGGCGCAAAAATCGTCCTGCAAGCCTTCAGTAATGACGTCATTGCTCAGTCACCTCAGATGACCCGGGTCCACTCCTTTTGCAAAACATGCGCAATGGATGTATCATCAGCTATGTCACATCTCACGGCCCTGTTGCGCGCCGTATAGCCGTGGTCTCGGGAGTACTGAGGGAGGGGGGGGGGGATTAGGGCGTGGCAACCCCGCTTTGCCCTCGTCCGGCGAGGTTTTTTGTGAATTTCCGTCTTAATGCTAAAATTCTGAGTTTACGAAATCAAAAAAGATACATTGCAAATGCGGAGGAATTCCACTCAAGTTCTGTTTTGGCGAGCAAACAGTTCTCTTGTTTACCGTGCCTGTGTCTGAAGAGAAGAAATGACAGATGCTCTTCCTATTCTTGGCGTTGCATGGTAAAACACAAATCGCTCTTCGGGGGAGGATTATAAAGCGGGAGTCTTATGGGATAGGAATGTGGCTGCACGGACTCAGTCGAGGCTGTCGAATCATCCGCAAAATGATTGGAATCCGCAGTGCCATACGACAACCGCCGTGGCCGGGGCACTGCTAAATTTGGCTCTTCACGAAAGAACCCGTCTTTTCGATTCTCCATCGGCCGCAAAGTACGGCTTGCCAACCTTTCCCGGCTCCCCGGGCGCGGTTGAACCTGTCATTACTTTCCCCTTGAATGGAAGGATTAGTTTAGAGGCAGGCCAAGGCAAACATGCTTAGTCAATATGCCAACGGGTTGGCGTGTCCTGTGCCTGAAAATACCTCCGTTCAGCCGCGTGTAAGAGGGGCCTGGACCCCAGCCATGCACCACCGCTCGGGAGGTCTGAGCCTCGAACAGTTAAGTTCCCGACACCACAACTATACCGTTGCGCTACCGATACATGTGGTCTAAAACCGTTCAACGAAGCGATGTGCCAAGTTTGTTTTTCGAGTGGGGAATTATGAAGGGAACAGGGGACGTGTTTGAGTACATACATTTGCCATCATGGAATAAAGTGCATACGACTCCCCGTCTTTTTCTCTTGAATTCGAACCTGCGACCGTCCATCTTACTGCTCTAGTGAAGGCCTTAAGTCGATTTGGTGCAAATTGGGGCTGACTGTCTTAGGTCTTGGGCCAGTGACACCAAATCGCCTTTTATGATTCGTGCGCCAAAGCACGACCAACATTCCTCACTCCAAGTCACTACTCTAGCAAATCATTCGGACCAGATTTACTTGAAACTTGCGAACTAAATGCAGCGGTCGTGTGGCAGTGCTCGGCTTACGGCATCGGTACTTACATCTGCCGCGACGTTCACACGTCGCCCGACGTGCCATCAGCGTTGGTTCCGGAAGGCTCGAGAGCTGTGGAGTTTGCTTACGAAAACGCAGACATAATTTACACTGACGGCCAGACAGCAATAACTGCCGGGAAACTTCGCGAGCTGCCGGCCGAGAAGAGGTCGCCCCCGGGGAAGTTCACCGGACTGGCAGCCGGCGTGTCTCTTGGCGCAGTTGGTTGCCATGTACAGGACGTTTGCTAAGTTGTTGAAGGTGCAAGGAATGTAGAGCTAGAAGCAGCAGCGTAGCCAGGATTTCAGTAAGAGAAACGGTCAAGGTCAAACTAAAAAGGCTTCATACTAACATTTCTTCACCAGCACGTGGAAACTGGCTCTATAAAGTAATACACCTGGAGGCTAAAAAAGAAGTACATCGTATTTTAGTTTTGAATAGTCTTATACATTAAACAAATCATTTGTGATTGTAACCAATTTTTCGCAACCTGTGACCATAAGGGATGAGGGGGGTGCAGTTGTTCCCTCTGATCTCCCTTTAGCCCCGCTAAAGGGCTGTTCACTGTTCACAAGCATGTCAAACAACCTGAAGCAAACCGGAGCCAATGCACAAGTAGTACGGGATGCCAGATCGTTCTGCGATGCCCAGATCAGCTCGGCTCATGACGAAAAATACGCCCTTTTCATTCTGATTTTGCGAAATAGACGCGAAAAAATACCAATTCGCATGCAAATTTTTCTTCGTACATTTTGTTTGGCTGACTGGCCCCTCCCCAATCGACCAGATGGCATAGGTGGGCACTGGTCCGTTACTCCGTTACTCCGTTACTAACGAAGTTACTTTTTTGAGTAACGGAGTAACGGACCCGTTACTTTTATTTTACTGTAACGGACTGAGTAACGGAAGTTACTTTTGTGGTCCGTTACTCCGTTACTTTTTGGTCCGTTACTCTGTTACTCCGTTACTTTTTCAACTCCTTACAGACACCGCCCGGCTTTGTTTGCATCGGCACACGCCATTGGCTACTTGAATAGCCAACACCCAATAGCGTGCGGCGATACAAGCGCGGCTGGGCGCGCACTCAGCTGACAATCGCGGAGTAGACTTGTTGACAATAGTCGTCAGCTAATAAACGTTGACGGCAAGCTGGCGGCAATGGTTCAGTATAAAGGCCAGCTGACTTTGGTCTCTTTTGGGGCAAAAGTATTGAATTATGCATAAGTTTGATATGACTTAAAATTATAAATTAACCAGTCGTCATTTTTCAGGCTAAAAGATATCAGTTATTGTCATTTATACTGGAACAGCCAGCTGACGGCAGTTTTCAATGTTGTCTCAAGTTAGTCACGGATTGCTTACCACCGCCACACGGTTCCCCGCCAAGATCATCCAAGGCTGTTGAGCACATGATTAGTGCCGCCATGGCCTTGGATCTGTGATGTCCATGGGGCGATGGAGTGGTGATTGATTCTTGACTGGCCCGAAATTTTAACTACCTGACACTAAAATGTCCCATCAAGGCGTCTTTACGCCGCCACTGGAGGTCGAAAACCTTGACTCCGAGTCCGACGGTGCCTCAGCTTCGGAGGAAGAGGACGAGCCCGGTCTGGGTCACTCATGGCCACATCTAGAAACGTACTTTGAGTTTAAGGAGGAGGGGAAAAACGTCATTTTTACGTATGTCCTGTGCCGACCGAAAGAGGTTATAATCAAGGGTCACAAGAGTAGCCTTTCAAACCTAAAGGCACATATCAAGAGGAAGCATTATTTACGGTATTTCCAGGTGAGAACAAAATGTGTACAATAAGTTGTCAGTAGTGAAGCATAATTATGAAGCTTGTCGACTATTGCTTGGACTATTTGCCTTAACCATATTCTCTGCAGGCAGTGAGATTCACATGACCCTGGGGGCGGGGTCAGATCTGCGGTAATCTACCTTTCGGCCGACGCTTACTCGTAATTTTTGGAGACGCGGAAGTGGCAACACAAGTTGTGTGAACAATTTAGCCCATTCAGGTATTTTTCTAAGCACTGGCCCCTACTGGATGTGTAAATTGACCTGATTAGGTAACTCTTGAATTTTGATTCAGTTGACACATGTTTGCCTTCAGCCGATACGAGCTAACCAAACCAAAAAGCAGGCAAATTGAACCTAACAAAAAATTAGTTTTACATGCCCATCTAGGGCAATCCCTGCAACCATACAGTAGGTTTTAGGTTAGGTTAGGTTAAATCATTTTTAACTTGGAGGACAGGCTATTCCATGCAATATCCATGCAGTCCATGCGATTCGAGTTACCACTGCTGCGTTCCCGAAAAAAATATCAACTGGCCGAAACACCTTTCGGCTGACACATTATTTTTTGTAGACGCAGAAGTGAGGACCCAAACTCAAACATGATATGTGCCGTTGCCACTTTTGCACCTTCGAAAAATATGCATTGGCCGAAAGGTGAAGATTACCAATTCTGCCCCCTCCCCTCCCCGCCCTTCCAGAGATCTCGAGATGCATTCGTCCAATGTTGATGGGATGAATGCCATTTAATATGTTTCAACGAGATCTCCAATTCCGGACCCCAAAAATTCAAAAATTGCGAAAATAGGGCGTGGGAGCAAACAAACTCCAAAATTTGGGGATTTTTGAAAGGTCACTGTGGCCGTGTTTACCAACCAATTTTCATGGGAATAACACGGTTCAGCTTGGAATGTCCAAGTCTTTTATATACCGAAAGCTGAAATTTAAAATAGAAAACCATAGGCAGTTCCAGGGAGGGCAAGAAGGGTAATTTTTGAAATAAGAAATTGCCTTTGTTTTTGTTTGTTTTGGGTGATATAAACATCAGATGTACAACTAGCAAACCAGTTTAAGTTTATATGTAGCGCAGAGGTAGATCCAGGTAAACAAAATTGGGAGGGCACCATAAGCACAACAGTGTGCTCCCCCATTTTTTCAGTACCTGAGTGTGCGTTCGCCTGAAAATGTGTGTGCATACGCATTGTTTAGGATGTGTATGACTATATAAATGAGTCAGTGATCTTTATTTCTACTCAGAATGTCACGATAGTGAACCGCACAACTTTGCAGCTTCACGCACAGCACATTACCGCCGAAAACGGGGGCTTGGAACCGCCTCTGCGGGACCGATTTTTTTTTTTAATGTTGACATAACACGTGTGTATCAATTCCATGAAATGCCAGAAAATCTTGTGGCGCTGCGGCAAACAGTGCGGGAGCGACAAGCAAAAAGACACGGGTAGCAGAATCTGCCCCCCCCCCCGCCACAGGGAATAGGGTTAAATGAAGTGTTTTTGACCCGTCTCCGGCCGGGCTCAGAATGCCCTTTGCCCGGCCGGAGGGGGAGCGCGGATTTCCGCACCTCTCAGGATCTCGGCTCCCATATATCGCACGGAAAGAAGGAAAACACCGGCGGAAAGGTTTTCCCAAACCGAGACGAAAACATTCAAGAGTTTTGACCTCAGGTCAATTTTGAGGCCACCAGACGCCATGAAAGGTCAAAACACATCCTTGGAATTAGGTAAATAGACACAATACCTTGTCCCTGAAAAGCTGAACTTAAGCGACATATACTGAACCGTAAGACAATAGCGAGTTCATTGATACCAATTTTGGCCTTTCACAGGGGTCATGTCAGGTAACGTCATCGTTCCAAAGTGTTCCACTTGTGAATGGCTAACATCCTCCGTTGCATCTTACTTATGACCATGTTTTTATAGCTAATTTGTCTTTTCAAGGGTGCTGAAGAGGTACTTAAGCACCTTTTTTTAGTCTTTTATTTCACAATAATAAAATCCATATCATTCATGTTTTTTTTAGTCCTTCGTCGTTTGGTATTAAAAAACCGTCAGGGGTATCAGGAATCTTACCTCCACGCACGCGCTCGTACACAAACTAATACACACACATAATTTCAAAACAAAACAAGAAGTTCGCAAGACCGAAACGAGCTCTGAACGGAGACCATTATGTTCAGGGCGGATACTTCGAGAGGCATTGTTGATCAAACCCAGTTGATAGATGTCCACTGTTTGTCGCATTTTGCATGCGTCCGCTCCAGCGCCGGTTGTTCCCGCTCCGTCGGCGCCGCGGGCAATGAACAGGAATTCGTTGGTTTGAACATTGTGGCTAACACAGTGGTAGAATACGCGCCGCGGCTGTTGTCCCGGCGCCGCCGACTCTACAACGGCTGGTGAGGGCAGTGGGCAGCTAGCGGAGTGTTTTGGGTAAGCGCTTTTTGTTTCTTCCCTTTGTATATGGAATGCGTTTTACAACCACAAAGCAGCATAAAAGACTTAAAACCCGCGTTCGCTTGGTTTTCACTGCATTTAAAAAAGTAACGGAATAACGGAGTAACGGTAACTTCCGTTACTTTTTAAGGCAGAGTAACGGAGTAACGAGTAACGGACTGGTTTTTTTTGAGTAACTGAGTAACGAGTAACGAAGTTACATTTTTTAGTAACGATGCCCGCCTATGCCAGATGGTTTATCAGTATTTCGGGAGCCTCTGATCGCATAGCCATGCAGTTTACTCCACAAAATATAGAGAGCTCGATTCCGTGCTGATGTGTTGTACCAAGTCTGCAGACTGTGTGGCCCCAAAGGGTCGCAAGGATTGGGGGAAAAATATTGGTGTAACCTTGATATCGGCGTAGCGACAATGTACATGACGCGACGGGGTGGAAACGTTGGTTTGGAGGGGGGAATAGGATACCCTGGAAAAATTTTGACGACCCCCTGGCAGACTTGGACTGCAAGCACCTCTTCCTTAACACGCACACTGGAAGGGGGCACTTCTGTGCCCCTTCCCCACCTGTTTTTCTTGAAAATCCAAAGAACGGATCGGAGCTGGCCGTTGCTGCTCTGTGACATTCATTACAGTTGAATAACTCGTCGATGGACAAAAAGAAATTAAAAAAATCGGACGGAAATTTCTGAAGGTTGAAGCATTTTAAGTCAAACATACACAACGAAAACAACGGTTGTCCTATCACAAAATGGGAACTTTGTGATGCGACAAACGTTCTACGTAAGATTACCGTTTGAACATTATCAGCCGATATCATTCTGGGATAACTGAGGATGATGGATGTACGAAGACCAAAGTCAGGGGCATTGAAGGTCAAGGTCAACCGGCTCGTGACCCGACCCAGATTCGCTGTGCAACGTGTTGATTTGTATGAAATATACATTCAAAGAACATAATAAGAACACGTTTGCGCACATTGTTACGATTATATATGTAGAACTTATTTTGGGTCAATGGTGCCGTCCAGGTCAATAAACTCGCTTCACTTCATTTGAATCTGCGATGTCAGTGAACGCTGAAGGCGACCAAAGATACCGGTGCTGTCTATCTTCACTGGAACTTTGCTAAATGATGTATTTAGTGACCTTCTTTATACTCAGGGTACACCGATATCCTGTGTTGCTCAAAATCTAATCTGCAAAAATAAAAAATTAAGTCGAAAGTCAGTGACCTGACATAATCACGACCCGAGGTCTTCACTCAAGACGTCGTCGCTCTTACACGCGCCCTTTCCCCGGGTCGTCCGAAAAACCGTACGTGAGGGCCGAGAACGTATCCAAAGATTACCTTTTCGACCTCATTTGGCCTTGAAAATACTGACCTAGGGTCATAAAATTGTGCAGAATGTAAATCTTTATAACACCACTCTACCCTTAAAATTTCGTGTCTCTAACTCTTTCTGTTTCTGAGATCGGGGAGGGGACAAAAGTGCCCACCCTTCCAGTGCGCATTAGCTCGAAATCCCCTTCCACTGCATGTGTCAGCTCACTCCCAAGGAAGATACTGGTTCCATGAAAGAGCGTCTTTTTTTCGTTAGCCATGCTCACTCTGTTCCGTGCTTGAATGCATTTGACATTAACGAATACGAGCGTTGTAAGTTGCATGTGGCATCCAGTTATAGCCTCGTTCACTTAAATGTCATATAAGTGTTGGCTGAACATCTTTCACGTAACACTTGGAACTAACTTGTGAATAAACTGGCGTCATGCTTGCATATGTTGTATGACCAGACCAAAGCAACCTATTACGTTTACACCTCGTTCTGTGCGTCTAAATGCAGGTCCAGGCACGCTGTTTCAACGAGTATCGCGCAAAGGGTATTAGCGACGAGTTAAACGCGGATTCTGTCAAAGATCGGCGGACACGTAAAGACAACCATGTTTGTAGTGCGTCGGGGTGTTCCAGACGGAGGGACTTGGGGCAAGGTGCGTGCGACGGGATCACTAATTATCATCGGAAGTTCCACACCTACGCGCAGCAGAATTAGTTTCGATCCTCTGTTTAATTGGTTTGTTCGAACGGTCAAGTTCTACAGCCGGAAAATTTGGGCTCTCTCAAAGATTTCGCCAAAGGACGACGCAGCTTGTAGCCTGGTAGGCAGGGGTGTAGGATCGCAAAATCAGCGGGGAGGGGGCACCCTAGGTCGACCAGCCTGAGGTACCCCAAATGCTGATTTCTCCTTGGATTCAGGCCATTTTGTTTTGCCATTTTGAGAAAATGTGGAGGGGACATCGTTGACAGGTGGCGGGGGGGGGGGGGGGGCGGGCCGCAAGCTGAGAGAGGGGGCTGGAGTCGCCCCCCAACTGCATAGGACCCTACACCCCTGCTGGTAGGCAGCAATACTAAAGTCTGTCTGGATTTGCACGAAGTGAATGAAACCAAATGACTCAACATAAGGAAGTAAACGATCACGTTAATATAAGGGATATTGTTTCGCAGACTTATGGTTTGAATTAATTACGATGAAATCGTGGTAGTTTTGTTATGCTGATTATACTGTGAATCTGACAAGTGTGTGTCATGTAATGTCGATGCGTGCCATATATGAGCTTTTTAACGATGCGGCACCGTTGTATCAACGGGCAAAATTCGTCTGTAAAAAAAACTGAATCAAGTACCAGTCTTAACGTAAGGTCTGGCTCCGTGACTACGTGTAACAAGGATGCCATTTTAAAAAAAGGAGGGGTCCATGTTCCTAAAACGTCGGAGCCTCTTCGACACAACCTGGGTGTTATTTTGAACACTTAAGATGTCACGGCGATTCACCGGGATGCCTTTTTCTCATAAGGGTGCCTTGGGAATGCCAGCGCGCCCATACTCCATCAAAAGAACGCCTTCCTGGCAATAGCACAACAACGTTTTTTGAACGATAGGCAACCCATACTGCTCGAAATTGACTGGGAGTGCTTCCGGAAAAACAGGTCAAATCTAGGTCTGCAATTCTGCGGTAGGCTTCGTTACGTCTGTTCATTATGAGATGACCCGGACTGTTCCACTAATTCGGTTGTAAACGCTCGCTCGGCCGGGAAGACGGAAATCCGTTCCCCAAGGTTTTCTGAGCGAAGCAAAAAAGAAATAAAAATGTGGCGCGCAGCACCGCGTAATTTTTAGTAATTTTTTCTCCCCAATTACGTCAGGTCACTGACCAAATGTGAGGCCAAAGAGGTCCCCAAAAATTGTAACGATCATAACTTGTTTAGGGCTGGACAGATTTGCATGAACCTTGCAGGACTAACAGAATCTAATAAACGTAACAACTTTCATCTTTCGGATTTTCAAAAAATCTAAGGTCAGTGACCTCGGGACACGTTGCTTTTTGGCACATTGCAAAATTTGGCCTAATCTCTGGCGGATTTTTGCGGGGTCTTCATGTTCAGATCTTGTCAAAGACATGGCCAATGACGTATGCTGCCATCATATTACCAGATCACACGTGACCTTGGCTCAGGTCATGACTCCCAATATGGGTACCTGTTGACCACAGAACACGATTTCCATAAAACCAGAGCTACCTGTCACGAAAAGTAAATCGTTGTTTTCTTGGGTAAAATAGAGTAGGGAATCAAATTTAGCGCAAAAATATGTCTATTTCACACAATCTTAGGTCAAAATGAAGTAACCCGAGATCAACAAAGGTAAAAGACCACTGATGACCTCCCTTCATCCAGGCTGACCTTCAGTGTAGAAACATGAGCTCATCAGTTTTGCTACGGGCATCATCTACAATCCAGCTCGCTACTAAACCACCGGGTAAGTTGAGGAACAGAACGTTTCAACCCGCGCACGACCGTCGGTCGGTTTCGAACATGCGCGACTGGGGGGGGGGGGCAGTTGGCCGCCCCCTCTAACTCACGAACGGTTGGTCGCACGATAAAAAACGAGCATGCCGTTGGAAAGCTTGTGACGAGTAGAGCTCGAAACTGGTCTCATTTTTAGTTTTAAATAATGTGTAAGCAGTTTACGCCCTATATATGTTTTTTTCATAACCGACTGCATGAGACCGAGAAATGGCCTGAATCTCAAGGGCTGTGACTAATAACGCATAGGTAAAGGCACCAGCGCACAGGTAAAGGTCCGCGGATGCCGATACACGTCTAATTTCCGAGATTTGTTCAATATATACGCCGGAACGTCGAGTTAAAGACACGGCAATTTCTCGCGCCAGCTGTCGGCGTGCGTCGCTGCCGTATGCAGTAACAAACTGACGGGAACTAATTTTAGAGTTCCTTTATTTTCGCAAAAAAAGACTATCTATGTAAATTTTATTGATCTTAGTGGTTCTTGTGATGTTTTCTTCATGCTTGAATTTTAGAAAAATTCATTAGTTACCAATCTACACGACTGGCGGAGCTTTATTCGCGAGAACCTGTTTATTTGCAAAATATGCTATTTTTCAAACTTTTTGAGGTTCCTGGCACTACTTACGTCTGTGCAAACTAGTTCTGCCATTTTCTACCCATTCTGAGTAATTCATCGCCGATTTTGACGGCGGTACATTTTGGCTCACTACAGTTATTCGTGACCTGACTTCAAGTCAATGGCTGGAGGTCATTGATACTTTGCCCAATGACGGTAACTAGATGTCTGCTTCATTCCACACTAAAAAGGTAATGAAATATTCCGTCAATTTCCGAAAAAACGACGACATGTCTTAAAAATGGGCCTGACCTTAGGTCAATGACCCGGAAAATTCCAAAAAATCTGAGACGGCAGAATTGTTGCATCTATCACGTTCACTAATCCCCGAAAATATTATTGAGATATCTTGTTTTCCGAAAAAGTTGCAGGGCGCCAAACTTTTTTGGACATAGATCTGTTTGACCTGACCTAGGTCAGACACCCGACCTGACCTGAGGTCAAAATTTGACACGAGATGTAAAACTGATGGAGCAAAAGGTACACGAAGTTTCATGGCTCTGTGTTTGTTCGTTCTCTCGCAATCAAAGAAAACCTGGGGGGGGGGGCGGTTAGCAACCCCCCAGTCGGGGACGGATTAAAAGGACCATAAACATGCATGAAATTAGGCCGTGGTTTGACCTGACCCATTGATTAATTGGTTAATTTGTGGTATGTATCTCGTATCATATGTGGTATATCATCTCCGCATCCCACCAAAATGAAAATCACGTCATTTTTCTTTTTTACCTCACTTCCACCCCGGCTCAGTCCGACTTATCATGACCTCTGATGACCTCAATAAGACCCAAATAAAAAATGTGCTCCTTCGACTCACCTTCATGAACACTCTTTGCGGGTATTCCATTTTTAGTGCAACGCACAGAGCCTAAGATTTTGGGGGTGGGGAGTGAGGACGGATATCCCCCCCCCCGGGCCGGGCGAAGGGCATTTTGGGGCCCGGCCGAAATCGGGCTGAAGCATCCCAATGGTGAAGCTTCACTCTGTGATCCAAACATAAGCATATCAAAAGAGAGTTGAAAAAAACTGGGCAATTCCAATCGTTTGTGTAATGCCAATCAATACTGATGTCACGAATACCAGGGAGGTTATGACGTCTACCTAGTTTACATACCCGCACAATGGAGGATTCCCAAACTTTGGCGCTCTCAGTAAATGCTACTTAAGGTCACGCTACGTAGGTAAGACCTCACAAGTAATTAATGCATTTATAGCTGAACAGACAGGTAACGAGGAGGAAAGTCATAGTTTGTTTTTTTCCGTATTGCATGGCCAGAAAGGCATTTTTGCTTAGTATGGATATAACCTGGTAGGCGTCGTTAAACCATGAGAAAAATCGTTCAGAATAAGTCTGGCAACTCCAAGGTTTCCCAAAGTCCTCGCCATGGCGCTAACGCACTCAATAGGAGGGGCCGGTATGCGAAGGCCCAATCCCCTTCACACATGAAAACTTGTGCTTTTTCCGTGCGCATTGGAAAAATCTGGCAAACTGAATGACGAACTAATGATAGATTACACATCCCGTGAAAATCTTAAGTGCGTCTTGCATCACTATGCCTATATCATTATCTAGAAAGCAAGTCGGAGTAGCCCATGCAGGAAGCCAGGCTCTTCCATATGCCACCGGTCACGCCTGCCTGTAGAACCAAGAGACAAGTTCCAAAAATCGAGTTTGAAATCACCAAATAATATCATTATGCTGGAATGTTTAGTGAGCATGCACTGAATCTGACTTTCAAGGTCATCGAGGTCAGCAGTGGTCTGCTGGGCCAAGTTAGTAAGGAGACGACAGGCGGAACCGAAAAGTATACGTCTTTGTTTGGATGTACAAATGGTTGCGGCACAATTCCAAGATCTGATGCGGCGTTTCCAGCGTAAGGCGCAGGGAGAACAACATCGTCATGAGAGTCGCGTGACAAAATCGCAACACCGCCATGTTCTTGGGTGAGCAGGCTGGTGCGGCGTCGGTCACGTCGATGAAGTTGGTAGCCGCTAACATCAAGCGGACGTGCAGGGACATTCTGTAACAGCCAAGTCTCGCTCAGGGCTAAAATGCCAAATCGTACAACTTAGTGAGGTTATAGAGCAAATCTGGAAGGCATTAGTGCGTGCACATTTAACTGTCTAATCATAACTTCATCAGAGCGATGGTGCCCTGGCACACGCCACCTGAAAACCCCTCTGCGGCCACGCATGCGTGACCGTCTGCGCCGGCGGGTGCGCCGGTCACTAGCCGCCTTCCCAGCTGATGGTGGGAAACCGGACCGGGCGCTCGCAGGCGGCGCAAAAGTCAGCTGGGCGCGGGCCGCGCGGCGATATCATGTCGGGTTGGTGCTGACGTCATCTGGAATTGGGACGCTCCGCTGGAATGCTTCGCCAGAGTGCAGACACCGGATCCCGTGCATTGGTTCAGGGCCGGGTGCAGTTGCACTGACAAGCGTCCCAACGGCGAAAAACACAAACAGCGTTCGCAGCAGATTTCGATTCATTGCTGCATCACAATTGCGAGGTGTTGAGTGGTAGTATATGCCGTTCTGGTACCGATGGTCTGGTTTTAGCTGTTCCTTGACTAACGGTCACGAGTTGGTTCTGTCAGGTGCCTTCTAAATTGATAACATACAAGCAGACTCAAACAATCACTCTCGCCCCCAGGCGCTGTGCTTGTCACTCACAGCCTCCCAGGCGCTCTGCTTGTCACTCACAGCCACTCTGCAGCCACTCGCAGTTGTTCTGCAGCCACTCCCAGACACTCTGTACTAGTTACAACAGTGCTGGTATGACCCAGTGCAGGACACGGTGAGGTGGCAGGTGTGGGAGAGAACACGAGCACGTCCGGCCGCTGGCGCCGCGCTCAGTGAACTAGCGCGGGTATAGCAAATATAGACCCCAGACGCCAATCTAGGACACCAGAAAAATACGAATTTAGGTCCAGCCTCATTGGATTTGCATTTTCATAGCTATATGCAGAGGCGCAGCCAAGGGGGGGGGGTCCGCCCCACCCCCAAGGGGGGGGGTCCGCCCCCACCCCATTAGGCCCACATTTTTTATGGAAACCATTGCACATCGTCCTCCCGGAAGGTGGCTTTCGTATGATTTCAGTTCACACTGAGCTCCACCCTTCCTCCCGTCCTTAAGAAAATGCTGGCTGCGTCCCTGGGTACTAGGTCGTTTCTTTACAGTGGTGCATGGATAAAATCTGCTTATATTTCGGTAACGATGCAATGTAACTTCCATTTAGCTTCAAAATGATACCATGCGGGTGAGGATTGGGATCTATCTAACTAGGTATATATAGTGATCATGCCCCAGGCGCCGAACCAGATGGCACTGGAGATTCTTTACCGTGCCGTACATCTCCATGACATGGTCGGCCTGTGCCTGACTGACCGTTTCGGTCTCGGGCCAAATACAAATGCCCGTTCTGGCTCTCGAACCCAGTTCCTGCCACGCACAGGATCTGCTGCCCGGTTCCTCATCTATCAGGCTATTGTGGCGCATTACCCAACCCGACACCCAAGGATAATTTGATTCTGAGGTCATGCAGACACGTTATGCCTTCCCCCATTTGATTTCGGAAATTACGGATTAAACGAGTTCGCTAATGTCATGCGTGTATCCGTCTCACATCATCTGTCATCACACATCACATCATCATAACAGAAATTATAGAACATCCCGCAATACAATTTCATCACAAAACACTTGGAACTGCCCCCAAATCCTGGACGTCTGCTCCAAACTGCTGACCCTTTCCGCCACTGTTCCACCGAGGTCTCACCCAAATCTGCCTTAGCTGGAGTGGGGGAGACAAACGCTGATTTTCAACTCATTATGAACTAAGCAAGGTCATACAGGGTCAATGTCAAAACTCTTGAACTGTTAGGAGACAGGATAACGACATACCTTGCTTCCTACCCCATGGGCGGCTCTTATCCTATGCCGACGACACCGAAATCCTGGACTCAGCACCTTCTAACCCTGATGAACTCCAAGTGCTGAAGTCCAGAGCAGAGGAGAATATCCAGCGCTTACAACAACGGCTCAGAGCAAATAACCTGAAAATGGGCGCAGGAAAAAGTTGTTTCTCTCTTCTCGGAACTCAAAATGCTGCCGTCAAAACACCACAGTTCAGTGGCCGGGTTAATGATGTCGGTATTCGGACTCAAAAATGCACTAAACATTTTTTGTTTAGTGCATTTTAGTGCAAGGTGTTTTCCTTGACCATACCATGCTGGGAGCAACATCTCTCTTCCGTAGTCCGGCGATCCAATGCAATCCTCATATCACTTATGAAAATTCGCCCTCACCTGGCCACAGACATCCTAAAAAATCCTTGTCCAGACCCATGTCTTCCCTCATCTCCGGTACTGATCGTCAGTCTAGGGTTGAGCTGCCGTCTGCCGCCTTACCCGTCTAGAGCAGATTATCCACTTTGCGGCTAGATTGGTCACCGGTCTGCGCCGCTACGACCAGGTCGCTCCCACCCTCACCGCTCTTGGCTGGCCCAGCATTATGCAGCTGATAGGGCACCGCGATGCAATAAACATGTGCCGCATCCTGCGTGTCTCGGCTGCCCCAGCCTCATTGCAGTGTATGTTTCGTGCGCGTAGCGCCGTGTCTGAGCGCCAAACACGCGCTGCCGCCGCTGGCTCCGCCGTCCTTCACCTGCTGCGCGTCCGCATATTTTCATACAGGGCCGCTGCCGCCTGGAACAGGCTGCAGCGGCACGTGACAGGGGCCACCTCGCGGTAGCAGTTACTAGAGCGCCTCAGAGCTGCGTCTACCTATGTCGGAGCTGTTGACTGTCGGGTCGGGGTGGGGCGGGAGGGGAATGTTTTATAATGCTAAATGTGTTTTGTATCCTTATATTGTATTGCCCGGTCATAAGAGCCACTGTGTGGAGGAGCCTTTATGAACGAATACAGAATACACGATCGCCGAAACCGGTATTATACGAGTTGGTGCCACCCCACAAAAGGAAAATTTCACTTGACGGTCGTGCTACCAACGACAGCTGAACAAGCCACTGCTTGCTAGCCAAGTTACGTACGACCTGTGTCTGTTACCAGCTTTTAAGTCCATATCCAAACCTAATAGTATCTTACCCGACCAACCTAACCCGTCCCACAACTACTATTGCACAACTGCTACACACAACTGCTACTTCCGTCCCTGCGCTGAATGTTTCCGACAGCTAAGTTTTCGTTTTGGAAAATGACGAGGCAATGATCTTGAATGGTGATGTGCTGCCAACTTTTTGACCACCCCGAAACCTGTCCCTCGGCTCCTTCAGTGCCTTCCTGTTCCATCTTTAGCAAACGATGTAAAAACAAGAGTATAAGCTTCCATATTTTCCAGGGTAGTATTCGTACTCTGAAAACAATTTGGAAGAATGCCGACTAAACAGGTCTCCGATTGTGCCTTTCCATGGACTTCATAGTTTCAGATTAAACCCATCTGAAAGCAGTGTGGAAACCGGAGAACGCGAAGCACATGTTTGAGGGCACGAACTTTTCTGGGTAACACTTGGGCGAGGTCTCCACGCGCGGTCTCGGTGGTTCTTGTGCGAACCGGTAGCCGTTCTGACCTTGAAATGATCACGTGACATCACGTGACCAAAACGCTTGCAGCACGTCTTGCGGACGGCGCGAAACTTAGAATCCGCTTGCGGTATGGTATGACATTCTTTCTAAGAAGCGAGACGGGTATGAATCTCACGGTTTACCCCAGCACTGGATTTGCATTCCGAACACAGCATGGCCTTAACTGTCTTGCGTCGGGGTTGGAGACCGTCGGCTATTTTTGACCCGTCGATGATGTGGTCCCGGTGAGCACTGAGGTGCTGAAAGTCGTCAGGACGTGGATGAGTATTTATAATATGTTGGACTGCACATAGCTACCTGTTGTTTGGTATGTTACCATTGTGCTGTGTTATATTACGGATTATATTACGGATTAGTTTGATATGATCATTGCGCCAATCGCTGACCTGAAGAAGTCAAAAAGGGATAGAATTGGTGAGTCGCTGACCGGTTATTTTGACTACCTCTGCTGACTGGGCATGTGGGTGCCACTGTGCCTAATACTTGTTCATCGTGTGAGGGGCATTGGTCGGTGACCTGAGTGCATGGCATGGTGCTGAGATCAGGTAAAGTCAGAGAGGACGCCACATCTTTTGCCAATACAAACAACCTGGCTGCTCAAAACCTTTAAAAGTGTGGTACCCAATCGGGTGTAAAAAGCCCCCACTTGTGAAATGTCCCACTCGATAGTCATCCCTCGGTGACGAAAGGAAATCATAAAAGTCTTTGTTTTGCAAGGCCAGTTGCTCGAAACTACCGAAAGCTTAATGGACAAACTTTGTTTTTGGGAGGTC
This sequence comes from Capitulum mitella, assembly GCA_030062745.1. Taxonomy (NCBI): domain Eukaryota; kingdom Metazoa; phylum Arthropoda; class Thecostraca; order Pollicipedomorpha; family Pollicipedidae; genus Capitulum; species Capitulum mitella. Next base: position 19,046,632 of record CP099844.1, on the reverse strand, counting down.
TGGCAAGGGTAAACGGTAAGTTTTCCTAACCTGAGGGGGTCGGATATGCACTGCCACAATTCCTCCAAAGTTAGGGGACCTCTGCTCACAGCCCCCCCCCCCTTCCAGCCGATTTCCATGCCGTTTCCATGGCGTGGCTGCTTCCTGTTGTAAGGCTATATAAATGTAGTGCTGTTTATCACTGCAGATCAGAGGCATAATGTTGGTGTTTTTTTGGCTTCATTTTTCCGTTCAAAGACCAGAGTGCGCAAGGACGCATTATAGCCCATATCCAAGTGCGTATAGCAAAAGGGAGGCATGGGGAGGTGGCAACTACCCTTCCCCCCCCCCCAATTTGGCAAAAGCCCTATCGTGTGCAAGAAAAAAAGTTGGTGAAAACATCGTTTTTCCCCGACTTTTAAAGCGTTCCTATGCCCCTGTCCTTATGCAGGAACATCGGTTTCTGCAAATGAATGGGGGGGGGGGCGACCGAGCCGAGTCCCCGACAACCTAACCTTCCCCCAAATGTGGGTTTCTCAGCGGATTTAGTCCACTTTATTTTGGCCAAGGGAAAGCAAAAAATTTTTGTTACTACTTATCAAATAAAAATTGCATTTATCCCATGTATATATATATATATATATATATATATATATAGATATATATATATAGATAGATATATAGATAGAAGATGTATAAAAATATATATATATATATATAGATATAGATAGATATATAGATAGATAGATATATAGATAGATAGAGAGATATATAGATAGATAGGTATATAGATAGATATATAGATAGATAAATAGATAGATAGATAGATAGATAGATGATAGATAGATAGATGCACATATTATATTATTTATTCTTTACTTTATGCCCATCTCTTATCTATTGCGGCCGTTTTTTCCTTATTACTCATTTTCCCTTAAAACCGGCCGAAAATATTGGGGGGCCAAACCAACATTGGAGGCCCACAAATCTACATTAGATGAACCAGGACCCTCTCAAAAGAATATAAATCGATACCCCTGTCCTTCTGTCATGCCTTAGTGGGGTAAACCCGGGTAAAAACACACCACGAACTTTCGTTTGTTTTGTCCCTCTACTCAGTTGCTCCACTACCGTTGCTTCAGGCTGACATTTAAAGACCAATCATTCATGTCTTTATGTGAGCGGCCTTGAATCTTCTGAAATCATATAAATGCGTCAAAATGGTGTTTGCGCAAACGATTACAAAAAAACATCCTACCCCGCCGTGGGTAGAACGCCTATCACTCTTCATCCATCTTTATTGCCAGTTGGATGGGTTTTAGGTGGCCTTTTATGGTGACCTTTGAGGGTGCTCGCTTACTCCTTAGCACGACACTATATCCGTTCTTGCTCCGATGTTTTTTCAACCAACTTGCAACGCCTCGTTGTGTCTCCGAAGTTAGGAAGAAGGAAGTTTTTTATGTTCCTAGAAAGAACAATTAACAATATCTTTTTTAACATAATATATTTAACATATGATTCTATGTTCATTTCATGATTCTAGTTATTTTTTTAGATTACTGTGACAAGGATTTCGACTGCTTCGTAGTGTTGTGCCGTTTGGAAGATCTCCTAGACAAAGCGCGCATCAAAGTAACGTCGGGTGCTTCCACGTTGCTCTTGGAGGCCGCCCCTGCTGGTGATGCCGTGTCTAAGGCGTCAGTTGCGGCGTGCAGCTATGGCGCGGGTGATCTTACCCGACTGGATACCCTCGATCCTGTGTTCGGACCACATTCAAGGCCAGATATGTCTAGCAGGGCCTCCAAGCAACTCGTTGATTCTGTTACTACACGTCACTACACGTCCAGAGGAAAGCATATCGGACGCAACGGCAATTGAGTAAAATATTTGTGTTAGGTAATCGCTTATAATCTATCATGCACTCGGGGCTTGCAATCGACATTGCGTTCAAATGGCCTGAACCGGTTTTCTCGGGTCCGAGGAAAGGGCGGAGTGGACGTCAGGGCAGGATCGTCTGCCGAAATGGAGCTCTGCCTGAGGAAAATCAAGGAGGCATACAAGCGAAACACAGGTGCAGTATACTTTTTTAGATGCGTCGTGGATCATGCACTATCCTTATTTCGGCATTAGTAATCGCAGAATAGCTTAGGTGTAGCTTGAGTGGATCTTGGGCTGCATTGAAATTACGGGGGCGCCCAGTCCTTATCGAAAGTTTCATTGGTGGTGCGCCATTGCATTGCCTTCCAGAGGGACATATTTTCGATTATCTCTCATCAACCAACATTTATTAGATGGCCCGTATTGTGGGGAATGTGTGGTTTATAAAAAAAAGAAAGTGAATCACAATCAAAGGTGCGACGAATGTAAACCTACCGGCACTGTGATCAGCAGAGCCCTAGTTAACAAACGCTTGCGTGTTACAGTCGAGGAAGCAGTTCGAGTGCTTCTAGAGGCCCTGGAGTGCTCCTGGGAGCATCTAGAACGCGTCGAAAACGTGGGGATACGGGACGGCATGCTGATGGTGGAGAACGTCACAATCTGTTCCGTTCGGCACAACTTGGGCCACCGCCTGCTTCTGTGGACCATCGCCCACAGGACCTTCGCGAAGCACGCGGCGTCGAATACCCGAAACCTTATGTTCCTTCAAAACAAGATGCTAGGTGTGATGGAGGGACAGGTCAGCAAGACCTGCCGCAAACAGCTGGAATTTCTTGGTCTGTAACGTAACGTAACGCAGTTCTTTGGTCGTAACGAACAGCCGCCGGCCAGGAGCGAAAGAGCGTGTGACGCTCTTCCGTTTCCTGATTACCTAAATGCATGATTTAAGTGGTGATTCACGACGCGTCATCTCGATTAGAGTTGCAGTATTTTGGTACCACGGTATACCGGCAGTCTATACCGGCATACCGACAGCCGGAACTGAAATGGATGCTGCTGCACTGGAACAGCGCCTGGGGCGGCAGTACCGGTACTTTATAAGTAAACGTCGGTTTCATGTAGAGCACCGGCACTGCCGGCCCAGATGTTGCTCCGGTACCACAGTATTCATTTCATTGGTTTCATTGGTTTTGAAGGCTTGTGAGTCGTGATTCCACGTGCAACATCGTAACGGTGTAAATTAGAACGTTGTACGAGATTGTCCTGTACCCGAGAGGGTTGTTTAGCCCGAGAGCAAAGAACTCTATGGGCTCTTACGAATAATTTCCGAGCGTAGCTCGGGGATTTCTTGACCCGACCGGGTTCTTTCAGGTACATGTGAAGAACCCAACCGGTTCCTCAGCATAAAGTTAGAACTTCGTGCGGCTTTCATTCAAACCGGAGGGTTTTTTTTACCTTTCTGGTGTCAAGCCGACAACTCGCATGCATTCTGTTGGGATTCTTAATAGCATTCTTCTAGTAAACTCTAAACGTGCTGTTATTCTTCGTGCAGAAGGCTGGAAACGCTGTTGGTTCTTTTGACAAGAATGCACGGAGTTCTGTCAACAAGAGCCGTGGAACTTCTGAAAAGTGGTGGCATAATATTCTACCGCACCTTGGTTTAAAGAACGGCACCGGTTGTATTTGAAAGAACTTTTTGTAAAAGGTTCTTCAAAAGTGTTTTCAGTGTAGTTAATGTAGTAGTATTGGGTAAGATACAAAATACCAATACGTTCGTTTTCTAGACATCCCTTGTATCCATCCTTATCCTGTCGCCGTCGCAGAACGGCTAGCATGCTGGTGCCCATGCGTAGTCCTACCTCGGATTGTACCACTTTTGAATATCAGTTAAGTTGCCATTTAATGCCAGAGTTAACAGCACAAAGAAAAAGATGTCAAATTAAGCATATGCTTTTTTTGTGATATCCACGAACTACAACACAGGCTTTTCAGGTAATGGAGCCTTCATTCGGCAATTATTGGAAGGGGGTATTTTCCCTCCAATCAGATGGCTGGAGGGGACGCATCCCGTCCCTCCCTTTTGGCGGAGCCCATGCTCCTTGGTGTCATAGGGTGTGATGTCCTTGGTGTGATGTCACGTTTTAAATAACGAGGCGTCCATGCTCCATTGCCGGCTTCGCCAGCTATAAGGACTTTTCATTTGGCGCCCTTACTCGCCTTCGATGGGTAAGGGCGAAGCCTGCCGCCCCATATCGTTCTCCCTCGGTTCCGTCCCTGCTTGGCCATCGTTTTTCGCGCGACAGTCGCTGGAGTGATCCAGCCGGCCCAGTCGCGTGGGCCGGTCGAAACGGAGCCGCCGGCGCGTTGCTGAGGGGTAGGCTGAATTCCTCACAGTTGTATGAAAAATGTCGTAAAAATGCCTGTTATCCGGTAACACCACGGAATCATTCGTTCCGCACAACATTATATGAAAACGGACGAAAAAACATGGCTCTAAGGGGTCTTCCATCTTCCAAAACTTACTTTTTTAACAAAAATTTCTTGCCGGCGGGGCAGGGCCTATTTTAAGGGCAAATCACGGGGGGGTTCGGCCAGTCGAATTATGGGCAACATAATACAATGTCTGAGTATTTCACTGACATTGTTTCATCTGACTCCGTCGGTGTTCGGTTTTGACGGGCAGTTGTGACGAGAATAGCGGTCACACGCGGTTGAAACCTAGCCATCTCCCGTCTCAAAGGTTTGGTGGCATTATGCTAGGTTTTCGGGTTTCGGGAACGGCGGGGCTGCGCGCGGCACGGGCTCGAGTCTTCCAATGAGTTTGCATGTATTTTTGACGAAATCCGACACATTTTCGAAATTCTTAGACGCACGCCAATTCCGGGCGCTCGATCTGGGAAACAACGGGCCGCACCGACACAAAACCGGCGGCGTTCGACAACAAATCGATTGGAGAATTGCATTGCATGGAAGAGGCCGAGCCGGGACTGGCACGTGGAGCGTGCTGGCCGCGGGAACACGAAAAATGCCCGTTTTGTAAGGTTTCAAAACGTCGTCATGATCTTAGAAACCGTTAGAGATACGGACCCGATGACATCATGGCCAACCACAACAAGGTATCGGCAGGAAATTATTCAGCGGAGTCGACCTCATCCGCCGCACGGGGTAGCCGCGGCGCGCGCTCAAAGTAGTTTTGCTGTGGTTTCGAATGCAAAGGCGCCAATGACTGACACAAAATTGAAACCAACGAAAGCCAGTTCTTTTGCCGTTCCGATGATACCAAACACTAGTTAAGTGTGTCGCTGCCTCTCCGGCCATGCGACGCTATGCGAACGAATGCAGGAGGCGATTTTGCCCATTTTCAGTTGAGCTCAAGAACATTGCCAACCACCGACACGACTTCCTTCCCGGTGCCTAATCGCCAGTCGTGGTTTGCATTGAAAATCTGGTTCGTTCAACGGAGAATCGATTGGAAAGCAGCATCATGCACAACACCCCGCGCGGGGACCAGCACGTGGCGCGTGCTTGCCACGGGAGCACTACAAAGGCCATTTTGCAAGCTGTACAAAATATGGTGAGATTAAATTTAACCTTCAGTTATAGCAACTCGGCGATTATGTAGCCCCACGTCACCAGGTACCGACTGCATATCATTCCATAGGACCCACCTCGTTCGCCAAAGGGGCAACCGCGACACGCGCTCAAAGTGGTGGCATTTTCGCTTTTCGTATTTTTTTGCGTTTACACTGTGACTGCAGTGGTGTGGAGGGTGGGATTGCTGACAAAATTAACACTAATGGATCGAACGGATTTTCGTCGTTTTGACGCTTCCATAACATAATCATAATTCACCTAACTTTTACTACTATGGCGCATGAGTTAAATCGTTCCAAGTCGTGATTATGCAAAAATCCGACATTTTCCGAGATCGTTGTGTTCGACTGAAGATTGCGGTGGTCCCATCAGGAGCATACCATTAAAAATACTACCACTTTGTTCCTTAATCAATGGTGAACATGCCACTATAAGCCATCTCGTGTGTCATGTAGCTGGTACAAAAAAGGTCTGTAAGTCGCGTTTTTCATGTTTGTTTTTTGCCGACCCCGATTGAAAACCAGCTTCTCTTGCTGGTTGTCTTTGATCTCGACGCTAGCTGTAATTTCGGGAGTTCAAATACGTTAGGACCAAAAATGTCGCTATAATAGACGTACAGATTCGGTTACATTCAGAAGGTTAGACAAACACAAACAGGGCTACACAAAGACGGACAAATATTGAAAGACAGACAGATACAGGGAATGAGACGAAGACAGAAAGAAGACACAGAGATAGATAGAAACAAGTGACTGTGGGAAACAAAGAAAGACTTAGTAAATGTGGGGAAGATTTAGGAACACCGAGGAGACCGGCAGAGAATGACAGAGATCGACGGACCGACGGAGATCGACGGAAACCGGTGGAGAGCGGTGGAAATGGGTAAAAGGCCAAAAGGAGCCGACGGAGACCGGCTGAGACCGACAGAGACCGATGGGCATCAAACAAGACTAAGAGAGACCAAAAGACTGATGGGCTGATGGAGACCAAAGGAGAAGAAGAGAGACTAAGAACGGAGATCGAACTAGATCGAAGGATATCGACTGAAACGGATGGAGATCCAGGGCACCGAGGAAGACTGGCTGACACCGCGGGGAACATACAGAAGGCGAGCGATCTTTACGGAAACCGGGGCGGTGAAAACTGACGAAGATGGGATTAAAAAAAAAAAAAAAACATGTCGCATCTGTCTTACCCGGGAAAGCGAAAAGAGAGCAGGGATGTGGCGGTGGCTGCTTCATACACCAGCGCGCTGCATGAAGGGAAATTAATTGGCAATATCCTTTGGAAAAGATTCTGACTGAAGGCACACTATGCTTTTTCACATGACATTTGAAAAAGACAGCGTGACGCAGCGTTCTCGAAGCAAACGTGCGTCCGAACGCGAAGTGTGCGGATATATGGGAAGACCAAACGGCCGAAGGCAGTTTGTTTCCATGAAAGCTCGCAGCGCGATTGTAAGACGACACTGTGAGCAGCTGGATGAACCGTTCATCAGTAACCAGGCTGAAGCGCACAGGGTGATTGTGGATCGATGCTGGAGCGCTGGCGAGGAAATTTTGTGAAGACCAGACTGCCGACATTTGGTGACTACAAATAAAACCCGTTTGTTGGCAATGAAGTGTGCAGTGCAGTCCTGGGGCGGTTCCGGGGTCAATTTGATCAGCTTTTCGCCCGAAAATTAATTCGAATGAAAACTTCGGACACGCAAAGGACGGTAGATGCACGGCGTGGCAATTGGCCAAAAAAGCGGCCGGTGCGTCCGAGAAAGGCTTGTGCGCCTTGTGGCGTGCATCGGGACCAAGAGGAGTCGTGTCTTCGGGGTTTCATGGGTGGGGGTAAGCCGGACAAAGGCCGTCGGCTGCCGCTTCTGTATCTAATGGGCCCACTAACTGGATTTGCCGTATTTTTGCACGATCTGTTTTACCTTGCTTGCGATCGCAGCAGCTCAGGAAATTGAACAAGTCAGCAGAATCGTCAGAAGCACGGTGAGCCCTTCTCGGTTATCGTTTATATTATATTCCATACATTATCCTTCCTTAATCTTTGCACTTATCTGTGCTCTACACAAGCACTAAACAGGTATGAAGAGGCCTTCTTGGTTATGCTCTATATTATATGTCATATATTATCTTCCCTAATCTCTGCACTTATACGGCAATCAGATTCAGCTGACGGAACTGGAAACCTGTCCGACATTTTTCTCCCCCCCCAAAAAAACTGCCTGTGCGCTCATTTTCCGTTTTCATCTTTTTGTTAACGAATAGCTGCTTGAACATGCATGTATGCTAGGCAAGGACTCTGCCTGAAGCGTGCCAAAGACCTGGCCGGGAGAGTACTGCTGGCAAAATAACGTTTTCACGGGAGGGGGGGATTTCGCTCTGTACTGGGGGGATTTGACGGCCATTGGTGGGGATTGTCCCCCCCCCCAGTTAACATGTTGAAATAGGCCCCGCTATGAGTCATCTGGCGGTCTCAGGGACATTCTGCCGTGTTGGGGCCCTGTTGTGGTCTCAGGGGTCCTTTGGGAGCTTGAGGGGCCCTCGATCTGCGTCTCAGAGATCATCTTGCCCTCGAGGAGACCTCCCTGACTGCATCGAGAGCCCATCAAGTTTTTACAGAGACCCCGTGAAGCCCCTACTACGGGATCCCTTCGGGGCTACTTTTAAGTCTGACAGGGGCCCCTTCTCAGGCCCCAGGAAGGAGGAGCGCGATTGCCCTAATTGTTCCCCTTTGGTTCCACGACTTGCCCTCGTAATCACTGGGGCCCCATGTGGTTAAAATTACTGGCGGTTTGTAAACGGGCCCCGCTGGAGTATAAAGGGGGCCATGCTTGCCCGTAAAGACGTTCCTGGCGACATGGCGGGTGCCTCTTACAGGTCGGCATCTTACAGGGACATCTTTACAGGAAAGTAGGGGCCCCCGAATGATCGTTTAGGGGCTCCTGTTGGCTAGGGAGGTCACTGCCTGTCTGTAGAGAGCACACTGTCCGCCTGTAAAGGTCCGCCTGTCGACCTCTGGAGGCAGGGGCAGGGGCCTTCTTCCAGACCGAAAAGAGGTCCCTTCAGAGGCTCACAGAGGCCCTTTATGGGCCGACAGGAGGCCCTCCCCAGACAAGCCCCCCCTACAAACCACCAGGGGCCCCTAAACGCTCATTCAGACCACGGGCCTCTCTTCACAGCACACAAAACCTTCTTGTATATTCGGAGTACGTTTCCTTTAGGTTTGTAAGCCTTCTTTAATGCTTAAAATATTGCTATTTTGCTTTAATTGTCTGTTTCGGACAGTGTAAGACGCCGTGCGGGCGCCTCACGCTCTCGAAAGAACTGGGGCCTTCGGCCCCAGGGGGGGGGGGGCGCTCTGCCACAAGGGGGCCCCACTTGGCCACCAGGGGGACATGGCCCCTTTTCCCCTTCCCCCTTGGTTAGCCAGTGGGTCCGAGAAACGCATACGCCTTGTGACGTACATGGAAATCTAAGGGGGTCGCGTTTTGGGGGTTACATGGGTTACATGGGTTACGGCTTGCCCCCATGGGGGCAAGCCGGCCTAAGGCCGTCTGCCGCCGCTTCTACATCTGTGGACCCGCCAGCCGGATTTGCCGGATTTTTGCGCGACCTGTTCTACCTCGCTTGCGATCGTAGCAGTTCATGAAATTGGACCAATCATATCGGAATCCAGCAAAATCATCATGAGTATGAAGATCACGTATCGGTGATATCCTTGCAGAGGCGCAGCCAAGGGGGGAGGGCCCGGGGGTCTCGGGCCCCCCTTAGGCTCGCATTGTTTTATGGAAACCATTGCACATCGTCTTCCCGGCAAGTGGTTTTCGTATGATTTCAGTTCACATTGAGCTCCGCCCCCCCACAAGAAATTGTTGGCTGCGCCCTTGTATCCTTGTTCTAATTAATCTTCGCACTTAATCATCTCAGTCAAATTCCAGCGGACGGAATTTAAAACCTGTCTGACGTTTTTTGTTCTAAAAACAGCTGTGCCTTCATTTTTCATTTTCTTCTTTTTTTACGAATGTCTGCCTCATCATAAATTATATCGATTCAGTCTCTGCCTGACGCGTGACAAAGATCTTGTCGGGCGTGAGCTGCTGGAAAAATACCGTTTCCACTGGGGGGGGGGAGATTTCGTTGTGTACTATGGAAATTTGACCGTCAATGTTGGAAACACAGGCGCAGCGAGGGGGGGGGGGCGGGGGCCGCCCCTTAGGCACGCATTTTTTTGCGAAAACCATCGCACATCGTCTTACCAGCAGGCGGTTTTCGTATGATTTCAGTTCACGCTTAGCTCCGGCCCCCTTAAAGAAATCCTAGCTGCGTCCCTAGGCGAAAATTCCCCCCCCCCCACACAGTTAACATGTAAAAATAGGCCCTACGGCGGGTAGGGGCAAAGGGGAACGTGGTCGGCGGCGTCCGCCTATGATGGTTAAGAGAATCACAACGCCAGAAGAAAACGTTGCAGAAGGGGTGGCAAAAATGAAGTAGAAATTGATAAGTAATTCATCGAACACTCTAAACATATCTGATCTTTCCTTACGAAAGGGATCGAATATTTCAGTTCAAGGTCAATGTGCTCAAGATTCAATCACAGTTTGGTAACTCCCAAACTTTTTAACTTCAAAATGGCGCATAAGTTAACACCGGATATCATCTAATTAACGCAGATAAATTTGTTCTACTGATTTCTAACAGAAATAGGTCAAGATGTTTTAAGCAAAATTTTAAAAGGCAGTGAATTTGTGTCAACTGGCATGGCCTTGACGGAAACTTCCGGACTTTTTCAAGCTGCATTTTAGCACATTCAGAATCGCTCTTTCTGACGCGGCTATCGGTCGCGCGCGGGTCGGTGGTGAAAGAGCCAGTAGTGTTGTCGCCCCAAAAACTGGTAAGGCGTGAATTCAAGTAATTGTCTTTGAATACTAAATTTTTATGGCGTATTTTCATTTCTCTATGTCTTTGAATGACCACTGGACAACAAGGGTGTCGTTTTTACGGCGAGGGAATCGTCCGTCGTGTTCCAATACAATTCCGACGCATTGTGCTGACACGATGAATGAGGCCCGCCACGTGGAGGTGAAAGCTTCGTGGGCTTTTCCCTCACGCTGAAGCGTTCATATCTACATTTTTAGTGTTTTCTTGCATTACATGACCGACTTTGTTGTACCATAGTAATGGGAAGCATACATGTGTTTGTGCGTACATGGCTGCAACCATTATACATCAGTGGGTTGGTTACCATTTTTTTTTGAGTTGATGCGACCAGGTATAATTGGAATTTGTTTTGTTGATTGCTGTAAATGTTATAGTGGCAGTCAGTCCAGAATAAGGGAAAGTACAAAGTCTGCAGTCTGCAAAACATGAAAGGTGGTCATATGGCACAGTTTACCAAGCACTTGTTTTCTGGCAAAAAATAACAGATGATGCACAAAAATCTTAAAACAGATGCTTTTAAGGCAAGTGCTTGTCATCCAGTACAGCATAATGTCATTCCAGGATGAAGAAAGTGAAGAAATTACCAAATAATATCACCATCCCATTGTTTGCTGGCTGCCACATCAGTTGTCTGTTTGGTTTCTGCTGGGATTGTGTAGTAACAAATTCAAAAAGGGCAGTGTCCAAGGTTGAGATATGTTGGGCCTCATGATGCCATCAGTATAACTTAATGTAATGAACAATACACAGGATTAACAAAATGCCTAACCTAAATCAAACCAACCCAACCTAACTTAATTTAACCCAACCCAACCCAACCCACCAATCAACCAACCTAATTTAGCCTTGCCTACCCTCACCTAATCTCACCTAACCTAACCTATTTAGATGTACATCCTAACCTCTGTTAGGCAGAGCTAAGTCCAGTTGTACCCTTTAGTGGCCCAGAGCCTGTTGTATCATACACCATGCCTCTGGTGCCAAGGGTAGTGCCTTCTGTGTGACATGTTGTTGGTGCAACATTATGTCCACAGATGTCCCTTTATTGGCCTGTGGCCTCTGGTATCATTTACTGATGATGTCATCAAATGTCATGCACTACATGGAATATCCTTGTAGTAAAGGCATTGTAAACAAGATGGCACTGCCAGTTCTGGTTGCATTTCCTTAAGGTGAAATATAACTGCAGTGCCTTTGGAAACATCATAATTTTATGTCCAGAAGCAGGAAGAAGGTAGTCAGCCCTTTCTAGGCTACAAAATGAAGTGGCCTAAATCTTCTAATGAAAGGAAATGTTCACTGCCAAAAGAGCTGCACATTGGCAAGGTTTTTTTTGGAGGGCAATAAATCTGCATTTAAGTTACCCAAAACTTATTAGGGGGAGTAAGCAAGAATTGCTGATGTAGCAAGGGCCTAACAACAAGGGTCCTTGGGGGTTTTAAGAAGCAGATGAAATATCTTAAATGATGAAGGAAGTAAATACAAAATTGTGGAGGTGAAGATACCTTATGTATCCTTATTTCCAAATTTTTGTTCAAAATATCAGCAACATCTGTATTACAGTAATACATGCTACCTTTCTGCATTGCTGTAATGTAGCTGTTCTGATTATTAACACTCTGGAGTGCTAATTTTTGTAGTTCTCTTTTCACCAAGAAAGTCAGTAACTGACACTAGGGAATTAGGATTTGATGATTACATGCAGTTGGTCACAGTCATAAGCACTCTGGTGGTATTGTGTTGTAATCACACTGTATTGCAGAGAACCATTTCTCAGTGGTTTAGGTATTCTACCTGATAAAGATTTCCCATTTTGGGGAGTTTTAACACTGGTTTGTACATGAACTGCTTTTTAGTACTTGTACAACTTCATTGTACTCTGCCTTTATTTTTTAGTGTTGACCTGCTCTTTAGTACCATAGTTTAGAACAGGCCGATTTCTGTTGTTGCATTGTTTCTAAGGTGCAAGTGCATTTTAATGGAAATAATTCTACATGCTATGAAAAATATTCAAATATTAAGTTGTTTACTGAGGACAAGATGCATGAATAGGCACAGGTGATTTGGCAGCTGGATTGCAAGTTTGTATCATGTTATGTTTCATGTGATGTACCGTAATGTTGTGGTGTACTGTGGTATAGTGTATCAGAATGCTGTAGGCTGCTAAAGTGCATTCATTGCTGTCCTGTACAAATGTACATTTTCATCCCACACTGGATAGAAAATTGTTTTTTGTTATGAATGGCAATGATTATGTTTTCCAACATTTTGTCTGCAGTTATGCGGTCATGCTGTGGTGGGACATACTATGAAACTGTTTTGAAAAGTTTGCAATAACTGTTGCTTATTTCCAGGACAATGCCCTCTGAATCATCCAGAAAGAGGCAGGCTGCCAAGAAGGAGGCTGCTAAAAAGAAGGGTGCCCCTAAGGGCAAGAAGCCTGAGATTTCTGAAGCATCAAATGGTGTTGAAACTCAGCAAAATGGATCCTCTGTTGAAAATCAACAAAATGGCTCATCTACTAATGGTGATGTCAAAACCATGACAGAAGAAGGTGAGCAGTCTGTATGTGTGGCTGGTTGTAGTCTCTGATGTCACACCATCCTCCCACATTGGCTAGATCAGGATTCTCTGTATTGGTAAAGTCTTTTCTTCATGTCACTCCACCCTCCCATACAGAAATGCTTTGTGCTCAGCTTAAGAGGAATATGATGCAAAATGTCATCTCATGCCACCCTGCCCTCCCATACAGAGACTGTTTGACTGGGGGATGGTGTAGTTTGCCCTTGGACATCATCCTTACCTGCCATACAGAGAGGCTGTGTGCCCAGCTGGAGGAGGAGCTGCGGATGGCGGCCGAGGCTCGCGCCTGCACGGGCGTGCTGGGCGTGCACCCGCGCAGCCGCGACATCAAGGTGTCCGGCATGTCGATGAGCTTCTACGGCTCGGAACTGCTGCAGGATACCCACCTGGAGCTGAACTGCGGCCGCCGCTACGGTCTGATCGGCGCCAACGGCAGCGGTGAGCGTGCCTCCTCCCGGAGGCGGGCAGCCACCGTGCCCGGCCCGGTCCGCCACCTGCCGGCCGGGCTCTGGCGGCACCCTGGTGCGGCACGCCCGGCCTGGCACTGTGTAGGTGGTGCCATACATGCAGGATACCGCAGCTGGCAGGTGTTATGAACATTTGGTTTGGATGGGCCAGCCAACATTAATGGCTTCTTTTGGCATTGGTCTTTGTTTTTGATCAGGTGTTCTTTTTTATTCATGCGTGGTGTTTGTGAGTTCGATGTTGCTGCGTGGTATATTCGTAAGTCCTTCAAAATCGGTATCAGGCTCCCTGCTGTGGCAGTCGGATCGATTCGCTGTCAGGTATGATGTCGTTACGTTCGAAAACCTCGCTGACGTTGCTGCTAGTCCGTACAGCCGCGGTCGGCAGTGGACCGTCCGTTGCGTCGCCCCGTGCCTCCCTGGCCCGGCTGGGGCCGTCGGCGGACCGCCTCTGACGTGGCCTCCCGCGCCCGCCCGCAGGCAAGTCGTCCCTGCTGCACGCCATCGCCAACCGGGAGGTGCCGATCCAGGACATGATCGACGTGTTCCTGCTGGCGCGCGAGATGCCGGCCTCGGAGAAGACGGCGCTGCAGTGCGTGATGGAGGTGGACCAGGAGCGCGTGCGGCTGGAGCAGCTGGCCGAGGAGCTGGCCCACTGTCCGGACGATGAGAGCCAGGAGGAGCTGATGGACGTGTACGAGCGGCTGGACGAGCTCGGCGCCGACACGGCGGAGGCCAAGGCCGGCTACATCCTGCACGGCCTCGGCTTCACCACGGTCAGTCGGCGGCGGCGGCGGCGGCGGCGGGCGGGCGGGCGGACAGCTGTTTACGGCTCGGTCCGTGTCACGTTGTTTGTGCGCCCGTAAGCCCCAGTAATCAATCATTCAGTCCGTCTGTCGGGTGCGGCTTGCGCTGGCGCTCCGGTGACGCTACCTGCGTGGCGTTCTGGCGCCTTTTCGGGCCAGTGTTTAGTGTTAGGTGCCTGTGGCATTAGAGGAAATGGAAAGTTACGAATATGGATTTTTGTGATTGCTGGCAATGCTAGAAGCATTTCAATCAAGATTGCATGCAGCTGGCTGTCAGCTGATAGCTGTGGGGAATCTGGAGGCTTCCGTTCATTTATTACCCAGGCTGGAAAGGTGTTATTTTTGGGGAAGGTGTTATTTTTTGGTGTTGAGGAGCACAAGAAAGTATGTGTCCTAAGGACTTTTTGTCTTCATGAAAGTATGATTTTGTGCCTCCATCAAAAAGCCTCATCATAACCATATTGACAAATTCTTACTCTGCAAGAAAATGACTGTCTCCATTCAGTGAGAAGTATGATGTCATAAGTAACTTACACCAAACACCAAATTGAGGTATTAGAATAGGTTGGGGTAATATTTATCACTCATTGAACCTGGGGTTAAATGAGTGCAATGCACATAAGCCACATTTTATAAAAGAAAATATTTCCCTAATGGCTTTCTGTATTGTGCATAAAAGATGCATTATTTATAGACCCAGGACATCCACATGCTCGTTTGTACCTCTTGATTGTGCTGTTTCTCAGATTTGAGGTAGACATTGTCAAGCTTTTATGAATACAAAAAAGTTATTCCACAAAACCTTTTTATGTATGTTTTTCTTTTCCTCCCAAAACTGATATAAGAACTTAAGATGTTAGTTAATGAACTGGCTGTTCTCATGCAAGTGAATGCGTTCATCCTGGAGCCTATACCATGTTGGTGATTGTATGTATTGTGTGACTGTAATTGGGTGAAATGAGTATACATTTTACCCTGTTGCAAACCAGTGGGATAAAATGGGTAAACAACCTCTCATGCCCCTGGGCTGAGTTCCTCTCTATCACTCATGTGGTGTACATGCTCCCACATCACCTTTTTTGTCAGTGAGAAGTAGCCAGTGGTGCTCAAAAGGAAAAGTTCATTTGTGTATTGACTTGAAATTTTGGTAGCAGTGAACATTGCCTTCCTTCATTTTTTCCTTATGTGCATCTCTGCTGAAAAAGAAGTACCTAGGAATCCCACACTCAGGCTCTTCAAAAATCAAGTATGTTTTGCTCATTTTTCTACACTGTCATGTCAGGGAAATGAGCTGGGGGAAGTTTTGATAGGATTCATCATTGAAGCCAGTGAACTCATTTTGCCCTCAGTGGGGTAAAGTCAGTACTTGGGCTTATTTTTTATGTAGGGTAGGCATGACCTTAACACCAAAATATATCACCAAAAGCGTACGTAGCGCTCACCGGTATAGGGGGGTTGATGCAACCCCCCCCGAGGTTTTCCAAAGATAGCTTCCTAACAGTTTGCTTGATCTTTCTGAAACGTGGTGTACCCTCTCGGTATCCTTTCCGCATCTTATGATGAAAAACCTCATCTACGTTTCCATGGTAACGAGCTGTGGCGTCATAACCGGAACCATGTCAGCCCTTTTTCGCGCGCTGACGCGACCGGTTTACAACGGTCCCAGGTTTGTCTCACCTTTGACGGTTGGAAGGCACAACTAGAATAAAATATACATCATTCAGCTCAAAACTGTATGTTCTATAACATTGTTCTTAGATTTAGTAGGGTGATGCTCACCGCTGGGAGTACCGAAGGTGTAAACTGAGGCCATGAGCTGCGGCGGTAAACACGTTACTTTTTATCTCTGGAAATGCGATAGGAAATGGCTTATTGCAAAACAACCTATATAGTTGGATTGCGGTAGGTGTAAGGAGTAAAACGATATAAATTAAATACAATGTCCTTTAAATGCATCAAAAGTGGGCGGAATGCTGCAAACTCCTGACTTGCTCCGACGGACGGGAGGCACCGGCCGCGGGGTGGTGAATCTTCAATACCACGAGATGCCAAAAATTGCATTTTGTGTTGAATATCAACTAAAAAAATGTTTTTAACACATCCAAGGCATGATTTCTTTAGCTGATCTAAGGTCATTCTAGGTCTTTTGCTTAAAATAACTAAGGATGACTTTATATGAGCTTGGAAGACCTAGTATGACCTTTATATGTCGTTCGGCATTAGTGTTGATTAATTCAGACGCTGTATTGGACCTAATGGTCCATTATTGTCTACAAAAAATGCTTTTGCAGCTCCGAGGACGGATTAACCTAGCACCTGGGTCTGACTCCAGGGGCAAAGTACAACCATATGGGGTACAGATAGTTCAGAATTGATGAACGAACAGTGTGATATCCATTTATTTTCTTCACCATTTATTCGTTGGCGTTCATTTGTGCTCCGACCTGGAAGGTCAACTCCTTATAAGGGATACCAGTGGCGAAGTTTCGTCATGCGCAACACGCTGGTTTTCTCGCGAATCTCTGGGACGCATGGTGTGGAAATGGCGGGGGTCATACCAACCCCCCCATATGTCCGCGTTATGCAGAAGACCCCATACGGGCGATTGTTAATCCAGTTGAAGGGATGCCCATTTGCATCATTGGCATCACCGACCTACCCCGAAGTCACGCGTGAGTGAAAGAATACAAACTTGAAATCGAAATTGTCCTCATATTACCCCACCATACCCTGTTCTTTGCACAATTTTGTACTCCATAATAAGACTTATACTCCGACACGAAGAACAAAAGCCAAATTTCCAGCCTGGCAGTGATGACTGCTCCCTGAGTGCTGTCCTGTGAAACTGACTGACTGGTCGGCGGGTGTCCTGCAGGAGATGCAGCAGCGCCAGTGTAAGGACTTCTCTGGTGGCTGGCGGATGCGCGTGGCGCTGGCTCGCGCTCTTTTCGTGCGCCCCCACCTGCTGATGTTGGACGAGCCGACCAACCACCTTGACCTGAACGCCTGCGTCTGGCTGGAGGAGGAGCTCAAGACGTACAAGCGCATTCTGGTGGTGATCAGCCACTCGCAGGACTTCCTGAACGGTGAGTGGGCGACCGGGGAGCCGGGCAGGCGTCGGTACCCGCCGCCGTTGGACTGTTGCGGCATTGGGCTAGTCATTTACGGTTTGATTGGGTTTTCTAGTGCAACCAGTGTCAGAAACTCCTGTGTGATTTGTGACTTGGCAGTCACTATGCTGCGAATTTCAAATATAATTCCAGAATAGGACCTGCTTTTCTACTCTGCCTGTTAGACTTCATTAGTTGCTCTGTTTGTCATGTTTTTTTATTATTGCGTTTTGTTTATCACTGAACTTTCCAAGACCTCAACATATGACATAAATATTGAATTTTTAAGTGACATCCTCATTCTGGAAAATAAAGTTTGGTTTCCCTGCTTCATCGTCGCAGAAATGTTCTTCGCTCTACGACGTGATTCATTATTCTAGATGCAATTATGGCTTAATATTCGATGGGATCTCGAGGCAGTTGTTAAACTGTGTTGATGTACTTATGGCCCAATTGTTTCATCAGTTGCTTGGTTTCTCCTCACGTGCAGTGGTAAGGATTATGATTAGGAAGCTGTCTGATCGGGCATGTGATCGAGTACCCTGTGTTACAGTTACATGAGTTCTTTGGAAATATTAGGCAATGGCCACCTGACAGGATGATATAGTGTATTTATCTGCATTGTGTTGGAAATGGAGTAATGGGTATGTGGCTTTTTGCTTTCGAAAATAGAAAGGTTTTGTTGAGGCTATTTTTATGGCAATCGTCTGGTCGGTTTGCTCTAGGTGTTTGCACCAATATCATTCACCTTGACAACAAGAAGCTGCATTTCTACACGGGGAACTACGACATGTTCGTTCAGACCCGCTGTGAACTGATGGAAAACCAGATGAAGCAATACAAGTGGGAGCAGGATCAGATCGCCCACATGAAGGTAACCACCGGAAGGCTGACGCGCCTTTTCGGTCAGGTTAGCTGTCCATGGTGCATAAAAGGCTTGAAATACAAGAACCACGCGTCTGAACGTTATGCGTGTTTCGGCGATAACGCCACGATTTTGTTAGTTAAATGGGTCGCTAAGGAGCGCTCAGTGGAGCATCAGCTTAGCCAGTGACATCCTCGGTTGCACCCCGTTTCTGGTTCGGCATTAAGCCATACTCTTCTCTGTGCTAAGCCGTTCTCGGTCGCCGCCTGCAGAACTACATCGCGCGGTTCGGTCACGGCTCGGCCAAGCTGGCGCGCCAGGCGCAGTCCAAGGAGAAGACGCTGCAGAAGATGGTGGACAAGGGCCTAACGGAGCGCGTGACCGGCGACAAGCAGCTGTCGTTCTACTTCTTCGACTGCGGCACCATCCCGCCGCCGGTCATCATGGTCCAGGTGGGGCCCTCTCACCGCTGCAAGCGGTCGACAGAACAGATGGCGGCCCGTAGTGACGATCCGTTGTCTTTCGAGGACATTGGGGGCTTAAAATTATTTGAAGTCCGCTGGTGCTTCATGCCTGTTGGCATTGCTGTATGTTTAGTGTTATGACCCCGTTTTGGCTTTGGGTTGCTCTATTTTCATTCAGTTTTTTTCCCCTATAGAACGTGAGCTTCCGGTATAACGAAGGGACAAACTACATCTACAAGAACCTGGAATTCGGTATTGACCTGGACACTCGCCTGGCTCTGGTCGGACCCAACGGAGCGGGAAAGTCCACGCTGCTGAAGCTCTTGTATGGAGAGGTATGTAGGAAAACGTCCCAAAGGTCTCGCCCAGCAAAGCTAGACTTTTCTTCTGAAACGAGCATGTGCATGCTCAGTCCGCGCTGGTATGGAGCAGACGACCGGTTTTGCGCCTGGTCTTCATAAGATCCCTGGTAACGGGGTAGTGCCTTTTTAACTTAATGTCTTACAGTGACGATGTCTGTGAGTCTGGTTTGGTGCCCTGTGTCTGCCTACCATTTGCCTGGCTTTCTGCCTCATGTCTTGATCCACTGCTACTCAGGCCCCTCAATGTCTGGTTCACCATCAGCTGTTTAATGACTCCTCATCGTGTGACGTCAGTTGACCATACATTATCAGTCTTCCAATGTCAGCTGCCAGCAGGTTCATTGTCACCGGTAGTTACCCACGTATCTCTACACTGCCGCTGTTATTTATCCATGCGACTCCATGTGATTGCTTTTGTTTTCCCATTTGCTCTGAGATTGGCACCAGAACTTGTACACGTGACGTCATTCTGTGACCACCAGTGCCGTGTTTGACTGCTGTGACCTCGCTCTCTGTCTTCGCCAGCTGTCGCCGACCACGGGCATGATCCGAAAAAACATGCACGTGCGGATCGCCCGCTACCACCAGCATCTACATGAGCTGCTCGACCTCAACCTCAGTCCGCTCGAATACATGCTGAAGGAGTTCCCCGAGATCAAGGAGAAGGAGGAGATGCGCAAAGTGATCGGCCGCTACGGTCTGACCGGCAAACAGCAGGTGGGTGGCCCCCGTCTCCCCACCACCGACGGTTCTTGGACGGTGTAGGACCCCATCCAGCGGTCCCCGGGGGTTCAGAGGTTCGAAGGCTGCTGTGTGAGGCCAGAGTGTGGGTACTTAGCGGGAAGTCGTGCAGTGTGGTGAGGTAAGGGCGTGTGTATAAGAGCTGGGTAGGGTAAACGCTGTTGTGTGAGGCCAGAGTGAAAAGTATTTAGGTGAATGTCGTGCAGTGTTGTGGGAAAAGGTCGTCTGTGGCGGCCTGGGGCTGGCCATAAGATGTAATGCGAGACCATGTGTACCTGAATATGCATAATTTTTTAAGAACGCTGTGAAATACTTGCTGGTAATTGTTGTAGCGCAACGCTACGCTGTCCGGGCCGATCAGTAACTGCAACGCCAGATGGCAGTGAGTCAGGCCATTCTGTGCTGTGCTGTGTTGTGTTGTGCTGTGTTGTGCTGTGCTGTGCTTTGCGACCGTCTGATGGCGCCTCCTCCTCCGTCGCAGATCTGCCCGATCCGACAGCTGTCGGACGGCCAACGGTGCCGCGTGGTGTTCGCCTGGCTGGCCTGGCAGTCGCCGCACCTGCTGTTCCTGGACGAGCCGACCAACCACCTGGACATGGAGACGATCGACTCGCTGGCCGAGGCCATCAACAACTTCGCCGGCGGCCTGATCCTGGTCAGCCACGACTTCCGGCTCATCAGCCAGGTGGGTGGCCAGCTGCCTGTCTTCGCGGCCCGGCCGATGTGGGACGTGGGACCGGCCGATGTGCGTGGGGACGGGCTGGGTGTGTTGGATGGTGAATGAAGCGTGGCGCGTGGTGTGTAACTTGTGTCGTCTACCCGCAGGTGGCGGACGAGATCTGGATCTGCGAGAACCAGACGGTCACCAAGTGGCAGGGCGACATCATCAGCTACAAGGAGATGCTGAAGGCACAAGTGATGAAGAAAAACGCCAAGGCCAAGAAGAAGTGCGCCTGGTAACGGGCTGGCTTCTAGGCTTTTCCAATTGCGCGCCCCTGCGCCGGCGGACGCGTTCACGGCGCCGCATCTAGTGAAGCATTGACCACTCGGGCGCGGAAACGCGCCCATGGCGACCCACCACCGCCGCGCGCGCCGCTCGGCGCGCGCGCCGAGCGCGGACCGGGGCTGGGGCCGGCTCGGGCCCGGCCGGCGTCCGGCCTGTCCCCGGCTCCGGCGGCTCCCGTGGCACCGGTCGGCAGCAGCGCGCCCGGGCTTTCCCGTCACCGGCTGGCGGCCCTCTACTTCTGAGTTGTCCCACTCCCGGCAGGGTGTCTACATGGCGGCCCTGTGCTGTGTGTCACGTGACACCTGGCAGTGTTCAGAAGGCAGCCTGTACTGCTTGTCACGTGATATGGTCTGGGTCACCAGCCGGCAGCCCTTTGCTCTGTCACTGAGACATGTGGAAGAGTGCCGAATTCTGCGCTCTTTGTCACGCGACATGATCCGTGTTACCAGCCGGGAGTTGGCAGCGCCTGCCGGCGGGCCCCGTGGCGCTCTGGCGGCCGAATGTTCGGAGGCGACCGCCGCCGGGCTGCGGCCTGTGTCGGCGCCGCGTTAGCCCGATTCGATACCTCCAGCCACTGGGCAGCGTGGCTGCGTGAACGCATGTTTTGTGCGTTGTATTTCCACTGATTTGGTCCGCGCAGTCGGACATTGTTTTAACTTTTTTTCGGTAAGCCTGTTTTTATTGAACCCCGCGATCAAAACTAATAAATTTCCTAGTTTTATGTGCGAGTGCTGTCTGGACAGTGTCTGGTGCCTCAACTGGCCTAAGCCGGATTTCACATGAGGGCTTCAGGCATTCGTTGCTTGTGGAGAGGATGGTTCGGCACGGGCACGACTAATGGTAAACGTGCGATGCGCAGTCTCGTGGCGATTGCACAGCTTTTTGAAGGATCTTTGTGTTTGGTTGTGGTCCAAGGTGAGCAAGTAATTAAAAAGTGCCCTGCAGGAAAGAGGTCATATAAGTCTGACTTTGTTGAAGCTCGTCTGGATCATCCGTTTGCACTTCTGGCACCTCTCGCCCAATCATGGGGAACGGACACTACCGCACGAAGGGCGTGCCCAGAATGGAACTGATAAGTGCAGTGATTGTGGATTATCACACTAGCTGGGTCTGGTCGAGCTTGTGCGCCCCCGAAATACTCGAATAAGACGTAAAAACGGCATATTTAGAGGCGCAGGTAGTAACTAGTTTGTTTCTTCGCTACTGCCAACGTGCAGCGCCCTAGAACACGATGAAGCCGTGAGCAGGTGTACTGTACAGTGTACTAGCAAGTGAAGTCCGACAGATTTAACATCTAGCAGTGACGGGCAGTCAGTCAAATGAATCGACATTGTCAAAATTCGGAATACTCAACGAATTCTAGCTATAACAATGTATGTATGATAATGCAGATTACAGCTTTGTGGATGGGATGCTTAAATTCGTTTGGAAGCACCATAGATTTAGAAGGGTCAAACTATCCAACCTATATCAATGGGGCAGGGACGTCGATTTCTGCAAATGGGGGGGGGGGACGAGCTGAGGGCCCGACAACCAAACCCCCAAATGTGGGTTTCTCTCTGGACTTAGCCCACTTTCCTTTGACCAACAGAAATTTATAATTTTCTTTTGTTACTATTTCTCAACTAAGAAACTGCATTTGCCCTCATGTATACGGGTAAATATTGACAGAAGATGGGAAAATAGGTACATACATCGATACACCGCTCAATATACATATACATACATCGATATACCGCTAGACTTAATTCGTTACTTTTTACCAATCTATCTCACAGCCATCTTCATCTTTTCGTTGTTATTGCCCATTTCGCTTAAAAACCGCCAAAAAAATAATGGGACCCAAACCAACCTGGGGGGGGGGCAAATTAACATCGGGTGGGACAGGTCCCCTAAAAAAAAATGCAAATTGTCACGCTGCCATTGGGGCACCTTCAGTTTTTAGACTGAGTAGGGGCTTTATTAGGGGATCCATGAATATGGTGCATTTTCGCCTGGGAGTGAACTTGGCGCTTTTGTAGCAAATGGGGGCGGACTGTCTCTCAGTCTCTCAAGACTCTCACAGACGGCTGACTGACGCCCGACGGGACACAACAGTTGACTTAAGACACGAACGCTTGAGCCCAAGAGGCTGTGCGTCCTAACCCACAACAAACAAACAAACAGACACTCTCTCAAGTCCTCGTTAGTGTAGTGGATAGAGGTTCGGGCTTATAATGGTAAGGTTGTGGGTTCAAATCTTGACGCCTCTAGCTCTCGATCCGTGACACGTAAGTTGTGGATTGGACGCCGTACGCTTGAGCCCAAGTGGCTGTGCGCCCTAACCCAACACCAAACCAAACCACTCTGAAGACAGGGAGACGGACGCGCCCGAGCCCAAGGGGCTCTGGGTTCCAATTCACTGCAACCAAACAAACGGAATAAACAAGGCAGGTCCGAGCTTTTCTACACTGTCGTAGGGGAAGGTGAAGATATTCAGGGAAAATTGTCAAGTGGATTGGCGTGGCTCCGGATCGCCTTCACAGCTGCTTATGAGTAAGTACTGATGGGCTGCAGATGCGACTGCCTTATTAGCATTGTGGTGAAGCCATATTCTAACATAGGGCATACAGAGTGGTTTCATTTTCTGGTGTTTCACCTTGTACTTAACCTGTTTTAAGATATGCATGATCATGCATGCTTTTGGCTGCATAAATGTTGGGTTAAGGGAGGCAAGTTGGTGATGGTTGGTTGATAGTTGATCATGATGCATGTTCTAATTTTTGTGCTTTGGGGGTTTGCATTGCATGATGGCATACCAGTTCAGTTGATCATTGCTCACTCCAGACTAGTGGCTTCATGTTTGATTGAAGTTGTCTTATGCTGTTAAAATATGGTGCCATCATATGGTCCATAATCTTCTGCCAGACATCAGCCACAGGGACTGCCAAAAACATGAAAGGGTCTGCTTGCTAGTGCATTGAACTCACATCATTGCTGGGTAAAGAAGGGAATAGGGCAACCATATGCTAGCTCCATTGACCTAGGAAGGGTAACCTGATCAAGGTTGGTAAGTCTAGAATGAGAAAAGGTTTGTAGGCAAAGGTTTGTAAACATATGGTGTGTATCTGACATCATTCGTACTGGAAAAAATTGGGTGCGAGTGTGAGTCAAAGGCACAACTCCTACTAGATGGCGCAGGCTGATGAAGGGTGTGATCAGACTCAGCTCGGATCACATAAGAGGTTAGATTAAATAAAGTTAGGTTAGGCTAGATTACTATTTTAGGTCAGTTCCAGAGCCACAGCCAAGGGGGCCGGGGCCTGGCGCCCCTCCCCCCATAGGCCCACATTTGTTGTGAAAACCATTGCACATTGTCTGGCTGCGCCTCTGGTCAGTTGCTTTTCCGATACCAACCTTAAGGTTATGACCCGTTTGTTAGGAACCTTTTTCCTTTCAAGCCTTTTCTCTTGGGAACAATTTCGTACGAACCTTTTGCAGTACGAACCTTGCCCAGCATACGGTCTCTAGCGATCCGCAACATACCGCGCTTCGCGCGACCTAATCTCTTTGCTGGGCAGAACCAAGTCCGATCGCACCCTTTTATCGGCCTGGGGCCTCTAGTATTCTACACCTCGCCTACGGCGTAACATTACGCCCCATGAACGCTCCCCGCGATCAATAAAAGGTGGCAGAATACATCGGTCAAATTAGTATGGAAAGCGAGTCCATAAGCCCCTTAGTTTCCCGGCTACCGTCCGTGGCACCACTGTTACAGGTGAACGAGCAACTGGGGTCAGTTGACGCCTGCCCAACTGTGCCGTATATGGTCTGCAGTGGGACAGGAGCCTTCATGGGTAAATTGCAAAAGAATCACTTTCCCTTGCTTAATGCCGTATATTAAATAATAGACTGGAACTTTGCATACTTTGGCTGAAAATTGAAAACATTTGCTATAGGGATAAGTGGAAAATGGTGAGCCAGTGGGATAAGATATGCCTCCCATTACAATATTTGTGCTGTCAAGATTGAAAAAAGTTCATCATCATGTGGTGTGCCACATCATGTGCAGTGTTCAAAAAATGGGTTTAGGTTTGGGCCATACTGGTAACTGCAATTGGCTGTCATGCTTGCATATGAATTGTATATTGTTCATTTGCCAATAGGTCAATACTTTATTCTTCTTTTGTTCCTCATGTCTATTAAATAGGTATGGGAGGAACAGAGTTCCAGCTACCATTTTTTTTTGAACATGATGTGTTTAACACAAATTATGAATGGAAAGGATCATTATGATCCTGGTTGTTTTGTCTTTTAGAATAAACTGTTTTTGATTGTCCATTTTTCTGGCATTCCATGCATTCCATGTACATGTTGTGTCTCTACAACCAAAATACTCCTGTTCATTGTTGATGGCATAAACTGATTATTGCTGCATTTATCATGAACCATTGTGTGATGCTATCCCATGCACTTCATTTATTGCCTATGCTCTGGATAATGATTTGCTTCTTGTCCCCTCTTAGGCATCAGGCCCAAATGGCTACTGATTTCTTAGCAACTGTTTTGTGTGACCTTGAATACTGCAACAAGAATGGGGAAAAAATACACATGCAGAAAAATGAAATGCTTCTTGTCCTTGAGCAGACAAACAGCAAATGGTGGAAGGTAAGCATAACATGAGTGGTAGGTTACAGTGTAATGGCCATGATTTGATGTCAGGTGAAGATTTTTTTCCATTTTTCCATAATATTGCTGAAGTGAATTGTTAACATTGGGAAACAAGATAAGCATACAGTAAAATCAGTCATTGGTTCTTATGCATCTTGCATCAGATAAATGACTGAAGTGATTTATAAGTGTTGGATGTTGCCTGCTGTTGCCTGAAATGATGCATGTTCAGTGTATGGTTTCCAGAAAGCTGCATTAATCCTTCTGGTATTTTGTTGGCATGTCTAACAGTTTTTAACTATCTTCAGTAAAAAACCGACACATTTGTTCTGTGTGATACTTATGTTTGTATGGATTCTCAGGTGATCAGAAGTGGGGAAGGAAAGCCATTCTATGCACCAATGCAGAATCTGGAAGTTTTGGATGTTCCACATGTGCAGCTACGAGCTTCTCCTATTGTACAAGATTGGTTGATGTAAGCAGAGTCACTTAAGAACTGCTCTGTGGAATTTCAACATTGTTTCCATTTATTTGAGTGTGAAAGATGTGAAACCAGATACAGGCATTTTGGCTGGGGACCCCTGTCATTTGATGTAGGTATCAGTGAAGGAATGGATTCTTTTCTCCAGCCAGACAATCAGTTTTAAACACTTATTAGAAAGCTGGAAGCCTATCATGTATATCATAGTCTCTGTAATGCTTATTTTTATTTGGTACATTTATTTGGTTTGTTAACTTTCCCACTAACATTAATTCTTAAAAGTATATGCAAAACATACATTGAAAGCAAATTCATTAAACAATCAGCTCTATAAACTGGGCTAATTGTGTGCTACAATGAAAACTTGACAAGGTACGACGCCACTCTGTGAACCTGTATAAGTTAACATAGCATGATGCGATGATGAAGAACGCCCAGAACAGAACATGACCATCAGTGCGTGTGTCCGCCGTGCACCAGTCGTGTTGGATGAGGACCACTCGCGCGACGTCCTCCCCAGGGCTCCACTGTCGACGATCGACGCTGGCCACGGCCGCCGGGAGCAGTGCGACGTCAGGACCGAGGAGCGCGCGCTGTCGGGCGGCGGGCCACTCTTCGGCTCCCTGGACGACCTGCAGCGGCGGCCGGCAGCGGCGCCGGCGACATCTGGACCGGCACCGCGTGCTGATGCGGCCTTCCGCAGCGCCCGCCGATCCTCGGGACCGGAACACGCTGTCGGCGGGCAGCCACTCTCCGGCGGCGGCGCCGGCGACCGGGGACCCCGTGCCGGCCAGGCCGGCGTCGTCGCCGCAGGTGGAGAGGGAGACCGGCCGCAGAGGGCCGGCTCGGGCGAGATCGGCGCGTGCGGACGGCGCGCTGACGCCGTCAGGAGTGGCGCCGCGCGGGAGTGGGAGTGGGACGGCGGCGACCGTCCTGCCGTGCCGAAGACCAGCCTCACGTGGGAGCGCGGCACGTCGCTGCGCCACCCGGCGGCGCTGCCGAGCGGCAGCCGCACCTGGGAGCGCGGCGCCAGGCTGGACCCGTCGGCCCGTGGCCCGGTCCTGGGCGGCGAGAGTGGGCAGGCGCCGGTGCTGCCGCCTCGCCAGAGGACGGCTGCCGGCGGCGAGACGGTGGCACGGGCGCCGGTCCCGCCGCCCCGCCAGCGGCTCCGCCCTTTGGACGGAGTCGAGGCGCCGCTGGCTGCTGGCGCGGCTGGCCGCGGCCAGCTGGCGCCGCCGCAGGTAGGCCACCCAGCTGAGAACGGTGATATGATTATCGTGCTGTGCATCGGAAGGGGGGATCTGTGGTGTTGGGGGCACTTCAGATGCGGAATGAAGTGGCTGACTCATCACAGCAGCTTGTATCGTTTATGGTGACAGATACGTTCAAACATAGCAGGCTTGTTTGTCACGCTGTTCGTGCAAGCCTGGTGCACTACCTACCTCTTTTAGGCTACCTGTCCACGTTCTCAGACGTAATCTGTCTGAAGACTTGAGTCAGTACTGGCGTCCGCGGGCTATGCATATCAGCGTGCGGGTGCGCGCCGATGTCTGCCGTGTGCCGCGGCTGGCGGTCGCCGGACCTCACACTGTTCGTCATATCGTGCCGGCGCCAGGCTGCGCCGCGGGCTGCGGACTGCACGGTGTCGGCGGCGCGCTGGGCGCCAGCTCAACCGGCTGCCGGTGATGGTGGCGGCTGCGCTGCCGACGCGACCCTCAGCTGCTGTCCGCGGCACGAGCACGGCGCCGCCGCCGACAGCGACTGGGACGACGTGTCGGTGAGCGCGCGGCGCCCGGTGTCGGACGCGTCCGTTGGACAGGGCCAGGGTCAGACGGCGGACCCGGACCCGTGTGACGGACGGTCCGCCTGACATTTCCCGGGGCGGGTGGTCTATACAACGGGTCTTTTTTGGTGGCTAAACGTGTCGGATTGTCCAAAATGCAGCATGACGTGCCGGGAGACTAATGTACGTTGCTAGTTAAGTTAGCCGGAATGCATTGGAGCAGACATTGTTTGCATCGGAGCATGTGTGTGACAGATCTGGTCAAAAAATCTCTGGCCCCGACACGCATGTAATACCGTGCCGCGAAGGGCCTCGAAGTGCCAGTTCACGTTTTGCTGGTGGCGTGCCCGCGATGCATCACTGCTGGGCTCGCTGTCGGCAGTCGTGTGACAGTCTGGATGAGTGGTCCGACTCGGACGGCTCGGGCTCGCTGCTGCTGGCCGAAGACGAGTGTCCGGACGGACCGCCGCCGGCCGGGGATGACGGCCTGCACGTGCCGCTGCCGGCCGGCTGGCGACGGCGGCGGGACTCCATCGGCGACACCTGCTACGTCAGAGACACGTCACCCACCAGGGTACGGGGCCGCGTGACGTCACACCGCCGTTACTGTCACATCTTGGTGCCTTTTTTGTGGACTGGCAACAGAAACGAAGACAGTACTCATGCGTTTGGAAGTAATTCGTAAACATTTTACGCATTCTGCGAACCGCTATGCTCGTCATTTTGTATACTTGCGTGTTTATCTCTTAGAGTAAAAAAACGGAAGAATAAGACTGTCAAACCAATTCTTTTCCTTTTCTCGTATGAAATTATGTAATCTAAAAACACAAGAATAAGACTGTCAGACCAGTTCTGTTCTTTATAAAATATGATTCTGGGGCGATATTGTCTCATATGATCTATATGATCATATGATGTGGTATTATACGTATGATATTGTTATGGGGTGTCTTTCTGTTCCGAGATTTGGGCATTTATTTGGTTTACGAGGTGTTCTCACGAGCGGCCTTTCTCCGCGTGAGTTATTCCGATAGGTCCAGACTGGACTTAAGTTGAAGTTAAGCCCTGCTGGGGGTGCTCTGACGGTGGACGGTCTCTGTTCCGTGTGTCGTGACCCAGCCGTTCAGACCGCGCCGCCAGCGGCCGGCAGTGCTCCGGCTGTACCGTTCCACTTCCCTTCGTCGGCAGTGGTACAGCTGCCTGGACTCAGCCGGCCGCTTCTACTTCTTCGCCGAGGGCAGCAGCGAGGCCGTCTGGAGCCTACCGGCTGCCGGTCCCGGACAGCCCCCTCCGTCCGTCCCCGGCCAGGTGCGTTCTGACCGATCCGGTGGCCAATACCGGCTCGAGAACAGGGTTTCGGCTCCCTCGGCGCACTGTTGCAGTCGCGTACTCCGATAACTCGTTCCCTTGGAATGCAGGAAGCAAGTATCAATCCGCCCCGACTGGGAGGGGGCGGTTGACCGCCCCCCTGGGGTTTTTCCAATATTGCGAGAGAACGAACAAACGCAGCGCTACGAAACTCTGTGTACCTTTTACTTGATCATTTTAACACCTTGTACCAAATTTTTGACCACAGGTCAAGTAAGGTGTCTGACCTAGGTCAGGTGGACTTATGTTCAAAAAAGTTTAGCGCCTTGTAGCTTTTTTCGCAAAACATGATATCACAATAAAACTCGTAAAGGTTAGAGATTTTGATAAACGTAACAAATCTGCTATCTCGGATTTTTTGGAAATGTCCAGGTCATTGACGTAAGGTCAAACCCGTTTTCGTTCTTGTCGTTTTTCGTAAACTGACGAGTTTTTTTGTGGCAATTTGAGTGTCGGGAGATCCAGGCACTCATTTGCCTTCAGTGGGGATTGTTTCAATGACCTCCGACCACTAACGTCAGGTCAGGTCAGGAATAACTGTTATGAGTCAAAATGCACTGCTATCAAAATCGGCGATGAATGACTCAGGTCAGGTGGAAAATGGCAGAACTGGCTCGCACAGTTGCGAATAATACCGAGAAGCTCAAAAAGTTTCAAAACATTGCAAATTTTGGAAATAAGCAGGCTCTCGCGAATAAATCTCCACCAGTTATGTACAATGATAACTAATGAGTTTTTTTCAACATTTCAACACAAGAAACCATCGCAAGAACCGCTAGGATCAAGAAACAACTCTTGGAAAGGCATATTTCGCAAAAACAAAAGAACGCTGAAATTAGTTCCCGTTAATTTTATCCCGCGTGCGTCTGCGGCGGCCACCGTACAGCGTTGCGCAGATCGCCGTGTCTTTAGCTCAACGTGTCCGCGTATGTATGTAAAACAAATCTGAGAAATTAGACGTGTATCGGCATCTGCAAACTTTTACCTGTCCGCTGGTGCCTATGTCTAGACTTCATAAGTCACAGCCCTTGAGATCCAGACCGCTTCTTGGTCTCATGCAGGCGGCTATGAAAACATATATGTGGCTGTAAATGGCTTACATATTATCCAAAGCTAAAACTAAGGTCAGTTTTGAGCTCTTCTCTTCGCGAGCTTTCCAATGGTATGCTTATTTTTATCATTACATATGATATATGCTTATTTTTATCATATCATCATTACATATTATCCAAAGCTAAAACTAAGGTCAGTTTTGAGCTCTTCTCTTCGCGAGCTTTCCAATGGTATGCTTATTTTTATCGCACGACCAACCGTTCGGGAGTTAGAGGGGAGACAGTCAACCGTCCCCCCCCCACTGCCCTAGTCGGGCGTGCATGGCGCCGACCCACAGTCGGGCGCGGGTTAACATACGTAGCATGTTTGTTACACGCATTGCGGGAGTCGTGGGCCCACGTATGAGATGGCGTACCCGTATTTAAAGGGGATTTGGCCAGCAGAGTCCGGGCGTTGTTAGTTGTTTTCGTGGCCTGTGAAACAGACGGCTGCGTTTTGTCTGTCCGTGCATGAGCGGCTGTGGACGTGAGAGTAACGCCTTGAACCGGCTGTCAGGAGCCGACAACGTTACCGCGACCGAGGCAGCGTCCTCCGAGTCGGCCGCCGCCGCCGCCGGCGCGGCCCCGGCCCGACCGGAGTCAGGCGGTGGCGGCGGCCGGGACCGGCGCCGACCGGCCGCCGGGCGCCGCCACCGCGCCGGCCGCGCTCGGCTGCGGCTGGCCGCAGCTGCGGGCCGGCGACCAGCCGCTGCTGTTCATCCGACAGGTGAGGGCACGGCACTCACAGGGGACGGTGCGTGGTGGACCGTTTGACGTGTTTTATGGAGTTTTGATTGCGTAAAGGTTGTGTTAAAAAGACATTATCTGTCTCATATTTGCTGTAGGTTCGGTGTTTTTACTTGGTGGCTCCGTTGGCAGGGAACCCTGAACTGTAAGATCAAACGGACTAGCCGTACGCAGAGGAAGGCGTGGAAGGACTGGTGTCCCCACCATGTGGCTCTCACGGACTGCTTCCTGCTGCTCTTCAAGGAGGTCAAGGGCACCGCCAACATTGTGAGTAAGCCATCTCCGCTGCCGACTGTGTAGATCACCTTATCAGACCTTTTCCGGCAGTGTTCGTCCTGTAAGGCTGCTTGTTCGTTTTGAGATGCAAATAACTATTACCGTGTTCAACCAGTTATTTATAACCATTATTGTCACTGTTGGTTGGTTTAAACTTGGGACATTTTTTCAGCTGATAATGGGAAACGTTTTACGGTCGTTCACCAAATTGGCTCCGCAGCCGCATTTCACGCTATCAGGTCCGTACTGGACATTGGCCAATCAAGTCTTGATGCTGGCCGAAGCTAGTGGCGACGTGTCGGCGGTCGATCTCATTGTGGCCAGATCCTCATCGCCCTCTCATTGTGGCCATATCCATTTTGCGCTAGATGCCAAGATATATCAAAAATGAAATAAAATGAAATAAAATAAAATAAAATGAACAAATGGGATAAAATAACATAGCAAATATTTCATAGGTTGTCACAAGAATAAAGGTTATCAACAGGCACAGTGTTACAGAGGCGCAGCCAGGATTTTCTTAAGGGGGGGGGTGTGTGGAGCTCATTGTGAACTGAAATCATACGAAAACCGCCTGCCGGAAGACGATGTGCAATTGTTTTCACAAAAAACGAGGGCCTAAGGGGGAGGGCGGGGCCCCCGGGCCCCACTTCACTGCACCTGTACAGTGTAAAAAAGAAACACATTTTGTGTTAGATGCGCAGAGGCAAAATTGCCAAACGATGTGAAAATCCTGGGGAGGGGAAGATGCGTTATGATTGAATCCTGTACCGTAAAGATGCAACATCAGGATCTGGGCACGTGCATTTTGCGGCCAAAATGATGTTCAGGGGTAAGCGTTGCCACAATTGGGATGTTTCTATTTTCGTGAAGTGCCGTTTTCCACCCAG
Source organism: Capitulum mitella (assembly GCA_030062745.1). Taxonomy (NCBI): domain Eukaryota; kingdom Metazoa; phylum Arthropoda; class Thecostraca; order Pollicipedomorpha; family Pollicipedidae; genus Capitulum; species Capitulum mitella. The sequence goes on along the minus strand of CP099844.1, from coordinate 19,014,554 downwards.
AATTGCAAAATTTGCCACAGTGCGGTCGGTTGACCCGCGCTCCGCGCCTCCGCAGCAGTGGGGCTCGCAGAGCCACCGGCCCGTGCTCATCATGCACCTGGCCGGGGTGAGGCTCCGGGTCGCGCCGGCCGCCTCCAGAAAAAACGTGCTCCAGCTGCGACCCAGTTACGGCTCCAAGGTGCGTCAGTGGCCGGGCTTTGGTTACTGAAACGTCCCGAACGCGACACGGTCACGTGTCGAAGTCAGGGGAACCTCCTCATCGGGAGTACCTAGACCTTGCGGAAATTGATCCGAGAGTATCGGTTGCTTCAGGAAAAAGTTTAGAAATCCGTTCGTGCTACTTGAACTGAAGTTACATTGCTTGACCTGACGTTGCTTGAAATCGTTGTCATTTAAGCACGTAGGCATTTGGTACAGTCAGTATGTGATGTAGGACTGAAGGCCTGCTGTCACTGGCGTTTCTGTTTGTCAGCTGCTGCTTCAAGACGACAGTGCCATGACGACCATGGCGTGGGCAGGTGCCATCTGTAGCGCCATATCTGGACTTCCGAACAAAGTGGAGCCTGTTGTCCTACCAAAAGCTGTGGCAAACAAACTGCCCAGAAATCGCTCCAATTCTGCCTCAGGTGTGTTGACCTTGTGTGGAGGCGGAGCTATATTGCGTGTTGCCTCTGCTGTGGTTTCTGTTTAGTGGAGGACAGTGTCCCCTGGGGAATCCGGACCCGTGCCTTCTTGACAGCCACAACAGTTGTTATTTTTTCCATGGGAAGATCATATTTGTTGCGTTTCTGAATGGCTAATGTTGCTCATATGTAATTGTTTTGGTAACTTGTTACCGATCATGGATTAATCTCTTACTCCTACTAATCCACTGTTCTGGATTAGTTTTGCCCTGCTGTGATGAACGGTTCAGGAGCTGGCGATGGCCGGCGTTGCTGGTGGTTCGTTCGGCACTGACCTGGTGGTGCTGTTTGCAGAGGTGACGGAGGATGCCAGGACACGCCTGGCCAGGGACGACTCCTGGGTCGGGCGCCGCCTGAAACGCTTCTTCGGTGCCCGTCCCTCGGCCGACACGCTCATTGGCAGAGGCATTCTCAAGGGTAGGCGCCGAGATCGTGCCACCAGGGGGAGAAATGTCCTCAGAGACTTGGCCGGGAAACGTAGACGCAGAGGCAGCCGCCAGTGCGCGAGTTAAGGAGAGACTGCCAATTTACAGAGGTAGCTCCAAGGGCCGCGTGTGGGTTCTTGTCCCGGGGTATTTTGTTATGGGTTCTTGTGTCGGGTAATTCCACTTAAGAGAACGCAGTAACCACCGAAATACAGGCGTTCCAGTGGCCACCGGTTCAGCAGAATCATCCGAACTGGCGTGCTGTTTGCCACGGCGTCTTCGCCAGTGTCCCGGTGTCGGGCCATTATTCGTGTCCGGACTGAGGCGGCCTGTGTGCCGCAGAGGAGCCGGTGTTCGGGCGCAACCTGACCGCGCTCTGCGAGGCCGAGGGCGGCCTGGTGCCCCGGTTCGTGCTGCTCTGCGTGCGGGCCATCGAGGCAAGTCCGGACTTCCTTCGCACTGAGGGCCTGTACCGGGTGTCGCCCGGCCTGGACAAGGTGCAGCGGCTCCGCTGCCAGGTCAGTGGCGTCCTCCTCCCACACTCCCACGACCTGCCAGGTCAGTGGTGTCCTCCTCTCACACTCCCGCGACTTGCCAGGTCAGTGGTGTCATCCTCCCACACTCTGGCGACCTGCCAGGTCAGTGGTGTCCTCCTACACTCCCGCGACCTGTCAGGTTCTTCCTCCCACACTCCCGCGACCTGTCAAATCATTGGCGTCCTCCCACGCTGGAGCGACCTGCCAGGTCAGTGGTACCTTCCTCCCACACGCCCGCGATCTGTCAGATCAGTGGAGTCCTCCCACACTCCCGTGGCTTTTCAGGACATCGGCGTTCTCCTCCCACACTCCCGTGGCTTTTCAGGACATCGGCGTCCCCCTCCCACACTCCCGTGACGTGTCAGGTCAGTGACGTTCTCCCGCCAGACTAGTGCAGCCGAGGTCGATCTTGTTCAGGTAAATTCCTATATGATAGCAAGACCTGCATGGTGTGATCGCCTTCTGACTTGCCATCTCCTGGTACTGCAGGTTGACCACGACAACTACGCGGTGTTGGCGGCCGAAGAGGACCCGCACGTGCTGGCCGGCGCACTAAAGCTCTTCTGCCGTGAGCTGCCGGTGCCGATACTGACTGGCGGCCAGCCGCTGGCTGCAGCGCTGCAGGCGGCACAGGAGCCGCCAGGACCGGCCCGCACCGCCGCCCTCTGCCAGCTGGTGAACAGTCTGGAGTCGGTACACCGCGAGACGCTGCGGACCGTGTTGCACCACCTGACCAGGTCAGTCACTCCACCAGACCAGGTCAGTCACACCGCCTGGCCAGGCCAGTCACATCACCTGTCACGTGATCAGGTCAGTCACACCACCACACCATGTCAGTGGCACCACCACGTCAGGTCAGTCACACCGTCTGACCAGGTCAGCCACTCCACCTGGGCCAGGCCAGTCGCACTGTCTGGCCAGGTCAGTCAGGGCCCGGATAACCGGGCCAGGTCAGCCTGGGACCAGAGAACCCGATCGGGTCGTTGCCATGTGCCCGGAACATTCGCGCTTGTTGTGTTGTCCCAGTGGAGGGCTTGCCTCAGTGGTCGGTCGCTGTCCGTGTGCCGGCGGCCAGTGACTGTGTGCGGTGACCCGGCCGCCTTGGCGCCCGCAGGGTCGCGGAACAGCGCGCGCACGGCCTGATGGACGGCCACAACCTGGCCTTGGTGTTCGGGCCGACGCTGGCCCGCGCAGACGACGTGCCCGCGGCCGAGCAGGCGAACGCCCTGATCCGGCGGGCCCGCCTGGTGGAGGCGCTGCTGGACGACTTCGGTCAGGTGTTCGAGCCGGGCCGGCCGGCCGGCTGACCGGACCTACAGGCCCCGCGGATTCGAACGGAGCCGCGGCGAGACGCAGCGCACCGTGCCGTCGGGTTCTGCCGAGTAGCTTATTTCATCGCCGTGCAGCTCAACTGAGCAGCTCGGTACCGCGCGGCGGGGCTCAGCTGAAGAGGTTATGGTCGCGCTGTGGGGGGCAGCTGAGTGGGTTATTTCCTGTTTGTGGAGCTCAACTGGCCAGCTTATTTCTTTGCAGTGGAGCTCAGCTGAACAGCCCATTGCGGTGCCTTCGGTTTCAGCTTAGCAGTTAATTTGCGTGCTGTGGAGGTCGGCTGAGCAGCTCCTTATTGCGCTGTGGAACAGAGTTAAGTAGTTTATGGCTGGGCTGTGAGGATGAATTGCGCATCTTAGGTGGCGTTTTGGAGGTCGTGTATGGATAGTATCGAGGAATGGGTAGCGGGAACGGACGTCGGACGAGACTAGGCTACGTGGGAGCGGCGCCAGTCTTTGGCGGCGGTCCGCGGTATCCGCTGTACGGTCCGTCGTCCGGGACCCCGTCCTCCGTCGTCAGTCAGCAGCGGCCGGGTGGCAGACGGCGCGGAGCCCGCCCCGTGTGGGGGACTGTACAGCGCTCGGCCTGCTCATTGCTGTTGCAGTGACTAAGATTGGTCGACGCGTCATTGACGGCTTGTGAACGGAGATCAAAGTGGCCGTAGCACGTGCTTCCACAAATTTGTCCGGTGCTGCTAATCGTGATCTAGTGTTTATGTGATGCACTTTGCGTGGACGTTTAACGCCGGCATGGATAACATTTCAGGGTATTCTCAGCAATATGTATTTAATGATGGGCACAAATATCATGAATATATCGTAGATATTAGTCAGTTATTTGGAGGCACTTATGTGCGAGTATCAGTTGAAGAATCAATACACGATCCATTGATGACAAGTTTTTTATATCTGCCTCCTGGTTCTATAAGGATTTACATGTGATTGCTGAAAAACTGGTGACTGGCGTGCTCTGCACCCGCAAACGAAAGTCAGGAAAACTGGCATACCCCAGCAAAACGTCCAGGTTTTATATTTCGTCACTGTTTCACCGTACAAAAGTTTGTCAGCTCACATCTCGGCCACTGTTGAATCACTGGCAGTTTACGTTGTCTGCCGAGGATTCCGCTTCGGGCAGCCTCCGGACGAATTTCGGGGATCTCGGAGCCGCCGCTGCCCGTGGCGGCAATATGGGGCACGGGCCTGGCGCGGATTCGGTCTCCGGCTCTGGCTCAGGTTTGCCCTACACGGTCTGATTAACGGTCGGTTTTGTTCGTTAATTTGCCCGGAAGTTGTACGTTGTCAAGATCTAGGTCCAGCTTCATGTCTAGGTAAGGTCTATATTTATGTATGAGAAATTCTTGTCCCGGTGGAGGTCTAGGTTCATGTCTAGGAGAGGCCCAGGCTCATGTCTAGGTCGAGATACGGGTTCATATCCAGGGGAAGCCAAGGCTCGTGTCCAGGTCGAGGTACAGGTTCACGTCTCGGGGAGGCCCAGGATCATGTATAGGTCGAGGTATGGGCTCATGTCTAGGTCGAGTTCTATGTTTATGTCTAGGTGAGATGCAGGGTCATGTTCAGGTCGAGACCAGATTCTCGTGTAGGCTGAGGTACAGGCTCAGGTGTTGAGGTCTAGGTTTATTTTTAGATCGACGTCCAGGGTCATGTCTGGTGCAAGCAAGGTGCAATTTCATGTCTCGGTCGAGACCCAGGTGCTTTTCTAGAGGCCCAGATTCATTTCTAGGTGAGGTTCAGGTACATGTTAAGTTCGCTTTGATGGGAGGTCTGAATTCCTGACAAAGTTTGAACCAAGGAGCATGCTGCACGAAAAACAAATACCGCACCAGTTACCAGGCCCGAGTACACCATGCGTTTTGCCATGGAAACGATTTAGTTTAAAACGACTAAGTTTGGATCTTCGTTGGCACAGATCATCATTTATTCCGCCACGTTGAGAGGCTGCAACACTCCAGGCTCATCCATTTGCAAATAATTTCAGCACCCCTACCACACCACCAGCAACAAGGGAAACACTTGGTCAGCAGTTCAACAAGCACGCCACCAAACGTCCACATCGCAGCTCACAAACCACGCGACCTCGCAGCCTCCGTCTGCGTCGTCCGGCCGGCGTTCTACCGCCTCGGAAACGCGACCAAGTAACGCCAACAACAGCGGCCGAGGCCGGCGCCGCCGCCGGGGTCACAACTCGACCTTCTCGACGGTAGCGCGGACCGGCCGGTCCGGGTCCGGGTCCGGGTCCGGCCGCAGCTGGTCCGGGTCGATCCGGATCCGGTCCGGCCGCCGGCCGCCGCCGAGCGACTCGGGCCGCACGTGCTCCGGCCGGAAGGTGACCGTGCCGCGGCCCGAGGAGACGCTGCTGCGCCGCTCGGCCGGCAGCGGTGTGGCGCCAGGGTCCGGCGAGGCGATGTCGATACTGGCGGCGTACCTGCAGGCCGCCGACAACGTCAGTACAGGACACGTCATGGGTCAGTCACGTCCGACACTGGCCGTGTATCTGCCCGCCGCCAGCGGCGTCAGTACGGAGCACGTCATGAGTCGGTTACGTGCCACACTGGCCGCATACCTGTCGGCCGCCGACAACGTCAGTACTGAACATGCCATAGGTCATTCACATGCCACACTGGCCGGCGTCAGTACAAAACGCGTCATGGATCAGTCACGTGCCACACTGGCCGCGTATGTGCCGGCCGCCGGCAGTCAGTACTGAACACATCATAGGTCAGTCACATGCCACACTGGCCGGCGTCAGTGCAAAACACGTAATAGATCAGTCACGTGCCACACTGGCCGCGTATCTGCCGACAGCCGGCGGCGTCAGTGCAGGAGACGTCAGGCATGCACGCATGCATGTGCAGGAGACACATGCACGCGTCAAGATGACACCACTACACCTTGCGCTTCAGAGAACCCCAAAATAAGGCTGTGGTAAGCCAGCGTTTCACTAGAGACGCGCTCTTTTAACACTCTGCTGACCGCAATAACTCGTCCTTGCTAGACGCTAAGTGCCAGCCTATCTAAAAAAAAAGAAAAAAATGCCAGTAATGAATTGATCGGCACGAGACTCGTCTATAGCAATGCTAGGGTAATCTGGGGAATGTACTGACACGAGTCACACCTCGTTCTTCCCGGAATTCTACAAGTAGTTTTACCACGCGCCACCAAGTGTTCCGGAGGCGGTGAGCCGGACAGAGCGGTTACCTGTCGCCGTTGACCCGGCAGCCGAGCTGGAACGCCGTGTCGCCCTCAAAGATGAGGAAGTCGTCGTGCTGCACCACCAGCGTGGTGTTGCGAGACTCGTCGTCCTGAAAGGAGGCCGGCTCTGCAGTTGCTGCGCCGGTTCTACTCACGGGCGCAGATAGTGCCCTGAACGGGGAGCCTCCCGTCCCCTACCGCGCGTTCACACAGCTCTCCGGTCACCCGAACCCTTCGTCAGGGCCTTCGTCAGGGCCTGGATTATGCCGACTGCCCAAAGCCGGTCTCCAGGCCTCTCCCGTGCATGGAACATCGAGTGAAGAGGCGTGGAGCTCATGGAAAATGACGACCACTGTCAAGCACAGCCAGCCTCCATTTCTAGCCGGATGTGTTCGGCTGGCCTGACCGAGTGCACGGCATCGCTGGACGAAATCCAGCGCCGCTCACCTGTATGACGTTACAGACGGTATTCGGCAGCGTCATTTCCACCGACTGGTCGCCCTCGGGGTCGCTCATGCACGGCGAGTCTTCCCCGTAGTTGCCGCGCGTGTAGACAACGCCATTGAACGGCTCCGGAAACGCCAGCTTCACGATGAAGACGTCGCTGCGGCAGGTCAGCGTCACAGACGTCCAGCCGCTCGCCGACGGGCCAATTTCAATGTCCTTGCCGACGTCCTTCTCCCAGATCTCTGTAGCGCATACAAGCCCCCTGGTTACGCATTGATATTCACAAAAAGGTGACGAGGATCCGCTGCTACTTATATGGTAACGACAAACCATTTTACTTAAAAAGCAGTCCTGCCAGCACATTTCCATCACGAGCTGCACATTTCCATCGACGGTTTGTGGAGGACTTACTGAGATGTAGTGATCAGGAGTCAGTATCTTAACGGAGAACGTAATGCAAGCAGAACTAATGAAAGCTTTGATGACGGTCGCAATCGTTAGGCTTCAGTCGTCTTCAAATATGACCACAGCTCATGTATACGATAAAATCGAATTAGTACTCACAGGGAACTGACTGACCCTTGCGCCCCTCAATCTCTCTACTACAATCGGTTCAGGCCACACCGCCCCACAATCAGCCGTCATGGCCGCGCCTGACCACAGACCGAACATCCCCCACTTCAGCGGAGAGCGTCTCGTCAGCTGTCCACTATACCACTCCAGTGCAGCGTCCGGACTGCGGGCCTCGGACGGTACTCACCGGCGGCGACCAGGGGCAGCAGCCACAGCAGGCGGACGGTCAGCCTCAGGCTCCAGCCGGCCGGCCGGGGATGACCTCCTGACCGGGTCACGTCCATCTGCCGGCTGTACCGCCGCTGACCCTCCGGCTCCCGTGCACCGCCCGGTCGGCACGCGGCCGCTCCTGACGCTGGCCGGAGCAGGATGCCGTCCGGCCGGAGACCCCGCACAGCTCCGGCACGCCACAGCACCGCAGAGCTCGCGCCACCTCGCACTGGATTCGGACCGTGTCCGGATCCAGAGTCTGCGGGGCCGGACACTGAGTACGTGGCGCCGTCTGAGGGGCGCCCGACCGCGACACCGTTTTCGCGTCCGCCACGCAGGCCGGAACTCCGTACGGCGCCGGGGGTCAATGACTCACGGCATGGTGACGTCACGGCCGCTGGACGCCCCGCACCTGGCGCAGTCAGCTGGCGCCGGTGCCGGGCCGTGATGGATAAATCGCCGTACACTGCGGCCATTTGGCCTTCATCGGATAACTGATGAGATTTCGCCGCTAAACTGCGAGTATTGAGAGCAGCAAATGTGTCCAGACGTTACTCCACAATGTGAATGTGTTGACGTTACATGTGAACATGCGCGAAAACGGTTGTCTTTCCAGCCGGCGATCTGTGTGAGAAACATTCACATCCGGGAAATGTTTTCTCCGTTACCTCGGACGCGTTGTTTACGTTAATATACGTATGGGTCCTGTGCGTTGTTACGACACCAAATTCTGTTCCTTTTACAGATATGCAATTTTGCAGTACAGGATTTAACCACCTTCCTGCCATACTATCCCGCGATGCTTGTCGACTCGAAAGCGCCGTCCCAAAAACGGACATTTCGTCCGTCTGAGTACGTCAGATGTCCACGATGCATTCATTTCTGAATGCGCCGTGGACATCTGACATCTAAATCCAACGTCGCGCAATAAAACGTTAGTTTCAACACATGGCTGCACGATGCAAGCTATCATGTGAAAAACAGGACGTTTCGGCTTTTGTGCCTAAATCTGATTTCCTATCGAAGCCGCTGCATGAGTGGCTCTAATGTTCTTCCTAGTGAAGCTAAGTTCACACAACATGGAGGTGCTGAGAATACAGTCCGCGTTTCGCCTTGCACCTGTATAACATAGTGTGTACGTGACGCCTCCAGATATCTAGATGTACCGCACGCTGTCATCCGACAGCCATCGCATTTACACGATGCCACGCAGACGGCATCAACTTTCTCCCTCCAATCGATGGCCAACCTCGCTGGACAACGGCCGCGGGTATTGACGGGGCAGCCAGGGTCGGGCCCGTCGGTGCGACCCTGACGGCCGGCACGACCCTGACGCGACCTTCAGGGACGGCGCCATTCCACCAGGAGACGAACGCGGCGGTGTTGCGCCGGTTTTGTATTGTCCTGAACGGAGCCAACAGACGGTCACGGCCGGGCGGGCGGCGACCGGCCACGCCCGACCCGCTGGGCAGCCGGCCTTCAGCGGGCCACAGCAGGTCTCAACACGATCGGCCCCGGCCGCCAGACTCCCGCCGGCGGCCGGCCGCGGGGCCCGGGATCACGACCGACCCGCTGGACAGCCGGCCTCAGCGGGCCACAGCAGGTCTCAACACGACCGGCCTCGGCCGCCAGACTACCGCCGGCGGCTCCGCCGTCCGCTCGACATGTATTCTAGCAATAAAAACGTACGAAACCAGGCGGCGCAGAATAAAACACGTGAACCACCGACACACACTGATGGACTCCGCTAAAACGCGACGATGAACGGCGGAGCTGTGGCAACAGGCATGCGATGAGAGATGGAATCGGTCCGATGAGACGGCGGCGGTGGCGGGCGTCCGTCCCGGTCGACGTTACGGCGGCTCCAAGACGCCGCCGCCGGCTACTTGGGCACCTGCGGCGACACGGGAGACCACCCGGTCAGTCGAGCGCCCGCGATAATCGTCTCGGGTGCCCGACGACGTCGGTCTTGAGGGGGACGGGGAAGTGGCAAAGTCACAAGCAGCAGCCCAGCAAAAAAAGGCTGGGACATGCCAGGGCCAACACGACTGCATCGCACACATCTTGCTGCTGTTACATTTGTGCTAACAAAAAGTAGCCTTATTAAATGAGGTCAACTGCAGCTCACCGGCCGTACGCGCAAAGTAGTATTACGCAGTGGAAGCTACATTAACGAATCGCATAACATCTCCATTATATTATGCAACATCGTAACATCTCTACAAAGATGAAAACCGATCCAAAGCACTGCGGGCATAACGAGCACAGTCACATTCTACTATCAGCGTGAGACATATCAGAATCGGTGGTACCTTCCGTCGGTCGGAAAATTAAATATGTCGGCGATACCTGAAATACGGTGGCATGAAGCGCGTGAAATTTAATTGGATATAATTAGTAATTTGGATACCAATGATTCCCCCCGGTAACCTTTGGCCGTCCTTTGGCACGGACGGCCAAAAACTCACCACGCTAACACTACAGGAACTGCAAGGCAAATTCATTGCCTCACTGCCCGACACTGCAAGGTGCACAGTGGGTGGATGCACAACTTTTGAAGACATGACCTATCTCCTAACGTAAACTTAATGATTCAATGCCAAGTGGTGGCGTAGTTATTTGCCTGTCAAAAACGTTATGACAAGACCGGGTCGGACATTCAGATGCAGCTTTCTACTAAATCAAGAGAGACTTCATCGGCCTGCGGGCTCGCACAGGTCGCGTTTGATTTTAAAATGGCAATAAACAAGCGGGAAAATGTTTTAATGGTTATACGCGAACAACTCAGGAAATGACAAACACAGGTTTCAGGACAGCTTTGAGAAGATGCGTTTGGAGCATGCGGAAACGTACGGACATGGCAGTCTTCAACCATACCGTGAAACCAATTGAAGACTTCGGCATTGATACAAGGGCAGCAGATGGCGACAATATTAACATTTTCAGACTCAGCTCATCATTCGTTGCATTCCATTAGTACTTCTACCGTCAGACAAAGCGACAGGAAAAAATCACAGTTTCACTTCCCCAACGTTAAACTGTAATTTGTCTATTGTTTTCCCAGGGACGCAGTGAGAACGACCACTCAACAGTAGCCTAGGAACGAAATCTGAGAATGGTTCTGCAGAAATGGTGCAGAGCTGGGTCTAGCTCTAGTCAGCGTCAAACAATGCCTCCAAGCCCAGCTCAGTGCACAGCGACGTCGCACGGAACTGGTGGCCCGTCAAGAGCGCCTGCGACTGGACACCAAAGCACGAGCTGAAACTTACGGGTCCTGTTGAGGACATACCCTGCAGCAGCGCTTCTAACTGGCATGCAAGGCATGAAATTTACTACGCCTGTTTCCCACAGCCGCTAATTAAGACGGCCTCGCATGCTGTGTTCGTTTTAGTTTGGTGAAGCGTCCCTGGCTCGGAAGCTGTGTCTGTTCTTCACTTGACGGGACATAAACAGTTCGGAAGCGTTTCTCCGCTCTCGACTTGACAGAAAATAAATAAGCAAGCAGCGAGTGAAATTTTGGGGGCCAGTAAAACATCAACAGTCCTTATCGGCGCAAAAACTGGTCGAAAAGCTGAACTCAGAGACCCGGAATAAGTCGCTTCATATGCCGCGGGCAAGCCAGCCACGTTCACGTGGCCTGGTATCGTCCGGTCTGCTCGGCCTGGCCACGTGTTGGCGGCCCGGCCCGGCCCGCCCCAGCCCAGTCCTGCAGCGGACCAGTCTGGACTGACCTCGGCCTGGGGCCGGCTCGGCGGCCGGCACCGATGCCGGGCGGACGGCACTGCCCGGCCGCTGTTCCAGAAACGCCGAGATGTCCTCCAGCGTCTCGCCGCCCGCCGCCTGCAACCGACACCACGCCCCGGGACATGCACCGCCACCGCAGACCGACGCACAGGCCCGCACCGCGCCACCCGGGCATGCTCCACAGCCACGCCAGGCGCGCAAACTCACACACGACCCCGGCACGCGGGTCCGGACACACACCCACGCGCACACACGCACACAAGGAGGCCGTCACACAGGCCGGGAGAGATAGCAACGAGGCCACCACGTTACTCTTGACGCCGAGCTGCAGACAAGCAAAAGGAAGGCGGACAACAATATCACCGTCCGAGGAAAGACGAATTACCCAGTTTTACTATTTATGATTTCTGACGCCTTGTGCCCATATCTTCCAATTTTGGGGAAAATCAGTAACAGTTCCGACACGCGGACCTGAAACTAAGCTCTGAATCACTCCCTTGTAGGGTCACCACATGAGATACGCCACTATGACCCTCAACCTGGTACCGAAGCGAACAGAAACGACGGAGCCCGGTTCGCCGCCCCAGACAGGGAGTTACGCGGCGTTATTCAGGCCATGCAGGGACGGACAGAACTGCGGGTGAGGAGACACTCACCTGAGCTGCGTCCGGCGGATCGGCCAGTCCGGCGTCTGCGGAGCAGACACAGGCTCAACAGAAGTCACCGGACAGCCTGGGCAGCGGGCGGCGCCGGCGGCCACACAAAACGCCGCCAGCGCCCACAACACGCGGGCAGCTCGCCGGCTGGTGATAAAACCGGCCTTCGTGGTCTGGGGTGAACTTCCCCTCACAGTCCAGGTAAGACTTGCTTTTGTGACCGACACAGCAGAGGTGACGCCAGAAATAACAGGCGACCGTCCACGACTACTAGTCCCGAATACGGCACTTAATGTCCACAGGGGGTTGATGAGACTGGGATAATTGATTGTCATCACCTGCCAGGAGACTGCGCCACTTACCCGAGGTACTCTGTGTGACGGGATAGAAGATGCCCGTCTGAGGATCCAGCTCGCCCACCAGCTCCATGCTGGGGTCCACCGGCAGAGACTCGTCGCCCGATGCCTGTGGCGAGCCGGCCAAACGGCGTCAGAATCGTCCGACGAAACCCGCGGCAGACCGTAAAGACTTTTTCGCCACCGCAATCACACGACAACCCTAGATTCAGCACGCGCACTTAGTTATTGTAGAGGACACACGTTCCCGGCGAGTACATTTCTGGCGTCCCCCGACGGTGAGAACCGTCCCTGTTTCCGCACAGTCAGCCTCCGGCCGGCGGCCGTCTCTCACCTGAGATCCGGCCGAGACGGCGCCGTCCTGGCCGTCGACCTCGCCCAGCCGGATGCCGGCCTGCCGCAGGATCTGACGGGTCACCTCCGGACTGGCGGTCTTGTTCAGCAGGTCCATCGCCTCCTCTGGCGACCGAACAGCGGCCGGACACGTCACACCCCGTGCCGTCACAGGTCGGCGCCGCACACTCGCGCGGCGCATATGGCAGACCATATTAGTCAGGCGTTCCGTGGCGGCAGCTGTCACGGCAAACCGCTAGTGGTGAGCACGATCTGCGAGGGCGGTAACGCTGAAAATGACCACGTCAGGTGGGAAACCCAGAGCTCACCGCATCGAGAGATCACTGACGTTTGCACACAAACGGCAGCGCTGCACAAAACGCATCCCTACGTGATCAGTCACCAAAGGAAAGACAGCTTGCAACAATGCCCCTGCCCCGCAAAAACACAGGACAGATTCCCGGCAGGGGCGGTAACGAGAGGACGGTCCAACACTGCCGCGGCCGCCCACCTAGCGACAGCGACTGCAGCGTCTCGTCGGCGGCCGGCGCCGTCTCCGACTGCTCCTGCTGGTCCGGCCGCCCGGCCGCCGGCGGCCGCTCCGGCTCGGCCGGCGGCTGCTGCTGCTCCGGCGGCGGCGACGGCAGCTGGCGGTCCGGCCCGGCGGGCGGCGCCGCCGCCAGCTGGAGCGGGCCCGCCGCTGACCGCTTCTGACTGCCCGGCGCCGCAGGCCGCGAACTGGCCGCTCCGCCTGGGACCGCAGTGTCACCGGGTCAGACCCAGCGGAGGAAAATCACCAGGAGCCACAGTCTCTCGCACGATAAAATAGCGCCATCACGCCGAACGTCGGCGCCCACGACCCGGCTCAGTTTAGGCAAGGCGACTGGAGAACGGGTCGGCCGGACACAAGCTCAACTAGGGACCGAACTTGCTGAGAATGGCCGCATCCTGCAATGCCGCCTAACCTTGGACGGGAGATTTCTGGTTGATGATGCCTGTGGCGTGAAGGATGTCTGATAACACTGTGCTGTTATTTATCTTCTGGTCCTGCGGAAATACCATTGATCAAGAACATATCACAACAAGAACATATCAACAGCATAATCATACATCAACAGAACGCATGTTTCGTTTGCTACGAATCTCTCACTTATGACGGCAGTAGTGGGCAACCGTCACGTGCCTTGCGTCACAACAGCTCGCCCGCGCCAGAACAGCCGACTGCAGCTCAAACAGCTCATCTGGTTTACTTTAATAAGCCGCAGCAGCATTCAGCGGACAATGACGAGCGGCGGCCTGAGACGCCCGGGGCCGGCAGCCGCTGACCTGAGGTGACGGTGTCGCCTGGACGGCGGCCGGCGCCAGAGCCGGCTGTTTGCCGGAGCCGGGCGCGGCCGCCGCCGGCGCCGCGCTCACAAACACCGCCTGCGGCGGCTGCTGCTGCTGTAGTGGCGGCGGCGGCGGCGGCGGCTCCGGCCGGCTCCGGGCCGGTCGCACCACGGTCGGGCTGCGGCCGGGCGCCGACTTCTGCAGCACGATCACACTGGCCGGCTGCTTGGCCGACAGCGCGGCGGCGGCGGCCGGCGCGCGGCCCACGTGCACGGCCCGCGGCAGGGCGTAGCCTTGCAGTGTCGGCTGGCGGACCACGGTCCGACTGGGGCCGCTGCTAACCGTCACCACCCGACCGCCGGCGGCCGCTGCCGGCCCAGACCACAGCGCAGGTCAGCGCCGCCAGGCCACCATAGCAGCACAGAGGACGCCGGCAGCGGGCAGACAGACCAAAAACGTCAACACTGACACAGGGCGGATATACAAACACTTCCAGACCAGGGACGCGGATACATCACCAGAGACGCGTATACATCCGGCTAAGGGAGCATGAATTAGGCACACAAAAATCGCAGGATCTAACATAGACCGAGGCCAGGAAAACACACGACAGACAGATGCCAAGCACGTAAAACTGCCTAGTCAGAGACGTAAACACAGCAAGGACCAGCGATGTAAACATTAACACAAGGTCTGAAACGTGGATACAAATATCGCAAGTAGCGTCCCTAGCAGAGATCGTAGTTATAGATATATAATACAGACGTAAGAAGAAATCAATGATATAAAGACACAGGCCAAAGGTGGAAATATAAAAGGTCCGAGACGTACACAGAAAACAGTGTTACAGACGCTGACACAAATGCAAATCGGAGACCTTAAAAAAGTCACACGCCAGAGGAGCAAACAATGACAGAGGTCACAGTCGCACATTCAAGACACACAGACGGCAAGACGCAATATGCACAACAAACGTCAGACCGAGCTCAGATGCACAGGTGGTTTAAACATCCCTTATACTGACTCGCTAACGAACACAATAAAGCGGTCGTCCTATCATAGCAGCCACAAGCCACGAGCAGGACGAACTTCAGCGGATTCGGCCCGCCGTAGCTTTGCTTAGAATACGGATTTATTGCCAGTTCCGTTAAAAGCGAGGACGAAGAAAGTCGCAGAACATGGGCAAAACGTAGTAATAGCAAATTCATCCTGACTTTTGACCAGGTGCATGGTATTTCTTAACACAAATTTACATACGAATCACAGCCATCGAACAGGACGACAGGCTCATCAGCCCTCTCCTTGATTTCCTAGAATTCAGTAGGAACTGCTCTTACGGCAGAGCATCCCCAAAATTAGCTGCCACACTTAGCCGACACCTAACCGGCGGCGACCAGGCCGCGGCGGCCGCCCTCACCGGTCCGCACGGCGCCCACAGTCATGGCGGCCCGCGAGACGGCCGGCCCCGAGCTGGGCATCACCAGCAGCGGCTGGCCGCCGCCCTTGGTCACCACCTTGGTGCCGGCCGCCGGGCCCAGCGGCACCGGGTGCGTGATGATCTTCACTCCGGACGCCACTGGAACGACAGGCAAGGCTGTGTGAGGTCGGGAGGGCCAGACGACGTCCGAGTACGCGGTGGATAAGAGGTCTGCGTTCGGGGAACTCAGCGGTAGTCAACCACTGGCTGGAATCTGATGTTAACTCTTGGCTCAGGTCAGACGTCTGCCTCGTGATATGACCTCAAATGGTCACCTGGACATGCGGTATGAGATCCCGACTTCAGTATGCTACCAACTACACCACAAAGGCCTCCTCAAGCATGACGATGAGATGTCCGCCAGACATTCCTTGCGTTTATTCGCTCTGGTACACGCGAGCCGACAGAGCAAATGGACCACTGCCAGAAATCTCACAGGGTTTGATGTCCCGCGACTAGGCCATCTTCCTCCAGACACACGACACCTATGACACAACACCACACGCCATACACCATCTCATTAAAGCCTGTCTCTCTGAGTGGATCCTCGCCTCCATCATCACGTGCCTGAAAACATCTGATCCACAAATTTCACAATGAAACCTCCTGCCTGGCCCTATACCGCCTGCGTTTGACCATGCTGACTCCCCCTACCTCACCCCCACACCTTGTACCTTGACATTCCACGTACCCCGACACGGGAACCATCAAACGACTCACCTCGGGTGGCGTTTCGGATCTGTTGTGTGGCGGGCGCCAGCGCGCCCTGCCTCCGTCCAGCTCGGCCGCGCGCCCGGCCGACCCCGGCAGGATGCATGGTGACGCCGGTCGAGTCCAGACCTGGACAGAGCAGCAGACAGCTTTAGCTCTTTACCCGACGCCGGCTACGTCTACCAAGAAGTGCCATAAGAGTAGGACCGTGGACAGAAAGAAACATCACATTTCTCGGGGGGAAATACATCAATGTCACCCGACACGGCAATGCGCTTACTTTGCGGCCAGTCGCCAAAAGACAAAAACCTTCAGTGTGGTTTCTTAACGAAGGGATTGAAAGTCTGCTGCGTGTGACCTGACCTGCCAGCTGTCGGTAGGTCAGATGGGGTCGACTGGTGCCGGTGGAAGGGTGTCCGTACTGACCTGCCAGCTGTCGGTACGTGTCCGTGTTGGGGTCGACTGGTGCCGGTGGGAGGGTGTCCGTACTGACCTGCCAGCTGTCGGTACGTGTCCGTGTTGGGGTCGACTGGTGCCGGTGGGAGGGTGTCCGTACTGACCTGCCAGCTGTCGGTACGTGTCCGTGTTGGGGTCGACTGGTGCCGGTGGGAGGGTGTCTGTACTGACCTGCCAGCTGTCGGTACGTGTCCGTGTTGGGGTCGACTGGTGCCGGTGGGAGGGTGTCCGTACTGACCTGCCAGCTGTCGGTACGTGTCCGTGTTGGGGTCGACTGGTGCCGGTGGGAGGGTGTCTGTACTGACCTGCCAGCTGTCGGTACGTGTCCGTGTTGGGGTCGACTGGTGCCGGTGGGAGGGTGTCTGTACTGACCTGCCAGCTGTCGGTACGTGTCCGTGTTGGGGTCGACTGGTGCCGGTGGCCGCAGTCTCCGCTCGGCGGCGGCGCCGGAGCCGGCCTCGGCGGTCGGAGGGACGGCCGGACGAGGCGGAGGCGCCGCCGCCGCCGCCGCCGCCGCGGTACCCCCGGCGCTAGAGACGAATATCACCTGGCGACGGACACGGTCAGACGTGCTGCGCGCAGTACAAGGCGTCAAACATGAGCGCATCTGCATGTGGCGCTGGTTAACTGGATCGGACATCATCCCCACGATCCCATATTATTTCGCACGCGAAACTTTTACCACCCATAAGTCACATTCTCTTCTAAGCTACACTGGTAAAACGTGAACTAGATCCGTTGGTTCATGGTCGACGATGGACTTCACTAGTCTCCAGCGAAATTAAATGTATTAAATCACCACCAGTCCCACGTGCGGACAAAATTCACTCACAGTCCTGTTGCAAATCAGAAAACCCAACGGCTGCTCATCTACAACCGGTTCTTCACAAGACACTTATCACTGGTCAAGATAAATCAGGACTGTGCCACTGCTTCTGACGGGGGGGGGGGGCAACGCTTTATACGACAGAGCCTTGTGGCCTGAGCTGGTGCTGACAGGACCTTACTTTGTGGCCAGAGCTGGTGCTGCAAGACCTCACCTTGTGATCGGAGTTGGTGCTGACAGGACCTCACCTTGTGGCCGGAGCTGGTGCTGACTGTGGCCGTGGCGGTGACGGCGGCAGGCGGCGGCGCTGGCCGGCCGGCCGACACGGCGCCCGGTCGGACTGGAGCTGGCGCTGCCGGCGCTGGCAGCGGTGCGGGTGCTGGCGGCGTCGGCGGCGCTGCCGGCACGGGTGGTGCTGGCCGAGGCCGACTGCCGACAGACACCGGCGGCAGGAGAGGAGGAGGAGGCGGCGGCGGCGGCGGCGGCGGCGGAGGCGGAGGCAGGCGGGCTGTGCCGGCGTCCGCAACAGGCGCCTGTAACGGAGAAACAGTGGTCAGATACACAGAAAAACACTCCCAGAGAACACACAGACCACCGTAAAATCGTACACGACAGACGACCATCAGCTCTGTTTCGAGAACATAACCACGTACTGAATGCACCGTGAACACTTACTTAATTACGTGATCTTCTGCACTAATATCAAAGCCCATCGCCGGCCAACCTTAAGTCAATGTTTACCAAGAGCTGAATGGAATCAACGTCCCAGTGGCCAGACCAATGTGTATCCTCGTTCAGTGCCAACGCTCGCTGTCAGTTGGTGTCTGTTTCCGTTTACGTCAGCGTAAACATGGGAACGGTACCAAACGCTACCAACAGCATGCCATATTTATCATAACTCGGCGTCGTACGTTACTTCCAGTCAGTGTTCGTCGCTACTTTTGCTTGTGTCAACAGTAACTTCCAGAATCGGTGGCTACCCTGACCAGTGTCGATGGTTATCTTTTGCCAGTGTCTGTGGTTACCTCTAATCCGTACCAGTGCTTACCTCTAAGCAGTGCCAACAGTTACCTCTAGTTCGTGCCATTGGTTACCTCTTGTCAGTGTCGATGGTTACCTTTAGTCCATGACAGTGATTACCTCCAGTTTGTGTCGGTGTTACCTCCAGTCTGTGTCAGTGGTTACCTCTGACCAGCGTCAGTGATTATCTCCAGTCCGCGTCAGTGGTGACCTGCTGTCCGCGGCAGTGGTGACCTGTAGTCGATGGTGGTTACCTGCGGTCGACAGGCGGGCGGCGGGTGAATGCGCGGTCCGGTGTCTCCTGAGGAGGAGGAGCGGCGTCGCTTCCTGCCTCGGCCCTGCAGCTCATCCTCCAGCTGAAACACGGCCAACACCAGATCATGATAGCTACTACGTGTCGGACAGCGACGACAGTCGCCTGCTCTCGGATACGTTAACTGGCGCGCGATGACGAAATATGAAAACACAAGGGTCACGTGCGAACTTCTAGACGACGCGATATTTCCCGCGAAAAAAAACAATAAAAACAATTCAACACGAAGGCCAAAGCACTTCATGGATGAACACATAGACTGAAGGACTATCAGTCTGCAGCAGAAGAGAACTAAGTAGGAATGTAATTCCAGGGATTAAGCAATGCTTGAAAGCATAACACCTTTTTCCAAAAGATCAAGGGTTTAGTTTAACAACTGAAAGGATACACACACCATAAGCATGAAAATCGTAACAACGCAACAGAAGCTAGGTTCGTCAGCGTACATATCACTGCCTAAGTCACACCACGCACAATGATCAAATTCAGCGTGATTCAACAGCACTGCCTACATGCCTGACGCACGAAGAAACATCGATCAAAGAAGCGATCATCAGCGGTGAATATCAGCAAAATTTTGTTTTACATAAGTAAACATAAGTATAATTTCGTTTATATTTAATCATTTATTTTCAGTTTGTTTTAATTTGTTTATATTTAATAATTCAACTAATATAAGCAAAATTTTGTTTTAAAGGAAGTAAAATTTTGCAGGCGTGTTTTGTAGGAATAAGGGTATTATCCGCACGTGAGGCTTGCCGTTCATCGCAAACTGCGAAACCCGGACATGGGCTGCCAGGCTCGGTAAACAGTGATTCAGCCGTTCTGAAATAACCAAAATAAATCAGCTAAATGATTTTGGAGGCGTGCCATTTTGTATGTTAATCAGTTCCGAATTATTGCCTTTGGGAAGGGGCTTTTCGATGTTATTCTCTTAAAAAATTAGACCAAAGATGCTGTCAACCAATACTTTACTGGCCACCAGTTCTAATAAAAACACAACACAAAACAAGGAAAAAAACACGAAACTGACAAAAATTAATGGCAGTCGTTACACCAGAGCTGAACACCACTGTCCCACACCACTGTCCCACACCACTGTCCTATACCACTGTCCCACACCACTGTCCCACACCACTGTCCCACACCACTGTCCTACACCACTGTCCGACACCAATGTCCCACACCACTGTCCTACACCACTGTCCGACACCACTGTCCTACACCACTGTCCCACACCACTGTCCCACACCAATGTCCCACACCACTGTCCTACACCGCTGTCCTACACCACTGTCCTACACCACACCACTGTCCTACACCAATGTCCCACACCACTGTCCTACACCACTGTCCTACACCACTGTCCCACACCACTGTCCCACACCAATGTCCCACACCAATGTCCCACACCACTGTCCTACACCACTGTCCGACACCACTGTCCTACACCACTGTCCCACACCACTGTCCCACACCACTGTCCTACACCGCTGTCCTACACCACACCACTGTCCTACACCACTGTCCCACACTAATGTCCTACACCACTGTCCTACACCACTGTCCTACACCACACCACTGTCCTACACCACTGTCCTACACCACACCACTGTCCTACACCACTGTCCCACACCACTGTCCTACAACACTGTCCTACACCACACCACTGTCCCACACGACTGTCCTACACCACACCACTGTCCCACACCACTGTCCTACAACACTGTCCTACACCACACCACTGTCCCACACCACTGTGACGGCCGGAGAGCAGGTCCTGTCCTCGGCCGGGCCGGCGTCTCTGCCGGCGGCGGCGTCTGACGGCGGTGGCGTCTGCCCGCGGTGGCAGGACTCACCTGGATCGACATGCCGGACGGCAGCCGGATGATGCCGGGCGTCGGTGACGGCGGTCGCAGGTGGGCCGACGGCGGCGCCGCGCCGGCCGGCGGCGGCGGCGGCGGCGGGGGCGGGGGCGGCGACAGCAGCGGCGGGGGCAGCTTGGCCGGCGGCGAGTCCTGCACCACCAGCTCCTCCAGCACTGGACGACAGGGCGGTCCGGCGTCAGAGAGGAGCGGCAGCGTCCTCACCACGACTCGGCGCCCGCGCGGCACAGACGGCCAGGCAAACACACACAGAAACGTCACTCACGGCACGAGGCCGCTACCCGCCGCGCCTCATATGATGAAAGGAACCCACAACGATACATTAAGCACGGACGGGACACTTCCCAACGTACATGTTATGAGCAACAAGGGGAATCCAGCTGCCGGGCTGGCAGAACCTATGCGCATTCCCCAAGCGGAGCAGCGTTCTTTCTTCAAGAGCCCCTACCCAGTTTATTCCTCATCCTCCTCCCTTGCGCGCCTAAACAGCTCGCGTGGATTTACTGCTGCTCTGAGTTGCTTTCTCATATTTTGTGGTGGGATTACACGATGGCAATGCTCCATCCAGTGTAACATTATCAGCGTCTATACTGCAAAACTGGTTTTTGGGGGAATTTCCAACCGCTTTCATCGGCATCACCATAGTTTAATCCGATTCATACCTGTTACCAATGTACGAGCACGCCCCTCGCCTCATCCTGGACTGTGGCCTCTCGCTCATTCTCTGGGCTTTTTTACATTCTTTCGAATTTCCCTGGATGTCCATATCCCACCGCAGTTTGCTCAACGACGACAAAGGAACACTTCGTTCAGCAACATGCACAAAGACCAGTCGAGTATATAACTGCAGCCGCTGCCCGCTGCGCCCTTGGCTATTCAGGCTTTTCGAATGCACCGAAGACAGACTATGCTTCGCGACGGACAACACCACAGTCAGAGGCGGCGGAAAACTCTCTGGACCGGGACAGTGGAGGACTCTCCCGACCGGGACAGTGGAGAACTCTCCGGACCGGGACAGCGGCCGCCTCCGCTCTGCCCGGCGCTGGGCGGCGCCACGGTCGGCGGCGGCGGCCGCCGCGGCTCCGGCCGGCTCGTCAGTCGTCCATCCGGGCCCGCCATGCCACGCGCAGTCGCCACGCTCCTGGCGCTGGCGGCCGCGGCCGCCGGCGCCGGCGCCGACTACGTCTCGGTCACGCATGACGAGCGCTCAGGCGAGTACACCGTTCACCGGGGCCGGGACGCGGCCGGCTGGGTGGCGCGCGCCAACCTCAGCGACACGCTCAACAGCACCGGCTGGGCGCTGCTGGAGGTGGAGGGCCGGCGCGGCGCCGCCGACGGCGTCATGGCGTTCGCCGCCGGCCTGGCCGAGGCGCACGTCTCTCACCGCCTGCTGGCCGACTTCCGGTACAACGTGATCGAGCCGCTGTGTGACGGCGGCGCGCGAGCGGCGAGGTGCAAGCGCGTCGACGGCTACCTCCGCCAGACCGCCGCCTGGGCGCGCGGCCAGGCCGCCGCCGCCGCCGCCGCCGGCGCTGACCCCTACTGGCACCAGGTGGGTCTGGTGCTGCGCCAGCTGGACGGCATGCAGGAGGGCATGCGCGAGACGCTGTCGGACGCCGGTGACACGGCCGCACTCTGGATCAACGCGCTGGCCGAGCTGGAGGACCTGTTCAAGTGGGCGCGCCGCGTGCCTGCCCCGCCGGCCGCGGGCCGACTCCAGCGGCGACCATTGTTCCGTGCTGGTCAAGCTGCTGCCAGACAGCTCCGACCTGCTGGTCGGCCACGCCACCTGGGTCTGGTACAGCACCATGACGCGGCTGCTGAAGCGGGTCACGCTGCCGCTGGCCGAGACGGCGGCCGGCGCCGGCAGCGGCCGCACCGTGGCCGCCGAGTCGATCGCGTTCAGCGCCTTTCCCGGCACGATCGCGTCGCTGGACGACTTTCACGTCACGTCGGCCGGCCTCGTCACCACCGAGACCACCATCGGCAACTTCAACGGCGACCTCTGGACGTTCGTGTCGCCGCGCGACAGCGTCATGGAGTGGATGCGCGCCACCGTCGCCAACCGGCTGGCGACGAGTGGCCGCGAGTGGCAGGCGCTGTTCGCGCGCCACAACAGCGGCACCTACAACAACCAGTGGATGGTGGTCGACTACAAGCGGTTCTCGCCGGGCGCGCCGGCCAAGAGCGGCCTGCTCTGGGTCACCGAGCAGCTGCCCGGCCTCGTCGTCGGCGACGACATGACCGACGCGCTGCTGCGCGACGGCTACTGGGCCAGCTACAACCGGCCCTACTTCCCGATCGTGGACGAGGTGGGAGGCATGCAGCGGATGCGCGAGAGGCACAGCCAGTACTACAGCCACGAGAAGACGCCGCGCGCGCGCATCTTCCGGCGCGACCACCACCGCGTCACCGACCTCGCCTCGGCCCTGCGCCTGCTGCGCTACAACGACTTCCGATCGGACCCGCTCTCGGCCTGCAACTGCAGCACGGGCTACTCGGCGACGCACGCCATCGCGGCGCGGCGCGACTTGAACGAGCCGGCCGGCCGGTACCCGCTGTCGGACCTGGGCCACGCCGCGTACGGCGCCATCGACGCCAAGGCGACGTCGGCCGCGCTGGTCGGCCGGCTCCGCTTCGTCGCCGAGGCGGGGCCGACGCGCGACCAGCAGCCGCCGTTCCGCTGGAGCGCCAGCCCGTTCGCCGAGACAGTGCGCCACCGCGGCCAGCCGGACCTCTGGGACTTCGAGCCGGTCCGGGTGAGCTGGCGCTGGCCCGCCGACGGCGCGCCGCCGTCCTGACCGCCCGCGGCGCGGGCACGTCCGAACAAACGCGCCCCGCACCCCTGCCGTCCCGCCTGTTACCAGTCAACTCATCAGCGCATGTTAAATTATAAATAAACACACCACATGTAGAGCGAAGTTCTCAGGAATGGCTGATAAACGAATTCCGAAGCGCGCGGGACGCGTCAAGCGTCGCAATTTCGACGTCTACGTTTATTAACACGCGCTATGGCGAAGAGGGGAGGTCAATGTGGCCCACTGATGTTTCCCATCACAGGTCCCAACAGTGCGGCGCAGCCGCACCGAGTTTGACACACCTGAATAAAACCGACTAACAAATGTTTTGGTATTAAACAAAGTTCAAGGTTTTTCAAGATCACTGAGGTAGGGCTGGTCAAAGCCAGGTCAGGTTTTCAGAAGTGGTCTTTTTTAGGTCATTTTCAGAAACGGTAAACTTCAAACTGCTGCTGCATGAAAAGTTTTAAATACACGGTTGCAAACTTTTTATGTGTGCACTGGTAACCAACCAAAAAAAAAAAACAAAACAAAAATAAGTTGATATGAGATCACGTCAACAGGTGAGATCAATGTCAAAAATCAAAACTAATTTCCAAACATTCGAACACAGAACTTCCGTTCAAATCATCTCAGCCAAATACCCGGGTTACATATAAAAGGCCACTGTATCTTCAACCAGTGTGCCAAGTTCCAGGTCGATACCAGACCAGCTCACGGACGGATGACGGAAATGTGCTCCCGCTTACCCGTCCTCTGTAGAGGTCAAAACAACGAAATGCCGCCAATTTCTTGTTCAATGGTAAAATGGATCAAAACTATGTGGGTGATCCATTCCATTCAGTGATTCACATTCCAATGATTTTAATCTCTTCTACGTCATCCGTCATCTGAGATGAACTTCACTGACCCTGGTACATCCATTTCCATAAAAACTTCCCTTCTAGTGTGTTCTGACGCTGATTTCGAGTTCAGCACCCAAAATTTATCGCGTATGGTTCGCGCCGGGGTAAAAGGATGTCAAAGAGAAATGGATCAGATGGGCTTTGCCTACGGCCTAGTATTTCACGCCGTACCAGCGTACTTTTCTGAGAGCCCGGGGACGCAATGGAGTTTTCACTTAACAGTACTAAAAGCCTGATTTTGCGGCAAAATTGTACTGGACCAAGGCAGCTGACTCTGTGGAGCACATTTTCGCGATTTTAACTCTTTCAAGGCCACTGCAGGTCAGTGACCTACGCTGACCTACGATGACCCTGGGTGACCTTGAAGGCAGAAATTTGAACAATGAGGTATCTTTGTGTGCCAAATTCGAATTCAGTGCCAGAATTTACATTGAATGACCGCAAAACAAGGTATATGACACCTCGTGAAACAGTAGCTACATGGTTTAAGTTGCTTATGTTGAGCTGAAGCACTATTTCAAGCATAAGCACTGGCCCAAGCGTTCAAAATCATATACCATCTACCGCAGTTTTGTGCGCCTACAAATGTGCTTCACATATTCTGACGCTGTGACCAGCGATTTTCGCGGTATCAGCGACAGTCTGGCGAGCCGCACCGAATTCGACCCCTCTGCTGACCTAAAGGGCCACACTCTACAAACATCAAACTTCTCTACAAGAGTTTCTTTAGGGCTGAATCTGTCCTGGAAATTTCGTGCTCTAGCCCTGTAGCATTTCGAGATCTTGGTGTTAAAACGATCCCCACCACTCATACACGTCATACTTGACCGGATACCTTTGCGAGTGCTAACATCGGCGGTGGCCGACAGAGAGTTGCATTACACAACCCTTCAGCTCCTGATCGAACCGGGCCCCGAAGCCCTCCACCCTCAAACGCCGTTTAGCCCACGTTAAGAACAGGATGTGGGCCAAGGGATCAAGTCATATCATCTTCGCGTGTCGTGAATTGCTCAACGGCAACATCAACGCCATACAATGACCAGTGCAATCGCTCCTGGTGAGGCGTGGACCTAACGTTCTTAAGACAAAGTAACAGGAGAAAAAACGCGACGGATTTTCAACTCTCGCAAAAGCTCATGTCTCACGAAACGGAAAGCTGTACACGCAACCTGGTGATGTCTGCCATTCAGACCTTCCCGAGCCCTCACGTGGGAACTGGCACCCGCCTCAGGAGCGCTAACGCCCCTGCACGCACTCCCGCAACCGCTCGCCCACTCCAGGGGGCGAGTGACTGCGCCGCCAGAGGACTCGGTCCCCGCTGCCGCCGGCCAGGGTACACGCACAGACCCGTTACATCACCGCGACGCCGGACGCCACTGACAAAAACAGCCCGCCCGGCCGTCCCGACAACAGGATCTTCCCGCTCGCGTCCAAAGATGGCCTCCAATCGGCACGGCGAGGCCACACAACCGGTCGCCGGCGCGTCGGACCGCCGGCGAAATCGTCCCGGGAAAACCCGCCAGAAGAGCTGCCCAGTCCGGCCGCACACACGGGCCGGCGCCGGTGCGCGCCGCATCTCAAGTGACTGCGCCACAGTCGTCCCTGACGCGGCAGTGGCCCGGACAGACAGTCCAGAGTCGGCCGGGACGGCCCCAATGGCCGCCCCCCTCCCCTCGGCGGCCGGTCCTGACGTCGCGGAGGTTTTAACGAGCGCCCATTTCGCAAAATAAACACACGTGCTCAACGTCACGGCTTCGCGACCGGAAAAGGGAAATGGCTTTTGTGAACCGACCAAGGTTAATAATTCAAACAGCTTATAGCATAGCCTTAAACAAAACTGAACCAATATGACAACATCCCCGCAAAAAGAAACATCAGCGTTCCTGTTCTTAAGCACATTTATTTTCACGTACAACGTCTAGCCAAACGTGCCAATGAATGCCACAGCACGCCTGCACGCCCTCAAAGTGGCGAAAAAATGCTGAGTCACACTTCCGACAGTCGTCTAGTTTCGGTCAGAGCAGTCAACGTTGTCGACCAATCATTAACGCCTCAAAACATTCCGTCATAATGCAAAAGACAAATCGTTCGGTTGCCGTACCTTCGCCGCATCTAGCTGAATGCAGGGCTGACCGTCTGACACCAGGCACTGGTGCTGTTACTGTCACGTCAAGATGATTAACAAGGTCTCGAATTACACAGACTTGAACCGCATTTAGGCCATGGACCAGGAACACCACACAAAAGTTGCAATACATACGTGGCGCGTGGAACAGACAAGACAGGGAACAAAAAGCGTACATCTGTCATTAGAAATGCACGTTACAACTCATTTCTGGACCGGTTCAATTGTCAGGAATAATGACACGATGAGCAAAGGGCCTTTCCCGGGATGCGGTAACATTGTGGTTACAAAGTGGCGCCAGTGCTGCGGACAAACCGCGCTAGAAAAAAAACCCGGCAGCTGCAGCAGCGATTTCTCGCCAATATGCACTGAAAACCGACTACTGCAACACCAGGTCTTATCCCCCCCCCCCCTACACATCGTTGCTGCCTCACATCATTCAATCAAGTTCTGGAAAAGCCTTCGATTACTGTTGGCTGTAATCTGGGCTTCTGCTGGGTTGGGATATTGCCATTCAGTTTCTTCTCCAAAGTTCTGGGTACATATTCTTTACATTCAACAACAGTCGTTTCAAAGCATGCGCTCAACATGGAAAAACACCACGAGAGCACTAAGCATAGAAAAAAGACAAAACCGTTCGCTGGTCGCCATGCAGTTCTACTTTCACGGTTCAAACCCTTCAAACTGAACACGACACAGTAAGTAATACATCGACAGATAGATAGCCAAATAAGTAAGTAAATAAATAAATAAATAAACCAATCAGCTAAATAAAATGACATAAAATAAGTACAAAAAAACGTTACGATTTCCACAGATGATATATAAGCATCCAGCCACAAAAAGCTGTATCTTAACCCGTCCCCGACCGGGGGGGGGCAGTTGACTGCCCCCCTGAGGTTTTTCTGGGATTGCGAGAGAACCAACAAACACAGAGCCACGAAACTTTGTGTACCTTTTGCTCTATCAATTTTACGTCTCGTGTCAAAATTTTGACCTCAGGTCACCTCAGGTGCCTGAGGTGTCGGGTGTCAGGTCAAACAGACCTATGTCAAAAAAAGTTTAGCGCCCTCTAACTTTTTCGCAAAACAAGATATCTCAATAATACTTTCAGGGATTAGTGATCGCCATAGATGCAACAAATCCGCTATCTCAGATTTTTCGGAATTTTCCGGGTCATTGACCTAAGGTCAAGCCCATTTTTAAGACATATCGCCGTTTTTTCGGAAATTGACAGAATATTCCATAACATTTTTAGTGTGGAGTGAAGCAGACCGTCATTGGCAGTTACCAGTTACAGAAGCAGTTACCGTCATTGGGCAAAGTATCAGTGACTTCCAGCCATTGACCTGAGGTCAGGTCACGAATAACTGTAGTGGGCCAAAATGTACCACCGTCAAAATCGACAATTACTCAGAATGGGTAGAAAATGGCAGAAATAGCTTGCACAGACGTAATTAATACCAGGAACCTCAAAACGTTTGAAAAAGTAGCATATTTTGGAAATAAACAGGCTCTCGCCAATAAAGCTCCGCCAACTTTGTAGATTGACAACTAATCAATTTTTCCGAAATTTAAGCATGAGAAACCATCACAAGAACCACAAAGATCAATAAAATTGACATAGATCGTCTTTTTTCGCGAAAATAAAGGGACGCTAAAATTAGTTCCCGTCAATTTGGTACCGCATACAGCAGCGGCGCACAGTGACAGCTGACGGGAGAATTACGGTGTCTTTAACTCAACGTTTCGGCGTATATATTGAACAAATCTGAGGAAATTAGACGTGCATCGGCATCCGTGGACATTTACTTGTGCGCTGGTGCCTTTACCTATGCGTTATTAGTCACAGCCCTTGAGATTCAGGCCATTTCTCGGTCTCATGCAGTCGGCTATGAGAAAACATATATAGGGCGTAAATTGGCTTACATATTATCTAAAACTAAAAATGAGACCAGTTTCGAGCTCTACTCGTCACAGGCTTTCCAACGGTATGCTTATTTTTATCGTGCGACCAACCGTTCATGAGTTAGAGGGGGGGGGGCAGTCAACTGCCCCCCCCCAGTCGCCGATGTTCGGGACGGACCGACGGTCGTGCGTGGGTTAAAAGGACAAGCGGCGGTAATCAGGGCCTGGTATGTTAATCAACCCCTGTGAACCACCGCCGAGTACGCAATACGAAAACGATGACATTCGAATCCTGCCCGGTTCGTAACTCCGACTGGCAGTCACTCTCCGCAGCCCTGTCGACAGTCGTGGCCCAACATCGAACAGCGGACGGCCAGATTATCTGCGGGCTGCGCCTCAGCACAGAACACAGCAGGCTGGCAGCCGGCTCCGCTTTACGCCAGGAGACAACAGGCTGGAAGCGGAGCTCCGCTTTGCCGCAGAAGACAACAGACGGCAGCTGGTGCCACAGCAGAGACAAAGCGTATCTCCCTTGTCACCAAAGACGTCCACTCGGCCAGTCCAGCGTTTTAAGGTCAGATAACGGTCAAGTTATACTTCAATCAGCATTCTGCTGTCATACCATGATAATTTTAACTTCATCTGAACTCCTGCTGACACATGCAACCAAACACCGGAATGCTGGACTTTCAATATTGCACATGTGGCCAGGATTCCAATGCTTAGGGTATCAGCGACAAGCGAATTCTGTAAAACATTCAGAACTTGGCGTCCACGTACGAACATTCAAAAATCTGAACATTCAAACTAAAACCTCAATAATTCCAGCCACAATTCGAGGCTGCCGTAAGCTCCTTGTCCATTCTGAGGCTTTCGCGACTCAACATGTCCCCTGGAGGATGCAAAATTCCGATGACAAAAGTGACAGCAATAAAAACTCATAAAACTGACAAATGATGGTTGAATTAATATGCATTCCAAGGAAAAAAAGTCACCTCATAATACCACCGACCATTTACGGACTCAAGAAAACCCAGACGCCGCATGATAGCCAAATGACTCCCAAACACTAAGAAAAATAACAAAAAGGGGCCTTGGAAAGTCACGTCGAAACATAGCGCGGGTTTAAGATATTCAGCTAACATGTTTGCGATGAAAACAATAGCTGAGACCTCCACCACAGTTCGTCCAGAAAAACATGTTGTCAAGACTAGCAGCAACGGGAAACCCATCACACGTGGGATGACATCCTTGCATGACCTTCACAAACCTCGCAAACAAAAAATTATTTCAAATCCTCTGCGGTGATCCTTGGAAATCCTACTGTCGGCCGGCGGGGGGGGGGGGAGGCCCGGAGCCGGCCGGACGCTCCGGCGGCGCTGCGTGCGTGAGGCGGCAACGCGCGCGCGGCGGACAGGCCGCAGCTCCAGCCCGCCGGCGGCGCGCCAGCACGGGAAACCCGGCCGAACACAGGGAAAATCCGGCCTGCAGAGCGGCTGCTGTCGGCCGTCCCGCCGTGCGGACGGCGCTGCTGCGGTCGTCCTGCCGGCCGCCGGCAGTGGCCTTTCCACACGGGTCGGCGCGGCCGGTCGGACCAGCAGATCAACCCGCAAGACGGGGTCCTCTGCGACGGCGCCCTCCGACGCAGGGCGGGGGCTGCGCAGTGGTCAGGGCGGCCCCGGCACAACTGACGGGGAGCTCCGAGAACTAGCGGACTGCAGAGCTTCAGCCACGGAAGCCCAGCTGGGGCCGAGGAGAGACTGGGACCCCGAGGACGCTGCAGCTGCAGGAATACAAACGTTCCACCCCTCGGCCGCAGCACATTGTGGCCTGAGCCTCGCCTCTAAAGAGCCTAACTTATATAAAGCAAAGGTGATGGAAGCCGTTTTTTTACCTAGTATGGCCAAACCGAGAGACGGCTTAAAGTTGCTATTTCTTTTAGGCAACATTTGCCGTCGATGAGTTTTGGAACACCCGTTCATCAACACTGTGCTCCAGCCCATCCAACAACCTTCCAGGACGTCATCAAACTGTCCTGAGGCACGAGGCGCCACACTCGGAGTAGACTGGTAAATGTCAGGGAAGTGACACGGTTGCGAAATTCGCTTTTTTCGCCCTGACCGCCGGACCATCTCGGTCCGCTGGTGCCCGCCGCTCTGAGGGGACATCTGCCGTGCCGACAGGACAAAGACCTCTGCTGAAACGAGCCGGCCTCCGTGGTACAGAAGTGCCGCGTCTGGCTGCCAACCGCAAGGTCACGGGTCCGACCTTGGCTGGTCAGGCCCTTCACGGGCGGCTGCGACCGACGGGCAGACAGCGACGCCAGCGACACCTTTAATGAAGTGGGTCTCTGGATGAATCGCGCACACCGGCAGTGCGAGATCCAAACTGTACGCGGCCTCCGAGATTGTCCCGTTCTGGGAAGTGAAGACGCGATGCTAAACCTCCAGTTTTCAGGACGACTTCCATATCTTTTTTTTACTCATCATACCGTCCAAACGGCATGGACTAATCCTTTCGAGCCTCTTAGCGAACAACAACAATCATTCGAGATAATGACCGAGAAATTACAAAAATCGTCAATGATGACCAAAACCAAAACGGCAAATGACCAAGCGCTGGCCAGCGAGCTGGCCAACGCTTGAAATATCCGAACGTGACGTCGTATCACATGAATACGATACCGAAAGCATGGTTTCTGATGACTTTGTACAACAAGAAAAGCAAGGCCACAACAGCAAAAATTTGGTCCGTTTCTTGAGATGACTCCGACATTAGAGAGGGGATCATAAGTACCTCCTGTGGCCAATACGAGGACCGACAACGCCGTGAAGCCGCCACTATATATATATATATATATATATATATATATATATATATATATATATATAGACATATATATATAGACACATATATATATACACATATATATATATATATATATATCATATGCACAAATACAGGGTTACCCCACGTCTCGGTATCTAGCCTAGTCAGCAGCTTCAATCCGTTACACGACAACAGCGCCATTTATATCGAGTCCTTTTTATCTCAGACATTTCCATTGTGGCCTCTCACTCGGCGACCAATGGCTGGCTGCCTTTCATCATGCCAGAAACGGGAAATCAGACCCCTCTGGCTGGTGCCGCTCGCAGTCTGTGCCTGTTCGTCCATGGTCTGTGGGTCCACGGTCTGCGGGTCCATGGTACGTGCGGCAACAATACAGGGGCGGGGTCAACAGCAGAGCCTACGTTGTCAAACGCCTGAAGTTGTACCAGGCGTCATCCACATACACCGGAGGACGTGCAGTCAATCTGAGGGACGGTGCGCCGATAGCTATGCCGTTCGTGTCGGGCACAGCGGACTTCAGCACCACTACTCAACATGGGTACAGCCGTACAAAGAGGGCACTGCTGCAGGACGTCGCAGCACGGGCTCGACGGTACTCTACCGATGGCATTGGATAACCAAACTCCTCAACAGTGACCAATGCAGCCCTCGCCGCACGATCAAACACCCTCCGAAAGAGGACACGCGACTGATCGAAACTTCTCACCAAGGACGACTGACGGACATCGTCCTCCGCCGCAAGAACAGCAACCTCCCTGACGAGAAGACGGCACTGCTCCGCGGCAGGACGCCGCAGCCGGGGACTGACCCGACCCGGCCGGAGACTGACCTGGTCCGGCCGAGGAGTGACCTGACCTGGCAAGGAGGATGGCTGACCCTGACAGAGGGCTGACTTGACCCTGCCAGGAGCGGACTGACAAGACCCAGCCAGGGGACCGACCTGATCCCGCCACTGACTGATCTGACCCTGCCAAGGGACTGACCTGGCTCGTAGCTGCGGGTGTCGGCCGGCGCCGACAGCCGGCTGGCCAGTCGGTCGGCGCGCGTCCGGCTGGCGTCAGCCACGGCCGTGTAGGCGGTGACGGGCCGGCCGCGCGGCAGCACGGGCACCACGCGGCGCCCCTCCACCGCCCAGTCGGTCCTGGTCCCGGCGCCGGCCAGCCTGCCGCCGAGAAACAACCGTCAGAGCCTGAGATCAGCCCACAACGTACGGCCGACACCCGACCGGCCGCGCACAGACAATGTTGTCACAGTTGACCGCGACCAACGGCGTCATCGTCAAGGGTGGCAGCCAACAGTGGCAGCACAGTGGCACTCGCGCCCTGCCACACACGGGTTGCAGTTACCACAGATGAAGGGAGATACCACTAAACAGCACGATTTGCACGACGCACGGCGGTGCATGACGTGCAACACACAGTGAAGCACACGTCGAGCCGGCCAGCTGCACCTGGCTCCTGCCAGTCACACCGACAATTGCGAACAGCGACGCGCGCATGGCAAAATCGCACTGAGCACACGCCTGGCAGGCCCGCCCACAGCTTTTCACCACCCTCGCTAAGACTGAAAGAGGCATTACAATCTGTATACCACTAACAAATCAGTCCACTTTTTGCAACTAGTTTGCGGATCCAAAGATGGGCTGATGATTTAGTGACTGCAGCTAAGGGAGATTCTGAATGCATAGCATGGGCAAAGCGACTGTGGGGTACATGGGGTGTCAGTACCTCAGTCATTTGATTGTAGAGTACTGCTTATACCCAGCATCTCACGACTGTCATAACTCGTGAGGTGAAATACTGTGGTGAAGCATACGATTGGTTCTTAGATTTCTGGGATAAAAATGTGAAGTTTTTTCGCAGATGGAGGCATTTTGGAAGTTTATTCATTTTAATGAAACTGGCTCGTGTGCGGCAATTATCAGCCTGACTTCGATAACTGTTTGAAATCCGGTGCATAGTAAAGCAAAATCTGATACGTCATTTTGCCGGCGAAATTCAACTTCGGACATACTGTGAAAAAGTTTCCTTTCATGAATGAGATCACTGAAATCTGCCTGCTGCTCGGAGGAGGACGCAAATTCTACAAAATATGCGACTAAATATAGTGGAGACCGAAGGAAGCAGTTTGTTTTGTTATGTAACGCGCAAAATTTTTCCGCAGGGTGCTGGCCAACTTTACCGCCATCTTGGTCAGTAAAGCAAGAAGTTTTTACCGCAAAGATCGTAAATCGTAAAACCACGTGGCCCAAATTCAGGGAGAAACCGAGTTGTGAGGGGGTGTCCTCCGAAACTCATCGTGTGGGCTGCGTCCTTGGTAGTGCGCCACGGTCAAAAATCCGTGGCCCCGCCCCTGCTGCACGGCCATATGGTGCCAGGATGGCGCATGCTACCACGCTCTCAGAGGCGACTCACCGGTGAGCGATGGTGTTGAGCGACTCGTCGTTGGCGGCTCGACGCACCTCGGCTCGGTGCCGGTCGGCCGGCACACCCAGCGCCGCGGCCAGCTCCGACAGCAGGCGACGCTTCTCCTTGCTCAGCTCGCCCTGGCCGCGGAACGCCGACACCACGCCGCTGTACGCCGTCAGCTCTGAAACGACGCGGACGGGATCACGGATGGTCTGAAGCGGCCGGCGCACCGTCACGGCAGGCCTGCAACAGCTGACACAGAGTCATGTCAGCTCTCAAACAGACAGCATATTGTCATGTCAGTTCTGAAATGACAGGAGAAGAAGGACGCCATCTTCGAAGCACCTGAACAATATTCGTATAAACCCTGTCATGATCGTGCAAATTGATGTTGGCCCTGCAACTACTCACTAGGCTTTACATCATCTCTTACACATCTGATGAAGATTGATGTCAATTCTGCAGTAAATTAAAGGTATTTGTGTCAGGTTTCTGACTGTGATGGAGGCCCACATAAGCTTTATCTTGGCTGGTGATAATGAGTCTTATCACATCACAACTACAAATTTTGACTAAGGGTGTGAACTGATGCTGAGTTCTGTCAATCTTAACTTTTCACTATGGATGGTGCTGAGGACAAGTATTTTATGTGATCAGATGTCTAGGGTCAAACCTTGAACCAAGTAGTCACTGCACAATGTGCTATTTGTGACTGGCAACAACTGGATCCAAGCTCCATTATCTGGTCACAAGGCTGTAAACATAATTTCATTGCCTGCACCAGATTACATAATTTTTGGAGTGACTCTTCAAGGGAGTACAAAAAA
Source organism: Capitulum mitella (assembly GCA_030062745.1). NCBI lineage: Eukaryota > Metazoa > Arthropoda > Thecostraca > Pollicipedomorpha > Pollicipedidae > Capitulum > Capitulum mitella. The sequence goes on along the minus strand of CP099844.1, from coordinate 18,980,214 downwards.
TGCATATTTCACATATGCATTCCCTTTGACTTACCAGTAATGCAATGGAAATGCAAATGGCTTGATATATTTGTGAGTGGTTGAATGTTACCTCATTTTCACCTGACATTATGAGCAGCTCCTGATTTTATCATTTCCTATCCCAGGAGCTCTGAGCCCTGTAGTAACAATGAGGTTCACTTGGATATATAATATCAAATTGGATATATAATATCAAATAAGTACAAACTACAACTAAAGGGCAATGAGTAAGATATCAAGTCAAGAAGTAACACCAAACAGATTTTAGGTCCACAACCTTTGCTGACTGGAAGGTTACAATCAAAATTCCTGTTAAAACACCCATTTTTTATGTTGTTAATTTTCTGTTTTAACACTCCTCCTTTATGTATCATATCTTACAGTCACAGTCAACAACACCACACTGAATACATATCCAGAAAACAGGTAACTACCCACCTAGTTTGCGCAGGACTCTTCTGCATTCTTCTCGAGTCATGTCCAACATAGTTGGCCACTGTATCATCTCCGAGTTCAACATCCTATGAAACAACAACACTCTATTACAGCAGTAAATAATGCTCATGAGCATTTGGTATGCAGGCATAGTATGCACAGCAAGACTTATTGATAGCTGCAGTGTAAGAAATGGATAATTCAAATGGAATATTGCAGCAATGATCCACTAGCCATGAACTCTGTGGGGCTGAATACTAAACTGAACATTGGGCAGTACTACAAATAATAACCAATGTCATTTAGGGACTGCCATTTACAAAACTTATGACTGAGAATAAGTTCAACCATCATAAGTCCTCCATGCAGTACAAACATACAAAAGTATGATGAAACCAAAAGAAAGGCAGCCCAGGTGCCTACAAATCCATCTATTCATAGTTGAAGATTAAGCTGGTACTTCACATACTATGCAAAATGGTTAAAGCTAGCATATTTCACAGTGCAGTGCTAGAAACAGAAACCATCTTGACTCCACATGACAAAGCTCATATTGCACAATATGAAGTAGTGAAATGGGAAATTGCCACAGATGGACTAATACTACTTTGATTTGCTGCATTCCTAAGGATGCAAAATCTATGTGGCTATCATTGTAAGATTTCCTCATCAGCTGTTTCATTTTCAAACTGAAAACCAACATTTATAGGAATGATTTTATCGATAACGTAGCAAGAACTTCTAGAAGTTTGAATGCTGTTGAATCCTATGGCTACATGCTTTCTCAGGACAATGCCAAACATTCTGACAGCAAATGGCCTGTGAATATGAGCTTGTTTCCTGTATTGTTAACTTAGATTGTTTCCCCTCTTGCTACAACCAATCTGGAGGTCTCTCAAGATTTGAACAAACATCATAGAGAAAAACCTGTAAATATTAACCAGTGTGCCTGGTTTTGCAATCTAACTGTACCCAACCTTGCTAAAGCATGCTTTAACAGTCCCAAAATACAAAGGACAGACCAAAGGAGAAACAATCAAATTTTGGGGTTCAAAACGATCTGTTCATTTCAAGTGCTCGCAAGAGCCGTGATGGTGCTTTAATAATCACAGACAACTTGATATTGATGAATAATCTGCACGACAGCCGCAGAAGTAGCGACACACATGGCGCAACTATCCGTCATCTTACCTCGTCAGTCGATAACATAACACCGCTACTCCTCTAAATCCCACAATATCATTTCAGTAGTAATGAACGGGCTCCGGCGAATGCTCAAAATTCCAGTGTTAGTATGGACTCCACTTCCGAGGACAAAGCACAACAGCAATGCGGATCGTCTGGCCAATACAACAATGGCGCTCTTCAAACCAAAATGACGCAAACTAAACCGTTCACAAAAGTATACGTAGTTAAATTAAGCATAGCGTTCTTTACACGGGCACAATGACCTCAGCAAAGTTCGCGGCGATTTCTGTGGAGATATATACGAAGTCACGTAAGGTGATCCCTGAGAATTAATGCTCTGATGAGGGCATGTTCCCTCCTGCACCTTTTGATATAGTTCAACGATCGCAACAGACAACTTTGGGGAGGTTCTCGTCATGAGGATCTTACCCGTACAACTCTCAGAAACTGAATGACAAATCAAGTCCATTCACATAAAACAAGATCGAATGGCTAATAAGTAACGTCCTTTCCTTTTTCAAGATCTGATTGACCTATCGCAACCAAAATTTTCGGAATCTTAATCCGTTTAATGAACCTGTGAGCCAGGGGCGTCAATTTCTGTAAATGACTGGGTGGGCCGAGCCGTGGACCCGACAGTGTAACTTCCCCCCAAATGTGACTTTCTCAATGGATTTAGCCCGCTTTATTTTCATCAATGAAAATTTCTGAGTTTTTGTTACTATTTTTTTAAATACAACGTTACCTATATCCCATGTATATATCCCATACATGCATATATCCCATATACATATCAGATGATAGAAAGATAGACACATCACTTTACGCGTTATTCTATTTGTAAAGAGTAATGAGGCCATGGTGCCGTGCACGGCTCCGGTCGCACGCATCGGACAACCGTCTCGGAGCGCCGCCGCTAGGGGGCAGTGTGAGCCGCGGCCTGTGCGGCCGCCAGGAGGCGGCAACGGCTGTGCCCGGGCGTTGCGGCCGCCAGGCGGTGTCTGCGTGTGTAGCCCGCCCATCGAGGCAGTTCGCACCGCGGCTTCCGGTGGGGTAGGTCCTGCGGGTATTGGGCTAAAGGGGTAACGGCATTTAGGGGTGGGACTTTCCCTATGTTGCGCATTGAGTTTTGGTGTGAATCATTGTTCATCATATGTGTTCGTCCGCATTACTTTAATGTAAATGTTCGCTTCTTAATATAACCTTTGAGAATTAAGTGTGAGCGTTTCCGCTCCGTGCGATTTGCCGAGGCTGCTCCACTGTGAACGCTAATCAGCCAACCGGATTGCACGTAACGACCATGTGGCAGGCGGTGCAGAAGCGGTAGCCTTGTTGTGTCTGTTGAGAGGAGACCTCGCCAGTGGGCCGAGCCATGAACGGGAAGCTGGGAGGTCTGGCGTCGCCGACTGGTGCAAAGCGCGGGTCGGCGGCCTGTGAAAACGCGTATTTGGCATGAAATGCGCGCGCGTGTGTAAACATACTTTCTTCCTTTCTTTTATCTGTTGCGACCGTTTCTTCCCTTATTTTTGCCCAATTCCCTTCAAAACTAGCAGAAAACATTGAAAGGGCCCAAACCAACATTGGAGGGGCCGAAATCAAAATTGGGTGTGCCAGGGCCCCTCAAAAGAATACAGATCGACACCCCTGCTGTGAGCCGCAAATTAGGAGGCGACCTAGGTGGAATCAACCGAAGTCAAACCGTTATATTTCAAATAATAATATTTCAGGTTACATTTTGACAACATGGAACATATCGTAATCTCGTGGCTTGTTAATAAGCAGAAGACCCTTATAGATCTGTAAGTTAAGCGACGTGCTCATGGTCATCTGAGGTCATTCAAGATCAACCGAAACCAGCAAAATGTATCGTCACGGATGTCCCTTTTCCGGGGGGAAAATATATTCTCGGTCCATTTTTCTAATGCATGTCAATATTCGACAATGGTGGAAAACAGTGGCCGACATCAGGGGGAAATCAACATTTGCGGGGAATTCAAATGGTAAACAGATAATGATTGAGCCAGCCGTTGGCACATGGTCTGGATCCTCCCTTGTCACCCAAGTTAACTCCCCACAATGTTTGGTAGCTGGCTTCGCATGCAGCCATCCCACGCCTACGATGGATCGACCGGACGACCGGCCTCCCTTCGACGACCTGTGCTGACAAAAGTTGCAGCCCTATGTTAAAATTTTAAGCGTTATAACATACGATAGTAGTATCACAAAAGAGAGGCCGACGTTCAGAGCTGTAGTGAAGCCGCTGTAGTAAGAGGCCAGAAAACATGAGTCTTGAGCAATTTTTGGCCCCACACCCACCTGTGCGCACGTCGCGAGAAAGGCGAGAGTCCTTCAGATAATCCGAAGAGCTCGTCACGTATTTTGCCTTCAGATGCCACGTTCCGTCTAACCTGCCATTTCGGGTAGGCGGGCAACACTGCACGGGTCTTAAATCATGCTCGCTCACCGCCGGACTGTGGCTTTGCTGCGAAGTAGAGGGGACTCGTTTGGGTCTTATGAGTGGTATTTAAAGTGAGGGGTAGCCTCGTGCTGAGACGCTATCACCGGGCTTGTCCGTGCATCGGCTAGAACAGCGGCGCCACGCCTTCAATACCCTTCACGAGCCGTCAGCAGGAGGACGTGTCTCCTGGTCTGTGTGCTGACCGCGGCTGCCCTGACGACGGCGCAGCCTTCTGGCCGCTGCTATGAGCCCTGCTTGGCACTGATACCCCGCTGGTATTACGCGCCCTTCCGTCGGACCTACCTGCCGTTCTTCTGGGACGCCTGCCAACTGAACAGCAACAACTTCTGAAGTCTGATGGCGAGCAACTCGCACTGCTGCCTTGACCGCTTCAACAGACCGGAATTCTGCTATCTGCCGACGGATTCTGGAAACCTGCTTGGCTCTTTTCCCCTGCTACTATTTCAATGGCAGGCACTGCGAATGTTTCATTTGTGGCGGCCGCGGCGGTGACAAAAACCGCCTCTCTGCAATCCGAACATGCAAGGATGTCGCAATGCTCACTAATGAGCATTTATGACAGACAATAAGATTCGAAAGCGGACATGGACCCAGGAAACAACGCACCCTCGAACAAAGACCAGTTATTGACCGTCATGCTGAGGATCCGAGCGTGGTGATGCTGTTCGCATGATTTGTTCCGATTGGAAACTATGGTTTTTAGATCGTCGATGTGGAGCGCGTGCAGTGAGGTTTTGTATCTCCAAAAGTGCGGGTGCTCTTTCCGAAACTATTTTGCTACTCTGGACTTGATGGGCGCGTTGGGCGCAAATTACATGTTTTTAAGATGACCCAGTATGAAGTCCTGGAAAGTTTTTTGTGGACCTCTGAGTACGAGCGTTTTCAAAGCCCAGGCCAGGGCTATTTTTCGGCAGTTTCTTTCTGAGCGTCTTTATGAAACCAATGTTAGAGTCGAATAAAATATGCTCTCCTCTATTTACAAATGACCCTGTTTCAGCAGCCGACATTTCAGCAAACTGCAGTATTATCACCAAAGCAAGAAACACAGACAGAAACAATGCGCAGCACACACGACGTTATCGAGACACGCGCATAACACTGGCGTGACCGACTCGCTGAAAGTGCAAACGGCATGCAGTCGGTGAGTGGTCGACCATCCAAAAACAGAGGTTCTCCTCCGTTGTCTGGGGCGGGGACAGCAGACCCCGCCGGGGCCATTGTCCTCCGTACCGTTGCCAGCACTAATTCCACCCAGAGCCATAAACACGGGCGGATTCAGGACGAATAGACGTCGCGAGCTCCCGGCCGACAAGTAATGCCGTGAAGTTGCCAAAAACGACAAATGCCGATTGGCCGGGCGAAAAAATCACCAGCGCCAAGTCCGGCAGCCTCTATCATTGCCAGAGAAGAGAGTCCCCTCCCACATTTGCCTGACTAAACCGAGCCAGTCGGAGCAAAGGAATACAACAACATCGTCCGTTAACGTCTGCGGCCTGCAGCCCCAAACAATCCAAGAGGAGAAAAACGCTCTGCCATGTCCGGCAAATAATGTGGGAGCGACAAAAATAAGCTGCGGCATCTCCGGCCAGCTCTGGAAACAGCTATTACAAGCTCGCCCTTGTAGAGGTCCGATGACTCAGGAAGCCAGGGTCAAGAGAAGTGAGAGGCGACAGAGCCCGAGCTCCTTAAAGTGGCGGCACTGTGCAGGACGGACAAGACTGGCTCGTGTCGTGGAAGCGGACGGTTCTGCCCCAGAGCAGCCCGCTGCTTCGCACTTTGCGGAGCGGCGGTGAACTGGGCTGAGTCTGGTCACCGTAGACTCAGCCAGCGTTTTGGCCGGAGGCGGCCGGGGCCCGGTGGGCCGGGGCCACCACCTTCTGAAGATCGCTGAGTACACTGAGCCGTCAAGACGTTCAGACGTGCAGACCTCCAGGACTGATTGCCAAACCAGCCTACCGTTGTTACAGCCCAAACAAGCTCACGGTTTCCCTCCGACTTACCAGCCCACCAGTCCTCTGCCCAACGGACCCGAGGTCATGCGGGGATTTCGAGCAGTAATGGGCCCCACCAAGGTTCTTTTTTGCAAACCCCCAAGGGGAGAGCCCAATGATCTTCGAGCCGCCAACTATTCCAGATGACGGCATGATCGACGGCGCCTCTGAGACGGAAGTGGGAGCGGCCACAGCTGTGTCTGGCAGACGCGTTACTGTCGCGGGGAACCAAGCGCACCTGGCAGGGTCTGAAACGCGTTCCGGTGGCCTTCCTCATCGATTTGGCCCTTGTTGCAGAACATTGCAGAAATTCGCAGAATGTTGCAAGGGCCGATATCTCGCCAACGGTCCGCCGGAGCGCAGAACGGAGAGCACCAGTGTGCTAACGAGGTTGGAATTCATGAAAAGACCCCCGACTTCCCACGTAGCAAAATATTGCAATGTTACACGGCCACAGCAGCACGCCACGATGTTAATTGGCGTGTTACCCAAAAACCTTAATCGATAAGCAACTGAGTGAAATGCATTTGCAGGATCGCACAACGCTTGTCATTATGTCAAAGGCTTACTAAACTGCTGCTCTGGGATTGAATGACATTAATGCAAAATGATTTTCATTTAGATTTGCAAATTTGACGTTGCGTGAGTGATCTATACAGCCATTCTGTTATCAACTGATTCTTTCATAGGCAGGGGCGGCGAAACATAATTTTGGTTGTGGGGTCGGGGGATGGGGTCAGGCATAGCCAACCCCTCCCCAAATAAAAACTCACCGGATTTGAACCACTTAATTTCCACATTTTCAAGGGATTTTTGTTTCAGTTCCGCACAGAAGCAAAGGCGTCATTAGTTCGTTAATTTTGTCGACTGTTACCATCGTTTTCTTTTCAGTCGGCGTGAGTAGAGGCGATGGATATTCTCTTTCGTCTGAAGAGTCTGATGTCACGTCTAAAGATGCGCTGGGTAGCAGGCTCCGTGGCAGTGTACTGATATTTCTATGTATTCACAAATCACACAACCAACAGACTATCGGAATGGGCTCTGCCCACGCTGTCAGCTGCGCACTCATATAGACTTGCGCATCTGCAGCTTGCTCAGACACGGACTGCCGAGAACCGCGCGAAAGGGGGCAAACAACTGACGCAGCGAAAGCACGTGTCATTCGTGAGCGTTTGCGGCAGGCATTGTCGGTTGTGGGGATCGCACTGCGCGAAAAAAGAAAGCAGCGGAAAAGGCTTCCTGTGCAATATGTTTGTCTTCTGCATGAGATACCACATAATGGCAAAATATAAAGTGACTAAGGTCTTGTCGGTATATTTACATCATCTGCAATGCCCATTTATGAGTGATTTCGAGCATTTACCTTACTCGCCAGAATGCACATTCGTTACACATATAAGCTCCCTTCAGGGTCTTGAGGGACAGTCCCCCGTGCTCTGGAGCTGGAGGTCAGGTGCCCCGCGGTGTCCACGGTGTCACCACCCCTGCGTCAGGCCCGCCACCGTCCATGATGGTCGGCCCGGCCCACCGGCTCGCGGCGAGTGCCGGGAACACGGCGAGCGGCGTGACAAAGGTCACACGTGTCCGTCACTAGGCAAAACCTCTGCCGCGCAGTCGCCCGTAACAGAGTTAGGTGACATGACACTGACATGTGGGGCCAGTTAGGGACCTGTTCAGGCCTAAACGCCCTGCTGGTCACGGCCCGGCCTCAGTTTCCTTCATATGCCATCAGCATGCGGACGTGTCTCCTGGTCTTGGTGCTGGCCGTGGCGGCCGTGGAGAGAGCGCAGTTTCACAAAGGCCGCTGCTATGAGCCGCTGAAGGTCGGCCCCTGCAGGGCAGCGGTACCCCGCTGGTACTACTCGCCCGTCCGTCGCACCTGCCTGCCGTTCCTCTGGGGCGGCTGCAAGCCGAACGGCAACAACTTCCGAAGTCTGAAGGCGTGCAACTGGCGCTGTTGCCGCCGCCGTTGCGGCAGGCCGAAATTCTGCTATCTGCCGGCAGACTCTGGACCCTGCTACGCCTTCATGCCAAGATACTATTTCAACGGCAAAAAGTGTGCAAAATTCATCTACGGCGGCTGCGCCGGAAACCCAAATCGTTTCTCGACGATACAGAAATGCAGGGCCGTCTGCAAATCTCACCACTGAGCATCCGTGGCCCGACGCGAGACCCGGAAATGGAACTGAACCTCACAAACAATGTCGCATGACAATGACCACTGACGACCACCAGACTGCCGATCCGCAAGCGGTTGAGGATGTCCCCAGGGATTGCTCTGGTTGGCGACGCGTTTTGGAGCCATTCGAAGAAAACGTTAGAAGTAGAACTTTTGTCTGCAACGCTAAATTTGATTGCAGTGCTCATGGCCGTTGCTTGGTGGCGGGTGACGCGATGCAAACCACACTTCGAGTTCATGTTGACATACTTTCTTTTCACCATGTTTTCCATAGCCCAATAAATTCATGTTCTTCTCTTTATCTTTATTTACAGATGTTGGCACATGACAGTCATTAACTAGTCTGCCTGGCATCTGAAAGCAAAGCATCAGAACGCAGCACACAGCATGACTGAAGCACACGCAAAAGACGTTTCTTACTTCTGAAGATGTTACTTACACCATTACTACCCGAAACGGCGGGTTACTTGTAAGGCGAAGGCATGTGTTACTTGCGAAAACTAGTCACAAAAAAACGACAGCGAGACGCGTTGATGGGCGGATGATTTCTCTTAAAATGTGCAGAGAACTTTAGGGGCACTGTTCCATGCATTTATTTTCCGTTTCTGAATTTAGCGAACGAAACGTATAATTACATCACTACTCTGCGTAAATGTTTTGTATCCAAGGATAGATACATGTTTAAACGTCACAGGTCCCCGTGATATTGTTCACTGTCAAAATTGAGAGGTTCAAAAACACCCGTACACAGAACAATGCCTCCATGGTCTTTCATGACACCGTACACATCATGTCCGTCTCCCTTTTACAACTGTAAAACGAGCGCAAAACGGACGTAAAACGGTCCTAAAACTGATTTAAAGCGAACCACTCAAAAGTCGAAATTTCGGCGGCGCTCCTGGGACAACACGTTTTGTGATAATTTGATTTCGGGGAAATATTTAACTGACTGGCGCCTAAATGGATCGGGCTTATCCCAGGACGACCGAGCCTGTCTGGATGTGCGTCTTAACACATACTAAAGGAAACAATTATGTCATTGGAGGATATTTAAGGGCAAAGGGACTTGTATCAGTAGGTTTTTAGCACGTCAGACGGGGATAAAATTGTGGGTGATGAAATAAAAGGACATGTTTTTGTTTATTTTACTCTACGTTAGGGACATATGGAGTGCAGAGAAGAAATTATGCCAAATAGCGCGTTTTTATGCAAATAGATACAACCTCTATCATTGCACATTAGGCTAGAAAGATGACAGTGACTGGAAAGATGACATTGTAGCGAAACGGTCTGGAATCGTAGTAAAACTATCCTCAAGTAATTTTCGGAAATTTTTAGCAGTGTATGTAATTTATCTTATGGCAAAAACTTCACGATTCGGTGCTCAGTATTTGCGAAGCCATCAGTCTCCAGAAAGCATTATGGTCGACTGGGTTGAAGTCATTTTTTCTACTTGTTCAAATTAGCGTTCGCCCTACGACCTCGCTCGTTATTTATCCCTTCCCCACACTGCACCCACCACTGTCCGCAATACGCGCACACTCTGACACGTGTCTGACCCTCCATTCCGGGGAGGACGGGGAACACTGCACAGGTCGTCACAGGGGTCACACGCGTCCGTCACAGGGTCTCAGTGCTGCTCGACAGCCGAGCCGACTCTTTTCTGAGAGACTGTATCGTCACGCAAGCTGCTGTTCGGACAAAAATATGCGTACACACACACGCGCACACACACATATATATATACATATATATATATATATATTATATATCTATATATAATAAGGGCCCTTATTTTGCGACTCTCCGAATTTCTATGGGGCCGCCCTCGCAAATTGTGAGGTTAGGCATGACAACAAACACTACAAAGTTTAAGAGCGATTGAACAGTATTTAACTAAATAAACTAAAGTTAAACCAGATAAACTAAAGTTGGCCGTGTCGAGTGTATCGCTACGTTTCATTCTCCATTGGCTCAACATACGGAAATATGAACCTAACACCGCGAATAGCATTGTTCTGGCTTCCTTTGTTGTATCAGAAAAACGCGTTCCTTTCATCGCAAAAATGCACTGTGTAAAATATGAGAAATTTTGAAGCATATTTTGCACTAACCGACCCAAAGCTTCGCTCTACACGGTTATTTTACATAGTTTAGGTCTACACAGTCATAGACACTTGGAAATTACACTGTCGTGATATGATACAGTGCGATATTTCGGCACATGGCAGATGAATTCTGCCTTTTTCTGGGGTCGGAGTGTCACGTAATTTTTCCCTCTCTTCGGAAATGGCTGTTCGACAGAAGATGTATTTCGATGCATCTGCTATGTCCGAAATATAGCCGGCAGAAGGGCTCCCTCATTCCGACAAACGACAAACTTTCGGTCGGTTCCTGCATTACCATCAAGCTCAGAAGGTGGCGGTCTCGAATGGCGGAAGCCGTCTGGGAAATTATGCTGCCGTCTGGGAAATTATGCGTCTCTGGAACCTGGTCAGCATCCCCGTCCAGAAGGAGGACCCATGCATCGACAAGCTGGTGCGCGTCTACGAGGAGTTCCGAACTCTAGGCAGACACATGGGCCGGAGTGGTAAGGCCCAAAGAAGGAGGAGGAGTTATTGGAGCGTCTCGATAGCCTTTTCGACATCGCCCGCGGAAACGCCTTGGAGATGATGAAGAATTCGGAGGACCGGCTTTTCTCGGTGATGCAGGACAAGAAAAGGAGACATCGCTGGCGTCGATGTTGAGACGACCCAAAAGAACCAAGACAGGGCGAAGCGGAAAGCCTAGGAGGAGACTCGAAGGGAAAAAGCGGCGCATGAAATGGGAACTTCGAGCAGCTATGCCGTTCTGGAGTCTTCAGCGCCCTCATCGCAGGGAGAGTTGGACACAGAGGGCGAACAAGGAGCCAGTGGTGGCAGTCGATATATGTCTCATCCGAAGTGCAGGAGCGCGGGCGTTGAAGAAACGGGGGGTGAAGATCTTGTCGTCCACTGGGACGGGAACCTGGCAGAAGATGTCACTGGAAAGAAACACGTTGAACGACTTGCTGTCATCTTCTGCGGAGTGAGCAGGATCTGAGAAGTTCCTCGGAATTCCAAAACTCCAAGAGGGAACAGGAGCTGCTCATGCAGAAGCCATGTTTGCAGCCTTGAAGGCGGGGCAGCTTCTCAGGCGTGTTGAAGGTATGTGCTGAAGGCGACACGACCTCATTGAACAAGGGTGAAAGGACTGGAGCCTGCATTGTGATGGAAAAGAAAGTTGGGAGGAGCCTCTTCAACCTCGCATGCAGACACCAAATGCAGATCCACCACGTCGCTGGAGCTGCATTTGAGGCAGCCTTGAAGGTTCCTTTCAAGAGCCCCGAAACCCTGCTGTTCCGCCGCTTTCAAGACATCTGACCTGTCGTTGACTAGAAAGAATTCAAGGACTTCAGTAGCGATCCAGCTGTTGTAAAGACCACAGGTGTCGATCTGCATACTTTTGGGTAAGCCCTTGGCCCCCCCCCCAAAGTTGAGCTCGCCTACCTCACGTGAAAAACAAGCATCTCATAAAACGGTTCGTCCTGTCGATACAAACCAATATCTTCGCGTGTAAACCAGGGGCAGGTCTGCAAGTCATGTCTCTTGCGTGAACTTTGCTCTTCTTTGGCTGAGGTATTGCGGTATCATTGGGATCACACCCCGGGTTTACTTTCTTGTTTAATTTGGCAGCATTGATATGGTAGCCATCGTTTTTACGGCCAGTCGGGGGAGGCCCGCGAACTGCCGTTGCTTACAGGACGCGGGCCGCTTGGTGCGCCATTTTTTACAGTTTGTTTTTATAAATTTGATCCGAGTGGTTGCTGGGGTGATGTTAGAATTGGAGCCCGTGCTAATCCTAACTTGTTGCACAGACGTCGACCCCAATACCCGATTGAGCAATTCCAGGTAACGGCTGATTTTGTCTCGAAAGTTCAACGCGCCCTTGGCGGCACGTTGAACTTTCGCGACAAAATCACGACCGTGACAGTTTGGCCCTCTTTGGCCAGTTAACCCGAGGGCTAAATATCGAACGCCGGGGCGACTCGAACTCGTCTTGCCAGGTCGGGGAGACCAGCACTCCACGAACGGAGCTACCGATCACGGCACTGGTGTAGTCTCACATTATATGAGATGAGAAAGTGACCAGAGCGGCTTATATGGAAATCAGAAAATTTTCCTTTGGAAAGGGTTAGTTCGCATGTTTCTGTACGAAAGTCTTGGGACTATTGAACAACACATTCAGTCATCCTTTTTACCTGTTAACTGTTCCTTCGGTAGACTTTAGCAAGGTACTCAGGCTTAGGACAACACGGAGACCCGTATCTTTGGACTGGATCACCCTTATATCGAGTTTTTGTTTAGAAAACAGCACAGGAAATGGCTTGCTCTCTGTCAACAGCATTTAAATGGGGCCAAAAACCCAACAGGAAATTTATTTTGTTATTTGCCAAAATGAGCCTGGTCACTACTGTTCTTGACCTTTCCGGTACTTCTTGTCAATTTTCAAAGAGTGATCCGTGCAATTTGCATCAAATTTGCAATAGACATCCCAACATGGACGGCGTTGCAAATACCGTTTCTAAGAATATCCTGAATGGTGACAAAATCCGATTGGTTTTAACCTGTTTCGGCCGGTTATAACCGGTTGAAATCCGGTGGGCCGGCTAAAAGTTGCTTTATCCGGCATTTTGCCAACCCCGTGATAACAGCACTAAATCCTCTTGAAAAGTCTATAATTAGATTTTAACATGCAAATATGGCATCAAACCCCCTGACGAATTTTTCTTTTTTGATCACTCAGTCATCCTCAGTCCAGACTGACAATGCTGACGAACCAGATCATATATATATATATATATATACATATACATACACATTAGGGTGATACTTATTTTGCGACTTTCCGAATTTCTATGGGGCCGCACTGCAGATTGCGAGGTAAATAACAACAGACAATGCAAAGTGTGATAATGATTAAATAATGTTTACAACTGTCCCAGTGCACTTGAAGTCTGCGATGTCGGGTGTTTGGCTGCGTTAAATTCTCCATTCGCTCAGCATACGAAAATATGGACCTAACCCTGTGAATAGCTTTGTTTTGGCCCCGTTGTTGTCACAGAAAACGACGTTACTCCTACCTTCGATGCTTGCGGAGCAAACTGGACATGTGAGCCATACCTTGGCTATAATTTCGTAATCTCTGAATGCAATGGTGGTCCTTATCTATACCGATAAAAACCAGTGGCGGCTCGTGATCTCACAGACACCTGAGGCACAGCACGAGGGTAGCATTAAACTGTCTTTCTTCGGCTGCTGCCTGTCTTGTTTACATTGTCTTACTATTAAGGCGTGAATGATATCCGACCCTTACCAGATGGACGTTTATCAAAGAAACGAAATGTTACATGACACATCACTTTCAATGTTTCGTCACAATCTGCAAAGGAACTGTACAACACGTCCCCGCCACAACGAAATCTCACGACAGAACGCTCGCGTCCAGTGCTCCAGGCGGAAAGTTCCCTTCGTCATCATTTTCATCTTTATTTTTCATCACCTCTTCATTTTCATTATCATTTTCTTCTCCAGTCATTCACCATTTATTCACACCATTCATCCAGTCATCGCCTGTGCCCAGTTCCAAAACAAATGTCTGACATTCTCACCTAAAACGAAATGTACATAAACCTTAATCAATAATCACCCTACAAACCTATTCTTTTCTCCCGCCACTGATGCTAGCTCGTGCCGTCGAGCATCCTTCGTCGGTTAGCCGTCCGTGGCGCCGCGGCGGCGGCGGTCTACGTCTTCGACTCGCCTCACAGGGCTGCTGCCGTGTTGGCGGCGGCCGACGTGCAGTTTCGAGGCCGCTGACCACGGACGCTGTATTACACCGGATTCTATAAAATCCGGTGTAATCTGGCCAACGCTACAGCGTTGGCTGAGGCGGGTAAGCTGGCCTCTATGACCTTTGCGCCGTTTACTTGCGCGGACAGGAGAGTCATGGGCCTCATGCCCCGGGCGCGGCATGGAGCGTCTGAGGGCATGTTCCCTGCTATATCGATCAATGCGGGAACAAAATGAACATATTTTTTTCAGTTTAATCATGCATTCAGTTTTATAAACTATTTTATTAACAAACATTGCGTGCGATTTTCATCCCACATTTTCCGATATTTTTGGTGAGGCACTGTCTCAGTCGCCTCTAATGACGAGCCGCCGCTGATAAAAGCTAAAATCGACGAATTGTCGGTGCCGCCGCCTAAAATTACTCCATAAATCCTTTGTGCCAGTTTACTTCAGAAGTCGTACAGCATTTACAACTGCTTCGCATCAAAGTTTCCGTCCTCTTTGTTTTCTGTCCCGTGCTGTCCGAAGCATTCATTGTAGCCCCTTTTCGCCGAGGAGGAGGGTTCCTTCCCTGGCATCAAGGAACTGGTGGCGCTGGTGGGCCACAACCTGGAGCATGAACTTGAGTTGCTCCTCGTACGGCTTGCCGTGTTCCGCCCTGTTGTTGGTCACAGACAACGCCTAGATCGTTTTCTTTGCCGAGCAGAAGCCCTCGCGGTCGGGCCAGGTATCGGGGTCTTCCTCCAACCAGTCATGAGGGAGGAAGAGACGGTGGAAGATGTCCTACGAGCTGGGCACCATAAACTGTTCCAACCCCTTCTCCTCGTCCAGGAAGGAGCGGGAATCGATGGCCGGTCTTCGCGGAGGTTCTGCCTCCACTTGTCCTGCTGCGTCGCGTCGCGCCGCGACCGCTCCTCGAGTGAACTGACCTTTAAGTGACAGGCTAACAACACACGGCGCCAGCGAAAGTTCTGGTATTCAGGGTCGTCGGGCGGCAGCCTCAGGTCCCCTCGCAAGCTTTCATCATAAGGACGTGTCTGCTGGTTTGCGTGCTGGCCGCGGCTGCCGTGGCGGAGATCAGTCCTTATGAGCGCCGCTGAGGATGGGCCTTTATAGGCCTCGGACGCCCCGCAGATACTACTCGATCCCAGGCCGCACTGTGTACCGTTCTTCCGCAGCGGCTGCATGCCGAAAGGCAACAACTTCCAAGCCTGGCGGCGTGCAATTCCCACTGCTGCCGCGGCCGCTGCGACCGCCCGGGCTTCTGTTACCTGCCTGCCCCCTTGACTACCGACAGCCCCCGGCTTGTGCAAGGCTTACATGCCCCGCTACTACTTCAACGGCAAAAGATGTGTCAAAGTTCATCTATGACGTCTTTCGCGGAAACAAGAATCGTTTCTCGACAATCGGAAGGTGCAGGCGCGTCTGCAAGTCCCACTAGTGAGCGTCTCTGTCGGGACGCCTGCCATGGGGATGCAAATGAACTCTACAAACCGCAAGCGCCGGAGCGTTGATTCTCCGCTAAACATCGACCTGCGCCCGGTCAATACCGTGCCTCGGAAGCAGGGGCGCAGCCAAGATTTTCGGGGGGGTGGGCAGACTCGGGGTTAACTGAAATCATACGAAAACCGCCTGTCGGGAAGACGATGTGCAATAGTTTTCGCAAAAACTACGGGCCTAAGGAGGGGGGGGGGGCGGGCCCCCGGGCCCCCTTGGCTGCGCCTCTGCTTGGAAGTGTATTCAGTTGGCATTTGTCTTCTAGCTTATCTTGCGAGTCTTGCGGGAAGAAAGCATGCAGCCTTTTTATTTTGTGCGCCCTGAAATGCAACTCCGAAAGTGAATATATGGAACGCAGAACTGTTTTTCCAATGTAACGCCACGTAAGCCGTAACGAATTTCATGTGAACGTGCATTGTTCTATTTCTTCCCGTGCATAAATTCAAACAGAAGTCATTTTTTTACCTCCACAAACAACTATGCATATTTTGTCTGTTTGAGCCAGCCGCATTTCAGCATAGCGTGCGTGAAATGTGAGGGAAACCATCACAACAGTGTGAACAACCTGATCAAAACATACGTGTAACAAACATGCTCCGCCCCTTTGAAAAACCTCCACATCTGCCTCACGAACCGGCCATTTCCACATGTGACAAGTCGACTCCGCGATCAGCTGAACCCCCCCCCCCCCTCCTGGCCTTTCGTGTTAGGTGGTGGCGGGGGGGGGGGACATTACCCGGACCGGCACAAAGGTCACAGCCGTCACCGGACCGCAGCCCGGGGGCCGCGGCGGCGGCGGCGGCGACAGCCGCGCTCGCCGCGCCGTCACGTCAGCGAGGGGCGCGCCGCTCACTGGTGTACCCCACCACCACACACACCGCACACCACACCACCACCGGACGCGTCCGTGAAAACGCGGAGCAAATCTAACCGATGCCCCAGGTCGACGACGGGGACGGCACTCGAGCTCTGCTCAATGTGACTGCGCCGGTAGGACTCTGCGGCGATCGCAGCAGCTCACGTCAGAAGGCGATCACGGGGGTAGCCGGAACATGCGTGGCCAACTCCGATGCTCTGATGCGACGTCAGGAGCCAGCCCAACAGCTTCGACATCGGAAATTACGTACGCAGTTGAGTTCGGCACTAAAGTATTCGGTTACGTCCATCAGTCATTGATACCATTACCGGAGGTACGATACTACATCAGCAAAGAAATTACTGGCCGGTGACATCAGTGGCAGTCGGGTCCACTGTGACAGATTCGGTAACGTCACATCAGTAGTTTATTCCAGTTAACATCAGTTTACTGCGCAGATCGGCTGCTTTACGCCGGATGGTGACGTGAATGACGACGGGGCCCGTCTTGACAAGTCTGGTGACGTCACCTCAGCTGATAAACGTCAGATAGATTAGCTGATGCTTCAGAGGGATGGTGGGAATTAATTAAGAGGGACGACACAATGACAGCCGAGATGACGTCACATCAGTACGTGGGCGTGGGCGGGGGCGTACTGCAAATGTTCTGTAGCGTCCCATATGTCACAGGGCACAGCACTCCCGCATGACACAGCTACTAACAGCACAATGGACCCCTTAATCTAGTTTAACTTTTTTTGTTTGCGCATTTCCGTGGTCACTGTTTTTTCTTCATTTTCCGATTATCTCATGCAAACGCACCAGAAGCTATGTACAAGGCGGCAGGGGCGTTGGGAGCGGCGAGAAGGGTAGGGGGGCAGCTGCCCCCCCAACTTTGGGCGACATTTAACATTAACGTAATCTAATGTGTTGGAAACATATAGAGTTGAATGGAAAGGAACGAGGTAAAAATCACGTTTGTCCCCGCTCCCCCCATCTCCGCAAAGGTTCCACCGCTCCTGCAAGGCGGTGAACTGGAACATTTCACCAGACTCAATTGGTATGAAGCTAACTGAAAACGAGCTAGAGCGATGCAAACTAATGTCGCATAAAGACAACACTCGCGTTCACTGTTAGACAAGTAGCGATAGAGGCTGCGGAGGCGATGGCTTGGCAGGTCGGGTCCGGATGCGACTACCGCACAAACTCGGCCAGGTGCGCCACACGGCAAAGCGCGTACGAAACGCCACGGCCATCTTGCGACAGCGGATCGAACTGCAGGCGTCGTCCAACAGGCGGCGGCTGCACTGTCTGACGACCTCTTGTCGCGCGGCCCAATACCCGCCGACCTCCTCCGGCCCCGGGCGGCCGCACAGACCCTCCGGCGTGGCCAGACACGGTCACGGACGGCCTCAGTCGGGTCAGGACGGGCATGGACGGCCTCCGTCGGGTGAGGACAGGCACGGACGGCCACAGTCGGGTCAGGATGGGCACGGACGGCAGCAGTCGGGTGAGGACAGGCACGGACGGCAGCAGTCGGGTCAGGACGGGCATGGACAGCCGCAGTCAGGTGATGAACAACTGACACACACTGAAAATTATCTGACACGAAAAATCGTGGAAAAAGCACAAGGTGCGTGCGCTAACAAGCTATTATTGTACATGCAATTTCTGACTAGTCTGGGATGTTTCAGGAAACACAGGCACAATGTGTTCAGTGACTCAGCGGTTCTGTGTTTATCATTTCCATTAACTCACGAAGAATGTGTTACACAAATTAAAAACACAGAAAACCTGTGCTGATAAGTGCTGCTTGCACAGGTGGTCGGTGCAACACAGCTCTCAAGCACAAAACTAGTCGAGAATATTATTTCATCAACTACGCACGCGCAAGCACGCCGTCGGCATGTTAACACAAACTGTGAGCACGGTCCGCTAAGTTAGTTCTTTCGCAGTGCACACTTATGCCGTGCTTTCACCCGCAGGTAGCACGGGCAAACTGCGCTAATGGAGGGCATTTAGCCAAAGTAGAATTTGAGTTTTATACGCAAAATGTAGAGGAAACTGGTCCTACTCGATGATGCCCTTCATTTTAACGAGCTGCTTCCCGCTAGCTCATGGAACTCAATCACTCCAGTGAAATTAGTCGGACCAAGGCCTGTTCCGAGCCTGTGTTGTGACACACGGATTCGGCGAGCAGCTGAATTGTGAGCTGAACAAGTGAGTTGGTAAAAATCAAGACACAGTCGGATAGGGCCGGGTCCCAATACATTCTACCCATAAGCCCCAATTTCGTCTTTGGCTGTATACACTCCTTTCAACAAATCCTTTAAGCCTGCACGGAGCGCGCAGTTTGCGCAAATATTATTTCATCAATGGCATAGCTTCCAAGCATTTCGAAATCGATAGATAAAAACAGCAAACAAAAGTATGTTCTATATTTCACGAAAAGCAGCAAACACTGCAGAAATGCAGTGCAGATGAGACATCCAGCTGCATGTGTACAGAACGACGGGGCTCATTCAGCTGTGTGAGGTGAGCCAGACGCTGAGTCCCTACGTCACCACTATCACTAGGTCACCACTACCTCTGCAGCTGCGTTCAGTCTTGCCGGCAGCCTGCTCCCTACTCCTATCCTATCCGTTTTCAAAACGTGGAACGCCAGGAGCATTGCGACGTTCCGGTATTTTAAAAACGTTAGCTTCTCTGCGAACACCGTGAAGCTGGCGCCCCACAGCAGAACCAAGTCTGCGCGGTCAGCCTCGTCGCACGCAGACTTTTTTTCGCGAACACGTAACTACCTATCAGCGAGGCTGGGGATAGACAACAGAGCGCATTCGGCATCCAAAAACATGTAACGACGCTCAAGAGCGTCCGCGGTAGATCGTCGACGGCATCCTCTGAAACGGGAAAAATAGAGATCTTGTAGAACTGCGTTTCAGCAAGGTAATCCTAAACATATCTGCAAGGACAAAACCACTGCACCAACGTTTGAGTGTCCATACACGCATAAATGCCATAGATGCCTTTGTGACCAGAGGGAAATTCGATTTTTCTGAGGTTATGACGGCGGCAACAGAGCTTTTACGGCAAAACACGATGGTCCATTGGATGGAGTGCAGTGGCAGCCAAACTTCAGGATGGATTTCTATACAGTGTGCCTCCTGTGAAAATTTGCTCAACTGGACGGTGTGTGGAATGGATCGTTAATAATACCTGACTTGGGCTTCCGAAAGCCCAACGGACTCATATGTCATACAGCTCATCCTATGCTAAAGGAGAATCTTTTATCCATGCTTATACAAAGTTCTATTATTCACTAACTGAGCCCACTGAAAACATTCAAGGAAATTTTACTTAATAACTCTCAGTTTTTACAGTTACGTATTCCGGCAATCTGGCGCAGGTTATCGTAAACCTAAGAAGGGAGGTTGGAACTATGAAAGTGAAAATCCCGTTTAGGGACTTGTATTTCTTTGATACTCTATCGTTCACATTTGTTTCGCAGCGCAAGTCCAAGTTTAGGCACACTAGCGATGCTAAAAATTGGCGCCAGCGTACCGGTGGCCGACCTTAAAATGTACCGGTGGTCCGGTTACCTGAGCTCTGATGACGTCGAGACGATGCAATGCGCTGCAACGCATCGCCGGAGTTCTAATCTCCTCAGTTAGATGTAACGATACCAGATGCGACCAGCACAAATGTGTGATGTTCTTACGATCTTCGCACGCAGTTCACTCCCGCAGCTTCTTGGTCATGCTCAGAAAGGTTCCACGGACGTTTCTTTTTTCTTCTTCTCTGCTGGTGTCGCCTCTGATTCTCGCCAGCTCCTTCCAAATATGACAAAAGGAGAATACTGATAATGGTGTGTGCATGTTATGAACAATCGATACACCCGGAATTACGTCCCTTTTGTAAGACAAAAGTGCAGCCTGTCACCTAATGATATGCATCAAACGGCTCAGCAATAGGACATGCGCCGGATAAAGGGCACAGAAATAATGAAGACAATGTGCCAACAGAGTATAATCTGCTCAGACCTATAATTTTAACCATCAGCTCTGCACCACCGTTCGGCATGTGTCCACCTGCGTCTGCGTTGTTAAGTTCCCAGGCACTACAGGAGCCTTAATGATTCAAAATAGTACAGCGGTGCTGACTGACACCGGATAGTATCGTGGGGGGGGGATGGTTCCACACATGTTTTTTTTTCTGCCTTTCGACCACAAGAACTAAAAAAGAGCTGCCGGATAGCCCACGAATTACCTGGAAGCTTCCCAATCAAATTATACCCAATATTACTTTGTCTCAAGTCTATTTGAGTGATGAGGCCGATTTTCATCTTCACGGGCAAAGTGACAGCTAATACTTCCGGTTTTGGTCAACCGAGAGGACCGACGTGGTCGACGAAGCCCCTGTACAGTGCCACTGCCAAGCGTGGTGGGCCACGAGCAGCAGGGGCATGATCGGACCTCTCCGAAAGGCATAATCGGACCCTTCTGATCCGGGGACAAGAATGGCATGGCTGTGATAGTGAACGTTGAGCGCTAGTAGCAAGTGCCAAGTTCTTCCGGAAGGTGCTGAAGCGCAAGCTTAGCGGCGACATGCTGCAGCTGGACCAGCAAGACTAGGCCACAACCAGTATGGCGGGCGGGACAAGGAGACGGCTCCGACATCGTACTGGAGAACGGCTGGGTTCCTCAAAAGATGTGCACAGCTGGCCAATATTCTGTTATCAAAAGGCTGGCCAGCCTTGCGGCCTGAGACATATCGTGTCGGTATCGAGGCAGCGCGGCGCCGCACTGATCTGTGTGTTGACCGTAGTGTTCACCATACGGAGCATGTCGTCTGCAGCCGTGAATAAATGTCCGATATATAAGGGCCTATACCCACGCAAAGCACTAAATTTATTACATGACGACATCTTGTCTGCTTGCAACATTGAAATTTGAAACATATGACTTTTTAATCCGTCTGTCTTTTCCAGAACTCCGGATTCATTTCGCAGCGTACTGTAGGTGACAAAACACAAATGAAATTAAATTCTTCCGTGTTTCTGCTCGCAATACACCCAGCTCTCAGGCTTTGACCCGTTGATATGAACTGCTCGTAGGCGGCGTCCATGATCTTGCAGCGATTGTTCTTGGTCAGGTTTTCGCCCAACGTGGTGCGCTCTTGCAAGTCACGGTCCAGGCGTCCCACGTCTAATCTGAACCGCAACCTGGACGTACAAATTTCCGTCCATATTGTTCATCATTTCGCTATCCACTCACCCCCATTTCTATAACATCAACAGACGCTGATGCACGCCACAAATTTCAACATTTTCCTTTCATAAAAAAGCTTCACAAGGCACTGTGGTAAAAAACACAAATGATGTAATTTTACTCGTCAAGATTCTCGAAAATCTTAAAAACGGCACCGTACGTGGCATTCTATCTCCGATTTGCATGCAGAAGTTAAGGACGGTAAATGACTATTTATTCTGGCAAAAAAGGAAAGTGAAAATAAGAAATGACACGGACGGATCATGGGAAACGGTCAGAAATAATGGTATGCTACTAAGAAGCGTATCATACAACATCTTAGCACAAACAAGCTTTAAATGATGCTGCGTTGTGCGTCACTGAGCAGTTCACGTCAGACACAAGCAAAACGGCACAGTCTGGTATAACAGCAAACAGTTTCCATGCAATTTGAGTTCGATCCCTAGCCCAGTTTATCAAGCAGGCATTCAAGACTCCGTATCTGTGCCCATCCCCTGCCCTATTTCCAACCGCCAAGGATGCGAACCCGTTGCAAATAACTTTATCGCGACGGAATCTGCTACTCTAGCTGTAGTACCCAACCTTTTGAGCTGTTATCCCATACTGACCACGCGGCAGTAATCATCACACCAATCATCCATTGTTTTATCCACTGTGATTATGCAGACCCAGTCTCCCGTACCCCGTCCCCTTTTTTTAACCTGAGGTGATAACCCGTACGTTGGGACACACATTTGCCACATGGAAACGAATGGTGAGATGAAGCACTTCCGATTCTTTCGCCAACACAGACTGCGTAATACATCACACATGCACTCAAGCACGCATACGCGCACCCTCCCACACATGATCACCCCATACACGTGTTCCCCTCACATACATGCAGCAAATGGCTAAACCGTCACTTCAACTTGCCCGAACTCCACAGTGCATATGGCCTAGGGCAATACCACGGAGAAACTTTCTGACGTTTCCTCAAGCGGCTCTTCTGGCGAAGAAAGCAGTTACATCTACAATCGTGGGGCTTGAAGCAATTTTTGTCTCCTGGAGGCACGCAGCTTCCAGAGTCGCATCTAAAACCCGACTGCGCTACCGACACCGAGTCAACGGTCACCTGGGAGGGTGGCAAGGTCGCAGCAGAGGGCATGCCATCATGAACTAATGTCAGCCGAACGCCGACTGGACAGTCGCCACCACCGACCCTTACGTCCACCTTGTGCTTCGCGTGGTGGTACTCAAAAGCACACGGATGCTCTAGGTTAAATGCCTTCCGAACCATCTCAAGAAGACTGTCCGGGGAATCATATCCCACGAACCTTTTTACACCATTATACGTCACAAGAGCCTTCATGATCTGCAAAGTTATTTTGACCAGCCCAGGCACGCCCAAGAAAAGGGCAGCTGCATGCGCAAATGCTTTACATCAGCTTAGCGCATGGCAGTCCATGGCAAGGTAATTTCATGTCTGATAGTTGGTAGCATAACATGGATGACACAAATGTGGCATGCTGAAGGACTGCAATATGAAACGTTGAAACAAACGTAAGTCGTACGTTCACAGTATTCAAAGCATACAAAAATCCCCGTTCCTGTTAAATGCACTCACCGGTAGGGGAGACCGGGGTCAAATGTTACATTTTTTACCTTTTCGATCCTGAAATGAAAATATTTCGGGTTGGGGAACATTTTCTCGGGTTTTCATGAACCCTGATATTTTGCCTTTGTAGCGGATATGAAACAATCCCGAAATAACGACTTTAAGGTATCGAAATTAATCTTTCAAAAAGTCACTTCAGCTGCTACAATTAGCTCCAGGTACGAGATAAATTGTAACAGCACCTAGAGTCAAATGTAACATGTTAGCGAATGGTGTAGTGGTGTAATGAAAGCCACTTTTGTCGAAAACAGCCTTTATTGAACAACATTGTCTCTTACGTCCTGAGCCTTTCCTGGATTAAAATCACAGCTCCAATACAAAAATAAGATTTCGCAACGGCGTAAACCTCAAGTACGCCAGCAGCTTTTCCTGAATTAAATAACAGCTCTACCTTTCTCAGCCCAAGAACCGAAGCTCTTAAACATATAGCTCTTTCTGGATAAAACATCACAGCCATCTCGGGCTTAGAAATTCAGTAACGGGACCTCTGAGGTCCAAAACATACCTTGAGTATTTGTGCTGAAGTAGAGGGAACACAACACCTCTAATATCTCTGACGCTCGGTCTATCATCGCCTACTCGGTGTCTGACGCACAGTTTTCGCATATGTAAGCTCCATACTTTTCGACTGCGGTGCACGCCTCGTGTGCCCACATTGCGCACATTTGGCACCGGATCCACCTTCCTTTGGATCGGCTGTTTTTCAAGCTTTCAACGCACACAGGGCAGAAGACATCTTCTTCATCATCGCTGCTGCTTTCCCTGCGTGCTGTCTTCCGAGCCCTCTTCCCACCAGCCTTCGTCTTCTTCTCTTCATGCTTGTCCTTGTCAAGATTAAGCTTCTTTGATGCTTGTTTGCAATCCTTTCGACTCTCTTCTAGCTCTATCGCTCTCTTTTCTGGAGTGTCAGTGGGAATTGCGGCCTTTCGCTTCCGACCCGCACTGCTATTTTTTTCTTGGACTTGCCTTGGGTAGCGGCCGAATCGCTTCAGGGGTGAGCTGCTTCGAGGTGATCCCCGATGGACGAGACTGTTCGATTCCTGATGGACCAGGCTTGTCGATCCCCAATGTATCAGCCTCTGCAGGAATGATGCATGATATATATCATCCATGATGCATGGATATACTAATGTATTTTCAATGTAACATTCAGAGAAAGACAAATAAAACTATATACAAATGTCCCATACTTCCCACCAGAAATATCCAAATGAAGTCAAACTGCAATTATTTAATCAATAGAATAATCAATAAATAAAATAATAAAATATCCTAATAAATCCGTTGTCAAGGTAAAACATCTACACCAAGACTACGGTGAATAGCCGCCAAGAATGTAACCACGTCTTAAAATTAAAATCGACAAAACAGTACCTGAAGAGATAAATCAGGGACTGGTGACAATAATATCGTAAGTATGGTTTTTGAATGATATTGACATTAAATTTGGGAACAAAATTGCATGTTGATTAATTGGACGGGGCATGTTTCCATGACCTCCACCCCCAGTGGTTACATTTATGCCACGTGCATTGATATTTTACATAAATGTAGGTTTAATGGTTTGGCCATAGGGGTCAATTGTAACACTGTTATATTTGATCCCAGCAAAAATGTTACAATTGTCCCCGTCACGCCACGCCATCTGTGAGACAAAAATAACGCGCTACAAGGCGGCGTGGGCGGCAACTGATGCACTCATTTTTTGACCAGGTACCCCTACCCACCCCACATAAACTCTTAAACCCGTGTCTAGTAAGATACGTGAACGGACTGATCATATTAAAAAATAAACAAAATTACAATACACTCTAAAAAACACATTGTGAACAGCACAATCGACTCACCCGCCGCACCGGCCTGAAACCCCGTGAAGAAAAGGAACAGCTTGCTGCACATGTCCAGTAGTGTCTCCAGCGTCATCCATCTGTAAGGTTCGAAGTTAAAGCTTCTGTTACAATTGCCCCGTGTTACATTTGACCCCAGTCTCCCGTAGACTTGTCTGGTGTGTGAGGGAAGTGAAATTCTGTAGAGACGTCTCATCTGTACAAGAAGAAGGGGTGCCCGGCCTGCATGGGGTGCATGGACATTTCAGAGTTACCTGGCCTGTACAAGAGAGCTTACCTGTAAGCGCGTCGTGTCCACGAGGAGTAGTTGATCAATGTTTGGGGGAGGCGTCTGAAACCTGGTGACTGCTAAGACTTTAAAAAGGCCCTCCCTCAGCAAAAAGAACAAAGAAACATACAAAACAAATGGTGAAGAAATGTTCGGATCCGGCATCTACTGAGGATCGGGTTTAAGGAGTGTTTTCTTAATTTTCCCTCAAAACCGTTTTTTTGCTTTGTCGCAAAAGGGGGCGCCCCTACCACGGGACAAAAAGTGGTGGGGGGACAGTCCCCCGTCCCCCCGGTTATTACACCATTGTCTTCAGGAACTCGGTAAACATCTGTCTAAATAACTGTATTTTGTCTTTCGTCGCTTTCTGTTTCCTGCTACACAAGTTTGAACTCTTCGCATCAACAATATCACGGCCCATTACCAAGATTATCGTTATGTGACAGCATCCTGGTGTGTTGCTTTATTCGGCAGAACCCGGAACTTCTTTTCGGAGCAGTAGCCAGCCAATAGCTAATGGGACCCCAGATGCAAATCCAGAGGGGGGGGGGGGCTACCGGAGTCCTAGGCACCTCTGATGCGTGAGCAAATCTATGGTAACAGTGGACAAAGTATTCAAAACAGTATTAAAGAAAACAGAAAGCAAATGGCCCCAGTCCACGAATGTATCCCCTCTGAACCATGCTACCATCGAAAGATTCCCGGGTCCACTTCCCGTGGGTCATACGCAACCGACGAACGAGTTGATATCCTATTAAATCTTACTGGTGGCAGATATCTAGGATTAGGATGTTAGTCCAGCACTGTGCCTGCTTTTTTGTCGTAAAATAAAATGGTCCCCGGTTGCGCAGCCTTTCTAGGAGTCAGCATAGTCACTGTCATTAAAACAGACGAGGGAATCAGAAGTTTCTAATCTCCGTATGAACGCATGCTCTTAATTGCTATCTTAACTGCCACCAGTTGTCATCTCTAAGTGTTCAGTTCGTTAAAAAATCCACTGCATTGGATCGAGAGCATTTTAGCTATTCCCTTCATTAGGGTTTTAGTATATAACATGAGCGCTGGTTTGGGATAAAAAATTGCCCAATTCTCATCAGTACGCATGGACGTAGAATTGGGACGGATTATGGAATGGAAAAATAGATTGGTCAGACCCCAAAATGTGACACTGATAACGTATTAACAGTATTTTATTTCGGACAGTAAGAAAACGCATGAACGGGTCAAGATATTGGTATACAATTCCATACGAATGATTCCCTTTGGTATCCAAAGCTCCGTACCAAAAGTATGCAGTGTTATGCCCCTGTGATTGCCCATGCTTTTTGGCGGAATTAATACCAGAGACCTGAAATTCTGTCTGTTTTCCGCGGCATCGCTAGTGCAGCTTTCGAGTTCTGAGATTCTAAAATCGATTGTTTAGCTTCTGCCATTACAGCTCGGCGAAATCGGAGGCCAGTTGTTCCATTGCAGCCCGACGAATTCGAAGGCCTGTCGTTTCTGTACAGGCCGGCAAATTTGGAGGCCAGTTGTTCCATTGCAGCCCGACGAATTCGGAGGCACTGTCGTTTCTGTACAGGCCGGCAAATTTGAAGGCCGGTTGTTCCATTACAGGCTGGCGGATTCGGAGGCGGGTTGCGTGGACGCCCGTGACGTTAGCCAGGCTTTCAGCCATACTTTTAGCCACACTTTTGTCCATGATTGGCGGCGGACGGCCGCACGTTAGCCGTGCCGCAGGACAAGCACTATGTTGTGCAATGAATAGGGTCTGCCTGATAGCAAGTTACAAAACACTGCGAGAAATTAGCTCATATGATTAATTTATAATCCAAAGGCACGGGAAGACTGAGTCAGGTCAATCTAGGTTAATCAAAATAATATGATAAACTAACAGCATTCTGTCTTTTCCTGCAGAAATGTTCACGGCATCTCAACAAAACTTTGTGGAAAATTAGTCTCCAAGATACGACCAATTATCCTCAAGCACAAGTGGTCTGGGGCGGGTCAATCGAGGCCAGCCGAGATCGGGTGTTGAAAATGCGGCATTCTGTAAAGGAATCGTATGCGATTTTGGTGAGAAGTCTGACTTGTTAATGAATCCAGGTGTCTCAAAGCAAATGCAAACTTCAAGCTAAAAGCATGTGCATGCAAGCTCAGGTCCATAGGCGCAGCCGGGGGGGGGGGGGGCGGGGGCCGTGCCCCCTTAAGGTCCGTAGTTTTTGCGAAAACTATTGCACATCGTCTTCCCGTTAGGCAGTTCTCGTATGATCTGACGTATTAAACCTGACGAAATATGTTACTCAACGAATGTTACTGTTGTTATTTAACCCGCGCACGACCGTCGGTCGGTTACGATCATGTGCGACTGGGGGGGGGGGGGCAGTTAGCCGCCCCTCTAACTCACGAACGGTTGGTCACACGATAAAAATAAGCACACCGTTGGAAAGTTTGTGACGAGCAGAGCTCGAAACAGGTCGCATTGTTTAGTTTTAGATAATATGTAAGCAATTTACGCCCCATATATGTTTTGTCATAGCCGACTGCATGAGACCGAGAAATGGCCTGAATCTCAAGGGCTATGACTAATAACGCATAGGTAAAGGCACCAGCGCACAAGTAAAGGTCCGCAAATGCCGGTACACATCTAATTTCTCAGATTTGTTCGATATATATGCCAAAACGTTGAGTTAAAGACACGGCAGTTCTCGCGCCGGCTGTCGGCGTGCTTTAGTATTTTAAATGCAAAAAGTAAAAAGTAGTCCCAGTCTTCTAAAATCCCTTCCAGTCTTTACGGATTTCTTTTCATATTTCTTCGGCCTCGAAGACCCACACGAGATCTGTCTAAATTCTGGAGAACTCAGACTTTATGGAGGGCCCTATTGAATACATATAAGAAGTCCATTAAAGGTTTTGCGGGACTCTCAGTATTTGGAGGGGCCCTTATTATTTTCAGAGAACCCCTCGAATATTTCCTCATCCGGCTAAAAATCCTCCACGGAGTTTTGAGGGGCCCTCTGAAAATTTCAGGGGACGTCTCAAACGTTTCGGATCCCAGACAAACTCAACTAGACCCTCTAGATGAACTGAAGGAGGGCTCTTCAGAACCTATAGAAGGTTTCTCCTTGGATTCACGTAAAGGGTTCATTGGGATATTTTTTTCTGCGGTGCCCTCAAGCCTTTCAGGGACTCGTAGCCTTTGTTTGCTCTGGAGAGCCTTAGAGAGCCTTTGTTGTTTTCAGAAAGCCCCTCAGACATTTCCTCTTCTGGTTCAGAAATCCTGTCCTGAATGTTCGAGGGGCCGTCTGGAAGTATTAAAATTAAAAGTTTCAGCCTCCCTGGATAAACTGATGTATTCTGGATGAATTCAACAAGGTCCACTCAGACGTCAGGAGGGGCCGGCATGCAGTGCATCGTAGGATGTGCTTGATTTTGAAGGACCCTTGAGCTTTTAAGAGGTCCCATGACATTTTCAGGGTATCCCTCAAACTTTCCTTGTTCAGTACCAAAATCCCCTTCTGGACGTTTCAAGCAAATTCTAAATTTCAAGATTCCGAAAAATTTAAGAGACTTCTTAAAAGTTTGAGGGTTCACAAAAAACTCAACTCCGATGGATTTTTAAAGAGAACTCAAGGATGGCCTCGCAGACTGAGATCTGGGGGTTCTTGAATTCATGTAATTGGGCTAAGGAGTTTTTGTGGGCTGCCGGATATTTGAAAGGGCCTTGATATTTTCAGTGTGTCTCTCAAACATTTTCCCCTCGGCTTCAAAAATCCCCTCTTGAATGTTTGAGGGCCACTGAAATGTCAAGGGTCCTCTGAAAGCTTCAACCCCCGCGAGAAAACCCATTAATGATTTGTATAAATGAATTCAAGGAAGGCCCCTTAGAGCTGAGGGAGAGCCCTCCTTAGATTCTTTTGGATGTTCCATTAGTGTTTTGTTGGAACCTCAAGCTTTTGAGCGGGTCCTCAAATATTTCCTCGTTGTTTGGAAAATCCTCCTCTGAATGTTTTATGGTTGGTTGGTTGCTTGGTTATTGGGGCTTAGGGGCGCACCGACTACAAGGTCATTCGGCGCCCACTGAATGTTTTATGGGCTCCTGCCAAAATCAAAAGGCCTCTAAAAAGCTGGAGGGCCCTTTAGAACAAAGCTCTTATGGGACCTCTAAATGTATTCCAGGAAGGCCCCTCAGACCTCAGGGAGGGCCCCCAGACCTCAGGAAGGGCCCTCATGACTAAGAAAAGGGATTGGTTTCAATCTCTTTTTACTCATCTAGAGGCTCCATTCGAGCTGTTTTATGTCGAGCTCGTAAGCTTTTGAGAGGGCTCCTGACATTTTCAGAGGTCCCTCAAATACCTCCTCATCCGGCTTAAAACTGCTATCTGGAATGCTTAAGGTTCACCTGAAAATGTCAACGTTCTCTCGAAAGATTGGTTTCATCACAAAAAAATCAGTAAGTCTTTTTTATGAATGCAAGAAGAGTCCCTCCTTCAGTTCATCTAAAGGAGGAATTTTATTTCTGTGGGACCTTGTGGGCGTTCCAAACTTTTGAGGAAGTCCTTAATACCTTCGGAGGGGCCCTCATACAACTTCCCGCCTGTTTAATTCGTATGTACACATTCAAACGCTGGTGCAGGGACCTTGCCTTATGGAAATATGTATGGGGTTCCCTTGGAACAGTTCCACAATATCCCAATTTTTCCTGATTCAGAGGATGCCGTTGACATTTGATAATGAGTGCACTTGGTGAGCGCCATCAGCTATTTATTTTTGGACATATTTTTGCATATTTTGCAGCTATATATTTTAGCATATTTACATAGTTTTGGGTAACGGTAACACGCCGATGCCTAGCTCCTGTTTCGCTGATGGGTGCTTACGTTTCACAAAAAAACCTCGTCCATTAGGCTGATCACGCTGACTTGGTCCTACTATGGTGCGCGAGCTTAGCTGTGTTCGCAGAGTAGTTCACGTTTTTAAAAGGTCTGAAGACCGCAGTGCTATGGCGTTCCACGTTTTGAAAACGGATAGGCTGGTAGGGAACAGCCTGCCGGAAACACTGAACGCGCAGTGGCAAAGGTGGTGATGACCTACGGGTCCAGCGTCTCGCGCACCGCACGCAACAGCATGCGTACCGCCGTACCGCACCGCATCGCAGCCGCACCGCGTTTCAGCAGTGTTTAATGCTGTCATAAAACAAAGAGCATACTTTGTATGTAGTTTTAGTCTATCGGTTTCGAAGTGCTTGAAAGCTATGACATTGGTGAAATAGCATTCGAAGAAAGTGCGCACTGCGTGCAGAGGGGTTTGTTGACAGGAATGTATTCAGTACAAAAGTCGAAATTGGGCTTTATGTGTAGAATGTATAAGCAGCGAGCCTTAAAAGCACAGAAAAACTGTGCCTTATTCGCACTATCAGTTATTGCCTTATTGCCTTACTGCATATAATTAAAGCCTTATTCGACTCTTGTTCAGCTCACATATCAGTTGCTCGCCGACTCCACGTGTCACAACACCTGATGACATTGGGCTTTGTCTGACTATTATCAATAAAGTCATTGTATCCCATGAGGTAGCGGAAAGCAGTTGGTGAAAATGAAAGCACCGTCGAAAACCACCAGTGACTTTCACATTTCGCGTATAAAGCTCAAATCCTACGGTTGGCTAGATACACTTTATTTAGCACAGTTTACCCGTGCTCTATGCGGGCGAGAACACAGTATAACTGTGCGCTGCGAAAGTGCTAACACAGCTGACTGGTGTTCACAATCTGTGTTAACATGCCGACGGCGTGCTTGCGCGTGTGTAGCAACACAACAGTGTTGTGCTTAACCCTATTTCCGGCAGGGGGGAGCTGAACCCGTCCCCCTCGGGTTTTTAGCTTGCCAATTCCAGGCTTTTTGACGCAGCTTCACGAAACTTGGTCACGTTTCCTAGCTATTATTTTTACGTACCGTGACAAGATTTTGAAATACAGTGTTTGTATAATGTTACCATAGGCGGTGCCAGGGGCGTGAAAAAGGGGGAACTGTCATGGTCAAATGCTCTTCAGATCAACTCTTGACCTTTGACCTTAAATGACCTCCAGTAACCTTGGAGTCACTTGAAATGATCTGATGTGCATTTAATATTATCTGTAAACGTTTCCAATCATTTGAATTCACTCTGTTTCAAAAATTATATTTTATGACTATTGTGATATAGGGTACGCGCACTGACATTTTAGGTCATAGCTCCGTGACCCGACCTGATATGAAGCTGAAATTTGACACACAAGTAGAGGGCACCATTCTACGTCACATATATTCCTGGTTAAGCATTTCAAAAAATAGCGCCGAAATTATTACTATAAAGCCAAATTTTGACTTTGACCTTGACATGACTTTGTAAAGTGACCTCATAAACCTAGTTGTATTTGCACGTTGCCCAACTACTCAGCTATACATCCATTTAAAGTTTTAAGTTTTATCTTCAAAACGCTAGTTTTGGCAGTCATTTTCCTTTTACCCTTAGCAGGGCCAAAAATGATCTGAGATGCCTCCCAAAAACGTTGCCTGGCTCCGTCCCTGAGTAAAATAGAAATGCGATTATGGCTTCTTTAGCATAACATGACTAGCAGAAACCAAAAAAGTGCTTTTGCCTTTTTTGTTCATTCATTTGTTGAAAAACTAATTTTCCTATTTTTGAAATCCTGTGGACGCCTCTGAATTTCCTCAAAATTTCGAATGTATGGGCCAATGGTAAAAGTGCTATCCATAATCTCTCGATTCATGCCAATTTCGTCAAAATCGGTCCGTAAACAACGGAGTATAAGAGGTCCGAAAATATCCCCAATTTTGACTTTTTTGCCCTCCTTTATCCACCCTTTTCAAATTTTTGGAAACTTTTTTCATAGGAATGTAGTTTACGCCATGGCAAATCGATTGCCTTTTGTTGCGATGAAATCGGACGAGTAATTCTCGAGATCTGCGGGGGGGGGGCGAATCCGCCACCCCTGTCGGGAATCGGCCATACCGCTAGCCCTCCAGGAACAGGGTTAAGGGCTGTGTTGCACTGATCATCTGTGTAAGCCGCACATGCCAACGCAGTTTTTCTGTGCTTTTAATTTATGTAACGCATTCTTTGTGTGTTAATCGAAGCTGTAAACACAGAACCCCTGAGACATTCCAAATTAGTCAAAATTTGCATGATGCAGAGTACACAATAATGACGTCTCAACTCAGGCACATTGTGTTCTTTCACATTTTTTTTTATTAAATTGTTTTCAGTGAAACAATGAATTTTACGCACGGTGATAGCTTGCTTTCCAGTCGAACACATTTACATTGTGCTCATCAGTATTTAGTGTAGGTTTCCCATTTAAAATGGCAAAACATGCGAGTGAGGTACAGGAACTGATAGACTCGCAGCATAAAAAGGAGACAAGAGTGTCAATTTGTACTCTTTCGAGAGGGTCCTGGCCCACCGAATGATGATCTGGGCCCCTGCAATGTTGATTTGGGTCCCTCCAATATTTTCTGCTCGTTTTAAAGGGAAATGGGCAAAAATAACGAAAGAAACGGCCGCATATTTGTAGATAAAAACACATATATAGATAAAAGATATGCATAAGGTATAGGATAAAGCATAAAATGATGTATCTATCTTTATATCTTTTACGTTGGTTTATATCTGCCTATAAACATGGGGATATACGCAGTTTTTTGTTTGAGAAATAACAACAAAAAAACTCACAAATTTCCATTAATCAAAACACATTGGGCTAAGCCCGTTGAGAAACCCACACATGGGGGAAGCTAGGTTGTCGGGCCTTCGGCTCGGCCCACCCAATCATTTTCAGAAATTGACGTCCCTGAAAGGAGACGTAAAGTGAGTTGCAGTGATTATCAGTTCGCTGAACTTTACTCGTGTTTCTCCGCTTTTACATCTCACCTTACTGTTTTACTGAAGCCTGCTGAGTATGCATGGTCACATGACTTTCACTGTCTTCGGTCATTTATCACAAAAATGCCTCGTGTGGGATGCAATATTACATGCATTGCAGGCTATACCGATCTTTTAAAGTCAGTACGAAATCAAGGATCATCCCCCAGCCATTTGCATGTCGACTCTAAAGTCATGATGATAAACAAATAGTTTCAACATATGTCGCATCGCACAAACATCCCATATTAATAGAGCATGGCATGCAAAAGTCTAACACAACACAAATCTGAAACTATTAAAACTGAAATACAGTGCACATAAACATAATGTATGGCAAAATTACGAACTGTAATTCCGATAGACATTATCTTTGCTGGTTTTCAGGTTACGTCAAAGGCTTGCTGAAGCTTGGTTTGTATGATTCCGATTCGCGGTCGTGGTGTTCATTTAGAGCCTGCGACCTGCGACGTACACTGGCTGGCAGCCGACCGACGGCTGGAAGGCGATTGTGCCATGCTGAACACCGAGAATGTGAGGATAGTTTCCTGCTACGAGGAAACTTTCATGTGTGCATCCTGCTTCCTATTATGGGCTGCTTAGTACCCTTGGCCAGTTTTTCTATGATGCTATACTTTTTGTGTGCACGAAACGTGCAGCGACCACTTGATGTTTTTTCCATGACTCGCCACGCAATCCGGACGGTGTGCTGACCGATTTTTTCATTTTTTTTCAAGTGAAAGCTGCAGAATTCACGGTACTGGTTTTCCGGGAAAGTAACTATATGTTAATCCCCATGCTGCAGTTCCACATGGTCGGGGAAGTCTTGAGTGGATAGATGAATAGATAGATGGCTCGCTGGACCAAACATGTTGGGGCCGTGTCGTGGCACTTGTAGCTTTTCGTGCACGATGAGCATGCTCTTTTGCTAAGCAACTGTCTTCGTAATTACCGTCTGATTTTATGCTTTAACTGAGCTGGATACATTGAAACGTCACTTAATTCGCAGTAATTCGTTGTCTGTCATGTCTGCCACATCACTTCGTTTGCAATCAGCTGAGATTACATTTGTGTCTGAGAATGTTGAATTCCCAGCAAAAAATAACATCGGATTTAAAAATGGGAATAATCTTGCTGGAAACCTCCACATCACGACACCCTTGGCCCTTCTAAATCAACAACATAAAACAAGCCAATTTGAAGGAATGCCCCTGAGATGTTGGGCATTATTGTGCTTAGTTGTTTGTTTTGTTTTGATAAGTCCTAGTTGTTCGCAGACAATGTGCGACAAGAAAACAAAACAGAAACAGAGTGACCTCGATGCAATGTAGGCTGTAGAAAGAAATGGGATGACGACAGGAAGTAACACTCGCGAATTTTCGGTCCTACGTCATCTTCAGGTGTTACATCACGGATACGTCAGCCACGCATCGTTCGGCTATGCATCATGTGACAATCGACAGTTTGCTAAAGACATCTGCGTCTTGCTATGTCTGCCATAACAAGCATATTCTTTTTCTTCTGAGGACTCACGGAATGAATCTCAACAGGATGTGCAGCCAGAATTTCGCCCTGGGAAGGGCCCAGTTGGATCAGGGGGACCCTCATAACTAATGGGGGTCTTCGTACCCAATGGTTAAATAGTTAAAATGGTATCGTGGCGTAAAAAGTCGGTTGATGACGAACAACAAACGACGAATGTAAGGGGCGCCCACTAGGTCGGCAGGAGCATCTTTACAGGCAAGCAGGGGCCCCTTTACACTCAAGCGATGCCCATTTACAAGTCGACGGGGAGTCCACTGGCTAACAGAGACCTGCTTACAGACCGAAAGGAGGTTCCTCCAGAGGCCGACAGGAGCCCTTTATGGGCCGGCATGGGTCATTCTCCAGACAATTAGTGAGCCCCCTCCAAGCTACAAGGGTCCCTAAGCGCTCATTCATACTACGGGCCTCACTTGATGGCACACATTATCTTCTACATTCGACGTATTTTTTTCAGGTCCAAAGGCCTTATGTAATGGTCAAAATACTCTTATTTTGACCTATTTTATGTTTTGGACATTGTAAGGCGCTCTGCGGGTACCTCATGCTATCCATGGCGCTGGGGCCTTCGGCCCAACGGGGAGTCCACTTGGCCTCCAGGGGGGGCCATG
Organism: Capitulum mitella; assembly: GCA_030062745.1. Classification (NCBI taxonomy): domain Eukaryota; kingdom Metazoa; phylum Arthropoda; class Thecostraca; order Pollicipedomorpha; family Pollicipedidae; genus Capitulum; species Capitulum mitella. The sequence continues at coordinate 18,944,584 of CP099844.1, read as the reverse complement.
GCCCCTTTGCCTTCCCCCCTCCTTGGCGACGCCACTGATCACAACTTAATGAGGAGAAGAGAACCCTGTAACCTGTTGTTATGCGCGACTTTCTATATCCGCGAAAGCCGAACTGAAGCCAACTTTTTCGCATCAGACAGACCTCAGAGTTCGGTTTACAACGGTTTCGTAAATATGCTGCCACCGGCGACGCCGCCCGGGCGAGCTTTGTACCGGGCATCGGGTTCTATTCGGTGTTGGCCAAATATTTTCAAGAAATCGCGGCTGAACGATAAATGGCCATTATTGTTGAAACTAACCCATCCCCTAAACATAGGAAACTCAGTGTGTGGCGGCAACAATTCGACCACTGCCCGCGAGTGCCCGAGCCTCATTCACAAACTGACCTGTGACGCCGCCAAGCTACCTTCACAGGCACACAAAGTAACTTCGTAGTTACCACCTCGCCGGGTGCCGAGGTGAACCTCTGGTGAGTATGGCGGCCTTTATGCGAATTTTAAACAATCGACCTTGATAATATTGTAATCCGTATGCTAATTTACCTGCATCGTACTTCCAGCGGAGGTAACAATTTGTCTTAGCAGCGCGGCGATTGGCAACGCTCAAATGGCGTTCGAGAACTAACCTACTGTTATTGCCCCTGAGCTAATCTGTTGGTAACTTGCGAATGGGGCTCCAGGCACACGCGGGTCCGCAGCACCGGTAGGTCCGGAGAGGGTCCGGCAGGTCTGGTCAGGTCAGGTCTGGGCCCTCCGACTCAAGACTGAAGACGCAAGACGCAAGACGGTGTTCTTATCAACTCAACTTCTTATCCAGGTCAATTTAACACAAGTTTAAGCGCCTCATACAACCCATCCAACCAATCAAGCGCATGGGGGTCCACTTTCTACGTCTCGCCGATGACGTCACGCCGGCCGAGGCTGCCTTCCGTCAGACCGCGGCTGGTCCCCCCTGCTTGAACGACCCGGCCGCCGAGCCTATAAAAACGGCCGGGCTCCCGCGCAGCCTGGCAGTTCTCCTTGCGAATCGGCATGATGAAGGTCTGCGTCCTGGTCTCCCTGGTGGCTGCGGCGTCGGCGTATTGTGGCCCCTGTGCCGAGCCGAAGAAGGCGGGCCCGTGTCTGGCCTACATTCCCCGCTGGTTTTACTCCACGGCTGAAGGCGCTTGTCTGCCGTTCGGGTGGGGCGGCTGCAAGCCTAACGGCAACAACTTCGAAACTCACGAGGAATGCGCCGAGACCTGTTGCGACGAAGACTGCCAGAGGCCGAGCTTCTGCTACCTGCCGCCAGAAGTCGGTCCTTGCGATGACGACATCCCCAGCTACTTCTTCGACGGCGAGAGCTGCCAGAAGTTCTCGTACGGCGGCTGCGAAGGTAACGAAAATCGGTTCGACACCAGTGAGGAGTGCGAAGCCGTGTGCAAGCCCGAATCCGCGCGCCGCTGCGGAAATCGGCACGGCCAGCGCGCGGCTGATCACGGAAAATGAGGTTCCAGCCGTTTGAAGGAGCAACCGGTGAACGGCTATCCGAGACGACTCTGCCTGCAATCTGATTACCGTTTGTCTGTCTGACATGGACGTTGTCGGTGCCCGCTGGCATGCTCGGCTTCGCTTTTGGGTTTGTGTTAAGGGGAGCGACAAGCTTTGTGTCAGGTTGCAACTTGCAGTCAACGAAACTCTGGTGTTTTTTTCATAGATTTTGGATCGCTCAATATCCACATTTTAAACTCGCATGACGCTCAATACAACTGATAAGGAAGTAAACATATGCTTGAGTTGCACTCACCCTGTGACGAGAAAGCAACGGGCATCGGGGGCGGGACCAATAGTAACTAGCGAACAGGAACTGCTGCTAATAATATAATAGTAGTCGATAATAAAATGTAGTATTAAGATGTAATGTAATATGATAATTTAAAACACAGTAATAGACCATAATGAAATATCAAATAAACACATTTGGCGACGGCAACGGCATTTTTGAAACAGTAATTCGAAGTCAACTTAAAACGCAAGTTGCAATATTGGGTCTGGGTCATAGTCTGACTTTTGGCCTTCCGTATATTGTCATATATATATATATATATATATATATATATATATATATATATATATATATAAGATTACACATTTGACCTTTTGCCTCAAATCTCATGAAAAGCTCAAAACGGTATCTGCTTTTTTGTATCTGCAATACTTTCGTCTATTGATCCTGATTCGTCCCAGAGAAGAATCTTTATCGACATGTGATCAACATTGTGCAACGTAAAAAAATGACTGTATGACCTCGCTTCACCTCACAAATGGCTTGCATGATCTTAAGTTTGTTTTTTTGTGCCATACCTGACCAGTCTCCCTTTGAGCCTCATTATAACCAGACACCGGTACGCGAGTCTAAACCGGGCCTACAAACCACACTAATGATTCGGGGGTTGTGACAACATCATATGATCTGATCTTTGCCGATATTATCAACATTTCGTGACAAAAACCAGGCATACTGTTCAGGTGCGGGTTCTGAAAATGTGATCACGATGGCCTTTGTGATTCTGCACTTATGTGGAGAAAAGAAAGGGTAACAAAAATTGTCTTTAAGTAACCTTCAGTTTCACACGCTTCAAAGTAGCTTGGAGGAGCGTGACAATGTATTCACTTGAGTTGTTGCTTGGTTTTTCATCTGGTACAGATCTTCGAGAAACCAAAAGTATCCGAAACCATACAAGTCGCTCAACTTAATCCCATACATTGGAAGAAAAAGTGGTTTGGTCTTAATGTTTTCCGAAAGACGAAAATTCCCATTAAACTATGTTTGGCACATTTGCTTGTAATGTGTGATGGCCATAGGTGGGCATCGTTACTAAAAAATGTAACTTCGTTACTCGTTACTCCGTTACTCAAAAAAGCCAGTCCGTTACTCGTTACTCCGTTACTCTGCCTTAAAAAGTAACGGAAGTTACCGTTACTCCGTTATTCCGTTACTTTTTTAAATGCAGTGAAAACCAAGCGAACGCGGGTTTTAAGTCTTTTATGCTGCTTTGTGGTTGTAAAACGCATTCCATATACAAAGGGAAGAAACAAAAAGCGCTTACCCAAAACACTCCGCTAGCTGCCCACTGCCCTCACCAGCCGTTGTAGAGTCGGCGGCGCCGGGACAACAGCCGCGGCGGGTATTCTACCACTGTGTTAGCCACAATGTTCAAACCAACGAATTCCTGTTCATTGCCCGCGGCGCCGACGGAGCGGGAACAACCGGCGCTGGAGCGGACGCATGCAAAATGCGACAAACAGCGGACATCTATCGACTGGGTTTGATCAACAATGCCTCTCGAAGTATCCGCCCTGAACATAATGGTCTCCGTTCAGAACTCGGTTCGGTCTCGCGAACTTCTTGTTTTGTTTTGAAATTATGTGTGTGTATTAGTTTGTGTACGAGCGCGTGCGTGGAGGTAAGATTCCTGATACCCCTGACGTTTTTTTTTTAACACCAAACGACGAAGGACTCAAAAAAACATGACTGATATGGATTTTATTATTGTGAAGTAAAATACTAAAAAAAGGTGCTTTAGTACCTCTTCAGCACCCCTGAAAAGACAAATTAGCTATAAAAACATGGTCATAAGTAAGATGCAACGGAGGATGTTAGCCGTTCACAAGTGCAACATTTTGGAACGATGACGTGACCTGACCTGACCCCTGTAAAAGGCCAAAATTGATATCAATGAACTCGCTATTGTCTTACGGTTCAGTATATGTCGCTTAAGTTCAGCTTTTCAGGGACAAGGTATTGTGTCTATTTACCTAATTCCAAGGACGTGTTTTGACCTTTCATGGCGTCTGGTGGCCTCAAAATTGACCTGAGGTCAAAACTCTTGAATGTTTTCGTCTCGGTTTGACAAAACCTTTCCGCCGGTGTTTTCCTTTTTTCCGTGCGATATATGGGAGCCGAGATCCTGGGAGGTGCGGAAATCCGCGCTCCCCCTCCGGCTGGGCAAAGGGCATTCTGAGTCCGGCCGGAGACGGGTTAAAAACACTTCATTTAACCCTATTCCCTGTGGGGGGGGCAGATTTTGCTACCCGTGTCTTTTTGCTTGTCCCACACTGTTTGCCGCAGCGCCACAAGATTTTCTGGCATTTCCTGGAATTCATACACACGTGTTTTGTCAACATTTAAAAAAAAAACGGTCCCGCAGAGGCGGTTCCAAGCCCCCGTTTTCGGCGGTAATGTGCTGTGCGTGAAGCTGCAAAGTTGTGCGGTTCACTATCGTGGCATTCTGAGTAGAAATAAAGATCACTGACTCATTTATATAGTCATACGCATCCTAAACAATGCGTATGCATACACATTTTCAGGCGAACGCACACCCAGGTACTGAAAAAATGGGGGAGCACACTATTGTGCATATGGTGCCCTCCCAATTTTGTTTACCTGGATCCACCTCTGCGCTACATATAAACTTAAACTGGCTTGCTAGTTGTACATCTGATGTTTATATCACCCAAAACAAACAAAAGCAAAGGAAATTTCTTATTTCAAAAATCACCCTTCTTGCCCTCCCTGGAACTGCCTATGGTTTTCTATTTTAAATTTCAGCTTTCGGTATATAAAAGACTTGGACATTCCAAGCTGAACCGTGTTATTCCATGAAAATTGGGTGGTAAACACGGCCGCAGTGACCTTTCAAAAATCCCAAATTTTGGAGTTTGTTTGCCCCCACGCCCTATTTTCGCAATTTTTGAATCTTTGGGGTCGGGAATTGGATATCTCGTTCAAACATATTAAATGGCATTCATCCCATCAACATGGGACGTTGATAGGAGGGGGCAGAATTGGTAATCTTCACCTTTCGGCCAATGCATATTTTTCGAAGGTGCAAAAGTGGCAACGGCTCATATCATGTTTGAGTTTGGGTCCTCACTTCTGCGTCTACAAAAAATAATGTGTCAGCCGAAAGGTGTTTCTGCCAGTTTATATTTTTTTCGGGAACGCAGGAGTGGTAACTCGAATCGCATGGACAATGTAGCCTGTCCTCCAAGTTAAAAATGATTTAACCTAACCTAACCTAAAACCTGCTGTATGGTTGCAGGGATTGTCCTAGATGGGCATGTAAAACTAATTTTTTGTTAGGTTCAATTTGCCTTATTTAGCTTATTATTATTTGGTTAGCTCGTATCGGCTGAAGGCAAACATGTGTCAACTGAATCAAAATTCAAGAGTTACCTAACCAAGTCAGTTTACACATCCAGTAGGGGCCAGTGCTTAGAAAAGTACCTGAATGGGTTAAATTGTTCGCACAACTTGTGTTGCCACTTCCGCGTCTCCAAAAATTACGCGTAAGCGTCGGCCGAAAGGATCTGCCCCCCCCCCCCACCGGGTAATGTGAATCTCACTGCCCGCAGAGAATATGGTTACGGCAAACAGTCCACGCAATAGTCGACAAGCTTCATAATTATGCTTCACCACTGACAACTTATTGTGCACATTCTGTTCTCACCTGGAAATACCGTAAATAATGCTTCCTCTTGATATGTGCCTTTAGGTTTGAAAGGCTACTCTTGTAACCCTTGATTATAACCTCTTTCGGTCGGCACAGGACATACGTAAAAATGACGTTTTTCCCCTCCTCCTTAAACTCAAAGTAAGTTTCTAGATGTGGCCATGGGTGACCCAGACCAGGCTCGTCCTCTTCCTCCGAAGCTGAGGCACCGTCGGACTCGGAGTCAAGGTTTTCGACCTCCAGTGGCGGCGTAAAGACGCCTTGATGGGACATTTTAGTGTCAGGTAGTTAAAATTTCAGACCAGTCAAGAATCAGTCACCACCCCATCGCCCCAAGGACATCACAGATCCAAGGCCATGGCGACAGTAATCATGTGCTCAACAGCCTTGAGTGATCTTGGCGGGGAACCGTGTGGCGATGGTAAGCAATCCGTGACTAACGTGAGACAACATTGAAAACTGCCGTCAGCTGGCTGTTCCAGTATAAATGACAATAACTTTGATATCTTTTAGCCTGAAAAATGACGACTGGTTAATTTATAATTTTAAGTCATATCAAACTTACGCATAATTCAATACTTTTGTCCCAAAAGAGACCAGTCAGCTGGCCTTTATACTGAACCATTGCCGCCAGCTTGCCGTCAACGTTGATCAGCTGACGAATATTGTCAACAAGTCTACTCCGCGATTGTCAGCTGAGTGCGCGCCCAGCCGCGCTTGTATCGCCGCACGCTATTGGGTGTTGGCTATTCAAGTAGCCAATGGCGTGTGCCGATGCAAATAGAGCCGGGCGGTGTCTGTAAGGAGTTTAAAAAGTAACGGAGTAACGGAGTAACGGAGTAACGGACCAAAAAGTAACGGAGTAACGGACCACAAAAGTAACTTCCGTTACTCAGTCCGTTACAGTAAAATAAAAGTAACGGGTCCGTTACTCCGTTACTCAAAAAAGTAACTTCGTTAGTAACGGAGTAACGGAGTAACGGACCAGTGCCCACCTATGGTGATGGCTAGAGTTTTTTAACCCTATTCCCGGAGAGCTAGACGGTATGGTCGATTCCCGGCCTGGGGGGGGGGGCGGATTCACCCCCCCCTGAGATCTCGAGAACTACTCGTCCGATTTCATCGCAACAAACGGCAATCGATTTGCCGTGACGTGAACTACACTTTTATAAAAAGAAATGTTCCAAATTTCGAAATTTGTGGATACAGGGGAGCAAAAATGTCAAAATGGGGGGTACTTTTGGACTTCTTATAACTCCGTTGTTTATGGACCGATTTCGATGAAACTGGCATGAATCGAGAGATTATGAATAGTGCTTTTAACATGGTCCCGCAAATCTGGAATTTTTAGAAAATTCATGGGCGTTCACAGGGTTTTAAAAATAGGAGAATTAGTTTTCTAACAACTGGATGAACAAAAGAGACAGACACCTTTTTTGGCCTCTGCTAGTCATGTTATTCTAAAGAAGTACAAAGTGCATTACAATATTTGTGTAATATTAGCATAGGCGGTGCCAGGGACATGAAAAAGGGGGAACTGTCATGGTCACACGTTTCTCAGATCAACTTGTGACCTTTGACCTTAAATGACCTCAAGTGACCTTGGGGTGACTTGGAATGATCTCGTGTGCATTTAATATTATCTGTGAACGTTTTCAATCATTTGAATTCACTCTATTTCAAAAACTTCATTTTATGGCTATTGCGATAGAGGGTACGCCCACTGACATTTTAGGTCATAGCTCCGTGACCCGACCTGATATCAAACTGAAACTTGGTACACAAGTAGAAGGCACCCTTCTACGTCATATATACTCCGGGTTTGGCATTTGAAAAAACGGTGCCAAAATTATAGCGAAAAAAAATTGACTTTGACTTTGACCTGACCTTGTAAAATGACCTCAGATAAACAAAATTACTTCTGCACATTGCCCAATTATTTAGCTATACATTCATATTAAGTTTTAAGTTCTATCTTTAAAACTCTGTTTTTGGCAGCCATTTTCCTTTTACCCTCAACATGGCCAAAAATGGCATGAGGTGCCTCCCAAAAACGTTGCCTGGCTCCGCTCCTGAGCAAAATAGAATTTTGAGATTTTGTCACAGCACGTAGAAAGAATAGCTAGGAAAAGTGACCAAGTTTCGTGAAGCTGCATTAAAAAGCCTAGAATTGGCAAGCAAAAAACCCGAGGGGGGCGGATTCAGCCCCCCTGCCGGGAATAGGGTTAAGGTGCATTGCCACCAGATTCTCTTATTAAAAAGGGTATTTCTATGCTTTTTAATGACACATTTTTTTGCAGAGCTGTCGAAGCAGTTCACTCTTCGGTGGTCGGTAGGTACATCCGTGCTTAACGCATCAAAACCTTCCACATTTTCTGGTTTCGGCGAATCTGGAAGAGCCATGAACATGGGCCACGCAAGGGCTGTCTTGTCATATATCCAAAAATACCAAAGCTCACATATCTCTGACATCACAGGGATGAACGCAACACCTCAGATACAGTATGACTTCGTAACATGATGTATTAAGCACCATTTTCAGGTCTACAATGTGGATCCCGAAATTTGAAATGCCTGCAACCATGGCCAATCGCTTCCCGGACTAGGCCACCATGCTTCACAGGAAACGTCCCACCCACTTACCGAGGTAGTGGATGGGTGACCAAAGACATCCCAACAGCCAACCCAAAGGCGAAGCTGAGGACACCGGCAGGCACTGAAAACCTCCGTATCCTAAAGTTAAGCAGTGAGCAGAGTAAACGGAACTTCATCTCGGCCAGCCGTTCACGGGCTGCTCCTCCTCAAACGGTCACCGTCTGTCATTTTCAGTGATGCGTCACTCGCCGGGCACCCTGTTCTTCCTCAGCGACGCTCGGCGTCCGGTCTGCACACTAGCTCGCACTCTTCCATGGTCTTGAACCGGTTGCGGTTGCCCCCGCAGTCGCCGTATGGGAACTTCGAAGAAATAACCGAGGACGTCGTCATTGCAGGGGCCGTGATCTGACGGCAGGTGGCAGAATCTCGCCCTCTGGCACGGTTCGTCGCAGCACCCGTCAGCGCATTGCTCCAGGGTTTTGAAGTTGTTGCCGTTCGGGTCGCAGCCGCTCCAGTTGAAGGGCACGCAGGTGCCGAGGTCGGTGGAGTAGTACCAGCGGCGACATCACGGCGTCGCACGGACCTACGTCGCGCGGCTCGACGCACGGGCAGCGACGCGTCGCCGCAGCCGACACAGCGGAGGGCAGCACCAGGATCCTCATGGCGTTGCACCTACCGGCGAACTGCCAGGCTCCGACGACGTGACGCCCTCTGGTCACGGTGCGGCTGGAGCATGTGCTTAACTTGGGCGGAGCCGGAGGCTGGCCGCAGACAGCGCATTGGGTGGCGTGACGTCATCAACGTAATGCGGAAAGACACGCAAAGCAGGATTGGCGAGCAGTTGACCTATACAGATCAACTGCCACGTGAAAAGTTAGTCACGTAAATACGAAAAAAAGCGGCCGTCTGTTGTCTAATAACATATACAGAGTCATTAAAAAAGTCGGCCTCTTTGTAAACGGTCAAAAAACGGTTCGTCATGTTTTGCACTCTTGCAGATATCCTCCTCTTCACCGTTTCAACATGAACATGAGAAACATTTTATAGGGCAGTCTGTCGCGTTACTCTGGTGGCAACATTTAATTGAAGCGACTAAGCAGCAAAGCAGAGTCGATGCGGTCACTGAACATATTTTCGACAAGTAACATACATATTTCACGCGACGACTTGCGAAAGAATCAGCGTGAAGTTTGTCTAAAATCTTTGCATACTGACGAGAATGAGTTCTCACTCTTCCCAGTGAAGTGATCAAGCCATGACAAACGCACTGAACCTTTTCTGCTGTGTGTTGTGACGCATCCATGTATTGAAGCATGGACATGGTGTTGCTGGAGTAGGCCGAGGAGGCTCGCATCCCAACGGAGCGAGAATTAGATTGAAAAAAGTGAGAAGACCAAGGGGCCTGTTTGTTTTAGGTACTGTCAGTTTGATATAATCTTCAAAGGTAAGTTTTAAATAAGGAAAATGCCAAGGTTCCGGATGCAAGTGATGCTGTTCCAGTGCTGTGTTGCAAACTGCATACGTTTTTCGGACTTGATTTTGCTTGAGAGTAACGGCGAAGGATTTACTTTAGGATGGGCTGAGTATGACTTGCCAGTTTATGAAACAGAGATGAAGGTTATCTAGGCCAGGTAAAAGACTACGGAAAATTACGATGTCTGTGTTAAAACCAAAGACAATTAAGGAAAGCATGCATTCCCTTATTTTCGGGGTCATTTCTACAACCTTGGTTTTCCGTTGATCACAATAGACAAACGGCGTTCTGGTTCTTGATCGCCCGTGAGGGGAAACCATCGAATTCGTCACATTCATGCATCGGCATTGATGTTGTCGGACTTCATGATTCTTTCTGTGTAACACATGGGAGTGGATCAGGGTATTAAAATGCGCCACCCGCCCAGTTCGACGAGCCAATAAAAATGGTCTTACCGTCATCTTGTCTCCGGGAATGGGTGAAACCTTGCGCTAAACGGGTGACGTCACATCTCCCTGCCAGGGGCAGGGGCGTCGATTTCTGTAAATGATTGGGGGGCCTGAGCCGAGGACCGGAGAACATAACCTCCCCCCAAATGTGGTTTTCTGAACGGATTTAGCCCATTTTATTTTCACCAACGGAAATTTATTAGTTGTTTTTACTATATATGAAATAGAAAATTGCACTTATCCCCTTATATATATATATAAGGGATAAGTATATATATATATATATATATATATATATATATATATATGTACATGTAAAAGAATAGAAAGATGGATGTATGAGTCGCTTTAGAGCTTATCCTTTGCTTTTTGCCTATCTCTTATCCATTGCGGCCGATTTTTCGCTACTATTACGCATTTCCCTTCAGAATTGGCAGAAAATATTGAATGGGTCCAAACCAATATTGGGTGGGCCCAAATCAGCATTGATTGGACCAGGGCCCTCTCAAAAGAATACAATTCGACACCCTGTCCAGGGGATAAATCACCATAGCTTTCAAGAACTGAGCGTCTGCCGGATGCATCCACATCTGTCGTCCCATTTCGACAGAATTTTGTGTCAGAAGTTTGCGCTTAAGCAGTTCAGTGGTGCCGTTTCCGCTGCCTCTGCTGTCAGATGTTTCACTGGTGCCGACGGCAGTGTCGCCCGTTATTTTCTCCCGGCGTGGCACTGGACCCTCGAGTGTCTTACGCTCGACAGGCTTATGGAATCCTTGGCTACAGTTGACGTAATTACGAACAGGACGTAGCCCGACGTGTGAGTGAGCCAGGTCCTGTTGACGCTTGTGGAACGTTCGCCACGTTGCTCAGGGTAAGAGGTCAGCTCGTCTGTAAGGGCTAGATGCTGACGCGCGTGACGGCTTACTTGTATTTACGAGCATTTAAGACAGATAGGCCTAGGTTGCTGGTAATATTTAAGGTATTGAAAATTTTCTGAACTCCTTTTGCAGTTCGACTTTGATTTCTCACTTAAAAATAAGCATTCTTGCTTTGTGTTATACAGCTCAATAGCGAAGAGGTCAACATAGTTATAGTTATAACTTGCGAAAGAGCCGATTCCCCAGCCGTTGATATTTAGATGGTGCTTCTGTGCATAGTGCATCCAAGGTCTTCGCAGACCTATATTTTTCGACGCAATTAGGTAGTAAATATGAGCTGATCGTGGGCGGAATGTGAGGAATTTTGACAGGCATTAGTTTTGTCGTTCTCCACATCAGGGATGTCGATTTGTAATCTTTTGAGGGGGCCCTGGTCGACCCAATGTTGATTTGAATCCCTGCAATGTTGGGATATATGATTATCTATCTATCTATCTATCTATCTATCTATCTATCTATCTATCTATATATATATATATATAAATATTATATATATATATATATATATATATATATATATATATATATATATAATATGCCTCTCTCTCATTTTCTGCCAGTTTTAAAGGGGATTGGACGAAAGTAATAAAAGAAATGGCCTTAATAAATAAAAGATGTACAGAGAGTATAGAATGCCGCACATTCCATCCCCGACCCGAGAGGTCGCCTGTCAAACAGACAGTGGACAATGGCCAGGAAGCCGGCTGCCCACGCCACCCGCAGCCGGCTTCTTGGCCAGTAGCCCGGACTGCTCCGCGGCCAGGGCAGTTGTCGCGGCTGAGTTTCAATCGTCCAAGCAGCATATGCGCGGCGCTGCGATCGGGGCTCACTGTCCCCCACACAAGCCCCGCCCCCTCAAGGCCGCTCGGCCGGCGGCGCGGGCAGCGCATCGCCAGAACTCAGCGCGATCGCCGCCGCCGCCGGACGCGCGATCGCCGCGCCGCCGGATCGACCGGCGCGCCGGTCCGCACGATCATCGCGGCCGGTCCCCGGCCGCCAGAGCCGCCTTCGGCTACAGCTGCCGCCGTCGCTGGTGCGACAGGCGGCGGCGTCGCCGCGGGGGCAACGGCTGAACCGGGACGACACTACTCCAGCGTGGCGACTTGGCCCACGGCATTTTTACGGGAGGAGCAAAAGAAGGATCCCTCTGTGGCTACGGCTATTCAACTAGCTCCAGAAAACGGTCTTTCTGGAAACAGTTTGACCGTCTCAGGATCGCTGACGGCCTGCTTTGTCGTGCAGTAAGAACAGGAGTTCGAAATGCCACCGAGCTCCAAATAATCTTACCCACTCAGCTGGTCAAGGGGCTTCTCGAGTCGATGCACGCGAGACCCACCGGAGGCCATTTTAATGTCCGGAAACTGACTAAAGGTATCCAAAAAACGGTTCTGGGCTCCCGGTCTGGGCACCGCCGCCGCACAGTTCTGCAAGGCGTGCGGAAAGGTGCGCCACCAGAAATACACCAACGCCCAAGCCACGAGTGCCTCTGGGAAACCTCATGGCAACGGCACCGCTGGAAAAGGTCGTCATTGACCTCCTCACACATCTCCGGGAGACAACGCGCGGCCACAAACACCTTTTAGTAGTCGTGGACCATTTCACTAAATGGGCAGAGGTGTACCCTCTGACAACCCAGGATGCCACCGAGGTGGCGACCGTTCTAGTGAATGATTTCATTTCACGATGCGGAGTGCCGCAATCTTCCCACTCTGATAGAGGAACTAATTTCTGTGGAGCTGTGTTCCAAAGAAATGTGCCGTCTCTTGGGCATAGCGAAAACACAGACATTGCCCGGGTGGCCCTCCGGCAATGGTGTGTGCGAACGGGTCAACCATGCAATTCTAGATATGCTGGCACGCTATCTAGCTCAAAACAGCCACGCCTCGTGGGATCAGCGCCTGCCGCTGCTGCTCCTGGGGTATCAGTCCCAGGTGCACGACACCACCGGCTACAGCCCGTACCTGCTCACGGTGGGGCGGCAGCAGCACCTGCCAGCGGAGGCTGGTATAGGAGTCCCGGTAAACCCTGGGCAAAGCCACTCGACATTGGCAGCATATGCAGATCACATCCGTTAAGGCCTACAGACAGCTTACAGCTTTGCTCGCCGACACACAGAGCAGGCAACCATCGCCAATCGAGATCTGTACGGCCGAAAACTAAACCCTTCGATTATCAGCCTGGCGAGACCGTTTACCTTTTCCGCCAAAGTGCCCGTGAAGGGCGGGTATCATAAGTTTGTTCGTCCCTGGAAACCGGCGGTCATGCTGGCTGAAACCAGCGACCTGAATTATTGCATCCAGCTGTGCGATGTCCGGCGGCGAAAACTGGTGGTCCACCACAACCGGCTCAAACCGCGACCCCAAGACGACGTAAGCCGGCCCAAAAGGGAGCAACAACGGTCAAACCGTTGAACCGGGCGTCGGCGCCGCCGGTAACGGTCGCCCAGCAAGCCCAAGCATCAGTTCAAGTGACGGCCGCACCTTCAAGCCAAATTAGACAGGACGCACAGGCTGCGGTAACGAACCCACAAGCCCACAAGTTCTTGTCGGTAACGCTAACACAACAGGCCGACGTGCAGCCGCCGGTAGCGTTGATCCCCGGGCCGTCCCGGGCAGACGCCCAGGAAAGCCACATATCCTCTTAGCCCGCTGTTGCGCCGGAGGTGGCAGCTTCGCCTCCAAGGGAGGCGCATCATACTCTAGCTTGTAATCCGCCCGCGCGCAGGTCGCGGATCCCGGTCCCAACGGCGCGCCCGTCGCCGAACCGCAATCCAGCGCGCCGCACTCTGCGGGTTAGACGGACTCCAGAGCGGTACAGTCCGTAATGTATATGCTTTGCATGTACCCGGCGTCTTTCTAAACCATGTCACCGTTTGTTGACAAAAGATGTATGAAAAGGTGACAAAAGATGACAAAAGACAAAAGATGCTAAGTTCTGTGTTAGCGTTAGTGTTAGCGTTAGAAGGGCTCCGGAACGTAAATTTTTTTTTTGTATGTACCCGGCGTCTTTAAAACCGTCACTGCTTTGTTGACAAAAGGTGTAGCGACTGAGTCCTGTATTAGCGTCAGTTTTAACGTTAAAATCAAATTTGTTAAAATTATGTTTTGCGTCTGTCTGCGCGTTTGTCGGAACCTTGCTCACTGTTTTGTTGAAAACGGTGTGATGTTAAGTTCTGTGTTAGGTGTTCTGCAAATTCAACTATCTCACGTAAACACGTTTCAGTTATAGACACGTCACTTTTTGTAAAAGGGTGTAGTGCAAGGTGGTAACCTTACAGTATTGGTCGTGCAGCCACGAGGGCCACGCCCCACAGTTGGGTGGGCGACCCATGGGGGCCCTCGTGAGCCGCGTGTCGCTTCGCCGTTTGTTCGCTTGTCCGCTCGGTCCCCGGAGCGCCCTGGTGCGGGGCCGGGGACAGTGTGTAAACGGAGTCCGAGGGTGGCGCCTGATCACGTCCGACCGAAAATACAGAAGCACGTCGTGCTGAGGAGTGTGCTTCGTCCGGTATGTCGGCTGCGGAGTGCAGGGCGATCAAGGATTACGCTACATATACAAAAATACCTACATACATGGGATATACGCAAGTTTTTATTTGATACATAGTACCAAAAAACTCGAATATTTCCATTGATCAAAACAAAGTGCGCTAAATCCATTGAAAAATCCACATTTCGAGGAGGTTAGGTTGTCGCGTCCATGGCTCCGCCCACCCAATCATTTACAGAAACTGACGCTCCTGCTTCACATGATATTACCAGGGACGCCCCAACTTTTTTAAATTTAATATTAACCCTACAGGCTTTGCCTGGAAAGAATCGACCCAAAATGATTTTTTGCCGCCCCCCTCCCCCCCAACTGTGGAGGAACTCTCGCGCCCCTTCTGACGGTCTCCATCGTCCTGGTTTCCTGTTACAAGTGGCGCCACGGTACTAAGCTACCAAACCTTTCCACGAGATGGCAGCATTTGTCGGGCCGTCTGTCAAATGGCCATTATATGATCAAAAATGTATTTTTGTCGCTCTAGGCAAGAGTGTAGGAGCGCGACGAAAAGTGAGGGGAACATTTTTCGGGGTGCCAGTCTCCAAGGGGGCGCCGATCTCCAGTGGGGGCGCCATCTATTCATAATGAATTGGGTGGTTTAGGTATACTTACATACTTGCGGGTTTAAAATCACATATATCCAAGGCATTTTTGTTTAGATGCATGCGCCATTTCCCTACGAGCGCCTGATCTGAAGATGGGACACCAAATATATGAGGGGCGCCTGATCTATAGGGAGGGCACGGGAACGCCTCTTGATTTCGGGGACCGGCAAGCATTTTGAATCAGTTCCTTCCAGTCAACGCCCATACGGTCAATATTAAACTAAAAAAAATAGGGGCTAATGGGCCCCCTGTCCCATGGCTCCCGCGCTTGTGAGAGTAGAGTTCTGGTCTAAAAGGGACGCCTGCGTCGTAGAAGTGTCTGGTCTGTAAGCTGTCCCGAGTGAGTGCCTGGTCGGTAGAGGGCGCCAAATACATGAGGGCGCCTGATGTGTACGGGCGCCTCGCTCGCGCTCGCGCAGGGCACCGAGCCCCCGAGGGACGCCTAATATGTACGGGGCAACTACATCTTCGACTACCATCTACCTATATCTACCTATACCTATACCTATATCTAGACGTGTCTGGTCCGTGAGGGGAGTCAAATTCTGTAGATGTAGATACTGTCCCACCTGAAGAAGAGGGGGCACCTGGCCTGCATGGGGTGCTGGGCATTTCAGAGTTACCTGGCCTGTACAAGACAGCTTACCTGTACGCGCGCCGTGTCCACGAGGATTGGTTGATCAATGTTTGAGGGGAGGCGCCTGGAGGCTGGTGGCTGCTAAAGACTTTAAAAAAGCCCTTCCTCAACAAAGAACAGAACAAAGAAACATACAAAACAAATGGTGAAGAAATGTTGGGATCCGACATCTATTGGGGATCGGGTTTAAGGAATAGCTTTTTTTATTTTTTTTTCGAAACCGTTTTTTTTTGCTGTGGTGTACAAGGGGGCGCCCCTTCAACGGGACAAAAGGTGGTGGGGGGACAGTACCCCGTTCCCCGGTAATTACACCAATGTCTCCAGGAACTCGGTAAACATCTGTCTAAATAACTGTATTTTGTCTTTCGTCGCTTTCTGTTTCCTGCTACACAAGTTTGACCTCTTCGCATCAACAATATTACGGCCCATTACCAATACTGCCATCATGTGACAGCATCCTGTTGTGTTGCTTTATTCGGCAGAACCCGGAACTTCTTTTCGGAGCGAGCAGTAGCCAGCCAATAGCTAACGGAACCCCAGACCCAAATCCAGGGAGAAGTGGGGGGGGGGGGCTACGGGGGTCAGAAGCACCTTGGATGCGCGAGCAAATCTGTGGTAACAGTGGACAAAGTATTCAAGACAGTATTAAAGAAAACAGAAAGCCAGTGACCCCAAAACACGAATTTATCCCCTCTGAGCCATGCTGCCAACGAAAGGTTCCCAGTCCACTTCCCGTGGGTCATACGCCACCGACGAACGAGTTGATATCCTATCAAATTTTACTGGTGACAAATATTTAGGATTAGGATATAAGTCCAGCATTGTGCCTGCTTTTTTGTCGTAAAAGAAAATGGTCCCCGGTTGCGCTGTCTTTCTAGGAGCCAGCGTAGTCACTGTCATTGAAGCAGACGAGGGAATCAGAAGCCTCTAATCTCTGTTTGAGCGCATGCTCTTAATTTCCCTCTTAACTGCCACCAGTGGTCATCTCTAAGTGTCTACTTCGTTAAAAAATCTGCTGCATTGGATCGAGAGGATTTTAGCTATTTTCTTCATCAGGATTTTAGTATTTGACATGAGCGCTGCTTTGGGATAAAAAATTGCCCACTTCTCATCAGTGCGCATGGGTGTAGAATTGGGACGGATTATGGAATGGAAAAATAAATTGGTCAGACCCTAAAATGTGACACTGATAACGTATTAACAGTATTTTATTTCATAAAGTAAGAAAACGCATGAACCGGTCAAGATATTGGCATAGAATTCCATACGAATGATTTCCTTTGGTGTCCAAAGCTCCGTACCAAAAGTATGCAGTGTTATGCCCCTGTGATTGCCCATGCTTTTTGGCGGAATGAATACTAGAGACCTGAAATTCTGTCTGTTTTCCGCGGCATCGCTAGTGCAGCTTTCGAGTTCTGAGATTCTAAAATCGATTCTTTAGCTTCTTCCATTACAGCCCGGCGAAATCGGAGGCCAGTTGTTCCATTACAGGCCGGCGAATTCGGAGGCTGGTTGCGTGGACGCCCGTGACGTTAGCCAGGCTTTCAGCCAGACTTTTAGCCACACTTTTGTCCATGATTGGCGGCGGACGGCCGCACGTTAGCCGTGCCGCAGGACAAGCACTGTGTTGTGCAATGAATAGGGGCCTGCCTGACAGCAAATTACAAAACACTGCGAGAAATTAGCTCATATGGCTGATTTAGAATCCAAACGCACGGAAAGCCTCGGTCAGGTCAATCGAGGTTAATGAAAATAATATGATGAACTAACAGGATTCGATCTTTTCCTGCAGAAATGTTCACAGCATCTCAACGAAACCTTGTGGGGAATAAGTCTTTCAAGATACGTGCACTTATCTTGAAGCACAAATGGCCTGAGGCGGATCAGTCGAGGTCATCCGAGATCGGGTATTGAAAATGCAGCATTTTGTAAAAGGAGTCGTATGCGAATTTGGTGAAAAGTCTGACTGGTTAGTGAATCCAGGTGACTCAAAGCAAATACAAGCTTCAAGCCTGTATTTGCTTTGAGCCTGAGCTTGCATGAGCTTGCATGTGCATGCAAACTCAGGTCCACAGAGGAAGCCAAAGGGGGGAGGGCCGGGGGTCCGTCCCCCTTTAAGGTCGTCAGTTTTTGCGAAAACCGTTGCACATCGTCTTCCCAACAGGCGGTTTTCGTATGATTTCAGATCACACTGAGCTCTGCCCCGCCCCCGCCCTCCCCCTTTTAAGCAAATCCTGGCTGCGCTCCTGCTCAGGTCAATTAAAATCATCCAGAGTCCGTTAGCGGACGCTCATAGTTATTTTGCTTCAGTTTTACCCAGTTGGTCTCAGTTGGATTTTGTGTAGATTTTGTCAGTTTGATGTTTATGCTGTTTCTCATTTCTCATAGCCGATGACTTACTACTGCTATTCCCCCTCCGTACACCATCCAGCGGCCTCTCATCTGCGACCCTCCTTCACACCATCCAATGAATCTGCCTAATTCGAGACATCTGAGGTTCAGCCACACCGGCGCGACACTTTCCTCTCTCGGCCGCCCCCGTGCCGGACACGTCACCGTGCCCGGCTGTCCACCTCCGGCCCGTCCCCGGCTCCCGCGCCCCGCCGCCGCGCCGGTGACGTCACCGGTGACGTCATGTGGGGCCGAGCGACGGCGGCGGCGGCGCTGCGGCCGGGCTGCAGTCGCCAGCGGGCCGGTGAAAGGTTCGGTGCGAGGCAGCAGACAGCGGCGGGTGACCTCCTGAGCCGTCCGCGGTCCGACCGTGCCAACTCGAGCGCCGCCGCCGCGCGGGGATGGCGCCGCCGGCTGCCGTCGGCTGACGCGCCGCGCCGCGCCGCTCACGCTGGGGATGGCGAACCGAGCCGTGCGACGGCCTGTCGTCCTGGCCCGGCTGGCCGTGTGCGTCGCCCTCCTGGTTCCGGAGCTGGCTCAAGGTGAGCTGCCCCCCCCGTCCCGGCCGCCGGCCGCTGCTCTCCGGCGGTTTGCGGTACCGGACAACTGAGGGGGACCTGATAGCGGAGAGCAGCCGGCCACGAGACAGGCCGACGCGGGGACCGGCTCTTCGGCGGCGGGGGTCGTGTAACGGGTAAACTGCGAACCGCCGCGAAATATGCAGTCCCGCAATCACGGGGACGTGTCTGCGTGATGTGATGCTATTACAGTCGCCGCTTGTCCGTTGTTGTTCAGGCGAACCAAGGTTAGACGGTGGAATTTGAGCTATGCGGCCGTATAAGGATAAAAGGCCATGGGAAGCGGGGTGGCACTGATGGCGCTCGGGCGCCGCTGCTGTCGTGATCTCGGCCCGGACGCGGACGATGCAGCTGGGAGACCACTCACCATGCAGCCTTTTGTGGCAGCTCGGCATGACTGGAGAGCCGGAGCTGGCTCTGCTGCACGGCCGGACTTGGCCTCGGCCGGGGGCGGCGTGGGAGGACGACCTCTGTCGCCATCTCTGCCCCGCCCGGCGCCAGGCTCCGACCGATCTCCTCGACGCCCTCCTGTCTCCTAGTGGCCGAGTACCGTCCCAGTACCTCCTTACCCCGTCCAGTGTCGCCTAAGACGGCCGGTCTCTGCGCCGTCTCGACATTCGCCTTTCTGAGAACAATAGAGCGGGCTGTCTCGGCGTCCTTGTTGGCATTCGTCCGTTTGTCCCCAACTTTCATCAGCGCGGCCCACTCGTCGCCTGTCTCTGTATCCAGTCTACGTCCTGTCGTCATGACTTCCAGTGGCGGACTCAGAGCTCTCTGTCCAGCCTCCACCGCCGCTGAGCCCGGCTCTTAGGTCACAGGAAAATCAAGCGCCTTTGCAAGTACACCGCTGCGTTCCAGGGATTTTTTCGCACGCTGCAAATTTGGACGCCAGTTGGGTGGAACTGCCAACTGGCTTGGGATCGCGGAGAATGGCTCCAGAAATGAGTTCGAGGTTCACAGCTGGATGCGACTGAAATTAATCAGTTGGGTCTGACACCATAACAGCAGGTAACCTGACGAGTGCCGGCTCTGGTATTTGTTTCAATCGGAGCAACTGTCGTGAGCTACACATTGCATTGGGATTGTGAGGGCTCCCAGCCCTTTGCAAATTATCCTCTTGCAAGCAGCTATGACAACCTGTTAAACGTAAATGAATTTTTCTCGTTAAAGAAATGAACGAATGCCATTGGTCCCAATCTCGTGAGAAAGTAGGCATTCTAACTTCCCTTGTCGAAAATGTGTGAAAAATTGAAGAAAACAAAGGAGAAATAAGACCATATAGAGCAATCACCCCAGTTTGTTCTAGATTTTCTATAGTGAAACCTGGATAGCCTCTCACCATTCCGTATGGCTCTCCTTATCGCAGAAATATATATTATCATATTGTCTTCCAAAGTTTCAAGGGATTCAGATGGAACATAAGCTCAGCCGAATGCGGCGATATTCGGCTGTGACCGGCAGCTCAGCTGGGAGAGCATGGTCTCGCCCTGGCAGGGCAGGTACGAGTCCGTTCGGCGTTCGGATGGCCCTCTGATCAGTTGGCGAGAGGCGGCCGGTCGCGGGTTACCCGTGGACAGGCCGAGACCGAATGACGGGTCACGGTGCCGTGACGGCCGCAGGGTCAGCCGGCTGAGGGAAAGTTTCGCGCCACTGTCACTGAACGTCCAACGTTTGGAATCCACCCGGCCGTGTCGTGCTCTTGACGGCACGTTAAACTTTGACACAGAACTCCACTGTCTGTTGACCTGGAATTGCGCGATCGGTAGGGAACTCAGACGTAGCGCAAAAGCATTGCTTATCCTGCGCTACGCTATCTTGCTTATCCGGGAACGTAACCCCAGCAAAGCTTTCGCATTGAAATGTTTGTGAAACACGCACAATTTTTCAAGAATTGTCAGGATTGTCATTTTTCCGCAAACATTTTATAAGAATCGTAGCTTTTGAGATGAGAGTGATACCATCATAAACACATATTTTAACCAGCGGGTCTCTGTGCGCAGCGATGCCCCACATTTCATGACTCTGTTGTCTTACAGCGCCTAGTTCCCTCAACCGCTTTTTTCGAGGCTGGTTCGTAATTGAAACTGTCATGTCGCAATGGTATGTGAACCTAGGTTGCAAATTAATAATACCGCGGTTTACGCGCGGTTACAGCACTTGGCATTACACTTGACCCGCCACTACATGGGGGTGCCAAATAGGGCACCCCCATCGGTTTTTCGTGAATAACTCCTGAACCGTTAGAGCCAGCCCAACCAAGCTGTCAGCGTCTGTTCGTCAACCAGTTTTACATATTTCTGATACCAAATCATTCCCATGCTAGGTCAGGTCATGGAGATATGACGTCTTAAATGAACTCTTGCATGCATGTTTTTGCCTATTTGGGCGGTTGCGCGAACATGCTTCGTTTTTCGATAATCTTTGCAAATATAATGCATTAATTATTTGGATCTAAATAGGACACGGTTCCCGAAAGGATATACAACCGTGGCACGTCAGCATTAGAGGTCATAATAGGTCACATGCATGATGACAATTGGACTGATTTGCCTTGCGGGTGGTAGAAGCATTTAACTTTCCCCATCGTTCAAGTCAGACAAGCAAATATACATGCACCTCTTAGCAAAGTTGACCAAATGCTACATGACGTCATGTCAGGTCACGTCGTAAGTAGATGTCAACACGAAATGAAATGCAACATCGCCTGTGGAAGATCGCACAATAGCAGCAGAGAGCAATTATTGTTCCTAGACAATAAAATAAAAGAATACTTTCTTTCCTGACCTGGCGTGACCTTGATCCGGTAAGGAGGAGATAGAGCAGATTTAATTATCACGAGATGTCATTTAGGCCTTGTACTTGGCGCGATTAAGAATCTCAGCGATTTATTATTACTCTTTGGCGGGAAGAATAATCCAACCTTATCTGACTTAAGCTAGTCTGACCTAGACTGGATGAAAAGCAGGTAATGCAAAAATGATCATCAGAAGGCTTCACTTTAGACCTTTTTCTCGCGTGGATTAAAATGGCTGCGAGTAAATATCGATCTTTGGAATGCCAAATGAGACCAGTATTTCACCTGACCTAGGCTGGCCTTGACCCGACATTTTCTTACATTCTGGCCTGCTTCTGGTGTACCGGACCGTGACTTTTCGTTCGATACCCAGCTGAAAGCTCAAAGACCAGTATTGCCGATGATATGATGCATGAACCGGTGTCAGTTTTCCCTACGTCATGTTATGCATTTTACGCGGCCTGTGACGTCATCAGTCATGTGACCAAGACTAACATAATATTTTCTGAATCGCAGAGCTATCGATTGGCGGTAGACCGGTTTAGATCCGCCAGTAAGATCCTCCGATAACAGGGGTGCCCTTTCCGACACCCCCAGGCGGTCTCGGGTACAAAAACACGCCAGCGGTGCCGGGTTGACAATGGGGATGACCTATACACGTGAGAAATAAAAATAGGGCACCGGCTGGGGCCAGAGCTTTCGTGAGAACAATCTTAATTAACATTTTTCTAGACCCGAATTGCATTCATACGGTAAGAAACGGTCCTACCAAGTGAAATTACGTATATGAATGGCAGGATCGTGGTACGGCTTGACTTAAAGCAGAAAATCCGAAGTGTTGCAGAAACATGTTGATATTATTGAGAAAATGAGCGGTCTAAATCATGAATGAAAAATGAAGTTGTGTGGGGCTGCGACGGTTTTATCACTTTAGAGCGCTGAGTCATCCTCGGCTCGACTTGCCAAGTTTAATTCTTCTCCCCGTCCTTTGTACTGCGATGTTAATCTGGCAACACCTGGGGGTGCCAAATGGGGCACCCCTCGTCTTTTTTTGTAAATAACTTCCGAACCGTTAGAGCCAGCCCAACCAAAATTTCAATACCTACTTATCAATCATTTTTCGTATTTTGACGTCAAAATCATTTCCATGCTAAGTCGGGTTATGGAGATATGACGTCATAAGTGAACCCTTGCATGCATGTTTTTGTGTCTTCGGACAATGACGCGAACATGCTTCGTTTTTTAGATAATATTTGCGGGTAAAATGCATGGATTATTCGGATTTTCACAGCATACGGTCCCCAAAATGGTATACAGCCGTGTCACGTCAACATTAAAGGTTATGCTAGGTCACATGCATGATGACAATTGGACTGATCTGCGTTGTGGGTGATAGAAGTGGTTGTCGCTAACCTTCCTCATCGTTGAAGCCAGGGCAGCAAATCTATAAGCGTGTCTTAGAAAGGTTCACCAAATGCGACTTGGGGCCATGCCAGGCCACGTCATAGGTTGATGTCAAAATTAAATGAATTACAACACTGTTGGTGGAAGATCGTTCAGTAGCAGCAGAGAGCAATTATTGTTCCTCGTCAGAAAATGAGAAAATGACTGTCTGTCCTGACCTGGCTTGGCCTTGACCCGATAAGGAACAGACAGAGCAGGTTTAATTATCACGAGAGATCATCCCATTTCTGTATTTGACGCAGTTATGGATCCCAGCTAGCAACTACTGCTCTTTGTCAATGCAGAACTGATCATTATAAGGCTTCACCTCTGTCCTTGTTAACACATGAATCAAAACAGCTATGAGTAAGTATCGATCTTTGGCATGCGACGTAAAAGCATTATTTCACCTGATCTTGGCTGATCTTGAACCGACATTTTTTTGAAACATTTTTGCACGCTTCTGATGCAGAAGATCGTGGCTTTTCGTTTCATACCTAGTTGAAGGCTGTAAGGCCTGTATTGCCTATGATATGATATGATATGTACGAACCGGTGTGAGTTTTCCTTACGTCGTGTCATGCGTTTCACTTGACCTATGACGTCATCAGACATATGACCAGAGCTAACATAATATTTCTGATTCTTAAGTCTGCGGGCTATCGATTAGTGGTAAACTGGCTCAGATCCGACGGTTAGACCCTGACATACCAGGGAGTGCGCTTCTTGATATCCCCCAGGAAGTTGCGGGTATAAATGAATATATATGCTCACCTCTCTCTCTCTCTCTCTCTCTCTCTCTCTCTCTCTCTCTCTCTCTCTCTCTCTCTCTCTCTCTCTCTCTCTCTCTCTATATATATATATATATATATATATATATATTTGCCAATAAAACCTTCCGTTTTCAGACCAAATGACTATGAATAATTTCGGAACCTGTGCTGCCTTTCATAGTCACTTCAGAAATGTAACAAAGAGAGAGGCAAACTTGTATAGTTTCGGGCAATTTGTGTTACGGTAGGAGCGCTTTACTGTCAACGGTACAAAGTCCACCACTGCACAACCCAACATTTGGGGTCTACTTGCCCTGGATACTGCTCAGTGCACTGCTCGACACCGACCTCATGGGCGACAGTAATGACGCCAAAGACGCCAAGAATGTGAACCTCATTAACTTTACGTACGCAACGAGGGGCAGCAACTGAGATAATGAATGCTCGTGCTCTGATTTCAAAACACCGCCAAAACGGGTTGCGGATTGTTTTGGTGTTGAATGTTCAAATTGGACGCGCCCAGAATTTTTCTACAGGAGAAGGTTTACGGAGGTAAACTGCATATGAAATACCTGAGCAGGCCGGTTCCTCTTCCAGCAATTTTTCACTCGCAACCTAACTGCTCTTTCCGTAGGGGATGCGGGCTCCAACTCGGATTCCCCTTTGCGTTCAAAGCAATTTTCCATGGACGCCCTGTCAGGAACGTTCTAACCAGTAAATATCAGCATTAGGCGTTATGCTTTTTACTGCTTTTCTGCCACACACACACACACACAAACAAACGCACGCACGCACACACACACAAGGCTCGTTACTGGTGACCACCATGCACACTATGAAGGGTCACGGGACACCTGGTACCCGCGCACCATTGCCGACCGGGTGTAGACGCACCACTGCTTGACACCCGTCCCCGGCCGGGTGTCGTTGCCGGCGCCAGTGGGCTGCGGGTCAGCTGATGCTGTCGGGAGGGACGGTGTTCGGAGACGTTCTTAGTGCCGTGGCGGAGGCGACAGACGGTGGCGGGCCTGCAGGAGACGCGGCGGAACAGTCCGTGACCAACACCGGGCCGCAGAGGGCAGCCCGGTGGTGTACCGGCTCAGCTGCAGACGTGCCGCTCATTTGCCACGAACTGCACCGCTGACATTGCTGTTGTCATGCGAGCTTTTCATTGATTTCTTTGGTGAAGCATGATTCATATCTCCTTCACAAAACTTCGAGAACAAAAACATCTGACGGCACCGCTAACTGCGAACTGTCAGCCTTGCCTTGTGACGATATCAGATAACACCAGCACGGAACGGGTCCAAACGAGAGCGTGCGCTCTATGACACTCATAGCTGATCCCATTTCGGGGCATGGATGAGAGCCGGCGCAGTCTGGCGCGGGCGGCTGAACGGGAGCAGCCGGCGAGAGCGGGGCCGGCGACTTCGGGAGACTGCACCCGGTGACCTTGGCACACTACAGGAGCACCGGCCGCTGGCCTGCCGCCGCGGCTGCCGCCGCCAGGCCACGCCCAGACTAGCCTCTGCCGGGCAGAGATCAGCTGGCGGCCAGACTAGCCTCTGCCGGGCGGCGTCTGGTGGCCAGATCGCGTCCCCCGGGGCGAGCAGATGCAGCGACGGAAGAAAGGAGAACCACTTGTTACTCGAGCATGTGGCATTTCGCGGGTCCGTCTGTGCCTCGTGGACGGTTCTGCGGTCGCGCAGTGTCGCGGGCCATAACCCGCGATTTCCCGGGCCTTAGTTGTGTCTGTGACATACTTACGAAGGTTGTCGTAACACTGGAACATATCGAGGAAGCACCAACATAGTGCATAGGCCCAGGCACGTAGCCATGGAGGGGGCATGGACGCCATGCCCCTCCCAGAATCAAGCGGTCTACAACTGATATTTAGTGATTTGCTAGGAATACGGAATAGCGATCACACACACACACACACACACACACACACACACACACACACACATATATATATATATATATATATATATATATATATATATATATAGTACTGTAAAAGCAGACATTGTATGTTCTTCCTGTGGCTTAAATATAACGCCAGTTGCATAAAATTGCCGTTTTTCCTACAAAGCTCGTCATATGCCAGTGCCATATGACAAAATTGGACATTTGCCTCTCTTGGGGGCGGCGCACTCTTGGGGGCGGCGTAGTATAGTGGTTGTCGTGCTGGTCTTGTGGTCGAAAGGTCCCCGGTTCGAGCCTGGGTACTAGTGCCATTTTGCCGTCCCTCGCGTCAACCGTCGTGAGAGACTGCGACGCGAAATGACCCTGGCAGTCGAGAGCGTCGTTAAATAAGACAACAGCCACGTAACCGACATTTGCCCCTCCCTCCGATGGAAATCCTTGCCACGCGCCTGGCTACGTTCCAACTCGGATTCCCTATGCGCTCAAAGTAATTTCCCATGGACACTCTGTCAGAAATATTGTAACCAGTAAATGTCAGCACCGGGCGTTATGCTTTGTACTGTTTCACTGTCACACACACATAATGACGTATCTGCATAGTACTCCAAGGTGAATGCCATTAGTTGTTCTAATAATATGTGTAAATGTCATGTCGCTAGATAAATTTGCGAAACCTCCAATGAATGGTTTTGGAAAGAAGGCTGAGGCTCTGGTCTCAAACTCAAATGTATGGCATCGGATCAACCATCTCACCCCCATCTTGCATGCTTCGTGCTTTCTCATAACGTGTGCTGCCTGACAACTCTGCAAAGGCGACGGCGGACCCAAAATAATCTCGACTGAGCTGCTTTTCTGTATTTTCCTGTTTGTTTCACAAAGTAGGACACATTGTCAGGCGAACTCAGGGGCGTAGGAACATCCGAAAAAGTTGGACGGGGGGGGGGGGTAGAAACATTTTCCCCACAGGGCTAGTGTTAAATTTCCCAAAAAGTGGTGGAACCATAGCCCTCGGCCCCCCTTTTCCTACGCGCATGGGCGAACCTATGAGCTTTGTCCCACAAAAAGGCAATTTCGTGACAAAAGACTTCGGGCACGCAAATCACGACTCATTAGCTTTGTCCCATACTTGGCCTCTCCAAGCAATGTCGCTTTGTTCCAGTCAATAGCCGCGTGCCTTTTCATCGCTTTTTGCTGGGAGCTTCGGAAGGAAATCCCTCGAAGGTGAAACGTAGGCACATGTCGCCGAAATTTTACAGACAGCAAGTACAGGCATATGCTGGAGAAGCGTTTCACTTTTGGTCATACCATCCTGGACGTCACATGGTCTGTGCCTCGTTTTACTCTCGTGATTTTCTGATTCCACACCTGCATCGCAGCTCGCAGGCGTGTGTTTTTCCACCAAGTGGTATATTGTCTCATCTGTACATTAGGGGAGACCGGGGTCAAATGTTACATTTTTTACCTTTTCGATCCTGGAATAAAAATATTTCGAGTTGGGGAACATTTTCTCGGGTTTTTACAAACCCTGATATTTTGCCTTTGTAGCGGATATGGAAAGATCCCGAAATAACGACTTTAAGGTATCGAAATTACTGTTTCAAAAAGTCACTTCAGCTGTTACAATTAACCCCAGGTACGGGGTAAATTGTAACAGCACCTAGGGTCAAATGTAACATGTTAGCGAATGGTGTAGTGATGTAGTGAAAGCCGCCTTTGTCGAAAACAGCCTTTACTGAACAACATTGTCTCTTACATCTTGAGCCTTTCCTGGAATAAAATCTCAGTTCCAATGCAAAAAATACGATTTCGCAACGGCATAAAGCTCAAGTACTCTAGCAGCTTTTCCTGAATTAGATAAGAGCTCTACCTTTCCCAGGCCAAGAACCAAGGCGTCATCAAAAGCAGAAGACGTCTTCTTCATCATCACTACTGCTTTCCCTGCGTGCTGTCTTCCGAGCCCTTTTCCCACCAGCCTTCGTCTTCTTCTCTTCATGCTTGTCCTTGTCAAGATTGAGCTTCTTCGAAGCTTGTTTACAATCCTTTCGACTCTCTTTTAGCTCTATCGCTCTCTTTTCTAGAGTGTCAGTCAGAACTGCGGCCTTGCGCTTTCGACCCGCGAGGCTGTTTTTCTTGGACCTGCCATGGGTAGCGGCCGAATCGCTTCAGGGTGAGCTGCTTCGAGGCGATCCCTGATAGACGAGACTGTTCGATCCCCGATGGACCAGGCTTGTCCATCCCCAATGTATCAGCCTCTGCAGAAATGATGCATGATATATATCATCCATGATGCATGGATATAATAATGTACTCTCATATAACATTCAGAGAGACAAATTTAACTATATACAATTGTCCCATACTTCCCCCGGAAATATCCAAATGAAGTCAACTAGAATAATTTAATCAATAAAATAATCAATAAATGAAACAATAAAATATCTTAATAAATCCCCTGTGAAGGTGAAACATCAACGGTACGACCACGGTGACTAGCCGCCAAGAATGTAACCACGTATTAAAATTAAAATTGACAAAACAGTACCTAAAAGATAAATCAGGGACTGGTGACAATAATACCGTAAGTATGGTTTTTTAATGATATTGATATCGAATTTGGGAACAAAATTGCATATTGATTAATTGGACGGGGCATGTTTACATAGCCTCCGCCCCAGTGGTTACATTCATGCCAAGTGCATTGATATTTTACATAATTTACATAATTGCATAATTTACATAATTACATTTTACGTACGGTGACTAGCCGCCAAGAATGTAGCCACGTATTAAAATTAAAATTGACAAAACAGTACCTAAAAGATAAATCAGGGACTGGTGACAATAATACCGCAAGTATGATTTTTGAATGATATTGACATCGAATTTGGGAACAAAATTGCATGTTGATTAATTGGACGGGGCATGTTTCCATAGCCTCCGCCCCAGTGGTTACATTCATGCCAAGTGTACTGATATTTTACATAAATGTAGGTTTAATGGTCTGGCCATAGGGATCAATTGTAACACTGTTACATTTGACCCCAGCAAAAATGTTACAATTGTTCCCGTCACGCCACGCCATCTTTGAGACAAAAATAACGCAAAACAAGGCGGCGTGGGCGGCAGCTGATGCCCTCGTTTTTTGACCGGGTACCCCGACAAACCCCACACAAGCTCTTAAACCCGTGTCTAGTAAGATACGTGAATGAGCTGATCATATTAAAAAATAAACAAAGTTACAATACACTCTAAAAAACACAATTGTGAACAGCGCAATCGATTCACCCGCCGCACCGGCCTGAAACCCCGTGAGGAAAAGGAACCGCTTGCTGCGCATGTCCAGTAGTGCCTCCAGCGTCATCCATCTGTAAGTTTCGAAGTAAACGCTTCTGTTACAATTGCCCCGTGTTACATTTGACCCCGGTCTCCCCTATCAGATGTATAGAGCTGACAGCATCGTATCTTTACTTGCTAGCCAATCACATCCTCTTAATTGTTGTCTCCCAGCTAACTCCTAGTTCCAAGTGATGAGAAAGGATTATCGTATGCCTATAACCATAAACAATCTATATGCTTCTTCGCCAATGTCTTCACCATATTCTAAAAAGGCTCACTCATTGTGTTTATAGATTCGTGTCCTCTTCGAGATAACGGTCTTTGCTCACTTCATAATAGAGCTAACTGAACGTGGAAGCGTTCGCAAGACTGTGACCTGGACTCTCATGAGACGTTTTTGCAGACCTTTGTCTCCTGAGGCTGACCTGGGACGTGTTTACAGGTCTGTGCCCTCCCCCTGAGGTCCACCTGAACAGTCGAGTCACCTTCAGTGCCAGCCAGCTCCAGGAGAACACGGTGGCGAAATACAGCTGCGACCCGGGCTTCATCTTGATCGGGTAGGCGTTCGGCATGTTGTTTTCTTTACATTATTTCCTTTTGTAGAGGAAAAGTGAGAATAAAACGCGCTGATATACGGAAAGCTCATGAGGTGCATTATGTGATAAACGGTCATTTTTTGGCTTGGCCAAGTTCGAACGTATTACGAACCCGTGGTATTTAGAACAGTTCGTGCAAGGCTTGTTGTGCAGACCATGACCTCAGCAGGATTAGACCCGCCAATTTGGGAACAGAATGACCCTAGCGGTGGGGCCGGCTGGCGATTGGGGATCAGTTAATTGCACCAGGCAATTCTACAGCGACCCGTACTGGGACGTGCTGGCACTAATGATACAGGCCAGGCCTGGAGCTTAATGTCTAATTTGCTGAACTGAAGCTGCTTGTTTTCCATTAGACAAAGCTGTTGGTATCCAAGTTTCTAAACTCAAGCGCATTATTTTAAATGGCCGGAGTGAAGGCTTTGCATGTGTTTGGTGCATATCTCGTTATGCGTCGTCCATAGGCCTCATATAACGTTTGGGAAGGATTGGAAATGAATGCTGCTTCGTTATTCGAGATACGGCCATTCGATCAGTGGACATACTCCGCTAACCGACGAATCAGCTGCAGTGCATGCCACGGCGCATGCGTGACTGTACAGATCCACTCTTCCTTCTGAACTATAGGATTTTGTACCCACGGTCGCTGAAACTGTTTGAGACTGCTGGGACTGTCCTTTTAGAACGTCGATTTGTCACGTCCGGAACGGCATTAGAGATTCTAGAGGCTGACGCAAGTAACCTTCAGTCGTTATCCGCCGTATAAAACCAGTGTCTAGTTGAGAGTTGAATACATATCGCTGATGACTTCAAAGTTATGTATCAAGGTGTTTTTATTTCATTTCCATTGCTCAAGCAGTCGCTCATCACCGTTGTTAATGCGCAGACTCCCTTGAGGTCAAACGATGTCCGACCGATGTAAAATCAAATGCTTTATACCTGGGTCACGTGACAACGTGTCCGGCAGGGAGAGAGACTCGTCTGTGCGGCTCGGACGACGTCTGGACCGGCAAGCCGCCGGCCTGTGGTGAGTCATGACTCCTACTCCAGTCACTAATCTATGCTGAGATACGAATCCTGGTCCAGCGATAAAGCGTGGTGAGTCATGACTCCTGCTCCACCGGTAAATTTGTGGTGATCCAGGACTCCAGCTCCGGCCGTATGGTACCGGGAGTTGACCTTGAGATGGGCGGCCTGCGGCCTGTCCGCGGCAAGTGACAGCTGGACCGTTACCCGGCCCGGCGGCCGGGTGACGGCCCGTCGCCGACCCGGCCGCTCCGCGCCGCGGCCCGGCCGGCGCCGTGGAAAGTGAATTCACTCTCGCCCTCCGCGCGGCTATCGGAAATCGCGCCGCCGCCGCCGGTGAGCGCTCCTCAGTCATGCCTCATGGCCGTCTCGTTTTTGTACGTGAGCCGGTCTGTCCAGTTCCACGTCGATTGAAGCATCTCACCATGTACGGCACTGAACGGGAGAGTAAACTCGTTCCGAAGAATGGGCTTAAATCACAGAGCTTGTGATAGGCCGGTAGAATTCTTAAATACGATTGGATTGTTATTTTTTTCTACCGAATCCGGAGTTCCTCTCCACTGGAGCTAACCACCTCCCTCTCTCTCCCTTTCCTTCCTTTTTTATTTTGTCTCCTCCTCTCACGTAGTATTTCTTTTTCTTGTTATTCATTCAGCGAATATTTATGCTGATATTCATTTAAAGCTAATATTTATGTAATGAGGCAATTTAATCGTTCACAGTATAGTCGTATCATGTTACTGAGCGGTTTCACAGGGGAGAGCATGGGGCCATGGCCCCCCTGAGCCAAGCGGTCTGCACTAGATACATGGCGATTTCGTATGAATACGTAATAGTGATCATATATGTCGCAAAAGCAAACATTATATCTTTTCTTGTGCGTTAAATATGAGATAAATTGCCTAAGATTGCTGCCTTTTCTTGTAAATTTCGTCATATATCTGTGGCGTATGACAAAATTTGACATTTAGCCTCCTCTCCGAAGAAAATCCTGGCTACTTCCCTGAGCAGTTTAGATAGTACCCTAACTAATTCTTGATAATTTTAGAATGAACCCTTTAATGTGTCAGGCATAGAACTGCCTCACAATGGGCATGGGTGTGGTTTTGGGAAAATGATCGTGGGTGTCCAAAAGGCATATGGAGACATCCAGACACTGCGTATCGGAGGGGTAGGGGGTCGTGACATGCGTTTATGCCTAAAGTTTAGAGATATTGGTTTAAAAAGGTATTATGGGGGTGAAGTGCAGAAGGAAGACTTCCGTAGATCATAGATGACTTTATGGCGACGAAATCCTTCAAGCGAATATATCTGGTTTTTCCGTTGTCTCAAAAACGCACTCCGGGTATTATTTGCGATTGGTTACGGATTATCATATAAATGATAAGTGGTTTTTGGTCATCTTAGACCATTATTTCATGCATTTTAGTTATTGCATTTATCGACAGTGACATCGGTAGTCAAAATACAACACAAAATATTAGAAAAAGGAGCCAGTCGGCGAACGGAAAATACGCAGGTAAACCTTGGACGCACCCGATGCTCTCCCAACACTCTGCTTTGCTGTGCCAGATGGACAATTGTTACGAATGGTACGTACGCTTTAATTCATAAAATGTCCTCTTCATTTGTACGTGCACAAAGAAAAATCACGATTTGAGTAGATACACTCCCTTTAATGGAGGACCTTTCTCCAGGACCCGGCTTGACACAATGTTACTCGGAGGGTGGGGGGGGGGGGGGAAAGCAACTGGTGGATGACAATGGAGTAAATGAGTTCCGATTATTGTTAACAAAGCTGATTTTAGGTGGTTAACGTCATGAGACTGAGAATATAGTATATTTCAATATTTAAACTAATCTAAGTTATGGCTGCCCAAATCGTATTGTGGGTGCCCATTTCCATTCTGTGGGTGGCGGGCACCCTGAAAAGATAGGAAACCACACCCCTGACAATGGGTCTGGCTTTTCCTACTTAAAACCTTTCTGCGTCAATGGCTGCTCAACCCTATTCGTTAAATCTTCATAGAATGTCTCAAAAACGTTCCGTTTTGTGCAGTGATGTTGAAGATGTTCACATGAGAAAAATGAAACTGAAAAATTTGTCTAAACGGGTTATTGTCGTGTGGGTCTACGAGCTCACGCGGACGTCCAATTCCAGTGGTGTCTCCGCCTTTTGAGAGTCCACGCACACGCGGCGGCCGCAGCGGCGCCCAGCCCTGACGCCTTTGGCCGTCTCCGCAGTGACGAACGTGGCGCAGGGGAAGCCGTCGGCGCAGTCGTCGACGGCGCGCGGCGGGCCGGCCTCCAACGGCAACGACGGCGACCGCACGTCGCTGCACGACGGCGGCAAGTGCACCGAGACGCACAACGAAACGTCGCCCTGGTGGCGGGTCGACCTGCTCGAGGAGTACCCGGTGGAGCTGGTCCGGGTCACCACCCGAGGCTGCTGCGGTCAGTGCAGCCGCGCCGCGGGCGGCCGTGTCCACAGCGGTGCCCGCTCCGGATCACATGGGTCGTGAAACAAGGCCGTTTTGTGTCCGGCCTTAAATTTCATTGTTTCCCAATGTTTTTATTCCTTGGTCGATCTTCGTGTCTCTTGGTGCTTTTGCTGGCATGAAATGTTGTGGGATTATCTGCCATGTTGCGCCAGATATGCTCTTGCGGAAAGGGACCACATTGATTTCGTAGTAGAAGACCATGCTTTCTTCAGTCGTGCATACGCAGCACAAGAACAGGCTCCTGTTCGAATGTGCTCTGCACCCATGAACGCCTGCCACGTCTCGAAAAGTGAGAGCGCGAATGCTCACTGTGCGCTTCTTCTCACTTGGCCTGAGAACAAAACACCACCTCTGAGCGTCCACCGCTCCGGTCGCAGGTCAGGCGCCGCTTCAGGATGTCGAGATCCGCGTGGGCAACAGCGAGACGCTGCGGGAGAACAGGCTGTGCGCCTGGTTCCCCGGCACCCTGGAGGAGGGTCAGGAGAAGGACTTCACGTGCGCGCGCCCGCTCTCCGGACGCTATGTTTACCTGCAGATGCTGGGCACGGTCGGAGTGCTTTCTGTCTGCGAGGTGCAGGTGTTCACCGCCAAAGGTGGGTAGCCGCGGACGGGGGTCGTTGTAAGGACACGGTCGCAGGCGGTGATGTGTGAGGCCCGGATCACGGATAAGTCTGGTCAGGCCGTGGAGAATCGTGATAAGCCGCTTCCTGGCTTTGCGGCGGGTCTTTCGGTTGTTATTCCCTCTTATAACTTTTCTGCATACTGCGTGAATGGCTTTTTTTGTGAGACACAGTACTTTAAACAGACAAAGATCAACATGCAATGCGAACATTCCCGTTAACCTCCCAACATCTGAGTCAGGTCGCGACCGCTAACAGAATGAGGGCAAGAAACCTGAGTGTTGTGAGTATTCGTTTCCGTCGAATCATACGTAGTTCTGAACGAGCCATTGTTCGCCCAGTCCAGACGACTTGTTTAACCCTATTCCCGGCAGGGGGGGGGGCTGAATCCACCCCTCCTCGGATTTTTTGTTTGCCAATCCCAGGCTTTTTAACGCAGCTTCACGAAACCTGGTCACCTTTCCTAGCTATTCTTTCTACGCGCGGTGACAAAATTTCAAAATGCTATTTTGCTCAGGGGCGGAGCCAGGCAACGTTTTTGGGAGGTACCTCAGTCATTTTTGGCCATGTTGAGGGTAAAAGGAAAATGTCTGCCAAAAACAGAGTTTTTGAGAGAGAACTTAAAACTTTATGTGGATGTATAGCTAAATAGCTGGGTAATGTGCAGATATAATTTGGTTCATCTGAGGTCACCCTACAAGGTCAGGTCAAGGTCAAAAGTCAAAATCTGTTTTTTTGCGAGAATTTCGGCGTGTTTTTTTTAAAATGATAAACCCGGAACATACATGACGTAGCACAATGTCCTCTACTTGTGTACGAAGTTTCAGTTTGCTATCAGGTCGGGTCACTGAACTATGACCTAAAATGTGCGTACCCTGTATCACAAAAACCATAAAATGCAATTTTTGAAATAGAGTGAATTCAAACGACTGAAAACGTTTGCAGACAATATTTAGTGCACACGAGATCATTCCAAGTGACCCCAAGGTCACTTGAGGTCATTTAAGGTCAAAGGTCACAGGTTGATCTGAAGAACGTGTTACCTTGACAGTTTCCCTTTTTTCATGTCCCTGGCACCGCCTATACTAACATTATACAAACAATGTGATGCGATTTGTGTTTCTGTAACATAACATGACTAGCAGAAACCAAAAAGAGGTGTTTGCCTCTTTTGTTCATTCATTTGTTGGAAAATTAATCCTGCTATTTTTGAAACCCTGTGAGCGCCCATGAATTTTCCCAACATTTCAGCTTTGTGTACCCATGGTAAAAGCCCTATCCTTAATCTCTCGATTCATGCCAGTTTCATCGAAATCAGTCCATAAACAACGGAGTTATAAGATGTCCAAAAATACCCCCGATTTTGACATTTTTGTCCCCCTATATCCACACATTTCAAAATTTTGAAAATTTCTTTTTGTCAAAATGTAGCTCAAATCACTGCAAATTGATTGCCGTTTGTTGCGATGAAATCGCATGTGTAGTTCTCAAGATCTCAGCGGGGGGGGGCGAATCCGCCCCCCCCCCTGCCGGGAATCGACCATACAGCCTAGCCCTCCGGGAATAGGGTTAAATCAAACGTTTTAATCTAAATAAGACGCGTGATTTACATGATCGGTAAGTTTTCAGCACCTGATCCGCTCTGTTTCCTCGGCAGCCACCACGTAACGTTGCACGCACATGCTACAATCTCGTGCACCATGCAGACACGCTGAAAAGCAAGGCCGCCGCTGAAGGTCCTGCAGCGATGTTTGGTTCTGCATGAGGCTCCCACGCCCGAATATTGGCCCGAGGAATGTGGCCGAATGTTGGCCGGCTTGCGTTTGCTCGGGTTTTCTCACGGTTTCGTTCGGAGTGAAGGATACCCAACAGGCTCTGGAGGATGTTTCAGTCAAGACGATAAATACCCCCGATGTCACGGTTCTGCGCTGAAGACTGCGCGGTGCACACTGGCATCGGCTGTAACCAGCTTGATGCTCTTTTCTGGACATGGTCCCTGACGTCCTCTGTGTTGGAGATTGAGTCGTTGTTTGCTGATAGAGACACTTTCCCTTGCTCTCATCTTTGAAAGCCCTACTGCACCACCCTGTTGCATAGTAATACTGACAGCGTCCTTGTCGAAGGCTTTGCTAGACATGATTAAGTTCTGGACAACCGGGGCTACCTGGCTGCGCCTGAGCTGATCTTTTACCATTCAGCTACACGCCCACGGCACAGTAATTCGTACGCTTCCTGGCACGGGTGCTACCCAACCTGTGGGATTGAAGTCGCCCAGTGTACTTCGCCCATTCGCCACTTCAGACATTAGGTGCTGCATTGCTTAGTTCATCTATATGCATGCCACCAGGACGTGTTTTTCTCTCTTTTCAATGGCGTCGTCGCTTTTCAGAGTTTGCCAAGGAGCAGTGCGCGCCGACCATTCCGCTGGAGCGGCTCAGTCTGTACGACCGGGTGTGCTACGAGCTGCAGCTGGCTGAGGGCACCAACTTCCAGGCAGCGCGCCGCTCGTGCCAGAAGGCCGGCGGTGACCTGGCGCACACGCTGCCCGACCCGGCGTTCCACTTCCTGGCAGGCCAGCTGGAGCAGCGGCGCAGCCAGATGAAGACGCCGCTCCTCTGGATCGGCGTCAGGAAGGTGCCCGGCACGCAGACCTGGAGCTGGGTCAACGGTCAGTCCCCAACCCTGCCTGGGTAGCCCCACGCAGACCTGGAGCTAGGTCAACGGTCAGTCCCCAACCATGGCCGGCACGCAGACCTGGGGTTGGGTCGACG
This sequence comes from Capitulum mitella, assembly GCA_030062745.1. Lineage (NCBI taxonomy): Eukaryota > Metazoa > Arthropoda > Thecostraca > Pollicipedomorpha > Pollicipedidae > Capitulum > Capitulum mitella. The sequence continues at coordinate 18,908,094 of CP099844.1, read as the reverse complement.
GTCAGTTCCCAACCCTGTCCGGAGTGCAGACCTGAAGGTGGGTCAACGATCAGTCCCCACCCCGCCCGGAGTGGCCGAATGACCTTGAAGTCGATACGCCCCTAAGCCCCCCCCCCCCGCCAGGAGTGCAGACCTAGAGCTGGGTCAATGACGGTCAATCCCCAACCTTGCCTTAGCAGCCCCACGCAGACCTGGAGCTGGGTCATCGGTCAGTCCCCAATCCTGCCCGGCACGCAGATCTGGAACTGGGTCAACGGTCAGTGCCTAATCCCGCCCGGCACTCAAACCTGGAGCTGGGTCAACGGACAGTGCCTAACCCCGCCCGGCACGCAGATCCTGAAGCTGGATTAATGACTGATCCCACCCTAACCCTCTCCGCCTCCCGCCCCCCGGCTACAGGGGCTGCTGTATGGGGTATAGCTGGGAGGACTCGTCTAAACCGATTTCGATGTCATGGCTTCAGACAGTTCAGACGAGACCCAGCGCATTGCTCGAAGATGGAGTAAATTGAAATTCCCGCCATCGTAATAAGCACCTTTTTACGACAAAAGACAGAGCAAACGACCATTAGTTCAAACTCTTTGTCCTGCATTTTACAGCGAACATTTCGGGGCATCTGCAGACGCAGGTCCCCTGCTCCACCCCGTGACACTGTGCGCTGCCTATAGGTGAGATGGTGGAGAAGCCTCGCTGGGGGAAGGACCAGCCCAACAGCTACGTGGGCGAGCAGAACTGCGTGGTGCTGGACGGCGGCAGGGACTGGAAATGGAACGACTTCAGCTGCCGCATCGACTACCTGCACTGGGTCTGCGAGTACCGTGAGTGACCGCGGGTGCAGGAAAGCCTGGAGACTGATCATGTAGGAACGCTGAAAATGTGCGGGGTGGTGGCACTGACAGCTTTAGAGGCTATTCTTCCCACGCGACGCCGTTGTTACGTAGGGTCATTGTTAAAAGACCGAAGAACCTGGAATATTGATGTCGGTCGGATGAAACATGAGTCGGATCGTGACGTTCACATCACGACCGGAGGCTGCTGCCGAGTAGCGACCTGGCGAGCACTTTGCTCTGTGTGATCCTCCCTGATCCTCGGGATGGCGCGTATTTCGTGATCTGCATTGGGACCTTCTCTCAGGTTAGTGGAACGTCGCATGTGATGTCGTTTGCATCCCGCAATAAAGAATGTGTCCGTATCGAAAACTTCTGTGGATGTCGTCGTTTGGTCGTGAAAGCTTTAAATGGTGGCTCTTTGTGGATTAATTGTGCGTTGTGTTTAGCCAAGGCCCGGCATATTATATATATATATATATATATATATATATATATATATATATATATATATATATATATATAATCATATATCTATGCATATCTATGACTTATGAAGAGCCTCATGAAGAACTAGCTCAATATATATATATGTTTAGCTGCCTCATCATAAGTCTCCACGTGTTGACGTTTGGCTCCCACCTCCAGGACCGCAGAAATGCGGCAGTCCGGACAAGAAGCAGAACACCACCATCGTGGGCGACGACTTTTCTGTAAACCGGACCATTCAGTACCAGTGTCCGGAGGACTCGCGATACGTGGGCGACAAGGTCCGCACGTGCACCTCGGACGGCCAGTGGTCGGGCCGGGCGCCCTCCTGCCAGTGTGAGTGGTCTGCCGTCCGGCTGTGGTGGGATCGGCGCTCTCCTTGAGGACCTGAAAACATAAACCCAGAGCCGGACCGACTAGCTCAGTGGCGCACTCAGAGCGTCTTAATGGTCAGTTACAGGCTGCATAGCGCCTTGAGAATGCACCCCGGTCTGCCCACTAAAGAGTGCTTCATGCAGAGGCATCTGGCCATCAAAATTTCCTCCTGAGAATAATGCATGGTCGGCCTGAAATTCACCTTCTCCCACGTGGCCTGCGCTGGGCAGACGTCAACTGTGGACCGCTGACGAAGCCACCGGAAAAGGGCGAGCTGACGATGATGGACGACAGGACCACGTACGGAGCGCGGGCTCAGTACTCGTGCGAGGAGAAGTATGCCCTACTGGGGGACCACGTGCGCACCTGCGGCGACGACGGCAAGTGGTCCGGCCAGCAGCCCAAGTGTCTCTGTGAGTATATCGTCGGATACTAGTGCAGGTGATGCCTCCGCGGGATTCAGTCCTGAGTGTGCATTCGTTCATCCGTTAGATGGTGCGTCAAGCACAGGCAAGCGTTTTCCGCTTTCCTTTTGTTTGGTATGTTCTAAGAATACTGTCGCATCCTTAGAACCGCGCCGACAACCGACCGTGTTGTTCCGGAGAACGCCTATTTCATCGCCAGAGTAGGCAGCGTATAAGCCACCCTCGAGCTTAGAATCATTTTGATTGAACAGTTCGTCGCCATAGTCCTTTTTAACCGCCATTGCCTCGTTCAGCCCGCGGTCCTTGTCCTCACTCGGTGAAGCCTGGAGCCTGAAGCTCGGCCGTGCCCGGCAGTGGCCGAGTGCCCGGCGCTGGAGCCGGCGGTCGGCGTCAGTCTACAGCTGCGCGGTAACCTGACGGCCGGCTCCGAGGCGGTCTTCAGCTGCGCGCCCGGCCACAAGATGATTGGTCCGTCGACGGTCACGTGTCAGCTGGGCGGGGCCTGGAGCGCACCGCCGCCGCTCTGCCAGCTGGTGGACTGCGGCCAGCCGGCGGCGCCGGCGCACGGCCGCGCCCAGCTCGCCGGGGGCACGCTGCTCGGAGACAGCGCGCTGTTCCGCTGCGACGACCAGCGCCTGCTGCATGGCGCCGAGCGCAGCGTCTGCCAGGAGGACGGCCAGTGGAGCGAGGCGCCGCCCGCCTGCGAACGTGAGTGCCAGACGGAGGGAAGGTGGAGCACAGTGGAGAGCTGAAGACTAGGGCGTCTGTCAGCGTCACTAAGGCGGTAGCAGAGCATGTCGGAACTTAGAATAGCGTAGCTGGAAGGTGCACGAAGAAGACGTGGTTAATACGTCAACTGCCGATCACAGGATCACAGCCTTTGTGGCGCGCGCCTGACACGAACGTCGACCCCCTCCGCCACCTGTGAGCCCCAGTCCCCTCCAGCCATCTGCAGCCCGTCACAGACTTCCGCCGCGTCCGTTACTTTGACGCTATGCGTGCCGTCATCGACGTCTCTCTCTCTCTCGCCACCCCGCAGTGATCGACTGCGGCGAGCCGGACGTGCCGCCCAACAGCTACGTCACCGGCTACGACTTCCACGTCAACAGCCAGGTGGAGTACCACTGCAGCGACGGCCACCTGCGGCTGGGCGACGCCAACAGGACGTGCCTACAGGACGGCTCATGGTCCGGCGAGCCCCCGCTCTGCCAGTGTGAGTCAGCGGGGCCAGATCAGGACAGAGGATCGCGGACCAGTGGCGGAAAATTAAAATAGTGATGGACAGATCGCATGGCGTCGGTGGTATGAGGACCGCTGGAAGGGCGAGTTTAATGTAGAATAATTTCGGATGTTTTGCGCGCAGTGACATGTAGCTCAGTACGTGCAGTGCATTGTATGGCAGCAGCGTCCTGTTCGTTGGTTTGCCAATGCTAACAGCCGCCTGCAATCTGAATATGTGGCAGCCTAGCAATTGGTCCCCAATTCGGGACGTAAGCCATGAGCTTGTACCCCTGAGGTCAGGCAAGTTGCCAGTATTTTCGTGGGGGGGGGGATAAATGTGAAGTTTTATCATCTGCCACTGACATATAACAAAATTTATAGAAAGAAGCGAAAGTTTTATGTAACTGACCATATTTCACGCACAGGAAAAACATGTCATATTTGTTTTTGTAATATATATATATATATATATATATATATATATATATATATATCCTGCGAAACCGCCAAATGTCTCGCGTAGACCGCTTGGCTCGGGGGGAGGGCATGGACCCCATGCCCTCCCCCCTTGGCCACGCCCCTACCTCGGATGAATGAGATATTGTCCTCCGATTGTGTGTATGAGTTGTAGGATGTGTGAATCTCCCTCGGTGACATTAGGTCAGATGATGTTCGATCCGTCTGTACAGTAGCATTTTCAAACTTGGCAGGGTCATGCAGCCATTTTTAGTGCATTCCTTTCCATGTAACACCATATGGCTAGTGGTAAAATCATCTGAAATTGGTAGGGCCGCCGCCGTACCTGCCGTATGGGCTGCGGAGCGCGTGATTGGCGGCCTGTGATCGTGTCTGGCAGGCTGAGCGGGGCCGACTGGGCCTCTCCCTGTCCTCAGATGCCGACTGGACCTCTCCCTGTCCTCAGATGTCGACTGCGGCCGAACGTTCACCCTGCTGCACGGTGACGTGCAGTACGTCAGCGGCAAGACGCACCTGGGCAGCGAGCTGGAGTACTCGTGCAGTCGGACGTACCGTCTGCTCGGGGACCGGGTGCGCGTGTGCGGCGAGGACGGCAGGTGGTCGGGCGAGGCGCCCGCCTGCCAGGAAGTGCGCTGCGGCCAGCCCGAGCGGCCTCAGTGAGTGTCAGCGATCAGGAGGGGGGGGGGAGGAGGGAGTACGGGGAGGGGGAAGAGGAAGATAGGGGAAAACAGCAAGGGCGAGTGATTCACTGGGAAGGTGTGAGTGTGGTGATTAAGAGGGAGAATGGGGGATTTAGAACATGTGTGGTAAAGTTAGTTAAAGAGAACTAATGATACAGACAAGCCCGATGAAAATTTAATGAATACCAAAGAAACACACCTCTTAGCGAATCTGGTCAATTATGAACCATCATTATGTTTGAAATACTTTTAATACTTGGATTTATAGCTGGACTTTGTTCTTGCAGGAAAACGACGTCTTAAACGCAAAAATTATTTTGCGCAGTTTTCGTGTCGCGTATGACGATAGTTTTACTTTCGTTCCAGGAATGCCGTGCTGAACTTTTCCGGAAACGACGGAAGAAGACAAAGAGCAAAGCTGATTCTAAAGAATCTGCCCTACATAGAGACGTTCCGTGTGGGTGCCAGGGTCACCTATAAGTGCAGGCCTGGCTACAAGGTAAACTACTGCCATCGTTGCCGCAACCTAGCGTGACAAACACAGCAAGCGAGCGAACGACCACACCTTTTCCCAGATGACCCTACAACGCCGAAGAATCTCTTAAACTACCGACTTTCCTGCTAGTCAGTGTCGACTGTCCTAGCAGCGTGTTTCTCCGTTCCGCCGCTTCTCCGTTCCGCGCCGCCAGGTGGTGGGCCGGGCGGTGCGGGTCGTTTCTGCAGTGTTTCTCCGTTCTGCCGCCAGGTGGTGGGCCGGGCGGTGCGGTCGTGCCTCAACACGGGCGGCTGGTCGGAACTACCGCCCTCCTGCGAGTACGTTGACTGCGGCACGCCGGAGTCGCCCGCCAGCGGCCGCCTGACGCTGCCCACTAGAGCAACACACTACGGCGCCATAGCCGAGTACAGCTGCGGCGAACGGTACCAGCTGACCGGCGAGCGGCGCCGGATCTGCCAGGGGAACGGCACCTGGAGCGGCCAGCTGCCCGTCTGTACAGGTGCGCATTGAGGAGCGCTGGTGGACGACAGCGAGAAGAGTGCGACAGTTGGCCTCTGGCTGCCGAGATAACCAGAAGCCATGTTATCGCGCTCTGGTCATACATTACACTAACACATCTGTGAAGCCCCGTAACCTTATGGCTTTCAGACTTCCCACGCCGTACAGCTAAGATTTATATTTGTTTTTCCATCATCGCTTGGCTAATGTTAAAAAGGGTTTGTCTTATGATTTTCTATCACGACGCTCTAAAACCGAACCTCAGGTTTTTTCTATGCATGCGATAGGACACTACTCGCGAAGAACATGCATGCAAGCATTGCCGCCAATGGAGATTTACTAGTTTATGCTGAAGCTTGAACGCGGTAGACTGTGCCACATTTCTCGAAGTTGGGCGGAAGAGGTGGTATCGGGGGCGCACCACCACTTATGTCGGACCGTTAGCTGTTTCCCCTCCCGCTGTCTTTGCACCGCGTCTGACGCCGCGCCCTGGGCGCGACAGAGGTGGCCTGCAGTGCGCCGGACCGTCCTGCCGAGGTGCTCTCGGTGACGACCACCGGACACCAGGTGGGCGACACGGCCACCTACCACTGCGGCCTGGGCCGGCGGCTGGTCGGCACCGGCAGTCGCACCTGTCAGACCAGCGGCGACTGGAGCGGCGCTCCGCCCGGCTGCCAGTGTGAGTCCCTCCCGCCTGACTGTCGGTCCCGCCCAGCTGCCAGTGTGGGTTTGTCCGCCCAGCTGCCAGTGTGAGTCTGTCCGCCCAGCGCCGCCCGGCTGGCTGTCAGATGAGCCGAGGTTTCAGTGTGATTTATGGAGTTCCATGAAGCTGTCAGTGTTGGTTCGTGCTGTCTTTTGAAAAGTAAGAGCTGAGGGGATTTGGTTTTGAATGGCACGCGACCGCTACACCGAAATCTGTCGTCCGTGGCGATGTAGCTGGACCAATGTTGGTGAGCTCCCGCCCGTATGAACGAGTCTTTGCAATATTGTTTTCAACTGACCCTCCGACTCTGCGGCAGAAACGGCGGTGGACATCTGCCGCCCGTGTGGATGACTGCCGCTGGGATTTCTCTGAGCCCCGCTGTGCGTTTTGCCTCGGCAGGGGTCGACTGCGGCCAGGTACCGCCGATTGGCCAACGGCCGGGTATACCTGGTGAACCAGAGCACCACGTTCGACTCGCTGGTGGAGCACCACTGCCTGCCGGGCCACGTGCGGCAGGGACCATTCCGCCGCCGGTGCACGGAGACCGGGCACTGGTCCCGGCCGGAGACCACCTGCCGCCGTGAGTGGACCATCCGCCTGTTGGTCCTACCGGCAGGACTGACGGCCTGCTGGTCTACTGACGGCTGGGACGTAGTTCGGTTGCTTGTTTTGGATGTTTGATGGCTGTCGATGGCACTGGCAGACGACAAAAGGACGAATGGGATGTTTTTTCTTAACTGGAACGTACCGGCTTCCGAAAATTTTGTTGGTATTTTTCGCTATGCCAGTGGATGTCAGCCTTTCTTTCGATGTTGCTCAGGGACAAAGAACGAGTGTTGTAGGGTCCATGCAGCTATTTCGAAGATGTTTTCAAAATAACTCGTAGCAGTTAGGATTCGCAGTCCTTCACGTGCAAGTCAATGAAACAGCCTTACTAGGAAATGTCACACCGAGATAGACGAGGGATTGCATTGATGTGCTACCCAGATTTCGAACACAGTACGTCTTCCACTAATCCCGCCTCTAAATAACCCCGCAAGGCCACTGCGTCTCCATCACAAGCTCGTCAGTCTCTTATCCCCCCTCTCCCTGCCCCAGCGGAGGGCGAGGCGGCGCCGCCGGCAGTGGAGGCTAAGGAGGCGTTATCGACGGCCGCTGGCGGTGACGGCAGCAGCGGCGGGTCCGGACCGCCGGCAGACGCCGCCGGGTACGCTGACGAGGCCTCGGCGCGGAGCATCACTGCTGCCTGGACGGGCGCCGCCGTCGGCGTCTTCTTGCTGATGGCCGCGCTCGCCGGCCTCTTCTGCTTCAGAACGTGAGCTCGCCGGCGGCCGCGAACGGGACGGCCGTGTGGCGTTTGCTGACCGCCTCAGGGGTCGGGGGGATTTCACGGTGGTCAGCTGCGCGATGTGGGAACCCTGCGGCCTGCCCTTTGCCTGCTGCAGTTCTCGACGCGGGCTGCTTTCTGGTGACTCCGGCGTCTGCCACATTTGTCAGGCCACGTTCGTCTATGGTGCAGTCGTTAACTTGCAAGAGACAAATGGTTGGTTCTTCCCTGAGGCTACCGATTTCAAAATCGGCTCGCTCCAAAACCCGCCAGTTACTTCTTTAAAGTTCGAGTACAACTAAGCCCGCTCCCCGAGCCGGCGCTCCTGTGAGACGCTCGTCTCTCTCCGGCTCCGCAGGTGGTCGCGGGCGGCCAAGAGCGCCGGGGACGGCCACGTCATGAAGTCCTTAGAGGAGCGTCGGCCGCCGGCCGCCGGCCTGCCGGGCCTGACCATCTACTCGATGCCGGCCGACGGCCAGCAGGCGCCGATCCAGACCCGGCCGCTGCCCTCTCGGCCCGACGAGGAGGAGATCTACGCCGAGGCCGACAGCTTCTCGTCGGGCTCGGAGTTCCAGACCGAGCCGCCGGCCGTCTACGCCAACCGGGACGCCACCTACGCCAACGGGCTGCACCACGGCGGCGACGCCGGCGGCACCTGCGCCAACGGCCCGGAGAGCGCGGGCGCCACGTACGAGAACGGGCCCGGCGGCGGGGGCGCGACCGGCGCGGGCGGGGCGGACGGCCCGGCCGCCACGAACGTGAACGGGGTCCGGCCGAGCGGCGGCCAGCCGCCGTCCGGCGACCGACCCGGCGTGACCGTGAACGGCATGCAGATGCAGGTGTAGGCCCGGCTGGCGGCGGCGCAGGACGTGACGTGGTTTGAGGCCGTAGCGGGTTAGGAGACTGACTGAGGCGCCTGCGGTCCCCGCCGACGCTGGCGTCTTCTCCAAATTGTGGTGTCTGCCGTGCCCACCGTGTCCGCGACTTCGCTCAGTGGTCCTGGCTGCCGGTGTCCGCGGTGTTCGCGGTTCTGCTAGTGATTTTCCCGGACTGTAGCGTGTGACGTTTCTGCAGCATCTTTCATCATATCGGCTCCATGTGGCATTTAACGTTAAAAAACCGTCCCACCTGTCCTGCCTCATCCCATTAGGAAGGGGAGCACAGCACGCTGACCGGTGCCAGTGTGACATGCTGAGCTCGTCGTTGGTCCTGGACACGGCACCGCTCCCGCAGCCGCAGTGAAAGTATTACAGGCTGCCGCGCGTTCACTCAACATCCGATCATCAGGAGAGAAGTCTTCCCCCGGAGTAGGAGTTCCAATCGCCCACCAGCGCACAGGCGGTGCAGCGGAATACATTCTTAGCAGAGAGGGTATGTATGCAGAGTACTGGTTGCTTCCCGTGTTTCGTCGACAGCAAAACCATTATTGATTTCATTGTTCCTTCGGAATATTCGAGGAAAACCGACTGACACTTCCATCCAGAATATAGTTTATTCAATCGCCAAAACTTCCACCTAGGCCAATATAGCTCACGCGAATATTTACTGCGTGTGGTGACCCCAACGACAATTTAGACACGAAGATCACAAAACCCAACAAAACAGAGGTTGGTAAACAAATATCGGATACACATGCACATCAACATAACGCAACACCACTCTTGGACCATGCTGCAAACGAAGCGACAACACAGGCGACACGAGAAACAGCGGTTTAAGAATGCAAAACCACAACCATAATGTCATGCAGTTTTGAAAACAAGGCACGTGATTTTGCATGTGGTTGCAAAATCTCGACAAATGCCACACTCCCCCAGGTCCGAAGACTCGCATCCACAACAGCGTAACAATGCGGGTTTCCGGTGTTCCTACAAATGTTCGCGAGAGACGCCGGCGAACGGGAGCCCCGGGGCGGTCGGGCGGGGAGGACCGTCTTGGCAACAGCGAGCAGCCAGTCCTCCGGTCAGCCGGGCTCCGGCGCCGTCCACCTACTCAGCACAACAGCGACCAATCACAGCTCGTAAGGCAGCCGACCGAGACAATCGGCCCTCGCCAAACCACAAGAAAAGCGTGCTCACAAGCCCCGTTGGTAAGCACAGGAGAACGGTGCTCACAGGCTGAGGTCAGTACAGGGAAACAGTGCTCACCAGGTGCGGTGAGGACAAGGAAGCCGTGCTCACAGGCTGCAGTCCGGACAGGGAAACTATGTTCACTACCCGTCAGTCAGTTGTTCAGGACAGCGAAACCATACCGGCCGGTGCGTCGGCGAACCCAGTAGCGCAACCGCCACGTACTCTAACCTGCTTCTGATCCCGGCAGTAATGATTCGCTGGCACATCACATGCATAGTTTTACAGCCTGCACTTCACCAGCGTCTGGTACCACAGGACGCCGTACCACGGGAACAGGTATCCAGCTTTCGTCGCCTCCTGGTGTTACTGATGATCGCCGAACTACGAGCGGAGGTATCCAGCCCCCACCATCTCGTGAACTCACTGATAAATACCAAACAACAGGAGCAGATGTTCGGCCTCCATCACATCACGGCGTTAATGACGAACCATCAGACAGCAGGAGCAGATGTTCAGCCTCCATTGCCTCCTGGTGTCGCGGATTCATTGAGGACCGCCTGACCACAAGTGCAGGTATCCGGCCCAGCCCTGGTCCTTTACACTTCCCTCGGATCCTGTCAACACCATTTGTAACCTTGTTATGAGATGAAACGTACCTTCGCACTGAAACAAGTTATCAATGCTGCTAGTGCTCACAGGGACAACAGCCAGGAACTGACACACAAAATAAGTAAAACGAATTCTTTCAAAACAACTCATAACTGTTTGAGTGGACTGTATAGAGTAGGGTCATACTCAATATTGATGACAATATGCAAGACGACGTTCAGTAAATTTAATTGGGTGAATTAATACCATCACGACTTTTACACATGTTTCTTCCTTTTTAACATCGTCTGAATTCCAGAAGACGTACGGCAGTCTCCAGAGCTACCAACGACAAAAATATCCAATGCACAGTACGACACAAACGCTGCAAGTACACCGGTGCAGCTGTCACGCCGCTCCTCCTGCCCCCCCCCCCCCCGCCTCCCCAACCGGGCCGGATACTGACCGTCGGCCACCTTGGTGAGCTGGGTGACCTCCTGCGGACTGAGGCGCAGCATGGTGCTCAGCACGGGCACCAGCCGTCTCCGCTCGTCACCCTCCCTCAGCGTCACAAACTGGACGCAGAAACTGGCGTCACTCGGCGACCGCACAACCGGCAGCGCACAGCAAAGGTAGAGCCAGGGAGGCGTCACACGGTGACGGCGGCAGCCAGGACACTCAATTACAGGTCAACCGCAACATCAGGAAACGATACAACGCAAGCCTGCTATCTTTCAGAGCAGTTACAGAAACGCTGGAAAACTGTAATTCAAAATGAAGGAACGGGCAATGGTCAGCTCTTCTCACATTTCTGAGCGGATATGTAAGGCAAAAACGTACAGCCTCTTCCTTTCACACGAATAAGTTCCACATCTTCTGCAATCCACCATTTCCAACAGCGAAATGTCTCCGCCATTAAGAGAAGTTTCTTTTAACTGCAGCGGTGCAGATTACACACTGCAGGCTGCCGTCGTCAGCCCGGAGGAAGGCGTTCAGTCCGGCGGCGTTCAGCGGCCACTGACCTTGACGATGACGTTCTTCAGGTACTCCATCTGGTTCAGGTGCTTCTGCCGCTCCTCAGACCGCTCCGAGCGGCGAATCTCCTCCTTCAGCGCGTCACAGAGCTGGGGGACGAATAGGTCCGTTCCGTCACACGAGTCACGGAGTTACTGAAGACTTAACGGCGTGCCGACAAGATAATCTCGCTGCAGAATGCTATTTAAGTACCTCGAAACTATCAGTCCATTGAAGTCTACTCAACAACGAGCAGAATCACTGCAGCTGACTACCCAAAACTAAAAATACCACTGATACGAGGAACGATAAAATGTACAGTTACACAGACAACACGACAAAACTGAATCGCTCAGGTCACAAGACGTAACCGCAGCCACAACTTAACTGTACAGCAACCGACTCTGAGGCCTAAAACCATCCACAGCACACAAGGAGACGGTCCAGCGGCGACCCTGCGCTGCGGCCTGTGAGCCCCACCTGTGTCAGCTTGGCGTTGCTGGCCTCGGACTCGTTGAGCAGGGAGGTGAGGTGCTGACCGTTCTGGCGGCACGAGGTCAGCTCCGACTCCAGCGCCGCCAGACGGTCCCGCTCCGTGGACGTCAGCTCCGTGGTGTGGCTGACCGTGCCTGTCGGTACAGCAGGACGTCAGCTGGGCCGTCAGACTGACGGAGACCGTGTCCGTGCAGAACAGTTTGCGTCTGGCTCAGTAGGGTGCCGAAACCTACAGGATTTCCGCTGAAAGCCCATGGTAAGGTAAACCCTCTGGCGGACATTCACAAATAAAAATTCAGGGGTTGACGCCCAGGCGATCAGTGGGCCCCAAATCACTAGGCGAGCAAGGCGGTGCGTCGCAAAACCCAGTAGCCAAGGCAATGCCTCCAGTAGGACACCGTCTGTGCAAGACCTGTCGCATGACAAGGCCAGTGCTGCCGGCTCCGCCCGTCCGCGGTGACAGTGTCGCCCGGCCGGCCGGTCTGGACCAGGTCCTCTAGTGGTCCTCACTGAGGGAGTCGTCTGCGGCGCTGAGCAGCCTCTCCAGCGGCACCAGGTCCCGGTCCCGGTCCCGGTCCCGGTCCCGCGGCGGCGCCGGCTGCGGCGTCACGCTCTCGGAGCCCTGCCGACACAGCAGGACCAGTCACCGACCACCGCTCACAGACCAGGACACACCGCTCACAGACCAGGCAAATACAGTCCGACCGGTCACAGACCGGGACACACCGCTCACAAGCCAGGTAAACATAGTTGAACCGGCCACAGACCGGAACACACCACTCACAGACCAGGTAAACACAGTCGGACCGGTAACATACCAGGACACACCGCTCACAGACCAGGAAACACCGCCCACAGACCACGTAAACACAGCCGGACTGGTCACAGACCGGGACACACCGCTCACAGACCAGGCAAATACAGTCCGACCGGTCACAGACCGGGACACACCGCTCACAGACCAGGAAAACAAAGCCGGGCCGGTCACAGACCACGACACACCACTCACAGACCAGGTAAACACAGTCAGACCGCTCACATACCAGGACACACCGCTCACAGACCACGTAAACACGGCCGGACTGGTCACAGACCGGGACACACCGCTCACAGACCAGGCAAACACAGCTGAGCCGGTCACAAACCGGGACACACTGCTCACAGACCAGGCAAACAAAGCCGGACCGGTCACAGACCAGGTAAACACAGTCGGACCGGTCACAGACCGGGCCACACCACTCACAGACCAGGTAAACACAGTCGAACCGGTCACATACCAGGACACACCACTCACAGACCAGGTAAACACAGTCAAACCGGTCACAGACTGGGACACACCGCTCACAGACCAGGCAAATACAGCAAATACAGCCGGTCACAGACTGGGACACACCACTCACAGACCAGGTAAACACAGCAGCACCAGTTACAGGCCAGGACACATTGCTCACAGACCAGGTAAACACAGCCGGACCGGTAGCAGACCGGGACACACCACTCACAGACCAGGCAAACACAGCAGCACCAGTTACAGACCAGGACACAGTTACAGACCGGGACCCACGGGTCACAGCCCGAGCGATCCCAGACTGGGACACGCTGTTCACAAACCGGGGAAACACCAACGGACCGCTCACAGACCGGGGAAACACAGCCAGACCAGGACACACAACTCACAGCATAGGCAAACACGGCTGGACCGCTCACAGACCGTACAAACACAGCTGGGCCGACCACAGGCCGGGGAAACCCAGCCGGTCCGATCACACGCTGCACAAACACAGCCAGGCCGACCACAAACTAGACAAACGCAGCCGGACCGATCACGGGCCAGACAAACACTGTTCAGACAGTCTGAGCCAGAGCCCGACGAACCCACCCGGACAGGGGGCACGGCTCAGACCGTCTGAGGAACAGCATCGTTTGTTGCTTGACAAGCGGTAGCCAAGCGAAACGCCATCAGCAAACGTTCACTCACCTCCGCCGCCTCTCGCTCCATGGTTGCGACATCTATCGGCGACGGTGGTGACTTGTGGTGCGTCTGCTGGCCCCTGGTGGCGCGGCGCAGCTTGGAGATCTCGTCCTCTCGCTGGTGAAGCTCAGCTCGCAGCGAGGCCACCTCCTCACTCAGGCGAGCGGTAACCGACTGCATCTGCTCCTGATGGCCGGGACAGGGTGTCACAGAGAAACCGGGACAGAGCGTCACATAATGAACAGAGCAAACCATCACAACGCTGCCGGGGCTGAGGGTCGCATTGGAGCCGGGATGGAAAAGCCGTCTGAGCGTCCAAGAATGGCCGGAAACGAAGGTCAGTGGCAGCCGAACAGATCGTCACAGAGTAGACAGGAATGAAAGTCACAGAAAACCCGGGACTTAGCGTGACACAGCAGCCGGGACTGAGCTTCACAGAGCAGCCTGGCAAGCCATGAATTCCAACCACGCTGACATGGCTATCCATGGTAAGATTCACGAGTACCCTCGCGTTCTGTCAGACAGTCCATTACGACAGCCTACTCGTCTGGCATTACGGCCAACCACATCATCACTGGAAGCCCTATGTAAGTTTAAAAATCCACCCATGTACGTTTCCGTCTCTACAGGACTCAACAGGCTCTCCCAGCCCCTGACATGAGTATGGATGTCCCTCACGGTGCAGCAGAACTAACTGGTACACCAGGCCGACAGGTCGTACCGTCTGGCTGGTCTCCGCACTGCTGAGTCGGAGCTGGAGGGCTTTGATGGTCTCCTCACGCTGATTAATCGTCTTCGTCAGCTCCGATCGCACCTTCTCAAACTGAAAACCGGCAATAAAAACATCGTGGAGAGATCTTTTACCACTGGAGCTCAGGAGGCGAACAGGACACAGTAGGCACAGCGGAAGCAAGGGACACTTATCTGCGTATTTGGAGAGATCTTTACACAAAGGCTAAGAATTAAAAAAAAAACTTTAAGTAAAAAGGAAAAAAAGGACACTTATCTGCGTATTTGGAGAGATCTTTTACCACTGGAGCTCAGGAGGCGAACAGAACACTGTAGGTACAATGAGACCAAGGGACACTAGTTGGTGTATTTTACTATATCGGAACGAGTTAGCCAGTGACTGAACTGTCTTCCTGGGAACAAGGAAAGTAAACGTTCCCACTTCCCTTCATAGGCCGGCATCAAGCATCAGAAACAACGCCTTAAGTTTTGCAGCACCAAAAACCTATATACACCTGCCATAGTAAACTGCAAGCTCGGGAACAAACCTCCACTCCGGGCAGCATCTCAAGCAAATACATTACGACTCCAAGCAGTGCTCTTTACTCCGTGGGCTGTTGGGGTTCCGTGGCCTTGTCCACTGACACGCGTGTACGGTGTCACGATCTTCCAGAGGCCCAACCCTTCGGCGGCCTGTCCCCCGGTGGGAGGCACCGTGAGGCCGGCACTCGTCACCTGTTGGCGCCAGCCGGCCTCCGCGCGGCGCGCCTGTTCGTCCAGTCGCTGGTAGCGCTCATCCAGCCGACGCAGCTCCTCCTGGAGAGCATCCCGCTCCGCCGCCGCCGCCAGACGCTCCTGTCTGCAGCACACAGAGCGTACAGCGCTCACAGAGAGGGTACAGAGGGTACAGCTGTTGCCAGACGCTCCTGTCTGCAGCACACAGAGCGTACAGCGCTCACAAACAGGGCACAGAGGGTACAGCTGTCACCAGACGCTCCTGTCTGCAGCACACAGAGCGTACAGCACTCACAAACAGGGCACAGAGGGTACAGCTGTCACCAGACGCTCCTGTCTGCAGCACACAGAGCGTACAGCGCTCACAGAGAGCGTATAGAGGGTACAGTGGCCGCCAGACACTCCTGTCTGCAGCACACAGAGCGTACAGCACTCACAAACAGGGCACAGAGGGTACAGTGGCCGCCAGACACTCCTGTCTGCAGCACACAGAGCGTACAGCGCCCACAGACAGGGTACAGAGGGTACAGCGGTTGCCAGACGCTCCTGTCTGCCCGCATACACGGTGTACAGCGGTCACGAGTACGTGAGGGTACGAGAGGGTACGTGGGGCCGGGAGCGGAAGGATGGGGAGGACACAAGGTCACGGCATTCGGTTTCAGGTAGTAATCATTTGTTCGTGGTTTGGCGTGCACCAGGCGTGAACATGACTTCTGTGCTTATGAATCACCGACCTCATTCATGATGATTAATCAATTCATGGCGAAACTTACAGGTCTTTTAACTGCGCAAAACTGCCCTGCTCATGTATACTACACATAGAAACTACTTCATAATCGTACTTAAGTTGCTCCAGTTCACGCTGCAATGTCTCGATCATTTCCTCTTTACTTCTCAGCAATTCCCGGTCTGCCTCGTCCGCCTCTGCCTTTTTGGATGTCTGAGCCTTCTTCAGAACCGCCTTGGCACGGATCTGAAAAAACGGACATGCGTGGAATGCTGAGCTAAAAAGGAATTGGCAATACATGACAAATACACATTTCTCCAATTTACGTGGCATTCGTGTTTATACCACTCTAACACTGTCGTTTGATTTCAATCTGCCACTGCTGTTTACTGTAACAAAAGGCTCAACTGAAAACTTCTAACCACACACAGCACAACGCATGTTTCGTACCAGTGCTAACACATCAAAAGTAACAAACATTGTTGAAATGTTTCAAAATTCCCGCACATTTCTCTTGCAACCACGAACACGGAACAATCCCCAAAAGTTTAGGAGCAAGCTCATCGGGCTTTTCCGTTAGCTCAAGCCAGATGACCCTCATCTCGAGCTAGTCAAATTTGCGCCGGACGGCAACTCACCTTGTACTGGTCAAACTCACGCCTGATGGTAGCTAGCCTTGTACTGGTCAGACTCACGCCTGATGGTAGCTCACCTTGTGCTGCTCAAACTCACGCCTGATGATAGCTCACCTTGTACTGCTCAAACTCACGTCGTACGGCCTCCTGGTCGGTACGACTGGCGGACAGGGCCGTCTGCAGCGTTCCCACCTGACTCTCCAGAGCCTCCACCTGTACAAATGTACATGCAGTCACGCAACACACCGGCACAAAAACGTTCCAACCCGCTCAAATCGCGCAAAAGATAATGCGTTTGCTACCAGTACCAAAAAACGACTGTATTCAAACTGTTTGACGTCCTGGCAAGGGACAGTACACCAGTTATGAGCAACCTAACACTGACTGTACCCACGTCTGTAGCACAACGTCGTCTGTATTTCTTACAACGCCCAGTTCGCCGATGTGGGGCCCCAACCTTCCCCACAAAATATGCCCTTCCCAACCAAACGTCAGTCTAAGCTCACTGCAGGCCGAGACTGGCTAATCAGCGTCCAGTTCACTCCCAGCTGCATCAGGTCAGCATTGCCCCAATACCCCACTGCCCCCTACTGAACATCGCCGGCGGGTGCCGACCCGAGACCGTCCCACTGACCTGTCGCCGGAGGGCATTCTGCGTCTGGCTGAGGTCGCTTGTACTCCGGACCGCCTCCGACAACGCCAGGTTCAGCGCCTCCTTCTCCTGGTGCCAGACGAAGACGGTCAGCAGCACGCCAGAGCCGAGCCACTCGTCAACATTCCAAACAGTCAGACACTTCAGCTTCAGGTGAGCACCAGACACTGAGCAGATTATCGACAGCTAGTGCTCTCACACTGGATCCCAAAACGTACGATGGTCCCGGCGCCACCGCGCTTTAGCTGCGGCAATAACATTGCCGCTATTTAGTCCACTCGTGTTCTACAAACGACTTAATGGACCGCTCCAACACCCACAATAATTTTCGCGTAGTTCGAATACAGCAAGTGCCAGCATATACAGTATGGTGTCGTAGGAATGCCGCCTCCACTTCTGGTACATTAGCCGAGATTTTCAATGAAGAGGGGATCCAGCATGCCGTCGAGCTTTAAACGCGAGTGAGCGCCAACTGTCGTCTGCACACCTGTTTCAGGGTTTCCACGTCCTGGCGGAGGAGGTCGGCAGTACGCTGTTGCTCCTCCTCTCGCAGCTCCAACGCCTCTTTGGCGGCTACCGCGTCCCTCAGGCTCGCCTGGAGAGCGGTCACAAGTGGTCTTCGGATCGGTCCAGCCTGTATGACGGCACGTCACGGGCCGGGGCTACCTGGCGCCCGCCTGCGCAACTTGGTTTATATTCACAGACTGATGAAACGCCCATCGAGGTGAGGTTGTCGCGAAGGTTAGTTGTATCGTACACAGTACCAACAGACTAGTTACGAGACCAGAGACGACCACTTGTGAAAAAGTCGAATGGCACCAGAAGACGAAGTACGCGGACCACATACAACTACGGTAAGTCGTGCGAAGTTTTGACACCGGTACCTCCCATAACCGTAACACATCCCCCGTTCGACAGAGCGAAACGGCACCCGGCCGCCCAGCCAAGACCGGTACCTTGAGCTGGCCGACGCGGCCGCTCTCCAGCTGCAGCTGCTCACTGGCCAGCTGCAGCTGCTGCTCGGCCTCTTGCCGCTCGTCGTCGGCCTGCTGTCGCTGACGGCGCACCTCGGCCAGCTCGGCCTGGCTCGACTCCAGGTCGGCGCGCAGCTGGTCAGCGGCCAGTTGCAGCTGCTCCAGCTGCCGGTCGGCGGTGCCGCGCCTCTCCTGCTCCAGCTCCAGCTGGCGGCCGTGAGGAGATCAGTCGCCGGACGGTGCCGGCTCGCCTCATTCCGCCGCCAGTCCGAGGCGCGAACTGAACAGCGACCGCTTCCCAGAGCCACACCGGGGGATCCCGCAGAAACGAGACACGAGACGCGATGCTTTAACACGAGCGCTGGAGACACATCAAGGAATTAACTCTACAGTTCGTGCTATTTGGTTAACAGCTATGACCGATTCAGACCAGCACGGAAATAAATCTTCCAATAATCTCCTGATATTTGTAGTCACTTGGCCTAGGCCAAGTGACCTCGGCCAGCTGAAGCTCACCTGGCCGAGCTGTTCCTGCAGCTGGAGCTCACCTGGTCGAGCTGTTCCTGCAGTTAGAGCTCACCTGGTCGAGCCGCTCCTGCAGCTGGAGCTCACCTGGTCGAGCCGCTCCTGCAGATGGAGCTCACCTGGTCGAGCCGCTCCTGCAGCTGGAGCCGGTCGCGGCGCTCCCTCTCGGCCCTGGCGTCGGCCTCCCTGTGCCGGACCTCCAGCCGACTGCGCTCCGTCTCTGCTGTCGTCCGCTCGGCCGCCGCCGCCGCCGCCCGCGCCTCCAACTCCGCCTTCTCTTCCGTCAGCGCCTGCCGGTCAGCGGCCGCTGTTAACCGCTCAGACTGCAGACCGGCACACACCACGGCTCAGGCACAGACCAGCAGAGACCATCGCTCAGGCGCAGACGGGCATCGATTACCGCTCAGGCTGACCACCGCTCAGACCGCAGATCAGCACACACCAACGCTCAGGCACAGACGGGTACAGACCACCGCTCAAGCAGGCCATCGCTCGGGCAACGACCACCGCTCAGACCGCAGACGGGCAGACCACCGTTCACGCCACAGACGACCGCAGACGGAGACAGACCACCACTCACACCACAGACGGGCAGACAACCGCTCACAACACAGACCGCCACAGACCATCGCTCACACCACAGACCAGGGGCAGATCACCGCTCAGGCACAGACCGCCGCTCAGACCGCAGACGGACAAACCATCGCTCACATCACGGGCGGGCACAGACCACCGCTCACACCACAGACAGACACAGACCACCAATCGGGCACGTACCACCGCTCAGACCACACACGAACACAGACCACCGTTCAGCCCGCAGACGGGCATAGACTATGGTCCGGCGGCACCAGACGGCAAAAGCTGGTGTCTCGTAAATCATCGGGAACTGTATGCTGTGGAGACCGTATCAGAGAATGCATGGGACGCCGTGTTAATGGTCAGGATTTATGCTTAACATACCAGAATAATAAAGCCAATGCTACCGTCCGCCGGAACCATCCGTCTTCCACTGCCGCCACAGCCAGGAACAGCTGCATCCCAACTCCAGCCAGCCATACACTCGCTGTCGGAAGACAGCCGAGGCGTCGCCCATACCTTGACCAGAGCCTCGGCAGCGTCCTTGAGCTCGCGCGTCTGGCACAGCTCGCTCTTGAGCTCGCTGAGCTCCTGGCCGGCGCGGGTGAGCTCCTTCTGCAGGTCGCGCTCCTGGCCGGACAGTGTGTCCATCTCGTCCTGCAGCCGGTCGTAGCTGGCCTGCAGCGCCTGGGGACGGGTGACACCCGGGTCAGCGGGCGGGCGCTCAACCAGGGCCCGCGACGACGACAGCCACGACACAGGAGAGTGCTAGGCTCGGGCGAAACAGCGCCCACGGCCCGGGTAGCCAGGCCACCAGAGAGGCAAAAATGACAAAACCAGAGCCCGCACGGTCGGAAAACGGACCACCGATGTAGAATGACGACTTAGCCAGAGTTCAAATATCGTGAATGCGGTCATGATGGCACGGTCGAGACGCGAGAATATACACAGTGACGGGGCACAACAAAAACCGGCACCCAAACACACGAGCTGACCAGTTCCGCGGTGAACACAGGTCGTCGCAAACTAATCATAATAACAACAACCAAAATCGTCGTGAACAAACAGTACTACGAGACAACGTAAGGTACTCTAATCACGGTTAAAAGAGTTATTACTGACAAGACTATTGGAGAAAACCCGGAACCCATCAAGAGCCGCTGACACGGGCGACCAACGACTTCTTTTCATGAAAACAACGAAACGGCAAGTCCACTTTGACTCGAATCAACTGAAACTTGCACGAACTGCCTCCCAAACGCACCATGACTAGGCGCGGTCAGCCGTTGTTCGAAGTTACTGCATTTCACGTATTATGCCATTACACACGGACCGAATGACGTAACGCCACGCAACGTCCTTTTCAGCATCAGACGGCACAACGGCCTGCGCCCCGTCACCGCGGCCCCTGCATCCGCGGCCGTGCGGCCATCTCGCCGGACGCCGCTGCTCACCTGCAGGTTCTGGGCCTGCATCCTGAGCGCGGCCGACTCCTTCTTGCTGGCGGCCAGCTGCGCGGCGAGCTGGGCCAGCTCGGCCTGCGCCTTCTGCCGCAGCTCAGCCTCGGCCACGCCCTGGTTCGTCAGCACCACCACCTTCTTCTTCAGCTTCACCGCCAGCGCTCGCAGCTGAAACGCACACCAGCGGAGTGCAGCCACCAAGGTAGCACAGAAACTGCCGAAGAACGGCCGGTTCCGGACATTCGTTATGGTGCTGTTACATACCACACCTGCCAGGTTATGAAACTTCAACGGCGCGATGAGTTCCAGTAACGTGCTAATGAATAAGGTGAATATTCCCCATCGTTCCCGGCCCGCACAACCACAGGCGATTTGACTAATCAAGTTATGGTGTCTGGACGTCCAGTAACCTCTACTTGACAAAATTGGTCCCAACATATGCAAGCTATGGCTTCCTGAAACACCCTCAGACCTGTTTCAGAACTCTGCTACAACGGCCTGACACTGCTGGCGTGCAGAACGCCCGCGACTGCACCCTCACCTTGTGGTACCTCTCCTCGATGCTGTCCTCCACGTCACGCATGCGTGAGACGTCTTCCACTCTGCTCAGAGCCGTGCTGGTGCTCAAAGCCTCGCTCTGCGTCTCCGACTGGTGACCGAGCGTGGAACGGGACAGAACAGGTCACAGCCAGTGCAGGACGAAACCAGGACAGATCACGATCGGAACGAGGTACGACTAAGATAGGTCACGGTACGACACAATACGACAACATGGCAGTCAGAACACGTCACAGACAAAGACGGGCGCTTTCACCAGGACTCAAGTACGTAAAGCTTCTCGGTCTTGCCTGGTCCTAACAGGACCGTCCAGACCGTTCAAACATCCTCTTGGTTCAAACACGGACACACGGCTCTTGCCCGCGTGTTACCTGGTCCGGATGGGACCTCCTGGTTCAAACAAGATATACAAAGAGCTCAAACGCCCGCGACCCTCTTACCCAGTCGAGACGGCACACGTGGAATTCCTCTGCGTAGTTCTCTTACCTGGTCCAGACGTGACACGTGCACCTCCTCGGCGCGCGCTGGGCCGTCCTCCGGCTCGGTGAAGCCGGCTCCGGGCGGCGGCGGGCCGGTGCCGTCTGGCGTCCGCTCGGAGACCCGGGCCCGGGCCTCCGCGCTCCCCCTCTCGGCCTCGGCAAGACGCAGCTTCACGTGAGTGTTCTCCGCCTCCAAGTCTGTCGCCTTTTGCTGGATAGTCTCATTGTCTTTCTGCAGCTCCGACAGCCTGCTGTCTATGGCACCCTTTTCTTCTTGTAGCTGAGCAATGGCCGACCTGAGAGTGCGATTTTCATCATCGAGTTTTTCATGCGTCAATTTCAGGCTGTCGTTTTCCTGTTTTATTGTCCTGGCCTCAGACTCAAGTAATGAATTCTGCTTCTCAAGTTCAGAGATTTTTCCGCAGAGAGAGGCGATTTCACTGGTGAGTTCTGCTTCCTTTACTCCCAAGGACACTATTTCCGCTTCAAGTTCAGCTAGCCTCGACAAGGCATTATTCTTTTCATTTGCGACCTCCTCCAGTTTGGACTGTAAGGTACTGTTTTCATCACCGAGGATCTCAAGGCGGGAAACGTTCGCCTCCTCGATGCTTTTCAGGTCCGCCAGTTGGGCAACCAGAGCGCCATGATCAGCTCGCACCTTCTCCAATTCGGCCTGGACACCATCGTAGTCTTCTCGGAGTTTCAGCTTTGCCTGGAGGGCCCTGTTCTCCTCCTCGACCTGTTCGAACCTGGTCTTCGGCACGCTGGCAGCTCGCAGCTCGGTAAGCTCCGATGTCAGAGTTTGATTCTGATCCTGGAGCTCGGACAGCTGGGCCTCCAGCAGGTCCATCCGCTGCGGGTCCTCCTCTACAGCGGCAACCCTCTCCTCCGGAGTCTTTGCGCTCGTGGCACCAGTGGTGTGCTCATCGACCTGTTCGCTGGACCGGGAAACCACTGGCCCGTTTTGTCCCTCATCCTTCTCAGCCGGTTTTTCAATTCCATTCTGTACGTACAACTTTGCTTTTAAGGTTTCGTTTTCTTCTTCGAGCATCTTTATTCTCCCTTCGAATGCAGCCAGTTCCTCAGTACGGGCATTGGCAACAATTACAAGTTCCTGTTGTTTCGTGTCTAAAACATTTTTCTCTATTTCCAAATCATCTGTCTTTAATTTCAGGGCTTCGTTCTGATCTTCAAGCTCTTGCAATCGAGCTCTGAGTTCGCTACAAAGCCCTTCCAGTTCTTCTGACTTTAGTTTGAGAGCGTTATTACGGTCTTCCAGTTCCGCTTTGGTTGCATTCAAAATTTCTAAACGTCCCGTCAAATCCTTCGCTGTGTCGCTGTACTGGCTGTTGGATTCCTCAAGCTCACTAACGCTGGCTCTCAGGGAGGCACAATGATTTTCCAGTTCGGAAATTTTAACCTGAAGAGCTTTCTCGCTGCCTTCAAGCTCCTCTCTTCGAGCCGCAAGGTTTCTATTCACACCATCTGCATCCGCCAGCATACTTTTCAGGGAACTGTTAGCCTGCTCAAGCTCCGCTGACTTCGTCTTCATGACGTTAATTCCCGCCTCAAGCTCCGACAAGCGCGTTTTGCTGGTCGCATTGTTCTCAGCTTCTTCGAGCTTCTTGCACAAGACGTCTCTATCCTTGCGAATGTTTTCTAGTTCGCTGGTCAAATCCCGTTCCCGATTGGTGAGTTCCTGCAGACGCGCTGCCGCCGCCTCGGCCTCTCGCTCCAGCTCCTGCACCCTCTGCTGCGCCTGAGTGAGCTCGGTTTGCGCCTGGCCGACAGTCTGCTGGTGTTGGTCAGCAGCGCGCTGGGTCGCGGCCAGCTGCTCCTCCAGGCGCGAGATGGCGCCACCGCGCTCCTTGATCGCCTCGTTCATTTCGTTCATCTCGTCCAGGCTCTCGGAGTGGCGCCGCTGCAGCGCCTCCTTGCTGCGCTGCAGCTCGGCCAGCGCCGCCTCGGCGGCCGCCAGCCGGCCGGCCGCGGCCGTCAGGATGCGTCGGCTGGCCGCGCGACCCGCCTCGGCGTCGTACGTCGCCGCCGGCTCCGGCTCAGCGGCCGCCGGCGCCACGTCGCCGGCAGACTCACGGCCGTCCTCCGGCGGCGTCAGCGGCAGCTGCAGCTGCCGCTCCAGCTGCCGCACGTCACCGTCCCGCTGCCTGAGCGCCTCCTGCAGCCGGAGGACGTCGTCGGCCAGCCGCTGCTCGACGCGACGACGCTCCTCACGCTCCCGCTCCACGTCGGCGGCCGTCTGCTCCACGGCGCGCTGGTGGGCGCCGCTCTCCGCCGCCAGCCGCTCGTTCTCGTCGCGCAACTGCTGCACGCTCAGCTGCAGCTGCTGTTCGCGCTCCAGCAGCTCGTCCAGCCGGACGGCGCTGCGGGCGCTGCTCTCCTCCAGCTCGGCACAGCGGTCAGCCTCCTCGCGCTGCCGGGCGGTCAGCTGCGCCAGTCGTTCTCGCAGCTCGGCGCCGCTGTCCGCCTCCTGCTGCAGCTGGCCGTGCAGCTGCTCGGCGCGCGCCCGCTCGCGCTGCAGCTCCTCCCAGACGGCGCCCGGCGAGAGGCCGTCCGCGTCCGCCGCCGCCGGGCAGTCCTGGCCCGGCCCGTCTCTCCCCTCCTCCTTCAGCGTCGTCTGGCAATCGGCGTCAACGCCGACCGGCCGCGCCTCGGCGCCGGCGGCCGCCTCGGCGCGGTGCTGGGCGAGCTCCTCCACGGCCTCGCGCCATCGGGCCCGGAACGTCTCGGCCATCTGTTTGTACGGCAGCAGGTCGTCGCGCTCGGCGACGGCGGCGCGCCGCTCGGCGTCGGTCTGCTCGAGCCGCGCCAGCAGCGCCTCGTTCTCGGCCTCGAGCCGGCGGCTGCCGCGCTCGAGGCCGGCGGCCGCCGTGCTCTGCTCGTCCAGCTGGGCCCGCAGCGACTGCTGCTCGGCGGCCGCCGCCGACAGCTGCCGCTCCAGTCGGCCCACCTGCCGCAGACGGAAAGGACCGTCACGCCGACGGATCACGCGACACAGGCTGCAGCTGATGACAGATTATCACAGGGATAAATGATTAAAAGAGCATGCATGAAAGAGCATACATACAGTTTTGGATGACAATTAGTGATTTTTAATTTCACCCAGTAAAAATAATGTTATGATGGGGCATACATTCAGGAAAAAAATGTGACAGGATTTCATTTAGAGTACATGCAAGCAGGCCTATCTTCACAAAAACTACTTTATTGAAGAGCTCATAAATGACAACCTAATACTGCTCCCAAGGTACCATGTGTCCAACTAGCTTCAACAGACCACAAACATACCTTTTCCATGAGGCCATGTTTTGTAGCATCATCTGCATTTTTTTCAGTTGACTGCAATTCATCCCTTGATAGCAAAGCTTGTCTAAGGGATTCTGCCTCCTTTACAGCTTCTGTAAAGATGCACATGTAGTATGTAAGACAAACATGCAGAATGCATGCATAATGCCCAATCAATGACAAAACTAGCATTTGGCTTGATACATTTATGAGATACAAATATCTACATGCCACTGCATTGTGCAACATAATGGACAAGAATGAACACAAAAATAAACTTTATACACTATGATCAAGTAGTGTGAGCACTGCATAAGTTTCACTCACCATCCTTGGCTGCTTTGGCCCTATGGGCAATAGACAACAATGACTTGCATCTCTGGATAAGTTCTTCTCTGGAGAGAGCTTCAATTCTGGACCGTGTGGTAGGGGTTGTTACCCCAGAGGCTGGCAGGGAGTCCCCACAGTCCTGCAATGGGTTGAGCCACAGCCTGGTGTTGGTGTGGTGAACACTGACCAGCACATGCTGTACCTCTTCACACCAATGATGTTAAAATGGCCTGCATTGTGGGATTATATAAACTGGCATTTGCAGAAGTGTACTGAAATACATTCTGCATTGGGAACACAATTAACATCAGTGTACATCAGAATATCAGATGTAGAATTTAAAGAAAAGTTGGAGGAAACTCACTTTATGACTCTTGATGGTTCTCAAAATTAAGCTAGGGCAAAAAAATGGTACTTACACTCATCAGTGTTTCTATCTGCTGCCTATTTAGATGAGCAGTTCAGAAGACTTCTGCTTCACACCATTGCAATGTCAACTAAAAATAGGAATATGCAATGTGTTATATGAATTACCAATGGTAACTGCATTCCTACCACAGAACATTCAAGGGCTTCCTCACAGGTGAAATTAAAGGGCCTAATATCTTGAGGATCCCCATCCATGGCTGGAGATTTCCAAGTATTATTTGGGGGAGGTCCACAGAGGATTTCAGACAGTTTTTTTCAAGTCAATGTCATAGGCTAAATGTTAAAATCCCTGAATAATGGAGGGGGCTGGACCCCCTTATCACCATGGAACTGCCAATAATCTTTACTAAGTGTACCACCATGGCCAGAATCCAAGACTTGCAGAAAGACTCGACAGTGCAAATAGGAATGCGTGTGACATCACAGAAGTCAAAATGCAAGTTCTTTAGGTCCAATGAAATAATTTTCCTCACAGCTTAGTGATGCCACCATTGGGCAGCTAGGCAAAAGATCACATGACAAAAGATCATAAGCAAAAGATCACACAGCAAAAGAATGTATGAGATAAGTATCAAAATAAAGGACAGAAATGTTTTGCCAGTTATAGGATATTAATGGCTACAGGCCAGTAAAGGGTGCAATCAAACTTGACTCTGTGCAACCAAGAGGTTAGGTGGCATTAGGTTAAATCCAAAAAGAAACCATTACAGTGAGACATGGAAAACGATCAAAGATAGACATCAAAGCTGAGCTGGTTAGAGGATGCTAAAGGCTGCAGGCCAATAAAAGGTGTGATTGGACTTGGCCCTGTCAAACAAAGAGGTCAGGTCATGTGAAGTGCTGTTTATATTATTATTTATATATATATATATATATTATTTACATTACATAAATATATTATATATATACTGTTTATATTACATATATATATATATATATATATATATGTGTGTTTATATTAGATTATATCTACACAGGGACTGTGTACTGGGATGACCATATAGTAATATGATATATATTACTAAGCTATTATTATATGCTTTCAGGCTTTTTACTTGACTATTCCTGTAACTCCATAGCACTTTATTCCTGGAACCATTCCAATGATGTAATCCATGAAAAACAGTAGCACAGCAAGAGGGGCACTCCCTTATTCCTACATTTTCTAGTGAAACCTATCACACATTGTCCTCACTGCCACTGATCAAAAATGTAGTGCCACCAAGCACCTGGGGTGGAAGGTTGTGTGACACATTCAAGCTCTTAAACAAAGAGATGTAGGGATACAGGCATGTTAGGGAGGTACTGTAGGTACCATACACAGAGTACAGTCCTTATTTAGATACATCCAAAACTGTGCTTCCTTTACATGACCTTACCTCATTGTTGGACAAAGCCAAGTTGGGTCACACCCTTTTATCATACTGTGGGCTTGTGCCTCCAGTGCAGAGTTGCACCTTCCATACAATATTCATCTTCTAATATTTACCACTTTTGATCTTTTCCCTTACTATTTATAATCTTTTGTCACACCATCTTTCACCAAGTTACCCAACAATGACATCACTAAACTGCCAAGAAACATGATTTCAGGGAACCCACAAAACTTGTATTTTGACTTTTTACATCACCAGTGTCTTTTACCCAACATCACTAAACTAACAGAAGAACCCACAAAACTTGTATTTTGACTTTTGACACATCATGAGCATTTGCATTGGCACCATAGTCTTTCTAGAAACCTTGGATGCTGGCTGTAGTGGTACATGTAGTACAGATTATCAAATTGGCAATCATGTCCCATTCATGTGTTATGAAAACGTGACACTGAATTTATCAACATATGTAGGATGCATCATATGTCACTGATTGAACAAACATTTTCTAACAAATAAGGCCCACAAAAAGAAACACAGCATGATTCCTCAAGCAGATTTAAAAATCTTCAGATCCCAAATAAACCCATTTTTGTGTTAAGCGGCCACATTGCTATGAAGTGTCATGGCACATAATGACACATTTCCATGTATTTAAGGCACACAGTACCACAGACCTTAATGTCAGTTTAACTCATAAGGCAATAAACAACATTTTCTTAACCACCTTGGGATTCTAGGACGGCCAATTAAGTACGACAGACCAATGTGTGCTGGAGTCTTCGTTGGTGCGCATATCTGATGATGATCACTTAGAGGACATGAAACGAACCACTGCTTCAAATTACTGCCAGATAGCACAGCATGTCACCCAAAAGCTTAAACACTACAAATTCCACGACCGTCACGTTATCAGCAGCGCGTTGTTTACTTAATGCATCCTAATGCGAAAGTGTTGTCTTGGCATATGGCCGCTCTTACGAAAGTTTCCTTTGCCTTTCGCGTTACTTCTCTATTATGTCTTGGTAGTCAAATCATGCTAAAAGTTTGTTAGTCTTTTCATGGGCATTAAATCCCGTGAAAGCTTAAGAACTAATGCAAGGCAAGTCTTTCTCACCGAGATATGAAGTTGAAATCCCGTTTTACGGTCCTTTCACCATCTAAACCACATGGATGCTAAAAATGCACTACCGGCTCTAGCCCAGATTCATGGAAAGAGAGCTCACATTCCGCCCAGATTCGTCCCAGCCCAGATTCGGTAGGGAATTCCCTTTACGGGACGATATTCCCCAAGGACTTAAAAAAAAACCTGTACTTGCCGCATATCAACTGAAAGCCCTCGTTATCCCAGACAGCCGTGCAAAGAACAGCCACCTATCTCGTCTATGGGGAAAGTTAGAGACGATCGAAAAAATCTTGTCTATGGGGCGGCCCCTACGATTTTCTTCAAAATTGGCACTTTCAACCACCGACTGATACCCATTAATCTGGCTGAAGGAACCCTATGGGCCATCGAAATCTAGGGGGTCAAAACCCCCTTGAAAATTTGCGAAATGGGTTTTGTAGCTTAAAAAACGACACGAATAGGCCGAGTTGCATATCAGATGAAAGCACTCGTTAACCCATACACAATCGTGCAAAGAAAGGACACCCACCGGCTTGTCTAGTGGAAAAGTTATAGACGATCAAAAAATCATGTCTGTGGGATGGCCCTTACAATTTTATTCAAAATTGGCACAACGAAACGTCGACCGATGCCAATCAATCTAACTGAAGGAACCCTATGGGCCATCGAAAAGTAGGAGGTCAAAAACCCCTAGGAAACTTGTAAAACGGGTTTTGTAGCTCAAAAAACCACACGAATAGGTCGAGTTGCATATCAAATGAAAGAACTCGTTAACCCAAATAATACGGTGCAAAGAAAAGACACCTATCTGGTCTATGGGGAAAGTCATAGACGATCAAAAAATCATATCTATGGGGCGGGCCTTATAATTTTTTTTTTCAAAACTGGCACATTCAACCATCGACACAAGCCCATCAATCTGGCTGAAGAAACCCTATGGGCCATTGAAATCCAAGGGGTGAAAAACCCATAGGAAAATCTGCCACCGGTGCAAGGAAGACTGGAACGCTGTGGACGTGAATTGTGGTCCTCCGTCAAACCACACGATGTCCGGGACTCCGTCTCTGCGGAATATGTCACGTAGTGCCCAGGTCGACGACGAACAGTCATCCCGAGTACCCGTCCACTGTTATGAGGTACTTGCGCCCAGCGTGGTCGGCTAAATATATGTCCAAATGTTGGAACGGCCTTTCAGCCGGCTCCCGATGTAGTCGAGTCTCCCGAGTCTGGGATAGCCGACAAAAAGGGGTGACGTTCTCGATGTCGCGATCGAGTCCAGGCCAGAAGACTATCTGTCTCGCGCGAGGCGTGGTCTTCTCCTTCTCGAGGTGGCTGTCATGAAGGGCTTCCAGCACCGCTCGTCGAAGACGTTGTGGGATCACCAGCCAGCATCCACAGACAACGAGCCCATCGTCCGCAGACGGGCGGTCTTGGACGGGCCAGTACCGCTGCACGAGCTCCGGCACAAGTAACTTGGAGTCAGGAAAACCCCGCTGCGCTGTAGTAAGTTGTGCCTGCATTTCAGGCTCGTTGGATGCGGCTCGCTGCACCTCCTCCAGGCGAATGTCCGTCTTACTCCCCTGGAGTTCCATGGTGATGATGGAGGAGAGGGTGGACGTCGAGACGTCCTCTCCGGCCTCGTCCTCGTACTCGGGATCCCGAGCTGGCGATCGCGACAAGGCGTCTGCCTTGGATTATCTCGCACAAGGCATACAGCATTAGCTTTAAGATCATGTCACGCTGTCAGAAGGTCATCAGGGTGTGAACCAGAGGAAGTATCAAAGATAACATTAAACACAACATTGTTTTCGAGACTGCCCGACCAGCTCAACCGGCTCCTGCACCGTGATCAGAATACCGAGCAGAGATTTCGTAGATCATATAAGCAAGCAATTTGTCTCCGAGATAACTTGGTATTATAGATATATGTCTCGATTTGTGTCAGTATGATGGGTGGTCTTTGAACCCGATGCTTGGTCTAAAATGTTTTTCAGTGTACTCGGCATATGGTTTCACGATTCTACAAACATCTTGGACAGTATGCCATTTTCGTTTCGCTGGTATGGTGATTACCTGGCCACGTACATATATGAGCGGGCTTAAGAAGCTCGCAAAGCAAGCACTTGCTGGAGAGGCGGGGGATTCAGTTTTGTTCAGCCGCTGCTTATGTTTATTCTTGAGCCGAAGAAGTCTGCAGATTATTTCCTCGAGGACTGCACCATCTGTGGACGCAGTGGGAAGTTCTCGCAACGTCAAGAGGGCGAAAGATCGGTTCGTTTTGGCCTCGGAACAGCTAAGCACCGCATCGCCTTTCCTGGAACAGATTCTGTCCCCCGCTTAGGACATAAAAAGGTAAGCAGGCGTCATCCAGCTGCGGGCTGGCTCTGGGCCTTCTCCATCCGGCAGGACTAGCAGAACTGGACGCAGGGGACGACGTCAGCGCGTATATGTTGTCTCTAGAACACCGAGTCACCTGGTTGCGGCTTGCTGGAGTCGCAGCGAAGCACACTTCGGGTAATCCAACCGACCATTTAGCGTTTGTGTACCAGCATTTGCCGGGACACTGCGCAGGAGAACTCGATGTCTGACCCGGGCATCCGCATCAACAGGCCACTCAGAGGGGATCACTGAGCGATGACACAGCCGCCGGCTGAGCTGTCAGCACTGATAGCACTGCCACCCACCTCCGACTCCGAATCCTGCTCCACGGCGTTTGCCCGAAGCCTTGAACATCACGCCACAGGAGCAGGCACGTGGCCGGGATTTCTTTGGGAGGGAGGAGGGCAATGTCAAACTTTCCCATATGCCATTAACATATGACACAACTCATAGGAAAAACTAGCGGTTTTATGTAACTGGCCCGATATCTAACACACAGGAAAAATAGATAATGCTTGTCTTTGTATCATATATGTGGTAACCATTCCGTATTCACGCAAAATCGCTTAATGTCTAGTGTAGACCGCTTGGTTCGGGTGGGGGGGCATGACCACTACTCCCCTCTGGCTACATCGCTTGACAGGATACGGTTGATATTGTTTGTCAGACGGCCGTCAACTGAGGCCGCATAACCAACAGGAATTGGTGCACGAGATCCCTGCAGAGGAAGCCGGAAATGAACGCCAGCACAGCTTGCTTGAACTTGCCGACCATTTGTCAGCAAGTCGACACCCGGTGCGTCGTCGACAGGTTTCGTGGGGCATTCCTGCAATTGGTACTGCAGTTGCATTGTCGGCGTCCGCTGGAAGGAGTTTTGTTTCGCAACTTCGAAAGGCATCCTTGTAACTCAGCACGATTGGAGCTGGTGATTTCTGCTAGCCTGGCTCCACCCGTGTCCATAAGCAGTTATAGAGAGTCAACCCCTTTACATTCGCAAGTCAGACAAGAACAACGCGAGGAACAAGAAAGCGCCCAAGTGTTATATAAACGAGTTGAATAATTGCCCAGGGAATGTATCGTTCTTTTTTGAACATGATGTCAGCCAGAAATGTATCATAAATATACCGCCATGCAAGCCACGTCACGAGTATAGCAACTGTTGCCTCAGTCTACAGAATCTCGTTAGATGACGGTGCAAAAAGCAAACCATAATTCGGCTCTAAACCCTCCACCCTAAAGCACTCTCTGTAATTCACATCTCGGCCGGTTTCAAAGCACGGAAAGGCGGGAGGTTCGAATTGGATTACTTGACATCAGGGTCAAGTACCTGCTTTCTAACCACTTAATTTACGTCCGGCATTGCACTGTAGCCGAAGCCATTTGTAAAAAATGCACATACTTTTACGCTATTCAATATTGCTAAGCAAACAAAGGTTAACAGCTACCAAAAATTATCCGAACACGTCGGAAATGGGCCAAATAATTCATCAGACTGTTCAGCGTTACTAATTCACCGTTATGAAAAGGAAACAGTTTCAACGAAAAACGTGTGGGAAGCGCCGTACCTGGAAAGTACTCAGCGCTGAAAATTGTCACGCTATTGGCATGATAACATCATGCCATCCGCTGAAGCGTTAATGCAAAATTACTGTCCTTTGTGGCGTCACACACCCACCACCCTCACCGGCTGGCTGCAAAGAAGGGTCCACGCCCGGCATTGCAGCCCTGATGACGGGGCCGCGCCGCTGTTGAGTTGGAGCGCGAGCCGCCGGTGCTCGGGTCTTCAGACCGACGATGGCCGACTGGAGGAAGGTGCCGGTTCCGGAGGTAAGTTCTGACACGGAGTCGCCGTTGTTCACGCGGCCCGTCGGCAGAATCCTCAAGGACGCCTCCCTTCACTAGCCTGAACTGTCATCATGCCTCAGCAGCACATTTATCCACCCATGGAGTGAGGCGGTGATCTCAGCTACGGAGACGCTTCGCAATCGCGAGTATTTCCGCATTTCAATTTCTGATGGGTTTTATTCGGCTCTTTTCAAGGCTTCATCTCTTTGGAAGAGACAGTGATCAATCGCATTACTTACTGACGCACTAACCCCGTTCAACGCTTACATTAGCAAGTGAGGTGGAAGGACCCCCGTTTTTTTGCTAGCAACCGAAAAACAATATACATTGGGCATTCCAAATTTTCGGAAGCTATTTTACGACTAACTGGACGTGGTTCGATATCAAGAAGCCATGAATATGATGCGCAACTGCATTAACCTTGAAGTTCTGACTGTAAAGAAATGACTTGGAAATGGTGCTCCGTCAAACCTGGACGCTGCAAAGCCGACCATTCTGGCCGGAAATGTCGGCCGATGTCGGCCCACCCTGAGCAGCGGCGCGGCGGCGCTCACCGTCCAACGCACGGTCACGTCCGAGCCCTGACCACTGAAAAACTTACTTCTGCAAAATAAATGTACTCTGTTGCTAATGCATTGAGAAACGAAATGGTGTGAGGGTGGTAACGCTCGCGCTGTTGTTCGCTGTTGCCGGAAAGACATAACGACTTTTACATCACTGTGCATAAAGATGATATCGCTATCATCTCTTCCATGAGAAACCATTGTTTTATTGGTTGTCTTATGGAGAAAGGCATTTCGAGAAAAAGAGTGTGGCGTCAACTGATATCTGACCACTTTACTGTTCCAAACCTCACTGGGGTACTATGCATGTTTCCTGACCTCGGTATTCGGTGGACTTTGGTAAAGCTCGGCACTTGAACCCGGCTCCTGTACGGTTCCAAACCTCATTGGGGTATTACATGTTTCCTGACCTCGGTATTCCATGGCCTTTGGCAAACCTCGGCACTTGAACCCGGCTCCTGTACAGTTCCTGGCCTCAGTGGGGTACTGAACGGTTCCTGACCTCTGTAGGGCACCGCACTTTTTATCTCAGCAGGATATTGTAGGTTTCTGACTTCTGCAGGATACTTTATAGTTGGTAACCTTTGCAGAGTACTGCACTGTTGCTGGCCTCAGTAGGCAACTGTACTTTTCCTAATCTTTTACTGGCCCGCTGCACCTTCCCAGCACGAGGACGTTCCGGCACGGTTCCTGTACCGTGCTCCGAGAGAGATGCGCTGGCTGGACGCCGAGTTCCAGAAGACGCCCGTCGTCAAGACGGCGGCGGCGGCCGAGCCGGTAGCGCCGTCCATCGGTCAGGTGGTGAAGACCTTCCTCACCGAGCGGCTGTCGGCCCACGCCATACCGAGGATCTTCAAGAGCCCCTCCACGGTGAGGCGGGGCGCCGTGCCGCTCCCGGTCCGATAGACCTTCTCCACCTGCCCTGGCGTGTCGCCCTGGTCTTTTTCATTATCTGCTCACTGTCTTGTCTATATTGAGGTCAGAGTCTGTCCAGGAGGAAGCCGAATCTTGTTGGAGATGCTGCCCAATGCTGGTCTATAATGATATTTTAAGACGTGGACGCTGACATGGAATGGAGTTTTGTGCTTTGCTTTGTCCTACCACCCAGAGCCTATTTTAACATATTAACTAAGAGGGGACAGTACCCACCAGTGGCTGCCAAATCCCCCTAGAACACAGCGAAATCTTCCCCCCAATGGAAACGTTGTTTCGCCAGCAGCGCTCTCCCAGCCAGGTCTTTGACACGCTTCGTGCAGAGACTGTGCTTAGCATATATGCATACTGAAGCAGCTATTCGTGAATAAAAAGATGGAAACGGAAAATAAACTCACAATTGTTCTTTTTTTCTTTTTTGGAGAAAAACGGCGGCCAGGTTCCAAATTTCGGTCGCTGAATCTGATTACTGAAAATAAGTGCAGAGATTAGGAAAAGACAATATATAGCATAACCAAGAAGGGCTCTTCATGCCTGTGTAGTGTCTGTGTGGAGCACAGGTAAGTGCAAAGATTAGGAAAGGATAATATATAGGATATAATATATACGATATAATATATCGTATGTCTTATATAATATACATATATATATATATATAT
The DNA here is from genome assembly GCA_030062745.1 of Capitulum mitella. Lineage (NCBI taxonomy): Eukaryota > Metazoa > Arthropoda > Thecostraca > Pollicipedomorpha > Pollicipedidae > Capitulum > Capitulum mitella. Next base: position 18,873,439 of record CP099844.1, on the reverse strand, counting down.
ATATATATATATTATATATATTTATGTAACATATACGATAACCAAGAAGGGCTCTTTATGCTTGTGACGATTATGCTAAAAATACGGCGAATCCAGTTGGCGGACCCATCAGATACAAAAGCGCCAGCCGACGGCCATTGCCCCGCCTTGCCCTCATCCATGAAACCCCCAGGACGCGACTCCTCTTGGTCCCGATGCACGCCACAAGGCGCGCAAGGCTTTCTCGGATGCACCGGCCGCTTTTTTGGCCATTTTCCATGCATTTGCAGCCCCTTTGAGCGTCCGAATTTTGCATTCCAATCAAGTTTCGGGCGCAAAGATGATGAAATCGACCCCAGGACCGCCCAGGACTGCATTACACACTTAGTTGCCAACCAACGGGTTCTGTTTGTTGCACCAAATGTCGGCAGTCTGATGTTCGAGAAATTTCCTCGCCAGCGCTCCAGCGTCGTTCGACAATCGCCCTGTGCGGTTCAGTCTGGTTACTGTTGCACGGTTCATCCAGCTGCTCACAGTGCCGTTTTACAATCGCGCTGCGTGCTTCCATGGAAACAGACCGCCTTCGGCCGTTTGCTCTTCCCGTATGTCCGCACACTTCGCGCTCGGACGCACGTTCGCTTTGAGCACGCTGCGTCACGCTATCTTTTTCAAATGTCATGTAAAAAAGCGTAGTGCGCTTCAGTCAGAATCCTTTTCTTCAGATACTGTTAAAAGGTCCCTCCATGCAGCGCGCTGGTGTATGAAACAGCCACTGCCACATCCCTGCTCTATTTTCGCTTTCCCGGGTTGGACAGGCACATGCTTTTTTTAAATCCCATCTTCGTCAGTTTTCACCGTCCCAGTTTCCGTAAAGATCACTCGCCTTCTGTATGCTCCCCGCGGTATCAGCCAGTCTTCCTCGGTGCCCTGGATCTCCATCCGTTTCAGTCGATATCCTTCGATCTAGCTCGATCTCTGTTCTTAGTCTCTCTTCTTCTTTGGTCTTCTTCTTCCTTTGGCCTCCATCAGCCCATCAGTCTTTTGGTCTCTCTTAGTCCCGTTTGATGCCCATCGGTCTCTGTCGGTCTCAGCCGGTTTCCGTCGGTTCCTTTTGGCCTTTACCCATCTCCACTGCTCTCCACCGGTTTCCGTCGATCTCTGTCGGTCCGTCGATCTCTGTCATTCTCTGCCTGTCTGCTCGGTGTCCCTAAATCTTTCCCACATTTACTAAGTATTTCTTTGTTTCCCGCAGTCACTTGTTTCCATCTATCTCTGTGTCTTCTTTCTGTGTTCGTCTCATTCCCTGTATCTGTCTCTGTCTTTCAATATCTGTCCGTCTCTGTGTAGCCCTGTTTGTGTTTGTGTATCTGCTTCCGAATCTAACCGAACCTATACGTCTGTTATGGCGACATTTTTAGTCCTGTAACGTATCTGAAATCCCGAAATTAGAGGTAGCGTCAAGGTCAAACCGAACACGATGGAACCATACAAATTTTATTTAAGAGCAAAAACAACTGGTTTGCAATCGAGATCGGCAAAAAACAAACACGAAAAACGCGACCTAAATACAACCTTTTTTGTACCAGCAACAGCAAGATGCACCAGATGGCTTATAGCGGCATGTCCACAATCGAGGAACAAAGTGGTAGTATTCTTAACGGTATGTTCATAATGGCGTCACCACAATCTTCAATCAAACACAAAGATCTCGGAAAATGTCGATTTTGTGCAGAATCACGACTTGCACGGTTTACATGATGCGTCATCGCACTAAAACTTAGGTGAATTATGATTTTCATAGGTGGGCACTGGTCCGTTACTCCGTTACTCCGTTACTAACGAAGTTACTTTTTTGAGTAACGGAGTAACGGACCCGTTACTTTTATTTTACTGTAACGGACTGAGTAACGGAAGTTACTTTTGTGGTCCGTTACTCCGTTACTTTTTGGTCCGTTACTCCGTTACTCCGTTACTCCGTTACTTTTTAAACTCCTTACAGACACCGCCGCCCGGCTTTATTTGCATCGGCACACGCAGTGGCTATTTGAATAGCCAACACCCAATAGCGTGCGGCGATACAAGCACGGCTGGGCGCGCACTCAGCTGACAATCGCGGAGTCGACTTGTTGACAATATTCGTCAGCTGATAAACGTTGAAGGCAAGCTGGCAGCAATGGTTCAGTATAAAGGCCAGCTGACTTTGGTCTCTTTTGGGACAAAAGTATTGAATTATGCGTAAGTTTGATACGACTTCAAATTATAAATTGACCAGTCGTCATTTTTCAGGCTAAAAGATATCAAAGTTATTGTCATTTATACTGGAACAGCCAGCAGACGGCAGTTTTCAATGTTGTCTCAAGTCAGTCACGGATTGCTTACCACCGCCACACGGTTCCCCGCCAAGATCACTCAAGGCTGTTGAGCACATGATTACTGCCGCCATGGCCTTGAATCTGTGATGTCCATGGGGCGATGGAGTGGTGATTGATTCTTGACTGGCCTGAAATTTTAACTACCTGACACTAAAATGTCCCATGAAGGCGTCTTTACGCCGCCACTGGAGGTCGAAAACCTTGACTCCGAGTCCGACGGTGCCTCATCTTCGGAGGCAGAGGACGAGCCCGGTCTGGGTCACCCATGGCCACATCTAGAGACGTACTTTGAGTTTAAGCAGGAGGGGAAAAACGTCATTTTTACGTATGTCCTGTGCCGACCGAAAGAGGTTATAATCAAGGGTCACAAGAGTAGCCTTTCAAACCTAAAGGCATAAATCAAGAGGAAGCATTATTTACGGTATTTCCAGGTGAGAACAGAATGTGCACAATAAGTTGTCAGTAGTGAAGCATAATTATGAAGCTTGTCGACTATTGCTTGGACTATTTGCCTTAACCATATTCTCTGCAGGCAGTGAGATTCACATTACCCGGGGGGGGGGGGAGATCTGCGGTCATCTACCTTTCGGCCGACGCTTACGCGTAATTTTTGGAGACGCGGAAGTGGCAACACAAGTTGTGTGAACAATTTAGCCCATTCAGGTATTTTTCTAAGCACTGGCCCCTACTGGATGTGTAAACTGACTTGGTTAGGTAACTCTTGAACTTTGATTCAGTTGACACATGTTTGCCTTCAGCCGATACGACCTAACCAAACCAAAAAACAGGCAAATTGAACCTAACAAAAAATTAGTTTTACATGCCCATCTAGGGCAATCCTTGCAACCATACAGTAGGTTTTAGGTTAGGTTAGGTTAAATCATTTTTAACTTGGAGGACAGGCTACATTGTCCATGCGATTCGAGTTACCACTTCTGCGTTCCCGAAAAAAATATCAACTGGCCGAAACACCTTTCGGCTGACACATTATTTTTGTAGACGCAGAAGTGAGGAGCCAAACTCAAACATGATATGAGCCGTTGCCACTTTTGCACCTTCGAAAAATATGCATTGGCCGAAAGGTGAAGATTACCAATTCTGCCCCCTCCCCTCCCCGCCCTTCCAGAGATGTCGAGATGCATTCGTCCATTGTTGATGGGATGAATGCCATTTAATATGCTTCAACGAGATCTCCAATTCCGGACCCCAAAAATTCAAAAATTGCGAAAATAGGGCGTGGGAGCAAACAAACTCCAAAATTTGGGGATTTTTGAAAGGTCACTGTGGCCGTGTTTACCAACCAATTTTCATGGGAATAACACGGTTCAGCTTGGAATGTCCAAGTCTTTTATATACCGAAAGCTGAAATTTAAAATAGAAAACCATAGGCAGTTCCAGGGAGGGCAAGAAGGGTGATTTTTGAAATAAGAAATTTCCTTTGTTTTTGTTTGTTTTGGGTGACATAAACATCAGATGTACAACTAGAAAGCCAGTTTAAGTTTATATGTAGCGCAGAGGTGGATCCAGGTAAACAAAATTGGGAGGGCACCATAAGCACAATAGTGTGCTCCCCCATTTTTTCAGTACCTGAGTGTGCGTTCGCCTGAAAATGTGTGTGCATACGCATTGTTTAGGATGTGTATGACTATATACATGAGTCAGTGATCTTTATTTCTACTCAGAATGTCACGATAGTGAACGTCACAACTTTGCAGCTTCACGCACAGCACATTACCGCCGAAAACGGGGGCTTGGAACCGCCTCTGCGGGACCGATTTTTTTTAAAATGTTGACAAAACACGTGTGTATGAATTCCATGAAATGCCAGAAAATCTTGCGGCGCTGCGGCAAACAGTGTGGGAGCGACAAGCAAAAAGATACGGGTAGCACAATCTGCCCCCCCCCCCACAGGGAATAGGGTTAAATGAAGTGTTTTTAACCCGTCTCCGGCCGGACTCAGAATGCCCTTTGCCCGGCCGGAGGGGGAGCGCGGATTTCCGCACCTCCCAGGATCTCGGCTCCCATATATCGCACGGAAAAAAAGGAAAACACCGGCGGAAAGGTTTTGTCAAACCGAGACGAAAATATCCAAGAGTTTTGACCTCAGGTCAATTTTGAGGCCATCAGACGCCATGGAAGGTCAAAACACGTCCTTGGAATTAGGTAAACAGACACAATACCTTGTCCCTGAAAAGCTGGACTTAAGCGACATATACTGAACCGTAAGACAATAGCGAGTTCATTGATATTAATTTTGGCCTTTCACAGGGGTCAGGTCAGGTCACGTCATCGTTCCAAAATGTTCCACTTGTGAACGGCTAACATCCTCCGTTCCATCTTACTTATGACCATGTTTTTATAGCTAATTTGTCTTTTCAAGGGTGCTGAAGAGGTACTAAAGCACCTTTTTTAGTCTTTTATTTCACAATAATAAAATCCATATCAGTCATGTATTTTTGAGTCCTTCGTCGTTTGGTATTAAAAAAACGTCAGGGGTATCAGGAATCTTACCTCCACGCACGCGCACGTACACAAACTAATACACACACATAATTTCAAAACAAAACAAGAAGTTCGCGAGACCGAAACGAGCTCTGAACGGAGACCATTATGTTCAGGGCGGATACTTCGAGAGGCATTGTTGGTCAAACCCAGTCGATAGATGTCCGCTGTTTGTCGTATTTTGCATGCGTGCGCTCCAGCCCCGGTTGTTCCCGCTCCGTCGGCGCCGCGGGCAATGAACAGGAATTCGTTGGTTTGAACATTGTGGACCCGCCGCGGCTGTTGTCCCGGCGCCGCCGACTCTACAACGGCTGGTGAGGGCAGTGGGCAGCTAGCGGAGTGTTTGGGGTAAGCGCTTTTTGTTTCTTCCCTTTGTATATGGAATGCGTTTTACAACCACAAAGCAGCATAAAAGACTTAAAACCCGCGTTCGCTTGGTTTTCACTGCATTTAAAAAAGTAATGGAATAACGGAGTAACGGTAACTTCCGTTACTTTTTAAGGCAGAGTAACGGAGTAACGAGTAACGGACTGTTTTTTTTGAGTAACGTAGTAACGAGTAACGAAGTTACATTTTTTAGTAACGATGCCCACCTATGATGATTTTGCTATGGCAGCGTCAAAATGGCGAAAACCCGTTCGTCCCACTGGTGTTATTTAGCCAGCAATCTCACCCTCCATACCACTGCAATCACAGTGTAAACATTAAAAAAACGAAAGCCGAACATACCACCACTTGGGGCGCGTGCCGCGGCTACCCTATTTGGCAGACCAGGCGGGTTCTATGGAGAAATATGCAGTCGGTACCTTGTGACGTGGAGCTACATAATTGCCCGAGTTGTTATATCTGAAGGTTAAATTTAGCCCTGTCATATTTTGTAAAGCTTACAAAACGGTCTCTGTAGTGCTCCCGTGGCAAGCACGCGCCACGTGCTGGCCCTCGCGCGTGGTGTTGCATATGATGCTGTTCTCCAATCGAATCTCTGTTGAACGCACCAGATTTGGTCTCGGTGCGAACCACGGTTGCCTTTTAGGCACCGGGAAGGGCGTCGTGTCGGCGGTTGGCAATGTTCTCGAGCTCAAGTGAAAATGGGTGAAATCGCCTCTTGCATTCGTTCACATGGCGTCGCTTGGCCGGAGCGGCAGCGGCACACCTGATTAGTGTTTGGCATCATCGGAACGGCAAAAGAACGGGCTTTCCGTTGGCTCCAATTTTGTGTCAGTCACTGGCGCCTTTGCATTCGAAACCACAGCAAAAAAAAAAAAAACACTGAGCGCGCGCCGCGGCTACCCCGTACGGCGGATGAGGTTCACTCCGGTAAATGATTTCCTGTCGATACCATGTTGTGGTGTCCTCAGGTCCGTGTCTTTAACGGTTTCTGAGATCTTAATGCCAATTTGAAACCTTGCAAAACACGCATTTTTGTGTTCTCGAAGTCAGCACGTACCACGTGCTGGTACCGGCTCCGCCTGCCACGTGCGATGCAATTCTCCAAACGATTCTTTGTCGAACGCACCCGATTTTGTGTCGGTGCGAGCCATCATGCAAACATCATGGAAACGATGTTTCCAAGACCAAGCGCACGAAAGCAGAGTGCGTCCGCGTTTTTCTAAAATGCGTCGGATTTCGCCAACCCGAAGTACCAAAACTCGAAACATAACAAAATTTAACTTGACATCAAGCATTGGACCAACAAATCCCTGAGACGCCCAAGTTCAGCCACTGCGACCGCTAGTCTCGCCACGCCAGCTCGTCCAAACTGATCTCGGACGAGGTCAGACAAAAAGCTAAAAAACGAGGTCGGCGAAATACCCGGATTTCGCATTTATATTGCCCATAATTCGACGAAATCCCGCCCCGTGATTTGTTCTTAAAATAGGCCCTGATACCACCAGGTAATATTAACAAATGAAACAGGACGTTGAAGGTGGTGTCCTTTTTTGTTAACTCCTGTAAGTCATTCTTCACTCGCCGCTGGCTTTGAGTAAACTGAAAGCGTCCGTTTGGAGCACTGGATAACCGTTGTGGAGATATCCGCCCCTCCAGCACTACGCAACGTTCTATGAAAACGTGAAACATGCACCGAATTGACTTGGATCGTCCAGAGACGGAGGCCGTCAGCTTGCTTACATGTGCATGATAATCAAAGCCATTTCAGGGCTTTATGTCCACACGGACGTCTTTGAAAGTGCTTTTTAGAGCCTCAGTGTCAAATGAGCTGGGAAACATACTGTTGAATGAATCAAAAGTAGGGAATGCAAGTCTAACCTAGTCTGACCGCAACCTTTAGTGGCTTAAAGTCAAACGTCTTAGAATATGACGTTAAGCTATTTGAGACAAGTTATGCAAGATTAAATCCTGATTTTTTTGTTAATGGGACACTGGAGAAAAGGGTCACTTTCGGGAGTTTTACATGCCATGTAGCGTCATCAGCGACCCTAAACTAAAACAAATGTGTCACTAGACTGTAAGGTTGGATGTCATCGACTACCGTTTAACCTTCGCCGGCCCGGGGTTCATGAGAACCCCCTTTCGGTTTTCCGTGGATAGCCAAAAAAATGAAAAGGTGAGGGTATACGGAACTTGATGCACATTTTAACACATCATTTATACACCCCATCTCAGTTTCTAAACCCAAGGTCGTCTCAGGTCATTGACCTAAGGCGGGTCAAGTGAGACCATATTCCAAAAACGGAACTGGCATAGCATTTTGTGAAATGTATCGATTGGCGTAAAACTTGGCGTGTCGATAGAACACGACAAATAGGACATTTCCCCTTTCTCGATTTTTTCGAAAATTTGCGGGTAATTGACTTTAGGTCAGCTGAATTTTCGGCCTTGTCTGCGTTTCTTATTGAGATTGTGGGATTGATTCGGCGGCTTTAACCCTATTCCCGGAGGGCTAGACGGTATGGTCGATTCCCGGCAGGGGGGGGGGCGGATTCGGCCCCCCCACGAGATCTCGAGAACTACTTGTCCGATTTCATCGCAACAAACGGCAATCGATTTGCCGTGACGTGAACTACATTTGCATAAAAAGAAATTTCCAAAATTTTGAAATTTGTGAATACAGGGCGCAAAAATACCAAAATGGGGGGTATTTTTGGACTTCTTATAACTCCGTTATTTATCGACCGATTTCGATGAAACTGGCATGAATCGAGAGATTATGGATAGGGCTTTTACAGTGGGTCCGCAAATCTGAAATTTTGAGAAAATTCATGGGCGTTCACAGGGTTTCAAAAACAGGAGGATTAGTTTTCTAACAACTGAATGAGCAAAAGAGGCAAACACCCTTTTTTGGCTTCTGCTAGTCATGTTATACTAAAGAAGTACAAATCGCATTACAATGTTTGTATAATGTTAGCATAGGCGGTGCCACGGACATGAAAAAGGGGGAACTGTCACGGTCACACGTTTTTTAGATCAACCTGTGACCTTTGACCTTAAATGACCTCCAGTGACCTTGGGGTCACTTGGAATGATCTCGTGTGCATTTAATATTATCTGTGAACGTTTTCAATCATTTGAATTCACTCTATTTCAAAAATTTCATTTTATGGATATTGCGATATAGGGTACGCGCACTAACATTTTAGGTCATAGCTCCGTGACCCGACCTGATATCAAGTTGAAACTTTGTATACAAGTAGAAGGCACCCTTCTACGTCATATATATTCCGGGTTTGGCATTTGAAAAAAAACGGCGCCGAAATTATAGCGAAAAAACAAATTTTGACTTTTGACCTTCACCTGACCTTGTAAAATGACCTAAGATAAACAAAATTATATCTGCACATTGCCCAACTATTTAGCTATACATCCATATAAAGGTTTAAGTTCTATCTTAAAAACTGTGTTTTTTGCAGACATTTTCATTTTACCCTTAACATGACCAAAAATGGCATGAGGTGCCTCCCAAAAACGTTGCCTGGCTCCGCCCCTGAGCAAAATAGAATTTTGAAATTTTGTCACAGCACGTAGAAAGAATAACTAGGAAAAGTCACGAAGTTTCGTGAAGCTGCGTTAAAAAGCCTGGAATTGGCAAGCAAAAAATCTGAGGGGGGCGGATTCCGCCCCCCCCCCTGCCGGTAATAGCGTTAAAGCTTGGATATGGACTCTGATGCTTCGCACGTCATTTGTTCACGTGACTGTACCCCTTCTCCCGTGCCCTAGGGTCAGGTCACATTTCATGCCGAATTTTCAGACCTGCAACCGAGTAAAATTTTTTGATGTACAATCCTCGAATGTTTACTGGTAGATATCTTTGCTTCGGAAGCATTAATAGACGACAAGAACCTATTTGCCAAGGGTGACCCAAACCTATCTGACCCAGGCTGGCCTGATCTGACCTCTTGAAATGCCGTTTGCTTTCGGTACGAACACTCAACATGGCCACAGATGATAGGAACGATGCCCATGTTTTCCTTCTATGCAGTTTGTACTTCCTCAGTGCTCTTATTTTTTGGTCGACAAAATAAAAACCCTTGGCATCGCTAAAAAACTCCCCGTCAAATATTAGGCTTTTGCATGGCGGCTGTGCCCACCACTCAGTGTCTGTGTGACAAACGTGAGGAAAATGCCTTGAGGCATGGGTTTTGCGATGTAGAAAGGATATGGCGTAAATTGATGTATGATTTTGTGTTATGTCATGTCTGATCAATGAAAATGCGGCAGATGATTCGACAGATACCAGAAACTCCTGGCTTATACGCGTCGAAAGTTTGGCCTAGGTGGACCTTGCTTTAATATAATATGATACCTGCATACTTGATATTTACCCTAAACATATTTCTGGCGTTACCTAGCCAAAACGCAGTCTTTCGCAATGAGAAAAAAAGGTGACTCCTGGCCTTAAAAAGACATAGTTTTTCCTTCAATTCAGTCTCGTGTGAAATGGCCACATTTCATTTCGAATGCTCTTTTACTGCACCAAGTAGGAGAATCAGGCCTTGTTATGCCTACACTCTGGAGACGCTCAAACAAATTGATTATCACAGTTTTCCGCCAAAAGTGCCAACAGGCGATTTAACCTAAGATGGCCTTTGTTCACCTCAATATTGATCTGATTGGACTAAATCTGAATGCTTTCTTCTGGTTTCGAACGGGGCTTTCCAACCCTGTTTTTGCTTTTTCTGTGAAATTTAGAGTTCTCGAGATCTTGGGGTGAGGTTCCCATAAACAAAGGTTGGGTGTTCGCCAACAGTTCGTAAACAGTTCCCGAACCGCTGTCCTTTTTGTTCGTTTGCGTTCGTTTGCGACTTCGCCGCCGGCCGGTAAGATTTTGGCAACACGCTTTGTTCGTGCAAACAGTTCGCGAACTGTTCGCAGACACGAACAGCGACTGAACCGGTTCCCAGCTACACCATCAAATGAGTGATGAGGTCCTGAGCTGGTTGGCTTAAACCTCGCCCGTTGGGGCCATTTTTACATCCTACCCCGGGCGGGGGTCCTAAAATGACCCCCTACAAACTTTTGAGCCAAGAGAGATAGAGCAACGCGGTAAAAACAGTGTGTTACTCGTCACGTAAGCAACTCAACGATATCCGATTTTTAGGTTTTAGGTCAAAGGGTGACCTCCTAGGTCACGATAATGACTTAGAAATGGCCATATTGAAATGTATCGAAGTTTTCTTAGCTATCTGGTTTCCAAAACTTTAAACATAGATCGATTACGTAAGTACCAGCGTATTTGCCGTTGTCTTAACTATAGAAAAATGTGCGAGTTTTTGGGTCTAGGTCAATGAGAGACCTTCCAAGTCAGGAAAATATTGTTATAGAGCCAAAATTTGTAATGGGAGTCATGATAGTCCCATCATACCTTCGTCGGGTCACAGACCAAACGAGCGACGACACGCGTGCCAAACTTGGTACACCCCCTCCTCGGGCTAGAAGGGGGTCACCTATTTCGGGTCGCGGCCACCTTAGTTCCCAAGGTCACGGCCAGGGCCGCTCACATCACTTTACAGAAGTCGCCTCTTCTCCAAACCGCTCGAGCTAGAGCCACCAAATTTGGTGTGCAGGTAGACGGGCACATTGAGGTGGCCGCGATAGTCTCTCAGGATCACTAGGAGAGGGGGGGGGGGAAGGGCAATCAGAATAAGAATTTTCGGGTTTGTCTCACCCGGTGTGAACTTGACCTACAAATTGGTTTACATTACGGCAAACGATGTTCGTCAAAATAATGTTGACGTGATAGATCGTAATAAAGCATTTTTGCAAGCATAGGTATCACTTATCTCGTTTACCGAACTACAATGGCGTTTGACGTCAATGTTTGATATGCACTTTGCTTGTTTGTTTGCATGTTTGGTATAAATTAGCTTGGCCTCTGATGACCTGACTCTTCCCATGCCTTAAAATCAGGTCATTGACACCAACATTCAAAAAAGAAACATGTAACGCAACATTGCAGTACCCAATTTCCAACAAATGAAATGCATCGTTCGATTTGGCTAAAAAGACGAGTGACATGACCTAGCAAAAAGGTCACAGGTCACGACCCATTGCGTGAAAAATGCTCAGAGTTTTGCTCAAGGTGTAATGTGCGAACCTCAGCTAAAGCGAAAATTGGCTCCCTATCTCCCGCCATTAAAACGTTATTGAAGAAAAACCGCGGATGTTCTGAAACGACCCCCCTCCGGGCGAGGGTTAATTTCTGTAAGTTCAGAACGAAGCAGAAATGATCATTTGGTTAAACTGCCGGCAAAATCAGCAAATTTTAGCTTACTTGCCCAGAGCAGATGTTCCCAACCGGGAAGAATTCACCCAAAAGGAAATACAGGGGTCTCATGGGAGAAATGGCCAGACGGCCAAATCTTGATCGTGTCCCAGTCAGGAAACATCACCATCTAGGCAGCGCAAGCTGACGAAGGCTAGAAGCTGAAGTTGCCATATACAGCATACAAGATAATTTGCTTCGCGTTTTCTGGTCTTGCAGTATTCAGGTTTCCTAGTCGTCGCTTTGGCGTTCAGCTCAGCAGCTTGGCTGGCCACTTGGGAGTTCGAGGCACTGGCGAGTGCGCACACGATACGAACAGCAAGACCAACGTCTTTGTGTCAGCAGAAACGAGTGAAATGAAAGGTTCACACGGTGCGAACATAGCAGCAATCACGTAACACCGCGACAGCCCCGGATGCCTAATGAAAAAAACATCGTCGTATTGTATTGCAATGTATTGTATTTTAATCCAAGGCGCCGGAATTCCAGTCTTGCAACAGAAAACGTTTGGCTGTTGCATTCCCAGGCCAAAAAGTTGTAAAAGAAGTTAGACGAGGTACTAGGCAACGCAGTCACACGCGCACATACAGTCAATCGATAAGAAGAAACAGTACGGGCCACGCAAACAGCATTTACCAAGTATCGTCAATTTACTGCAAGGTTTCCTGTTAGCCAGCTGTTCGCAAACAGTTCGTGTTCGTTTATGTTCGTTCGCGACTTTTCCCCGCCGTCCGGCAAGCTGTTCGCGAACACGCCCTGTTGGCAAACAGTTCTTTCGTGTTCGTTTATTTTTTGAGACTGGCGGACACCCAACCTTGCCATAAGCGCCTCAGACCGGCGAAGGTGGACCCGGTGGTCGGTCCGACAAGGGTCAAATCAGCAAGATCGAGTGAATGGTTCTGGAGACAAAGATAAAGCCATCAACCCTTCCTCCCAAACAACTAAAGGTGGCGAAATACCCCAGTCATTGTCTTAGACATTGTTCCTATACATATAAATTTTAAGCCCGTGTTAACGAATTCATCAGCACGCGAAATTTTGGTGTTATGTCACACAGAGGATGGTAAGCAGGTGAGGCGTATCAGCACAACATTGCCTGCATGAAAACGAATATATGTGGAGCCATTGTTGGCAGATACGGCAAGTGGCTTGGGCGGCTGTGTCGCTGTTGTTCCTGACGCTACTCTTCTGGCAAGTGTTCGTCACCGTCATGACGTACAGATCATACCCAAAGACAACCAACATCGAGGTGGGTACTGCAAAAAGCTCCTCCGGCCGCGCGCCGCCGTCTGCCCGTGTTGTGTGCTTCGGATTTAGTGGAGCTGAGAGCCAGGGTTTGGTCAACTTCGGAGTGCAGGCCACAATTTCGTATGACAATGCCAAGAACCCCTGAACCTTGCAGAGCATGCCATGCGGAGGTACGGAACCTAAACCAGTCGATTTCATGAAAACGTTTCGATTCACGACATTGTGGTAATGTAGTCAACTGGTACCGTTTTGAGTTTGCCATTGTGAAAGTGCTTTTTTCCGTCTCCTGGTCACTGTTCAACGCTGTCTTCTCCAGCTGAACATGATAAAACACACACGTATGACACAAGGCCCTGGAGAAACGCGTCGTACTGTACCGGGACTGAAACCACTTACAGCACTATTCAGAATCCGCTGCCATCCGATTTAATCAACAGGCCTCCGGGTCACTGTCACCGCCGTGAGTTAATGACCCTTTTTACCATCATGACCACTAAGACTCCTTGTCGGGCGCATGATGGGGAAGGTTGAAGTCCTTATCTCTTGCAGTCCTGGTTACGGTTCTTATCAATACTTAAGCTGTACGCATTTTTTCAATATATATTAATATTTTCAAGGTCAGTGGTCAACCACAGCCATGATTACGAGAAAGACCAAACGCCGAGCGTGTCTCGTTCCGTACAGCAGAAATTTATTATTATTATTATTATTATTATTATTATTATTACTACTATCATTACTGTTATCACTGTTGTTGTTGTTTATTGGTTGTTCTTCACGTGTCATCTGCAAAGATCAAGTAGCTACAGCAGGAACGCCGTGTAGCCATACGCCGTATAGCAATTCACTGGTTTTTAACTATCTGACTCCCAACCGAAGCTGTGAGAGGCGCGCGAGCGTTGTGCGGCAAGTGTTTGGAAAGAAGGGCGCGAATTCATCTCATAGCAGGGACCCTCTGTGGTACTGAAGAACAACTACAGGACCTGAAAGACTAGCATCAGTACCAGTAGCCAATAACAGCACTGCAACGGCAGGCGGCAGCTCCGCTACAGCTGCCCAATGGCCATCAAGTTGCCGACAGCTCGCTGTTGTCCGCGGGCTCGGCTGTTGGTCTCCGCGACCTGCTCTGCTTTGTGTCGACAGGTGCAGGACGCCGTCTGGATCCACTTCCCGGCCGTGACCGTCTGCAATCTGAACCCCTTAGAGAAGTCACGGGCCGTCCACACTCGCTGGCTGTCGGCGATCAGGCTCGAGAATGAGCCGGATGAAGACGGTAAGTGTTCTCCGACGCCGGCTCAGGCGCGGCGGTATTGTCCGGCGCATGCTGTGGCTGCTCGAGCCATCGCGAATCGCTAGGAAGCTGCCGGAGACCATAACTGAACTGGACTGAGTGCTGTCTTTCTCGGCGCATGTGTCAGTGAAGAGTTTATTAATGCTGCGCTCGCGCCGAGATTATTCTGCGGTCCGCAGGTCTGTGAGACATACAAACTTGACGCTACAGATATGTTTTTAAGCGAACGAAATCGTGAACACTACGCCAAAAAAAACACTACGGCTATTTACGCAGAACGAGATCCGTGCTGTCAACCTGTGACCCTGACCGCAATAACATATATCCCTTACATTTACAGCAAACTTGCATGACTTGGATTACAGTGCAGAAGATGGCGACTCGTCATACAGCGACGGAGATTATGATAGTGGCGCGAATTCTTATATCGAAGAAAGGTAATCATTAACAAATCCGTCCCATTATTTGTAGATATTCCTCTTGCCGGATATGTGTGGCGTTGCACAAAAAAACCGTCCACCAGACATGGCTAGTGTGAAAAATTTCTTTCATTCAGATTCTAGAATCGCAGGTAAATTATGACGTTTCCAGCATCCTAGGAACGATGAGGAGCAGCGCTCATCGTTCTTAGGATGCTGGAAACGTCATAATTTACCTGCGATTCTAGAATCTGAATGAAAGAAATTTTTGCACGCATGAATGCCTGTTGATCTCGTCATACGACACATTTTACTGCGTTGTCTTAGAGGTAACTGACTGACCATTTTTCGTTCTCGTGCGGAATCAAGACAGACAGACGTTACCATGTGGGCTCAGTCGGGTGTCGGCGAGCGCAGCTGCATCTCCGGTACACTGACAGCTGAACATCACCGCCTTTGACACAAATGCATCATACGCAACACCACACATTGCTTGCTAAACGGATTTAGTTTTGGCACCATAAGACGCACGTGAACAGTCCAGACATTGCAGCCACACGAAGTAATATATATCCCTGTTTCAGGTTAGGCATCGTGAATCAATAGCTTTCGTGTTTCACCGTCAGCAGTTAAGCCATGTCAGTTAACTGGCGCTTTACGTGAAACCGCAGTAAGATTTTCGGATAGTTTGACTTACCACACGCGCACAACCGGCAGTCGACGTCATGCACACCCGACTGGAGGTTGCTGCTGACAACGCTCCCGCTCTAACGCTAGAAAGTTTGTGAGAAGTAAAGCTGGAAACTAGCCTCATTATAATTTCTGGATAATATGTAAGCCTTTCCACTCTACAGATATTTTCTGATAGCTGACTATATGAAATCGAGAAACAGCCTGGATCTCAAGAGCTGTGGTTAATGAAGCCTAAGTAAAGGTATGAAAGGATGGATAAAAGTCCGCATATGCCCATACACGTTTAATTGTTGAATGTTAACGCGGGAACGTTAAATTAAAAAGAGCGATTTCCAGCGGCACAGCGTCGGGGGCGCCAGCGCATCGTGGTGACATTGGAGGGCACTTATTTTGGCGTTCCTTTATTTTTGGAAAGTGAGCCTCACTGAATGGGGCTTCTTGATGCTAGAGGTATGTGTTATGGTTTTCCTTGTTAAAATTTGATAAGATTCAGTAATTATCAATCTACAGAATTGTCGGAGTTCCAAAATATACAATTTTTAAACTCTGAATTAATGGGCATCGTTAGCAGTTCTGACAGCATTTTTGTCAGTCATTTCTCATGTGTCCAAATCATTCTTCGCCGACTCTGACGGCAGTGCATTTTGGCCCATAAGAGTTATTGTGAATTCATAGTTATAGTGACCAGATCTTAGGTTAGTGGTTGAGGTCAGTGATACTTTGCCAAATGACGATCATTGGAATTTTCCACTACCTCACACCCAAAACGTCGTAAATAATTCTACCATTTTCTGGAACACGATGACGTGAGTTGAAAATGAGTTTGAACTTAGATAAATGACGAGGGAGTTTCCGAAAAACAAGGGCTGAACATCGTGACCAGCCCTTGTTTTACCCAACAATGGTATGCTTTAAGGTACGTTACCTGTGTGATACAAGATCACGTATTTCAGAGCAATTGCATGATGAGCACGCTAACCTCGGAGTGATGCAATTGCACGTGTCTGTCATCCCCCTTTCTCATTTTATCTAACGCTATTCCCGGCACGGGGGAGCTGAACTGGACCCTCTTCGGTTTTTTGCTCACTAATTCCGGGATTTTTCAAGGAGCTCCACGAAAATTGGTAATTTTTCTCATCAGTTTGTTCTATACATTATGCCGAATTTTTATAATTTCGTTTTGCTCAGGGGTGGAGCCAGGCCACGTTTTTGAGACGCGTCTGCAGACATTTTTTCGCACTGTTGAAGGTAAAGGAAAAATGGCTGCCAAAAATAGCGTTAAGACAAAACTTAAGACTTTAAACTTGTGTATAGCTAAATGACTGGGAAAACACACAGAAATATTCGTGTTGATCTGACATCACTTCACAAGGTCATGCCAGTGTGAAAATTAAAAATTTGGTTTTACGTCAATATTTTGGAACCAATTCTGAAAATGCAAAATTCAGGTAGATATAACTAAGAAAATACCCTCTGCCCACGTACCAACTTTCAGGTCGATATCAGGTCGGTCCACGGAACTTTGACCTAAAACGTTCTTGCGCATTTCCTGTGACACGACGGCCGTGAAAGTGAACTTTTAGAAATATAGTGAATTCAAATGAACAGGAATATTTCATGTGGCTATCAATTACATGTGACCCTTAGGTAATCTGTGGTCATTTAAGGTCAGAAGTCGTAAGATAATGTGATGGACACAATGTCATGACAAATCGCCCCCTTTTCATGTCTCTGGCACCGCCTGTGCCAACGTTACACAAGCAAAGTACTACACTTGTATCTTAAGTATATCATGACTAGAGAAAGTTAAAGACGTCTAATTTAAAAAAAAAATCCCCCTATTTTCAAAATCCTGTGAACATCCTTGGATTTTTCATGGTTTCAGACGCATGGGCCACAGGGAAATACACCATCAATAAACTCTCGGTTCACGTCAGCTGCATCAAAATCGATCCATAAGCAGCGGAGTTATAAAATATCCCCATTCTGACTTGCTGTCATCCTGTACCAAACCCTTTCAAGATTCTGAAACTTTCTTTTTAAAAATGTAGTTTACGTCATGGCAAATCGAACATCGTTTGTTGCGATGAATTGGGACGGGTAGCTCCCGAGTTCTTGGAAGGGGAGGGGGTGGCAGTCTCTGCCGTGTCGGGAATCAACTGTACCATTCAGCCCTCCGGTAAGAGGGTTAAATGCTGTCCATGAGAGAAAGACATTTGAGTCTTTGTTGGAACGTGAATGGTGTTGAGCCGACTCTGAGCCGGACATCATTCCTCCAATCCGCGACATTAATTGGCCTTTCTTTCCAGCTCGGTTATTCCGGACTACTCAGTCCCTAGCGGTTTTAATGAAGAGATGACCTCTGCTCCGGAGATGGCCGGCTCTGAGGAATGGCTCAGCACTTCACCAGGTGGGCAGATCCCAGAGGAAAACCAGGGTAGACTGTAGCCGAGACATACATCCACTCTTGACATGTTCGACATCTAAAGACAGTGTTGTTTCGCGTTCGGCAAAGAAATCGACAAGTGGAGTTTAAGTCGGTCGTTCACTTCAGTGGTGACCACTGATAATGGCGTGAAATCTCCTCGGCGGTTTTCTGATGTGGCCAAAAAATATTTTCCTTTCGATCTTTTGGACTGTACATCATAGCCCAGCAATTCATTTAACCCTGGCATTGGTCGCGGCCGGTTCCCGGAAAACCGGTTCTGATGTTTTTTTGCAAGCTACTAACAAACAGCATGGGTTAGGCGTGCTCTAGTTTTGTTGCCTGTTACTCAATCAGCTTGACGTCGTATGGTGTCAAAAGGTCCCGACCCGTTGTAAATCTGTCATTTCAGAAACGTCACGTATGGTTTTTACACCCCTCCTCCGAGACTGGGGAGCAATCATAATCTTTTCTACTAGTGATCTTGGTTTCACTGGAAACCTAATGGTACCAAAACCAAAGTAGCTCACGTACAGACATGCTTTGTGAGAAATGATGTGTAGATTACTGAATCCGAAAGCAACGGCGCAGCCCAGCGACGGCGGCCGGCGCGCGGTAAACCGTCTTTTCTTCAGAGAAACCTTAATTATTATTTCAACATGACAAGTCATACGCCGCTCAGTTGCTATTGAAATATAAAACCGAATGATGGATGTTTTATTCGTTTCCTGCGCTACAGTCACCAATACAGAACACGTAATTAGCGCAAAAGGTAAAATGTGCCCATCGTTTCAGTAAGACACCTATTCCAGTTTTTCGCCCCACTGTGCCTTAATGATAAGGATATCATTGCCATTTAAAGCATGAGAAGGATAAGTAAATCATTGCCATTTAAAGCATGAGTAATGACAGTTTCGTGGTGCCTATAACAGTAAAAAAATCGAAGCAGCTGAGACAGCAGTGTGTTTTGTGTGCTGTGGTATGCGGCTCCTGGCCGTGAGCACGCTGTCGGGCACGGCTGGGCCTGACCGCCGCGCGGCCAACGCCCCACCGCATTTCGCACCCGGACGTCGAATAGTGGAAACGTAAACATCGGAAAGTCGAATTGTATTTCAAGCATCGTCTTTGAATTTCCATGCTGATCATCTAGCACAACAGTGATGGTGTATGCAAAATCTGATGCGCAGTCTTGATCAGCAGACTCAAAATCAGAGGGCAATTTCATAATGCTCCATCATTGCGTAGGTGGCTCGGGGTTCACTACCGCGAAGATTAAAGGGAATGTTCCACCTCAGTCAACTTTTCATAAACAGACATCAGTATTCTGAAAATATCGCCGATTGATCTTCTAGTGCACATTTTCTGACAAGAGTCCGGAAGTTTCGAAAATTTGATTGTTGAAGAACTATATTCTGTACTCATCCACAGATGCCAAGCAACAAAGACCAATAGGCGTACGCCGTTTGCCAGCGTGCGTGTAGTGTAGTGTAACGTGTAGCGTGTAGCGTAACATGTAGCGTGCGTTGACTTGCGCCCGCTCTTGACGTCACGCAACAGCTACGAACTAGGCGCGGCTAAACATAACGCAGGGAAAATTATGGGACATGGTTTTAGATTTACTGCGTGTAGACTTTTGGATAATGCATATTACAGACAAGCTTTTAAGACTGCAAGCCACGTCTTGGTCGTCTCAGCTCAAAGCAAGTGTGATTTAAATGTGAAGCCGTTTAAGCCACCTTTCAGCAACATTGTTCAGATTGCTTCCAATTTATCTCAGAGGAGCAGCGCGAAATGGCCCCGAAAGAGAGTTGATAAAAAGGAAGAGGTAAAGGCTTCCAGTGTGCTTCGTTGCATTTCATGTGTGCATTAAAAAAGAAGTGTACCACTTCACTGCGTTAGGAGGTCGTCAATAATAATGTTCCTTGCAGGTTCTGCATGCGACCGCTACATGGAGACATCCGCCTGTCAGGACTTCGTTTCATTTCATGACTTGCTGGGGACCCTGGAGGATAATCTGCAGCAACGTGAGTTTTCTTGAACATTCGTTTGCTTGTACGACACGGAGAGTAGGGCAGAGGACAAGCTGTAGGTACAAATGCTTTGGGCCGCTATCCTGTAAATTTCCGATTAAACCAAGCAGTCTTCTCATAATCCGTACCATGGCTGGAGATCCTGAGGAACTTGGGAGATTCTAGACCTCCACTTTCAAAATATTTCGACAGTAGGCCTATGATGACGACTGGATTCGATTAGATCAGCCTTGATTAGCAGATCATGCGCATTCTGCGAACCCTTCCTTTCGAATTTTATCACGAATTTTGAGCAAAAAAAGGCGAGTCTGCTTATTTGGCGGCGTTTGTGATCACCGGCTTCTTACATGTAACATGTAGCCGATAATGCTTAATGAAACATAATTAATCAAGTTGCTTAACATATCATTTGGGTACTAGTTCAACATATTCAGGTTTGAGATGCTAAAAAAACAATGCACTGTACGATATTCAAAGTTATGTGCAATGCATGCCAATAACCTGTGCATCAGTAAGCTTACGTGATGGTAAAACCTAGTGCGATGCAAAAGTTTTTTTGACGAAACAGACCCAAGAAACTCATAATCTAATATAATTTCTATTCATTATCCCGAGCCCTATTAGTGGCCTGTTGACAGCACCATGAAGTTTTTCAACCACTGCGAGGAACGAAAAAACGCTGCGGTACAAATTGTTGTGTACCTTTTACTTGGTCTTTTCTACATCTTTTGTCGAGGTTTTGGTCTTATTTCGGATCAGGTCAGGTAGGTTAGATGAAGTAAACTCACGTCCAGAAAAGATTAGCTTCTTAACCCGTCCCGGACTGGGGTGGGGGGGCAGTTGACTGTCCCCTAAGGTTTGTCTGGCATTGCGAGAGAACGAACAAACACAGAGTCACGAAACTTCGTGCACCTTTTTCTTGATCAATTTTGCATCTCGTGTCAAAATTTTGCCCTCAGGTCAGGTCAGGTGCCTGACCTAGGTCAGGTCAAACAGACCTATGTCTAAAAAAGTTTAGCGCCCTCTAACTTTTTCGCAAAACAAGACATCTTAATAATACTTTCAGGGACTAGTGATCGTGATATATGCAACAAATCTGCCATCTCAGATTTTTTCGGAATTTTCCGGGTCATTTACCTAGGGTCAAGCACATTTTTAACACATGTCGTCGTTTTTTTCGGAAATTTACGGAATATTTCATAACATTTTTACTGTGGAGTCAAGCAGACATTAGTTACCGTCGTTGGGTAAAGTATCAATGAATTCCAGCCATTGACCTGAGGTCAGGTCACAAATAACTGTAGTGAGCCAAAATGTACCACCGTCAAAATCATCGGTGAATTACTCAGAATGGGTATAAAAAGGCAGAACTAACTTGCACAGACGTAAGTAATACCAGAAACCTTAAAAAGTTTGAAAAAATTACATATTTTGGAAATAAACAGGCTCTCGCGAATAAAGCTCCGCCAATTGTGTAGATTGGTCACTAATGAATTTTTCCAAAATTTAAGCATGAAAAACCATCACAAGAACCACTAAGATCAATAAAATTTACATAGATAGCCTTTTTTCGCGAAAATAAACCAACGATAAAATTAGTTCCCGTCAATTTGTTGCTGCATACGGCAGCGGCGCACGCCCACAGCTGGCGCGAGAATTGCCGTGTCCTTAACTCAATGTTTCGGCTTATATATTGAAGAAATCTGGGAAATTAGACGTATATCGGCATCCGCGGACCTTTAGGGGAGAGTGGGGTAAGGCGCCCACTTGGGTAAATCGCCCACCACCATCTACCGCCGAAACTAAACGACGTACTCCCATTTTAGAATTCTTGGTAAGCAGAAGCCTTGCGGAAAGGCGGCGGGGTGGATTTTGGTGCACGTGGTGAGTTCGAGTTATTTACGGCGAAGCGATGTTTGTTTTCGTACGTTACGATGTAAAAAATACAGACATTAAGATTACGTTTGTTTGTATCTGGCCGTTACCTTACGCATCGCGACATATGGTGGCAAAAAGCCTTGTGTAAGAGCATGTGTATGGTATGATCTATTTGCGTTGTGGTTGTCTCGTCATCCTGATACGTTTGAAATAATTGCAAATGGCGCCTGTAGACAAAGCGCCCACCCCCAGGGTTGGGGTGCAGCGCCCAGTGGGCGTTTTAGCCGCACTTAGATGGGCGCTTTACCCCACATTCATGCAAATAAAAAAAAAACATCCTTGCATCTATGCGTTCCGGAAGTCAAGAGTTAGAATCGGTGCTTGGCTGGCAGTGGAGCGAAAGTACCTATGACAAAACTGGCCGAGGGGCAGAAGGTCAGTACACTGTTTCCCCCTCCCCTTCCCGCTTCAAAGCATGGTTTTTTTTTTTTTTACTAGTAAAATAATGCATGACACGACGCAGACCGGTGAGAGCTATCACCTTCACCCTAGTACAGGATAATACTGCCCCTCCCCTCGCATATAATGATATGCATAAGGGCTGCGCTGATTTGTAATGATGCACCAACTTTCAGTGATGTCAGGAGTGTACTGTTGCAGATATCATACCTCGAAAATACATAAGGAAGACTACGTGGGCAAGCTATAGTATTGAAAGTCTACAAGCTGCGTTGACTGCTCCAGGAAATGGCGAAAAGCTGACAAGAGAGTCGACCCGATACAGTATCCCCCACAGGACGCTTCGCCGCCATAGAGACAAGGTTGTCCGATCTCCAGGACGTCCGAAGCTGGGACGTTTCAAGCCAAACATCAATGAAGCATTTGAGGAGAAGCTTAAAAATCACATTTTGGAAATGGAGAAGGCATTCTTTGGCCTAACGACTACCGATGTCCGGCGCCTTGCCTACCAGCTCGCCCAGATGGAAGGCATCACTCACCGATTTAACATGGAGTAGAAGATGGCCGGGCGAGACTGGCTACGTTGTTTCCTTCAACGCCATCCTGATCTCTCTATGCGGAAGCCTGAGGCGACCAGTTTGGTCGAGCTGTAGGATTCAACCGCCCACAAGTGAAACGCTTCTTTAACATCTACGGAGAACAGCTCGACGCGTGCAAGGCGAACCCGATGCGAATATGGAACGCTGATGAGACAGGACTAACGACGGTACAGCAACCAGACTCTGTGTTGGCTACCAGGGGACAACGCCGAGTGGGCAAGGTAACTAGCGCAGAGAAAGGTAGGACGGTGACAGTCATGAGCGCCGTCAATGCGTGCGGCCAGTATGTCCCACCAATGCTGATTTATCAGCGCAAGAGGATGGTAGAAACACTCTCAAAAGGTGCTCCGCCTGGTTCACTAGCCACAGTAACATCCTCCGGCTGGGTGGATTGCGATTCATTCTTGATGTGGCTCAAGCATTTCGCAAGCGTCTTGAAACCCCCTGAAGAGGAAAACACACATCCTCATTATAGATGGACACCAGAGCCACAAGTCATTAGCCGCTGTCGACTATGCCAGAGAGCACGGAATCGTAATGATTACTCTTCCGCCTCACTGCACCCATCGCATGCAGCCATTGGACGCAAGTATCTACAAGGCACTGAAAAGTGCCTACAACACGGCTGCAGACTGTTGGATGCACTGCCATCCTGGCAAGCGCATTACGGACTACCAGGTCGCGGAAATCTTCTGTGCTGTCTACAGCAAAGTTGCCACCATCGAAAAAGCTATCAACAGGTTCCGGTGTAGGGGTTTGTGGCCCCTGGACACTACCATCTTCACCGACGAAGACTTCGCTCCGTCCATGCGAACTGAAGAGGAAGATCCCCACTGTCCGGATGGTCCCACGGGTGTCCGTAAGCAGCAAACCAGGACGTCCTCTGCTGTCCAGACAGAGCAGGACGCTTCCAACAGCACCAGTTTTATCGTCTTAGGACAGCAAACCGAGGCAACAGCGCATGCCGTGCAAGACTCGGTGACTACGAGCAGCGCAGAGAAGAGGACCTGTGAGCAGGCCCCGGGGTTCTGTGCGTCAACGGCTATGCCTAGAACCTCAGCTTCAGGCTTAGCTGACATCTTTTCGCCAGTCAAAGGAGCGGTCAGAACGAGAACGAGGAAGGCGGAGAAAGCCGAACTCCTCACTTCTGGACCATACAAGAGGCGCCTCGAGAAGAAGAAGAAAGTGCCAGCAGTGAAGAAGAAAACCAAGAAAAGCACAGTGCGCAACGATAAGAGTGACGACATCACTTGCTTCGTCTGTGGCATGCTCTTTAGGCGCTCTTGTGAGCGCTAGATCCAGTGCACGGAGTGCAGCTCCTGGGCTTGCGAGCCGTGCACAGATGCAGACGAAGAGCAGAAGTCCTACGTCTGTGACATCTGCCGTTAAACCTGCAAAAGCAACCGTAACCACCAGTGGAAGTCACTCGGGCAAACAGGGTCGATTTTGTTCTAAAACTTAACATTTCTTCGTTGTATATGACAGTCCTTCTTCGGTGATATACGATTGTAGACTGGCGGATGGCAGTGGGAAGCCACGATTCTGTTTGGTAGATACGTTGGTACATTTCTGAGGAGCGCGATATTGAGTTCTCGTCCTCGCAGGTTGTAGCGAGCGAAGAGCCTTTGGGCATTCCGTTTCTGCAGGTGGAGGGTACAGGTCTTGTTTCTACGTGCACGTATGTATTCTAGCAAGTTTACTTTGCAAGAAATGCCTGTCGGTAGACCTTCTGTCAAGGAATGCACACTGTTACATTTGGATGACTTAAAGGCATGCAATTTTGCCAACACACACCAAGTCTGTCTTTCTCATGTTGCCAACGCGACGTCGAAAACAGTAAAATTTTGGCAGTCAAAATAAAATCATAGCTAAATTCTCCTGCTTTCAGTATGGAAGAGGTCGATGTCAGGTGAACTTTCCGTTTTGAGATGACTAGAGTTACTGATGTGCTACTGCTTACGCATCGGGTCCAGAACTCCTTGGTTTTGCTGGCAAACGTGTGCTTGGAATAACAACACAGATGGTGACTGCTCATTCACCCTTTTGAAGAAATAATATCGGGGTAAGGTACAGAATCTCGCGGTTATGGCGAAGCTATGGTTGGGGGCGTTTTGCCCCACACCAGCGGGCGCTTTACCCCATATAGGGGGTAAAGCGCCATTTTAAACCGCTTTGGGAAAAACGATTTTAATCTATTTTAGAATCATTTCTTCAAAACAGGTGTTTTACAACAGCTAGCCAATTTATCAGAGCTTCTTACCATACCATTCATTTCTTTGCAGCATTGCGAACACATATGATATTGCCGGTTTTCCTTAAGGTGTGCGCTTCACCCCACTCTCCCCTACTTGTGCGCTGGTGCCTTTACCTATGCGTTATTAGTCACAGCCCTTGAGATTCAGGCCATTTCTCGGTCTCATGCAGTCGGCTATGGGAAAACATATATAGGGCGTAAATTGCTTGTATATCATCTAAAACTAAAAATGAGACCAGTTTCGAGCTCTACTCGTCACAAGCTTTCCAACGGTATGCTTATTTTTTACCGTGCGACCAACCGTTCGTGAGTTAGAGGGGGGCGGCCAACTACCCCCCCGCATTCGCGCATGTTCGAAACCGACCGACGGTCGGGTTTAAATTAACCGATTAATTATTAACCGTTAACCGTTAAAAATTAACCGATGCGCGGGTTAATTTTCGTAAAAATAAAACATCAGAACAAAACTTTTTGGGACAAGAGATTTTGCTAGGTGATACATATATGCTATCTCAGATTTTTCGGAAACCTTCCCGTCATTGGCTTGTGGTCAAGATCATTTTGAACACGTTTGTCCCGAATTTGACGGTATTTTTCAGACATTTTGGATATGAGGTGATCGCGACTTCCAATGATCGTCATCTGGCCAAAAATCACAAACCTCGAACCATTGACCTGTGGCCAGGTCACCAATAACTGTTTTCAGTGAAAATGCACCGTCGTCAAATTCTGCGACGAATGACTTGGAACAAACAGTAAATGGCAGAATTGGCTCCCAAAGTCACTTATCATACCAGTAAGATGGAAAAGTCAAATAACTGTTTTTTTTTTTGCTGCAAACAAACAGGCTGCCAGAGTAAGCCTCCGTAAATGGCATAAACTGGTAACCAGCGAATTCTGCGGAAATTAAATATGGCAAATTATGACACAAACCCCCGGTATGAGGAAACAGAAGCTGGTGAGGCCTATTTCACCAAAACAGAGTAGAGTCAAAATAAGTGCCCGTCAATTTCACTCACGTCCACCGCCCGTGCACGCTGTACTGAAGGGCAGAAAATCGCTGTACCGTCAGTTCGTATATATTCCCCAAATCAGAGACAATAGACGTTTATCGACATCTGCGGACTTTTATCTGTCTGTTGGTAGCTCCACTAAGTCTTTGTTAATCATATCCCTTGAGATTCAAGGCGTTTCTCGGCTGATGTGACAAGACATATATAGGACGAAAATGGTTTAAATATCATTCAAAAGCAAAAATGACGCTTGTTGCGAAGTCTATTTGTAATGGACTTTCAAACGGCTTGCTTAATTTATTGTGCAACCAACCATTCTCCAGTTAGGGAGGGGAAGGGGGTATCAACAACCACCAGTCGGGTGCGCATAGCACCGAGTGCCATTCGAGTGCAGGTTTTAATGTAGAATAAAGTGATTCTGTCAGTTGGCTGCAATGCCCCATTTACGCACATTTTGGACGAATGAAACAAACGTTGCATCATTATCCTGTTCTGGCTTAATCAGTGATTTCCTTCATGGCTCTACTATTGCTTTTGTGTCATTTGTGTTCTTTTCTTTTTTTAATTTTTTCAGTAGGCTTTTATCATCATTGTTAATTGTTGATCTTTGCTGTTCGTTTTTTTTCAATCCTCTTCTTTTCATTCTATCTCTGTGCTCTTTTTGTTTTCCTCAGCCGACATATTTTTTTTATCTTTCCTGCTTCGCCTTTTGGTAGGTCTATTTTGCAGCTAGAGCCAGGCCGCTTGTCCGTGTGTTTGTAGTTCGATGGGCATTGATGGGCTATGCCTCCCCTCATTATAGATTTCCACAACGCAACCACCAGCGACTTCAGAACAGTGCTCCGCGCCATGAAGACCATCGATGGCAGCGAGATTCCTGACGTCTTCACCCCCTCCTTAAAGGAGATAAGGGCAGCTGGAGTCGAGGCTAGCCAGTTTATAACTGGATGCAGCTTTGATGGGAACATCTGCAATTACACGTAAGGTTTTGCCAGTCCAGGCACTGAAAATTACATGCTGTTCCAGTGCCGTCGTATTGAATAATGGAAACCTATGAATGTCTCAATGTGCACTGCAAAGCCAGAACCTATCGTTGCCCGTTGTGTCCCTTCCATGCCAGTTGAGACGTTTAAGTATTTGCGTAGCATGTGCATGCAGGTAAATGTACAGCAGACGTTTCATAAGTAAAAACATGCGTATTTCAGAAGAAATTTGGATGTCATTATGAACCACATCGGGTTTTTCGGGATGGCTTTTATCTTTTTAGGGGTTTCCCTCACCCATTACCTAGCGGGATGTCGACTTAAAACTTGGTACATCGGTAAAGTACGGCCTTTTATTCATGTTCGGTTTTTGGGCTGAAATGATTAGAAAAAAGTTCTCTATCTAAAAACGATTTTTGACTCTTTACCTTTACCTGACCTCCTGTCCTAATCTGAAGTCAACGAAATGACTGTCGTGATTTTATTAGTTAATTATATATGCATTCACATATATTGAAGTGTTATGCTTGGCAACAGTTTGAAGTTTATCCTTGCAACTGGCCCTTTCTTAGACCCATGACATGACTCTGACCCGTTTTAGCCCTCGTCAGTGTTTTCTATTTGGCCACCTTCGAGAGCAAGGAAGGGGTTGTACGACCCCCAGCCATTTCAAAAGCTGAAGCGATGGAGCGACATAATAAAAACGAGTGCGTATTTTGATCTTTTAGCTACACGATGATACCCAGTTTGATTCTCTTCGACCACAAAGTCACCTTACATGCGGCATTAAAGGGGGTTGCGCCATCGGATTTTGGTCTCGTTAAATTCTATAAAACGTAACCTTCAGTGATCCAGATCGGTTTCCGAGGGCGATGAAGGACTCGAACTACTATTTCGATGAAGATCAACGTTTCCGAATCTTAAGACTACCTTGGTCCGAAAACGGGCTACAGTGCGAAGGTCACTTACGTCACAGACTGAGTACCGCAAAGTACTTAAAACGACTGGTTTCCAATGAAGACCGCCGCCGTAACGTTGTTTCTCCGTGAGATGCCTTCGGGAAGGTGTCATTTGCCAGTGACTTGTTAGGTGGTGACTTTACGTTTTCAAGCATTATGTAAAGAAGTTCCAGACCTCACCTTTGCGCAATTTCAGAGCGTTCCGTTGCAACTTGCGAAAAACATCGGGGAATTGCACCCCCCACACTCCTCCCTTCCCTCGCTGTATTCGCGAGGACTAGCTCAGTAAGCTTGAACGACATTGACAATTTTGAATACGGGACGTTCTGTTAGTCCATTTTTTTATAGTATGCCAGATTTGGTGTGGCTACGCCCTACTGTTTGGGACCCATTTCAGGAAACCTCAGGCGGGGCCAAATTGCAGGACCTATTTTAAGGAAAAATGACGGGGGAGGGCAACTCCACGAACGAAGAGTTCAGGTCGAGAGCACACCTTTCCCCGCCATTTCCGTTCTCACTGTTGAATTTTCCCTTTCTTTTGCGATATATATATATATATATATATATATATACATGTATATATATATATGTATATATATGATCTGTAACATATAAATACATATGTGTGTGTGTGCGTATGTGTTCTTGTGTGTGTGTTTGTCTATATTCATTCGGATGGTTCCTAAAACTATGGACGAATTACGATGAAGACTTTCCTAGAGTGCTTTCTCTCTAATTGATGCGTCTTTAGGGGGAAATAATGCGTGTGGAATATGGCCTTAATTCAACACTCTTAACCACTGTAACACGAGGGCTGAACGTCGCCGGCCATACAGGACGGGCGTGAAGTCTTCTGCTAGATTTTGCCCGACTTTGATGGAATTTGCGCAGAAGTCTGTATATTCCAAACCCATCATAGCCAAAGAACATTATTTCATTTATTCCCATCAAAAACACATCCTCCATGGACTTGTGATCCCTGAGACGTTCGTTCAAAGTAAAGTAAGTCTAAAATGACTTCAAACATGTGTTATGCTCCAGTTTTTTCATCCGTGAACACGATATACATAAAATGTACATAATGACACTCCTATTGACACACAGTCCCGTCTCAGGTCATAGGTCATTGACTCTGTCGGCAGCAGTATGACTTAGGAGGGAATGACACAGTAGCTCCCTTTGTGTCCTGGGGGTACTGGCGACGGTCTCATTCGACGAATTGCAGCAGGTACTGCTTTTGCCTTTCATGCTTCATCAGTACCTCGCTGTAGGCTTGGATAAGTGACACACCTTGCTCGGCAAAGTCGTTCACCACTGCGATCCCGCGCCAGACTTCCTCGGCGTCCTCGAAGCTAGGTGCTGTCTCCCAATCAGCGGGATCAACGGCAAGGAGGTCCGTGTTGACTCCGTAGTTCTTTAGGATTCCCACCGACATTGCCGTGATGATGTCCACGATGGTCTTACTTGCGAGAACCTACTTTGCTACTTTGCTAAATTCACTTGCATTCCCTTTTCCCTGAGTGTCGCGGCTATCCTCCTCTTGATCTCACTCTGCACGTCCTCGTCGAAGACTTGTTGGATGTTGGTAGACGAGCATTCCAAATGGGCAATCGCCTCCTGTACGGCTTACTCTTCAGTCTGACGGCGCGCCCCTTCTGGAGCCTGCTATTGTCGTTGAAGAGCTCGCTCCTCCTTTCCCGGAAGAAGCTTATTGACTCTGACTATAAGGCTTCGGCGGCCTGGCTCCCGTTAGGCTTAAGCCTATTCCCGGCAGGTGGGAGGGGGGGGGGGGGCTGAATTCGCCCCCCTCGGGTTTTTTGCTTGCCAATTCTAGGCTTTTTGATGCAGCCTTACGAAACTTGGTGACTTTTCCTAGCTATTCGTTCTACGTGCTGTGACAAAATTTCAAAATTCTTTTTTGCTCAGGAGCGGAGCCAGGCAACGTTTTTGGGAGACACCTCAGGCCATTTTTGACCATGTTGAGGATAAAAGGAAAATGTCTGCCCAAAACAGTGTTTTTAAGATAGAACTTAAAACTTTATATGGATGTATAGCTTAATAGTTGGGCAATGTGCAGATATAACTTTGCTCGTCTGAGGTCATTTTACAAGGCCAGGTCAAGGTCAAAAGTCAAAATTTGGTTTTATTGCAATAATTTCGGTGCTGTTTTTTTCAAATGCCAACCCCGGAATATATATAACGTAAAAAGACGCTCTCTACTTGTGTATCAAGTTTCAGCTTGATATCAGGTCGGGTCACGGAGTTATGATATAAAATGTCAGTGCGCGTACCCTATATCGCAATAGCCATGGAATGAATTTTTTGAAATAGATTGAATTCAAATGATTGAAAACGTTTACAGATAGTACTAAATGCACACGAGATCAATCCAAATCACTCTAAGGTCATTGGAGGTCATTTAAGGTGAAAGGTCACAAGCTGATCTTAAGAACCATGACCATGACACCCCTTTTTCATGTCCCTGGCACCGTCTATGCTAACATTATACAAACATTGTAATGCGATTTGTACTTCTTTAGCATAACATGACTAGCAGAAGTCAAAAAAGTGTTTTTGCCTTTTTTGTTCATTCAGTTGTTGGAAAACTAATCCTCCTATTTTAGAAACCCTGTGAACGCCCATGAATTTTCTCAAAATCTCAGATGTGTGTACCAATGGTAAAAGTCCTATCCATAATATCTCGATTCATGCCAGTTTCATCGAAATTAGTCCATAAAGAACGGAGTTGTAAGAAGTCCAAAAATACCCCCTATTTTGACATTTTTGCCCCCCTGTATCCACACCTTTCAAAATTTTGAAAATTTCTTTCTATAAATATGTAGTTCACGTCATGGCCAATCCATTACCGTTTGTTGCGATGTAATCGGATTTGTAGTTCTCGAGATGTCAGGGGGGGGCAATCCGCCCCCCCCCCGCTGCCGGGAATCGACCATACCGTCTAGCCCTACGTGAATAGGGTTAAAGGAAGTCTCTGTCCTCTTGGATTCTGATGATCTTCATGACACCGATATGGCCAGTGTCAAAGAGATCTTTTAAGCTATCCCGAAATTCCCTCTCCTTGTCAGTTTCTGGGGTGGCATTAGTATTTGCCTTTGATGACAGCTCGGTACTGGCCACGCGTCCTACTGAACTTTTTTTCTTTTTTTTTGAAATTTTTTGCTTTTTTTTTTAATTTTTTTTCATTCCGTCTTTTTTGTGTTGTGTTTTCGTGTTTTATTTTTTTTTTTTTACCTTTTCGTTTGGGGTGGAGTTTAAAGTTGTTTTTTTCTAATTCTTCCTAATTGCTTACTTTATTTTTTTTTTTTATCTCTTCTTTAAAAAATTTTGTCTCTTTTCTTTTTGTTGTGTTGCTCTTTCCTATAAAGGCATTTTTTTAAGAAAATTTTTTTTTTTCCCTTAATTTTTTCCCCCGGGGGCTTTTTTTTTTTTTCCTGTTTTTAAACTTATTGGCCGGAAAAAACACCAGGAGTGTGTTTTGTTTTGTTTTATGCTTGGTTGGCTGGGTTTTCTTAAAAAATTCCTTCAACTTAAAAACCAACGTGGGAAAACGACGGGGGGGGTGGGGAAAAGATGTTAAGGGCCTATTTTAGGAAAAATGACATGCGGGGGGCAATTCTGCACAAACGAGACGTCGGTTGGCATGAGACCACCCCCCCCCAAAAAGGCATTTGTGAAATACTTGCCTTGGCTACGGCCAAATGAGATGTAGTCAACACTTGTCATGATCTGCAGAATGGGCTATGCCATGTTGGCGAAGCAGAGGAAAAATGCACCTGGGATGCACAAAACCATGGAGATGGAACAGCAAAAGTCAAGGTTTTACTGCAGGGCCTATTTTAAGGAAAAATGACTGCGGGGGCGATTCTGCGAACGAGACGCGTTGGCTGACCCTTTTTTTTTTTTTTTTTCTATATTTTTTTCTTTTTAATATAATATTTCCTACGGAAAGGACTATATATATATATATATATATATATATATATATATATATATATATATATATATATATATAAGGGCGAATTACGATGAACACTTCCACAGCGCTCTGTCATTAACTGATATGTCTTTTGGAGGAAACCATGTGTGCAAAATATGACCTTGGTCCAGCACTCTTAAGCACTTTCACACGAAGACTGTATGTCGTTTGTGCTGGATTTTATTTTATTTCGATGAAATTCGCGCCGGCTTTTGTTCATTCCGAGCCCATTAAATTCAAAGAACACCATTTCATTTATCCCCAGCAAGAACTCATTCTCCACGGACTTGTGATCCCTGGGACATTCGCTCAGGGAGAGATGTGTCTGAAATGCCCCCAAACGTGTTTTGTGCTTCAGTTTTTTAAACCATGCGCACGATATGCATAAAATGCACATCATAGTACTCCTTTTGACACACTGGATCGAAAGACACTTCGCATTCTGTCTCAGGTCATAGGTCACTGGCCCTGTCGGCAGCAGTGTGGCTTAGGTGGGAATGATACTTCAGTCCTCTTAGTGGTCTCGGAGTTCTGGCGACGATGCTATTCGACGACTTGCAGCAGGTACTGCTTTTTCCCTTCATCCTTCGTCAGTGCCTTGTTGTATACTTGGATAAGAGCCACAGCTCGTTCGGCGAAGTCGTTAACTACCGCGATCCCGCACAGGACTTCCTTAGCGTTCGTGAAACGAGGTGCTGTCTCCCAATCAGCGGTATCGGCGGCAAGGAAGTCCATGTTGCTGCCGTAGGCTTTCAGGTTGCCCACCGACTTTGCGGTAATGAAGTCGACGATGATCTGCCTGGGACGAGAACCTCCTTTTCTGCGAGATCCACTTGCGCTCGCTGGGAGGACTCTCCGATCCCTGTTCCTGGAGTGCCGCGATCATCCTCGTCTTCATCTCACACGGCACGCCCTCGTCGAAGAACGACACACCAGCCAGTTCTTCGCTGGGGCACCGTAATAGGTGATTGTTATAATAAATCATATGTCGACTATAATGTCATAATAGAAAATAGGTGATCGGCAAACTCCTTGGAGATCCCCTTCGAAATTTCAGCATTCACATCAGGCTTTGCAGAACGGCCAGGTCGTGCACGGAAGCGCTGACCGCCGATGAAGAGCAGAACCATGCACTGACGTACAAAACAACCATGAAAGAGACGAAGCGCTTGAGTGCTCCCAATCCACTGAGAGTCACGCAGAACTGATGGCAAAGCAAGAAGATCTTGATCCCGCAGATTATGCGCCCCATCCATCTGGCGCGATGGAACCATCTATCTGGCACGTTGGAGAGCACCTGGCTGGGGAACTTGATTCCACGTGGAGGCTCTTGAGCAAAGGGGATAATCGAGACCTCAAAGAACCAACGATAATCATCGCTAGGCTGGATTTCGGCGAGCTTCTCACGGCAGAAGGCAACGAAACGATCATTGGAAGAGAAAAACGTCGCGGCCACTGCTGGCTCCAGGTCTTCATACACCATAGGTTCAAACTTGTTCCAATCAATGAGCCTCCATCTCTTCTTGAAGCTCTTGAACAAGGAGATCCCGGTCCCGAAGACGGACCGAAGCGTGTGGAGAAAGCCGCCTCTGCCACCAGTTCGACAATATGATGACGACAAGCAAAGTGAATAGGCCGTCACTGAAGCTTCTGCTGAAGAAGCGTGTTTGCTCCCACAACATGTCCAGTATTGCTGGAGGTGTTGTCGAAGCTCATGCCGACGACGTTGTCCGAAACCTCCCAGTCTTCCAGACAAAGCGCGACAACGTCGGCTGGCGTTGCTCCGGCTCTACTTGCAACTTCCAAACACCGAAGAGCTTGGCGGCACTTCTTGGACCGGTTACAATGACAGAGTCGATCCACCTTTTCGTTTCCATCGTCAATAACAGTTTGCCGTCCCAGTGGACCACCAGGTTGGGTGACGCGAAGAAAGAATGCTAGATTTCGTCCGTAATGGCTTTCCTCTGCGATCTACGTGCGCGCCTGCCCGAGCTTCTGTGATCGCCAGTTCAGAGGAGTCGTGGCCGAGGACCGAAGCCGTCGCCGATAGGAAGTGAACTCCAGAGCGATCATTGAGCTTGGTCCGATCGAGGGCTGCTGCCTGACCAGGAGTGGCGATGTTCTTGGCTCTCCTGCAGGGCCGCTTCGAAGGCATGGCCAAGGGCTGCGAGTCATCCTGATCTGTCAGTTGTGTGTTGTCGGTAGGCGAGTATCCCAGCTGGGCAGTTGCCTCATGCTCGGTCTGCTGTGTAATTTTACGGCGGGCCCTTTAAAGCTTCGGCCTACTGTTGTCGTTGAAGAGCTCGCTCCTCCTTCTCAGAAGGGAACTTATCGAATACCACCATGACGCCTCGGCGACCTGGCTCCCTTTGGGCCTAGAGAATGTCTTTATCCTCTTGGTTTTGATGATCTTAATGGTGCCGACAAAGGCAAGGTCAAAAAGATTGTTAAGGTTGTCCCTAAATCCATTCTTCTTGTCAATTTCCGGCGTGAACCTCCAGAATTTGCCTTTGGTACTGGTCAAGCTTCCTGTTGAGCTTCATCACGTTCCGCTCCGGTGCAGTGAGAATACGGGGTTTGTTCCACACCTTCATCATTTCGCGGACAATCTGTGTTTTCACCTACCTCTGGGTAAGCCTATCCACACGGTGGGACTGAAAATATTGCTGCAGCACTTCTCCCCGCGAAGGCAGTTCTGAGCACCGGTCAACCAAAATTCGGCTTTTTCTCGTGGTGCAGCCATAGTGGCACAGACTTCCGTTATAAAAGGTACTTTCTGCATTGACGCAGGTGGTCCTTTAATATCCTGACGTCTAAGAACGCGCGGGAAATTGCCAGACCGGCACCGTGGGTTACCGTGGCATGGCAAGGCGTGGTACTTCAAATATATAAGTCACAGTCTGCAAACGATGGCCAGAATATTGGCGAGATGTTGCGGCAGCTTCGATTCTTCCCTAAATGAGACAGTAGGTTGCCTCTCCGGGATAGTTTCTGTTGATCTAATCTATCCCCAAAATACATTTTCTCACCGAATTTTGGCCATATGTTTTTCAACACTGCGCAGAAGTGTAAAAGCTGTTCCAGCACAGGCAGAATAAACTTCTCCATTTCCAGGTTATCGGCCCCAAAATAAAAAAGTCACCTCAGATTGAAATATTCGCCTTAGTCCCGCCTCAGTGAGATATCATCAACATTCGTCATTATCTGCAGTCTGGGCCATGCCACGTTCGTTAAGCAGATGAAGCATGCTCATGGGATGCTCAAACCCATGCACTAGGAGCAGCAAGATTGACGGTTTTAATATATGACTGATTAATTTTCTGTTTTCCTCGCGTAAAACTCGGGTTTAACCGCCTAGTTCAATGAAGTTCTACCAATCAGGTACTGGGATTTTAGCAGGGTTTTCGGATCAGGATGATTGGTGATGACTACAACACTGCTGGACTGTTACCGCATTCATATAAACCTTATCTCACCACAGCGAAACCGCCCTGCGCACCAGCTCACCCTTCAGTTTCCTTGCGCTTGAACACATCAAAGATGGTTATCATCAGTGCTTACCATGCAATGAAACGCCTTGGCCGCCCACCAGACAATCGCGGCATCGAGTGCCGGCGTACTAATTACGAAACACGCTCGCCAGCGGTCACTAGGTGTGCCTGCAATACGTATTATAAAGTGATGCTTCTAAGTGTACTCCCACATTACTCAGTGATTCAACACATCCTTCGTTGATAAGATGCTGCTTTGCGAGCGCAGCGGTTTATGGAATACCTTCCTGGGTACGCTAGTACACCTGGCTGTTTTTTTCTTTGCATGGGCAAAGGATCTTGACTGGGGGGGCAAAGTGTCCGACTGGGGGGGAATTTGCCCCCCCCCAGTTAACATGTTAAAATAGGCCCTGTTTTACTGCGTGAATAAGTAATTTTCTATTTTCCTCACTTAAAATCCGAGTTTAGAGTTTACCCACCTAGTTCAATGAAGTTCTGCTAGAAGGTACTGGAATTTTAGCAAGGTTTTCAGATCAGGATGAAGGCTGCACAATGTTGGACTGTTGCCGCATTCATATGAACTCTTTTCCACTCAAGCGAAACCGCCCTGACCACCAGCTCACCCTTCAGTTTTCTTGATTAAAATGAAATGAATTGGAGCGGCCACTCACATGACAATCACGGCATCGGGTGCCGGTGTACCAATTACCAGAGACGCTCGCCAACGACCACTGGATTTGCCAGCAATGTGTATCATAAAGTGACGACTTCAAGTGTGCTCCCAAATTACTCCATGATTCAAAATATTCCTCGTAGAAAGGATGCTGTTTAGCGAGAGCCTCTTGCCCGTGGAGCATTATGGTATACTTTCCTGGTTACGCTAGAAAGCGATCACCACAGCTGTTGCTCTACCTTTTGGCTGTTTCTTCTTTGCATGGGCAAAGGTTCTCAATTGGTGGGGGGGGGGGGCAAAGTGTATAACTGGCGGGGCATTTGCCCTTCCCCCAGTTAACATGCTAAAATAGGCCCTGTCGAATTGACCCCATCCAGGCGAGTGCAAAAACATGTTCATGATCTCCGACGTGATGTGTCGTATTATTGATATCTCTCTTGTAAGGATCGTTTCCAAGGTCACGGGAGGACGCCCTGACTTCCCGGTACTTCCCTGGTTCCCAGTGGCTTCCCAGGTACCGTGACTTTTCCTGTCGTTAATGGGCACGGGGCCAAAGAATTTGTGCGCACAGGCGGAACCGAGCCCGGGGTTTCCTGCGCGAAGTCAGACACACGTCGTACGCCACCCCATCATTTCATTCAGTGTTCATTGTATCGACTAGCTGGTCTTCCTACCCTCCAGGGACTTTCATGAGTGGCAGAATGGCGTGTACGGCAACTGTTTCACCTTCAACTCGGTGTTCGGCGACATCGCCGAGAAAGGTGACTTCAGAAGCAGTGGACGGTCACATTTAAAACGCATCAGGAAGACCACTCACCATGGGGCCAGGGTAAGCCCGATGAGGTCATATGTGATCAGGATGTTGTGCAGTTGCCCTGCTCAACCGGCTGTTTCTCACCGTCGAACAGGAGGTGATCAGCCGCTGCCAGCCATCTCGCCCGTTTTGCGTTCCGGCAAACCGTGTGAATGTCAACACAGTCTACCTGCCAGTTAATCCGCACCAGCTGGCACCAGGGCCGAAACAGCGGGGTTCTGATTGTGGGTTCAATGTGAGAGGAACAAGCAATGCCGGTGTCACTGGCTGTCGTTTTCGGGATGCAAAGCTGCTCAGGTGGCCCTGGCAAGGTGCCTGCGGGCCGCTCAGGCACTCGACATTTTGCCCGACAGTCGGTTGACGACTGGCCACCAGCAAAGGGTCATGCTGTAAAACAGTTGCGTCGTAACCTTCACCGTAAGTTGTTCCTCGCCAGCATTCGCTATTTGGCCATCTTCGACAGTAGAGTTTTCACGACCTCCTCCCCCACTGCCATTCTCAGTTCTAAATTTGAGGTGACAGAGGGACGAAACAAAAACAAACGTATCTCCTGGTTCTTACGCTAAAAGACGATACCCAGTTTGACACATTTAGGTCAAACGGTGGCCTTTTATGCGACATGAAAGAAGGTGATGTCGGTGGATTATGTTTTTTTATTGGATTCTATGATACGTGACCTTTAGGTCGTTTTTAATTGCCACAAAATGGTCCTGGATGATGAATAAGGAATCAAACAACTCTTGATATGAAAATCAAGGTGTCCCAGAACATAGTCCCTCCAACGTCAATAAAAGGCCAAAAAGTTCGGTGACCTTTATTCGTGATTTCAAACTAAGGTTTTTTTTGACCCAAGTGAGGACTGCAGTGCCGAGACCACTCACAACATGGGTGACATCATGTTTAAGACTGAGTAAGGCCTAGTCATGAAAACTCTTAAAACGATTATTATCCGACGAGGAGCGCTGCCGTACCGGTATTTCTTCATGACATGCCCTTGGGAAGGAGGTCATAGGCCAGAGGCTTTTCGACGCAATGACTTTTAATTTCCTCATAGTACTTAAAAGGGTTCCAGATTCAGCCATGCGAGATCTCAGAGCGATCAGTTAGGTTAGCTCAAAGTTGTTCTGGGCAACTTGCAAAAACCTCATGAGGGTCCATCGCCCCCGTGGTGAGGGTTAAACCTACACCATAAAATGTGCCTTTGTTTGAAATTACTCATATATGACAGCGAGCTGAGGTTAAAGTCTATGCAGCAAGCTCTTGTTGGCACGGGCTTTGAACTTTGGCATCACCCGAAAAGTCATTCAGATCAGGGTTTTGTAACGGAAAGTTAGAAATCCTACAGTGAAGTAGCAAGATTTTGCGATGCAACAACATAATTTATCCGAGTTTCGACGGGTATCTCGAAAAATTTGATGTCGTCGGAAAGGTGGTGCAAACCACACTCTTCCAGCGATGCGCAAGAGGCTGGGTACTCAGCCCTGAGCGGAATGATGCATCCGGGCCCATGTCCTTGTGTGGACGTCACGGCTGAGCGCCAGACAGAGTCCCAAAAACGGCTGACGCGTCACCCTTCTCCTGTACAGTACGGGCTTCGACTACAACTGAACATCAGCCTGGCCGAGTACGTGTCATCTGTGACGCCCAACGAGGGGGTGCGGATCACCATCCACCATCCTCAGCAGGTGCCAGTCCCCGAAGACAATGGCATGAATCTGCCGCTGCACTCCAGGTCTTCTATCGGCGTCACACGGGTAAGGGACGGCCAGGCCGTTGCTGTGGCCGTCACGGCCTCGTGCGTTTACCATGATACCCAAAGGCCCAGTATTCAGCAAAGAATTGATGAAGTTTTCCGAAGTGTACATTATCAATGCAATATTTTTTTTTCAGCGCCGCATTGCTCCGTCACGCGTGCCCCTACTGTGAAGCGTCAATATATTTATTTTAATCAGTATTCATAATTGGCTTCCCGGTCACTGTCACATTCATCGATCATTCAAAAGCATAGCTGCATG
Source organism: Capitulum mitella (assembly GCA_030062745.1). Taxonomy (NCBI): domain Eukaryota; kingdom Metazoa; phylum Arthropoda; class Thecostraca; order Pollicipedomorpha; family Pollicipedidae; genus Capitulum; species Capitulum mitella. The sequence goes on along the minus strand of CP099844.1, from coordinate 18,834,624 downwards.
CATCCGCCAAAAGAACTTGCTAATCAACTATGTGGCTGGCGTGACAAAAAAAAAGAAGAAAAAACGGTTCCATGACAGAGATCCTTATCGCATTTTTTCGTGCGCAAAACTTTGCACGCAAATCTTCATATGCAAATCTTCGTATCGTAAAACTTCGTGCGCGCAAATCCTCGTATACGCATTTTTTCGAATCTGCAAAACTTCTTATCCGCATTTCCTCGTACCGCATTTCTTCGTATACGCAAATCTTCGTATCGCATTTCTTCTCATACGCAAAGCTTTGTACCCTATTTTATTGCACTTCTGCACTTTGCCCCTGTTGCCTGTCTATTTTTATGCACAACGATGTGTGCATGTCTTTCTTCCTTGTAGCAAGGTAAATTATATACAGTGGCCTGATCATGCGTATATTGCGAATGGAAAAGTGCGTTTTGATCGATGGGTATAGGTAAGGCACAGGGGCGCAGAATGTTGAGCAATGTTGAGGGATGAGCAGAATCCTTTTTAGATTATTGTTTACAAGCATCACCAAAGCGTCATGCTTTGGCAGACTGAAGCATAAAATGAAGCAAATCCCAATATCTGTATGCCTGTACAGAGCTTCCTTTTCAGATCTACGTTTTTGTGTACATAGATCGGATTCAGTGACAGTGATGCACAAGGCCATGGGCGTAGGAAGGGGGGGGGGGGCAGGGAGGTCGTGCCCCCACTTTTGGGAGATTTAACATTAGTCCTACGGGGAACGTCTCTCCTCCGCTATGGCATACGAATATCTACGTACACGAATTTTTGCGGACGTAAAGAAAACTTTTCTGCGTCGTTTTGCAGGAAAATTAAGATGAGCTGTTTTTTTCTCCTTCCTAGAAATTTTGTTCGAAAGGCTTGCATGGATGGCTTTTGGCTCAGAGCACCTACATGCCAAGCAGAGCCTGTTGCCTGCATCCTGAGCCCACCATTCAGCATTTCAATTCCAGTTCAACGGAAAATTTTACGTCCGGCCTTTTCAGTCAGGGAGGACCGCGGAAGGGTTTTTTTCGTGTCGCACAATGTTGTGACACGATCTCCCCGTGCCCGGTGTACCCTCGCTGGTCAGTTACCAATTGACTACAGTGTGAATGGTCGGGTCAAACGATTCGAGTCGCGGTTCGTTGTTTCTGGGACGCGAACTCGGCGCCGTCGGGACCAGTCAACGTCCTTGTCCTCTCGGCCACATGGCCGGCGGATAAATTCTTGGCATCTGAGATATCTTATCATGGCAAATTCAATAATTACCCCAACTAATATGTAAGAAAATGACGAAATTGTTCCAATAACTTTTCGGCTGCTGTGTCCCCTGGCGGTCTTAAGGTGTCACTGCGTCAGTTCAGTTCAGTTCAGTTCAGTCTATTTACGAATCTTCCCAACGCGTGGATTACTGTTTGATTCGTGCCACTTTAGTGCAGCACATGCGCAATAACTATGTAGATAAAACTAGGTAGTCAGACACGTCAGGGTGTAGGAGATAGTTCGTCAAGTTTACGTGCAAGTTCTCCACGAGTTCGAGAGATGGTGATGTCCAGCGGCAGGCAGTTCCAGGACGAGGCCGCGCGATACGAAAAAGCCCTGCGGTCCACAGACAGACGGAAAGTCGGCGGCTCTAAGGCGCTGGCCGTCGACGCCCGCGTGGCACGCTGGGACACAGTCGGTACGTGGAGTGAACAGAGACCGGACCGCTGCCGGAGCACGCGAGTCGTTCAGGGCTCGGAAGACACCAATGCTGTCGCGCCTCGCAACTAGGTCAAATACGGCGCGCCAGTCTAGCGCCCTCAAGGTCGCCGACGCTGGATCCCACTGACGAAGCCCCGGAGCCGATCCTGGCCCCAAAGTTCACCACCCTCTGGACTCTGCTAAGGTTGGCACGACGCGGCCCCGCCCCAGACCGAAAGGCAGTAAAGAATGAAGGGGACAACATGTGAATGTATTAGGAGTGTCAGAACCTGGGGCGTCCAGGTGGTGACTTATCTTATACAAACAAAGCAGGATGGAGTTGCGCTTTTTTCGTAACTTTGGATGTGTGCTCCTCCTAGGACAAGGAGTTGTCGATAGCGACCCCCAGCATTTTCTCGAACGGAGAAAGGGTTAGTATGTGGCTGGCAAAGTTAAGGTGGAAGGATGTAGTCTTATTGAGCTCAATGGGCTGTGCCGACATTGAGCACGGTTGTTTTGGAGGGATTCATTTTCAAGGACTTGGATTTGAAGTAGAATTTGACAGGAAGGAGAGTCTCTTCTTGCCGGGATTTTGTGATTTTAGGGTGGACAAATGGTCAGGATGTGCGGAGTCAAGCAACTGGGTATCATCGGCATAGGATACTTGACGTCCGTGAGACACACAGGATAGAAGGTCGTTCGTGTAGAGGATAGGACCGACAATGGACCCCTGCGGAACACCGTGGGAGAGAGGAAGGGAGAGAGAACCACCTCTCACCACCTGCCGCCGATCTACCAGGTAGCTCTTGAACCACCTGGGATCAATGCCATACCATTGGGTCAGGAGGGCGTCATGGTTGACACTGTCAAAAGCTCAACTGAGGTCAATCGAGGTGACGGCGACGACGTGGCCACCGTCAATCCGACACACCATCCACTCAACATCGTCAGCCAAGGCGTCCTCCGTCGAGTGATATGGTCTATATTCATATTACGATGGAGCTAAAAGATCGTAGGTAGCGAGATAAAAAGACAACTGTGTGCACACGATCTTTCCACATATCTTCTACCTCGCAGGTTAGCTAGAAATCGGTCTAAAATTGCTGGCGACGTCACGCGGGCCTGTTTTGTGAAAAGATAGAACGGAGGCCATCTTCCATGAGGAAGGGAAAACACAAGTGGCAATATAGGTGTTGATTACATGAAGTAAATGTGGCCCGAGAACAGGGAAACATTTTCGCAGCGCATACAACGGCACGCTGTCATGTCCCACCGCCCTCGACGATGACAAATCATTTATAGTTCTCAAGAATTCAGGGACGAAGGACACAGACTTAGACTTGATGTGGTCACGCATGGTGGTGTAGGTGGAAGCGGGGTGCCACCGTGGCCGCCCGCTGCCAGCTCGGCAGCAATATGAGGGCCGGCGGACACAAAATGGTGGTTGAAGTCATCAGCCTGCTCAGCGGACATTTCCCCAGCGGCGCCCTGTCCCCCCTAGGTGGGCTGAAAGGCGAAGTTTTTTATGCCCCTCCAAAAACTGGCACTATCGGCAAGCATACCGCCGCACATGAAATCGCCCTTAGCCCGAGCGAAAAGTCTCTTAACACTGTTACGAAGGTGTCAGTATGCGGCCAAATTGGTCTCGGTTCGGGACTGACGCCACTTCCGATACGCGTCGTCCCGCTCCTGCATCAGTAGCCGCAGGTCAGGGCTAGTCTCAAGCCATGGGCAACGGGAGCGACGAGGGGTCACCGTTCGGAGAGGGCAATGCACATCAACCGCACTCCGCACACGCATAAACTCCTCCAGCGTCCGGTCAATCAGCGTTTCACGGCAGATTTGGTCCCAGTCCGACTGCAGAAGTTGCTGCAGACAGAGCCGCGTCCCAATTCACTTTACGCCACGGACGAGCTGCGAAGGGCGTCGGACGACAGCGAGGGCAGCAGAAAGGTGCACTAACAATTGGTCAATCATTCATCACAAGAATCAACAAATGGTCAAGTGGTCGGCGATCGGCTCCGGCAACACCTGAACGGCTGACTCCAAATGCAGTACGTTCGTGACTACGTGATTTAAGAGCGACTCCGTCGATTAAAGGTGCGTCGGTGTTCGGATGATCTGAGACAGGCTGCGGTCATTTAAAACCGACTTGTCTCGGCACGAACCGGGGCCGTCCTGACGCAGGAGGTCAATGTTAAAACTGCCCAAGCAAAAGGTTGATTTACCCAGGCTCACGGCTGCATGTAGTTGGTCATACAGATTATGGAGGCCAGCCGACATCTGGTCGGATGGTGGACGGTACACCAAGCCAACGACAACCGAGCGGCGTCCACCGCCAGCAATCGAGACCTGTAGCGACTCGCAGGATGCCCCTGCACTGGCAATCGGTAGAACGTCCATGCTAAGCCGTCCCGACATAGGATGGCCACACCGCCGCCTCGAGCTGCGGCGGTGCTGCCACGGCCGGGCTGAGCCGGCCGGTCTCGACGCGCCACCCTCTAGCCGGGGAACACAAGTGTCCCGTCCGCGGTCCGGATCGGACGGCCATGCCTCAGTAACGCACAACACATCGAGGTTATGGTCCCGCAGAGACTGGAGTACCGAGTTCATCCTCGGCACCCGAGACCGGACGTCCGAGCGAACAATGACCAGTTTCCGTACCGGCCCAGCAGAGGCCGGTACGGAAGCCCACGCGTCACGTAGCTTCATTGCTGAGTCTGCCTGATGGTTTTGCGAGTTGGTGCGGTGAGGGTCCGGGGCCGGGACAGCGGCTCGCATTGCGGCCGCACCCGAGAGGTTGGCACCATTCCTTCGCACGGGCGTCGGAAGGTGTCGCTCTCGACGCGGAGACGTCGCATCTGGTGGCGTCGCCTGGCCCGGCAAACGCGCCGGCACCGTTGTCCTCGAGCCAGTGCAGCTCGACCGTGCTGCCAGCCCTGCGCGACTGCGCGCGGCACGATCGCCCCAGCCGACCACGGCCTGAGTCCCGCCTATGGCCTGCCAGGCAGGCCGCAGCGGCGGCCGCTCGCCTTGGCCCAACGCTAGGTCACGGTCGCGCCACCGCAGCGGGATTCGGCGGAGAGCGGTTGAATGGCACATCGATGCGATGATTAGTGGTCCTCAGCGCCACACCTCTGCCATAAGCGGTAGAACGAAGAGGCGGGTGATTTGACCTCGTCCATGCTAACCCGCCGATATCGCCAGGTAAAAATCAACACCACATACACCGATAGCAGTCAAACATCTGCTAATCGCGGTGTAAAAAGTCATCAGCCAGCAACACCAATGCCACAGCCATGTCTCCACACAGTCTCCACCGCCCGGTCACGTCAGACTCCTCGGAAAATTGCAAGGAAAACAGGAACTCACGGTGGCCGCCATAGTCAGGCGCTCGAGCCGACCTGTCATCAAAACAGTCATCTCATGTTTGAAGTTGCGATGCGAAAATAATTCATCATGAAGCCCTTCGTATGATCATCAACACGACGGCAAATTTTGACAACAAAAAATATACGAAGTTTTGCATATACGAAGAAATGCGATACGAAGATCTGCGTACGAAGTTCTTCGTACGAAGAAATGCGACATGAAGCAAATGCGATACGAAGCTCTGTCCGAACACGCAAAAAAACTGAGTCGGCCGACCTTTTAGTTTGGAAGGCAAGAGATAAATGGAGGCAGGATACTGCGTCTTCGTTGTTCCGATGCCACCTGAGTCTTATGTACCATAGGAAGTGTTGACACCCTGCTAATACCCCACTCCCGAACTCTTGGTACTCAGAGTTTCTCCGAGAAGTTCGCTGCCGAACAGAAGCTTTCCGTCTTTTCCATCCCAATGCAAAAACCAAAACTAAACAACACAAAAATCCAAAGGTTCTTAGCATTGACACGGACTCCTCACTGATTAAACGTGCTACCATTATTTAATTGCCCCTTTGTCTTATAGACCTACTGTCGTCACATGGGTGCACCAATATTAGATGGGCCTGCTTCTGTCCAAAGCTTCCTCTTAACACGCGCACAACCAACTACCCGACGTGGGGGGCCGGAACCAGGGGATTCGACGCCCCCACTTGTCTCCCTAACGGAACGTCGGAGAAAAATAACTTAAATCATCGGAAAGCTCGCCATGAGTACGGCTCAAAACATTTAAAATGTTTCGAAAATTTTTGGAGACATGGCGCAGCTTTTTGGCCCAGATATGAAAAAAGGGATTTTTTAGGAAGAGCTCTAGCTCCACCCCTAATACATCGAGAGCAATTCTGAGCTTTTCGATGGAAAACTCATGGAATTTACATTACGATGACATGTAATTCATGAAATGCATATAACCATACATTGCGTCAGGTGACCTAGTATAATGCCGTTTTTCACTTGCTAATCATTCGTTTTATTTCACTATATTTGTGAGGTTTGTGAGCGTCGCTGGCGAGCTGTTGTCCATGTATGCTTTCAAAACGGTAGAAATGATGCGTGCGGGCATTTTTTTTTAACCGGCGGACTATAATGCCAATAACCCGGCGTGATCTGACCTGGCCTTGTGACCTGACCTAACATTTAGCCGCTTTCTTGGCTATATTTAGTCTTCTGTCAAGGACCAGTAACAATGCAAACAAAAGGGCAAAGAGTGCCTTTGGACTGAAGCTCCTTGGGTTCCACAACCGTTATCAATAGGGTGTTATATCAGGTCCATCATATGACCTGACCTGAGGAACGATTATGACCTGATTTGAAGCACACTTGGATTTGATCTTTCTGTGCCTAGATCTGTCAGTGGCTCACGAAATAAACCAGAGGGATAAAGCTGGACATCTAGATATGAACTCAGTATCTACCACAGTGACCTCCCATGACCTCAGGTGACCTAAGGTCATTCCATAGCGTGGAAGCTGTTGGTGACATTTTGGAATGCGAAATCGACTCCAGTTCCTGTTACTCCAGGGATCATCATAACGGGGTTTCCGACTCCTTTTTGCCAGTTCACCCCAGATGTGACCCGATCTGACTTAATGACCCTTCATGTGGGTCAACACTGTTTGTCGTGTGAAGTGACTTCCTTGGCCCAAGAATGTATTTCAGGCACCAAGGAATCCATTTCAGCTTTTATCACAGCAGCCTCACATGAGCCTCAGGTGAACTAAGGTCATTTCACAACTTTGGAAACGTCTTGATGCAATTTTAGAGGGCAAATCGTCCTTCATTGCCTACTTTTACCCCAGGGATCATCAGAACGGGGTTTTAGACTCCTTTTTGCTAGTCCACCTCATATGACATCTGACCTGACCTCATGGCCCTTCATGTAGGACGGCACCATTTGTCGTGTTAAGTTACTTCCTAGGCCCAAGAATGCATTTCAGGGATCAACAACCGAAGGAACGATTCAGAACCGTTAGAAGTAGGGAAACAAGGCGGAAACTGAGTCAAAGGTCAGTCACTTGAGGCGACCGACCTTGACCATGACGAAGAATTTGAGATAGCACGATTCTTAGGAATGCCCTCCACGCTGCTATCCCTGAAAGGTTTAAGTCGATCGATCGCACGGTGTGGTTTGTAGAAGACTAAAAAAAAAATCGGAGGTTGACTTGTTTTACGTGACCCCGGTCAGCTGCCTGACACTACTTGAAGTTCAAAACTCTACAAGACATGCACAAAGGATACTGAAAATATCAGCGTGCTGCGCGTGCTGTTTTTTTTTTGCTATCGCAAATAGTCCTGAGAGGGGGTGCGGGGCGGGTTAACTAGGCATCTCATGGGGTATGCCCCCACCCACCGCTGCCTGGGGAAGGGAGGCTAAAATTGCCTCTGATCCTTGCTATCTCAGAAACCAAGAGTAGGATGTAAACGACACTAACAACGATCAACAGGGCTTGTCTTCTTCATCTAAGAATGTGGAATGTGGCCTACATGGGCCTATGAAGTCACAGTTGAAGAAAATGTCAGAATATTTGACTAAAAAATGAATGGCGCTTTTAGTAAGATCTAAAAAGTGCATGAGCTGAGAGGGAGCTTTGAACTATATAGCAAAGAACCACAGTTTGACATCTGGTATGGCGCAGGAAGTACAGGTAAAACCTTCATAATTCAGCCATGGAAAGTTTTCATTTTAGCTTTCAGCTGTAAAGTCCTGGCGAGGTGAGTAGCCGTGATGGGCAGATGCTCAACAATTCAGCGCACCTTCTCTTGCCGCGATTTTTTACTCGGATGCGCGCCCCTCTCCTTGCGCTGCTGCAGCTTACGGTCACATGCGCGTCGTGCGACACGGTCCTGGCGTTTTGGCGTTGCTATTGGTTTGGCGATCGTTAGCAGCGCCCGGCCGGCGCCGCCGGTGGACGTCCTGCGCCAGTGGACCCAGCCGACGACGCCTGGCGGCCGGCCCGTCAAACGAATACCGAGCCATGGATACTGCAGTTTTGTCGGATTACTACGGCTTAGTGCAGGTAGATGCAGAATTAGTCGATTTTCTTATGAGCGCAGCATTACGGCTCTCTGCTGAAGCTCCGTTGGGAAGTGCTTTTCAGAAGTCGCGACATACGGAGAAATTCAGGCTAATAGTCCTATGGTGCTAAATGCAAATAACACATCATGCAAATAACACAACATTTACACCGTTCGATTGCCTGTTTTATTCTCTGTATGATCATGAGCATCTTGTCGTGTTGTTCCTTGAGCACATGGCTACATTACCGAGTAAAACCATACAGCGCCCGGACCAACGCTTGTGAAGGGAAATCACCCGACATCATACGTTAGCATTTTGCTTCTGATTTCAGTTAGTTTGACTCGTATTCGCATTTTAGTGCATTTCCAATATTCTTTCGGTGGCAGACGGCAAAAACAGGGGACCGGCTGCTTTAACTTCCCAGGTGGTCGTGGGTTGCCTGTAAGTAAACCTATAAACTTCACACTTGAACGTACACGTCAGTGGGCATTCAGATAATCCATAGCGGCTGTCCTGGACACAGCGAAGCGGTCTCTGCTTGCAGACACGAGCCTGCTGTAAATTGAGAGTAGCCATCTAATGCTACGCAACAGCGTCGCCGGCTGGGTTGTGTCCAGTCCCGTATTCGCCGCCTGCCTCTGTGGCTGCTTTGTCCACAGATGCCTTCCTCTGACTGCTCTGCCCACAGATGCCTACCTCTGAGACAGCTTTATCCAGAGATGCCTGCCTTTGTACTGCTCTGTCCACAGATGCCTCTCTCTGTGACAGGTCTGTCCACAGATGTCTGCCTCTGTGACTGCTCTGCCCAGAGATGCCTGCCTTTGTGACTGCTTTGTCCACAGACGCCTGCTTTAGTGACTGCTTCGTCCAGAGGTGCCTGTCTTTGTGACTGCTCTGTCCACAGATGCTTGCGTTAGTGACTGCTCTGTCCAGAGGTGTCTGTCTTTGTGTCTGCTCTGTCCACAGATGGCTGCCTCTCGTGTCTGCTCTTTCCAGAGATGCCTGCCCCTGTGAGTGTTCTGTACCAGAGATGCAGGTTTCTCTGAGAGACAGGCCTGTCTCTGTAATCCCGATCAGGACTCTTTAGCCCTGTTCCCATACAAACAACATACAACATACAACAACAGCCCTATTCCCATACAAGCATTCCTGCATGGTGGGGGGGGGGGGCCTGTCCCTGTCCCTCCCATGAGATCTCAAGAACTAACCGTCTGATTTCATTGTAACAAACAGTATTCTGATTATTTAAGAAGTAAACTGCATTAAAAAAAAGTTGTAAGAGGCGAATACAGGTGGCAGGCAAATTTGAATGGTTTGGTACTTTTTTACTAGTTATATATATATAAATATATATATATATATATATATATATATATATATATATATATAGCTCAGATGTTTGTGGACCGGTTTTTTACGCAACTTACATCAATCGAGGGCTAATCGAAGGTACTTTTACACATTCATAATTTTTCCAAAACTGCTAATGATTCCAAAACAAAACGGTCATAGAGTTTGGAAAATGAGTGGTCCACTTCTTCAAAACCAAATTAAAGTAATATTTAAGAAAAAAAAATTTTTGCTTTTACTAGTCATTTTATACTTAAGAAGTACAAGTCCTCCTACACTACATAATCTTGACATAGGCAGTCCCAGGAACGTGAAGCAAGGAGAACTACCCTGCTTGCATTTTTATCCGATCAGCTTATGACCTCTGACCTTGAATAAACTCGAATGACCTCAAGGTTACAGAAAATGGCAATGGGCTTGTTCCGAAGTTTTAAAACGATCCCAGACATCTGAATTGATTATATTCTTAAATGTCCTGTGTATGGCCGTAGTGACATAGGGTACGGACGCGGAAATTTTAGATCATAGCTCCGTGACATGATCTCATGATCATGATGACATGACATGATCATGACTTGACTTGAAACTTGAAAGACAAAGAGAGGATAGTACCTTTAATTGTACAAATTCCGTTTCTGTTTGAATAAATGGCGTTTAGCTACTATGCATATAACTAAATTGTGAAGTTTAACGTTGACCGGACCGTGTGAAATGAGCTCAGGTCAACAAAAGTATGTTTTTACGTTTGTCCAGTTATTTAACTACACAACCATAGAGGGTTGTAAATTCTATCTTGTATGTCCTATTTTTGGCTGCCATTTTTCACTCTGAAAAAAGTGTGGGAGTTCTGAACTGGAGTTAGGGATTTTGAAGTCTGCCCTCGGGAATAGAGTTAAAACATCTCCCATAGGGCAACAGCCCCTGTTTCAGTTTTAAGATCGAGGAGAAGTTCAGCCACCGCTCCACGTTACCAAGTGGACTTTGAGCTGAATAGGACAGCAACAGTAACGCAGATCGCGAACGTTCTGCAGGCGTAATGTATTCTTTCGAGCTCTTTTTTTCGCAGACGGAGATTCACCGAGTTCCCCGACCCCACGGAGACTGTGTGCACGACGTCGAGTGGAACAAACAAGCCCCGGGAACCTACAGCACCGAGGTGAGATGCAGCGGGCAGTTCCGGGGCTCCCAAAGCGCCGGGCTGAGGTTAACGGACAAATACCGCCACCGGCTGCATGTTTTTTTATTACAAGTGCACTTTTCAGAAATCAGTTAATGAAATGTCGCTGGTCCATACCCTATATTGAAACATGTATTACGACAGTTTTTGCTAATGATGACAGTATTTATGATGTGTACATATTATATGTACACATAATAAATAATAAGTATTGTTATAATGATAACAGTACTTATTATGTGTACATATTATATTAAGATGTTTTTCTATACTTCACAATCACATCGATTATTTTTCATAGTATATTGCTTCCATATTATTTTTATTTCTTATAATAATCATTGTTATCTATCTTGGAAACGTTTTGGCTTAGTGTGGAGTTAATTCGCTCAAAATTATTTTATTCCTCCGAAGAAACGGCAGCGTTATCAAACGCGATCGCTGAAATGGTGAAAACAGCGGGGTTTGGTACTGACTTGGCCGGTTCGAACCCGGGGGTGTGCATTGTTTTCATCATCTCACGGAATTAAATCATGACTGGGCATGGAACGGGTCAGAAAACTAGGGTGCCTAGTGGAGCATCGTCAGAACACTCGCCAACCGGTCTCGGAGAAGCGTATTTGGAAAAATAAATGTTCGAGGGGGCGGCCAGACGGGGCATTTCGTCTCTTGGGGGGCGGGCGCGATGAGGACCGGGCGGCCCGCTCGTCCGCCCCATCTGCCCGGCAGACATCACAGGGAAGCAGACATCACATGGAAGTCAGCAGCGCGACCTTCGCACCGCCGGTACTGGCCGTCGAGCTCCGGGTCCACGTCACAGTGCAATGGTCGATATGTCCGCGTGTGCAGGTCGTTGATTCTGTTAGCTGCCTTTGCCCACAGAGCTGTGAAAACTTGTGCCTGGAGAAGAGGGTTCGAAAGCGGTGTGAGTGCATCAAGTTGCTGAACACCTTACTCATGCCTGACAACTCGGACGAAAGGTGCAACCCAACCAACAAGACTCAAGGTGATGAATGCAGTACCCGACGTCATCATGATCGGATGGCCCATTTCATACTGTTGGTTTTTCATGTCAAAACGTTACTCTCGAAGGCAGGTGATAGTAATACGATTATGCTGAAATGCTTCAGTTTTCCCTTTTGACACTTCATTTCTCACCAACTAATTTTTCACCCTCTTTTTTGACGCATCGTAAAACGTCCTTTTCCATCGATCTTTATCTTGACGCTGCGTGGAGGCCAACAATGTTATAGCCACCGCAGAGAGTCATTAAGTTTTCCCGTAAAAGATATCTCAATTGTCGGTTTAGCCAAAAGCTAAGTGGTTGTCGTCCTAACAAAAGATGACGGCGAAACGTGAGACAGGCAGCACGCCGTAGCGATTGCCAAGCCACAGATATCGGCGCTCATCGGCAGGGAAAACTCTGCACCATTGAAGGAGAGGCGGTGCCGGATGCTGGCATATTGTTGCATCGTATACTCAGTTTGAGCAAGTGACAAAGGCTGCGGCCAGCCGCCAAAATCCCTCTTTTGGGACTAACTTTCGAACTGAACTTTTGGCAGCAGAGGGAAGGAAAAAATGAAAAGAAAAGATTGGAATTTGAAAACATATACTGAACTGATTTGTTGAGAGGCTTTTGACTGGGAAATTCTTAGCCTAAGAACTGTGGTCCACACCACCCCCTCCACACTTTCTTGAAGATTTATGCCTATGCCCATCTTGTCTCCATGGTGTGAGCGGAAAAGAAACGAGCCAAATACCTTTGGTTTCCCCACTTCTTTGAAGGTTTCCTCCGGCCCTTGGGAAGTTTCTCCTGGCGCACGGAATGTAAGGAATGCATATTTTGCGTCATTTGGAAAGACACGAGCCAAGCTGCTGAAATTTTACAAAAACTTGGTGAAGAAGTCATCGCAAAAGATTCGGCTGGTGCACCCTGGAAATGAAGATGCCAGCCTCAAGGTACAATGGTGGTTTTGTAACATGCCAGTCAAATTCCATCAGTGGCAAGTTTGATGCCATTATTCACCTGTGTGGAATTCACCTGTGTTAGAGCGGAGCTGTAATCACGCCAGAAGTTCACTGCTCAAAATCATTAACGCTACTAAAATTCGCGGCAAATATTGCCCTCTAATGTCAAGTCATAAAACGTCAGTGATCTCACATGTTTCTGGAGAGGCCATTGACTCTTCCAACCTCGAGATGCTGTTAAGAATATATTTAGGCAGTCCCTATGTAAAACCAAATCGGCTCCATATCTCTTCAGGCTCCTGTCAGGCCAAAATTTGTGTCAGGAAAGAAAGCGGCTTGCAGGGTTACGGGAATGACGTCAGAGTTGATCGCCCGAAATTACTTTGTAATGTATGCGTTTTTAGATGCGGAAAGGATATCACATCACATGTTTCTGGTCCCACTTCCCCGAGGAGGGTTAAGACCGAATTTATAAAATGCTCATCATGCGTGATTTCTGTTATATAAGCTTCTGCCCGCTCAATGAAAACCACGAGTTGCACAGCACTGAAGCTCAGAAGGCATTGGAATGGATTTTCTGAAAAAGAAAAAAATGGAAGGTTATTTTTAGTCTGTTTAAATAGACTGTCCTGCATAATCTTGTTCTGACATCACAATTCGGCTGTGAAGTTTGCAATGTTTTAGACACCGTAGAAACACCTGTTCATTTTAGATGGAGGAGTAGGGGAAGGTGCTGGCATTGCGCCAGGTTAACCCGCGCCCGACTGGCAGTCGACGCCAACCACTCCCGATTGGGAGGGGGGCTGGTTGACCGCCCCTCTAATTTACGAACGGTTGGTCGCGCAATAAAAATAAGCACACAGTTGGAAACCTTAGTTTTGGGTAATATGTACGTTATTCACGCCCTATATATTTTTTCTCACAGCCGATTGCATGAAACCGAGAAGCGACCTGGATTTCAAGGACTGTGATTGATAAAGTCTAGGTAAAGGCACCAACGAATAGGTAAAAGCCCGCAGATGTCCGATACGCGTCTAATTTCTCCGGTTTGTTTAATATCTACATTCGTCGAAACGTTGAGTTAGACATGGCGATTTCGGGCGCCGTAGCCGAACGCGCAATGAAATTACCTGGAACTGTTTTTAACATTCCTTTATTTCGCGACATAAGCCTTTCCATGTAATATTTCTTAATCTTTGTGGTTCTTGGGACGGCTCCTCATGATTAAATTTTAGAAAAAATCATTAGTCATCAGTTTACACAATGCGTGGAGCTTTGTTCACGAGAGCCTATTTATGTCCAAAAATGGACAATTTTTGAAACTTTTCCAACTTATTGGTATTACTCGCAACTAAACGAGCCAGTTCTACCATTTTCCACCCGTTCCGAGTAATTCATTGCCGCCCGATTTTGACGGCGGTGCATTTTGGCTCATAACAGTTACTCTTGGCCTGATCTCAGGTCAATGGTTGGAAGTCACTGATTGCCCATTGACGGTAACTGGACGTCTGGGTCACCCGCCACTAAAAATGCGATAAGAAAATCTGTCATTGTCTGAAAGGAACGACGACATGTCTTGAAAATGGCTTGATTTTAAGCCAATAGACCGGAAAATTTCGAAAAGTCTGACATACCGGATTTGTTGCATCTATAAAGACCTCTAATCCCTGTATGTTTTATTGTGATAACATGTTTTCCAAAAGAATCTACAGGATGTCAAACTTTTCTGGATACCATTTCATTTCACCTGACCTAAGTCAGACACCTGACTTGACAAAAGGACAAAAGTTCGATACAATGTTTAAAAATGACCAAGCAAAAGGTACACAAAGTTTCTTGGTGCTGTGTTCGTTTGTTCTCTCGCAATCTTGGAAAAACCCCAGGGGGGCGGTGAACCGCCTCCCGGTCGGGTGTGGGTCCACGGGAGAAACGGTATAGCTATAAATCTTTTAGAGCTTATTGTATTACACTATTCGAGGATATCTCCTGGTCATTTTTCTACGTTATTCTATCAGCACCTAAGTCACATTCGACTATAAATATTTTCTAATGATTCGATCGTAAAGGCCTCAAAAAGCGCATTTAAAAGTCCCCTGACCTGTGTTCATATATGGCCCCAGTTGCGCCACATAATCATCTGTTTGTCCGCATGTCTATAGGTGACAGAGAATAGTAATCTTCAAATTCTCCAATTTTTCTTTTGTAGCCCACGCTGCTGGTTTTCTGCTGTTGCTGGTGATTTGAAAATAACACTATTTAGTGATGTTTATATCATAACAAATATCGCTACATAGAACAAATATCCACCAATACACCTCCCCCAGCTCTCTCCCATCGTGTATTTTTCTTGATGCTAATTTCGTCACTGGCGATAAATAAACGCTTACGAATGACCAGTCCTTATTGCGGATCATCACCAAATTGCTGCACAGCTCCTCGCTGACTGAAATCATTCAGTCCTTGTTATAAACTCACCGACAAATGTTTCACATGCACCAGGCTGATGAGCAGCCGTCTGTACAGGCGCAGTGAGACCACCCATTCCATTTCACACACTGTAGCCACACGTCATTTTGTCTCACTACCCCGTCTCCACACATGATACAGACGTCCCTCGTGGAGTACAGGGCTGTCGTTAGCTTACCTGTGCCTTAAGGCTTATCTGGTTTCCTTTGTAATTGTTTTTGTTTAGATTAACTTTAGGGTTCGTCTTCACGGTGGTTTTTTCATAAATTTCTCCTTAGCTGGAGATCCTTACAGGAGCGGAACTTTTTGGCACCGGTTTCGGCGCTTTTTCCTGTAGGGATTGGTTTCGGTATCACGAACTGGCGTTCTTTGGCCACCTGACGTGCCCTCTACTATTGCTTGAGGGATTGCCCTAGAAATCTCTCTGTCGGCCAATTCGTCGGATACGGGATCTCTTCTTTGGCCCCCGGTACTTCCTCATTCGATCTCGGTCTGTAGGACACACTCAGAATTCACGATCACTTCTGCTGGTTCACAAGCGGGCGCAGCAGCCCCTATTTGGCCCCCGTCTCCACAAGCTGTCAGGTCCGTCGCACCGTCCCCCTCTTCATCGTCACTGTCTGCCGTAGCCTCTGAGCCATCAGCAGTCATGTGTGTATCATTGCGAGGAACCCAAATATTTTCCACATGCCGTAAGTCGTCTTGCGTGAATGGGTTGAGGAATGGGGACATCAAGCCTGTGACCCTGAGGGTGGCCTTGACCGTTGTTGCGACCTTCAAGAACGCCATTCCAGTGAGTTCAGCCATTGACCAGTACAACGTGATTCTTTGACCTGGATGACTGCGCAGCCCTGGTGCCATACCTCGGAACTCTTTGCTTGATACGCGCTGAAAAAAAAAAACACGTCTGACGGTTGTGGCAGATGCGATGAGTTGGAAGGGATGGTAACCACATGAATGTGTTGCTTGCGCACGAAGTTCCACATCGGCAGCGATATATGTGATGTGTGATTACCAAGGATGAGTGGCACACCATGACCCTCGTGTGCTCCTGAGAGACGCTGGAAATACTCGAGCCATTCTAAGAATGTATCGCGCGTCTTCCAGCCATTACCAGACAGGGCCAAGGTAGTGCCTGGAGCAGCACCGCGTTCTAGACCCGGATGCAGCCTTTTCCTAGGAAATATCGTCTGTGGTGGGAGATGAACTCCTGAAGTTGACATGCAATGTGTGTTTGTGACATTGACACCTCTCTCGGCTGACGGGATCGTCCCAACGTGCCTCGCCCCCTTTCCTGACACGACATTCTGAACGTCTGCAACCACTGTGTTTTTCGTTTCATCGTCATTGTAAACACGCGATGGATCAATGGTATGTTTAGCCTCCACCTGGTTAAGAATGCCATAAAATACGCTGATAGCATTCTTCCTGAAACCGATGCGGCGATACATGCTCGTCTGTTCCGGTTTTCGCAGCGATGCCTCCGGGTGCCGCTTTCTGAATCCCCGCATCCACTTCACGCCCGCCAGCCCGTCCCCTAAGTATTGGCGTATGCCCTCAGCCTCAGCCAGCTCGGTTGCCACCCGCCGAATCTTCTTCAATGTCCATATAACCGCTCACTCATACGTGCAATGTAGTCAGCAACGTGCCGTTCAAATCTGGACGACATAAGGTGGGAACTCCCATTTGTTGACGTTTTGGGAGTTGCCCAATCTTATTTTGGACTCTTTCGAAGATGTGACCACGTGCACGGTAGTTCTAGCAACCCTGAAAGGGGCATTACATAGGAAGGGTTGGACTAGAACCAAAGGAAGAAAGGTAAGACTGGACTCGGTGAAGGACACCAATTAGATGTGGCAGATGTAATGACATGCACAGCAACAGTAGGCAGGTATGAAGGTATGGCAGAGTAGGCAGGTATGGACAACTTTATGCGGACGAAAGAGGGTAGACCGATAAAAGGTAATGGGGAAGATGACAGCTCGGAGAACCCCTCATAGTTCAGTTCAAAAGCAAGCTTGATGGTTCAGTAGACGCTGACACGAAACACAACTGTGCCCCTTGGCACCATACTAGAGCTGTAATGCCCCGCACTGGCTGCGTACTGATTGAACAACATATTTTACAAGTAATGTAATACATTGGTGTGTTCAGCGCAGGCTCACAATGTTGCAGATCCATCGTTCAAATTCAGAGACCGAACATCCTGAAATGGTAACTAGCTTACCCATTCCAGCTGTTCATCCCAAGTTATTTTTAGTGATCGACCCACCTGTACTGTCGTGCTGCTGCCTTTAACGACAACCCAACTGTCACGTTCGCCTTATCGAGGTCTGCTAACTTCCAAGTTGATTTCTCCATAGTTCAATCTGGCAAAGGATATAGTTTTGGAAAGTAATGGAAAGGACTGTGGATAGGCATGCACTACTGATAAAAAGGCAGGTTTCGGGTGAATATCGTGTTTTCGTATATAAATTCCCCCAAAAGCGCTGTTTTGGAAAAGGTGGCCCGTGCTCCCCCGTATATCCACCTTTGCATATACGGGCGGATTAGAGTGTGTTCCTCCACCAACACACCACGTGTGAGTCGACAAAAGGACACGCACTCATCATTACTAGTTCCGAGTAGTGATCATCATCTAACTTTGCCCTTTTTGCGCCAGCATGTCCTAATGACGCCACCCTGGCGTAATGAGGACCTCCCGATGGCTGCACTTTTAGGAATATGCCCATCAGACACAAAAACGACGTCGTAAAAATTATGCGCTTTCGACTACCTACGCACGTGTGGCAAAAATCAGTAAAATCTTGGGAAAATCGAATGTGAAAGTATTTAATGATCGCTCACAAGAAGAGGCGTAACGGAAAACATAAACACATTAAGAAAACAATCAAAAGCACTCAAGGACCTAGCTCGACCATACATTGCGTTGAACCAGGCGGAAAGAAAGGATCCCGGCCAATCTAGCACCATCGCTTACCAAAAATACATTTTTTTCTAACCGCATATATTGCCCGTATTGAAGATAGTGGAATTGGCGCAATCATACAGGGTGGGGCAGTCCGGGCCCCTTCCCCTAAATGATTCGTCCCAGCTGCCGATTGCATTTTCCCAGCATTCGCGCTGTATTTGCCAAACAGCTGAAGTCGAGGCCCACACGTAAGTAGACCAACGTTCTGATTCGCATAGGTATACAGGAATATGAAAGTTGCAATTTTAGCATTGCAAATGGATCATGAATATGAGATTTCAATACATAATCAACGAAAGCTATTTGACGTACATGATATTCTGAGACACTTGGCACGCAGAGCCGTGTGGTGGCTGGGGTTCCATTTGAGCACCCAATTCTTTACATGTTACTGCACTCCCGATGTGTCAGCTTGCCAACAGGGGCGTAGGAACTTGGGGGGCAGGGGGGGCAGGGGTCCCCCAGCTTTGGGCAGCGTGTGGCATTAAATCCATGGCAATGCTTGGAAAGACAACTGGGTAAAAATCGCGTTTGCCCCTTCCCCCATCTCCATGGAGGTTCCGATGCTCTATTGCTTGCCAGGTCTTTCGTTTACATAACTATTCCAAGAGTACCAGGGGCCTATTCAGACATTTTTTGTTTTGTACGAGTCTTTTTGAACCGTCCAGTAGCGACAAGGAACAGTATCATGGGAGCGCGTGACGTTTTATCTTGCTATTCCTCTGATGCAGAATGTTGGAAGAATCGAAATATTCGTTTGTATTACAGATTTCATGCGAGAAAAGTCATGTACAAAATAACTGTAAAAACTGTGCCTTAAAATTTGGAGAAAAACGGAGCGCGCCTCGTTTCCTGTGTGGACCATAAGGCGTCTTACTTATATTTCAGTCTGGCTATGATCTCGTTGGACCTGAGCCTCGCCAGAAGCGCGAAGTTGGTGCAACCCCACCAGAAGTTTTCGGAAGCTAGCTACTAACAAATGGCCCGATCGCCTCCAAATTGATTCCGAACCATTTGCGTGTTTCCTGCAAATCTGTAGCTTCAAAAGGCCACTGACCCATGACCCTTTGCTGAAGAACATATGGTGAAGAAATTGCGATACGGCGACGGTCTTCAACATCCACCAAACGTTTTAAGCCGGCCCCGATTCCGGGGTACTGTTGACCCCACCCCCTCCCTGGTGTTTTTCCATGATTGCGAGAGAACAAACAAACGCAGCGTCACGAAGCTTTGTTTATTTTTTGCTTGATTAGTTTTACGTCTTGTTTCCAAGTTTTGACCCCAGATCGAGTTACATGTCAGACCTAGGTCAGGTCAAATAGACATATGTCCAGAAAACTTTAGCGCCTTGTAACGTTTTCGGAGAACACAACATCGCAATGAGACTTTTTGAGATTAGAGATCTTGAAGGATTTAACAAATCTGCTGTTTCAGATTTTTTGGAGACTTTCTGTCCCTTACCGCAGGTGAAACTCATTTTTAAGACATGTTGTCTTTTTCGGACATTGACGGATTTTTAATATAATATTTTGGGTGTGATGTGATCCAGACATCCAGTGACCATCACCTGGCAAAGAATCAATGACTTCCAACCACTGACCTAAAGTCAAGTCATTAGTAACTGTTATGAGCCAAAATGCACCGCCGTCAGGATCGGCAATGAATGACTTGGAACGGATAGAAAATGGCACAATTGGCCCTCACAGCTGCGAATGATACCAGAAGTTCAAAAAGCCAAAAAACTGTTGTTTTGGGAATAAACATGCTTTCGTGAATAAAGCCCCGCCAAATGTGTAAATTGATATCTACTAAGTTGTTCCAAAATGTAAGCACGGAATGTCACGACCAGAGCTACTAACATCAAGATGCACCACTTCGTAACGCTTATGTCGTGAAACTAAAGGAGCGCTAAAGTTAGTTTACGTTAATTCCGTCCCGCGTTGGACACCAGCGCCCGTGGTGCAGTAGCGGAAATGTCACTGAGTCTTTAATTCATTTTTGTTTTGTTTTTCACTTTATTTGTTCACTACATTTTCACTATATTGTTTTTTGCTTTGTTTTCCACTAAAGACGAGATTTTCTGCGTCTATAGTGAGCAAATCAGAGAAGTCAAACGTATATTGGCATCTGCAGACTTTTGCCTATTCGTTGGTGTTTGCCTAAACTTAATTAATCACAGCCTGTGAGATCCAGGCCGTTTCTCGGTTTCC
The DNA here is from genome assembly GCA_030062745.1 of Capitulum mitella. Lineage (NCBI taxonomy): Eukaryota > Metazoa > Arthropoda > Thecostraca > Pollicipedomorpha > Pollicipedidae > Capitulum > Capitulum mitella. Next base: position 18,814,354 of record CP099844.1, on the reverse strand, counting down.
TGTGGTCGTCTGTGGAAAAACATGCATAGGGCGTAAATGGCTTGCATATCATTCAAAAATAAAAATAAAGCTAGTCTCGACCTCTACTCGTCAAGCGATTTCCAACGGCACGCTTATTTTTATCGTGCAACCAACCGTTTGCGAGTCAGAGGTGAGGGGATCAACCGTCCCCCCCCCAATCGGGCGTGCAAAGCGCCGACCGCCAGTCGGACGCGAGGTTAAAAACCCGAGAAGCGGCCAGCTAGACGCTCCCAACCCACCTTAGAGCGCAGCCAAGCATGCCCGCCTGCCTGCCTGCAGTCATACCTTCAGTTACTTCCACAAGGAAAATACCACCGCAAACAGGAAAATCACCAGTTATTTAGGCGCATATATTTTGCTCTTGCATATCTTGCTCATCAATGAGAACCTGCCCACGAAGTGCTTCAGAAAACCCCAGCGTCTCGGCGCACGCTCACGCCTGGTTAGGATCCCGTTTGAAATGGCGTTAGCACAAAGTGTTGGGCTTTCATGTGCGCGCTGGCAGAAGTGGCGCATCTGGCGAGTTTCACCTGGTTTTTCTGGTGCGGTATATCAAGCAAACATCGTCAGTTTATTGGGTAGGCATGTCACTGTCCTGAAACGGGAAGAGGGGTTGCATGGTATGACGTTTCAACAGGTCGACTTGCTTCAGTCAAGTGTTCATACCTGGTCAAATGACCAATGAAAATGAATTTGACCGTCATCCATGATACTTCTTTTAAGTGTTGTAATTTCAACCAGTTCGCGACGAAAGGCGGACCCTGTCAAATTTTCTGTCAGTGCTACTGTGGCACCGAGAACGTGCCACAGTAGCGCCTTTTAAACGACAGGCCCTCCACACCAGGGGTGACGATTTCTATTCTTTTAAGAGGGCCCTGGCCCACCCAATGTTGGTTTCGACCCACCCAATTTTTTTCTACAAATTTTGCAGGGAATTGAGAAGTAACAACGAAAAGAACTGCTGGAGTAGGTAAGAGACAGGCAGAAAGTAAAGGATAAAGTCTAAAGCGATATATCTATTTCCTTTATCTCCTTTATATATATATATATATATATATATATATATATATATATATATATTATATCTGTATACTTCAGGATACTTCAGGATTAATGCGATTTGTACTTTGATGAATAGTGACAAAAAACTTATAGATTTCCGTTGGTCAAAGTAAAGTGGGCTAAATTCGTCAAAAAGCCCACATTTGAGGGGACGTTAGGTAGTCGGGCTCTCGGCTCTGCCCCCCCAATCATTTACAGAAATAAACATCCCTGATCCGTGCTCCATTACATAGGTGCCTATTTTGAGGCGCCTGCTTGGAGTTTCACGGGCGTACTTTGAACGGCAGCACAGAGAGATTTTTGCAACATTTTGGACGACATATATAGGGCGTAAATGGCTTACATATCACCAAAAAATACAAATAAGGTCAGCTTGACGTTCTACTGTTTACGAGCTTTCCAACAGTATCATTATTTTTATTGTCCGACTAAGCGTTCGCGAGTTGGAGGGGGGCGGTCAAACCCTCTCCCCTCCAATCGAGTGTACGTGCCGCTGTCAATTGTCCGCCGGTTAAGTGTTTTATATTGTTCAGTTTTACTCAATCCATTAGGCGTAGGAACTGGAACGGGGTGAGTGGGTGCGAGGTTGGGGTCCGCAGGCGCCGTGGCACCCCCACTTTTCGAGGATGCTGAACATCAACCTTATGGTGATGCATGGAAAAATCGACTTCAGACTTGGCTTTGGCACCTCCACCTTCCGAGACGTTCCCGGAACGTCTCGGTGGACTACACTTATGCTCAGTCCTGCCCTTGGGTATATGATATTACTGACCCCCACGTCTGGAACTTTGCTTGGATTACGGTCATCTGACATCACAATCACGCATTGAGGTCGGTGACCCTTTGAACCTGTTACTGACATCGGAGAGGCTTTCAAGTAATCAGAAGCGCTGACTTACATTGTAACAGTAGCCTTAGTCCCTACTGATCGTGGAAACTGGTTCTCGGTCCATAACAAACGTCCCAGGTCAGGCTTCGTTTCACAGCAACGAATAGAAACCAGAATCTGTAGTGTCCATGTTCATTGCACATCCGTTCATTCGCCATGTGTGACGTCATTTGGCGCCTTAGGTTTGGACGCAGTCTGGCTGTTGCCGCGCTGTGGCATTCTTGAAATAAACAATCACTGTAACAACGGCGAACAGGCAGCGCCCACCGCAGCGCTCCCGAACCGATTATATTCACCCAAGAATCCGCCAGCCTCGAGAACGTTACAGAATGTGTTGGTGTAACCCTCTCCGGTCGCTTGTGGGGGTACTGAGTTCGTTCAGTGCCGTACTGGGTATTGCCGTGGAGCTAAAAACAAACGTGCTACACGAACGCTCCTGTTTCATTGTTGTATCACGTCAGGTTTGAAAATGGTAAGAGGTCGTATCAACCCCCTGTACTCTCGAACATGGCGATATGGCGAGTTCTGGACAGGGTTAATGCGATCTGATCCCCGTTCTTCCCGCGTTGTCCTACTTTGCCACGACGACGCTGTCTGGCGTAAGAATGCACACCATTTTATATATGCACACTCACTAAGAGATCAGCATGCAGACTGGAGCCGAGAGACAGACGAGCACTAGCAAGTGCTTTCAGTTCCGTTTTTTTCTGCAGACACCTGCATGGCGAAAATTCGTCTGAGCTTCTTAAGCGGCGCTGAACCGTGTCCCTGCGTAAGAAGACCCTGCAAGTGAGTGATACATACCATAAAACCGGCATTGCTGTTTGTCGGGAGGTTCTGGATAATGTTGTAAGATGTTAATTGAACTTCATTATGGACGTAAGCAGCACGGTTACAGTTCCTCGCCCCCACCCCTCTCCCCCCACATAGCTCACCAACTGATATTTATCTACACGCCTTTTACCCGGGTCTTCTGTCTAGTGTGAACTGAAAGACATCGTGTTTTGTAAGGATGTTAGAGTTCAAGGCACGGTATAATGCTAAATGATCCTCTCGTTTACGTCCCGCAATGTTCTCCTTTTCAGTGAACAGGCTTACAGCACTACGTTGTCGGCTGCTAGGACACACGCGCACTTCTGGAGCATTATGGACCATGTCAGACATATGACGTAAGTTTTTCCGCAGCAAAGACGTGCCACTGCTGAACCTGACTTTCAAGTCATAATATTATTTTTGCTTGCTTACACCGCCAAAGGCTCCAGCTAAGGTTCGGTATTAGCTAATTTCAATTAATAAACGAACATGAACTGTTCGCGAACAGGGCGTGTTCGCGAATAGTTTGACTGGCGGCGGGCGAAGTCGCGAACGAACGCAAACGAACACCAACTGTTCACGAACAGCTGGCGAACAAGTAAACTTGCAGTAAATTGACAGTGTTTTTTTGCTTTTGCCGTCCGGGGCCGTGGCGATGTTGCGTGATTGCTGTCACGTTCTTACCGTCTGAATGTTTCATTTCACTCGTTTCTGCCGATATGAAGGCGTTGGTCTCGCTGTGCGTATCGTGTGCGCTCTCGTCAGTGCCTGGGACACCCAAGCGGCCAGCCAAGCTGCTGAGCTGAACTCGAAAGCGATGACCAGAAAACCTGACAACTGCATGGCCGGAAACGCGTAGCAAATGCCTCTGGATATTGTATGTGGCAACGTCATTTTTCAGCTAGCATCAACTTGTGTTGCCCAGACGGTGATCTTTCCTGACTGAGACTTGATTAAAATTTGGACATCTCGCCATTCCTCCATTGAGACATTCCTCCATTCCTCCATTTCCCCCATACTCTCTTGGGCGCATTCCCCGGGTTGGAAACGTTTTTTTCTAGACAATGAAACAAAAATTTGCTTATTTTGCCTGAAACTGGACAAAATTATTACTTTTTGTCTCATTCTGAACGTACAGAAATTAAACCAACTCTTCAACAGAACCAGCGTCAACACATTTGATGGTGTAGCTGGTTCAATCGTAGTTCGCAATCGCGAACAGTCCGCGAGCTGTTCATGAACAGAGCGTGTTCGCGAACAGAAGGTCGACCGACGGCGAAGCCGCAGACAAACAAGAACGAACACAAACGAACAGTGATTCATAATCTTTTTTCCAGCTATTGAGCAAACACGCAAACTTGGTCCCAGCGTTACCATTTCATTCGGTTGCCTGGCACGACCGCTAATTCAGTTAGAAGACGAATGATTCTACTGTCCTGCCAAAGTGGGTTCGAGTTGCTGAGGTCGGCACATGATGCGACGGTCAGTCACTAGTTAGCCAGGAGAGCTGATGTACGCGGTCAACCACACGACCTGGAGTTCTGGAAGGTTTTTGAAGGCCATATTCCACCCAAGAGAGGGCACAAAAGGGTTAAGTTGCAAAAGTTTGGTGTAATACCGGAAATGTACGGGATCGACGACCCTTCCTTAATAGACTTCCTAGGTCCATGTGCGATTTGGCTTGAAAACAAAATGACGCACACGTTTTCATTATGATGGACTTTCTTGGAGTTCCCAGTTTCTTGGGCGACTGAACGATGCCTGACGAGACACAAGACTTGACTAAAGACCCAACCACCTGAGTCCGAGAGGCTGTGCGTCCTAACTCACGACCAACACAGGCATATATGTTTGAAGAACTACCTTGAGATAAAGATGAAATGTGAAATACTGATGGAGCTGGTAAACCGATGGACTGATGGGTCTGATTACTAAAGCCTCTCAAGATACAAGATTTGACTCAAGACGTGGAGACTGGAGCTGAAGAGGCTCGGCTTTTTTCCATACTCAGAAACAAAAATAACAGGTTATTTTAGACATTTAGATTAGATTATCAACGCCTGGCGAAGGACAAGAAATTCACTCGAAAATGGCTCATGAGCGGTTGGTGTGGGCTTCTCTTTCCATACAGCCCACAGAAGCCACTAAGCGTTAGCGGAAGAGCCGTTTGTCGCCGTCATCGCTGGGTGACGTCAGAACACGTTCTTTAGTGATTTCTTTGTTCGATTCCTTAAGGTGTTCTTTGGAGAAACGTGTACTGAAAACGTGGTCAGTAACACTTTGGACCAAACAAATGAACGTCTGGACAGTCTGTCACTGTGGAGCATTCCCCTAAGAGTGCCGCGAACTGTTCTTGGACACGTTACACCACGCATTGATTTATTGCCCAGAGACTGCAGATACAGCTAGATGCGTCTCAATATTGGATCTACAGGAACAAAATGAAATCCAGCTGTTACGTAATATGACTCTTTCAGCACGCCGAACGAAGTTGTGGACGTTCACGTGTTCATGAACACACTCTCTGCCACCGTCGTCAACGAAATTCCGTCATATACGGTTAGTTACTACCATGATGTGGATGTGATGTTTTTGGTAGAATAGCGCCAATGGCATAAGACATTCGAGACTTGTGTGGCATAAGACATTCGAGACAGCGTGCACAAGTCACACTGATGTGCGTTAATGACTCTGTCATGTGCGTTGGCCTGGGTAAGTTTCTAAGCCCTCGTCCTGCAGTCAAGATGTAAGTATATCATTACCCATCGTTATTTGATTATGCATTATGTGGCTGCATATGCTACAAACCATAGTTGTCTTTTCCACATAGGTATGTTATTGGCATTAATTTCTCAAACTCTTTAAGACAGGGCAGTTCATCCATATTCAGCACATTACGAAAGCACCCGAAGAAACAATTTGACGGGATATGGAGAACTGCATTGCACTTACGTCAGTACCTAGCAGGATTCTAGCCCAGCATGTCTTAAACATCTAGAGGATTTGCTGCGAGATTGTTAATATTGTCCAACAAGTTAGGTACCAGTGCATTTGGGTGGCATTTTTCAGTGGAAAGGGGGGCGGTGCTTGAGCAAGAGGGCACCCTAAAATTTACGAAAGGGCACTTCGGGAGAGTGAAAAGGGCACACTTTGTTCGAAGTGACACAGTCCGACAGGCGCGAGCAAACCGGCCACATCCAGACACATTTGCTCCTGCACCCGTCCCACACGACCTCGTAGACTAGCCGTTTGCGTTGGTTTCCGCGTCAAGAACGAGATGTCACCGATGAGCTCTAAAGACAGGTTAAGTTTAGAGGGTAGCTTGAGCAACACGAATGGCACTGTTAGTCGCAAGGGCGGATCCAGACGGCCAGTTTGGGGGGCGCGGGGTAATATATAAAAGCACGTAAGAAAAGCCACGAAATTACCGCGCGATAGCACAAACGGTTGACAGGCCGTCAAAACTGAAAAGGGTGTTTAAAGGTTGACTGAGTGGGACACGTAGCTTTTTTGACGAGGCTTGGATGACGTACCAGCATTTCTTTTGTTTGTTTTTGCTGACCTACCTTCATACGTGACCTGCGGTAGACCCATCGTCTTCGGTTTGACTGGTTTGTGGTCTTAGATGGTACTGGCTGTCTATCTGAATTTGTTCGAATTATTTCGGATTTCGAATCGGTCCCAGCAGGCGAAGAAGTTATCTTCTGACGGGCCCCTGTGACCGCTTTTCTGGCAGGAGATCACCCTCATCTCCAACATCGGTGGCTCGTTCGGCCTGTTCGTCGGCCTCTCGCTGGTCACCATCGTCGAACTGCTCGAGTTCCTGTTCGACTTCTGCGTCATGATGGTGGCCCGGGTGCCCCGGTTTGGCCGAGCCGCCCGACCCGTCCGAACCATCCAAGTCGCCGCCACCTAACTGTGCCGCGGGCGTTTTGACTCTGCGCCAGCCTTGCGCGTGGAGGCGCCACCTACGTCGTTCAAAGCGCCGTCAACACAACCATCGCATCGTCCTACCAACGTGATTTCCATTTGCCTCTTACACCGAGCTTCTTCATCGAAAAGATGTGTTTGGATTTTTCTGACTGATTTTTGCCAGATGACGATCCGATATACGAATGTTGGCTCTGCGTGTTGGTTTTAGGGCTTGTTTTGTACCGCATATTCGTCTGCTGGATATTCGTCGTAAACTCACAGACTGATGAATTTCTGTCCGGGCGTTTCTGATTACCGCTGAAGAACTGCATCTGCTCCGTGAGCGCGATCCATTTACCCTTTTAAGTTGTGAAGATTGTGCATACCATGCCAGATACTCTGCTTGCCGTGTGGGACAAATTATTTACACGAAATGAAGAATGTCCTTGCAGCTGCCGAAAAGGTGAGATTTCTGTTCTTTAGTTGATAGACTTTTCAGAGTGTTTTAATCTCACTGATTACTCTAACCTCCTTATCAAATTGCAAGCTTACAGCATCGATGCATCCTGTCACACGCAGTGAGCTTTATTGACGTTAAGCAAAAAAATAACACTTGTCCAGAGTTCCACCGAATAAAATGGGCGTTTATCAAGGGTCCTGTCTTCCACCTCTACCATACTCAATTTTTTCGAACGACTGGCCTTTTCGTGCCTGGTGCCGAGGTCCGCGCAGTACGTTGACGAAACACAGCTGCTCGGAAGCGGTAAAAAGTTAAAAGATAAAAAGAAAACCGAAAGGAACCATTCGGCTGATGGAAACCACTCTCAATATGCCCGATTCCTGGCTCAGAGCTATCATGATCAAATCCAGTCACAAAAAGAGCAATTTATCAGTAATCGCCAAAATGAATGCGGTTTGTCCATGGACGGCATCAAAATGAATTTCACATGTGTTGATCTCAAAACCTGTTCTGAATCAAAAACCATGGTCTTACTTTCGATCGCTAAATCGTGGGAAAATCACACTTCTGTGACATGTGATATGATTCCTATGACCAGTCACCGATGCTTCGATCTGCTGACTACTGATCTCACCTCAAACGCAGCCTCCCCAGACTCATCCTCAAATCCGTTAATGTCAGTCTCAATTCTCTCGCAGTTCAGATATGGCATCTGTATGTATGGCACCTGTTACGGTTAACCCGTCCCCGATTGGGGGGACAGTTGACTGCCCCCTGGGGTTTTTCCGGGATTGCAAGAGAACCAACAAACACAGAGTCACGAAACTTTGTGTACCTTTTGCTTCATCAATTTTACATCTCGCGCCAAAATTTTGACCTCAGGTCAGGTCAGGTGCTTGACCTAGGTCAGGTCAAACGGACCTATGTCCAAAAAAGTTAAGCGCCCTCTAACTTTTTCGCAAAACAAGATATCTCAAGAATACTTTCAGGGGTTAGTGATCGTGATAGGTGCAACAAATCTGCTCTCAGATTTTTTCGGAATTTTCCGGGTCATTGACCTAAGGTCAAGCACATTTTTAACACATGTCGTCGTTTTTTTTCGAAAATTGACGGAATATTTCATAACATTTTTAGTGTGGAGTGAAGCAGGCATCTAGTTACCGTCACTGAGTAAAGTATCAATGACTTCCAGCCATTGACCTGAGGTCAGGTCACGAATATCTGTAGTGGGCAAAAATGTACCACCGTCAAAATCGGCGATGAATTACTCAGAATGGGTAGAAAATGGCAGAACTAATTTGCACAGACGTAAGTCATACCATGAACCTCAAAAAGTTTGAAAAAGTAGCAAATTTTGGAAATAAACAGGCTGTTGCGAATAAAGCTCCTCCAATTTTATAGATTGGTAACTAATGAATTTTTCCAAAATTTAAGCATGAAAAATCATCACATGAACCACTAAGATCAATAAAATATACATATATTTTGTTGCGAAAATAGGGGAACGCTGAAAGTAGTTCCCTTCCATTTGTGGCCGCAGACGGCAGCAGCGCACACCGACAGCTGGCGGGAGAATTGCAGTGTCTTTAACTCAACGTTTCGGCTTATATATTGAACAAATCTGGGAAATTAGACGTGTATCGACATCCTCGGACCTTTACTTGTGCGCTGGTGCCTTTACCTATGCGTTATTAGTCACAACCCTTGAGATTCAGGCCATTTCTCGGTCTCATGAAGTCGGCTATGTGAAAACATATATAGCGCGTAAATTGGCTTACATATTATCTAAAGCTAAAAATGAGACCAGTTTCGAACTCTACTCGTCACAAGCTTTCCAACGGTGAGCTTGCTTTTATCGTGCGACCAACCGTCCGCGAGTTAGAGGGGGGCGGCCAACTGCCCCCCCCCCCCACTCGCCCATGTTCGAAACGGATCGACGGTCGTGCGCGGGTTAAGATACCAAAAAAGTGCAAAACGTCAACTTTTCGCAAAAATTTATTTTGGAGACGGAACTTTAGTCTCCAACCTACCTCACAATTTCGACTGACAGAATTTTGACTGTCGGACAAAACGTGGTTACTTTTCGCACGTTTTCACATGCTGTTTTCAGAAGCGAACAATCCTCCCTCTCATATTCGTTTTCAGATCATTATCATTTATACCATCCCTATCTGGCACATCCATATGGCACTTTCCTCCATTCATTCATCCCAAATCTCTGCAATGATCTAACGGATCGGAGGAGTTCTAACCGAGTACCCACTGCCACCCACCCCTGACGGACAAAGGTTCACGCTGCTGCCCCGCGCTACTCTGCTTCGTTTCGCATTTATGACCCGCTCCAAGTCTGTGAAATAAATAAACAAAGAAAGAAGAAATAACAGGGGCATTAATGAGATGCAACAAATAGGGTACTCTTCCTGTCGTTTTTCACGCGTCAGGCTGGGTTATATGGCGTTCGTTATCGGTGTAGACGGCGTTACCAGAACATACAATAAATACAGCTTACGTCAGGTCGGAAGATAGTAAATGTTGTCGAAGTTATGCCAATAATACAGCGATGCGTGCAGTTGCTATCAATGCACTCCTTGGAAGTATGTTGCCTTTTTGCTGTGATGTACTGTAATGTCTTCAAAGCTCATGAAAGGCAAAGAAAACAGCCAGGATAATAAAACATAATATAACATGTCATAATAAGACATGTTTAAGACATGACATAATAAGACATGTCGATAAGACAGCAAATTCTGCACCAGTCTTTTCTGCTAGCTGCATTTACGAGCAAAGCCGCAGGTAGCGAGTGAGTGCAGCCTCAAGAAACGGTAAGAATCAGATTCGAAATCAGATGCAGCTTTATAGAGACAATCTACGATGTCGGTTTTCCAGTCCCAGTCGACTCGTGACAACTAACACAGGTGAGACGCACGGAAACCAAGGCGATGATGTTTGTCGAATGAGGCCAGACAAGGCGCCATGCGTTCGGGCACGCGCAGCGGCCGGAGGCAGGCGGTTCCAGGACGGAGCCGCGCGGTATGTGAAATACCGCCGGCGACGGGCCTGACGGCATCGCGAAAGATGAAGCATGAAGCGCGGGCGCCCGGCAGGACACCACTCATCTGAAGGCGGGAGACTCGTGCTCGTGTCGGGAAGAACACAGACAGGGAGACAGGCACGTCCTTCGGGTGCAATGCTTGGTACACTTTTAGACGATCTCATCAGTCGATGGGACCAGTCATATTACGCCACCCAAGTGAAGAGATCACTGGTGACAGGAGACCGTATCCACGGATGCCAGTCACCAATCTCGCGGCGAAATTGGCAATGAGCTGCACCTCGCTACACGTACACACATCGAATAATATGGCGAAAAACGGGAATTTCGACAAGGAGCTTCAGAATGTTGCACGTGAAGTGATGCCGAATTTTGTATGGAGACACGAGGACTACCTTGCAGCACCACACAAGGTCAGATACATGCTGTTCCCAGATGACAGGTTGGTCGAAGATTCCACCAAGAGCCTTCACTACTGGGGCTGGAGTTATGACAGACCCAAAGACTCATACCCAGATCTGAAAATCTGCCAACTTGTGAATTTATGCTTTGGTGCCACTGAATATGAAATCTGTCTTTGTGACATTTATTTTGATACTGGGTGGGTTTTGCGAGACCCTGGTTACCAGCAATACCGAAGAGCGAGCTAGTTTTACTTTAAACCGAAAAAAAACAGCAACCTGCCCCAGCCCGACCCTGTAGTAACGATTTCTGGAGGCTAATTACTTGGCAACCTTTTGTGTGTTTGAGTTGCATGCGCCGAATCTCTCGCTTTTTGTTAAACTGAAATCAGCTTGTGTTGCATGCTAGAGATACCCAGTTTCTAACGTTTTGCTGCAATTGACCACATAGTATGTACTTCCGTCAACCATATAGGAAAAGAATGTATCATTAAGAACGAAAAATATTATTTTTTCTGCTTGTTGAAAAATGATCCTTCTTGATTTCAACGGTTCGCGAAGTGTTTTTTCCCAAGTATATAAAAGACTGAATGTTTCACGCGCTTTTTTCGTTTCGTTCACGTCCCCAAAATGATAGTACCGAAAGGTTTCATATTTCAGGGATGTTCTGCATAAAAACAACGTTACTCAGAGCAATGTGGCTGTGGAACTATTATCCAGCAAGGAGCGCTTTGTCCGGACCGATCTGTTGATTTATCCAAGCACGGCACATCGTGTGAAGGCTTGCCAGCTGCATCAACAGTCAGAAACAGGCGGTCAACGACCGCTCGACAATCCTTCGACTTCTCATGGAGTAGCCCAAGAATGTGCGTCGGCCTGTATGCACATGAGTGCCATGTGTCTAGATGCCTGCACGTTTTATTCCTTTACTTGTGACTCGGGGATTGACAGCCAATGAAACAGTGGATAATCCCACGTCAGTACATACATACAACACGTACAACGATCATTGGTCGGTCCAATCCTTTTCTTATTTTCATACACGATCTGTCCTCTTTCCTCCTTCATGGCTGTCTACTCTCCTACGGCGATAATACCCACCGCCTTGACAGCATCAGACCCGATGCCATCGGCCTATCGAATCGTAATCCTCGCCCGTATAGGGCCTTGTATATAGCGCGAACATACAGGGGGGAAGGATTGGTACGAACCCTGGGTTGCGCGTGACGAGATATCGCGACTGGCATCTCTTTTTAAGGTTTCAGGCCAACGGATGACCTTCCAGGTCGGGTCAAAAGTCAAAAATTGGCGCAGAAGTGCTTTTTCGAGTTAAAGCGCAAATGAACGCCAAAGAATAAATGATGATGAAGCGAAATGGATATCACATTGTTCATCAATCAGTTATGAGTATCTGTACACTACATGATTGTATTTCACCCGTGGAGTCCAATCCAGGCCACGCTAGGTCAATCCTTGCCATGCGGGGTCGTCGGCTTAAATTTGTTTCCAGAGGTGCAGAAGCATTTTTGTAGACAATGGTAGATGCTGAAGTAAAACGTAGCATCTCAATTATATCGAGTTGCCTATAAAGGTCATCCTAGGTCATCCAAGATCATCTCAAGTCAACCAAGGTGATCTATCTAAAGCCAAAGACCTAGAATGACCTCGGATTAGCCGAAATCGTAACTAAGATGCCTTAAAAGCGTTTTTCGAGTTGATATCCAACACAAAATCTAATTTTAGACATGTCATGTATTTTAGACTCACCACTTTACGGCCCACGCCGCCCCGCCTGTTGGAGCAAGTCCGGCCTTCGCAGCATTGCCCCCTTTTTTCATGAAATAAAAGATAAGTTGCACCAAATTTCTACCATTCGATTCCTTTCACCTCAAGCAATCCGAATATACAGGTTGTTTTACCATACTTATTTCATGTTGCATTACCAAAGGTAAAAGGTAACGTCATCAGTTTACATCCTCGATAATCCCAGTAGTGAGCATAAGCCTGTTAAATGTATGAATAGTTTTATAGGACATGCAGTTTGAAGTCGATCACACACACACACACACACACACACACACACACACACATATATATATATATATATATATATATATATATATATATATATATATATATATATATATATATATATTGCTGTACTTGCGTACTCCAGCCGTCCTACAGTGAGACAAAACTGTGACCGGTGTAAACCGGCCGCGTCTCTCGAAAACTGACTGGCATGGCTGACATGACTCTCGTTATGACGTCATAGCTCGTCACCACAGCAACGTAGAAGAAACATGTTTTCACCATAAGATGCGGAAAGCATGCGGGAAAGGAATGAAATTGAAATAAAATTGAAAACTTGGAATGGCAATATGTCCGATATGGGTAAATACCTAATTGCGATATTTATCGAAACGGAAAAATATTGCGGGACGAAATTTCGGATGAACAAATAATCATGGGGTTATACTTTATATCATCGTATCAGGGATGGGCATCGCACATGGGCTGATACAGAATGGCCAACTTTTACATTACAAACCATGGAGTGGGGCAATATGTAACAGCTTAATATCTCAAACGATGAAGATTATACCAAGACATGGACCTAATGGTGAAGTGATCAGGACTTCTGTCTGTCAAAATCACGGGCAGAATTCAAGCTCTTCCCAAGCTGACTGTCGTTGGCAGATACGATATCAGCGCGGGCCGTCGCCGGAGATCGGCAGTATGTTCTACGATTATTCTATCCGAGACGCTGGAAAAACGTTTTCTGGTCCATTGTCATGCGTTGTTATCATGTGAAAGATCCCTGGCAACAGGCTGTCTTCAAAAGACTACTGGGAAAGGAGGATGGACAATTTTTCGACGCCTAGGACCCAAACCTTCTACCGTTTATGATGCGAAAAGCCAGCATTTTTGCATTCACACCATCAGGTCCAGTGGTGCAACCAGGGTAGTCGTCTGGTCGGTTCAGTTCAGTAACCACCTGAGACAACCGGAATATTCATTTCAGTTTTAGCTAAAGAGCGAAGACACTTGGGACGTTATGTGTAAACCATGGAAAGATTTGTCCCCGTACAGTCTTAGAGAAAAGTCAGTGTCCGTGCACTACTAGATGTCCGTATTGCGACATCGTTCACTGAAATATTTATCCGATGCGTTATTGATCCCTACCCCGACATTTTGCGATTCCGTCATGAGTCATTTGGTATAAGGCAGGTTCGTTTTTATACTGCTTTTGATATTTACGTTAAACATTTTACATGTGGTGTTTTCTCATTCCATGCTTTGTTTGACAAAATGACTGCTTTCCACCTTAATCCTTACATTGATAGCCGACGTTTCGTATGTTTCCGTTCGAAATTTCCTCCCGCCGTTACTCATCTTATTCGATGTTTTATGTTCGTTGGCTGTAATCGAACAATTCATTCCAACGTATTTGATTCCGCTTCTAAGAAAGTGGCTGACTTTAGGGCACTAATGTCATGTCATTTTGCATTTCAATAAGTTCTAAGTTTGTTTGATTGTGTGGCTAAAACGAGCTCATGCTGCATGAGAAGGCAGCTAGTTGCGAAAAACGGCCACATTCAAGGCAAAATGCATGATTTAAAAAGAACGCAAATTTCTCAGAAGTAGACCACTTAGAACTACAGGAGTGTTGGTTTTCGGAATATTGCTGCGTACAAGATAATTGTATTTTTTGGATCCTGTTTTTTGCCTCTAGCCTACTACCTACCCCGCCCTTTTCCCTCTCATGGCTCGACTGCATTGTTTTCCGTTTTCCCTTTTGGTGTCATTGCAGCGTAACAATTTCCATACACTGCCGCCTGTGATTTAATCGCACGGAAAACTGATGAACCAGGCATTTTGCAGCGACTTTGCATTTGGAAAAATCTTACGGGAGGACAAAAAAACGGTATTTGTTGCGCATTTCTGCAATGACTTCGCATTTAAAAAAGCTACGTCTTCGCAGAAAACCTATTTCAGACTTAATGATTTTCAACATTCCAACTGCCCCCCACCCCCAGTTACCTGGTTTTGTCCTCACGGGGGGTTGGCGACTCCACAGCGGGGGCTGGGCCCCCAGTTAACATGTTAAACGAGGCCCTGGCCAAAGCTGCTTTGGCAAGTGCTTGAGATAATAGTTGCGTTCTCGTATACGTATTTTCGTGCTGAACTTCGAGTTATAATTTAATGTTGTGCCAGGAAACTGTTTTTCAATCTTCTACAGATATGCGTTACAATAATGTTGAATACGTGTTCTAAATACCAACAACGTAAGAGACAGAAATTTTCATCATTTGCCATTATGTGGATAGATGCCCAGGGGCAAAGACCTGAAAAATGTCCGTGGGTACAGAACTGAAAGCAATCATGCATTTTAGAGAACGCAAGTGCACATCAGCGCCAAAATCTGGGGTAAAGTTTGTTTGTTTAATGAAAAACTGGGCCATAGTAAAAATAACGAAATTCAGTTTTTTTTTTGGGGGGGGAAAGTAATCCAGATGAGGTAAGCCATTGATCCGCTAGCATTTGCCCCTCCGCCGAAAATGCAGTCCACCATCCTTAGCTGCGCTGCTCACAACAAGCACCAAGTCATTTAGGAAGCTTCTGACCGGAACACGGTCCCTGGTGGACAAAGGAGGCTTCCTGATTGACACAGAGAGACTCCTTACCGACGAATAGGGTTCTAGAGCCGACACACGCCTCAGAACCGACGTAGGACGCCCTAGAAACCGACTCAAGAGGCCTCCAGAATCCACGCAAGAGATCTCCGGACCGACGAAGTTCACATAACGGACGTAGGAGTCCCCGAACTTTCGCAAGGGGCCCCCTGACCAACACAGGAGGTCCCCTGACCGACGCAAGAGGCCTCCAGAACTGACCAAGGAGGACGAACGAGGCCCCAATCGTACCGGGAGCTCTCTTTCTTTGCCGGAGGCCCCCAGTGTCAATAATGTGACATCCCGCAAAATTATGGCCACGTCCCTGCACAGACGGCCTGATCGGCGTAGGAGTCCTCATGACGGATCCAGAGACCTTGATTGATACATGGGGCCCCTCGGCAACACAGGAGGCCCCCATTCGGTACAGAAGGCCACAATGAAAGATGTTTTTCAGTTATTCATTAGAATACCACACCCCAAAAAAGTAGGTACTGCGCGAAATCCGGGGGGAAACGTTTGGCGAACGGGAAACCAACTTTAACAGTGTTCGTACGTGCCTGTTAAAAAATCTATAAAAACGCAACTGTCGCCAATTTGCAGTCTCGTGGCATTTTGCAGCCTGACCTGACCTGATCTGACCTAGCATGACCTTTGCATGACGTTAACCCAAGTGCGACCTGACCGCCCATTCGATGCGGAAAACCAGACGAGTAGTCTGGTGCCGGTTCCGAATCCATCCGAGCAGAACTAGTTTTCAGAGCGAGACGAAGCAAGCTAGGCTAATTGGTAGTAACTATTTGACCTATTGATTGCTGCCCACTTATATGACCAGGTGGTTCAGTTGCTGCATAATATTCCAAGATGAAGAGAGTGAAAACACCACCCATACCACTTGTCGCTGACCGCTTTGCCACTTGTCTATTTAACTTCTGCTGCGATTCTTCGGTAAAAAATTGAAAAACGGCAATTCCCAAGGTGAAGGTATTTTGAGCCTAATGACGTCATCGTGCTAACCTAACCTAACCTAACTTAATGAATGATAAACAAAATAACTAACCCAACCTAATCCTACCTATCCCTAATCTAATCAAGCCTAACCTAACCTAACCTAACCTAACTTAACCAAACCCAGCCTAATTTAATCTATGTAGACGCACGACCTACCTCTTGGACAGAGGCAAGTCCGATCGCACCCTTTATCGGCCTACGGCCTCGGTATCTTGTACCGAACCTCCGGCACAGGGTTGCGCCCTCGGCGCAACATTACGCTCCGTGAACATCCGTTTAGGGGACTGCGGCCTCTGGTGGCATTTTCTGATGACGTCATTCGACGTTACTCAGTACCTAGGACATCCTTAGAGCAGACAGTGTAAACAAGATGGCGCCGCCCAATCCGGTCGCGTTTGCTTACGTTGAAATAGAACTTCATTTCCTTCAGAAATCGTACCGGTCGTGTCACTATTTTTTGCTTTCCTGGGAAAGCCTATGAGCTCTTCTGTATCATATGTATAGCAAAAGTGGTCCGTGAAAAAGGTGAAAAGGTGATATATCGCCGCGTCTTTCTTCACTTGATCCAAATTTTGGCAGTGTGGGGTGTGTAATCTCAGGATGGTTTTTCAATTCTCCCACTCACGCACGAGTATATCAATTGATCCCCTACAACGAAGTTGTTGACTCCTTGGTTTCGACGATTGCAAAATAAAAATCACGAGACTTCTGAGCCACAAGAAAAAATACTGATTGAAAAGTTAAAAACTGTTGGTAATCCATGTTCTGGATTTCCCAGTTCTGGCCAGTCCAGTAAGTCACCCATGGGCTTACTCCACACTTGTAAGTACCCCCTGCCATCTTCTTACCTCTGAGACCATCTTCTTGCAAACATAGAATCCTAGGTACATACTTTGCACTAAGGCCTTGTATGATACTATGAAATCTCATTCCACTGCAGTGTGTTTGGGGTGCAACAACCTTTAGTACATAAGTGCAAGGTGGCACAAATATATCTTCATCAAGTTTGCAAAAGATTCATGTTCAGCTGTTGCTGGCTTGATGGACATAATTATTGCTGCTATATTGTTGTGAAACTCATTTAATCTGGCACATCTGATGTATCCTGTGCAGCAATTTTCTGGCTGTGCTATTAGACCGTATCCTGTTGATAGAAAATTACCCACATAGATCAGGATGGGGTGCCAAAATTGGTCTACAGGGTCTGTGTACTAACTCCTGACAGAAAACTCATCCTGCGACCTATCATGTTGTCTAATTATCGGGTAATGTAAATTGCAAATTGGCAGCAGATGAACATTGCATTTCATATATTTAGAGGTACGTCCTCTTCAGGGTTTCATTGATAACCCTCCATGAAAATAAAACATGTTTTTTACAATTGTTCAATTGTCCTTGACATTACTTCATCACTTGAATGCTGTGAGACAACACAGATATTGTTTCAGTCATACATGCATTGCCATATGTAGGAGGATTTAAAGTGAAAGGTTTGGGAAGGGAAGATCTGTTAAGGACTGAAAGGACTGTAATGTTTACTACTCCTGAAGGCATGCTACTGATATTTGTTTGGATACTTCTGCAGAATATGATTTTAGTCTGTTGCAGTCAGTCTTTATCAGCCTTGTCAGATGTATTCTGCTCATCCAGTGAATGCTCAGTTGGTTCTGCAATGTGTATGTGCTGGAGACATTACTATCTTTGTTAGCATGGTGTACCCAAGCTTGGAAAGGTGTTATTTTTTACACTGAAGGACACCAAGAAATATGTGCTCTAGGAATATTTTATGCTCCAAAAGTTTGATCTTGTGCCTCCATCAGAAAGCTACATTATAACCATGTTGATGAAATCATAACTCTGCAAGCAAATAACTCTGTCTTCATTCAGAATAAAGCAGGTATGATGTCATGACTGACTTACACCAACAAAGTCAAATTAAACCATTACTATGGTTTGCAAAATTTTGGACTCCAAGCAAAAAAAGATTATATTGGACACTAGGAACAAAAACCAAATTACCAATGGTGTTCCACTCTGCAACCACCTGGATGCAGAACTAGTGATGCAGGAGACCATGCAGTGGATTTCTTGAGCTTGAACGGATGCCCTTGAGTGGGATCTGCAGTATCACATTGGAAGAGCCCATCTGGTTTGATCATCATCAGTCCCTTTGGCAAAACTGACAATACCAAAAGGCATATGTTCCTGCTGATGTTGGCAGAAGCTACTATATCTAGTACTGCCACCAGGAATGGCAGTACCTACCAGATATAGAGATGCACCACACTGGGTTGGATTTCAGTCAAACCTTTTAATCCTCAAGTTTACTCCAGGGATTGATCCATGCATATCTTCTAATATATATGAAGCAATAAAATGTTTATTTTTTGCAAAATGCATCAGTAGACATAAAGAAGCAAAATGGGCTTATCTGCATCTTTTCTCACATGTCCTATTCATTTCTTTGATTCATCACTGGCTTGCACCATTTTTTAGATGGATTTTCTCGCCAAATCTGAACATATGGGTTCGGGGAATCTTTTGCTCTTGATGCTACCCATTTTTATACTTTTTCTTTTTGGAAGTCTTTTGAAATTCTAAAATTTCAAAATGTTGAGCCCAAATTCAGAGTCACTACCTTTGGAAAAGTCATAGGTAGTTGTGTGTGCCCAGAAACATTCCTAAAATTGCTCCTGAAAGAGCTGAGGATATCATCTTGTATTTACCCATATTTCCTGTTTACATCATGATGAAACCATTAGGGAATTTTTGCCCTTTATTCAGTGATGTAGTTTAGAATTAAGGGATTTGTGTAAGTGATATGCCAGTGTAGTCATAAGATAACTTTCAAAGATCTCAAAGGGGGCTGAGTCATTAAATTAGGTTCTACTGGGAAGTCATTGTGGTTTTCTTGGAAATGCATGTGAATCATCATGACAGACTGGGATGTTCATGTGCATCAAACTATGGACTTTGGGTAATACTAGGTGAAATGACCAGAAATTTCAAATTTTTTGTTTTCAGTCATATGTTAATTGTTGTACATTGCCTGTCATCACTAATCATAAAGATTCAGACTAAGTCTGTATATCCTTTAATGTAACACAAAAATAAATGAAATGCATGCTATTGATTGAACTATGGGTTGAGCAAAATTGAGGTAATTGACAATAGAAGTTTTGTTTATCATTGTCAGTCATGTTCTGCTCATGACAGGTGTTCTCATTCCAAAAATCAACCCAGTCCAAGTTTTCCTTGGCACAATAAGGAGATATGTGGAGTACTTGACATTGATAAGTTAATGAATAGGGTAAAATCAGGTAGTACAATACATGATATGCACTTTGCTGTTTTTGGTCATATTTTACTCAGGAGATGTATTCTGATTCCATGCTATCCAATCATTCCTTCCTGCATTATTAAAAAAATTACCAAATGCTCCCCTCAGATTGGCTGGGAAAACAAAAATAGAGCTCTTCTGATGGAGTTTGAGAGCGAAATATTTTTTTGTCTCATTTCAACATATTTTTTGTAAGTAATCAAGTACAGATGTAGAATGCATGCTCACATATGTTTAAATTGCATAGTGCTCTATTTAGGTCCACACTCAAATGACATTGGCAGGTGTGTGCTGATGTGCTGTGGTATGGTTTCTTTTTGGCGCAAGTGATGCAGTTTAGTGTCAATGGTGGAATCTCTGTTCTCTACTTCACTGATTTCCTTTGGCCCAGGCCTACCACCATGAAGATGAAACACAAGCGAAGTGAGCCGGACCCGGCCCTGGCGTCCACTCTGTCGCTGGACTCTGTGCGGATAGCAGCAGAGAGTGTAGGCCTCTCCGGTGTGCCGGACGATGCTGTCCGGGAGCTGGCCGAGGATACCACCTACAGGCTCCGGCAGATCATACAGGTGGGCTGGAGCGCTTATCGTCGTTCAAGCAAAACTATCATGTTTGTGTATGTCTACCCTAACATTTTGGCTTGCACTTGGTGACCACTTTTTTGAGGGGGGGTCTTTGATCATATAAATTCTGCTTTATGTATCAAGTCCCTGGGGCTATGTTCTGTTGATCCTCATTATCCATCTAAAATGTACTTATATGTGACGTTGTCTTGGCTGTATTTATGTATGGAACCTACCTACTTTTCAGGATGCCTGCAAGTTTAAGGCCCATGGAAAGCGGAAAAAGATGTTGCCGATCGACTTTGACAATGCTTTGAGGATGAGAAACATGGAGGTATGTTTTCATGGAGGTTTGGAAAGTTTTATGACAGGAAATTTAGACATCCACATTGATGGTTTTGCATATTGCTACACAGCCGTTTCGTTCTCAGTAACTATTCTAACAAAAAACGTGCCTTAAAAAACATTTTGTGTAAAAATGTCTGCTTTGTGCTCCTCTTTTACACGAAAATGTACCATGTATTTTCATTTGAAACCATGCAATTTGGATCATGTTCCACATTGACATACTTGTTCACCGTTTACCTATCGTATTTTGCGACTCGACTGCTCGATGTTGTCCTACTCGTTATGGGCGCCGGTAGGCCAGCTGTTCAGCGGGCGACGTATGGGACCGCTGTGGACCTTGGCTCCCGTTTCAGCCACTGTATGGCGTCCAGAGCGTCGAGCACATTCCGTTCCGGTTCACGTCGGGCGGTGGCCGCGAGCTGAGCTTCCAGGATGACAAGGATGTCGAATTGAATGAGCTGGTGACGGCCCAGATGCCCAAGGCTCCTCTGGACACCACCATCAGGGGTAGGTTCCAAACTGGAGTCGCTGGAAGAACCCACTATATCCGCCTCGAATTTAAGTCCCAGAGACAGGTCTGTCTCTCGTCTCCCTGCCCCCAGACGCCGTCGTTAGAGTGCGAGCTGCCTGCCCTGCTGCTTCGCACGTACTCTGCCGGTAGTACGTGTTCAGACCCGGCCGTTTTGGCCGTGCAGCCCCAAATCATGTCCGTGGTGTAGCGGCGGATGTGGCCGAGCACCGTGCCTGCCGGTGAGCCGCTGTGCCCAGCCTGCGCCGGCGAGGCCGCTGACGCCGCCACCCGCGGGCAGTGCACTGGCTGTGTATAGACGGCGTGCAGCCGGCGATCCCGGAGAACCCGCCGCCGGTGGCGCTCGAACACCAGAAGCAGGAGTCCACCAACCCGGCTAGCAAGATCGGCAAGCCCGGCGGCAGCCAGGCCAAGGCCGTGCCCAGCAAGAGGTGAGAGGGGCAGCCGCCGTCCCGCGGCCGGCCCGGCAGCGCTCATTGCGCGCGTCGGCGGTGGGTGTGGAGTCAGTGAGGCGGAGGTGGGCCTCCGTCATCCCACGGCGCCCGGCGGACAGTCAGGGGATGCAGGGCGGATCCGGAGTGCAGCTTGAACTCTTATTTAGAAATCGACTATGTCGATGGCAGAAGGATATCAGACAAAACTCGTGCGGTTCAATTGCGTAAAAGGAAATATTCTTTTGATTATGGCATCGTTCAGCAGCACGAGACCCCCCCCTTGTGAGCACAGGTCTGTACTTAGGGCTTTCCTCCTTTGAAATGTGCCAGGGTCTCCTACTCCAAAATATTATTCCACCGCTCCCCTGGGTTGATGTGCTGCACTGTGGTGCGTTTCCTTCACGTCTTACTGCACTTCACTCTGCCAGGGAAATCAAATCAGCCCTGTCATGAATCGGACGTAGGTCGTGTCATTTGCCGCCAATCGCTTGTGAGGGTGGCCCTTTTATGACGTCCTGTCTTTGTTGCGGTCAGTCCTGCCACAAAACAGCCGGCTGTGGTCCCGTTTCAGCAAAAACCAGCGCGCCAAGACTATCGAGACGGTGAGCGTGAAGCAGCTGGCGCAGCACGAACTCTCCGTGGAGCTGCAGCTCTACTACAAGGAGATCACCGAGGCCTGCGTCGGCAGCGACGAATCACGCAGAGCGGTCAGTGGTCATACCAGGGCGGTCAGTGGTCATACCAGGGGTCATTGGTCGTGCGTTGCGGGCAGTGCTCATCGAGAGCAGGCTGGTCTCTGGCCGGGCGGCCGGTGGCCGTCCGTAAGGCGATCCAGATTGGTCCGTGGTCCTCCAGGGTGGCCAGTGGCGGTGAGGGGCTTGATCCATGGTCTGACCTATCGGAGAAGGACCTCCGTCGCGTCTGGGCCTCCTTTTTTCTGTTCTGCGCCTACGGGCGAAACGACGGGTTTGGTAGGCTGGTCTGTGTCCCCTGGCTTCACATGGAGATCAATAATTCAATGCCTGTTGATGATGCACTGCAAAGGAATTGGATGCTGGCCAAATTATAACTCAGTAGTTCTGGAATGATTCTCACCAGATGCGCCAGGGTCCGTGAAGCGCTGTCAGCGCCGGTATGGTATTGGCGAGTAGCTGCAATGCGCCCAGGTCTTTGAATGAACGTCCTTCCTGACCATTCGTTGCTTGTTTCCCGCAGGAGGCTCTTCAGAGTTTGTCCTCCGACCCGGGCTTGCACCAGATGTTGCCGCGACTCTGCAACTTCATCTTCGAGGGCGTCAAGGTCAACGTGGTGCAGTTCAACCTGGCTCTGCTCATCTATCTGATGCGCATGGTGAAGGCCCTGCTGGACAATCAGACGCTCTATTTGGAGAAATACGTAAGTAGCTGCCCATTGTTGGGACCAGGACCTGTTCGTGGCATTTCTGTTCCACTGGAACGAAAAACTTATCATTTGTGTGTGTATCGTTGCGGGTACCAGACTGCTTCATCTGGATTTCATCTAAATCTTAGATTAGATTTCACCTAGATTGGATTTGACGTGCTAGATCTCACAGAAACTACCCTTCCAAAAAAAGCCATCAGTCTGGGCCAAGATCGTTCTTTTTCGGCAACACGTCTCACAGGATTTCTGCCGAACATTTGTGTTGACCTCTGTGATCTCACCAACACGCTGGGTGCGCTGCTCATGCCCGTAATGTTTCGCCACCGGCTGGGTGGCTGTATTCCCGTGCACTCAGTGCGCGGGCGAAATTTATTACCGCAACTTTGCGCCCCGAATACAGCGCCATGGCCGGCACTCCCTTCCAAGAACGGGGGCAGCTGCCTCAGATCATGTCGGCCCGTGACCGGACGTATGGAAGCCGTCTGGATTTCGTTGTCGTGTCATGGTGCCTCTATCTCCCGGCTGTTCGGGCAAATCGATATCCGACTGTTCACAGGAGGGGGATTTGATTACACTGGTAGCGTTCTTACTCGGCACGGGCTCGACGGCGTATGACGCAATGTAACAGGCCAGCTGGAGGCGTGGGCTTGGTAGGTCCGAACTTCGCCTGAATAGTCTGTACTTCGT
Source organism: Capitulum mitella (assembly GCA_030062745.1). Lineage (NCBI taxonomy): Eukaryota > Metazoa > Arthropoda > Thecostraca > Pollicipedomorpha > Pollicipedidae > Capitulum > Capitulum mitella. Next base: position 18,790,755 of record CP099844.1, on the reverse strand, counting down.
TTGGCCTTCCTGATTGGTACTTACAACACACAGCAGTGGCTCAGTCTCACGGCTGGCTCTGATGAAGCCAAACGCCCACGTCAGGTCAAACTTCGTGCGTCAGCCTTTTGTACTGTCGCTTTGCCGGCGTTAAGGTGACCAGCTGACTAGACCAAACGGTCCGGCTGGCTCCCGAGCCCTGCGTGCGTCGAGTGAACTGAACCACCAGGCCAGGTCGAGTGAACTGAACCACCAGGCCAGGTCGAGTGAACTGAACCACCAGGCCAGGTCGAGTGAACTGAACCACCAGGCCAGGTTGTGTGAACTGAACCACCAGGCCGGGTCGTGTGAACTGAACCACCAGGCCAGGTCGAGTGAACTGAACCACCAGGCCAGGTCGAGTGAACTGAACCACCAGGCCAGGTCGAGTGAACTGAACCACCAGGCCAGGTCGTGTGAACTGAACCACCAGGCCAGGTCGAGTGAACTGAACCACCAGGCCAGGTCGAGTGAACTGAACCACCAGGCCAGGTCGAGTGAACTGAACCACCAGGCCAGGTCGTGTGAACTGCCATGCCGATCCGCCGCGCGTCAGCCGGCAGCGGCCCGTCGCCGGCCTGCGTGCCAGTCGGGGCCGGGGGTCGCTCCGCCGCCGTTTATCTCGACACCGTCTCGTCGGGCGGACACCGGATCGACCCCGGCCGCCGGCGGCGTGTGCCGCCACCGCGCCATTTGCATATTTCCAATCGAGGCGGCTATTTTCAATAGGCCAGTCAGCCTGTCGCCAGTAATTGACAAGAGCGGCGTCTCATTTTTCATTCAGCGCGGCCAACTTGTACAATCGGGCGCGCCTGGCGCTGTTCTCCGATGGAAATCATCGCCCGGCCGAGGCGCGGGCCACGCGGCCGATTTGACAGGCCCGCCGGCCGGGCGTCTGCGTCTGACGGCCGGCGCTGAGCCGAGCTGGGCGTCGGCGAGCGGGCCGGCCGGTCCGGGGTCGGGGCGTCTCCGACCGCCCCCGACCCGCTGCAGTGGTCCTGGCCGTGGGTTGGCCGGTACCGCTGCCGACCACTGTGACAGGAGACGGTTCGTGGCGTGCTCACTGTCAGATTGGGCGTATCGGGCGGGATCTGAGACGACCTTCACCCGTCATTCAGGGGCGCGCGACTACCGAATTGGATTTGCCACGGCATGCCGATCAGTCAGCCAAACTCTCATCACATTATGGGGGATAAACTGCGGCGAATTGTTCACGTGCCCGGTTATTTGCCGATCAGTCATTTCGAGATCATTTGTTTTACTGGCTACTCGCCGTGTCAGCAAGTCATTTGCTCGTTAGTACACTAGGGCACAAGATATTTTGGGTTTTTAAGAGTCAAGATCATTCTGTCGCAACTTCTACGTCGGTTGCTGGGTTGCGACCAATGGACTGCAGCGTTATGGAGGACCAGATGTCTAGGACAGTGCGACAATCGCTCTCCTGACGGGACTTCTGCTGCTGCCCTCAGCGGGACACCGTGGCCGTGTCTGTGTTTGTCGGCGCCCCGTCAGTGGTCGACGGCTGCTAGCGAATTGTTGACTTTTGCGTGTCGGGTTCCGTGTTTACTCGCGGTCGCAGCGTCCTCTAACTCTTCGGACCAGCTGACTTTTGCGTGCAGGCTGTGACGCTCGCCGCCTCCCCAGTCTCCGCCTTTTTATTGGACGAACATCGGATACCACTTGTTTGTCAAGGAAAAAACACCAATAAAAGATCGCATCAACAGCGGCCTTAGGTGCGGCTCACGGTCTGTCCGACCATGCCTGTCTCTTCGGTGACAGCTACACGGGATCGAGTTGTTCATAATCTGGGTTTATCAGTATCGACGTTGGCAACATGTTTGGTATATGACTGCGTTTGCGGCCTTACAGGGTTGCACAGTCATTACTTTGTTGCTTCCTTCAGAGAGTTTTACGGACCACCGCAATCTCTGATCGCCTTCTTTGTCGACAGCTCCAGGAACTGACAATATCTCAGTTCTGACGATTCGCTTCGCTGTCGGCAGCTTCACGAGCTGATACCGTCGGTAGCCAGCTGCATCCTGTCGCGCCAGCTGTGCGCACGGCCCGAGGCCGACAACCACTGGGCGCTACGCGACTTCGCCTCGCGCCTGTTGGCGCAGATATGCAAGAACTTCAACACGTCCACCAACAACATGCAGACGCGCGTGACCCGGCTCTTCACGGGTTGCCTGCAGGGCGACAAGGCGCCGCTGGCCGCCCACTACGGCGCCCTGGCAGGTGAGTTCCCCTCCTCATCCCGCGCGCGCCTCAGTGTGCGGACGCAGCGCCGGGCTTGTGAGCCGGCGCCGCGCTGCCCGACACGCTCACCTCACTGGAGCTTGTTGTCAGGCACGCCGTCCTGTTAACATCATTTCCGTGTAAGCGCTGTCGCGCCGTCCTGTGGTGCTTGGCGTGAAGCCATCTGCGGGACTTTGAAAGCTTTCCAGCTCACAGGCCACGTTTCCCATGTTATTCGGAAAACGATCGCGGGTGTTGATGCGAAATTGCGTCCGAAGTCTGCAGGGGCCCTGACTAGCTGGCTGCGTCAATTCAGATTGATGCACACTTGATCCGGGAGAGCAGCCGGCTGTGACGTGAATCCATAACGTAAACGGCCTGGCTCCTCTCCGTCTGCAGCTGGCCGGAGCTGTTATCGTATGCGGCTGGCGTATGATAGCTTGTCACAGCCACTTGGCCGGAAAAAATGGCCAGTGGTTGGTTTCATATAGCCACGATATACTTTCATAACCAGAGATTTGGTCTGGCTGCCAACATCTCAGAAGTTCAAAGGCTCCTTCTGCGCTGAAAATGGCTGCAGTATGGAAACTTCAAAGTGATATTGCATGTTCAGTGGGAAGGCTGCCTTTTCTGTATGGCTGAAGTTAGATGACCGTGTTTGTGAGAGTCAGAACAAAAATGCAGACGTCAACATACAGAGGCCGAGACAGCATGGTTAGAATCAAGTACGTAAATCGATTTGGATATGTTGTCACATATTTCTAAAATAGGTCGAGTATGAAGGTTGCGCGGCCCCTTAGTCGTCAGTAATCCTTATTAATATGTGTCAGGACGCCGTGTTATGTCACATGGTATAAGCCGTGCCAGCTATGCACGGCTGGCTAAGCCGTACATGACTGGCAGCCTGCGACGTGGCCTCACCCGGTAATATGTGGTAATAATACGCGACAAGAAGAGCGGGCAGAAGTTGGCGAAGCTGGGCCCCTCCCGGACCAGTCTGAGCTCGTTTGTTGGCAAAGTGGCCCGGCCTATTCCGGACTGTCCCATTAGATTGTTTTTGGCCTGGGAATTGATGATTTCACGCTGTCGCAGCTCCCCTCCTTTGGCGCAGAGGCAAAGGTTGCATTGTTGGGCCTGTCGCGCTATCTGTTTTTTTTCTATCAGGAACGGCACGGGCTCCTATAAGCAGCGCGGAATCATCCTGACGCTCTGTTATGGGAAGTTCTTCAGTTATGACGTACAGCCGATGTACGATTCACACGCAATGTGAGTGAAACACACACGCAATCGGAGCGCCATTCTACGCATAATGCAGCGGCCAGCTGAAATGATGTATCCCGTTTTAAACCCAGCCGAGTTCACCGAGCTATCGGCTGTCCCGGACCAGCGGCCTGGGTAGGCGTGGCCTTTCTTTCACTGCTGTCTTCCCTTCCCCGGCCGTGTGCCGGCATCTGGTCCTTTTTCCTCGTGTCTGCTTGACGCTGTTCTTAAGCTGTTTCGTTTTCTGAAGTAGATGACAACTGGCGTGGTATGTTGACTACCAGGCCATCCACTATTCTTCTGTCATTTGGACGTAATAGAGAAACAGGCTTTTTTTCATTACGGATATTGATGTATTCCTTTTGGCATGTTGATGAGGACATGATGCCACCGCCTTTGTCTGATGTGGGCATTCGGGTAGTTGTTCGTTGGCCACCCAGTTCGTTTATTTCCACTTAGTTCACTTCCCTGCCAAGTTTCATTGAGCTCGATTTCTTTTTGCCACCTGTCTGGTTTAATTTTCCTCATTTCCTTGTAGCGACCCTCCCGATGCTGTAGAAATAAAAATTTGTGTTAAAGGGAGTGTGTCTGATCTTTTCGTTTTTCCAAAAAGACATTCTAGCGGATACTTGACCGTAGCTATGATTTATGGCAGCAATAAAAAGCGCATCTGGGGCTTCGAACAAAGATAATTCACTCATATGATTTTGATTTTTTCAAATCCGTAATATCGACAGCTGAACGGGTTTAAATACAGTACTAAGGGGTGGTAGCAAAAGCAACCAATTAGCGGGCTGGAAACCATTAGTACGTGATACAAAAAATGGCGCATCTGAGACAAAACAAGATCACAAAATGTTCATATGTTCATGTAGTCATCTTGTGTTGCGGATGGTTACCGGCAGTCTCAACCAAGGACAACTTTGTGTACCTTTGGTATGAAGCTTTCCAAGGGAAATTTTGGGTATAGGGCCCCATACCAATATCTTGATTCAGTCATGTATTTTCTGGCTCTGTGAAATAATGTGCTGTCAGCGGCATCGATTTCTGCAAATGATCGGGGAGCCGAGCCGAGGGCCCGACAATCTAACCTCCCCCAAATGTGGGTTTCTCAACGGATTTAGCCCATTTTATTTCGACCAGCGGAAATTTAGGAGTTTTTTGTTACTATTTATCAAATAAAAAAATACATTTTTCTCATGCATATGCATATATATTTATATATATGTACATATGGAAGGTTGAAAATAGATACATCACTAGACTATTCTTTACTTTCTGCCTGTCTCGTATCTACTGCGGCAGATTTTTCGCTGTTACCCATTTCCCTTCAAAACCGGCAGAAAATATTGGGTGGGACCAAACCAACATTGGGTGCACCCAAATCAACACTGGGTGGGCCAGGGCCCTCTCAAAAGAATATAAATTGACACCTCTTCGCACTGTAGATACGTCATGCCAAATTTTGGGGCCTGATGAATGAATTTTTCTATACCAAAATTTCTTCCAGTTCTACACCCATGGTGTCAACGGCACTTGTTTCAACAAACTCTGATTCCTTCTCATTTCTTTGTTCTAAGTGGGGCGTAGTTTTGCAAAATATGTTTGAGGGGCGGGCTGAGCAAGGAAAATAGCTAATCCTACCCGCAAAACTGACAGAATTCTTCGTGGACTTGACCCACTTCCTTTCCAAAGTTGGGAGGGGGTTTGAACCAAAGTTGGGGGTTCGAGCCTCCACCCCCCCCCCAACTGACTAGGAAACCACACCCCTGGCTGTAGGCGTTACCTGTGCTTGGTATCATTTGCAATGTTAGCTGATTGCAGATGGTAGAACCAGGTTCAAGACGAAATGTGTGACTGCCAAGTCGGCTTCACTTTGGCAGTTCCATGCTTCGGTGAGATTGGTTATTCCTTCCTCTGGGACAGTTCAATCCTTTATTTATGAACATATTTTTGCTTACAGCAGCCAGCACCGTTAACTGTATGGATTTTTTACACCAGTCTGTAGAGTCAAAGAAGATTTTGTAAAATGACTATTAAGTCATTTTCATAAAGTACATCGGAATGCAACTCCTTTACGTAATGAAACATTTGAAAATGTGATATACTTGTGACAATTTCCATCATCCATCTCAGGGTACATGGTAAACCCGGCAATGCCAGGTGCAGCCGCGGCAGAAAATGCTAAATAACATGCAAAAAACAATACCCTATTTCAGGTGGGGATAACTTGGCCGGGGTGTTTCACGATTAGTATCATCCAGCGTTGTGTGGGCCATCCGCCGACGATTCCCAGAGCCTAATTATTCGGGGTGCAAAGGCTTCCGGGGCGTGCTCCAGGAGCTTTGCGCCACCCACAGTCCCCCGCCCTCCAGCGCCAACTGCTCGGCACGATGCGGCGGTGCCGGCCGCTCCGGATGCGCAAACTCCTCGGCGGCGCCGGTAGCTCTCGATGTGACGACTCCTCGGTCAGGCTGCCGCCGGCGCTGGATGTATCGACTCATTCACGGCGCCGGCCGCTCCGGTCGCGCCGACTCCTCTGCTCGCTCCGCGGCCTCGCCGGCGACGCCGGAATGCGGAGACACCTCGGCCACTTCGGCAGCGGCACGGGCAGCGCCAGTTGCCCGGTGCGGCGGCGCCAGCCGCTCCGGCTGCGCAGACTCCTCGGCCAGCTCGCCGTCGGCGCCGGCGGCGCTGGATGCACTGATTTAATTGCGGCGCCGACCGCTCCCGTCGCGCCGACCCCTCTGCGAGCTCCGCGGCGGCGCCGGCGACGCCGGATGCGCACTCCTCAGCCAGTACCGCGGGGACGCGGGCAGCGCCAACTTCTCGGCGCGTTGCGGCGGCAACGCGCCACTCCGGACGTGCAAACTCGTCGGCGAGCTTGGCGGCGGCACCTGCCTCGCCGGAAGTACCGATCCTCAGCGAAGTCGGCAGCGGCGCCGGCCGCTCCTGGTGTGCAGACTCCTCGGCGACTCGATGGCAACGGCGACCGCCTCAGTGATACCGCCCATGGGTTTCGCGCTGCTCCCTGAACGAGCTGATGTCCTCCGCCGATTGTCGGGCACCAGGGTTTACACAGGAATGCAGGCGTCGTGGACAACCGGACAACTTCGGACGCGGGCCAGAGATGGAAGCCTCTTTCCTGAAAGTCACCATCAGCTGGAGCATCTCCGCAACGTCCGGGTAGCCCTTTGGGGCTGTCTCTTGTCGACGGGCGACCTTTCTCTCAGTCCGTCTGTGCACAGGATTTTGCTATTTGTAAACAGTAATTGGTTGTGGGCATGTGTGATGACTGACCAGCTTATATCTGAACAGTGAACCGCCTACCAAAATGACAGTGTATAGCCTGCAAGCGGCCAAGTGCAATCAACTGTTGATTCCAACAGGCATTGCCATCACATGCTCAGCATGTGACTGTACTATGAACATGGTACATGTGAGTTATCAACTGGGCTCTAGATAGCCCTGTTAAAACTACTGTCACTTGTTAGTATGCACACTCACAAAGTGAGTTCAGATTTGGACTATTCTGATGGCATCAGCAGTTAGCCAATAGACTTATCTGTACCTTGCCCGTTGCCACCAAAAATAAACTGAAGCATTTTTGCAAATCACTGAACTGGCATCACATTTGTGCATCACACCCACTAGGTTTGCAACAGATCTGCGATAACTGCTGTTGGCGTCAACAGGGTAATGAACAATATTATTTCTGATGTTCCTTATATTGAAATATAGCCACCATGCATGAATTACGGCCTCTGATACGGCTACTGGAAACAGTGTTCTGTTAATGCCTGGCAGGCCAAATGCCAGTTGATAATGCCAGTAACATCTGACCTCATGCTAGTGTCATTTAGCCCAAGGACAACATTAGCCAACCCCTAAAGCCAAGTTAATTCATCTAACACACTTTACCATTTACGGTTAGATCTGCACAATTATGTATTTTTTGCAACACGGTTAATGATATGGGTAACAATGTTCAGATGTTCATCACGCACATAGCCACCCTTATTTTGATGATGTCAGTGTCCCATGTAAATACCTATTGTCTGCCCACCACTAACTGGTGGGCATCATTTATATATACACAATAACATTAACCCACAAAAAGTGGTATGTGTGACTTCATCATTGCTGTTTTTTGCCTGAATAGGTTTAATCCAGACATCAGTCAAGTTCCATGACAAAAAATCAACAAGCAGTTTGGTGCATGCCTTTTTGTTAGCTGCTAAGTGATGACTGGGAGGTTGATGTGCCGAAATGGCAAATGAGCTGTTGTCAGTTTTGCATTTGCCAACTAGCAGTCAACAAAATGGCAGCCATTACACTACATGTCAGTTTTTTGTTCAGACACCCATTAGCCAGGCTTGATTGTTTGCATTGGTTTCAAAAACAGATTCAAATATTCACTACAAAAGAAAAGAACAACAGAGCTAATGCCGAACAGGATGAATGAATGAACAGGAAAGAATAGCCTCACTGTTGAGCTACATAAATGTGGTGCCAGGGCAGAGAACACAAACAGTAACAATGCAACCATTCATATCATTCCAAACAACAGTTTGCAGTATCCAAAGAAACACAGAACTTACAACCTATCACGGAATATTGATGAGAATCCTCTGTCTTTGCTTTACGACAAAGATTGTTACTAAGTCAACTGCAAACTTTTGTACTCACAAATATTTGTTTTTCAATTAGATTTGCCCTGGCATACAAAACTTTGTATCTGGCCCAGTCACAACCTGAAACACAAAGTCTGGAGTGGAAGGACACAAACAACTGTCCAAGACACAAGTCTGAGAAAATTTCAACATATTTCTCAATTTGGGGCTAAAACATACTTAGCTAGCCACGTTACTTGATGATAGTGTCAAAATTTTACTTGTGTATGTTGCATAGAGCCAAGTTTATGTTTGGAATACTAAAACACTGAAGTATCACATTTCTGGCAGTTGACTTGCAGTAAGCTGCCCAATTTTTACCGAAAAATACATGCTATATCCAATCAGCTTCCGATCTGGAACATGGAAAATTCTGGCAACCCAAATTTGGATACCGATAACACTAATTATGGTCTATCGTTGGCTATTTGAAGTTACTGAATATCTATCATGTAGCAAAATATTTACGAGGTTAGATAAACGATGAGATAATCCCATTTGTGAGAGGGATATGTACACAGGGGTCAAGAATGGGGGTAAAAAATAATTGAACAAAACCTTCGCAAACAATCAAATCCCCCTACGGTGTGCAAGTTTCTACCAACATACCTCCTGCACGGCCTCTGCCGCCAGGCTGCTGAGATTGATGTGTTCACAGTCTGCTGTCGTTGCCGATCAGTTCGCAACTCGAAAGATGATTCGCTGGACACAGTCTGCTGTCATTGCTGACGAGCCGGCATCTCAAAAGATGATTCGCTGGGGTTAACGATGTGTTATGGGAGCTATCAGTACCACTTTGTGGCGAAAAGGAGCTGGAGTAAAACCGATAAATCTGTGTTGGCAGCACGGTGCTGGAGTAATGGGAAATATCGGTAAATATTTGGCCGTCGTAGGTCAACGAAGGCGAGGTCAACGAAAGCGATTTGGGGGAAACGAATGATACGTGACAATTCAGGCCAGTGTCCTCTGATCGCACGTATACAGCTAAAATTCGAGATTTGACTAGACACACTCGCTTTAAGTTGTCAGTCCCAACGTATCGGTTTTTGCATCCCCATCGTGTTTCGCTCGAGCGCAACAGTCATGCTCGGATGCAGCCGTTTTCAGCAACATTCCGATGACAAGACGCTTGTCGGACAAGGGCTGATGTATTCGATAGTGTTTGGCGCTGGAAGTGTCGGGAATGCAGGGAGGGACGTCGGTTGAAAAAGAACGTAAGTTTAGGTACTTGGCGCCAAGCTTTGGTGTAAACCGGTTCTGTGCGAATGCGATCGCGGCCTTTGTTGCGTACGTTCGCAACAATAACACCGAGGAGAAAGTTGCACTGTCCATTATTTTGAACACACGAGTATCCGTCGCGGTACTTCTGCCGACAATTAAGTATGCTCATGTTCTATTCGTTGACACGTGATGCAATTTTGGGGCCATTTTCTAATATAACTTTCTGTGTGTGTTTTCTGTCGCCAACACTGATACTGCTCACCCCCCCCCTTAGTTTTCTTGAGCGTATGCGTCCACAGTTCAACGCTCATAATGTAGTAGGACTTCACCACCCGTCACAAGTTGCGGTAATATTTGTTTTGCGGCGTTTCCTTTTATGTCACGTCCATGAGCATAGTGTAACATTCTGTAAGAGACGGATTGAAGTGGCATCTGAATGTTTTTTCAACTCAGCTCTTTCACCATTCCCGAAACGAAGGTCATTTGCACTGTCACATTTGCAATCTGCAGGCTTTCACGGCTATGGGCGTAGAAGCCAGCACATGAACCGTGTGCTGTCAGAACTCAACTTCTAGACATTTGTGAAAGCTGAAGTGTTTTGTAGCAAGCCTCGTTGTTTGATGACGTAGATGTGGTACGTAGGTGTCCTGTCTGTTGCGGTGGTGTAAGTCATCCGTTACAGTTCCGCGTTCTGCCGATTTGTTCTGCTCGTACGTACCGTAGACCATTCTGCAAGTGATTCCCCGTACACCTCCGCTACAGAATTCCACTCCCGCGAGCTCTGGTGAGCAGCATTGCCGTGCGTAGGTCTGTTAAGGTCCATCACTCGTCACCGGTCCTTCAGCCTGTGTGACGGCTGAAAGCGCCTCCCCGGCAGCACTGTGCGATTGAACGACCGTTGTATGTGCATCCTGCGTAGCCATTGTCCGTGTTTAGTCCTGCAGTTTCCACCGTTTTTCATTCGTTCTCAATTGTTCGCTGATGATTTGCTTTGGTTTCCTCGGTTCTTATAAGCCTCGTTTCGGCGTGGAAGCATATTTGCGACGAAAAACGAATCTACCCGTCCGTCTCTCCGGCGTCGATGTCTGCATCGGCGGCTGAACTCCCTCCGTTCCCGCTCTGTCGGCGGCTGACCCCCTCCCTCCCTGCTCTGTCGGCGGCTGACCCCCTCCGTCCCCGCTCTGTCGGCGGCTGACCCCCTCCCTCCCTGCTCTGTCGGCGGCTGACCCCTCCGTCCCCGCTCTGTCGGCGGCTGACCCCCTCCTTCCCCCTCTGTCGGTGGCTGACCCCTCCGTCCCCGCTCTGTCGGCGGCTACCCCTCCGTCCCCGCTCTGTCGGCGGCTGACCCCCTCCTTCCCCCTCTGTCGGTGGCTGACCCCCTCCGTCTCCGCTCTGTCGGCAGGTCTCTCCGAACTGGGTCCGGAGGTGATCAAGGCATTCGTGATGCCGCAGCTGAAGCCGATGGGCGTACGACTGGAACAGTTGGCCGAAGCTTCCTCCATCAGTCCGGCGGACAAGCTGGCCGCCACCCACCTCAAGCAGCTGTTCGTCGTGAGTGGGGCCCGTCCGGCCAGGCGGCAGGGGGATGGGGGTCGCGTCGCGACGTTCGGTGAGAGATTAGAGTGGTTTTCGGTTGACGTGGTCCGTGCAGCGAAGGAACTCCGTCCGTGGATAGGCTATTGGATTTGACGACCCTGCTTTTTTACGAAAAAAACAAATCCATTTGCGGGAAAGGCTGGCTTTAGAATGTCGAACCGCGGTGTTCTGTGCTTTGATCGGAGTTTGATTTCTTTTACTTCCAGTCCAAGCCGTTGGCTGCAGACAAACGACGTTCGGGATTGAGTTCAGGGCATAGCTACCCAGACCGTACGAAGGCTTTATTTTTTTCTTCTGTTCTCTGGTCTTCTGTTCTTTCCGGCTGGTGTACCACGTCCGGTCATTTTTTATTCGGTATCACTGTGATCGGCGCGCTGTTTTTTACCCCAAGATCACCGGCGTGTTTTATTATTGATGTGTGGCGAGAGACTGGGTCGTCGAGAGCCGCAAAAAATGAAATGTAAAGGAGGGGGTGCTTCCCCAACCGAAATTGCTGGCGCATGGTTACTTAATCCGCCCCCGACTGGGGGAGCGGCGGTTGACCACCCCCTGTGTTTTTTCCGACATTGCGAGAGAAGGAACAAACGTAGCGGCACGAAACTGTGTGTATCTTTTGCTTGATCATTTTTACATCTTGTACCAAATTTTTGACCTCAGGTCGACTTAGGTGTCTGACCTAGGTCAGGTCAAGTGGACCTATGTTCAGAAAAGATAAGCGCCCCATAACTTTTTCGGTAAGGATGATACCACAATAGAACTTTCCTGGCTGAGATTTTGATAAATGCAACAAGTCTGATATCTCGGATTTTTAGGAAATTTCCGGGTCATTGGCCTGAGGTCAAGCCCGTTTTCAACACATGTCATCTTTTTTCGGAAATAAACGATTTTTTCCGAGAAATTCGAGTATGGGAGGATGCAGACATCCAGTTTTCGTTAATGAGCAAGGTTTCAGTGACCTCCGACCACTGACCTGAGGTCAAGTCACGGATAACCGTCATGAGCCAAAATGCACGGCCATCAAAATCGGCGACGAACGACTCAGATCGGTTAGAAAATGGCAGAACTGGCTCGCACAGTTGTAAAGAATGCCAAAAAGTTCAAAAAGTTTCAAAAATTGCATATTTCGAAAATCAACGTGCCCTCGTGAATAAAGCTCCACTAATTGTGTAGATAGATAACTGCTAATTTTTTTCAACACTTAAGCGCGAGAAACCATCACAAGAACCACTAGGATCAAGAAACAACACCTGGAAAGGTTTGTTTTGCAAAGATAAAGAAACACTGAAATTAGTTCCTATTAATTCCATACCGCGCACGGCTGCGGCATCCGCCGTGCAGCGGTGCGAAAATCGTCCCGTCTTTAACTTAACGTTTCCACGTATATTTTAAATGAATCGGAGAAATTAGACCTGTATCGGCATCTACGGACTTTTACCTGCTCGTTGGTGCATTTAACTTGACTTTATATGTTGGTCACAACTGAGGTCCTGACCATATCTCGGTCTCATGCAGTCGGCTGTGAGAAAACATGTATAGGGCGCAAATGGCTCACATATTATTCTCAATTAGAAACGAGGTCAGTTTCGAGTTCTACTCGAGCTTTCTTTCGGGCTTTCCAACGGTGTGCTTATATTTATCGCGCGACCCACCGTTCGTGAATTAAAGGGTGGGTGGTGAACCCCCCAAGTCGGGTGTGCATGGCGCCTACTGCCAGTCGGGCACGGGTTAATGGCATTACGTATCGGTGCGCATTGATAGGGAGTTCTCATGAGACGTATGAAGGGTTTACGAACCCCCATTTTCTCGTCATGCGTTCGGCGCATTTACGAGTACGTGTGACGTTCTGGCGGCCCGCGTCCGACCTTCTTCCCGGAACTGTGACATACTCTCCCTCTTTGATCTGACCTGTACGTTTCAGTCGTCTTTCTGGCGTCGTATTTGTCCGATGTGACTTCTGTGTGACCTCAGGTCTGTGTTCTAGCATCTGTCCGACCTGTCTGACCTGACTAGACTTTCCGGGCTCGGACGTGCCGTCTGACCGACCTCTGTCTGCGTCCGATTTGTCTTTTATCTGCTTCGGACTGTGATTTGACCTGTCTGACTCTGTCCTGATCTCTTTCTGACCCTGATCTGATCTGACCTGATCCGCCGGACCTCTGACCTGGCCTCTGCCCTGCGGCCTCTGCCTGACGGTCGGTCTCTGTTCGGCAGCGGGCACTGACGCCGGTGCTGAAGCAGCTGCGGTCGCCGCCGGACGTGCCGGAGGAGTACCAGGCCGAGTTCGGCCACCTCGGGCCCACCCTGTGCGCCGCCGTGGCCAAGGCGCGCTCGCAGACGGTGGCGCCCGCCGCCGCCGGCGCCGCGTTCGGCGGCACTCCGGCCGCGCCTAAAGTCACGCTGGGCACCGCCGCCGGCCAGGCGGGCCGTATAGGTGAGCAGCCGGCCGGCCGGCCGGCCGCCGTCACGGGGCGCTGCCCGCTGCCACCTGGCCGCCCCGGACCTGTGGGACACACGACTGGAGTCTGGGAGACTTCGAGTTCCTGTGTGTGTCGCCGGAGCATGTATGTTGATGTGCTGTGGTGGGTATGGGAGAGTGATGTATTGGTTGTGGTTGTACGGTCGGTACGTTATTGCGCTTCGTGGTGTATATCTCTGTGGTGTATGCGTCTCTCACGTTGGGTCAGAATTCCCTGTAAAGTCGTAGAATGTGCCGTGATTTTATCGGTGTTCCGGCACCACTTGTGGGTTGGACCCTCAAAAGTGGTATCCCGTCTGACTCGTACTGTTATTCTTGGCAGTAACGTTCTGAAGCAGTGTTGTCGGCGCATTTATGGCAGGAGCGGCGGATAGTGATTGTTGTGAAGTCCGGGTTATTTTGTCGGCGTTGTCCAGGCATCGTGCCTGGCGTGTTTCTGGCGGGCGGCCGGCGGTGGACCGTTGATGCCGCCACTACCCTTGGGTCCGATTTCGTATTTCTGGGCTCTTGACGGGCTCTGAGCCCACCTCTCTGTTGCACGGTGGGCTCTGACGGGCCGCCGCCGCCGCCGGTCGGAACGGCTGGAGACGGACGGCGGGCGGGCTGTCTTCGGCCGGGGACGAGCGACGGACGGGTTCCATTCGGCTGGGGACGGGCGGCGAGCGGCGCGGTTCGGCTGGGGACGGGCGCAGTTGAGACGCGACCCGGCCGTCAGCTGGGAGCCGTCCCACGCCTCGGTCCGGGCCGGTCTGCGATGGACGGCCGCCGCGGCGGAGGGTAACAAAGCAGAGGCCCGACTACGGCACGAGTTTCGCGCCGGTCCCGCCTGGAATGGCCGCTTTGATCAAGCTGTGCCATGTGTCTGAGTCGGGGCGGGCTTTCTGTTCCCGAGGCTCGTGAATTTACGAGTTGGGACGGCTCTAAAGAATTGGGGTAAAAGGTCCCGTGGTCCGTGTGTGCGCCTAAGTATGACTGCTCATTATTACCGTAATCGGCAGCTCATTTGGATACGACACGGTCATGTCGTACCCTTGACAGTACACGGAACTTTTAATACGAAATCAGCCGTTACCTGGAACTGCACGATCGAGGTTGGGTTTCAGAATCTATGCAACAGGATCCGCTTTGCATGTGTTCCGGTCCTAAACGTCGCCGCGGCGAATTACTCAGATACATTTTTGCATAGGGAAGGGCGTCAGCACGGTGGCCGGCGTGAGGCGCCAGGCCGTCGCAGACCGGACCGCGGTAATAAGTCGCTGAGCACCCAGCAGCCAGCGGCCGACCGGCCGGCGGGGGAGCCGCGATAGTCGTCAGACGCCGCTCTGCCGGCGGTCGTTTTTCACGTTGATTGCCTGTGCGGATGGCCATCTGCGCCCGGCGTCTGGTGCCGGTACGCCGGGCCGCCGATGGCCTCTCCGGCCGGCGGGCCTGACCCGTCACCCTGTGCCCGGCGGCGGCGGCGCGGTCTCGAGACCGCCTGCTGACGGGCGTGCCGTCTGTCTGCGTGTCTGCAGGATCGGCGCCCGGCGCGCCGCAGCGCACCATCATCGTCAGCAACTCGCCGTCCTCGGCCGGGAAAACGGCGACCGGCGGCGGCGGCAAGTTCCTCATCATGGGCGGCTCGCGGCCGAACACGTCCGGACAGGTCAGCGCGCCTCCGGCTGCTTCGCCCACAGGCTCTGGCACACGTCCAGCGGCCCTCAGTCACATGCTATGACATCCGTCACTCTCAACATGCCACTCTTTTGCTGACACACTGACGCCCATTTTCGCGTTCTGTCGCTGGAATTGTATGCCGCCTGTTTCGTTATCCTTGCATTTATTCGTGCCCAGTTGTTTTTTCCTGGCTTTCCTTTTTCACCACCTCCGTTTTCCTCCGTAGTCCCTCTCTCTCTCGCTCTTCATCATTTTTTTTCATTTCCCTGCTGATACATCCTGCCAGTCGTTCTTAGTTCCACAAATAGACGCCGTAATTTAGTGCTTCTCGTAATTTGCACATTGATAAGCATGTATCAGAATATCTGCAACAAGCAAGCTTTTCTGGCATTGTCACTCTGCCTTAATGATTAGACTTGTTTTTCCTAACTCTCTGTATACATTTAAATACATTTACATCACAGACTAGCTGCGCATTCACGTAATATTCATCCCGTCATAAGTTCCCTGTGTGTTTTTCTCCGCGGGAGGCTCATTTTAAATTCAGGTCCCAGGGAAGGCGCGAAATTTTGATGCGATAAGCATCTGGCAGATTTTTTTTGCTCCCGATGAGCCTGTTGTTTTGCTAGGGCGTCGCAGCTGTTGCGTTCGATGGCGATGCTCTTCCCGTTTGCCTATAATTTTGTGTAAGTTGGGGTTTGTCTGTCATAGGCCCGTCACATGCGAGGAAGCTGTGTGGCGTGTTTGATTACGACACCACAATGTGCCTCCTCTTCTATTATTTGCTTGGTGCCCTTCGATGATGTTTATTACGTCGGTAGTGGCCTGGTTTAAGTGGCGCTAATGGCCGACACGCCGTGGTCGCCCGACATATGACCTCGTCAGCGTTTGATCCCGGTCCCCCGGGCCTGTCTGCGTGTCCGGCCAATTTCCCGTAATTGAGTCTGCGACACTCTCCTTCCTCAGATGGGCCAACTGCCTAAGGGCGTGTTTCTGATGCAGGACGACGCGCTGATGAACGTTAAGACCGAGCCGGAGGCGAAGCGGGACGATTAGCCGGCGTCGGTAACCTGTCCGGCGCCGGTGGACGGCGCGCTTCCGGTGCCGACGGCTCGGCGCGCTGATGGTCGGTTCCGGCGGATGTTGCGCGATGTGCCGAATTGAGAGGCCGCTCCGTGGTTTAAGGGACCAGTCTGTCGGAATCGCGGACCCCTCTCAATGACCGACGCACGAGACGGACCTGTGGGCCCGTCTTGCGTTGAGGTGTTCGTCACACGAGGGTCCTTGTTTTCTGCTGGTGTTTAGCGTTGGTCACGTGAAGAAGAGCCTCTGGGTCGTCACGCGCCGGCGTTCGTCGCGTGACGCCGGGCCTCGGGGTTCGCTCCAGTGTTGGTGACGCCGGGACTGGGATCGCCCTGAGGTTCGTCGCTCGAGCAGAAGTGCGGAGTATCTTGATCTGCACTCGTGCCACGGTCTCGTGAATCGAAGTGCGGAACTCGTTGGTCACGCTTGCGTTTGTCGTGCACGATTGCCTAATGTCTCATACGAGTTGCAGTGCGTGGCAGATGATTTTTGGAACGTGTCACGTATGCCAGAGAAACATTCGAATGCCGTTTGTGAAGTGAGATAGTGGTATTTGAACGAAACGTTGGGCGCCGTCGTAGAAGTTCATTGTGACTGTCATTCGGCCATGTGACACATTGCTGGATGGGTTGCGATGTGCGTATATCCCGCATAGTTTACGTAACTACGTCGCCGCGTCTTACAGTTATTGTCCAGGATCTCGTCCATCCCACACGTATGAGTGCGCTGAATACAGCGGGTTTTCGGTGCAGGTTGTTTCGAATGTCTGCGCTGAATGACTACCAGTAGCCGAGCGACCAGCCGTATCCGGGCCGGAGCTTTACATCTGCAGAGCCAATGAACGGCCACCACGATTGAGGTACATCTTGCTTGTACGAAATGGTTCATCGGTGGCCTGCGGTTTTATTTGGCACTGCCATTTCGATCTGCTTGTTTGGCGCCGCCACCTGCGGCGAGAAAATGGTGTGTTGATCAGTCGTTAGAGGAATGTCATTAGAAGCGTCCCCCTGGTAATGTGTTCGATCCCTGTTACGTATTCGTTTCTACGAAACAGGTATGAGTCTTCGCCATGTTACTGTATCAGGAGCGAAAGCTGCTCAGAACAAGGGCAGGCAAAAGAAAAGTATCGATAAACCAGAAAAAGTTTCACGTTTCCATTCATATCTACCCTGTTTCTTCTTGATATTTGACATGCTGAAAGCTTCTGCTTTTTTACACGACGCTTTGCAGTCGTCGATGAATCCTGGACCTTTTTAAACCGGGAAAATCGTCAACAGGTGATGTAGGCAAACTAAAAACTTCCTGAATCTGCTAACATTGTTCCTTTACGATGTCATACCTCAAAGGACAAAGACAAATCGCTTCCATTTTGGCCAGAATTATTTGACTGCTTCTCAGCGCTCGCCAACCGGCAAGCCGCTGGAACTAATTTTGGGAAAAGAATGGCGCGAAGGAAAACAGTTTCAGTCCTGACCTATTTTCCGCTGCAAAACAACATCCCTTATTAATCCTCCGCATGAGACTACTAATTAGCACGATAAATTCAACAGCAATATAAGGATTTGACGGTGTTTGATTTATGTAAAGGAATAATTGCATAATGACGGCAGGAAACAGTAGTCAGCCATCCTATCAAGTCCACTCAGCATTCAGCTTGAATACATCCCTTAACGGCCTGACAGTCGTACCCACGTCTCTTCAGAAATCGGTACTTTGTCCACCATGGCCGAAACATTATTGGGCGCAATGAGACTGCTAGCTGACGGTCCTTCACGCCCCAGTTCACCATCCTTGTTGAAGCCATTGTGCGTCGTTCGTGACGAAGCTGACCGTGCGATGTCTCAAATCGGCCATCAACACGTTTATTCAACAAACAACACGCTTATCACGCACGGCCAAAGTGAACGGTCAAAGTACCATTACGCTAATTGGCCCGTGCCCAGCGGAGCAGGAGCTCTCGGCGGGAACAACAAAACATTTTATGGGGATAACAAAGAAAACCGTCTGATTTCACCACTGAAAAACAGAAGCCATAAAACGTGCTGTCCTAAAGTTTCGTGCTGCGCTTGCTGTAAACAGGACTGCTAATTTTCTTTTCATTTAGACTCACACCATAGACACAGTTCTGTACTGAATTCCGAAGGCACCCGGATTCATACCACGGTCACTGGTATGTACTGTACTCCATCACGCGTGTGAGCAGTAAATTCACTGCCGCCGGCGGCTGAAGAATTCAGCCGGTCGTGGCCGTCCCGCTCTCCCGCAGTTCGCAAAGCTGGCCGCCAGATGTCAGCGCTGCTGCAGCGTCGGCTCGGGGTTCCGCGAGCCTTTGGGCCGGTTCAGACTCGGGAGAATGACTCCCGCCGGGTCGCCTGAGGCCCGGCAGAAATGAAGAACTGCCGGAGGCGCCACGCGTTCCTGGACCGGCAGTGGCAGTATCGAACACCTCAGCGTCCAGTCCGGCACCAAACCACAGCGTCTGGTCCCCGGTCGAACGGCGCTTCAAGGTCCGATCCGACGCCCCCCGCGACGTCGTCGGGCCGCGACCAGCGTTCAGCACCGCAGAGTGCAGACCGCCGCCGGCGAGCACGTCCGTTTCACCGCGCCGTCCGCCACCGCACGCTGCGGCCACGTCCGCGCCGAACTCGTCCGAGCCGTGGCCGCCTGGTCGGCGGCGGTCTGCTGACAGCATGCCCCGTCCCCGGTCGGGCGGCGGCGGCCAGTCGGCGCGGCCGCGGCCGGCCAGCGCCTCCTCGTACGGCCAGTAGCGCGGCCAGAGCGGCGCGCCGTCGGCCCGGCCGCGGCCGGCCGGCGCCGCGGGCTTGCCGACGCCGGGCCGCGCCGCGGCCGCCAGCAGGCCGTCCGTGGCGGCCGTCTTGTGCCGGCGCTGGCGGCGGCAGAGCAGACAGAGCGCGCAGCCGGCCACCGAGAGCGCGACCAGCGGCAGCGCCAGCGCCAGCAGCAGCAGCAGCAGCCGCAGCCGCGGCGCGCACGCCAGCTGCGCGTCGCTCAGCGTCGAGAGCGCGCGACCGCGCAGTGTCGCCGGGCCGGCGCACAGCACGTCCGGCGCGCGGCGCTCGGCCACGGCGGCGCGCAGCCAACGAAGCGCGCAGTCGCACAGCAGCTGGTTGCCGCGCGCGTCCAGCCGGCTGGCGTTAGCGGCGGCGGCCGGCCGCGGCACGCTCGACAGGCGGTTGCGGCTGAGGTCGACGCGGCGCAGGCTGGCGGTCAGCAGCCGCGCCGGCAGCTGCGCCAGCCGCGAGTTGTTGCAGAGCTGCAGCGTGTGGAGGGCCAAGCAGCCGGCCAGCGCGTCCTCGTGCAGCCGCACCAGCTGCGGGCTGTCGCAGAGGCGCAGCTCCTCCAGCCGCCGCAGCCCAGTCAGGTCACGGCTGCCCAGCGCGCGCAGCGGGTTGCCGCTGATGTCGAGCTGGTGAAGTCCGGCCGGCGGCGCGGCGCCCTCCAACGTCAGCAGCTGATTCCGACTGACGTCGAGTCGGCGTAGTCCGGGCAGCGCCGCCAGACCGCGCAGCGAGCGCAGCCGGTTCCCGGAGAGGTCGAGCGCGCGCAGGCCGGCCGGCGGCGGCGATGCGGCCGCCGGCAGCGCCGACAGCCGGTTATTGCAGAGCCGGAGCTCGCCGACGCCGGCCAGCTTCCGCAGCTCGTCGGCGGCGACGTGCGCCAGCCGGTTATCGCAGAGGTTGAGCGCGGCCAGCGGCGGCAGGCCGCGCAGCGCGCCGCCGCCCAGCGAGCTCAGCCGATTTCGCGACAGGTCGAGCCGGCGCAGCCGCGTCGCGTCGGCGAGGGCGCCCGGCAACAGGCGCGCCAGCCGGTTACCGGCGAGCGAGAGCCACCGGAGCCGCTGCAGGCCGGCCAGCGTGCCGGGCCGCAGCTCGGCCAGCAGGTTGTCGCCGAGGTCGAGCTCCACCAGCCGGCGCTGGTGCTCGAACGTCAGCGCCGCCAGCTCGGTCACGGCGTTGCGGCTCAGGTTGAGCGTCACCAGGCCCGGGTAGTAGTCGAACGAGCCGCGCAGCTGGCCGATCCGGTTCCCCGACAGCGAGAGTCGCTCGACGCGCGGGTTCAGCTGGATCGGGAAGTGCTCGAGCCGGCCGCGCTCGCAGCTGACCGAGAGCGCGCTGCGGTTGCAGTGGCACTGCGCGGGACAGAGGCCCGCAGCGCCGCCGGCCAGCAGCGCCAGCGCGGCCAGCAGCAGTGCCGAGCAGGGCCGGGCGTCCGGCGCCGGACGGGGCGCCATCGGGACCTGGCCGTGTCCAGAACCAGCTGCCGGGGTTCGATCCACGTCAGGATCGGGCCAAGACCGGACCAGGACCAGAACTTAGCACCGGACTGGGACCGGACCCCAGGAGTAGACCTCAGGACCACACTGGGACCAGATCTAGGGTCTCGACCAGGACCAAACCTCAGAGGACCGGTCGTCAATAGGAGTCCGCCTCAGGACCAGGACCAGACCTCAAGGCTGGTGTTCAGAGCAGGGTCGCCTCTAAGGCGACAGTCAGTGAAGGCTCCAACCCAGAACAGGAGCACAGCTACGCTTCAGAGCACTCCGTCGTTTTCTTATATCTTTTCCATACACCTTCCGGAAATATATGCCCAAGAGTGTCTCTGGCGACATCGATCGCGATTGGGATTAACTGGGCCCACTACTCTGGAAAAAGCATGACCTGGGGGTCAGAGTTGTGCCCCAACTCAGCACCAAAGCCAGAATTAATCCCGGCAGCAGTTCTCAGCGCTCGCAGGCTCCGGCTCAGCACGGGCCACCCGGGTAGGACAGTCGTGAGCAGACACCAGCGGAAGGCCTGCAGTCATGTGGACTGATCCCCGGTCATGCGCTCCGGTACCTGAAACAACAGAACATTAAGAGTTTGCATAGGTCCACACTGTGAAAACGAAAAGCCGTTTGTGGTTGAATATGTGTATCATTGTATTTACTATCTTCTGCGCGTTAGATTGTGGCACTGTAAAATTTTCCAGGGGTAGCGTTTATGAATTATTCGTTTACCATAAACGGAAAATATCAGTAAACGTTAAGCGTGACGAGTCACATGGTCTGGTGCCTTACCAAATGACCGGATAGAGCAATGGAACATTCCATGAGCACTGAGCCATATGGGAGTGGCAAACAACTGGTATTGTGTTGTTTCTCTTCATTCCATGATACCGACGTTCTGCAGGCGGTTTTTGCTCTTTCTCAAAGAACGGCGGCAGACTTAAGGGTCAAATCCGCAGCATTTGCGAAACTTATCTCTGCTCAAACAGACCCTTCTTGCAATCAACTTCATTTTATCCTAAGAAACGTAGCCAGAATCCTCTACACTTGGGCCGATTATCGATGTTTTAGAGGGCTGCTCCGAAGGAAAGATTTTCCTTTGTGTTCCCCTGCCCCGTAGCACTTTTCAGATGAGTGCATATCTCTTAACCATTAGCGCAACGCCGGCAACGACACCATTTTCTCTCCCCACCCGGTGCGAAATTTGTGGAAGACCCGTTAGGACTACTTAGTGTTCTCTGAAAAAACTCCGGCCGAAAGTTCTGACAAATAGCAGTCAGGAAGAAAAATTCCCGGCAAACGTGGTCTTTGTTCCTTACCGCGCGATCGAGTGAACCGATCGTGCCTCTAAATTATTGCCCGGTCTGGCCTTGCAAGAGCCGCCTGCTCACCATTCCCGAGCGCTAAACGTCGATCGGTCGCTCTGACGACGTTCCACCACACTGACCTCGCAAGATTACAGGACGCGGCTCTGTGCGCCGTCATCCGGCAAAAGACCCGCGAGCGCACGCGTTTGTCTCAGGGCACCAGGACGGCCGGGGCCAAAGCGGCCGGGCTCCGGCTGTGTGTACGGCGTTCGACTCATCCAGCGGCGCTGTAATCTCGCGGTGATGCAGTTATAGCATGTGCGGATTAAAAATCTGGCAAATGGGCCAGTGTAACCATCATGATGAAGGTCGAAGCCATGTTTGAGAAACTGAGTTGCTTTCATTTATTAAGACTTTCTGATATCGATAAAAGGTAATGTGGCTTAAGTAATACCCATCATACCACGTTTCCCACTGAGGCATAATACTCTCTGGAACATTATGACGCCACAGGTAACACAATGTCAGCAACATTAACCATAGATAACGTGGAGCATAACTGTTCGGGTTTTGATATGGGGAGTGTGTGGCGCCGCGGGAAATGCTTTCTCTGTTTTAACACATTTATCGGTTAATTTTCGAAAGAGGTCTCCGGTTTTACGGGAAAATTTTGAGCTTAACATGTTCTGCAACCTCCCAATTTTCTTTGAATCTGTAGAAGGACGCATCAGTATTGACAAGTGGCCAAGTTTGCCCTTTTACGTGACGTGTGAGGCGTTTTTCTTCGCCAGTCTGTGTAGAAATCATATGACACGTCCTACCGATCACAAAATATTAATCTTCTCCTGAACATGGAGGGATGGTGATACATTCAGATCATTAAGCTTTTCAAACGAGATTGACTGAGCACCGTTTGTGAATGCTTGATTCAATGCAGATTTACAGTTGAAGCGCATAACGCAACGGCATTCGATGGTCATATGCAATAGCACAAAGTGCTCTGTCCGTGGAAAGTACGCAATAAAGGAAACAATAGTTTGGACAATAAATCCCCAGGTCTTCGCCTTGCTCGATGGTAACTTTCGAGACAAAACGAATAAAGGTTCCTGTCCTGATCTGGTCGAGTTCAATTTGGGGAATTGATTTCATTGACTACAATGACCCGGACGAGCTATTCTTGTACAAACCTGCAGTCGAAGCTCTTAGCACCGGACCATCCGCCGCGGAATGTGCCTTGAAAATACTCTTTTGCAGAATGATGTTTGCAAAAGCGAGGTTCTTCGGTTACTCGAGTTAAGAATGCATTGCATCATTAAAGACGGCCTAATGAAAGCATTAGTTCACCGATATGTCATATTTGCCTTTTAATATTTTGCGCGTTATCTTTCGTAATCCTGCAGTTAATGAAAGCCCCCTCCGAACTAGGTTAAATTAATGCAGCAGCTCATTCTGACAAATGATAGGATTTGACGATAAGATATATGTTATAAGGGCGCGATAAAACAATTTACAAAGCAACGTTTATAAAGGGACATTCTGGGAGCCGCTTTCTCTTCACCTGGTCGAGGAAAACATCACCGCACTTGCATTCTCAACGATTTATTGCCGTTAGACAGAACATATTTTCCTCACTAATCTGAACCACGGATATCAGTCCATTATGAAGCTGACTTGCCAACGAGTCTTCTACGCCAACACCTTCCCATGGAGGCTGACAGAGCTTCCATAATGTCCCAGCATAACTTGAAACTCTCCTCGTTTCTTGGCGTCGTAACAAAGTCTGTCTTCATCACAATCACCGTCATATAGATATATAGTCTGTCCCGTTTGGAGGGTCTCAAAAGTTACTATTGGTTATTGTATGGAGGACGCAGCGTAGTCCCCGCAGTTTTTGCAGGCTGATAAGATGTTATGGCTGCCTAACCCCTGTATGTTATTGTGAATTTTATATTCATATCACGCTGCTGCCGCCGGGGCTTTATCACTGGTCGATGGTTGCGAGATTAAGGCTGTCGGTCTTCGTCTTCGTGCAACACTAGGTGAGACGTTAAATTATGGCAACGGTGAAACGCACACCTCCAGAGTCTCCCCTCTGAGCGGGGTCTTCATTTTCACGCTGTGAAGGGGCAGAGGGGAATAATGAAGAGTCCACACGGGGACATCTACCCCGTTACGTTTTCAAAAATGCCTGAGGGCCCCTTGCCTGAAACACCAAGGAACCCGAAACATACTAGGCTGAATTGTAAGCCATGAACCCGGTAAGGCTCCTGCTAATAGCCATAGCTAGAAATCATTGGGGGTTGTAAGTTGGGAGGATCTAGATCTGCCACACTTTTCAGAGATTTTAACCTTAGCCCTATGGCAGTGGCTGGAAGGAAGCAGTGTGAAATCCTGTGCCGACTTCGGTAATTTTTGGAGATCTCCTTCATGCTCATAGTGCAATAATTTGTCATACACAAATACGTGACTATTTGAGAACTTAGGCAGCAGGTTGTTGGATATGCAAGTTTCATTCAATACAACAGTGTATTCAGCGTTGGTTATCTTTTTTGGGTGCGTTCAAGTTTTCGGATTATATTCTTCGCTTCATTGGTGTGCTCGTTTAGAACGGTGCCTAGGACCATTATAATTAAGAAGCACAATTTTTTTCCTTTTTTTTTTCTTTTTGGGGCTTTTTTTTTTTCTTCTTTTCTTTGATCTCGGTTCTGACTAGGTTTTTCCTGAACTCCAGGGTGAACATTTTACGCTGCACTGCTTGACTGTTGGGACGGATGTACATAATTCATATATTTATGTAAGTATAGTATATGTGCATTATATTACATGAATATGGAATATAAAAAGTAATATATCAGTATAATCATACTCATAGTTAGCCTAAGGATACCAATGAAGAGTCAATGAAACCCATTGTTTCATTCTAAATGAAACCCCTGTGGAAGGCCGCAGTGGACCTTCCAGGATTCTAAATCCTAAAACTTTTTTTCGAGCCCACATCAGGCTCAGTTGGGCACCAGAAGAAACAAAAGTCCTTTGGATACCTCAGGTAGTTCGAGCATACCCGCAGAATTTTACGCAGCCTCGTAATAGTTATGGGCGGCACATATTCACACTTATGTTCAAGGCTCGAGTCTTTTTTTAGCTCGTGTTGTCAACTGGCGGGAGCTCAAGTTATACTCCTGTCCCGTGGCGATTGAGAGAGACCACGTGTTCTGCGCGGGTTAATTGCGGGTTGGGGGACCTCGAGGCGATTGAGTGTTTGTAAGCCACGCGAGGTTTTTAAGCCGCGATTTCACTTTTTAAGCCGGGCAGTGTCGTTCCGTGCAGCGTCCATGGCCGAGACGTAAGATCCCACCAAAGCGTTTTGCGTTTCGCGTGATCCCACCAGGGCATACTTGCAACTAGGAACTCAATAAACACAACTTCGTACCACAGTACACACGAAGCCAGGATTTTCTTTGGAGGGCCAAATGTTAATTTTTTTGTATGCCATTAGTATATGACGATATTTATGGGAAAAAGAAGCAGTTTTATGTAATTTACCTCGTATTTAACCAGGGGCACGGGAATTCCTCCTCACTAGGGGATGGGGGAGAAGTATTTTGAGTCAGTTCTTCCCAGTCAACACCCATAGGATCGATGTTAAACTTCAAAAAAGTAGGAGGGTTGAAACCACCCTGGCCCCATGGCTCCTACGCCTACGTATTTAACGCACAGGAAAACATATAATGTTTGCTTTTGCACCATATATATGATCGCTATTATGTATTCCTGCAAAATCGGAATATATCTAGGGCAGACCGTTTGGCTCAGGGGGTCATGGCCCCCATGGCCTCCCCCTTGGCTACGTCCTTGGACCACACGAACGGCCAGACCATACTCACAGTCATACATACATGGTTAGAGTCCCATACATGCTTTTAGAAATAACTACATGGGCATTATTCTCAACTCACCGACCGGTTAATGGCTTTTCAGCCACAGGGCACCATTTTTTGTTGAACATCTCCATCCTCTCTTTTGTGATGACAATGAATTTTTTTTACCTTGAAGCATGAAGAAAAATGTTTTCTAAAACTTCCAACCATGTTGTTTCTGTCCCCGCTGTACAGTTCCAAATGAACTGTTTTGTAAAGGGGCGCATTTTTTGAAAGCTTATTTTTGAATAAGAGGAACTAGTTCTTGTTATTTCCGGCAGCACAAGCTCTGGCTCTGTCAGGTATCAGATTATATCAGATTGGTATTAGATTCAGCTCTGGTATCGGACTCAGCATGCGTTAGGCACATGCCTAACGCATGCGAGAATCTGATAACAAAGTGCTGAAAGATGCTGCATCCTCCGTCATGCGTATCCCAAAAGTGGGCCTTTTTCTGAGGAAGAACCCTGGTCATTGGCCCAATCTTGGAAAAAAACACACTGGCTCCACTGCTGCCATCCTGAAGTGTTACATACGCCTTCTGCACGCCATCCCCAGGTAGCCATTCTGCACAGAACCAGAAAAAATGATGCCTGGCAGTCGAGGTGGACGCCGCCCTGCGCAGTCATCGCTAGTTGCCACTGTCACGGGCGATGATCCTGAAAAGTGACGTGATGCCATCTCGGAGATACGTAATTTCGTGAAACCGTGGCCGGCGTCCACTGATTTGCGGCGCAGGTCTGGTCAACGTATTGTGTGACATGGTATGTGCACTGCGGCACAGTAACTGCACTGCGGCACAGCATTTTCACTGGAGTCTCATGGTAATGCGACTGATGGCACTATAAAGGCGCCAGCTTTTTTTGGTATTAGGGCTGTCTGGTCTGCCTCTGTCTGGCTATTGCAGCAATGACAAAGACCATGCACTGGTCCATTTGTAAACGTAAATAACTGCCAGATATCGTTTTTTTGCGCGAGAAAAGATATACACATTCGACAACTTTATATCTGAAATCAGGGGCTCAGCCACGTCATTTGAATTGGGGGGTATAGCAAAGGTGGCTCCAGACAGGGACGGATCCAGCGGCACGCTTTGGAGGGAGCCAAACCGAAATTTACTGGGTATGGATGGTAGGTCAGCGAGTCAGCGACCGGGGAGTGGGGGTGGGGGTAGAAGACACTAGCCTTGTGTTCGGAGTGTTCAGCGACTGCAAACCCTGGTTGTGAAATAATAGTCATGTGTTTGGAGGATGATATGGCTATCTGCCCCTCCCCCTTATCGCGGCCGGACGAAGACATGTCCGGAGAAAGACGTGTCCGGAGGAAGACATGTCCAAGATGGCATGTCCCTTTGGATCAGCCAATGACCCAAGAAACCAATCTAACAAACTAGAGAAGTACAAAATTTCGACGAAAACTCGTCGCATTTGTATTTTTACAGGCCCCAGATCGTTTTTACAGTAAAACATAAAGATAACACGCGCGTATATTTCGATGAAGAAGCAAAGCATACCTTGTAGGCGAGGGTCAGGACTATATATATATATATATATATATATATATATATATATATATATATATATATATATATATATATACGCAAATGTCGTGGCGCAACCAACGGCAGATAAGAAAGCCACCACCCGCTAACCAGATTACGTGCAATCTGTGTCTGTTGACAGTTTTTGAATACATATTTAAACCTAATAATGCCTTACCTGACCAACCTAACCTGCCCTACACGTACAACTGTACACGTACTATACAACCTACTGTTTCTACGCTTACTCTTTCCGATAACTAGGCTTTTGTTTTGGTAAATGAGGAAGGTTTGACCGCCAAGACGATTTTACTTTAGTTCTGCGCAAGACTGGTTGCGTCATCGCTACTTGCCACTGTCACGGGCGATGATCTTGAATAGTGAGGTGATTCCATCTCGTAGATTATCCCGAAACCTGCCCCTTGGCTCCGTCAGTGCCTTCCTGTTTCGTCTTTAGCAAACGATATCAAAATAAGAACACGAGCTTCTGTATTTTACAGCATCTTAGTTTATTAGTATTGGATAACACACAAAATACGCATACATTCTTATTGAAAACATCATTTATATCCATTCTGACCCTACAGCCGTCGCACAAGTCGTAACATCTAGGTTCCCATGCTTAGAGCTACCTTGTATTGCATCATTTTTGAAGACAAATATAGTTGCCATTTACTGGCAGATTCAACAGCAGGAAGGACAAACGCCAGATAAACTATGCATTTTTGCAATATCCAGAAAATGCAGCATAAGATTTTCAGGTGTAAATACTGGAGCCTATCATCGGCAATTATTGCGGGGTATAATCCTTCCCAGTCCGATGGTTGCAGGGGATGCATCCCTTCGTCCCCCTGTGGCGGAGCCCATGTCTGAAATACTTTAAAACTGACGGCTATTCTTTTCAATTTTCTCTGATTAAATATGCCAGGGGTGCCTTATAAGACTGTAACGAAGTGCACGCAAACTACAAAGAGAAACAACACTGGAATTTTATTTCGCACGGCTCCCGGGAAATGAACTGCGCCGTCGTTGCTGGCAGGGAATCGAAGATCATTACATGCTCTTAAAGGTGTTTCATTAAGTAATTTCATTTGTAATGGGCAATAGTATTAGGCCAATCGGTCAGCTGTCAAAACACGCAAGGCAGACACTCAGTTGTGATATAAATCAATTTGTCCGGAGAAAGAAGGATCAAGTGATATTAACAAAATCCCACAAGGCTGCCTCTTACATTCCAAATTAATAGACCAAAAACGCCGGGCTTTCTGCATGCTTAAAAAAAAAAAAAAACAAGACAACCCTATTGATGCCAGTGGAAACTGAAGAGTACCATTTTTTATGCTTCCCATATAAGAACCTGTCTCTCCGGGGATAAGCACACTTATCTTGTACTCCAATCATGCTATATTTGCCATCTCGCTTCAACCAAATCGATATGTTCTCCTCAAAACCCCGCAGAAACTGTCGTGCACAAGGCCGGCGGATTCCTCCGTGTGCTGCACTCACCGTGAGCACGTCGTCCTGCTCCGGGGAGCCGGCGCCGACCTCATGCCGCTGGCTCGGCCCCTGGCGCGCCGCCGACGGAGTCGCCGCCGGCGCGTCCGCAGCGTCGGCGACGGCGACTGGAGCCGGGAGGCGGCGGCGGCGGCCGAGAGACGAGAGTCGATTCGGACCGCCGCGCCGCTCGCCCGTCACGTGACCTTCCCCAACCGACGGCCACCGCCGGGCCGCAGGAGCCGCCCGGCCGCGTGCCGTGAGACTGGCGGACCGAGCAGGTAACACGGGCCCTGACAGAGTCCGTGAGACTGACGGACCGAGCAGGTAACACGGGCCCTGACAGAGTCCGTGAGACTGACGGACCGAGCAGGTACACGGGCCCTGATGGAGTCAGTGAGACCCGGTGACATATAGCACAACACTAGTCAGCTGAACGCCAGACGAGGCTCGAGAGATGAAGTGTTTGCTGTGCTCGGGTGTAACCGTTGGTGCTGTACAGAAACGCCCATTGGACCACGAACTGGAATGGACCGGGTTTATTAGAACATGAACTACACCGGACCGAGAGCAGTCGGGTTCGGTCTATGTGTTCATGGCGCGGACTAGCATCTGGCATCAATATGATGACTCAGAGGGACCGCGCTAATGCCAACATTTAACAGGGTACGTGCCCGAAAGTAAAACGTTTTCACCATGGGACCTGGTGAGAGTATGCCTATGACGCATAAACAATATTTGTTTTCTATCAGCACACATCAGACACACAACGCCCAATGCTCCAGAGTTTGGGATCTGCTGATGGTGTTAGGCGATCGGTAAATCAAGGAAAAACATATAGGCTTGGTGCCAGCACTTATCGTAGAACCAATAGCTGGGAATAACGTCCTGCTGGTTCGTATCTGTCTATCTATCTATCTCTCTATCTCTCTATCTATCTATCTATCTATGTATCTATTTATCGATATATATATATATATATATATATATATATATACGTATATATATGTATATATATATATACAAACATATACATGTTTCATAAAATATGACGGAATGTCATATTGAGCTGATTAGTCGGGCTGATTTAATTTTAGATTGGTCTTCTGATTTTCTCACCACTCTTTTTTAGACAGAATCAGGTTGTTTACGTAGTAGCGTGTCTATATAATCATCCTCTGACGTTTCATTGTATCTCATATCATCAGACATACGAAAATATAAGCACAATAGAACAAATAAATACATTCGTTGCGTCGATTATCGGGTCCGTGGGCTCACTTTAAAATGTTTCTTTTTAAAATTATGATTATTGACACCAAGGATTATTTTAATAGAAAATCACTGGGAAGGGGAATATCCCGGGCATTCAACTTATGGGTAACATAAAAATCTGGGTATTTCACCAGCCTTGTTTTGTCTCACAAGGTTGGCCAAGACCAAAGTCCGACGAGGTAACTCGTCGAAATTTGGTTTTGACAGCCTGGTGTGGCGAGACCACCAGTCGCACGTGGCTGAAAGTTGGCCATCTCGGGAGTCTAGTGGCACAACGCATTATGTCAGATTTTCGGGTTTCTGGAGGGCGAAGCTTTGCGCGGACTGCTCTCGAGGCTTCCACAGGGTTTGCATGTATTTTGGGCGAAATTCAACATACTTTCGAAAAACTAAGACGCGCACCGCTTCCGGGCGCTCAGTCTCGGAAACTGCGGATCGCACCGACTCAAAACCTCTTGCGTTTGACAACGAATCGATTGGAAAACTGAACTGCAAGGAAAAGGCCGGGCAGGTACCGGCACTTGGCTTTTCTAACCCCCAAAAATGGCCGTTTTGCAAAGTTTCAAAATGGGGTTATGGTCTCTGTAACCGTTAAAGATACGATTCCGAAGGCACGATGACCAGCCACAAAAAATGCCGGCAGGAAATCATTTAACGGAGTTTACCTCATCTGCCGGACGGGGTAGCCGTAGCGCCCTCAACACGGTTTACGCGGGGATTTCGAATGCAAAGGCGTCAATGTCTAGCACAAAATTGGTACCAACCGACAGCCCGTTCTTTTGCCGTTCCGATGATGCAAAACACTAATCAGGTGTGCCGTGGCCGCTCCGGCCAATCAACGCCACATGAACCAACGCAGGAGGCGACTTCGCCCATTTTCAGGTGAGCTCGAGACCACTGCCAACCGCCGACACGGCCATAAATATTTCCTTTTTTCTTTTTTTATGTCGGAAATAAATATACCGGAAAATAATTTCGCCAACCGTGGGTCGCACCGGGGAGAAACCTGGTCGGTTCGGTACAAAATCGGTTGGAGAACTGTCATGAAAAACACCGCACCCGGGAACCAGCACGTTACGCGAAGAAGTCTCATCTTCTACCACGGGAAGACGAAAAAGGCCATTTTGAAAACGAAAGAGGGTAAGAACAAACTGAACCTTGATTTGTAACGACTCGGCGACTTTGTAACCCCACGTCAGAAGGTACCGACTGCATATCACTCAATAGGGCCGACCTTGTCCGCCAAACGGGATAACCGCGGCACGCGCTCAACGTGGAGACATTTTCGGTTTTCGAGTCTTTTGTATTTACACAGTGATAGCGATGGTATGCATGGTGAGATTGTTGGCAAAATTAACATTAGTGGAACTAATGGATTTTCATTGTTTTGGAGCCGCCATAAAATAATGATAATAATTCATGAAACTTTTGCTGCTATGACGCATCAAGTAAACCCGTGCAAGTCGTGATTTAGCGGAAAATCAATATATTTCGAAGTATTGGTGTTCATTTCAGGATTGTGGCGACGCCATTGGGAGCGTACTGTTTAAAATGCTACCGCTATGCTCCTTGATTAATTGTGAACACGTCAGTGTAAACCATCTGGTGTGTCTCGTTGCGGTGGGTTCAAATTGAATGTACAAAAAAGGTCCACATGTCGCGTTTTGCACCTCTTGTTTTTGCCGACCACCATCAAAAACCAGCTTCTTTCTCTTTTAACTAGAATTTTTACCATTCCATTCTTCTCGATTTGACCTTGACGCGGTCTCCAATTTCCGGATTTCAAATACGCCACATGACTACAAAAAAGGTTGCGGAAAGAAGCATAAAGGTTCGGTCAGATATAGATAAAGATAGACAAGCACAAACAGGGTTACACAGGGACGAACAGATATTGGTGGGCAGAGACAGATACAGGAAATGAGACGAGGACAAAAAAACGGACAGAGACAGACAGAAATGAGAGTGACTGTGGGGGAACAAAGAAAGGCTAGGTGAATGTGGGTGGGGGGGGGGAAACTGAGGGATATCGAGGAGACTGGCAGAGACTGATAGAGATCGATGGACCGATGGGGATCGACAGAGACCGGTGGAGGACGGTGCAGGCCGGGAAAGACCAAAAGAAACCGACGGAGATCGGTTGATACAGAGACCAACTTTAACTTAACTTTAACTACGAACTTAAGAGGGACCGGAAAACTGATGGACTGATGGAGACCAAGGGAGACCAGCAGAGACTACTGGAGATCAGGCTAGATCAGAGGAGCCCCTGGACCTCCAATCGAAACGGATGGAGGTGCAGGGGCACCGAGGAAGACTTGTTGACACCGACAGGGACAGACAGTGCGGGCGATCTTCACGGAGACTGATGTGGAAACTGACGGAGCTGGAATATGAAAAAGACATTTTCCACTTGTCCAACTCGGGAACTTGCAAAAGCGAAAACAGGGCAGGAATGTAGCATTGGCGACTTTATACCTTGGGCGCTGCATGAGAGGAAATTCGTTGATAATAGCTGTGGAAAATATTCCGATTGGAGTTTACTGCGCTGTTCCACATGACATTTGAAACAGACCGAGTGGTTCACGAGCTCAGAGCGAGCGTGTGTCCGAGCGCGAAGTGTTCGGACACACGCTTACGGGCAGACCTACCGGCCAAGGGCCGCCTCTTTCCATGGAAGCTCTAGTACTGTTGGCAGCTTGGTAAAACGTTGAACAGGAAACACACTGAAATGCGCAACGTGACTGTGAAACGGTGCTGGGGTGCTGGCGTGAGAATTTTGCGGAAACCAGACTGCTGATGTTTGGTTCAACAAACAGAAGCCGTTTGTTGGCAATGAAGCGTGCAATGCGATCCTTGGACGGTCCCGGGGTCAATTCCACCAGCTTTTCGACCAACACTTGATTCGTATGTATGTGGTACGCGCAGAGGGCTTCAAACCCGCGGCGTGGCAGGCAACCGAAACAACCGTCGGTGCTTCCGAGAAACGCATGCGCCTTGTGGCGTACTTAGGACCTGGGGGACGACGTCACATGGTTGGGGCAAGCCGGCCAAAGCTTCTCTATCTATGGGCCCGCCAACCGAATTCGCCGTATATTTGTGTGATCTGTTAACTCGTTAGCGGTCGCAGCGGTTCATGAGATTGAACCAGTCAGAAGTGAGTTCATCAGAACCGTCTCAAGCATGAAAAGCACTTATTGGTGATATGCTTGCCCTAATCTTTGCCTTCATCTACGCCAATCAAATTCTAAGCGACGGGATTGGAAACCTGTCTGACGTTAAAAAAACTGTGCGCTCATTTTCCATTTTCTTCTTTTTATTTACGAATAAATGCCTCACCATAGATATATTCCATTGGCAGTCTACCTGAAACGTGTCAGAGACCTGATCGGGCGTGCGCTGCTGGCAAAACAACGCTTTCACTGTTGAAGGTAGCGGGATTTCGCCGTGCTTTGGGGGGATTTGGCAGTACTGATGGGGATTTCCCCAGTTAACATGTTAAAATAGGCCCTGATTTACACTTCGCATTCATGATGATACGGTAAGCAAATCTGGTACAGATATAGGTGTACAATCATGAACACATCCTGAATATGTTACAAATATCAGTGCAATGAGGGGACTGTTACATCCAGTGCCTTGGTGCCAGAGGCTGCCCATCATACAGAGAAAGATATGTTCATTTGTTCATTCATATGCTCTTATATTCATTTGTCTGTTTATGGTGGGGTCTCTCTCTCTCTCTCTCTCTCTTTGATGTGGGCAGCCCCCAAAACTGCCAGTTTTTGTGTGTTCCTACATGTCGTCAGTATAGCTGTATGCTGTACCATTCATGTTCGTGTTAATGTCTGGCACCAAAGCATTAACGTGTAACAGTCCTCTAAGTGTACTGATATCTGCAGAATATTAAGGATATGTTCATGATCGTATATAGTTATACCAAAGGCACATACCGTATCATCATGAGTGCAAAGTGTAAACAGCCATAATTTTCAAAAGAAGTATTCTAAAATGAGCCCACTGACCCGATAATCGATGCAGCCAGAGTATTTATTTGTGCTATTGTGCTTATATTTTCGTATGTCTGATAATGTTGTGAGATACAACGAAACGTTACAGGATGATAATATAGGCACGCTGCTAAATCATCTGACTCTGTCTCAAAAAAGAGTGGTGAGAAGACGGGAAAACCAACCTCAAGAACAAATCAGGTGCCAATATGCTGGTATATGCAATGAAACTTGCATCAGAGAAAATCAGTTCCCAACTTTCATGAATATATAGATATATATATATGGGTATATATATATGCATATATATATATATATATATATATAATATATATATATATATATATAATAGTATGGAGTGATTTTGCCCCAGCTGCCAAACTGATGGCACTGGGAAATTTTTACCGTGCCGTGCAACTCTAGCACGGGGGGCACGGCCGGCCCCCCGTGCTTGGGCTTGCGATCTCGAGGCAAATACAGCTACCCGATCTGGGTCTCGAACTCAGGTCCTTCCACGCATCGGATCTGTTGTCTGGCTCGTTAACCATCAGGCTACGGCGCCGTTTAGCCCGGCCCGACACCAAATGATAACTGGATTCGTAGGTTACGACACGTTATGCCCTACCCTTAACTTCGGAACTTACGGATTAAACGTTTGTTAATGTCACGCATATATTCGTCGCGCATGATCTGTTGAACGGAAACGATAGGACATTGCACAATTCCATTTCATCACAAAATGCTAAGAAATGTCTCCAGGTCTTAAACGTCCACTCCAAACTGCTGAGCCTCTGCATCATTTCCCCGAAGAGGTCTCACCCAAATCTGGCAACACTGAAATTTTCTTCCACTCTTCATTTACTCTTGACACATCTCATGCTCTTACAGTAATCTTCAGTTGTTGAAAAAATACTCTTCTTAAACTACCCTAAACGATGAGGAATTTACCCTGAACTCAAGCTGATGACACCTGACCATCTTTCATGTACCCTCCATGTACCCTACACGTACACTAAACAGCGGATGCACGAAAACCAAGCTTAACCCGCGTCCAACTGTCGATCGGCGCCATGCGCGCCTGACTGGGGGGGGGGATGTACGTGAAGTTAACAATGAAAACCGAAAACGAAACCAGGAGCGATAACATATTTCGACCAAAACAAGTTTCAAAACCGTATAGCATCCAGCAGTGGCGTAGCCAAGATTTTTTCGGAGGTCCTAGAGGATGAGGGGGCCCCAACGCAGAGGGGGTCCCCTTGAACACTACGGGGGCCCCATGGCCAGGGACGTCTTTTTGTGTAAATGATTTAGGGGCAGGGGTGAATCGAGGGGCCTCACAACCTAACCTTTCCCAAAAAGGGGAGTTTCTCAACGGATTTACGGCACCTTGTTTTGACCAACGGAAATTGATCCAAAAAAAAGATTTACATATTTTGGCTCGATATATATATATATATATATATGTATATATATATGTATGTATGCATGTATGTATGTATATATATATGCACATATTAACAAAGCTAGGAAGCAGATCATTACGTATACATCGTTTGTTAAAATCTACAGCAGGACTTGGCATTCATGATCTTCTTTGATGTGGCTTCGATTCTTCGTAGAAGTTATTTCGTTTCCAATGAATGCTCATGAAGAACGTTTGTAATAACTATTATAATACAAAGAACAAGCAGAATATCACATTTCATTATCGATCCCACGTTTTGTCTGCATATGAGACATCTTCAGACATAAGTATGGGGTCGACGACATTTGGTTTAATTTTGAAAAATGAAACACACGGTTAGTAAAGACATGGATCTTCTGGTTCGCACACAATGAAACACAAGGAAACAAAAAGCAGCGCTCAAACAATACACGAAAGATCAGTACAGCACTCATTCACATATTCATAGTCTAGGCCCTAGTGGAGGAGGCCCTTCAAACAACTGCGAGGTCCCACGTGCGTTAACCTGGCGGTTAATTAGTAGATATATATATATACTCTGAAAAAAGATGGTCAAGGGCTCACTCAGAGAGTTAAAGGCTCACAAAAACTCTAATTGGCCCTCTAGAAAAGCTCAAGACGGGGCCTTCCCCGCGGTCTTAAGGGACCTCGTTGAATTCATCTTGAGGGCTCACTGGAGTTCTTCGTGGAGCCCTCAAACCTTTTGAGAGGGCCTTTGGTATCTTCAGGGGACCAAAAAACATCTCCTTGTCCGGTTTAAAATTACGTTCCTGAATGTTCGCCCTCTGAAAGTGGGATTTCTCTCTTAGGCTTTGAGGTTTAAGGGATCTGCAAACATATCATTGGGTCCTCTAAATGAATTGAAAGAGACCTTTGGGAATGCCTCTCCTTGAATTTATATAAAGCGTCAGTTAGAGTATTTTGTGGGCTTCTAAATGTTTTAAGGGTGCTCTTCATATTTTCAGAGGACCCATGAAACATTTACTCATCCAGTCCACCCCTTTCAGAATACATGAGGTGCCTCTGAAAATATGAATGACATTTCCGATAAATTTAAGAAGGGGCCCTCGAACGCCACGGAGGTCCCTTCCTTTTTTTAAGGACACATTGAGTTTGTGTGGAACTTCAGGCCTTTTGAGAAGCCCCTTAATGCCTTTGGAGGGTGCCTCAGACATTTCCTCATCCGATCAAAAACTATTCTGAATGTTTCAGAGACCCTTCGAAATACCAATCGGCCTCTCAAATGTTTGAGAGCCGCACAGAAACCCCAATGAGCCCTCGAGAGGAATTCAGTAAGGGTTACCTAGATTTTAGGGGGCCGCTCCTTGGATTCATCTAAAGGGTCCTCAAAGTTTTTCTGTGGGGCTGTGGATCTTTTCAGAGAGTCCTTGGTATTTTCAAACGAGCCTCAAGCATTTCTTCGTCTGGTGTATCCTTTCTATACCTCAAGTGCCCTCCTAAAATATTAAGGTCCTGGAAATGAATTGAAGGATTTCGTTGCAAGGAATCTGAAGGAATTTTATTTCAAAGGAATTCTTTAGACCGTCCGGACGGGCCCCTCCTTGAACTAGTTTAAAGGGCCCTTTGGAATTTTGTTGGTCTTAAGCGGTTCGGCAGGCCCCTTGATATTTTCAGAGGTCCTCTCAAACCATGCCTCGTTCGGTTCAAAGCTCCCTTTCCGAATGTTAGGAGCATCTCAAAAATTTTGGGGCATCGCAAAAAAGATCAACGTGTCCTCAAGATGAATTCAAAAAGGAACTCTCAGGCCTGGGAGAGGGTCATTGCTTCAATTCATCCAAAGGGCCCGGGAGAGTTTTTTTAGACCATTCGGGTTTTCAAGGGAGATCTTGGTATTTTCAGAAGGTCTCTCAACCTTTTATTCAGGGTCCCTCAATCATTTCCTGGTTGATATAAAAATCCTCTTCTGATTGTTCGAGGGGGTCCCTAAGAATGTTTAAGGAGGGTCCCTAGGACTGGAGTAGAACCCACTGGATTCTTTTAGAAGATCCCCTTGAATTCGTCTGGAGGGTCCATGGAGCTGTTGTTGTTGGACTCTCGAGCTTTTGAAGGTTCCCGCACTATTGTCAGAAAGTCCCCAAACTTTCAGGAAAGGATTCTCTTCACCAGACGAGGAAATCTTCCTGTATCTTGGATTTGGTTACTGTCTAGAACCGCTGTTTTAAAAAAGTTGCAGAATATTTTATCAAGTTTAAACCGTCCCCGACTGGGGGAGGCAGTTGACCGCCCCCCCCCTGAGGTTTTTCTGAGATTGCGAGAGAACCAACAAACACAGAGTTACGAAACTTTGCGTACCTTTTGCTTCATCACTTTTACATCTCGTGTCAAAATTTTGACCTCAGGTCAGGTCAGACTCCTGACCTAGATTAGGTCAAACGGACCTAAGTCAAAAAAGTTTAGCGTCCTCTAACTTTTTTCACAAAACAAGATATCTCAATAATACTTTTAGAAACTAGTAATCGTGATAGATGCAACAAATCTGCCATCTTAGATTTTTTGGAATTTTCCGGGTCATTGACCTGAGGTCAAGCCAATTTTTAATACATGTCGTCGTTTGTTCGGAAATTGACGGAATATTTTACAATATTTTTAGTGTGGAGTGAAGCAGACATCTAGAGAACTAGCTTGCAAAGACGTCAGTAATACCAGGAACCTCAAAAAAATTGAAAAAGTAGCATGTTTTGGAAATAAACAGGGTCTCGCGAATAAAGCTCCGCCAATTGTGTACACTGATAACTAATGAATTTTTCCAAAGTTTAAGCATGAAAAACCATCACAAGAACTACTAAGATCAATAAAATTTGCATAGATAGGCTTTTCCGCGAAAATAAAGGAACGCCAAAATTAGTTCCCGTCAATTTGTTACTGCATACGGCTGCGGCGCACGCCGACAGCGTGCGTGAGAATTGCCGTGTCTTTAACTCAACGTTTCGGCGTATATATTGAACAAATCTGGGAAATTAGACGTGTATCGGCATCCGCGGACCTTTACTTGTGCGCTGGTGCCTTTACCTATGCGTTTTTACTCACAGCCCTTGAGATTCAGACCATTTCTCGGTCTTATGCAGTTGGCTATGAGAAAACATATATAAGGCGTAAATTGCTCACATATCTAAAGCTAAAAATGAGGCCAGTTTCGAGCTCTACTCGTCACAAGCTTTCCAACGGCATGCTTATTTTTATCGTGTGACCAACCGTTCGTGAGTTAGAGGGGGCGGTCAACTGCCCCCCCCCCCAGTCGCCCGTGTTCGAAACTGACCGACGGTCGTGAGCGGGTTAATATATGAGTATATAATATTCATTCAGAGGAGACGTAGGGGTGGCACACTTTTTTTCGGATATCTCGGCTTAAGTGATGGCAAATGGCATTTCAGAAAGGTGCCCGAGGCCGTTTGACGATTATTGATTGATTTCGTGCTTTTCGTTTGTTCGATTGTTTTACAGTCTGGTGTGCACAGTATCTTGAACGCCTGCTACATGTTAGCTTAGATTCAAATTGCTTGACACAAAAGGTCAAACGTCATGACACTCCATTACCAATCGACCCCTGCCATCCAGATCTGACATACCCGTTCTTCACATGTCTACGGAAGTGAGTCTGTCGGATGTTCTTAGGCCTTGAAGCCAGGTAAGATAATCTTTGTCAACCATCGGAGCCTTTTGAAGGTCAACGAAGGTTTTTAACCTCGACTGATCTTGGATACCTGTTGGCCTCGGATCATTCATAACTTTTTTAGGGCACTGATTCCGAATTTCACATACACTGTTCACGTATCGGAGTTCGTTGTACATCCTACAATACATGTTTTCTGACCTGATGTTTATTCTTTAACCCATGTCCGTATAGGGGGGTTGATGCAACCCTCCTGAGGTTTTCGAAGGACGACTTCCGAACGGTTTGTTTGATCCACCTGAAACTTGGTGTACCTTCTGGGGCATCCTTTCCGCATGTTATGGTGGATTTTCTTCTACGTTGCTATGGTAACGAGTTGTGACGTCATAACGAAAACCATGTCAGCCGTTTTCGCGCGCCGACGCAGCCGGTTTACAACGGTCTCAGTTTTGCATCACTTTAAGACGGTTGGAATGCACAAATACCATAAAGTATGCATCAACCGACTCCATATTGCGCATTCTATAAGACTTTACATAGATTTAATAGGCTTATGCTCACTACCGGGGGGGTGTAAACTGAGGCCATGAATTACGACGAGAAGCCCATTACCTCTTATCTTTGTGAATGCGATAGGAAATAGAAGTCACAAAACGACCTATACATTCGGATGCTTGAGGTGTAAAGAGTCGAATGACATAAATTTGGTGCAGCTTATCTTTTATTGCTTCAAAAAACGACGCAATGCAGAGAACGCCCGACTTTTGCCCTGACGGGCGGAGCGATGTCGGCCGCGGAGTGATGAGTCTGCAGTACCACGACATGCCTAAAATTAGATTTTGTGTTGGATATCAATTCGAAAAACGCTTTTAAGGCATCTGAATTGCCGTTCTTAGCTAATCCGAGGTAATTCTAGGTCACTGGCTTTCGATAGCTTTGGATAACCTAAGATGACCTTGGATGACTTACAGTGACCTTTACATGTTATTCGACAACAGTGCTTGTTAACTGAGATGCTGCATTTTACTCCAGCATCTATTTTTACCAACAAAAACCCTTCTGCAGCTTCGAGAACGCATTTAAGCCGACGACCACGCATGACAAGGATTGGCCAGCATGACCTGGATCGGACTCCATGGGTAAAATACAATCACGTGGTGTACAGACAGACTCATTATTGATTGGCAAACACCATGATATCCGTTTCGTTTCATCATCAGTTATTCCTTGACGTTCATTTGCGCTTTAACTCGAAAAATACCACTTTCTGCCAATTTTTGGCCTTCGACTCGATTTAGAATGTCATCCGTTGAACCGAGACCTTAAAAAGAGATACCAGTCGCGAGATCTCGTCACAAGCAACACGCTGGTTTTTCCACGACGCTCTAGAACACACGGTGCGGAAATGGCCGGGTGTCATACCAACCCCCCCTATACGTTCGAGTTATGCAGAAAGCCCTATACGGGGGAGGGTTAACACCTAACGGCAATGACGATTATTAAGGCCCTTGTTTCCCTTTAACATAGCTTCCGGCCAATTAAGCAGGCCAAACCAGGTCAAACCACATAACAGGCCAGAATGACATAAACGCCAACGACCTCTAGCGGATATGAAATAAACCTGAATGACTCGATGCGTGTAATAATGGCTGTCAAACTTGAAATCGCCTCTCCCCAACAGAAAATGGTAATAAGTGATCCCAAGTCAAAATACGTCGTCCAAGGTAAACCGACGTTAACCCTATTCCCGGCAGGGGGGGTGGGCGGAATCCGCCCCCCCTCGGGTTTTTTGCTTGCCAATTCCAGGCTTTTTAACGCAGCTTCACGAAACTTGGTGACTTTTCCTAGCTATTCTTTCTACGCGCTGTGACAAAATTTCGAAATTCTATTTTGCTCAGGGGCGGAACAAGGCAACGTTTTTGGGAGGCACCTCAGGTCATTTTTAGCCATGTTGAGGGTAAAATGA
This sequence comes from Capitulum mitella, assembly GCA_030062745.1. Lineage (NCBI taxonomy): Eukaryota > Metazoa > Arthropoda > Thecostraca > Pollicipedomorpha > Pollicipedidae > Capitulum > Capitulum mitella. Next base: position 18,749,644 of record CP099844.1, on the reverse strand, counting down.
AAATGTCTGCCAAAAACAGAGTTTTTAAGATAGAACTTAAAACTATATGAATGTATAGCTAAATAGTTGGGTAATGTGCATATGTAATTTTGTTTATCTGAGGTCACTTTACAAGGTCAGGTCAAGGTCAAAAGTCAAAATTTATTTTTTCGCAATAATTTCGGCGCCGTTTTTTCAAATGCCAAACCCGAAATATGTATGACGTAGAAAGGTGCCCTCTACTTGTGTACCAAGTTTCAGCTTGATATCAGGTCGGGTCACGGAGCTATGACCTAAAATGTCAGTGCGCGTACCCTATATCGCAAAAGCCAAAAAATGACTTTTTTGGAATAGAGTGAATTCAGTCGATTAAAAACGTTTACAGATAATATTGAACGCACACGACATCATTCCAGGTGACCCCAAGGTCACTGGAGGTCATTTAAGGTCAAAGGTCACAAGTTGATCTGAAGAACGTGCGACCATGACAGTTCCCCCTTTTTTATGTCCCTAGCACCGCCTATGCTAACATTATACAAACATTGTAATGCGATTTGTACTTCTTTAGCATAACATGACTAGCAGAAGCTAAAAAAGTGTTTTGGCCTCTTTTGTTCATTCCGTTATTAGAAAACTAATCCCCCTATTTTTGAAACGCTGTGAACGCCCATGAATTTTTTCAAAATTTCAAATTTGCATACCCATGGTAAAAGCCCTATCCATAATCTCTCGATTCATGCCAGTTTCATCGAAATCGGTCCATAAACAAGGGAGTTATAAGAAGTCAAAAAGTACCCCCCATTTTGACATTTTTACCCCCCTGTATCCACAAATTTCAAAATTTTGAGAATTTCTTTTTATAAAAATGTAGTTCACGTCACGGCAAATCGATTGCCGTTTGTTGCGATGAAATCGGATAAGTAGTTCTCGAGATCTCAGGGGGGGGGCCGAATCCGCCCCCCCTGCCGGGAATCGGTCATACCGTCTAGCCCTCCGGGAATAGGGTTAATGACCTTGATTCACCCACCAAAGATCCCGATACGCGAGTAGGATTATCACAGTTGGCTTTAGGGCCTAAGAACATCCGACAGACTCACTTCCGTGCAAATGTGAAGAACGGGTACGTCAGATCTGGATGGCAGAGGGCGACTGATGGTGGGGTGTCATGATAGGTATGGTTAACTGGTTAAAATCCAAACATGGATAAAACCGAAAATGTTTCATGTGGCCTGGTCAGGTCAGACGTCGTCCCGAGGTCACTGACAAAATGACCTTATTTATGAAAGCTGGAACATTTATCTTTCGAACGGTGCTAATGCGCCTTTCAGTGACACTTATCATCGAGTTATAGGCATTTGAATCATGCAATGTCAGTCACAATCGGTAATCTTTCATTACCCCTAACTTTGGCTTTAGAGGTCAGTCAGTGCTAAGAATTTACTCCTGACCATTTTTTGATGGGTACTATGAGCGTACCAAAATTCATCAAAATCGAATAGTTTCCGGTCGTATCCTGTGCGATTTAACGTGGAATGACCCCGTTGTGAAAGTTCGTGTCTATTAAGATCAATCTGCGCTTGGCCAGAGGCGTATCACTGCAAAATGTGTTAAGTAGAGATACAAGATGTTGGTACCTCGGTATGCCAGCAACCGGTGCTAAAATGAACATTTTAGCACATTTTAGCAACAAAGGTACTGGAACTGTGGCCGAGCTGGCAATGCTGGTACTTTATGTCCAAACGACGTGTACGTTTAGAGTACCGCTATTGCCAGCCCGTACACCGCTTCAGTACCGCAGTGACTATTTCCGTACCGACTGCCGGTGCACTGCAGTAGGCTGTCGATGTACCGTGGTACCAATATATTGCATTTTTAATGTTCAGTGATAAAGAAGACTCTTTTCTATTACGTGTCTTTGCGACTGCCTTCGTGCATAACTGTAGAAAAACGGACTGGTGAGCGAACGGGAGGCAGGGTGCAGGTGCAAGTCCTCCAATGGCCCGGGGACCGCTGTGCCCTGTGTAGTGCTGTGTCCCGGCTCCTTTGAGCTTAAAGGCATTGGTTTTGGAGGGCCTAGTAGCTTCCCTCCCCTAGGCGCGATGTCTTCTCATCCATGGACTGGTGGGGCCTGCTGCAACCGCCAGTTGGCCGCCGACCACTCTTCCTTTTCCCCGTGGCACCCGGCTTCTTCCATATGGAAGACGCTGGGTCTTCCATATCTAAGTTCGCCGTGTTACATGACTGTAAGGTCCTTGTAAAACGGCGAACTTCGCTATTGAAAACCCAGCGAATCTTCCATATCTACGGGGGCTACGGCGGAAGGGCGGGCGGTCTCCGGCCAACTGACGCTTGCAGCAGTGCCCACCTGTGCACAGATGAAGGGGCATTGCACGCCGCGGAGGGAACTGCCAGATCCTCCAGACCCAATGTCTGCCAACTCGAAGAAGCTGGAGGCAGAGCGGTCGCCGGCCAACTCCCTCTACCAGTACGTTTTTCTACGTCTATTTACGAAGCCACTCTCAAACGTAGGCGAACGCGTGATGATATTAAAACAGTGTAGTAACAATAATAATGTATTCCGTCGCGCAGAGGATGTGCGTCCGCGCCTGCTCTAATAAAAGTTGCAGTGAAACATGTGTTTTTCCTGTAGGCAGACATGCATTATTTAATGAAGGGACTTAACAGTAAACAGGAGTATTTGAAGAATATCCAAGGGGTACAGGAGCAAGAGGAGAGTGTCTGAAAAGTATTCAAGGAGAAATGTATGGTTAAGTGAAGAGTGGCAGAGGGCTGGTATACCCATTGAGAATACGAGTATATGCGGAGTAATCATAGTTGACAAACAGTTCTTTTGGAAGTAACCACCAGGTATTGTGTGCGCAAAGGAGTGCTACGGAGCTATCGTATGTCCAGATTGTACTGAACCCTATTCCCGGAGGGCTAGCGGGAAGCCCGATTCCAGGCTGGGGGGCCGATTCGCCCCCCCCCCCCCTGAGATCTCGAGAACTACTCGTCCAATTTGATAGCAACAAACGGCAATCGATTTGCCATGAGGTATACTACATTTCTATAAAAAGAAGTTCTCAAAATTTTGAAAAGATAGATAGAGGGGGGCAAAAAGGTCAAAATGGGGATATTTTTGGACTTCTTATAACTCCGTTGTTTATGGACCGATTTTGATGAAGTTGACATGAATCAAGAGATTATGGATGGGGATTTTGTCATTGGTCTATACATTTGGAATTTTCAGAAAATTCATAGGCGTTTACAGGATTTCAAAAATAGGAAGATTAGTTTTCCAACAGATGAATGAACAAAAAAGGCAAAAGCACTTTTTTGGCTTCTGATAGGCATGTTATGTTAAAGAAGTACAAATCGTATTACAGTGTTTGTATAATTTTAGCATCGGACAGTGCCAGGGACAAGAAAAAGGGGGAACAGTCATGGTCACATGTTCCTCAGATCAAATCTTGACCTTTGACCTTAAATGACCTCCAGTAACCTTGGAGTCACTTGGAATGATTTCGTGTGCATTTAATATTATCCGTAAACGTTTCACTCATTTGAATTCACTCTATTTGACAAATTCCATTTTACGACTATTCTGATATAGGGTGCGCACACTGACATTTTAGGTCATAGCTCCGTGGCCCGACCTGATATGAAGCTGAAACTTGATACACAAGTAGAGGGTAGCATTCTACTTCATATTTATTTTCCGGGTTTGGCATTTCAAAACATAGCGCCGAAATAAATGCTATAAAGCAAATTTTGACATTTGACCTTGACCTGACTTTGTAAAGTGACCTAACATAAACAAAATTGTATTTGCACGTTGCCCAACTATTAAGCTATACATCCATACTAAGTTTTAAGTTCCATCTTAAAAATACCAATTTTGGCAGTCATTTTCCTTTTACCCTGAACAGGGCCAAAAATGGCCTCAGGTGCCTCCCAAGAACGTTGACTGGCTCCACCCGTGAGCAAAATAAAATTTTAAAATTTTGTCACAATGCGTAGAGAAAACTAGGAAAAGTCACCGAGTTTCGTGAGGCTGCGTCAAAAAGCCTGGAATTGGCAAGCAAAAACCCGAGGATGGGGCGGATTCAGCCCCCTGCCGGGAACAGGGTTATGGGAGCCAAACAGAAGTAATTTTAGACTGCTTTGGACGTATTTGAGGTAGGAAATGGCAAGTAAGGCGTTATTAAAGAATACTTTCCGTGTTGCACTAGAGTGCACAAATAGTCGTTCTGAACGCGTCTCTCCAGTCACTCTTGAACAGAGTTAAAAGGTTTTCAGTGATAGCTCTAGTGGGGGGAGGGGGAGGCAGACGCCAATTTTCAACTCATTATCCGCCATGTAATGTCATACTGGGTTAATGTTAGAATTCTTGAACTGCTGGGAGACAAGATCACTGAAGCCAATATTACACAAGTTGGCTTCACCTCTGTAAGTGGGCCCGTGGATGAAGTTATAGACTTCGAGTTCGTAGATCGACCACTTTCTCTGACTGCGGTTGTATTTGCTGCCGTTGAAAGCAATAATTCGCTCGACACCTCCCCGTACCTGGTATGAGCCGGTCTGGTCTCGCCAGAGCCGCTCATACTGCTACCCGTGTACAGCACAAAACGGTCGCCCTGCCTGGAGTAACGATAACGCTGGTCCACTCAAAAGGGCGTCTCCCCGGGCACAAAAGGATCGGTTCAGTTCCTCGTTCTAATGGAACTTCGCCGAATTCAATGAATCGACCAAAGACGCCGTGAGAGTCGAAAACGACGTCATGAACTTTCGGGACCATGGAAAGAAACCGTAAGGCCTCTTTACTACCTTCACGGAGCTGGAACCCTGGAGGCCTCTGATACACTGGATGCGGTCTGGGGTTACAGAAATACATCCAGCGTGATCTCATGACCAGGATAGTAGGGTGACACCAATGCTGCACTTACCGGGAGGCAGAGTTTCGGACCGGGAGATTTCAGCCTATCAGGAACCGTGCTAAGAGGCTTGTAATGGTCGTCGTGCTAAGAAGCTTGTAATGAGCTTGGCGCTAGTCAGTCACACATTATCAGCGTAAACACGCATCCCCGGAACGTCAACGAGCACCATGTGCATGACTACAGGTAGAAAGTAAGATGACTGCATGCGTCCCTTAGGCATACGGCGCAGATAATATTTTGGGAAGGATATGGAATGCACATATTTCGCTCGACTCTCTCGACAAGCGCAAATTCCACAACGCATGATTGATGCCAAGGGAGCTCGCTACAAGCCAACCGTGCAACAAAAACAAAAAATCGCCATTGTTAGGGAAAAACTTCTTCGGAAGAAGACACTTTTTAATGGCACGCATATCCTGAACAATACCATATTCCTTGGAGCCCTTGGAAATGGAATACGTCCATTCCGTGGAGTCACTGAGGCTGACCACTTCACAAAAGGAGAACGTCACCTGACGGTGGGGCTACGAACGACAGCTGAGAAAACCACCACTCGCTGGCCAGATTACGAAAACCTGTGGGTGTTGGCAGCTTGAAATGCATATCCGAGCCTAACAATGCATTACCTGATCAACCAGACTTGTCTTTCACCTATTACTACACCTACTCCTATCCCTACACTTAAGTTTTACGACAGCTAAGCTTTCGTTTTGGAAAATGACGAAAGTTTGCCCTGAGATTAGCTTACTGTAATAGTGTGCAGCAGTGGTTGCACCATCGCTGCTTGCGGTGCCACTGCCACGGGTAATGACCTTGAATGGTGAGGTGATGCTAACTCGTAAATTACTCCAAAACCTTCCCCTTGGCTTCGTCAGTACCTTGTTATTCCATCTTCGGAAACCGTTATTTTAGCTTGATGAAAACTCTACTGCATTATGCTTACAGTTGTGAAGGAAACCTAATGGTGCGATGAATCTGCTTAAATAAGTCCTTCCATCATTCCATGACTTTCCCATTACCTTCCGAGCACCAATGACGTCGTTCTCTGAACAGCAAACATGCCAAAATGCGATTTCAGCTCGCTTAGATGGCGTTAGGACTGACGATCGCCACCGTGTGTCGCGCCAAGGCTACAGCAGATAGACTAAAGAGAACGCAAAGGCAAAACTGGCAGGCAGAGAGGAAAGAGACGGAGCAGTTGTCAAAGCTTTCCTTGTTCTCAGTAAACGTGTCATTTCACTTCTCCGAATTTCACACAATATGATCGTCAGTCGTCATAAGCCTTCCTCTCTCTCTCTCTCTCTCTCTCTCTCTCTCTCTCTCTCTCTCTCTCTCGCTCCCCTGCATCCCTGTTGCCACGAACTTCGACCTCATTGAGGTGAAACATAGAAATGCTCCCTATTCACGCAGCATATGTAGGCTTTACACTAAGGACATTAGTTTCCGCGTCGCAGAAGTGCACAGATATTCTCAGTATCTCCAAGGTTTTTCACGCATCCAATACCTACATCTGGGTGTCAAAGCAGTGGATATTGAAGTTTTCGTGCCTTGTTGTTCTGGCCCTTGAAGCTGAAATCCTGCGTATCAACACTGATAAAAATACGGAGCCAGCCTGCAAAACACGCACACTAGGAGAATGAGCATCATCAATCCCTCTTGTGAGTGCTAGCAGCATTGTTGCTGGGATAAGGCTTTCAGACAGCAATCTGCTCTGCTTTGAAGAAGATCTCAGGCTTTCTACAGCGCCTGGCCTGATTCCGATTGCCGATGGAGCTACGACGGAGCTGAGCTGGGTTTTAGACCAGGGACTGACTTGGGAACTGAAATGAAAATTAGCCGAGTTAAGCCCGACCTGAACTGGAGCTGAGACCTGAGCTCTCAGGCGCCGATTCAGAGATGAACTGGAATCAAACTCGAGCTCAGCATGAGGTGAGCCGGAGCTGGTCATAAGCGGAGCTAAGCGAAGGGCTTCTATAAGCGCCTCGAAAGCTAAGATGAGTTGATCCGGAGCTGAGCCAGGATTGCCCCAGGGGCGGAGCGGAGCCTGGCCAAGGCTGAGGTGGAGCTGAACTCTATCCGAGCAGATAGTTAAACGGAGCTGGACCCCAGCTAGTTCTACGGGCGGGGCTGTGCTATGGCTGAGCTGGAGCTGGCCGAACTGTCAGAAGTCGAACCGGAACCGAAGAGGCGATTTCTCAGTGGGCTGATCCGACTGGCCATTTTCGGAAGCATAGCACCCTTTTTGCTTTTCGCCCGGGTTGTCCTGGAGGCACATGGTCTTCCTCCGCGGGTTCGCCGATGGCGCCCTCAACGGCAGAGCCGGTGTGTCGGGTCTGGCCTCGGTGTGTTGGATCTGGCGGCGTCAGTGCCCGGCGCCGCCGCCGCGCCTCGCTGAATGACGTGTTTACGGCACCACCTGTTTATCGGCCAACTTTTGGCAGCGCCCGTCGGCCGCATTGTTGATCTCGACAGTCGGTGTCAGAGGCGGCGGCCGCTGGCCGAGATAGCCGCCCTGGCCGCGCCGGGAACCGAGATAAGAGCACGGGCCCGTACACAGGCTGGAGATAGGAGCGCCGGTAGCCCTCAGGCTGGAGATAGGAGCACGGGCCGTGCACAGGCTGGAGATAGTAGCACGCATGCGGGGGATAGGAGCTCCAGTCGTACTCATGCTGGAGATAGGAGCATGGGACGTTCACAGGCTGGGAATGGAGCAACGGATGTACACAGGCTGGAGATAGGAGCACGGGCCGTACACAGGCGGAAGATAACAGCACGGTCGTAAGCAGACGGAACACGGGCCGTATAAAGACTGGAGACAAGAACACGGGCCTTATACAGGCGGAACAAGGACCGCACACAGGATGGACATGCGAAGACGTACACGGCCGGGACGTGGGAAAAAAACCGCACAGAAACTGGAGATGGTAGCACGCTCGTATAAAGGCTGGCGATGGAAGTAAGCGTAACCCAGTAAGGCAGATCTTCGAACCGAGTGTTAATAATACAAAAGACAGAAGCGAGAATGTTATTTGGCAAAGGAATATGAGCTTGATCAGTGATAAGGACAAATATCCTTACATGGGTTCTCTGCATAGTTAACAAATTTCAGAGTGCCCCCGCCACCTAAGAAATGTGACACTCTGCTTTGGCAAAAACTTCCTTGTTTACTGAGTTAAGAACGCCATATTTTCACACAGCATATGTAATGCTCCTCATCTCCAGCCGACCAAATTTCACAACGATAAGACCTTTGATACTGATTTCATGACCGTTATAACACATGCTCTAAATTTAGGCCTCGGCGACTAAAAAACACCCGGATGCGTTTGGCAAAACTGTTCACAAAGTTCACGCGCTGAGCGATGGGAATCGCTTAGATGGCAGGGATGAATGTGGAGCATGATATCAGGCTTAGTTTCTCCCCAGTGAACATTGCTCTTTGAGTTGATATGGCCACTGAGCAAAAAATGTGCCTCATCTGTGAGCCAGAAATCGTCGAGAAAGTTTGGTTCCTGATCGAGTTTGTCATTGAACCACTGACACATCGCCATCCGTTTCTCCATGGCTTGGGGTTCGAGTTTATGAATCACGCCCATGCGGTATGGGTGTAGTTTCAAGTCCATTTTCAGAATCTTAGACGACTCATTCAGAGCTAGCCCGTGCTCCTGGCAGCGACGGCGAAGGAATTTTGTCAGGCTCCGTGCGACTGATGCCGCGTCGGCGGCGATATTGGCTGGAGTTCTTTGCGATTTTGGTCTTCCCGAGTGTGTAGCTTTGCCCGGCGCTGAAACGTTCCGTAAACTCTGAATCTGTGTACCCAACGACAAACTGATTGTCTGTTGGGGTCATCGAGTTTTTTATGACCGAAACTGTGTGCAAACATCAAGCGGTTTTTTTGGAAAGATTTGGTTATTGAGCATTTTTTAACATCAAATGCCTCTTCCTCGATTGTGAGCCCTATCTTGATTAAGCCATAGCTCCGGCACTACTGAAAGTCTTGGGAACAAAAATATACCGTGGCACGTGCAATGTACATGCATTATCACATGAAGAAAATCGCGTGCTTATTATATGAAATCTTTAAAGCTACGTCTGTTACTAAGAAGTGCCACATTTTTTGGGACACGCTATATCATCATTCTGCTTTATGTCCGAGAGAGACATAACTTTGGGTGACGGATTTAGTGTGTGTAGGGGGAGGGGGAACGCCTAGGCGCATGGCACTTCCCGGGTTTCAGCACAGCCAACAGTTTACTGAACTTTAATCGGGAGACTAGTCGTCATAATCATTCTACCTTTATCATGTGTTGGGCATGTCTGTGCGACCATGTTTTCTGATAGCGCAGACTGTCTCGTGATCTGTTAGTAGCTTGAGCTGGCAAAAGTGTGTGAATCTCAGCGGAATGCGTGTACATTTGAAAAACAAGAAACAAGAAAATAACCAGGCTGTAATGCGAAGTCTACAAAAAAGACCACGATGGTAGCAAACCTTGCTGCGTCGTTAGGGAAGTTCAGCCTACCCGATGGTCTGCCTTCCTGCACTGCTTGTTCCAATACCTCAGCATGTTTGCAAGATTATTTGTTCTGTGCTGAAAGGCACCAAACGAGGCGAAAGTTTACCTTTCGGGACCCTGAGCACGCTCCAGCTGCGCCAAAGTCGCAGCAGGCTGGTGCTCGGATGTTGAATGTGCCCCCACCTTGAAGTTCTTAAGTCAGATGATGTTTTGCGTGCTATTTCGGCCCTAAGAATGTTGCAGAGCTTCTGTCGCTTGAATTTGTGATTGGTCGGAATATGTGTTGCTGTGCATGCAAAAGTCATGCGCACGCTTACTACATCAAAATATACCGAAAACGTCGGGTCAGGCTGGTCAGCCATTATGCTACACTGTCCTCACGCGCTTTTACAAGGTAGCCTGCCACCATGCAAACGGATTTCATGATCGCTACCATCGGTATCATCAGGCTCTTTTCTGTTTTTGCTTTTCTCCGAGGAATTTTTTCGCGAACGCCAAAGTCCCCAGCCACGCCTAGCACACGTATAACGAGCGCTCTGAATGCTGCCACATCCGCCCGGCCGTATGGCATAATCCGCTTATCTCACGGCCGGCCGATTCCGGGCCGGAGCCGCCGACAGTGATTTTCCGCGCGCGTATGCCGCCGGCCGGCCCGGAAAGCAGCGAGCCACACATGCGTGAATGAGGCGATAGGGGATTTGGTAGCGCTGCGGCAGGAAATAGCGCGCGTCCTCGGCGGAGCTGTGTGGGATTTCAGTGAGCTTAGACGCCATTTCTTCGACTGCTGAGCTTTAGGTAAAAAAAACGAAAAGGCGTAGAGATGAAAAACTTGGGATACCTTCTTGCGCATCATTTCTAAGCTTTGTGAGTTTTTAAATTCAGGGTCACCTCGGGTCATTGCCCAGAACAGGTCAAGTAAGACCATATTCCTAAAACATGAAGTGGCCGAACATTTTGCGAAAATTATTGATTGGCATGAAACTTGCCACATTGATGAAACTTGGAAAAATGAAATAAATCTACTGCCTCGAGTTTTTTTCGGTAATGTGTAGGTCATTGACCCTAGGCCAACTGAACTTGGCCTTTTACGTTTGCTGTTGAGATTGTGGGACTGATTTGGTGGTTTGCGATATACATCTTCGCTTATGCTTCGATATACATCCTAGTGTTTCCCACGTCATTTGCAATTTTACTTCTTGACCTGTGACCTGGGGCCAAGCCACGTTTCATGATGAATTTTCAGACCAGCAACTGAGCACAATTATTTGGTTTACAGTCCTGGAATGGTTACTGGAAGTCATTTGTCGTTCTGAAGCACGAACATATCATAAGAACTTACTTACCAAGGGTGATCCAATCCCATTAAACAAATCTAGCATTTTGAAGTATTATGCCCGTTTTCAATGCGAAGGCACTTTGACCACAAATGATAAGAACTATACCCATTCCTTCCTTCTATGCAGCTTGTACTGCCCAATCCTCCATTTTTGTCACCAAGATAAAAATCTTTGACGTCACGAAAAGAACTTCCCGCCAAATATCAGGCTTTTGCATCGTGGCCGTGCCCGCCGCCCAGTTTCTGAGTGTTCTACGCTAAAAATGCTTTGGGGCACGGGTTTCATGATGTAGAAGAGGGATATTACGTGATCCTAAGTGACAGAATTGTAAGCTGTACCGTGTCCGATCAACAGTAATGTGACAGTTGATATCAGAGGCGTAGCCAGGATTCCGCCGGGGGCGGGGGGGGGGGGTTAAATCAGATCAGGGGTCCTCGTAACCAATGGGGGCCCTCGCCAAGGGCGGATCCAAGATTTCGGCAAGGCGGGGGGAGGGGGGATGGAGGCAAATGGTCAGCGCGGTGCCCCCGTTTTTTGTCCTTCAGACATGAAAAATGACAACTTTGTTTTTTACTATATAAAATAACCGAAAAATTGAAACGCGCCACCCTATTTAAAAAAAATCCGCGTTTGTTGATGAAAAAAGTAGCCGAAATATCACAAACACGGCGAAATTTTAGACGGTTCCGTCCTCCCCTCCATTTGAAGTGCGTGAATGTATGTGCTCCAGGAGCCCGCCCATCCCGTAGCTTCTGGAAATTTTTTGTCAGCTTAGTTTAGGTTTCTTCTTGCAGTTACGGGAGCACTTTTGGTGGTTTCGGGCCGTCTGCCGTGCCAGGACCCTCTAGTGGTTTCAGGTTCCTTTTACAGTTTCACGCGTCACGCGGGATGTCTTAAGCGTTCCTTTGGCACTTTCAGGGGCACATCGGACAGTCTCAGGGACCCATCTGGCAGTTTCAGGAACGCTTAAGCCATCTCGGGTTCCCTCCTGTCGTCCCTGGGACGTTTTTGCAGTCTAAGGAGCCCCTCAGGCACTAAAAAAGGCCCTCCATAAGTCTCTCTCTGCCGTGACAGAGGCACCTCTGGCAATCCTCTAGGTCCTTTGGTCGTTTCAGGACGTCTCAAAGTCTGGTAGTTTCAGGAGTCCCTTTGGTCGTCTCCGGTGCCCCTATTGCTAGAGACGTCTAGTTAGCAGTCTCAAAGGTCCCTCTGTGGCAGTCTCAGTGGACCCCCTGTGGTCCTGGGTACCACTCTTATAGTCTCTGGGAAACATTTTTGCCATTTCATGGGCCCTCTGGCAGTTACAAAAGACCTTTTGGTAATTTCGGGTATGTCATAGGCCCGCTGAACGTCTCCGGTGGTCCCCATGGCTGTATCAGGGGTCTTCCTCTGTTACATGAGGTATATCTGGCAGTCTTTTAGGGTCCCTCTAGCCGTAATAAGGGGCTCTTGTTGGCGCTTCAGGGGTCTCACTGACAGTCTCAGGGGGACCTGGCCTGTGACAGGAGTCCGCTTATTACACTCGGGGGCCTTCTGGCCGTCCAGCGCCCCCGTAAAACCCAAATAGCGTCCCAGAGACCCTCTTATCGTCTTTGCTTCGCAGGGGCCCTGCGACCTTTTTGGCGGTCTCAGGGGTCACCTGCGGTGTGCGGACCCTTCATGCCGTCCCAGAAACCACCTGACCTTCCCGGGAACCCCTGACGGCATCGAGAGTCCCTCAAGGCTTTAAAAAGGCCAGTGTAGCCCATTTGAGGCTCTTCTCGAGGTTGAGAAGGTCACCGATGCATCACCGTTCAGGGGGCCCTCCGACTGGCGAGGCATTCTTATGTTGTGCCAGGCACCCTCTTAAGTTCTTTTCGTCTCAGGTGCCTCTCTGACAATTTTAGCAGTCTCATGGACCCTTTGCCGTGTTGGGACCCCTTGCGGTCCCAGGGGCCCTTGAAGAGTTTCAAAGGCCCTTCTTTCCATCTTAGGGACCATCTTGCCGTGTGAAGGTCTCATTAACCCTCCCGGAGGCCCTCTGACTACATCAAGAACTTTCAGCTTTTCACTGGCATGGACCGCCCAGGAACTCAGTCCTCATCTTGGCCGTGTCAGGGGCCCTATGAGCCATCTGGAGGTCTCAGGGTCACTCTGCGGTGTTGAAGCTCTGTTGTGGTCTCAGGGGCCCCATGGGACCTTCAGGGACCCTCTATGAGTCTCAGAGGTCATCCAACCCTCCAGGAAGCCTCCCTGACTGCATCAAGAGCCCGTCAGGTTTTTATAGGGACCCCGTGAAGCTCATACGGGACCCCTTTTAAGCGACTCCTTTTAAGTCTGACAGGGACCCCTACTCAGGCATCAGGGGGGAGGGGGCGATAGCCCCAACGGCTCCCTCTTTGGATCCGCGCTTGGCCGTTGTAACCAGTGGAGCCCTGTGTGGTTAAAATTACCGTCGGTTTGTAAAGTGGCACCGCTGAAGTGTAAAGGGGGCCCATGTTCTGCTGTAAAGACGTTCCCGCCAACCTGGCGGGTGCCTCTTACAGGTCGGCAGGGACATCTTTACAGAAAAGCATGGGCCCCTGAATGTTCGTTTAGGGCTCCAGTGTTGGCCAGGGGAGTCACTGCCTGTCAGAGGGCACCCTATCCGCCTATAAAGGGTCCCTGTCAACCTCTGGAGGCAGGGGTAGGGGCCTTCTTCCAGACCGAAAGGAGGTTCCTGCAAAGACTGACAGGGGCCCTTTATTGGGCAACAGGGGCCCTCTCCAGACAAGCAGTGAACTCCCCTACAAGCTAGCAGGGCCCCTAAACGCGCATTCAGACTACGGGCCTCTCTTCATAGCACACAAAGCTTTCCTGTATATCCGGGGTGCGTTTTCTTAAGGTTTGTAAGCCTTCTTTAATGCTTAAAATATTCTTATTTTGCTTTAATTGTCTGTTTCGGACAGTGCAAGACGCTCTGCGGGCAACTCACGCTATCCAAAGAACTGGGGCCTTCGACCTCAAGGGGGCCCGCTCGGCCGCCAGGGGGCCCCGCTTGGCCTCCAGGAGGGCATGGCCCTTTGACCCTCCTTGGCTACGCCACTGGCTGATACGACAGACAGCAGAAACGCCCGACGTATAGGCATCAATACCTTGGCCTAGGTTGATCTCGCATGGCTTTTGCATGATAGCTGCAGGCTTCATATGCGTACCAAACACATTTGCGGCGTATTCCAGCCAAACACATGCTCATACATCTAGAGAAAAAAGCAGAGCTCCTGCCCTTGCAAAAGACGGGTTTTTCGTTTATTTTCCGTTTTCCTTAAAATGGTCGGCTTTGGAATCAAACGCCACTTTTCCACCCCAAATGGCCAAATCAGACCTTTTTGCTGTGCAGTCTCTTTGGAGCCACGTAGAGGCCTTGGTTATTAAATTTTCTACAAAAAATATTAATTGGGTAACTTTAACTAGAATGACCTCTGGTTCATTAATATTGACCTTGTTTGAAAAATATAGGTGCTTAATTCTAATTTCGCCGAGGAATTTCCGATGGTATTTTTAAGTTTTCTTCGGGACTTATAGTTCTTCAGATCTTGGGGAGGGAGCGGGGTATTCTCATGAGCCCCGACCAGGCGAAGGTGGATCCGGACCGACCCGGGGAAGGTTAAGACCAGCAAATTATAATCTTTGTGTTGGAATAGCAATTCCACGGAACATCAACCTCAGAAAGCATACCGTGTACAGATGTTTCAAAAATCAGTCATTTTAACGACATCAGAATCTCAGAAAACATTTTGAAATACCGAAGAATTAATAAGAAAATTTGGCACGACTAAGAACATTTCTTTGGACAAGGGCTGGAGCCAGAGAAAGCCAGATTGATTTCTATGGAACGCTGAGGCAGTAGGCCTTCGTTTATCTCTCACCCTGACACAGATTGACCTTTGGTTGCATCTCAAAGCGACGGAAGGAACAGGAAAGTTAAACAATATTGAAAAAACAAGGCCTTAGACTGACAACTTATCAATAGTTCGACACGGCTGTGGGACTGAGGCTCGTGTTATATCTGTCAATAGAGAATCATGCCGCTTTCGGTTTCTTATTGAGCTGAGGAAGCACGAAATCCCAATGCCCTTAGTTAAAAAGTAATCGGGAGAATGCGCGGCCGAGTTACTGTCATCCAAGAAACACATGCCATGTCCATTAGTATTGCTGTTCGACAAACTCTGGGCGCGCCTGCAGTCCGCGCGATTGCCTCTGGTGTCCGGGTTCGCGCCCGTCCGCTGGAGCGTGTCGAGTTGCCGCCATCCATCTCCAGCAGCTCGGCAGACGTCTGCAGCCGCAGCAGTCGCTCCTGCCCTACCGTGTGACCGCGAGATGTTCGGGGAGCTGCGGGCCAGCCTCCTCCAGTTCCGCAGACGTCAGCAGGCCGCCGCGGCCGTGCCGTGTGGCCGGGAGAGGCGCGGTGAGATGTGGATCTGTCTCACACAGCTAGCAGCATCTTCATACCACTGCAGCGGTCATTGCCGTGTCGTGTGACTGCCACAGGCTTGGGGAGATGTGGATCAGTATCCAGGCAGCTCTGTGAGTATCTCCAGGCCGTAGCAGTCGTTCCCGCTGTCTCGGTTGGCCATGAGAGGTTTCAAGAGCTGTAGCGGCTTAATGCAACCCATCCCGTAAGCTGAAGGAGAACAATACGCGCTCATAAGAATCCCTTTGTTCCCAGAAGAATATCACCAAGGATTTTGCTGACGTGGGCTGAGTCAGCAAGACATTATAATGGCTTTCCTTTTCCGCAGGCACCGTTTGTAAGCGCGCCTCCCGGAGAAAAACGCTACAAATCACCGTGTGTCTTGCGTTGCACGCAGAATATAATTAGAAGTGCCAAATGGTCATCCGCTTTTGCTCGCAAGGTCCGGTTCCGACTCCCTTCACGTCCGAACCCTATCGCTCTCACCGGCCGTTAGCTGTCGCGACCAACGCCAGTCCCTGCTCACGTCGAAAAACACCGCAGCCAGCCGAAGCGTCGCCGTCACCGCTCACCTGAGACGGCTACCGGCGACGCTGGTCGCGGCAGCGGCGCGGCCGCGGCTCGGGGCCCAGCGGTCCCTCAGGTCGTTACCGGGACGCCGGACAATTAGCGCGGCCCCGGCGCGGAGCGCCGCTGAGCGGTCCCCGGAGCGGGCCGGCGGCCGGCGCCGCGGCGCACGGCCGGCGTGATTTGTCGAGCTGCAGCCGCCCGGACGGCCGCCGCGGCCGCCGCCGCCGCCCCCGCCACCGCCCCCGCCGCCGCCGCTGCCGCCGGCCGACTCCCATTGATCTGTGTTGCCTGTCGCGCGCCCGCCTTCCCCTCCTTCGCTGCGTCTCCATTGTTCATTCGTGCCCATTGTCTTTCTTGATCTCCCCCTTTGTGTGCTCGGATGTGCATTTGCAATCCCCATTAATTTTGCATCATGTTCTGCTGATGAGGAGACGTTTATGCCAGAAATGCTCGTCGCTGTATTGCTTGCATTTGTCTCGTGATATTTCTGCCGTTGGCAGCTTTAATGTTATCAGACAAGTCAAAGGCAAGGCTGCAGAATAATGCCCCTAAATGACGTCGCTCCTTAAAGAATGACGCAGTACATCGTACAATCAACTGTTTCTTGAACCAAGTTTCGACAAATGGCTAGCTCGTGCCGTTCCGAAAATTCTCGGGCGCTTTACACCCAATCAGCATCGATCAACCGCCATTACCATGCGAGATTTATTCACTTTCGGCTGTTCGACAGCTGGCTTAAGCCCTTCGCCGACTGCGGTTAACGGACGTCCAGAGAGGACTGAAATAGCGCAGTGGCCGGGGCTTCGCAGTAGATGGCTGCTACCGTTCTCAGGGAGCGCGCTGTCATGACGTCACCAAATGCAGAAATCCCAGTGGAGTCATATGCACCAGACTATATCTTTGTCTTATTCGGGCCTGGCTGGATTTTCCACCTGTCTGTTTTTTTTTGCCGTTGTTTTTCGACAATAATAACAATGGAGAAAGAATTTCGAACCTTTAATTTCATTGCTTGCAATTTTTAGAGGCGTTCTTTCCGAGTGTAGAGCACGTGGTGTTGGTCGCAGTCGGCTACTTGTACGAATGAATCATGAACCGCTGTGTAAAACGTACATTTGTCTAGCTAAATTACGCCATGTCAATCACGCGAAGCGCAACAAATCGCGTAGGTCTGAAATAAGTCCAACATGACTGCGTGCGCAATTATCTCGTCTTCAAAGGCCCGGCGTTAATGCGTGCTTGCCAGCCAGCTGACGGCCGGGAGCCGGCGGCGGGCCCGAATTCGGCGCAGCAGTGCTGTTTTGCCCCACAGCCGCCGAGAATTCATTTGCAGCGTTATTGGCCGGATAAATCAGGGCGGTGACACGGTCGGCCCGGCCCGGCCCCGTCGCCGGGCCGCGGGGAATGTATATTGATTGTTTCAGTCCCGAGCCAGTACCGGTGGCAGTCGGGAGGTATGAATCGCTTTGCGGCTGAAGTGTCGCTAGCTGTTCACCAAGAATGGACGGGGTACTAGTGTTATGCGGTTGGGTGGTTTCGGGGAAATATCAGGAAGTCACTGGGCGACGGTGGCCCGGAAGGATTTATTTGCCACGTATATTTGGTAGCTTCTTTCGTGAGTAAATGTTGCCTTCGGAAGCCGTTGTGTAGAACCGCCATACTGACCGGGAAACTTTGCATCACGACATTCATCGGCGTAAAATTGCGCGCAGAATCATCAGAGCTGGGACGAGAGAGGGCATCCAAAATTTCTTTATGATACCGATACAGATATAGGTAATTTTAACTGCAAAAGTTAAACTGGACTTACACTAATGTGTTGCAAAGTAGTAATGGGACAAGTCCAATTAACTAAGTTTGATTAAAGCTCTCATATGCCCTAGATATTCAACGCGTGAACTAAACCGCGCAGCATAACTTTTTATTTTGCATGCTCTTAAACTGCTGATAGTGAACAATGTTATTTGGGCGACCTGCCATAAAATATATTTTGCTTGTTAAAACATTTTATTGGAAAGTGAAGAGGAGGTTCAAAGGCAGCAGATGGAATCGGTGCACATACTTGAGCATTGGAAGGTTAAAGTCAAGTTAAACCAAAGAGCAAAACTAGGCATGCACCGGATATCCGGTCCGGCCGGATATCCGGCCGGATATTTGAGATTATCCGGTATCCGGTATCCGGCCGGATATTTCCATGATCCGGCCGGATATTGCCGGATAATTGGCCTTGCGGTGTACAATCGAGACGTTCTTACGTCTGTCTATAAAACCGTTTCAGGAGCAACATGCCTTGCTATATTACACTGTCGATGTGTCTGACAGTTCCAGGGTCTGACTGGAGCACTACTTTTTCATCTTAGTTCAAAACGCTTGAGGCATTATTTGCAAGGATTGAAGTCATGCTCAATGTGTAATAACAGCCAGCATATGCTCAGCCGACCATTTCGTGGCGCATCCTCCTCCTACTTTCCAAACATTTTTATTTGTCTGAGATACTCTTGTACAAATTCATGAACCCTCTTAGGGGTTTGGTGGTGAGGGGGGGGCGGAATGGTGCAACCCCGCTGAGGTTTTCCGAGGGTCATGAGCTCATGTCGTGTGGTCATAAGTTACGACGAAAAACACGTTATTTTTTATCTTTGGGAATGCGATAGGAAATAGGTATTGCAAAACAACTTATATATTCGGATTCCTGAAGTCGAAAGGAATCGAATGGTATAAATTTGGTGCAGTTTATCCTTTATTTCATCTAAAGAGGGCGCAATGCAACGGACGCCTGACTTTTGCTACGACGGGCAGAGCGGCGTCGGCCGCGGAATGATGGGTCTGCAATATGAGGACATGCCTAAAATTCGACTTTACTTTGGATCTCAACTCGGAAAACGCTTTTAAGGTATCTATGTTACGATTTTCAGTTAAATCGAGGTCACCGTAGGTCATTGGATTCAGATGACCTTGGGTAACCTAAGGTGACCCTTATATGTTATTTGACAATAGTGTTTGTTCATTGAGATACTACATTTAACTTGAGCATCTTTAACTGTGTACAAAAAATGCTTCTACAGCTCCGAGAACGCATTGAAGCTGACGACCCCGCTTGACAAGGACTGGCCTAGCGTGGCCTGGATCGGACTCCAGGGGTTAAATACAATGATGTGGTGTACAGAGAGACTCATAATTGATTGACGAACATTATGGTATCCGTTCCGTTTCATCATCATTTATCCTTTGGCGTTCATTTGCATTTAACTCAGAAAGTACCACTTTCTGCCAATTTTTGACATTTGACCCGATGTGGCAAATCATCCGTTAACCTGAGACCTTAAGAAGGGATGCCAGTCGTGAGATCTCGTCACGTGGAACACGCTGTTTTTTCCGCGACACTCTAGGACGCAAGGTGTTGAAATGGCTGGGGGGACCTTACCAACCTCCCTCTCCCCTCTACGTCCGCCTTATGCAGAAGGTCCCATACCGGCAAGTGTTAAGGGCATTGGCGCAGCCAAAGACGGGCCCGGGGGCCCGGGCTTCCTCCTTAGACCCACATTTTTGTGAAAAACATTACACATCGTCTTCCCAGCAGGCGGTTTTCGTATGATTTCAGCTCACACTGGGTTCCGGGCCCCCTCCTAAAAAAATCCCTGGCTGCGCCCCTGGTTAAAGGACAATATACTTCAGTGGACGCACCTTAGTATTTGTACAGAATGCTTATCAAGCCAGATATTTGCGGTCTACCAAGGCGCTGTAATGGCATTCTGCGCATTTTGGAGCCTTTGCCCTTTGCCTTCAGACAGAGATGGTGATCGGTGATCTACGCTATGATCGCTGTGTTCTTTGGTTGTTCTTTTTTTAGAATGAAACATGCGGAAACCTCGCAATAACTTTGAAGGATACAGAGTTATTGCGAGGTTATTTTCCAGTTTTTCAGACCTTTCTTTTCCAGCGCAGTCATTTTTCGTCTCATTTTCCAGCAACAAATATCAAATAAAAATAGTTATCCATAATATCCGGTATCCGGCCGGATATCCGGCCGGATATCCAGCACCCGATCCGGCATATCCGGTATCCGGCCGGATTACGAAAATCCCGATCCGGTGCATCCCTAAGCAAAACCCTGACAAGAAAGCAAACTTCACTATACTGAGCAGTCAGAGATCAGGACAATATGTTTTCGTGTTAGATGTAGATGCAAACCAGAGTTTTTTAAAATAAGATTCTGCTCCTACGAATTAAACGCTGTCTTCTGAAAGCTTTCGGGAGAAGGCGGGTTAAGGCCTTAAACCCTCGCCCGGCGGAGCAATTTCTACACCCTCGCCCGTCGGGGATCCTAATACGACTCCTCTTGTCAACTTCTGAACCAAAAGAGCTACAGCAACGCGGTAAAGAAAAAAAAAACAAAAACAAGCATTTTGCTTGCTTCGTAAGAAACTCAACCACATCCCTTTTTCGGTTTCAGGCACAAAGATGATCTCCCAGGTCACGGTAATGGCCTCAGAGCGGACATGTCAAAAGATGCCACAGTTTTCTCACCCTATATGGATAAGTTTTCTTAGCCTATATAACCTATGTGGTTTCTACAGTCTCGGAAAATCTATGGGCTTTTAAGTCTAGGCTAATGGAAGACCTCCCACGTCAAGAAAATGTCATCATAGCTAAAATTTGCAATGGGAGGCATGCAAGTCCTACCACGCTTTTGTCGGGTCACAGGTCGAACAAGCGACGACACGCATCCCAAACTATGTGCACCGGTTCTCCTCAGGCTGGGAGGGGGTCGCCTATTTGGGGTCTCAAGGCCACAGCCACCTTATTTCCCAAGGTCACAGGCAGGGGCGCTCATGCTTCGTTTTAAGGAAATCGCTCCTTGTCGAAGAGCACTCGATCTAGAGCCATGAAATTTGGTGTGCAGGTAGGCAGGCACATGGTCTAGCCTAGCATGTCATTGTGGTGGCCGCGATAGTGTATAAAAGTCACCGCTAGGGACGCATCACATTGTTTGGCATTTCGAATTTTCCAGTTTTCCAAGTTCTCTCGCCCAGCTTAACCTTGGCCTGCAAATCAGTTTTACATTATGTCAAACGATGATCGTCAAAATAATGCTGAATTAGTTGAGCGTAACAAAGCATTCTTACAAGTGCTGGCATCACTTATCCCGTACACAAAACTACAGTGGTGTTTGAGTCAATGTTTGATATGCACGGCTGACCTAGCTTGGTCTCTGGTGATCTAGCTGACCCATTCCATACACTAAAATCAAGTCATTTAAACCAGTACGTATAAAATAAACATGTAGCAAAACATTACAATGTAAAGTTCCCAACAAATGAAATGTTTAGTTCGATCTGGTTAAAAACACGACCGACATGGCTTTAACAGAAAGGTCACAGCTCACGACCTACTGCGTGAAGAATGCTGAACATTCTGCTCAAGGTGTATGAATGTTAAGAACGCAGGTACAGAACAAAATCGGCGTTCTTTGTTTCGTCGCTTAAAGGATATTCAAGAAAATCGCAGGGGGTCCTAAAACCGCCGGGCGATGGTTAATAGGCCCTGTTACTGAACGGAATGCTCCAATTGTTCAGGTAGCGACCGTAAACGTTGATCCCTAATGGACAAAGATCTGAAGCAGAGCCCACTCAGTGCCACAATAACGCCGTTTCGGGACCATTTGCGGGACAAAGGCGGCAGAGCTGGCGACGTTAACGACGCAGGGCGGTGGCCGGACCGCCGCCCGGCCGTCAGGTCCGGACCGCCGGCGCCGATCGGCTCCCATTGACGGCAGGAGCGAATCCTGGCCGTGCCTCTGACGCAGCCGATGTGCATCAGCACGTGTCCCCGACGGACGCAGGCTCAGCGCGCGCTCTTTTGATGTCGCTGACTTCCCCTCGCCTATTTTTCAGCGGCGCGGACATTGATAAGCCTTCGGGCGGCTCGAATCTCGTCAGCTATGCGTGGAGCTCGAAAACAATTTGACGGAAAAATGTTTGTCGTGCTGCAGATACATTGATGTATTCCACCCGGCTCCGCGTTTCAAAGTCTCTCAAGTTATTTTGTGTTCTTTTTGCATTTCCAAAGCAATGTTTGGTGTGAGTAATCCATCGTTGTTGTATATCACGTATCCTTTGGACTTTAATTGTCATAGTGCCTGAGTTTATTACGTGCGACATTCGCAACAGGAGTTTGAAAAAAAACAACTCTGTTGTTTTTCCCTTCGTAAAATAATGCAGAACATAAATCTGAATGCATTGGAAAGCTTCCTCAAGAGGTCTGCACACATGGCTTTTCGCTTTTTTGCTTTGATTAATCGGGGGCCTGAAGTGGTCTTCAGCTTTCCAGGGAGCTCTTGTACCATGATTTACATGCTGACTTTAAATTCGGAACGAATTGGTTTCCATAACGGGGAAGTTAGCTTGTTGACCATATTTTACAAAGTTTGAATGGTAAATGTAACATTTTTGTGAGCATTTTACTCAAAGATTCCGCAAATTCCTATACATTTAAATCTGAAACTCGAAATGGTTTTCTGCAGTAGTAGTAGTAGTAATTTGGCCAACTCGATTGACCGTAACATTAATGCGACTATGTCATAATACACAGTCATGGTTGGAGATCCTTCGGGAAGGGCATGTATCCTGCCTTCCCCCATTCCTCAAATATTTCAGAAATTTGATATTTGGCCTATGGCGCTTACTGGAAAGAAGAGGTTTAAAATCAAGCTGAGGCTGCCAGTAATTTCGGAAAACTTCAGCCACGTGAAAAGGAAATATTTGTTCAGATGTCACGTTAGTACAGATCTGTGTTACATAATACGCATTCCGCTGCTGAGAGGCAAACATTTGTCATATCGTATCGTGTTTTAATGTTCTGCACATTTTGCGTTTTGAAATCTGATCAAAAATTTCTGGACAGAAATCTGACGTTACACATTTCTAAACGGATATTGTTGCACGCACTGTTAACCTCACGTGCGACTGCGCAATTCCGTGTTCATTTCAAGTCCACTGTGGATTTTGGGGTAAAAGTTTAAAACTGCCTTCAGGATATGAATGCAACAGGACATTTTGGTTGTCAGTTTGACCTTATTTTGGACAGTTGTCAGCTGATTCGCATTCTTGATACCGGGCGACGAAACGACGTAAACTCTTCTGGCCAGACCGCTACCAACTGAGCCATCGAACACTTTTTACCGAGCCCAGTAGAGTCTTTAGTTGTCTGAAACGTTTGATCACTACAAAGGCCTTTAAGCGGTGGGGGGGGGGGGGAATACCGCGGACGAATTTCTGACGTTCCGCTTCTCGGGGCTGTAATGAAGGAATGCTACTGGTTTGCGTGTCAGAATGTGCAAGGCGGACGTGACCAGCGCTATCTTGGGCTTAAGGCATGAAGCGTGGCATTTATAGGCGTCGCAATATCCTGGTGGTGCCACAATATTCCGGTAATGGCGATGTCACCACAACTGGCAGGCAACTGGTCAGAATACTGCCAGCCACCGAGTACTCTAACAGCACTATGCGTTCAATGTTTATAATACTGAGGAATTTGCTACTGTTCACTAGTTCCAGTCAGTCGCGTGCAACTCCGCTTCGGTGCAGCACGACCAGGTTTTCAGAACACAAGTTCTTCGACCTAAGTATTTCTCCCAGTTGGACTTTTGGCATCAACATTATGGATTTCTCACACCAAAGTGCCTACAAGAGGGCGACACTGGAGAGACGCCGGAGGGGACGCAGCCCTCTATTTTTGCGCCATTGCAGCTGAATGAAACAATCGCCCCAAGCGTCACCATATCGCTAATCCTTGGTGCGTAATTCAGCCTCCGACTGCCACCATTTGCATTTATAGCAAGAGCTCCGACAGCGGCATCATCTCTGGCTACCTTTCCAGTCTAACGACAAAAATCTTACCTGCCACTTAGCCCGCGTAAGGTTTTTCGTTTCAGACGAATGAAACAGCTCCTGTGAGTTTCTCTGAGCTGCCCTCGACGCTCCACGTTCTCGGCTGTGCCGTTCCGCGTGGGTGCGCCGGGTCGGACGAGTGAGCTGGTGCGGTGATGCCAGGTGACGGGCTGCTGAGCGGCGCTGGCTGGGCCGCCGGCAGGGCGAGACACCGCCATTAGTGTTGGGTGTCGCTGAGTAACGTGATTACGGGACCGTCGCCGGCCGGCCGCGCCGTTCGAAGCGCCCGACAGCCGCCCCGCGTCGGCGCCGCCGCTCGTCGCGTCCGACGGTCGGCGTCGCGGACGACTGCGACGGCGAGTCGGGCGGGGGGTCTGGGAGTCCCGCGAAACGAACGGAAATGTCGTGTTGAGGACGTCTCGTAGCTACACTGGACTTCAGTTCTATATCGCCACAGAGGAAGAGGAAACTGGAAATGCCGCTGAACTTTTTCACGTCGGATACCACTCACTGCTTTTTCTTAGTGCATTAAATGTATTTCTTTCTTCGTGTCAACATAAAAAGTACCGCGTAATTCTAGTCATAGTGAGAACAAATACGTCATTTTGATGTTTCATTTTTTTTTGGAACGATACTTTTCCAAAGATGATGTATTTTAATGCCTAAAAACAGAAACTAGGACATCGCATCGTACAGAAACTAAGACATCGTAAAAACAGAAAGCAAGACGCATCGTAAGCATTTGCATGTTGATTAGTGCCGCCAACTGTAGACTTCGTTGTGACTGTAATGAGGTCGTCTGTATAGGGCACAAAGGTCGCAAAAAACACCAACTACATAAACTGCCCAACGAGAGCGTCATCCATGCCCGCGACACTGATGCCGGCGTCAGCCAAACGTTCAGCTCTGATATGACCGTCAATTACGCCCGCGTTTCTGATGCGACTGTAAACCAGGCCGACGGCCCTGATGTGACCGTCAGTCGGCCCTTCGGCTCTGATGTGCGGCAGTGATGTGGCCGCCAGTCAGGCCGGCGGCTCTGATGTGGCCGTCATTCGGACCCGCGGCTTTGATGTGCGGATGTGACGTGACCATCGGTCAGTCCCGCGGCTCTGATGTGCGGCCGTGATGTGGCCGCCAGTCAGGCCGGAGATCGGACGTCAGATGCCGTCCGGCCGGACCGAAGCGGGCGGCAAGTCGTCTGGTTCGGCCGTTTGTCACGGATCAGTGCCGATCAATGGCCGCCTCCGGACGCGCCGCTGGGAGCCGCCTCCAGAACAACAGACTGGCACAGAGCGGTCCTACCAGCGCAACAGACAGAGCGGTCCTGCGGGGACAGCAGACAGCGGACCCTACTAGCGCAACAAACAGCGGCCTTACCGGGACAACAAACAGCGGCCCTGCCGGGCCAGCAGACAGCGGCCCTGCCGGGACAACAAACAGCGGCGCTGCCGGGCCAGCAGACAGCGGTCCTGCCGGGCCAACAGACAGCGGCCCTGCCGGGACAACCGACAGCGGTCCTACCGGGCCAGCAGACAGCGGCCCTGCCGGGACAACAGACAGCGGCCCTGCCGGGACAACAGACAGCGGCCCTGCCGGGACAACAGACAGCGGCCCTGCCGGGACAGCAGACAGCGGCCCTGCCGGGACAACAGACAGCGGCCCTGCCGGGTGAACAGACCGACACAGAGCAGCCTTACCGAGATGCCAGACCGGTTCAGAGTGGCTCTGCCAACACACCAGACCGATCCGGGACGGCACCACCACTTATGTTAGCAACAGAGCTGATGTGGCCCTGATCATATGCGGAAAAGCAACGGTGGTTCTTAGTATCAAGAAGTAAGGTGTATTAGCATTTACTTATAAGTGTTGTAAGGGGCAGTGGTGTGATTTTTGCAGTCACATTTAGAAATTTAGTTGAGATTGAGACTGTTCCTTGCTGTGTGGATTTTTGTGTGTTGAACTTAAATGCTGACGAAGGCCGTATGAAACTGAACTGTTCTTATACATCTCTGTAAGTGCTATTGTATTGCCACTGTCTTCCCATTTCCCAAGAACGTCTAAGTAACTTTGGTTTCCCACATGCAGACTTTCCTATAAATCATTTATAATTTTACCAAAGTTATGAATTGTTGAATCTAAGGTGCGAATTACCAAATTTAATTACACTGTATTAATGGTAACCAAGCACGCATTTTTCAAGAACAGTCATCAGCATTGGATCACCCCCAAAAAGATATTTGAGCACAATACATTACTTTAAGAGGTTGGAGTGAGATGGGGAGGAGCATGGAGACAGAAAAACATGCCGTTCTTTCAGTCCAGCCTCATCCTATTTTTGTGCCACTCAGTAGTGCACAGCGTCCCTGTTCTTGCCATGGCTCCGCGCCTACATGAGGTCCTCGCCGTGACCTGAGGCCCCTGGGCCGGACGGGGCCGTTGCGGCGCGGGATGTTATATTTGAGCGGCGTCTCGCTGCGCCCCGGCCCGCTCGGTCGTGCTATTTCTCCGGAAGCACCCGTCCGCCGGTGGGCGCCGGCCCCGATGGTCCAAGTTCGCTCGTTTCGGAAAACAACAATGCGTGGAAGAGCCATAAAGCCGTCTGGGCCCGCAGGACAAATGGCCGTGGTGCGATGGCCTGCCGGTCGGCCCCCTGCCCTCCGCCAGCATAAACAGCGGCCTTCCGAGGCGGAGAATGGGGCTGTTGCGGATGAAGAGTCGGCTGGCGGCCCCGTCAGGCTCAGAGTTCTGGTGAGGGCGCGGTGGTCTCCTGTGACCCTCAACGCCCTCTGAAAGTTCCTGAATTTTTGGACGAGAATATAAACACAAACTAAATGAAGCTGTTTTTTTTTGAGGTAACATTTTCCCGAGCACCAAAGGCTGGTTACTCCGCTAATGAGGCTTGGCTTTGATTTGCGTGAGGCCTGCACTGGAGAGAAATCCCCCCGGTGACGTTACGATATCGTCCAGCCCCGCGTCTCGGCGCAGCGCCTGTTCGCGTCGCGGGGAACGGCAGTCTGGCGTGCGTCATGCGTCAGCGCTGAGACGCCGTGCCGCCGTCTTGGGATGTTCCGGGAACTCTTGAGCGCTGGCCGAAAGAGGTTCCCGCGGATCCTGTTCGAAAGTTTGAAGACAATGGACGCTAAGTGGTGAAATCCGCCGGAATAATGCAAAGTGATTCACGTTTCTTGTTTAAAAGTTGAAATCTCGATTCCTCTCTCATCCTTCCAAACCGTCCAAACCGTCCAAAGGGCAGCCTCCTTAAACCCGCACACGGCTAGGGTCTCAGCTTCCTTTGCAGTTGGAAGGAATGGACACACCCGTGTGCCCCAGGTTACGACCGTTATATATCCCATCTGTTCACTCATTCATCAAATTTATAAAAAAATGGAGGGTCAAGAAACCCGGCTTGGACGCCACGCTCATCAATGTAATTCTCACACGTCACCGTTCAGCATCATGACTGCCTTGCGAGGGTCAAGAGAAGCTCTTGATCATTTGACAATGTCCTGTCATCACGCCGACGTGGCTCCGGGATCGGCAGACGCAGAGGCAACAGGAACGGGTTTGCACCGCAGTCGTTTCCGTCATATGAACATTTCCTTCAAGTAGCTGTTCCATTACTTTACCACTAGCACTGCTGCTGACGGCCGGCAGCTGGCGCCTGCCGGCCGTCAGCGCACACGGCCCTCGCGACGGAGGAAGACTGGCCGAAGTGTGACCTCGCTCAAAAACGCCAAATTGCTCCTTCTGAACTTACGACGCTTTGAGACCGGTTTTTACAGTGCAGCCGCAGCTAAATTACACTCTATTTTTGTAGCTGTAATGCATTTTCATTTTCAATTTAATTGGAAGTAAGGGATATTAAGCCTCGGTGTCTCCAGCGTTGCGTCCAGCGCAAAACATCGTCACTGGAGCAAAATCATCCTTCAGCGGTCCACTGGCTACGGGTACAAATGTATTTGCGTTAGCCATGGCCTCGATATATGCAAGGGCCGTTAAATTAAAATCGACGGAAACCTAGACTGGCAGTTCCATCAGCAGTGTCAGGGCCGCCGATGGAACTTAGTGGGGCTCCCAACTTAGCCGACATTCATTTAGGACGTGACGTTTGTAGGCGATTCTTCCAGGATGAGTTGGCGCTTATTGCAGCGGATCGACTGATCGCAGCAGGGGCAGTGCTGGGGGTTTTTCTCTGTGTGCTGCACGGACGGACCGAACAGAATGTTCTACGGGCCCTCGTGAAGCAACCCGAACCATACCCGGCTCCAGAAACGGATTTCTTATCCAATTTATACTACTTTGTTTCATGCTTGGCCCTTCACAACTACCTCTTAAGTCGAAAGTTATGTTATGTGCCAGGTCCCCTCGGCGTGTGCCAGATTAGGTATAACACTTCGTCAGGCTTTAAAAATCACAGCCAGTTAATACAAGAATCCGGACTGATATTTTTACTCATATGTTGCTTAACTGACCCTTTGGATTAATAAGGCCTTTAATAAACATTAAAGCTGTATTAATAATATTTTTTGTAATAATAACAATAATAATAATATTGATAATAACAATCAACATCATCATCATCATTATAGGTGTCCGGGAACTAAAAATAATAATACATTTATGATGATTTATAGTGCCATACTAATAAGAAATAAATAAAAAGTCTTCCTATCAGCAATACGCAGGATCGATAAGGCCTTCAGAGCATGCGTGGCTGGCATGTAAAAGCACATGGACGAATAAATATCATGTAACCGTTACGATTGCTGTGGTGTGATGGACATACAAAGCATTGTACGACCAAATGGCTAACGGCTCAATCTGCGGCATGCATCTTTTGCTTATGTTTTTTTCTCGATACGGTGGCCTACCAGCGCTAAGCAAGCTTTGGACAGAGACCAACTTGCAGCACGACTTCCTCCTCCTATGCATAGTAATGAAAACACCAGATGTAATATAATACCGTCGCACTGAACGTGTAATTGACGCTTTTTCCTAGGCTAGTTCTAAGCCCGGATTTGCTCTGTAATTTGGTCGCCAGATGCCTTCTGCCGGTCTACAGAACTGATACACCATGTTTTCCAGGGAACTTAACGAGACCCATCAAAGAGAAAAAACCCTGTTTTTCTCGGGTTATTTTCAGGCGGCTTTGGTCGTAAAAGCCTCTAACGACATCAGCATACGCAATGCCTCAAACGATTCCCCGTTGGGATTCCATGCCGTCAAAAATAAGGGAACTTGACGAGAAAACGCACTTGCTTTCCATGTTCCCAGACGACGCCACAATAATGAGCAGATGCACACCATTACCGTATAAAAAATATGCCATTACCTGGCTAAAACAAATGAAACAAACATTTAGATCGATAGAATGCACAGAGACATTCTGTACGTGACGGCATTCAGTTCTGTTCAGAACTAAAAATGTTAACGCAACCACACAACCAACGCAGCCAGCCTGCAGCCTGCCGCCAGGTGACGTCATATCAGACAGATTCTCAGACGAGCCGGCGCCGTTGCGTCCCTCAGAAACTGTTTTTTTTTTTTGTAGGACATGTATAGATTCTGAGCCGTCATCCTTGCATTCAGTTCTCTGTTTTCTGACAGCGACGACTCACCGTTGGTATGGGCTGTCAGTCATTCCCACACAGCACAGCATCAGAATACAGAACAAATAATCCATCAGGAAACACGTTCAGATACGGTTCGACGAGCGCACAGGATGGCGCATTCCGCTGCCGTTATTCGACTGCAAACATTCCGCGGAGCCGAACCACTCGAGCCGTTTAACTAATCCCACTGCAGTCTTGAGCAAACGTCCCAGACCTGTTCCAGCCTGTACGAACCACGCGGTTCCCGGAGACGTCAAACGACTGCCCCGATCGTTTCCGACGCGATGACTGATGCCCAGCGACCGTTCCATCTGTCAGAAGATCTCGCAGTGTTATTACCTCGCCCGCTGCGAGCGTCCGAGCGTCGACCGAGGTGTCGGCACGCCGGCGCGAGCCGCGCTCAGCGCTAATCCTGATCTCTCGCATCGTCAGGAGCGCCGGCCGCGCCGACACGGCACCAAATCGTCCCGACCCGTCCCCGGCCGTCGCCTAAATCACGGCCGACACTGGGGCCGCCCGTTTGTCCACATGAATCACATCAGCCGTCGGCCGGGCCGCCGGCGCTGCAATAAAGCTCGCGGTTCGCGGCCGCGGCGCCCCCGGCCGCCGCCGCCGGCTGAGGCGACTCATATGTCGGCCGCGGCGTGATCCGTCACGGCGTCTGGCCTATTCCGCCGTCGGCTGCCGACACTACCGCCGGCACGTGCCGGAAGCAGGGCCTGGCCCGCTTCGCCGCCGGCTGCCGCCACAACCGCCGGTACATGCCGGGGATAGGGTCTGGCCCGCTCTGCCGCCGGCTGCCGCCACTACCAGCGGCACGTACTGGCAGTGCCAAGTCCGCTCCCATCAGCACGTGCCGGTGGTGGCAGGCCCCGGATGCTGTGTCCCGGACCGGCAGATCGGCAGACCGTGCGCTGTTTAACGTCTCCGTGGAACCGGCGTCGCCTGCTGCCGGTCGCAGCGATCCCAGCGCGGTCTGACACAGGCTGGCGTACGTCCATCATAGCGTATAATCGTCCTTTCTTTCAAATTATCGCACTTCAGCGCCATCGGTTGATTTCAGCAAAAACCTTTTCGGCTGGTGGCTGCCATTGGTCATTCTGCGTGCGTGTACAGGGATACATCATAAACGTTTGCGTTTATGGCAAACCAGCGTAAAACGATCAGCCCAACTAATGAGGTAGTTTCATTAGCATAAGAATTTCAAACGATCGCATCACATGAAACTTGAACTCCGTCTGCGTAAACGAATATAAATAATTTAGTCACTTCTTAATACATCTTCGCCTGTGGTAACAACGGCAATAGAGTGATGACCGATTATTTGTTTTCATATCCATGCCATGGAACTGTACACGCTGATTACAAATTTACCATTCGAATTGCTGTGCGATGTAGTTCAGGAGATATTCACGCCGGAAGGTGGTGGCCTTGAAACGCGCCCGAGGCTATGTGACGTCACGTCATCCCCAGGCGCCAGCGAGCTGCGTAGGCGACCGGCATTTTCGCGTCATATTACGGTGTTTTGTCGCCTTCTACTCGATGTGACGGTTCCTGCGGTCCCAGCCCAGCGGTTACTCAGCGGCGTTATACTGTTTCCGGCAGTTTTGGACACTTCGGCGACCTGAGACACTCCACATGTGCCCATCTGGACTACAGCAGCCCAGCAGTCATCCCCCGCAGTCTCCAGCTCCCCGGCTCCAGCTCCTCCAGCGCAGGCAGGAGTGGCGGAACGTGGCAAACACTGAGACAGCGCCTCCCTTTAAATCTTCAAAATAACCTGATTTTCATATCACCTATAGCAAATTGCTGTTCCGCGATGGTGTGGGCGCTGCGCTGTCCGCAACAACGTCGGGAGATTGAGACGAACAATCGCAGGCCGTTTGATCCAGACAGTACTTAACAATCTTATTCAAGACTTTTATATTATTTTTTACCATTTCTGAAACAGATTGGGAATCAAAGGGCATAATTTATTATGAATTGCCACTTTTTCACACATCATTCACTTTAATGGGTAGTTTACCGTAAAGGTTGTTTTTTTTATATAACCACTTCACCGAATTTACCCTCCATGTCTAAAACTCCGGGTACGTGGCTATGACCGGAATTTTCAGAAAGTATTGCAATTACGTGGCTATGACCAGGATTATCAGAAAGTATTGCGGTGCTCTCATTAGTCAGTGTTCTCATCACAGGAAGCCAAAACGGTGTGATAGCCCGGGAACGTAGGTAAAACGTCCAGCAGCAGAAGCGAAGTGAGTATCGCGACTGTCAGAGGTGCCGACTTCTGCAAATGATTGGGAGGGGACCGAACGGAGGGCTCCACAGCCTAATCTCCCTCCAAATGTGGGTTTCTCAACGGATTTAGCCTACTTTATTTTGATGAATGAAGATTTACAAGTTTTTTGTTACCATTTATTACATACGAAATACCTACAAACGCACATACATACATACGTAAATACGTACAAAATTGTATTTATCCTCATATATATATATATATATGTATACGTATGTATGTATATATATGTATACATACATATATAGATAGATAGATGAAAGATAGGGAGATTGTTTTAGACTTCATTCTTTACTTTCTGCCTAACTCTTATCTATTGCGATAATTCTTTTCGTCATTATTACTCATTTCCATTAAAAACCAGCAGAAAATATTGGAGGGGGGCGGGCAAACCAAAATTGGGGCCCAAATCAACATTGAGTGGGCTGGTGCCCTTTCGAAAGAATACAAATCGACACCCTTGGCGACTGTTTAATCATGCACCAGCTTTATGGTTTTTTGTTTTTTTTCCACCTTCGCCATTCCAAGGGGTGCAACACCCAATCGTTTTCACACCTGACATGCTAAACGAAAAACAGTAGAAGCCCTGACTGTTTTCTGCAACTTGGCCCAGATCATTTTAAGATGCTCTTACGGTTAGTGTAAGGCCATGTAAGGTCAAACTAGGTCAGATCCAGTTTTACGTAATTTGCACGGTTCTATTTGGCATTCACAAGGAAGCGCTTTGTAAGGTTCACGTATACCATAATGGTGTCCAAGTGGTTGGGAAGGTCATTTGAGGTCATACATAGTCAACTTGGCCTTGATCCCCATTAACCTTCAACCGGCTTTGCACTGTGCCGCAAAAGTTTCGTTGCATGGTAAAAGATGAAATTCCATCACTTGCAGCGAATTCCGGGGCTTGACCTGATATGACCTTGACCTTGAATGAACTCGTACCCGCTAGAGACATAACCCATGTTTCCAGGGAGCCATATGATTCCTCTAAACACGCTTTGAAAGGGAAGTCGCAACAGACTAATTTTCACGGAACGTGGCCCAGCGTGACCTTGGCCTTAGATGATCTGGGTCTTGCAATGGGTATAAAAGGCCACCTCATAGCCGGATGATAACTCAAAAACCACTAGCTAACAACAAACTGATCTGAAACCACTTTGAAAACACTAGGTTGACGGTACGGGCCAGATTTTCGACATTTGTGATCTGTAGGCCCTCGAGGACGAGGTCACAACTCAATGACCTGACATGACATCGGCTTGAAGGTTTCAGGGCATGTATAAAAAGTGCTGAAACTCTGTTAGCCAAAATCTCAGCCCATTCGGCCGACCGGATTAGCATCTACCCCGGAAAAACTGATGGTGGGTGCATAAACACCTGGAATGGCTAGGGTTAATATAGCGTTTGCGCTCCGAGCTGACTGGAGGATTGTTATGTGTTGGTTTTGAGGCAGTGGGAGAGTCTACAGAATAATTGGTTTTCCCATGGAGGTGCCAATTTAGCCAGTACATGGCATATTTAGTTTGGACTCGCGGGTTATGAAACTATGTATAGCTTTTACAATGTGCCTTCGTAAACCCCCTTCTAGAGCCGCCACTTGACGCACTGGGATCGTGTATTGCACCGTTGTGGGCTAGTGCATTACGAACAGTCACCGAGTTCCATAGCTTTTTTCGAATGGTTTAGGAACTGCAGGCAAAAAGGCGGGGTTACTTTTTCCGCCGTGTTAAACGTCAAAGTCCGGCCGGACCGGCCGCCCTGGGGGTTTTGTGACGTCATAACCAGTCACGGGCCGTTTCAGTACACGGCGCAGGGCCACTTTTATCTACAGGGCGCCACTTTGAGGACTGAAGAGAAAAATTTCGATTTTGATTTTTGCAGTTCTGGCAACGAATTTGGAATCAGTGAGTCGGCTTTGATTAAATAACACGAAAAATAAAAAGCTTCCGGAGGTCACTACTCTATTGGCTTGGTTCAATAAAGTACTAGAAAGTATTATATTTGGCGTTGCTGTTTATCCGCAGGACCAAGTTCCTATAAGGACGTAGGAGGCATGGCTTGAACTTAGGGACATTGGTCAGATAACTTTCATGTACAAGAACTTGTGTTGCATTTTTTTCTTAGGCTATAGTATAATAGGCTTAACCCTATTCCCGGAGGGCTAGACGATATGGTCGATTCCCGGCAGGGGGGGGGCGGATTCCCCCCTCCCCGAGATCTCGAAAACTACACATCCGATTGCATCGCAACAAACGGCAATCGATTTTCCATGACGTGAACTACACTGTTATAAAAAGAAAGTTTGAAAATTTTGGAATGTGTGGATACAGGAGGCAAAAATGTCAAAATCAGGGGTATTTTTGGACTTCTTATAACTCCGTTGTTTACCGACCGATTTCAATGAAACTAGCATGAATCGAGAGATTATGGATAGGGCTTTTACCATGGGTATACAAATCTGAAATTTTGAGAAAATTCATGGGCGTTCACAGGGTTTCAAAAATAGGAGGATTAGTTTTCTAACAAATGGATGAACAAAAGAGGCAAAAACACTTTTTGGCTTCTGCTAGTCATGTTATGCTAAAGAAGCTCAAATCGCATCACAATGTTTGTATAATGTTAGCATAGGCTGTGCCAGGGACATGAAAAAAGGGAAACTGTCATGGTCACATGTTCTTCGGATCAACTTGTCACCTTTCACCTTAAATGACCCTAAAAAACCTTGGGGGCACTTGGAATGATGTCGCATGCATTTAATATTATCTGTAAACGTTTTCAACCATTTGAATTCACTCTATTTAAAAAAACTCATTCTATGGCTATTGCGATGTAGGGTATGCGCAGTGACATTTTAGGTCATAGCTCCGTGACCCAACCTGATATCAAGCTGAAACTTGGTACACAAGTAGAGGACATTGTGCTACGTCATATATGTTCCGGGTTTGGCATTTGAGAAAAACGACGCCGAAATTATTACGAAAAAAACAAATTTTGACTTTTGACCTTGACCTGACCTTGTAAAGTGACCTCAGATGAACGAAATTACAACTGCACATTGCCCGACTATTTAGCTATACATCCACATAAAGTTTTAAGTTCTATCTTAAAAACTCTGTTTTTGGCAGACATTTTCTTTTTCCCTTCAACATGACCAAAAATGGCCTGAGGTGCCTCCCAAAAACGTTGCCTGGCTCCGCCCCTGAGCAAAATAGAATTTTGAAATTTTGCCACAGCGCGTAGAAAAAATAGCTAGGAAAATTCACCAAGTTTTGTGAAGCTGCGTTAAAAAGCCTGGAATTGGCAAGCAAAAAACCCGAGGGGGGACGGATTCAGCCCCCCCCCTGCCGGGAATAGGGTTAAAAGATTCGAAATCACGCCACTGATTCCAGGTCAGACCGATCGCGACTTGCTGATATCTGACAGGTTTCTCTGAGTCTGAATCATGAGTGATATCGTGCATTAGCTTCGTGTGCAATGCCGGCCGGGAAGGATTCAAAGAAGGCCTGTGAGGACTACTTTTTACTAATGTCTTTTTATTAACACAGTTGACCGTTTGCGGAAAAGTAACCGAGGAAACCATTAGAAGAAAAATGAACGGGAAATTATTGTGAAAAACGAAGGAAAAAGGGAGAAAGCAAGCCGAAAGGACCCACACTGTAATCAGATTCATGGACCATAATCGGATGGATGGCTCAGTGCATCAGATATGGAACTCTCCGGTGTTGAATCTCGCTATCTTATTACAGGCTGCCGAAAGCGAAAGAAGGCTCTAAAATTGTGCGCGTCCATTGGGCCCATGCACGAGTGGCCCAACAGAGCAGCGTCACAGTGCGGCGCAAAACTGCAAAGGACCTCCGACGCTTGACAGTTCCGATTTGTGAGATCCTCCAGTCCACGAGGAGTCTTGATGTCAGAGGCCACCGCTAGCGCCACAGCTCCGTATCAGAGTGGGACCCGACGGAGATTTCCAAAATCGGAGCCCATTGTTAAATCAGCACCCTCGAAGCGTGAGGAGCCTGATGCGGCTCTAGTTCAGACTGAGCCTCGCGTGAGACGGGTGGTGGCGACGCATTTGTTTCCAGCTCCATTTACGCCGCGCGCCGTCAAATATTTTTGTTTTGTTTGTCGCCTGTACGCAATAATGCCCGCGAAGTTGTAAACTTGTTCATTTTCTTCTTTTGACAAATGACTATCGTTCAGGAAACTTCTGCTTTCCATTTAAACTGTGGCCGCCTGAAGTGGCAGAAAAAGAAGCTTTCGCGAAAAAGTTGCCACACTCAATCTTAGTCCGTTGAAAATACGCAATGCCAGTTCCTCACTCGCAGTTCGCTCACCAGATGCCCGTGTCCAACCCAACCGCTGAAATCCTTCCCACAGGACACACATTAGCTGGTGAGAGTTCGGAGGCCCCGATGCATTCTTCATCGCATGCAGTGATGCCCTGTTTTTGGCGTTAAACGATGTCACAAAAGATATATCTGCTTAGTTCTGAGCTATTAATGGAAAAGCAGAATAAAAGTACACGTGTATCATCGTACGTTCGTGAATGCTTTCTGAATCAAACAAGGGAAATGTGGCGAGTGCAACATATATTCCCGTGTTTTTAATTCATCTGACGATTCTGATTGATTACACATTTGATTAAGGATGATGATTACATATGGACTGCTTGACGAAGCCGACGGTCAATGTAATTAGCGGCTTAGTTGGGAGAACGCTGGGCTCCCTGTCCCGTAGGACAGGTTCAAGCTCACTGTTTGGCCAGGCGCACGTTGCAGCAGGGACCTGGTCAAAAGAAGGCCATGTGATCATTCCAGCGTCATACCCAGTCTTTAAGGGCACGTTAAACTTTCTTCTCAAAATCGGCCTTTATCGGCATTGATCGGGAAAAAGATGATCGCGTATGGTTTCAGAGTCTTTGCAATAAACTGTTTCTTTGTGTATCATGCATATATTCCCTAACAGGATGGTAAGTACCACTCACATAAAAACTCGAACTGCGCCTTTCAAAATGCCCACTGGCAAGGAAGGAGGGGAGATAAAAGCGTCAAACGAGTAACAGCATTACTTTGTATTGTGCCCTGTACATATTTCGCTGCACGGTATTTTATTGCACTGAAAGATTTGCAACAGATGTCGGCAGCAGTAACAAGGGCAAAAACACATTGACATCTCTCGCGAATGTACGGAAAAGTCCTGGTTTCATTGTTTGCACACGGACGTAGGGCACATTCTTGAAATGAAAACGTGATTCTGTTTCTGGCTACCGCAGTGGGCCTTAAGCTGTGCAATCAAAGAAAAAATCGTCTTTCAAACTTCTGCCGAGCATGGGGCTTGATCCCAAACATCATCAGAGGGACTCATCCTGGCCAAATAAAAGAGGCATGAACGTGACTATTTACATCCGAATTATCAGAACTACGGAAATACCATACCTCATCCAGATTTCAGAGTCTCCCAGCTGCCAGTGCAGGCTTCAGCATCAAACTGTTAGGCACATCATCACTCACTAACCAAACAAACATCGACACGGACGAACACGCCGCCGTTTGTCTTTCAGCAAACAGATCGCCAGAAGCTGGACACTTTTCTGAGCGATGGTTAACTGGGGGAGGGATGGCGCTCACAGCCGTAACTTAGGTACAATATATTGCTACACAAGCGGCTGGCGTTGTGTTGCTCAAACATCGGGAGCCCACAGTGGCCGGCGGGAGATAGTTGGGAAGGTTACTGGCATGTTACTGATCATTTGTTGTTGTTCACTCGTGCTTCATTGATTCGCGTTTGTTTATTTATTGCGGATCTTTGTGGTATCTAATACATGATTGGCTTATTCACCCCTAGTATAATACATTATGTGCTGCGATAGCATAGTCATACACGAACAAAGTCATGAAGGGTAAAAACTCCGAAAAGGCGATACATAGTCACATAAAACTGCTGGTAATCTGACGATGCGTACACACTTCACGAGCCTATCAACAGGAAAGATTAATGTATCACGGATTATTGACATTTACATCAGAGCTCGGATATCAATGCTGCTTTCACGCACTCTTTGAAGGCACTATCGTTCCCATCATCGCTTTCATTCTCATTCGATTTCCGTATGGAGCAAACTGGTAATTTTTTCTTTGTTTGAATTACTAAAGTTCAGCTCGTATTATGAACTGCATATTACCCGGATGTAATGAAATATTAATGTGATGATGAGAACCACCACACCACTTCTAGCCCTAGTGTATGTGTAAACATGTCGCTCGACAATGTTGTCCATTCGACAACGACAGCCATGCATTCCATTACAAGGTCACTCTGCC
The DNA here is from genome assembly GCA_030062745.1 of Capitulum mitella. Classification (NCBI taxonomy): domain Eukaryota; kingdom Metazoa; phylum Arthropoda; class Thecostraca; order Pollicipedomorpha; family Pollicipedidae; genus Capitulum; species Capitulum mitella. The sequence goes on along the minus strand of CP099844.1, from coordinate 18,711,755 downwards.
ACTGAGATTCACTCAGCATTTCGTTTTGCTCAGTTTGAGTGGTATCTGTTCAAACCCATATTATGAAGCTTTTCCCGGGCATTATTCTCCCCGGTGTCGTTTCAAGCGCACGCTAAAACATATCGCATGGACGCCCCAGAAGCTGGTGAGGATAAATCAGTGCCTCGGGAAATACTGGGCCCTGACGGGCCAGGGCGTCTGTTTGACAAACTCGCTATTCGCCGTCGCGCCAGCGATGAGCCTCAAGGCTCGCTTTCATTCCACTACACAAATGGTTATCGTACATCAGTTTTATTCCAGATTTTCAGCGGGCCCCGGGCTATATTCGAAATGGACGAGTCCCTCTCAAGTGAAGTCGATCCCGTGAGAAACATTTACGATGGCGGCGTTCGTTTCCAGAAGCCGGCCGGTCTTCGTACTCGGAATCATTTTCGCAGACGTGGTGGCCGGCCGACTGCCCGGTTAGGCCCCCCCCCGACGGCTCCTGATAAATGCCGGCAATCGGAGGAGGAAAGGGCGGAGGACAGCCGCTGGCCGATGACCAGCCGACTGGTGCCGAACGATCTTTCAGTTTCGAGACACGGGCGAAGCTCTGTCAGCTCGCAATTGATTGTCAGCGGTAGGCATTGTAATAAATAGAGAACGGTGCGGGAACAATGCCATGTTATCCTCTGGGCGCAGTCGTCTCTTCGCTACCCATCAATAGCAAGTTTCAGTCATCCTGGTTAAACCCTAACCATGAAATTAGCCATAACACTGGCTCTGCTTACTGGTAGTCCGGAAATTCATTTTACTCCATTTCGACTATGTCGTACGGTGACGTGGGCGAAAAACGTCCAGTGCATTTAACTGGTTTCGCTTCTCAGATTCATGGGTACGAGGAAGATGACAAAACATCGCGGCAACCATTTCACGGTAGCCAAGACGAAACTCCCACCGACTGCTGTAACACCAGTACACACAGGCAGAGCGTCACGCAGCGAGCGCGGTGTTTCTGGACCGGTGTCGTCCTCGGGGAGGGAGACAATGAGGCCCGGCACACCGAACGCACGCCAATCTACGTCCTCCCGCCATGATCCATCGCCGTCGGCCGTGATGGATGGCCGTCCGACATGATCTGCCCTCGCCCGGACCGGTGCCGGTCATCGCGAGGCGTCCGTTTCCCGCGGCGGCGCAGCGGACGCGGCCGCCGCGGTCCGCCGGGGACCGGCCGCGTCTCCCAGAGCACTCGGCCGGCTCGACAGCTCATCTGTGCAGGCGCGCGGGGCCCCATTCAGGACGGATGGCCCGCCGACGTCCACCGCCGCCCGCCAGCCTCCCGGCAGGCCGGCCCAGGGCGGCCGCGATAGCCGGCTCTTACCGACACCCTCGACGCCATATTTCGCGACTCATTATGCTTGAATGATGCCATTTAAACTATCCCGGGGAAGAAGTTGATAAGAATTCCCAAGTTTGATACGCCGACTTTATCAGCGGGGCCAGACGGGCGAGGATTCGCCGAATCGCCGCCGGCGTCGGCAGCGCGCCGGGCACGCAGCGCGCCGAATTTGTCGCACTGCAAGCAAATTAGGTGCCCGTGATATGTTGGCGTCGTTCATTTTTAAGGTAGAGTCACATATAAACAGTCTGCCGGTCGCAGTTCGTTGTCTGTTGTGTGCCTTCGCTGATTCGTAATGCATATCTGTGTCTCGAAACCACTGAATCTGATACGGACGTTTACAGTTAAATCCCAAAGACGGTCGGTCGTCGGAAACGATCACCTAAAACACATATGAATGGCGTGTGTGCATGCGGAAACACATTTACTCGTTGAATCCATTGACCTTTTTAGCGACATGGGTTTCCTGAAGTAGACTACGCATGCATTGCTAACTTATTTTTTGGATGAAAGTCCACTGATTGAACCACATATCCGCCGGGTCAACCTTTGACATGAACCTAATGATATCAGTCTTAACGTTATGGCCCTATATGGTGTGATTGATCCTGCCGGTTTTCCGAAAAATTCAGTCAACATCCGGCTGTTCGCCGGCATGGGTGTCGGTAAGTGCACTACCCTCTCTAAACGACATGGTCTGTCTATGAAGAGTTGTGTCTGCTTCTCTCTGTGGTTCATAAAAGTTCTCTCGGTCTTTTATGAACCCAAGTAGTTGGTGGAAATTTCGGCCTCGGTGGGTTCGAGTTTCGGTGCACTTCCGCCCTCCTTTGATCCCTAATACATGGTCGCGGACGTCCCAAGCAGTTATTCGTTGAGCCGTATCACACCGAATGTATGCGTGTCACGATACATCATCGTAACGAGCGACGCCGCTCACACAGGGCTTTGAAGTCCCAGATACTTTCCGATAACCTTGACTGAAAGGGCGCCGCTCGAATCTTCCATCAAAATTCTGAAGCACGCCTTTTCCGGTCTGTGGAACACATTCTAGTTTATGACTGAGGAGAAGTCGAGCTCCATGGAATCGTAAAGCTGCGATGGCCAGGGCTCTCCGCGTGAGTTTGGTATTTTTGAAGGCAATGGCGACCGACAGAACATTTCAGCCGCTGCCTGCAGGATATTCAATCTGCCGTAAAATCGGGAAGGTTGAACATGCCAGCGATAGATTAGTCAACGGTTAGTACAATACTGAAAACCATGACTGGCATGCATTGGTGGCACCTGCCTTTAACCTATGACTTACATCGCGTAACTCTGCAACCGAACAGCGTAACGTTACCAAATTTTCAGGGCTCCTGAGTGCAGAAGCTCGACACATTTAAGCGTTTCTTTTTTGTTGAGGTTATCAAAGGTAACGTCAACACGTTGACATTGACATGACATCGATGACCATGGCGTTTTATGCTTCATGTCGTTTTTCCGAACTTCCTTTTCTTTAATGGTTATGATAAGTCAGTGTAGACCATCCGTGACCTCACACAAGGTCACCATAGGTCACATTGGTATGATGATGATGTTTCAATTATAGTGGTAATGACGTCATAAAACCAGTTGTGATAGCCATTTGAAGATGTTCTGGTGTAGGCACGGGTATTTAAGAAATGTGAGGGAGGTTTTTGGTCTTATAAACTTTTGTGTGTCATATTGGGCATACATAAAACTAGCATGCATTTAGCTTCTGATTGCCACTTGACCCAGCCGAGCCCGTCTCACCATTTTCAACGCATATGCATGTAATGACATCCTGTGCGCATTTACTGGCGAGGTCCGGCTTTACGATGCCTGTAATCTTCGGTTTGTACAGAAACACGTCACTCCCCAAATCGGTCAAGTATTGACATTTGATTTGTGACCTGCCATGTAATTATGTAGTAAAAAATGACATTCCCGGGGCGAATCGTCAAGAACAATCCGTTACTCTTTGCGTCAGTCAAATTGGCCAACTGACTACGGAGTTATTACGTAAGGGCTCTCTTAGGCCTAAGGCCCCGTCTCAGCAAACGTAAGGTGGCGAAATTCCCATCAATCGTCGGGCCACGCACGATAGGAAAAAAATACACAAATGGTATGATAAAGTCCGTGTGCGTGTGACCCTTGGCCAGATCTCCTTGCTAGCTGATCTCTCGATACCCAGTGTCATTGAGTAGCTTCCGATGCGTTGACGTTGTGGTTAATACTTTGATGCAAACGCGGTATAAAATAGGCCATGACGTTATTTTGTGTCTTATATGTATTAATGTAATATCTATTGTTATATATAATGTGTTACACATTATGTTCAAAGCTGTTTGGTTTGTGCAGCAAGTTGGTTCACGGGCGGACTGAAGCATTTTAAACTCGTATGGTGCGAACGAAATCCTTTATTGAATTAAAAAGTTTTACGCCACTAAGTTGCAAATTTGCGGAAGAATGATGGCTTGGCCCTGTTACGGTACGGGATGCTATCTTTTCCGGGTGCAATAATTCCAGTACGCCTGCCGTGATGTGTAAAATGTAAGGATGTGGAAAACGTCCCGGTGCATTGGGTCCGAGGCCCAGAGCCGGCAACCGCATTTGGCCAGTATTTAGCGAAGATAGAGATAGGGCGGCTGTATCGCTGAGTTGTACGGCACGATGTAGATTCTTCAGAACCATCCGGATTGGTGCCAGGGAAAAAGTGTTCTGTATTTCGCAAAATCTGAGTAGCGGGTTTAGCGTTCGCGCAGCAATCTCGGTCATGCATGATGTGTGCTCCCGAATCTACTCAGTTTAACGTTGGTAGAAAGAATTGATTGAAAAAGAAACATAAACCAACTCCCCGGCAACATTTCGTGTAGAATCTTTAACGTGTTTTTGTACCGTCAGAAGAGAATAGGGACCGAACAAAGTTAATTCTCCAGTGTGGCTGAGAGGCAGAATTATTCCGTACGACGATGATAAGGAATTGTTTGAAAAAGAAAAACGCGCACATGCATTAACCATCATGCCATCCATACTTAAAAAAGTTTTATGAAGGAAAGCAGCCGAGGCAAGCCAAGGGACCAAAGCCCCCTGTAGGTTACTGGTGAGTCCTAGTTATCCAGAAGTGCAGTGAATTTCAACACACGTAAGGGAACACGGATACACACATACACACACAAAAAGCCACGGTTTTGCATTGGTAAGTCTGTACAATTCACAGCGACACGGCGGAAAAGCAATCTGTCACCCGACAGGAAATCAGGCTAAAAGGAAAATGTCCAGAAATGCCGAAAGATTCTACTGAAGCCCGAAGAAAACTAAGGCATAGGTAAGGGAGAGGTTCAGAAAAGTCCAGACCGTAGAGTGAAAACGGTTAGTTTAAATTTCGTCTCTCCCTGTTCTTTTGTTATGTTATGCTAGAGTTATGCACATACAGCCGTCTGTCCATTGTGCCTGCGCCCTATCGTTTTTAAAGGCATTTCGGCACTACGGTACTTACTTCAAGCGAGCTCTTCTGGCAATGACAGGAAATTTGGAAGACAGCCAAGGCATGTGTTATCAGGGTCCCCTTGGTTTCCATACGATGATGAGCCTTAGTAGAAAAACATTAAATGGCATTTGGGTGATTTTCATTTATTTTCAGGGCACCGTTTCAAGGCACCTTGCACACAGGACCAGTTCTGTGTCGCCTCTCTGATATTTCGTCGGCTCTTTCAGTTTCGTCGCAGGGCGTATTCCGGTCGGCAGGACACCCATTTGCCAGAGTTCAGGTCACGCCCGAGGACGCTGCTTTTCAGAAATGAGTGGCGGTTCCCCACTGGGCTGTCACACCACTGTTTTGAGAAGTTAAGTCGCCATGTACAATGAAGTTTTTGTACGAGCCTCCGCAGGCTTTTCTTTGCCGACGTTTGTCCAGCAGATTTGCGTGAATAGGGCCAAAAATATTTTGTCATTATAAAAGCATTCAAACAGCTCGTGAAGGTATCGATTTCGGCTTGTCTGGGGATCTAGATATCCGAGAACGTACAGAAAACTTCACCATACAGTCGACCTCGCTGTCGTGGCCTGGCTGCCTCCGGGCGTCAGCCTGGGTGCTCCGTCCGAACAGGGCCGGGTGTGCGGTATTAAACGCCGCCTCTCTCCTGAATCACCCCGAGGCGGAGTTTTCCGCGACGCCCACCGCGAAATGGAACGGGAAAGCAGAAACATGAGTCGTACGAAACGCACGATGTTGCCAGACGGTGTTCGCGCTGTGATTGATGGCAAGCAGCGAGCGCCTCGACTCCGACTTGATGGAGGGCTGTTGCGGAAGAGGTGGTTGGAGAGGCTGATGGCTGGCGGCGGTGAGTGGGTGATATTTACAGACAATCTAGGCCTCGTTAAAACACCACCGAGACATATACGTACTTCACAAAATCTTGAAACTGGATGTGACATGATAGGAGGTCTGATCTACGTAGTCAAGTTTCTATGCAGCGAATAGCTGCAGATACCATCTATGACTCGGGAACTCGTCTTTTAATGGTGTCGATCAGTCAAACTTCCATCAGACGCTGAGAGCCTCATAAGAGGGAGACTATCCTCATCTGTCAGGAGAATGGAAGGTTATCTGACGTTGAAGGACGATGATTGATATAATTTATTCTAATTTTGTAGCGTCTCCAATCTTGCGCTGGGGACGTTTGTGATGAAAGAATTATTTGGCACGGATTTTCTCCGTAATCACGCAGCTTATCAACGCGCTGTAGGAGAGATTGACATTTTGTCGCCAAGTTCGTCACGTTATGCTTAAACGTGGAGTCGAATTGTGCACATCATATTGTGTTCTCTTCGTGTCTCCGTGAAGAGGACACGGAGAAATGGAAATGCATTCCGCAGTTCATTCACGAGCTGTGGAATATTTACGTAGAGACCAGTTTAACAGTGCCTTGTAAAATTAAGGGAAAGAGAGCAATTGACATATTTATGGTTATCAAGCTAGGAGAGTTTAGTCGCGTACATTCGGTGATGCGAAATTAAAGAAAAGTCCTGACATTTAAAGCTATTAGATTGTCCATTATATTACTACTATATTATATTTATATGCCGAAATTTCTGTATTAGCTTATCAAATATCAGGTTAACAATTACAAATATGCTGCAAATGGTTGATCTCTAGCCATGCAGGGGGCATGGAAATTCCGGCTGTACCCGCAATCGCATCTAGATGAATGCATGTTTAAAGCACGTTGCTGATGTCAGATTTGCGTAGAGCGTCGCGGAGAGACCAGCGTGTTGCGCGTGACGAGATCTCGCGACTGGTATCTTTTTGAGGTCTCAGGTCAACGGATGACCTTCTAGGTCGGATCAAAGGTCAGTATTGGCAGAAAGTGGTATTTCTTCGAGTTTAAGCGCAAATGAACGCCAAAGAATAAATGATGATGAAACAAAACGGATATCACAGTGCTTGTCAGTCAATTATGAATCTATCTGTAAACCATATGATTGTATTTTGCCCATGGAGTCCGATGTAGATCATGCTAGGTCAGTCCTTGTCATGCGGAGTCGTCGACTTGAATGCGTTCTCGGAGCTGCGGAAGTATTTTTGTAGATAATAATAAATGCTGAAGTAAAATATAGCGTCCTAGTTAAAAAGCATTCTTGTCTAATGACATATAAAGGGGTCATCCTAAGTCATCCCAGGTCTTCTTAGGTCATCCAAGTTATCTAAAGCCAGTGACCTAGAATGACCTAGGGTTAGCCAAAAATTGTGACTTAGATGCCTTAAAAGCCTTTTCCTAGCTGATATCCAACACAAAATCAAGTTTTAGGCATATCGTGGTATTGCAGACTCATCACTCCGCGGCCAACGCCGCTCCGCCTGTCAGAGCAAGTCAGGCGTTCTCTGCATTATTTTTGATGAAATAAGAGATGAATTGCACCAAATTTATGTCATTCGATTCCTTACACCTCAAGCATCCGAATATGTAGGTTATTCTGTGATACCTATTTCCTATGGCATTCCCAAAGATAAAAGTAGCACGATTCTCGCCGTAGCTTATGACCTCAGTTTACACCCTCGATAATCCCGGTAGTGAGCATAAACGTATTATATCTATTAAGAGTGATATAGAACATACGATTTGGGGTTAACTGACATCTATTTTATCGTATTTGTGCGCTCCAACCGTCTTACAGTGAGACAAAACTGAGACCGGTGTGAACCGGCCGCGTCGGCGCGAAAACGGCTGACATGGTTTCCGTTATGACGTCATAAATCGTTACCATGGCAACGTAGAAGGATTTTCACCATGAGATGTCGGAAGGATTTCCCAGAAGGTAAACCAAGTTTCAGGAGGATCAAACAAACCGTTCGGAAGTTGTCCTCGGAAAATTTCGGAGGGGTTACATACCCCCCTAAACCGGCGAAGGTTAAGACGTTCAGGTCATGACACTCTTTATCTTTATCATCACCATTGTCTCATCCTTCACAAAAAAGTATGCCAACATGATCAGAGGTGGATCCAGGATTCCGCCAAAAGGGGGAATAGCCGGCGTGGACCCCCTCCCGACCGGCTCCCCCTCCCACTCCTCAGACATGAAAAAACGTTGGTCTGCCCAGGTTCAGGGGGAATGTTTGATGTAATTTTGCGCTTCTTATCATGTAATGTAATTAGAAGAACTGTAGCGAGTCATTTTATGAGAAAATTTTGTGTTTGGTTCCTCTACATACTGGCCGAAATATTACAACAAAAGCGGGATTTAAGGTGGCTGTGCCCCTCTCTCTCTCTCTTTATTTGAAATGTCGTGTCGTGTCTGTATCTGGTCCAGGACCCCATCTGCACTCTCGTAGTTTCTGGAGAGTTTTTTGCTAGCTTAGGTTTGGTTCCCTCTTGGACTTACAGGGGCACTTTGGTGATCTCGGATCGTCTGCCGTGTCAGGGCCTTGTAGTCGTCTCAGCTGTTACAATTTCACGTTCCCCTTGGTGCATCTCAGGGGGGCATTTTGGCAGTTTCAGGGGCACCTCGGGCAGTTGCATGGGCCCATCTGGAACTTTGAAATACACTTAAGCTATCTCGAGTTCCCTACTGCCATCCCCGGGGAATTCTTTGCGTCTAAGGAGCCCCTCAGACAATAACAAGGGCCCTCTATAAGCCTCCCTTTCGCAACAGAGGCGCCTCTGGCAATGTTCTAGGTCGTTTGGTTGTTTCAGGGGAATTTTAGACGTCTCAAGGTTTAATACTTTTAGGGAAGTTTCTGGTCGTCTCAGGGGCCCCCTCGTTAGAGACTGCTAGCTTGCAATCGCAAGGGAACCCTCTCTAGCAGTCTCAGAGAACCCCCTGTTGCCCTATGTGTCCCTTTTGTCGTTGCTGGGGAACATTTTTGTCGTCTCAGGGATCCTCTGGCAGTTACAAAAGACCTTTTAGCGATTTCAGGGCCCCTTTGCAGTGTCATGGGCCCTCTGACCGTCTCCGGTAGTCTCGACGTCTTTGTCAGAGGTCTTCATCTGCTACGTGGGGCATATCTGATAGTCATATGGCTCCCTCTAGCCGTACCAGGAGCCTTTATTGGCTCTTTAGGGGCCTTACTGACTGTTTCAGGGGAACCTTTTCCGTGCCTGGAGCCTGCCTTACACACTAGGGGCCCTCTGGCCGTCCAGGGCCTCCATGTCGTCTTAAAGGCCCTCTTATCGTCTTCGCCGTTGCAGGGGCCCTTCTGACCTTTTTGGCGGTCTCAGGACCCCTTTGCCGTGTGGGGCCCATCCTACCATCTCAGGACCCATCTGACCTTCCCGGAGCCCCCTGACTGCATAAAGGACCCCTCAGGTTTCCACAGGGGCCAGTGCAGCCGATCTGAGGCCCTCTCGAGGTTGAGAAAGTCAGTATAGGAAGCCCGTATCAGTCCCCGTATAGGAAGCCCCGCTGGTTAGCCAGGGTCTCCTTATGCCGTGCAAGGCACTCTCTTAACCCTATTCCCCGAGGGCTAGACGGTATGGTCGATTCCCGGCAGGGGGGGGCAGATTCGCCCCCCTCCCCGAGATCTCGAAAACTACACATCCGATTTCATCGCAACAAACGGCAATCGATTTGCCATGACGTAAACTACACTTTTATAAAAAGAAATTTTCAAAATTCTAAAATTTGTGAATACAGGGGGCAAACATGTCAAAGTTATGGGGTGTTTTTGGACTTCTTACAATTTCGTTGCTTATGGACCGATTTCAATGAAACTGGCATGAATCGAAAGATTATGGATAGGGCTTTTACCATGGATACACAAATCTGAAACTTTGAAAAAATTCATGGGCGTTCACAGGGTTTCAAAAATATGAGGATTAGTTTTCTAATAACTGAATGAACAAAAGAGGCAAAAACACTTTTTTGGCTTGTGCTAGCCATGTTATGCTAAAGAAGTACAAATCGCATTGCAATGTTTGTATAATGCTAGCATAGGCTTTGCCAGGGACATGAAAAAGGGGAAACTGTCAAGGTCACATGTTCTTCAGATCAACTTGTGACCTTTGACCTAAAATGACCTCCAGTGACCTTGTGGGTCACTTGGAATGATCTCGTGTGCATTTAATATCATCTGTAAACGTTTTCAGTCATTTGAATTTACTCTATTTCAAAAATTCAATTTTATGGCTATTGCGATATAGGCTACGTGCAGTGACATTTTAGGTCATAGTTCCGTGACCCGACCTGATATCAAGCTGAAACTTGATACACAAGTAGAGGACAACGTTCTACGTCATATATATTCCGGGTTTGGCATTTGAAAAAATGGCGCCAAAATTTTTGCAAAAAAAAACAAATTTTGACTTTTGACCTTGACCTGACCTTGTAAAGTGACTTCAGATGAACACAACTACATCTGCACACTGCCCAACTATTTAGCTATACATCCATATAAAGTTTAAAGTTCTATCTTAAAAACTGTGTTTTTGGCAGACATTTTCCTTTTACCCTCAACATGGCCAAAAATGGCCTGAGGTGCCTCCCAAAAACATTGCCTGGCTGCGCCCCTGAGCAAAATAGAATTTTGAAATTTTGTCACGGCGCGTAGAAGAAATGGCTAGGAAAAGTCACCCAAGTCTCGTAAAGCTGCGTTAAAAAGCCTGGAATTGGCAAGCAAAAAACCCGAGGGGGGCGGATTTAGCCATTCCCCTGCCGGGAAAGGGGTTAAGTTCCTGCCGTCTTAGAGGCCTTTTTGGCACTTACAGCAGTCTCATGGGGCCTTCGCCGTGTTACGGGCCCCTCTTGTGGGGCTTCTTCTCAGGCCTCAGGGGGGAAGGGTCGCCTCCAAATGCCCTCATCGTCCCCCCCCCCCAGATCCGCGCCTGATCATGATTACGGAATGTCATTTGATACGGTGCTGGAGACCGTGATTTCCGCAGGGGTGTACAACATGATCGCCTTCGTGGGGTAAGCACCCACCTATGCGTTGGGTGCCAACATACTCGTATGGATCTAAGATGTTTGACACAATTTTCAAGGGCTCGTGTGGTGCGCGTGATTGAAAGAAACTCCAAGCCCCACACGGTAACAAAACTATTTACCCAGCTTTTTGCTCAACAAGATTATCCCACGTCACGCTTAAGCAGAGCGTTACACAACGTCCGATTTCAGACCTTATTAATGTAGGCGATATGGTTGTGTATAGGCTGCAGCAAGCTAAAATAACCAACTCTCTTTGTTCATGCAGAGGTTTTAAAAAAGAGCTAATGAAGACCACTTTCTTATCCGAGGTTACATATATCCGATATATATATATATATATATATATATATATATATATATATATATATATCTTACTTCGCTCAAACATGACCGTAGAAAATGATAATAGTCGCGTGTTGCATAATGTTTTGTTTATTTGACTCTTTCGTTAGGTATCTGTGGCCGACTGACTCACAGTTTCCCCAATGAGGTTAAGCTACTGAACCTGGAACCGTAGTTGCTGTGATGCCATCAGAAACCAAGCAGAAAGACTCCAGGTTCCTTTGTCGTTTCGGACGCAACCAGAAAGCTTGCTGATGTAAATAATGTGTCCAGTATTTAAGAGTGACCTGTAGTATACGTGCACGTAACATAGAAAATATCACGAATAATATGTTGCTGTTAAATGACTATGCTAACAAGAGCCGACACCGAATCACTCTCAAATATCTTTCATGAACATATGAGCACCACACGGTATTTGGTGACGCGAGAAGGAAATTGGATACCTAAAACGTGGTTAAAATCTTTCAACAAACAGTTATTCAACAGCTTCGACAAGCCAGCTGCATCCCAACGTTACCCTGATTCAACCCAAGATCCAAACCAAGATCCAAACACTACCGCGTTCGAGCGGGACGGTTTCCATGACTACCGCTGGTGGATTTCAGCAGCCACTGCGCTGGCTCCGCGGAAATTGATTTCAGCTGTCAATTGGTTTAATTTCCTGTCGTTGCTGAGGGTGTCACTCAGGCGTCGCAGCGTCCGTGTAGACATGTCTTACAGTCGGATCCGTCTCCAGTGCGGCCCATGTCCATGTAACTCAATTAGTTCCCTTGGGTCTAAGAGTCGCTGCGAATCCGGGTGCTGAATTTTGTTGAACAACGGAGTAGTCTCACTGGAGGCCTTGAAGTTCGTTTTGCACAGCGGGCACGCCGTGAAAATCGTGTATTTCTTCCGATGCGCGACCGATACAGAAGACCCCATCGTAAAGCTTTTCGGAATCCGATTGAAGACAAAAGTTAGCATAACGATGACAACCGGAAAGAGGGTATCTGTGGAGGGGGTGAATTCTCTTCCCTGATTGCCGTTGCTAAGCCGGTTTGTTAGAAAACAAAGGCCATCGTTTCTGATAAAAGTTGGATGAAAAAGAAAATGTATGTTAGTTAAAACCATACGTATATGCAAAACAAAGTGTAAAATATTTCAGTAAAACGGCTTTTCAGCTTTCCATTTAAGGCGTCACATTTATTGCATTTGCGCCTTATACCATTGGGCAGGTTGTCTTCTTGATATTTTTGTATTTTGGCTACTGAAGCTATGATTGCTCCACCTTAACTGTATTCCCAAATGAGGGAGGAGCTTCAAAAGTCTCCCGCCTCCAGCTCTGGTTTTTTGCCTGCCATTTCCAGAGTTTTTGAAACAGCTTTACGAACCTTGGTGAATTTTCCTTCCTATTCTTTCTACGAATTATGCCAATTTTTCCTAATTCTGGTTTGCTCAGGATCCAAGCTAGGCCAGATTTTGGGAGGAGTGTCGGGTTATCTTTGACACTGTTGAAGATAAAGAAATATGGCTGCCATAAAAGAGAGTGACCGAGATAGAACCTAAAACTTCGTATGACTGTATGATTAAATAACTGGCTCATACAGCTATTAAGAACCGGTACATATTTTTGATGCCCTTTTAATGTAAAATCCGGAACTTATATGACTCAGCACGGCGTTTTCTTCTTCTGTTTTAAGTTTCAAATCGATATCAAATCGGGTCGCAGAGCTATGACCTAAAATGTCCGGGCGCATAACCAGATGTTGAAGTTGGGTCATTCCACGTCACGTCGCGCGAGAACTGAATCTACTTCTTTCGATTCTGATGAAATCTGATAGACTCATAGAATCTATCAAAAATGGCAAGCCATTAAGTTTTAGCCCTTGTTGGCCTCCAAGGTCAAAGTTACTGGTCATGAAAGATTACCGATATTTACAGACATTTCATGATTCAAATGCCCATACCTTGGTGATAAATTGTCACAGAAATGTGCTGTTAGCACCATTCAAAAGAATAATGTTCCAGCTTTCATTGCTAAGTTATTTTTTCGGCGGCCTCGGGATGACCTTTGGACTGACTGGGTCACATAGTACATTTTCGGTTTTAACCATGTTTGCCCACAGTGATCTTCGCGAAAATGTAGCACAGTGTGTCTCTATGTGTCCGCAATAAGGCTAGCAAAAAATATTTCTGGGCAAATCGGAATTTTTTTCAGGTATCTTAACTCATGTGATACCAACGCGCGCCTTGGAAATAGCCTACGTGCAGAAAATTGACTGATTTCGTTTCGTTTGTCCGATTATTTTACATTTTGATGTCCACAATGTCCTGCGTACCTGCCACACATCAGCTGAGTTTAAAATTGCCTGGCCAGAAAGGTCAAATGTCATGGCGCTCCACCACCAGTCGATCCCTGCCATCCAAATCTGGCATACCCGTTCGTCACATTTCCACGAAACTGAGCCCATCGGGTGTTCTTAGGCTTAAAGCCAAATGGAATAGTCCTGGTCGTGCATAGCGGCCTTTTGAAAGTCAACCGAGGGCAATGACATCAGTTGACCATGGATTGCCCATTTTGACCTCGGATCATTTATAGTCTTTTGGGCGCTGATTTCGAATTCCACACCCATTTTGCAAGTTCGAGCTATTTATGTTCATTCCATGTTTCGGAGATAAGTTGATTTTGTGATTTTTGGCACGCGTTTCAATCATTATTTCTATCTGCTTCTATACGAAATGGTCAGTTTTTTGTAGTTATTCCAACATTCAGGGGAGGACGTCATGGCGAAAAATCATCGCCTTCTAGCTGACGTGCAATCTTCAGTAATGCAAACTCCGATACGTGAACAATATATGTAATTTGGGTATATTATAATATTTAATATATAATAATACATTATGTTACATTATAATATATAATATTGTATATAATAATATATTACATGTTATATTATAATATACTATATATTATACACATTATATAATATAAATATTATAATGTATAATAATATAATAACAATATAACCAGTGCTTTAAAAGCTATGAATGGTCCCAGGCCATAACGTCAGCAGGTGTAAATTTGGACCCGAGGCTTGAAAGACCACCCGCGGCGCCTGAAAAGGCATCGTAACCCTGAAAACGCTTCCAGGCCCATCAGGCCAGGAAGCGTTTTCTACAGGCTTCAAAGGAAACCCATCTATGTAATAACGTCCCTGAAAAACTGATGTCCCTTTGAGTTTGTTTGGCCCGTTTTGTCAATTTCCTAAATTCGCCACAGATCACTGCTCGAACCGAGATCCAAACCACCCTTAACGTCTTACTCTCCTACGCAGCATGAGTCAACTGTACGTTAAATTCCGCACGGCAAAAAGCGTATATCATAACAAGTAACCAAAGACAATCATGAAGGGACGCAGCGAAGCAGGCAAGTCCTGAAAACTCGCGGAGAGAGAGCGCCTACGTAAGCCTTAAATGCTACAAAGAAAGCTCACAGCGTAATATGCCGTAACGGCTCTTTTACTGCTTGCATGACAAGAAAAATGTCCTCAGCGTATGTTGTCATGGTTGTCCCGGAGAGCACTTCTCAATGAAATGCAAATATCGAGAAAGGAGCCCGTTTCCCAGAGAGCAGTCCTGGGCAGATGGCCTACGTAATTGGGGCCAGGATACCTGCATCTGGGTCGGAGTTTACGGAACTGTTATGCTGCGGTATGACGCAGCTGCATCCCTGGAGGGCATTATATGCCTCGGCCGGACGACCTGACCGTGCACATCATGCTGGTGAAACCTGAGACTCTAAGGAAATGATAACGCATGTGTGGCACAAGAGAAATTCTAAAAGTAGTGGCCGCGGGGCATTTTCCCACTTTTCTTGAATTCACTAACATTAACTCTGTTGAGTTCTAGCAGTATTACCACGTCACCATCTGCCGGTAGCCGCTACCATACATTCTCTGGAGCTGCTATGCCTGTAATCCCAAACGCATTTCTGTCCTGCCGTATAGAAAATCTCTGGTTCTAAACAGATATTAACTAATATGAATAACAGTTGACGTCTGACTTCCAGTTCCAGTTTGACATCTGCCAGGCGCGGATCAAAGACGGGGAGGACGATGGAAGCATGGCCCCCCCCCCCCCCTGAGGCCTGAGAAGCGGCTCTACCAGACAGGTCCCAAAGGGACCCCTCTTGGGCCGGCCCCAAAGGGACCTTTCTCAGACTCAAAAGGGGCCCCGAAGAGGCCCCGTACGAGCTTCACGGGGTCTCAGTGAAAACGTGACGAGCTGTTGGTACAGTCAGGGGGCCTCTGGGAGGGTTGGATCATCCCTGAGATGCGTGGGAGGGCCCCTGAAGCTCATAAATGGTCCCTGGGACCACAACAAGGCCCCAACACAGCAGATTGCCCTGACACCGCCAGAAGGGTCACAGGGTCCCTGAGATGGCCAAGATGAGGACTGAGTCCTTAGGACGACACAGGGACCCGGAAATGGCATAGGGACCCCGAATGGGTGTCACGGACTTGTGTGGAAAGCTAAAAGTTCCTGATGCAGTCGGAGGACCTCCGGGATGGCTAATCAGACCCTGAGACGGCAAGATGGCCCCTAAAATGGATAGAAGAGTCCTAAAACTCTCCAGTGGTCCCCGGGACCGTAAGAGAAGTCTCAACACGGCAAAAGGTCCATGAGACCGTTTTAAGAGATCCAAACACATAAACGGTCCCCTACTGGCCTGTAGAATCCCCTTCCAGCCTGTAGGGCTTCTGCTGTTCTGCAGGGGGCCCTCTGCCGGTCTGCAGGGACCCCCTGCCTGCCGATCTATGGGGGCCTTCTGCCGGCCTTTTGGACCCCTACCAGCCTGTAGGGGCCATCTACCGATTTGTAGGACTCCCTGCCGGCCTGTGGGCCCCTGTCGGCCTTCGGGGGCCCCTGCTGGCCCGTGGAGGGACCCCCTGTCGTTCTATGGGGCCCTCACGGCTTGCAAGGGTCCCCCTGCCAGTCGGAAAGGGCCCCCGCTTGCCTCTAGTTGACCCCCTGTCGGCATAAAGTGGCCGCTGCTGACATGCATGGGCCCTTGCCACCGCCTGTAGGACCCCCTGCTGGCCTGTGGGGGGCTCGTTTTCGGCTTGTGGAGAGGTGCCCTGACCTGAAGGGGAGCTCGATGACGGCCTACAAAGGGTCTCCTGACAGCTGTGGAGGTCACCAACAAAAAATTGCTTTTGGCGTGATCACTGACAGTCAGAGAAAAATTAACTGGTTGCAACTAATAAAGTTTAGCAGCGGCAAGCGTCGATTATAAAATTTCCACTGGCTGTTTTGTATTCAGGGGGTCCACTCATAGGATACGGGCTCGCTATTGGTCACGCAGCACTCGAAATTTTGGGCCGGCTGTACCCCTTTGCCTCTTAAAAAATGTTATGTTAATATTTTTCTGTAGGGGATCCACATGGAGTGAGGGGACCCACCATTGAGCGAAGACCCCCTGCCCCCCACCCGCAATTCTTAGCTGGCTGAGCCCCTGCCCCCAATGTGTTAGACGAGCTTCTGGCACAGAAAAAGTCCCCCTGAGACTGTCAGGGAGGCCTTAAAGCGCCAAAAAACGCCCTTAGTACGGCTAGAGCGGCCTTAACACTGCCAGATATACCCCATGTAACAGAGGAAGACCCCTGATACAGCCATGGAGACTACCGGAGACGTTCATAGGGCCCATGACACTGCACAGGGGCCCTGAAGTCGCCAAAAAAGCTTTTGTAACTGCCAGGGGGTCCTTCAGACGGCAAAAATGTTCCTTAGAAGCGACAAAGGCACCTAGGACAACAGGATGTCCACTGAAACGAACAAAGGGGTTCCTGAAAACTGCTAAGCCTTGAGACATCCAGACTCCTTATACGCTAAATAATTCCTTATAAATAATTCTTTAATAATTCCTGATAATAATTCCTAAATAATTCCTTATAAATAAATAAATACATAATAAATATATCAGAAATAAATAAAAAAATAATTCCTTATGAGGCTCCTTATACGGCCAAGGGACCTAGAGGATTGCTAGAGGCGCCTCTGTTACGGCAGAGAGACTTAAAAATTGTTACTGTCTGAGGGGTTTCTTAGACGATGAAATTTTTTTCTCCGGGGACGACAGGAGAGAACCCGAGATGGCTTCACTGTCTATGAAGCTACTAGGTGGGTCCATGACGCTGCCCGAGGTGTACCTGAAACTGTCAAAGAAGCGCCTGATACGTCCCGCGGGACACGTGACTGTAAAAGGAACCTGAGACCATTATACGGCCCTGACACCGCAGACGGTCCGAGAACATCAAAAAGTTAACAAAAAAGTCTTTAGAAGCTACGAGGGGGCAGATGGACTTCTGAGCCAGATACATATACGGTATTTGGAGTAGAAAAAAGGACGCAACCGCCTGAAATTTGGCCATTGTTGTCGTATTTCGATCCCTTCGTAGGGGAACAAAACGCAAAATTTTCTCAAATGAGGTGACTCGCTTGAATTTTTTTTCGGTTGCTTTACATAACCAAAATAAAAGTAAAGTTTTATCGGATATTTCGGCCTGAACCCGAGCAAATCAACGTTTTCTAATATCTGACTAGAAAAATGGGGACCCGGCTGGGAGGTGGCCCGCACTAACTATTCCCCACTCCCTTTTGGCGAAATTTTGGATCAACCCTTGTCATCTGCAACGTCCGATCATACAAAGCTAATGAGAACTGAAGGGCCGTCGAAATATCGCGACCAACTGACAAAGGATATGGCATGAACCGCACCCACTGGAGCCACCGTCCGCCCAGTAAGGCTTACTTTAGAGAAACGTCTAGATGGGTCCATGATAAAGGCCACAAAGAGTGCTTTGAAGAGAACGTTCTCGAGCGCCAGTCTGGCCGACCTTGAGCTGCTGACGTCGTCTTGCAGAGCCGAAGCAGTCAATGTCGTCAACGTCAATCAATGTCCGGCCGCTGCGACCGTAGTTCTCAAATCCCAATCATCGGCGTTTTCTCGCTGCTGAAAGGTCAGAACTGCGGCGACGGGGAGCGACACGAGCGCCACCTGCTCAGCTATCGTAGCGCTCTCTCGCGGAGAAACGCAGCACTGCGGACGGCGCCATCTGTCTCCGGGAGAACGTGAACCAGAAGCGCAGCCAAGGTGAGGAAAGAGAGCCGTGGTCGTTAGGCCCGGGAGCCGCGGAGCCAGGGGGATTCAGCTCCCCAACTGTTTGAAACTTAACACTGACTTTATGGGCTTTGACTGGAAAGAATTTCCAAAAAAATACTTCTCGACACACACCCCAGCTGAAGAGGAGTTCCCTTGCCCCCGCCGTCGTCTCTCCCTTGGGGCTGGACATTTAACTTTTTTTACTGACCGAAAATGAAGGTAAAAAAAAAAACTAACGACAAGAAATAGAGTGACTGGAATCCAAGGACTTTTCGTTTTTTAGGGGGCTTGGTTTACCCTGGCGCTGTCCTTGGCGAAATCTGTCCAAGCCCCTAACACAAGCGGTCTCACTTTTTTACATTTCATACACGAAGGGTCGTTACTGGGACGTCCGGCTTTGGAATCGGTTGCTGCCAGTTTCCTAATCTTTAAGTTCGTCCGAATTTGAGCACAGGTGGGTAGGCGTGAAAGCGTGAAAATCGCTCCGTTACATACTATCAGCGTTGCTCATAAATCACTGCGAGAAAAAGTTAAACACACATA
Organism: Capitulum mitella; assembly: GCA_030062745.1. Taxonomy (NCBI): domain Eukaryota; kingdom Metazoa; phylum Arthropoda; class Thecostraca; order Pollicipedomorpha; family Pollicipedidae; genus Capitulum; species Capitulum mitella. The sequence continues at coordinate 18,692,928 of CP099844.1, read as the reverse complement.
CACACACACACGAGCGCGCGCGCGCGCACGCGCACGCACGCACACACAGATGCATAGCGGGAGACGATGATGCCTAATCGATTTCTGACGCGCAGCTCGGGACAAAGTTCCGGTCACTTCCACACTCATACCGCCTCCAAAAGCTAGCGGAGCTGAACTAGGGCTATCCTCGCTTCATCCGAGCTAACACTTCGTACCAAACTGCCGTCATTGATGGGAGGCTGAACAAAATCACATTTGGCTGCTGCTCTGTAGATAGTAAGAGCATTGTTTCATCGTAAGAACTGCGTTGTCCATAGGCCATTTTCCACCCAGGCAGACGTACACTTAGGACAGCGTTTTTGCCCCTCCTTGAGGTACTACCATGATTGGAGATCCTATGGGGGGGGGTTGGAAGGGTCAAGACCTTCCCAAGTTTGGAAATCGGATAAACCTGGTGGGGTTAGGGGGTCCGTTGCTTTTGGTCAGACTAAACTATATAATTGGATCACCTTTCCACAACAGACCATGATTATTTCAGTCGTAAAATATGTTGATATGCAGCACGGCCTGCGTGTAAATGGAACACCAGTTTATCTAGGTTTCATCATTTGAAAGTACTACGAAGTATTTCCGGAGTATGACAGTAACTTTAAAGGCATACAGAAGCCAGGAGAACTCCCCTTAAAATGGTGTTATTGAGACATTCAAAGCAAGGGCATATGTTCCCCCTATCGAGATTCCATGAAAACAATAACTCATGCAAACGGCTTCCTTGCTGGCATTGCGTTCATTCAATGAAATCAAAGCACCGTCCGGTGTCATCTGAAGTACGGAGACCAGGCGTAGTGAGCAAGATCGACCAAAGAGACATATGTGATGCAGGGGCGTAGATTTATGTAAATGTTTAGAGGGGATAACGATAACGAGATATGATAGCGAGAGTCCGACAACCTAACCTGCTCCTAAATGTGGGTTTCTCATTAGATTTAGCACACTACAAGTTGATCGACGAAAAATGGCAGTTTTTTTTACTATTTATCATAGGTGGGCATCGTTACTAAAAAATGTAACTTCGTTACTCGTTACTCCGTTACTCAGAAAAGCCAGTCCGTTACTCGTTACTCCGTTACTCTGCCTTAAAAAGTAACGGAAGTTACCGTTACTCCGTTATTCCGTTACTTTTGAAATGCAGTGAAAACCGAGCGAACGCGGGTTTTAAGTCTTTTATGCTGCTTTGTGGTTGTAAAACGCATTCCATATACAAAGGGAAGAAACAAAAAGCGCTTACCCAAAACACTCCGCTAGCTGCCCACTGCCCTCACCAGCCGTTGTAGAGTCGGCGGCGCCGGGACAACAGCCGCGGCGGGTATTCTACCATTGTGTTAGCCACAATGTTCAAACCAACGAATTCCTGTTCATTGCCCGCGGCGCCGACGGAGCGGGAACAACCGGCGCTGGAGCGGACGCATGCAAAATGCGACAAAACAGTGGACATCTATCGACTGGGTTTGATCAACAGTGCCTCTCGAAGTATCCGCCCTGAACATAATGGTCTTCGTACAGAGCTCGTTTCGGTCTCGCGAACTTCCTGTTTTGTTTTGAAATTATGTGTGTGTATTAGTTTGTGTACGTGCGCGTGCGTGGAGGTAAGATTCCTGATACCCCTGACGTTTTTTTAATACCAAACGACGAAGGACTCAAAAAAACATGACTGATATGGATTTTATTATTGTGAAATAAAAGACTAAAAAAGGTGCTTTAGTACCTCTTCAGCACCCTTGAAAAGACAAATTAGCTATAAAAACATGGTCATAAGTAAGATGCAACGGAGGATGTTAGCCGTTCACGAGTGGAACATTTTGGAACGATGGCATTACCTGACATGACCCCTGTGAAAGGCCAAAATTGATATCAATGAACTCGCTATTGGCTTACGGTTCAGTATATGTCGCTTAAGTTCAGCTTTTTAGGGACAAGGTAATGTGTCTGTTTACCTAATTCCAAGGACGTGTTTAGACCTTTCATGGCGTCTGGTGGCCTCAAAATTGATCTGAGGTCAAAACTCTTGAATGTTTTCGTCTCAGTTTGACAAAACCTTTCCGCCGGTGTTTTCCTTTTTTCCGTGCGATATATGGGAGCCGAGATCCTGGGAGGTGCGGAAATCCGCGCCCCCCCCCCACCTCCGGCCGGGCAAAGGGCATTCTGAGCCCGGCCGGAGACGGGTTAAAAACACTTCATTTAACCCTATTCCCTGTGGGGGGGGGGCAGATTCTGCTACCCGTGTCTTTTTGCTTGTAACTCCCACACTGTTTGCCGCAGCGCCACAAGATTTTCTGGCATTTCATGGAATTGATACACACGTGTTTTGTCAACATTTAAAAAAAAATCGGTCCCAAAGAGGCGGTTCCAAGCCCCCGTTTTCGGCGGTAATGTGCTGTACGTGAAGCTGCAAAGTTGTGCGGTTCACTATCGTGACATTTTGAGTAGAAATAAAGATCACTGACTCATTTATATAGTCATACACACCCTAAACAATGCGTATGCACACACATTTTCAGGCGAACGCACACCCAGGTACTGAAAAAATGGGAGAGCACACTATTGTGCTTATGGTGCCCTCCCAATTTTGTTTACCAGGATCCACCTCTGCGCTACATATAAACTTAAACTGGCTTGCTAGTTGTACATCTGATGTTTATATCACCCAAAACAAAAGCAAAGGAAATTTCCTATTTCAAAAATCGCCCTTCTTGCCCTCCCTGGAATTGCCTATGGTTTTGTATTTTAAATTTCAGCTTTCGGTATATAAAAGACTTGGACATTCCAAGCTGAACCGTGTTATTCCCATGAAAATTGGTTGGTAAACACGGCCGCAGTGACCTTTCAAAAATCCCCAAATTTTGCAGTTTGTTTGCCCCACGCCCTATTTTCGCAGTTTTTGAGTTTTTGGGGTCCGGAATTGGAGATCTCGTTGAAACATATTAAATGGCATTCATCCCATCAACATTGGACGAATGAATCTCTAGATCTCTGGGAGGGCGGGGAGGGGAGGGGGCAGAATTGGTAATCTTCACCTTTCGGCCAATGCATATTTTTCGAAGGTGCAAAAGTGGCAACGGCTCATATCATGTTTGAGTTTGGGTCCTCACTTCTGCGTCTACAAAAAATAATGTGTCAGCCGAAAGGTGTTTCGGCCAGTTGATATTTTTTTCGGGAACGCAGAAGTGGTAACTCGAATCGCATGGACCATGTAGCCTGTCCTCCAAGTTAAAAATGATTTAACCTAACCTAACCTAAAACCTACTGTATGGTTGCAGGGATTGCCCTAGATGGGCATGTAAAACTAATTTTTTGTTGGGTTCAATTTGCCTGTTTTTTGGTTTGGTTACCTCATATCGGCTGAAGGCAAACATGTGTCAACTGAATCAAAATTCAAGAGTTACCTAACCAAGTCAGTTTACACATCCAGTAGGGGCCAGTGCTTAGAAAAATACCTGAATGGGCTTAATTGTTCACACAACTTGTGTTGCCACTTCCGTGTCTCCAAAAATTACGCGTAAGCGTCGGCCGAAAGGTAGATTACTGTAGATCTGCCCCCCAGGGTAATGTGAATCTCACTGCCTGTAGAGAATATGGTTAAGGCAAATAGTCCAAGCAATAGTCGACAAGCTTCGTTATTATGCTTCACTACTGACAACTTATTGTGCACATTCTGTTCTCACCTGGAAATACCGTAAATAATGCTTCCTCTTGATATGTGCCTTTAGTTTGAAAGGCTACTCTTGACTCTTGATTATGACCTCTTTCGGTCGGCACAGGACATACGTAAAAATGACGTTTTTCCCCTCCTCCTTAAACTCAAAGTACGTTTCTAGATGTGGCCATGGGTGACCCAGACCAGGGCTCGTCCTCTGCCTCCGAAGCTGAGGCACCGTCAGACTCGGAGTCAAGGTTTTCGACCTCCAGTGGCGGCGTAAAGACGCCTTGATGGGACATTTTAGTGTCAGGTAGTTAAAATTTCAGGCCAGTCAAGAACCAGTCACCACTCCATCGCCCCATGGACGTCACAGATCCAAGGCCATGGCGGCAGTAATCGTGTGCTCAACAGCCTTGAGTGATCTTGGCGGGGAACCGTGTGGCGGTGGTAAGCAATCCGTGACTGACTTGAGACAACATTGAAAACTGCCGTCAGCTGGCTGTTCCAGTATAAATGACAATAACTTTGATATCTTTTAGCCTGAAAAATGACGACTGGTTAATTTATAATTTTAAGTCATATCAAACTTACGCATAATTCAATACTTTTGTCCCAAAAGAGACCAAAGTCAGCTGGCCTTTACACTGAACCATTGCTGCCAGCTTGCCGTCAACGTTTATCAGCTGACGAATATTGTCAACAAGTCGACTCCGCGATTGTCAGCTGAGTGCGCGCCCAGCCGCGCTTGTATCGCCGCACGCTACTGGGTGTTGGCTATTTAAGTAGCCAATGGGTGTGCCGATGCAGATAAAGCCGGGCGTTGTCTATAAGGAGTTGAAAAAGTAACGGAGTAACGGAGTAACGGAGTAACGGACCAAAAAGTAACGGAGTAACGGACCACAAAAGTAACTTCCGTTACTCAGTCCGTTACAGTAAAATAAAAGTAACGGGTCCGTTACTCCGTTACTCAAAAAAGTAACTTCGTTAGTAACGGAGTAACGGAGTAACGGACCAGTGCCCACCTATGCTATTTATGAATTTAAAAAATGCATATACCTCGATGCGTATAGCCACATGTATACATAGGTGGAAAAATAGATAGATACATCATTGTAGGCTTAATACTTTACTTTCGTCCCATCTCTTTTCTATTGCGGCTGTTCTTTTCGTTGTTATTGCCTGTTTCCCTTCAAAACCGTCAGAAAATATCTGGGGGCCCAAAGCAGCATTGAGGGGACTCAGATTAACATGGGGGAGGGCAGGGCCTTCACAAAAGAATACAAATGGCACCCTGACCTGCGCCAAGAAATTATGAAAATAATAGACCATGACTGGTGAATGATTCAGTATGTATAGATGTATGTTCAGTGTTTTTATTTTTATTATTATTCAGTGTATATTCAGTATGTTCAGTATGTATGAAATAATGGCGTTATCAAAGACACACAAAGACTACGAACAAGGGAGCTGTTTACGACAGAGTGGAGAAAAATATATCAAAAAGAATTGTCGTGCTTAATATTTACAACAGATGACGCAACATGTGGTGCATTTATTTGTAGTCGTTATCTAGCTAACGCTAATAAGCTAAACGCATATTCTGCGTATTTTGCGTAAACCTTTTAAAGGCCTACATCTCAGGTGAAATATCATGCATTGTGTAATTGAAGATTATGGGCGACGGACCGGCTGTACCAGCTCGGCGATCATACCCTCATAGCTCTTGCATTTGACTTGGATTTGATTGGACTCTATTTAGATTTGGCTCTGGATTTGATTATCGCAGTACAGTCTGAAACTGTGCCTGAGAAGTTGGCGACTCAGACCGCTTCAATAGTCGCAGACATCGATAAAAGAAGCAAACAATAACAATAATAGTCGTCTGAGCCGAATCGACCACTCAGTGGTGTCCATGGGGATGGTATGTCTCCCTCGCCACAAAATGCCGGTGATTTTTCCAGCCAAACCGAAGGCCGAACATTTTACTTCCGCCCAGGGGTCTGGAACTAACTGTGGATGGGACGCTAACGTGGGAAGATCCTTGAACTGAGAGTACCACGAAAACTTTTGCTTTTGTAGCGGCATTGTCTACATAAGGCGTACAGGGCATAACCTGACGCCAAATTCGCTGCTAATCGAATCTGAGTCATTTTCCTGACTGCTCAAAACATGTGCTGAACGGCCGATCGGTTAGTATTCTTGCTCTACATTTGACTTCACTGATCCATACTTCCCAAACTTTCCTGCTGACGATCAATTTATGTGGCTTTCAACAATGCGCTATGTAGACATCTGAAGACCTGCCCAAAACCAAGCTTTTGCAAGTTTCCTCTGTTCTTCAAAGATGTGTGGGAAAAACATGAGAGTTTGTATTCTGCTTCCCCTCCCACTGCACTTAGCGTGTCAACTCATATGCCGTACGGTGAGTCGCGGGCGGGTCCGCCAGAAGTTTGGCCCAACATCAGTAGGTCAATTTTTGGAAACAAATATGACCAATTTTAAACTTTTTATGGTTTTTCTCACCTAAGTGCTAGTTTATTACCACACTGACACACATCAGTAAAAACAATAACGCATCTCACCGCCATGTGCAACACGACTAACTAAGAACAGGATCTGCACTTCTAACAAAAAGAAACACGAAGAAGTGGAACGGCATAATTGCCAACGGAAAAAGCAGCACAGCATACTCTAAAGACGACATTCTCCCCATTTTTTTCGGAACGAGTCCTATCATCAGAGATTCGAGGTGTCATCTATTCAGTTGCCCTGTCCTTCTCGATAATACCCTTAACCCTACTAACGCGAAAGTTTGCAGCGATAGGTTTGACTTGTTTCACTGCTGTAACTACATGACTAGTCAAATGTCCTCTGCTGCTTCCAACGAGCACTGTTTTGTCTTTAAGACCTTTGTGTCTCCCCGATACACCGTTCACGATCACCCACTGACGTACGTGCTCTCAAAACGTTCTTACACGTGGACAAGCCCAAAATCCGTGATAAATTGTTCTGAAAAACTGTTGCATCTGGAACAAATCGACGTATGAAACGTTTGTTTCTATTGTTTGAGTAATTATTTTTAGTGAAAACTTGTACACATGCAGAGGTGATTTCACTGAGCTGCATATGTTTTATACTCGTTAGCCCGACATCTATAACAAAAATCTGTTTTTCATCTGTGTGCCCATCTGTGTGCCCGACATCTGTAACGAAAATCTGTTTTTCATCTGTGTGCCCATACTTTGCTTGTAAGCTCATTGTGATGCTTTTGTAACAGTCTCTGATAGATATATTTTGCCCCTTTAGTCTTCGACAGAATAGATGCAAGGGACGGATGTATTAGTGGGCCAACTTGCCTTGGTTTGTCTTTTCTCCATTGCCTTGATGTGCTGCAGATTAAACCGTCAAAATCGAGCCGTGAACCTTCTGTCGAATATGTTTCCTTCACCTCTTCAGAACTGAGAGTGGTTCCATCCGCAGCAGTAAAGTCACTTAAATTTCCTAAACCTTTTTTGCACCAAGATTCCGGTATATCAAAATGAAATTTTGTCAAATCAATCAAAACGTGTTATCAATTCCTTTCGCAAGTTTCCTTAAAGGCGGCGAAATTCCCTTCCAAATGGACTTTTTACGAGGAATCATCTCAGCGAACAGTTTACTTCATTCATCTTTGTATGTGATCTCCCCTCTAGCGCATGCGATTTTTATAGCCTATATAACCATGAAAACTTTCATGTCTCCCATTCCCAGTCAACCTTCATACTGGGGCAAAGTCATGCTTTTCCTACCGATTTTGTCTGTCTTGTCGTTCCATAAGAGTTTCAAAAGCTCACTGTTAAGGCGCTTTACAAGATTTTCGGATGGATTTAGAATAACAGTGAACAAATGCAATAACGTGGCAAAAGTATAGCTGTGGTATGCAATGTTCTGCTGTATGCAGTCGGGTGACGATAGCACCATCTTTTTATAACGGCTTCAATTTCTGGAAGATTTCTTTCATATTTTTATCTCACCATTGTCTCTTCAGTGTTCTCAAACATTTTTACAAGCATCTGCATTTCCTTTGCTTGATTCATGTTCAAAACTTTGCAGATGTTTTGTTTGTGTTGCGTGTCATTATCTATCCACATTAGCTGAGTCTTTTAATGCTTAGATGTAGTCCTGAGCAGTTGGCAAAGAGTCCAAAATCGTGAAATAATCATCTACAATTATCTACAGAACCATCAAACATAGAAATTGTATCGTACGCATACACTAAAAGTTTGCTCTCGATATTTTTCTTGTGATACCTTTTCTTGTGATACTTTTTGTTTCTTGATTCTGTCGTGTTTTGGCGGTAACGCATTTCATAACTTGTAAAAACAAAGAACTTAGTAGATCATCCTGTCTACAAAATCTCTCCGAATCGAGTTTCACAGATGGCCATTATAGTGAATTTGCGCGGCAGAGTTTCCGTACAGTATTCTGAACCACTGTAAGGTAGCCGGCGGAGACTTGTATTACAACAAAACGTCTTCAATAAGTCGCCAGCTCTCCGAGGAGGCGCCTTTGATGTCCAGACCGAGGAATAATCCATTCTTACGACTTTGTTCAACGTACTGAATGAAATGCCCGATAAGCCTGTAGTGTTACTCCAAGTCTACCCTTTATAAAGCCCGTCTGCGTTGAAAGTACCGCTCTTTTCATAGGACACTTCAGTCTCTTCGTTATAATTGCTCAGATAATTCCACTCAGGTGCTTATCGGCGGACCCAGACGGTGTGAGTTAATTTCATTCCGTGGTTTTCCGGGTTTGGGTTTTGACATTAAAATACTCTTCTCAAGGCATGAAGCAGTGTCATACACGATCGGCTTTCTTTGAACCTACGCAGGATAGATATTTTTATTTTCAGCCAGAAAAAAATCCCCGGAAGGGATAAGTCGATTCCGGACGATTCGTTGTTTTCTATATTAAATAAGGCTTGGTCTATTTCTCCTTTCTGAATGTCGACTTTCGTCGCTGGACGCTCCGTTTCATTAAGCGATTGAAACTGCAAGCGACTTAAAAATTCCTCCGCAGAGCATTGTGCGTCATGATTTCTAAATACGCCTTGGAAAAGTTTCAGTAATGTGGCTCATTATTTTGTTTTGCTCACGAATCATTTCTCCTAAAGGCTTTCTAAGGCATGGAATGATCTTATTGATGCACTCGTAGTTTTGCCGCTCAAGTTGAAAAAAGTAGCGACTAGATTTCCATGAAAACCCATACCTACCATTAACTCAGAACCGTGTAATTAGTCCGTCGACAAGAAGTTTGTGTAACTCCTCGAGGTTAGTTCTGCGTTATTTTATTAATCTGTGACAATCCTGGATTTATCCTTTACGTCCATGGAGCTCCGTTAAGATGCTGTCAAGAAGAAATATAACCTTCCTTGTTTGATATTTGGGTTCCTAGTTTCCCATCTGAACGCCCTGACGTCGCTTTTCCCCTCCCTATGTATGCCTACCACATTCATCCGATTCCCAATTTGAGTACTTCATTTCTAGCACGAGGATTATTGATGCCTGTGTAAATGAAGATATCCATGTTTTCATCCAAAGCAAGTTTCAAATCCCGTCAATCATCACAGGCAACCCTTCACTTACTCGTATATTTCTTATCCGGTCTTTTACGTTATGAAAGAAATAAGGAGAGCCCATATTTGGTGCGTAATTTTAACCACAGTGATTTAAGGGAATCATGTATTTTAATCTTTGCAATAACATAACTCCTATTTTGGTCATTCTCAATCACCGTGAATGCTAAGTCCGATCGGTTAGTCAAAATAACAACACCACACGAGTTGTTCGTGAATGGTGCAGCAAGGATATCCAGTCCTAAACTGTTCCGACAAGTGTCTTTCCTGCCCCTTCGCACAATGAATGATTTTAAACTTCCTTGTCGCAAGTGACACAAAATGTAGCTGTCTTATAATAGCTGAAACAAAATCCTCAATCTATGCTGTGGTTTGAAAAATATCGCTAAAAACAGGGTTTGAATGTGCCAGGCTTGTTTGAATAAATTTCCGATTTTTCGTCGGAACATCTTTGCACATGAAAATCGCAAGAGCTGAAAAGATGCTGATCGAAATCCAAATAACTTTTTTCTGGGGAGGGGCGGCGGCAGTTTCCTCACAGCTGCCTCCGCTGGGACCTGGACCCACCTGGTCTGTAGAGAGGCCTTCAGCCCTGGGTACTACGTAATTCCTATGCAATAGAGAGGAAAAACACCTAATGGATGGTATGCTTGTGCTGGTTCTAAATACTGCGTACGATATACGAAAGGGCGAACGCTACAATTGCTCCTATTTCCAAATTTGCGGCGGACGTCCTCCACTGACTAATGAGGGAACCGACGGAATCCGAAGAAATCTGATTTGCCTCCGGGGAGAATGCGTTCGACGAGATGCCAAAAACGCCGTTCGAGACGCTCCTGCCCGGGCAGTGGTGGATCCCTGTCTCCAGAGACGAATTCAAAACAACGCATTTGTCTTCACTCGCTATAGCCGTGCCGTATGGCTAGCAACATTGCAGTAGCGATCTTCTCGCAAAGAACACTGGGCGGGACCTGACCGATTTTGGTGCACTCTCAGTAGCACGTCATTCATCCCATTCGTCCCGACTGATGACAAGGAACGCTGTAGGCATTTTCCCTTTTCTCCGTACAAGAGAAAGCTATCGGACACACGCCCCAGACCTCTCTTGATCCAGTCAGGATAAAAGGCCTCATATCTCGCCAAGTGTGTTGTTATTGACGCAGCATAGCAGTCAGTCAAGTCGTACACCCTATCGAGGGCGTCAGGTAACGTCACCCTGTCAGGCGCGAAAATGGACCTCGTTCTTATTTGCTTTGTCACTTCGCAGAAGGCATGTATCTATATCGGCGTCGACTTGTAGGCCTGTCGCACGAAGAAGAGACGCAAGCATTGGAGCACTAGTCTTCTGTTCCACGCTATTAATCATGCATGTAATCGCGATGAAAGTAATATTTACGAGAAGGCAAGCTTGGCTTCAATAATTTAAAACGTTTGGAGAGCATTTATTTCATCTGTGGTGTCTTAAAACTGAAGAATTCCGCTGAAACCTCAGACTTTCGTGAAAGGAAAGTACAGGCATTTTGATGGGAAAGGTCATATAACCAGCGTTCACCTCTTGTGTGGCGTCCACCCGGCCATGGGCTGGGGGTCAATGATCTGTGCTGGATCTGTTGCTGAAGACCACAGACGACACAGTCGTTAGTGCACAATCGTTGGCACCCTCGCCATATCTCCGTAAATAATGAGCGCGAAGCCGTGGAACCCGAGTTTAAGCTCCGAAAAGCATCAGAGCCCCGACTTTTAAATAAACGTCATTGGAGTGCATTGAATTGGTGGATTCGCTACATGGTTCACATGTTTTTTAAGAATCAGGTAGTTAGCTTGGAGGTTCCAGTGAGTGTCACGATTTGCAAATCATTGGTAAGCACACCCTGCGTACCCGCTGAGGTCAACCAGCTGGTGGTAATACGGAGCTCGCGTTCCATTGCGCAATACGTTCATCTGTTGCCCTTTGGCTTGACCTTGCGCACTGTGCAGGTGTCGTCATTCGACTCCAGTGGCTGCTTGTTTAAACGATGACTGTAACAACATGAACCGTAACAAACTGCGTACGCTTATAATACTGGACTGCGGACAGTCGCTATCGTTTACGCGCTCTTTTTCTCCGAGTTTTCTCTCCTGTTCCGTTCCGTGCGGCAGACCTTTTCCATCCCGACGGCCTGCGGTGTTCAGTTCCGATAAGGCCGAGAGGTCACCTGGAGCACAGTGTCGGTGACGCACGCCACTGAAGTTCTTCGCGTATCCGCCAGGCAGAGAGCGGCGCGGTGGACGCCGGGCTCGCGCGATTTCGGGCCGGCCCGGCCGTGTCACGGCGGTCCGTGGCTCCGCGGCAGCGCCTGCTGACGCCCGCCGCGCTGCGCTGGCTGGCGACCGTCCTCTGCCTTCCGGCGCCAGGGGCGTGCCGGCCTCCGCCCCGGCGACGCCAGCGCTGACACGGACACACGTGTCCACGGTGGACAACGTACGGTGGACAACGGCGCTGAGCTCGCCTCTTTCGAGTCAGCTTTAAAGCAAACGCATCAGTTCGTATTTATCATTTCATTCCTCACATCATGCAGCCATGGTGTGCGAAACACGTCGTCAACACCATGTCGGGATGTTGTGCCATCCACGGGTGGCGACGGGTAAAAAGGTGGGTGGAATAGGACATAGCTTGTATGAAAATGAAAAATTACATGCAAACAAAAGACCCATCGCGTATAGGGTACTCGCTGCAACGACCTCCTACCGAATGTACCGTATTTTAAATTCATGATCAGAAATAGGCTCTACTTCGATCGCTCATTTAGTTGGGACCTATACGTTTCAGTGATAACCAGGCGCTGCTTTAGGGTTCTAGGAGGCCTGTGTCATCTGAGGAGGCGCCTACCACCTGCCGTCATATCTGCGCTGGTCAGTGACCTGGTCTTTTCGCAGCTCCTTTACTGTGTTTTGATATACCGTAGCGGTACCAAAAAGAAACTCTTCCGCATTAACAAATATCATCATCTACTCAGCGCTGGCAATTTTTGGCCGCAAAAATACAACCATGTATTGGGTTTGCCGAGGAGGCTGGCGTGTCTCAGTGCGGAGGACCTGGTCTCATATCACACCTTGTGTCTCACGCGCAATGTGCACCGTCACGGCGAGCCAGAGGCACGGGTCTCACCGCCGCAGTAGGGACCATGACTGGACCAACCGTCAGGACCATCACCTTCATGTGCCGCGGTCCCGCACCAAGACTGGCACGAGGCGTGCCGGCTGTCGAGGTCCGACTCTGTGCAAAGCGCTGCCGCCCGAGTTGACGCGGCTTCCTTCGCCACTGTTCAGTCGCCGCCCGAGGCGACACCTTGCCCGATGTGCCGTTTGCACTGGTCTGACTGACATGCTGCTCTTCCTGACCCTGTTTGATTGCATTGTAACCTATAATCACCTGAGGGATTGTTAAAGGTAGCATTTCGTGACACAGCACTTTCCTCACGATTTATCATTCGACGAGAGGTTGTAATAGCCGCAAGTTAACTGCTGACCTGACCTAGGCTGAGTTTGACTTTATGCAAAGCAGGTAATGCAAGACTGTTCATCAAAAGGTTTCACCTCTGTCGTTTTTGTGGCGTGGACCATAACGGCTGCGAGTAATTATCGATCTTTGGCAGGAAGGTATGACCAATATTTTATCTGACCTAGCTTGCCTTTGACCCGACATGTTTTACATTAGAGCGTGTTTCTTGCGCAGAAGACCGTGACCTTCCCTTTGGTACCCAGCTGAAGGTTCTAGGATCACTGTTGCCGATGATATGATGTACAAACCGGTGTCAGTTTTTCCGACGTCGTGCTCTTAGTTTTCCGTGGCTTGTGGGATCATCAGTCAAGTAACCAGGGCTAAAATAGCATTTTCTGAATTTCAGGATTCAGGACCATCGATTGGTCGTAGACCGGTTCAGATCTGACGATTAGATCCTGAAACAGCTGTCAGTGTCCTTTTGAACCCCCCCCCCGGCGGTCGCGGTTACGAAACTCAGGCGGTGCCGGGTTAGGGCTGGTGAACCCAAGACTAGCGTGCGAGTGTAAATCGCTGCGATCCGCGAGGATTAAACACACCTGACAGCAACAAAATGCGGCTGGTGCCCTACCATTCTCCGAATATCATTATCACGTCTGATTCCTGGCGTTGTTGAACGCGGGTGGTAATCAGGGCGGGCGTTTTGCGTCACACTTCCAGGGTCTGTCCGGGGCTCGCAGCCGGGCAGATACGCTTTATATGACGGCAGCCGGCCGGATAAGATAGACAGGGCGGGCGTCAGTAGCCGTCGAGGCCCACGATAGGGCGGCTGTGCAGCCCGGTCGGTCCCTCTCGCCGAGACTGCGGCCCAGAGGCATTCGTGCTCTGCGGAGGTTCGGCAGGGAGGCTGCTTGTTGACGACGGGTTGCGGGGCTCCTGTGACGACCGGCGACCGGCGCCCTGCAGACCGCTCCTGTGGAAGGCAGTCTCGCCGCGGGCCGGATCGTCCAGTCCTGGGCCGCCGGACGCCTGAGAGCGCGTCCGGCGGCGGCGGCCGCCGGCATGCCGCCGCCCGGCCGGCCGCACCCGGCGGCATGAGGCAGCCGCCGGCGCCGCCGCCGGCACTGCTGCTGTCGGCGTTGCTGGCGCTGGCGCTGGCGCCGGCGGCGACAGCGGCGCGGCCGCGGCTGCTGGGCTGCCGGCCGGCCGCCGTGGACGAGTTGCTGCCCTCAGCCGTCTTCAGCTCGTTCGGCGACGGCGGCGACTGCGCGGCGCTGTGCGGCCGCCAGGCGGCGCTGCTGGCCGCGCGCAGCCAGCGCTGGTGCTTCTGCCTGAACCAGCCGGCGGCGGCAGCCAACCTGACGGCCGCCTGCGCCGGCCCGGCGCCGGCCGGCCTCGAGATGCTGCGCTTCTTCGCGCTGGACGGCGAGCCGGCCGCGGCCGCGGCCGACGCAGGCCCGCCGGCCGTCCGGTTCGGCCAGCTGCAGCTCGAGTTCGTGCGCTGCGCCGGCGGCCCGGTGGACTCGCACCTGGTGCTGGTCGACGGCTGCGTGCACGACTGCACCTCGCAGCAGCGGCCGTATGTCGCGCTCGGCTCGCGGCCGGGCCCCGACACCGAGTTCTACCTCTGCGGTTGCGGCACCGCCGACGTGTTCGGCGACACGCTGCCGGCGGCGCGCTGCGACCGGCGCTGCCGCCGCGGCGGCGAGACGCTCGCCATGTCGTGCGGCGGCGAGCTGGACGGCGCGCCCGCCTACAGCGTGTACCGGGCAGAGGAGGCCGGCACCGGCTCCACGCCGACGCCGCTCACCACCACGCAGCACTCGACGCGCTCCGGGGTTTGCAAGCCCTCGTCGCAGTGTCCCGACCAATCCATACTGGTGGGCGGCAGCTGCTACATATTGCTGCCCCTGGATGTATCAGGTGGGTGTGAGGTGGCCGGCGCCGCCTCGGCAGCCGCCGACCGGACGCGCTGCTGTGACGGGGGGAAGGGGACCCGAGGCTGGTTGTCCGTCGTGACAGTTGAAAACTGTCCTGGTTGCGCTGGCAGTGCCATTGCTCTGTCCAGGAACTTCAATAGTTCCCTGCGAGATACCACTGCCGAATCTCAGACAAATGGGATGCCTGGTGCTGCAGCGGCGGTCAGAGGAAGGTTAATGGGCGGTTTCGAGTTGCTGTTTCTTCCAGTTTGTGATTTTTTCTTCCGCTGAGAGTAATAAGCCAAAACAGTTGCTGGGGTCATCTGAAGGGCGTCAGGAGTAGAAAAAATCATCCCAGCTGCATTCTGTTTCGTTTTGCTGTTAAACATTTTCTCTGACGCGACCACCATATTGGGTGATTGGTTTTTCAATGCAATGCGCCGGTCGAGAAAAACTGTACTCGGTCGGTCCGGTGCCGACTTTTTCTCGCTGTGGCTCGCAGTCGGCGCTTGGTGCGCAATACTCCGTCAAATCGCATAACACAGCTAACGGCAAACGGAGAGCTCGACCTGTGCAAAACGTCGTCTCGTTTCCAGTGGCCTCACATCTGGTCGGAGCAACTTGAAACGCACTTGGTTACAGTGCGAATCAGACGGCTAATTGCGAAGCGACTACAAGCACTGGTCTGCTTTACAGACACGCGCCAAGCGCAGGCGATGACGAGATGAAAAGTACCGCTGCGAGCGTGCCCCGGGCGTATTCGTAAACGGCGCTTTTATCGGATATATGCATGACAAAAGATTACATGCCGTGTACATGATCCGAAGATTATACAGATCTTAAACAGACACCACAATGCATTTTATTGTATCGTCGTCTGCTGGTTCCTGAAACCAAACGCAAGCTGTCCATGATTTGGGCGCCACGCCGCCAAGACCAGATCGCGTATGCGCTGTGAACGTTACTGTCTATTTCATCCTGACACCATAAAGGAGCTAGCCTTTAGCAACGAACGCCACGCTGATGTGCAGCCTATTCTTGTCTTTCGTGATTATTACCCCCCAAAATATGGTCGCATTTGGTTATGGTTTGGCTCCGACCTTCTGCTAGGCCGCTGAAATCTTTTCACGGAACCTTGGGGGAAAATAACACTTTTTCGGCTTAAGCGTCTCGATAACGTGATGTCAAAGCTTGCGCACTCGACAAGACGTGCGAGCCCTTCGTCAAAAAGCCGGTTCGTTTTCAGGGAAAGGCGCCGTTTGTAAGTTCATGGGCGCGATCAGAGCGATGCAAATTCCAATGTTTTCTGCGTTGCGTCTCATGGTCACCGCGTGATGCGACATCAACGGCCAACGTTAAACCCATAGTAACGAGAAATGAACAAGAAGCAAACAAAACTGCTCTAAGAGTTTATGTAGACAGCCTATGTTTGGACCGGTTCGAACAGTATTCCAATGCAATAAGATGGCAAACAACAATCGCATGGTATCCAGCATGTTCTGATAAGCGTGCCACATGCCACGTAACAGGTGCGAAAAGATGGAAAATATCCTCCAGTAGTGTTTTCCAGGAACACGTACTCTGTGTACGATCCAAACAATGCAGAGACTGAAACCGCCTAGCTTAATGGACCGCTTAATGTTTGCTTAATGTTGCTTGAGAAGAGAAAATATCCAGTTCATGAATGTACGCATCATGCTCTGAAATCGGACTAGAAATGTGTTTACCGCTTTGGCACTTTTTTGCGACATTGTTCCGAAAAAAATATAGTTTTGCGACGGGAAATAAACGGAAGCGACACCTGTCGTTTGCCACCGGCAGTAGCGCAGCCGGAGGGGAGAGGGTGAGAGGGGCCCAGTGCCCTCTTGTTTTGTTTGGAGCTTCCAAAAATTGGTTATCATCATTTGTCACATGATTTGTTTAGGACAGAAACACAAACTTAGAAAGTGATATACTTTTATTCCCAAAATTTCGAGGTGTGTTATTTCAAAGGGTCAGTTTCTCATGTTTGCACCAGAATGGTCAGAGAAGTATTGAACCTTTTGTGCCTTGACCTCCTTACGAAAATCCTGGCAACGCTTCTGGCCACCAGCATTCTTTACTACGGTCCACGTGATAATGCAAGTCGTTTCTTTTGCTGCAGCGCACGAGCAGGCCATAACGCCATGTCGATATTACCTGTCCGACTCTAATTGGCTGGTGTGGGCGATCGAGGACGAGTCGGAGCTGCGTGAAATTTACGAGAGCTTCATGCCATCCTGTATGCAAGGTGAGCCAACGAATGAAGCCAAAGGAAGGGCCTGATGAGTGGCCGACTTGTGACGTCACAAGTAGGGGTCTACTTGGGCGTCGGTAAAGACACGTCTAAGGGGAGGCGGGCGAACTTTCGCCTTTGGGGAAAAATTAGATGGGGTGAGTAAAAAGTCGAAGAGCATGAGCCAACCTGTTAGTCATGTACACACATGTTTTACCGGCATATTTTACCAGCGCTCCCACCCCATCTCTCGTCAGGGGAAAATGCTGGATACGCCAATGGGCGTTTGCTTAGCATCCTGGTGCTGTGCAATTGCAGAGAGGTTACCAGTGGCTTGGTGCAGTCTGATAGCTGGTGATGTGTGATTCTCATACGATGCTGACGTGGAAACCAACAGTCTGGTCCAGCCTAACGGAGCTGTGTGGTCCTCAGAGGTCCTGATGTTGTGACCAGCGGTCTGGTCCAGTCTGACGGTACTTTGTGGTCCCTAGATGGTCCCAGCGTCGACCTAGGCCAGCGGTCTGGTCCTGCCTGACAATGCCGTGTTGTCCCCAGATGGTGGTAAGGTCTTAACCAGCGGTCTGGTCCAGCCAGACAATACCGTGATCTGGGATGGTTGGGAACAAAATCAGAATGAATCTGAGCCGGTTCGAGAATGGCTGCTGCAGCAGGTCAACGGAACGAAGAAAGTTAACAGCAGCATTGTGCTGGAAAATGATCATAATGTCTACCAGAAGAAGAAGTTTGTGTACTACGACATGATGGCACTTCCCTCCAAGACGTTCGTCCTCTGCGAGAAGAAAATGCTGCAGACGACAACAGCAGGTAAATGTCCTTCGAAATATTGGGGTCGCACTGCCAACGCTTATTTTCTGGCCAAGGATGTAATCAGGATTTTGTTCCAGGAAGGCTCCCAAGGTGACGGGAAAAAATACCCTTTCTCTGGTATAGGGCTCCAGCATCAGTAGGCCTCATGTTTGTAACTTAAAAAAAAAAATCGCGCAGCGCTCATGTCTTTTAAAATAGTATCAGGGACCTGACGACAACTCTTCACAAGTGTCGTGAGTCTGTTCCAAGGCTGCACATCATGACTGAAGGCCTTGCAAAATAGCAAAATTGCGCTGAATTTGGTGGTTCTGAGCCGACAGTTAACGTCACGCCACAGCTGGATCCCCACCATACAATGCCGTCCTGTTTCACGATAATGATGAGTTTTTGGCGTAATTCATAACAACGCCGTCACATTCTGAAGACCCAGATTAGAACTGCGAACAAATGATTTTCTTTTTAGGAGGGTGCACACCTGCCTGATATCATGGGCCTGGTGCCCATGTAAGAGCCGGTGACCGGCTGTACATTTCAC
This sequence comes from Capitulum mitella, assembly GCA_030062745.1. Lineage (NCBI taxonomy): Eukaryota > Metazoa > Arthropoda > Thecostraca > Pollicipedomorpha > Pollicipedidae > Capitulum > Capitulum mitella. The sequence goes on along the minus strand of CP099844.1, from coordinate 18,674,618 downwards.
AGCAGGAACTCAGCGCAATACCTCTTGTGAACACCTGTCTAGGGCACCCAGAAGGGGGTAGCAGGAACAATTACAAGACAAATCACCGTGAAGCAGAATATCGAATGATGAATTCTGAAAACAAGGTATTAAAGGCAAAATGTGGGACAGGATAAACGAGAATGATACAATAAACAGGATAAACGAGAAAAAAAATAAATGACACAACATCGATCAGGGATGAATACCCAAATTAAACCTACACCACCGAACAGAATGTCGAATGGAAAATATATCGAATATCAAGCATCGAACATTTATTAGATGATTAATAATACAAGAACATTATTAATGGTGTATAATATGTAACAGATAAAAAATGATATATGTAAAATATGTAGCACATATATAAACCTAAATAAAAAATAAGATACAACATAATAATATAATAAAGAAAAGCTTTATTAATCATATATAATATGTAATAAATAAAAAAATAATATATGTAAAATATGTAGCATATATATAAATCTGACTAAAAAATAAGATACAATGTAATGATATAATAAATAAAAACATTATTAATGATACGAATATTAATATCAAATATGGAGGGCATTGTTTTTCATTCGATATATCGCCCATGATAGTTTCCATTTTGACAAATAATCCTATTTAATATTTGACGATGTTCGATATCATGTCCTTCCACATTTTCCTCACTAAATATTTTTCTCCGTCGATATCTATCCTCTTGGATATATTGCGTCCGATGTTTTTCTGTTCAATACTCCGCCGTAAATATTTGTTCTGTAACCACAAAAGGCAACAGAACACCGTTGGTCGCCCACATGACGGCACCCCACGGCCGGTGACATCGTGACCGGCACCACGGCGGCAACAGGGATGAAATATCCCTCCGACGATTTTCGTTGTCTGGTGCAATAAGGAAAAAATGAAGCAGGGCCGTATCGGTTCGTTATATCATTGTTACTCAGTTGACGAACAATTTTTTCTGTGCAAAGAAGTAAAAGGATCAATTTTGTGTTGTAAAAAGTTAAAATATTGCGCCGCAACGTGATTAGTGCATTCGTCATTGGACATCAGTGAAATCCAGCTGACGAAGTCAAGTCAGTTTGCGTCCAAATTTTTGTTTTTATAATATCAAACGACCCGTTTACAACTCATTAAAAAAAGAAACAGATGCAAGTAGCACTTAACCGAAGCCACTGAATTTTGACCCTGGTAACAGCACGACAAATTAAGTGTCGCTGTCAGAAAGCATCAAACGATTAGTCAAGAAAATGCCTTATTTCATTAGTTCTTGTGGTGCGGAATGCATAAATCCTCATCATAATAGACTGACGGCAACATCAGCTACCTGGAGTTGCCATTGTACCGACGCTAGTCTGGTACCATATGTTACCCTCTATAGGTCAAACGGGCGCTGCTGCTGTTTGTGTCATGCGCCTGGCGTCAACGCTCGGTGTGAGCGGCGGCACGTACGGCGCCGCTGCGCGTGCCGGCTCCGCTGTGGTCGGCTCGCATGTTGTGCAGCTCGATTTCGCTTCAACACACTGGGACCCGCCGACCGCCCATGGACACTATGTGCGGGATGTCGAGGCGGCCAGTTCTGGCCGTGCACACAGACAGTGAGGGACCCGGGATGAGACATGAGGCAGGCGGGACAGTGAAGGAGGCGTTTTGGAAGACAATGTGTTCGGTGACCCTTTTGTCAAGTGTTTTTCATCCTCTCGGCATCCCTACCGCCCCGCTTAAGTCCTAAATTGCGTTACAGCGCGATGCAACATTCTATTAACTTTTGTTTCAGCATGTGCCGACACAGGCTGCTTGCTAGATTTTAAAATGTAGAAACGAAATTATAACGTTCCGCGGCGAGTAACCCTCAGGGCCACGGGATGACGGCTGCCCGGGGAGCCCGGCGGCTTGTGACGTGACGGTATGTCAGGACGGCTATGGTTATGAGGTGGTCCAGTGTAAAGACCGGCCCTAGCGGAATTAAAGTTAACGAGAGATTGGTTGGTTACGGAAAGCAAAACAGTTCCAGCCGTTTCCAGGCGTCTGCAGCCGATGTTGATAATGCGTGCCACTGAAGCGGGGCAAAAGAAGAAGAGGGATGGAATTTTGGTACCGGGAAAGGGTGCCAATCGAGGAGGATAATGAAGGACCAATGTAGGACTAGCCAAAGTGTGTCACAACCGACCTGCATTCGCCGAGGGACATTATAACTTAGCTACGACATTTTAAAGCCATCAAGCAACTTATGTCGGGCTATGCTGAAAGAATTAATACATTATGCCATGTTGCACCGCAAATTGCAATTGAGACCGGGCGATGGGTAACGGTAGGGGTTGCCGGGAGGATGAAAAACACTTGGCAAAAGGGTCACCGAACACATTGTCTTCCAAAACGCCTCCTTCACTGTCCCGCCTGCCTCATGTCTCATCCCGGGTTCCTCACTGTCTGTGTGCACGGCCAGAACTGGCCGCCTCGACATCCCGCACACAGTGTCCGTGGGCGGTCGGCGGGTCGGAATGTGTTGAAGCGAAATCGAGCTGCACAACATGCGAGCCGACCACAGCGGAGCCGGCACGCGCAGCGGCGTCGTACGTGCCGCCGCACACACCGAGCGTCGACGCCAGGCGCATCACGCAAACAGCAGCAGCGTTCGTTTGACCTGTTCACAGGTGCATACACTGACCACGCCGCAAACGTGCCACACTGCCTACTTCCTAATGAAAAACTGCAGTATTTGTGAAACATGTCTAAAAAGGTATTATTTTTGCAATATACAGGTACTTGAATACTGTAAAATTCACCATCATCAAAAAGGGGGTGTCGAAATCTGTTCATAAATTCATATTTAGGAGCTCCACCCCGGAAGTCAGCATTATTTTGGCATCGAGCCATTGAACAGAACGCATTCAAAGTTTCTCGATGGGTCATTGCCAGTATGCTCGAGACCCCGAATCCACTAATGCTCCAAAACTAAGTTTTGCTGTCTGTTTTACAGTTACGCAACCCGTCATGGGGTTCAGTTTGAACATCCTGCTAGTTTTTCTTGAATATCTTTCGAAACATCTTGAGTTTCTGCAGCTGACAGTACCGTTCCAAAAATGATCAGCAATTCTAAAGCTATTTTTTCCTTTAAAATCGGCCCATGCTTTCCTGAAACATTAGGTTTCAGTCCAATGGGCACCGCCCCGCCGCGCGTCGAAAGGTCGATAACCACCAGCGCAGATCAAAAACCTAACATGACCTCGGGTGACTCCATTTGACCTGACCTGACCTAAACTGTAATGCGCAAGGTAGGCCAAATGGGGTGATTTTAGAACGAACAGGAACGAGGTGATGTAACGGTACTACTTTGTCCTTGATCACCATTATTTTGGATTTCAGGAGGGGGCCAAATTACCCTCCCCCATTATGGGAGGAGCAGGCAAGAGCGCCACGACGGGCTGGTTTAAGGAAAAAAGCAGTCGAACATAAGATTCAAGATGGGAATTTTAACCATCATTGAGCCCATAACTCTGGAAAGCGAAAATAGAACATTTACCACTTTTACACTTTTGAAGACAGCACGGGAGCTTTTGCTTTCATAAGAAGAAAATTCTGATCACAACGCATTCATCTGAACCCGTCTGTCAGAACTGTTTCAGGAAGTTGGCAGTTCAACGGGGCTCAACGCTCCCCCGCCCCCTGTTTCGACGTGGAACGTAACGTAGTTCACGGAATAAAAATAGGCTGAATTTGCCTTCTTATTTATAATTTCCGTCAAGGGCGCAACCAGCATATTCTTAAGGGGGGGGGGGGGCTCGGTGTGAACTGCAGTGATACCAAAACCGCCTACTGGGAAGACGATGTGCAATGGTTTTCGCAAAAAAATGCAGGCCTAAGGGGGCCGGGCCCCCTGGCTGCATCGGTGACTTCTGTGTTTCTCCTGTTGGCGCTAACACCGAACCAGGCTCCGGTGGCGCTCATAAAGCGCGGGTTGCGTCGGTCGGATGGCAGGGGCTGTGTTATCAGGCGCACTATCGCAGTGGAGCGATTGTCCGCTATCCGACCCCACTCAGCGTCCAGTGGCAGCGTTTGCCCGACCCTCACCAGCGGGGCAACGCTAATGGCGGACAGCGCCGGGCGCGACAACACGCCAGCTGCGGCGATATTGTCAGGACAGAGACGGCAGCTGCGGCGATGCGGTCAGGATAGAGACGCCAGCTGCGGTTGTGTGGTTAGGATAGAGACGTCAGCCGCGGCGATGTGGTCAGGACAGAGACATCAGCTGCGGCGATGTGGTCAGGATAGAGACGTTAGCTGCGGCGATATATATATTTGCAGGATAGAGACGTCAGTTTTGTTTGCTGGGCAGTATTAAAACGTCAGCTGCTGAGGCCTTTAGACATAATTTTAGCTTGCAGAGACAGGTACAGTTCAGCAAGTTTATGATGGAATACGGCCAAATGCCTGGCACGTCGGAATGGTTCATATTCTTGGCGGGAAACGCCCGGGCACATTTCCAAGCATCCATATTTCGAGACAACATTAAAAGTGGTTAGCTCTCACGCACCCTACCTCTAAAAAAGGCGAGTCGACTGTTCCCAACTTCTTTTTCTTCTTTTAATTTGTCAGCAGGAAATCCGAGGGTGTCACGAAATCTTACGAAAAACTCCGATGCTTTTAACACTAACATTGTGACCGCTTGAACCGCTCCTGGACACGGATGCCAGTCAGAAATACTGAAATTCTTACAGTTGTATGTGCATCGCAAATTACTCCAAAGGTGCATGTATCATGCCAAGGTGACCTTTGAAATTCCATGCATGACACGGCTGCATTTAATTCCAATTTGGTTATGCGCTGATGTGTTACGGTGACTGTTCGTTTAACGGTGAGACAGACTAACCTGTTCCAGCACGACGATTGGTGTGATGGACGAACGCTGGGTTCAGAAATAGTGGCGATGTTTTCGCGTCTGCCTGTAGTTAACCAATCGAACTATTGTCGTTAATGCTTATGCATACGACATGGAATATCTATATTCACCGGAACGGAATTGGCACGAATGACGGAACATTAGTATCATTAATCCATTGTTAAGCATGCATTCTTCGGCGACCTGTTTCCGACCACTCGCTCCCAGGCGGCAATAACCGCGACTCCATGCACTGAAAGATATGGAACACCTGTATCTCAGAGTTTCTTACTACCTCGCTTCTGCACCAATGAATGCCTCTCGCCTCGGGAAGATCATCAGAACGGCAGATCCTCATGAGGCTGGTGGCCCAGGAGCGTAGCTGAGAATATGCTCAAACGATTCTCATCTCATGCGGTTACCAGTTGTACGATCTCTGGTACTGGACCTGTATGTCTCTAAGCCGGAATGGCGGACATTTTGAAGTGACCTGCGGGCTCGTGAGTTGAACCCACGGAACACCTGGCGGAACCTACGGGCTTTTTTGGATGGGTCTGTGCGCTCTTGAGCCGGGAGCAAGGCTTTCTCGGCTGAGCCTGATGAATTTCTGCACGGATCTGCGACCGCTCGGGCGGGATCGGCGACCATTGTACGTGGACCTTCGGGTCCTCAAACCCGGCCAATGGCCTCCCCGAGCTGACCTTCGGGCAGGCATGCCTGACCTGCAGACTCTGAGGGCTGGCCTGCGGGCCCGCTGGCCCTCCGTGCCAGTGCCGCAGCCTGTCCGGCTGGACCTCCGACCCCGCTGGCCGGCACCGCGCGAGTCCGTGGCCAGACCGGCGCTGATCTTCTCCGGACCCTCGTCCACCTCCTCGCGCAAAACCGTGCGGAACTCCGGGCTGGGAAGCTTCGGCTTCGGCGTCGTCGTCGTCTTCGGCTTCTTCGTGGTGGGCGGCGCTCGCGCTGGCACCAGCGCCTCCTCGATGCGCCGCCAGATCTCGACGGTGGCGCGCGGCTTGCTGTCGTTGGCCGAACGCGCGTCGTACAGCTGCAGCTTGGGCCGCATACAGACGAACTCCATGAGGCTGGTGCACTGCTCGTGCTGCCACAGCCCGGTCAGCTCGTCCATGAACACGCACTTGTGGTCGGCGTCGTAGTGGTCGTGCGGCCCAAAGTTCTCGTAGGTCATGATGGCGCCGTCCGCCCACCGGTGGAAGCCGTCGTCGGTGTGAATCAGGCCCAGCCAGACGTTGCTGCCTGCGGGCCGGGGCGGAGACCCATCAGTCGGGGGATTCGACTGTCACAGAGTGAGCACGATAACGTTCACTTGCCGATTTTGGCAGAGCGCTGAGGACGAGAAACCCCAGCTGGTCATCGTGTTCAGAAATCGGATGGTGGAACTACGGCTTTATGCTAACGTCTTCACATGTAACGACATGATTAACATAAAAGGATTCCGCGCGAAATAAGCAGACTTTACGACAATTACTTTTCACCCGGCTTCATACTGCTGACCATAATATGTGAAATCTGTTTAGGTCATAGCTTTCAAACAAAGACAAAGGCTTTATCATTTTGGAATATGATCATAGCTTGGTTATCAACAGGGGTTAATTTTGCCTCTTTATACGCATAATACAAATCGTTGAGACCTCTTCACCGGCACGACTCAAGGGCCGATAAACTGAATAAAATCGCGCCACGGCTGAACGCCAGCAGCTGTTCGTAGGACACTGCATAATGGCATTAGGGATCATACTTGTCAGGTGAGCCAAGCGACGGAGAACATCGTTTTGTCTGGCATTGAAGATGGCGACGAATCTGGCGTCCATCTGCAGACAGTCTGCGCTCGCCTCGTGCCAGCTTTTCATGTCCAGAGGCGACGAGAAATTGTAGCAAAATTCTCCGGCCCGTATCCAGTCGGGACCACCGCACGTTTCCATATGTGGGACCTTACAAAGCGCCGGCAGGCCTTTGCCTTTGCCTTTTCCTCGCTTTCCCTCTCATGGGTACAGGCGCTTTTCTCTTTACTTTGGATGGCTTTTTCCTGTGTCCTCCTCCTTTTTTGCCGCCTTTGTTTTTGGTTTTCTTGTCGTTCCCACATCCGCGCTGGTTACGCCATTTTTGGTCACCACCCATCTGCGCACAGGTGCTATTGTCCCCTTTTTGAGGGCTCCAGTTGGTGAAGTCAACAAAGGTGCGGTCCGTCCAGCGCCAGCGCTCCTTAACTTGTTTGAGGCCAATCCACACAGTTTGGTTCAAAGCTGTATCGGCTGCCACTATGTTCTCATCCATACTGTGCATACTGACCAGGTGAGCAGATGGGTGAAGTTTGCGGCAGGAACGCTCAGCGAGATCAAACGTTGGGCTGCGATCCACTGTCAGTCGCAGACAGAAGTCTTTGTAAGACTTCCATTCCTCAGGACAGTCGGACAAGCACAGCATTAGCAGCCCGAGCACGATGGCAAGACGGAGGACGATATATTCCGGTCGGTGACTTGGCGAAATCGCGGGCAGTGCCTGACGCCAACAGTGCAATGACCGATCGATATCAATACACTCTGCCATATTTTTGTTAATGTGTGCTTGTTATCCATCACCGTCGTACGAGACATCTCTCATTGGACAGGCGATCGCGAGATATTGCATGACACCACACTTACAGAAAACGAAACGTCTTAGATCATCAACATACTTTTAAATCAGTTATTAAGAGCGCAGATGTGCAACAATTTATATTTTCAGTAACCGTGGTTATGTCTTGGAGTACGTGCTACCCACAAGAGTTCCAAACTACAAAAATTAAAGAAAATATTCAGAAAGTGACCACTTCGCACATGGTCTTTTGCGCGGGAGAAATTTATAAAGTACCTGGTCATTGGTCGATATGCGATGCAGGCATTTCTGTAAATGGAAAAAGCATTTCATCTCTTTTGAAAGATGATGGACGTTAGAGGTATCTTGAATAAGAGCACTATAGCTTCATTTGAGCATAGCTGATGAGAGGAAGAACGAGCCGCAATGTTGTTGCCTACGCAGACTCCATAGTCTGTAACAATGTTGCAATGACGGTGCACATGTCGTTAGCAGGGACGGCGGACTGCATTTTCGGCTGGGGGGAGGGGGGGCAAGCTCCATCGGATCAACGGCCGATCTCATTTGGGTGTTCTTCTTCCCCCAAAAAAACCGAATTTCGTTTTTTTTTGCTATCGCCCTGTTTTTCTTCAAATAAACAAAGGTTTTTCTCAGGTTTGGCGTCTGGTGTACACTTGTGTTCTCTAAAATGCGAGGATTTTTTATTCAGGTCTGTACCCACTAACATTTTTCAGGTCTTCGCCCTTGGACATCCATCTACATAATGGCGAATGATGCAAACTTCTGCCTCATATGTTTGGGTTTACAACACGAATTCAAGATCATTATAACGTAGAGAAGCTGTCCAATTTGTGCCACGTTTCCGAAAAACGGGTACTATGACTATGGTGTGGCAAACATTGTCTTATTTCTTTCACACATACCTTTTCTGGCTTTTTGACCACCATAATGTCCCATGTTTTAAAACTTCAGTCTTTGCCTACTATTTGTTATTCGGTTTCTAGCAAGACACTGCAAAAGGCACAGTTAGGGCAACCCTGCCATATTTGCGCCACATGGCATGCCTAATTGCGCCACCATAGAAATGACACGTAGTTTCAGGTATATTGCGGCGGAAAAGGTATGATAAACCACTGTCTGGTATATTACGAACAGTTTCACTGTATTCTTTTTTCCAGTACTCGCAAACAGGTCGGGAGAGGTGTTCAGATCCCGACAAGATGCTGGACTGCTCCAGGGAGGTGGCTATATAGGCGCATCCAGCGGGTTTTGGGTCCATGTCCCTCCTGTGATCCGAAAATGTTCACCTCCTAAACCCAAAAATACTATACAGTCCTGCACTTCATGAATGTCGAAGTAAGGCCACCGAAATCGAAAGTTTTTTTGGGTATGCAAAGAGTGCATTCTCCCCTTCACGAGCCATTTTAGCATGTCGATTAGGAAGCATACTCTTCAGTGGCAGGTAAATCCCCCCCCCCATGGAGAAGGGCGCAGCGAGGTCACCTGGCTCCTAAGAGCACAGTGAGTGCGTTCAGCGGTGAGCCACCCCCTCTAAATGAATTGGCTAAAATCTGAAACACATTTACCCGCCAGATTGATAGGAGGTCCTCGTTCTTGGGTTGCCGTCAGGATTCTCGGCCTGGGGGTGCCTGTGAGACTTGGGGCGCTGTTTGCATGGTAAATGAGAATAAAATGACGTTTTCCGTATGTGTCAACGGCCAGTGGACAGTGGGGCTCAACGGGCTTCGCGAGGGGAGAGGGCCAAGGGCTCTAGCCCTTCCAAGAAGGCTTTGGCGACATTTCTTCCTCACTCTCAAGGTGTCTCTTTGCAGTCGAAATCCCTCCCCCATGATTATCGCTTTAAATGAGTCCCAGAAACGTATAAAACACGGGAAGCAATCATCAGCACACCGTTAACTAGTCCTACCCCGATTGTGCTACTAACGCAATAAGGCCCGGCAAATGGTGGCGCAAAAAAGGGCAATGGCTGTACCATACCAAAACTAGACCACGGATAAAAAACGCATGAACATATCATCTCTTTTCTGGTCAAATGGGAAAGATAATTCCACAACGGAGGCACTGTATGGGAACCAATTTTGCTTCACGGCACTAATAGCACAGTTATACCACGGCTAACACAAGCCAGAAAATTATTTCAAACTTCCACTGAAATTTCACGGCCCCACCACACGTCTGTACCACCGATAGAGAGGAAGAGGAAGGGGTCAAGTCCGCAGCCATGCTGTCTCTCTCAAAAAATATCCTTTATCTGCCAATCGTCTGTCTGAATAAGGAGATAATCGGGGATGGCGCGATTAGGGTGGCGCCCTTTGGGCAGCTTCCCTTAAATTTATAAACTGTCGAAAGACCGTTTCCTGGCACAACATTAAATTATAACTCGAAGCTCAATAACAAAGCTCTTACAGACTGTTACACGAGAACGTAATCATTATCTCAGGCACTTGCCAAAGCATCTTTGGCTTCTTTGGCTGCACACACATAATGTGTGTGTGGGTGTGTGTGGTGTGCGCTTGGTGATGGCAGCACCAAACCTCTGACATAATGGACGAAACCATCTTGCCAAAGTGCCCAAGGGACTGACAATCAGTACCATGCCCAACACCACCACTATGCATTGTATACAAAAAATAATCTCAACATGTATCAAGCTGAGTGACGCTAAAAACACATAAGGCTAAGATATAATAAACATAATATAACTTTCCACGTACGGCTAATGTTAAATTTCCAAAAACTGGGGGCCATGGCCCCGCCCTTCCCCTTCCCTCTATTCCTACGTCTATGTACGGAATGCCCACAAAAACGGTCATATTTCCCTCTACTGACGTCACGTTTGGTACAAAAGGCTGTCGCGTACACTTGTGCTGATTACTCCTGAAATAACTGTCAGAATCGTCGCGTCTTGTAATGGGCGCCCAGTGTCATCAAATATAATGACTACCATATCCGAAAAACCTTCGGATTTGTATAAAATTTTGCGAAAACAGTTATCGTTTGTTGCAGATGCTCCCACAATTATTATTATTTTTTTTAAACAGCGTAAGGTTGATTTTTTTACGATTTTGCTTAGTGCAGTGAACAAAATGTCTGGGGGGGGGGGGCAAAAACACAGTTTTGCCTTCCAGCTGTCGGGCTGGGGGGACCGCCCCTTCTGCCTCCTTTTCCGCCGTCGTTGGTCGTCATATGATCAACATAAGAATGAAATGCTTTAATAAATTTTAGCGTGCGCTGCAACGTCTCTTGCGGACTGAGGTTCCTGATTACGATGTTTCGTTAAGCTCCTGCTTGCTGAATGGAACGGATTGAAAATCAAACCGGGAGAAAAAAAGTCCAGTCTTGTACCCGTGGGAAGTCAAGCGTCGTTCGAAACTGACATCCACCATTTATAACCTAATAATCGTAAATAATACACTTCAACCGTCAATGATGTTACGTTTTGGGCCAATAATTGCATCATGCACAAGGGCATCATCATGCCCTTCAACGAGTTCAGTTCTGTGCACATGCAAATGCTGTTTTGTCACAAAAGGTTGTTTGTTAATTGTGTGCACATGCTGTTTTATCACAAAAGATTGTTTTCAGTTCTCGTCCGATCGAACGTTACTGCAGCAACCCACACGAAGGCCGATGTCTGCCAGTATGGCAAACAGAATGGTTCACTTGAATGGCTACCGCAGACCTAGCTTATGTTTTTCTGGGTCGTTTATTCATGGCAGAACTGAAAAAAATGAAACAGGCCCAAAATGGCATTGCTGATTTTTTCTTTGACGGATTTATTTGTTTTGCGTATTTTAACCTGCAATGATGGCTAACCTCATCTAAAAAGTGACGTCGTGGAACTTAACAGTTCCCAGTGAAGGGTTCCCGAAAAGGTAGGATGCAGGAGGGCAATTTTTGAATTTGAGCAAAACAGCAACTTTTTTTGTCTTCAGCGACTTCAACAACTTCGTCGCAGACGACCACAGCAGCCCCAGACACAACTACGGACCTAAGAACATCCACACTACCTCTCTCCACGACGGCGCAGCCCGTCCCTGTCACGCCCGATGACGAGATCAAAGACATGATCGACTGGCTGAACAACACAGCGTCCAGCATCAACGGCACGGACATCATTGACGTCGTGAACCAGCTGGACTCGATCATTGAGCACCAGGTGAGGTAGACGCCAGTCGCAGGGCTTTGAGGGCAACTGATAATAGCTGAAAATATGATAGTAGTTGATTCTTACTATAATAGCTAATTCTTAGCTATTATAGCAATTCTTGGCTGATAATAGCAATGATAATAGCTGGGCTCTCTTCTCTTAAGAAGCTGTTGGCATGGAGGCTATTTTGAGCATGCATTGTTGCTTCCAGGGCTCGGGACACATGATCGGAATTTTCCTTTTTTATCGGGAAAAACATTTTTCCGCCGCTGCGAGACGGAGAGGTTCGGGCCACTACGTCCTCATTTCGGTTTGCCTGTGGTTGCTTCCAGTCAGATACTTACGGCTTCCGAAATCATTTCTGATTCAGTGTGTCCCACTGACCAGGCACGCACACTGGAAGTGTCTTCGGAGGAAGAATCAACTCCCGGTGCGTAACCTTCTCTAGGTTCCTGTTCGTCACGCGTCCGGATCATCTAAAAATGGTGTCTCATCGTCAAAAAGAGCAAATGCCATGGAACATATGCGTGATCGAGGATCACAAGGTTTTGAAATTGGTTGGCGTAAAAACCAGTAACAAAAAAGTTAATGAAAAATTGAGGGGGATTTCTTGTAATTGTGTAGTATATTCTGTGCATGCACCTCAATAACAGTGAGACCATCATGACGAGGTACTATATTTGATAGCTTCCGCAGTCTGTGAATCAACTTGCTTTTTATAACAAACGCCCGATTAACGCTGCAGGATAGGTTACATAGGAGCTTTCTGCACCTTCGGCCTTTGGCCGTTTCGTGACTGACGCCTGATAAGATGGCGTAGTGTGGGCGCTAGTGCGAGCTTGCCCTTCATGGAGGTGCCCTATGGCTGTAGATTATACCTGATGAGACACACTCATTCGTCTCGAAAGTAAATAAAAAAGAGAGTCATGGCGAAAATGTGCGAAATATATGCGTCCACACACAACAGAAGAAGAGAATCACGAAATGTTGCAACGCGACATTGCCCGAGTCTCACTCTTGGATAGAGGCAGCTCGTGAATTCTTAGATAATTTAGGCGCAGTTCACAACGCGCCCGGACCCGTCTGGACACGTCCAGAAATCAGGTGACCGCTTTCCATACCCGTTACTCCGGGCGCTATTTGTTAAGAGCACGATATGAACCGACAATATGAAGCATGTCGTTCGAAGCGAAAATGCGTCAGCTACAATAGGCATATCATTTTGTGACAGCTGACTGAGTGACGCCCCCAGAATCCGTCATGACGTTTTTTGCATGAAGTAGTCCGGATTCCTCCGTGTCCGGATCCCGACTAGTGAAGACTCGTGAGGAACCATGTTAAGACTCAACACGCAGGCGAACCGTCAGGTTCTTTCTTCTTTGGAAGTCAAGGACATTCAGCTTACCCTGCTAGAAAATCTGGTCCACGTCGTCTTGAATTGTGTACCGCCCACAGCGTAACGCCACCCAGAATATGACTGCGCAGCAGCGTCTATCCAACAACACCCAGTTCACGGCTGACCTGGTTCAGCTGGTGGACACCCTGTTGAGCTCCACGGTCGCCTGGCGGGACGACATGACCCAGGTGATGTTTCCAGTGCTGCGTACCACCCAGGGCTGCCAGCAGCCGGCGTTTGAAATCGTCATAAACTTCCTAGTTCGGATCCGCAGAATTTCGAATGCAGTTGAAACATGCTCACTTTTATGATAATTTGTTATTATTGTTATGGACATTTCATATTCAACGTTTTATTGACACTGAGATAATTCGCCAAGCAAATCTGTTCTGCAGTACGTATGATGCAGTTGCTTTACATGATATGCGGTGTATTTTTTTATACTACGCAACATTACGGGTGTTCACCGAAGTTGCTGTTTCTCTTGTTAAAACAAGCTTGTTAAAACCCGACATCCGTGCTATTCGCTCATTGATGGTGCACAGACTAGCTGTTTACCGGCCACTGAATGCCAGAGACCTTTGTTCGAAGCAGTGTCGGATCTAATACTTTGTCAAATATGACGGTGATCCCCATCAAGAAGAGTCTGTCTGCCTCAGTAGATCAAACCAGTGAGATCTAATCGGATTTATGGTTGTGCTATCACATTGAAGAACATTGTCTACCCAAGCGAAGCGTTCAGCGATGCTTTGCTGCAATGACCGACATCTACAAAGTCTATCCCAATGCACATTCTTCTTCCGACTCGAACTACGTTCGAGGGCTGGGAATTTGATGGCTTCTTGCTGCTCTGTCTTCCAAAGTTAGCCCTAATTTGAGTCAGCGTTAAATTACGTCCCGCTGTCACAGTGTACAAACGTCATGCACGACGCTGAATCCGCTCTGTTCACCACCTAGCAGTCGTCAATGCCGGCCACTTGCCCTTGCGCCCCGGCAGGTCTGCATTTCACAGGGCTCAGTTTGGCCTGACACTGATACGGAGATTTGTGACTCACAAGATAGCAGTGTCGCGCGAAACATTCTTCACCTGCGAACCCCCTCCTTGAGGCGGAGTACGACCGAAGAAAACTCAGCATCTGGCGTCCATTAAAGCAGAATAGTTTGTTGTCTCGCTTCATGTGAAGGAAACTGTGCTGGGGCCTGTACCTGTGGTGTTTCGGTAATCGAAAACCTTTGGAACAATCGTATTGGATAAAGTATTTCTAACCAACACCCGTCACACGTCGACTGGTCATTCGGAAGAATCGTGCGAGGTCGGAACCTCGCAGATAAATTCACACAGTGATTGACAGCATGCTTCTCCCCATGTTGTCTGTCTCATAGTAATGAATCTCACTTCAGATGGAGCGCTATGAGACATCCATGAAGCTGATGAATAGCACGGAGGCAGCTGGCTTCCTCCTGGCCACTAGCACAGCCGACGCAAACAGCAGCGACATCATCGAAACAGCCCAGCCTACATTGGTGCTGTCAGCGGGCTCCGTGGACAGGTGGGACCCTCTCTCTCTCTCTCCCTCCCTCCCTCCCCCCCCCTCTCTCCTCTCTCCCCTCTCTCCCTCTCCCTTTCTCTTTCTTTCTCTCTCACTTTTTCTCTCTATGCTGGCCGGCAGCTGCAATGCGTACGCCCCTGCCCCGCAGATTGCAGCCCAACACGAGTTTCACGTTCCCCAACGGGTTGGATGAGGGCTCCTGGATCCAGCTTCCAGCCGGATACCAGCACCTGGTGCCGGACGCAGGGGACCGGCTGCCCCAGGTGGGCGTGCTGTACCGTGCCTCGGAGCTGCTCAGTCTGCTGCTGACTCCGGCCAACAGGTGAGCAACAGTCGGAGCTGAGGCACCGCTCCCCTAATAGGACACGACAGACAGAGGCAGACGTTGCAGGCTCAGCAGATACGCCAGACCCAGCAGATACGCTGCCCGCGTTTACTCCTGAGCGTGCTAAATCAAAGTCGAGTCTGAAGCACGTTATTTAAGTGTATCAACATGAGCAGACATTCGACGCAGTTTTTGGCAATACGCACTTTGGAGAAGGACGTGGTGACTTGGTTTCTGGTGATTTAATGCCCATTTGGTAGCTCCTAGAATATGCGAGCATATTCGGAATGTGCTCTCCGATGACGTGCAAAACCTTGTGCGTCGGAAAACACGCTGATGCCTCCAACAGTACCTCTGAAAAGCGCGAGCGAACACGCCGTTGTCATTCGATGGGTCATATTTTGTGGTGTCACAGAGGAGTGGTGGAGCGTTCTGCGCTGCTTTGCACCGCTGTAGGTGTAATCTGTTTACACTGAGATAATGCCCTCCGTGCCGTATGCCGTAAATTACCTAAAAAATTCCCTATCACGTCGGATTTCAGGTGATATCTCGACATTGTGTCGACAGCGCGTATATTGGCCAGTCCACCAACAAAAATACCTGCATTAATGTTGGGAAAAAACTGGTTTAAAATGAGGATAACAGTCTGTGCTACATTCAATGGAAAGTGCGAGAACTGGAATTTCTGGTCAAACAGCCTGTCTCTCTCAGTTCATTTTTGGTCGGGGTAAACTGAGCAGAGCTACCCAGCGACACCTGAACTCGAGCTGGCGTTGCCGACGGTGGGTGCCTGCCGTCGCCGTCCCTGACCGCGGCCTGACCTGACCGACGGCGGCCTCCGGCAGCAGCCTGGCCGACCGGCGCAAGCAGGTGAACTCGCCGCTGGTGAGCTTCACGTTGGGCGCGGCCGGCCGCCGGGTGGTGCTGCCCGGCACCGGCGCCAGGCTGCGGCTGCGGTACCGGCGGCCGGCCCGCCAGCCGCCCGGCCGCGACGTCTGGCGCCGGCTCTACCCCGGCGAGGCGGCCTGGGCCGTGCCCGGCTCGGCCGTCTGCGTCTCCTGGAGCGACGTCGACAGGTGCGGCCGGCCACGGGGCAGCGACCCCGCCTGGTGTGTCCGGCCGCTGTCCGGCCGGCGTGTTCGGGACACCTGTGTGGGCAAGTGTCGTACACTCGCGGCCAGGGTCAGGCCTTCTCTTCTGGAAGTTCGGCTTTGCGTTGCTTGCCTGGGTGTGCAAGCCTCTTACCCTGTGTGGTCGTGGGAGCCACGCACATGATTTGACTCTGCACTATCTAAGTGTACATGATTTGCTGAAGTCATTCGGCTTAACCCGGCACCGCCCGCAACCGCACCCGGCTGAGGAATGTCAACAAGGGCACCCCCTGTTATCTCAGGATCTTTTCAGAAAATACCATGTTAGCCCTGGTCACGTGACTGATGACGTCACAGGTCACATAAAAGCTCACGTGTGACCGAATCTTTCCCTAGAGAAAGGCGGAAAGACGGCTGCCGCTTGGTGGAGGACGCCTCAAGCAAGGACCACGCCTCGTGCATATGTTCACATCTGACCAACTTCGCCATCCTCATGGACTACCACGATTACGTTGTATGTTTGGACGGTGCATCCCCAGCAGCATTTCCAACGAATTCGAGATCCGTTTCCACGTCGCCTTTCCTACGTTTTCAGCGGGCTGCTACGTGCTGTCAAACGACAATCTGGAGTAAATTTTGTTCTGAGAGTGGGTGCTGTGGTGACATTGCGGGTTAATGTCTTGCTCCCTTCGGCGGCACCTGGATTTAAATATTGCTATCCCTGTCACATCATGATTGATTATCCTTGCTTTCCTTTGCAGTAACGTTTAAGCTGTAGTTTAACGTTTAAGCTGTAACGACGGCAAACGCCTTCGCCACGAATCGAAAGCTAGAAGGGTGTTCAGGTTTTTGGTCCTGCATCCGTTTCTTTTCAAGCAACACCCATAGACGCGATGCTTAATTCCGCTGAAGTCAGATAGGACGCTTCTCCCTCCGCCCCCCCCCCGCCTTCTGGCGGTGTCCATGGCAGTCATTACGGACTGTTGTACACTGTTTGCAGGGCACACCGCTCTCCCTCAGCGTGCTCACATGGGTGCTCGGATCACTCTCGTTCATCTGTCTCCTGCTCACAGTCATCGTGTTCTCATTCGCCAGGTGAGAATGTACCCGGTAATTTAATCCCTGCGCTGGGTAAACGGTTAGCGTGATGTAACTGTGTCATTGTGACCGAATTCAGGATAGATTACCTTAATATGGATTGAAAACGACCTTGCGTTTTCGCTGGCTAATTGTCAGCAGAAAACTTGGCAAATGTTGCCTTTCAAAGTTTTGTAAAATTAATACTTCAGTCAGTAGTCGGAAAGAGGGGAGAGAGGGATGAGAGACAAAGAAAAGGAGGGAGGGAGTGGGAGAAAGACATACACCAGAAGCGCAGCTAGGGGGCCAGAGGGATTGTCTGACCCCCTCCCGCTCTAATGCTCAGAGGCTTCCAAACACTGGCTATCATCGCAAAAGATTTGTTTGTGAGACAACAACGTTTGTTAAACGAAAAGGAAATGTACTTTTATCTTAAAAATTCCCGTTGTGCTAGCTGACAGGATCAATTTCCCAATGTCTGCGATAAAATAGTAAGGACAAAATTAAACCTTCTTATTTAGCTTTGGACCCCCCCCCCCCACCTTTATGAAAGTTCCGGCTACGCTACCGACAGACACGCAAAGATGGACTGAGAGATAGAGAAACGGAAAGGAAAAGAGGGAAGACGACAGAAAGACAAGGGGAAAGGTAGGCAGATAAACAGATACGGAGACGGAGGGATGGGTGGACAGAGAGGCAGACAGACGGAATGACAGAAAGACAGGAAGGCAGAAAGACAGAGAGGCGGAAAGGCAGAAAGAGAAGAATAAAGGCAGACAAACAAAGGAAAAAGAGGCAGATAGACACAAAGGTAATAAGATAGGAAGACGGTAGGACAGGAATACAGGAAGGTAGGAGAGAGAGAGAGAGAGAGAGAGAGAGAGAGAGAGAGAGAGAGAGAGAGAGAGAGAGAGACAGAGAAACAGAAGGGCAGATAACAGAGGACCAGAGAGACGCTCAGCGCCCGCCGGCTGCCGTTGCCCGCTGCCGCCAGACGGCGGGGTACCGACGCGCCGGTGTTCTCTGCACAGCCCGCTGCAGGATGTTCCCGACGCCGTCAGATCGCTGCGCTGCAGCCGCACCAACATCACGCGCAATCTCTGCGCCGTGTACGCCGTCGGCCTGGTGCTGGTGCTCACCGTCATGGACCGCCGCCTGGTGAACCTGGCGCCTACCGCCTGCAGCGCCGTCGGCATGGCCATCCACTTCTGCTTCCTCTCCGTCTTCGCCTGGAGCATGGTCGAGGGCGTGCACCTGTACAAGGTGCTGCGCCACGTGTTCGAGCCCAGGAGCAACTCGATGACTAGGCGAGTGAAGGGCGCCTTGCTCCGCATTCGACGCGCACATGGCGAATGCGGTAACGTAAAAATCGATTCCCGGTAAAATTGTTATCTTCATAAAACAAAGCATAAAACAAGCATAACTTTGGACGGTGGATTGCATATTAGTTCAGGTTTCGTTGACATTCATGTAGACGTAGAAATCACTTGCTGTAATGATCATGAGGACGCGTTTTAGAGATCCTGTAGATGACATCGTCGCATTTAAACGGTTAAGGGCGACAATTTAAACAGTAAGGATAACAATGTGAAACATCCCTCAAAAATGCCAGAAAACCATTGTTTCTTGGGTTCTACCCGTTGCGTTGCCACGGCGCTTAGACCGGCTTCGACGTGACGGTGCCTCGTTGATTCGTGTGTGAGATGGTGCCGGTTGTCTGGGCGGTTCAGGTACTACATGTACGGCTACCTGGTCCCGGCGCTGATCGTGATCGTCACCAACACGGTGGCACTCGGCACTGGAGAGTACGCCTACGTCCGCGACGAATTGTGAGGGTCACGGCGGCGCGGCCGGCAGTCACCAGAACACAGTGATTACACCCTGCAGCAATCAGACACGACCGATCGCAAAACTGCAGCCACCAGACACGACCAGTCGCAAAACTGCAGCCATCAGACACGACCAGTCGCAAAACTGCAGCCATCAGACACGACCAGTCGCAAAACTGCAGCCACCAGACACGACCAGTCGCAAAACAGCAGCCACCAGACACGACCGATCGTAAAACGGCAGCCACCAGACACAACCGATCGTAAAACTGCAGCCATCAGACACGACCGATCGTAAAACTGCAGCCACCAGACACAACCGATCGTAAAACTGCAGCCATCAGACACGACCGATCGTAAAACTGCAGCCACCAGACACGACCGATCGTAAAACTGCAGCCATCTCACACAGCCAATGCCGACCCTGCAGCCATCATACACAGCCAACACTGACCCTGCAGTCATCAGATACAGCCAATGCTGGCCTTGCAGCCATCAGATACAGCCCATACTGACCCTGCAGTTATCAGATACAACCGATGACAAAGCTGCGACTATCAGATACAGCCAATACCGAACCTGTAACTGTCACGTACGTACGACTAATATGGACCCTGCTGCCATCATACATCACCAATGATAAAGCTTCTAATGTTATTCAGTGCTTTTAATTTTTAATGTACCTGTTTAAAACAGAGAAGTATGACATTCTGCGTTCACATGTATCTCTTTAAAAGCCTGTCACAGTTTTATGACGCATTTGATACTGTATTTGCCTCAGGCTTACACTGACTTTATTTATCCGACTCGTCATCTTTGTTTTCAGTTGCTGGTTGACTGCACCGTATTTTATTTGGTTCTTCAATGGTCCCATGGCGTTGGTTTTACTGGTAAGTCTTCGAAAATTGGATGAAACCGAAATAATTTGCATTTGTAGCGAACAACATTCGTAGAGTTTATAGGGAATTTAGCTGAGATTCGTCAGTCATAACTGATAACACCGGCATATTCTCCTGTGATGACCCAGACTCTGTATCGTTATATACACATCTTACTACGAAAAGATAGCTTGAAACGATAGGAATGACAGTCACCATTTACTACAAAAAATGACAGTCGCCATTTACCACAATAGTTACTGGCTTGTTTTCTGGCGAAACCGTTACACATAAGGGACAAATCTTCACAACACCTAGCCTAGTGATATTAACGGACTTCTCAGGGCGATCTCTTCGTCGTCATCCTTGTGTCAGTTCGCTGCGAAGCCTTGATATTGGTTTGGTCACCAGACCAGTCTGTTCCCATCAAACCTGGTGACTGCCACAAGCCACATAATTTTGATTGTTACCAAACGGAATTTTCTCATCAAGTGAAGGCGCTCGCTATCGTTCCGTGGCGTGCCACAGCAACAGCAACGTGAACCGCTCCTCATTTTGTCTTTTATTCTTCATTAGACGACCCTGCTTGTCACCAGTTCTGCACGTGCACAAAACGCACTCGGTATATTGTACATCACCAATGAAGCCGACCGCTCATCAGCCTGGCGGTCCTTGTCAGATGAACATCTTCGTCATCATCCTGGCGTACCGGTCGGCGAATTCCCTGAAGGTAAACCAGCTACGAGCTAAGAAGGAGAAGATCAAGCGCTGGCTGAAGAGCTGGTTCTCACTCTCCTGCATGCTCAGCGTGCAGTGGATCATCGGCTACGTCTACGTGGATGGGTCCAACGTCCTCGACTATGTCTTCACGGCGTTGAATTGCTCGCAGGTGAGGCTCCAATGGATGGGAGGAGTCCCGCAATAACATGTGCTTCGATTGGCTGGCACAGCATCATCGGGTAAGAGCGGGTGGTTTCGGGTTCATCGTCGCTCTCGACTGTCAGGATGATTTCGCGTCGCAGCCTCTTATGTTGGTTGTCAAGGAGATGGGAAAAACACTGCGATGTGAGCACTACCCTCGATCGCAGCTTCCTCTAGCTAATATAGCTCTTATGATACGGCTGCTTTGCATCACGACATACATTCACATTTTCAGGCTATTTGCACAGCTTTGTTGTTTGTGCAAGGTTTTCCATGTACAAACAGACGCATCATCTCCAGATCGATGCAACGTGGAGTAAGGAAACAATACTATTTACTGTTTAAAAGACAGTTGGGATGAATATGCTGTTTGAAACCGAGTCGCATTTACGTACTGAACGTTTGAATTATGTTCTCGAAATTTCGAACGTCAGCTGTAGCAATGAACACGGTCAGTCTTCTCGCAGGCGCGGGCTCGAATCCCATCGTTACCGAGAAGGTGGTGAGGAAGTGTCATCGCGGGGGCACTAGGACAGAAGTTGACCATACAAGATGTGGTCAGAGGGCTTCTATTCCGCAACGATGATACACATATATTTTTGGAAATGCTGATTACGGCTTAGCGTCCAAACGATAGGCGCTGTTTTAGAAGGCGCCGGCTGACCTGAGCTGTGACACGCGGCACGTTCACAGGCAGCAGTAGTTTCGGGATCAGTCGCGCGAAAAAGAGAGCAAAAAGCAAATGTTGTCATAGAACACGTAAGATGAGACAAGCGCGGTGGCATGAAGTCCCGCACCGTTTCTTTCGCACCGAATCATCTAAATCAGAGACGTAATTTTAGGGGCGGTCACCCCCCACGGGAAAACGAAAAAAGGAGACCCGGATCCAAGAAAAATGAAAATAGAGGCTCTTCTGGGATATCCATTTTTCCTTTTAGGGTCCCGTTTGACCGTTTCAAGCGCTTACAGAATTCTCAAACATAGCTCCTTAGGCCATAGCGCACCCTCCATGTTGCTACAGGAGGTTAATAGGAGATCCCTTGAGGCTATAGCAGGCCACCTTGAAGGTATAAGAGGCCCCGTTTTGCTTTAGGAAGCCCCTGCAAATGATAAGGTCCCCGTTTAGGTCATGGGAGACCACCTCAGCACTTTCTGGTGGAGGTCTCCATGGACTGAGGAGGTTCCTTTGGGGTGAGGAGGCCTCCTTCTGAGGACTGGTACCCCCTTCCCCCCGCCCCCTTGGGCGATTTCTGGCGACGTGCCTAATCCAAATATTTCGTTAATTTAATTGCATTTATATATATATATATATATATATATATATATATATATATATATATAATATTTGTCCCTCTTCCCGGCAGGGGGAGGGGCTGAATCCGCCTCCTTCGGGTTTTTCGCTTGATAGTTTCAGGGTTTTGACACAGCTGCAAGAAACTTGGTCATTTTTCCTAACTGTTCTTCCTACGTACTTTACGAAAATTTCGTAATTCCATCTTGCTCAGGGGCGGAGCCAGGCAAAGTTTTTGGGAGGCGCCTCAGGCCATTTTGACCCTGTTGAGGGTAAAAGAGAAATTACTGCCAAAAATAGCGTTTTTAAGATAGAACTTGAAATTTTTGTTGGTTAGATAGTTTTCTTTTAATTTTTTATGTAGTTTTTTGGCCAAACTATTTAACTTATAGTTTAGTAGTTTGGCAAGTATACAAAAATTTTTTTGTTAATTTGAAGGCATTTCACAAGGTCAGGTCAAGGTCAAAAGTCCAAATGTAGTTTCGTGGTCATAATTTTGGTGCTGTTTTTTCCAAATACCTAACCAGGAATATCTCTGACTTAGAAGGGTGCCCTCTACTTGTGTACCAAGTTTAAGGTCGATATCAGGTCGGGTCATGGAGCTATGACGTAAAATAGCAGTAAGTGTACCATATATCACAACAGCCATAACATGGAATTCAAGAAAGAGAGTGAATTCAGATCATTGGAAACGTTTTCAAACAATATGAAATGTACCCAAGGTCATTCCATGTGACTCTAAGGCCAGTGGAATTCATTTAAGGTCAAAGGTCGTAAGTTGACCTGATGGTCGTAAGTTGGCATGTGATCATGATATTTCCCCTTTTTTCATGTCCCTGGTACCGTCTATGCTAACATCATACAAATAATGTAATACGATTTGTAGTTCTTCAGGGTAGCATGACTGTTAAAAGCTAAAGAAGTGTTTTTAACTTTTTTGTTAATTGAGATTTTGAAAACTAATTCCCCATTTTTAAAACCCTATGAACGCCTATGAATTTTTCAGAATTTGAAATGTATGGATCAGTCGTAAAATCTCCATCCATAATCCCTCGATCCACGCCAATTTCATCAAAATCGGTGCATAAACAACAGTGTTATAACAAGTCTAAAAATACGTCATGTTTTGACTTTTGCTCCTTGTATCCACTCCTTTCAAAATTGTGGAAATTTCTTTTCATAAAAATGTAGTTTACATCATGGCAAATCGATGATTGCGTTTGTTGCGATGAAATCGGATGCGTAGTTCTCTAGATCTCAGGAGGGTCGAATCCACCCCCCCCCCCCGGCCGGGAATTGGCCATACCGTGTAGCCCTCTGGGCATAGGGTTAAGTAGCACTCCACGCCCAGACCGATTCCATTTCCAGAAAATTAGCGTATTTCTCTTGGCTGGTATTGGGTGTCTATGAGCCAGACGCAGCAAAAAAATGAATGCTTGGCATGTCCTGCCGCGACTTCTGAATCCGAAATCTTCGAGCTCTGCTTGTAACAATACGGAACTGACGACAGTTCAGCCCATTGAGATTTAGGGATCAGCGCTCGTGCTGAAAGGGCTGATGAAGCAAGGACTGACAGCACATTCACTCGTGGTCAGTCGCATCGTTGTTTAATGAACATGCGGCTAGTGCCCTTAATACCGGCCTAGTTCCAGCGACCTGTCGCCAGCACCTCGCATCGGATCAACGACACTAAGACCTCAGACCAGCATGGCTTTTTGTTTCTCACCGACCGGAAACGTGCCGACCGTGGCCGGAAACAGGCCCTTGTGTCGTGACTCACGTCCCAGCCCGTGAGTCAAAACAATATCTGTCCGGTCGGTCGGTGGTCGCCGGCACGGCGGTCGCCCTGCGCGACAGAC
This sequence comes from Capitulum mitella, assembly GCA_030062745.1. Lineage (NCBI taxonomy): Eukaryota > Metazoa > Arthropoda > Thecostraca > Pollicipedomorpha > Pollicipedidae > Capitulum > Capitulum mitella. The sequence goes on along the minus strand of CP099844.1, from coordinate 18,650,723 downwards.
ATCGATCAGGGGCAACAGGACCTCACGTCCGTCGGGGCCACTGGCTTTCACGGAACGGCACCACCGCTCGATACGCCGCCACGGGCTCGGCGCATGGCTCGCGCGGGGCCTTCGATGCTGATTCAGAACAGGACCTGAGTGGGAGACCAATCAGGTGGTGTTGGTGGTGGTGGTGGTGGTGGTGGTGGTAATAGTAGTAGTAGTAGTAGTAGTTTATTAAAAAAACATCCACAGCTCGTGCGACTATTATGGCCTTCACGTCAATAAAATGCGGATATGAGCATGCAGGATGAAAACAGACATACACATTATACAGAAAATCCAAATGTAAAAGCGAGCATGATGCCACCGCTGATAGAAGGGCTTACTGAAGATCGCGGGCAGTGCGCAGATGTGCCTTTACTTTCCGCTTGAAGGGTGCGCCACTCAGATCACTGATATGTGATGGGAGTGTATTCATCTGACGTGGGGCCCTGTGCACAAAGCGACGCTTCCCTGCCTCAATGCGGATACCGGGCACGTGTAACAGACCATCCTGTCTCGTGGGACGGACGTGGTCAGGGTCGGTCTCGGTTTGCGCAGATCTGACAGGCGATGCATTCGGGTTGACCAGCTGTTAGGATTTTGTCAAGGCCGAGGAACTGGTATTGGAAGAGCCGAGATGAGTCAAGCCACCCCAGGGTGTCTAGCACATCCGACACGTGGTCGAATTTGCGCTTGCCCGAAATGACCCGGACCGCAAAATTCAAAATCTTTTGAATAGTCAAAATTTTTGGTAGTGCTGTTGTCGCACACCACCAGGCAGTAACGGATGTGCGAGATCACCGGGGCGGTGACTACTGACAGGATGTCGCGAAAAAGGTAGTGACGGAGGCGGGATAGGGCTGTGAGGGTGCTGCAGCACTTGCGCGAGACGGCCCGAACATGTGCATCACATGATAGGTGTTGGTCGGAAATAAGACCTAGATTTTTCACCGCGGTACTGGGAGTCAGACATGTTCCCATGTAAGAAGTTTTGTTGGGCGGAAGAGCGCGCAGATTTTATCTGGAGCCGAGAATGATGAGGTCAGATTTGGTATAGTCGCCAAGAGATGACAGAGCACGTCCCGTGCGTGAGATAAGTTTTGGTGTTGCAGATTTCGTCGAGCTGGATCAACGAAGCAAAATGAATGAGTTGTCCTCAGGACGCGTTATTACGTTTATCAAGCTTGGCTGAAGACGTCGTAGTATTACCTGACTGGCGCTCCACTCGTGTTGAGAGGGTGCCGCAGCCTTTCACTCGGGAAAAAATGCCGCGTCGGCGAGTACGAAACGGCGCGGATCGATCCTGGGACCCTTATATTTCGACTCAGCGGCCGCGCCCTCGACGCCGCACGAGCCCCGGTATGCGGTAATGGCAGATCACACCTGTTTGAGCCTCGTGCGCCGCCCCTGACCACCACGGCATTCCCCTGGTATTACAGCTGCGGAGATACCACAGCTGCGCAGTAGTCGGATCCGTACAATGGGAGAGAGGGGTGGGGGATGGGACCGCGTGGGTTGGCCCGGCCCCCCGAAGGTGGACCAGGCGTCGGTTGTCGTCAGGCGCGCTGCAGCCGCCCGAGGCCAAATCATTAGCATATCGGCTGCACCGGGGTCAACAAACGATCGGCGTGATCCACCACGGGAGGGCGGAGCTGCACGAACAGGAACTCCGTCTGGTGCCGGGTGGTTGGTGACTATGACGTGAAACATATAGGAACGGCTTGTGGCGTGGTGCTGGGCTGAAGAACACAACGAAGGGGGCAAGTTGTAAAGGAACGCAGCCCGATCTCAAGCAGCAAACTTCCAGTTTTGAGGACTGCGGCTCCGACCTGAATGTTTGAAACTCCACGGCGTTAAGTACCGAGGCACCAGTTTGAGAGGAAGCTGCCTTCTCTGGAGACACACAACCACAATGTGTGTGTGGGGGGGGAGGGCACAATCCCGACCTGAAAGGCATGGTCCTGTATTGAAGGGGCAAAACCATTTCACAAGAGCACTCGTTGTCTAAACCATCATGGTACGGTCCTGATACTTTTCCCTGGTCTGAAAGAGCGATGTCTTGTTATGTAGGAACGCTCAGTAGTTGGTTCAGGGACGTAGGCCTGGTCTGATGGGATGTATATTCCTCTCCTGAATGGACAAGACCTTGCTTACAAACCACAAGGTTCCGTTTTCGAGCCTCTCGTGATGTTTGTTTTCTCCAAGCTGCCATACCTGCGCACCAGAAGTTTATCTGTGCACGTTCATCGTCTGTCTTCATAGTCTGCAGCACCAGTACAAATCAGCTTTCAGACTTTCATGTCGCTGAGGCGGCTATGGGTCTGACGCATTTAAAGAACCCGCTTATCGTCATGGTCATCCTAGCAAACATTTCAAATGCGCATCGACTTCCGCCTCCCTCACCCTGAAGTCGCTCCTGACTTGTAAGGCGCACGGCTCGCCAGCGATGTTTTGGCTGGATCTGCCGTGAAGGCCATCAAGTGGGCAGGCCGTGTTAGCAAGTGTCGTCTGTGTCGGAGTCGCCGACGTATCGAGACTTCCGACCCCGACGGCCTGTACTAGGCACAGCGGTGGTCACGTGGGAGCGCCGCTGTGCACGAGCCGATCACGTGGGACTGCCGATTTGCAGGCAGGGCGGCGCGTGGGAATGACGCCGTGCGAGGTGTTCAGTCAGGAATGACGAAATCTGCACGAAGGGTCACCACGAGCCCGTACGGTATCCGTCTGTCCAGGCGTCCGTTTCCGGTGTCCCGGACGTGTTAAGCGTCCTGTGTTGCGGAGGCGTGCTTTAGCACAAAGAAAGCCACTAATAAATATAAGTGGCCACGGAAGAAATGCGGAGACTAACAGCTATCCAGAGAATCCCACCACCAAATTAAACGAAGGAATCTCATAAGCACAAAGCTAGCCGTATATTATCCTAATGATGATCGACAGTGCTGTTGCGAACATAATCGTCTACACTCCTTTCAGGGATGGAAATCATTTAGGCTCGGACTTCGTCGAAATAAACTTTCCGGTTCTCTGTGATTCTTAGTATTATAGTATTCTTACTGTCCATGACACATCACAATGAGGATGCTAGAACACCCGAAAAAGGGAGAGGTCTACAAATAACATTTTTCAGACAGCTCGGGTGTTCTGGACGCCGACAACTCACCAAGCGAATGAGACTGGATGAAGCCTGAAAGCCTGCAGCCTACAGCTGTGCGCTAAAACTGATGGGAGACCCACTAACAATCCATCGACTCCGTTCTGTCTGTTGGTGCAGGAGAAGACGCAATATTGCATGCGGCCTGGACCTGCGGATTAGACTATCCGGAACCGGACGCTCTGCACGCGATTCCGTCACCGCCCAGCTAACGCTTTTATGGCAGAGTTCGCCGATAGCGCCGTTATTGAGGATGAATTGTGCGGATAGGACGCGGAGGGTCATGTGCGCCACACCTGGCCGGAGCGGCGATAGTGGCGCCCCGGCGCGCGCGCCGCTGGCGTTTGGCGTGCAGCTCGCGGTAGTGGACGGCCGCTCGTTGCTGGCCGCCGGGCCCCCGCCAGTTGGCTGGCTGCCGGGCCCGTGGTGAAACGGTCGTCCGGTACGTACAGAACGCGGTTTGTTGCGGAAAAACGCGCGGTTGCTGAGGATTTGGCGCAGTGATGCAGCGCTGTGTTATGGTAGTTCGGGGTTGGTGCCGTGTTTTGGTGCAGTGAGGCGACACTATATTAGTGGAATTTTTACATTCTGAAAACGGGTATTAAGGTGGAGTGAAATTGTGACTTGTTTGGTGCAGTGTTATGGCGCAGTGCTATGATGCGTCATGGGACCTCGCGGTGGGACAGCGTTGTGGTGGTAGTTTTGTTGTTTTGAAGCCACGTCATGCGACCATGGTACGAGCGAGGCCGAAGGCCGAGTGCGTCTTCTTCTAGCAGTAAAAATCCGACTGAGCTGCTCAACCCGGCCCGGCCCGGCCGTGACGTTTTCTGGAGACCAATGGTTCGCAACTGCCGGGCTCATTCAGTTCTGCTACTCGGCTGTTGCGGCTGCTACGGCTACTCAGTTCTGTAAATTTTATGTAGCAGCGTTTGCGATATCTCAGCTTGCAAACTATTTCTTCTGCGTTCTTACTGCGGGAGTGATGTTTTCACTTCTATTTACCAATCGTCATATCTATGCCCTGGTCTGAGACCCAAACGTGTTGACGGATCGGTACGTGCCGCACACCGTTCACAAGGTCTCACCCTTCAGCAGTGCATCGGCTAATTTTCGTCGCACTGCGACCCGTCGTTGGCGAGTGACACATGCCTGAAGGGGGATTTCCCGCCGAAAAGGATAACACGCAAAATGGGACTTATCAGTTGGGTAGAACATCGTCTCGGTTTCGGCCAATTTTGTCGGTAACCACGGCCCGGCTCAGATCGCAACGTGCCAGCTTCGGACGAGAATTGAATGCAGAATCGCAAGATGTACAGCTCTTCCAACGCGCGCGGCGCAGGGCCACGCGCAAGCGGTGGCAATGTGAACTCGCCGTTTTTGAGCGTGCTGTAGAATTGAGTGTGGTGCTTTCGATCCGGAGATCGCAGCGTCCTGGAAAAAGCACCGCGGTGTAGCTCCGTGTACCGCCCTCCGTTGATACCGACAGCCAGACGTATCCGGTCCACAGCCTAAGCGAAACGCCCCTGGAAGAGGACCATGCACTCGTTCTTGAACCTCTTATCGATTCCATTTCAGTATCTTATAGGTAGGCTCAGTCAATAAAAACTGCACCGACGAGAAGTCCGCTTCTCTTTGCCCCATATCAACCCAAAACATGATCGTATATTACTATAGGTTGGTTGCAATCCATCTTTCAGTAAAGTTTTGTGCATCCTAATGCAAATTTTTGCAGAAAAAGAATGACCTGCCGGCTGCAGTCGCTGGCTTGAAACACAGTCAAGTAAGTTAATTGATGCACGCAGGGCCCAGTACCTAAGATCCGCTGCGTAACAAAACAGACACTAGTTCTAAAACGGTTTCCACTCCAGAAAGCTGTATCAACAACCTACGATCACATGAACTGGAAATGGGTATCGCCTCGAAGGAGACTGAATGCCCAGTCGCACAACGTTATGCAGTGCAACAGGAGATAGTACTTGTCCCGTTCATGGTATTCGCACTGTGAAACGCATAAAGGGAAAATAGAGATAAAGGTGGCAACGAAGCAGGCATCACTAAATCATAAGGCATCTTACTGCTTTAATAGCTCTGTGAAATAACATTGTATGTATGTACATCGGTGAGGCGGGACGTTATCCATGTTACAGTCTATGGGACAGTGACGCGTTACTGCGTGCTCGTTCAGTATTACGTTGCAGCGCAACGTATTAACGTTTAACGTATTGCAACGCGTTGTAATGCGAGACAGCGTGTTCCGTGGCGGTGAGAAAATGCAGCCGTGCTGCGCGTCATGAAAGGCGACGTCTTCAGATTGCCGAGGCATTATCGCGTTACTTAATAGTGCGGCTAAGCTTGTATAATTGCGCTAAGCTGGTACTGTGCGTTCCAAATTATCTTCACCCCTCACAGAAGAACAGCGTGGGAAGGGGAAGGGCAGCGGGAGAAAACGCATTGAAGCCGTTTCTTCCCAAGCTGCAGCATTGAAAGGCCGGCTGGGAGTGTGTTAATGGCAAGTCATTCTGTCGCCTCTGGTATGTTTCACAACCATCATACGTCGCCGTGGTGCATGCTTCGTGTGCAGTTCGCCTTCCAGTGCATGGTCTTCAGAGCAGTTCTTCGTTTCAGGGCATCCTGATCTTCGTGTTCCACTGTCTGCTCCGGTCAAGGACGCGGCAGATTCTGCTGGGGAGGTTCAGTACGGCCAAGAGCAGCACTATGATGAACAGTGTATACGGACAAATAGTGGTAGGTTCCTACGTATGCTACGTATACTATACGGTAGGTAGTATGCATGTACTACGTATACGTATACTATGCTGGTCCAGGCGTGCATACGTCATACTTTGCTGTAATGTTGAGTTCTTGCACTGAACTCTCGTGTTAAAATGAGAATGCATTTCCATGACATTTTGAATCCGCTTTATATGACCATTGCCAGTCATTGAGGAATGAATAAGCAAATTAATGGAACTAATTTTAGCAATTATGATGGAAAAGATGGAATGGTAGCATCAAAAATCCATCTGATGAGGCTGAAACGTGAGCATTTCCAAAGGCTTTCAATGCACTGGTGTCATATTGCATAACGCACGAGGTTGGCAATAGCCGAAACCATCCATGGACGTGTGGGTACTCCGTAAAACTTGCCAAGGGGTAAACATCCAGAAGCAGATACGTCTCACGTGTCCCTGTTTCGCAGATGGCCCAAAACAGGACCCGTCTCAATCGTCAGCCGCGGCCATCTCAAGAGACGTCCGTCACCACGTTGTCGTCCCGGCAAGCTACGATCAGCTCCGGCTCCCTGGAGTCGTCTCCGGCCAGGTCAGTGACACTTTGGAGTCGTCTCCGGCCAGGTGAGTTACATGACGCAGTCAAGACTGCCGAGAGGTGACTACACGAGGAGAGCTACTACCTCTTGGGCCGAATCTTGATATATGTCTACGAGTATGGTGACCTGCTGAGCTATCCTTGAATTCCCCTTTAGAAGTGTCTTAAATTAATAGTCAATAAGCCATCACGAGACAGCAGTACCTAGCAGGGGTGGTGTCGTCTGAAACCACCAATCCTTCCTTCAGCAACTGAAGCGTCTCGTAACTACAGATTGGTTCCGGCTGGGGCGCGTAGGCTGCTACAAGGCCGAAGTTACCAGCTCGTTCTAGTTTTGTTTTTTTATTGTGGCTTTAACCCTATTCCCGGAGGGCTAGACAGTATGGCCAATTCCCGGCAGGGGCAGAGGACGGATCCGGCCTGAGATCCCTGAGATCTCGAGAACTTCACATTCGATTTCATCGCAACAAACGGCAATTGATTTGCCGTGATGTAAACTGCATTTTTATTAAAAAAAATCAAAATTTTGAAAGGGGTGGAGACAGTGGGGCATAAAGTCAAAATGGGGGATATTTTTAGATTTGTTATAACACTGTCGTTTATGAACCAGTTTCGATAAAATTGGCATTAATCGAGAAATTATGGATGGGCTTTTACCATTGAGTCATGCATTTCAAATTCTGAGAAAATTTATAGGCGTTCACAGGGTTTTGAAAATGGAAGGATTATTTTTTTCAAAAACCCGTTTAAAAAAAAATTTAAAAACACTTCTTTAGATCTTACGAGTCATGTTGTCCTGGAGAAGTACAAATCGTACTACGTTATTTGTATGATGTTAGCATAGGCGGTGCCACGGACATGAAAAAGGAGAATATTATGGTCACATGTCAACTTACTACCATCAGGTCAACTTACGACCTTTGACCTTAAATGACCTCCAGTGACCTTAGAGTAACATGGAATGATCTTGGGCACATTTCGTATTGTTTGAAAACGTTTCCAGTCATTTGAATTCACTCTCTTTCTAAAATTCCATTTCATTGCGGTTGTGATATAGGGTACGCATAACGACTTTCAGGTTATAGCTCCATGACCCGACCTGATATCGACCTTAAACTTGGCACACAAGTAGAGGGTACCCTTCTTCGTCGCATATATTCCTGGCTTAGTATTTGGAAACACGGCACCAAAATATTACCATGAAACTAAGTCTTCATCTTTGACCTTGACCTTACCTCGTGCAGTAACCTAAAATAAACATTACATCTGTATGTTTGCCCAACTATTTACCTATACATGCATAAAAATTTCAAGTTCTCTCAAAACGCTATTTTTGGCAATACTTTTTCTTTTACACTCAACAGGGCCTAAATGGTCCTGAGGTGCCTCCTAAAAACGTTGCCTGGCTCCGTCCCTGAGCAAGGTAAAATCACGAAACTTTATTACAGTACGTACAAAGAATAGCTAAAACAGGTACCCAAGTTTCGTGCAGCTGCGTCAAAAACCCTGGAATTGGCAAGCAAAAAACCCGAGGGGGACGGATTCACCCCCTGCCGGGAATAGGGTTAAGTAAAATCCCTAAGTGGCACCGAATTACGATTGCGAAATTTCTGGTGAACATCACATCACAGGTAGAGGCAGTCCACCATCCTGTGTCGCTTCTTTAATCACAGTATGTTTTTCCTATCGTGAAACATCGTGCACACGGCTGTGGATACCGCAGGCAGGACAATCGATCACTGGCGCGCGACTGACACCAGTCGGTGTATTGGCAGCGAGAGGAGCCACTCTTCAGGGAGCTCTGGCTCCAGGAAGCTTTACAGACAGACCAGCGGCGGGCGACAGCTGAGCCGACAAGTGACGTCACGAGCGACCACCGAAGGCCAGCAGAGCGGCAGCTTGCGCGGACGAGTAAATCTAGGTAGGCAGCTTGTTGTGTTCCTTCCCGCTTTTTGATCACGTAGCAATTTGGCAGGAATACGGAATAGTGATCACATATATGCCGCAAAGGCAAACATGATCTTCTTTTCCTGTGCTTTAGATATGAGATCAGCTGCGTAAAATTGATGCCTTTCCTGTAAATTTCGTCATGGTCATGTGCCAGTGGCATATGACTGGCATGGAGATCTTGTCTGAAGATCGACTGGTCTGTGCTGGTCTGTAACGCCTCTGGAGACGACTGGTCTGTACAGGTTTGTAACGTCTCGGAAGACCGACTGGTCTGTGCTGGTCTGTAACGCCTCTGGAGACCGACTGGTCTGTGCTGGTCTGTAACGCCTCTGGAGACCAACTAGTCCGTGCTGCTCTGTAACGTCTCTGGAGACCGATTTCCCGTGCTGGTCTGTAACGTCTCCAGAGGCCAATTTCTCCGCGCTGGTCCTCAGCGTTCCAACCCGAGGACCCGTGGAAGCCGTTGCCAGACATCTCTGAGGAGGCCGAGGCCGGCAGCCCGCGGTCGGAGCCGCGGCTGCAGAGGACCAGCCGCTCCAGCCGCCAGTCGGCCGTCAGCCACACCGACAGCGTGGAAGTGTACAGGTATTGGCGCTGGTACAGCGACTGACACCAACAGCGTGGAGATGTTCAAGATACTGACACCGACAGCATGAAGATGTACAGCTACTGACACCGACATCGTGGAGATGTGCAGATACTGACACCGCTGGCGTTAAGATGTACAGATACCGATGCCGACGGCGCTGGGATGTGCAGGTATTGCCACTAACAGAAAGCAGGTGTGCAGGTTGGCCTGAATACTTCATTAACAATGACCTCATACACAATAACCAGACGCTTGCTGGACGCGGCCCGATGTCAGTCGGAAGACCGTTGTCTGGCGGGAAACGAGCAGTGACGCTGTTGTTTGGCGGGAGTCGGGCAGTGACGCTGCTGTCTGGCGGGAGTCGGGTAGTGACCCTGCCGTCTGGCGGGGGCCGGGCGGTGGCGCTGCTGTCTGGCGGGAGTCGGGTAGTGACCCTGCTGTCTGGCGGGAGTCGGGCAGTGACGCTGCTGTCTGGCGGGAGTCGGGTAGTGACCCTGCCGTCTGGCGGGGGCCGGGCGGTGGCGCTGCTGTCTGGCGGGAGTCGGGCAGTGACGCTGCTGTCTGGCGGGGGTCGGGCAGTGACGTCGCTGTCTGGCGGGGGTCGGGCAGTGACGCTGACGGTCGCTGTTCCGTAGGAGTCGCAGCGTCGGGGCGTTGCGCCATGGACATCTTCACTGAGCCAGTCAGCCCCCGAGCCCGTCGACCAGCCGGCGCTCTGCGCTCTACGCCCGCCTGAGGGGCAGCGGTTTCGCCACTAAGAGGAGCGGCCCCGCTGCACGGCACGCAGGCCCGCCTGGCGGGACGACTCCGTCACGCCATGTGCCGGAACGCCCGGAGGAGCGTCTCCGCGGCACAGCACGCAGCCCGGCCTAGTCGGCTGGCGTGACCGACTCCACTCCCCAGAGGTGACCATCCGGCACAGGGCCCCGATCCGCCTGGCAGAACGACCCAGCAGCGCGGCGATGACCAGGGACTGCACATCCCAGATGCCTCCGGGGACCGCCGCAGGCCATGCGGTGGCCTGCAGGGGTCAGCCGCGCCATGTTCGACAGAACAGCGCAGCCATATCCTGGCCATCCGCTGGACTTCATCGTAGAATCGCTCCATGTGATTAACGCCTGGTGTAGTATGTCACGCTTTCAGTCATGATTGCCCTCTGGTCGGTGTTATATTTTTGCAGAAAAATTACCCAAGCCTATATACTCTTGTGTATACTCTTGTACCTGACACGGGAATGCTTTACGTAATCATTTGGCAAAATTTGAGCAAAGCCGTAATCGATAACATCTGACGGAATGCTTTGGTCATTTATGCAAAGCAGGGTTTAACATGTACTCTTCAGCAAGACTTAAGAGTTTGTAGCTATAGCGTTGGGGCTTCGACATTCCATGGACGCCAGCATGTACTCGTATTTCATCGTATTAACAACTGAATTTCGAAGGATTATAATCAGTCTTCTTTTAAGTTGCGACGTGTTGTATATGCGCGCGTTGTTAACCGTGAAAAGCTCTTTCGAACAGTCGAATCCGATCCGTACCGACGTATACCTGACCTCCTTGTGTTTTAATGCGAAGCGGAACACATTGGCCTGCGCTTGTCCATGCGTTGTATGTAAATTGCACGCTTATACAAAAGTCGCAAATCTGCATGGGGTCTTACTTCATTTAACACTTTGTATCCTTGAGATGAAAGCGGTAAAATCAGTTGATATTTCGCAGTACTTCGTGGAACCGTTAAATACTTCAGTGACACGCAAGTACAGATCCTGGAATGGAGAGGGCTCGGTTAACAGCATCCCGATCATTACTCGGATGTTAGTAGCATTAAATGGAAAAAATATGGAGGAGACTCCCTCCAGACCAGAGTCTGGAATGCACTTTCCCTCTGAGTGTTTCATATATTTCCTCTCGTTCTTACTGGCTTTTGTCTGCGGAAAGGCGGTTTGCGCATCACGGATGGGTTATAACTGAAGCCATTGGTTTCTGTTGAGTCTGCTCGCGCAATGCATATGAAACCACTGGTAAAGTTCGGCCTGGAAGGTTACCGTGCTCGGTCTCCTAAATATGCAACATTCCGCGAAGCACATGTATATATGCTCCGGCGCTCGTCACTGATCAAGAGTTCCGCGTCAATAACCACCTCTTCGATCACGCATTACAACTACTGCATACCAGAAATATAGTTACCCAGGAAAGTGAACATAGTTGGATTTTGAGTTAATCCGGGAGAAACATTGCTTAGCCTTCGTTCTGCCTGCTACGGGTGAACCTTGCAGCATTTCACTGCGCCCGTGGGGACGAATAAAGTTGCGAAAAATCGGCATAATCCAACTTTGTCTACAGAGACGTTGGAATGGGAGTAGTAGGGGGCCGACACATCCCCCCAACTTTGGGCAACATTTAACATTAACGCCATGGCGGTGTACAGAAAGAAACACGGTAAAAATCACGTTTGTCCCCCGTCTCCACAGAGGTTCTACCGCTCCTGTTTGCCTGTACGTCTTTAGGCTGTTAGCATCCGGCTATACCTCATCCTGAGCAGCGTTTGCTGTACAAATCCTGGCCCGTTGCTATGGCGTTTTTCCCAGTGTATGGGGCAATTCCGCATGAATCACAGAGCGAGATGGCGCTGCTGTATGTTCCACCGCCAAGACACACCGAGGCACGGCGACCAGTGGGCCGTGACGACCCAACTTTCGCGGTCTCGCACTTATTCTTCGACCCCAGATTCAGCATTGCCATGCGTCGGTGTATCCATACCCTCTCCATCCATTCGGCCGCGCCGAATCCAAAACAAATGTGATGATTCCAGTTGTACACAGCACACGAATAACGAAATTCGTTCGGGTTTTTGGGTACAGCAAAAGCGTCCCGCATTTAGAATCACGGCCAGCAGCGTGCAATCGCAGGGCGGGCAACGCATCGTCACAGACCAACGGAATCTCCACTATTCTAATTATACTGTTATATAATTATATTATAATCTATATATATATATATAATTATAATCCTATATAATATAATTATATATAATATATGTAATACTATTCTAATTATCATTGACGCCACACACAACACCGGGTCCTGAAGTCGTGGACAAGAGTTTCCGACGTTTTGACTTACTAACGGGACAACGTGCACCAAATAGAACAACGTGAATACATGTCATCAGTTGCAAGCGGCCTCCAATCTGCACCAAAACCGGCCAGATCGTCGTGGGGACGTTCGGCTCCTGCCGTGGGCAACGCCATTTCTACACTCCGACTGACTATCGACATCGCCGAAAACTGAAGTTGACCTGGCAGAAAGACCACCAAGGCAGTGCACCCTTCGTGCAAGGGGTTTCCCCGTCCTAAAAAAGTAGTCATGGGTGACACAACTTTATTGTATTAAGACCAGCGCTGGTTGTCAGGGGTCTCTGACTCCGGGAAGCACGCACGCAGATTTGCCCGTGAACACGGCGTCTGCACATTGTCCGCACTTACGTTACCCTCATCCGAAAGGAGCCATAACAAGCCGTCCTGGAGTCACATGAACGTGCCATGTGCTTCCTGGTGCCGACCAACAATCCGTTTTGGACTGCTCGTACAGTTCGGCTTTCATCGACCAACACCGCAATGCGTCCTTGACGTGAATGTAATCGAACGGGGGAAGCCGTATCGAACAAGGCCACGTGCATTCCGACAGAGTACAGACAGGCACTCACGCCATAAAGATAGTTGGCCTAACATCGCTCCAGACGGTCAGCCCAATGTCCTCCAGTCGACACGGCAAACTCACAAGGCGCAAAGCACGCTTCGGCTCGGCGCGTTCCGATCTCGACAGTACGGGTCTGCTGCTGCTATCCCATAGAGACCAATGGTCGCATCCTCGCGTCCGAGCCCAACCCGTCCTGTCCATCTCGCTGCGCCCTCTGCCATACCTGCCTCCGGCCGGTCCGGCCTCTGGAGCCGACCATGGCCCCGGAGACGCGCGTTAGCCACGCACAACACTGACGTCGCGACGCGCCGACCACGTCGACAGCGTCCGCCTGCCGGTCCACCACCAGAGCACGAGCTCGGCTTCCCTCCGGACCTCTCAGCAGTAGAGGAAGTTTGCCGCCATCAGTAGCTCCAGAGCCACTTTGGGGTCGATTTGGAAATCCGGTATTTCAGTGGAGCTATTGGTGTATCGAACCTTGTATGTGAAATACATGCAGACCATCTGAAGCACATGGGACCTGAAAGAAGGGACAAGATTAGTTTTGGATTTCCACATGATGAGCCTTCTGGACAACCCACTTCTAGTTCAACATAAAAGACGTATCGAGAGGCTCGCAATCTAAGCATTAATAAAACCTTCATAATTCACGATGACGACCAGTCAGCACAACCGCTGCCACATGAGTTCGGCCACATGGCAAAAGTGGCCAATCATGATCTGATGGACCAGGTAACATAGGACTTGAGTGCTCCAGTTGGGATAGGGAGGTCCAATTTCCAATCTCGCTGAACGTGGCTCCTTATCGGGTCTTCCCCGGCAAACATGGCTGCGACGACAACGGCATCTTCTCGGCTGCATGCGCCACTAAAGACCAACAACACCGGCGGTTGGTGGAACATCCAGCAGTCGGTCGCAGCAACCAACGCAAGCGGCCAGGAGCAGAACCCGAAGAACGCCTCCACTCCAATATACGGTATCGGTACCCAACGTCGGCACTTCAAGTAGCCGGCACTGCTCACATTAGCTGGTTGCCTACTGGACTGCGACTGTTTCATCAAGCACTTCTTCAAATCGCTTAAAACGGCCGCCCTGTCCTACCTCTGGCGTTGAAGATCAACTACGTCTCACAGCTCACGTATACATGCTTTACACTGTGGAACAAAAGAAAGGAACGCACACACCGCAGGCGACATCCACACCACGTCACACCCCCGACAGTCAGTGCCCCAGCAGTGACACTGCTGACAACAAACACTACAACCCACACGTGACGGCGGCACTCACGGTATCTCCTTAAAGGTGACCTCGTTGGTCTCGTTCTCCTTAAACTGGCCCGGCCCGCTGAGCATGTTGCGGATGGTGCCGGACGTGAGCGCGTGCTCCCGCTTCACAATGAACTCGTGGTTGTCCGAGGAGCGCAGCTTCACGTACGTGGCGTCCGGGCCTTCGCACCCGCCGTACACCCGGTCCTCCTCCTGTGTGCGCCAGTAACACCAGGTGGCTTCTGCTGGCCATCAGCTCACGGGCTCATGTTGAACAGTTCCATGATGCTCATGCAGTGAATTTGGTAAATGCAAAAATTTAGCAATGACACATTTCATTAGTTTTTGTCACAAAACGGGAGCATCTGTGATTTCCTGACTTCCGAGTCAGCAGATTCACATATACACCAAAGACATTCATGATGGACGAAAATTTGACAACATTTTTATATGAAAAGGTCTGCCTACCATTTTCTCAGCTCCTTCACTCATTCTGATGGATGCTGACGAATCCTATCCTGAAAAAGAGGCATAATAAACACTAACAAATCTAGCTTGCTACGGAAGAAATACTGCAAAAATAAAAAAATCGTTTTTAGAATCGGCCATTAAAACTGATGTTGGGCGTAGATCGCCTCCATATGCATCCAGTTTCTGACCTGCTATTGCTGGGGCACTGTCTGTCCAAACTCTGTGAACAATCTTAGTTATGGCCTGCATGGCCAGCAATGCCCTGCATGGCTGTCAAGCTGATCAGTTTGCCCATTCCTTATATATATATATATATATATATATATATATATATATATATATATATATATAATATATATACACACACACACACACACATATATATATATATATATATATTCCTTATATATATAATATACTATACATATAATATACTGGCATACAGACATGTTTCATTACATTTCCTTATGTACTACAAGTCCCATTTTCAACACAAAAGGGTCTGAGCTCCAGCATTTAAAGCTGTCATCAAACATCCCACCATCAAGGATGGATCAGACAGTATTTCAGGAAAGACAAACTATGGTGGAAGAGATGGCAGCATGAGGTAATTCACTTTTTTAAGGTGGCAAATGCATTTTGTCTATCATGTATTATTTATTTTAAAGGAACATTAGCAAGTTTTGAGGGAACAATACTGGTAGGAAGTGTGCTGAAAAATAGCAAGCATGGTACACTGATACTGCAAAAAAATACAACTGACTATACTGGTGATAATCAGCAATGCACATCACATACATTTGTAGATATTTCAGATCTATTACACATGAAAAATTGCAATCATAGTTCAATAAAAGACATTACATACAGCCTTGGGATACCCTGACCCACAATCCACAATCCATAGTCCTCTAACCATTCATTCAACTGGTGAAATCATGAACACTGGAACATCCTCAAACAGTCACTTCAGCACACTTTATTGTATTTATTACTCTATACATATAGCACACTACATTGTATTTATTATTACACATATTATTGTGGCACTGGTATTTTTAGGTTTGGGTTTGCATTAAGGTTGATAAAAAAGGTTTAGGTTTGCATAAGGTTGATGTCAAGATGAGTCTAAAGAGTGCCCATGTATTCAAAATGGCTTGACAACAGACCTGACTGGATTTGTCAATGATCAACAACTGTGCTCAAGCAGAACCTTAAAAATCTACAGTTTCCTTCTGTGCTTGTTAATAGTTTTGGCTTGCACAACTTGCTCTGGCAGACTATTCCATTGACTGATTATTCTGAAAGGAATAAGGTTCTGGAAAAGTTCGATCTGGTCTTCTGGAGTTCTAATGAGAGACCTCTTGTAATCTTTTCTGACAAAGCTCAACAGATCATTTTTGGACTCACTGTTTTTAGCAATGTCTAAGCTAACCCACAAGCTATCAGCTCTTACCATTTCATCACTAGTTAAAATGCCTTCTGCTGTGACTCTGCATCTCATTGCACTGAACATACTGTTTTGCAAAAAAATCATCTGTTTTTCATGGAAACAACAAAAAATTCAGCCTGCTTTAAGAGTGGCAAAAATTCAAGATTTCCAGTGGACAACCTACACATTCCATATCTTGACATCTATCATGCCAGCATACAGCCACGAGGCCCTGGCACACACATGGTGCACAGTCCCAGGCTGCTAAGGAATGGTTATGGTTGGGCAGGCGTCATCTCACCCTAATCACCTGTCACCCGTGACAGTGGTGCCTTGCACGATGACTGGTGAAAACATAAAATGGTACAATTGCTAATGTATTGAATTTGTACTGTTGCTGGGTTAAGCAGATGTTAGGTTCAATTAAATTAAACAGATAGATAGCTAGGTTAAGCGGGGAATAGGGTGGCCATATGTTATTTCGAGCGACCAAGGAAGGGCAACCAGACCAAAGTTTGATGGTCAAGGCTTTGCATGGGAAAAGGTTTGCAGCCAAAGGTTTGTAAACATAGGGCTTGGATTAGAAGAGGTTTGAATCAGACAAGATTTATATTGCAAAAAGTTGGTGCCAGGTTTGAGCCAAAGGCAAAAGCAGCCCCGTGCCAAAGGCGGATATAAAATACTAGAGTCTGCGGGCCGATACAAGGTGTGATCAGA
The DNA here is from genome assembly GCA_030062745.1 of Capitulum mitella. Taxonomy (NCBI): domain Eukaryota; kingdom Metazoa; phylum Arthropoda; class Thecostraca; order Pollicipedomorpha; family Pollicipedidae; genus Capitulum; species Capitulum mitella. The sequence goes on along the minus strand of CP099844.1, from coordinate 18,634,099 downwards.
CTTGGCTGGTCTAACAAAAAGGTTAGGTTAGGTTGGGTCAGGTTAGGCTGAATGTTAAGTTTCTGAACCTTTGGTTTAGAGCCTTTTCCTTTATAATCCTTTCCTCTTACAAACCACTTCACACAAACATTTTGCAGTACCAACTCTGCCAGAAACATGGTCCCTACTGAGACATAGCCTAAAGCCGCACTTTGCGCGACCCAACCTCTGCTAGACAGAACCAAGGCCAACTGCACTTTTTTATTGGCCTGTGGCCTCTAGTATCCTTTATCCAACTTCAGCATGGCATTTCGCCTATGGCACAACATTACACCCATGAATGTCCCCCCCCAACAGTATGGTGGTGTGAATGGTAGTGGAATACCACAGTCAAGTCAGTGTGCAAAGCAAGTCAAGTCCCACAGTTTCATGGCCACCACTCCTGGAACCATTGTCATGGATGATGAGCTGTGATGAGTTGATGCCTATCTGACTGTAACCCTAGGGAACCTCTCACACATACCTGACACATTCTCTGGAGGTGGGGGGGGGGATGTAGATGAAAGGGGCTCTGAGATTTGTGCCACCTTACTTAGCTAATGAAATATTCCAAAAAATATTCAAATTTTGTGTGATTCAGAACTCACAATGTTGTGCCTTCTTTCATCAACATCAACATTCTCACTTTAATCAAACAATGGATTTATGTCTGCATTTCTGATAAATTTCTGGGAAATCTATTTTTAGAGATACATAATAGATACATAGTTACAAGACACAAAGAAACAAACACAAATTTTGGGAAAAAACAAAGAAATACAGGTTTTCTTGCCTTGTGAATGTCATATTTCAAAACTGTCAGTAATGCAACATTACAAATGCATGCTGGCTAGCAAAAAACACTACATGAATGACCAATATATACAATTAAAATGGCTGGCCATTGCTTCAACTTCAAAAGAAAGGGCAGTCACTGAGATATAGCATTTTACCAAATTACATCCATCATTCAGGAAGTTTACAATGGCCTTGCAGGGTTGCACAGAACACCATAAAAATGTGGTATTCTAGGCACAGGCCTTCCAACTCTCATAACTCCAGAAATACATGTAGTTACTAAGCCATATTGGTACCAAAAAGTGTGCAATTAAAAAATGGCCCAATTGCAGGCAATTAGTGCCTTGCCACCATCACAGCTTCCTTAAAATAGTCTCTTGAAGTGATTCAGCTACACACCTCAAGCCTCAACAACTGGCATGCCTCAACAACTAGCACCAGTTCCAAGTATGGAGCATCTCCATGAGACAAACCAACACCAACTTTTAAGCACTGATGGTTACAAACATGGCATGAAATCTGACTTCACTAAAAGACCTATCAAAACGCAGCCATCTCGAACATGAAATAGACTGAGATGCACTGGGACAAGAAGGTGGAGTGGGACTGAACAAGGACAGACATGAGTGCCTGGGAGGGAACAGGGACAAGGGTAACTGGACAGTACAGAGATGTGGAGGACCTGGATGAGGTTAGGAGGGATATGAGAACTAATGGAACAGGCATGGAAGGGTATACTAGGCCAGCATGGTGAAAAGTGACTGGGCTTTGGAAAGGGACAAGCAAGAGGATGGGGATGGGACAGGAACATGTAAAGGGATGGGGCTATCAATGCCTGTTTGAATGAGCCAAATTGTGTTGTTGAACAGGGCTGGGATGTTTAAGGCCCCCCATTTTGTGGAAAGTAATGAAATGCTCCAGTCAGTGCTGGGTTAACAGTCCTGTCCAATATCCCATCATTGCACCAGTCCCATTTTAGTCCATACTTGAATCTATCCCTTCATTGTACCCCCTTTCTGCCTCTCCCCCATCCCATCCCAAAGGGGAACAATACGGAATAGGACTGAGGAAGAGAGACTGTAATGAGACAGAGACAAGGAGTAGATTGGAATGGGACTGGGTGGGGGATGCAGGAAGGGGGAAAAGGATCATGGGACAGAAGCAAATACAGACTGAAGTGCAGGACTGGTGCAGTGATACTGGCCAGGATACTGGATGGGACCATTAACCTAGCAATGACTGGGAGCATTTCATCACCTTCCACAGACTGGTGGGCCTTAAACATCCCAGCCCTATTTATCTTGAGAACTGATTCAGCTCATTCAAACAAACTAATAGCCCCATCCCTTTACATGTCCCTGACCCATCCCAATCCTCTTGCTTGTCCCTTTCCAAGCCCAGTCCTCTTCCACCATTCTGTCCTCATATACCCTTCTGTGCCCATCCCATTAGTCCTCATCTCTCTCCTAGCCTCATCTGGGTACTCCACATCTCTGTACTGTCCCAGTTCCCTTTGACTGTCCCTGTTCCCTCCAGGGCACTCATGTCTGTCCTCATTCAGTCCCATTCCTCCTCTGTCCCACTCCAGTACTGCCTCAGCTTATTTCAAGTTTTGAGACAGTTCTGATAGATCTTTCGGTCATGTCCAATTTCACTGCACATTTGTCAACGTCAACCCTTAAAAGTTGGTGTACATCCATTTCACAGAGATGATCAGTGCCTCACTCATGTCAGTTGTTGAGGTGGTGGGTAGTTGGATCACTTCAAGAGATTATTTTGAGGAAGTTGTGATGGTGGCAAGGCACTAAATGCCTGCAATTGAGCTATTTTTGAATTACGCATCTTTTGGTACCAATATGGCTTGGCAATCATACAGATTTCTTCAGTTATGACAAATGGCAGGCCTATGCCTGAAACACCGAAAATACTGATGTTACCACCAACCCATCCTTGTGGCATACGTGGAGATTTGGAAAAATAATGGGGGACCTTGTGAAGGATTTCAAACAGCTTCTGTAAGTTGCTCTCATGGGACGAATGCTGAAATTCCTCAATGTGATAGGGTCTGGACACTCCATGCCTCCACGGACTTTAGCCACGCTTCGTTATGAAGCCCTTGACGCCTGAAAAATGCAGTACGGTATTTCTAACCGCCTAGATCCTCAACCTCGCGACTAGAATAGCATACAATCCCAAGGACCTTGAAAGTGCCGAAACCTATGATGAGGGGAACGATACTCACAATGACGCATCAACAGCCCAGCCCTGCGCTATAACTGCCTAAGCTGAGGTTTTGTAATTAAATTTGAAGGTATCAATGAAAAACATTGTATGACGTCATCCAAAAATGTTGTGTCATTGTCTGCAAACTGAAAAGCTTCTTCAGCAAATGGGATATAAGGAAATTGCTTAAAACAATGTGTTGTTTATTTCTTTATTACAGTGGTTTACAGTGGTCAGTGGTTTATTACAGTGGCAACCTTCCATGATCTGCGACGCATGCTGCGGTCTGTAGCAATTCTAGCAACCGATTTTAGCGCGCGGACGACCGTGGGTCGACGACGATCACGCCCAGCTCGGGGGGTGACCACCCCCCTCTAACTCATGAATGGCTGATTGCACGGTAGAAATAAGCACGCCGTTGGAAAGCTTGTGACGAGTAGAGCTCGAAACTGGTCTCATTTTTAGTTTTAGATAATATGTAAGCCATTTACGTCCTATATATGTTTTCTCATAGCCGACTGCATGAGACCGAGAAACGGCCTGAATCTCAAGGATTGTGACTAATAACGCATAGGTAAAGGCACCAACGCACAAGTAAATGTCCGCAGATGCCAATACACGTCTAATTTCTCAGATTTCTTCAATATATACGCCGAAACGTTGAGTTAAAGACACGACAATTTTCACGCCGGTTGTCGGCGGGCGACGCAGCCGTACACAGTAAGAAATTAACGGGGACTAGTTTAAGCGTTCCTTTATTTCTGCGACATAAGCCTATACATGTAAATTTAATGATCTTAGTGATTCTTGTAATGGTTTCTCATGCTTAAATTTTGGAAAATCCATTAGTTACCAATCTGCGCCATTGGCGGGGCTTTATTTGCAAGAGCCTGTTTATTTCCAAAATATGCAAATTTTATTTTTTGAGGCTCCTGGTATTGCTGACGTGTGTGCAAGCCAGTTCTGCCATTTTCTACCCATTCTGAGTAATTCATCGTCGATTTTGACGGTGGTACATTTTGGTTGACAACAGTTGTTCGTAACCTCACCTCAGGCCAGTGGCTGAAAGTCGTTGATATTTTGCCCAATGACGGCAACTAGATGTCTGCTTCACTCCACACTGAAAATGTTATGAAAAATTCCGCCAATTTCTGAAAAAAAAACACGAAATGTCTTAAAATGGGTTCGACCTTATGTCAACGACCCAGAAATTCAGTAATCCTTGAAGGATTTATTGTGATATCTTGTTTTGCGAAAAAGTTACAGGGCGCTAAACTTTTTTGGACATAGGTTCGAAGTTTCGTGGCGCTACGTTCATTCTTTTTCTCGGAATTTCTAGAAAAACCTCGGGGGGGCGGTCAACCGCCCCCCCCCAGTCGGGGGCGAGTTAAGATGCTGAGATGTTGGCATGGGTGTTATCTCCGCGGGGGCTGCGGGAGACATGTCTCCTGCCTGACGCAGATCCGGGGGGGTGGGACAATGGAGGTGATCGTCTCCCCACCCCGAAGTCTGAGAAGGAGCCCCACAAGAGGGGCCCGAAGGAGTCCCTCACAGGCTCAAAGGGGGCCCCAAAGGTCGTGTATGATCCTCACGGGATCTCTGCGAGAATGTGACTGGTTCTTCATGCAGTCAAAGGGGCCCTGGGAGGGTGAGATGACCCCGAGACACATGGAAAGGCCCCTGAAGCTCTCAAAGAGCCCCTGAGGCAACAGGGCCCCAGTACGACAGATTGCCCCTGAGACCGCCGAAGAGTCACAGGATCCCTGAGATGACCAAGTGAGGACTTCGTGTCCCTAGAATGCCGTGGGGGCCCTGCCAGGGGCGGATTCAGGATTTTGCAGGGGAGAATGGTCAGCGCGGGGCCCCCGATCCTGTCCGGCCCCCATTTGTTTTTGCTGTACAGATATGAAAAACCTTGATCTGTTCGGTCCAGGTTGAAATATTTAATGTCATTTTGCGTTTTCCATGAAAGATAACCGAGAAAATTCAGGGCGTCACCTCATTTAAGAGAAAAATCGTCTTCTTCTCGTACAAAGTGCCCGAAATATGACAACAACGGCAGGATTTTAGGCGGTTACGTCCCTGCCCTCCACTTGAAATGTTATGTCTGTATCTGCCCACCACCCCCCTGGAACTTTTAGAAACTTTTTTGCTAGGTTTTGGGTGATTTCGGGCCGTCCGTCGTGTCAGGGCCCTCTAGTGGTCTCAGGTTCCTTTTACAGTTTCGCGCGCCCCTCGAGACATCTCAGGCGCTCCTTTGGCAGTTTCAGGGACACCTCGGACAGTGTCATGGACCCATCTATCAGCTTCAGGGACACTTACGCCATCTCGGGTTCCCTCCTGTCGTCCCTGGAGAATTCTCGCCGTCTAAGAAGCCACTCAGGTAGTAACAAGGGCTCTCAGTAAGTCTCTCTGCCGTGACTGAGGCACCTCTCGCAATCCTCTAAGTCCTCTGGCCGTTTCAGGAGGTGTCTGGACGTCTCAAGGTTAAGTAGTTTGAGGAGCCCCTCTTGTTGTCTTAGGCGCCCCTGTTGTCAGAGATTTCTGTCAACAGTATCAAAGGACCCTCTCTAGCAGTCTCAGTGGACCCCCTGCGCCCCTGGTGCCCCTCTTATGGTCCCTTGCCTTGCACGGCATCAGGAGAGCCTGAAAGGGGATTCATCGGTTACCTCAACCTTGAGAGGTGTCCCAAAGAAACTACATTGGTCTTTTTGTAAACCTAAGTCGGTTCTGATGCAGTCAGGGGTCCCCGGGAAGGTCAGGTGCGTCCTGAAACGGTAAGGTAGGCCCCCAAACGGCAGATGGCCCCTGAGATCGCCAAAAAGGTCGGAGGACTCCTGCGAGGTAAAAACGACAGGAGGGACTCTGTTATGCTATGGAGGCCCTGGACGGCCAGAGGGCACCCAAGTGTGTCAGGCGGGCTGGTGGCAAGGAAAAGGTCCCACGGAGATTACCAGTGAGCTCCTGAAGCGCCAAAAGAGACCACATAAACGGCTACAGGGGTCCCGAGACGCCCTGATGTAACCCGTGTAACCAAGGAAGATCCCTGATGCAGCCACGGAGACCACCGAAGACGTTCAGAGAGGGTCCCTTGACACTGCACAGGGGCCTGAAATCGCCGTAAGGTCTTTTGTAACTCCCAGAGGGTTCCTGAGACTGCAAAAATGTTTCCCAGAGACGACAAGAGGGGCACTTAGGACAACAGAGAATCCACTGAGACTGTTAGATAGCGGCCTTTCAGGTTAATAAATAGCAGCCTCTAATAGGGGCGGTTTCAGGATTTCGCCGGGAGAGGGGGGAATGGTCAGCGCGGCAGATCGGGTTTCTCCTCCTGGCCGAGCCCCTCTTTTTTGCTCTTCAGATAAAAAAAAAGTTTATTTGCTCGGGTTCATGGGAAACATTTGATGTACTTTTGCATTTTTTTTGCCATATGAGACAACCGGAGAAATACGAGCACGTCTTGCCATTTCAGAAAGTTTTGCGTTTGGTTTCCCTACAAATTGGCCGAAATATGACAACAAAGGCGGGATTTTAGGAGGCTGCGTCTCTCCTTCCATTTCAAATGTCGTGTCTGTATTTAGTCCAAGAGCCCCCTTGCCCCCTCGTAGTTTCTGGAGGCATTTTTGCTAGCTTAGATTAGGTTCCGTCTTTTCATTTACAGGGATACTTTTGGTGGTCTCGGACTGTCTGCCGTGTCAGGGCCCTCTAGTAATTTCAGGTTCCTTTTACAGTTTCACGTGTCCCTCGGGACGTCTCAAGCGCTCCTTTGGCGGTTTCAGGGGCATCTCGGGCAGATTCATGGATCCATCTGGCAGTTTCAGGCACTTAACCCTATTCCCGGAGGGCTAGACGGTATGGCCGATTCCCGGCGTGGGATGGGGGGCGGATTCGGTCCCCCTTGAGATCTCGAGAATTGCATATCCGATTTCATCGCAACAAACGGCAATCGATTTGCCATGGCGTAAAAAAAACACTTAAAAAAAGAAATTTTTAAAATTTTAAAAGAGGTGGATACAGGCGAAAAATATCAAAATTGGGGTACTTCTGGACTTCTTATGACTCCGTTGTTCATGGACCGATTTCGATGAAATTGGCATGAATCGAGAGATTATGGATAGGGCTTTTACCGTAGGTACACAAATCTGAGATTTTGTGAAAATTCATGGGCGTTCACAGGGTTTCAAAAATAGGATTAGTTTTCTAACAACTGAATGAAAAAAGAGGCAAAAACACTTTTTTGGCTTCTGCTAGTGATGTTATGCTAAAGAAGTACAAATCGCATCACAATGTTTATATAATGTTAGCATAGGCGGTGCCAGGGACATGAAAAAGGGGAATTGTCATGACCACATGCTCTTCAAATCAACTTGTGACCTTTGACCTTAAATGACCTCCAGTAACCTTGGAGTGATTTGGAATGATCTCGTGTGCATTTAATATTACCTATAAATGTTTTCAATCATTTGAATTCACTCCATTTCAAAAATTCCATTTTACGGCTTTTGTGATACAGGGTACGCTCAGTGACTTTTTAGGTCATAGCTCCGTGACCCGACCTGATATCAAGCTGAGTAATATATATAATAAGTGATAAGTAATAATATAATAACATAATAAGTATAATAAGTAGTATATATAATATACGTATAATAATAAGTAGAGGACACCCTTCTACGTCATATGTGCTCCGGGTTTGGCGTTTGGTTAAAAAAAGGCGTCGAAATTATTACTATAAAACCAAATTTTGACTTTAACCTTGACCTGACCTTGTAAAATGACCTCGCACAGACAAATTGTATTTTCATGTTTCCAAGTTATTCAACTAAATATCCATACAAGGTTTTAAGTTCTATCTTAAAAACGCTATTTTGGGCATTTCCTTTTACCCTCAACAGGGCCAAAAATGGCCTGAGGTGCCTCCCAAAAACGTTGCCTGGCTCCGCCCCTGAGCAAAACAGGATTTCGAGATTTTGTCACAGTACGTAGAAAGAATAGCTAGGAAAAATCTCCAAGTTTCGTGAAGCTGCATCAAAAACCCTGGAATTGGCAAGCAAAAACCTCGAGGGGACGGATTCATCCCCTCTACCGGGAATAGGGTTAAGCCATCTTGGGTTCCCTCCTGTCGTCCCGGGGGAATTTTTGTCCTCTAAAAAGTCCCTCAGGTAGTAACAAGGGCCCTCTGCAAGTCTCTCTCTCTCTCTCTGTCGTGACAGAGGTGCCTCTAACAATAATCTAGGTACTTTGGGCGTTTCAGAAGCTGTCTGGACGTCTCAAGAGCAAGAGGCTGCTAGTTAGCAGTCTCGAAAGCAGGGACGGCGGATTGCATTTTCGGCTGGGGGGGGCAAGCTCTATCGGATCAACGGCCAACCTCATTTGGGTTGCTATATCTCCTCCCAAGAAAATAACTGAATTTTGTTCTTTTTGCTATCGTCCAGTTTTGTGTTAAACAGTTAAACTTTTCCCAAAGTTTTGGCGATGGTATACACTTATGTTCTCTCAAATGCATGGATTTATTATTATTTTTTTTATTCAGGCCTGTAGGGGAGACCGGGGTCAAATGTTACATTTTTTACCTTTTCGATCCTGGAATAAAAATATTTCGGGTTGGGGAACATTTTCTCGGGTTTTTACAAACCCTGATATTTTGCCTTTGTAGCGGATATGGAAAGATCCCGAAATAACGACTTTAAGGTATCGAAATTACTGTTTCAAAAAGTCACTTCAGCTGTTACAATTAACCCCAGGTACGGGGTAAATTGTAACAGCACCTAGGGTCAAATGTAACATGTTAGCGAATGGTGTAGTGATATAGTGAAAGCCACCTTTGTCGAAAACAGCCTTTACTGAACAACATTGTCTCTTACATCTTGAGCCTTTCCTGGAATAAAATCTCAGTTCCAATGCAAAAAATACGATTTCGCAACGGCATAAAGCTCAAGTACTCTAGCAGCTTTTCCTGAATTAGATAAGAGCTCTACCTTTCCCAGGCCAAGAACCAAGGCGTCATCAAAAGCAGAAGACGTCTTCTTCATCATCACTACTGCTTTCCCTGCGTGCTGTCTTCCGAGCCCTCTTCCCACCAGCCTTCGTCTTGTTCTCTTCATGCTTGTCCTTGTCAAGATTGAGCTTCTTCGAAGCTTGTTTACAATCCTTTCGACCTTCTTTTAGCTCTATCGCTCTCTTTTCTACAGTGTCAGTCAGAACTGCGGCCTTGCGCTTTCGACCCGCGAGGCTGTTTTTTCTTGGACCTGCCATGGGTAGCGGCCGAATCGCTTCAGGGGTGAGCTGCTTCGAGGCGATCCCTGATAGACGAGACTGTTCGATCCCCGATGGACCAGGCTTGTCCATCCCCAATGTATCAGCCTCTGCAGAAATGATGCATGATATATATCATCCATGATGCATGGATATAATAATGTACTCTCATATAACATTCAGAGAGACAAATTTAACTATATACAATTGTCCCATACTTCCCCCGGAAATATCCAAATGAAGTCAACTAGAATAATTTAATCAATAAAATAATCAATAAATGAAACAATAAAATATCTTAATAAATCCCCTGTGAAGGTGATTCATCAACGGTACGACCACGGTGACTAGCCGCCAAGAATGTAGCCACGTATTAAAATTAGAATTGACAAAACAGTACCTAAAAGATAAATCAGGGACTGGTGACAATAATACCGCAAGTATGATTTTTGAATGATATTGATATCGAATTTGGGAACAACATTGCATGTTGATTAATTGGACGGGGCATGTTTCCATAGCCTCCGCCCCAGTGGTTACGTTCATGCCAAGTGTACTGATATTTTACATAAATGTAGGTTTAATGGTCTGGCCATAGGGATCAATTGTAACACTGTTACATTTGACCCCATCAAAAATGTTACAATTGTTCCCGTCACGCCACGCCATCTTTGAGACAAAAATAACGCAAAACAAGGCGGCGTGGGCGGCAGCTGATGCCCTCATTTTTTGACCGGGTACCCCGACCAACCCCACACAAGCTCTTAAACCCGTGTCTAGTAAGATACGTGAATGAGCTGATCATATTAAAAAATAAACAAAGTTACAATACACTCTAAAAAACACAATTGTGAACAGCGCAATCGATTCACCCGCCGCACCGGCCTGAAACCCCGTGAGGAAAAGAAACCGCTTGCTGCGCATGTCCAGTAGTGCCTCCAGCGTCATCCATCTGTAAGTTTCGAAGTAAACGCTTCTGTTACAATTGCCCCGTGTTACATTTGACCCCGGTCTCCCCTACCCATTGACATTTTTCAGGTCTTTGCCTTTGAGCATCCATCTACATAGCGGCGAATGATGCTAACTTCTGTCTCTTATGTTGTTTGCGTTTACAACACGAATTCAACATTATTATAGGGTATATTTGTAAACGGTTGAACGACAGTTTCCTGGCACAACATTAAATTATAGCTCGAAGCTCAGTCACAAAGCTCTTACGGACTATCACACGAGAATGCAGTTATTATTTCAAGAACTTGCCAAAGCAGCTTTGTCCAGGGCCTTGTCTAACATGTTAATTGGAGGGCTCGGCCACCGCAGTGGAGTTGCGAGCCCCCCGTCAAGGCAAAACCTGGTACCTGGGAAGAGGAGCAGCTGAGATGTCAAAATCATTAAGTCTGAAACAGGTTTTCTACGGAGACGTAGTTTTCTTAACTCGTCCCCGACTGGGGGGCAGTTGACTGCCTCCCTGAGGTTTTTCTGGGACTGCGAGAGGACGAACAAACAGAGTCACAAAACTTTGTGTACCTTTTGCTTCATCATTTTTACACCTTGTGTCAAAGTTCTAAGCTCAGGTCAGATCAGGTACTTAACCTAGGTCAGGTCAAACAGACCTATGTCCAAAAAAGTTAGCGCTCTGTAACTTTTTCGGAAAACAAGATATCACAATAATACTTTCAGGGATTAGTGATCTTGATAGATGCAACAAATCTGCTATCTCGGATTTTTCGGAATTTTCCGGGCCATTGACCTATGGTCAAGCCCATTTTCAAGACATATCGTCGTTTTTTTCGGAAATCGGCGGGATATTTCATAACATTTTTAGTGTGGAGTGAAGCAGACATCTAGTTTCCGTCATTGGGCAAAGTATCAATGACTTTCAGCAAATTGACCTGAGGTCAGGTCACGAATAACTGTAGTGAGCCAAAATGTACCACCGTCAAAACCAGCGATGAATTACTAAGAATGTGTAGAAATTAGCAGAACTGGCTTGCACAGACGTAAGTAATACCAGGAACCTCAAAAAGTTTGAAAAAATAACATATTTTGGAAATAAACAGGCTCTCGCGAATAAAGTTTCGCCAATTTTGTAGATTGGTAACTAAGGATTTTTTCCAAAATTTAAGCACGAAAAAACAGCACAAGAACGACTAAGATTAATAAAGTTTACATGGATAGGCTTTTCTCGCAAAAATAACGGAACGCTAAAATTAGTTACCGTCAATTTCTTACTACATACGGCTGCGCTGCACGCCGGCAACCGGAGCGAAAATTGGTGTGTCTTTAACGCAACTCAAGTTTTTGTTTTTAACAAAGAAAAGTCAACAAAGTCTCGGTGTATATATTGAACAAATCTGAAAAATTAGATGTGTATCGGCATTTGCGGACCCTTACTTGTGCCCTGGTGCCTTTAACTATACGTCATTAGTCACAGCCCTTGAGATTCAGGCCGTTTCTCGGTCTCATGCAGTTGGCTATGAGAAAAGATATATGGGACGTAAATTGCTTACATATCATCTAAAATTAAAAATGAGGCCAGTTTCGAGCTCTACTCGTACAAGCTTTCCAACGATGTGCTTATTTTTATCGTGCGATCAACCATTCGTGAGTTAGAGGGAGGACGGCCAACTGCCCCCCCCCCTAGTCGCGCATGATCGAAACTGACCGACGGTCGTGCGCGGGTTAAATGCGAAGTCATTGCAGAAATTCATAATAAATACCGGGTTTTCTCTGGTCCCATAAGATTCCTCCAAATGCAAAGTCACTGCAAAATGCCTCGTCCATCAGTTTTTCGTGCGGTTAAATCACAGGTGGCAGTGTATGAAAATAACATATGTTGATACCATTGTCATGCTGCAATGACACCAGAAAGGAAAAACCGAAAACAATGCAGTCGAACTATGAGGGGGAAAAGGACGGCGTAGATTTTAGGCTAGAGGAAAAAACGAGACCCAAAAAAAACATAATTATCTTATACGCAGCCATGTCCCAAAAACCAGCACTGCTATAGTTCTAGGTGGTCTACTTCTGAGGAATTTATGCTTTTTAAGTCATGCATTTTGCCTTGAGTATGACCGTTTTTTGCAACTAATTGCCTTCTCATAAAGCATAAGTTCGTTTTAGCCACACAAACAAATAAACCTAGAGCTCACTGAAATGCAAAATGACCTGATATTTCACCCCCACAGGCCCACAGCACCTCTTGGTGCGATTGAGAAGTCATAATGCCCTAAAACCAGCCACTTTCTTAGAAGCGGAATTAAATACGTTCGGGTTACTTGTTCGAGTACAGCCAACGAACGCAAAACATCAAATAAGATGAATGCTGGCGGGCGCAAATTTCGAAAGGGAAAATACGAAATGTCGGATATCAATGTAGGGATTAAGGCTGGAAAAGCAATGATTTCGTCGGTCAAAGCATGGAATGAGAAAACATCAAATGCAAAATGTTCAACGTAAATATTAAAACAGTATAAACACCAAACTGCCATATACCAAATGATTGATGACTGAATGACAAAATGTCGGGGTAGAGATCAATAACGCATCGGATAAATATTTAAGTAAATGATATCGCAATATGAACACCTAGTAGCGCACGGGCACTGACTTTAACCTCAAACTGAACGGGGATATCTCAGCAGGACGGCTGTGAAATCTTTCCATGGTTTACACATGACCTTCCAAGTGTCTTCGCTATTTAGCTAAAATTGAAATTAATAGTCCAATTGTTTCGGGGAATTACTGAACTGAACCGACTAGACAAATGCCCTGGTTGCACCATTTGACCTGATGCCGTGGATGCAAAAATGCTGGCTTTTCACGTCATATAGGGTAGAGGGTTCGGGTCTTGGGCGTCGAAAATTGCCCGTCCTCAGTTTCCCAGCAGTCTTTTGGAGACAACCTGTGAGTCCTGTTGCCAGGGACCTGTCACCTGATAACAGCGCATGACAGTGGACTAGAAAACGTTTTTCCAGCGTCTTGGATAGAATTATCGTAGAACATACTACCGGTCTCCGGCGACGGCCCGCGCTGATTACCGTGTCTGCCAACGACAGTCAGCTTGGAAAGAGCTTGAATTCCGTCCGTGATTTTGACAGACAGGGGTCCTGACCACCTCGCCATCAGGTTCATGTCTTGGTATAATCTTCATTTTTTGAGATACCAAGCTGTTACATATTGTCCCGCTCCATGGTTTGTAATACAAAAGCTGGACATTCTATACCAGCCCATGTGCGATGCCCGTGCCTGATACGATGATATAAAATACAACCTCGGGATTATTTGTTCATCCATTATTTCGTCCCGCAACATTTTTCTGTTTCGATAAATATCGCTGTTAGATATTTATCCATATTGGACATATTGCCGTTCCAATTTTTCCCGTTTGATGTTCATGTCTGTCGACAATTACTCCTGTTTAATGCTTTGCCTTTTGTTTGGCTTCTGACATTTTGATTTCAAGATTTGTGCACTCGATATTCCACCATACGGCAATTTGTGGGGTACTGTGTCATCCCTAGTTCCAAAGATAAACGCGGGCTAGAAACCAATGATGTGAGGTAAAAGGCATATGTAAATCACATGGGACATGAAAGAAATGTGACCAGTTTTGACAGTTTCTTATCCTAACCATTGCTGATTTTTCCTGCAAATGTTCTAATGCTGTGTAACTAAGTTTATCGGTCATGACGCGAACTCTTCATGTCTACAGCCTTTTCCTTGCAAATACCGTTCGTTCGTTCATTGTCTTATCCTTATCATTACTGATTTTTCATGCAGTTGTTTTAATGTTTCATATGTAAGTTCATTGGTCCTGACGCCGCCTGTAGTATACACACTCTTGTACTTGCGAGTAACAGTGTTTCGTATCCCTTTACACCTGACAACGCCATCATTTCAACGAGTCCCTGTATCTCACGAAACCGCCTCCACCCTCGTAACCACTCACATATTACTTTGCAGACGCTAGCGATTTGTGAAGCTAAGAACACCCATAGGAGCACAGTCTCGTCTTGATACCCGCCGATGAAAGCAAATCTACCATAGAAAAGCTAGCCCGCTTCTTGTTACATACTGAGGGAAAAGTGTCGGTGACAGTCCTGTTCAGAAATTTTCAGCTCTTATTCGGGACGTGGTCCCTTCACACTGCACAGGTCACAGAGTTCGAAACATGGAGTAAAGAAAGACTGTATTAACCTACATGTACCATAGGAATGACACCAGAATATCTTAAAGTGTAGTTGTGTAAAAGTGTACAAGGCCGTTTTCAACATAACTCGTCGGGTTTTCGATCACTGAAGGAATTTTTTAAAAGAATTTGAAAGTAGGGAGATCCAGTCATCCAGTTTCCGTCAGTGGGCAAAGTTCCAATGACCTCCAGCCACTGACCTGGGGTCAGGCCACAAATAACTGCTCTGAGTCAAAATGCACTGCCATCAAAATCGGCAATGAATAACTCAGATCAGGTTGAAAATGGCAGAAATGGCTCGCACAGTTTCGACTAATACCAAGGAGTCGGAAAAATTTAAAAAAAAATTCATATTTTGGGAATAAACAGGGTTCGCTTGGCATTCTTAAAAAGCGTACACGAAAATTTTCACGGGGATGACTATTAAGTACGAAACGTACGTGTAGTAATCTTTGCACTAATTAAATTGGTTTTTAACACGTGCAGTGGAAGGGGGTTTCGTGCTAACGCGCAATGGAAGGCGGGTCAAAAAGTGCTCCCCACCAGTCTCGGCAACGGAAAGAGTTAGAGAAATGAAATTTTATGGACAGGGTGGGGCCATAACGATTTACATCGTGTGCAGTTGTTACGACCCTAGATCTATATCTTCAAGGTCAAATGGGGCGGAAAAGGTCAACTTTTGACACTTTCTCGGCCCGTAAAGACCATTCCATACAACTTTCCGAACCGAAACGGTTTGCGTGTTTTGGCCGTTAAAACGAGAAATACGACAACTTCCATCCATTTGGCGTCTTGACTGAGGATTTCGGGTCCGTAGGTCATGTAACCAGGTCATTAACCTATGGCGTCATTTGCTCATCTTTTGCAGATCAGATTTTTAGCAACACGGGGCAGCTTGAAGGTAAGTAAGGGCGAAACATGAATCTTTTGGCGTAGTTTCAGTGGAGGTAGTCAACATCGATACATTTGGTCATTTCCAGCGTTCCTATTTATGTATGTCTGTATATGTATATATGTATATACTTGTGAGTATCCAAGTGCCAAACTTGTTTTTATTAGGGTCTTTGAATGCATATTTCATACAAATTGGCATATTGCAAAGCAAATCTGGACCAGGTCACAAAATAGTTGCCCTTGACCTTTGATGGCCTTGACTCGAAATGACCTTGGTATATATGTAAGCGTATTCAGGTGCGCGCACCTGATTTTTATTAGGGTCTTTGAATACATACTTCATACAAATCGACATGTCGCAAAAGGTATCTGGGCCAGGTCACAAGATATTTGGCACTGAACTTCAATGGCCTTGACCTTCACTGACCCTGGTATTTGTAAGCGTATCAGTGTGCGCACATGTGTTTTTATTAGGGCCTTTGAATGCGTATTTCATACCAACCAACATGTTGCAAAGCAAATTTGGATCAGGTCACAAGCTGTTCGACCTTGACCTTTGATGACTTTGACCCTTATTGACCCTGACTTTGGTCTTGGTATATCCATCATTTGGGTCCAAATGACGTCGCGTGATTGTGCTCAAACGATAATCTTAGGTAGAACGCTAGTTCTTTCACAAAGCTCCCATTTGTAAGCGACAACCGTCGATTTCGTTATGCTTGCCAGACTTCAAATGCTTGAAACTTCAAAAAAATTCCGGCTGATTTCCGATTTTTCTGCGCCATTCAACGAGCTATTCAGTTGCCATAAATGTCAAAAAGTAGCAGCAACCAGCTCTAATCCTTTCTTGAGATATTCAAGAAAAACAGGTGGGGGGCACAAAAAGACCCCCTTCCAGTGAACGTGTTAACCTTGTTTGTTCGCTGAACAGAAAGCGACGAGACATGCCGAACGAGCTCAGTCCCTTTGGGGAATAGGCTGGCTGTGGATTGCCCTCAGTTTTGCGAACATCATGATGCTGGTATTAGCTGATTTAATTAGTACCAAGCTCTCAGAAAAAAAACACGAAGGGTGATAAAACAAACTGGTGTTACGTTCAGAAAGTTTTCAACAGCGCGTAACATGCATGTGCCCACATATTCCATTTCCGGAACTGTTCCGTTACAATTAACCTGTAAATGTGTCGTGCTATGTGTATACCGTGTCGCGTCATGTGGATTCGTGTCTTCAATACATATGTCCTGAATACCATCTCACCTTTTCAATAAGAAAAAGCAAAGACAATGCATCATTTTGTTTACCTTGAATGTGTGCAAATTGTGATATAACATAGGGATGTAAAGTTAGAAATCTACCAGGTTCAAATTAAGACTCAGATTCAGAAGGAACTGTATCGCGACCATATAGCAGAGAGAATACAACATTGGTTTTCATGTCACATGTCAGTAATGTTACGCTTCGATGAATCACTATTGCACTCGGCTTCGCCACGTTCAACAGTGACGACACCTTCGTGAAACATTCTGACGCTGTTGCGCGAAAACCATTGCAACGTCTTTATATTGTCAAGCAGATTACAATCAGGAAGACTGTGTGTTGAACGGGGGGAGAAAAACATGGTTGTGCATGAGCGGTTATTGTGGCAACGTTACAGGATAAAAAGACAAAACATTCAATGAGAGGTGTTGCGTTCCCATGAGCCATCTTCTTGGCCGGATTTCCGTTGAGGCCAAATGTTGCTTTTAGTGAGTTTTGGCTCTGGAGCTGGAGGTTCTCTCGTATGATCATCGTTATCCACGTAGATTTCGAGAGCACGGAAAACATACTGGTACGCCAAGCTTCCGTTAGCCTCTTGCCAAGATCAACAAGTATGTCCTGATTTTCAGGTTCGTGATACTTAGATGCTTTCTCATGGTTGGTGCTGAGATGGTATTGGGATAAACAAAAACGTTTTATTAATCAATGATCCAGATTGCCTTGTTTATTTGCACTGTGATCCATAGGCCACTGAACTTCTTAACGTTAAGAGAGAAAATACAAATTTATAAAAGATTGCCTTTAAACTTTTCTTCTGTGTGAGTAGGTGAGGGTTTTATACATCCAACGATGTCTGGCGAATTTCGTTTTTGGAATAGCTGTTAATATGACAGTTATATATATATATATATATATATATATATATATATGTATATGTATATAGTATACTTAAAAACTACGAAGTCGTACCAGTAGTTATGTCATTTACGAGATAAATACCTTGTATTATACACAAATGCCTTATGAAATAAGATCTTTTGTAGCTCGCAAAACCAAATTCTAACTTTGGAATTAAAAAGACCCACATTTCGGGCGATTGGTGACGCTAATTGATTGCAAGTAAAAGTCATTTTTAGCCTGTAGTACCAGGAAAATTGTCGGGCCGTCATTATTAACACCGAAACATCTCCCTGAGCGGTTTAATCACAGAACGGTGCACTAACAAATATCTTCGAGAAAGTCAACTTTTGCGGCATATGTTTTATTTTCGACCCATTTACGACATCTAAACACAAAAATAGTTTGTCCGTGCATAAACAAGTGCCTGTGCAGATCTAAGCGACTTATCTTAGTCTTAAAACACAAGTCTTTTCGTGGGCAAAACGTGGTGGAATAATTAAAGGCATAATAAGAAGTCGATACACACGATTGTATTTTTTTAAAGCAGCTACTAATGTGCCATTCACCAGCTACACTAATCTGTACAACTACGGCTTCTCTATGGCAGCTTCGTTCTAGCTGCTGGTGCATATCAGCTATGTCTCTTAAAGACAGAACTGCACTAATGATTTATAAACAAAAATCATTATCTGACATATAAAACACAACCAGAATCATAAAAAAATGAAAGCAGACAATGAAACGAAGTCGTTCAACAAAACTCGCTCCTTTCACCAATGGAAAACACAGGTAATAGAGCAGCAGGGCGCCTCCAGGGACAGGCTCTCTTCGGCGGCCGGGGCGGGTCTGACGAGCAGGCCACGCGCGTTCAGTCGTCCCCGATCAGCTGCTGGAAGGAGGTGCGCCGGTACTGGGCTGCACGCTCCTCCTCGCTCATCTGCTGCAGCGCCCGGTGCTGGTCGGCCACCGTGACCATGATGACGCCCCAGCCGACGCTCCAGAACCAGCCGACCAGGCAGAACGTCAGCGTGTACAGCTGCATCAGCGCCACCACCAGGTTGGTGCACGTGCTCGCCCACCGGTGCTCCTTGGTCGTGACGACTGAGTAGCGCGTGCGGCCCATGCAGTGGACGAGCAGGCCGCTGAGCGCCGTGCCCAGGCCCGGCACCAGGATGTTGAGCAGCAGGCAGGCGTAGGCGGCCGGCCGCGGCAGCACTGGGATCGCGCCGCGCGCCATCGACGTCGTGTTCACCATGCTGGGGTCGAGCTGCGGCAGCCGCTCCTGCAGACTCTCCAGGTCGGCCTCCTTCCCCGACGCGCGCCCGAAGAGACGCGACGGGAACACGATCGGAATGCCGAAGATGCGGTACACCTTGGGGCGCTTGGCCTGCGGCAGCGCGCCCGGGTGCAGCCGCCCCTCGCCGCCGCCGGCCGACGCAAGCGCCACGTCGGCGAGCCGCAGGTTGCTGTTGGACTTCCGGACGGGCGACCTGGAGCCGGCCCGGGTCTTCTCCTCGTCGCCGGCGGCGGCCGGGCCCGGCTCGTCGTCGGCTCGGGACCGCGAGAGGCCGGGCCGCTCCTGCGTGGCGTCCGGCGTCAGCAGGTCGCGCGACCTGGTGGCGTGCACCGGCACGCCGCGGTACAGCCGGTCGAACACGCTGCCGCCCTGTCGGCGCGCCGGCTTCCTGGCGGCGCGTTTCGGCTCCGCGGCGGCTTGTTTTTCGGCCTTCTGCTGGGCGTGGCGTTTGATGACTTTTCGTGGTTCCTTCTTAGTTGTGGTCTGCTTTTCATCGGGGCGTGATGATTGTTTGCTGCTTGATGCAGCCGCTGGTTTTCCCGCAAAAAGACGGTCGTAAAAAGAACTTTGCTTGTCGCGCTTCGTTCCCTTTTTTTCCTCAAAATCATCGGCAGTTGGTTTGGCCGAGCTTGCTGGCTGGTCGACAGTTTCATCGGCATCTCCCTTTGCTGGTTTAGTTTCTTTCTTACCCTTTCGGCTGCTCTTAGGCGTATCTCTGCCTTTGTCTGCATCCAGATTCACTTTGCGATTTTTCCCTTTGCCTGAATCAGGTTCCTTCGGCTCCTTCTTGGACTCGGCGCCATTTTGGCTCGTACCAGCCGGAGTCACCTCGCTCTGCTCACCCTTCGCGCCGGGCCTGACCTTCGGCTTCCCGCCGTAGAGCCGGTCGAAGACGGAGCCGGCGGACTGACCGGAAGCCGCCGGCCGGCCGGCCGGACCCGCGCCGGACCGGGCCGCCGGCCGCGTCTCGTCCTCCACTACGATGCTGGCGACGGCCTGCTGCCGACCGGGCTCGGCCGCCCTCGGCGCGGCTATCTCCTCGCTGGAGCCGTCCGGCTGGTCGGGCGCCGTGCGGCCGGCGATCAGCCTGTCGAACAGCTCCTCGGCGCGCTCCCGGGGCGGCGGCTCGGTGGCCGGCGGCCGCTCCTGCCGGCTCCTGGCCGCCGGCCCTGGCTCGGTCCGCGCCAGCCGCTCGAACACGGAGCGCCGCCGGCTCGGATCGGCCGGGTCCGCGTCGAACACCTGGCTCCAGTCGCCGCGGCGGCCGGCCATCGGCGGCAGCGGGCCGGCCGGCGCGCCGCCGACGCGGTACTGGGCGCGGCTCTCGCTCACCTGGCCCCTGGCGGCGGCCCGGCCCGGCAGCAGCGCCGACAGCACGGACGCCTCGCGCGGCGGCCTGCTGATGCGGATCTTGGGCGGCCTGGGGCTGCGCGGCGCGACGACAGCCCGGCCGCGGCTCCCCCCGCCGTTCGACTGGCCGCTGGGGCCCCCTGCCGCCGCCCGATCGACGCTCGCCGCGCCGGCCGGCGCGTCCGTGCCACTGGACACCATGGCCAGCGGCGAATTAGCTGCACGATAGCCGCGCTAAACGACCGGGAGCGGCCGAATGGCCGGCTCGAGCGACCGGAGGTTGGCGGGGCGCCGGCCGCGGCCGCGGACCCGCCGGCGCCTGCTGTCCGGCCGGCCGCCGCCGCCGCAGTGCCGGCCGGGGGTAAGTGACTGGTCTCGGTGCGCCGCAGGCCGCAGGCCCCGGGCGTGCCGACGCCACGCCCGCGGCAATCGGCGGTCATTGGGGGCGCTCGGAGCCTGGCACCATCGACGCGGCCGGGCTGCTCGTTAGGCGCGGAGATTATCGTCGGTTCCGACGAGGTTCGCAGTCGCCGATGATTATCGTCGGTGCCGATGGAGGCCGTCCCAGTCACGGCCCGCGCCGCCACCATAATAGCCGCTGACCAAAGGTCGAGCACGCAGCAGGTGGGAAGCAGGCGGCTGCAATTGAGGGCCATGCAATTTCCCGATCAAATCTGGACTGGCCATACCGAGTCTGACATGTGGCTAAATCGTGCTTTGGAAACGTATGTTTTGCATTGGTAGTTTTGTCGATAGGTGTATGTCAATCCCCTGCTGGTGTTTTGTTTCTGTTTTGTGTTATGCGTTTCGGCTGTGGCATGATAAAATGCAAGCCGAATTTTTTTTGTGAAAATGCCGTTGAATGTCTACTTGCATTTATCATGCACTATATGAGACTTCTTTACGAAATAACGTATCGCCAATAGCCCTAAGAGACTTCGATTTCTCCTAAAAAACGTGAATATACTTGCATATACCATAACGGAAGATCCCAGATTCTCGCTCTTCTGTGGATGTTATCTTCGCTAGCATCGGCAACCCTTCAACATTGGTGGAAAAGGCAATCCTTAATCGTTTTCTTAAGAAAGGTATAAAATTCTTATAAAATCCATGCCATTCGCGGTGCCATTCGCGGTATATATCTCGATTTCTCAACGCGTGCAGTTTTAGTGTTTGTGCGCATAAACCCAGCGAAATGAAATTTTCCTACCATCTCACGCCGAGGTATGGACTGGATCTCAAAAGCATGGGTGCTTCCTCTGGGAACACTCTCGGCGTAAAGATAAAGTACACGCCAGGTAAACCGGTTAAAAATAAACGAAAAAATAAAACTGAATAAAAATGTGGTTAAAAATGCTGGGGCCCCAGCCCATAGGCCACGCCGCGCTCCAAACAGCTGAGCGTTGCAGCCGTGATCGGGCACGGTCGGCCGTCGACCCCTCCACCTGCATTCCTTAGTGGGACCGAAAGGTCAGAAGGGGAGGTTGGTGGGCGATAGAAATAGCTCTTCTCCTCGAAACCAGAAGCGTTGCCAGGATTTTCAGAAGGGAGTGTTGTCAACATGCAAGGTACACAAAGAAAACTTTAAGGCTTCCTGCCATGAAAACCCAACCAATGGTAAGGCGACGTCAAAAATCGCTTTACAACAGTCGATTGAATCCTCTGACGCCCCGTGGACTACGCTGCTGCTCGCAGCTATGCAGAAAATGCAGTGAGTTTGATTTGTTGTGGCGCTCACGTTTGTCTTCATAGTTTACCTTTGTGTATCGACATTTCACGTACCTCGACGGACATTGAGAATGAGCGAACCTAAAACTAGACACATTAAGAAGACCTTATACTACTGAAAGCTCTCTGCTGGGCGTCGTGAATGCCAATAGCAACAGACCATAGAAGAGGTGGCCACGTCGTTGTTCAAGGAACGTCGCCGAATACCTGTCCAGTCCGTCAGCTGTAAAACTTTCCAAACTGTGGTTGCACCCATGAATGTGATGTATTTTCGCCACTGCTTTAAGGGAAAGCTGGCTAGCGTTGTGAACACGGGTTCCCAGTGATATATGTTTCCGGTGCTAGACAGTTAACACTAATCCATCATTCAGAATCAAATATTTTTAATCGTGTTGCTGTCTCATTTCATTATTTGTTCATTTTTAACAGAAATGTTTATGGGCGGCGGAACCATTGAAGCGTTGGGGCGCTCCCCATCAATGGAACACTGAAATTTGGTATTGATCGTACGGCTTTGCCAATATCCGGGGAGGGGGGCTACGCTCAACTTCTTTTACGCGGGGCGGAAAATGTGAAAAATCGAGATTTTTTTATAAACGAAGAATTACGGTGATGACGCCACTGAGGGTCAAGCCAATCAGTTGTTGACGCACCGATGTATATTGGCAATAATTGGCAATGGTGAAATGGCGTGTGGCGTGTTGCTGTCTGATTTGAAGTCTGTGAGAAAAAGAATGCTTACAGTACAGCAGGATCGAGGTGTATTTATAGGAAATAAAAAAGAATTCTGAGTAGATTGGCTTTATTAGTATTTCTAAAAAGCGGTCGGAAATGCTGAAAATACCGTTAATGATTACTAACTGGGGCGCTAAGGACGTCGATCACGGCTGCTAACTCGGCCGTCGGCTCCCTGCTACTTGCTCCTTCGTCGGCGCACAGGCGCAGCCAAGGGAAGGGCAGGGAGGCCCGGGCCCCTTCCTTAGGCCGGCAGTTTTTGCGAAAACCTTTGTACATTGTCTCCCCATCAGGCGGTTTTCGTACGATTTTAGTTCATTCTGAGCTCCGCCTCCCCCCTCCCCCCAAGAAAATCCTGACTGCGCGCCTGAACCGGCAATTGGGTATGAACTACATCATAATGGTTTTGGTAAGAGGAGAATACATCTATATATTATACGAGTAGCGTGTGTCTGTCTGTTTGTCTTTCTACCTGTCTGTCGTCAAATCTTTGCTCCGGTCCAGGCCCCAAACGGATTGACGGACCGGCACGTGACACGCACCGTTCCAAAGGTCTTGCGCACCGCCAGAAAATCCGCTAATTGTCTTCGCGCTGGGGCCCGTCGTTGGCGCGTGCCGCGCTCTTCAAGACTGATTTTTAGCCCATAGGGATAACACATAAAACTTTACATCCCTGTATAATACCGCAATTCGCACAAATTCAGACAAACAAAGTGATGTTTTGTCTATGCTTTTTCTCATTGGAAAGGTGAGACAGTATTCAGGACATATGTACTGAAGACACGAATCCACTTTACACGACACGGCGCGTACATATCACGATACATCTACTGGTTAATTGTAACGGAACAGTTCCGGGAATGAAATATGTGGGTATAGGCATGTTACGCGCTGTTGAAAACCTTCTGAACGTATCACCAATTTGTTTGACTACCCTTTGTGTTTTTTTCTGATAGCTTGCTACTAATTAAAGCACTAATATCAACATCATGATGTTTCCGAAACTCTTTAAATGACCCCATTTAGTACCCAAATATGGTATTCCTCGCGAACCGGGCGGCGTTACTAGTTTGCTACCTGCTTGCCCGGCTTGCGAGGCCCTTCACTAATTATTATCGGTGGAGGGAGTAGATGTTGGAAAAAAAGAAAAACGGGGATTGGTGTGACCCGTAATGATTCTTGCAGTAGTGTGGAAACCATGGTATTTAACGTAATTGGGTCACACGAGCATGGGGGGTACTCCTGCCTACCCATTAACGGGTAGGGGATTATTACAAGAATTTAAATAAACGAAAAAGAAAAATAATAGCAGCGTTTTTAGTCCAGTTGCATATTTCAAACCCCGAAATTCCAGGTCGCGTCAAGGTCAAACAGATCAGGATGGAATAATACAATTTTTAGTCAAGAGCAAAAAAGGTGGTTTTCGACCGACAGAAAGAAAACACAGTCTCCAATCAAACACAAATACCTAGAAAGATATCGATTTTCTGCAAAATCACGACTTGTACTGGTTTACCTGGTGCGTCATAGCAATAACAGTTAGATGAATTATTAGTGATTTATGGTAACGTTAAAACGACGGAAATCCGCTCCTTCCATTGCTGTTAATTTTACCAACAATCTTACCCTCTATGGCATCGCAATCAGAGTGTAAGCATAAAGGACCTGAAAGCCGAAAATTCCTCCACTCTGAGCGCGTGTCACGACTAGCCCGTCTGGCGGACGAAGTCGACCCTATAGAATAATCTGCAGTCGGTACCTTGCAGGGCCTATTCAACTGGAGGGCAAATGCCCCCTCAGTCCTACACTTTGTCCCCCCCCCATTCAAAAACAACCAAGCCCATGCAAAGAAAAAAGCAGGCAGAAGTAGAGCAACCGCTGTCTAGCGTAACCAGGAGAATATTCCATAAAGCGCTGCACACGAAGGTCTCTCGCGAAGCAACATCTTATCAACGGAGGATATTTTGAATCGAGTAATTTGGGAGCACACCAAGAAGCATAACTTTATGATACGTATTGCAGTGACCGTTGGCGAGCGTGTTTGGTAATTGGTGCTCCGGCGCCGATGCCGCGATTGAATCGTGGGCGGCCAAGGCGTGTCATTGCATTGTAAGCAAATTAACACGTACACTGGAAGGGGTCTTTTTGTGCCTCCCCCCCCCGCCTGCTTTTCTTGATTATCTCGAGAACGGATCGGGGCTGGTTGCTGCTTCTTTGTTACGTTTATGGCAATTGAATAACTCGTCCATTGACGCAGAAAAATCGGAAATCGGCCGGATATTTTTGAAATTTCAAGCATTAGAAGTCAAGCAAAACGACGGTTGTCGCTGATAGATGGGAATTTTGTGAAAGAACCAGCGTTCTGCCTAAGATTACTGTTTGAACACAATCAGGCGACGTCATTCGGATATAAGTAATGGATGTACCAAAACCAGAGCCAGGGTCAAAAAGGGTCAAGGGCTTCAAAGGTCAAGGTCAAGCAGTTTATGACCGGGTCCAAATTTGATTTGCAACATGTAGGTTTGTATGAAATATGCATTCAAAGACCCTAATAAAAACACTTATGCGCACACTAATACGCCCACGTATACCAGGGTCAGTGAAGTTCAAGGTCATTAAAGGTCAAGGCTAAATATCTTGTGGCTTAGCCCAAATTTGTTTTGAGACATGTCGATTTGCAAGAAATATGCATTCAAAGACTAATAAAAACACGTATGTGCACATGCATACGGTTTTATATACCAGAGTCATTTCATGTGAAGGTCATCAAAGGCCAAGGCCAACTATTTTGTGACCTGGTCCAGATTTGCTTTGCAGTACGTCGATCTGTATAAAATATGCATTCAAAGACGCCACTAAAAACATGTTTGACTCACTGGTACTTACGTGTATATACATATGTACATATACATACATACATAAATATGGACGCTGAAAGTGACCAAATGTACCGATGCTGGCTTCTTTCACTGAAAATACACCAAAAGATACCTGTAGCGCCCTTATCTACACCCAGGCTGCCCCGTGTTGCTTGAAATCTGATCTGCAAAGGATGAAAAAAATGGTGCCATAGGTCAATGACCTGGCATGACCTCGGCCCGAAATCCACAGTCAAGACGCCAGATGAATACAGATTGTCGTTTTCCACGCTTTAACGGCCAAACAAACATCCTTTTCCCCTTTCTTTCGAAAAGTCGTACGGAATGGCCTGTACCTTCCGAAAAGTCTCAAAAACTGACTTTTCCACCCCATTTGGCCTTGAAGATATTGACCTAGGGTCATGAAAATTGCACATAATGTAAATAGACATAGTTCCACACTGTTCGTAAAATCCCATGTCTGTAGCTCTTTTCGTCTCCGAGATCGGAGGGGCGCTCTTTTGTGTCCTCTCTTCCAGTGCGCGTTAGCGCGAAACCCCCTCCACCGCGCGGATTAAAGATAGTGAGGCAGGCGACCATGTTTAACGTGTTACATGTTGCATGTTGACATGTTGATACGTTTGATATGTTAAAACGCAAGGAAACTGAAGGATGAACTGGTGGTCAGGGTGGTTTCGCAATAATGGGATAATGTTTAGATGAATTCGGAAACAGTCCAGCAGTGCTGTAGTCGTCACCCTGATCTGAAAACCCTGCTAATATCCCAGTACCTAACTGGTAGAAATTCATTGAACTGGGCGGTTAAACACGAGTTTTACGCAAGCAAAATAGAAAATCAGTCAGTTATATATTACAACCGCCACTCTTGCTGCTCTCTATGCATGGGTTTGTGCATCTATAGTACGGCTGCGGCGGGGTAAGAGGAGTGGGAGAGCGCGCGGCGGTCTTCGGTGTCAGCTTTTTCTCTCTTGGTCCTGCTCGTTGGCCCGGCGCTGCGTGAGCGGCTGCACGCATGAGAACCGCTGCGCGTGCCGATGCTGCGGTGGCCGGTGCCTGCCGAGCGGCTCGGTTCCACCGGAAACTTTCTCCAACACGCCGACTGCCTACAGAAACTATGTACAAATTGCTGAGGCAGTCAAGTCTGGTCGTGCATATAGACAGTGACGCGGGGTGAGACGTACAATGGGTGAGAATGAAAACGGCCTTCTGGAAATGACTTTGTAACGGCGGGATCCGGGAGCCTTGTTCTCTTTGCTCCTCCTCCTTCGGCTGCCTAGATCGCCTGACGTTGTCCCAAAAAATATGTTTATTTATAGGCCGGCAAGTCGAATGGCTCTGACCAAATCAATCGGTAGCCAAAAGTCCCGGGGCAAGGACTGGGCTGGCCAAGGCCACGGCAGCCCAGAAAAAGAGTCCCGGGCGAGTAAACCTAAGGATCCCGAGCTCACTGGTAGCCCGGGGAACCCCGGCAGCCACTGACGTGATCCTGGATTGTTTGGCCTTGTGGAAAGGCCGGCTGGGCTGAATGAAAAGTCGACAAGAGGGAAGTTGGGCTTACGGACGAAAACAGTCTCAACCGCAGACGTTTACAACGGGTGTCGACAAAGCACGTCACTGGAGCTGGGGAAGAGAGATCAGAGGGGGGTGGGGGTGCGTGAGTTTCTCCACCACAGAAGGGCATGAGGGTGAAACTGGGGAGGGCAATTAAGGACCAGTGAAGGATTAGCCAACGTGCGTCACAGCCGATTTGTATTTCGTCGCGGATTATTAAAATTTGTTGCGTCGTTCCTAAAAGAAACCAACACGCAGTCTGTGCCGACTTATTCTTAAATAAAATGAATAGAATATTTTTGGGACGACGTGAGGCGATCTAGGTAGCCGAAGGGGGAATGGGAAGGAGTATAAAGCTCCCGGATCCCGCCGTTACAAAGTCATCCTCCAGAAGGCCGTTTTCATTCTCACGATTTTGACGTCTCACCCCGCGTCACTGTCTATATGCACGACAAGAATTGACTGCCTCAGCAATATGTACATAGTTTCCGTAGGCGGTCGGCGGGTTGGAGGAAGTTTCGTTGGTACCGAGCCGCTCGGCAAGCGCCGGCCACCGCAGCGTCGGCACGCGCAGCGGCTCTGACATGCGCGGCCGCTCACGCAGCGCCGGGCCAACGAGCTGGACCAAGAGAGAAAAAGCTGACACCGAAGACCGCCGCGAGCTCTTTCACTCCTCTTAACATAAGCTCTCTCACTCCTTCCGTCTCGCAAAATCGCCGAAACCGACCCCGCCGCAGCCGTGCTACAGAATGGCCCCAAGGGCCTTTCTGGTTGTAGCATGAATGTTATCGAGCTGGCACAAGTCGCGAATCCAAGAAAAAAAACGAAACAGCTACTGACGACGTTTTTGCAGCACGGACCGGTTCCGATTGGTATGAAAGGCTGACACGTTCGACGACCAGCAAAATCTGGATGAATGGATACAGATGCTGGAAAAGGCGGTGGAATTTGCAGGATGAACCGGCAAGTCTGTTTAAAGCTGCAATTTTTCGTCTTCGCGGGGAACCCTGTGAATATGTCGAACAGTTGAAAACCGAAGGCAAATTAACGTGTTGGAAGGAGTTCAAACAGACCTTGAAGGACAGATATTAAACGGCAGGGCAGGAACAATAGCATCAATATTTGCTGAATACAGGACGGCAGGGGCCAAGACCGTGCAGGAATAGGCTCAGATCGTACGGAGGCCGTCACTGCTAGCCCTGGGATGTAACCCTTTAACCCTTTTCCGGCAGGGGGCTGAATTGGCCCCTCCCCCTCGGATTTTTTCCGTGCCAATTCCAGGATTTTTAAAGCTTCATGCTTCACGGAACTTGGTGACTTTTCCCAGCTATTATTTCTACGTACTGTGACAAAATTTCGAAGTGCTGTTTTGCTCAGGGGCGGAGCCAGGCGACGTGCCTGGGAGGCACCTCAGGCCAATTTTGGCCCTGTTGAGGATAAAAGTAAAATGACCGTCAAAAATAGCATTTTTAAGA
This sequence comes from Capitulum mitella, assembly GCA_030062745.1. Lineage (NCBI taxonomy): Eukaryota > Metazoa > Arthropoda > Thecostraca > Pollicipedomorpha > Pollicipedidae > Capitulum > Capitulum mitella. The sequence goes on along the minus strand of CP099844.1, from coordinate 18,605,548 downwards.
TAGAACTAAAACCTTTATATGGATGTATAGCTAAATAGTTGGGAAACGTGCAAATGCGATTTGGTTTATCTGGGGTTACTTTACAAGGTCAGGCCAAGGTCAAAAGTCAAAATTTGGTTTTAGAGTAATAACTTCAGCGGTATTTTTTGAAATGCCAAACACAGAGTACATATCACGTAAAATGGTGTCCTCTACTTGTGTCTCAAGTTTCAGCTTGATATCAGATTGGGTTACGGAGCTATGACCTAAAATGTCAGTGTTCGTGTCATATCACAATAGCCATAAAATGGAATTTTTGAAATAGTGAATTCAAATGACTGAAAACGTTTGCAGACAATATTACATGCATACGAGATCATTCCAAGTGGCTCCAAGGTCACTGGAGGTCATTTAAGGTCAAAGGTCACAAGTTGACCTGAAGAGCATATGACCATGATTGTTCCCCCTTTTTCGTGTCCCTGGCACTGCCTATGCTAACATTATACAAACATTGTAATACGATTTGTACTTGTTTAGCATGACATGACTAGCAGAAGTCAAAAAAGTGCTTTTACCTTTTCCTTGATTTTATTTTTGGAAAACTAATACTCCTATTTTTAAAACCCTGTGAACGCCTATGAACTGTCTCAAAATTCTTAATGTGTGTATCGATGGTAAACGTCCTATCCACAATCTCTCGATTCATGTCAACTTCATTGAAATCGGTCCATAAAAAAACAGAGTTATAAGAAGTCCAAAAGCACCCCCCATTTCGATATTTTTGCCACTCTGTATCTACCCCTTTCAAAATTTTGAAATTTTTCTTTTTTAAGAATGTAGTTCACAGGATGACAAATCGATTGCCGTTTATTGCGATAAAATCGGGTGTGTAGCTCTCGAGATCTCAGGGGGCTGGACCCCCCCCCCGCCGGGAATCGGCCATACCGTCTAGCACTCCGGGAATAGGGTTGAGGTAGAGAAAACAGAGAACCAGAGTACCGGGGATCCTTCTGGGTCGGACTCTGGAATGGCAGAACAGGCCAAAAGAAAAATGCTGGATATCATGCGGAAAACAGACTGATTAGAGGACTACGACTCACCCTAAGACAGGTGGTTTGGCGGAAAAAATGTCGGAACTTTGATAAAGTTTTCGCCGCAGCGGCAGAGGAGGAAGCTATAGAATCCTCTTTTCCCGAAGAGGAAGTAGTAAACTCGTACCAAGGAGATCCCACGGGACGCCTGGCAGAGAAAATCGTGGCGGCGTTGAGTTCAAAGAAGGCACCAGACTGAAGGAAGTGAGATTTTCTGAAGGCCAAGGAAAAAGCGAAGTGGCCACGCGGATGACGTCATCGAACAGAGGACCCGAGGAAAACGGCCAACCAAAAACCACTAACCGTCGGAGCATAAGGTCAGAGGCCAGAGAATACGAGTCGCCACAAGATCCCACCGGGTCGCCCACAAGGTACTCTAAAGAAAGATTCCCCGTGACACAGAGCGCCTGGGGCTGCAAGATACGAACAACCCACCCCACTGCCGCCAAGAAGAAGTCAGGTCAGGTCGTGGGACGCGACCCTCCACAGTGGACCTGGCCACAACCCGTAGGTCGGACAGGATTCAAGTGGGAGGAGTTTAGAGACCGGGGGCAATGGGACTTTGAACAAAGAAACTGCTTCCTATGCCACAGACCAGGACACGTCCGTCGACACTGCCCATGGGCGACAGCATCGGGAAACGAACATCGTTGGTTGTATCAGAGGGGCAACCGACAACTTTTCCCGAAAGTCCCTCTCCCGTAGGTGAACCAGGCAAATAAATTTACCGAAAGTCGGACCAAAGCAGAACTTCCACCGCCGTGGAAGCAGGCATCCAGAGTTCCCGCATCCCAGCCCTCCCAGAAACATTCGTGGGCTTTGGAAATCTGGCAAATCACGCGGTCAAAACGTTGAAAATCCAGGGACGACCTGACTACAGAACGGACACACCGGCCACGGGAAAAGATATGTGTACCTGCCGGATAACTACTGAAGGAGACCCGAAGAATGTCCTGATTGACACCGGGTCCGTGGCCACTCTGGTAAAGGATCCGCAGTAGCACTAGCTGGAAAAAAAACAAACGAGGCACGAAACGAAAGTGTCGGGAGCAGCCAAAATCCGCTTTACGTTTCGGGACAAAGAACTGAAGCGCTGGGCGTATGTGTGCCAAGCCTGACCCTTGAAGCCATCATCGGTTACGACTTCATTCAAGCTCACCAAATGCTGATAAATGGAGCAGACAGAACCGTGCGGCTGGGAGCTCGCGAAGCAATCCACCTCGAGAATTTCGCAGTCACCACCACCGACGCCAGCCTACAGATCAAAATCAACCGGCCGTCGAAAAGGCATCCAAAGGAGCCCTCACCGGAGGGAGCCAGCTGTCTCCCTCGGCCGAACGGAACAAGAATGAGCCAGACAAAGGGACTCTCAAACTAGAAGATGTCAAAATAGGCCCGCTCGGGACCCCAGAAAAAGGAAAGGCTGCTGAAACTGATTTCAGAACATTAGGGCGTTTTCTCATGGACAGATGAATTGGGCAAATGCTGACTTCTAGAGCGTCGAATCGACCTCACCCCGACAAGCCCGTGCACCGGCCAGCATACCGCATGGCACGCTCGGAGAAGAAAGCCACTGAAGACGAAATCCGGGAAATGCTGAGGAAGGACGTGATCGTGCCCTCAATGGTACAGCATGCCATTGAGCATGCGGGCGTTGTGTTGGCTCCCAAGAAAAATGGTGAAATGCGATTCTGTGTCGACTACAGAGCCCTGAACGAGGTCACCAAGGATAACCCTTACCACTTTCCGTTAGCTCGGAGTGACATCTTTGACATCATGGGGAAGGTCGCGTCTTCAGTTGCCTGGACTGCCAGCAGGGATATTGGCAAATCAAGATGGCCGACGAAGACTGCCACAGGACAGCCTTTAGATGTCATATCGGCCATTACGAGTTCCGGGCCATACCGTTTGGATTGAAAACAGGGCCGGCCTGATACCAGCGACTGATGACTCACATCCTGTCCGGATATACCGGCCGGTTCTGCCATTGCTTCATCGACATCATCTGCTTTTCAAGAACGTTTGAGGAGTACCTAGAGCACCTCCGTCTCATCTTCCTGCGGCTGAGGGAGGCGGGGATCAAACTGAAGCCTTCCAAATGCGTCCTCGCCAAGGAACAGGTCAAGTACCTCGGGCACGTCATCTCCCCAGGAGAAATGAGGACGGACCCGACCAACGTAGACGCAGTCAGGCCTCTCCAACCCCCGACCACCGTGAAGGGCGTACGATCCCTGGTAAGCATGGCTTCATACTACCGGAGTTTTGTCAAGGACTTCAGCCAACGCGTGAGTGCGCTTACAAACCTCACGAAGAAAACGGTGCCATTTGTCTGGGAGCGTTTCAGCAGGACACCTACGAAGGCATCAAAAGAGTCCTGACGAGTGAGCCGGTGCTCGCTCTCCCCGACTTCACCGAGCCGTTTGTCCTGGTGACGGACGGATGCGCGACAAGGTTTGGGGCGGTACTGGGTCAGCAAGCTGGTGATTCGAAGGAGCGTGACATCGCCTACGCGTCTTGAAAGACCGAAGACTTGGAAAGGAAATATTCCGCAAGTGAATCGGAGTGTGCTGCCCTGGTCTGGGCCGTCAATCACTTTCGAGACTACCTGCTGGGAAGACGAGTGGAGGTGGCCACAGACCACTGGGCCCTCAGATGGCTACTGAACCTAAGGAACGCCACCCCTAGGCTCCAGAGATCGAGGATAGCTCTGCAGCAGCATGACTTGATCATCACCCACAGGCCAGGAACGCAGCACCAGAAAGCCGATTTCCTGTCTCGACTCCACGAACAAGAAAGGCACGGCCAGGGGAGTCAAGAGGGCCGAGAAGATGGCAGGAGGTCAAGGTCATCATCGGCCTCCCGGGGAACGAAAACGAAAAGGACGGGCCTCGAGTGGCCGAGAGCCCGAGGAGGGTAGGCAAACATCAAGATCAAAACCACGATAACACCCCACAGGGGTCCAGTGCAGAGGGACCGGATGACACCACGGGATCTTCGTCGTCAGGCTCACAAGCCCTTATGCACCAGGGGCCCTCGGAGGAGTGGAGCGCCCAGGCACGACAACACCGACAGGAAGCAAACAAGTTGCAGCAACAGCGAGCTGTCTCCTCTGATCGAGTCGGAGGCTGTGTTCGAAGGCCCGGCTGGAAACACGGAACCAAAGGAGAGCGAACGAATAAAGGAAGTAAACGTGGAAGCTGAAAGGCCGCCGACTGAGACCGACGCCACACGGCAGCGGAAAGGTGAGGCAGGCCTCCTGTTCGGGCGAGACAAACTGAAAGAAGTAAAGGAAAGCACGAGGACTGCCGGTATTTAAAGCAGTCTCTCGAGACCAAAGTAAAGGAACAGCCCTGGGCGCGAGACCACTGTTTCCGATTATCCAAAGATGGCGTGCGGGGGGAAACAAACTGTGACGTGGCCAGAAGAGAAGCACAAAAATCTGTCTTACCACAGTCTGTGGTACCAGCTGCAGTACAAGAGGCCCACGTTGGTCATCTAATTTATATATCGAAAAACGCTGGACAACCTGCGGTCGAAGTTCTTCTTCAGGCACATGTAAACCACCTGCCACAGGTATGTGCGAGGGTACAGGGTGTGTCAAGTCAAGGACAGGGGCCGGAGGGTGCTTGCATCGCTAGGCAACCTTCCCGACGCACTGGATACCTGGCATACGGTGGTAGTCCATGTACTGGGGCCTTTGCCCCAGACGCGGTCGGGAAAAGATTCATTCTCTTGATTATGGACTACCTCACGCGATACGTGCCGGCGATTGGTATTGGAGACAAAACCGCTAAAACTGCGGTGCACTTTCTGATGGAAAAGTTTTCAGAGCACGGCCTACCAGAAAGACTCATCTCAGATAACGGAAGCAATTTCCGATCTCGGCTGGTGCGAGAACCATGCCAGCTCCTCGAGATATCGCAGCTGTACACCATACAGTACCATTCGCAATTTGACGGACTTTGCGAGAGCTTCAACTGCACCATGGCCTCAGTACTGCGATCGTTCGTCGCCGGGCACCAACGTGACTGGGACGAATATCTGGTGTACATTATGCACGCCTACCGCGCGGCAGTCCAGGAGTCTCACCCGAGTCTCCGTTTTCCTCATGTTCTTTCGACCGTGCCGAGCGTCTCTGGACATGATGCTGGGGGAGCGCCGGAAGGGCTACCCACATCTGGCGGAAGAAGTAGACGGAACCAGAGACTATCGGAAAACTTGGGGCGGCGTTTGGAACGCTGCAGCAGCGACTGCGGCGGGCCAAACATGTACAGAGAACTTACCACGACAAGCGCAGCCGAGATCTTAACCCTATACCCGGCAGGGGGGGCTGAATCCGCCACCCCTCGGGTTTTTTGCTTGCCAATTCCAGGCTTTTTAACGCAGCTGCAGGAAACTTGGTGACTTTCCCTAGCTGTTCTTTCTACGCGTTGTGACAAAATTTCAAAATTCTATTTTGCTCAGGGGTGGAGCCAGACAACGTTTTTGGGAGGCGCCTCACGCCATTTTTGGCCACGTTGAGGGTAAAAGGAAAATGTCTACCAAAAACAGAGTTTTTAAGATAGAACTTAAAACTTTATATGGATGCATCGCTAAATAGCTGGGCAATGTGCGAATGTAATTTCATTTATCTGAGGTCATTTTACAAGGTTAGGTCAAGGTCAAAAGTCGTTTTTTTGCAATAATTTCGGCGCCGTTTTTTTCAAATGCCAAACTCGGGATATATATGACGTAGAAGGGTGACCTCTACTTTTGTATCAAGTTTCAGCTTGATATCAGGTCGGGTCACGGAGCTATGACCTAAAATGTCAGTGCGCGTACCCTATATCGCAATAGCCATAAAATGAAATTTTTGAAATAGAGTGAATTCAAATGATTGAAAACGTTAACAGATAACATTAAATGCACACGAGATCATTCCAAGTAACCCCAAGGTCTTTGCAGGTCATTTAAGGTCAAAGGTCACAAGTTGATCTGAAGAACGTGTAACCATGGCAGTTCCCCTTTTTCTTGTCCCTGGCACCGCCTATGCTAACATTATACAAACATTGTGATGCAATTTGTACTTCTTTAGCATAACACGACTAGCAAAAGCCAAAGAAGTGTTTTTGCTTCTTTTATTCATTCAGTTGTTAGAAAACTAATCCTTCAATTTTTGAAACCCTGTGAACGCCCATGAATTTTCTCAAAATTTTAGATTTGTTTACCCATGGTAAAAGCCCTACCCATAATCTCTCGATTCATGCCAGTTTCACTGAAATCGGTCAATAAAGAACGTAGTTAAAAGAAGTCGAAAAATACCCCTGAATTTGCCAGTTTTGCCTTCCTGTATCCACACCTTTCAAAACTTTAATTTTTTTTTATAAAAATGTAGTTCAGGTCATGGCAAATCGATTGCTGTTTGTTGCAATGAAATCGGACAAGTTGTTCTCGAGATATCAGGGGGGCCGAATCCGCCCCCTCCCCTACCGGGAATCGACCATACCGTCTAGCCCTCAAGGAAGAGAGTTAAGTTCAAAGTAAGAGACGAATTCCTCGATGAGAGGGTGCAGGAGGGATGCACGAGGAAACTGCAACGCCCGTGGAGACCAGGATACCGAGTGATAAAGGCTGTCGGCCCGCTCAGTTATTTAATTAAGTATCCGGACCAGAGTGGGAAGACTCTGAGGGTACATGTGAACCGACTGAAAGTCGCGTGCTCAGAGCAAGTATGGCCTGAAGCGGCCTCGAGGGCACTTCTGCCGGAGCAAGCGCACAGCCCCAAAACCGACCCCGCCGCGGCCGTACTGTACATCCCATGAGCATGTTCCATCTGCTTCACCAACATAGCCCAGACTGCAGATCACGACAACTATTGGCGATATCCCATTGGGACGGAGCTAAGGCGAATGTTTCAGTTTCAGATGGCGTTTTTACTTTGGGGACGATAAGCTAGTAATAGAGCCGTTTGTTATGCCTGTGTTGGTAAACTTTTGCGCTTTTGCGTAAGGTTGCAAAATACATTGGCTAAAATTTGGTAAGAAACTGTATTTTGGGGATAGATTAGATCAGCAGAAACCGGACAGGCAGCCTGCTGCCCCATTTACGGAAGAATCGAAGCTGTCCCATCATCTCGTCAATATCCTGGCCATTGTTTGCTGACTGTGACTCATATATAACAACTCTGAATCATCATATCTGGCCATGTCACGGTAACCCACGGTGCCGATCTGGTAATTTCCCTCGCGTTCTTAGACGCCGGGATATTTAGGACCGCCCGCGGCGACCTGCGTCAATGCAGAAAGTATCTTTTATAATGGAAATTTGTGCCACTATGGCTGCACCACGAGAAAAAAACGAGACTTGGTTGTTCGGCGCTTCGGCTGTGTAAATGCCAGGAAACAAGCTGCCTTCGCGGAGAGAGGTGCTGCAATAATATTTTCAACCCCACTGCGTGGATAGGCTTACCCAGAGGAAGGTCGAAGACGGTATGGTCGATTCCCGGCAGGGGGATGGATTCGGCCCCCCCCCCCAAAGATCTCGAGAACTACATATCCGATTTTATCGCAACAAACGGCAGTCGATTTGCCATGATGGGAACTACATTTTGATAAAAAAGAAATTTTCAAAATTCTGAAATGTGTGGATACAGGGGGCAAAAATGTCAAAATCAGAAGTATTTTTGGACTTCTTATAACTCCGTTGTTTATCGACTGATTTCAGTGAAACTGGCATGAATCGAGAGATTATGGATATAGCTTTTACTATGGGTACAAAAACCTGAAATCTGGAGAAAATTCATCGGCGTTCACAGGGTTTCAAAAGTAGGAGGATTAGTTTTCTAACAACTGAATGAACAAAAGAGGCAAAAACACTTTTTTGGCTTTTGCTAGTCATGTTATGCTAAAGAAGTACAAATCGCATTACAATGTTTGTATAATGTTGGCATAGGCGGTGCCAGGGACATGAAAAGGGGGAAACTGTCATGGTCATACGTTCTTCAGATCAACTTGTGACCTTTTACCTTAAATGACCTCCAGTGACCTTGGAGTCACTTGGAATGATCTCGTGTGCATTTAAGATTATCTGTAAACGTTTTCAATCATTTGAATTCACTCTATTTCAAAAATTTCATTTTATGGCTATTGCGATATAGGGTACGCGCACGGACATTTTAGGTCATTGCTCCGTGACCCGACCTGATATCAAGCTGAAACTTGGTACACAGGTAGGAGACACCGTTGTACGTCATATATATTCCGGGTTTGGCATTTGAGAAAACGGCACCGAAATTATTGCGAAAAAACAAATTTTGACTTTGACCTTGACCTGACCTTGTAAAACGATTTCAGATAAACAAAATTATATCTGCACATTGCCCAACTATTTAGCTATACATCCATATAAAGTTTTAAGTTCTATCTTAAAAACTCTGTTTTTGGCAGACATTGTCCTTTTACCCTCAAGCCGATACTTGGTACACACGATATCAAGCTGAGACTTGGTACACACGTAGAGGGCACCGTTCTACGTCCGGCGCCGAAATTATTGCAAAAAACAAATTTTGACTTTTAACCTTGCCTGACCTTGTAATGTGACCTCAGATGAACAAAATTACATCTACACATTGCCGAACTATTTAGCTATACATCCATATAAAGTTTTAAATTCTATCTTCAAAACTATGTTTTTGGCAGGCATTTTCCTTTCACCCTCGCCATGGCCAAAAATAACCTGAGGCGCCTCCCAAAAACGTTGCTTGGCTCCGCCTCTAAGCAAAAAGAAATTTTGAAATTTTGCCACGGCGCGTAAAAAGAATAACTAAGAAAGGTCACCAAGTTTAGTGAAGCCGCGCTAAAAAGCCTGCAATTGGCAAGCAAAAAACCCTAAGGGGGGGGGGCATTTCTGCCGGGAATAGGATTAAGAAAGTCTTGGCTACGCCCCTGATTTCAGACATACCCCTCCCTGACCGAGTCTCCCAGGGATCACAAGTCCATGGAGAATGAGCTTTTTCTGGGGATAGATGGAACAGTGTTGTATGACGTAAATGGGTTCGGAATGCACAAAAGCCGGGACGAATTTCATCAAAATAAAAATGAAATCCAGCACAAGCGACATACAGTCTTCGTGTAACAGTGGTTAAAAGTGTTGAACCATGATCATATTCTGCACGCATGATTTCTTCCCAAAGACGATTCAGTTAATCAGAGAGTACTCTGAAAAAGCCTTCATCGTAAGTCCATCGAGTTGTTAGAAATGAATGTTGAATTTAGCCTTATCCAATTCTGTAAAGCTAACAAAACGGCCTCTTTAGTGTTCCGGTGGCTAGCAAGCGTCATGTGCTGTTATCCCCGTGCGGTGTTTTACATGACACTGGCCTCCAATCGATTTTGTGCGGAACGGTGCAGGTTTCGTCTGCCGCGACCCACGGCTGGCGAGACTAGGCGCTGGGAAGAACGCTGTGTCGACGGTTGGCAGTGGTTTCGAGGTCATCATCACAACGGCAAAAGCACGGGCTTTTTGTTGGCATCAGTTTTGTGTTAGACGTCGACGCCTTTGCGTTCGAAACCCCAGTATAAACTATTCTAACCCGTCCCCGATTGAGGGGGGGGGGCAGTTGACTACCCCCTGGGGTTTTTCTGGGATTGCAAGAGAACCAACAAATACAGAGTCACGAAACTTTGTGTACCGTTTGCTCCATCAATTTTACACCTCGTGTAAAAATTTTGAACTTAGGTCAGGTCAGGTGCCTGACCTAGGTCAGGTCCAACGGACCTATGTCCAAAAAAGTTTAGCGTCCTCTACCTTTTTCGCAAAACAAGATATCTCAATAATACTTTCAGGGATTAGTGATCGTGATAGATGCAACAAATTTGCTATCTCAGATTTTTCGGAATTTTCTGCGTCATTGACCTAACGTCAAGCCCATTTTAAGACATGTCACCGTTTTTTTTTTGGAAAATGACGGAATATTTCATAACCTTTTTAGTGTGGAGTCAAGCAGACATCTAGTTGCCGTCATAGGGCAAAGTATCAATGACTTCCAGCGATTGACCTGAGGTCTGGTCACGAATAACTGTAGTCAGCCAAAATGTACCGCCGTCAAAATCGATGATGAATTACTCAGAATGGGTAGAAAATGGCAGAGCTAGCTTGCACAGACGTAATTAATACCAGGAACTTCAAAAAGTTTGAAAAAGTGGCATATTTTGAAAATAAACAGGCTCTCGCGAATAAAGCTCCGTTAATTTTTTAGATTGGTAACTAATCAATGTTTTCAGAATTTAAGCATGAGAAACCATCACAAGAACCACAAAGATCAATAAAATATGCATAGATCGTCTTGTTTCGCAAAAATAAAGGAATGCTAAAATTAGCTCCCGTCAATTTGGTACCGCATACGGCAGCGGCGCACACCGACAGCTGGCAGGAGAATTGCCGTGTCTTTAATTCAACGTTTCGGCGTATATATTGAACAAATCTGGGGAAATTAGACGTGTATCGGCATCCGCGGACCTTTACTTGTGCGCTGGTGCCTTTACCTATGCGCTATTAGTCACAGCCCTTGAGATTCAGGCCGTTTCTCGGCCTCATGTAGTCGGCTATGAGAAAACATATATAGGGCGTTAATTGGCTTACATATTATCTAAAACTAAAAACGAGACCAGTTTCGAGCTCTACTCGTCACAAGCTTTCCAACGGCATGCTTATTTTTATCGTGCGACCAACCGTTCGTGAGTTAGAGGGGGGCAGCCAACTACACTCCCCAGTCGCCGATGTTCGAAACGGACCGACGGTCGAGCGCGGGTTAAGCGCGCACCGCGGCTACCCCGTCCGGCGGATCAGGTCGACTCCACTAGATGATTTCCTGCCGGTGCCTTGTGGTTGGTTATCGTGCCCTCGGGCCCGTATCTTTAACGGTTACCGAAATCATGACCCGATTTTGGAACCTTGCAAAAGTGAAATTTTTCGTGTTCCCGCGACCAGCACGCGCCACGTTCCGGTCCTGGCTCGGCCTCTTCCGTGCAGTGCAATATTCCAATCGATTCGTAGTCCAGCGCATCCGGTTTTGCGTCTGTGCGACCTGCAGTATCAGAGGTTGAACGCCCGAAAGTGGCGTGGGTCAGTTTTTCGAAAATGCGTCGGATTTCGTCCGAAATACATGCAGTCTTTGAGGGGCCTCGAGCGCGGGCCGCGCATAGCCCCATCGCTATGCGCGGCACGCGCATAGCGATGCTTTCATATGATGATATGATATCATCTGCTTTTGAAATAAGCCTTGCCCAAGTCAATCGCAGCCTATGGACCTTAATCACCACTGACGTAGAGGAGGGTTGGTAGTTGATAAATGCTATATGGATATTAGTGCTATTTTATTAATTAATGCCAAGAACATAAATGACGTACCTCACAGTTATTTAGGTGCTTTACCCCTCTGTACAATCATGACGCAAGTGCGACAAAATTGTTATGCTTCCAGCAATGTGCGTGCAAGATTGCATAGCAACTGCGTTTTTGCTTCTTAGGTTGCAGTGCTGCTACAGTTCGTTCAGATTCTGAAGAGTGAGTGGGTAAACGGCAGGACTGCGGTACCTTCGGGGCTTAGAACATGTTGCCAGCTTCTGGTCGGAAGTTTTCCATGAGCCATTGAGAATATATATGACCTGCTGTACACGATTTTCACCTTAGCCATATCTTTAACTTAACAAATCAGCTCGCCATGGTTTCCTGTGTTTTTGACAGCACGATGGCTGCAATACTGAAAACTGACACATGCCATCATTTGTGACCAACATACTGGCATCCTGATGTTAAGGTGGTTTCTTTTGGAAAATTAGTGTAGCAGATGCATTTTATGGTCATAGATTGTATTTTTGTTCAGATAAACTCCTAAAGTACATTAGTTTAAGATCTTTCCTGAAAATAGTCTGCCATTATCAGTGTGATTCATGCCTGGAAAAAGTACTAAGTAAGTGATATAGTATTTCACACCAAATGTATCATGTGTGGAGTGGAAATGGTCTCATTTTATTGTAGAGGATGGCCTGCACCACAGTAAGCCAGCAATGTCTCTTTCAGATTTCATGAGTGCACAGCCCATTGTACACATTCAGCATCATGTCAAAAATATTTACCCCTACCAATCAAATGCGGCTTACCAATGTGGCCATTGTACGCATGAAGAAAACTGGCAAAAGGTTTGAAATTGCCTGCTACAAGAACAAGGTGTTATCATGGAGGAACAAGGTGTAAGTAATTGTTTATACATTATCCATATGTCTTGTGAACTGCTCTGCATTTGGTTTTAGTTCACCAGTGTATGTGAAATAAATGATTTTTAATTTATGTGGATATTAAATTAAATATCATTCAAAATTTGCAAATTTTGGTAAAATGAGCATCATAAAGTGCATTACAGTTCAGGAACACTCAATTTTACTTCATTTCAGTAAACAGAATGATATTTAAATTACTATAAATGACAGTCATTCAAGCCATAAAGATGACATTCACTCAGGCCTTCCATTGCCAATGCCGCATTTATTTGCATGTGTTTTCCATGTTTGTTATTTGCAGTTCAGACCCTAACATAAAGGGCTCAATGTTCCTTTCAGTGAAAAGGATTTAGATGAAGTTCTGCAGAGCCATACAGTTTTTCTAAATGTCTCAAAGGGCCAAGTGGCCAAGAAGGAAGAGTTACAGAAGGCCTTTGGCACAGATGATTCAACCAAAATATGTCTTGAAATTCTGGAAAAAGGAGAGTTGCAGGTTTCTGAAAAGGAACGGCATGCCCAGCTGGAGTCTTCATTTAAAGATATTGCTACCATTGTTGCAGGTATGCCCATGCCCTTCTGCTTTTGGTGGTGGAATGTTCAGCTGTTTGACCCTGTATTGCAATATTAAGGGAGCTTCCCATATTGACAAGACTATTATGGTGGTGCTGTGTGTGTACATTGTGATTACATACTATACTCATGTTTATCTTCCATGATAGTAACGGGTTTAAAGCGAGTCTGTGATAGTAAATGACTTGACCAGCTGTTTCATACATGAACATCATCTTTCAGACAAGTGTGTAAACCCTGAAACAAAGCGACCATACCCAGTCACCATGATAGAAAAGGGCATGAAGGACATCCACTTCTCTGTGAAGCCAAACAGGAACTCGAAACAGCAGGTAATAACCCCTGCTTGTTGCAGTTCTTAGGGCTATCTGTGCTTTCCTTGGTATTCGATGCTCTGCAGATAATTGCCTTATATGTATTTGTGATGTATAATTTGTTTGAGTGGCCCATTATCATACAGACTGTTGGGTGCACATCATCATTATAACTGTGGAAACAATTTGTGTGTATCGAGTATTGTCTGGTGTACGTTTTGTAAACCGCGGCAGTCGTATGATTTGGACCACTGATAGATAAACAATTAATGCCGAGCCGTAACCGTGTCTCGGTGCGGTGTCGGTGCCGTGACCGCCAAGTGCCGGATCCCTGACCGGTGCCGCCACTGTCGCGCTCCGGGGATGACTGGGCGCCGCGGCCGCCAGGCGCTGGACGTCATTAAGCAGCTGAGTGCCGTGATGCCGATCGAGCGCGCCCAGATGCGGATCCGTGCCGTCCTGCCGGCCCGCGAGGGCAAGCACGTGCGGAAACGCATCCGCGAGATGAGCAGCACGGTGGAGGAGGATGACTGCTCGGACGGCCAGTTCACCCTGGTACGGTACCGGGAGGGGGAAGGTGGGCGTCGTGGTGCCTCCGATCCAGTGGAACGTGCTGATTAACATGGAACGGCGCGGACTGGACACGCTAGCTGCGTCTTTGATCGCGTCGATTTTCAGTATTTTCTGTGTACTTGGTAGTGCCTTGCGTGACTCTTATGTTTTATCGCGTTTTTGGGTTTGCCATAAACGCTTTGAATTGTCTGCTTTGAATGAATTTGTGATTTTTATGTGAATGAAAATTTAAATTTATGCTTTGTCTGTTTCCATTCGGAACTTTTACGTCGGTAATCGCCAGTCTTGATGTATGGCCAAGTTTATGTGTGATTAATGTCAAGTGATATCACGGTTATATAAGTTATGCCTGTATGTATATCAATAACTATAAGCGCGAGAAATCGATCCGGTATCGGATTATTATCTTCCTCGTATGAGACCTTGCGGCCAGTCCCGTCTGTCAGAGGTACTCGCCGCGGAACGACTTTCGGCGGCCATTTCGTCCGGGCCGCGCCACCTCCTCGCACCGACTGATGTCCGGTCTTTTCAGAAAGCTGTATCGGCTGCGCCTTCACTCCCCCGAGCACATGACGTCAGTTTATTTCCCGACAGGCGCCGCACCTGAATTACATCCATGCGCGGGGGGCGGGCCGATCCTGTCCGGGCCATGCCTTGAACTGCGTTTGGGCTGACAGGTGTGCCGCCTGGATCCGGGCCATTTCCGCGAGCTGGACGACCTGGTTCGAGCCGAGACCAAGGGCCGCGGCCAGATGGAGGTGCTCAGTCTGAAGGAGGTGCGCGAGGGCGACTCCGCCCTGGAGTAGAGCCGCCGCCGACCCGCCCGCCGCCGGACCGAGCTGTGATACAACCGCTGCGTAACACACCAGTCCCCAGCCGACAGAGCCGGGGTTCGTCTGGGTTGCTAACAAGCTAACTTGTAACGCCTTTCTCGTTCTCGCAGTGCTGATTGCGAAATATAACGTTTATTTAAGCGTAAGCCCTTTTCCTCATACATCACATGATATCACGGTTTGTGTGCGCGCGCGCCTCGTCGTTAGTTCGGAACATAGGGGGTGTCGCCAGTGGGAGTTCAGAAGATAGCGGGCGCCGCCAGCGGGACGCTAGCGAGCTCCATGACCGTCAGCGGCCCAAGAAGTAAAAAGAATGACGACACACGCTGCGCCGTTAACATGTTGCCGCCGGCAGTAGTGTGTACGTAATCTACAAATGTCCCGAACGAAGCACAAAAATGGGTCACTTATTTAATTCTTGGCAACAATACAACAGTACGAATAACAGTCGGTTCACTCAGTGCCCGCGCCGCAAGGCGAACACCATTCAGAACCTCACGTGCATTCTGTTCCAAACCGTATCAGTTATAACATGCAACCTAGCTATGGAGCTATCTCGTGTAAGTCAGGCAGCACAGTTTACACGTCCCACACGAACAATTTCATCGAAGCACAGGACCAGGCATAAGCGCGGATTGCTGGTAGACGTCTATAAAACTCCACTGACCTAATACATACGAAGTCATATTTATACCAGAGCCTTTTCCGGCCGGCCCCGCGCCAAACGAACGAGCCTCCCAATAATGGCGCCAGTGCCGTGCCAAACAGTGGCACGTCGAGCGCCATCCGAGCATCGGAGTTCGCGGCCGTCTCCAACTAGGCACAGCCGCCGCGGCCCGCAAGTTCCCGTTCCGGCGCCGTCACGGTCCGCCCCGGCCACCGTCGGGCCGCCGCCGCGCCGCCCCGCTCATTGTGTCTCGGAGACGCCCGAGTACGAGCCGCCGGTGGACAGCTGCGAGTCGGCGCGCAGCGAGCCGGCCGAGGGCGTCTGGGAGCTGCTCTTGAGGCCGAGCGCGGTCAGCAGTGGCGCCGGGCCGAGCGGCGGGCCGGGCGCCGGCTCGCCACCGGCCGCCGCCTCCTCGGAGCACTCCAGCACGTGCGGCAGCACCGTCGGCAGCGGCCCGACCGACGACGGCGGCGACGGTTGCCACTGCGGGGGCGACAGGCCGGGTCCCAGCGCCGACTGACCAGTCTGCCACTGCGGCGAGTACGCCATCTGGTACTGATGCAGGTACGCCATCTGGTACTGCGGGGAGTAGGCCGCCTGGAAATGGGGCGGCTGGGGCGAAGGCACCATCTGGAACTGGGGTGGCTGGGGCGAGGGCGCCATCTGGAACTGGGGCGGCTGGGGCGAGGGCGCCATCTGGAACTGGGGCGGCTGCGGCGAGTGCGCCATCTGCCTGGACAGTTGCGGCGAGTGCCCCGGCTGGCGGTGGGGCGGCTGGGGCGAGAGATAGGCCGGCCGCGGTCCGGCGGCCACCACCTCGCTGTAGGGCGGCGGCGCCGTGGCGGCACTGAACGCGCTCAGGCCGGGTCCCGTGTACTGCGGGCTGCCGCTCCGCTGCGCCTGCCGCAGACGGAGACCGGTCGGCGGCGGCAGGTCGAGTATCAGCGCCCGCGACGGAGGACACCGGTCAGCGCGCCGGCGGCCTCGCGCGATCACGAACGCTTTCAAACATTGCCAATGCGGCTTGAGTACTGTGAAATCAATCGGATTTCTTCCGAAATCTGGTCGCAACTCCGAGTGGTTATTTATGGCGACACGCTGACCAATGGTTGGCGTTGTCCGTGAGAAAGGCCGCCGGCGAAGCCCTTTGACTGCGTAACCCGGACAGACAACTACATGACATGGAGAATGAGGAGGCACCAGTCTTCGAAAGACAGTCAGGGCGGGTTACCTGCAGGGAGGGCCGCGGGAACAGCTGACGGCAGTCTTCAGAGGACAGTCAGGGCGGGGTTACCTGCGGGGAGGGCCGCAGGAACAGCTGACGGCAGTCTTCAGAGGATAGTCAGGGCGGGGTTACCTGCGGGGAGGGCCGCAGGAACAGCTGACGGCAGTCTTCAGAGGACAGTCAGGGCGGGGTTACCTGTGGAGAAGGCCGCGGGGACAGCTGACGGCCGTCCTGCTGGCGTCGGTCCATCAGCACCTGCAGCTCCAGCGGCGACATCTCTACCGACGGCGCCTCGTCGATCGATATGCCTGCCGACGCAGGACGTCAGGACCAGTTCGGCGGCCGTCTGCCGACCATCCCGCGGTCCCTCCTGCTTACAACAGGCTGCACGGCTGCTGCAACGTCTGCACCGTGTGACGTGACACGTACTCGATGGAGTGCTGGGCGTTTCGCCCTTTCAAACACAGAGGGCAATTTCCTTCCAGTCCGTCCGAACTGTCACTGGCCAACTGGATCAATACATTTCACCGATGGCTCGTGAAAATAAGAAAACGTGGCAAGTAAATTTTAGACACTACTTACACAGTGCCATTCAAATTATCATCACAGGATACGTATCGACTAACTGCGAAAATCGGTCCATGGCCAATGACAACATGCATGTAACAGCCCCCTCCCCTCCCCCAGGCGTGACTGGAAAACTGATCGCCGGCCACAAATCCCCAAGATCTGTATGAAACACAACATCAAAAGGACGCAGGTACCACACGAACGTGTAAACATCAAAAGGGACAAATGAACTGCCAGACAGCGGCACGAGCGGACCAGTCAAGGTGACGGGAGGACTCACGCTGAGCGCGCGCTGCCAGGTTCCTGGCCTGGGTGATGCTGTCCAGCTCGGTGAGCACCTGCACCATCTCGGGCCGGTCCTTGGAGCGCCGGCTGACGCACAGCTGGAGGTGCGGGGCTAAGCTCACACCCGCAGCGTGACACGAGCAAAATCGACAAACAGCACGCGGCAAGTCACGAGCAGTAGCTGTTTCAAAGCCACGAAAAGCCATTAGTGATGAAGGTTCCGTCACCGTTACATTTTGCAGTTGAGGAATCAATATAAAAGGGTGGTGTCTGAAGTGCGAAGCCGAAGATATATTCTTTCACATCCAGCAGCAGTGTGAATAGCACCATCCGCGAATGGAGCATTCCACGTCAAGTCGGCCACGGGGTAACACACCTTAGTTTCATTTTGTGATTAAATTTTGTGCGGGGGATAATTCGTGGATGGGATGTCAGATTTCCACTTATCAACACGGTCTAACAAGTGGGTTTTGCGCTAGGGCAATATAAAATTTTTAAATCTGATGATTTTTGGCCAACTCCTTGGTGAAATAATGCGTATTATTTCAGTAACCAATGGTTGCACTCCCAAAAACTGGATATCGTTACGATGGGGGCGAAATGCTGAAGTGTTCTGCTATTCGCATTTTCTAAAATTTATTTCAATGTTCATGTAACCCTGAAACCTGTTTTCAAGGTCAGATTTCGAGGGTGTGGCCAGTGATTTCAATTAGAACTCCGGACAAGTATAAGTTGTCCGAAAGGATTTAGTTTGTTTTAAATTGAGAAAAGTTTTCCATTTTTATGTTTAACACTAATTCTCGACATACTGACTGAAAATATCATCCTCTGGCACTGCCTTTCGTTGCCCGCGGAAAAACTGCAGGTAGGTATAAACGGTTTACGGTAGGTGTGACAGTTTATCTCGACATGCTGTGATGAATAAGCAGCGAATAGAAATACAGGTGCAAGGAACACTCGATGTCATTCGCGACGGAATCCACCATAAAGCTGAAAAACCCAGGTGTTCAGTCAATGCCTCCACAGACTGCGCACTGTGCACGCGGAGCGGCAAGTCCAATCGGCTTGGGTGCCAAAATGGACGAAGAGGGATGGAAATGAGAGTAGTTGACATCAGACATGTGCCAGATTCCCGACGGAATGCAGGTTATCCCCGTGTTGTATTCAACCCCTCGTTGACCTGGGCAAGTATTCGCGTCATCTCTGAACGACTGTGTCCCTCCGGAGCAAGGCGGTGCCCAGATGACGCAACACTTACCCTGATCAGCTCAGAATCCGACGCAAAACGAGGATAACCTGCATTCCACTGGGACTCCGACACATGTCTTGTTGATATGCCCGTCACCATGTCACCATTGAAATATTCTTCATAGATTAATATGATGACTCAGTTTGGCACCGTAGCTTGAGACTGGTGGCCATTTGCTTCGAAAATACTGTAAGCAACACAAGTTGCCCACAGCCACTGTGGCCAGCTTCTGGCTCCGGACGTTATCAAATGTTTTCCACGGCATGCAGAATTACCTGACCTTCTTCTGGGTCGTTCTTTAACTCTCTTACTGGGGAGGCTAATATTCTATCCTCTTCCCACGGTCGAGGAGGGCATATTTGACCCTGCTGGTGCGTTTGGGCACACCCACTTGGGTTTTTTGAAAACAGCGAGAAATATCATCAAATCAAATATCATCACAAACCGGAATAGCGCGGCGCCGCAAAATTTGTAATACATGTTCTCACATCCACCGGGCACATTTTGGACACTTATTAATTTTAGGTGGGGTCAGATCTGACCTAGGCCAGGTCAAAGGGACGCATGTCAAAAAACCTAGACTGCCATAACATTAACAATTTGAAAGACACCAAACTGGGTTCTGGTACATGGCCTTATCTTCCAAATGGCCTTGAACATTTATCTTTGAATGTCTCCGAATAGGTTAGGTCAGCAACCTGGGGCCAAGGAACTTTTTTGTCATTTTCGACAAATTTTATTTTCTGCATCATTTTCTTCTTTAAAATCTGCATTAAGGGGGTAGAGAGTTATTGCACAGCATCTTGAACATAAGGGAAAAACTGGATGACCTCAGTCAACGCCCTGGAGATCAGCCCGAGGCCAAAGTTATTTTCCGTTTATCTTTTCGTCTCGCTCATACGTAAACTACACGCATTCTGGGGCAACATTTCTCAGTTTTATGGCATGAATTGCCTTTTTCAACCCAAACAGCCCTAGCTTGTACCACTTAAACGCAGTCTAGGAGGCCAAGGTCACTTGAGGTCATTCAAGGTCGCCTCGATTCAAACACTTATTTGAACCTAAAAAGTTTGGTTGGGAAAAGGCATCGATTTTTTATATTTGAGCACGTCTTCAAATACAAAAATACAAATATGGCGGTGGTGGTATGCGTTCCAAGCCCCGTGCATTACAGAGAATACGTGTCAATATAGCGCTGCCATGTCGTCTTGCAAATTACGTTTATATTCATGCTTTGTGGAACAAAGAAGGCAGAGAGCTGTTCGTCTCCTCTACTAGTACAGTTGGGCTAACAGGATGAGACAGAAGGCAGCCTTCGCCTGCTACTGCATGGTGCGCGCGGAAGAGCGCGTTGTAAAAAAAAAAACAAACAAACTATTAATTGCGAATGACCACGGGATTTTCTAGTAAAAATGACTTGTTTTCCATAGTCTAAGGTCTACTTGTAAGGACCTAACCAACAATATCTATAATTTTTCCTATGGACACGGCTCGCGAGTTGGAAATGGGGGAGGATGTTCAGACAGTAGGAACGGGTACTGGTACTGGTACGGGAGGGGTGGATTTGACAACTGCTACCGGGCGGGTTAAAAGAAGCACAACTTTTAACCCGTCCACAAAAGAAGTCTTCCGAACTGGCCCAATCGACAGTCTACGCAAATCTCGTACATCAAAGCAGAAGTAAGCAAACGAAACTGCTGGGTATGATCAGTTGAACGCAGTCAGGTGACTGCAATTTAACAACGACCTGGGATGTTCAGAACCATTTTTCCGATTGTTTATACTACTTCTTGTGGGTCCCAGTCCTCCATCCCCAACAAGGACGCTTTCGGCGAAAACATCGCGAGTTTGACGTGCGTTGTGTAACATGAAAAACAAAAATGGGAACTTTTCTTGAACTATAACAAAGCAGAATTCCTTGGAGAACATTTTACCTACCAAAGATTTCAATCGGAATCACTAGCAGCACGTAAATCTGACCCTGCAAATAGGTTTCGAGATCTTGTAAAAAATCAGGATATTTTGCAAAATGCAAATAACGTAAAGATGCAGCATTCATCCTCATCACTGTGATATCCAGTTTTTGACAATATGATCATTGGCTACTGAAATAATACACATTATTTCACCAAGGGTATGGCCAAAAATAATCAGATCTACAAATTTCAAATTGTTCTAGCACAAAAACCGACTGTCAGCTGAGCTGAAAAGTGGAAATATGAAATCTCAGCCACAAATTGCAATTACCAGACCAAATTTCATCAGGCTATGGTGTGTTTATTTTGGTAGATGCGTTGTCGATCTGTCCTGTAATGCCACACATTATTAAACACCAATGCATTAAAAATTCGTCATTTTCCCGAAATCAACCAATAAAAGTATTTACTGCTCTTTCGTTTCACCTCTTTTTAAGTATATTCACAGTAGCAAACAAAGAAGATGATAAGTCGTCAAGGTGACCCCAATCCTGTCCGGCGGTCTCACCTCTCCCACGCGAAGCAACGCTGGAAATATGTCCACGTCGGCACTGCCTCCCTTACGGTCCATTAGAGACGACTTGTCCACAGTGTCCTCCACGAGCGCTTTCTGAAAGGAGGTTATGCCAGGGAATGCAGCGGACACGCGGCTTCTCTGAAAACTATGCAGCGGAAAATAATGGCGTGTGAGTTGTGGTCACTGTTGCCGTGGGGCAATCGCTCATATGGTCAAATGAATAGAAGCTGAAAAACTAGGATTTCTGAAAACAACTATAATGCAAACTCACCAGCATCTTGATGGGACGTTTATCATCGTATGCAGGCAGTCCAGTGGTGAGTTCGAAAAGGACCTGAAACAATGCATGGCATGTTTACACTTAATGTGACGAAATGGGGCGAAAAACAGCGTATGGTGGAAGCCGAAGCAAAGTTTAAAGCACACAGTACATGTTGTAGACTATTCCAACAAGTTTTAGGAGTTCCAAGTGCTGACGCGCGAAGCACATACCACGCAGATCCCACAGTGACCAGAAACGTCAGAAAAACACTCAGAGTACCTTATCACCCACTCTGAATCTGAACTGCATTTTACTCGTATCACCTTGCTTTGTGGTCTAACAATTCGTGACTGACTGACTGATTATTGGGGCTCAGGGGCGCACCGACTTCGTGGTCATATGACGTCCGTAACTTGGTTACGTGGTTACATCAAGAAGAGTCACGGCGACTAACATAACAATTCGTGGCCATTCTCGCCCCAAATTTAGAGCAGATTTCCACGCCTCCATCGTTCTCAGTGCCGTCGCCCGTGTCGCCACTCACCACGCCGAAGCTGTAGGTGTCCACCTTCTCGGAGAGTCGGCGAGAGCGCAGGTACTCGTCAGGCAGGTAAGGCCGCGTGCCGTGTACGCGCGTCACCGTCAGGCTGGTGTGGTGCGTCTGCGGGAACTCACGAGCCAGCCCGAAATCGCCGATCTTCGCCTCCAGGTGGTGGTCCAGCAGAATGTTGGCGCTGCCGGGCAAAGGACGGCCGAGGTCCGGTCACGTTAAAGGGATAGCCTGGCCCCTGATGACAGTGAGGTATCGTGCTGTTATCGGGATGGACTAAGAAAAAAGGTAATTGTTGACGCAAGGTCCAGGCCGAAAAACACTTCAAAGGAGGCGTTTTGAGATTTCTTAGCCGCCTTTTCTGATATGCGTGCAGACCGGTCGAAATAAACGCTGGCTAGAATGCTATGCCAAACCATCAACAACGTCCCGTTCACCTCATCAGTCCGATCAAAACCCATCTGCCGTTATTTCCCCTTCGGTCACTCTCAGCTGCCGGGGCACCAGCGCCGAGGTCGACGCAATATCAGCCTCGGACACCAAAGCCAGAGCCAGCACTGACGTCGGGCTAATGCAGGTCACCAGTCAGAGCCAGAGCCAGAACCAGAACCAGAGTCAGAGTCAGAGTCAGAATCAGAGTCAGGGTCAGAGCCGGGGCCGGAGCCGGAGCTGGGACCGACCTCTTGATGTCGCCGTGGATGAGCGGCGTCGTGCTGCGCGTGTGCAAAAACTGGAGGCCGCGCGCCGTGCCACGGGCCACGTTGTGCCGCTGGAGCCACGCCAGCGGCCGTGAACCCCTCTGAGGTAGGCAGAGGGTCCGTCAGGACAGCACACAGAAGCAGCGGCGCGCCGCGCACTCTGAATGAGGCACAAGCCACATGGGATCAATGGGATTGGGTACTGCTCTTGCTCACAGGCAATTTTAAGTCTTGGATAACTTTGTAGAAAATGTACAAAATAACAAGACATGTGAAAAAATAGCAATAACAGATGGTGGATGCCTACGGTTAAAGTATTTCCTGTGCGCTAAGTTTCAATAGTTTTCGCCTGTTACTCTAATGGCAAGCTAAAAAAGCTTCACGATAAGAATAACACAAAACAAAATAAACTTTGTGTACAATGGCAAAAAACATATCAAACCATCTGACAAGTGAACCAAACCTCTAACAGCACCAGCTGCGTCAACACCATCAAAGCGTCGCACTGGACACAACCAGCTGGTCCTGGCTGGCATGTCGGGGTCACCCTGCCAGTACCCGACCCGACCTCACTCGGCACATGATGCGGTCCAGCAGGCTGCCGTTGTCCATGAACTGGTACAGCAGCAGCGGTTCCGGGCCAGAAATGCTGTAGCCGCAGAGTGGCAGGATGTTGTCGTGGCGACACGAGTTGAGGATGCGCAGCTCCTCCAGGGTCTGGCGCATCTGCTCCTGCTGCTCGGCCTCAGTCCGGCCGCTGGCCGTCTGCCGCGAACCAGGGCAGGGTCAGGTCACGCGCGGTCACAGCCGGGGCAGGACCAGGTGCCACGCGGTTACGCTCAGGGCAGGGTGATGTCACGCGCAGTCACGGCCGGGGCAGGGCCAGGTCACATAAGGTCATAGCCAGGTCACGACCAGGTTACACGCGATCACGATCAGGTCCAGGCACTAAAAGGTGCGTCTCCCCGCCGTCACAGCGGCTCGCCAGCGTCTCAGACCTTTCCCAGCCATCTGTTGGTTGGTTATTGGGGCTTAGGGGCGCGCCGACTACAGGGCCATTCGGCGCCCACCTGCGACCTGTTAACTTGCCTGTGTGATGCGCTTGATGGCCCAGACAGTGTTTTTCCAGGTGCCGCGGTAGACGGTGCCGAAGCCGCCGGAGCCCAGCACGCGGTCCTGACTCCAGCCGTCCGTGGCCGCCTCCAGCTCCTTGTACGCGATCCGCGGGATGTTGCCCAGACGGTCCATGTAGCTGCACACGTCTGCAGTGCACGGCACGACGATGCTTGTTGTAAGACGGGTAGGCAAGCGGTATGAAAGGCAGACCCCTTTCGTGTACAAGCAGGCGATGGAGGGGAGAGCCCTACAAAACAGGGTAGCAGCTCTGGAGTCGTTTCTTTTAGGAAAATGACGAAAGACGTTTTATACACATTTATATATATGTGTGTGTATATATAGGTCACGGTCGGGATTACTAGTACTGCAGACTGTTCCAAAATGAAGGCTAGAAAACTGAGAAAGGAAAAACTGTCTCGGAGCCGCCATCCAGTCCTGTAACGGGAGACCAGGCCTGGGCAGCCATTCAGGTAAACAGACAGCATTCTTGGAGCTATCAAAAGGCAAGGCATTCGGTGTCTGAGCCTCAAACATGTTTAGTAGCTTTAGTCTGGTTTAGCAGCTTTGATGTTTCCTGGTAATTGTAGCAAAACAAAGACAAATTAGCAGTTTACATCCGTTTGCTTTTGATGAGTAAAACTTGATTTCGCATTTACATATAAACAATATTACTGCAATTAAAACACCAAAAGAACTATAAACATCACCAGTTCAGTGTTTCCGACCCCTAAAGACGAATACGTTTATATCTTTTTTGTAAGAAATAGCTCGTAAATTACGTCCTTCTTCGTCACTTCTTACCCTGCCCAAAACGGTAACGAAGCACGTTACGTGATCTCGACCAAATTTAGTAGATAAATAGTTATTTTCCCTTGCCTCGTTTCGGCATTCAAAGCGACCCGGAACATGTGCAAACGATGCCCTGATCTTAAAGAGCCTCGCGAAATGCGGAAAGGTCGCATATGACGGATTTTCGTGCCGCTTATCACCACCGCAAGCCAGACGCATCACGACAGTGATGGCTCCTCGTCGCCCAGCACAGTCGAGAACCGACAAGGCCATGTCAGTGCCGCCAGAAATGATGCACGTTGTAACTGCCGAGAGCGAACAGACCGCTATTATGAACGGCGCAATCACTGACCGAGACACGCGCCGCAGACGACAGCTCGTACACAAGAACTCCACGGCGGCCAGGTCCGTGCGCCGGTTTTCAGGCGTGCCCGGCAGCACACCGCGCTGCCTGACTCACCCTGCGAGTACTTCCTCTTGACTTCCGTCTCGTCTGGGTCGCCAGAGTTGTTGCGAATCTTCTCCTCGGGCGCGGCCGTGGCGGGGGCAGGGGAGGCGGCCGTGGCGGCAGCAGGGGAGGCGGCCGTGGCGGCAACAGGTGAGGCAGCCGTGGCGGCAGCAGGGGAGGCGGCCGTGGCGGCAGCAGAGGAGGTGGCCGTGGCGGCAGCAGCGGCGGCAGTGGCGGCAGTGGCGGCAGGGGCGGCAGCGGCGGACGCTCCTGCCGCCAGGAGCGGTGGGGGCGGCGCCGATTCTGTCCGCGGTGGCTGCGGCGCCCCGCCGTCCCCCGGGCGGGTGGTCTGACTCGGAGCCCTCCCCGGCGACGAGGCGGCCGGCCGAGACACGTTGTTCAGCGTGCTGGAGCCGGCGCTGGTGACGAGTCGCCACGCACAGTCGTCAGCGGCGTGTTAACGACCTTTGATGTGAGGCCGCGATGCAGCTTACTGACACGCGCCGGAGGACGCGGAGTCTCTTCGGCAATGAGCGATGCAAGCTCAAAATGTAGGGACTGCATTACATCACACATGAGCATGCAACAATTCTTCTCTCACGCATGCGACATCTGTCACAATTTATCGGAACGACGCCTAAACTGCTTTACGGTCTGCCAAATTTGCAAATCAAACAGCAGCTTGATGAGTAATCCGCGAAAAAAATTACCTGCTATCCATCTTGCTTCCAAATTTTGAGTCCAAGAGTCTGGCAACCTCATCAGCTCGTAGTTTGGTAGTCATCATTTCCTTGGTGAAGTTTTGGTTGAGGTTCATATCAGACGCCGAAATACTTCCAGCTGCCTGGAGAAACATCATGACCGCGTATTACCATCCACCACATGATGAATTCACCAGCCATCACGTGAAGCATGCACGTTAGGAACACAAGCACAAAGGACACGCAGATAGATCCATACTTAGCTTAGCTTAGCTTTAAATGGAAAACTCAAGTGTGCGCAAAATTAATGATAACTTATTTGCATGCCAACCAACTCAGCTGGCTGGCCAGTTGATAATTAGAGGTAGGTTGGGTATACGATGCAACGACTAAATGGTCACACAGCACCTAAACCGGCGCTCGATAACATCTTGTGCAGTCATGCTGCGATGCATCACATCCATTTAGGCTGGCGAATACCTATCGAGCAGATCATCCAGAAACCCATGCCATGTAAGAAATGAAACATTTCCATCTGAAGGGGCCATTCATCAACATGCCAGGCAGCCACAATGGGGAAAAACACTGGAGAGCGTTTGGGATCGAAATGGTGGACAGATGCAACGACGCGCCGTGCTGTCAAGGGAACCGGGCAACAGGGCATGCTGATCCGTTATGTCAACTGAGACCGCATACACATGGTGCACCATTCCATATCAGCACTCTCCGCATTGCCACGCCATTCTATATCGCCACCTCCGGCGCCATCAGGCTAACGCCTGTGACTGTGACTGTGACTGGGCGCCTGCTAGCGCCCAGTGACCCACCATTTCACTGGAGGACGGGTGACAGGGCGGCGGCAGTGACGCCGGCCCGGCCGCGGCCACCGCGCCCCAGTCCCCGCCCTTCTGTTTGGCCTGAGAGCTGCGCCGGACCGATTTCAACAGAGACGCCCGGCCTCCCTCGCCCCTGAGTAGCTCGTGAAGGTGCGGGCTGGCTACGGAACACGAGAAAATCGCGTCAGGCAATTCCAACACTGTTTGGAACACAGGATCAAGTGACGAATTGCAGCTGCATAGTCCAACACAAAAGATCTTTAGAACCGCGAGATACGAGAGGCAAGCGAGTGGCAAAATAAAGGTTTACTGGCAATTAACCATTGCAATGGTTTGTGCTTCAGCCATCATCCCAATGATGGAAGCTTCCAAGAAGTCCATTTTAAGCTTTTGATTCTCTCATCATGATGACATCAAATCTAACATGCATCACAATATCCTGAAAATGAGTCAACCACCAGTGGAGCTGAAAGTTGTAATGTCAAGAGCGCAGCATACATATTTTCCCCATCATTCTCTAAGCCTGATCAGGTATGCTACAAGACAGTTGTATTGCTACACCATGATCAATTGTGAATAATATTAGTCTTCAATGGCTTAAAAATGCCAGGCATCATACACACAGTCCCATCTCCACTCACCATATTCCTTGACCAAAATCATGGCCTGGTAGAAGCGCATCTTGGAGAGAAAGACAAAGAGCTCATCAACAGTGGGGTCCTCAGAGGCCCACTCCTGCAGCACCTCACGGCTGGGAGAGATGCCATGGCGTTCCCGGTACTCCAGATACTGGATGTCACCTTGTTGCCAATGCAGGTGTCTGCCAGCTGCAGTTGTCAAGAATGGTCAGAGCCTGCCAGGTCCATAATGGCTGGCAGCCCAGGACACACATGATGGTTTTTTGGTCCACATGGAGCATGATGACATGGATGAAGTTGGTGAAAGAGCCCTCTTACTACTCAAACTTTCTGGTCTGCAATTTATGTGATAGAGCTCCTGGCCTGAGTGCTATATCAACTTGAGTCTAGTACCTTGCTGTGCCATTGACACTTGCCTAACATCATGCTTGCTTATATTTGTTAACATCATTAGCATGGCCCTGAAGAGGCTCTGCAACAATCTCTGTGCTTTTGATACAATATCAGGCTTTGGTATATATTACTCAGCTTTCTGGCAAAAACAGCAGTAATAATGTTCAAACATCCCACCTAATTCTTTCCATTTTTGAGTCCTGTCCAACATTTTGTATAACTCCTCCATGACAGGATTTGGAATCTCATACAGATGCCAACATCCACCTGAAGCCATTCTTCTGAAAAAAGAAATAAGGAAAATACCAGTGGATGGAATGGAAGCTTTCAAGCATTACACAGGCCCTTTACTGGTGCATAAAATATATTCCAATTAGTTATTAAGTACAAGGCATAAGTAATGGTACTATGTCAAAATACAGTGTCATTTCTGATGCTCACCAGATGTTTCAAAGCAACAGTGGTTCAACCACACAAACAAACTGAAACCAAAGACATCATAAAACTGGGAGGGACAAAGCTGCCAATGCCTGGCACTTTTTATCTGGAAATAGTGCATGCTCGGTTAACATCAAGTATTTTGTCATGCAATACTTAATGCACTAAGCTCAAACTGTTGTGATTTCTTCCAAGCTACAACTATGAATGTCTTTACAGACCCCAGTCCACAGAATGGAGATTTTAGGATATTCCTATCTAAATCCTCCACTACTTTTATGTTCAGTTTAGCATATGCTCACTTACCTTCCTGATGAGTGCTTGCCCTTTCAGTAAACTTTTGCTTCTATTTCTGAGGCTATATGGTGCGATCACTTGCCATGTATTTCGAGTTCAGTTCTATTAATATCCATTCAATGAGCTTCTTTTCCAGTCGCAACGGTGACTCAATCGCTTAAAGGTCTAACAAGTACAAACCGCTCCTCCACCGACTAAAATTAAATCAGTTGTGCAAAGCTCATGCAACTTCTCCGAATTCAGCCCGTTTCGCAGAAATAGTTGAAATGAACTATCCGTAACAGGTGCGGTACAATCCCTTGCAAAATATGCTACCATATCTCCCTAGATGAAGTAATTTTTAGAATGACTGGAAGAATAGGCTGTTGAAAAATGTGCGCGCTCGTATGATAATGGCAGGGGTGTCGATTTGTATTCATTTGAGAGGGCCCTGGCCCGCCCAACGTTGATTTGGGTCCACCCAATGTTGGTTTGGGCCCACCCAATATTTTCTACCGGTTATAAAGGGAACTGAGAAATAATAACAACAAATACGACCGCAATAGATAGGAGACGGAGAAAGTAAAGAATAAAGTCTAAAGCGATGTATCTATCTTTCTATTATATATATCTCTGTTAAGAGCAATTTTTCATTCGATAAATAGTAACAGAAATACTTATAAATTTCAGTTGGTCAAAATACAGTGGGTTACATCCGTTGAGAAACCCACATTTTGGGGAGGATAGGCTGTCGGGCATTCGGCTCGCCCCCCCCCCCCAATCATTTGCAGAAATCGACGCCCCTGGATAATGGTAACCATTCGTGTGTTTATTTCATGTTCAGTTGCCGTAAAGCAAAAACATTTCGGAGCATGAACAGTACACCAGATATCGATCCGCGTAAGCAATAGCACTTATGTGCTCCATCAAAGCTGAATCGTCACACAATTTGACGAGCAGTTTTAGGTCCGTCTTCCCATGCATGTGTTGTGCCAAGGACCCGATGTTAAATCTGAGATCCACCAGTCCTTTTTTATTCCAAAAATACGAGTGGTTTCATCCTTGCTCACTTGACAAAACGCCCTGAACGTGTTTCGACAAGGGGGAGGGGACACCCGCTACTTTTCGAGCCATTTTTTCCACGCAGCGCCATGAGGTTAGCATTAAATTCGCCAGTTAAGGAAGGGGGAGACCAACTGCCCCTTACGTCCCCCCTCCCGTTCCGTCGCCTCCGCAAGTAGGTCTCGGGAAATTCATGCAGCAAAATCCTGTCAGCAATGATCAGGCTGTCTGCACGCACTCTGCATTTCAAGTCCAGAATTCGTGCCTGGGCTACTATTACTGCTGATTCACGGTCCACCCCTAGCTGGCAAACCACAGATGCCGGCCGGCATGTCATTGCACTTTTTCTCGACTTTCCCTGTTCAAATCTGAAACAAAATCCTGTCTACCAGGAAATCGAGACTCCAATACCAAACCATGTTTTCACTATTTAGCCACAGATATGTAGGAGCCCAAAAACAGCAGGAAGAGCGGCGACCCCACAAATTTGGGAATCTCGAGTATTTTTTAGCAAATTTTGAGCAACGTTTCGGTATTTAATGGAAAGAAATGGTACCAAAATGACTCTGTGCTTGCTAACTTTAAAAACGATCCCAAGGACATGGATCTATCTGTCGGCGGTTTTGTCGCAAGACAGGCTGAAGACAAAATTCTGTTCGGAGCCGCTGCCGTCGATCCCGGTCGCCTGGAGCGCTGACGTCGCGGCCGGATTGGCCGGTGGTGCCGCTTGCCGGCTCGGCAGCGGACGCGGCCGCCCTTGGCTGGCGGCGGGCGGCACGGTGACGAGGCGGCCCTGCCCGGCCGTGCCCGGCGGCGCGGGCGGGGCGGCTGGACCGGCCGCCCGCCGCCTGTCCGCCGCAGCACGGAGGCCGGCCAGGTCGGCTCCGCCCAGAGCTCAGTGCGCTTCATTGTGCGACGTCCGCCAAGTTATCGGTCACTAGGCTAGTCGACAGTGGATGCCGTTTTGGCTTTTTTTGGCATTTTGGGGATCGCGCGCGAGTTTCGCGACGTATACTAACCCACTAGGTGATATTATGCGTACCTCAGAGATTTGATATAGATTTTTGGGCATTTTAGGCCGCAAGTAAATAGAAGAAGTAGGTACATGGAGCTGGAATGGCGAGAAATGGTTTTCTTTCCACACGTGTCTTTAATATGCACCTGTCAGATCAACAACTTCCGTAGTTGAACACGATCACGATGTATTTGTGGGTGCTGAATCCTGGCCTTGGCTGTCATTACAAGGGCCCAGGCCGACACAAACACAGGCGTAAGCGCATGAGGTGAGGCAACCACTGACTTGCGAATTGTCACCGGTTGGATCCAAAGGCCTCACTAGTGTTTGTGGTTGAACTCGGGGATCCGCGAAGCATGCTCGGTCGGATCCGGTGATCCATGTGGTGCACGCGGTCGGATCCGGTAATCCACAATAGGCTCCCGGTCCGAGCTACCTAGCCATTTGTCAGCGGAATGGACAGCTGTTCGGCAGACCCATTGCACAATACCGACGGTTTAACTTTCGCCCGTATAGGGGGGTTGATTAACCGGACATTTATAACGTTATAACCTTAACCTTCGCCGTATAGACGGTTGGAGTGCACAAATACAATAAAATATATATATATCAGTAGATTCCAAATTGTATGTTCTATAAGACTATACATAGACTTTATAGGTTTATGTTCACTTCGGGGACTATCGAGAGCATAGACTGAGGTCATGGACTACGGCGGGAAGCATGTTACTTTTTATCTTTGGGCAGGGGTGTCGGTTTGTATTTTTTTCTAGGATGCCCTGGCACGCCCAACGTTGATTTGGGCCCCTCCAATGTTGATTTGGGCCCCTCCAATATTTTCTGCCAGTTTTAAAGGGAACTGGGCAAAAATAACGAAAGAAACGGCCGCAATAGATAAAAGATAAGCAGAAAATATAGAACAAGGTATTAAGTGATGTATTTACCTATCTTTCTGTGTTCTCTCTCTCTTTCTCTGCATATATATATATCTGTGTGTGTGTGTGTGTGTGTGTGTGTGTGTGTGTGTGTGCGTGCGTGCGTGCGTGCGTGCGTGCGTGCGTGCGTGCGTGCGTGTGTGTGTGTGTGTGTGTGTGTGTGTGTGTGTGTGTGTGTGTGTGCGTGTGCGTGTGCGTGTGCGTGTGCGTGTGCGTGTGCGTGTGCGTGTGTGTGTGCGTGTGCGTGTGCGTGTGCGTGTGTGTGTGCGTGTGCGTGTGCGTGTGCGTGTGTGTGTGTGTGTGTGTGTGTGTGTGTGTGTGTGCGTGTAAATATATATACCCATATACATAGGATATACGCAATTTTTTGTTTGAAAAATAATGACAAAACACTCAAAAATTTCCATTGGTTAAAATAAAGTGGGCTAGATTCGTTGAGAAACCCACATTTGGGGAGGTTAGGTTGTGGGGCCGACGGTTCGGCCCACCCAATCATTTACAGAAATTGACGCCCCTGTCTTTGGGCATGCGATAGGAAATAGGTATCGCAAAACAACCCATATATTCGGATTGTTCGAGGTGTAAGGGATCAAATGATGTGGATTTGGTGCAATTTATCTTTTATTTCATCAAAAGAGGACGCAGTGCAGCGAACGCCTGTCTTTTACTCCGACGGGCGGAGCGGCGTCTGCCGCCGAGCATGGCATGCCTAAAATAAGATCCTGTATTGGATATCAACCCCAAAAATGTTTTTAAGGCAAAGTTACGATTCCTAGCTAATCCAAGGCCATTCTAGGTCACTGACTTTAGATAAGCTTGGATGACCTAAGATGACCTTTATATGTGATCTGACAGTTGTGGCTGCTAATTGATGCGCTACTTACTTCAGCATCTATTATTGTCTGCAAAAATGCTTCTGCAGCTCCGAGAACGCATTTAAGCCGACGCATTTAAAACGATCCTGCATGGCAAGGATTGACCTAGCGTGATCCGGATCAGACTCCGTGGGTAAAATACATTCATGTGGTGTACAGATAGACTCGTAATTGATTGACGAGCACTGTGATATCCGTTTCGTTTCATCATCATTTATTCTTTGGCGTTAATTTGCGCCTCAACTCGAAAAGGCCCACTTCCTGCCAATTTTTGACCTTTGACCCGGCCTGGAAGGTCGCCCGTTAACCTGAGACCTTAAAAAGAGATACCAGTCGCGAGATCTCGTCACACGCAACACGCTGTTTTTTCGCGACGTTCTAGAACGCACGGTGGGGGAAATGGCCGGGTGGTCGGGTCGTAGTCCCCATAAGTTCGCGTTATGCAGGAGGCCTTATACGGGCGAAGGTGAAGGGTGATCACCGGGACCCCTGCATGCCTGTAGTACTGCATGCTACATGATACTGCATGCATACTGCATGACTGCATGCCGTCGGCCGCGCCACGCACCTCAGCCTCACCAGCGGCGTCCGTCTCCGTTCCTGCAGATCGGCGCCGCTCGCTCGCAGACCCGTCCGGCCCGGAGCCGGTCACTGACCTGCCGCCAGTCACCGCGCCTGGCAACAGGGCCGGACTGCGGCCCCGGGCCTCCCGAGACCTCGCGGGCGGGACGGTTAGCCGGGACGGGGCAGCACTCCCTCAGTGTCTCCGCGGCCGGTGCGGATGGAATTCTCGGCGTCCTTGGACTTCTCGGCCGGTTCCCTTAGCGGTGCTTCTATTGTTGCAGGCTGGTCACCTTTGTTTCAGACTCATTTGGCATGGGAGCTGTTGTCGAGGTGGACTTCCTCCGAAGTCGAGAACGTGTCAGGTAGCCTGGCTGTGTTGCTCAACAATGTTTGCATGTTCCCGAGACAGTTAATGTCCGGTTCA
Source organism: Capitulum mitella (assembly GCA_030062745.1). NCBI lineage: Eukaryota > Metazoa > Arthropoda > Thecostraca > Pollicipedomorpha > Pollicipedidae > Capitulum > Capitulum mitella. Next base: position 18,572,424 of record CP099844.1, on the reverse strand, counting down.
GACAACACATCGTCACCTCAGTTTTGCATTCGTCAGCAAAACGTTCGCATGGCATTTGCGGCCTCAACACGTTTTCGTCGCCGGAGGTTTTCCTGATTGGTTGCCAGTGCCCACATTGATAGAGGGAGGACAGGCACCATTATATTCGGTTGCATTATGACAAAATTCTGGCTCTCATGATGTTGCCATTTTCGGACCGTTTTCGGGTACGTTCCACTGTAAATACTTTACAAAAAAGTAAAGGTTTCATAGTAACGATTAACTGATTAAAATACGTATATATAATTAGGAGCAAACGACTAAAAACAAAAATCAAAGGAAAAAGTCACATACCGTTGTTCCGACCAAAGCTAGCCATTTAACGTGGTATTAATGTCCCCAGGCGAAACAAATATATTTACACCTTGTTTTAAGCGCAGGACGACAAGCAAAAATTTTTCAAGTGCTGCTTTCACTGCCGAGCTGAAATAAATAATTCTGATCTGACTGAACTCACCCAAGCTGTCCGGTCGAAAACAAGCATAATGGAAGAATAATTTTCTGCTGATTCCGACCGGTACCGACGCTGTCCACGCTAAACGCGATGTCACGGTCGGACTTCGCACATCGGGCTCGCTAACAGCGTGTGGTGCAATCAGAACAGCGATCAGCGGCGGTCGGCGCCATTTCCCACACTAACGGCGCCGGCGGACGAGGTCGAGGTCCCACCGCTGGCCAGCCGGACTGTCCGCGGCCGGCCGGCGGGGGTCTCGGCAGCTGGGACTGAGCTGGAGCCGGCCGGAGCCTCCAGTCCTGTCCGGTCCTGCCGGGCATGCCCCAGCGGAGACTGCCGAGCTGCCTAAAACCGGCCGCTGGGCAGATCGCTAGAGGAACCAGAGCGCCAAGGGCGTTTCGCCGCAGTCAGAAGTCAGCGGATGTGGATAATTGTAAAACGTTCCTTCCAGTGCAGCAGCGTTGTTGTCAAAATCGCAGATATTGCGGGGCAGGGCCGCCTCATTCATACATGGGTTTCCTTATCATTTCTGAAGGTTATCAGCATAGTAAAAGTCACGCTGAAACGAAAATGGAATTTCTCTTTTCGACACGCTTAAGCTTTATGAGCAAATCTTTTCAAAAACAAGCTTTTTTGGTGCTGTCAAACGCCAAAAAGAGACAACTTCTCCAACCCTGGGAATGGAAAAGAAACATGAAAATTGTCGCCAAGTTCGTGAGGCTAGGAAGATGAGCGTGAGAGATGAACGTGACAGGTTTTTTTCCAAGCATTCACATACAGGACAGATCATGCTGTAGCATCGTTCGGCGCTGAGTCAAACGCAGGAACTCTCCGTGGGCCGAATTTTTTCCGACACGGCCAATGGCTGGCGCCTCCATAGCCGGCACTGCCGACTCTGCTAAAAAACAGCCGTTCACACAACTTGTCACGTGTTCCGCAATTAATGATCGCCGCACGGTGTCTTCCATTAATGACTACTCTGTCGGCGGCGAGGTGCTTTATAACGCTAGGGCGTAATGAGTAGTTAGACGGGCCTGGACGGAGACGCTCCTCAGACACATGGCGAAACCATCTCAGTCTTGACGTCGAGCGACGGGTGGAAACTGAGCGGCATTCATGAACTCTTACATACACGGACTTGATGACACGGGACACGGCCACCACAGCTTAAGTTAAAGAGTTATCGCTCCCTCCCCTCTCTCTCTCTCTCTCTCTCTCTCTCTCTCTCTCCCTTTCCCTTTCCCCATGTCCTTCAAAAAGCTTGCTCGACTAGTCCCATTTTCGACAGCACTTGCCCAGATCTCAGCAGTATGGACTGTCGTTAACAGACCCCTGACCTCGGAACCGACATTGTGTGACCTACAGCTTCCCACCACGAGGTGACCGCACGCCCGACCCGGACGCCTGGTGGTTTCAGTCGCGGCGGAAGTGAACAGGATGCGCGGAAACGCGTTAGAGGCCGGAAACCGGTGTGGTGTGGTAAAACATCTAGGCCAGCCAGATTCCCGCCGTGGCATGGCCTTGCCGTGTGTTGTCTAGATTCCTCATCGTCAGCTTAACTCATCTAATTCGTGTCGTGTGGACTCTTTTTGCATGTATCTGGAGAACGCGCCGTATTTCGCTATTTGTGGGTCTTCTTCACAACTTTCCGCGATGGGCGCCAAATGACCTTGAAGTCGGTGCGCCCTGAAGTCCCAATAACCAACTAACCACAACTTTCCGGGGAAATGGTGTGCATGTCAAATAAAGTAAGCACCATCCGGTTCCCTGTCGGCTGTGCGGATTTCGTGGGCATTTCAGGTATGCCTAAACTGCTTAGAGCAATATGCATTGTCCGTTTTAAAAGCAGCGCTACGGGAAATATTGCCGCCACTGGCAAGAATTGATCTCTGCAGCAGCGCGGTGGTACGCGCCCTCAGCCGCAGACGAGGAAATGGCTAGCCCGGGTTTGTCTGTCCGAGAAAAGAAACGAGACCCGCCAGCGGCAGTTACAGAGCACATTAACCGGTTCTGCCCGACTGGTTGCCCGCACACAGTTGTCTCAGCCGCCGTCACTTTGCGACAAACAGGAACTGAATGGGGCCTGCCAGTGAGAGTCGTTTCCTTTGCCGGCGACCGTCGGGCCTGTGCGGTCCGGGAGCCGCCCCTCTGTCTCGATTGCCTGTGTCCGATTGCCGGGCGCCACTGGGATAGACCACTCTCGAGGTGAGCAGCACGACAGCCCCGGAGTGCGAACGACGTGTTTGATGCGTCACCTCTGTCTCTGACACTGTCAGCCAGTGCGATGAGCGGCATTCGGTGGTGGGTCTTGTGTCGGCAACATGGGGACGCCTCTCCTTCGATAGTCAGGAGATGACGTATGCGTCCCTCTTTTGCTGAAGGAGGGAATGCGCACGTCAGCCTTACCAGGACTTCAATACCGAGGAGGCCTGTCAAAAAAGGTTCGAGGAATGACAAAACGGTCGGGTAGGGCTAGCCCACTTTGTGGTTTTAATTACTATACGAACTACAGCTCGTCAAAATCTCTCACGGATTACAACCCCTCCCTCCCAGGGTCTTCTCTGACGCCGCCCCTGCCTGACCGACGAAGGCGGGCCCCAGTGGCCGGTCGTTTCAGAGCAGCTCGCCAGGCGGCGCAGCAGCCCGGGCGCCGGCGGCTGCGGGCCGGACGGCTGAGATCAGGTGCCCGGTACGCCGGCACCGCGACGGCGTCTGGGAGCCGGCAGTCATTCCAACAACGCCACGGCTGTCGGAGAGGCGTTGGGCTCTGCGTAAGTTGGTACTGGTCCCGTGTGCCCGATAATGAAATCGGTGTATTCCATTTCGATGTCGAGCACCTGCGAGTCCCAGGCTGGTACGCCGGGTACATAAACGTGCATAGACGACATCACGATGGGTTCTCCCCTCGGCGTTCTCTTTGCTCAGGCGTACATGACCGCAGTCGAAGAGGAGGTTTTGCGTAATTACACCACCGGCATACATTTGTGCTGTAGACATATTGATTATTATTAGGATAGGTTTGTATTATTTAAATAAGTATTAATGATATGTTTGTAGATGTTCGCAGCCAAGCCACACTCAACCCACTGAAAACGAAAGTTGAAGAGGTTTCGGGCTTGGAGTTCTCGGTCGAAGGAGGAATTGAACACCACATCAGTTTCCTTGACGTCAGCATCGATGCAACGAATGGTGACTTCGCCACTCATGTTCACCGTTAGGAAACTGACGTCGCTTTTTCTGGACATGGAGTCCGCCTCAACGGGCAAAACCAATGCGCTGAACGATATGAAACCAGTGTCGTTTAAGCGTACATCCACCGCGTTCTCAAACACTGCTCTTCTTGGTATCTCGTACACCAAGAACTGCAAAGAGTTAAACGAATACTTGCCAGCAACCAATACCACGTTTCCACCAATGACGCTGCGATTAAGGAAGCCATCTCCACTTGGCTAGAGGCCACAAAAACGGACAAAAAATGAAAATATCCACAAGCTCTTCTACAAAAATACCATGCCTCATGCTTACAAGAGCGAAAAGAAGGTGCTTCGCGACATTGTCCGGAGAAATTGCAATACGGTCAGTCCATCAGACCAGCTCCAGCTCGTCATCCGGTACTGAGATAAACTAACATCATCTCTGGTACTGACGAACAATGCATTGAGTGATGCTAGCCCACTGAAAGAAGCCAGCATTGTCTACTTTTACAAATGTACAACAGGAGACTGCGCGCTCCTTCCAAATAGTGGATATGTTGGTCAGACAACACCTCTCTCAGTAGACGCATCACGAAGCACCTACAGGACGGCGGCCCATTAATACACCCCATCAACATGGCGAATCATTGACGAGACGGCAGATGATGGAAAATACTCAGATCCTATCACAGGCAGCCCATGACAACGAAGGCTTTCGGTAATGGAGGCCATGCATATTCAAGATCTTCAACCAAACATAAACAAACCAGTGAACGCAACGGGCACCTTAAAGTTATAGGTGAGCGCGCTGCATGGGCGAGGGTGGAAGAATATTCTGTTTGCGTGCTTTGGTGTGCGTGTTTGATGTTTGCGTGCCATGTCCGTCTTGTTCCGTGATGTGAATATGTTAGTTTTTGTCCATAGTGGCGGAAATCTTTTGGCGGGAACTGCCTGTTGTAGGATCTTTTAACGCATAGCGCCCGTACATTTCAATTTTCTACGTCTGCTTTTTTTACCATTTAACACTTACATTAGTCTTGACAAACGCTTACGCGCTTGCTCCGCTGCGCGTTGGTGCGATACCGGCTGTAATTTTTCGCATAGCCAGTGGCACTGGTTTTATGTTGCTTCGCTCCTGCCACGAACTCTTGGCCTCTGTCTGTTCGCGTCACCTACTGCTGGTGATCACCTACCGTCTAGTGCTCCTGCCCGTCATCTCATCCGCAGCTCAGGCGGCGCCATAAAAATATAGTGCAGCGCTACTTTTTCCTGGTATAGTGCGGAACTACTTTTTCCTCGCGAGCCTCGCGGTGGCGCTCGGCGTCAGCGGTACGCTGGGCGTCGAGTTGCTCCCCCACCCTCCTGCCGGGCGACGGCCATGCGGGCGACATTCTGCTACAGCCGCTGCGCGACGCTTCCTGCTGTCGCACGCCTGTGCTGAACGTGGCCTGTGACACTGGTCTCCTGCAGCCCCACCTCTGCCACGAACTCTCCGCGTCCGTCTGTTCGTATCACACAGTGTTGTTGGTATGTCCGATGTTCCTGCCGGTGTCCGGACAAAATGGCGAAACGTAAAAATGGCGAATGCCTTTTTGGCGAATGGTGGATGGCGAATGCGGAAGAGCGACATGCAAAAATGGCGACACGTGAAAATGGCGATTGGCCAAATGGTTCGCCTTTGCGTTCTGCGCCATTTGGCCGTTCGTCATATTAGCATGTCGCCATTTTTACATCGTCATTTAGCGTCCGCTATCTAGCATTCGCCAAAAAGGTATTCGCCATTTCTGCATTTCGCCATTTTACCCTAGTACCGTTCCTGCCAGTCTGCTCATCTGCAGTTCAGGCGGCGCCTCAAATGTGCGTCTGGCATCGTCCAGCGCCACGTTTCGTGGTGCTGCCCGGCGCAGCTCCTCGCGCTCCCCGCGGTGGCGCTCGGCGCCAGCAGCACGCTGGGCATCGCGTTGTTCCCCTCTCTCTCTGCCGGACGGCGGCCATGCGGGCAGCTTTCTGCGAAAGCCAATGCTGATACTGCGGCGACGTCTGCCTGGCGGCGGCTATGCGGGCGACATCTTGCGAAATCCGCTGCTGACGCTGTGGCAACGCCTCTTGCTGCTTGCTTGCTGCTTGCTGCCGGACGGCGGCCACGCGCGCCGCACTCGGGGAGAGCAGTCCCCATCGTTCTTCTTCGTCCTTGGCACTCGCCGCCCTCTTCCCGGCAGCCTCTGCGGAGGCTTTTCGACATCGGTTTGCTCCAGCGGCCGCATACGTCACGGATAGACGTCACAGACGCGTCGCCCGGACTCGGGAAAGACAGGTCCAATGATACGGTTCCTACGGTTTTGGTGGAATGGTCGAACCCATTCTATTGACCCGGACCCAGCAGACACACTTGGAACATAGGTGCTCTGGACAAACAACGTTTTTGCGCGTGAAAAAACGCTCGCATTTGATGTACATGGAGGCCAGGGGAAAGAGCCCGCCAGTCATCCCCAGTTAAATGTGTGGGCCGGACAGGATGACAATCTGTTTCTCTAATTTCGGTTCTGTTTGGCCCTTGTCCATCACTCGGACTCGGTTTCGTTGCAAACTCTACCACGGAAATCCTGACAAAATGGTTTCCCCGGGGTCATTGCTATAACTGATGCATCTCCTGAACAGGGGGATCCTTGATCCATCGCTGTCTGAGCTTTTGCCGTAAGGTTTTTTTTCGAGATCTGACGAAATGTGCCATCTGCTTCTGTGTTGACGAAAACTTGTCTCGCGCGCCACGTGTTCACGGTGTACCGTGCCGAGTCGTCACGTGCCACTGCACTCCTTTGGTCCCGTGCCTGGGTCGCGTGCAAAGTTCGGCCTCCAACTCGCTACAGTTTGGTCTGGGGACGCGTTTAATTGTCTCTTTTTTGGCCGAAAATACATGTCTTGCTTTACCATGATAGACAATAATAATGTCCTAGGTAGGACGAAACGTCAACGCATATACTATTATTTTGTATTTAAACTCTATCTCTTCCAAACCCGGTAACATGAAGCATGAACATACCGAGAGAGCATGGAGTCAGTAATAAAGTAACTACGATTAAACTAATATAGTAAGAGAAATTGACAGGCTATCCAAAAAAACTTATCAGCTGCCGATCTTCGGTGACATTTCACGAACATTACATGCCCAATAACCTGTTCCAAAATTTTGCTAATATATATATATATATATATATACACATATACGAGTTCGGGCAATTTAGGAAACGACAAAGGACCGAAGCAATGTTGTGAGAAGCGATGCTAATTAACTAGTGCCTAGTTGATACACCTAAACAGTTCCGATTAAAGATCATCTTTTACGCGTCTTGTTCTGAGGCAGGACAGTTGAGGGAACTGACGGACCTCTGTTCCACGGGGCTCCGTCACAGAGTCACACCACCAATGTTCACCATCAAATCCCTAGTATTACGTTAGAAAAAGCAGGTAAGTGCAGCTTACGTAGAGCGCGAACAATCCAAGCTTTGCTAACGTTATCGGCTTTGTGTCAGGACTGCATCCGAAAACCGCGGCCACTGCTCGCGCGTGCCCGAGTCATTTCTGACAATCTTTCCTTTCCAGACAATAAGCTCTTTCCATCCGTCCTGGTTCCTGGCTTAGAGTCGCTCGGCTGTTGCGGTTCACAGCAAATGTCGCTGCAGTTATCTCGTAGTCTTTGCAGCGCACACATTCCGACAGCGTTTTGCAGCAGATTTTGTGGAGACCAGAAAATTGCTTTCAGCAGTCAAAACAGAGCTTCTATTAACTGTGACATCACTCATAAGCGCGAGTTACCAGCGTGTCTTTAACTGGATAGGCAGTTTTACAATGGAAGCCAAACTGGAAGCCTAAAACATGGAGATTTCTGGCCATTATTTGGGATTTCAGGCTACCATGATTCTATGTTATTTCGTTCAGGTTAAAAGTCACGTAAATATACCAAAAGTCAGACGTCAAACATCATGAACTGTCCAAACCCCCCAGGTTCGAGGTCAAACCAACGTCTGGAATCACCAGCCACAGTGCACGTTAGCGAGAGGAGAAACCTGATGATGTGCCGTGTCTGAAATTAAGTTATGGGAGACGTGTTAGGTTTGTACACTAAACTGACTGCTTTTTGAAAATTCATTTCCATCACCAAAGGTGGAGGGCTCTGGCTCCGCAGACCAGTGTCAACAGACGACGTTCCGAGAATGTCAACGGAGGGACAAAGGCCGACGGAGAGAGGTCGGTCCTCCCTTCAAGCGTTTCAAATCACCCGGCTCTGAAACAGTCAACAAAGCCCACGTTCCTCACACGGATCCAGCACGGTCACGCCCGACCGGCGCCAGCCTTCGACGGCGGCCGGTGACGAGAACGCAGCCCGACACCTCGCAGGTCCCCGCCCAGCGCCCGCCGCGGCGGCGTCGGACGGGCCGTGCTGCGCTGTCTGGACTGGCGCTGGTCCGGCCAGCGCGGCGGGCCGGCCAGCGCGGCCACCCGGCACCGCGGGGCACCGCCAGACCGTGCCAGCCTCGAGCTGCGGGCCTGCTGGATTTCCGGAGCAGGCGGAAACACCGGGAGGGGGCCGGCGTGGGTTGCGTGGGGGAGGGGGAGAGCGTCAAGGACGCTGATTTGCTGTGCAGCGAGTTTGAACCCGATAAAATATACAGCGGAACCGATAAACTGACTCCGGGCGTTTTTGTGGTAACGGCCTCTGCCTTCTTGACAAATTTTACGGCTATTTTCATAACGCCCCCTCAGCCGTTTCTGAACGTTGCAAAGCGATGGGGTTTGGCAAGAGACTGGAGAAAACGGTACCACGCGAGGATCGACCCGCATCGAAATGGCCGCGACGACTGGGCTGATTGGCTGCGCTCGCCGAACCGAAACGGCGGCCCGCGCAGGGAAGCGGCATTTCATCAGGGCCGGCCGCCGACCGAGACCGGGTCCCGGGCGAGGCAGCGGCCGGAACGCGACCCGAGCTTATCCCGACCCGACCCGACCCGACACGACTCGACCGGGCTCGACCTCACCCGACCCGGGCCGACCCAACTCGACTCGACCCGACCCGATCCGGTCCGGCCCGACCTGGCGCGATCTGACCCAATCCGACCCGACACGACCCGACCCGATCCGGCCCGGCCCGACCGCGATCTGACCCAATTCGACCCAACAGCGGCCGGACCCGACCCACCCCGGCCCTACCTGACCTGGCCTGAAGTGATTCAGCACAGGGCCGTCAGCTATCCAGACCCGTCTATTTTCCCCATGATGTAGAAGTGAGAGAAAGCATGGACGTTACAAGAATGGCTCTGAAACTGAGCGAAAATTGGAACACATTTGCCATCAGTGGTATCCAAATAGTATCGAAAAAGAAAACCGAAGAGAATCAACATGTGAAAGCATGAACAACTGTAGTCAGTGACTTACGACCAATCTGCATCCTCGGGCTCTTTGTGTACTCACAGATGGGGTTTTAACGTCGATGATTGACGAAGAGAGCCTGACGGTTGGTCAAATACCAAACTCCTTGCTTTACAAAGGCTGCCACGCGACCGAAATAAGGACACCCAAAGAGTGACGGTTGTATCACGAAATTGCCTCATACTTGAAATGTTTCGCATGAAAACATGATGCGATCTGTCTAAAGAATGTTTACGTGACCCAAATAAATCCCCATTGATTGTTTAGTTAGGTATGTCAAGATACCTGGGATTTCTCCATTTTCCGGTGTTATTCAGTTCCAGTAGTGGTTAACCCAGCCTCCATGATCCCATTTGACGGCGGGGTAGTAAAAGTCAGCCGAGGCGAAAAGAAAGCGGAAAATACGTTGGACAGAAGCGAATTGTAGGAATGTACCTGCCTGAAGAAGAGAAACCTTTGGCAATAACACGAAGGACAAGTAAAATGTTGGGTTCGACAAAATGTGGTGTGTGTTTTCAATTGAAATGAAACTGTTTGAAAAGGGAGAAAAGTTGGATCTGCCACCACAGCCACAACCCCTGGAATAGTTCGTAAAGACTATGCGCACTTTTTCTTTTTGCAGAATTGTGTTACACCACGTTGGTCAGGGGCAGGCTAGGATTTCGCCAAGGAGGCTGGGACCAATGGTCAGCGCGGGGCAAGAACGTAGCCAGGATTTTCCTCGGGGTGCAGGGGAGCAATGTCAAATTCTGTCATATCCCATTGACACATGATGGAATTTATATGAAAAAGCAGCAATTTCATGTAATTTATCGTATGTTTAACTCACAGAAAAACATACAACGTTTGCTTTTGCAACACATGTATGATCACTATTCCGTATTCCCCAAAATCACTACATATCCAATGTACACCGCTTGGCCAAGGGTGGGCCGTGGTCCCCGTAGCCTCTTGGCTACGTCCCTGGCGCGGGGCCCCCTCCCGGTCATCTCCCGGTCGGGCCCCCATTTTTGACTCTTCTGATGCGAAAAAATGTTGATCTGATCGGGTCCAGGCCAGGGCCTATTTTAAGGAAAAATGACTGCGGGGGCAATTCTGCGAACGAGACGCATTGGCCGAGACCACCCCCCCCCCCCCGGGCATTTGCGTTCTCCTTATTGAATTTTGTCCACTTCATCTATATATATATATATATATATATATATATATATATATATATTCCTAGGGAAAGGATACATATATATATATATATATATATATATATATAAATACTTTCCTAAGGAAGGCATACATATATAAGGGCGCATTACGATGAACACTTAACAGAGTGCTGTCTCATTAACTGATATGTCTTTTGGAGAAAATCATGTGTGCAAAATATGGCCTTGGTTCAACACTCTTAACAACTTTCACAGGAAGATTGTATGTCGTTTGTCCTGGATTTTATTTTATTTTGATGAAATTCGCGCCGGCTTTTGTGCATTCCGAGCCCATTAAAGTCAAAGAACACCATTCCATTTATCCCCAGCAAGAACTCATTCTCCGTCGACTTGTGATCCCTGGGAGATTCGTTCAGGGAGAGGTGTGTCTGAAATGCCCCCAAACGTGTTTTGTGCTTCAGTTTTTTAAACCAAGTGCACGATATGCATAAAATGCACATCATAGTACTCCTTTTGACACACTGGATCGAAAGACACTTCACATTCTGCCTCAGGTCATGGGTCACTGGTCCTGTCGGCAGCAGTGTGGCTTAGGTGGGAATGATACTTCAACCCTCTTTGTGGTCTCGGGGTTCTGGCGACGATGCTATTCGACGACTTGCAGCAGGTACTGCTTTTGCCCTTCATCCTTCGTCAGTACCTTATTGTATACTTGGATAAGAGCCACAGCTCGTTCGGCGAAGTCGCTAACTACCGCGATCCCGCACAGGACTTCCTTAGCGTTCTTGGAGCCAGGTGCTGTCTCCCGATCAGCGGGATCGGCGGCAAGGAAGTCCATGTTGATGCCGTAGGCTTGCAGGTTGGCCACCGACTTTGCGGTAATGAAGTCGACGATGATCTTCCTGAGACGAGAACCTCCTTTGCTGCGAGATCCACCCGCGCTCGCTGTGAGACCTCTCCGATCCCTGTTCCTGGAATGACGCGATCCTCTTCCTCTTCATCTCACATGGCACGCCCTCGTCGAAGAACAACACACCAGCCAGTTCTTCGCTGGGATACCATAATAGGTGATTGTTATGATAAATTATATGTTATATATAATGTTATAATAGATAATAGGTGATTGGCAAAGTCCCCATCGAGATCTCAGCATTCAAATCAGGCTTTGCAGAACGGCCAGGTCGTGCACGGGAGCGTTGACCGCCGATGAAGAGCAGAACCATGCACTGACGTACAGAACAACCATGAAAGAGACGAAGTGCTTGAGTGCTCCCAATTCACTGAGAGTCACGGAGAACTGATGGCAAAACAAGAAGAACTTGATCCCGCAGATTATGCGCCCCATCCATCTGGCACTTTGGAGAGCACCGGGTTGGGGAACTTGATTCCCCGTGGAGGCTCTTGACCAAAGGGGATGATCGAGACCTCAAAGAACTCACGATAATCATCGCTAGGCTGGATTTCGGCGAGCTTCTCACGGCAGAAGGCGACGACACGACCCTTGGAGGAGAAAACGTCTCGGCCACTGCTGGTTCCAGGTCTTCATACATCATGGGTTCAAACTTGTTCCAGTCAATGAGCCTCCATCTCTTCTTGAAGCGCTTGAACAAGGAGATTCCGGTCCCGAGGACGGACCGAAGCGCGTGGAGAAAGCCGCCTTTGCCACCAGTTCGAAGATATGATGACGACAAGCGACGTGAATAGGCTGTCACTCAAGCTTCTGTTGAAGAAGCGTGCTTGCTCCCACAACTTGTCCAGTATTGCTGGAGGTGGTGTCGAAGCTCATGCCGACGACCTTGTCCGAAACCTCCCAGTCTTCCAGACAATGCGCGACAACGTCAGCTGGCGTTGCTCCGGCTCTACTTGCAAACTTCGGAACACCGCCGAAGAGCTTGGCGGCATTTCTTGGACCGGTTAAAATGACAGGGAGTCGATCCACCTTTTCCTTTCCATCGTTATGTAACAGTTTTCCGTCCCAGTGGACCACCAGGTTGAGTGGCACGGAGAAAGAATGCTAGATTTCGTCCGCAATGGCTTTCCTCTGCGATCTACGTGCCCGCCTGGCCGAGCTTCTGTAATCGCCAGTTCAGAGGAGTCGTGGCCGAGGGCCGAAGCCGTCGCCGATAGGAAATGGATTGCAGAGCGATCATTGAGTTTGGTCCGATCGAAGGCTGTTGCCTGATCAGGAGTGGCGATGTTCTTGGCTCTCCTGCAGGGCCGCTTGGAAGGCATGGTCAAGGGTTGCGGGTCATCCTGATATGTCAGTTGTGTGTTGTCGGTAGACAAGTATTCCAACTGGGCAGTTGCCTCCTGCTCGGTCTGCTGTTTAGTCTAACGGCGGGCCCTTTAAAGCTTCGGCCTACTGTTGTCGTTGAAGAGTTCGCTCCTCCTTCTCAGAAGGGAACTTATCGAATACCACGATGACGCCTCGGCGACCTGGCTCCATTTGGGCCTGGAGAATGTCTTTATTCTCTTGGTTTTGATGGTCTTAATGGTGCCGACAAGGGCAAGGTCAAAAAGGTTTTTGAGGTTGTCGATTATTCTTCTTGTCAATTTCCGGGGTGGACCTCCAGAATTTGCCTTTGATGACAGTTGGTACTGGTCAAGCTTTCTGTTGAGCTTCTTTATTACGTTCCGCTCCGGTGCAGTGAGAATACGGGCTTTGTTCCACACCTTCATCATTTTGCGGACGATCTGTGTTTTGACCTACCTCTGGGTAAGTCTATCCACATGGTGGGACTGAAAATATTGCTGCAGCACTTCTCCCCGCGAAGGCAGTTCTGAGCACCGGTCAACCAAAGTTCGGCTTTTTTCTCGTGGTGCAGCCATAGTGGCACAGACTTCCGTTATAAAAGGTACTTTCTGCATTGACGCAGGTGGTCCTTAAATTTACTGACGTCTAAGAACGCGCGGGAAATTGCCACACCGGCTCCGTGGGTTACCGTGGCATGGCAGGGTGTCGTACTTCAGATATATAAGTCAGTCTGCAAACGATGGCCAGAATACTGACGAGATGTTGCGGCAGCTTCGATTCTTTCCTAAATGAGGCAGTAGGCTGCCTGTTCAGGATAGTTTCTGTTGGTCTAATGTATCCCCAAAATACAGTTTCTCACCGAATTTTGGTCATATGTTTTTCAACACTGCGCAAAAGTGCAAAAGCTGTCCCAACACAGGCAGAACAAACTGCTCCATTTCCAGATTATCGGCTCCAAAATAAAAATCATCTCAAATTGAAGTATTCGCCTTAGCCCCGCCTCAGTGAGATATCATCAACACTCGTCATTATCTGCAGTCTGAGCTATGCCATGTTCGTGAAGCAGATGAAGCATGCTCATAGGATGCACAAACCCATGCACAAGGGCAGCAAGAGTGACGGTTTCAATATATGACTGATTAATTTTCTGTTTTCATCGCGTAAAACTCGGGTTTAACCGCCTAGTTCAATGAAGTTCTACCACTTACATACTGGGATTTTAGCAGGGCTTTCGGATCAGGATGATTGGTGATGACTACAGCACTGCTGGACTGTTGCCGCGTTCATATCAACATTATCCCACCACAGCGAAACCGCCCTGCCCACCAGCTCACCCTTCAGTTTTCTTGAGCTTGAACACATCAGAGATGGTCATCATCATTTTTAACGTGCTTACGATGCAATGAAACGCCTTGGCCGCCCACCAGACAATCGCGGCATCGGGTGCCGGGGTACTAATTACGAAACACGCTCGCCAGCAGTCACTAGGTGTGCCTGCAATACGTATTATAAAGTGATGGTTCTAAGTGTGCTCCCACATTACTCAATGATTCACACATCCTTCGCTGATAAGAAGCTGCTTCGCGAGACTCTCATGCGCAGCGCTTTATGGAATACTCTCCTGGTTACGCTAGTACACCTGGCCGTTTTTTTTTCTTTGCATGGGCAAAGGCTCTTGACTGGGGGGGCAAAGTGCCCGACTGGGGGGGCATTTGCCCCCCCAGTTAACATGTTAAAATAGGCCCTGGTCCAGGCTGAAACATTTGGTGCAAATTTGCGCTTTTGACCCTCTAAAGTAGTCGAAAAAATTAGGTGCGTCACCTCATTTGAGAAAATTTTGCGTTTCATTCCCTATAGGGCGGCAGAAATGTGTCAACAACGACGGGATTTTACGTGGCTTCGTCCACCCCTCCCCCCAACTTTTTGGTGGTCCTGGGTAGTCTGTCGTGTCAAGGCCCTCTAATGGTCTTATGTTTTGTTTACAGTTCCACGTGTCTCTCGGGACGTCTCAGGCGCTCCCTTGGCAGTTTCAGGGACACCTCGGGAAGTGTGTGGACTCATCTGACAGTTTCAGGGCACCGAAGCCATCTCGGGTTCTCTTTTATCGTCCCTGCGGAATTTTTGCCGTCTAAAGAGCCCCTCATGCAGTGACAAAAGTTCTTTATAAGTCTCTCTCTGCCGTGACAGAGGCGCCTCTGGTAATTCACTAGGTCCTTTGGACGTTTCAGGAGGTGTCTGAACGTCTCAAGGTTTATTAGTTTCAGGGGCTCCTCTGATCGTCTTAGATGCTCCCATTGCTAGAGACCGCTAATTAGCAGTCTCAAAGCCCCCTCTACGGCAGTCTCAGTGAATCCTCTGTTGTCCTTGGTTCCCTTTCGTCGTCTCTGAGAAGCATTGTTATCGTCTCAAGGGCCTTCTGACAGTAACAAAAGACCTTTTAACGATTTCAGGCCCCCTGTGAAATCTCCGGTAGTCTCCATGGCTGTATCAGGCGTCCTCCTCTGTTACGTGGGGTATATCTGGGAGTCTCAGGGCTCCTCTAGCCGCATCAGGGGCATTTGTTGGCGCTTTAGGGGCCTCACTGCCAGTCTCAGGTGGACTTTTTCTGTGTCAGGAGCCCGCCTAACATACTCGGCGGTTTTCTGGCCGTTCAGGGTCCCCAAACCGTCCCAGAAGTCCTCTGATTGTCTTTGCCTCTCGGGAGCCCTTCAACCTTTTTGGAGGCTCAGGGGCCATGTGCCGTGAGGGGGCCACCTTGCCGTCTCAAGATCCAATTCGCATTCCTGGGGCCCCCTGACTGCATCAAGAATCTCCCAGGTTTTCAAAAAAGATCAGAGCAACCCATTTGGAGCCCCTCTCAAGGCTGAGAAGGTCACCGATGAATCCCCGTTCGGGCGCTCCTCTGACTGGCCAGGTTCTCTTTGCGCCATGCCAGGCACCCTTTTAAGTTCTTGCTGTCTCAAGAGCCTCTCTGGCACTTAAAGCGGTCTCATGGACCCTTTGTTGTGCTGGGGCCTCTCTTGGGATCTCAGGGATGCTTGGAAAGTTCCAGGGGCCTTTCTATCCATCTTAGGGGCCATCTTGTCGTCTCAAGGTCTCATTAGCCTTCCCGGCGGCCCTCTGTCTGCATCAGGAACCTTCAGCTTTTCACACAGGTCCGTGAGACCCATTAGGGGTCCCAATGACATTTTAGGAGTCCCTATTTGGGCCGCTATATGCCATCTTAGTGCCTCTGTCCTCATCTTGGCCGTCTCGGGGGTCCTGTGACCCTTCTAGCGGTCTCAGAGACAATCTGCCGTGCTTGGGCCCCGTTCTAGTCTCAGGGGCCTTTTGGGAGCTTCAGGGGCCCTTCGATGCGCCTCAGGAATTATAGAACTTTCCGAGAGGCTCTCCTGACGGCATCAAGAACCCGTCACGTTTTCACAGAGACCCCATGGAGCTCATGCGGGGTCTTTTCGTAGCCTCTTTTGAGTCTCAGAGGGGCCCCTTCTCAGGCCTCGGGGGAGGGGTGGAATAGTTCCATCGACTTCCCTTAACCCGCGCACGACCGTCGGTCCATCGACTGGGTGGCGGGGACAGTTGACTGAACATTGGCGACTGGGGGGGGGGGGCAGTTGACTGCCCTCCTCTAACTCACGAACGGTTGGTCGCACGATAAAAATAAGCATACCGTTGGAACGCCTGTGACGAGTAGAGCTCGAAACTGGTCTCATTTTTAGTTTTAGATAATATGTAAGCCAATTTACGTCCTATATATGTTTTCTCATAGCCGACTGCATGAGACCGATAAATGGCCTGAATCTCAAGCAGGGCCTATTTT
The DNA here is from genome assembly GCA_030062745.1 of Capitulum mitella. Lineage (NCBI taxonomy): Eukaryota > Metazoa > Arthropoda > Thecostraca > Pollicipedomorpha > Pollicipedidae > Capitulum > Capitulum mitella. Next base: position 18,556,079 of record CP099844.1, on the reverse strand, counting down.
AACATGTTAACTGGGGGGGCAAATGCCCCCCCCAGTCGGGCACTTTGCCCCCCCAGTCAAGATCCTTTGCCCATGCAAGGAAAAAAACAGCCAGGTGTACTAGCGTACCCAGGAAGGTATTCCATAAAGCGCTGCGCTCGCAAAGCAGCATCTTATCAACGAAGGATGTGTTGAATCACTGAGTAATGTGGGAGAACACTTAGAAGCATCACTTTATAATACGTATTGCAGGCACACCTAGTGACCGCTGGCGAGCGTGTTTCGTAATTAGTACGCCGGCACCCGATGTCGCGATTGTCTGGTGGGCGGCCAAGGCGTTTCATTGCATCGTAAGCACGTTAAAAATGATGATAACCATCCCTGATGTGTTCAAGCGCAAGCAAACTGAAGGGCGAGCTGGTGCGCAGGGCGGTTTCGCTATGGTGAGATAAGGTTTATATGAATGCGGTAACAGTCCAGCAGTGTTGTAGTCATCACCAATCATCCTGATCCGAAAACCCTGCTAAAATCCCAGTACCTGATTGATAGAACTTCATTGAACTAGGCGGTTAAACCCGAGTTTTACGCGAGGAAAACAGAAAATTAATCAGTCGTATATTAAAACCGTCAATCTTGCTGCTCCTAGTGCATGGGTTTGAGCATCCCATGAGCATGCTTCATCTGCTTAACGAACATGGCATGGCCCAGACTGCAGATAATGACGAATGTTGGTGATATGTCATTGAGGCGGGCCTAAGGCGAATATTTCAATCTGAGGTGACTTTTTTATTTTGGGGCCGATAACCTGGAAATGGAGAAGTTTGTTCTGCCTGTGTTAGGACAGCTTTTACACTTCTGCGCAGTGTTGAAAAACATATGGCCAAAATTCGGTGAGAAAATGTATTTTGGGGATAGATTAGACTAACAGAAACTACCCCGGACAGGCAACCTACTGTCTCATTTAGGGAAGAATCGAAGCTGTCGCAACATCTCGCCAATATTCTGGCCATCGTTTGCAGACTGTGACTTATACAGGGTGTCCATAAAGTCTCTTTACAATTTTAAAAATTTATTACAAAGGCAGTTGACAAGATTTCTTAACTAGACTTGATCTAATGTAATAGTGGTTGTCAAAGTTTTTTTTACCTCATTTAATACACCTCTGTATGGGCACCATTATTTGCACGAAGCACATCAAGACGGTACTCGATTTCTTGCCATGTTCGCTGTAGCACAGCCTCTTTAGTGTTGGCAATGACGTCAGAAATCCTTTGCTTCAAGTCAGTAATGTCCCGTATCTTTATTCGATACACGATATCTTTCACATAACCCCATAGAAAGAAGCCCAAGGGAGTGATATCTGGTAGTTTCGCTGAGTCTGCACATCCGATTTTGTCTCAATAAACCGTGATACACATTGTGCCTTCTCTTGAGGAGTAGCCATATTTTAGGGTTCCATTTAACAGCACCCCGTCCACCAGCAGAATACCTGAAACACAAAATTTCAATGTGATCACAAACTTTAATAAACACGGATTAAAACAAAACAAGTCTGGTTAAGATAATTTATCAACTGCCTTTGTAATAAATTTTTAAAATTGTAAAGAGACTTTATGGACACCCTGTATATTTGAAGTACCACGCCTTGCCATGCCACGGCAACCCACGGTGCCGGTCTGGCAATTTTCCGCGCGTTCTTAGACGTCAGGATATTTAAGGACCACCGCGTCAATGCAGAAAGTACCTTTTATAACGGAAGTCTGTGCCACTATGGCTGCACCACGAGAAAAAAGCCGAATTTTGGTTGACCGGTGATCAGAACTGCCTTCGCGGGGAGAAGTGCTGCAGCAATATTTTCAGTCCCACCGTGTGGATAGGCTTACCCAGAGGTAGGTCAAAACACAGATCGTCCGCGAAATGATAAAGGTGTGGAACAAAGCCCGTATTCTCACTGCACCGGAGCGGAACGTGATAAAGAAGCTCAACAGGAAGCTTGACCAGTACCAAAAGCAAATTCTGGAGGTTCAGCCCGGAAATTGACAAGAAGAATGGATTTAGGGACAACCTTAACAATGTTTTTGACCTTGCCCTTGTCGGCACCATTAAGATCATCAAAACCAAGAGGATAAAGACATTCTCTAGGCCCAAAGGGATCCAGGTCGCCGAGGCGTCATGGTGGTATTCGATAAGTTCCCTTCTGAGAAGGAGGAGCGAGCTCTTCAACGACAACAGTAGGCCGAAGCTTTAAAGGGCCCGCCATTAGATTAAACAGCAGACCGAGCATGAGGCAACTGCCCAACTGGAATACTCGCCTACCGACAACACATAATTGACAGATCAGGATGACCCGCAGCCCTTGGCCATGCCTTCGAATCGGCCCTGCAGGAAAGCCAAGAACATCGCCACTCCTGGTCAGGCAGCAGCCCTCGATCGGACCAAGCTCAATGATCGCTCTGCAATTCACTTCCTATCGGCGACGGCTTCGGTCCTCGGCCACGACTCCTCTGAACTGGCGATCACAGAAGCTCGGGCAGGCGCGCACGTAGATCGCAGAGGGAAGCCATTGCGGACGAAATCTAGCATTCTTTCTCCGCGTTACCCAACCTGGTGGTCCACTGGGACGGCAAACTGTTACTGACGATAGAAAGGAAAAGGTGGATCGACTCTGTCATTGTAGCCGGTCCAAGAAGTGCCGCCAAGCTCTTCGGTGTTTGGAAGTTGCAAGTAGAGCCGGAGCAACGCCAGCCGACGTTGTCGCGCTTTGTCTGGAATACTGAGAGGTTTCGGACAACGTCGTCGGCATGAGCTTCGACACCACCTCCAGCAATACTGGACAAGTTGTGGGAGCAAACACGCTTCTTCAGCAGAAGCTTGAGTGACGGCCTTTTCACTTTGCTTGTCGTCATCATATCGTCGAACTGGTGGCAGAGGCGGCTTTCTCCACGCGCTTCGGTTCGTCCTCGGGACCGCGATCTCCTTGTTCAAGAGCTTCAAGAAGAGATGGAGACTCATTGATTGGAACAAGTTTGAACCTATGGTGTATGAACACCTGGAGCCAGCAGTGGCCGAGACGTTTTTCTCTTCCAATGATCGTTTCGTCGCCTTTTGCCGTGAGAAGCTCGCCGAAATCCAGCCTAGCGATGATCATCGTTGGTTCTTTGAGGTCTCGATTATCCCCTTTGGTCAAGAGCCTCCACGGCGAATCAAGTTCCCCAGCCGGGTGCTCTCCAACGTCCCAGATAGATGGTTCCATCGCGCCAGATGGATGGGGCGCATAATCTGCGGGATCAAGATCTTCTTGCTTTGCCATCAGTTCTCCGTGACTCTCAGTGAATTGGGAGCACTCAAGCGCTTCGTCTCTTTCATGGTTGTTTTGTATGTCAGTGCATGGTTCTGTTCTTCATCGGCGGTCAGCGCTTCCGTGCACGACCTGGCCGTTCTGCAAAGCCTGATGTGAATGCTGAAATTTCGAAGGGGATCTCCAAGGAGTTTGCCGATCACCTTTTATCTATTATGACATTATAGTCGACATATGATTTATTATAACAATCACCTATTATGGTGCCCCAGCGAAGAACTGGCTGGTGTGTCGTTCTTCGACGAGGGCGTGCCGTGTGAGATGAAGACGAGGATGATCGCGGCACTCCAGGAACAAGGATCGGAGAGTCCTCCCAGCGAGCGCAGGTGGATCTCGCAGAAAAGGAGGTTCTCGTCCCAGGAAGATCATCGTCGACTTCATTACCGCAAAGTCGGTGGGAAACCCGAAAGCCTACGGCATCAACATGGACTTCCTTGCCGCCGATGCCGCTGATTGGGAGACAGCACCTGGCTTCACGAACGCTAAGGAAGTCCTGTGCAGGATCGCGGTAGTTAGCGACTTCGCCGAACGAGCTGTGACTCTTATCCAAGTATACAACAAGGTGCTGACGAAGGATGAAGGGCAAAAGCAGTAACTGCTGCAAGTCGTCGAATAGCATCGTCGCCAGAACCCCGAGACCACTAAGAGGACTGAAGTATCATTCCCACCTAAGCCACACTGCTGCCGACAGGGCCAGTGACCAATGACCTGAGACAGAATGCGAAGTGTCTTTCGATCCAGTGTGTGAAAAGGAGTACTATAATGTGCATTTTATGCATATCGTGCGCTTCTTTTAAAAAACTGAAGCACAAAACACGTTTGGGGGCATTTCAGACATCCCTGAGCGAATCTCCCAGGGATCACAAATCCAGGGAGAATGAGTTCTTGCTGGGGATAAATGAAATGGTGTCCTTTGAATTTAATGGGCTCGGAATGCACAAAAGCCAGCGCGAATTTCATCGAAATAAAATAAAATCCACCACAAACGACATACAGTCTTTGTGTGAAAGTGCTTAAGAGTGCTGGACCAAGGCCATATTTTGCACACATGGTTTCCTCCAAAAGACATATCAGTTAATGACAGAGCGCTGTGGAAGTGTTCATCGTAATTCGCCCTTATATATATATATATATATATATATATATATATATATATATATATATATATATATATATATATATATATATATATATATATATATATATATATATATGAAATGGACAAAATTCAATAAGGAGAACACAAATGCCGGGGAGGGGGTGGTCTCAACCAATGCGTCTCGTTCGCAGAATTGCCCCCGCAGTCATTTTTCCTTAAAATAGGCCCTGATCTCAAGGGCTGTGACCAATAACGCATCGGTAAAGGCACCAGCGCACAAGTAAATGTCCGCGGATGCCGATACACGTCTAATTTCCCCAGATTTGTTCAATATATACGCCGAAACGTTCAGTTAAAGACACCGTAATTCTCGCTTCAGCCGTCAGCGTGCGCCGCGGCCGTATGCGGTACCAAATTGACGGAAACTAATTTTAGCGTTGCTTTATTTTCGCGAAAAAAGACGATCTATGTCAATTTTATTGATCTTTGTGGTTCTTGTGATGGTTTCTCATGCTTAAATTTTGGAAAAATTGATTAGTTACCAATCTACAAAGTTGGCGGAGCTTTATTCGCGAGAGCCTGTTTATGTCCAAAATATGCTACTTTTTCAAACTTTTTGAGGTTCCTGATATTAATTACGTCTGTGCAAGCTAGTTCTGCCATTTTCTACCCATTCTGAGTAATTCATCGTCGATTTTGACGGTGGTACATTTTGGCCCACTACAGTTATTCGTGACCTGACCCCAGGTCAATGGCTGGAAGTCAGTGATACTTTGCCCAATGATGGTAACTAGATGTCTGCTTGACTCCACGCTAAAAATGTTATGGAATATTCCGTCAGTTTCCGAAAAAAACGGCGATGTCTTAAAAATGGGCTTGATCTTAGGTCAATGACCCGGAAAATTCCAAAAAATCCGAGATAGCGGATTTGTTGCATCTATCACGATCACTAATCCCTGAAAGTATTATTGAGATATCTTGTTTTGCGAAAAAGTTACAGGGCGCTAAAGTGTTTTTGACATAAGTCTGTTTGACCTGGCCTAGATCAGGCACCTGACCTGACCTGAGGTCAAAATTTTCTCACGAGACGTAAAATTGTTGGAGCAAAAGGTACACAAAGTTTCGCGACTTTGTGTTTGTTGGTTCTCTCGCAATCCCAGAAAAACCTCAAGGGGGGCAGTCAACTGCCCCCCAGTCGGCGACGGGTTAAATCCGCGCCTGAGATTAGTTCTGTCAGAGCTATTTTTAGGGATTTTCTTTCCATGCAGCACGTAGCCCTGATGCTAAAATTTTCCAAGGTTGGTAGGGCCTCTGCTCTAACTTCGCTAATGGACTGCTGCAACACACACCCATGCTTTTTGGTTCTGCTTTTAATTTTTGATTAGTTTCGACCAGCTGCTTCGAGTCATACCTTGTTTGTCGCATTGCTGCAACGTATTACGGGAAAATGCCTCTCACCGTAAGTCCTAGGAATTCTTGGGTTTAGTTAGGTCAATAGCGTCCTTTGAGCCTCTAAATTTCATCAGCCGCCTTAGGTAGGGTGACTTCCTTCGGGTCAAGACTAGAGACGCGGCTGCTAGTCCTGGGTTCCGTCCCGTGGCAGCTGTTGCTTCCGGTGGCGACGCTCCAGCTGGGTGACAGCGGTCTGGTCTTAGATTGCTCGGCTCACAAACGTCTCCTAGTTTCCCCGTTGCCTGCGGGCCTGCCGTGCCACAAGCCGATTTTCCTGCGCTCTGTTGGAGTTCCCGCCCCGACTGGCTCGCCACAGCCGGGCACAGCCTCTCTACAGCCGCCACAAATCGTCACAGCATGTCGCAAGCCGTCACATCCCCGCCACAGTCTTGCGACAGCTTCCGTCGCATTTCTGTCGCAGCCCTGCCACATCCGTCGCAATCTGTCGCAGCCTAGGGACGGCCCTGTCAAATCCCGTCAAAGTTCGTTGCAGTCCCATCACGTTCGTCACAGCCTCGTTACCGCGCTGCCATCACTCATCATGGTCCGTCAAAGCCTCGTCGCTGCCCTGTCACAGCTTCCGTCATAATTCCCTCGCAGCCCTGTCGCAGCCGTCGCACTACGCCACTGCGTGGTCACAGCCGTGCTGCAACCAGTCACGGCCCATGCCCAGTCACGGCCAATCCCGCACCGCAGCCGCTCTGCCTCCGAGAGAGGACGGAGCTGGCCGGCCAGGCCGGACTTTGAGTCCGCCGGCGCTCGGAATCTGCGCCGAGCTGCGTGTGCCGGTCGGCCACACCCGGAATTCGCGTTTTTGCCGGCGCGCCGGCCGTGCAGGCGGCCGCCGGCTGATCCGCCGGCCGGATGTGGCAGCAGATTGAGCGCCGTGTCCGGCCGTCCGTGCAGTCGGCTGACCGGCGACGGAAGCCGGGAGGCCGGCCGGCCGCTGTGACCGAGCGTGACTCACGACACCCGTCGGCCGCCGGCTTTGTTCGCCGTGTTTGCACCGGACGCTTTCCGCTTTCCGGGCGCAGTGGGTTCAATGCACGTCTGACTAACGCCGTACTCCCGAAAACACCGTTTTCACTGGTTCACTGGTTCAGACGTTTCGGTGCAACGACGCTGAACGCAGCACTTCGTGCTTTGGTGCTTAGTGCAGCACATTGGTGCTCGTTTTAAGGACATGGCGCTGGACATGGCGCGCCCGTGCAGTTGCGACTTGCCGCACCTTGCTCTTCCTTGGGGTATTTAAGCTTCTACAATATCACTACACGCGAACAACGGGATAATGATACCACGGTTTGCCTCTCAAACATAAATGCCTCGGCGCACAATCGTTTGTTATCTGGTTCACAGCCTTCCCAGCCTTGGGATCATGGTCAGTTTTCAGGCCTGACTTTCACCGTGCATTCTGACTGAAATTAGCCAGGGTTCTGGTGTCAAGCTCCGACAGTGGTGGGCCGTAAGACATGTTGTCGGAAGCTGGATAAAAAGGACTCAAATGCGATGAAGGCCGTGCGAAAACATGGACTTGGAAGGCGTTCGTGTTGATAGGGAATGGCTGAGCCGCAAATTTTTGTTTCAAAATGCAGCAGAATCGTAACTATTTCTTACAGAAACAATGATTCAGAATGAACTTGATTTAGCTTACACGAAAAAGGCACCGATGCAGAAATTGGCGGCAGTTTGCTAAACCTGATAACACGTTTACAAGCATGAGTTCGCCAGCCCATGCGGCATGTATAGGGCGGCGGTCCTATCGGGTTTGAAGCACTGCAACATAGGTTGCGCCATTTTGCATGGAAAAACACTGCTGAAAAATGGTGTTGGTCTCAGAAGCTTTAAAAAAAACACTGCTATCCCCATACGTACACAAGGGTTTTGACTGAACATGAAGACGAAAACGGCAAGGTATACAAAAAAAAAACACTATGCTATGTACATAGCGGCCATTTCCAATTATGCTAGCTGGAGAGGTCGGTTGTGCAACGGACAACCTTTTTTAATTTACGTAGTCCATCTTGCCATGGATTTACGCGCGCGCTACATCCTCACCGCCTCACGACGTTTCTTGAGACGCGATGCGCGGTTGTTTCTGCTCTGCACCACTGTTAACGTCAAGTTGGGATTTGGAGTTTTCCGGTCACATTCAAAGATCACCAACAGCACAAATCTGGCATCCGCAGGTATGACAGTGAACTGAAATTAGCATTCGCCGGCCAGACCAGCGTGGGATTTATAGCTACAGTCTTTCGTGGCCTCATGCAATGTCCTTGCATACCTACGTCTACCGGTCGGGCGCGCTGAAACCACCGTTAAGCGGTGGCCGTGGCCCCATCCGATGGGAAAAGAAGGTATCGCTGGTGGCGAGCGGTGTGGTACACGAGGGGACACAGGCTGTGGACGACGTTTCAGGGGACAGCGGCTGCCTACACCAGCAGTGAGCGGAGAGGGGAACACGCCGGGAACCCCCACGGAGGCGACGTCTCCCCGTCCGTCCGCTGAGTCATCTCAGTAGCGAGGACGGCTGGCATCACGCGGGTGGAAGAACGCGGATCAACCTGTTTTCGGGAACAGTCCGCGGGGCGCCTCTCTCCCGGCCGACGCCCCATTTTTTGCTCCTCAGATATGAAAATGGCGTGGATTCGTGCAGGTCCGTGGGCAAATGTTTGGTATAATTTTACGTTTTTTTACCGTATTAAATAACCGAAAAAGTGTAAGTGTGTCACTTCATTTGCGAACATCTTGCATGCTCTTGCCATCATACCAAGTGGCCGGAATATGACAAAATCGGCGGAATTTAAGGCGACTGCCCCTTCCTCTACTTGAAATCCCTTGTCCAGATCTGACTGTTTTTAGGCACTTGGTTACGAACGGTCCAGGAGCCTCTCTGACCCTCTTAGTTTCTGAATGTTTTTTTTTTTGTCAACTTAGGTTGGCTTAGGTAAAAGGTTAGGTTCCCTCTGGCAATTGCAGGAGCACTTTTGGTGGTCCCGGACCGTCTGCCGTGTATGGTCTTAATGGTCTTATGTTCTCTAATGGTCTTAAGTTCCTTTCACAATCTCACATGTCCCTCGAGACGTAAAAGGCGCTCCTTTGGCAGTTTCAGGGAGCCATCTGGCAGTTCAGACGCTTTGGCCATCCCGGCATCCCTTCTGTCGTCTCAGGGACATCTTTGCCCTCTAAGGAACCCCTCATGCAGTGGCAAGGACCCTTCATAGTCTCTCTCTACCGTGCCAGGGTCACCTCTGGCAATGCTCTAGGTCCTCTGACCGTTTCAGGAATTGTTTGGACGTCTCAGGACTTAATGGTTTCGGGGGCACCTCTGGGGTCTCAGGGATCTCAAGGGGTACGTATTGCTAAAGACTCCTCTTGCCATCTCTGGGAAACATTTATGCCGTCTCAGGGACCCTCTGGCAGTTACAAAAGACCTTTTAGCGATTTCACGGTCCCTATGCAGTGTCATGACTGAACCGGAGACCTGAACGTCTCCGGTGCTCCCCACGATGATATCACGGGTCTTCCTGTGTTACATGAGGCATATCTGACAATCTCAGGGCCCTTCTAACCGCATCAGAGGGTTTTGTTGGCGTTTCAGGAGCCACCCTGGTAGTCTCAGGGGAACCGTTTCCGTTCCAGGAGCCCGCCTAAAACTCGGGGGCAGGGGCGTCGATTTCTCTAAATGATTGGAGGGGCCGAGCCAAGGGTCCGACAACCTAACCTCCCCCAGATGTGGGTTTCTCAACAGATTTAGCCCACTTTATTTTGACCAACGGAAATTTATGGGTTTTTTGTTACTATTGATCAAATAAAAATCGCACTTATCCCGATGTATATAAGTGTGTATATATGCGAATATCTATATATGCATACATATATATATATATATATATATATATATATATATATAAGCCATAGATAGATACATCGCTTAAGACTATTCTTTCTTTCTGCCTATTGCTTGTCTATTGTGGCCGTTTTTCCGCTACTATTACTCATTTCCCTTTAAAAGCGGCAGAAAATATTGGGTGGGCCCAAACCAACATTGGGTGGACCCAGATCAACATTGGGTGGGCTAGGGACCTCTCAAAAGAATACAAATCGACACCCCTGCTCCGTGGTCGTCTGGCCGTCCAGGATCCCATGACGTCTTAGATGACTTCTTATAGTCTTTACCCTCGCAAGGACCCCTCCGGCCTCTGACGCGGTCTCGGGGACCCTCTATCGTGTAAGGGTCCATCTCAGGATCCACCTGCCCTTCCTGGGCCCCCCTGACTGCATCAGGAATCCCTCACGTTTTCAAAAAGCCAATTGCAGCCCATCTGGGACCCTCTTGAGGTTGAGGCCCCCTGAATTCTTATTCAGGGGGGCCCTCTGGCTCGCCAGGGGTTCCTTATGCCGTCCTAGGCACTCTCTTAATGTTTTGTCGTCTCAGGAACCCCTCTGACACTTTCAGCGGTCTCGTGAACCGTGTTGGGGTTTCTCTTGGGGTCTCAGAGGCACTTGGAGAGTTTCAGAGGCCCTCCTTTATCTTAAGTCCTTTCGCCGCTTCAGGGTCTCATTAACCCTCCCGGAGGCCCTCTGGCTGTATCAAAACCTCGTCAGGTTTTCATTGAGACCCTGTGAAGCTCATACGGGGCCCCTTCGAACCCCTTTGGAATATGAGAGGGCCATTTCGTGAACCCCCTGACCCCCTGGAGGCCCTTCGGGGCCTCTCTGAGACTTCGGGGGGGGGGGGGGGCGATTGCTTCCACCGCCCCGCCGCTGGATCCGTCCTTGATTGCTCCCATGCCGTATTTATTTGCGGCCTACTGTAAGCTGCTATGTGATGACACGAGCGTGCGCGAACCAATGACTTTTCGAAGACCCATATTGCGTTATCATTACGTGGTCTCAAGATTATATTTTTTGTTCATAACGATCCTCATTCTTTTGCCTTTCTAAAAAAAAAAAAACGGGATGCCGCTGAAAACGTGATCAGCCATATTCCCCGGACCAACCAAGTACTTCCGAAAAGTCGAACAAGACGGAACGTTCCTCGTCGGCCGCGGACTATCGGCCTGATTCACTCGAACGCCAGCGGAGCCCGAGGCCCGGACCAGCGTCGGGCAGGTCTGCACAAACAAACACAGCGTCCCGGCGGCGGGGCGGGGGCCGCAGCACCGGAAGCCCGCGCTCCGGCGGCGTCCAGAGCACGGCCAGGCGCTGCGCGCGCCGCGCGGGCGACGCGACGCCTGGGACGTGTGCCAACGTTCATGCTGAGTTTCGTTCGGGACTGATACAAGAGGGCGTAGATAGGGAGCATTGCTGAACACTGCTGAGTGGTAAATAAGAACTCGAAAATCGGTAAGTCACGTCCAAGGAAATTTTTGCTATACGTCTAACGACGGATGACGTCAGATAACAGTGATGCGGGCCATTAGCCTTGATCAGCCATGTCAAGCACTCGCTTGATTACGTTCGAGCGGACGTCTGAGGCCATTTAACGCATTATGAAATCGGCCATATTCCGGGTCCGGGTCCGCCATTCACTTCGCAACAGGCGGCACTCCCCGGCCGTGGGCTGCGGGTCAAGTGTCCGGCCTCTCCATCACGGCTCGGAGTCACGGGCGAGGTGCGACTGCCCCGCCTCCAGCTCGCGCCGATCCCGGCTGGCGACAGCTCGTCTGTTGTCCGCCCAGTTTTGCGACGTGGGCGGCCAGCCGTTCAGCTCCGAGACCCGGCGAGTCGGCCGCCCCGTGTCGCCGTCTGACTCCGCCCCTGGCGCCGCCGGCTGCCTGGCTCCGCCCCTGGCGCGGACAGGAGCTGGCGCCGCGGCGACCTCCACCCACGGCGACTGCGGCGCGGCACGAGCCGCCAGCCGGCCGGGCGGCCGGCCTGCTGGCACCGCCGCAGAGCGTGACGACGGCCGCGGCTGTGGCGGCCCCGCGCACACGCCGGCACAATGGTAAAAATCTTTATTACAAAACGTTACGGACCACGGGAAGTTGCAGAAACAGGACAGGCGGCTGGATCGGACAGCGCGCCGCACACCAAGTCGACGCAAAACAACGGCCCTTCGTCAGATCCCTATACATAAGAGCATATACGCGTGACACCAATGGACGGCAGGATTCGTATGCGGCGGACGGGCGCCGAATAGCGTGGACGGCGCGCGCCGCCCTGGAGCCCGGCGAGCGGACAAGCGTCAGGAAGACAGATTCCTCTCAAGGCCAGGACATTCGCCCGCCGTTCGGCAGAAAAGCATATAAAACAATTAAGTAACCAACATTTGCGAAGAGATAAAATGTCAGTATCACAACAGGACGGGCAAAATGCAGGTCGATAAGTACGTCCAAAAGGGCAGCAACAAAGCCTTAATAATATCTATCGACGAGCGGGCTCTGCCCGCAGCCGCGGCAGCAGTCGGCCCGGCGCCGGCGCCGCGCCGCCCGCCCGAAGCGGCCGGCAGCGTGTGGCGCCGCCCGGCTGCCCACAAAACACATTGTACTGTTCACAACACGGCCGGCGCGCGGGCGGCGGCCGCCGTCGCCAGATGCCGGCCGCGCAGCCGGGAAAGTCGCGCGGAACACTTTCCCCGTCGGTTGGTCCCACAGACGCCGCGCGCCGGCCGCGGCCGCAGCCGCAGCCGGCGCCGGCCACTCGCGGCGCTCTCTGCCGCTGCACCATTACGCGGGTCACACGGCGGGCGGGCGGGCCGCTCACATGCCCGACTCGGCGATCCCCTCGTCGTCGTCGTACGCCATGTTGGTGTGCGACTCGCGCAGGGGGAGGTCGTCGTTCTCCTTACCCTCGAGCACCACCTTGAGGCACGTGTGGATGCAGATGTACTGCACCTCCGTCTGCACCATCAGCACGCGCTCCTTGCGCATCTCGTACACCATGCCGAAGATGTCGATGTAGTCGAATTTACGGATGTGCTGGATGGCGCGGTCGAGCGCGATGAAGGTGCCCGACCGGCCCACCCCGGCGCTGCAGTGCGTGATGATCGGCTTCTGGTCGTAGGGCACGCGCTCCCGGAAAGCGCGCACGAACCGCACAAGCACCTGGCGACCGGGCGGTCCAAGGTTACAAGGGCGGCCGAGGGCGTCCCAGGAGTACGATGGCGCACCCACCGAATCCAGCCCTGGCCTGGCCGGCTGACGCACAGGTCAGTGCGCAGACACAAATAGCTGGTCATCCAGCGGGCACAGTGAGACTGACAATGACACGCAAAAGGTGACGACACTCACGACAGCGGACGGCCCATTTGCCACGACACGATACAGACACTGGGAACAGCAAACAACAAAACAAAAACCCGAAAAACACGACAGACAACAAAAAGAAAACGCATAAAGCGCTGGCATGGGAACGACGATCGGTGCGTGATCTCTCCGGAATACAAGTGAGAGACCAGAGAGACTCGAATTGTTTGCGATCCACTGAGCGCTGTGTAATTTCTCTCTCTCTCTCTCTCTCTCTCTCTCTCTCTCTCTCTCGGGCGACGGCAGACAGTTTCAGCGCACCACAACACGTCGCGTCGCCGCTGACGACAGCAGCTGGCGCCTCACGTCGGCGTGGGCACCTCTTCAAAGCCGCTCGCCCGGCACCTGGCTCACGGAAAACTCGACCCCCCCCACCGGGCGAGCGGGCGACGGACGCGCGGGCGCCGGCGCGGGACGCCACGTCCCGGGCCGCTCACAGCAACGACAGGGGGGAGGGGGAAAGGAGCGGGAGGGCGGCTCGAACGGCGCGCGGACGCGCGTGACCACTTTGCCCGCCGCCCGCGCGGCCGTGCAAGCGGCACGTGCTGCGCGCAGCCGACCAAGTAACGGGTCTCCGACCAGGAGCGAAGCAGGCACCAGTGCCGGCGCCGCCTTGCGGTGCGCCCATCAGCCGGTAATGGCAGGTCGACCGCTGTCTACGCCGGCCGGACAGGTGCCAGCAGAGCGGCCGGCCGGCGGCCAGGCCGACTTCAGACGCTCGCCAGCCGAGTCAGACGCCCGGGCCGGCAGCGAGAGGGGTAAACTACGGACGGCGAGAGGGGAAGGGCCGGAATTTCGCCGGCGGGCGACGGCCCCGGTATAATGTGGCAGGTGGGGTATGGAGGCAGATTACAGGGAAGTACAAGACGGATCGTAATGATATGCACATCTTTAAACAGGGACTGCTGAGGTTTCAAGATGCTGGCGACAAAACACAATCGGTAAAGAGGAGCCCGACTAGACAGTCGTTCGGACAACAGCACTGACGAATCACGAGCAGAGAAATATTCCGAACCCATCGGACTAGAAACGGAACGTGAGAAACCAACCATTTTCTTTTCGCAAACATTACTGATGATTCACCAAATTCGTTCGCAATCGCAGAATCGGAGACGTACACTCTCTTCAGACTGTCAGATTCGGGCTCCGTGAGACACAGCAAAATGACACGCAATAGCCAGTTCAATGACGCAGTATCATTTCTTGTTATCCGAGGTCTACGAGCAGTCGGCCTCGCTCGTCAAGGTGAGGATAGCGGGTAATACTGCAGCACGCAAAAATCCTTCTACAATCGATCCCTTGTTGTAGCAAGGCAAGGTCCTGTTACTGTTCTACAATGTCAAAAGAGCGCCCTCCAAGAGCTTCTTTGCGCCTTGAGCTTGGTGCCTATTAGAACCCAAGCGACTCGTGAAGCCGTCTTTCTGCAATGGCCACAGCCAACACCAGGCAAAGTCCGACAACGGGCGTAAGACGCTGCCCATCTGCAGGCGGCCCCAGAGCCGGCTATCCAGACGGCTATAAATCGACCGCGCCCGTCCCCGACCCGGCCGAGCGCGGCGGCCGCAGCGTGAGGCGTGACTCGCCCCCCCCCCCGCAGAACACAGTCTCCCGCAGACGTGAGCCGGCCGGCTCGCCGGACAAAGCTCGGCGAGACGACAGCCCGGACCGCTGCTGGAGGGGTCTCGCAGGCCGCCAGCGCCGCGGGCGGCAGGCGGGAGCGGAGAACACGCCGGGAGATATGGCTGGCTTCTGTTTGTCGCGGGACGCGCGCTCGCGCTACTGTCCCCAGCCTCCTCCCTTCCATAACGTTGTTTGTTATTAAATAAAGTAAATGATGGAACCAGGAGCCGAAACGTGTGTAAACAATGACAATATGGACAACACAATGGGCTTGCATGTCAACATCACCATTGTGAAAAGCTGTAGGCTTCAGTACAAGTATGGAGGAAATGGCCGACTCATACAAGCCGGGCAAGTTTTACCGCAACGGTCGTCTGGCCTCGCACATTTTATCCTCGTGCCACGTACATCGTCCAACCTCTTTGCCGCCTCCTCTATGCCCGTCATCGCAACAGACTAAATTCACCAGGATAAATTCAGGCGTCGCCTGAGTATCCATCTCAGGCGACACCAACGGTACGCCGACAAAACGCATCCGTGAACAGCGAGGCCGAACTTCCCCTCCCCCTACACCCGCGGGATCCGGTCGCGTTCCAGACACCGGCGCCGCGAAGAGGCCGCCCACACCTCCCCTCCCCCAGACAACTGCGGGCCGGCAGGGTCTGAGGTCGGGGGAGGGGGAGGGAAGCGGCGTGCCGCGCGCGTGGGAGCCGTCCGGAGGTCGTGACGGCTCGGCCATGCAGCGGGCCGGGCGGTGGGCCGAACGGAACCGATTCCGTGACGGCTCGCCGCCCGCGCCGGCGACCGCCTCTGTGAAGGCTGCCAATGGCTCGTGCCGAATAGCGTTCCCGTCCGATCGGGGCGGCCGGCGGGGCCGTAAAAACTCGGGCCGGGGGGCGGGCGGCGCACTGCAGCGCTCTCCGGGTGACGGGGTTTCTCGGACAAGGGCCGGTCGGCGCCAGCGGACGGCTGCCGGCCGAGGTGTTGGCGCCGCCGCCGACGTCCAACTCATGTCGCCACTACGCCACACACCTCGCGCCGCTAAACGACACAGGATTCAGCGAGTCGCGGCGGGTACTGGTGTTCTGGTTCGCCTTCCGGGGCATCTAGAAAATGGCCAGGGAGAAAGCTGGGCCACGGCGAGTAACAGAATAGATTCGGGACCTACGTCGGAAAAGCTGTCGTTTTCCGGTGTCAAGGAGCACCACAAAATTTCCACTCCAAGAAAAATCTTGTGCTCCAAAATGATCATTTCCCCCCCCCCATAAAAAAACATAGGTACTTGGGTATTCCTACTCGACCAGAGTTTGAAGCTGCCAAGCGTCCCCCCCGGGTTGATGGTTTACCATCCATACTCAGCTGCTGAAGCACACTTCGAACCCACGGCCAGCCACCTTCCACCCTCCCCCCGTCAACGACTCTGCTGGCCACCATGTGGAGCCAGGACACTGGTTTGCCCCCCCTCGCAAACGGCGCCGCCTGATCCGCCCCTGCTGGCCACATATGCTTGCAAAGCACGTAGTTAGTCCGTGTTTCTCACATCAACGCAAGACATTTTGTACTCCAAAAGAGAATTTCTACTCCGACACCAGAAAGAAAAAAACAGATTTCCAGCATTGTTCGGGACCGATCAAATTACGCCTGACGTTTTCTGCTTTGAACGTCAAGTTCGACTCTCGCTACAGGAATCAAATCGTCATCGGTTCCACGAAACGACAGTCTTAGGCATTAGTTCTTCATCCCTGATAAACAAACAGTGCTGTCAATCCCATTCACGGTGTCCATCACAGTTGTCTATTTAGTGAAACCTCTGGTCATACCTATGCTTCTAGCGCAATCATCAAAAGATAATTTCTTAATAATGCCCCGATACAGCTCATTTCGGAAAACGACAGAACAATTCAGAGCAACTTTCACCATTACCACCGCGCTTTACCTGACTTTAATAAATGCCAAATGGGGAAGAGGACGTCTGTTTCAATTTCGGTGACGTACCACCATTTAACTAAGCATGCAATGCGTGAATGAAATGACAGTATTACTTATTATGCCATGACTACCAACATTACTCCGGAAGATGCTGAACTAAAAACAGGTAAAGATACTAACAGCCGCGGCTTAAGGCCATGCCTTGAAGGGCCGAACGTGGATGCCTCAAATGCCGAAAAAGTGAAGCGCCTCCAGGGATGCTTAATACCGTCCAATATTTTGAAGTAGTTTTTGCCATTCCACTTTCTAATTTGAGCCTTGACACGCATACAAATATCATGTATCGTAAGCGTCAATTTTCAAGCGATCTTCACATCCCATTCAGTGGTTTAATCCTAGGCAAGCTGTTGACACGATGATAGGCTGCTTTCACATCTTGGGACAACGGTCATCTACGTAACAACGCCCTGGTGAGCCCCAGGAGAAAAGGGAAGGCAGGGGCAGGGGAACATATACATCTGTCACTACTGGGGCTTCTGAACATATCGGCAACTAGGTCATTCAGCGCCCATCCGATTTTCAACTGGCACAATTTGTACGATCCGATTGCGTCATTACATGGCGCTGGACCGTGAAATCCCCACACAGCGGCTTCTGGGAATGCGAGTGACGTCGTCACTTCACATCGAGCATCGTCTGAGCCATCCTGGCGACAGCGTGACCGCACGGGCCAATCACAGTCGACTGCCGTACTGCGGTGAATCAATGCGACGAGACTGTGACTGTTCAATGAGCATCAAAACTGCACTGGAATCAAAGAACGATTACCACGGGTCATAAACCAGCCCAGCGGCCTAGTTTAATCCACCAGCTTAACAGTAAAAAACTGCGAGTCTCTCCAAATACAGTCTGATCTGGACATGCCAACGGAACGGCAGATTCCCGATTCAATAATCGGCTCAACTGGTTCATGCTCATCATCAGCTCAAATGGAAGCTACGCGACGCAGTGAAATTTCGAATACCATGGGGAGTCGACTTCTCGCATCACAGCACCTCCTAAGGGCAAGTTTCATGCATGCTCAGTTACGTACAATGATATCATCCCATTTAAAAA
The DNA here is from genome assembly GCA_030062745.1 of Capitulum mitella. Taxonomy (NCBI): domain Eukaryota; kingdom Metazoa; phylum Arthropoda; class Thecostraca; order Pollicipedomorpha; family Pollicipedidae; genus Capitulum; species Capitulum mitella. Next base: position 18,538,279 of record CP099844.1, on the reverse strand, counting down.
GCGGCATTCTAATCGCCTGCGGATGGCATGGAGATATGGGACTGCAAATTGCGGGCATTACGTACATTTCAAATGCAATACGTTGGCTGGAGGGGACTCGAGCAACTAACGGCACACGCCTACGAACTTGGACAGAGACGGATCACCAGTGACTATCCACTACATCAAGAGACAAGTTCACGCAAAAAAGAACCAGCACACCTACCACATGGACAGCGGACACGTATCAGACTCGAACGTTTGCGACAGCACACCACCACGGAGCATGCAGCGTTCGCCACGTTCCGGTGCCTACACAGCGTGTCCAGTCACCGTGCCGCCCACGGCTGCAGCGCTCACGGCCGCCAGCGGCACTCACCTGTGCGGGCTCCGGCACGCCGAAATCCGGCCAGGTGGTGAAGTGGAAGTGGCGCACGACGCGCGAACTGTCGCCGCGCATCACCTTGAACTCGGACACAGTCCAGTCGGGGAACTGGCTCTGGTTGAGCAACAGCACCTGGATCTCGCCGTAGTACTGCGGCTGCATGTCGTACGGCCAGTAATGGTCGCACTTCTCGCGACCCTTCTCCACGCAGCGGGTCAACATGACGATGGCGCGCGAGTTCGACTCCCACACCATGCGCCAGAAGTCGTCGCGCGTCGAATGCAGCGGCCCCTGCGTCACGATGAACTCGCGCGGCGACATGAAACCCGGCACGTAGTTGGCGTTGATGTAGTCGCTGCCTTCCTCGTCGTCGGTGGGCTGCAGCTTGACGCGCGAGTGGTCGTACGGCAGGATGTTGGTGAAGCGGTTCTTCGGCCGGTTACACGGCAGGTCGGCGAACGTGCACGCCTGGTCGCGGCCCACCTGCTTCAGGTCCTCGTACTCCTCCGAGAAGCGAATGTCCGAGTCGGCCGACATGAAGCGGTAGTGCTCGAGGAAGTCCTTGAGCTTCACCGGCCGGCTGGTCTCGATGATGGAGTCGCGCAAGGACATGTCGTCGTCCTTGTGACGCATCTCCTTGGTCATGTAGAAGGGCGCCATGTTGCGGCGCCGCATGATGACGATGACGACGGCGATCAGCGCCAGCAGGACCAGCGGCACGAAGATGGCCACCAGGACGTTGGTGTAGTCCTTGTCGGTCTGGATCGGGTGGCTGTAGGCGGTATCGGCGAACTTGTCGGGCGCCGTGAAGGCGCGGATCTTCACCACGTAGCTAGTGCCCGGCTTCAGAGGGCCGTTGCAGTAGCTGCGCGACGCCGGCACGCGCGCGCACTCCGTATCGGTGCCGATGGTGAAGTCCTCCACCGAACGGTTGCTGGAGAACGGGTTGTACGGCGCGTTCACCTGGTAGGGCGGCCAGACGGTGTATGTCTGTACGTCCAGCCAGTTGGGCAGCTCGAAGCCGCTCGAGTCCTTGCTGTAGTCCTCGGCCACCACGATGCTGTAGCCGATGACGGGCCCGTTCTCATCGCTGAAGTAGTTCTTGCGGAAGCGCACACGGATGGTGGTGTCGTTCTTGGACACCTCAGTGGGGAAGACTCTCGCATTCGGCTCCGGAGGCGGCCACACCGGCATGGTCGTCTCGTAGTTGGTGGCCGGCCCGTAGCCGATCTTGGTGCGCGCCTGGATCTGGAACGTGTACGTCTGGCCCGGCTGCAGGCCTTTGATGAGTCCCTCCGAGTCCAGAGGGCCGAAGTCCTGCACCAGCACGCGTTTGCTGTTCTTCTCGCCGTACGTGATGGTAAAGCCCATGAGGATGCCGTTCTGCGCGTTGTTGGGCAGCGTCCACCGGAAGCGGATCTGGTTGGGCGTCACGTCAGCGGCCGTGAAGGTGGCCACGCGGCCAGGCACGCTCTCCTCGGTGACGAAGCTGGCCGACAGCGGGTTGGAGCGCTGCATCAGCCGCGACTGGCTGCCGGACAGCGTGCGGATCGTGAATGTGTAGTTCTTGTGCGGGGTCAAGTCCTGGAAGGTGAACGGCGAGCTGACCACCATCTTCTTGACGGAGGGCTCGCCCTCGCCCTGGTGGTACACGTCGAAGCCGTCCCACTCGCCGGCTGGCTCGTCCCAGACCAGCGTCATCTCGGTGTCGGTGATGCGGGTGGCGTTGATCTCGGTGATCGGCGCCGGGTAGAGCCGGATGTCGCGGTAGAACGGCTGGCTGGTCACGCCGCCCGACACGGTCCACATCGTCACGCGGTACACACGGCCCGGCAACAGGTCCTTGAAGATGAAGTTGCGGTTGGGGTCGTCCGCCATGCGCTCCTCCTTGGGCACCACCGGCTGGTCGGGCTTATCAGCATCGGACAGCTGGCAGCGGTAGCGGTCGAAGGTGGTGCCGACCGCCGGTGTCGGCGTATACGTGATGGAGAGCGTGCTTGGCTCGGTGACCTCGGTCACCAGAATCACGGCCGACTGGAAAAGCGGCAGCGTGCGCTCGGTGACGGTGATCTTCTCGCTCTCCTGGTCGTGCGCAGTTGAGTAGATCTCGAACAAGTACTGTTCACCGGGCCGCAAGCCAGTGACGGGCACGGCCATCTTGCCGGCCTTCAGCGTCTCGCCCACCGTCAGCGTCTTCTTCTTGGCCGGCTCGTCGATCGGCCACCACGAGACGATGTAGTTGTCGACGTAGCCGTCGGGCACCTGCCAGATGAGCGTGACGTTGCTCGAGTCGGTCAGCACCTGAACGTCGCCGGCGTGCGTCTTGGCCGGCGGCAACGTCTCCTCGACTGAGACCGGCCGCCACGACTCCACCTTGCTGGAGACGGCCGTCACCTGCAGCGTGTAGCGGTAGCCGGGCAGCAGGCCGCGCACCGTGTAGCTCGTGTTGGTCGTCATCGGCAGCTCGGTCCAGCGCGGGGCAGCCGTGCGGTAGCGAACGATGTAGCCGTCGAAAATGGAGTCGCGCGGTGGCCGCCACTCGAGCAGCACGCTCTCGGCCGACACGGACGTCACGTTCAGGTCGCGCACCGGGTTCGGGAACACGGCCTGGTAGTACTTGTGCGGGTCACTCCACAGATTGTGGCTGATGGCGAAAATGCGGATCTCGTAGACGGCACCCGGGTACAGATTGCGCAGCTCGGCGCGCGGCCGCTCCGTTTCCACCGTCTTCTCTACCTCGGTGTCGTTGCGCGTGTAGATGACAGCGTAGTGGTCCTGGCGCGACGTCACGTCCGACTTCCACGAGATGTTCAGTCCCTCGGGTATGGGCTCCAGGTTCTCGATGATGGGTGTCGCTGGCTTGGTCGACTGGAAGATGGCGACCTCCTCGCTCGCCACGCCGTTGCTGACGGCCGCAACGCTGATGCTGTAGTTGCGGCCCGGCAGCAGGTTGTCCACACTGAACTTGGTGTCACCCACAACAGTGGTGCTGGAGTCACCATTGAACGTCTCTAACTCCTGATAAGTGATCCTGTAGTGGTCCTGGTAGCTGTTCGGGTCCGGCTGCCATTCCACAAAAATCTCGCCAGTCTCAGCATTGGTGGTGGAATTCATGTTCATCACTGGCAGCGGTCTGGTGGTGACATTGCCTTCAGCTGGCCAGGAGGCAACGTTGACAGACACGGCCTTCACCATCACTTTGTAGGTCACACCAGGCTCGAGGCCTTCTGAGAACAGGGCCGACGTCACTTGTCCCCGCTCGATGATCTGGGGTGCTTTTTTCCTGGTGTCTATTGACACTGAATATCTGTCAAATTCCACAAAACCCTTTGGAGGTTGCCAGTTAACAATGAATGACCTTGGCTCCAGGGAGTTCCGGTCAAATGTCACATTCCTTGGGGCCAGAGGAACAGTTCTGTACTGGGCTGTGGTTGGCAATGATACTTGGTCTTTGCTGAGGGTCTGGACAGAGATGTTGTATGGCCTTCCTGGAGTGAGCCCATAAAATGCTGCCTGGGCTGGACCTGGTGGTTCTCCTTCCTTCTCCACCAGGAAAACACTGTCAGGTGCATCAGGAGGATCTATGGACACCTTGTACTTTGAGTATATCCCTGCTGGATATGGTGGTTGCCAGAGCACCAGCATTGTTGTTTCATTCCTGAACCACACAATGAATCGTCCAGGGGTGTTTGGTATGGTTGTCACATTTGCTGATGCAAAATCCACACTTTCAGCATCACCAAACCTAGAGTACATCCTAATGCCATAGGATGCTCCAGGTGTCAAGTCTCGCAGGGTAAATGGTGATGTATCCCGGTTGATGATGAAGTTGAAGTTGCGCACATCTTTTTGAGGCTCGGAATATGGAATCACCTTCAGTTTATACCCAGTTGCACTGCCTCTCTTTGGAGGATCCCAAGAAACTTGCATAACTTTCCCAGATCTTACTGTCACAGTCATGTTTTCTGGTGGATCTGGTTGAGATTCAAGAGCATCTGACCATGCTAGCCAGTGTGAGAATGTGTCGTTGGTGAGATACAGGGACACATCATACTTGGTACCTGGAAGCACGTCTGTCAATGTGACACCACTTCTGATCTGTGCAGGGGTGAAGGTGGCATTAGGTGCTGGATGTCCTTCTGGTGGCCAGTAGTCCAGACGGTAGCTTGCAGACTGGGTTCCTATCTTGAATGGAGCTCTGATCACAAGATCCGTTGCAGAGCCACTACACAGCAATACCAGAATTCCAAATAGCAGAATAGGCACCATATTTTGGGATCCTATCGCGGACTCCTTTGCCGAGGTCATAAGTGTTCAGTCTTGACACCAATAACCTTGACCCGGGGTGGCGGCTTCAGCCTACTACATTACTTACTCGCTGTGGTGTATGAAATTCATTCCAAATCCTATTTGTCCATGCTGGTAAATTTCAGGGCACCACCTGTGGATTTTCGTCACCGCACATCGCCTCAGCCCACTGCACCGCAGCTCCCGCAGCTCCACAGGCAATGACCACCCGTCCGTTGTGAAAGTTGTTGATGCCAAAGTGGTGGAAAACAAAGGCGAGAATACTGGTATCGTTAAGCGAAATAATAGATGGCATTTTAGGACTAAGTTATTAAAAAAACAAAAAACAAAAAGACTTCACTTGGCCTATTTAGCACGATATCATCTAAAATACTGCTGGGGTTTGCTGGTTGTTGCCAAAAACCTTCAAAACTGCTACGAGAGTGGAGGCAATTTCAGTCCGACTTACTTAAATAAAATAGAAGACTTAAATAAAAAGAAGACGAATATGTTTAAAAGCAGAAGATCCGTAGAAATATCGAAATTCAAGAATTGTCTGGCAAAACGTTTCGTCGGTTTATGCCAGGACTATCGATAAGAGCAACTTATCGATTACATTACCTTTTAACCATAGTGCTGGCCAAGAGTATTCTTAAAAAAAAAAAAAAAACGTTTCAGATGTTTTCTAAGCGGTTTCTTCCAAATGGTGGGGATGTCCTTGGGGCGAATGGGGTTTTCGCTTGTGTACATAAAAAACCGAGGCAGTTTTCGGGACGTGGAGCACTTTCTACAATGCCCGGGGAATAGCGTCGTTTTGTGTGCTTCAGGGTTCTGTTTATTTTTTCTTTTGTAGTGTATTTCATAAATTACATATATGCCTATAAGATTTACGGGGGCCTTTTTAAGGCCATCGATGTTCAATAAATGAGTCAACTTGATTTTCCTGTATGCTATTTGCATCTATGGTTCAACATTTGTGCCCAAGACACCATCGTATGTCGTACGACACGTCTTCGATGTCGGAGCTTTTATTACGCACGTAATTTACCTTACGAACCAGTGTAGCACCACTGGAAACAGTGAGCACCGTCGTCAATTGCATGAAGTACATGTCAGCATTGGAATCTGCCTGACCAAGCACTGGGACACACTATATACACCTTCACGGTTAGTCGAATATGAACACTCTGGAAATGATCTGAGGTTTATATACTATCGTCAGGCAGTTATTATTGTGCATGCAAAACACCGACATGACCAGGCAATCACCACCGTGCATAATCCGCGCATCTAAAATACTGCGATGTGTTCATCAGAAAGCTCAAAGCATACCCGAGCCGAGCCGCCGGCCGCCGCGGCGGCATCCGCGCCGGCCCTACGCGGCCGCCTCGTGCGACTCGACCGACGAGCAGATCGAGAGCCGGCGCACCGAGGCGGTCATCTCGGCGGCGGCGGCGGCGGCCGGCCGTGTCCACGGCCGCACGCGCACGCGGTAGAAGCGCGTGCCGCGCGGCACGCGGTACCGGTTACCCTCCTTCTTGGCCTGGCAGAACTCGTGGCCGACCACCTCGGCGGTCACGTACTGGCGGCGCGCATCCTGCGCGTTGAGGCCCAGCGCCTCGTAGCAGTCCGAGTGGACGAAGTAGAGCAGCGCCGCCTCCTGGTAGACGCGGTAGTGGCGCCGCTCGGCGTCCCACACCACCAGCACGACGTCGCCGTCATTACACGAGAGCACCGATACCTGGCCGCGCTCCAGCATGCCGCTGGTGCTGCGCGAGAGCTGCATGCGCAGCCGCTCGTTGTCGCGCTGCAGGCGGCGCACGCTGGCCTGGTCGGCGGCGGCCGCGCCGTCCGCCTCGGGCGCCGGCTCGGCCTCCAGTTGTAGCAGGCGCGCCTCGGTCTCGGCCAGCCGGTCAGCGGCGCGCTGCGGCTCGGCCGCCTGCAGGTGGCGGCGCGCGGCGCGCACCTGCTCCAGCAGGTCGGCCACAGGGCCGGCGACGGCGGCAGCGGCGGCGGCGGCGCGCCGGCGGCCGGCCGCGTCCGACTGCGGCGAGCCCAGCGGCAGGTTCTCCGAGCTGCCGTCCGACGGCGAACCCAGGTTCGACGTCATCATGCGGAACCTGCAGCGACAGCGGCCCGGTCAAACACCGCGGACACCTCGACACGTCGCGTCCGGCGGCGGGCGCCCACATCCCGTCGACGACTGCCTCGCCGGCCACCACCCACTCAGAGACACGAAACCGACACTGCCAACAACACACAACCAGAAACAACCGCCCAGCCATCGACAGCAAACAGACAGATGTGAACGACACACATAACCAGCCACAACCGCCTAGCCATCGAAAACAAACCGACACACGTGGACGAACAAACAACCAGGGCTGACGACAGACGCAATCAACAAGCCGTCAAAACATCCCTGGTACGCGTCGCCCGGCGGCGGCGGCACTGACCGGGAGCGAAGGGCCTGCACCTCGGCCCGGTGTTCGGCGCGCAGCCGCTCCGTCACTGCCTGGACGGCCGCCTCGCGCTCGGCGGTGGCCTGCGCGGCCCGCTGCTCGGCCAGCCGCGCCTGCTCGCTGCTCAGCTCGGCCAGCTGACGCTGGAAGCGCTCCTCGATCTCGCGTTTCTGCTTTTCGCTCACCTGCAGCGGCCGAGAGACGCTCAGCAGCGGGCCAGCCACGGCGCGGTCGACGCAGCTGAGCGGCAACAGTCAGCGACGGCGCGGCCGATTTAATCGAGAAACACCGAGCTTGCGACCGTGTGGTGGACAGTGAAGAGTCAGAGGAGGAATACCAGCGGAAGGGTCCGTAGGCCATTAAACATCGGCCATTGGGCGTAACAACTCCCCCACCCGGGTGTTACTAATCCTGAGGGCGCCTGAGGCACGAACAATGGCGGATGTGGGGATATGAAATTCAATGGGGGAATATGGCGTTACTACACATCGAAAAAAAAAACGATCATGATATGTCGACCAAAGAAACAACGAACCGTGTTAAATACTTGTCATTGCTGAGGCGCTTTTTTACTCGGGATCCGCCCTTGGCATTTCGGAAGGGGAGCGCTGGCTCGCGCACAGGCCGACGAAGGGGAATGGGGTTGGGGTCGGGAAAAACATGGGGTTAAGCGGCGGGGAGGAAACGGCCAAGGTATGCTCCGGCGAAACTTTTGGGAGCATCTGGTCTGTCCCGGCATAGCATTCAGTAGCACAGTTCTAAATGATACCCACTATGAAAACGAAGGACATACAGTTTCACTGAAGGGTAGAAAAATAGCTCTGCTGACATGCATGGAAATCCACCTCCATCGTAAGGTGGAATATTTAGTTCGCTCTACATTACACTAAAACGTCGCAGATTTTTTTCAATCACAATGTTTCGAGACGATTACCCTTTACATGGAGCTCAGACGGCGGGGGGAAGACGAGACTAGCCAACTTCCCCTTCCCTGAAACATTCGAACCAAACAAGGCCACAGAATTCATCGACATCCTCACGAAATCACGATTAACGTACGATCTTGTTGCCCATTAACAAACACATCTCCTAAATATACCTACTGATAACGCAGCTATGGGCAGATCTCTCTCCCTAACGATTTACAAAGAATTCTCGTGAAGAAATTGCCCGAAGAAAAAAGGAAGAAAGAAACATGGAAAGCATAGCTACTCTAATTCCCAAGGATCCCCATTTCCATGATTTATGCCTTACAGTGGCAGCGACAATAGGGGGAGGCATCTGTCTCCCCCCTCCATTCGGGAAAATCCAACATTACCAGAATGATGATGCATGGAAAGGACGGGATCAAAAATGTCGTTTGCATGAATGAATGAAACAGGATGGCGGAGCCCCATCCTGTTTCATGCGCCGTCACTGCGCATGAAACAGATAAAGCTAACTGAATTTCAAAGTCGAGACGCACTGAAAACTCTTACTAGATTACGCCCTGTGAAAAAAGCAGTTTGTTTCGCCGAGAATGCGTTTCACGACTGTGCACATAAAGAAGAGCCGCTCTGCGGCTCAACTGCCGAGTTCTTCAAAGGCAATCCGGCACGCAGCCTTATCAGTGACCTGTAGCCAAAGTACAAAATCCCACAAGACAGAATACCTGACAAAAAGTTCTAAAACAACCGTCAAAGATGCAAGACGTTGCACAGTAGTGTCATCAAACTTCTCGCGCCTTAAAACGAAAACAAAGCCTTTCCACAGTGACGGTGGGGAAAAAGAGCTTGATGAAATGGGATTTCGAAACGCCACCGCGTTCAACCCCACTGTTCCCATAACCTCTCCTGTACAAAGGCTATGACACCGGCTCTTTGGTATAACGCTAACTTGGTTAAGTTATTACGCCAACCCGCCCCTTGGCTGCGCAGCGGATGCCGAGATAATGAATGCTGATAAATCGAGCCTGGCCGGTAAGAGACAACCAATAAAGCAACAAATCAAGACAATGGCACCTCGGCAGTTCGTCCCCGTGGTTCTGTGGCATCACGCGATGATCAGGCGTGCGGCACGCGACGAGGTTCGATACTTCGTTACCTGACCCAAAACAGAACGGGCCATCCACACCACGGAGCGGCCATGTCGTGGCCTTAGTGTTGCGTACGACACATATCTGAGTCGGTACCCGGGGTGAAATTATTCAAGATTTGGGTCCACTTTGGCGGCGCGAGCAGGCTCTACACAAGTTCTGCTTAGTATGGACCTTCATTCCAATGACGTTCACTTACGATGGTCAAATTGGCAAAAAAGCGCGTCGGAGAGGAAACTTAAACAAACCACCACAGCAGAGCGTGGCTCATGATTCGGGAGCCATCTGCTCAGCAGCGCATCTCTATGTGCAGACTTCTCGTCCATCCTCCCTTAAGCATGTGCCAGAACCCCCCCCCCAAAAAAAAAAAAACACCATCGGCGCCGGCTGCCACACCTCGCGCCACTCCAGGATGAGCTTGGTCCGCTGCTCCTCTGCCTGGCGCTGCAGCTGCGCCTCGTGCGCCTCCCGGATGGCGCGCCGCTCAGCCTCCTGCTCCGTGCGCAGCCGGTCGGCGCACGCCTCCACCGCCTTCCGCTCGCGCTCCTGGAAGCTGGCCTCCAGGATGCCGACGATGCGCTCCCGGTCCGAGCCAGCGTCCATCTCGGAGCGGAGCCGGCCAGCCACCAGCAGCTGCTCCCCCAGCTCGCGCTCCAGCAGGGCGCAGCGCTCCTCGGCGCGCTCCAGTTCCACGGCCTGCTCCAAAGTGGTGGCGCGAATCGCCTGCTCCTGCGCCCAGCGCGCCTGTTCGCGCTCTGTCTCCAGCTGGGCCTGCTGCGCCGACAGCTGCTCCCGGTACCGCTGCCAGCACGACCAGCGGCGTCAGGCCGACACGCAGGCCGAACGAGTACGGGACAGCGCTATTCTCACACGTGTCCGACAGGAGAGACATTACAAATTTAGGGCGCATGATGACACAAAAAACCCAAGACAGTAGCGGCATGCACTAGACCAGGTCATGAACACTATTACTACCAGGAAAAGTAGTGTTAATGACTTAAAGAAAAGCCAAAGACTGTAATACTAGAAAACAGAAAGCGCGTTTTCTTGGCACCCTGGTCCGTCGGTGGGCCCTGTCCCCAGACACCCCGCCCCCTCACCTCCACCTGGCGTTCCAGATCGGCAGCACGCGCCGCCTCGCCCTCGGCCACACTCCGGACGGCGACGGCCAGCCGGTCGCCGGCCGCGGCCAGGTCGTCGCCGAACGCGGTCACGTCCGCGGTCAGCTGCTCGGCGAGACGGCGGAGCGCGGCGCGCACGGCCGGCAGAGGCGAGGCCGGCGGCGGCGGCGGCCCGGCGGCCGGCAGCGGCAGCCGCTCCACGGCGGCCGACAGGTGGTCGGCCAGCTCGGGCACGGCCTCGCGCAGCCGGCGCAGGTGCTGCTCGGTGAGCGGCGGCAGCCGGGCGTCGTAGTCGGCCGGGCAGACGGCCGCGAACGGCGGCGGCTCCTCGTCCACGCCCGGGAACATGCCCTTGATGAAGTGCGCCTTGAGCGTGTCGCCGAACCGGCGCCGGCTCACCGTCTCGGCCGTGTGGACGGCAGCCGCGCTGCTGGCGATGTTGCTCGCCCAGTCCAGGAACTGGCTGGTAAATTGGCGCCGCCGCACCACCTGCCGGCCGGCCCGCGCCGTCACTGGAGTCATACCAACCCCAGAGGGTTTGCGGCAGAGGCAGTTATAACGTCGCCACGGGGGTCGTGCCACCGTCAGAGGGGTCATGCCGCCATCAGAGGAGTCAAACGGCTGTCAGAGGGGTCATAACACAGTCAGCGGGGTCACACCGCCGTCAGAGGTCATACTGCGAACAAGGCGGCCACACTTCCAAAGAGAGGTCATACCGCCACCACAGGGGCCAAACCGCCAGCAAAAGGGTTCTAGCAAAAGGATCACGTATTCGCCAGGAGGATGATCCCGCCGGCAAAAGGCCCAAACAGACGACGAAAGGGTTTTACATCGGCAGTGGGAGTCATAACGCCACTTGAGGCAATTAACCTACGTCAGGCAGGCAACACCGCCGGTCAGTGATTGTCAGCAGTCAGGGAAAGGTCAGACCGACGACACAGGCGTAGATCGAGCCCGTCGCCGGGCCAGCGCGTGACAGCAGCCGGACAGCCAGGATAGACGGACGCGGCCAGCCATCTCAGCGTACCGGACAGAACGGCCCAGGGGCAGCCGAACGGCCGCACACGGCCGGAAATAAAGCAGCGTAAGTTACCTAACCCATCTGAACGAATCCTGCGACGCCGCCCCAATGCGGCCACACAGCTCAAAACCGGCACCGCAAGTTGCCAGTTCGCGGTCCAGCTTGCGGACTGGCAAGCTGGACCGCGAGCCCGGTCCCGACCGAGCCGACCCCCGCTGCGGCGTACCTCGGCGACGGCGGTCAGGTAGATGACGGGCGCCTGGTGCAGCGCCGCCAGCACGGCCACCTGCTGTCGCAGCTGCTTCAGCCGCTCGGCGTGGATCATCAGCTTGTTGGAGAGCTCGGACATGCGCCGCTGGATGGAGACCACCCAGCCTAGCCGCTTGTGGATGTTGGACGACAGCTCCTCCTTCGCCTTGGCACACCGCTTCCTGGCGTCCACCAGCTGCTTATGCTTGTCCAGCATCACCTGCCACGGGCGGACGGCTTAGGGAAATGACCAACGAATGCTAACCAACGGTACAAAACGTCTCTAAGATGTCAAAAGTCACAAATTTTACAAAACAGGATCGCACATCACCAGCAGCCATGCAGCATCGTGTTAAGACCAATGGAGCGCACTCGCATCAGTATATCCGCATCTCACGCAGGTGAACTCCCTTTGGCCTGGAGCTGCTTCAGTAACACATGACCTGCAGCTGAGTATGACATTCCTTCTGGTTCCAATCTGCAGCCTGGTACAACATCCCTTCTGGCCAGCAGCTGGGTATAACTGACTTGCAACCTTGTACAACACCTCCCTCTGAACCACAGCTGGGTATCACAGCCCTCCTGACCTGCAGGTCGGTACATCTGACCTGGAGCTGGGTATAACAGCCTTTCAGACTCATGGCTCAGTACATCTGACCTGTGGCTGGATAAAACAGCCCTCCTGCCCTTCTAGTACAACACCTCCCCTCTGACCTGGAGCTGGGCACAACAGCGATCCTGACCTGCAGCTCAATACAGCACCGCCTCTGACCTGAAGCTGGGTGCAGTGTGAGGCGCACAGGTCGGGCAACACGGACGGATCGTTGACGCAGCTGGCGCGCGCCTGGTTCTGGATGAACGCCTTGGCCAGCTCCTTCTGCTCGGAGACGATGATCTGGGCGCGGTGGCGCAGCTCATCGAGCCGCATCAGCCGGTCCTCGAGTCCGCGGATCTCGGACATCTCCGAGGCCATGGCCGGGTCCAGGATCTTGCGCAGCTCGGCGGTGACCTCCTGCAGAAACGGCTCGTCCAGCAGCTCCAGCCCCTGCTGCGCCTTGTCGCACACCTGCCGGCCCACGGCTCGGTCAGGGACTTGCAAACAGCGCTGCCGACCCGGCAGTTCCGGCCTACCGCCGGCCCAGTCACAACGGAGCGAATCGCGCCGCAGACGTCAGTGACACATAGTGTCTGTGAGTTCATAGAGAACTCATACAGGTCTCTATGGAGACCTGTATGAGTCTCCATAGGTCAGGAGGTCAGGTCAGGAGAATGGCCAGGCTGTCAAAGAAAAATCGCTCTCGGCACGATCCGAAAGCGAAACTGCCCTGTCTTCACCAGGCAGATGTAGGAGCACAGTATGTCTTATCTGCCAGCCGTGCCATGCTGAGAGCTGATCAGTCGTTAGCCACCACGACCATGAATTAGGTGAGTGCCATTCCATTTGGACACATAAGACACCATGAATAAAAAGGAAAAACAGCACTGTGAATGAGCACGAAAAAAGCTTGAAAAAGGCATTCGATGATTCAAATAATTCCAAAAAGAAAACTTCATGAATAAGACATTCTCGCACACGATCTTTCCCGAGCGAGGTTTTCTTACACTGTGCTGTCCTTTATGCTAAAAACGCACGCCAGTGGCATCGTTCAAAAACTGCATCAATGCTGGCTGAACGGGCGCTGTGGCGAAAACAATGCTTGTGATTTCTCTAAAATAATAATAAATATAATAATAATATAATAATACAATAATAATTTTCTACAATAACAAATGGAGAGACAGAGCAAGCCATTACAAACTACAATTCTTCAGGATCAAGCCCATTGCCCAAAACCTAAACATCGCGAACAATACGGCAAACTATGTCTGCAACGCCTCGCACTTATCCGTTCCACTCCGTCATCGAGACACCTTCGCGCCAGCCATGATCTATGTGTCCATTAGACTCGGTACACCCACGCAGCAGTCCGGCGGCCCTGTATGCCAGGACGCACCTCCTCGAGCCGGCGCGTGTCCTGCGCGCTGATCCAGTCCAGGATCGAGCTGCCGGGCGGCACGCGCGCCGCGCCGGCCGCCGCGTCCAGCTCCTCCAGCATCGGGATGCGCGCCAGCAGCTGCAGGTCCTCAGGGAAGGCGTCCAGCAGGGTGAAGTGCTGCGGCCGCTCCTGCAGGTACTGGCCGTACTGTTGGCTGAAGCGGGTGCCGGATGCCTCCAGCACCTGCGAGAGGTCGTCCATGTTGGCCACCACGGCCGCCCAGCCCTGCTGCTGTAGGTGCTGCTCGTGGATCAGCTGGTCGCACTGGCGCACCTGTCGACACCGGGGCCCAGTGAGCGCGGGGGGGGGAAGGACGAGACAACGTCGACGTTCAAACGTTCAAACAGCCTGGCACCCTATACAGACCGATCGATCGGAACAAAGTGGGACAGAACAAAAGGAAAAATTTCCCGCGCAGATGACGCACAATTCCGGAAACGTCGGCTGGACTGCACGAAACAAAGTCAAATTCTTCCACGAACACCCTCCTCCAGAGCCATAAGCTTCCAACAGACACAAAAGCTCCAATGTCCGCTAGAGCCCCGAGCCCTTCCAATACAATCAGAGCACGTCCGCACGGACCTGCTCCCTGCCACATTCGAAGATCTGCTGCGCCAGCTGGGACCGGGAGACCACAGTGGAGTAACTGGGCGGCAACGCCATGGAGCCGGCCACCTGGCGGGCACGACGGGCAGGTGTCACAACACGGAGACGGACACGTGTCACAGAGCCTACAGCACTGCAGACTTGCAGAGATACACAGTGGGATGGCCATATATTGCTACAAGGGGGAAGTAAACATACATATAATGTGCAACAAATGGTGCGTTTTGGCCGCAATTTTCAACTGAGGATTTGTCACCTTTTACAAGTGTGATGTGGAACATTTCTTATGTAGAAACCAAATTAATGACATGATCTGTAGTGAATACATTCTCCAACCTGGCTGCCATCTGCCATTTTAATAAAATGGATGTTTAATACCATAAATGAACCACTCCACACAATGATATGAACCTTACTGCTGGCATTTGAAAATGCATGCCTTTTCGTGAAAGACTTCAGCATCCAATACCATCTTAATGGTACATATTCTCTAGTTATCAGATGACCCCATCACAGACAATGACACACACTAACACTCAGCATTCATCTTGGGAGCCAATGCATAGACAACACCTCCATGGAACCCTTGCTATGCAGGCCTCTGCTTGAAGTCCATTTATCAGAGCACATTGTTTATACCATGGCCCTATTGCATAAGTTCTAAATTTTGCATACATTATATTGTGCAACTACATGTATATGTATATGTATATATGCATATATATGCAAAATATATGCATACATTTTGCATATATTGCACAAGTGCGTAATTCTACCTAAGTACTGAGGGTGGACACAAGCTCTGTACCACTTTACATGTGCATCTGGTGCCTAGCTGCCGACACAATTTATGCAGCACCAGCAATCACTCACCTGGTCCTCAATCTCATCACTACTCTGCATGGGATCAGAGGGCATCTGTGGTGGTTCAGCAAGCTTGGAGAAGAGGAAGATTGGGCTGGTGTCTGTGCCAGCTGAGTAGCTGCCCACTCGTGCTGTCACATCTAGCCATTCACCTCCACTGATCAGCAACACCTGGCAGCCAAATAAAGGTCAGAGCTTGCAACTTGAGGCAGAGGGGCACCTGCACAGAGGTCAACACAGATAATGCAAATGATGAACAGTTTTTTGTCCTAGACTGCATGCGAAAGCAAATCCGGAGACAAAACTAAAGCGTTCTCTGAGAGATACTCAAAAGGAATATTTGGCATGTTCCATTAAAAACAATTCAGGGTAAGGATGATATCTCATAGATACTGCAACTTTAACACCATTAAAGAGCAAGTAATCTCAATTCATCACACTGGGAGCTGTCAAAGCATATGAAGCTAGCACAAAATGCATCTGAAAATTTGATGCCAACTCTCTCCCACAAAAATACTGGGTAGATGGAGCCCTCCCAGCCCTCTCTCCCAGACAGGTTAGGCCTCTGCAAGCAGAGCATGTCAACACAGCCTCTCAAGAAAACACAACATTCAGAGCAGATCCCAGCCACTAGGAATACTTGTGTCATACAATTTTGCAGTTCTGGCTCCACAAAAATGACTAGTAAAAATGCAGAGATGGAAAATGATTAATCACAATCTACTAGTGATTGCTATTTTGGGAAATTTATTGCACTAACCTGCTTGTCTGGAGGGATCCTGCAGCATTCTGCAATCTTTTTCTTCAGGACATCCACTGTTTGCATGGCCAGCTGCATATCAAATGTCAGTGTAGTGCCTGTGTTCACCAAGAATACATACAACATGATCTCTGATGAGTAGTTCTCTTCAAGGAGTTCTGGCAGTTCCTGAGGTATCACTGCAAAAAAATGTGGACCATAAACCTACAATGTCTTACTCAAAAGCTGCTGTGAAATTATAAATATATATATATATATATATATATATATATATATATGTATATATAACATGGCCAAATGCTGTAACATTACACAAATGATAATGTTAAACTTTTCAGAATGCTCAGGCATCACAAACATGATATATGAAAACTGCCAGAAACAGTCAGATCAGCAGCATCAGCATATAATGATTTATTCTTATTTTTCATACCTTTTAAATTCTATTTTTTCACACATCCAATTTGAGCAGTTTCATGGGGTGATGCTTAGGATCAGAGCCAGTGTGAAGCAGAACTTGTTGCATAGACTCCCACCCCTAAACCAAAATACACAACTGCACATCTGATTATGTGGTGAAAGTTAACTGTAATACCTCACTAAGGGCGTGACACAACCTGGCGGTCATACATGGCCCTATGTTGGCCAGTTGCCATCTGACAAGCAGGCCAAATATACAGCACTGGGGCAACTCAAACTGATCTTGCCAAGATGGCTAGACAAGCACTCTGCTGAATGAGCTACTAATCATATAATCATTTTCTTTCATGAGAAGGTACAAGTCATAAGGCACATTTAGCCATATGGCTGAATTTCCTGACCATGACTCTGACTACAAAACTGGAGAATACAGGCATGGCAATCTTCTGAGAGGGATTAAATACCAAAGATACAGTTTCCAACCCTTGCAATGTGGCTGCACTTCATTCACTGTGGCTTATCTTCACAGAGAACATTATTTTCCATTTGCCTTCCATTTTTTAGTCTCACAACCTTAGGGAAAAAACTCTCTAACAATGCTTAAATAGTAAATCACACCATGTTGCATGGCACTGTATGTACAGGGATCAGTTCTATGGCTATAAGTTTTATAGTATGAGTCTACAGACTGGAAAGCAGAAAATGTTCAAACAGAGCATTTGGCTGTTCAAATGCAACTGGAAATTATACACAGTCACCTGCTAATTACCCTGCAGAACACAATGCACCCATTAACATATCAATCTATGGGAAGCAAATGACTCTCAAACCACTTTTGAACCATATTAAGTCAGATGTATTTTTAGGACAAAATGGAACTAAATACCTTGAACACAGCATGCCTTCTAACATGTTAACACCACCTGCACCCATGTAATGCAGGGACCCCCATCCCAAAAATTGGTTTTTCTGCATATATTACTCATTTATACTGACTGATTTACCTTATAACTTGTTCACACAATAGTCATTTTTTAACTTTTTGGTGCAAATCTATCTCTTTACAAAACCGTCTCTTGGCCATTCTTCAACGTGCAAAATACACATCTGGCAAAGTCTGAGCTGCTTAAAAAAAAGGCACTTCAGCGCAGCCCCCTCTGATTTCATGCACCACAGCCACAAACCTGAAGGCCAATGCCATTCCGTTCAAACACAAGGTCAGGTATCAATATACGCCGTCTCATCAGAGGCACACACACACAGACACACCTTTCAGAGAACGGCAGAGACAGGGCTTTAATAAAGCAGCCTTGACACACGCAGCGTCTTCAAGCGCCCACCGATAGATACCCAGAAAATCGCGAGAACCTTATGATAACAAATGGTGGAAAACGTGATAAGCATTCAGCACATAACAAAAACAAAGGGGAACAGCTGATTGAGGATCGGCGGCTTGTAAAGGTATTTAATGAAAAAGTGTGCTTCAGACGCCACCAAACACAAAAACAAATAATTTAATCAGTATTACAGATAAAAAGGAACTACAGTTTCAAATATATGAAGTATAAATAAACAATGAGCAATCTAACGAGCAATTGTGCGTAATTTGTAGACATTTTATCCGCAGCTGTTACATTTACCATCTGCGGCTTCCTCAGGGGCGGTCAGCGGCGACGGACTGACTTGACTTGACTTGACTATGGAGCCAAGACTCTGAGTGTGGAATCAAGTCGTGGGTATGCTTCTCGCAAGGTAATATCAGTAGTTGTGCTCCAGACTGACTGACATCAAAGGACCATGTTTGAGTTATTCTGACTGACACTGAATTTCGCTTGATTCGTAAATGGATGCCTGAACACAGATGGCTGAAAAACTGAGGTGGACGATAAGCACGTGAGACATTGTGGAACGGTCAACCCAAGGCTATGGTTGATCAAACGTGGTCACCCACATATGCAAGTCATGTATCAAAATGGCCATGGCATAAATTAGATGTTGATGTCTGTCCTAATTTTGGATATGCTATTTTGCCAGGAAAATTGGTCATGTAAAAAAAGGAGATGGATGTCGTGGAAATAGCAAAATAATTTTGTTTCTCAAATAAAATTTCTGGAGTTCTGACCAAGAGCAGCATGTAAAATGCTTCTTGAATCCGATTTTCCTGGCATATGAGGCCTTTGGCCTGTGATGTTCTTTTTGTGTCCAGAAGTGAATGTTGTAGTGTGGTTGCCATGGCAGTAGCAAGTGTAGGTGGGGCAGGCCTGTGGGATTTGGGTTATCAGCATGGGCTTAGCCACATATAGAAATTGGAGGGAGGGCAGACTCTAATCTGGGGGATAAATATGCCTGAAAATTTTATTTCTCAGCAAATTGCAAAAACATTGCTTGCCAATCCAAATTCTGGGGAGGAACAAAAGTTCATTTTGCCAAAATTGATGGGGACATGTCCCCAGCACCTCTGGGGACTATCACCATGGTTATGAGTGTTCATGTGTAATGATATGGTGGATATCTGATTTTTGGTCATTGTGTTGCCACAGATTCAGAAAAAGGAAGGCAGATGTAGGGCAGTAATGTTTGCTGATTTCCAAATAATTGTGTCATTGTATGAGTGATTTTAGACTGTAAAAGCTTTGCACACTCCATGTGCACATCCCTGGCTCTGTACATTGCATTGTTGCTATTATTGATAGTAGTGATGGCAACTGCTATGATGAACTTCATGTCCAAACATCTTATGTGATTAGAGACAGAAGGAGCTGAATGTCATGACCAGTCTTTAGCTGTTGTTCTTTTGTACTAGCTGACTGCTCATGCTTTTCAGAAATGGCTGAGCAATCCAAGGTAACATCTCCTATGACTGATGAAGAAAGACAGAAATTGGCCAAGTCTCTTGATGAGGATCTGGATAGCTTCATCAGCAGCCTAAAAAAATCAAAATATAAGGATGGATGGAAACCAGATACCTGGGAAAAGGTAGGAATGTACATCATCATATGAGCAATGATGTAGATTTGAAATTATTGGTAGGAAGATCAAATGATAGTGAACAGGTAGCTTGCTGCAGTTTTGGAGATACCCAACTTGAATCTTTTTATCTGTCCTCTGGTACCTGCATTGGCTGTAGGTCAGTTTAGTTGTTTTGAGCCCTTTTCCATTTGATGTATATATTTTCCTAATGTACTGTACTTGATTTCAAAATATTGCACACTTGCAGAACAATTACCACATGATAGATGTTATGTCAATCACCTTCCCAGTTTTAATTTAGGGACTGCCTAAAGCATGTATAATTTGTTATGTACAGATCAAGTCTCTTAATACCTTTGGTTACAGGAAATGCAAGAACATCCATTTTTTAGAAGCAAACCATTTGAGGAGGGTGAAGAACTTCCTCCTCTCATTCAAGGATTACGGGATCTGAAATATGACTCCAGTCTTCATACTGAGGAAGGTCAGTGATATTTCTTTCTCCTAATGGTGTGTATGCCCAACTGTCCCAGATGTCTGATGAATGGTGGCTAGTTTTGTTTGTCAGGTTTTTTAAACACACATCAGAGGATTTCTTTCCTCTTAGCCTTTGACTGGGTGGAGGCAGGGAGACTAAGAATAATCTCATCAGTTTTTTGCTACTTGCATCTGACCTGTACACAATAACATAACCAAATTTTCATTGCCTGTCAGGTGGCCAGTTTGACACACCATGATTTGAAAAAAAAAATATTTATATGCATTGACTTATGGAAATTATAACCAAAATAGTGGCATGAAGTCAGACAGTTTGGGACTGCACATGTTGGCTGGCCAGCAGTGGGCTTTTATTTGGTTATGTAGCCATGCATCCAAGATAATTGTAGAAAAAGATAAATTGGTCTTGTTGACAATGGAGCTGGCAAACAAACAGTGCAAGCACTTTGTCTTTTCTATGATGGTGTTTAATAATGCATGACAGATAAGTTGTTGGTGTAAATATCCAATGAATTTTGAAAGTTATCTAAAAGCTGAGACCCAGTGAAGTCATAGATTGTGATTGTTTTCCAAACATAACATTATTGTTTGATTAAGCATCTAAATCAATCCTTAACCCACCATTGACTGGTATTTGGTGTAATGCTGTTGATGGAGTCAAATATGAATCCATTCCTAGGATATCTTGTGGACAAATGAATGACTTTAAATTATTCAGAATCGAAGGAGCTGAAAGCGTGCTGTACATGCGTTTACTGAGTAAGATTTCGCACGTGGCGGTCGCTTGGAAAAGTTCATGTGGAGGTGTTTATCAGTCATTCAGTCAGTCATTGTATCCAAACTTCCGAGCGTCTAGCGTCCGAACGCGTCAGCCGATCGCGACGCAAATGGCACCATCGGGTGCGCCGACTCGGCAGACAGGTTGTGGTGACGGTTTCGAAGTGATTCGTGACGTGTGGCACATGTCACGTGGTGCGAGCCGGACCGTCGTGCACGTCAAACGGCGGGTGCTATTGACTCAAGACTCGGTGACAAGATGGGCCCCACTTACGGATACTCGCTTTTTTCGTTGGCACCCACGTGCGATGCACGTAGCCCAGATAACTAGGGCTATCCAGCGATGCGCCATACGAGTATGATGGGCGTCGCATACGGGTCACATGCAGCGCACATGACCCGACCCGTGGCCTCCTTTGCGCCCCTGAGTTTCTTATGGGCCAATTGCCGGGACGCAGACTGCGCAGTTTGGTGCGATGAGGGCTTTAAAAAGGCGGACGGACAGATGGGTGGCCAATTTCGATGGATTCGAGTGGACATGGGGATGCAGGTTGTACATTAAGTGCAAGATGTCCGAGAAAAACACCGTTCTTCATTGTCGCCAAATGCCTACCGGTGGGATGTTGACAGTTGGCGGGCAGATGCTGAACACAGCACGTGATACGTGGCAGTCGATATATGTGACTGCTTTGCATGTCAGTAGCTTCAGCCTGGTATGTGTGACGCACATGCTGAAATGTACCCGTTTGTCATTCAGGCGTTTGATTTTGGAACCGTGGATGCTGGAGGCGTCAAATTTTGTGGTGGGCTGCAAAGCCTCAAACGCCATACAGGACAAGCAAGATGTAGGGCATTATTGGTCAGAGGTCATCCGTGTGAGCGTGCAATTTGTTGGACTCGGGATCTTCCGTTTGCGGAGAAGTCTGTGGTACCTGACTTAGTATCTTTATTTAGATGACTCGAAGCGAGTGCGCAGGTCTGTGTGCAGTATAAAGCTTCAGTTTTGACCTCAAACCAACCGTGTGACGTGTAACACGGTAGGTTTGCATCTAGACCAAAAAGGATTCAATAGAACTTTGTCCTGCTGGTAGGGAACATTAAAAATCGAAGTTCCTGGGAAGTAATGAGGCCGCAGGTCAAGGTCAGGCTCAGAATTGCCATATTTTCTTATGATAACTGGGAGAAGATAGGAATCCACCATATTTTATTCACACCCTGCTGCAACTAATCCAGATACTTAAGCATATCGTGGTCATCGACAGTACCGATATTTGTTTAGATTCATGAGATAGGTCATGGTCAGGTGAGGTCAGCATCGTACGCATTCGATGAAATCGAACATCATTCGATAGCTCTTCATTATGCGATCTCGAAAACTACGGATGTTGTGAAGAATGAGATCGCATGTCATTTACAAATGGCGTCAGTATCGCGCAGTCATAAATGGCAAAACATATTTGATCTCTAATGACGTAATATGAAGTCGAGGTGTATTGGCGTCCCATGATATACTGACAATATCGCAATATGTCAGTAATTTACAGTTCATTTTCATACACAGAGATAAAGCAACAAATAAATCTGAATCAAATAGAAACGATCGCAGACATTTTGAAGCATGACGAAAATTTGCCAGGGGGCAATATTTGCTCATTCCTCAGTGGTTAACGAATAGTCCATGGTACAGTGCTACAGGAGAGGGCGTTGTTGTCATCTAACAAAGTCTGGAATGGGTGATTCCATTTCAGATCATTGGTTGTATTTCGTTTTCATCTCTCTTTTCAGGAAGTGCCACGGCTTGGTACGTTTCGTTTTGTGTTTGAAAACTTATTGGTCTTTAAATTAACGTAAACTCTGTGTCGTAGAAGATTGGGGCTGGAACAGTCGTAGTAACGTGATCATAGGAAGTCGGTCGAAACGCTGCAGTCATGGTCTTTGTATTATAAACGTGATCTGATACGACATTTAAGCCGAAAGTTATCTAAATGTATGGCTATTTTTTAAACATGGTGAGACGACAATCCCGGACTAAAAACATTCGTTTCTAGGGAAGCCAAATGCGCGCGTCCTACCGGCAGCCTAGCAACTTCGCCGGCGTGGTAAACAAACTGGTCGGTTGCTTGTCAGCCTGCATAATTGTACGACCTGGGTAATCGTATTGGTATAATTTATGGTTTCTTCTTGTGACATCTGTTAACAGATGGCTTGTAACTGTGATTTCTGAGCTTTTTACTCGATTTGGAGCAGTCCTGCTCAGAAATTGATTTCGTGGGTTGTCATTGCACTGCACAGTGGGTCATCGGCATTAACTGTAGTGCGGCAAATTATCACACACAAGAAAACGACGAAATAAAAATGAAGTAGCCGCCATGTAGCGGAGGCCAAAATCGGTGATCGCGTCTGCCCGCGGCCGCAGCAGTTACGGGACGCGGGGCGAGGCGGCAGCGCAGAAAAGTGCTCATGTGGACACTTAACATCTGCGAGGGGATCATCATTTAACGTTTGCTCAGGTCGTACTGAAACGTTTTGTCTCGCGTTTCCGGCCGCCTTGGGTTAGTGTAGCTCGGAACGTTGTTGGGCAGTTGGAGAGGTAAAATGATCATAAAATGATCAGATCAATGATCTACGCATCAGCAGGAGTACGCGTTCTTGCAGAGGTACAGCAGTCATATGCGTTCTGTCAGGTAATGAGGACCTGCAGGTTTGGATTTGGGCATAGGTTTGGTGATACTTAAATGAAAGAAATGGAATGGATATCATACAATGATCAAACTGAAACAACCCTCAAAGGGTCCATCAAATTCAATAGCGTTCGACCTGTCTTTGTTGAGGCAGGACGTCACGTGGTCTGTTCATTCAGGCGAATAATCTTCTGTGGCGGTTTGTCGGCATACGTCATGTGTGTAACCTTGCTCAGTCTTAGTTTGTCCATACTGAGGAATGCTCCATTCAGCTTGTTGCCACGTTTCTTGTGTGAAGAGACCGCACTGAACTTTGATTTCATCCTTATATTTAGCAGTGGATGTTTGTGCCAGTCGAAAGAAATGCGGTAACTGAGGACGTAGTCCACAGACGAATTACATTGGACATTTCACGACACGATTGCATTGGTTCAGTCGCCGTTCTTTAGCACGTTAGTGTTTAGATTAGCCCGCATGCATCTACTGATATGCCGATGCGCGTGCTTGAGCACGCCCGCATTCGCTTTCACTTGCACGCGTATGTACGTGTGCACATTCAACTCTCACAAAATTTGGGCTCGCCATTGCCGGACATTTCGGAGCCACTCCACGAAACTTAGCGCGTTTTTAATTATGTTTTATTTTACTTTTCATTTTTTATTTATAATTTCCCTAAAATTTACCACTTTTATAGACCTTGTTTAGGCCTATGATTCTGTTATTTCAAAATGTGATGCGTAATGATCTGAAAATGCAAACGTTAATCAAAATACAAAGTGGTATTCACAATACGTTTGAATATGATAGCCAGTTACCAATAGTTAACCTTGAAAGTTGCCCCACTTTTTATGCTAACGGGATCCGCCTATGGGCGTTTGTCGTGTGTATATAATATGGCTTGGAACTTATATGGAAATGTTTTTCGAACACAAATTAGTCCCTCAAGCAAAAAAAATATGTTTTAGAAATGATAAATGTTTTCCAAAAACTCCAAAAACGTGTACCCCGTTTTGTGCCCTGGATGCGCCTATGAATTTTGAAACTAAACTTCTTCCTAACATTGCGATAGACCTATCAGTTGCCGGTGCAGTAACACGAAGAAGAACAAATCGGTCATAAAATGTGGCCAGAAAGCTCTTGTAAAAAAACACGTTTCTGAAAACACGTCCGCTATTTTGACCCCTCTATCCCCCACCTTTCAAAATTTTCAGCATTCATTGTTTGGAAATGTAGATCTCTCTGCAGGCCTTCAAACGCCGTTTTCCGATAGGAAATCGGACAAATAGTTTCCGAGATCGGAATGGGATAGAATCTGCTCCGACACGGAATCAAACGTACCGGACAGGGACACGGAATAGGATTAAACGGACGGTCATATACGGACGCCTAAAACTCACATAACGCACATATACACTGATCTTCGCGGAACCGCATGCGACTGTCAGGACAGTGTATTGATACATGCTTGAATTTTACTACCGATTTATTGCAAAAATGAAATAAGACCACTGGAAATTCCTTTCCAGCATGCGAAAAGCCAGCTACTCACTTTTAGAGACGGCCCTTCCCCTATTGCGATTCCAGGCACCGTTCACGGACATCGTCGTTAGCATTAGACCGATCCGCTGGACGGAGGCGGCCAGGGCCCGGATGAGTAATCGCGTACCGTCATTGCCGAGGTGACGGTGGCCGCACTGGCCGCCGTCCCGTCAGTGGCGTGCGCCACGTGGTGAAACCGTGACTCACCGGGCGCCGACGGCGGCGGCGCTTCGTCCAGGACCAGGCGGTCTGGCCACTGCTAACCGCTGCTTTTGAGGGCCGGCGCCGGGAGGGAGTCCCCCGACAACTGGGGAGGAGTGCGAGTGCCGCGCCTTGCATTCATCGTCGCACCGGAGTCACTGCGCAGCCTGCTGTGAATGTTTAGAGTTTCTCCGCCTTTTTTGCTTGGTCTCAAGAGTGTTCAAATGTGTGTTTTATTAGTAGTTGTGAGTTAACCAGTTTCTACAGATGGTTTCCGCTTTGCTTGGTGGGTTAGGGAAACATTTATGTTCGACTAACGAACATTTTTTGTGAAAACGTTCGTGTTGTTCCTTCGTATCTATGATACGTTGTACGTAGGGATCTTCAAAATAACTTAAAAGAATAGCCATTTCATTTCTTAAGTACCAGGCTGGTAAATACAACTGTGCGTTCCCCACACACGGTATTTCCTTGTCGAAGTCATACATTAAATTCAGCCTCCTTTGAAATACTTGTACTGAGATGTGATCTGGTGAGCTGAAGTCTGGGCCATAAATGTGAATGTATTATCTTGGTGGTTATATTGGTAACTTTCCTGCTCCGCATACACGACATTTTCATGTAGAAGGCATTCGTTAAATCCAGGCTCTTCCTACGTACTGGCACTAGGATGTGGTGACGTGAGCTCATCTCTGAGCCATCAATGGAAATGGATTATCTTGGTGTTTACACCAGATGTCGTAACCGTAGGTTGCAAAGAACGACCGCAAGACGTTCCTGCGGTCCTTCATGCTATCCTTGCCAATCATATGACACTGGTTTGAGGACATTTGAATGTGAATTGGATCTTGAGCTTCGCGGAAAAATTAACAGCGAGTTTAGGCGAGACTTGCACGGTCGGTTGTCGTGTTCAGACGCCCAACAAAATAGCCGTCACGGGGGAAAACTTTCCGGTCTTCAGGAATGTGTAGCGTGGTTGAAAGCCATGAGCTACTTGCTGGCCGTTATCATGTTGTTTAATGATTAATTGTCTGGCTATGTGGCGGAAAGCTGAATGATTGAAACCACAGCTTTAACTTATGCTGGCGGTTTCAAGATCGCATGTCGTGCACACCGACCTGCAACATTTTTACACAATCCATCGACGTCATTTGTAAGCTTCGAGTGTGTCAGAATGTCAGCTTCATGTCCAGCATGCGACGTTCATTACAGTCCGCATTCTGGTGTGAATGTTCGCTGATTGTTTTTCCTTGTGTGACAGAGCTAGCGGCCACGTTCAAGGAGGACGGAAACCTGTGTTTCAAGGTGAAGAAGTACCGGCACGCCGTGGACAATTATACCGAGGGCCTGCGGAAGCGTCACGCCAACACGGACCTCATCACCCAGCTGCTGACGAACCGGGCTGCCGCCAACTTCCACCTGGGCAACTTCAGGTCAGCGCCCTCAGCATCCCACGTCTGCTTCGTGGACTCGACTCTGCCCGCGTGGTTTGTTTTGCTGCCTTGTCTGGACCGTTGACACAAGAACTAAACTCGTCAAGTCGGACTTGTAGCTGACGATTAAAGGGACTGATTCACTAGGCCTTTCCTGCATCCGGATTCGTAGCCGTCGACCTGGTCAGTTTTGTTTCTTTGTCGCACAGTTTTCCATGATCTAGGCGGAGGTAGTCGTTGTGCACAGGCGTTGTTGGGGACTTTTGATTGTTTCGCGACGTGCTTCAGCGCTCTGACTCAGCGCTCCGACCGCCGCCGCAGGTCGTCTCTGCGGGACTGCGAGCGGGCAGTGGCTCTGACGCCCGGCCATCTGAAGGCGATCGTGCGCGGGGCGCTCTGCTGCTCGCGGCTGGGCCGGCCGGCCGAGGCGCTGGTCTGGTGTGACCGCGGACTGGCGCTGGAGCCCGCTCACGCCGAGCTGGTGCGGCTGAGGCACGCCGCCGCCGCCCAGCAGGTCAGCTCCGTCACCACCAGCGGCCGGCTCCGAGCGACGGACGGCCCGGGCCGGACAGCGGGCGGCATGCTCTGATTAGAAAGATCTGCGCCGAGTCACGAGACTGGATCACGGCCAGCGTGACGGCTTCTTAGCATTTGAGGGCAAATGCTTGTGTCTGCGAAGGACCAGATCTCACATCTTTACCCAGACCACTCGACTTTGTTTTCTCTGCCCAATAGCTCTAAAACCCTTTCCGGGATCCCCGCCGTCCAGGGAGGTATTTGCCGTCCATGTCCTCACTGTGACTGGTGCGTGATAGCCTCAGTGACCGATTGATGCACCTGTGTATGCGGTACGATGTAGGGCCAGTGTGATAAGGACGATCGCGTCGTTGGGTGAATTCTGTCGTCGGATCAGAACATTTGAGGTGTTCGCCGAGGCGCTGAGTGTCGGCTCTAATGCTGTCCGGTTTCAGCGGGTGACGGAGCGGGACCAGCGACGGACGGCGCTGAAGGAGAGGCGCCAGAAGGCCGAGGACGACCGGCTGCTGGAGGCGCTCCGGTCCCGGAACGTGCGCGTCCTGGACACCGATGACAGGGCAGGTCCGTCTGGGAGGAACAGGTCGGGGGATGGTCTGTCTGGGAGGGCAGGGCGGAGGCAGGTCTGACCGAGAAGGGCAGGGCGTGGACGGGTCCCTGCTGCATGGGCAGGGCGGATCAGGTGTGTGAAGTCCGCCTTGATGCGTTGACCTTGAGCGGGACGCTGGCACCCTGTCCGGACCCGAGGGATAGCGAGAGGTGGTGAATTCGCAATGCAAACGTAACAGTTCCGGGCGAAGTTATGTCCGACCATAGTTTCGGTTCTTGTCGATGATGTGATCTTTTTTAATTTGTGGAGAATGTTGTAAAAAAGAGCGTAGCTTTGCCGCATAGGTCGTGCAGGCACGGTGACCGTATATGGGGGGTTTGTTTTTTTCTTCGTTTGGTTGTCCACCGTATGGCGTCCTCACGCCGGTCCTACAGCGGACGGCGCGTGACGCGGTGTCAACTGACGTTAACCATGTGGTTCGTTTTGGAAGCTAACAGATCTGCAGCGAATGAGGTCTCGAATGACGTCCCCCGTCAATAAAGTGTATGAGATCTCGATCCTGATGTATGGGATCCTGTTGAAGTGGAGGGTGAGTTAGCTGAGGTCTTCCTGTTACAGTGCACGGTGACGGTCTGATGTCTGTTACAGTGGGCGGTGACGGTCTGACGTCTGTTACAGTGGCTGCTGACGGTCTGACGTCTGTTACAGTGGGCGGTGACGGTCTGACGTCTGTGACAGTGGATGGTGACGGTCTGACGCCTGTTACAGTGGGCGGTGACGGTCTGCGGGTGGAGCTGCTAACGCCGCAGGTTCCCGGACTGGAGTCGGGCGTCCGTCTGACGGAGGACGGCCTGCTCAGCTGGCCCCTCATGTTCCTGTACCCGGAGCACTCGCAGAGTGACCTGGTGCAGTCGGCGCGAGAGACTGACACGTGAGCGACCACCCCGCCGCTCCGTCCGCCCTCTCAGCCGAGCCAGAACCGTATCGTAGTGATACGTTCCATGACGTGGCCTCATGTATTACTGGAGGGTCTGCGTTTGTGTTCTATGGTCGGGGAGATTTTTGCAGTTTTAGCGTCACGTATACTGGTTTGTTTTCGCTCTGGACGCGTCCTTACTCAGATAGTGCAATTTTCGTGTCCTAGTCTCGATGTTCACAACGTTCAGGTTAGACGGACATTCGACAAATAGGGGCAGAAACGGATGGCCGCTTTAGACTGCAGAGGACTGGCGTTTGGCCTTGTGTATCTGGTTTGGAACCAGATGTGCCCCGTATCTGCACCAGTTGGCACTCTGAAACGTTTTGGGACCGTCGGACTAACATCGGTCAACAGATCTTATTTTGGCCGTCGTGCTAGGTTGAGTTTGTTCCCTGATGAAACTTGGTCTTTTAAGAGTGGTCCATTTCCGACTGTCGGACAGTAAGTGAACGTATCAGTAAAATGAGTATCCTTTAGAATTGTTGGGCTGTGACATTAAACGGCGCCGTGTTTTAGACTGCAGACGACTCCATAAACGATACTTTCTTTCATTAAATAGCGCCAGGTGTCCACCTGTCGGACGCGTATCATGAAAGAGCACCATGCTGGACGAGAACCATGAAGCATTGCCGTGTATTTCAGACTGTCGGACCACCTGTCGGCCATGTTCGGCGCCGACAGCCCGCCGGTGGAGTGGGACCCGCAGCGGCGGTATGTGCCGGACCGGCTCGAGGTCTACTACGAGACGGAGGACGGCCTCCTGACCAGACTGGTGCCGGTGGCTGCCGACGCACAGATCGGCTCGGTCCTGGCCGACCCCCGGTGAGAAAGGGGCCCCAGTGCTCTAGCGCGCCGTTCGGCGCTGTGAGTTATCGTTACTTGTTGCCACTAGTTTGTTTGAGCAGCAGTTGATAATTGCAAGAACACGCGCGCGGCTTGGTTTCTTCTGGAGACAAGCTAGTTACAGCTATGTCCCACGGAGCGTCAATTGGGGAAGCTTAATCGGTTTTGGAGCGTTCAAGTTTTTGTTTGTCGCTCGAGCACCTCTGTCGTGTCACGCATTAATACAGTGACCCAGTTCGCTAACATGATGGCCGCTGCCGTCGCTTTGCGAGGACGCGTCTGACGAGCCGCCGCCGGCAGGTACGTGGTGAAGGGCGGCGTGCCCGGCTTCATCGTGCTGCAGCGCGACTCAGACTTCCGTTCGGCCTTCCTCGGCCGGTACGTGCCGAACCAGCGGTGACGCCGCCGCGTGACGCGGCACGAGGTGCGCGCTGCGAAGTGTCTTTGCTCTCGGAGGAAGACCGGCAGCCGTGGACGGCTCGAGTCCTGTGACGTCAGTCCACGGAGGGAATCCGTCCCGAACTGGGCGCTTCACCTGGGCGACGCCCGCGGAGCGGACCGGCGGGTGCGGTCCCAACAGCGGCCGTGTTATGGCGGGATCGCCGCATGCAGCAGTCGCCGTGCGTGGGAGAAATGGTGAAGTTTGACAACCGCAGTGTTTCAGTGAGACTGACTGTTGGAGAAATACACACCGCTGTAGGAACGCGGCTGCGCAAACGACGCCGAAAGATAATAGCTTTTGAATGTTGCAGTAAGGAATACCATATGCTGATGCGGCAACGGTTTGGTTCAGCATGCCTCGCGATCTGCTGAAGCGTGCATGCTTCGCCATCGCACGCCATTCGCTCCACCAAAAGACGAACCGACGAGCGCAGATGTATTTACCGTATCATTTGACAGGAGTGCACAGGATCGGGTTGAAACACCTGAAACACAATGGACAACAATTAGGACCAATAAAACGAAATTTGTCCAAAAGCATGGCTAGCTGGATACAACGATTTTTTTCTTCCCTAGATAGTCCCATGCTTTCAGGTCGTATCTGAGGGGAGAAAGTTGTGGAAAATGTCCTGTACATTAAATCGTATCACAGCAGTCGGCAATACTCATGGGATGCAAGTGCAGGAAAGTGCTGGGTATTTGTCATATACCTACACAAAGGATACATTCTTACCAGCTCCAACATTTTCTAGCATGCAGCAAAAAAAAAACCTGATTTCAAATCATTCAGCAAAACCACAATGGTTCATCAATGCACATTTGAGTGAGACAATCCACAATCCACACAGGTCTGAAATTTCCAATTCCCAAAACCAAAAGTACAGAAGGCAAATCATTCAGCAAAACTACAATGATTTATCAATGAACATTTCAACGAGACAATCCACAATCCACATAGGACTCAAATTTCCAATCCCCAAAACCATAAGTACAGAAAGCTCTAGCTGCCAATGCTAGCCAATGGTAACCATTTTGAATCCAGCTTACTGTGATGCTGCTCATCTGAGCCTCCTGGCTTCTCTCTCAGACTCGAGCAGGGTTATGATATCTCCCTCTCGCACAGGCCCCTTGACGTTGCGGATGATGGCACGGTTCGTCTCGTCCATGAACTCCACGCGCACCTGGGTGCACTGGCCCTGTGAGCCGGTACGGCCCAGCACCTTCGTCACCTGCAAACGAATGGAACATGCAAATAGCAGAAAACCAGACTGATGCTGCACACAACAGCAAATGCCTGGATTCATGTTACATGAGCAAAAGTCAAATGAGTGTATGGTTGGAGATGCACCATCAACTTTGATAAAATTCTGAGGTAGGAATGCATCAACCTATTATATAATTTAGAGGTACCACAGTTTTCTGTTTTTAGCCAGCATTCAAAAAAAGGAGAACAGTTATTGCTGTGAATGTCACTTTCAAATAAAGCTCTGGACTGATGTGATTTTCTGAAACAACTAGCAGCTATTAACCCTAGTCCCGGCAGGGGGGGGTTGAATCCGCCCCCCTCAGGTTTTTTGCCTGCCAATTCCAGGCTTTTTAATGCAGCTCCACAAAACTTGGTGGCTTTTCCTAGCTTTTCTTTCTATGCGCCGTGACCAAATTTCAAATTTCTATTTTGCTCAGGGGTAGAGCCAGGCAACGTTTTTGGGAGGCACCTCAGGCCATTTTTCACCATGTTGAGGGTACAAGGAAAATGCCTGCCAAAAACAGAGTTTTTAAGATAGAACTTAAAACTTTATATGGGTTTATAGCTTTGAAGTTGAGCAATGTGCAGATGTAATTTTGTTTGTCTGAGATCACTTTAGGTCAGCTCAAGGTCAAAAGTCAAAATTTGTTTTTTTTTTGCAATAATTTCGGCGCCGTTTTTTCAAATGCCAAACCCGGAATATATACGACGTTGAAAAGTGCCCTCTACTTGTGTGTCACGTTTCAGCTTCATATCAGGTCGCTATTTGAAGTTCATCAAACATAAACTGAAAACTTAAATATATAAAGCATACATATATGCAAAATATAATAATAAAGCAATGAAATAACACAAGAACTGGCCAGAAATCTCACATACATCATATCAGACAAAAACTGTATTTGGAAAACAATTTGTAATGAAAAATGGAGAAATGGCATGATCTAACCTAACCTAACATAAATAGAAAATAAATATCAACAACACAATTCACACACAAGTGTTAAAGAAATTCCCAGGAACTCTGTAAACTGATGCATCCTAAACAGGGATGAAGAATGCCATTGGTTACCATGACAGTAGCTCTGAAATCCACAGTCTATGTCCAGATCCACAGCCAGAGTTTTCTTAAGAGGAGGGGGCAAAGCTCAGTGTGAACTGAAATTATATGAAAGCCACCTGCTGGGAAGACAATGTACGAAAAATGTGGGTCTAAGGGGACCCAGGCCCCCTTGGCTGCACCTGTAACCCTGTCCACTTCACTATCCACTTGAATATGGATGGGCTACTTTGTGGTAGAACAGAATATGATGGGCTACTTTGTAGTAAAACACAATATGACTGGTTGCAACCTAGTCTGCAAAATGAGGCAGATCAGTCACCAAGATCCTTGAGGCAGCAATGACCCCATCCTGAATGGGGCAGCCAGGATGACAGGGAAATGATTTGGGGCAGGGAAAGACCTCATGATGGGGGGAGGGTGTTCTTAAGCAAAATGATGAATCAATGCTCAAACCCAACTATCTGTGCAAATTAATTGTTTTCAAATGGCAGCAGGACAATCAAGATGCAGATTACACAAATTTGGTTCACTATGTTGAGGCCCCACTCCTACTACTAGTGACTATTACTTGCTACCTTTTTTGAAATGCTACAGAAGATATGTTTTCAGGTCCTGTCTGGCCTGTGTCCCAGTCCATTTGCTGCCCCAAAGGAGTGTAAGCAGCCCTATTTCTGTAATTTCAGCCAAAACTTTCAAAAACCTGCTCTAAGTTTTTCTTCCTAATCCTCCCCCAGTAATGGTCCGGCAGGCTCACCTCATCCTAATCATCCATCAACTGTGAAAGTGAAGTCTGCTTGCTAGTGTGTTGAACTTGCACCATTAGTGTGCAAAGGGACTAGGGCAACCATCCCCAGGCTGAGCCAAGGAGGGGAAGGGGCTGCCCCCCCCCCTCTTAGGCCCACATTTTTTTGTGAAAACCATCACACATTGTCTTCCCAGCAGGCAGTTTCTGCATGACTTCAAATCACATTGAGCCCATGCTCCCTTTAACAAATCCTGGCTGTGCCCATGACCATGCATTTTCTCCAGCAGCCCAGGAAGGGAATGGGACCAAGGTTTGTAAGTGAAGGGTTGATGTGGGTAAAGGTTTGTAGCCAAAGGTTCCTAAGTATAAGGCTTGTTTTGGGAAAGATCCATATAGGCCAAGATTCATATTGGAAACAGTTGGTTCTGGGTTTGAACCAAAGGTGCAACCCTGCACCAAAGGCACAAATTAAGATATGAGGCCTCAGGCCCATAACGGGTGTCATCAGGCTTAGCTCGGGTAAACAGAGGGAAGGTTAGGTCAGGTTCGGTTACCAGTTTAGGTCTGTTTATTACCTGGCACCCACCTTTTCTGATGAGGACCTTACGTTTTTGAGCCTTCCATTAAGAACATTTTTCCTTACAAACCTTTTCTCTTACAAACCATTTTCCTGCAAACCCTTTTCAGTATGAACCCAGCTTGGCACATGGTCTCTCTTGAGATAAAACCTATCACCTGCTTTGTGTGACCTAACTTCTGTTGGACAGACCCATGTTTGATTGCACTTCCTTACTGGCCTGTGGCCCCTGGCATCCCATGCTGCCCTTTGGGTACAATGCCCAATAAATGCTCCCCACAGGCAATGAAAGGTGGTGGAATACCCCAGTCATTCGAGCGGAAAGCGGGTCTACAACTTTTAGTTTCATGGCCATTATGCCACTGTCACAGGCAACAAGCTATTAAGGTGAGTTGATGCCTGGCTGATCATTACCCCCTCCCCCAATGAGATCTTGTGGAGATCTGCCACATTCTGCAGAGTGGGTTGTAGCTTTATCATCACAAAAGTCCTTACAACAAGACTGGAAGAGATGCCATTTTTTGGTGTTGAAGAACACAAGAAAATGCTTGCTCAAAACACATTCTATACCCAAAAAGTTGGATACTGAGACTCAAAAAGCTACATCACGACGGCAATCCTTTAGAAGCACACGCCGTAAACCAAGCACACTGGATGACACATATATGGCGCGCAGGGCAAAAGGAGACGTCAGCTGTTGCAAGAAACAACAACATTATGCACTGGAGCTCCAGGTCGTAGATCACCTACTATTCGCTCTTGTTTTACACAGTAGGTTAGGTTAGGTTAGGTTAGGTTAGGTTAGGTTAGGTTAGGTAAGGTTAGGTTAGGTTAGGTTAGCGAATA
Source organism: Capitulum mitella (assembly GCA_030062745.1). Lineage (NCBI taxonomy): Eukaryota > Metazoa > Arthropoda > Thecostraca > Pollicipedomorpha > Pollicipedidae > Capitulum > Capitulum mitella. Next base: position 18,504,092 of record CP099844.1, on the reverse strand, counting down.
GTAGGTGATCCACGACCTGGAGCTCCAGTGCATAATGTTGTTGTTTCTTGCAACAGCTGACGTCTCCTTTTGCCATGCGTGCCGAATATGTGTCATCCAGTGTGCTTGGTTTATGGCGCGCGCTTCTAAAGGATTACCCATCACAACTATGTTATGAAATTTCTAACTCTGGAAACAAATGGCAGTCTCAATTCAGCAGGAGGCAGGTATAATTTCATAACTGACTTACACCAAAAATGCCAACATAAAGCAGTATTACTTTTTGCAACATTCTGTACTCAAAACCAAGAATTATGCTGACACCAAGAACAAGATTATATTACATATCAGCACCGCTTTCGCGACAAATGTTGCTCATATAAGACGAAGACTCCGCGTACCGCCGGTTGTTATTGGACGATTGACTGTGACGTCAGCAGGCATTCATCAGCTGATCTGTTGTGTCATTGTCGGTAACTAGATATAGAGGTGGTGTATTACAGATGGAAAGTGAATGTTGTTTGTTATGAAAATACTGTTTTCCGCGATAATGGTATGTCCAATACGGGACAAACGTTGAAAACGGGGTTTTGGGTGGGGTTAATTTTCTATATCGCAACAGGGGGCTTTAGGGAGTTTTTTCGTACCCGACCGGTGACTGCTAACGGTGTTATCGGTGGCTAGGCGGTGGCCGTGCTATGTGTGAATGTTGTGTTCGACGATATTGGTATGTCCAATACGGGATAAACGCTGGGAACGGGGGGGTTTGGGTGGGGTTAATTTTGTATATTGGGACAGGGGCTTTTCCGGACCGGCGATTGGTACCGGTGTTATCAGTAGCCGGGCGGTGGCCGTGCAATATGTGAATGCTGTGGTCGGCGATATTGGTATGTCCAATACGGGATAAACGCTGGGAACAGGGGATTTGGGTGGGGTTAATTTTCTATATCGGAACAGGAGCTTTTCCGGACCGGTGATTACTACCGATGTTATCGGTGGCCGGGCGGCGGCCATGCTATATGTGAATGCAGTATTCTGCGATAATGGTATGCACAACAGGAGATAAACTCTGGGAACAGGGGGGTTTGGGTGGGGCTTATTTTCTACATCGGAACAGGAAGCTTCAGGGGGCTTTTCTATACCGGGCCGGTAATTGCTACCGGTGCTATCGGTGGCCTGGCGGTGGCCGTAAAACTATAGGAATTGTAGACTGGTTTTCCACATTAAACCAGCGGGATGGGTGAACTAGGATATTCCGCCACCTTCCATTAACTGGGATTAACACTGTTTATGGGGCGTAAGGCTATCTTATACCGCGGCCGAAGCGCGGTATAAGATACTAGAGGCCACAGGCCGATGAAGGGTGCGATTGGTCTTGGCTCTTTCCAACACTTAAGGTAGATTAGGTTAGGTTGGTAAGGTTAGGTTAGGTTAGGTTAGGTTAGGTTAGGTTAGGTGAGGTTAGGTTAGGTTAGGTTAGGTTAGGTTGGGTTAGGTTAGGCTAGGTTAGGCCAGGTTAGGTTAGGTTGGTAAGATTAGATTAGGTTAGGTTAGGTTTTGTTAGGTTAGGTTGGTAAGGTTAGGTTAGGTTAGGTTAGGTTAGGTTAGGTTAGGTTAGGTTAGGTTAGGTTAGGTTTTGTTAAGTTAGGTTGGTGTGATTAGGTTGGTAAGGTTAGCTTAGGTTAGGTTAGGTTAGGTTAGTTTAGGTTGGTAAGGTTAGGTTAGGTTAGGTTAGGCTGGGTTTTGTTAGGTTAGTTTGGTAAGGTTAGGTTAGGTTAGGTTAGGTTAGGTTAGGTTAGGTTAGGTTAAGTTAGGATAGGTTAGGTTAGGTTAGGTTAGGTTAGGTTAGGTTAGGTTAGGTTAAGTGAGCTTAGGTTGTGGTAGAGTGCGGGAAAATATAGCTTCCTGTATTTGATATCTTTGAGATATTTTTTATTCCCTTTTCTGTTTAGTAATTAAGCATGTTTTTATTTTTCATTTTTATTAATTAAACATCTTTCCACTTTTCCATATAATTTTTTATTAAAATTGCATGTCTTAATATTTTACTTATATTTTCAGTTCATTCTATATCTATACTTTTGGATCATTTCACTGCTACATTGGATTGCCATTTCAGCCTTTTCCTTTATTAAATTCCCACTAACATAATGTATCTATTGCATTCTGTTCCCCTATCTTGTTAATTATCTATTCAGTTTCATTAGGAAACATGTAAGTTAATGGTCTTATATATTGATACCACCCAGTGAACAGGACTGAGCATTACAACCCATCTCTACTTTTAATGGGACAACAACATAAATGGCGTCTCGGACGGCAGGAAGGAGTTAGCGGTGCATTATTGAAATGCTGTTTCCATGGAAATTACAATCTTTACATGTCGGGAACGACTTTTTCACGTAACAAGACTACATATTCTGCGTTGTAAGTATAGTTTTTCCTCAATATCGTAATCTTCACGCAGCCGGTGCGAAATGGACGGGAGACCAAGAACAATAACCAAAGTCCCAGCCCTGCCTTGCAGTAGCCATTTTCCTAATAATGTATGCTTTATACACAGCATTTGGAACGAACGCCATCAAGAAGGCAATATACCTCCCCTCGGGTGTCTAACTTAAAAACTATATCAGCATTAACGAACCGCTGAAAGTTAAGCATGAGTGAACCAAAGCGACGAGGCGCCACTTAGATCTTAGATAACTCTTTCATTGAACAGAAAATGAAGGTCGTGGGACGCCGATTTCATTATTAACTCATGTTTTATCACATGAACACAAATGCATCACCTGCAAGAATAACTTACACGGGCGAGCTGAACTGGCTTATCCATCACTGTTCGCCTGGTCTGAAAACACCGGAAAAGAACGCCATAGAGGCGGAACAGATCTATTACAATTACTTGGAAATCGATAGCGACTATCGATTCTATACCGTTTACTTTCTGGCGTTTCTCTACAGGCGGTGGTCTGAAACGCATGGAGCTCACAAAATCACAATCGCATGCTTCTGCATTCTTAAACAGATACCGGCAGCGATGCTTGATACATTGTGAACTGAAGGAGCCAAAGGGTTCGGGAAACCACGTGGACCGATAATTTTTCAAAACGGAACGCAACAGTAAGAGCTACAACGCAAATCGGAAAAGGAAAGGTAAATAAAACGGGTTAAAATGACATGTGAATTTCCGCTCGAAATCACCTATGAAACACCTGGGCAATGCACTCTTGAGTGCAACCACGGGAGTAGTAGCCCATAACTAGGCTAGGCTTGGTGCCTGTCAACAGTGGCGTAGCCAAAGGAATACCAAAGTGTCCATGCCTCCCACCTCTGGAGGCCAAGCGGGGTCCCTTGGGGCCGAAGACCCCAGTTCTTTGGATAGCGTGAGACGCCCGCAGGGCGTCTTACACTGTCCGAAACAGGCAATTAAAGCAAAATAAGAATATTTTAAGCCTTAACCCTATTCCCGGCAGGGGTGCTGAATCCGCCACCCTCGGGTTTTTTGCTTGCCAATTCCAGGCTTTTTAACGCAGCTTCACGAAACTTGGTGACTTTTCCTAGCTATTCTTTCTACGCGCCATTGCAGAATTTAAAAGTTCGATTTTGCTCACGGGCGGAGTCAGGCAACGTTTTTGGGATGCACCTCAGGCTATTTTTGGTCATGTTGAGGGTAAAAGGAAAATGTCTGCCAAAAACAGAGTTTTTAAGATAGAACTTAAAACTTTATATGGATGTATAGCTACATAGTTGGGAAATGTGCAATTGTAATTTTGTTCGTCTGAGATCACTTTACAAGGTCAGGTCAAGGTCAAAAAACAAAATTTGTTTATTTGCAATAATTTCGGCGCCGTTTTTTTCAAATGCCAAACCCGGAATATATATGACGTAGAAGGCTGTCCTCTACTTGTTTACCAAGTTTCAGCTTGATACCAGGTCGGCTCACGGAGCTGTGACCTAAAATGTCAGTGCGCATACCCTAAATCGCAATAGCCATAAAATTAAATTTTTGAAATAGAGTGAATTCAAATGATTGAAAACGTTTACAGATATTCTTAAATGCACACGAGATCATTACAAGTGACCCCAAGGTCACTGAAGGTCATTGAAGGTCAAAGGTCACAAGTTGATCTGAAGAACATGTGACCATGACAATTTCCCCTTTTTCATGTCCCTGGCACCGCCTATGCTAACATTATACAAACATTGTGGCGTGATTTGTACTTCTTTAGCATAACATCACTAGCCGAAGCCAAAAAAGTCTTTTTGCCTGTTTGTTCATGCAGTTGTTAGAAAACTAATCCTTCTATTTTTGAAACCCTGTGAACACCCATGTATTTTCTCAAAATTTCAGATTTGTATACCCATGATAAAAGCCCTATCCATAATCTCTCGATTCATGCCAGTTTCATTGAAATCGGTCGATAAACAACGGAGTTATAAGAAGTCCAAAAATACCCCTAATTTTGACATTTTTTCCCCCTGTATCCACACATTTCAGAATTTTGAAAATTTCTTTTCATAAAAATGTAGTTCACGCCATGGCAAATCGATTGCCGTTTGTTGCGATGAAACCGGATGTGTAGTTCTCGAGATCTGGGGGGGGGTGGCCGAATCCGTCCCCCCTGCCGGGAATCGACCATACCGTCTAGCCCTCTGGGAATAGGGTTAAAGAAGGTTTACGAACCTAAGGGAAACGTACTCCGAATATACAAGACGGCTTTGTGTGCTATGAAGAGAGGCCCGTGTTCTGAATGATCGTTTAGGGGCCCTGTTAGCTTGTAGGGGACTTCACTGCTTGTCTGGGGAGGGCCCTCTGTCGGCACATAAAGGGCCCCTGTGAACCTCTGAAGGAACCTCCTTTCGGTTCGGAACCCCTGTCTCCAGAGGTCGACAGGGGCCCTTTACAGGCGGATAGGGTGCCCTCTACAGACAGGCAGTGCCCCCCTTGGCCAATAGGAGCCTCTAAATGATAATTCAGGGGCTTCTGCTTTCCTGTAAAGATGTCCCTCCCGGCCTGTAAAGGACACCCGGCAGGCCGGCAGGAACGTCTTTACAGGCGAGCATGGGCCCCGTTTACACTTCAGCGGGCCCCTTTACAAACTGACAGTAATTTTAACCACATGGGACCCCACTGATTACGAGGGCCAGGCGTGGATCCAAAGGGCAACTGGGGCGATCGCCCCCTCTCCGAGACCTGAAAAGCGGCCCATGTCAGACTTAAAAGGAGCCCCGAAGGGGCCCCGCATGAGCTTCACGGGATCTCCTTAAGAACCTGACGGGCTCTTGATGCAGTCGGGAAGGCTTCGTGGAGGGTAAGATGACCTCTGAGACGCACAGAGGGCCCATGAGGGTCCCAAAGGGCCCCTGAAACAACAGGGCGCCAACACGGCAGAGTGCCCCTGAAACCGCCAGATGGCTCATAGGGCCCCTGAAACGGCCAAGATGACGACTGAGTCCCTAGGGGGCCCCTGTGAGTGAATAGCTGAAGGTTCTTGATGTAGTCAGAGGGTCTCCGGAAGGCGTAATGAGGCCCTGACACGATAAAATGACCCCTAAGATGGAAAGAAGGACCTTTGCAACTCTTCAACGGCCCCTGGGACCGCAGTCGCCGCAACACGGCAATGGGTCCATGAGACTGCTAAAATTGTCAGAGAGGCACCTGAGACGAAAAGAACTTAGAGAGTGCCTAACACGGCATAACGAGACCCTGGCCAGCCAGAGGGGCTCACTGAGCGGGGATTCGTCGGTGATCTCAGTCTCGAGAGGAGTCACAAATGGGCTACACTGGCGTTTTTGAAACCTCCAGGGGGTTCTTGATGCTGTCAGGGGACCCGGGAAGCTCAGGTGGTTTCTGAGACGGTAAGAGGGGCCCGTATACTGCAGATGACCCCTGTGACCGCCAAAAAGGTCGCACGGCTCCTGCGAGGCAAAGACGATATGAGGGTCACTGAGGCGGTACTTGGTTTTTATGGGGTGCTGGACGGCCAGAGGGTCCCGGCATGTAATAAGCGGGTTCCTGGTACGGGCAAGGTCCCCCTGGGACTGCCAGTGAGGCCCCTGAAGCACCAACAAAAGTCCCTTGTTACGGCTAGATGGGCCCTGAAAGACTGCCAGATATACCTCATATAAAAGAGGAAGACCCTGATACAGCCATGGAGGCCGCCGGAGGCGTTCAGAGGGCCTACGACACTGCACGGGGGCCCTGAAATTGCCAAAAGGTATTTTGTAACTGCCAGAGGGCCCCTGAGATGGCAAAAATGCTTCCCAGAGACGACGAGAGGGGTACCCAGGACCACAGGAGGTCCACTGAGACTGTTAGAGAAGGGACCTTTGAGACTGCTTACTAGAAGTCTCTAGCAATAGGGGCCCCTGAGACGACCAGAGGGACTTCTGAAACTACCACACCTTGAGACGTCCAGACTGCTCCTGAAACGGCCAAAGGACCTAGAGGATTTCCAGAGGCGCCTCTGTCACGGCAGAGGAAGACTTATAGAGAGCCTTTTTTAGTGTGTGAGGGGCTCCTTAGGCGGCAAAAACGTCCCAGGGACGACAGGAGGGAACCCGAGATGGCTTAACCCTATTCCCGGCAGGGGGGGGGCGGAATCCGCCCCCCTCCAATTTTTTGCTTGCCAATTCCAGGATTTTTAACGCAGCTTCACGAAACTTGGTGACTTTTCCTAGCTGTTCCTTCTACGTGCTGTGACAAAATTTCAAAATTCTATTTTGCTCAGGGGCGGAGCCAGGTAACGTTTTTGGAAGGCACCTCATGCTATTTTTGGCCATATTCAGGGTAAAAGGAAAATGTCTGCCAAAAACAGAGTTTTAAAGCTAGAACTTGAAACTTTGTATGGATGTATAGCTTAACAGCTGGGCAATGTGCAGATATAATTTTGTTTATCTGAGGCCATTTTACAAGGTCAGGTCAAGGTCAAAAGTCAAAATTTGTTTTTTCGATATAATTTCGGCGCCATTTTTTCAAATGCCAAACCCGGAATATATATGACGTAGAGGGGTGCCTTCTACTTGTGTACCAAGTTTCAGCTTGATATCAGGTCGAGTCACGGAGATATGACCTAAAATGTCAGTGCGCGTACCCTATATCGCAATAGCCATAAAATGAAATTTTTGAAATAGAGTGAATTCAAATGATTGAAAACGTTTACAGATAATATTAAATGTGCACGAGATCATTCCAAGTGACCCCAACGTCACTGGAGGTCATTTAAGGTCAAAGGTCACAAGTTGATCTGAGAAACGTGTGACCGTGACAGTTCCCCCTTTTTCATATCCCTGGCACCGCCTATGCTAACATTATACAAACATTGTAATGCGATTTGTACTTCTTTAGTATCACATGACTAGCAGAAGCCAAAAAAGGGTGTTTGCTTCTTATTTTCATTCAGTTGTTGGAAAACTAATCCTCCTATTTTTGACACCCTGTGAACGCCCATGAATTTTCTCAAAATTTCACATTTGCGGACCCATGGTAAAAGCCCTATCCATAATCTCTTGATTGATGCCAGCTTCATCGAAATAGGTCGATAAACAACGGAGTTATAAGAAGTCGAAAAGTGCCCCCATTTTGACCTTTTTGCACCCCTGTACCCACAAATTTCAAAATTTTGAAAATTTCTTTTTATAAAAATGTAGTTCACGTCACGGCGAATCGATTGCTGTTTGTTGCAATGAAATCGAATGTGTAGTTCTCGAGATCTCGGGGGGGGGGCCGAATCCGTCCCCCCTGCCGGGAATCGACCATACCGTCTAGCCCTCCGGGAATAGGGTTAAGCGTCCCTGAAACTGCCAGATAGCTCCCAGAGACTGTTCGAGATGCCCCTGAAACTGCCAAACGAGGGCTTGAGACGTCTCGTGGGACACGTGAAACTGTAAAAGGAACCTGAGACCACTACAGGATCCTGAACCGGCAGATGGCCCGAGACCACTAAGTGCCCATGGAACTGCAAGAGAACCTAAACTAAGCTGACTAAAAAATCTCCAGAAGCTACGGGAGGGGGGATGAGAACAGATGGGCTCCTAGACCAGATACAGGCACGACAATTCAAATGGAGGGAGAGACGCAACCGCCTAAAATCTCGCCTTTTTGGTCATATTTCGGCCACTTTGTTCGGGAACAAAACGCAGAAATTCCCCAAATAAGGTGACGCGTTTGAACTTTCGGTTATTTTAGATGGTAAAAAAAAAAAAAATTGCACCATTTCCATATCTGAAGGGCAAAAAATGTGGGCACCTCGCTGACCATTCGCCTCCACCCCGTCCCCCCTCCGCCTTGGCGAAATCCTGGATCGGCCCTTGGGGTGGGCCTCCATTGGTTGCGATGGCCCCCTTGATCTGATCTGGCCCTCCGTGCGGAAACCTGGCTACGCCCCTACCTGTCATTTGGTAGGCATCAATTAATGATGATGCCTGCTGGCATCAATGGCAGGGACGTAGCCAAGTAGGGCCATCGGAGCCGTGCCCCCTGAGTCAAGTGGTCTACACTAGATATATAGCGATTTCGCACCAATACGGAATAGTGATCATATATATGCAAGGACGTGGGAAATGGGGGGGGGGGCGAAGCAGAGGACCGCGCTTCCCCAATTTTTTGAATTTTGATATTAACCCTATATGGGCATTGACAAGAAAGTATTGACCCAAAATATCTCTTCTTCCCCCCCCCCCGTAAACTTTAGAGGAGTTCCCGCACCCCTGTACACATACTGCAAAAGGAAACATCGTGTTTTCACAATGTTTATTTAGGGAAAAGAAGCATTTTATGTTCATAGGAATTTTACAAAATAGAATAGCTGCCTAGTGTAGGCTCCAACCCGCAATAACCCGCAATAACTGCCTAGTGTAGGCTCAAGCATTTATGCCCGAAAAGCCTATGCTTGGCGTTTTACCCCTTCCTGCTGTTGAATCTGACAGTAAATGGTGTTGTGATTCGCTTCGGCTCTCAGTCCATGCAGCAACGATAAACGCATGCACTCCTGATTTCTAACTGCAGAGGCTCTTCGCCGGCACGCGCTAGCTGCTGCCCTCGCCTTCTCCAGGATTCTGACCCCGCGGCTATGTACTCGCTTCCACGTGATCTGGCAGCTGGCGTCAGCGGTTGGCCGCGGCGGTAGCGGCCGGTCATAGAACCAGGGGCGGCTGTAGCGGCGCAAGCAAGCGAGGAACATAACACCTCACACCAGGGGTATCGATTTATGTTGTTTTGAGAGGTCTCTGGCCCACCCAATGTTGATTTCGGCCCGCCCGATTTTGGTTTGGACCCGCCCAATATTTTCTGCCGGTTTTGAAGGGAAATGATTAATAGTAGCCAAAAATCGACCGCAATTAATAAGAGATAGGCAGAAAGTAAAGAATAAGGTCTAAAGTGATGTATCTATCTGTCTTTCTGTCTTCTGTATATGTGTATATATATACATATATATATATATATGCATATACATATGTAGGCATATACAGGGGATAAGTGCAATTTTTTATTAGATAAATAGTAATAGAAGTAATAAATTTCCGTTGCTGGTCAAAAACAAGTCGGCTAAATCCGTTGAGAAACCCACATTTGGAGGGACTTTAGCTTGTCGGTCCTCGGCTCGACCCCACCAGTCATTTACGGAAATCGACGCCCCTGCCTCCCACCAAGACGACAAATGCGCCAAATCGTCTCAATAACGCCACATCACGAAATGCGCGGCACACGAACAACCGTAACAAAATGCACCGCCGAAAGCAAAAGATAACACGCACAGACCACACGTCACGATTCGGCGAAAGTTCGGTGCCCCAGCGCACCGTGAGGCGCTGCGGCGGCCGACGCGGACGGCGGCCGCGACGGAGCACGGGCGCCGTCGGTGTCGTCGCCGGTGCCGTCGCCGGTTTAACAGCCCACTGTCGACCAGGCGGCTGGTCACCGGCGCCGGCGGTGGACGGCGTCTCCATCCTGTCCGTCACAGTCCAGCTGCTCGTCGCCCGGCTGACCACGTGATAACGAGACGAGGGTCGGTTTCTTCACCGTTTTCAGGACGGCTTCTGCGTCGCCGTTCGACCGGGGGTATCGCGGCGACGATACCCTGTGGCGGACCTCCCACTGGTCCAGGAACCGGCGCAGAGTACCAGACGTAAAGTGCGAGCCGCCGTCAGTTCCAGGGACGGCTGGGACTCCCATCTGAGCGAAGAGCTTCCGCAGCTGCTGCATCAGGTGGTCGGCTGAAGTGGTCCGGGGGCAGACGGTCACGTAGGGCCATCCCGACAGACGGTCTACGTAGACCAGGTAGGTCCGGCCGGCGACGTGGAAGAAGTCGGCCGACACTGACTCAGACACGCGGTTCGGCCGGTCATCTTCCCGTCGTAACGGCTCGTTGGGCTGCCTGGACGCCAGGTGTCCGCAGCGCGGGCACGACGAGATGACGTTGGCGACGTCGCGGTCGATGCCCGGCCAGAACACGGAGAGGCGAGCGCGGCGCTTCGTCCTCTCGATGCCATGGTGTCACCGGCGCAGCCAAAGGGAGGGGGCGGGAGCCCGGTCTCCCTTAAGCATGCATTTTTTGTAAAAACCATTGTATATCGTCTTCCCAGCGGCGGTTTTCGTATGACTTCAGGTTACAATGAGCTCCCCCTTAAGAAAGTCCTGGCTGCGTCCCTGCCTGATGTGACTGGTGCAGACTAGCGAGGAAATATCTGTCAAGGCTTGCCGGAATTTCCAGCCGAAGGCCGTACACGATAAGGCCAGGGTTAGCATGTTGCGCACGCCTCAGTGCGGGCGGACCGCTGGCTGCGTCTCGTGCCGATGTTCCCTGTTCGATGACCCCTCTCGCACAGACCCGTACACTGGGTCACGATCGGTTGCGGCTCGGATCCTCTCGAGGCTGGGATCCACGGGCGGCGCGAGACGCGTGCCGTGCTCCGTTTCACGCTCCGCGCGCAGAACTCAGACGACAGCAGCGTGTAGCGGGTCACCGACATCCTCCGTCACTTCGTCTTCGACGGCAAAGTTGCTGGCTGGCGCGCGGGACAACGCGCCCGATATCTTTTCCCAGTTGGCGCTGAAGCAGTGCCAGCTTCTCGTGCATCCGCTGGAGCCGGGGTTCTCGATCTCGCTCAGCTGCCTCTGGTTGAGGACGGGCATCAGCGGGCGGAGATCGATGACCAGGTCTAAGTGGGGCAAGCGGCAAGATAGCTGCGGCACTCCGGACATGCTCACAGCCAGGCGGCCAGCTTGATTTTTATCTCCGCAACGTAACTTTTTTGGGGTAGGTGCTAGAAAGAGAGAGAGAGAGAGAGAGAGAGAGAGAGAGAGAGAGAGAGAGAGAGAGAGAGAGAGAGAGAGAGAGAGAGAGAGAGAGAGAGAGAGAGAGAGAGAGAGAGAGAGACTGAGGAAAGAAAGACCTGTCCCGGTAGCTTGCAGCCCAAAGGTAACAGGGCAAAGGCAAGGAAGTGGAAAACGTGAAGAAACACAAATGACAAAGTAGTTTATAGCCCACGCGGTGGAGCCGAAGAGAACTCCGTGATCAAGGATAACAAATGAGGAATAAAGAGGAAGTCGTAGTCTATAGTCGTGGAAAGAAGGAAAGCAGGGAAACAGGGGCAGAGGAACGCGGTAAAGAGCACGTAGTATAAAGTTGTGAAGAGAAGGACAGTGAGGGAGGAGGAATAAAGGAACATGACGAAGGAACAGGTAGTTTAAAGTCGTGAAGAGGAGAGTGAGGGCAGAGGAATGTGGCAAAGGAACAGGGACCCGTAGATTAGACATGTTACCAGGATTTTCGGGAGGGGGAAGCAAATGCCAGATTTCGTCATATGCCATTGGCATATGACAAAATTTCTAGGAAAAAGGAACAATTTTTCTTAATTAATCTCATACTATAAAACATATAATGTTTACTTTTGTAGCTTATATGTGATCGCTATTCCGTATTTCTGCGAAATCGCTAAATATCAAGAGTAGACCGCTTGGCTCGGGAGGACAGCCCCACGGCCTCCCTCCCCCCCTACTTGGCTACGTGCCTGCCGTAGATTAGAAAACGTGAGAAGGGAAAGGAAAAACCTGCAGTTTACTAGCAATGATCGCGCACCCGACAGGAGGTAGCTACCAACAAATGACAATAACTGACATAGACATGACGGTCGAGGGCAGGGTAGAGGCTTCAAAGGAGGAGGAGGAGGAGAGAAAGCAATGTGTGTGTTCTAGAGGCGAAGGTGGAGGATAGCTGTTTACGCGGTACAAGGGCGAAACATGGAATAACCGATGCGGCCGCCAGAGTGTGGTCTTAGATGCACAGATGGAGGTATTGATTTATGAACTGGAGTAACTAGAATTAGACTAACTAGAACTGGAATAACCGGTATGACCATCAAAGTATGATTTTGGGTGTACAGGTGGCGGCGGTTATTGTTTATGGGGTAGAAATGGAGTAACCGGTGGGGGCATCTGATGTTGATTTGTATGCCAGAGTGGTGGGCAGGAATTTGCCTGTGGGATAATAGAGTGAAAATGGGAGCAGCCGGTGTGGGAGTAAGGGCATAATTGGGTATAAAAGAGGGTGGTGTCCGGGTACATGCATGGTAGAAAGAATAAGTAGCTCGCGAAAGCATGTATCCCATTCGGTCGGGTAACACGGATTAAATAATGTAAAGGTTTACTGCAAGTAAGGGAACTTTGGGTAGTCATGGCGCGGGAAATGGAGGTGATTTTTTCCCCCGATCCTTGTCCTGCGTACGGCCGGCCTGCACGTAGGATTTAATCAACTGACTTGTTTCGGTGTGCATGTGTTACGCTGGCGGTATGAAACACAGTGCCGCTGCGCGAATTTTCGAGCTGAAAAGACAGGACGCTCATGGCTGCGGCTGAGAATTTCAGCAACTCGGAAGTCCCTTTAAATTACGGCACCAGACGGGCGCGGCGAACGGACAGGTCGGCTGGACACCTGCCGCACGACGTACTGGTACTGGTACGTCGTCGACGTACTGCCGACGACGTACGATGTAGGAGCCGGATAGCGAAGGGTTTCGAAGTGCGGCTTTGCGGCTCGACAGTCCGGCGTGGGAGAACACGGCTAAGGCAGGTGGCCAGAGCCCACGTTTGGACATTGACTCCGGTCGCATTGAGAAATTGTCCTTAGTGTCGTCTCTGCGCGAAACAGTGTAGTTGCGCGGAACAGTGCCGCTGCGCTAGTTAAGCGAGCGACGCCCGCAGTGGCGTAGCCAAGGGGGGCAAAGGGGCCATGCCCCTCTCTGGAGGCCAAGAGGCCCCCCGGCGGTTGAGCAGGTGGCCCTGAGATCGAGGGCCCAAGTTGTTTGGATAATTTTATGCGCCCGCAAGGCGCCTTAAGGTAACCGAAACAGACATTTAAAGCAAAATAAGAATATTTTGAACAATTAGAAAGGCTTACGATCCTGAAAAACCGCTCTCCGAATATAAAAGAGGGCTCTGTGTACTATGAACAGAGACCCGTGGTCTGAATGAATATTTAGGGCCCCTGCTAGCATGAAGGGGAGTCCATTGCTTGTCAGCGGAGGACCCCCTTTCGGCTCATTAAGGGCCCATGTCGGCCTCTGGAGAGACCTCCTTTCGGTCTGTAAGAAGGCCCCAGACCCTTCCTCCAGAGACCGACAGGGGCCCTTTATAGGCGGATGGGGCTCTCTACAGGTAGGCAGTGGCCCCCTTTTCCCCTACAGGCTAGCAGGGGCCCCTAAACGTTCATTCGGGGCCCCTGCTTGCCTGTAAAGATGCCTCTGCCGACCTGTAAGGGGCTCCCGCTAGGTCGGCAGGAACGTCTTAACAGGCAAGCAGAGACGCTTTTACACTCTAACAGGGCCCCTTTACAAGCCAACAGTGATTTTAACCACATTGGACCTCACTGATTACGAGGGCCAGGCGCGGATCCAAGGAGGAGAGATGGGGGCGATCGTCCCCCTCCCCTGATGTCTGAGAAGGGGGTCCTCTCAGACTCAAAAGGGCCCGAAGAAGCCCATATGAGCCTCACGGGGTCTATGCACGAACCTGACGGGCTCTTGCTGCAGTTTGGGGGACCTCCAGGAGGGTTAATGACCATTGAGACGCACAGAGGACCCCGAAGCTCCCAAAGAGCCCCTGAGACCTTAACAGGGCCCCAACACGGCAGAGTGCCCCTGAGACCGACAGAAGGGCCATTGGACCCCTGAGACGGCCAAGATGAATACTGAGTTCCTAGGGCGGCATAGGGGCTCCTGGAATGTCCTGAATGGGTTTCATGGGCCTGCGTGAAAAGCTGACGGTTCCTAATGCAGTCAGAGGGCCTCCGGGAGGGTTAATGGGACTCTGAAACGGTACGATGGCCATAAGATGGATAGAAGAACCAATGAAATTCCCCAAGGTTCCCTGGGGTTGACAAGGGGCCTCAACACGGCAAAAGGTTCATGAGACCGCTAAAAGTGCCAGAGAGGCCCCTGAGACGGCAAAAACTTAATAGGGTGCGTACCACAGCATTGAGAAACCATGGCCAGCCAGAGGGACCCCCTGAACGGGGATTCATCGGTGACCTCAACCTCGAGAGGGGCCCCGAATGGGCTACACTAGTTTTTTTTTTGAAAACCTGAGGGGTTCTTCATGCTTTAAAGGGTACCCAAGAAATTCCGGTGGATGCTGAGACGGCAAGATGGCCTTTACACGGCAAATGACCCCTAAAACTGCCAAAAAGGTCGGAGGGCATCCCCATACCTCTAAGATGGCATGGGGAACCTAGACGGCCAGAAGGTCCCCAAATGTGTTTGGCGGGCTTCTGGCACGGGAAAGATACTCCTGAGATTGTCTATGAGGCCCTTGAAGCGCCAACAAAGGTCCCTGTTACGGCTAGAGGGGCCCTGAGACTGCCAGATAAACCTCATGTAACAGAGGAAGATCCCTGATAAGGCCATGGGGACCACCGGAGACGTTCAGACGGCCCATAACACTGGACAGGAGTCCTGAAATTGCCGAAGTTTTTTTGTAGCAGCCAGAGGGCCCCTGAGTCCCCAGAGACGACAAGAGAGGCATCTAGGACAACAGGGGCCCCCTGAGATTACTAAACCTTGAGACGTCCAGAAGCCCCTGAAAGGGCTAAGGGACCTAAAGGATTGTCAGAGGCGTGTCAGTCACGGGAGAGAGAAAGAGAAACTTACAGAGGGCCGTTGTTCTTACCTAAGGGTCCCCTTAGACGACAAACTGTCCCAGGGACGACAGGACGAGACGGCTCAGGCGTCCCTGAAACCACCAGATGGGTACCTGAAACCATCTGAGGTGCCCCTGAAATTGCCAGAGGAGCGCCTGAGCCGTCCCGAGGAGCACGTGAAACTGTAAAAGGAGCCTGAGATCAGTAGAGGGCCCTGACATGCAGACGGCCGAGTCCACCAGAAGTGCCCCTGTAACTGCAAGAGGGATGCTAACCTAACCCGTGAACGACCGTGGGTCGGCGACGATCACGCCCGACTGGGGGAGGGGGCGGCGGTTGGCCGCCCCCCTCTAACTCACGGACGGTTGATCGCACGACAAAATAAACACATCGTTGGGAAGCTTGTGACGAGAAGAGCTCGAAACTGGTCTCATTGTTAGTTTTAGATAATATGTAAGCAATTTACGTCATATATATGTTTCTCATAGCCGACTGCATGACAACGCGAAACGGCCCGAATCTCAAGGGCTGTGACTAATAACGCATAGGTAAAGGCACCAACGCACAAGTAAAGGTCCGCAGATGCCGATATACGCCTAATTTCTCAGATTTATTCAATATGTACACCGAAACGTTGAGTTAAAGACACGACAATTTTCATGCCGGTTGTCGGCGGGCGCCGCAGCCGTCCGCAGCAAGAAATTAATGGGAACTAGTTTTCGCGTTCCTTTATTTTCGTGACATAAGCCTATTCATGTAAATTTTGTTGATCTTTGTGGTTCTTGTGATGGTTTCTCATGCTTAAATTTTGTCAGAATTCATTAGTTACCAATCTACACAATTGGCGAAGCTTTATTCGCGAGGGCCTGTTTGTTTCCAAAATGTGCAATTTTTAAAACTTTTTGAGGTTCTTGGTATTACTTACGTCTGTGCAAGCCAGTTCTGCTATTTTCTACCCATTCATCGCTGATTTTGATGATGGTACATTTTGGCTCACACCAGTTATTCGTGACCTGGCCTCAGGTCAATGTCTGGAAGTCACTGATAATTTGCCCATTGACGGTAACTAGATGTCTGTTTCAGGGTTCCACTCCACACTAAAAATGTTATGAGAAATCCCTCCAATTTTCGAAAAATCGACGAGATATCTCAAAAATGGGTTCGACCTTGGGTCAATGACCCAGAATTTCCGAAAAAATCTGAGATAGCAGATTTGTTACATCTATCAGGATCACTAACCCCTGAAAATATTATTGTGGTATCTTGTTTTCCGAACAAGTTACAGGGCGCTTACCTTTTTGGACATAGGTCCGTTTCACCTGACCTAGATCAGACACCTGACTTGACTCGATGTCAAAACTTTGACACAAGATGTAAAAATGATGAAGCAAAAGGTACACGAAGTTTCTTGTCACTGTGTTTGTTCGTTCTCTGGCAATCCCAGGAAAACCTCAGGGGGGCGGTCAACGGCCCCCCTCCCAAGTCGGAGGCGGGTTAAGCTGGCAAGTCTCCAGAAACTGCGGGGGGATGGCAGACGAGCTCCTGGACCAGACACAGATAAAACATTTCAAATGGAGGGAGGGACAGATCCGCCTAAAATATCGCCGTATTTGTTATATTTTGGACATTTTGTACGGAAAGAAAATGCGGAATTTTCTCAAATAAGGCGAATCACTTCATTTTCCGGTTACTCTTTATGGTAAAAAAAAACGCGCAAAGTTACACTAAACGTTCCCCCTTGGATCCGCGCAGATCAACGTTTTTTCATATCTGAAAAACAGAAAATGGGGGGCCGGCCGAGAAGGTGGCCCTGCGCTGACCACTGCCCCCCCCCCCCCCGGCTTGGCGACATCCTGGATCCGCCCCTAACAAGGTCCCCATTGGTCACAAGGGCCCCCTTGACCCGACTTTCCCCCCCCCTTGGACTGAATCCTGGCTACGCACCTGACGTCCTTGGCTGCCGCTGCACAAGGCCCTAAATACCAAGTACGGCCATCCGGCCCAACGACCGTGTTCAAGGCCACGGGCCTTGACTTCATCTTTACATAACATGGCGCAGACCGGTATGGGGATACAATGTCCGACTGGACGTCTGAAGACTATCCACGAGGATTTTCATGGTTTTGTTCTTGTTATGACTACATGATATCAATATTTCTATCTTACTATTTCTATTTTACGGTGAAATAGCATGTAAACTCTAGGTCCTCGCCGGCACAGGGGCACCTTTTCGAGGCACAGATTTACACGGAGCTACGGCACAAATGTGCATGACTGCAGTTTTGTGAAAGAAACATCTCTAGCATCAAATGTCGTCCATAGCAAATTGACCACAACAATATGCCACATCTATGACAATAACATATGACCAAAACCTATCTCCGGCCTGCCGAAGGAAGGCCAGGAAAGGCAAACAACATGGCTGCTGCCAGTACGGTAGCGTTAGTAGTGGCGTGTGCAGGACAAGGTACAGAGGCACATCCCATTCTTATAAGTTAGTCGAAACTTAGTAAAGTCCAGTTTTACATTATTTCAATGATAACAAATTGTCTGGAAATTATTTCAGCTTCTTCGAATATCTCCTTGCTTTCAGAAATGAGCAACATTTCTTTTTCAAATTCTGCAAACGCCCCTGAAAGCCGGGGCGTCATTTCTCCAGGCGATGGACCAATTTCTCAAAACGTGGAGAGGTGATTTTATAGGGCTGACATTCCCCTGACCGCTGCAAATGGAGGGCAGCAGCACGGGAGAGTCGCCATAGACGCAGCACTGGTGCTCGCGGATAGTCGCGCGACACTCCAGGCCCGTCTCGTCCGCGGCGGAGCCGACCGGGATGCCGCGTCTGGCGCTGTGTCTGCTCTCGGGTGGTGATAACGTGGGGGGTCTTTTGGTCGACGATGGCCGACCGGACCCCACGGTAAACTGCCCGAGTTCAAGGCTGCATCGGGCTGCTCCTAGCACTGCCGCTGCGCGTCGATTTGGAGCTTAAGATAAGTGAGCAAAGTGAGTATTGGAAGTCTGTGTGGTGAATATCAGTCAAGCGAAATTTTGAGGGGTTCGTAAAATGTGATTTGCGTGTAACCCAAACTATTTTGCCACCACGCCAGAGAAAGGGATTTAAGCTGGCCGCCCAGGTAGGTGTATTTATTTAAAGTGAATAAGGTGACGGTGTCGAGAGCGCCCCGTCCGGTCGGACGCGCCGGCACGCAGTCTTGGAGCGCCGCCGCTAGGAGTGAAAGCCACGGCCGATGCGGCCACCAAGAAGTGGAAACCACTGTATCCCGACATGTGACAACCAGGCGGTGTTCGCGATTGCGACCCGCTCATAGGGACACTCCGCACCGTGTCTTCTTTGGGTAGGTCCTATGGGATACGGGGCAAAGAGAATCTTAACATTTAGGGGGTGGAGACTCTCTTGAGTACATGTACTGTTAAAGTTGTTCGCACGCTTTCACAATGCAATTTATTATAACTTGTAAATACATGAGATCCATGCGCTCAGTTATCTTTTCTTCTTTTGTGTGGGGTGTCGAAGCTCTCCGACGGTGAACGAACATTCATTCGTTGCCCCGGCTGCTAGTAGACATCACAGGGCAGGCGGTTAAAAATTAAATGTTGCTGTACCCGGAGGAAGCGTTTGTCGGTTAACCCGCGCTCAACTGGCACCCTGACGGGAGCGGCCGGAGGCCAGGGGGAGGGGGACGTTTCGACGCGCCCTCCTTATCTCGTGAACGGAACGTCGGAGAAAAATGAAAGCCATATGTCCGGAAAGTTCGTCATGAGTGCGCTCTCAAGCACTCAAAATGTTTAAAAAAGGCTGAAAAATAATGCAGCTTTTTGGCCCACTTATGTCAAAATGGCAATTCTTAGAAGAGCTCTAGCTCCGTCCCTAATAAAGCTAAAGCAAATCTGAGCATGCCAATGGAAAACCCATAAAATATATATATTACGGTGGCATATAACTTATAACATGTATATTACCACATATTGCATCATATGACCTAATATGATGCAAATTTTTCATTTCGCTATATATGTGAGGATATTAAACGTCATTGGCAAGTTTAGGTCCATGTACGCACCCAAAACGGTACAAATGATTTTTAAGAACAATTTTAAATACCGACAGACCAGAACGTCAGTGACCGAACCTGACCTGACCTGACCTGACCTTGTGACCTTACTAAATATTCAGCCTTTTTATTTGCTTTATTTCGTCTTCTGCTGAGGATCAATAATAATGCAAACAAAAGAACAAGGAGTACCTTCGGACTGGAACTCCTTGGGTTCCACAGTCGTGATCAATAGGATGTTATAGAAAGTCGATCAAATAACCTGGCCTGACACGTAGTATCATGGCCTGATTTGAAGCACACTTGGGTTTCATCTTTTCAAGCCTAGGTCTTCCATTGACGTATGAAGTAAACCAGAGAGATAAAGCTGGACATCTGGATATAAGCTCAGCTTCTAACACAGGACCTCGCGAGACCTCAGCTGTAACCTAAGGTCGTTTCACAGCATAGAAGAATCTTGGTGCGATTTTGGGCCGCAAAATCGAATTCATTGCGTATTTTACCCTACAGATAATCAAGACAGGGCTTTAGACTCCTTCTCCTAGGTTACCCTAAATGTGACCAGACTTGACCTCATCAGTCTTGAACGGGGTCAACATTTACTATCTTGTTCAATGGCTTCCCTGGCCCAGGAATGCATTTCAACTTTACCACGGTGACGGTGAACGACTTCAGGTTTCTGAGGTCATTTCACAGCTTGTAGCAGAAGCATGTTGACGCAATTTTGGATCGCAAAATCGACGTCATTGCCTTTTTTATCCCAAGGAAGCATCAGAACGGGGATTCAGGCTCCTTTTTGCTGGTTTATCTCAAATGTGACCTGACCTGCCCTCATGATCCTTCCTGTGGGTCAGCGTCATTTATCATATTTAGTGATTTCCTTGGCCCAGGAATGTATTCCAGGCGCCAAAAGGCCGAAAACGCGGTTCAAAACCGCTCGAAACACAGGAACAGAACGGATATAGAGCCGACCTCAGGACACTGATCTTGGAATTGAGAACAAATGCAAAGAAGCATAATTCTTAGGAATGCCCTTGACTGCTACCAAACCCCCGGGCAGCGACCGGGGGGTTTGGTAGGGAGCGAAATGGGTGTATAGACGAATGCGGTCAGGACGGACGACTGACTGACGCCTGACGAGACACAAGACTAGTCGGCTGCCGACTACGACGCTAGTGGTCAATCCTGACTGATGCGTCGAAAAAGAAGCCAGAAAACAAAGTAGGTGTAAAGCCATGGTGAAGCGCAGAGTACAGTCAAACAGAGCTTTGAGTGTTACGAGCCCATGGCATGAGACAAAGTGAAACTTCTGAAAGAATGTATGACAAGTGTTTGCCATCGAAGTCTTTTGGTAATGTTGAATGGATGTGAGATGGATAATTACTAAACCCTTATGATCCCATTTTGGAACAAAAATAGAGACGAATGGCTATTGGAGGTAAGAAATGAGGTAAATAATTAGAAGACAGAACGAGACAAATAATAATAAGGCCACATAGATTGAAAATTTTGCTCCAACCAGAAAAGTACAATCTAGCCATGAAATATCTGTAGCCAAGGCCTTAATTTAATCAAGCTACAAGGGTGATATACGATTTTGGCGCGAACAAGACAAAACACAAGAAAATCGATGAACGTTCCATATCTGGGGACGACTGACTGACGCCCGACGGGACACAAGACTTGACTGAAGACACGGACGCTTGAGCCCAAGAGGCTGTGCGTCCTAACCCACAACAAACAAACAAACAGTTCCATATCTGGCAGACGACTGACTGACGCCGACAAGACACAAGACTTGACCCAAGACTGGATACCTGAGCCCAAGAGGTTGTGTGTCCTAACACACAAACAGTCCATATCTGGCAGACGACTGACGGTCCCAACGGGACGCAAGACACGGACGCTAGAGCCCAGGAGACTGTGCGCCTAACTCACAATAATCCATATTTGGATTGCTCTTGTTGATAATGACATGTAATTGATACGACCTAAGCCGGTTCACTGCGGAAATCGTAATAAGGTGATTAGAAAAGGGGGAGTTTCACTTGTGTGGGTATTCTGGTCTGCTTTTGGAACCTTAATCTTGATTTAGATCCCAATGCTCAATTGTGCTTTTTACCTTGTCAAGTAACTGATCAAACATGCACTTATATATCTATTTGCCTGTGTGCCATAGGTGTGGGGGTCCACTTGGCACAAAGGCTATTGTGCCCCAAGTGAAAATTCTGGTTGTGCAAGGAATAATTCTTGTCAAAACAAGGCTGGAAAAGCCACTGAAACAAAAAGGGTTACAAGCATTTCTCACCTGAATATGTCTGCCTTTCCTGTGGATGTTGAAAACATGACATTTAGAAGGGAAGCAATGCATTTAAATGCAGCAAACTGCATGACTCAAGTCATGATGACAGTTGAATTGGTTATTTTGTGTTGGTTGTTTAGCTCAAACCTTTGCTGTTTGCAGAAGTTGTGGGAACTGTGTAGGCACTGAAATGCTGTTTTTGTATTGTGCAGAATTGGTTGTTCATCCATTTTATACTTTTTCTGATTAAAATTACAACTTATCAGGAAATCTGAATGCCCTTCTGAACAAGCTCGAGTAGCTTGGTGTTGGTTCACCAGTTACCTGAGTGGCCAGAGGCGGGCGGTCGCTGGTGGCTCGGCTACCTTACCCTTGTCCCATGGAGCGGCCCATGGTTCCATCGTTGGCCCAGTCCTACTTCTAATCTTCATGAACGACCTATCCAATTTCCTTCCTTATGGCCGACTCCCTTCCTATGCCGGTGACACCCAGCTTCTCGACCACACTGCACCTGACACCCACAATCTATCAGGTCTCAAGACCCGAATCGAGGATTCCAGAATCGAGGATTCCATCTCGTGCCTTCAAAACTGGTTTCGGTCAAACAGTTAACGGACTTCATGCTCATTGGCACCAGAGCCTCCATAAAAAAGATGAAAACTTTCACATCGACATTTCGGGTTCCGTCATGATTCCAAAAAAGTCTATGAAGGTACTTTGTGTAATCATTGACCGACATCTTACTTGGGAAGAGCACATATCCACCATTGTTCAGCTTTGTAATAGCATCATTGTCTCACTATTCAAAATTCGTTTCTACTTCACTCCAGACATCATGAAGCTCCTCGTCCACTCCCATGTCTTCCCTCACATCCTTTACTGTATTACTGCGTGGGGAGGAGCCGCCCGTTGTCAATTGAGCAGAGTGCAAATGGTGATTAATTTTGCTGCGAGGTTGGTGACTGGGGCGCGACGCGGGGACCACATTACCCCATCTCTGGAAGTCTTCGGATGGAGTCGGGTGGAGGACCTGGTCAGAACGCGTGACCTGAAGGTCTACAACGCTTTGCGCTCCCCCACGTGCCCGTCCGCCATACGTGCTCTGTTCCCTACGCGTGCCCAGGTCTGCTGCCGCCGTACCCGCGCGGTTGCTATTGGCACAGGTGCCATACATCTGCCTCGGGTGCGGCTGGCGGCGACCCAGCGGCTCTTCTCCTACCGAGCCGCAGTGGCTTGGAACCGCCTGCCTCCGGCAGTCTCGAATGCCACCTCGCGCATCGTTTTTAAAACATTTGGAACATATGACACCGTGACTGCCTTTCGCGTTCAATTGAATGCGTTTTACTTCGCCTAACAAGTGATTGTGTATCATCGTTTCGTAATTTTGACGAGAGGGGAGAATAGCCGCAGCCTGGACGCCTTCAGTACATACATACATACAAATCAGTACAAGGTAACAGGGAATCATGCAACTTTCGGTATTGCAAAAAAGTCATTACTGGGAGGATATTTTCTTCCTTTGTTTTTAATAGTCTCCATGGCATTGCTTTGAAGAGGAATATCAAGAAAGCAATAATTTGAGTATAACTTTACCCTCACTGGCATTCACTGTCTGCCACCATCCGTGGTGCAGGGGATGGTCAAGTCACAACCTCCAGCCATTTTCATACCTGTTGCCATAAGATGATTTTGCCATGTTATGTTCTTTAGAAAAAAGTTGAAGGGTGGTGACCTGTGAAGATACTGATGAAGATACAGGTGAAATGTAAAAAGGCTCTAAACTCAGTTATGCAAAATTTCAGAGCAATGAGACCAGTTGTTCTGGGACAGCTGTAGAAAATCCTCAGGTGTTGTGGTACTTCCATGTACTCACCAAGGGTTGTTGTTTGTAAGGCATTGCATGATCATGATAAAATGATGTGCATTGTTGGTAAGACTCTGACAGTATGAATGCAAATGCTGGAAAATTAATAATTCCCTGAAGAAAAAGCTTGATGTGTTGAAACCTGTTTCATGTTGGCATTGTTCATTGCATCACTGTTTTTGCTGCATGAGTAACATCCACTCATACCTCTCTGGCACCATGGACAGCTCAATATTTATTAATATCAATACTTCATTAAACCATGTATGCCTCACTAACATTTGGTTTTGGTCTTGTCCCTCAGAGGCCATCACACTATTCTCCTCGCCGAGCCCTCCTCCTCCACCATGGGTGACCCACTGGACGACCTGGACGACATCCTGAGCAGCCCACAGAGCCGGCCGCGCACCAGCTACCTAGCGCCGGCCGAGGCGCGGCCGGCCACCTCAGGGCCGCCGCGCGCCCGCCAGGAAGTCACTGGTTGGGGCGAGGGCGCGCCTCCCGGCTCACCGGCGCCGCCGTCCGGGCCGCCGTTCGGTCGCCGACAGAGGGCCGAGTTTAACGAGCCAGCTGTCGTCGGGTGAGTGCCGGGACCGGGGCCGGCGGCCGTTGGTCGGTGCTGGTTGGCGCAGCCGAAGTTTGTGTGGTGTGACTGGTGTTGTCGCATCTGTGTGAAAACTGTGAACTGACATGTTTCTGCGTCCCTGGGAGAAAATGATGAATCTGGCGATGCAACTTTGCAACATGCAACTTTCCAAAAAGAACTCCTTCCTCAAATTTACTGAAACCATTATGCATACGAAAATCTCTGTCACTGTTCACACAGGTATTCAGAGCAGTTTTAAATCTATGTACATTCCATCAAGTGTACATGGAGCAGTCTTGCTATTGTGCTATTGCTGTTTTGCTATTTTGCTGTCTAGTACCAGCCAGGCGGTGCGTCGACTGTTCGACTGTGTTTGTTGGCCTTTGCTCTGGGTGCCGGCTCGTCCGCTCTGGCGCGCAGTATGGTGGACTCGAAGCCGGACCCGGCGCCGCGCTCCACGTGGGACGAGGACGACGCCGTGATCCCGATGATCCCGGACCTGGAGGACGTGCAGGACGAGGACCTGGCGCTGCAGGTGGCCGCCGCCCCCGTGTAAGTCCGCAGCGCCGCGCGGGGAACGGGCCGGCATTCGGACCGGGCTGGGGGACGGCTCGTGGGATCTGACGCAGCCGATGCCAGGTGACCGGCATGCTGTTTGAGAATGGCTAACACCATAGTTTTCTATATGTCATCCGAGAGGTTGCTGGGGTGATGTTAGGAACCGGAGCGCGTGCTCAGCATAGTTTGTTGCGCAGACTCCGACTTGTACACCCGTTCGAGCAATGTCAGGTAACGGCTGACTTTGTGGCATGGCTTAACGTGTCACCAGGGGGTCACACGACCATGTGGCAGTCAGCTGGACCCTCTTTTGGCCAGTTGTCAGCTGACCAGCGGGCCAAATATCGAGCGCGGGGCGACTCGAACCTGTCTTTCCAATAACTGAGTCACCGATCACGATCACTTGCGACGGCATCCATTTTGTAAATCAGAGCTTTTTATGATTCACGCGGCTTTTTGATACGGAACACAACGCATTTTGCGGTTTTGAATACGTTTGTCAAGATTGTTTAGTATAATTTGGACTGCATCTGCTAAAAGCTCAAAATTCTCCTATTTGTTACATAATCGTTTTTGTCATCAGCGAATTTACGTACGCAGGGTGTTTCTTTTAAACATGCTCAAAATTGGGTCATCCGCGATAAGTGCGCACCGTTTTGTGGCGTGACACCGTGGCGGTGACTGGCACGTTTTCCGCGTGCCAGTGACGTCATCGGGTCATTGTCGTGATCCTGTGCTGGTCTGATGCTGGGTTCGGTGACCGTGGACAGGAGGCGAGTGAATCGGGTGGCCACTATGCAGGAGCTCAACGACGACCTTTTCAAGCACCCCACGTTCATGGCGCTGGAAGACATTGACCTGCAGCTGCTGACGCGCAACCTCTCCGAGCCAGCTGACGTTCAGGAGGTCTGTGTCAGAGGCTATCGTGTTGTCTTTCAGGGACAGTACTGGAGGTTCGCGCTCCAGATGTTGCCGCTAGTGATGTCGCACCAGCCGCATGGCCTGTAGTCATGCGGCAGGACCGTGGAACTGGTTACACAAAGCTGCCAAGCGTTGGAACGGCTGAACATCAGCTGTTTTGGAGGCATTTTCCGCACTTTGCGGCGTCTTGTTTTATGAGGCTGGTGAACGGTGAAACTCCGATGCTGGATGCCCTCTCCTTATTTTCCGGCGTCTGTTTCAGCCGGACAAGGTGTGGTCGTGGGACGTGCTCTTCACCGAGGTCCTCTCTGAGGTGCAAAGCGAGAACAGCACCGACGATGTCAGCGCCGACTTGCCCACGCCGAAGGTGACGTACCCCTTTGCCCCAGCGCTCGGCACCTTGGCTGATAGAACAGGCGGGGGTGCACACCGTAACTAGACCAAACCGCAGGTGTCTGGCGAATACCGCGCACACGTTTTGCTACGTGGTCGGGGATTTCCTCATGGATGTGTGCCGTCCGTCCATGCTTTGGCCGACGCCGCTGAGGTGAGCACTTGATGTGCCGCCACGAAGCTGGATCGTTGTCACACCGTGGTCGTCCTCACCGCAGAACGGTCGTCACGTGCTATGGGAGAATGCAGTGAGAGAGTTCCGCGGCACTCGGTCTATTCACTTTACTGTGAGCGTTACGGCTGGCCTGTGTTATTCGTAGTGGTTCGGTACACTTCACTGTGGGCGTTCCAGTCGGCCCGTGCGGTTGGTAGTGGTTTGAGCGCATGCCGGCGATCTGCCGGGCCCGGCCGCCGCCCTGACCGTGTGCGGGTGCTCGCTTTCAGTCGAGCGCCTCCCTGGCGGGTCGACGCGCCCCGTCCGGACGCCTGAAGTCGTCCGCCAGGGCGCAGGTGCCCTACAGAATGATGTAGACGGTGTCGGGCTCGGCCGCGACGGCGGCGATCTGCACCTGTTCGGCTCGGGTTTCGCACGCTCACTGTCTCCGGTCGTCGCGGGATGAACCAGTCCACCACGCTGACCCTTGTGTTATCACGCCTTCATTCTCATGTTTCACCTGTCGGTACTTGTAATTCGTTGGCGATGGCTGATGACTGCTGCGGAAGTTTTTACACTTTGTTTACGAGAATTGGTGCCTAAGGCAATGCGGTACTTTGTCATTTCGTATTGAGTCTTGAAACGTTATAGTTGCCTGGTTTGGTTGATATTTTTGTGGAACTGTAGCGCCTTACTCATTTTGCCACTCGATGCTAGGACTTTTTTATGGCGTCTCATGATAAGCGCTATGGCATTCGTTTACCATTGATCATGTTGCGGAATTTGCTCCGCGGTGATGTGGCTTCAGGACGTTTTGTTTAAATATGATCTTTTCGATTTGGGTATTTATTACGGGTCTGTGTTGCATGATGCCGAAGTTAAAATAATATGTAGTCGTTCCACATATTTTATTTTAAAGCATGGTATTTATACGCACGATTTGTTTTGCACGCTGCATGTATTTTGTGATGTTTTATGGTGTTCACCATTTGTGTCATGCTATGTGATATTTCGTCCGGAAATCACATCAGCACTTTCTAGCTCGGCAGAACAGTGTCATGTGAACTGTCAGGTGCTTAAACCAGCTGACTGGAACTGGATATGATCACTGGCTGCAGGTCGCGCGCAGTTATTTTGCCCCAGCATCCCTGTATGAACCACAACACTCGGCCCGCGTCTTTCTCTGGCTCCCTTAGCGCGGACGGAGCGCGCACGTGTCGTCTTGTGAGCCGGCGGTGCCCGGCCCTCTGTCGCCGGCGCTAACAGTGCCGCCCGGACGCCCAGGTGGGGTCGTCGCCGGTGTTCGCTCCGGTCCGTCCCCGCTGACGCTGCACGGGCCGGCGGCGGCGGCCGGCCTGACCGGCTGTCGCTCGGCCTGTGGCGCGGCCCCACGAGATGGTGCAGCCGACGGCTGGCCGCTATGACGCACGTCTATACACTGCTGTAACGGTTAACGGTAGCATTCTTATACAGCAGCGTGATCGGCCATGTGTGCACGTAATTTGCTACTCCGCACTGTTTGCTCACTAGTATTGCGATAACGACAGGATTCCGTCCAATAGAAATAAAAAGACACCCACAATATGTTGTGTCAAATGACTGTCAACGACTGACTTAAAGCGACAGGCACTTATGGGAGCTTCTTTCTGGACTTCCTCGCATGGCAAAGAGCGATGTCAGTTGAATACGAAAGTCTAAATTATTTTTCTTAAAAGAAGATACAAAATAAGGACAAGCTTGCAAAAGAAACCAGACTACATCTCGTCGCATCACTCCTCACCACAACAACCAAACGCCATCACTTCGCACACGTTCAGGATAATTCCTGTTGAGATGTTCCGTCGCGTCTGTCAAGAATCAACGCGATCTTTTTGTGAATCACTAACCAGACCGTGAAATCACCGCACGGACGCGGACCGGAACATCCAGGCCGACCGCAGTCCGGTGTCACCTCTGCTCCGGGCGTGCTGCACATCCTCGCCGACCACCCACGTCCAGGCCGACCATCACACCGCAAAAGCCGACAGCGTCCGGGCCAGCGACTCGTGACCCGCGCGCGCCACGTCCCGACGACCGCTGGAAAGACTGAGCCGGCCTCGCGCAGGCCGGTGGGCGCCGTGCTGCCGCCCAGCCCATCTTGCCGGCCCGAGCGGCTCGCCGCCACCGCCCCTAGTCGCCGGCATAGTCATCGTGCGGCTGGTAGTCGTCGGCGGCCGAGAAGACGTCGGCCAGCATGTGGCGCGGGATCTCCTCGCCGCGCACCTTCAGCTGGTAGCAGGCGTTCTCCACCTTGGCCACGCTCTGTCGCAGGGTGTACATCTTGCGCGTGATCTCGCGTGGTCCCGTGTTCCCTGTGGAGACGGCGCCGTCAGCGTGGCGCTGGCGGTCACGCATACGAATTATCCATCTAAAGCAATAACACAGGCTGCTAAACAGAGGCCACAACTAAGACCATGAAAGAAACAGGTTAATTGAAGACGCCACAGTTACCGAATTCTAGTACATTTGGTGCCTGTAGACGTTGTGTTCCCGCACGAACTGAATTCCCCCCCCCCCAAAAAAAAACGGGTAATGATACTGATTTGTTACGTGTTTCATCAGTTTGCTTTCTCACGCGACTGCAATTTTCCGAAAAACGACAGCTGACCGGAATTAGGCATAGTTCTGAAAAACTTTACTCAGGACTGCGGAGCAGTTTCCATGGACACATAGTAGATTCTGGCTGATGACGTCGCCATAGCCATCAACCAAAAATTTGTCAAGAAACGTCGGCGGGGCTGGCTTCGATACCAATGCTTCCTATCCACAGATTTGAGCGAAGTCCACGTTTTGAGTTTCTAAAACCAAAAAGAACAACAACTGAAGAAACAAAAACAAAAAGAACAACAGACTGAACTGGACGAAACACGAGACCCGATGCAACACGAAGTCGCTGTCCGCCGGCCTGCCCCTCAACACCGTCCTGATCCAAGTCACGGCACCACTCCGCTTCCCCGACACGGCCCGCAGCCTGCCCGGCGCCCGCCCGGCGGCCCCGACACTGACCGATGTTGATGAAACCCTCGTGGATGGTGCGCAGGAAGCTACACAGTCGCCAGCACTGCTCCAGCTCGCCGGAGCTCACCGAGCTGATGCACTTGCGCATCAGCTCGCCGGTCAGGTCGGCGATGCCCAGCACGTACTCGTGGTAGGGCAGCAGCAGCTGCAGCTCCGCCTGCAGGGGAGAAGGTCTGATCAGGCAGTGCGCATACGTCTGGGCGTACTGACCAGGTTTACGGCACATTTATGGAAAACGTTCTGTCAACGCAGCACGCAGCGACTACGCAGAATTGCGCGAAGTTGCGTGAGACACGAAAGCAGTAAACGAGTTGCAAAATTAGTTCCAGCGTCATAAAACGACCGGTATTTCTCAGCCTCAAAACTCATACGCGAACGACATTCCAACGCAATGACGCAAACGTCACCACAAAGTCAGCATTACCAAATTCAGCAACGAGCCACATGAAGTTCACGCCATCGCCAACGCTCAAGAAACATCCATGAACGTCTCGCAGCCGCCTGGTGCCCATCGGCCGCTGCCCCAGTCACCTCGGCTGCGGCGGGCGGTGCCGGGTCATCCAGCACCGTCTGCTGAACAGGTGCATCTTCCTCCGCAACAGCCGGCGTCTGTGGGACGGGCGCCACCTCATCCACACCGGGTCGGCGTCGCCGAGACAGGCTTGGCCTCCCCCGCTCCGGTCTGCGCTTCTGCTGCGCCAGAGTCGGCCGCCGGCCGGGCGCGCTGTCCGCAGTACGTCAGCCGGGCCTGGGCCTCGGCCCAGCTGATCATGCGGTCTTGCAGCAGGTAGTAGTAGAACGACAGCGCCTCAATATACTCCTGCAGACCTGGATAGATCGCAGGGTGGCGTGGTATTTTCCGCTCATGATGAGGTCGCCAGTCATATTGCATAAGGCGTGGATGGTGTCATCAAATAATACACCACACCACGCATTTTTCAGGTTTCTGTTGCAGAGACTGCTTCATCCCTTAAATGAGCCGCATAAATTTTATTACATCTGCCACACTGCCAATAATGATAACGCCACTGCAACAAATGACAAGTAGCCCTGAATGTGCTGCAGTCGCTTACATCATCCCTGGCGGAGCCAATCGCGGACAAAGCCAACGGCCACCCGTGGTTGCAACATGCTCCACAGCACGCCCAGCATACCTGGACTGATGGCCCTTATGAAGATGTATGGGTCCTGGCCAACTAGCTCGAGGGCGATCTCACGCAGCGTGGTCGCCTCCAGGTGGCTGAACCGCTCTGCCGCCTCGTCCAGCAGCACACGGCTCTGATCGTCCCTGGCAGTGAGGGGGAAGGGGTACACAGGTCAGGTCAGCAGGAGGCAGTGACAGGCCATTTAGCATGTCAGCCATGTCATAATGCTATGAATGGATAAGGTGGTTAGCTCCTAGTTGGTCATGTGATGCTACTGTCCCTTGGCTTTGGGTTCCAAAGAATATGTGTTGTAGAAGAGCATGTGAGACAGGGAAAGGACATAGGTAAGAGAAAATACTTAGAAACATGCTAACAAAACATGCAAAGCACATGATCATCTTCTCAAGTGAGTGAATACACAACAGTCCTCTTGCAAAGCTCAAGAACAATCGCGTGTCACAAATTACATTCAACCAAAAGCGTCACGATCCAGCCACGAACAAATTTCAAGCATGCACAGAGTGAAGGCCTCACCTGGTCACTCTGTGCAGCATGAAGATGATCCTCTTGCTTTCAATGGTGACATCCCTACTTTTCTTCACCAGTCGCTCATAGCGATCGTGCTTCCTGTCCAGGCACATGGCGAACTGGCGGAACATGCGCACCACTGGCGAGCTGTCCTCGGCCAGCTCCGGCGCGTCCGGACGCGGACAGGGGCGTGGCTCCGAACGACATCCGCCCGCGTTACCATGGCGACCGCGGTGACGGTGACGAGCAGACGAACTCATTGTTCCACTTCAAAATGTCTGAAGAGGATGGAACAGAGCCGACACGTCATATGGAGACATGTCTCAAGATTCATGGTATAATAGAGGTCTACAATGGAGACAAAAACCCATGGAAACCATATGTACCTAGCAATTCCATTTTGGAGCTAGAAAAATGGAATTTGTCACAGAAATTCAAATGCAGGTCGCAATACTATGATTGTTGCATGACAATGCAAGTGCTTTTAATGCACTGACTGTGAATGAAATCAGAAATACACTGAACATGGTTTTTAAATCCAAACTGAAGGCCTGGTTAACTTCTACCTACAGAACTCTACAACAAAAAGACCAAGTTTGCAACATATGGCTGTGTTCACTGATGTACTCAGATACTCTCTTTTTCATTTTTAAGAAGGCCAAGAAAAGTCATCATTTAGATATGCACACTTTGGGTAAATGCATCCACATGTACATTTACAATGGTTGCCATAAGCATTTCTTGTGCCTTTCTCAATCATGCTCAGTCTTACCCCACTATATGCATGAGTACTGCCCATGTCTGTGACCTCTGCATCTGTGGGTTCTTGCTGGAGACAGTCATAGCAAGTCAAAATCACAAGTTGGAGCTGCTGGGTTTTTACTGAAATTGGAGGGCTTTTGAAATACCCAGACAAACTGTTTTGCGTGCTAACCATAGTCCAGCTCCCATAGATATCACTATGATCCAATGAAAAGCAGAATCCATTGGCATGACTTACTGTGATGTCACCTGTGAGGCCCTTGTGTTACTTAACTATACTAACCTAACTCTATTTCTAGTATAGTGGAGTATCTCTATACTATAACTCTATTTCCTTTGAAAATGATACTGGTAATGTCATCATTTCTTTCATTGGGAACTTTATGTGCTCTTCTGCATCACATCAGGATAAGAAATTTGGTTTGTGTTCTTTGTGTCAGAGTATAATTATTGTTTTGGAGTACAAAACAAGTTATATGCAAAGAGCAATAACAATTTAGGTTAATGCTCACTATGTAACTCAGTTATGCCATCATACCTGCTTCTTAATGAAAGGAGACAGTCATTTGCTCACAGAGTTACAAATTTTTCAACATGATTATAATATAGCTCTTGGATAGATGCACAATATGAGACTTCTGGAACATAAAATGTTTCAGGAGCACATACTTACTGGTGTTCTTCAGCACCACAAAACAGTATCTTTTCCAACCCTGCATCACTTACATAACAATAGTGGTCTGCAAAATGGTGGAAATGTGTTATATCGCCCAATAAAGTAGCATTTAAAAACAAACAGAAATTAGAGTTTTCCCCTCGAAAAAGGGCGCCCAAAGACAAGTTTGCTGCCCCTATTGCACAAAAAAGCCCCAATGCTAAACTGGACAGAACTCAAGAATGGACACCTGAGCCTATGGCGTTGCGCAACCTTACCTTTATTTCTATATCCCTGGGACACAGAAATATGTTTAACATCGACACCCACGCAGGCAAATCGCCATCAACATCGTCGGGGAATCCTTGATCTTGTTCTTGTGGAGTTACGGCGCACAGCCGTGCGGGCTCAAGCCGCGTCCGCGTCGAATCTTGTCTGGAAAGTTTGGTGGCGTGAGAAGTTATTTAACAGGAACCTTGGTTGCTAAATAGTGCATGTTTTAACTAAAGAGGGGAGGAGAGAAACGTGGAAAAATCTATCGTCAGAGGTGAGAGAGCAAGTGGATTTGTTTGAGGAAACACATCAGGGCTTATATAACTGGTTCGTTGTTTCCTAGTATACCGTGTAATGAGAATGGTAGGCTTAACGTCCCTATTCCCGGCAGGGGAGGGGCTGAATCCGCCCCCCTCGGGTTTTTTGTTTGCTAATTCCAGGCTTTTTAGCGCAGCTTTAGGAAACTTGGTGACTTTTCCTAGCTATTCTTTCTACGTGCTGTGACAAAATTTCAAAATTCTATTTTGATCAGGCGCGGAGCCAGGCAACGTTTTTTGGCAGCCACCTCAGGCCATTTTTGGTCATGTTGAGGGTAAAAGGAAAATGTCTGCCAAAAACAGAGTTTTAAAGATAGAACTCAAAACTTTATATGGATGTATAGCTAAATAGTTGGGCAATGTGCAGATATAGTTTTGTTCATCTAAGGTCACTTTGCAAGGTCAGGTCAAGGTCCAAAGTCAAAATTTGTTTTTCGCAATAATTTCGGCGCCGTTTTTTTCAAATGCCAAACCCGCAATATATATGACGTAGAAGGGTGCCCTCTACTTGTGTATCACGTTTCAGCTTGATATCAGGTCGGGTCACGGAGCTGTGACCTAAAATGTCAGTGCGCGTATCCTATATCGTAATAGCCATGAAATGAAATTTTTGAAATAGAGTGAATTCAAATGATTGAAAACGTTTACAGATAATATTAAATGCATAGGAGATCATTCCAAGTGACCCCAAGGTCACTGGAGGTCATTTAAGGTCAAAGGTCACAAGTTCATCTGAAGAACGTGTGACCATGACAGTTTCCACTTTTTCATGTCCCTGGCACCGCCTATGCTAACATTATACAAACATTGTAGTGCGAGTTGTACTTCTTTAGCGTAACATGACTAACAGAAACCAAAAAAGTGTTTTTGCCTCTTTTGTTCATTCATTTGTTAGAAAACTAATCCTCCCTATTTTTGAAACCCTGTGTACGCCCATGAATTTTCTCAAAATTTTAGATTTGAGTACCCATGGTAAACGCCCTATCCATAATCTCTCGATTCATGCCAGTTTCATTGAAATCGGTCAATAAAAAACGGAGTTATAAGAAGTCCAAAAATACCCCTGATTTTGACATTTTTGCCCCCTGTATCCACACATTCCAAAATTTTCAAAATTTCGTCTATAAAAAAGTAGTTCACGTGACGGCAAATCGATTGCCGTTTGTTGCGATGAAATCGGACAAGTAGTTCTCGAGATCTCAGCGGGGGCCGAATCCGCCCCCCCTGCCGGGAATCGACCATAACGTCTAGCCCTCCGGGAATACGGTTAAGACATGTAAGCTGCGGCACGTCAGTCGTAGTTTTTCTCTTTCTCTGTGGTACCTCTGGCACATATACCATGATACCTTTCCTCTGGCAGTCAAAGAGTATGTGTGATACTTAGAGGTATGAGTGACATGGGACACATAGAGGTCTGTCTGAGTGATTTATTATGTGTGAATGAGTCAGTCTTGTGTGTCCCAGTCGTAAGCGTGCCATAGCAGTTTCTTCCTGGCGGTTTTTGGCGGTAGCTGGTATCCCATTCAACAATCGAATTTTTTATGTGTTTTAAAAGTGTTAGACGGGGGTGGCTGCGCCAATATCCATCAAAGTATTCATATATCAATTTCCTTACTTCTGGAAAAAATTCTCTGTGACCAGCTGGGACCGAGGTGACTGTGGTTATTCGTAAGGCTTCCTTTGCTTGCATATCTGCTCTTTCGTTTCCACTTATGCCTTGGTGACTGGGAATCTATAAAAAATTAACGGTCATGCCCATCTCTGTGATGTCTGCTTGTCAGGTCGTCGACAAAAGAAGCTTACAAGTCGTGATGTCGACTTTACATGTGATGTCGCAATGCAAGTCGAATAGAAGGACAGCGAGGGGGTCCGGTTTGCGCAATGACTGTAGGGCCTGGAGAGCGGAGAGTGAGTCAGAGCAGATAACCGATTTCGGGATGCCTTGAGCCAGAATAAATTTCAGGCTTTGATGAACTGCGCAAGTTCCGCGGTGAAAACGGAAATTTTGTCCGATAATCTGTGTCGTCTGGCGATTTGTCTGTACACAAAAGCGCACCCAACTGTATCGTGTTCTTTGGAGCCGTCGGTAAAAAAGAAGCGGTAGTCCGAATGATTTTCAACAAACTGCAAGAACATCTCCTGTACTTTATCATGGTCTAGGGTGCTCTTGTTTTGTGAGGTGAGCATTTGGAAACTGATCTGCGAGATGGTCCAAGGAGGGTGGCTACTGTGAATTATGCTCACGTTGGTCGGCACCAAGAAACCTATGTCTCTGCAGACTTTGTGAAAACGTAGTGACAGAGGAAAACCACAGGGTCGATGAATTCTTTGTTCGTCCATGTGTCTGAACTTTTCCATAAAGTGTTTCATATGGTAGCAAGGATGTTCTCGGTCGCTTAGAATCCGTAGGAAATGCCGTGTGGTCATTTCCCACCTCCTCAGCGACAGTGGTGGCACGTTAGCCTCAACTCTGAGGCTCTCAACCGGTGAGGTTCGCAGAGCGCCCAATGCGATTCTCATGCAAGCGTTTTGAATCGTCTCTAAAGACTGAAGGGCCCTTGACGAGTGGTTGAAGACTTGTGCGCCATATTCCAGAATTGGTCTGATCAGTACAAAGTACATACGAAGAATACGAATACAAAGAATACAAAGTACATACGAAGAAATTTCTATCTACCCCGAGGCCCGAACCAGCTATGCATTTAACCCTATTCCCGGAGGGCTAGACGGTATGGCCCTATGGCTATGGGACTCGTATGGCCTAGGGATTCGGCCCCCCCTGAGACCTCGAGAACTACTTGTCCGATTTCATCGCAACAAACGGCAATCGATTTGCCGTCACGTGAACTACACTTTTATAAAACGAAATTTTCAAAATTTTGAAATTTGTGGATACAGGGGGGCAAAAATGTCAAAATGGGGGGTACTTTTGGACTTCTTATAACTTCGTTATTTATCGACCGATTTCGATGAAACTGGCATGAATCGAGAGATTATGCATAGGGCTTTTACCATGGGTCCACAAATCTGAAATTCTGGGAAAATTCATGGGCGTTCACAGGGTTTTAAAAATAGGAGGATTAGTTTTTTAAAAACTGGATGAACAAAAGAGGCAAACACCCTTTTTGGCTTCTGCTAGTCATGTTATACTAAAGAAGTACAAATCGCATTGCAATGTTTGTATAATGTTAGCATAGGCGGTGCCAGGGACATGAAAAAGGGGAACTGTCATGGTCACACGTTTCTCAGATCAACTTGTGACGTTTGACCTTAAATGACCTCCAGTGACCTTGGGGTCACTTGGAATGATCTCCTATGCATTTAATATTATCTTTAAACGTTTTCAATCATTTGAATTCACTCTATTTCAAAAATTTCATTTTTTGGCTATTGCGATATAGGGTACGCGCACTGACATTGTAGGTCATAGCTCCGTGACCCGACCTGATATCAAGCTGAAACGTGGTACACAAGTCGAGGGCACCCTTCTACGTCATATATATTCCGGATTTGGCATTTGAAAAAACGGCGCCGAAATTATTGCGAAAAAACGAATCTTGACTTTTGACCTTGACCTGACCTTGTAAAATGACCTCAGGTGAACACAATTTTATCTGCACATGGCCCAACTATTATGCTATACATCCATATCAAGTTTTAAGTTCTATCTTAAAAACTCTGTTTTTGGCAGACATTTTCCTTTTACCTTTAACATGGCCAAAAATGGCATGAGGTGCCTCCCAAAAACGTTGCCTGACTCCGCCCCTGAGCAAAGTAGAATTTTGAAATTTTGTCACAGCACGTAGAAAGAATAGCTAGGAAAAGTGACAAAGTTTCGTGAAGTCGCGTTAAAAAGCCTGGAATTGGCAAGCAAAAAACCCGAGGGGGGTGGATTCCGCCCCCCCCCTGCCGGGAATAGGTTTAAGGAAGGGAATTCTTTTTGTCGCTCTTGCCTTAAGATATTGTATGTGAGTGGTGAAATTTAACATGGTGTCAAGGTGTACTCCTAGAAATTTGACGTTGTCCACGAATTCGACGGGCTGGCCATTGAGAACGAGATCTATCGGAGGTCTGCACTGCTCGTTTCTTATGTATTTTTGGAAACTGATTGCTTTCGATTTCGGTGCAGAGAATGAGAAACCCCATTTTTGGCCCAGTCTTCAATTCGGGAAAGAGCAGACTGGAGAGTCTGAAAAATAACCGCAGGTTTTTTTCCGGTTGCCCACAGAGCACAGTCATCTGCGTACAGTGCGTGAGACACACCAGCCGGACAATCGTCGAAGAGATCATTAATCATGAAAAGAAAAAGCGGAGGAGAAATGACCCCGCCCTGGACCACGCCATTGTCCAGGGGAAAGGGGTCCGAAAGGGTTCCGATGAAGTGCCCATGGAAACCTATGTGATAAAATTTTGTAAGAAGGCCTGCTCGGGACACCATATTATAGGCGTACTTAACGTCGAGGAAAATTGCCACGGTAAACTTTCTTGCGAAGAAGCCGCCGCGTATATCAGATTCAACGACAAGTACATGGTCAACTTTGGTTCGCCCAAGGCGAAAAGCACATTGGTATTTTGACAGAATTTGGAATTTTTCGGCGTGCCACAACATCCTGGAGTTCACCATTCTTTCCACAATTTTGCATAAACAAGAAGTAAGTTGAATTGGTCGGTAGGACTCAGGTGCGTCTGTAGGTTTCCCGGGTTTTAAGAGAGGAACCACAAAGTGTGCTTCCAAGTCGTGGGGATTCTGTCCTGTGTCCACACATAACTGAAGAAAGCAAGGAGTCTGCTTCTTTGGGTGTCGTCAAGCCGCTTGAGAAACTCATAGTGAATGAGATCCGGACCAACCGATGTTGAATCGGATGAATTTATGGATGAGTTCAGTTCGTGCAAAGAGAAAGGATTGTTGTATTTGCTGTATTGTTGTATTGTTGTATTTGAAAGGATTGTTGTATTGTTGTATGGCTCTGAGTTGTTTGAATCGAGATCAAAGTCCGGCATGTTGTGTGTCATAAGACTGTCTTGGATACGAAAGCCCGGGTCAAAGTTTGTGGAAGACGACAGTTGGGAGTAAAAGTGACCGAGGTGATTGGCCACTTCTTTTGGGTTATCTACCTGGATTCCTTGGATTTTGAGAACCGGAAGAGGACGCTGGAAGCTTCTTTTGTGCATGAAACTTCGAACAGTATCCCATAATGTGTCCGCGGGTGTGGAGGTGGTGGATTTACTCAGGAGCTGTAGCCAACTGGACCGCTTAGCTGCTCGAATAGTTCGTCTAGCTTTGGCTTTTTCCTTTTTTTAGTCAAGGAGAGTGCTTGGGTCGTCTCTGTTTCGACGGAAACGATTTAATGCTCTTTTCCGCGCTACTATTGCCTGTTTACAGGCATCAGGCCACCAAGGACACATGTATTTCCCTTTTGGTTTGGTCGTTGGGATATGGGCTCGCGCAGCGGAAATAATCGATTGCGTTACTTTAATGCAGGCAGTCAACATCGGTGAATTCCGTGACGATTTTACACTGGGCTAGGAAGGAGTCCCAGTCAGCTTTTTTGATGTTCCACCCTGCTGGAGCATCGTATTGGGAATGTGTTGTTTGGGTTGCACCGTCTACGTAGTTAATTGTTATCTGAAAGTGGTCGCTAGAAAGAGGGTCGTTTTCAGTTTCCCATGAAAGGAAAGGAGCTAATCCGCTAGAACACAGTGAAATATCAATGTGTGAGACCAGTCCAGAGAATTCATGCAGCCTTGTCGGGGAGCCGTTGTTCAAGACATGTAAAGCGTTGATTCCAATCAGTTGTTCAAAGACTAGTCCTCCTCTGTCGCATCGGTTAGAACCCCATAAAAAATGTTTGCTGTTGGCGTCCGAACACGATATGAATGACGGTGGGAGCTGATCAGTGAGGTTTTGTAGATCGTGGAGACAAATAGGTACGCCTGGAGAGAGATATCGTGAAGATACACTGATACGGCGGTTTGAAATCAGAGCGGTGCAGGCGACCGCTTGTAGGTCTGTTTGAACCAATAGCTCTCTGTGAGGTATTTTGTTAGAAATGTATGTGGCAACTCCACCATGGCGTCTGTGAACGTCATCACATTTTATGAACATTGAGTATCCGGGTAGACGGAAGTCGTACGGGTCGTCTGTGAGGAAATGTGTCTCCTGTAAACATATAATATTAGAAGAACAAAACATCAGTAAAGGTTTGATTTCGGCCCATTTGCTAATTAAACCACGACAGTTCCACTGAAGAAAAGTCATTAATAATGTTGTGTAGAGCCTAAGGCAGAAACCTCGGCTCTGGGAAAGTAGTGGCATTGGGTGTGATTTAGCTAAAGATGCTCTGAATCCCTGAAAGGGCCTGTGACCCCTGCTGCGTCCTACCATGGCTGGATGAGCGGCCTCGGGGTCGACTGGGGCCGGGTCGGGGCGATGGAGGTTGATTGTCCGTACGCCGAGTCCGCGGTAGAGCCTCAGCACCAGGGTGGTGTGCGGGTGATTGTGACCGGAGCGTAGGCTGCGACGATCTCCTGGGGACAAACTGCCCAGGAGTTGCGGGGGCAGTCGCCGATTCCCCTCTCGCAGGTTGTTTTGCACCAGCCTTTTGTGTTTCAGTCATTGTGTGCTTCTCACTGGACTGAGAGCGGACAGAACTAGGTTTGTGACATAGAGCCTTTAAGAGCTGAAATGGAGGAAGCTGTGGTATGTCATCAGTCTGAGAAGACGAAGAGGTGGTGCTTTTTGATGTGACTTGAGCATACGTCTTTTGAGTTTGGTTTGTCTCTGATTGTACCTGATGTTGTTCTAAGGGATATGAAATGTTCGTTTTTGCCTTAAGCTCTCAAATGCGCTTTCCGGTCAGCCAGACGGGACAGTTCTTCGAATCTGTGGCGTGATCGGAAGAGTCACAAGAGATGTACCTAGCGGGTTTGGAGCACAGGGAGCCCTCGTGCAAAGTATCACCACAGCGAGCGCAACGAGCAGCTTGTCTGCAGTTACAGGAGCCATGACCAAATCTCTGACAGTTGAAACAGCGCAGAGGGTTGGGGATGAATGGGCACACTTCGAAGCAGAGGTAGCCTGCGTGGAGCTTCGGAGGGAGACTGGGAGTTTCGAACGTGAGGACAAGAAGACTGGTGTCCCGACGCTGTCCGTCCCTGTAGGTGGTCAGTCGACGGACGTGACTGACCAGCTCGTCCCTCAGTTCGTGTTGAATCTCCGCTTCAGACATGAAGCGGAGTTCAGGTGCGAATACAGTTCCCTTGCACGAATTTCGAGTGGGGTGAAGGATGGCCGTCACTGCCTTAGTACAGAAAGTAGTCTGTTTGATAAGCATTTTTGTTTGGTGGCGATTGTTTGTTTTGATGATGAGAGAGCCATCGCGAGGTGCTTGGATGTGGACCCGAATGTTTGGACCACAGATTGCTTCGATCTGTTTTGGAGGTGCCCAGACGTTGATTTTCTGAAAGTTTGTATTCGAGTCGGTAGGTTTCACTGGTACGTATGACCCGAGCGGGTCCAGGTAGGGCTTTCGAACCGGGCATGGTGTCCCGTGCATCTGACCGCGTGTTGCCCCGACGGTATCCTCTGCCACAGCGCACATGTCGTTTGCTCTGGTTGCTTGCGCGGGTCGGGATAAGCCCTTCGACCCTTCCAGCCGGGCCGGTCCTGGCACGCTGCCAGGGCCACGGGGCCCGGGCGCAGTCCGGGGCAGGTCAAGGTCACGAGAACGTGAGGAGTCAGTGTTTGAAAATGGTGCGGTCCTGAGCAGTGACAGAGTTCTTGCGAAGGTCAGTATCCGATATCGTGTCAGACGAAGTGTGTTCGTGTGGAGAGGTCTGTTCTGGGTTCAAGCCGTGGCCATCTTTCTGTGTGTGAATCGTCCTGTCCGGTACACCTCTGCAAACACCAATGTTGATGTCTGCAGAGGGACTGACATCAGAGTCCGAGTTCGAGCATAGTCAGTGTCGTTTTTCTTCCGTTTCCCTCGCTTGCCCATGACAGAAAAGCCAGGGAACAACTCGGAAAAAAAGCTTGGAGTGGAGAGTAGGCCTACCCTAAAAGTTTGTGGATCGCAGAAATAAACGTGGAAGTGTAGAAAAAAAACTATCAGGAAGCGCAAAGTTGAAGTGTGGACAAGAGGCTAAGTGTTCGACCCTATCGACCTAGCACGAAGTAGTGAGGAAGGAATTCGTGTATGTCCCGCTTGTATCGGTCACAGGCGCACTTATTTATGTTGGGAAAATCGCGCCAGAGTGCGTCAATCAAACAGCGCGCCAGCTTTGATATAGCACATCGCCAATGTCGTCCAGGTTTGCACGGGACGTGGTGCCGGAGAAGGGACGCAGAGACAGACGGTTGGGCGGGCCGGCCGGCGACTCCACGCTGTCTACAGAGGCCGCGCCGAACGTGATAAACAACTTCCGGTTGTACACGTCGTCGTCCATTTGCTCATCGGTCAGGGCTATGCAGTACTCCAAGTCATTCCCTGGTTATCTAGGAATCGCTTGGGGATGGTAGTGCTTTGCGAAGATATAGACGGTGTTTTTCATATGACTCGGTATAATATTTTGCGTGCTTGAAATTGGAATGCAGAATGCATTTCAGATGCCAAGTCATGTAACTGCCCATTAATGGGAGGATACAACACAAAAATACAAACCTTGAGGGACTGCAATCAGCAGACCTGTGCTGAAATGCGCATATTGTCTTGCATGAGCACCTAGCGCTTTTCTCAAAACGGCCGGTTAGACCACCCACGTAAGACTTGATCAGACAGAAACTCGGATCGGACGTTGGTCACCTCCGGGCTCTCTTCCTCCCGAAGTCCCGAGGCCTCCGCAAGGTTCAACAACTCAGTCACCCACACTGCCAGTCGTGCCCCCATTGGAGGTCTACCACGTCTCGCTCAGCTGGTACCGTGGCCACGGAGGTAAAAAAAAATAAGTGGTAGGCGGGCTGGGACCAGGCATGGGAGGACGGCCACTACCAAGGCCGGTGGCGGCAGGGCGTAACGGGAGGGGGGAGGGAGGGGGACAGTCGCGGGACGGTAGACGTCCCGGTGTTGGGTCGGGACAGAAACGGCTCACTGTGGACTCGTTAGAAATCGTGCAGCGTCTTAACCCCCGCCCGTGTAGGGAAGATGCCAGGGTTAGGAACTTAAGTCATGAGCTACGGCGGGAAGCACGTTACTTTTTATCTTTGGAAATGCGATGCAAAGTAGGCATCGCAAAACAATTATGTATACGGACTCCTTAAGATGTAAGGAATCAAATTATATCAATTTGGTGCAATTTGTCTGTTATTCCATCAAAATAGGGCGCAATGCAGCAAACGCCTAACTTTTGCTCCGACGGGCGGAGCGGCGTTGGCCGCGGAGTGACGAGTCCACAATACTACGGCATGCCTAAAATTAACTTTTGTGTTCGATGTGCTTTTAAGGCATCTAAGTTGCGATTTTTTTCTACTCCGAGGTCGCTCTAGGTCACTGGCTTCAGATAACCTTGGATGACCTAAGGTGACCTTTACATGTTATTCGACAGTAGTACTTATGAACCCGCGCCCGACTGGCAGTCGGCGCCGATCACACCCGATTGGGGGGGGGGGGGTTGGCTACCCCCTCTAACTCACGAAGGGTTAGTCGCACGATAATAATAAGCACACCGCTGGAAAACCTGTGACGAGTAGAGCTTGAAACTGGTCTCATTTTCACCTCATTTTTAGTTTTGGAAAATAAGCAAGCTATTTACACCCTATATCTGTTTTCTCACAGCCAACTGTATGAAACCGATACGCGGTCTGAATCTCAAAGACTGTGATTAATAAAATCTAGTTAAAGGCATCAACGAAGGGGCCAAAGTCCGCAGATGCCGATACACGTCTAATTTCTCTGATTTGTTTAACCCTATTCCCGGCAGGGGGGGCGGAATCCGCCCCCCTCGGGTTTTTTGCTTGCCAATTCCAGGCTTTTTAACGCGACTTCACGAAACTTAGTCGCTTTTCCCAGATATTCTTTCTACGTGCTGTGACAGAATTTCAAAATTCTGTTTTGATCAGGGGCGGAGCCAGGCAACGTTTTTGGGAGGCACCTCATGCCATTTTTGGCCATGTGGAGGGTAAAAGGAAAATGTCTGCCAAAAACAGAGTTTTTAAGATAGAACTTAAAACTTTACATGGATGCATAGCTAAATAGTTGGGCAATGTGCGGATATAATTTTGTTTATCTGAGGTCATTTTACAAGGCCAGGTCAAGGTCAAAAGTCAAAATTTGTTTTTTCGCTGTAATTTCGGCGCCATTTTTTCAAATGCCAAACCGGAATATATATGACGTGGAAGGGTGCCCTCGACTTGTGTACCACGTTTCAGCTTGATATCAGGTCGGGTCACGGAGCTATGACCTACAATGTCAGTGCGCGTACCCTATATCGTAATCGCCATCAAATGAAATTTTTGAAATAGAGTGAATTCAAATGATTGAAAACGTTTACAGATAATATTAAATGCACACGAGATCATTCCAAGTGACCTCAAGGTCACTGGAGGCCATTTAAGGTCAAAGGTCACAAGTTGATTTGAGAAACGTGTGACCGTGACAGTTCCCCTTTTTCATGTCCCTGGCACCGCCTATGCTAACATTATGCAAATACTGTAATGCGATTTGTGCTTCTTTAGCATAACATGACTAGCAGAAGCCAAAAAAGGGTGTATGCGTCTTTCGTTCATTCAGTTGTTAGAAAACTAATCCTCCTGTTTTTGAAACCCTGTGAACGCCCATGA
The DNA here is from genome assembly GCA_030062745.1 of Capitulum mitella. Taxonomy (NCBI): domain Eukaryota; kingdom Metazoa; phylum Arthropoda; class Thecostraca; order Pollicipedomorpha; family Pollicipedidae; genus Capitulum; species Capitulum mitella. The sequence goes on along the minus strand of CP099844.1, from coordinate 18,460,617 downwards.
ATTTTCTCAAAATTTCAAATTTGCAGACCCATGGTAAAAGCCCTATCCATAATCTCTCGATTCATGCCAGTTTCATCGAAATCGGTCGATAAACAACGGAGTTATAAGAAGTCCAAAAGTACCCCCAATTTTGACATTTTTGCCCCCTGTATTTACAAATTTTAAAATTCTGAAAATTTCTTTTTATAAAAATGTAGTTCACGTCACGGAAAATTGATTGCCGTTTGTTGCGATGAAATCGGACAAGTAGTTCTGGAGATCTGAGGGGGGACCGAATCCGCCCCCCTGCCGGGAATCGACCACACCGCCTAGCCCTCCGGGAATAGGGTTAATATACTTCGAAGCAATGAGATAAAGACATGGCGATTTTCGCGCCGACTGCCGGCGGACGCCGTAGCTGAACGCGGTATGAAATTAACGGTAACTAATTTTAGCGTTTCTTTATTTTCGCGACATAAGCCTTTCCATGTAATATTTATTGATCCCAGTGTCTCTTGTGACGGTTTCTCGTGCTTAAAGTTTACTAAAATTTAGTGGTTACCAATCTACACAAATGGTGGAACTTTATTCGGCAGAGGTTGTTTATTACCAAAATATGCGTTTTTTAAATTTTTTTAGCTTTATGGTATTACTTTCAACGGTGTAAGGCACTTCTGCCATTTTCTACCTGTTCTGAGTAAATCATCGCCGATTTTGACGGCGGTACATTTTGGCTCATAGCAGTTATTCGTGACCTGACCTCAGGTCAATGACTGGAAGTCACTGATACTTCCCCATTGACGGTAACTAGCCCATCAATCCACATAAAAAATATTTTAAAAAATTCCGTCAATTTCCCCCAAAACGACGGCATGTCTTAAAAATGGCCTTGACCTTAGGCCAATGACCCGGAAAATCCCGAAAAATCTCAGATAGCAGATTTGTTGCAGCTATCAAGGTTTCTAATCCCTGTGAGTATTATTGGATATCATATTTCCCGAGAAAATTACAGGGCACTAAACGTTTTTAGACAAAGGTCCACTTCGCCTGACCTAGATCAGCCACCTGAGTTGACCTGAAGCCAAAACTTTGACAGAAGGTGTAAAAATGGTCATGAAAAAGTACACCAGGTTTCGTGGCGCTGCGTTTGTTCGTTCCCTCGCAATCTTAAAAAAAACCTCGGGGAGGGGGCGTCCAACCATAGATCCACGACCACTAGGGGGTGTTAAAAAGGGCATCCCCCTGTTATCTCTGGTTCTAAGCATCGGACATGAACTGGTCTACCGCCAGTCGATAGCCCTGAGCCTTGCAATTTAGAAAGTACTATGTTAGCCACGGTCACCTGACTGATGACGTTACAAGTGACGTAAAACGCATAATACAATGTCAATGTCGGAAAAACTGACAACGGTTCGCACATCATATCATCAGCAACACTGGTCTTAGAGGTTTCAACTTGGCATCAAATGAAACGTTACGATCGTCCGCATCAAAAGCATGCCAAAATGTTTAAAAAAAATGTCGGGTCAAGGTCAGCCTAGGTCAGTTCAAATACTTATCTTATTTTATATGCCAAAGATCGATGCTTACTCGAAGCCGTTTTGATCTACGCGACAGAACTGACGAAAGTGAAACCTACTGATGATCAGTTTTGGATTACTTGCTCTCCATCCAGCCAAAGTCATTCTAGGTCAGGTCAGATAGGATAGTATTACTCTTCCTGACAAAGAGCAATAATTACTCGCTGAGATCCCTAACTGCGTCAAGTACAGAACTAAAATGACATATCCTGGTAACGAAATCTGCTCTGTCTGCTCCTTATCGGGTGAAAGTCAAACCAGGTCAGGACAGGTAGTCATTCTTCATCTTCTGAACAGGAGCAATAATTGCTTTCTGCTACTATTGAACGATCTTCCACAAACAATGTTGTACTTCATTTCTTTTTGACATCAGCCTATGACGTGACCTGACATGACCTTACGTCACATTTGGTGGACCTTGCTAAGAATCGCATATAGATTTGCTTGTATGGTCTGAACGATGGGAAAGGTCAGCCACAACCATTTCTCTCACCCACAAGGCAAATCCGTTTAATTATCATCTGGCATGTGACCTAGCGTGACCTCTAACGCTGAAGTGACGCGCTTTTATATCCTTTTGGGTATCACGTCCTATGCAAATGCAGATAACCCATGCATTATATTCTCAAATATTACAAAAAAACGAATCGTGTTCGCGCCACCGCCCAAAGAGAAAAAACATGCATGCATGCAAAAAACAACATGCAGGTTTCACGTATGACGTCATATCCCCATGACCTAACCTAGCATGGAAATGGTTTTGATTTCAAAATGTGTAGAATTGATTGATAAAGAGCTACTGGAAGTTTGATTCGGCTGGCTCTTATGGTTCAGAAGTTATTTACGAAAAATCGAAAGGTGCCCTATTTGACACTCCCCCCTAGGCGGCGCCGGGATGAACTCGGAAAAGTACCACTTGCTGCCAGTTGCTAACCTTTGACCTGATCTGAAAGATCAGCCGTTGATCCGAGACCTTAGAAAAAGATACCAGTCGCGAGATCTCGTCACGCGCACACCGATGTTTTTCCCGCGACGCCCTAAGACGCACGGTGTGGAAGTGGCCGCGGGGCGTACCAACCCCTCCCCCCATATACGTCTGCGTTATGCAGAAGACCCTGTGTGGACGAACGTTTAAAGCTGCCTGCTAAACGTCTCCTGAATTGTCACACAATGAACAGCCTCAATGACGATGGTGCACTCGAGAATCTGTAATTTACTCCAGGGTAACAGTTCTATCATTGCATCAGTGTGAGTTCACATGTTCTTTTGCTACACTACTTGAGCAAGTGCGGCGTTCTATTTACTGCTTATATCTTTGGAGCTACGTACAAGACCTATCCGAGTTTTCTGTCAAAACTCAATGAGGAGACATCGTCTGCACGTCACAGGAAGACGTTGTCTGTATGTCATATGACGTTCACTTGGGAGCTACGCCATCGGCTGCCATCACGTCGTCCCGACAACGTGTCCACGACGTAAAATACAACCTGACGAAAATACGACGTTGCTATGACGTCGTCACGATGTGGTGTGTTTGCTGGGATATATCTATATTTTTACATATACATACACACACACACACACATGTATATATATATATATACATATATATATATATATATATATATATATATATATATATATATATATATATATATCCACATATATACACATACACACACACACACACACACACACACATATATATATATATATATATATATATATATGCGTATGTGTTTGATTAAAAAGGGCCGGTAATTGTGCATTTACAGACTTTTACATACATCGTTCGAAGTTTCCTACTTTTTTCTACGCGGTTTCATTATATTTGTGAATGTATCTGTGTCTGTTAAGACAGGAATTATTTGCTTTCTTCATACTAAAAGATGCGATAATAATGTAGCTGCACAACGTCTGTCTTGAAAACTCGAAACTGAGAATTTCTGTCAGTTAGTTTACTCCGACGATGAGATATGATCTCGAAACGTAACCCTCCCCGTACCAGAGAGGTGTTTAGACACCCACCTCAGGTTTCCCGCCATAGCGGAAAAACGGAGAAACACAAAGCCGCCAAATTTACAGCAACTTTTGCCGTGCATTGAACAAGTCCCATTAAAATTTTAGCCCACGATTAGGTCAGGTCACTGACGTAGGTGAAGTCAGAGAGGTCAACGTCAAAAAAATTTGGCCCCAATAACTTTTTCGGGGTTGGACTGAGTTTGCTAAAACATGCAGGAGCTATGGCATATGATAGAAGGTACGATTTGTATATTTGGGTTTTTTTGGAAAAGTCCGGCCCAGCGGCCTGAGGTCAGGTCAATTTTAGCCCTTTACTGAGACTGTCTAAATTTGAGCGGATTTTTGTACGAGATTGCGATGCTCAGATATTATCAGCAACATGACCCCTCACATGTACTACCACTACGTCACCAGAACATCAGTGGCTTTAGCTTAGGTTGTGACCCATCAATATGGGTGCATGCTATAAACCCAAACTTTTTGCCCAGAATTAGTGATTTGCGGCTCTAAAGGGTCAAAATGGATGCTGCATTCGAATTTAGGGCCCGAAATAGTCTTATTTCACACTGTAGGGCAAAACGAAGTCACTAGAGGTTATCCGAGGTCAATGATCATTTTGAGCAAAGCATGCACTAAAGGCTTTGTTGTGGCCTTGAATGGGTCTCTGAAATATGTAAAAAGAAAGTTTGAGATAAACTGCGACAAGAAGGTTCCAGTAAAAGAAAGTTTCTTCATGGTCGTGTGCTCCTTACTTATTCCTCCCCACCGAAGACGCATCAAGTGGCGTTGGAGACCGTTAGCTGGTGGCCTCATATGACCTCTCTTGGCCTCCACTGACTCCTCCTGAACGCGAAGAAATATTCCACTTGCTACGTAGAACAGTCTAAAACCTTGAATTTTTCGACTCCTATCATTTGAAAGTTTGACCTTAGTTGACCTCAGCTGACCTTTGGTTTAGCCTGAAATCGCGCTTGGGTATCTTGAGTGTGCTTGGCTATCTCATCAGCACCCTCTCGAACGCAAATTAACCGTAAAAGCGTGTTCATCAGTAACAAGAAAACGAGGACGTACATTTTACAAATGTACCGATTCGGACCGGTGGCGTGACCTGACCTGACTCGCGCTGAAGGTCAAACAAGGTAAATTTACTAAAAAAAGATTTTTTAGTGTGTTATTATCTATTAGGTAATCCATAATTTAGGGCAAAATATGGATTATTTGCTGGGCTATTAAGAAACAAAAACCCAAAGTTTTGAAGTTTTTGCCTATATTTTCTTAGAATTTTGGGTAATTCTGAAAAAATGCTACCTGTTTCAAGCTCCTCTCTTTAAATGCTTTCCGATGATGTATCTTTCATTTTTCTCCGATACACGGTTCGCGAGTTAGAGGGTGGTGTTCAACCCCCCCGGGAACGGGGATGTCCGATCCGGCCACTGGTACGGGGCGGTTAAGATCAACGTTAAGTATCGACGTTAGGTATCGACAAATATATGAGTAATTCTGTATGAACAGTTTTAACCTAATGGTACTGTGAAGACAAAAAGTAGAAACCTTGAGCGGTGTATTAATTTATATTAAATGTTATAAATGTTAATGTTATAAATGTTATAAATCCTAATGCAGAATTAGCGGTCCTTTTTAATCAAACATGTAGAAAAGAAATGTGCTGTCAAGATACACGGACATGGGTGAGCTTGATGGGCTAAGGTGGGCATGGGCACTGACTGGCTTTGGTGTGGCCCACGTGGGCCTTATGGAGGCCAACCCAGATAAAATGCCCAAAATGCAATGCTGGGAAGTCAGACTTTCATATTACTACTTTGGAGCGTATTTCCATTTCAAACAGAAGAACGAATGTCGTGACAAGCGCATTTTTTTAGCATACTTCGAAAATGAGACCTATACGGGACCATTATGAGCTTACCCACGAAATATGTCGCCAGCTGGGCCTTGTATGGGTCCTATGCAGATCAGTATGGGCCCTGTGTGGATCCTGTGCGGCTGTGTGGGCTTAGTACGGGTTCTGTATGGGCCCCTTGTGAGTTCCGTATGAGTTTTATAAGGATGCTACGTGGGCTCAGCATAGGCTCTAATCGGGTCCTATGTGGGTTTATGTGCCACACGTGGGTTTAGTGTGGGGTGGGCCACAGTGAGCTTTAGAACCTATTTAGAACCCACGCAGAGCCCACATAACACCCATTCAGAGCCCATGCTGAGCCAATATAGCACCCCCATGGCACCCATACATAGCCTTCATTGGGCCCATACAGAACTCGTGCTGCGCCCAGATAGCGTCGACATAGGGCCCATGCTATCCCACAAAGGACCCATACAGGGCGCATGCATCGGTTCATCTGAGACACACGTGGTAAACCCATCTAAGACATGACAAAGAAACTCAACAGCAGTTGGTGCACCCCACGTAACTGACGTGGGGTCCCACGTAAGCAGCCTGAACGAGACCGCCCACACTCGGCAGCTTGGAATCAACGTGGATTCAACGCGGGCAGCATGTGGATTTTATGTGGGTCCTCAATGGGCTTTAGGATCCATTCGGAACCCAAGCGGAGCCCACATAGCACCCAGTCAGAGCCCATGCTGAGCACATATAACATCTTCACATAAAGCCCATACAAGCCCGCGTAGGGCCTATACAGGACTCGTCCTAAGCCCACATGTGGCCCATACAGGTTCCATATTGGCCCATATAGGACCCATACAGAGACCAGCCCATCGGGGACCCATGTGTGCAGTAGCGGAGAAATCTCTGTGGAGATGGGTGGGGGTGGAGGCAAACGCGATTTTTACCTCGTTTCTTTCCATGCACCGCCATAGGGTTAATGTTAAACGTTTTCCCAAAGTTCGGGGGGAGGGGGCAGCTGACCCAGCCCCCCCCCGCGGTTCCTATGTCCTTGCATATGTGGCAAGCCCACCTGAGACCAGGCAAACGAAAATTGCTGTTCTCCACGTGGGTGTCCTAGATTGGGCCTAAATAGCTGCCCACACCAGTGTCGATACACCAAGTCCTTCTTTCAGGTGATCCAGTGATGCCGTGAGCGTTTGATTATGATTCTTTTTACCTCAGACTGGTGAATGACGAGCTGCTTCCTGCATTTCTTCGTCCATTTCTTTCGCATTAGTCCTGGACCGTGTGGCTTGATATTGGTGTACTTAGGTAACGCGCACTGGAAGGGGGAGGCACAAAAGTGCCCCCTCCGATCTCGGAAACGGAAAGAGCTAGAGACATGGAATTTTATGGATGGGGCTATATTGATTTACATTGTGTGCACATTTGCCTGACGATGGAGAAAGAATCTCCGAAATGTTATAATTTTAAAGAGATGTTTTTGAACCTACTCGTACTATTCGCATTATGTATGACGAAACTTGGAAGGCCAATTTATAACTTACCTCCCGGAATCGAAAGTCTGATAAGAAATGCTGAGAAAACTATAAGAAGCTGGTATGAGCATATTGTGCCGTGATTTTTAATGAGAAACTTATATATATATATATATATATATATATATATATATATATGTACTCAGAGGTGTCGCTTTGTGTAAAATTGGGTTCTCCAATAACCCACTTTTATGATGGGTTGCTCCATGAGGTGTGAAGAGCCCTTCCTTTCAGTTTCTCCAAGGCTTCATTGGGTTTTTGTGGTGCCATTAGCCCGACACCGCCTGGACGGTGTGAAAGAGGACATCCCGTCGGTTTTTCTTGAATAACTTCTGAACAGTCAGAGTCAGCCCAACCAAAATCCCAGTACCTTTTAATCAAGCAGTTTTACATATTCTGAAAACAAAATCATTTCCATGCTAGGTCAGGTCATGGAGATATGACGCAAGATTGGATTGGATTGTAGATACTCTTCCTTCGTTTTGACATCTACCCATGACGTGATCTGACATGACCCCACGTTGCATCTGGCGAACCGTGCTAAGAGGCACATATAGATTTGCTTGTCTGGCTTGCATGATATGGGGAAGGTCAGCGGCACACATTTCTATCACCCACAATACAAATCAGTCCAATTGTCATTATGCATTTGACCAATTATGACCCCTAATGTTGACGTGTCACGGTTATATGTCCTTTTTGGGGACTGTCTCCTATGTGAATCCAAATAATTCATACGTTACATTCCCCAATGCTATAAAAAAGGAAGCATGTTCCTGCCACCGCTCGAAAAGGCGAAAACATGCATGGAAAAGTTTACGAGATTGAAGAAAGGGCCCTTGATGCTTCCAGAAAGTTATTACAACATAACGGAAAGTTTTTTAATCAACGTCAGGACATTATTAAGAGTTGCGCTGAAGATACGATGATCAAAGACCCATTCAGAAAGTTGAGGGCCCACAAAAACTACAAAGAACCATCTAGATAAATTCAAAACGGGGCCCCTACCACCACAGGAAAGGTCTTAGAGTTAGGGCCCCTAAGACTCTGTGGTCTTAGGGTCTCTCCTTGAATTCGTCTTGAGGGTTTATTGGAGTTTTTCGTGGGACCCCCAGGCTTCTTGAGAGAGCCTTTGGTTTCTTTAGAGGGACCGCAAACATTTCCTCGTCCGGTTTAAAATTCCGTTCCTGAATGTAGGCCCCCTGAAGGTACTTCTTGCGGCCGCTCTTTTGGTTATTATTACTCATTCCCCATTATTCGACAGAAAATACTTAAGGGGCCAAAACTAACATTGGGTGGGTCCGAATCAACGTTGGGAGGGCCAGGGCTCCCTCAGAAGAATATAAGTCGACATCTCTGTTCATACCAATAGAACACCATCCCTGGTGTTCTAAACATGGACAGGGACTTCATTTCAAATCCTTTTGAGGGTGTGTGTGCACCTGTCGTCAATGTTCATTTCAGCCCCCTCCCCCATGATGATTTTAGCCCCCTCTCCAATCCTGACGTGGAGCCCACAATGGTATGTCGCGGCCCATGATTGAAATGACATTTAAATTTGGTCATAAGCGCAGCCAGGGGGGCTGGCTGGGGCCCGGGCTCTCTCCTAGGCCTGCATTTTTTGCGAAAACCATCGCCCATCGTCTTCCCAGCAGGCGGTTTTCGTATGATTTCATTTCACACTGAGCTCCGTCCCTCTGCCTTACGAAAATCCTGGTTGCGTCCCTGAATTTGATGAAATATTCTGCAACTTTTTCAAACAGCGATACCAGTCAGTAACTAAATCCAAGTTACAGAAATATTTCCTTGTCTGATTAGGAGAAGTCTCTCCTGAAAGTTTGAGAGCTTTCTAAAAATAGTGAGGACACCCTCAAAAGCTCGATAACCCACCACCATACTCCATGGACCCTCCAGATGAATTCAAGGAATCGCCCAGAAGGATCCAGTGGGCTCTACTCTAGTCCTAGGGACCCTCCTTAAACATTCTTAGGAACCCTGTAGAACAATGAGAAGAGAATTTTCAAACCAACGGGGAAATGGTTAAGGGGCCCTGAGAAAATGTTTAAGGAGCCCTCTGAAAATACCAAGAGCTCTCTCGAAAACTCGAGGGGTCTAAGAAACTCTCCTGGGCCCTTTGGATGAATTAAAGGAATGACCCTCTCCCAAGCCTGAGGGTTCTCTTCTGAATTCATCTCGAGGACACGTTGATTTTTTTGCCACACCCCCAAATTTCTGAGATGCTCCGAATATTCAGAAAGGGAGTTTTGAACCGGACGACGCATTGTTTGAGAGGCCCTCTGAAAATATCAGGGGACCTGTTGAAACTTCCGAGGGCCCACAAAATTCCCAAGGGCCCTTTAAACTAGTTCAGGGAGGGGCCCTCCCTAAGGCCTAAAGAATTCTTTTGAAGTAAATTTGCTTTATATTCCTTGCAACGAAATCCTTGAATTTATCTGCAGGGCAATGGTATTTTAAGAGGGCACCTCAAGCATAGAAAGGATACAACGGAGAGGAAATGCCTGAGGCCCGTTGGAAAATATCAAGGACTTCCTGAAAAGATCGACAGCCCCACAGAAAAACTCTCAGGGCTTTTTAGATGAATCCAAGGAAATTCCCTAAAATCTAAGGGACCCCCACTGATTCCTCTCGAACACTTATTGGAGTTCTTGTGCTGCCCTCAAACACTTGAGATTGAGATGCCCATTGGTGTTTCGAAGGGTTTCTAAAACATTCACGATAGGAGTTTTTAATCGGAGGAGGAAATGTCGGAGACGCCCTCAGAAAACATTATGGGGCTTCTCAAAATGCTTCAGGTCCACACAAACTCGATGGATCCTTAACCCTATTCCCGGCAGGGGGGGCGGAATCCGCCCCCCTCAGGTTTTTTGCTTGCCAATTCCAGGCTTTTTAACGCAGCTTCACGAAACTTGGTGACTTTTCCTAGCTATTCCTTCTACGAGCTGTGACAAAATTTCGAAATTTTATTTTGCTCAGGGGCGGAGCCAGGCAACGTTTTTGGGAGGCACCTCAGGTCATTTTTGGCCATGTTGAGGGTAAAAGGAAAATGTCTGCCAAAAACAGAGTTTTTAAGATAGAACTTAAAACTTTATATGAATGTATAGCTAAATAGTTGGGCAATGTGCATATGTGATTTTGTTTATCTGAGGTCACTTTACAAGGTCAGGTCAAGGTCAAAAGTCAAAATTTGTTTTTTCGCAATAATTTCGGCGCCATTTTTTCAAATGCCAAACCCAGAATATATATGACGTAGAAAGATGCCCTCTACTTGTGTACCAAGTTTCAGCTTGATATCAGGTCGGGTCACGGAGCTATGACCTAAAATGTCAGTGCGCGTACCCTATATCGCAAAAGCCAAAAAATGATTTTTTTGGAATAGAGCGAATTTAATCGATTAAAAACGTTTACAGATAATATTGAATGCACACATCATTCCAGATGACCCCAGGGTCACTGGAGGTCATTTAAGGTCAAAGATCACAAGTTGATCTGAAGAAGGTGTGACCATGACAGTTCCCCCTTTTTTATGTCCCTGGCACCGCCTATGCTAACATTATACAAACATTGTAATGCGATTTGTACTTCTTTAGCATACCATGACTAGCAGAAGCTAAAAAAGTGTTTTGGCCTCTTTTGTTCATTCCGTTATTAGAAAACTAATCCCCCTATTTTTGAAACCCTGTGAACGCCCATGAATTTTCTCAAAATTTCAAATTTGCATACCCATGGTGAAAGCCCTATCCATAATCTCTCGATTGATGCCAGTTTCATCGAAATCGGTCCATAAACAACGGAGTTATAAGAAGTCCAAAAGTACCCCCCAATTTTGACATTTTTGCCCCCCTGTATCCACAAATTTCAAAATTTTGAAAATTTGTTTTTATAAAAATGTAGTTCACGTCACGGCAAATCGATTGCCGTTTGTTGCGATGAAATCGGATAAGTAGTTCTCGAGATCTCAGGGGGGGGGGGCGAATCCGCCCCCCCTGCCGGGAATCGGCCATACCGTCTAGCCCTCCGGGAATAGGGTTAAAGAAAGGAAGGGCCTCCGTGGAATTCGAGGGCCCCTCCTTAAATTTATTCAGAATGCCCTTGATATTCTCGGAGGCACCTCATTCATTCTGGAAAGGGTGAAATGGACCAGTAAATGTTTCATGCGCCCTCTGAAGTTCGCAATGACGTTCCTAAAACGTTCAGAGGCCCAAAAACTGTGATGAACACTAAATTCAAAGGGAGACGCTCCCGAATGTCTATTTGAATTCATCCAGAGGAACCACTGAAATGTCTGTGGACCCCTTAAACCTTTGAGAGAGCCTTCAATACCTTCAGGGGGCCCACATTCAGGAATATAGTTTTAAGCCGAACAAGGAAATGTCTGTGGGCCCCCTAAAAATACCAAAGGCCCTCTCAAAAAGCTTGGGGGTTCCAGAAAAAACTTCAATCAGCCCTCGAGATGAATTCAGCTAGGACCCTTAAGACCACGGGAAAGGCCCCGTCTTGAAGTTATTTAGAAAGCTCATTAGAGTTTTTGTGGGCCTTTAACTCTCTGAATGGACCCGTGATCATGGTATGTTCAGAGTAATTCTTAACAATGCCTTAGGGTGGTTTAACGATTTTCCTTAATGTTTAAGGTGTTTTCTGGAAATATCAAGGGCCCTCTCCTATATATATATATATATATACATATATACATGCATATATATATATATATATATATATATATATATACGTATATATACAGTAACATAAATATGCATACACAACGCACATACACACACATACATATATATATATATATATACATACATACATATATATATATACACATAGATATAGGTATATTTATATGTATTTGCAGCCACACAGAACCACACCACCATGAACAGATGACTCGTTCCGCCATCACCTCGAACATAAAGATTCTGGCGACGGCAACGGATAAAAGGTGCCTAGCGGCTCTCGAAGTCATATACATTCGGCATATGGACCCACTCATTAAGTGCCAGGTTAACGCGCACGTGACCTCGCAGTTATTTGAAGGGCCGCCTATGAATCTGAAGGACCTAGACTTTTCAGTTGTGAATAGGTGGTCTTCCGTGTATTGTTTCAGAGTTGCCTGTCCATGTTCAATTATGTGTGCGAACCAGAAGATCCATGTTTTTACTAAACGTGTGCTTTTATTTTTCAAATTTAAACCAAATATCGTTGACCATATACTTATGTCTGAAGATGTCTCATATGTGAACGAAACGTTAGATGGATGATAAAATATGATATTACATATATACACATATATAAAACCATATTTTGTTATCGATCTACCCGTAATATGATTATATATATATATATATATATATATATATATATATATATATATATATATATAATTGTGTGTTTGTGTGTGCGTGTACAAACGAACTAAAATCTTCCATAAATCTTATTTTCTAATCAGCTTCCGAGGGCCAAAACAAAGTGCCCTAAATCCGTTGAGAAACCCACATTTTGGGAAGGTCTTTTGGAAGGAAGGAACTTTTTGGAAGGAGGCCTCTCGATCCGTCCCCTCCCCAAATCATTTACTCAAAACGACATCCCTGGCCATGGCGCCCCGTAGGATTCAAGGGATCCCCCATCGTTGGGTCCCCTCATCCTCTAGGACCCTCAAAAAAATTCTGGCTGCGCCACTGTATATATATATATATATATATATATATATATATATATATATATATATATATATATGTAATGTATATAGCGCTTACATGTTATCCAAAACTAAACATGAGACCAGTTTCGAGCTCTACATGTCATGAACTTTCCAACGGTGTGCTTATTTTTATCGTGCGACCAGCATTTCGTGAAACAGAGGGGGCGGTCAACCGACCCCCCCAGTCGGGCGTGATCGGCACCTACCGCCAATCGGGCGCGCGGGTTAACCATCGCCTGGCGGAGGGTGATTTTAGGACCTCCCTGGGGTTTTTGTTCAACAACTTTTTAAGGACGGAAGATAGAGCGTTGATGTTTTCTGTAGGTGAGTTTTAAACGTTTTTACATGCTGAGTAATTTTTTTCGGAATGTTCCATGCAAGAGGTCGTTACCTGTGGCCTTTTTGTCAAGGCCATGTTAGTCGTGTTTTTAACCAAATCGAACAATACATTTGATTTGTTGGAAACTGAGTACTACAATGCGTTACATGTCGCTGTCATAATTGTTTTCAGTACGGGTGTCAGTGACCTGAGTCAAGTGCATTCAAAGGGTCAGGTCATCGGAAGTCATGCTAGGTTAAACTTGCGTATCAAATATTGACGTCAAACGCCATTGTAATTTTGTATGCGGAATGAGTGATACTAACATCTGCAAGAATGTTTTATTACGGTCCACCAGATCGTTTGGCCTAATGTAAAGCTACTCTGTATGTCAAGGTCACGCATGGCCAGAGAAATTCGGAAATAAATAAGCGAGTGTTAATAACACTTTTTTGGCTACCATGGCTGGCGCAGACATGCTGTGTTCGAATTTGGTCATTCTTCAGTTCGCTTTGCTTATACTGGCATGAAAAATATCGCTCTTCTCAAGGACAAGTAAGGACAAGGTCAGGTCAAGCAAGGTCCGGCCAAGGTCAAGTATGGTCACGATCTGGTATTGTTAGTGCCTGCACATGGCAACTGAACTGCCATACTACTGCTTGTGACCACTATGCGTGTCCGTACGTGCAACCAGGAGCATTTTCACATTGTACACTGAATGTCTGGCGTTCTTGTTTGGTCAGATTACATCTAGAGCTGCGGGCTACGTGGAACAGTCAGTCGGTTGTGTTGTAGCACGTTCGGTGGCGGTTGGGCCACTTCAGACCTGTGGGCTATTCATTAGCTGTGTGTATAATTATTACGGCGGGACGCAAACCTTGCTGTGTCGCCGATCTGACAGTGCCGTGAATAAAACTGAACCATCAAGCCAGAAAGGTATGGATCAGCAGGAGATTCAAAAAATGTTGAATGAGCTGGGAAGTGATTCCAGTGATGAAGAACATGCTTCAGATTCCGGCTCCGAGTGGGACGAAGAGCTGGTTATTGGCTTCCGCGAAACAATGGAGGAAGAACACTTGAAAAATGCGGCCGCGCAGGAAACTGAAACCGAAGCGGGTGAAGCTGTTGAATGTCAGGGAGATGAAGATGCGGAACCGGACAATCCCAACAACAAAAAAGGACTGCCGATGATCCGAGCTGATCAGAAAAATTGGAAATCAATGCAAAGTCTTGTCGCAAGTGGACAACAAAGGCGCCAATCACAATCGTAAAGTTCCCTGTCGACAAAAATGAAGGATAGGCCCGGCCCTAAGAGAGCAGCAAAAAATTGCCGACTAGCAAGGAGGGCTTTGACCTGTTCGTGACGGACAAAGTACTGGACAAGACTGTGTAGTGGTCACATGCTGACGCCCGCAAGTTGATGGAGCAAGCTGAAGACGATGTCGATTCCCGGTCGAAATCAGAGCCCTTTATTCCCATCAGTCGGCAACAGCTGGACACCTACCCGGCTCTGCTCATTGTCCGAGGTTGCAGACAAGATCAGAAGTGTGACGTCGACGACATGTTCCATGGACCATTTTCAAAGCCGGTCTATCGCGCCGTCATGACCCGCGATAAGTTCAAGTTAATCACGCGTATTTCCCGATTCGACGACAAGGTCAGCAGGGCGGAGAGAAGACGGAGCGACAAGCTGGCTCCGATCCGGGAGCTGTTCGAGACATTCAATAAGCAGCTTCCGGAATACTATACGCCATCTGACTGTGCCACCGTAGACGAGACGCTGCGAAACCACAGAGGAAGATGCGGCTTCATCGTCTACATGCCTCAGAAGGCTTGCAAGTACGGCCTGTTGATCCGCAACATGTCCGACTCTAGATCAAGGTACATGATCAAGAACAACGTGTACGCCGGCAAGCCTGAGGACACGTCTGACCCAAAATACCACATCCAAGGGCTGCTGACGACTGTCACGTATCTGACGGAGCCGTTCCAAGGCGCCGATCGAAACGTGACGGCTGAGTTACTATTCATCTATCGAACTGCCCGACGAGCTGCTGACCAAGAAGCTGACCTACGTCAGCACGTGGCAAAAAAAAAAAACAGACGTCATATGCCGGCGCAGCTCAAGTCAACCAAAGGACGGGAGAACTCCGAAAGAACGTGTGCCTGGACTGCCGATGTCATCAAACGTCATCAAAATAAACCGATTGTGATCATCTGAACGCAGCACGCGGAGCTGTGGTGCAAGTGAACAGAAAAAAGAAACCAGAGGTAATGCTGTTCTGCCACGCCACCGAGGGTAGCATTGATAACATGGAGCAGATGCTGGAGGTGGATACACGTTACTGAGTAATGTTAAGTTGACTGTTTTTCAATAACATGATTCCAGTGAAGTGTTGACGCCAAGCATGTGAGCAACAGTTTGTGTCATGTGCGGGTTATCGGCACATTGTTATCGTCTTGCTGGCCTTTTTCATTGTGATCAGAGACTTGGTGGTTAGACAATCGTACCAAATGTGAAACTTTGATCCATCGCAATCACACGTGGAATCTACCTGTTTAATTCTTGAGCCATATACGGGCGCATTTCTCATTGCAGTTGTACTCAACCAGGGTGGGCACGCGGGGGTGGTCGATGGCGGTCTTCTTCTACATGTTGGACCTGTCCGTTTTGAACAGCTGGGTCATCTACTCAGAATTACACCCGGATTCAAACTTCGCCGACCTGAAGCATGGCGGACGCAAAATGTACAAACGTGACCTCGCGATGGCTCTGGTCACACTCCACGTGAGTGCACGCCCCCCGGATGGGGCCAGAGTCCCAACGGTGCAAGCCATCCCAACCGTAATCAAAAACCAAGGGTGCAGCAATCCGAGGGGAGGCCCAGGGTAAGCACGTGCGGGACCGCTGCCGCTCATGTGCAGAGTACGGGAAGGGCTTCGGCTATAAAGAATCACGGAAAATGCGGAAAAGAGTCAGGTCAGGTGTGTCATGCAGAAGGTCAGTCTGTCGCGGCCACGTCGGAAACAAGGTTGGGATCGTGTGCGCCCTCTGTGTAGAGTCTATTCAGTCTGTGGTGTAAGACGGGCGAAGAGGGCGCGATGTGCACGACATGCAGAACAGTTGTCGGTGGCGATATATGTAAGCATCGTGTTGATCGTGTAGGGCTTAGTTCTCGCGTGTGTACCTAACAGGTAAATGCAGCTGCTCGTTGTAGCTATCTTAGTTTGCCAGTCTGAGCGTGCTCTTTCACACTTGTTCTCGAGCTTCAGATTCGTTCAAACCTTTGTGATAACTACGTATCATTTAGACGTAGTCATGTTGCATATACCTAGCAAGTGCTAGGTATATACAGGATGGTTATTTAGATACAAATGACACAACTCATTTGTATCTAAATATGGATACATAGCAGTTAGTTTTTGATACAAATAGCAACTGACTCAAGTCGCTGGGTAACTGACTCAAGTCGCGTTGACAGTTCAAAATACACACAACATGGTTTCCAGCTTGGGTTATCTTGTTTAATGATACGGAGGGCAAATGTTTTACATGCGCGAGCAATTACTCTGGGGAAAAAAATAAACAAACTGCGGAATTATCAGCGTTACGAAATATCGGAATGCTAGACCTGTTCCATTGATTGATATAATTCCTTAATAACTAGTGGCAAGCCAGCATGTTTTGAAGCTTGATCTGATTCAGAAATCGGGATCTGACTATCAGCTATAACAAATGGGAGAGTTGCATGCTCAGATAACTATTGTATTCGTGCCTGACTATCTTCACTGGAAATTTAGTGTCTCTAGTTCGTCTGTTTCTCGACTCAAGATATGTCCCGTACAAATACATGTGTGCCCCTAGCAGTGACTTTGAGAGGCTACGGCGACTACCACGAAGTGTGCTAAGATAGACAGTGCGCTCGCCTTCCTGTACACCAAATTTGGTGGCTTTAGCTCTAATGGTTTTCGACAAGGAGCAATTTCCGTAAAACGACATGGGCGTCCCTGACGGTGACGTTGGGAACTAGGGTGGCCGCGTCCTCAAATAAGCGACTCATTCCCAGCCCGAGGAAAATTGGTGTACCAAGTTTGGCACTCCTGTCGTCACTCATGTTTCACCTGTGACCCGGCAAAGGTGTGGTGAGACCATCATGCCTACTCATTGTAAGCGTCAGCTTTAATGGCATTTTCTTGACCTGAGAGGTCACCCATTGACAAAGACCCAAAAACTCGTACTTGTTTCGTCGTTACGTCATTACGTTACACGTCGTCACACACAGTTTGACCTGTGACCCGGTAAAGGTGTGGTGAGACCATCATGCCTACCCATGTAAATGTCAGCTTTCATGACATTTTCTTGGCCTGAGAGGTCACCCATGAACAAAGACCCAAAAAGTCATACATTTGCCGATAGCTAAGAGAACGATTAATGCGTGGGTGCCTACGGAATCGATTTACATTTATTTATTTGGAAACTATATCGTTGAAAAAAAATTCGAGATATTCTGACGTAGCCGCTTAGCCGCTTTGGGGTCATTACTATAATGTGGAAGGTCACCTGTTGGACTGAAATCAAAAGAATCGGATATCGTTGAAAGTCTTACGTGACGAGCAACACACTGGTTTTTACCGCGTTGCCCTACCTTTCTTTGCTCAAAGGTTAGTACGGGAGATCGTTTTAGGAACCCCCCCGCCGGGCGAGGGTGTAAAAATGGCCCCGCCGGCAAGGGCGTCGCCTTCCTTCGCCTGTCTCTGAGCTTGGTCAGCTTGTGACGAGGGGGTCTCTGCTTACCTGAGGTACACCTTTCACACTGCAGCACTTCTAGACAACGTTTTACTGAAGGAAAATATATGAAAAACGAAGACATAAAACAGCCCAGATCAGCTGAGCCATTTACTTTTGGTAGGTAGGGTATCACGGTAAAATCTCCACCGATCTTAATCATATTCACAGAACGCCGCCTCCGTCGAAGTTTAGCCCTCTTTATAAATTTAGTTCGAACGCGATGAAGTCGTTAGCGCTTGGACCAGAGTTCGTACTTAGTTTCGAGCTCGTGGCCGGACCATGACTTCGCTACCAAGGCTCTATACCCAACTGTTCCCAGAGATGGAGTACTTCTCCCCCAGGCGCTAAACTAAGTGGATGGCGCTGTATGATCTTTACCGTGCCGTGCAACTCAAGGCACGGCTGCCCCGTGACCGTCTGACCCTTCCGGCCTCGGACCAAAGATGTGAAATGCCCGTTCTGGGACTCAAACCCAATGCCTACCACGCACCGGACTGTGTTGTCCGACTTCTCATCCACCAGGCTGCGGCGACGTTCACTTGACACCCCTACTTTTTACAACATATATCTCGATAATAATAGACTACTGATCCCACGAGTTGCCCCACCGCGCTAACGGTCAATCGACGCGGCCTCGGACGCGGGACCGCAGCACCACGTACAGAGGAACGCCCAGGAACGAACAGCAAGAATTCCTGACAGGGCCTCGTAGCCTTGCACCCAATCGTAAACCATCCATTCATCATCAAGTATTTGCCACTTTTCTGCCCTTCTTTTACCCGGTATATCAAACTAGAACAATGACAGAGGTCATGATCTTGTCGGATCACACTTTGCTCAAGACATTAATCCTGTTCAAGCTCTCACCACCAGCATTAGCCTGCTATCATGCTGAGCTACCCATTGACTTAGAGAACAACTTTCAGTCATCAGTATTTAGTATCAGTAGTACACAGTAGTGCAGCAGTACCAGTAGTACCCAGCCACTGAGGCGGCAGTGGTCAAGCATGTGGAATTTCTCACGTGGGAGGAATTCATTTCTCACAGCAGTTCATCTCGCCATTTCTGGCAGCACATCATTTCTCACGAGTCGGCGGCCGCGTCCCGATCAGCGCAACAACCGCCGGCCGGCCGCCTCACGCCAGTGACCGTCGTGCAAACGGCCCCGCAGATTCCGAACCGCTGACGACGCACCGCTATAAATTCACGCCGAACGGAGCCGCGAAGCAGGTCACCCTCCCAGCATAGCCTCCCGGCCAGGGCTGTGGAGAGAGAGATGATCTTTACCGAACAACAGGATAGTGGGGCAGAAAAACAGATCACAGTTACTTGGGCAAACTAGAATGGTTAACCACACTGCACTAAGAGCAAGCACATCAGTCTGAGCAAAAGAAATGGACACAACATGTTTTTACTTTGTCCAAAAAACCTGCACAACGAAAGAGGCAGATACCAAGACTTAGGGATCAAGGTGATAACCAAAGTTCAAATTATGTCGGACGTATTGCAAACGCTTCAACGGCCAGGTGTCTTTGTCACTGCATATGGGAAAGCAATGGGAGAGGTGGAACGAAAAATCAAAAGCAAATGCCGTTTTGAATTATTTGATCTAACCTGGACAAAGAGTTAAAGAGTAGGAAAGACAAAGAAAGAGACAAATAAAGTTATGTGCGCTGAATCAAGACACTTCTACAGTTAACTTCGCTGCTGGTGACGCCCAAGTCACCTACAGCGAAAACATGGACAGAAAAAAAACAGGCACCGCGAATAACCTGTCCACGACTGGGGGGACAATTGACAGCCCCCCTTAAGGTTTTTCTGGGATTGCGAGAGAACAAACAAACACAGAGTCACAAAACTTTGTTTACCGTTTCCTTCATTAATTTTACATCTCATATCAAAATTCTGACCTCAGATCAGGTCAGGTGCGTGACCTAGGTCAGGTCAAACAGACCTATGTCCAAAGAAGTTTAGCGCCCTGTAAGTTTTTCGCAAAACAAGATATCACAATAATACTTTCAGGGATTAGTGACCGTGATAGATGCAAGAAATCTGCTATCTCGGATTTTTCGGAATTTTCCGGGTCATTGACGTAAGGTCAAGCCCATTTTTAAAACATGTCGTCGTTTTCTTCGGAAATTGACAGAATATTTCACAACATTTTTAGTGTGGAGTCAAGCAGACACCTAGTTACCGTCATTGGGCAAAGTATCAATGACTTCCAGCCGTTGACCTGAGGTCAGGTCACGAATAACTGCAGTGAGCCAAAATGCACCGTCGTCAAAATCAGCGACGAAGTACTCAGAATGGGTAGAAATGGAAGAACTAGCTTGCACAGACGTAAGTAATATCAGGAACCTCAAAAAGTTTGAAAAATAACATATTTTGGAAATAAACAGGCTCTCGCGAATAAAACTTCGCCAGTTTTGTAGATTGGTAACTAATGAATTTTTCCAAAATTTAAGCATGAAAAACCATCACAAGAATTATAAGATCAATGAAATATACATAGATAGGCTTTTTCGCGAAAATAAAGCAACGCCAAAATTAGTTCCCGTCAGTTTGTTACTGCATACGGCTGCGGCGTACGCCGACAGCCGGCGCGAGAATTGCCGTGTCTTTAACTCGACGTTTCGGCGCATATATTGAACAAATGTGAGAAATTAGATGTGTATCGGCATTTGCGGACCTTCACTTGTGCGCTGGTGCCTTTACCTATGCGTTATTAGTCACAGCCCTTGAGATTTAGGCCATTTCTCGGTCCCATGCAGTCGGCTATGAGAAAACATATATGGGACGTAAATTGCTCACATATTGTCTAAAATTAAAAGTAAGACCAGTTTCGAGGTCTACTGGTCACAAGCTTTCCAACGATATGCTTATTTTTATCGTGCGACCAATCGTTCGTGAGTTAGAGGGGCGGCTGCCAACTGCCCCCTAGTCGCGCGTGATCGAAACCGACCGACAGTCGTGCGCGGGTTAAGTTTAACCCTATTCTCGGAGGGCTAGACGGTATGGTCGATTCCCGACACGGGGGGGGGGTATTCGGCCCCCCCCCTGAGATCTCGAGAACTACTAGTCCGATTTCATTGCAACAAACGGCAATCGATTTGCCGTGACGTGAACTACATTTGTATAAAAAGAAATTTTCAAAATTTTGAAATTTATGGATACAGGGGGGCAAAAATGTCGAAATGGGGGTACTTTTGGACTTCTTATAACTCCGTTATTTCTGGACCGATTTTAATGAAACTGGCATGAATCGAGAGATGATGGATAGGGCTTTTACCATGGGTCCACAAATCTGAAATTTAGAGAAAATTCATGGGCGTTCACAGGGTTTCAAAAATAGGAGGATTGGTTTTCTAACAACTGAATGAACAAAAAAGGCAAAGACATTTTTTTAGCTTCTGCTAGTCATGTTATACTAAAGAAGTCCAAATCGCATCACAATGTTTGTATAATGTTAGCATAGGCGGTGCCAAGGACATGGAAAAGGGGAAACTGTCATGGTCACACGTTCTTCAAATCAACTTGTGACCTTTGACCTTAAATGACCTCCAGTGACCTTGGGGTGACTTGGAATGACCTCGTGTGCATTTAGTATTATCTGTAAACGTTTTCAATCATTTAAATTCACTCTATTTCAAAAATTTCATTTTATGGCTATTGCAATATAGGGTACGCGCACTGACATTTTAGGTCATAGCTCCGTGACCCGACCTGATATCAAACTGAAACCTGGTACACAAGTAGAGGGCACCTTTCTACGTCATATATATTCCGAGTTTGACATTTGAAAAAACGGCGCCGAAATTATTGCAAAAAAACAAATTCTGATTTTTGACCTTGACCTGACCTTGTAAAATGACCTCAGATAAACAAAACTTTGTATGCACATGCCCAATCATTTAAAACATCCATATAAAGTTTTAAGTCCTAGCTTTAAAACTCTGTTTTTGGCAGTCATTTTCCTTTTACCCTCAACAAGGCCAAAAATTGCCTGAGGTGCCTCCCAAAAACGTTGCCTGGCTCCGCTCCTGAGCAAAGTAGAATTTTGAAATTTTGTCACAGCGCGTAGAAGGAATAGCTAGGAAAAGTCGCCAAGTTTCGTGAAGCTGCGTTAAAAAGCCTGGAATTGGTAAACGAAAAACCCGAGTGGGGGCGGATTCAGCCCCCCTGCCGGGAATAGGGTTAATCCGCAACAGCCGGATACGGAGGGTCAAAAGAAACACTCGATCCGCTTTCACCGATTGCGTCAGAACCGTAAACGGCGAGACCACTTAACTTCCAGTACCTGTCAGTTGGTCAATTTAACACTTCTTGACATAAAATAGTGGAAATTTAACGGAAATTACGAGCCAAATAGCACCATGATATCTGGCGATTTACGGCTGCGAGCATCGGTCGGCGAGAGGTAAGCTTTTATTCGGCAATGTAGCTATGCTCAAAGAAAAACAGCAAAGTGCGCACCATCTTTTGGAGAACTGAACAATAAATCGAATGGCGTAAGCAGTTTGTCTTTTCTATGATCTGGTTTTGGAGTACAACGTTTATAAGTTGGTGGTTCATATGTGTCCCGGATTTTGAAAGCTATCCCGCAACTGTAACTGAGGTCCAATGAATCCATACACCTTTATTATTTTCCGAACATAACGTTATTGGTTAAATTTTCGCCTGACGGCATAAAAACGTTACCGATCTAAGAACTGCAGTCTCTATGACGCAATCTGCTTCGACGGACCGGCCCGCCGGGCATCGTCGGCTGGATCGGCTGCCGCCGGACGCTGGCGGGCGGCGCCGGCCGAGCGCTGCCATTGTTCGCGTTCGCCGAACTGCTAGCAATACGAGACGTCAGGATCGTGTCGCGCGATGTGCGTGTGACCATAATTGAGGCAGCACAAGGAGAGAGGGGAAGAGCCGAATCTGAATAAGAAAGAGCAGCCACGAGTACGCTGGCACTCATAGCGTTTGACCATCATTGCAACGCACTTGGCCGTAACTTCACGACCGGAAATTTCAGAACTCTCCCATTCTTCTTCAGAATAGCTTTTACTGCTGCACTTATTGCTTCACACCGGATGAACGAAACTGTGATTCTTGTTTGATATCAGTTCTGAAGTTGTCTCTAAAATGGCACACTTGCTAAATTTTGTTAAATGCATTACTGATTTTTCGGCCGCAATTCCGCCATTTTCGTGGCCTTTGACGTCACGGGTCAACTCAAAAGGTCAAGTTTCTCAATCTTAAATGAGGAAGGCACGTCATATCGATCTCCGTTGGAATCAATGAGATCGAGCATTTGGTTCCTGAGACACGAGGGGTGTCGGTTTAATCCTCCCCTCAGGCGGTCGAGGGTGGCGGAGAA
This sequence comes from Capitulum mitella, assembly GCA_030062745.1. NCBI lineage: Eukaryota > Metazoa > Arthropoda > Thecostraca > Pollicipedomorpha > Pollicipedidae > Capitulum > Capitulum mitella. The sequence continues at coordinate 18,437,436 of CP099844.1, read as the reverse complement.
CCCCAGGCCATACCGTGTAAAGGTGCACTAGAAACCTTCTTAAAAGGAAAACTTTGTCCACTTTTATTCAGCTCATAGTGAACGCGTGAAGAGTGGAACATTGACAGGTTTCTTTCTGAGGACATTCAGGTCACGTGACGTCAGGTACCTGACGGGAGAAATCCGGCATATTTTTGAAACATTTACCGAGCTGAAGTACCCAAATGGCCAGCCGATTAAACTGAAGAACAAAGCAGGACAAATCAGAAACAAGACTGGATAGACGGGCAAGAAAAGAAGCCGTCGGTGTGAATATCGATCCCATACTTTAAAACCAGCCAACGCAATCGCGAAGAAGTTGGAATCGGTAGACGTCAAGGTAGCGACGACTTCGGGACATATTATTACGGACGTAGTCAGTGGAGGTTCGGGGAGGCGGGAAAACTGCTCAAACAGTATCGTGGGTGAAATCCCGTGTTCAAGTTGCTGTAAATAGACGAAACAAGAAGGGCGTGAAAACACGCCCACAGGAATGTAGACGTGATGTCAAATGCCACCGCACATCCAGCACAATAATGTTTCTCGTTGACAAAGCCACCATTTGCCAATGTGGAGCGAAACGAAAATTCTAGACAAGAACACTGGCAAACAAATCAGGAAGATTTTAGGTAAAGGGAAAGCATAGGGATAGGGAAAGCCGCGGTAGCACCGGTCACTTCTCCCCTGAGCAGAGTGGAAGCAAAGGAAGCTCAGCCGACTTTCTTTTCCGTTGAAGCTCACGCGGGAGACAGAGAGAGAAGGAGAGCTGCTGGACTGAACCGGTTTTCTATGAATAATATTTCATGATTCATTTTTGGGTATGTTTTAACCCGCCCCCGACTGGGGGGACAGTTGACCGTCCACCCTGAGGTTTTTCTGGGATTGCGAGAGAACAAACAAACACAGAGCCACGAAACTTTGTCCACCTTTTGCTTTTCATTTTTACACCTTGTGTCAAAGTTTTGACCTCAGGTCAGGTCAGGTGCTGGACCTAGGTCAGGTCAAACAGACCTATGTCCAAAAAAGTTTAGCACCCTGTAACTTTTTTGGAAAAACAAAATATCACTATACTATTTTCAGAGATTAGTGATCTTGATAGATGCAACAAATCTGCTATCTCAGATTTTTCGGAATTTTCCGGATCATTGACCTAAGGTCAAGCCCATTTTTAAGACATGTCGTCGTTTTTCTCGGGAATTTACGGAATATTTCACAACATTTTCTAGTGTGGAGTGAAGCAGACATCTAGTTACCGTCATTGGTCAAAGTATCAATGACTTCCAGCCGTTGACCTAAGGTCAGGTCACGAGTAACTGTTGTGAGTCAAAATGTACCACCGTCAAAATCAGCGATGAATTACTCAGAATGAGTAGAAAATGGTAGAACTGGCTTATACAGACGGAAGTAATACCAAAAACTCAAAAGTTTAAAAAGTGCGTTTTTTTTGGGAAATAAACAGGGTCTCGGGAATAAAATTCCGCCAGTTTTGTAGATTGGTAACTAATGGATTTTTCCAAAATTTAAGCATGAAAAACCATTGCAAGAACCACTGAGATGAATAAAATTTACATGGATAGGCTTTTTTCGCGAAAATAAAGCAACGCTAAAATTAGTTCCCGTTAATTTCTTACTGCGTACGGCTGTGGCGCACGCCGACAGCCGTCGCGAAAATTGCCGTGTCTTTAACTCAACGTTTCGGCGTATATATTAAACAAATGTGAGAAATTAGATGTGTATCGGGATTTGCGGACCTTTACATGTGCGCTGGTGCCTTTACCTATGAGTTGTTAGTCACAGCCCTTGAGATTCAGGCCATTTCTCGGTCTCATGCAGTTGGCTATGAGAAAAGATATATAAGACGTAAATTGCTTACATATTATCTAAAACTAATAAATGAGACCAGTTTCGAGCCCTTCGGGTTACAAGCTTGCGAACGGTATGCTTATTTCTATCGTGTGACCAACCGTTCGTGAGTTAGAGGGGGCGGCCAACTGTCCCCCCCCCCAGTCGGGCAAGATCGTAACCGACCGACGGTCGTGCGCGGGTTAATAGAACACACAATTTTTTTTTCGATATCTGCGGCTCTCAGGAAAACCTGAAAACTACGTCCTTGTGTTTATCACCGTCATTGTAGTGTGTGGAATGAAGAACAAAGAAAAAATCCAGCGCCAATGTAGCCGTTTCAAATTCTTGCCTTTGTTACATGCTGTTAAGCAACCGGGGTAACGTCGCCCACTTTGGCGGGTCGACCCCGCACGGAAGCGTACCCCATACATGAGCAACAATGCATACGTACACAGTACATACGCACTTACGTAAGTTTGTTGACCTGTTTCGTCAGCCCCTAATGCTACTGGTGCGGTCGGAGTAGTCAGTTCTGTCTCGTTCTTGCGCGCTGCCTCTTCCCGTCAAAACATGCATCGGGCGACGTACGTCACTCGGTGTGCGTCGTTCAGCCAGTGGGTGTGAGTGTCGAGCGTCGGTGTAAGTTTGTGTTTAATTTTGTATCATTGTGCGTGCAGGGTTTATATCTGATGTTTGTGGGATATGCATTTCCAATAAACTATTTGTGTCGTGATTTTCAGGACGACGGACTTAATTAACTGACGTAATTATTCTCTTTTTCAGAAGCATGTCCCAAAACTATGCTTGAAAACGGACAGCGGCAAATGCGACTGTGTGAAAACGCCGTTCGTGCTGTAGGGAGGGGAGTAGGACTGAGGGATACAGCCAAATGATTTGGTGTACCACGCTCAGCCCTTCGAGACAAGAATGACAGCGGCAACTGCGACGAGCCCCGCCTGGGAAAGTGTACTGTATTGTCACCAGACTTTGTGGCGAACTGGCCAAAAGATGCTTAGTGTGACGGATATGTTTTATGGCATTACAAAGGCCTGTTTGACAAATTTGCGCAGACAGAAAAATCCACATCCATTCAAAGGAAGAAACAAGCGGGCGGGCCCGGACTGGACTGCAGAATTTTTTAACCTCCATCCTGAGATCTTGCTTCGTAAGCAGGAGAACTACAGCATGGCTGAAGGCAGTCAACAGGAGGAATGTGCAGAAGTTTTACAACATCGCAGATGTCGTCAGCAAGTCCGGTCCTTGTCTGCCCCACAGAATACACAACGTGGACGAAGCCGGGATCGTCCCTGCGACACCAGGTCCCAATATGGGCGGTAAATGGTCGGCGCAAGGTGCGTGAATTGTCGACGGCGGACAGCGGCAAGCTGACTATCGTAATCGGCTATGTCAATGCGTCAGGCGCAAACATGCCTCAGTCTAAACACCCAAATTCGGTGGTCGAAGGTGAATGGACCCGGCTTTGATCAGCGAGGCACCTTTGGTGCCAACCGGAGGAGTCAGTGACAACGGCTGGGTCACGATACAGCTATTCTGTCAAAGGAGGATCGCGCAAATCATGGACAACCACATCAACCGCATCAGCAGCGACCTCATCGCGCAGGCTCGTCTCCATGGCGTGGACATCGTGACGATCCCAACGCATAGCTGGCGCGTGGTTCAGCCGCTGGACTTGACCGTACACGGCCCGCTGAAGACAGCATGGGCTCGTCAGGTCAGTTACCAACATGACACCAGTTTACGGCAAAGAATCATGGACAAATATTTGGGTGGTATTCTCTCTCGAGCTAGGCGCTCCTTCATGGGAAACCAGGACGCTATCACGAGCGGATTCAAGACCAGCGGCATTCGCCCTTTCAACCAGAATCGCGTGATATGGGAAATGTGAGGGGCTTCGTTCACAGCGAGGTCGTGGAGTACGAAGAGGACACTGAAAATGAGAGTTGCTTCGCGGCCGCGCCGACTCCGTTGGACAGGACTGCTACCGTGCCAGCTCAGGTGGACAGGGCGGCGGCCGTGCCAGCTCAGGTGGACAAGACAACACGTACACGAGGCGTGCAATTGGTTCCGTTCTCCCGATGCCCAAGGTGAGACTGACTCCCAAACGGCGTCCAGGAGACAAACAGAAAGAAAGCTGTCAGCAGTGCTCACGAACAGTGCAATTAAAGCTTTGGTCCTTGAAAGGAGAAAGGAATGGGGACCGAAAGTGCGGTAGCGGCCGAAAGGCAAAGAAGGTAAGAACAAGTAAGAAAACCGCGCCGGTGGAAGACGAAGAATCGTGCATACTCGTATACTGCTCGCAGGGAATCGCGGGCAGTCGGGAGCTATGGCTTCACTGCATACATTGAAGCTTTCCAAACATAATGTGTTCGAAGTGGAAGCACGAGTTGTGTACCAGTCGCATTTCCAGTAACCAGGGGCTCGTGTTTGACTTCTGTTGTTGAAGTATTGGCAGAAAGCTCCCGACGCTCTGATATCTCGGAAACTGTCTGCCTCCTCTTCAGCGACAGACGCCTTTGATTAACAAAGCCTCGGAAATTGTCTGCTACCACTTCAGCGACAAACGTCACTGATTGGTAAGGCTTTGTTTACTTTAGAACTTAACAAGAACACCATTTTGTATGTAAATCAAACCAAAGTGCGCTTGTTTTGAAATGTTGAACTTCGTTCGAACGTTTGCTGAAGGAACCAGTCAATTTATTTACTTTATTTTCACAGTCCACCATCTCACACCAAACGCCATACAAAAGCACACATGTTAGCTCACGCGGCACGAATTTGACAGTTCTTAGATGCAGGTCTCGACAAAAGTAATGGGAGGTATTAGGGTCGTTGTGGTAAGTCGGCAATAGCTCCGGTATTTATTGTGCTAATGTAATGTTATTTAATTCGGCACCGCCTGACGTGTTTTTGTACCCGCGACCGACTGAAGGTGTCAAAAAGGGCACCCCCTGTTATCTCAGCATTTCATCATCGGGTATGAACCGATCTACCACCAATCGATAGTCCTGAGTCTTGCGATTCATGAAATACTATGTTAGCCTTGGTCATCTTACTGATGATGTCACAGGTCACGTAAAACGCATAATACGACGTCGGAAAAACTGACACCGGTTCGTACATCATATCATCAGCAATACTGGTCTTAGAGCCTTCAGCTGGGTATCAGACGAAAGGCCACAACCTTCTGCATGAGGAGCATGCCAAAAGGGTAAAAAATGTCTGGTCAAGATCAGCCTAGGTCAGATGGAATATTGGTCTTATTTTAGATGCCAAAGATCGATACTCCCTGCCGTTTTCATCCATGTCACAAAGAGGACGGAATTGAAACCTCCTTCAATTTTGCATTACCTGCTTTTCATCCAGTCAAGGTCAGTCTAGGTCAGGCCAGATAAGGTTGCATCACTCTCCCGGACAAAGAGCAAAAATCACTCACTGGGATTCTGAACTGCGTAAATTGCAGAATTGAAATTGCACCTCCTGACAACTAACTCTGGTCTCTCTATTCTTGATTGGGTCAAGGTCAAGCCAGGTCAAGACAGACAGACATTTTTTTCTGACGAGGAACAATAATTGCTCTCTGCGGCTGATCTTCCACAGACAATGTTGTATTTAATTTCATTTTGACATCTCCCTATGACGCGACCTGACATGACCTCGCATTGCATTTGGTCAACCTTGCTAAGAGGCACATGTAGATTCTCTTGTCTGGCTTGAACGATGGAGATGGTCAGCGGCAACCGCTTCTATCACCCGCAAGGCAAATCAGTCCAATTGTCATCATGCATGTGACCTATCATGATCTCTAATGCTGACGTGCCACGGTTGTATATCCTGTTGGGGACCATATCCTATGTAAGTCTAAATAAATCATGCATTATATTCGCAAATATTACAAAAAAACAAGCATGTTTGCGCCACCGACCGAAGAGGCGAAAACATTCATACAAAGGTTCTTATCATGTTACATTTCCATGGCTTGACCTAGCATGGAAATGGTTCTGATGTCAAAATATGTAAAATTAATAGGTGAATAGCTATTGAAAGTTTGGTTGAGCTGGTTCCAACAGTTCAGAAATTATTCACGAAAAACCGAAGGGGTGCTCTTTTTGACATCCCCAGGCGGTACCGGGCTAAGCGGCTAACTTCTACATCGTAGCAGTGCCCGTAATAACTTCAAACCTGTGTTTGATATTTGAATTTCATGGCTAAAAGCAAAAAAAAAACATATTTACGCACTGTAGACTGGTCCCTTGGATAGGTTACTCAGTTCCGCGACTGCGCTAACCCTCTCGGCTGCCAAACTGATAAAATCAGTTGTATTGTGAATGGGCTACTGGGAGGAAGCTGCGAGGGAGCGCGTCTTGAGCACGTGACATGTTCTGCCGGAGGGCTCTGAGGGCGTCGCGGAGACTGACCGGGCAGTAACCGACCTGCAGTCCCATCCAAACGTATAGTTTTTCACATGACTGGATGTGAACATTCCGAGCCATGATGCCTGCGCGATTTATGAGCGTTGGAAATGACTCACACACGAATGAACGACGTATATTAACTACAAAAGAAGCTTTTATGATAATTATATTGTGAATGTCATTGCAAGTACCGATGAAGGGCAATGCCACGAGGTTAAACGGACAAATACTGTTTTTTTTTTTTTACATGCGGGCACTTAACGTATTTCAACATGCAAACACACACATCATCAGGGGCGGAACTTTGTATCTCTTTGTGGGCATGCCCCCCCCCCCTTCTCAGCGCTGAGCTGCCTCCATACTGGGCTGGGACCCCTTACAGTGTGGAACTTAGCCCCAATTCTGTTAGTTCTCAATGAAAACAATGTCAACCTCTCCGGACGACGGGGGGATGCCACCCCCCCAAGCAGTGTTTCCGGGACCGCGGAAAACGACGCGAGACAGCGCCCTGAAACCTGGCATAGCTGATCCATAGCACATGTTTAAAAAAAAAAACTGACCCGGGTCATCTCAGGGCACCGAGCTGCGACGTCATCACTGCAGGTTTGCAGAGCGATTTTTGCGCCAAATGCTGGATTTTTACTGTTTTAGGGCAATACGTATGCACAAGAGGTAGACGACGGGCATGAAATCGGTTAAACATGGTAATCCACATGCGAACAGATCACTGGAGAGACAGGTCAATGACCTTTCCGAGGTTAAACAAGGTCAGTGGTCTAAGATGACCTTTTTTGACCCTAGAACGTTTCTATTCCAATTTTTGACACTGAACATGATAAAGGAGACGATTTCATGCCTGTCTGGTCCCAAATCTGCCGTTTTTAAAGGAGTGGAATCGATTTATAGTTTCAAAGCATAACGTCTGACATCACCTAGGACGTTACTGGCTGACCTGACGAGATAGACACGGATACCATTAAATTCGTCCTTCCTCTCTCTTTATCGGTGCCAATGAACATCACTTCCGTTCAGCAATGAGAAATTTCCAGAGGCGTCAATGATAATTTGAAAAGAAAAGAGCAAATGACAGGTCAGCTGTCACTTCCCGGTCCGATAAGCCCGGGATGACATGTTGGAGTGTAACTTTAGACAGCTCTAACATGGGTCCACTCATGTCACCGATGTTTTCCATTGGATGGCTTTACACAACTGCAGCTTGTGTTTAACTTGCCCGCTAATTTCACTGTTGAATTGGCAATGCAGGTTTGAACTGTTAGCGCAGGTAACCAGCGGTTCGTGATATGCATCCCTTTGCACATGTATCATCTCAACGAAACGAATGGAACGGGCGACCATATAGTACTGTCGTGAGATAAGCATACAGTAGTAGTACATGACATGACCACAGGGGCGTAGGAGCGTTACTTAACGGGGAGCCATTTTTGCTGAACGGGGACCGAGGGGACGGTTAAGTCCGACAAAAATGTTTCGTTTCATATAGCGTTAAGTGGTATGATGTAAAATATTGGTCATTCTTTAGAAAAGCAAATGTATGTTGTCCTTGCTAGCCCAAAAAGAGACGTAATTCTGAAAGGCCTTCACGCTGGAAATCTCCGGCCGGAATCCAGTGGAGAGGCGAAACCCGTCCCCGTCCTCATGATGGTCGCGGATTGCTTATTTTTGCATACTTTAAAGTGATGTTCAGTGCGTCATCAAAATCAAAAAGAAAAAACGAGCGGGATATTTTTGGAGGAATGGCCCTGTAGAATCAACCGTAGAGTGGCAAAACCAGCCGAATGCCCCCCCGCCCCCCTCTCCAGCCTCACCCGTCATACGTTACCAGCGGCGACATCAGATAATATACGAGCGATCTGAAGTTAAATGCTGCGTTCTGTTTACTCGCCATCGTGGATCACTGTTGAAATAAGAATAAGTCCGATTTTGCACACTTTTGCTTAGCTTTAGTTACTTTCAGGGAATGAGTCACAGAAACCGCTAAATCGACGAAATTTTTAACATTTGGCCCGATCTGACCTCGAAAGTGTTGCTCTAAGGTTATCAAATTTGGGCAAATGTAGTTGCCCACAGCTTCCCACCCACCCTGAAAGTTTCATGTCACCAGCTGGTTTCTGAGGGTTGGTGAGAATTCGAATGGGGAATTTCTATTTTGAAATTTGTTTTTGTATATATAATTAATTTCATATATGTATATGCATTTTCATACGTACATTTGCATTTATATATATAGAATATAACTGATTTTGAAAATTATGAAAGGGGGAGAATCTCGCGCCTCTCCTTCATTGTGTGTAATTTTCAGGTGCCCTCCATTACGAGCATCAAAAATATAAATACAAGTTATTTTTCAAGCATAATTACACATAAAGGTGATACTATGTCGGGTGTGTCCAGCATTTTTAACTTTAAGAATATTTCGCAGGAGAGAGCTGTATTATTTTTTTATCGCCTGCTAGGAATTATAGTTTTGTCTGCCCCGACGGAGCCTAAATACCTTTTAACTGCATCTTAACTGAAGATATCGCTGATTATGCCGGTTTGGATTAGGATGGACTGTATGCCTTCCCCTAAAGTTGGCAGTGCTATTTATAACTGATTGGTCATTTCCAGTCGCTTGACATCATCACGTTGTGCAACGCATGCGTTCCCGCGTGTTTCCAGTGTGAACCACAAATTCTGCATACCAGTGTTCCCATGTAACCCGTGTGTTCAGGAATGAGAGCAGAGGAGAAAAAAAAACAAAACGGCTATCCATGGATGCAAACTCGCGATTCCGCACCACATATTTCAGTTTAAACCATAATACCACTAAACTAACCGGGAACGTTGCTATGTTGATCATGTTCGGAATCTACGTCAATCAATGGGAAGCCGGCTTTCTCCTCCCTCTTGCGGTGCACGAAACACATCCGCTCATTGGTCGGCGTGTTAACAGTTGTCCGATCTACAACGAAAGGCATCCTCTAAACTTGTCACCGAGACAACCGGCTACCTGTCAGCGAAGGGTCGTAACTTGCAGGGACGCACCCAGCAGGAGGCGTTGAAAGCTGTGAAAAATGAAGCGAAAACTACTATTTTGGAAAATTTAGCAGTATTGAGACAGTGCAGATGAGCACATTTGTATAGAATGATGCGCAGCATTGCAGACCCCTACCATACCGAGCACTTGTGACGCTGTTTTACCGACGGTTTAGGAAATACGCTCCATATTGTCAAAGAGTTTTATACTTGTCACTACTTTTGTGGAGGCCCGTACACTGTTGAACCTTGCGGGTATCAGAACAGTTTCTAATGAAACAGGATCAGTTCAAAGAATAATATGTGCCAACCATAGTGTTACGCGGTCTCTAACAACAATGTTCACGCATTTCCCCATTTCTGTTCGAAATAATTTCCGAGTTAATTTCTTCACAGGCTAAGACAATCGTTCCATATACGCCTCATTCCTAATCGCATTCAAGAAATGCTCGAATGTGGGTCTAGATTCAAATATTCTGCTTTTATGATTAACTTGTTTAGCGGCCCTTATCACAAGCGTGGCGAGACTGCTTACGTGCACGGGCATGAACCCTCAGGAGAACCTTTGATAGCTTCTCCAATCAGGGCATACACGCTTGAATGAAAGAAAAGCGTCGTTCGAAACGAAACGTCGTACAAAACTGCATTCCCAGAACAAGTGCAAAAATGTTTCCCCATGACTGAAACAAAACAAGGACATGTTATTTGCTTGCTGGCCGGTTAGCCACAAGAACTGGTTTGTGGTCAATATGCGGTTGACGGTTTTATGACAAATCGTCAAGTAGGCGAAGCGAGTTGTGCGCAGAACGCTACACATAGATCCTTCTTGATGATGGTCAATATCCCTAAAAACCCATGAAGTTGCTGGAACAATGCGTGATTTTGTTGCCATGCACTCCGACGATATTGTCTCCGACGTATGAAGCGCTAGATCAAAATGTACCCAGAACTGATTTTTTTTCAGAACAACTAGGAAGTCAATTTAGACCATACTTGGGTTTCCGAAGATCATTAAATGTTGCATGTCAAACATGACGTACCAGTAGTTAAGACTCACTTAATGTGCAAACCTGATACCATTGTTCCATAACGGGCATAAGTAAGAGCCAAATATAAAGATTTTCTGTACTCCCTTTAGAAGTAAATGGATACCCCTACGAATGTTACGAGCCATCCAGTTCCCCATTCCAGTAAATATGCCATATTTTAACCTAAGGCTATTTATAATTCGGAAATGGAGCCGTTTAAGCCTTCGTTCGCACGAACCCTCCGAACCGGCACCCTGACGTGGGCAGCCGAAGCTCGAGGGAGGCGTTTCGACGCCTTCCCCTCCCCCCATCTCGCGAATGGAACGCCGAAGAAAAATGAGAGATATGCCAACGAAAAGCTCGCCATGAGTACGTTCTAAGGCACTACAAATTATTTAAAATTTTGGGAAAGTAATGCAACTTTTTGACTTACCTATGTAAAAAATAGGACTTTCTTACAACAGCTTTAGTTCCGCCGCCTATACAGCTAGAGTCATTCTGAGCGTTCCGATGGAAAGCCGATATAATTTAAAATTCGGTGACATAATTTGCAGCATGTACATACTCATATACTGCGTCACGTGACCTAATATATGTCATTCTTCATTTCGCTATACTTGTGAAGTTTTTCAACGTTGCTGGCGAGATACTGTCCAGGAATGTTTCTAAAACGGTACAAAAGAGTTGTACGAATATATATTTTTTAATACCGGCGGACTAGAATGGCAATAACCCGACGTAACCTGACCTGTCCTCGTGACCTGACCTAACATTCAGCCGTTTTGTTCCGCTTTCTTTCGTGTGCTGTCCAGCATCAGTAACAATGCAAAGAAAAGGCAAAGAGTAACTTTGGACTGAGACTCTTTGGGTCACGCAACCTTAATCAATAGGGTGCTATATAAGGCCGGTGATACGACGTGACTTAACGCAAGATCATGACCTCATTTGAAACACACTTGGGTTTTACCTTTTTATGCCTAATTCTGCCCATGAACAAAACAAGCCAGACAGATAAAGCTGAACAGCTTGATATGAACTTTTACCACTGTGACCTCTCATGACCTCAGGTGACCTAAAGGCATTTGAGCTTATCATCAGCTTTGTGGCATCTTGGTGCAATTTGGGATTGCAAAATCGACTTGAGTGCATATTCTTACCTGAGTAATCATCAAAACCAGGTTTTAAAGTCCCTTTGCTACTTCACCCAAAATGTGATTTGACCTGACCTCTTACCCTTTTACATGGGTCAACATTATCTGTCGTGTTTAGTGACTTTCTTGGGTCAGGAATGCATTTCAGACACCAACGAACCGAAGAAACGTTTTAAGACTGTTAGAAATAGGGAAATATGGTGAAAATTGAGCTGAGCTCGGGTCATTGACCTTGGTCTTAAAACACTACGAATAGTACAATCGTCCTGAATGTCTTCAACTACTGTCCCTGAAAATTTCAAGTCAGTCGACCGCATGGCGTCGTTCGTAGATATTCCTTTTTTTAACTGGGCCTGACCTATTTCCCATGAGCTGTCAGTTGCCAAACATTACCAGAAACTGAAAATCCCACAGGACATGGGAAAAGAATAAAAAAGAGTGCTGAAAACTTCAGCGAGTTGCGAACGCTGTTCTTTTTGCTACCATCAAAAGTCCTTAGGAGAGGGCGACAAATGACCCCCGCCCTCTCGCCCCCCGGTTGGGCGAGGGTTAATTTAGTTGAACGGGAGAGGTCGCTTGTCCTCAAATGTAAAAAAAAAAACAAGTTTAAAAATGTTAGATAGGTATTGTCCCGGAGGCGGGCCTAACCCGAAAAATCAGTGTTTTGCAAAAACTGACATAACCACACTATTTCAACCCAACAGTGTTTTCCTCGGTTTCCTTAGGAAAACAAATCCAAGAAGTCCAGTATTTGTATCGATATGTAAACATTTCGCATATCTTGTATAGTTTTCAAGACAATCCCGAAAACGTTTAGGGGTGGAGCCTACTCCGGCTTCCCCATAGCCACCAGAGACTCGTTCAGTTCTAGACGCGGTTTCGTGACTTGGGCGCCACCGGGAGCGAAGCTAATCGAAGGAGTGTCTCAAGTTGTACCGCACATGATTTGACCGCGGTTAGGTCATATCGTTCAAAGCTGTATCCGCTTTTCGGTTTTTCTTTCCAGCTTTACCATTGCTCCCCAATATGCAGTGATCAAGACGCCGTACTGTGGAAAATGTTTGCAGCACATCTGACATAATTTTAATCTTGCTCATCACCGTGATCCATTTCTGTCACGGGTAGCGTACTTAAACTTATGCTAATTAGCGAGCCCCAGCGTAAGCGGAGAGTCGTCCCCACTCGATCCACTTTTCGTCTGCACCTACGAACGCACCGTTGCAGCTATATATCAGCGCACGGGCGGGTTTGCTTGCCAACTGGCACATCGCACTGCAAGCCGTGTCTGCTGCGATGCTCGATGCTCGCGATGCTCACGTTTCAGGCAGATCGACGGAAAACCTCAGCGTTCCGGGTTGTCATTTCATTTTACCTGTCAGTCTCGGTTACGGTTTATCCCTCACGCTTTTCAATGCTGTTATGGATGTAATCCGACCTGCCCCATTTTGATGTTATTTGTCTCGTTCTTTGGCGTACCAGTTTGACGACCTGAGCCTGCCTGGCATTTATCCGGCGACGTGCGTAGAAGACGGTCTGACAGTTTTACTCTAGCGTGAAACAGGATATCCGACATTGGCTTCACTAATGTCGACGGTTTTGGACCAGAATAGCCCAACGTAATGCGATGCATCAGTTCTGGAAATTTGCGAGGATTGTACTTGTTTTAGTGGGGCGGTTTAGCGTTATTATAGCTCGATCCCAGTTTAGGTGTGCTCCACGACCCATGCTTTCCGTAGTAGCAGATTGACTTTGGCAATTTTGTTCCAATTAGAGACCCTAGACGCGAATGGCTACACCACAAAGTACAGAACCAGTGAAACCGCCACGAAGCGAAACGTCCTTCTCATCACTGTACTGAACTACGTCTAAAACGGAATTCACTGGGACGCGAGCGACGTGCACGTTATTCTGCGAAGCAGCTCCGTTGCCGTCATGCGGAAACCCTTTGGCATCTGCGAAACTTTGTCATGGTGAACTTTGATCACCGTGGGGATATCCTACGCCCCGATTTTCTTTCGTATGTGCGGGCCTGCCCACCATGGAGCATAGATAACGCTGAAGGACAATCGAAGGTGATCAATTTCCCGCATATCGCGCCTCGACGATCCAGTTCCATCAGATTAAACTCACAGTGCGCCGTGTTCACACCAGTTAATACCTGTAACTTCATTCGCACGCTCTCGCCAGCCCGAAGCCGTCGCCGTATCGACATTCCATGGCGTGCCGTCTCAGCGCCGCGCCGTCGGCGGCGACGCGCTGTGACGCCGCCGCGTCGATCGGCGCCGCGTCGCCCGGCGGCCGGGGGCGGCAGGTCGTCAGCGCGACTGGCGTCGGAGCGGCCGACCGTATGACGCGTCCCGTGCGGTTGTCATGGGTTGCCGTGTGCTTTTTACGTCCTCCAGGAACCGTTATTTATTATTAGTTATTGGGTTCGTCTTCCTGAAGTAATGAGCATCTGGGCTTTATAGACGATAATGAACCGTGGCCGACCTGGCTCCGGATAATTGATACTGAAAAGCGTTCGAGTTCCCCTTACCGGTGCGATGTGCGCCGTCTCGCTCTTTTGGTGTAATTAAGGCGGAGTCGTGTTTCCCTTTATCTCATTGCATTTCTGCCAAAGAAAAAAATAAGCCTGGACTTTCGTGGTCGGGACTTTCTAGGGGAGTCAAGTTGCTTCTCGAACATGAGCATCACAAATATATGTGATCGTGTTGAGCGGGACGGTGGGGCCGACCTGATGGCTTGACCCGCGCACGACCGTAGATCGGCGACAATCACGCCCGACTGTGGGGTGGGGGGGGGGGGCGGCTGACCGCCCCCCTCTAACTCACCAATGGTTGGTCGCACGATGAAAATAGGCACACCGTTAGAAAGCTTGTGACGAGTAAAGCTCGAAACTAGTCTCATTTTTTGTTTTAGATAATATGTAAGCAATTTACGTCCCATATATGTTTTCTCAAAGCCGACTACATGAGACCGAGAAATGGCCTGAATCTCAAGGGCTGTGACTAATAACGTATAGGTAAAGGCACCAACCCACAAGTAAAGGTTCGCAGATGCAGATACACTTCTAATTTCTCAGATTTGTTCAATATACGCGCCGAAACGTTGATTTAAAGACGCGGCAATTTTCAGGCCGGATGTCGGCGGGCGCCGCAGCCATACGCAGTACGAAATTAACGGGAACTAATTTTAGCGTTGCTTTATTTTCGCCACGCAAGGCTATCCATGTAAATTTTATTCATCTTAGTGGTTCTTGTCATGGTTTTTCATGCTTAAATTTTGGAAAAATTCATTAGTTACCAATCTACAAAACTGGCGAAGTTTTATTCGCGAGAGCCTGTTTATTTCCAAAATATGTTATTTTTCAAACTTTTTGAGGTTCCTGATATTACTTACGTCTGTGCAAGCTAGTTCTTCCATTTCTACCCATTCTGAGTACTTCGTCGCTGATTTTGACGACGGTGCATTTTGGCTCACTGCAGTTATTCGTGACCTGACCTCAGGTCAACGGCTGGAAGTCATTGATATTTTGCTCAATTACGGCAACTAGATGTCTGCTTCACTCCAAACTAAAAATGTTATGAAGAATTCCGCCGATTTCCGAGAAAATCGATGAAAAGTCTTAAAAATGGGCTTGACGGTAGGTCAATGACCCGGAAAATTCCGAAAAATCCGAGATAGCAGATTTGTTGCATCTATCAAGACCACTAATCCCTGAAAGTATTATTGTGCTATCTTGTTTTCCGAAAAAATTACAGGGCGCTTAACTTTTTTGGACATAGGTCCTTTTCACCTGACCTAGGCCAGACACCTGACTTGAGCTGAAGTCAAAACTTTGACACAAGGTGTAAAAATGATGAAGCAAAAGGTACACGAAGTTTCATGGCGCTGTGGTTGTTCATTCTTTCGCAGTTCTAGAAAAACCTCATGGGGGGTGGTCAACCGCCCCCCCCCCAGTCGGGGATGGGTTAACCAGCGAGAATGAATGGCGAGCATGTAGACGATGTAAAGCCGCTGATTTCATGACTACGTCGAAAGACCTACGGCCTGCTTAATTTTTGCAATAATTTTCGAAGGAAGGAAGGTCCTCAGAATGCTCCGCTTCGTGTGTCTCCGTCTGGCCGAACTCTTTCTCTACCTGTTTGCGCGTAGATAGGGACCAGCTCAACATAGCTCGGTATTTTGTTGTGACGGCATTGTGAATAAGGAGCCAGTCAAACTCGTAAACAATGCCGACTGAAAACATTGCAAAAGGAAATGAGCTTGATGTCAAATGAATGAACGTTACGAAAAAGAGATAAGTTTGATCTCAAATAAATGTACGTTAAGACGCAGTCAGGTCTGATCGTATAATGTCGCCAGGCGGACCGTGCTCCGTGTCTGCTGGCAGTCAAAAACGTATCTTCTTGGCCAGCTGCACTATTTGTGTTGATTACGGGCAAATCCATTTTACTAATGGTTGGTCTTGGCCGAATTTTAATGGTCCAAAACATATTGCTGCCACAACATGACGGGCGGGTTGTCTCCTAAGACGTCTGAGACTGTCAGCAGAAGTGGGAAAAACGATTCCCATCATGTGGCTGAGACCGACCTTCAGTCACATCCGTCGGCAAACGCGTTTCGCCAGTGGGGACAGGTTGGGCTGATTTGTTCTCCCGCCGCTTGTGGAGTCGTCGATTTTCTTGGAGTCGTTAATGGAAGCATGCCGGCTGACCGATGCCGGTAGTCAGGAAGTCTGACGTTCGAGGCCGTGCGACAGAGGCTTAATCTTGATCCCAGGAGTTTCGAAAGCCCCTGTCAGGTTCGCGGACTGCCACCATTCATCGTCCCGAGACAACCCGGAGAAGCTCCATTGATTCGGTGTTCGGCGGGCGGAATATCTGTGGCGGCAGCTGCGGTGGTAGAGGGCAAAGGCAGCTATGGCTGGTCAGACAACGATGAGGGAGGAGACGTCTCAACCCCCCTCCCGCATTTTTCAGAAATCTTAGCGTAAAGGCCGTGGCGATAACTGCAAAGAAACGATCTGAAATTGTATCCATCCATCCGCCACAATAATTTTCGGAAATCTTTGTTAATGATGAAAGTGTCAGACCGTTCGCATTCACTCGAAAATCAGTGCTAATTGTGGACGTTTGGTTGCCAAATGGTAATCGTAGGCAAAGACTGCATAGTCCGGTGTTTTGCATGGCCTGAGAAACCTAATTGTATCTGACGCTGTTTTTTTCTTCCAAACAGTACGAAAATGAGGCTAAAGACATTTTAGGTATCGCGATAACCAAGATACGACTCCTCGGCTGACATGAGAAACATTTTGAAGTGGATCTGGGCTGCTTTGCAATTCATAAAAAAGACAGACAAAATTTTGACATAAAACATCAAGTGTTTATGTGACATACGACCACAGAGCCTCACGGCCAGTCAAGGATGGAAAAAAGACGACCGGCGATCTGTGGTGTAAATACAGGTCGATTTTCACTCCGTGGTGATGTAATTTATAGCAAATCCACGTGTCCTACATTAACTGTTGGCCGATAGTATTGTTTGTTTTTTTTCGATATTACTCAGTAGCAAGGGGCGAGAGGATCATGACCACTCTACTCCGAGCTCAAGCTCGGGCTGTTACAAGGATTTCTTTAATGATTCGGTTGGTTGGTTGCACTGATGCCAGCGAAGCAACTCCACGGCGGGGAAATTCACCTACTTGCCATAATTCGATTTATGTAAACAAATGGACCATATCTGGGGGATCCGCCCGCCGAAATATCCAGCTCTGTGCCAATGTCCGGCCGTAGTGCCAAACCTCGTTCGAATGATAAAGGTCTCCGCCGTGCTCTGCTGGAGCCCAAACCCAGTACCCCAATCAGAGCCGAAACAGAAGCCGCCACCTAGAAATCGGGGTTCATATTTTAAGCTTTGAGATCAAAGTTTTTCTCGCTGTGTCGGACGACAGCGCAGCAGGTACACAGGGCGGCTGATCTCCCTTCTCGTCACGAGTCGATGTTCTCCGCAAGGTGCCAGTTCAGTGTTCTGGGCCTTTTGCAGCCCAGTATCGTTACCATGTAGTGCTGACATACGGACATGATTATCAGCCACCATACTGCAGTCAGCGGATCGCTGAAAAACCCTGAGCTGAATGCGTCAGTCGACTAAATCACGACAGTGACCACATAGAGGTATGCATTGTTATTCTGGATGATGATGCCCAGGACGATGCTATAGAAATATGCTATAGGTTCCATGATTATGATGAGGACAGGGTACTCAGCACTGCTGCATAATAAGATACATAAATATATGCCTCCAAAAAACAATGACGAAACGTAATGACTACATCCTATGGAATATAAACAGGTCCTTATGGAGCTATGATTATGGTAATGACCAAGATAATGGCATTTACGTATTTCATACCCAATCTGATTATGATGAAGGCATAATGCCCGGGATTGTTGGATAATAAGACATGTGAATAAAGCCCAAGGGATCGAGCACAGCCGAGTTATATATAGATTAAACGCTACACGGGTAAAGAGCTTCTCGCCAGCCAGAGAGTAGGCGATAAGGAAAAAAACAATTTAGGAATGATATATCTGCGTTTAAAGATTTAGACATGTTGTGCATCCGCAACGCAACCCGTTATCAGTAACGTGGAATTATATAACGTAAATCAATCAGTAACGTATAATTTATTTATATACCAAGCATCACACCATACGCCACCTTATCGTGTCGTCATCAATGTTAACCAAAGATGAACGTTACACGGTACTGACGGGAGGGCCAACATCTCTGACAGAACATCGCCACCGACATCAGCTATCAGTAACACGCATAAGACCTGCAGGTACTCTGGATCTGGGGAGCCTGCAGAAGACGTCTGACTTGGCATTGTGTACCCCGTCAGCGCAATAGCGCATACCTTCGGGATTGAGGGACGGTGGGATGGGGTCAAGCGCATGATATCCACTATTGTTCAGATTATCAGTTATAGACTTATGGCACAACATACGAAAGGTCAGTTTCCACCACATATGCGTGGTTCCTTCGGCTACGCAACTTGGTTCCAGGACCAAAAAAAAAAACAGTCACGACAAACAAGCACAGGGAAAAGCGATGACGTTGGAAAAGAACGCAAAGTGCGCCGATGTCCAGTACGATCTGATAACACGATGATACAAAAGCTGAAGATATAAGGTTTTACTTAATGCATTATTTATGTGTTTATGTATTTATATATGCTTAATGTATTATTACTTCATTATTTCGGGGATTCGGTTTTGGTTTTGCATTACGTTTTGACATTAGTCTTTGGTTCTGGCTTTTGGGACTAAGCTGAAGAATTGGAAAGCCGAGACGTTGTCTCAATTTACGCACTTCTTTCTCCAGCATCTCCACGAAGCTCCTCCTGGCTTGCGGTGTCGTGTGGTGACATATGTCACTCAGGCTAGTAAACAGTCCTTTTCTGCTCTGAGCAGCCCAGACACCCTGAAACTCGAGAAAAACGGCCGGACCGACAATGCTGACGCCACAATTGCCACGGGACCCCCAAAACATTCCAACACATGTCTGGACTAAGTCTGTTATGTTGAGACAATACAGACACTTGAGTCGAGCGCTGTCTGCCAGGATCGGTGAGTTCGTGAGCGGACGTGGTCTAGAGCAGGCTTGTCTGAATTGACCCGGCTCACATAAAAAGATCTACAGAGCAGGGTACCGGCACCGTTTCCTGTTCGCACAGTCTGTGGACGCAATGTACTATCTAAAAACAAACAGTACGTCAAATCGGACAGAACGGGATGTTGCCCTTCGACTGAAAGAGGCTGAGACGGTGAGGAGGGCTTTGAACAGATACGGTTATTGGGTGGCGTTGTGACCGGTTCACGTACACGCTGGTGCAAATGAGCGAGGGTTGCGGCAGGACGTTTGGCGTCTGTGCTCGTGGACGTCCCTCGGACGATGGTACGACTCCAGGCTGCCGGCTCGGCGCAGGTCTGCCAGATCTGAGCACAGCAGCGCCTCTGGAGCCGCCATGTTCTCCCACTGGCTCCTGAACAGGTCGTAGTGCAGCATCCGCGACTGCTCCGAGCGGTCCGCACGGCTCCTCCGCCGCGACCCGCGGCCCCTCAGACGCTCCTCGTGGTCCAGGAGTTGACTCTGGAATTCCGGCCGGCCGGGGCTCGGACTATCTTCCCGGCCGGCCAGCGGGCACGGCTGCGGCGCCGTCTGCTCGGACCCCAGCGAGCGTGACCGCTCGTCGTCGCGCGACGACGCACAGCGCGGGCTCGTCGGCGTCGACGCCGGCAGGTCGCGGCACAGCACGGTCTGCGGAGGACGCGTCGACGCGAGGTCTGCCGATCCCCGGTCGTCGACCGTCAGACGCCGGATGTCCGACTGGAACGGGAGGGCGTCGTCAGCGCGTGGAGCGGGACGCAGAGTGACGCGAGCTGGCTGTGCGGTCCGACTGGTATAGCAACATCCTGAGCCGCTGTTCCCATCAGATGCGGTTATGTTTGCTCAGTTGGTCTATTACTTAGTATAGTTCCTGCGAAGGTGAACAAGTGTTTCGGGCTCGAAAATAACCCGGTAGCGATGTATGCATATTGCATAAGTCAGAAATGATTTGCGTGCGGCTTCTATAATGACAAGTGAACGTATGATTGAACTGTCTCACCGTGTCATGCTAACAGGGTCGGATGGTGGGCGGATCAAAGGCGGAATGTTTCCAAACGACAAACACCACAGACCATTCGGAAGTACGGACGCATGCATCACTGATGATCCGGGGGATGAGGGGTCCGGACCCCCCACCCAATAGTCAGGAATTTTAACATTAGGCCTATGTTGGCATAACATGACAATGACTGGAAAGAAACGGTCTGAAATCCTACGTTCCCCCTCCTCAATAATTTAAGAAAAATCTCCAGCCATGGACGTATGCATCATTACAAGCAAAGCATCACGAAACTACTCTAGCCCAAGTTTTTCGTCAGACCCGTACCGAGAATATTCATTCAAATCACTCTTGTTCGTGGTCCGAACACCTAGCAAAACAGTTGCTCTTAAGGCGACATGCAATGAAAAGCAGTGAAACAATTAGTTCCATTCATTCTGTGTTGATGTACTTAAGGAAATAAATGGGCCGAGATGCAAGTTATACGCATTACACACGTCTGAAAGTAAGATGAACTGAGTTCTCGGCGTGAAATCAATCCTGTCCAAAAAGGCTCCTGAGCCAAATGGAATAACACACAACAAACTGGATGACGTGCTTGAAATCTGTAATCGACGGTTCAGAACGCGTCTCCGAAAAAAGGAGAGGATGTACTGTGGCGATTCATTTCCGTAACACAGAATATACTTGCCCTTTTATGGGTGAGGATAAAGGGCAGTTCTGCCACCAGCTTGCCGTTCAAAGGGCTCAGATAAAGCTTGATCTTGACAACGTAAGCGATGGCCATGCCGAACACCTTCTGGTCCGGATAGTCCAGTCTATCGAGAAAACAGCGATGTCCAGTACAACTTGTGGCAAAAAACGTTGTCGAAATCAAATGGAAAAGAACTCGATGCCAAGAGCATCAGCAGTCACCGCTAGGTAATCAGAATCAAAATCAGGATTGTAATAATCATATCCAAATTACAGCTAAAGGAATGCATGGCCCTGGTTATATGGATTTACAGTGCATTACGGCGAAATGAATGTTACTCGGACCTACCCTCTTTTATCTTGACCTTTCTTAAAACCTGCAAACGGCCCATGGCCAAAAATATGTGTGAGTGCCTTACTCCTCTTCGTCATCTTCTAGACTTCTTTCTCCGATCTGTACTGCACCGATGTCAATCCGTTCTTACCGTTTATGATTACTTAAGGCGTCTTTTGCTACCACAAACTAAACAAAGCCACCGTACTTCCGTGATTTAGAGGTATGTATAAGACGCGCTCATATTGCCACTATTATCAATACCACAAAAAAGGACTCAGGTCAACCTAAGCCACGTGATGAAATTAGGAAACTATTTTAAATCTGGTTTTTTAGTTGATTTTAATACGTATGCACATACATGTATTCACCAAAAACTAGCATGGGTATGTTCCTTTGAGCTGTGCCGAGGGCCAGATAACTCACAGCGTTGTCGACGCCAGGCCGTCCAGCTGATACTCCACGGAACCGTTCAGGGCCAGGTTCCTATGGCACTTGGAGTCGGTGTTGAGGCTCAGGTTGAGCACGATAACCTCCTGCAGACTCTGCCCGGATGACACCGGACACCCTTCCCTGGCGGTGGCCGAGAACAGGGCCAAGTCAAGAGGTCTGCCGAGCCCGGCTCCCTTCCCGGCCGGCGCTGACACGCCGGCCGGGGAGCGTCTCCCGGGAGTGAAGAGGAGTGTCGCCAGCGCGGCGAAGGGGATGGGCGACTCGGCACTTCTAGGGAACGCGCCAGGAATCTGCCTCATACGTTCCCAATAAATCCCTGAAGCGCGTAGAAAACGCGTCATAAGCGGTCCTTGCCGTGGAATATTGCTGAAAAATCATGTGATCACCATTCTTGGCACAATGGCAGACTCGCTTGAGTTTTAAGAGGAGAACGATGAATCCCGAGCCTCCGTATCGTTTTTAACTGTTCTTGTTTTGAGGTTAAACATCTTGATTTTAAATCATTCAAAATAACTGCATGCGCTTCAAAATACGAAAGGGCGAACGCGCACTCACGCGTTCTGCGACGATCCGACAACGGTGCGGTGCACGCTGTTGGTGAAGAGGCGCACACGGACCGTCTGAAGCACCGTGGCCTTGATGCGCCGCACTGACCGGCCGCTGGCGTTTCTGACGTGGACGCTCAGCCGCAATCTGTCGCTGCGATTGTACACCTGGGCAGGACGAAGTCAGACGTGTCTGCTTGTGGTTTTCCAAGCGTTGCTGACGGATTTCCTGCTTCCATCTGGCTTTCAGTATTCTGAGCAGTTCATTCCGGTTTCGTGATTTGAGTTAGAACAAGGCAGATATGTTAATACACCGATGCCTTTTACTCGTCATTTGCTCGGCGGCTGGGATCCAACTGTTGCCGTATTCGTAACGACGTCGGATCCGTAATAATCCCGTGACACATGAAATTGCCTGCCTTGCTTTCCTTCGCCCATGGATTTACACATTTCCTGATGTTTGTTACCGTTTGATCCCGGCGTATGTGGCTCGTGTTCCGTCCTTTCTATCCCCGTTTGCCCTGTCCGCACCGCCCAGTGGCTATGATGTGAGTACCCACCACCACACCGTTTCACCACCGTGCTAACCATCATGTCTTCCGGCAACATCCAATGCGCGTGAGACGTTTCACGATTTCAGAAAAACGGATAAAACGCTCGTTACGTCGGATCAGTATGAACACGATTTTATGGTAAGCTTTGTTCCCACGAAGAAGTCGGAGAAATCCATCCACACTTTAATGAACATCGACGAATGAAACGCCACTTCGCAGCGGCATATAATTATGCAGCGCAATCATATCTGATACGGAACTGTCGTTCTATCGTTTCCCTTCGACCCGCACCGGTAAGAATATTACAAAAAAACATGCTTGCGACTGCGTAAGGAACTATAATTTAAATACGAAGGTACCTGAG
This sequence comes from Capitulum mitella, assembly GCA_030062745.1. NCBI lineage: Eukaryota > Metazoa > Arthropoda > Thecostraca > Pollicipedomorpha > Pollicipedidae > Capitulum > Capitulum mitella. The sequence goes on along the minus strand of CP099844.1, from coordinate 18,414,308 downwards.
GTGACGTAAACCGATTCACTATGCTTATTCGGCTGGGAACTGCAACATTGTGCATCACAACTGTTACCTAGTGAATCTCTGAAGAAATCGGAAGAAAGCGATTTCAGCCCCATTCTTTGATCTAAGCCTGTGTATCTGTTATCTGTCTATCTATTTATCTACTTATCTATCTATCTATCTATCTAGCTATCTATCTATATATATATAATCTATAAGATCTAAGTGTGCGGTTTGCGCTATTTTGTTTTAACGGTTTGATCAGCGTGACGCATAAAAGAATGGCAGTTGTTATCATGGCCGCAACGCCTGTGCAGTGCTAGGATCAGCAAAAACTAGCCTCTGGTCAAATCTGTACCGTTATGAATACTCCGTGGCGCCGCCGATTCCGCAAGGAGACGTTCTACTGCCGCTTCCTCACCGCTTTGTCCAGACTGGCCTGCAGCTGCAGCTGGCCAGAGCTCAGCATGAAGCCGCGGCTCAGGCTGAGGCGGGAGGGCGGCGGCGGCCGCTCCGGTGCGCCTGGCAGCTTGCGAATCACCGCCGAGACCGTGGCCCTGTGGACAGGAGGCGCGGCGCGTCACGGGCAGCGAGTTCACCCCAACGACAGCCGATTCCGGCAGATTACCGATCAAACTGAAACCGGCGGCTGCCGTGCAAATACATCAATGAATTCAACGACTTGAAGAGTTGCCACTGCGTCAAAGCCAGGGCCCCACAACAGGTCTTGTTACCGCCAGCTTGACAACGACTCTTTGTAGCTTCGTGGACCAGAAAGCAGCAGATAATTGTGTAACACCACAATGGAGTTTTTCAGTCATGTTGCTTTAAAACAGGCGATTCTAGAACGTTATATATTAGACCGATCCGTGAAGAATGATTTCCAATGTAGCCAGGTTTTCGGCGATCTCGGCATGTTTTTCTCGTGGTGTCATACTCTTCGCCTTGACTAGTTTCATACAGCACGGTACTTTACTGTCATCCACGAAATCCAACTCCGGCTGCCTGCATTCAGCCTTGGTTCCTTGAGCTGTAGCCGAGACCTCATTTTAAGAATGAAGCAGCCATAGTGCAAGGTAGCCGCACCCCTCGAACCAATGCGCTGCCCATCGTTCGTCTCGTAAGAATTTCCTGGCGCGTTGAAGGAGTCAGCTCTCAGCCTGCTAAAAAATAAATGCCGGAATGCATCATTGATGGAGTGATCAAAGTAGGAAATGCGAGTTGAACCAAGGCAGGGTATTGATGTGCTGGAGACGGAACGTGCACAAACTGTGGATGGCCTGTCAACAGGCACAGGTAGGCCGTAAACCCCGTGAACGCCGTCTGTGGATGAGGTCAAAATTAATAGATCGTCTATGGACGGTCCGCCTATCCACCAAACTGTGTGACAGTCTGTCGACTAGCTGCAGAGACAGATGAAGATGGTCCTCAGACCGGTAAAAGGAGGTCTGTGGACCGGTCGGGGCTGGTCTCTAAAAAACCGGCATACATTTCTCTGTTATTACTCAGGTGTGACCTTGTCCACCATATGAAGCCCATGTGCCTACGTCATGCGGCCCTCGTACCTGCCCCAGGCGGTCTTCGTGCCTGCCTCTGCCGGCCCTCGTCCCTGTCTAAGACGGTCTCATGCCTGTCACAAGGAGTCTCGTGCTTGCCTCAGATAATCATTGTGCCTGTGACAGGCGGTTCTCGTGCCTACCTCCGGCGGTGTACCTCTCCTCACCTGCAGGAGAACCGCTGGCGCTCGGAGGCGGCCGCCGACACCGTCAGGATGTAGAAGACGCCGCATTCGCGACTGCCGTCCTCGCTGGGACACAGCGACACTGTGCCGGGCGACCGCTGCAGGATGCGCAGGCTGAACGGGATGGCGCGCGCGCCCAGCCGCCGCATCAGGCGCCACTGGAATACCGGGCGGCCGTCACAGGGCTGCCGGTGGCCGCGTGCCGCCGCCAGAGGCGCAGGCAGACGCCGGCTGAAAGGTCACCAGGCCGGAAGGCTTGGAATGACCTGCGGGTTGATGTTGGCTGGTCTGAACGATCTGTCCGTGCGCAGTGGCTTTTGCCGTAACCGGGAATATATGGGTCCATTTTTCTTTTGCACTTTCAGTCGCTTTTGATCGCTTGTTAGTCGACGATCGCGCTTCGTGGCCACGTTCTACGCGCACGGATGCACAAAACTAGTGTGCATGACTACCGAATGCCCTATTTCATATTGCTGTTGGGGAGAGCAGGCTGGTCCCGCCATCATGCAGTGTCGACAAACGTGATCTGAAATATCCCTGCACTGACCGAGAAGGCATCACTCCCCGACACTTGCTTTCCACCTCTCCTCCCCGTCAGCCTTCTGGACCATGGCTCAGAACCCAGTTTATACTGTCAGCTGAGAAAAGTAACCTTTTTAGCTGAGTCTCAAACGGGATTTAAAAACAGATTCTTTGGAGACTTATTGCTGCTTCGAACTGGACCCATGTCCATTAAATAGCGGATCTGAGGATATTTGTTCTCTGGTGGAACGACGTGGCCGGGCAAGCTGGTACAAGAAGTTATGCCAAAGAGCTGCGTCCTGAATATTCGAGGATCATGAGAGAATTCGATGAACGTAACTTTTCTACAGGAGTTAAGCACGACTTATTCCGAGGCCGCAGCTTTATGGAATTATAAATGATTGCGCTTATTTGTGTGTGCCAATATCAATTGTGGGCGTGCCTGGACGCCCAAGTGTAAAATTGCAATCATGAAACGCAGAAAACCTCCCTTACATGCAAATATGCGTAGGAATGCCGGGAAAAGCGTGGAACCCTGATTCCTCCAGTTTCTACCTCTGCCTATTTACACACGCAAATTAACGATTCTAAAGGCACCAATTTTCCAGACCCAAACAGGCCATCTTCAACCGCAACGTTGTACATTCAGCGACTCGTTCTGCTCCTTATCATCGGACACTGACGTCAGCATGACACCTGCGACAGTGGTGTCCGCCGTTAGACCGGACTGTGACCGGCATTTATTTCCCGCGATTTCCCAACGCAACGACACTGATTGGGTCTGTGCCTGACGTGGCGTCAGCTCTCGCTAACGTTGCGAAGAGTTCCGGCTCCCATTGAGATTTCTTATAATAATTCTGATAATAAGATTTCTTGCTTCCACTGAGTCGCAGTGCGATCTGTTTGCTCAATGTGAGGTAGAAACCATTTACTCGATGTGAGGATCCAGCCGGCTGGTTCGGCAGGGCCAAAAGGTGTGCGTGTAAAGGAGAGGAATTTAATGTCACGGAAGCATGGACACAAGTCCTGTGAAATCGATAGTCGATTTGTTATTACGCAAGGATCGTGTTTTACCATTGCTTTCTCTGATAACCTTAATGAAAGCATGCAAAATTGTACACAATTTTGGGTAAAGATTCACAACTGTCCCAAGGCAACTGTTCTCTCCCCTCCATGTTTGACCTCGCTGTCGCACTGCCTCGCTGAGGTCGACCCAGCCAGCAGCACCCTCGGGCCACCCTGCGACCGGACCGGCGGTGCCGGGCGGCCCGACCGCTGTGGAGGTCAGCTTACCTGGAACGGTGTTGTGTCCGTGGCCGCGCCGGCCGGGTAAATCTCCGCCGCCACCAGCAGCAGGTCCTCGCTGAAGTTCAGCCCCATCATCTCCATCGAGTCGCAGCCGTAGCGAATCGAACAGGTGACCCGGGCGTACACCTGGTTCTGGTCATCGAACGACGAGCGGAGCAGGAGGACGCCATCTGTGGGGACGTGGCATCGATTTCACGAGGGAGCGCCGGTGCCTCGGATTTGCCGTTAAGTGTTTCCATTGTCGAGACGGACTGTATATATATAAGAAAGACTTTATAAGAAAATTTAGCACTTGTGTACTGAACTTCTTTCAAGCCTCAGCAGTCAGCCTCGACCAATGTTCCAGCCTACGAACAGCAAAAATTGTCCTGGGTTGATGTGTTGTACAGGGTTGAAGAACTTTTCCACGGTGAAAAGTTTTTCTATCAGCCGTCATTGAAACTTCACAGACCGAATTGAAATTTATCAGAACCATTGCGGAGGCTCGACATGTGTGTGGGCCACGTGGCTATGTAGACTGACCCCTGGACTGACCCGACCCAAGCCGCAGTGAGGCAGACAGTGGCCACTTCCAGACTAGCGTCTAGAGGGTACAGACGCCAAGTCTTGAGATGGCAAAGCAGCACTCTTTATCAGTTCGCTACAGAGCAGCTGGTACGGTGAATGGCGGAATGGCCCAGGGTCAGGTTGCCGAGCAGCTGAGAATCAGTGTCCGCACCATTCATCGTTGGCTGTCGCTGACGAAAACGGAGACTCGCGGGAAAGTCAACAGGAACGCGGGAGGGAAAGCTGTCAGCAGAGTGGCCAAGGTAACGATTGCCGAATCAGCGCTAAAGAGGCCACTCAACAGGACGGCTGGTTCGCAACTACCAGCCAATGGAAATCCCGTGTCACACAAGGCAGTACACAAGTATCTGATGGAATCCCTGCACCGGAAGCCTTTCAGACCACATCAGCAACCAAAGCCGACACAAATGCAGAAGAGAAACGGATAGAGTTTACTTAGGCCAGGACGAACTGGGCGTTGAAAGCTGGCGGCGCGTTTTTGCAGATGAGTCCCCTTTTGAGGTTTACCATCCACCCAGCCCGCAGAATGATCGCGTCTGGGCCCACAAGAGGTCTGCAGTCCCCGCCCCCGAGACGGTCAAACACCCACTGAAGACTCGAGAGTGGCGAATAATGAGGTATCGCGTCTTACCCGTTGCAGTTGACTATTACATGGAAGAGGTCCTCAGAAACACAGCGGCATTAGCGGTGCGACGCGGGAATAACAAATGGTCCTCTACGCAAAGCAAAACTTCTGCCAGACATTTCCCGGGACATTTGGCAACAGGATGGCGCTCCGGCGCTGCGAGCAGAAACACTCAGCAATGGAGTCGGACCAACTTGCCTGGGCTTTGGATGAAAGACCAGGTCAAACAATAACCTGTTCCCGATTAAGAATCTACCTCTCACCGTTCAAGAGAGACACGTCCCCCCATAGCATCTTACGGCACCGGCACAGTCAGAGGGGAAGGGGTCCGGACCTCCCCCGCCTTAAGCCCGCATTGTTTCTTGTTTAATAACACGGACGCAGCGAGCGAGGTGTCTTGCCATACTCCAATGACGGAAATAGCGCCTAAAGTGACCCAAAGAAGTTTTCTTAATGCAACACAATGCGTATCGTCTTCCTAGCAGACGGTTCTCATGTGATACCAGTTCTCACTGAGCCTCCCCTCTTAAGGAAATCCGAGCTGCACCCCTGTCTGACAGAGCTCTTGCTGTGCCCGCAGTCCGAGCAGGAGGTTTTGCACAAACCATGTGGTTTGTGTAAAACCACATGCTTATTATATATGATCAGAGCGAGTGAACAGCGCACTCAAACTGTCAGCGCTCCATAGCTTGTCTTCTTCTCCAAATGTCGGAGCCTCAGCTCTTTGAGGACGTTTACCTTTACCATCGGATTACAACTCCTTCATTTTTGCTTGTTTGCCATCTCTTGCCGTCTGAAAACAGCCATCTTTTCCGATGTCGTAAAGATACCTACTGCTCCTTAGGTACCTGTACACCAAGCTAAACATCGCGTGTACGGCACTTATTTCATAATATCTCCGTCTTCCCCTTTCATCGACGTCAGAAAACTGCAGACAACTCCACGCATTCGAGCTGGCTTCATGTTCTGAACGCTGGCCGCTGATATGCACAGGCATTTAGCTTCTTTCCCCAGTTTTGATAACCAAACCAGCCGTCTTCTTCTTGGTTTCCTGATTCTCCGTGCCTCTGATATCCTTTTTCTTTTCCTTCAGTAACTGATGTGCGATATCCAACTCCATCATATTCGCCGCAATAATAAAGTGCGGTCGTTCATACATTATTGCTATGTATGATATTATAAGTTTATATTCCTCTTTTCTGCTTGATATAACCCAGCCCGTAACCGTCCCTCCCAAAATAACGTATTGGTGTGTCTCCAGTGCCGTCACGGTCCTTGACCAATAGGAGGCCGGCGTGGGTAGGCCGTCAGCTGGCTAGCCGGTTATGCCAGCTATGTTTGTTCACGACGGGCTTGACAGGGTCGAGGGACAGACAGTTTCTGCTTATGTTTCCTATTCGATTATATCGGTAGATACAGTTTTATATTTTCGTGAATCCTTTAGCCTGGCTCTGGCGTCGAGTTACAAATTAACAGAGCTTTGGAGGCTGGGACAGTTGCAGGACGGGGGGGGAGCTTGCCAGGCGATCCAAACTTGGCAGGATTGGGTAGGCGGTAGACCGTAATTAACTATCAGTTTTAGACTCGGCTGTTTTTCTTGTCTTTGGTTTCCCTTGCATTTTCTTAGCTTAATGCCGAAATAATGTAAAAGTGTTCGACTTATTGCCTGTTGTGTGAACGGGGGCATGTGGCGCCGAGCACGCCAGATGCTGCTTTGGCCAGACGGTTTTACCTGGATTTCTAGGGTCTCGGATATAACTGAGCGTGTAGGCAAAAATATTCCTGTCCCCTGGCGAATTTCGAGAGCCTTGCGCTCTGACCGGCGAAATAAGTATGATTTATTGGCCTTTTCACGTTCGGACTTCGGTGCCTAACGATCCTCGGTTCTCCGTTGGAAGACGCCTCGGTGAACTGAACTTAATATTCCGGATCCGGGCAGGAATCTTTAATCATCGCCTCCTGTCTTCGCCTTTCTGCCGGTATTCACAACATTGCTCCTACTTGGAAATCCACTGAACCTGTTTGAATGCACTGGTGTACATTGGACGATTTCCGTCTGTTGAAAACATTATTAGCTCATTTAAAGAAACAGCCATTGATAACAATCAATTGGTTCATCAGCAATCAGCCAATCAATCGATTATGCAAACGTTCGATCAATCGTGCTTCTCGGATTCTCCATAATGTGCGGGTGTTCAGGGCCCCACGTCACTTGTACCTAATACAAACATTACACAATAATGCGCATAAATACGCAGCGTAAAAACATGTCTAATAATGACACTTCTTACATGTCCAGCCAACTTGTGTCTTACCCGCGCTCGACTGGCAGTCTGTGCTTTGCACGCCCGACTGGGGGGATAGGTGACGGCCCCCACTAACTCACGCACGTTGGTCGCACGATAAAAATCAGCACACTGTTGGAAAGCTTGTGTTGAGTCGAGGTCGACAGTGACTTCATGTTTACCTTAAGATCATACGTAAGCCATTTATGCCCTGTACATGTCTTTCATAACCGACTGCATGAAACCGTGAAACGGCCTGGATCTCAAGGGCTGTGATTAAAAAAGTCTAAATGGGAAGGCATCAGCAGACAGGTATAAATCCGCAGATTCCGATACACGTCTAATTTCTCTGATTTCTCGATATATACAGGGAAACGCTGAGTTAAGGACACGGCTATTTTCGCACCGGTATCGCACTGTCGGCGGACGCCGCAGCCGAATACGGTATGTTCCTTTATTTTCGCGAAATAAACCATTCCAAGCATTGTTTTTTAATAACAGCGGTTCTTATGATGGTTTCTCTTGCTTAAATGTAGAAAAAAAAGTAGTTCTCAATCTACACAATTGGAGCTGTATTCGCGACAGTCTATTTCCAGAATATGCAATTTTTGAAACTTTCTGAACTCCTTGGTACTATTCGCAACTGTGCAAGCCAGTTCTGTCATTTTCAACCCCATCTGAGTCATTCATCGCGGATTCTGATGGCAGTGCATTTTCAGTTTTCCAACCACTGACCTGAGGTCAGTGGTCGGAGGTCACTGAAACGTTGACCATTGACGGAAAATGGATGTCTGGACCTGCCCACACTCAAATTGTTGTAAAACTTCCGTCAGTTTCCGAAAAAACAACGACACGTGTTGAAATGGGCTTGACCTTAGGTCCATGACACAGAAATTTCCGAAAAATCCAAGACAGCAGATTTGTTGCATTTATCAAAATCTCCAACCCCTCAAAGTTTTGTTGCGATGTCATGTTTTCGAAAAAAGTCGCAGGGCGCTAAACGTTCTTGGATATAGGCCACTTGACTAGACCTAGGTCAGACACCTGACTTGACGTGAGGCCAAAAATTTGATGCAAGATGTAAAAATGATCAAGAAAAAGGTAAATAAAATTTCGTTGCGCTGCGTTTGTTCGTTTTCTCGCAACCTTAGAAAAACCTCAAAGACCGCCCAGGCCAAGCCCCAAGGTTTAAACGTCGGAAAATTAGGCGAGCTTGGCAGGTTAAATGGGAGGCCATTTTACACCCAACATTGGAGGCTTAACACGCGCAATGGAAGGGAGGAGCTTTGCCCCCCACCCCCCACTTATTTTTCTTCAAGATTTCGAGAACGGATCTTAGCAGGGCGTTGTTTCTTTGCAGAACTTATGATAATTTAATAACTCGTTGACTGACGCAAATAAATCGAAAATCGGCCTGAACTTTTTTAAGTTTGAAGAATTTGAAGTCGAATAATTACAGAGAAAATGACGGATGTCGCAGGCAAATGGGAACTTTGCGAGAAGACAAGCGTTTTACGTACGATCACCGTTTGAACATTACTAGCCATCATTTGGGGACAATTGAGGATACTGGATGTACCAAGACCAAACCCAGCGTCAGTAAAGGTCAAAGTGAACCAGGTGGTGGCCTGATCCAGATTTGCTTTGCAACATAATAATTTATATGAAATAACGAAACCAAAGAACCTAAAAGAAAGATGTTTGCTTACATTGGAGTATGTTTTATAACAAACAGGTCATGTAGTTGGGCTTGTTATGGCGAAGGAAGTTCATTGCACCTAGTTTACATAGACCTTAATTTGGGTCAAAAACTCTACCCAAGGTCAATGACCTTGCGTAACTTCATTTGACTTTGCGGATGTCAGTGAACGCTGAAAATGACCAAGTATACCGATGTTTGTCTACTTTCACCGATACGACAGCAAATGATGCGTTTAGCGTCCGTGTTTACACTGAAGCTACATTAGTATTACGTGTTGCTCGAAATCGCATCTACAAAGATAAAAAAACGATATCGAAGGTCAATGGCCTGACACGAACTCGACCCAGTACTTTCATTCAAGACATCCAGTGAATGGGAATCGTCGTTTTCCGCGTTTTAACGCTAGAATACGCGCCATTTTCCCGTTTCGCCCGAAAAGCAGTACGGAAGGGCCTCTTCAGACCGAGAAAGTGTCCAAATTCGGCCTTTTGACCTCATTTGATATAGGATAGGGTCATGTTGTCATATCATGTCATGTCATGTCATGATCAGCACCAAGGTCATGAATATTGCAAAAATAGATCTCTTTACAGACTCAAATTGTCCCGAAAATTTCGTGTCTCTAACTTTTCTCATTTCGGAGAAGGGGGGGGGGCACAAAAGTATCCCTCGTTCAGGGGTGCGTTAGTGCAAAACCCCACGCCACTGCGTTTTTTAAAAAAATGAGCGCCACGCAAATTCTGCGCGAACACGCGGCGGCTGTAGCTCGCCGTCACATGCTTTCTGGTATGAACAACCACAACTTCCTCGTAGCTCCCGCCGCGACCTTCCTGGACCCACCCCTCCCGTTTCACGTTTAGTATGTGCCGTGTGTGTGTGTGTGGATGTCATGGAAGTATTGAAATTTTTGAAGCAAATAGTTTGTGGCTGCATATCAAAGTAAGATCCCGTAAATATACCCCAAAATAGTCTGACACCCCTGTCGAATGATCCGTGACACAGATGTAATTACTTCAAACCACTGCTGTCAGATATCAGCTTTGGTTACCGTCGAATTAACTGGCGGTGTGTGCTTCGGAAAGTACCGCGAACCGCCCTGATCCCCATCCGAGAAACCGCTTCTGAAGCTGCCACAGAAGCTCGGCTTTCGAAAGCCAAACATTATCCGATTCTTCGAGTAAACTGCCGCCAATAGTGTACCCAAACACTCAAATCGCTTAACTTCGATTAGCATGCTCAGCAAGTATTACTGATAAACGTACTCGTCATAGGCACGATGTATGGCATGGCATACATATATACAGCAATGGCATCATCACCCGTTTTCCGCTGGTGCAGAGCATACGGCCGGTACCGACGGCCCGACTCCTCTCCGCTCACCGATGGGGTCCGTGTGCGAGCCGTGGTCGACCAGGTCCAGCGTCTCCAGGAACAGCGAGATCTGCCCGTCGGGCGAGGAGGCCTCGTACGCCTGGCACTGGTCCTCCATGACGTGGAACGACCGCCGCCGCCGCCGCCGCTGCCGCTGTCGCAGGCGTCGGCCGCACAATGGGCGGCCGCCGCCGCCGGCTGGGCAGAGCGCGGCGGTCGCGCATGCCTCCTCGGCCGCGCCGCTGAGCGGCCAGGCAGGCGCAGCAAATGCGACGTCTTTCAAACGCACGGGCTCGGCTCGCCGCCCGGGCCGCGGGCTCCGACCTCAGGCCTGTGTGTGCCGTCCGCGTTGTGTTTCCTTATCGCGTTTTGTATTTTCTGCACTTATGCATGGGTTACACGCATCCGTTTAATACCCAATGGCTGCAGCCGTGCCTGCAACTGTCTGTTTTATTTTTCAGTATTCAAATAGAAAACAGTGTAATCCAACGGCTAAGGCCTCATGGGTCTCGTGAACTTGAGTAGGCAATGAGATCACGTGACCAATGAGGATGTTTAGGAGGCATTTAGAAAGAGATAGAACACTATCCAGATCAATTTGGCCATGGTCACTGAGGTCGGCTATGGATTCAATGTGCACAGTAAATATATTGCAACATAACTGACACGTTATTCGGTCTCTAGACACCGGAGTACCCAAAATTTCCTTGAGTCAACCATCTTGTTTACGGTGAATACCATGCATCCCTTTACCGACAGGCGTCAGATCCTGAGCTCCATTTCACAAATACAGTTACATGTCACATCACTACTTAGGTAGCCCCGCCGGTATTCGTCACTTGGCCACCTCTGACAGTACACGGGAGAAGGGTTGCACTCCATCCGCTTCAGCCATTTTCAAACCTGAAACGATGGAGCTACGAAACGAAAACCATTGCATAGCTTGATTTTTTGGCTGCATATGGATATCGACCCCCTCAAACTCCACAACGACCTTAGCAGCGATCTCAAAGAAGGTCATACTGGTGCTCAGATTTTTGTTGCACCCTACATTGAGAGGAAACCTACAGGACTTCTGAGGAATCAAAACGACTTTTGACGATGACTGAATGACTCAGTCTACTATTGCTATGCAAAGCAGCGCTTCCAGTTACATCCCTGTACTACCAATAGCTAAGCTCTATTTTGGATGCTGCGCTGGAACAGTGGAGTAGCCAGGATTCAGTCCAGGGTAGGGGCGGACTCAAATTAAGTAGCCCGGAATTAGGAAAACTTCTCAGATTTTGCCCACTTCAATTCGTATGTATTGGTTGGTAGAAAAAGTATGACCGGATTGCGCGAACTTATTATTGCCCTGCCGTTAGCAGACGGGGAGCGGGTACCCGTCCCCGTCTGATCGCACGCCTAAAAATAAGTCGCGGTAGGATTCTTTGGCCTCAGACCGTTGTCGCCGGCGTCTTCGCCGGGTACCTAGTCAGAATTTCACGGCTCGAGTAGTCCATTGATCTAGGATGGTTAAGCAGGACGGCTAACCAACTTCGAATTTGTATGTATTGGTTGGTAGAAAAAGCAGGGACGGATCGTGTGAACTATCATTAGGCTGCTATAAGCAGACGAAGAGCGAGTACCGGCCCCGTCTGCTCGCACGCCTAAAATTAAGTGGCGGTAGGATGGTTCGGCCTCAGACCGCTCTCGCCGGAATCTTTGCTAGGCACCGGCTCGGAATTCACGGCTCCAGCGGTTCACTGGCCTTGCATGGTTAAACCAGGAGACCTACTACTACCCTGAATTCTATTTCGGCTCGTCCAACCAAGCGGACCAAAAATCTTGCTGCAGCGACAAATCTAAAGCGATACGAGCCGGATCAGACACCAGCCACGGAGTCAACTGAACCTTAAACCAACATCTGTATGAGTCATTCTCCGCGTGCTCCTCTGTCATCACAGGTTTCTTTGTCCATGCCGAAATTAATCAAAATCAATTATTTGTAACGCGTTTTCCTACTATTTATTGTTAGCCAAACTACAACACACTCTGCACCGAGAAATAAACGTCATGATCGGCCATCGCCGATGATGGCGTTTATGATCGGCGATCCCACAAATACGCGCTAATCTTAACCTTAATTACATCTTATCCGAATATATATATATATATATATATATATATATATATATATATATATACATTACAGTGCAACGTTACAGGCTGCCGTCAGGCATGCATATGTGTAAGCGCCGCCATATGACCGCATTAATAACCCGTCATCATGCCGTCATTTGGAATAGCTGATGGCTCGAAGATGATTGGGCCCTTCTCTTGGGCGTTTGAAAAAAGAGAGAACGTTTGTGAGACCCATTACTGCTCGAAATCCCGCACGGCCTCGGGATCGCTGGACAAAAGTCGGATGGGCTGAGAAGTCGGAAGAAATCCGTGAGCTTACTTGTGCTGTAACGACCGTGGACTGGTTTGGCAGCCCGTCTTAGAGGCCCGCAACTCCGAACGTCTTGACGGCTCAATGTATTTAGCAATCTTCAGAAGGCGGTGGTCCAGGCCCACCGAGGCCCGGCCGCCTCCGGCCAAAAGCGCTGGCTCAGTCTACGGTGGCCAGACTCAGCTCAGCTCACCGCCGTTCCGCAGAGCGCGAAGCAGCGGGCTGCTTCCGGACAGAACCGTCCGCTTCCACCCCCGAGCCAGTCTCTCCGTCTCCGTGCAGCGCCTGGCGAGAGGTTAAATTCTCGGCTCCGTCAGTCAGGCTCCTCCTGCTTCCGCCAATGACGCGTCCGCTGCACGCATTTTTAACCTCAGATGGGCTGTTTGGTGGCACAAGTTTTCCCTTATCGGTGCGTGTGACGGTAAAGTTGGTCGCAGCCCCGCCGCCGGCGGTAACATTCCCTCCGGCTTGCCGTCTTCTCGAACGTCGGTACGAAGTACCCCGGCCCAGATCAGCGCCGCTCCGGCTTCCTGGGTCTTTGGACCTCTTCAAAGGCGCTTGCACTTGCTGTTTCCAGAGCTGGCCGGAGGTGCCGCTGTGACCAAGGAAGTGGGTGAGCCACGAGGACAAGCGGGCGGTCATGGAATTGAAGTATTTCCGTTCGAGGACGGCGGCTGCGGCTCCGCCATGGCCACCGGACGGCAATTCTGGGCTGGCTTTTAACGCGGTTTTCCAAAGTAATTAATCGAAAATACGTACCGGTATTTTTAAAATTTTTTTTTTTTTTGTCCTTCATTTTTTGTTCTCGGGTGGGGGCCCGGCTGGAACACCACAAAAAAATTTCTGGCGCCCCCCCTTTTTTAGGGGGGTTTGGTTGCTAAACCCTTAAAAAAAGATCCTTTATAGCCGCGAGGGTTCGTAAAATGTGACCCTGTCTGGAACTTGGGTACGGTAAGAATTGTGGGTAGCACGGATCGCAAAACAGCTGTGGTAGTCGTGAAGTATTTCTGTTGTAGTTGAGACCGTCCATGGAGAGCGACATAACTTCTGTGACTACTGACGGAGCGTCGGTCATGAAGTATGTAAAAACCCTGTCTGTGTTTCTTGAAAGCTCACTTCAAAAAGAACATGGAACCTTTCATCCCTTTCCCTTAAAATAGCATTGGAATGCGTCTGACGTGTCTTCTGAATCGGGCTGCCTGAAGGGATGTAATTATTTTATGAATTTATGGGTTCTCCACGTACGTTCGCTCTTCCCCTCCCCTTAAGGTATGATATAAAATTTATAATAAAATCCCCTTTATCGGTAAAGTTATCGTATAATAAGATAATGTAGGTCATTAGGGTAATATTCTTTCGTTTGCCGATAAAAGCAAAAACTTGTATCAATTTCCAGCCCTGATACGACCCCTGTTGACGCAAATGCGATGATGATGTACGGCCCCATTCCGCACGGTCTACAGCTGAAAAATGAGTTAGCATTGCCATCCTGCTTCGTTTGCGACGCTAGGTCTAGTGCTGATGACGCGAGGCACAACAGCGACCACCCGGAAGCCAAACCTAACATCTCTACACAGCAACCAATCAGAGCATGACATTGCAAATGTGCGCGCGCGCGAAAACGTAGCGCCATCGGGAACTTAAAAAAAACATAGCGGAATTTCAATTGATTTACGGCAAGCAGGGGATTCGATTTGTATTCGTTTGAGAGGGCTCCGACCCACCCAATGTCGCTTTGGGCCCCTCTTATGTTGGTTTGTCCCCCCCAGTATTTTCTGTCGGTTTTAAAGGAAGATGAAAACAAGGAAAACAAGGAAGTAAGAAAAACAGCGGCCGCAGTAGATAAGAGATAGCATAAGGTAAAGAATAAAGTCTTAAGTGATGTACCTATCTATTTTTCTTTCTTTTATTTCCCCTCTCTTTCTCTCTCCCTCTCTCTCCTTCCATTTATATATATATATATATATATATATATATATATATATATATATATATCTGCCTATGTACATTGGGATTAATGTGATTTTTTGTGCGACAAATAGTAACGAAAACTTGAAAAATTTTCGTTGGTCAAAATAAAGTGGGCTAAGTCAGCTGAAAAGCACACATTTAGGGGAGGTTAGGTTGTCGGGCTTCAGGAATGTTGTAACAACATATTTACTATGTATAATTTGCAACAATCAGTGACAATTGCATGCATGATTGTTCTCAATGCAACCACAACATTGTCAACAACACATAAGATTCAGATTTACGTAGCGTTGGATTCCATATATTGTGACAATATTATGGGTGCATTGGAAACGCAGTCATGCACACGACAAAAGGACAGCCGCTTAATGAATTGGTGTCTAACTCTGTAAAAATGTTTCACTGACAGCGGTCGCAATTTCGAAACAATATTTTAATTGAAGTCAGAATTTAGGTATGGTCACTTCTGTGCGATATCTCCTTAAGTCGTAAAAGCAGGCACGGATCCAGGGACAGCAGGAGTGGGGGAGGGGCGAATTCCATGTCGGCGGTCCGTCAGGGGCGCGGCAGTCATGGAGCCGGATGGGGCGAGGGCCAGAGCCCATCCTCGGCAACTTCCAACATTAGTCCCAGGAGTACGGGACTTATTTCATGTTCGGGGCTCCGGACGTTTTTAACTTGCTCCTTGTCCCACAACATCATTGGACTTGATGTTAAGATCTGCCGAGGCTGGCGGCGAGGAGCTGTGCTCGGATCCTCCCTCACGGTCGGCCAGCGACGTTCGGTCACACCCTCGGTCGGCCGAGTCCGGCCGGTCCTGCCGCGGTCCTCTGTTCAAGTCCCCTGTCCCCTTTCCTGCTCCCTTGTCCTCGGCCGTCATCTCAGCCCCCGGTCCTCATTCCCTGTTCCGGTTCCCTGTCGGCGTCCCTGGTCTGTAGTTCCAGTCTCCTGTTCCTGATTTCCTATGCTCGGTCTTCCCAACCAAGTTCCCTGGTCGAAAAGGAGGCTTTATATATATATATATATATATATATATATATATATATATAGGTATATATATATATATATTTCTCCATTAAACCCTCTCTTGATGTAAGCTGAGATAGCGAAATGGGTAGTGTTGCGTTTGTTGGATCTGAAGATGGGTAGTTCGAACCTGGGGGCCTCCCTAATTATCCATCAAAATCAAGACACCGCCACAACATTATGGCCTCCGTGTCGAGAGAATGTTGTATCGATATCGTCACCTCAATGTCTTGGCGGCATTATCTCGATGTCGCTCCAATGTTATACCACAATGTCGCTTCAGTTGCATTCCGTACTAACATTTTAATTTTTATACAATATACGGTCTTATATTGAGACAATGTCGATGTAACGTAAAATTCCTACTCGGGATTTTGGAAAGGTCTTACAAAGGGTTAAGGGAAAAACTAAGTTTCCGTTGTACTGGAACAGTTTCGTGCATTTGAGACCACCCTAACCTGCGCAACGACCGTGGGTCGGCGGCGATCATGCCCGACTGGGGGAGGGGGGCGGTTGACCGCCCCCTAACTCTCACTCTAACTCACGAACTGTTGGTCGTACGATAAAAATAAGCACACCGTTGGAAAGCTCGTGACAAGTAGAGCTCGAAACTGTTCTTGTTTTTAGTTTTGGATAATATATAAGCCATTTACGCCCTATATATGCTTTCTCACAGCCAACTGCATGAGATCGAAAAACGGCCTGAATCTCAAGGGCTGTGACTAAAAATGCATAGGTAATGACACTAACGAACAGGTAAAGGTTCGCAGATGCCGATACACGTCTAATTTCTCAGATTTGTTCAATATATACGCCGGAACGTTGAGTTAAAGACACGGAAATTTTCACGCCGGTTGTCGGCGGGCGCCGCAGCCGTACGCAGTAAGAAATTAACGTTAACTTATCTTAGTGTTCCTTTGTTTTGCGGCATAAGGCTATCCGTGTCAATTTTATTTATTTCAGTGGTTCTTGTGATGGTTTTTCATTCTTCAATTTTGGAAACCTTCATTAGTTACCAATCTACACAACTGGTGGGGCTTTATTCGCGAAAGCCGGTTTCTTTCCAAAATATGCAATTTTTTAAAACTTTTTGGGGTTTGTGGTATTGCTTGCGTCTTTGCAAGCCGGTTCTGCGATTTTCTATCTATTCTAAGTAATTCATAATTCCGTCATTTCCCAAAAAACGACCATATGTCTTAAAAATGGGTTTGACCTTAGGTCAATGACCAAGAAAATTAAAAAAATATGAGATAGCAGATTTGTTGCATCTATCAAGATCTCTAATCTCTGAAAGTATTATTGTGATACCGTGTTTCCCAAAAAAGTTGCAGGGCGCTAAACGTTTTTGGACAAAGGTCCGTTTGGCCTTACCTAGGTCAGACACCTGACTCGACCTGAGGTCAAAACGTTGACGCCAGGTGTGAAAATGGTCAAAGAAAAGGTACACGAAGTACTCAGGGCTCTGTGTTTGTTCGTTCTCTCGCAATCCTAGAAAAACATCGGGGGGGGGGCGTTCAACTGCCCCCCCCCCCCAGTCGGGAGCGGGCTAATGAGTACTAGGAGTCACATAAATGTTTTTAGTTATCACATCCAACTTTGTGGACGGAGGTACGTTTATTGTGGAAATAACAGTAAACTCCATTTCAAGATATTTTATAGCAGTGTTAAGCGTGAAAAAATTACATTTGGCGTCCGGTCAAGACTGCTCATGAAAACTCATTTCGCTTTGGAAGTGTTCGTGCGTGTAATGGATATCATTGATTGAGGGTACAAAATATGTAATTGTAAGAATATGGGGATATGGGCACTAGATCTAACTAACTATCTACAACTAATAATTATTGTTGGAACTTTTTAATTTATGATTAAGATTATTAAGTAATTTGCATGTGCTTTAAGGCTTTTTGCGGGCAGTTGGATCCGCTCCGCATGGTTGACCATTAATTAAATGTTGTTTCATTTGTGTGGGTGGAGGTGGCAAAGGGGCAGGATATGTGCCCCGAAACCAGACGTATATTTAAATACTAGTTTTGTGCAGGTTACATTACATGAAAAACGAAATCTAAAATACTTCCCCTTCCACGCAACTGTTCGTGGATTCTACGGCTGGTTTATCGTGCCCCTCGCCCCAATGCTGAAATCGCTCCCACGTCCCTGAAAGCAAGTACCATTTTAGCTTAGTACGTGAAAGGGAAATAGGACTCACGAATAGCCTTTTGCTCATAACTTAGTGAGAACTAATATCATTGAAGTAAATATGTGCTGTATGTAAGTTCCGGCTTTTGTCAGCGACTGACGAGGTGACGAAATCGATAGGAACTGAAAAAAACGCGAAAAGTTGGTAACAACCAATAGCAAGTGCCCTCAAAACGGAAGACTAAACAACAGGCGCAGCCAAGTGGGCCCGGAAGGCCCGGGACCCCTCTTAGGCCCGCAGTTTTTTTTTCGAAAACCATCGCATCGTTTTCCCAGCAGGCGGTTTTCGTATGGTTTCAGTTTACACTGAGCTCCGGGCCCCTTCGAAAGAAAATCCTGGCTGCGCCCCTGGTGTTCTCAAATGCCTTAGCTCAAACGATGCAAAATAGATAAGGCTGAAATGCTCTCTTTGGTTAAAGGTGGCCAAAATTCTCGAGGAGGACAAGTCCGGAATATGTGAAAAGTAATTGAGTCCAATTTTAATTGTTCGTCACCTAATTTAATGGACGATATTCCCAGTTCAGAAAATAATCCAATAGTGCCGCAGTTGTTTCGAAATCTTTGCACTTCAGGTGCAATGTTGGAGTGAGTGAGCGATCTCGCGATTTGTCTTGCATCGAACGTTGGGCGCTGCGCGTTCCTCCCGTCCTCCGCTGGTGGTTTAGCTTATTTCCGCGTTGGCAGGAGGTTTCTCTGTCATCATCTGGCAACATGGCATTCTTGCATCGCTGGTCAGCAACTCATCTTAAAGCCAGCTTCCCTATCTTGAGGTCTGTTGCATTTACGTAAGAATTGAAGTGTTGTGGTCCATGAATGAATCAGGGACGTGACTCTGTGTACCTTTGGTACGAAGCTTTCCATACCACGGAAAGTGATTGGTATGGAACTCCATACCAATATTTTTGCCCATTCATATACTGTCTTGCTTTGTGAAATCAAATTCTATAAATGTGTTGTAGGTGCCATGTTTTTAGAGTTTGATTAATTTATTTTTCCATGCCAAAATTTGCCCGGTTCAGCACCCATGGAATGAAGCACTGGCTATGTTTGCTTTACTGGGATGACATATATGCCTGGAATTTCAAATCTGAATCATTAGCACAGTAGTGGCATGGCTAAGAACTAGGGTTGGCAGCAGCATGTTGATGTTAATTCCTGTCACTTGTTTTAAGTGGTTAGTCATGGCAGCTGAAATATAAAAATGTGGCAAAACTGTAAAAAGATGGTGGAAAATATTCTAGTGGAAATTACCACAGGCTGCACCCTTGTGCACTATAAGAAACAGTTCATAGCATGATAACATATTATTCCTACATGACATATGTGAAAAATGTAACAAGTGACTTGCAGAACAAAATCATTGAATGTAAGTGGTGGTGAACTGTAAGCTAACGTACTCAGAGATTCAGCATATAGCAGCACGGCATATATTCACAGCACAGCAGTAGAACAGTGATGGTCAGGGTAACATGTGCAGTTACATATTGGAATCTGAATTAGAGAAGGGCATGGGAATGATTATTGCAAACTGCTAGCCTTATATTACCATAGTATTTAATTGCCATTCAGGTAATACATGAGAAATTGATTACCCATAAACCAGTGCAAAATGCTAATTGTTCTAGACCATATTAGTAGATGGAGTCTTGAAGGTATACTGATAAGGCCATATGTCCAATGATATCCATCACCATTCAGGCTGGCAGTGAAAACCATTCTCACAAACAGGCTTGATAATGTTTCAGGATCAGACCAGAGTCAATTTTGATTTGCTGGCATTTTGTGAAACAGAGTCAGAATCAGTGTTTTTTTTAGCAAGTTTGAATCAGAGTCAGAAGCTGAATAATATTTTGTCCCAAGAATCAGAATTGGATTGATTCACAAAGTCTTCAAATTGGTTCAGCAAACCAGTTCTCACTCCTGGTTCATTTGGATGCCTGCTTTGTTAACTGAATGAATGAGACAATTTATGAAAAATATTTACAAAAATAATCATGAGGTCTAGCCAGATTGAGAGTACAGCTAAATCAGGACAGGATTCCAGTTATGATGCAAAGGAAAATAAAGTATAAAAATTTGTGCATTCTACACCCTAAATGGATCCTTGGGCAGTAAGTTCATATGGTGAGAGCCTGCTCTAATGATCATTTTGTTTTGCAGTTTCCCCACTCATATTCTGCTGTATTTGGTATTAATTGTAACTTGATTCTTTTTTGTGGAAATAAATATAAAATGGTTTAATGGAAGATGATTATTGGTAACATTTTTTTCTCACAATTCCTTTTTTGTGGAAAATTCAGATTTGCAGGATTTAAAAAGGTTGTGTTTGTTGTTGTGAATCCTTGAATTCTAAAAATGAGGATTCAGACCCTGAAAATTATTATTCAGATCTTAAAAACCATGGCCAAACCCTGAAATCCACCATTTAAATATGTAAGTAAATGTACTGAAATATGGTTCTGTGTTCAGTTTTTCAGGTAAAATAAATATGATATGTCTATATCAGTGCTGCATGAGATTGAGACACCCATCCTGCATTTTATCACATTGTTTTAACCATGACTGGACACAATTGCTATAGTTACTGGTTCTTCTCTGCCACCATGACATTTTGCTGCTTTATTGTGGGAGCAAACATAAGACAGCCTTTGCCACAGTTCACATAATAGTTTTTGGTTTACATGGGAACACCTCCCAACTTTGCGTAACTGCCAGCAGCTATTTACTGAACCTGTTTCCTGCAGGTGGGCATGAATAGCTGGCTTAGCAACAAGCCAATAATTGTGCATAGTACAAAATCCTTGCAGAGAAAATCTTGATCAGTGGGTACAAAATCCAGCTGTTGGGTTTTTTACCCATGCTTTGAAACTTTCCTCTGTAAGGATTTCATACCTGGCATGATTATCATGTTGTTGATATGTCAGATATACATTTCATGTGCAAATAAGTATTTAGATTAAGGGTTGTGGCCCACTTTCATATACTGTCCCCATATGTCATCCACACCAAAACTTTGACATCTTGACAGACTGGTACCAATTCCCCCCCCCCCATTTTCTGCCAGAGTTGAAAATGCACCACTGTCCTAAATGGTGAGAACAGTTAGCCAGAAATCAATGAAATTGGTTTAAAAGTGAGAACTATAGGACAGAGTTGGAAATTTGGTTTTTGTTCTTGGCACCAAAGTATAATTTTTGTTTTGGAGTACAAAAGTTAGAACAAGTAATCATGGTTTAAGTCAATGTTCTTGGTGTAAGTCAGTCATGACATCATACCTGCTTGTGATGGAATGGAGAGGGCCATTTGCTTGCAGAATTATAAATTTGTTGACATGGTTATATTCTAGCTTTTTGATGGGGGCACAAGATCACACTTTTGAAGCATGAAATGTTTTGAGGGCATATATTTTCTGGCATTCTTCAACACCAAAAAAAACAAAACCTTTTCCATCCTTGCTACAGAATGTTGAGAATTTCTGAGGCATAGATTTGAATCTGTTCTGATTTTTTTGAATTTCAAATCTGTATTGGAATCCACTAACCCTAGGATTTGAATTCTGAAATGCATAGAAACTGTTGGCTCTTATTGTCACAGTGACCCTGAACACCAGCATATTTTAATGTTAGGATTTTTTACATCTTGACACTCTATGCCAGTTGGACTTTTGGACAGTGTCCTGTACCCATGTGTTAAAATGTCATATAGTATATGATATACCTTGTCGTTTTCTCTAATGTCTCTAATGCTTTCTATGGCAGGCATCAGGACAACACAAGACCCAGGACTTGGCTAATGCATTTATCACAAAAGAATACAACCACACTTTTTGTTATTTGATATAGAATTTAACTGCAAATCAGACCATGCATGATAAAACATAAAAAGAATTTATCCCTTGTAGTTGAAATTAGTCTGCTTCAAAACCATATGTATGGGATGTGAATCAGAATTGAATTGATTTGCAATGTTGTGAATCACTTAAAAGTCTGTTCACAATATAGTTACTGTATCATAGCTGGATCTGTATCATAGGCAGTATACATTGGGCTATGAAAGGTCTGTTTGCAACACAGTTACCATATCATAGCTAGGCTGTACATATTAGGCTAGTCTGTTACAATACAATGACAGTCGTGCTAGGTTTAGAAATGAAAATATCCTACAGAATGTGTATGCACATAGCATTCCAAACTGTGCAGATTGCAGCCATTACATTGCCAGATTGTTCATGATATGTGATATATGAACATACCAATGAATGCTTCAAAATCACAGCTGTGTTTGAGAAACTTGCAGCACTGTGTACATTCATAATGATGGCTTTTACCTAGGAACTTCTTTGTTCCAACACTTTACTAGAGATATAAACCAATGCAGATTTATATATGGTCTGGCTAAAGTTGTAAATTACTTGATAGTTGTACCATACCCTTCCCTGTTCACATTAAAAACATTTTCATGGCAGCTTGGGAGCAATTTGCATGAGGCATGTTACCTCCAATGGGTCAATTCATGTTTGATGTGATGAATTTTCTGCATAAATGTCCCAGCTGTTTAAATGTTAAGTACAAACCTGAATAAATTGGAGATAAAAACCAAATGAAGCCATTTTATAAGCATTAAAACATTAGTGTCAGAATTATTGCTGCCATTTTCTGCCATTTTCTGCCGTTTTCTGCCAGTTTTAACTAACATGTGACGGAGAAGAACTTTGACTGACATAAGTTTCAATCCTGAAACAAATATGATTCGTCACAAGTCACAAGAGATCTGTGTCATGCATGGGCCATGACACAGCTCTCAAGAGAGTTGTTTATGCATTTTGTGTATGACTTACCTCTTCTTTGATGCATACAACACTTTGGCTGCATATTCTTGCATTTTTTGCAGCAGTGAGTGATGAAAACCTCAAGTATTTTGCAAAAAGCCTAGATTATGTGTGAGGATGACCCTGAGATGTAATGACAGTCGTTGTTAATAATTAACCCGCGCACGACCGTCGGTCCGTTTCGAACATGGGCGACTGGGGGGGGGGGGTTGGCCGCCCCCCTCTAACTCACGAACGGTTGGTCGCACGATAAAAATAAGCATACCGTTGGAAAGCTTGCGACGAGTAGAGCTCGAAACTGGTCTTATTTTTAGTTTTAGATAATATGTAAGCAATTTATGTCCCATATATGTTTTCTCATAGCCGATGGCATGAGACCGAGAAATGGCCGGAATCTCAAGGGCTGTGAGTAATAACGCATAGGTAAAGGCACCAGCGCACAAGTAAAGGTCCGCGGATGCCGATACACGTCTAATTTCCCCAGATTTGTTCAATATATACGCCGAAACGTTGAGTTAAAGACACGGCAATTCTCCCGCCAGCTCTCGGTTGCGCCGCTGCCGTATGCCGTACCAAATTGACAGGAACTCATTTTAGCGTTCCTTTATTTTCGCGAAAAAGGCGATCTATGCAAATTTTATTGATCTTAGTGATTCGTGTGATGGTTTTTCATGCTTAAATTGTAGAAAAACTGATTAGTCACCAGTCTACACAATTGGCGGAGCTTTATTCGCGTGAGCCTGTTATTTCCAAAATATGCTACTTTTTCAAACGTTTTGAGGTTCGTGGCATTACTTACGTCTGTGCAAGCTAGTTCTGCCGTTTTGTACCCATTCTGAGTAATTCATCGAGGATTTTGACGGTGGTACATTTTGGCTCACTACAGTTATTCGTGACCTGACCCCAGGTCAATGGCTGGAAGTCATTGATACTTTGCCCAATGACGGTGACTAGATGTCTGCTTCACTCCACACTAAAAATGGTGTGAAATATTCCGTCAATGTCCGAAAAACGACGATATGTGTTAAAAATGGGTTTGACCTTAGGTCAATGACCCGGAAAATTCTGAAAAATGTGAGGTAGCAGATTTGTTGCATCTATCACGATCACTAATCCCGGAAAGTATAATTGAGATATCTTATTTTGCGAAAAAGTTACAGGATGCTAAACTCTTTTTGACACAGGTCTGTCTGACCTGACCTAGGTCAGGCACCTGACCTGACCTGAGGTCCAAATTTTGACACGAGATGTAAAATTGATGAAGCAAAAGGTACACGATGTTTCGTGACTCTGTGTTTGTTGGTTCTCTCGCAGTCCCAGAAAAACCTCAGGGTGGGAGCAGTTAACTGCCCCCCAGTCGGGGACGGGTTAAATGATGTTGACAGCTGTCATCAAAAGGTTAACTGTGGATACAAGTTCTACTGCATAGTTATTGGGGTTCAGAAAAGTGGAACTTTTTGATACTGAGGTGGAGGAAGTAATGAATTTTGGTTACCTTTATGTCACTACCTACGTATGGACGTTTAAAATAATAATAAATCAACTTTTCAAGTATTAGTAGAAAATAATAATAAACATTTGTTTACTGGCGGTATCACGGATTATGACGTATTGCAAAGCAGAGCATACCACTGGGCTCTGACCAGCTGCATACCATCAGAGACGTGCATGACCATTATGCTGAAATAGCTGCTGTGGGCCTCAACAGGCAGGCCTGCCTGATGACTGGCGGTGAGCCTGGATCGGGAGCCGGCCAGGGTGGTGGCAGTGGCGGCTCGATCAGGGACGCTGGAGGTGCCTTTGGCAAGATGGAGCATGCCCACGAAGAACAGTACTTCCGTAAGCAGGTAAGGTTTGTGCGGTTGTTTGGAGCAAGGAATGTTTGGTGTGAGAATTCGCAGTCATGCCATAAAAAACTCAAAGGTAAATGTGAAATACATGGTACATATATGTAGTAAAGACATGGTGCCAGGACATACAGATGACTCCATTTTTGAGGCAAAAGTTATGTATGGAGTTTTCAGGATGAACCCTGCTGCAGACATTTGCCAGTGGCCAATCTCGGGTATTTTCGGTCCCTTGCTGGTGAGAGAAATCAACAAAAAATTACTTTTATATGTATGTTTGCCAGGGGCGGTTCCAATATTTGATCTGATCGGCTCCAGACTGAAATATTTGTTGGCATGTTGCGTTTTTTCTATATAAAGTAGCCGAAAAAAAATCAGGCGCGTCACCTCATTTGATAGCATTTTTCATTTTGTTCCCCTGCAAAGTGTCCGAAATACAACAACGCCGGGATTTTTGGCGGCGGCGTCCCTCCCTCTACTTGAAATGTCGTTTCTGCATCTGGCCGAGGAGCCCGTCTGGTTCAGGGGCCTTTCTGGTTGTCTCAGGGGCCCCTATCGTTAGAGACTTCTAGTAAGCAGTCTCAAAGGTCGCGACTTCTAACAGTCGCAGTAGACCCCCTATGGGCCTAGCGCCCCTCTTGTCGTCTCTGGGGAGCATTTTTGCCATTCCAGGGGCCCCCCGGCAGTTACAAAAGACCTTTTGGCGATTTCAGGGCCACTGTGCATTGTCACGGGCCCTCCGATGGTCCCCGGTGGCCTCCATAGCTGTATCAGGGATCTTCCTCTATTACATGGGGCATGTCAGGCAGTCTTAGGGCCCTTCTAACCATATCGTGGGCCTTTGTTGGCACCTCAGGGGCTTCATTGGCAGTCTCAGGGGGGCCTTTTCTGTGCCAGAAGCCCGCCTACCACACACGGGGGCAGGGGCGCAGCCGGCCAAAAATTTTGGGGGTCGTCGACCAGTGGTGGGCCTCCTCACTTCATGTGGGGTCTCTGGACAAAACTAGTAACATAAAATTTTGTAAGAGGCTCGCAGAGGGGTACAACCAGCCCAAAACTTCGAGGATGGGGGGGGGGTGCATGATCGATGGTGAGCCCGCATCCTATGTGTTGGCCCCCTGAAGAAGAACAGCCCGTGAAAATTTTACGACAGTGGACGCTTACCGTCCCTAAACGTTGTCAGTTGCAACCAGTTGTCTCTTCTCTGATTGTCGGTGATCGCGCCAAAATTATTTTTTTTAAGGGGGGCCTCCACAGCTGTCAGAGGGCCCCTGTGCGGAACGTTGGGGGCTCCTCTGCACGCCAGGGGCCTCTACAGGCTGTAAGCGAGCCCCCCCCCCACAGGCCATCAGGGAGCCGTACAGGCGGCGGCAAGGGCCCCTGCATGCCAGCAGGAGGCTCTTCATTCTGATAGCGTGCCAGCTACAAGCAACCAAGGGCCCCTGTTGACCGGCAGTGGGCCCTTAGAGGGCAGCAGGGCCCCATAAAACAGCAGGGGCCCCTCTGCAATTCAGCAGGAGTCCTTCAGGCGGCGGCAAGGGCCCATGCATGTCAAGAGGCTCCCTTCATGCCAACAGGGGCCAGCTACAGGCCAGCAAAGGCCCCTTCCAACTGACAGGGACCCTTGCATGTCTGTAGGGCCCCACAGAACAGCAGGGGTCCCTTCACAGGCCAGCAGAGGTCCACAGGTCGGCAGGGAGCCTTACAGACTGGCAGGTGGTCCCTACAGGCTGGCAGGGGCCCCAAAGGCTGGCAGGAAACCCCCTACAGATCTGTGGGGCCCCTGAAGGCCGGCTGGAGACCCCTGCAGGCAGGCGTGGCACCCCCTGTAGGCAGGGCTGGGAGTCACTTCAGGCCAGCACGAGCTCTTCAGGCTGGCAAGGAGCCCTACAGGTCGGCAAAAGGCTCTATAGGCCGGTAGGGGTCCACCTACAGGCCGATAGGGACCCCTCTGTGGGCTTGGATCTCTTTAAGCGGTCTCGTGGACTCTTTGCCGTGTTTGGGCCCCTCTTGCGGTCCCAAGGGCCCTTGGAGAGTCAGAGGTCTTTCTTTCTATCTTAGGGCCCATCTTGCCATCTTAGGGTCTCATTACCCCCTCCCCCAGGCTCTGACTGCATCAGGGACCCTCAGCTTCTCACACAGGTCCGTGAAACGCATTCGGGGCCCCTGTGCCATTCCAGGGGCCCTATGCCGTCCTAAGGACTCAGTCGTCATCTTGGCCGTCTCAGGTGTCATGTGACGCTTCTGGCGGTCTTAGGGGCAATCTGCCGTGTTGGGGCCCTGCTGTGGCTTCAAGGGCCCTTTGGGAGCCTCATGGGCCCTTTATATGTCTCAGGGACCATTTTACCCCTCCTTGCTGCATCAAGAACTCGTCACATTTTCGCAGAGACCCTGTGAAGCTCATATGGGGCCCCGAAGAGGCCCCATTTTGAGATTGGGAGGGGCCCCACGGAGCTCCTCTCGTGGGGCCCCTTCTCAGGCTGGGGGGGACGATTGCCCCATCCCTTCTGGATCCACGCCTGATGTTTGCAAGAAAATGGTCCTGTCATCGTCACGAACGGAATGTGGCATATGATGCATTGATGAAACAGGTCAGACTGATGTTGCATCAGAACACTGAAACCATTATACTTTCTTTGTCTTACTCTTAGTGTTATCCCAACAGGAAGCAGAGCAGCTGAAGGCTCTCAAGAAACATCTACATGAGGAGGTGTCACACCATGAGGCTGAGATTGCACGTCACAAGGCTGCCATCAAACGTCACAAGGACCGCATGGAGAAGCTAGATGATTAAGGTCATTTAATGGAACAGTTAGCAGTGTGCTCTGTCCTGTGTAGCTCAATTTTGTTTTTGCCTCGTGCTATTATTCATTGGGTGCTTAACGAGTATGTTATAGTGTCAGGTATCTTCCTTTTGCCACCAGAAAAGTGGATTTTACGTCCTTGTGAAACAATGATATAAAAATGAAGTGGCTGGTGTAAATGTCTTCTTCTTGACTCTGCAGAAGACACCGGAATTCATGGACAGTAATCGCATAGCCCAGGTTTTTAAGGCTGGACATGCTAAAGTGGGCTGTTGTAAAGTGAATATCCAGAAAACCTTCACCTTCACCTCGCCGCAGGACGAGGGGGTTGGGATTCGCCGTTCTACCCCCCCCCCCGCAGGTTTTTTGAGGATAGCTTAAAATAAACGAAAAGGCGCAGAAATATGAAACTTGTCTTATCTTTTCAGCATCATTTTTACACCTTATGTAAGTCATTAAACTCAGCGTCACCTCGAGTCATTGACCTAGGACAGTTGAAGTAATGCCATGTTCCAAAAAACGAGACGCGGAAAATTTCCTGAAATGCACTGTGTGCCATAGAGGTGGCCACATTGATAAGACGCGACAAATAGAACAGTTTTATTACCCCATTTTATGTCGGAAGTGTCCAGGTCATTGGCCTTACGGTCAGCTAAATTTCCGTCCTTTATACGTTTGCTTTTGGAATTGTGAGATTGGTTCGGCGCTATAGATAAGGATATAAATATATATACAAACAAGGATCTGAAGCCTAGATATACAACCTAGTGTTTCTCACGTCTAATTGTTTTTACGCGTAATTGTTCGCTTTGACCGGTGATCTGGGTTATGCCACGTTTCATACCGAATTTTCACACCTTCAACCGAACACAATTCCTTGGTTTGCAGTTTGGGAATGTTTATTGGTGGCCATGTGCTTCCACGGCGACCACAACAGTGAGTGACGACGGGGCGTTACAAGCGTGACTCAGTTCATTTTAACCTAGGCTGGCATGATTTGACCTTTTGAAAAAATATGCCAGTTTTCAATGGGAACACATTTTGTACGACGGGAAATGATAAGAATTACATCCACGGACTACTTCTATACAGCCTGTATTGCCACAGTCCTCATATTTTTCGTCACCAAAATAAAAACCCTTGCCGTAGCAAAAATAGATTCCCACGAAATATTGTGCTTTTGCATCGCGTCCGTGCCCTCCGCCTGGTATCGGAGTGACGTACTTTAAAAATGTTTTTCGACATGGGCTTCATGATGTAGAAGGGTTATTACATGGCCGTGTGTTATAATGTTGTAGTATAACGTGTCTGATCATTGATAATTTGGCAGATGATGCGACAGACACCAGGAAGGTCCGATGTATCGGAGTCAGTACCTTGACCTAGTTTGGTGTTATTTGACTTTAATATGATAGTTGCAAGCTACATATGCGTATGAGGGACATTTAGGGCGTATTCCGCCCAAGGCACATATTAATACATTCAGCGAAAACAAGACTTGCCCACACAAGGATGATTTTGCCGTCATTGTCCGCTTTCTTTGAAGTGATCAGATTTGGCTTCCAGCGTCCCTTTTCCGCCCCTCAAGGGTAAATCGGACCTGTTTGCTATTAAACCCTTTTTGGATCACGCGGATGATTGGTTATTAAAGTTTGCTGCCGAAAATGTCAACAAGGTAATTTGACCTATGATGGCCTGTGGTGTCGTCAGTATTGACCGTATTTGAAAAATATATCTCTTTTCTTCCAGTTTTGCCAGGGGCTTCCCAACGATGTTTTTCTATTACTGTGGGACCTCAAGTTCTCCAGGTCGTGCGGGTCTTCCGTCCCGCTGAATGTGAACCCGTAGGCCGGCCCGGCGAAGGTTAATGGGTGTCGGCAACCTTCATATAGTGTGCGCTTTGAAGGGAGAGTGGCGCATGCCTAGCAGCAGACGATTCGTCTCGAGTTCCACCCATCCTCTCGTTTTAGTTATGCCCGATTCAGCAGCACTGCGTGTCACGTGCTAACGAGGGACTTTTTGGGACTAGCCTCCGGTAGAGAACGTCGAGCTCAGTTGGTCCCAATCCCGGCCCAGCATTTCGCGGTGGCCCACCGTTTGGAGCAATGGGTATTGAAGTACAGGACTCGGGGTCGGGTTCGGGTCTGCTGGTCGGAGGGAGGGCCACGTTTATCCTTGTTTCGGGACCCCGTGCCACCGACGTAGTTCGAGCGGGTCCAAAACGCTGCACTTGCGAAATCCAAACACCTTGTTTGCGACTAACATTCACTGTTGCTTTCTGAAGGCGCAACGGCTGTACAGGGTCTTCCGTAAATAACGTAATATGTGGGGGAAAAGGTATGTGCGTGATTGGCGATACGCTAATGGCTAAGATCACTGCGACATATAAACGTGGCTGGTGGAGCAGTTCCAAGTAGTTTACCCCTATTTCCGGAGGGCTAGACGGTATGGCCGATTTCCGGCAGGGGGGGGGGGAATTTGGCCCCTCTGAGATCTCGAGAACTACACATCCCATGTCATCGCAACAAAGGGCAATCGATTTTCCGTGACGTAAATTAAATTTTTATAAAAATAAATTTTCAAAATTTTGAAAGGGGTGGATACAGGGGTGCAAAAAAGTGAAAATGGGGGATATTTTGGACTTCTTAGAACTCCGTTGTTTATGGACTGATTTTCTTGCAATTGATATGAATCGTGAGATTATGGATGGGACTTTTACCAGTGGTCCAAACATAGGCGTTCATAGGGTTTCGAAACATAGGGTTTCGAAAATAGGAGGATTAGTTTTTCAGAAACTGAAATAACCAGAAAGTTAAAAGCACTTTTTTGGCTTCTACTAGTCATGGTTTGTTGGAGAAGTACAAGTCGTATTACATTGTTGTATAATATTAGCATGGGCGGTGCCAGGGACATGCAAAATGGGGAACTATCATGGTCACATGTTCTTCAGATCAACTTATGACCTGTGACCTCAGATGACCTCCAGTGACCAAAGAGTCACTTGAAATGATCTCGTGTACATTTCATGTTATCTGACAACGTTTCCAATCATTTGAATTCACTCTATTTCTGAAATTCCGTTTTTTCGGCTATTTTGATAAAGAGTATGCGCACTAACATTTTAGGTCATAGCTTCGTGACCCCACCTAATGTCAAGCTGAAACTTGGTACACAAGTAGAAGACACCCGTTTACGCCATATATGTTCCGGGTTTGGCATTTGAAAAAAACAGCGTCAAAATTTTTGTTATGAAACCATATTTTGACTTTTGACCTTGACTTGCCCTAGTGAAGTGGTCTCAGATGAACAAGATTGTATTTGTATGTTGCCCAACTATTTACTTATACACCCATATAAAGGTTAAGGTTCTATATTATACATTCACATAAAGTTTTAAGTTATTTCTTAAAAACGCTATTTTTGGCAGTCATTTTTCTTTTACCCTCAACAGGGCCAAAAGCTGTCTGAGGTGCCTCCAAAAACGTTGCCTGGCTCCGCTGCTGAGCAAAATAAGAATAAGAAATTTTGTCACGGTCCGTAGACAGAATAGCTAGAAGTCACCAAGTTTCGTGAAGCTGCATCAAAAATCTTGGAATTGACAAGCAAAAAACCCGAGGGGGCGTATTCAGCCCCCCGCCGGAAATAGGGTTAAATGTTCCTATGTTGGGTAATTTTTGGAAGTTTCCTTACGTAGCATAACACCATGGTTTACCGTATTTGCGTTTTAAGTGCGGCACAGTTTTGTCACTGGCACATCACAACATGTGACTGGTACGTGCACGCCACGATGCTGGCACGCTTTTTGCTGGAGGCATATAGACTTGTCACGTTCTTTCGCGTGATGGGAAGTGCGCCATGAATATATGGTTACTAACGGAGCAAGACAGCCGGTTGGCGTTACGGGTCTCGCCGCTCCTTCGGAGATCCAGCGTATGATTGGCTTCGTGAAGTCGTGATACCATGAATACAACATGATGACTCATGGTGCTTCATGATCCGTCACCGTAATTACACCAGTGACAGCAGGACTGAGTTCAAGAAATACACCTGTGCTTTTTGCCATGCTGTATTCACGCACCCACGTGCAGCCTGAGAAATTGAATTACAGGTACATACGACCAGAAGTTTGCTTGAAAGCATAATCCGGAGGCAAAACTTGTCCTAAGTACACCCACTCGTTTTCTGTAATCACGCGGTTAGATAACTCTCCTAGTAGGCACACAAGCAACGCGCTTCCTAGCCCGTCGTCAGGCCGTCGAAACCGCCCGCCCGGCTGCAGTCAGGGTCGGTGCCGACGACATCCCCATCGACGCGTGGCGTCTGCCGCTCTGGGAACCGCAGACCGCTGCGACCCGTGGCCGGGGGACGGCGCGGACCGCGGGCCTGTGCTCCCTAGCAGCCGCCGCCGTCGGCCGAGTGCTCGTCGATCCAGTCGAGCACCTCGGTGACGCGCACGTAGACGCCCGGGTGGTCGGGGTCGGCGCACTTCATGCCCCAGGAGACGACACCGATCTGCGTGTAGCGGCCGCCGACGTCCGTCAGCAGCGGGCCGCCCGAGTCTCCCTGGCACGTGTCCCGGTTGGGGCTGGCGGCGCACATCATGAAGCGCGTGATGGCGCCGGCGCCGTACTTGGCCTGGCACTCGACGTTCTGCATGGTGCGCAGCGTGACCGTGTTGAGCTTGTCCGGCTGCGGGCCGCCCGTGGAGAGCGCCCCCCAGCCGGCGACGACGGCGTCGACGCCGGCGAAGGCGCCGCCGGCGCGCGGCATGCACGCCGGCCGCACGGTGGCGCCGAACGTCAGCGGCCGCGACAGCCGCAGCAGGGAGACGTCCATGTTGACGGTGCTGCTGTCGTAGTCGGCGTGCTGGATGACGGCGGCCACCGGGACGCGCTGGGCGCCGGCGCTCATGCTGTGCATGCCGACGATGACGTCGAGGTTCTCGGCGGCCTCGCCGTCGGTGCAGTGCGCCGCCGTCAGGATGTAGAGCGTGTTCACCACCGAGGCGCCGCAGAAGACGTGACCGTTGCCGCGGTTGGTTACACCCACCTGCCAAGGGAAGCGGTGCGGCGTCGCTTCCACGCCGTTGACGATGCGATTGCCGCCCAGCACGCCGCAGCAGGCCGCCGTGGAAGGTGCCTGGACGCCGCCGCCGCTGCCGCCACCGCCGCCGCCGCCGCTGCCGGCGGCGACGACGATATCGCACTTGAAGCCGGCCGCCGTCACAATCTCGTCCGACTGGAAGACCACCGTCAGGCTGTCGGCCGTCAGGCTGGGTCCCTGCGAGCCGCAGAAGCGCTCGCCGTTCACCGTGAGCGAGTCGTACGGACACGGCTGCTCGGAGTTCTCGTCGTCCTCCTCCAGCTCGAACGCCGGGCAGTTGATGCTGACCGTGTGGCCGGCCGTCGCCGCGTTCAGCTGCCAGTCGGCTCGCACGTTGTTGGCGTAGCTGGCTGGGTAATTGGGCGATTTAATGTCGTACTTGCCGTCAGCCAGGTTGTACGTGGCGCGGGTCATTGGAGCCTCGCCGCCAGATGCCGCTGTTCTCAAGTTCTTGGCGTCGCGAGGCTTTTCGTCCCTGACGTCCTGGGGCGAACCCCGGTGAATCGGTTTTCCATCTCGGGCAATGTCCGGTGGACCCCGGTGAATCGGTTTTCCGTCTCGCGCAATGTCCGTTGGACCCCGGTGAATCGGTTTTCCGTCTCGGGCAATGTCCGATGGACCCCGGTGAATCGGTTTTCCGTCTCTGGCAACGTCTGGTGGACCCCGTGGAATCGGCTTCCCGCCCCGTACCTCAGACGGACCCCTGGGGATCGGCTTTCCATCCTTGGCTTCTTCCGGGGGCCCCCGAGGGACCGGTTCCCCACCTCGTGCGTTCTCCGGCGGCCCTCGCAGGGCCGGCTCTCCGCCCCTGACGACGCCCTCCAGACCGCGGGACTGGAGCTCCGTCTGGCGGTCGTGGTTCGGCGGCTTGGCGGCGGCCGGCGCCTGTCCGGCGCAGAGCAGGGCCGCGGCCAGCGACAGGGCGCGCAGAACGGGGTACGCCATGGCGCGGCCGGTCTGTGTCCCCGCCTGGCCCGGCGCCGGCTTTATAGGCCGATGCGCGCTGCTGTCCGTCCGGCGGCAGGTGGTCACGTCACAGGCGTGTCCGGACGCCGCGGCGCGCCGCCCGCCCGCCCGGCCGTCCGCCTGTCGGCCACCGCCAGCTGGGCAGGGCAGGCACGCGAGCGGCGCGGCGCCGGCCCGGCTGCGGCCGTCACGGTTTTGACACATTTTTTTGTTCGCGACGCGGAGATGCTGCGTGTCTTTCAGACGCGGCACGCCGCCAGGTGCTGCGCTGTAAACCGTCGCTGCGGTGCCGGAGGTTTACCAACGCAAATAGCAGCCTCGTCAGGTGCACAGAGCTCGGGGGCTCTGGCGTTTCATGTCAGATCCGAGCATCCTAGCCTTAATGGGTGTATAAGGACCAGTGGTGCAACTTTATACGTAAAGAGGCGTTGTAGGTGAAACCCCAGGCTTTCAAAGTGCAGCCCATTTCGTCCAAGTGCATCCTCATCAGAGAAAATGCCGCATTGGTGTCTGGACCTGCGCATAACTTACTGCTGGCACTTTTAACTGGCCGTGAGGTTATATTATATATATATATATATATATATATATATATATATATATATATATATATATATGAGATTTGGCGAAAGTTTGATTTCAGCAGTCGTGTTCAGCGTTTATGGACTCTTGGAGTAGCGGTCTTTCTGCGTGCGTTTAAAGCATTTTCGTATCTATGTATTTTCAGAATGATGTGCGCCATGACGATGCTGTTTGGTCTAGGACTAAAAACCGCATCTTATAAGATGCGGTTTTTAGTCCAAACAGCATAATTAAACCCAGCAGCGCCTGGTGTGTTTTTGTGTCCGCGACTGCCTGGGAGTGTCAAAACGAGTACCCCCCTCCCCCGTTCTCCGGGGATGAACATCCGAAAGATGGACAAGCCATTGTATAACACCAAAGTAACCTGCCAGGTTGAGACCGGTACAGCCACCGATTTCCATTTGATGCCGTAACCTGCAATATCTTTGCTATGTTGCATCTTGAAGATGCAACAGCGTCCAAACGTCTCCTTCAGACAGTGTCGCCCGCTTTCACATACCGCTCGGTCTCTCCGCCCGACCTCCGGTGTAAGACGCGTCTCGGACGGAACGTGAAATGCGTCTGTGGAGACGTGCCGAACCAGGGTCTTTCTCTGCGTGCCGTGAACTTTTTTATTGAACACATAGCACGCGATAACTAACATCAGAGCGGACTCCGCGAGGCCTGACGTCGTTGCCACGGCCTTGCCTTGTCTTGCCTTGACTTGACCACGACCCGGCACTTCCCTTCCACCTCTTCGACGTGCAGAGCGCGACTGCAGCCGCCACCGCCCAACTCCTCCACGGCGTCTTCGGCCTCAAGGACGTGAAGCATTCTCCCGGCAACTCTGTCTGAAAGTAGTCACCACATCTGAACTCATTATTGGCTAACCTCTCAATGGAAGTGCCACTAAACTACAAGGTGCAGCCGTTGGCGTGCGTTAGCGTGACATGCCCGCTTAAACATCCGTGTCGTGATAGAGCGGTCACATTGGAATGCGCCGTCCAGTCATTCGGCCGGCACCTGCAACAGAGCTCTTCTTCCCCATTAACTGGTAGCTTCCGTAACCAATCACACCAGAACCAAATCCACGAACCCTTTTCACATCCACTCGCCATCATCACCCGTTCCAGCCAGGAATCGAAGCGGCTGGTGTTCTTCAGCCTTTCCTGGTCCGCCTCGGCCAGAGATTTCAGAATCTCAGATTTGACCAGAATCGATGTACGGGGCTGTCTTATGACCCGAGTCCAGTTATGCAAATTTTAGTTTGGTCAGGTCAACGATTCAAGAGTTATAGCCTCTGGCATTTCTGTGAGGTTCTGTGAGGTGCAAGGGTTTGTTCGTAGGCCGGTAATCTGTCACTCAGACTACAAATTTTCAGGACGGGCATTTTTGAGTTTGCAAAAGCTCAAGGAAACTGTTTGTGGCCAGACTTTTTTATAGCTGTTTTTTTTATAGTGAGAAAGTTCACCTGACCTCCGTTGACCTCGATGCACGTAAAAATGTTACTTTTTTAGCCTAAATGGGAGGCCCTTATTTTCCCTTCACATATTGCGAATAAAAAACGTTTTGTTGTTATAAATGTTCATTTTGGGAGGCAAAGTTTACCAGATCTGAAGGCTAAGTTACGTGTGCAAGGAAGGGTACAGAGGCACATCCCTCTCGTATAAATTTGTCAATGCTTAAAACTTCGTGTTTTTTTAATACATGTTGAATGACAAAGAATTGCATTAAAGGTTCATCTTCTTCGAACGTTTCCTTATTCATCAGAAATGAGGAGTATTTCTTGTACAAAACCTGCACACGCCCCTGAAAGCTGTAACGTCATGTGCCGGCTCTATTCATTCCTCCAAAAATGGACATGTTAGTTTAATAGGGACGAAATTCCCCAGTTCAATGGTAAGGTTTTTGGGTTTATATTTAACGCGATTCGTCCTTTATTTACCTCACCCGTATATCTGTTAGGAAGCAACGCATTTTCGTACGTAACAATGGCTGACAACGCAGGTTTGACGCGAATTACACAAAGGAGTCCTTGAATGGCATAGGTCAGACAATGGCAAGGGCGTAGTCAGGATTCCGCCCGGGGGGCCAAATCGGATCAAGGGGGCCCTCGTAACCAATGGGGGCTCTCGCCAAGGGCGTATCCAGGATTTCGCCAAGGCGAGGGGGTGAAGGCGAATGGTCAGCGCGGGGTCCCCATTTTTTTGCCCTTCAGATGTGAAAAATGATGTAATTTTGCTTTTTTACCGTATCAGATGACCCCCTAAAAATTTAAATGCGTCACCTTATTTGACGAAAATTCTGCGTTTTGTTCCCGAACAAAATGGCCAAATTATGACAAAAAGGCAAGATTTTAGGCGGTTTCCGTCCCTCTCCTCCGTTTGAAATGTGGTGTCTGTATCTGGTCCAGGAGCCCGTTTGCCCCCCCCCCCCATCCCGTAGCTTTCGGGTTTTTTTTTTTGTCAGGTTAATTTGGGTTCCTTCTTGCAGTTACAAGGGAACTTTTGGTAGTCTCGGGCCGCCTGTCGTGCCAGGACTTCTATTGGTGTTAGGTTCCTTATACAGTTTCACGTGTCCCGCCGAACGCCTCAGGCACTCCTTTGGCAATTTCAGGGGCACCTCGAGCAGTCTCAGGGACCCATCTGCCAATTTCAGGGACGCTTAAGTCACCTCGGGTTTCCTCCTGTCGTCCCTGGGACGTTTTTGCCGTCTAAGGAGCCCCCAGACATTACAAAAGGTCCTAAAGGTCCTCTGTAAGTCTCTGTCTGCCGTGACAGCGTCGCCTCCCGCAGTCTTCTAAGTCCTTTGGCCGTTTCAGGAGCAGTCTGGACGTCTCAAGGTGTGTTAGTCTCAGGGACTCTTCTGGTGGTCTTAAGGGCCGCTGTTGCTAGAGACTTCTAGTCAGCAGTCTTAAAGGTCCTTCTCTAGCAGTCTCAGTGGACCCGGTGTGGTCCTGGATACCCCTGTTATCGTCTCTGGGAAACATTTTTGCCGTCCCAGGGGCCTTCTGGCAGTTACAAAAGACCTTTTTCAGGGAATTTCAGGGCTCCTGTATAGTGTCATAGGCCCTCTGACC
Source organism: Capitulum mitella (assembly GCA_030062745.1). Lineage (NCBI taxonomy): Eukaryota > Metazoa > Arthropoda > Thecostraca > Pollicipedomorpha > Pollicipedidae > Capitulum > Capitulum mitella. The sequence continues at coordinate 18,377,375 of CP099844.1, read as the reverse complement.
GTCTCCGGTGGTCCCCATGGCTGTATCAGGGCCTTCCACTGTTACATGAGGTACATCTGGCAGTCTTTTAGGGCCCCTCTAGCCGTAACAAGGGGCTTTTGTTGGCGCTTCAGGGGCCTCACTGGGAGTCTCGGGGGACCTTGCCTTTGCCACAAGCCCGCTCGTTACACTCGGAGACCCTCTGGCCGTCCAGCACCCCCATAAAACCCAAATATTGTCCCAGAGGGCCTCTTGTCGTCTTTGCCTTGCAGGGGCCCTGCGATCCTTTTGGCGGTCTCAGGGATCATCTGCGTTGTACGGGTCCATCTTGTCGTCTCAGAAACCACCTGACCTTCCCGGGGCCCCTGACAGCATCAAGAACCCCTTCAAAGTTTCAAAAAAGGCCAGTGTAGCCCTTTTGTGGCTGCTCTTGAGGTTGAAAAAGTCACCGACGAATCCTCATTAAGGGGCCCCTCTGACTGGCCAAGAACTCCCTATGCTGTGCCAGGCATCCTCTTAAGTTCTTGCCATCTCAGAGACCTCTCTGACACTTTTAGCGGTCTCATGGGCCCTTTGCCGTGTTGTGACCTCTCTTACGGTCTCAGGGACCCTTTGCGGTGTTGGGGCCCCTTGAGTTCCAAGGGCCCTTCTTTTCATCTTAGGGGCCATTTTGCCATGTGAGGGTCTCATTAACCCCCTTCCCCCCCCGGAGGCCCTCTGACTACATCAAGGACCTTCAACTTTTCACTCACAGGGGCCCCCTGGGGACTCAGTCCTCATCTTGGCCGTCTGAGAGGCCCTATGAGCCATCTGGCGGTTTCAGAGACACTGCAGTGTTGGGGCCTTGTTGTGGTCTCAGGAGCCCTTTGGGAACTTCAGGGGCCCTCTAAGCGTCTCAGACGTCATCTAATCCTCCAGAAGGCCTCCCTGACTGCATCAAGAGCCCGTGAGGGTTCTATAGAGACCCCGCGAAGCTCACACGAGGCACCTTCGAGGCTCCTTTTAAGTCTGACAAGGGCCCCTTCTCAGGTATCAGGGGCAGGGGCCATCGCCCCAATTGCTCCTCGTTTGAATCCGCGCCTGGCCTTCGTAATCAGTGGGGCCACATGTGGTTAAAATAACTGTCGGTTTGTAAAGGGGTCCCGCTGAAGAGTAACGGGAGCACATGCTCTGCTGTAAAGGCGTTCCTGCCGACCTGGCGGGTGCCTCTTATAGGTCGGCAGGGACATCTTTGCAGGAAAGCAGGGGCTCCCGAATGGTCGTTTAAGGGCCCCTGTTGGCCAGGGGAGTCACTGCCTGTCTGTAGAGGGCACCCTATCCGCCTGCAAAGGGCCCCTGTCGACCTCTGGAGGCAGGGGTAGGGGCCTTCTTCCATACCGAAAGGAAGTCCCTTCAGAGGCTGACAGGAGCCATTTATGGGCCGACAGGGAGCCCTCCCCAGGCAAGCAGTGACCTCTCCTACAAGCCAGCAGCGGCTCCTAAACGCTCATTCAAACCACGGTCCTCTCTCATAACACACAAAGCCTTCTTGTATATTCGGAATACGTTTTCTTTAGGTTCGTAAGCCTTCTTTAATGCTTAAAATATTCTTATTTTGCTTTAATTGTCTGTTTCGCACAGTGCAAGACGCCCTGCGGGCGCCTCACGCTATCCAAAGCACTGGCGCTTTCGGCCCCAGGGGACCCGCTCGGCCGCCAGGGTGCCCCGCTTGGCCTCCAGGGCGGGGGGACATGGCCCCTTTGGCCCCCCTTGGCTACGCCACTGGACAATGGTACCTGTACACGGCGGTAACAATGCGACATGGAAGCACACCGCAAATACCTAAGTTGACCGGTGGATAAGAGTGCTGCCACAGTCTGCGTTTGTGGGTGTGCCGAATGCGTGGGTTCTTGCTGCCCTGAGACTCTCCATGTCAAAAGGGGCGGGAAATATGCACTGAATGACCCGTTATCACGGATATCAAATTCGGCCCAGCCTGTGACCTTGGCCTTGAATGGCCTTGGATCAGATGTCACTCAGAATATGAGATCAAGCCACCACAGACATACTGCAAAACAAACTTCAATCTTGGTCTGCTAATCATTGCGATTTGGCAGCTCTGGAAAAGGGGTCACTTTTGGGTGTTTGCCCCGACTAGTGACGTCATCAATGATTGAAATGTAGCAAAATGTATGTCAAAAGACCGCAGGTCTCGGCGCTATCGATTGTTATTTGAATCAGGCAAATCGGGCGATTGGTTCTCGAGATAGACAGGGGAGGGAGCGTTAAACGCCCACCCCCCTCCCCCAATCACTGGAAGATGGCGAAATGCCCCAGTCCACGTCGGGTTCATTCCTGGTTAGAGCCCGACCGCATTTTCTTCGTGTTGCACGGCGTTCGAGAGAGCGACTGTTGCTATGGTGTCGGCTAACAACGATCAGTCTTATGGCGGCCTGAATGAACTTTTTATACCGGAACTCGACCCTCGCGGATCACGATCACACCGGAAGTGCGCTGGCCTGCGCTGCGGCCGCTGGCGCGATTCAGCGGCTAATGATCGGCGTTCCGATGCTGGGAAAAGGTGCGGAAACTGTTGAAGCGCGGCCATCCGGCGCCGACAGCAGCGCCACCGACCGCCGTGGCAGACAACCACTCTGCAGAAAGGTAGCTCGTTGAGGCTGTCTCCTGACGCCTGCGACACACGTTGTCAGGTGCGTCGCGGGCGCACCTGACTGCGTGCGTTGGCAGGGGTTTTAGGGCACGCAGACTACAAGGTCATATCTGTTATTTTGCTGGGAACGCGCCGCAGATCTGATTGGGGGAGGACGGGACGGCCAGCACATTTCATTGAACGGCTGAAGCATGGCCGTGCATGCCTCCAGCCTTGGGCGAGCTCGACCGTTGCGAGCCTGTCTAGGCTTTGCCGACATTGATGGCTCACGTGAGGTCTTACTTCAAGAGGTTTATCGGCCGTTGGTTCGTGAGCAGTGATCATATAACTCTTGAACCTTGCACCAGGGAGTACAGCACACGGTATCAGGTATCAGTTGTCAAACGGCATGACTCGCTAGGAAAACCGCCCAGCAAGCAGCGGAGGGACGTGATGGAAACGTAATCGTAGCGGCTAAAAAGGCAAAACATTTAACCCTATTCCCGGCAGGGGGGGGGCGGAATCCGCCCCCCCTCGGGTTTTTTGCTTGCCAATTCCAGGCTTTTTAACGCAGCTTCACGAAACTTGGTCACTTTTCCTAGCTATTCTTTCTATGTGCTGCGACAAAATTTCAAAATTATATTTTGCTCAGGGGCGGAGCCAGGCAACGTTTTTGGGAGGCACCTCATGCCATTTTTGGCTTTGTTGAGGGTAAAACGAAAATGTCTGCCAAAAAAAGAGTTTTAAAGCTAGAACTCAAAACTTTATATGGATGTATAGCTAAATAGTTCGGCAATGTGCAGATATAATTTTGTTTATCTGAGGTCATTTTACAAGGTCAGGTCAAGGTCAAAAGTCAACATTTGTTTTTTTGCTATAATTTTGGCGACATTTCTTCAAATGCCAAACCCGGAATATATTTGACGTAGAAGGGTACCCTCTACTTGTGTACTAAGTCTCAGCTTGATATCTGGTCGGTTCACGGAGCTATGACCTAAAATGTCAGTGCGCGTACCCTCTATCGCAATAGCCATAAAATGAAATTTTTGAAATAGAGTGAATTCAAAGGATTGAAAACGTTCCTTGATAATATTAAATGCACACGAGATCATTCCAAGTGACCCCAAGGTCACTGGAGGTCATTTAAGGTCAAAGGTCACAAGTTGATCTGAGAAACGTGTGACCGTGACAGTTCCCCCTTTTTCATCTCCCTGGCACCGCCTATGCTAACATTATACAAACATTGTAATGCGATTTGTACTTCCTTAGTATAACATGACTAGCAGAAGCCAAAAAAGGGTGTTTGCCTCTTTTGTTCATTCAGTTGTTAGAAAACAAATCCTCCTATTTTTGAAACCCTGTGAACGCCCATGAATTTTCTCAAAATTTCAGATTTCCGGACCCATGGTAAAAGCCCTATCCATAATCTCTCGATTCATGTCAGTTTCATCGAAATCGGTCCATAAACAACGGAGTTATAAGAAGTCCAAAAGTACCCCCCCATTTTGACATTTTCGCCCCCTGTATCCACAAATTTCAAAATTTTGAAAATTTCTTTTTACAAAAATGTAGTTCACGTCACGCCAAATCGATTGCAGTTTGTTGCGATGAAATCGGTCGAGTAGTTCTCGAGATCTCAGGGGGGGGGGCCGAATCCGCCCCCCCTTGCCGGGAATCGACCATACCGTCTAGCCCTCCGGGAATAGGGTTAAATGACTAGGCAAACAGGTCTACATAGTGGGACGACTAGAGAGTCTTTGAAAATCAGAAACGACGAGCGGCTTGCTTGGGTTGGATTGCCAACAGGACGTCGAAGATAGACAATGCGACCATATCTGTCGGCGACCACCAGTCAACAGAAGTCAGGATTCGACGAAGAGTTTATTACAGGCGAATGATGAACGACGAATGGCACTAAATCCAAATGGCAAAACGGACGTAGCAGAGACGTCGGGGTGTGGCGAATTACAAATGAGCTCGTCACATGAGATCTTATCGGGCACAAATCGCTCGCACCTGTTGTGGCCACAGAAAAGGCTTTATGACGTTCTCTTTAGATACTGCACGTCATTGCCACGGCGCTTTCGTTTCACCACAGTGCTGATTTTTTTCATCTGCGTGGGAGCTTCTAATCCGGGCGAAGAGCAATGCCATGAACCACACTACGACATGTCTGCGATTATTATGGGCTGGCAATTCGTAAAGAAATGAGTCGCATATGAACACAGGAAGACGCCAATGACCGCCAATAAGCTTATAGGCGTTGGTTTAGAAATGAAATGAAAAAGAATGGGGAAAATGCACAAGGATATAATGACTCTCCGCGAGCAGCTAACGCCGTGCCGGTGCCGAACACACGACCTGAAAACGAAGACGCCGACCAAAGACACTTTTCCGCCCTTTCCACGGTCGCAAAAGAACAGGGCACTCTGCACCATCAGAGTCCGCTGCAGTGAATGAAGCAAACAATTATCCTTTCGAGCTAGGAGCAACGAGCGTCAAACCACCTCCACTGGAAGCACCATGCCACCGGGATAACCCCGCGTATGCACTCCCGCTCCGCCCATAGCCAGTCACGTGCCGCCGCCGCCGCAGCGTAGGGAGCTTCGCCAGCTCAGCCACGCCGTGGCCGGAGCGGAGCCGCCACCGCCACCCGGGGGCCGACCGGGCCGCGCCGACTCAGCCGCTGAGCACGCCGAGCGCGTGCTCCAGCTCGGCCCGCTTCTGCTGCACTTTGGAGGAGAAGTAGCGGCTGACGGCCTCGCCGGCCCAGCCCTGCTGGTAGAACTCACAGCGGCGCTCCTCCTCCGGACTGCCGACCACGTCCGTGATGGTCTGCCGACAGCGGTGCACAGTCGGTCAGGGCGGGCCGCCCGGGACGGTCCCGACGGGGCACACCGTCCGGGCCACATTCAGCCGGCAAGACGAGCGTTGACGGGGCTCCCCACCAGCCACCCAGGGCGTCACGATATGCTCCATCATTCGACAACCAGTTCACACGGGCGTAACGGCAACGCGCCACCCGGTGAACGCAAGCCACTCCCGCTTCTCGACGCCGAAAAATCAGCACTCGAAAAAAGGCACTCCACCCAGCCACGAACGGGAAGGGAAATGGACGCCCGAACCGCCAGTGCCTGCCGCAAGGCAGACGCGCGTGCCGCCTGCGTCGGGGCCGGTCTCACCTCCAGGTCCCGAGTCTGTGACACGAGCCACTTGTTGATGAACTGCTGCGGGTCGCGAGCGAAGCCCAGCAGGAACTCCCGGTTGACCTTGTACTGGTTGATCAGTTCCACCGTCTCGTGCACCTTGTTGTCCAGCGTCTGGATCTCCAGCTGGCTAGCCGTCGACAGGAGGAAGCTGTTCATCTGCGCCTTCAGCGTGTCGTCCACCTAAGGCGACGGAGGGGTCGCGGGGCTGATGACGTCACGCATGCATGATAAGGTCAGGCCGGCAAGAACGGCAACACGCCACAATGAGGGCGCAAATACCGACACAGCGTCCTATACTTTAAATCGAACACAAGTAAGTGAACAGAAACAGTTATTTGGGCGTGACCAACAGCCAAGTGATGCACTGCCTGATCTGTACTGGACCATAAACCCTCCTCAGCGGCACAATGAAAGCTTTCTACACACCTGCGACATGACGACCAGTCGACATGGAGACCAGTCGTTCTGGGACTAGGCAAATTTCTCTACATTTATAAACCCAAGCGGTTCGTCCTGATCAACTGAAAACCGTGTACGCCAAGTACGTAAGAGCTTCCAAAGAGCGACTCTCGGAAGCCTGCATGACGCCCGCGACCCGGGCGGGCGGCCACCCGGCGGCCCCGGTCCGAGACCGTGGCCCTGCACACCTCTGCCTCGATGTCGTAGCAGGCGGTCTTCTTCTGCTCGGGCCCGTCCACGGTGATGGTGTGGTTGATGACGATCGGGTCGGGCGGGTGCAGCAGCGAGTTGAGCCGGTGCGGGATCTCGGCGAACTTCATCCGCGAGCACTGGAAGATCTGCTCCAGGTAGCGGTCGCAGTTGACGTACTCCCGCTCGCTCTGGTCCTGTCAGGGCAGGCGCAGGCGAGCTTGAGCGTAAACTGGGGCTGCAGACATCTCATGCGTCACGGCAACTAATGTAAGCCAGGGGTCTCATACATCACAAGGAATCAAAAATATCTGGAATATTCCATTTACGTGCACAGGTGAGGCCAGGTAAGGTCACACCAGGTCCGGTTTCATACTGTTTTACATATTTTATCATCAGGTCAGGTCAAACCAGGCAAAGCCGGACAGACATGTTCAGATTAGGTAAGGGCGGTTCTCGAAGGCCACTTGAGCGCATCGGCCGGAATTCCCGCTCATGCTACGATTAAATATCGGTCAAGACCTGACTGAGTGCGCTCGCTGCGTAAAAACATGTCGAACAGTGACTACTGACGATAAGCAGCCCGGGGATGATATTCATATGAGAGATCCTAGTGTGTTCGCTGCCTGTCCAACACAAACCCGAGGATCATCCGACAACCAATACACGTCAGACATATAACTGTCAACTCAGCCCGCCTAATGCCGACGGGACGCACGCAACTAATCCTCCGAGAACCGCAGCTCATAGCACGTGACCTCTAGCCCCATCTTCGACAGCGTCACAGTTGACGAATGGCGAATCAGGAGCGCCGTCACGGCTCAGCGCGCGCAGCCGCGGCCGCCGCTCACCTGCAGCTTGTTGTGCTTGACGTACTGCCAAAGCGCCTGGGTGATGACCGGCCGGGACTGGGTGTGCACGCCCAGCAGGCGCGCCAGCCGCGAGTCTAGCTTGAACTGGGCCGGCTGGCTGTCCAGCAGCAGCAGGATCGTGCAGCGCACGTTCCGGTCGCCCGGCCGCTTCACCTGGCGGGGGGGAGGGGGGACGGGCGTTACACGCAGCGTTCGCGGGCGTTCGTCGCCAATGTATGCGTCTTCGGGGACGGGGAAGTTTCACGTTCCAGAAATCAGTCACGTGGCGGAAATGTCACATGATATGGGGTGGCAAACGAGTTTCTTATGTGGAGGATTATTTTCTCATCATTCAGCGTTAAGTTTCAATTTAGCGGATTTTCGAACAAAACATTAATCAGCACGATGGGCGCGTATCACACCGCGCAGAAACAGCAAGCGGAGTCACGTCTCCCGTGACACAAGTTTCAACTTACACACGTAACACATGCTAATGGTTCAGATAATCTAATGTACGGGCGGTTGGTGCCCCGAGCCGCCGGCAGGAAGGGACGCACCTGGAACCCGTCTGTCTCCTGGGTGGTGGTCGTCCTGTGCCACTCCACCAGGTGGTTATCTGGGCCGTACAGATCCTTGTCCAGCTCAATCACCAACGACTTGAAGAATGACGAAAATTTGCGTTTACCCTGACATATGAAAAGGGAAAAATTGTACATAACGACGGGATGTGCATCCACTGTGCGGGTTGCCCATTTCGAATTATCGGCGGTCTTTCTTGGCGCGCAGATAGCCAGCAGCTGCATCTTCCTCGCATTTTCAACCAAACACCGAAAATATATGTGTACACAACTTTAATTTGCACTTAATACAGCCAATATTTCGCGCTTTCTGAGCACCACAAAATTCATTCAGAGTACAACAACCGCGAGCCACAGCACGATGCTACCCAAAGACCCCGCCATGTGGCTGGTTTTACACGCCCTGGCGGATGAGTGAAATCACCTTGCCAGCATCCGGCCTGCTGTCGTCCAGAAGCTTCCCCTCGACGCGCAGCTCCCAGCAGGCGGCGCTGCCCTCCGCCTCGCCCTCGGCCGCCGCCTTGGCCGAGAAGAACGTGTTGGAGATGAAGACGCGTAGCTTGCGCTTCTGCTTCATCGGTCGCTTCAGCGCCTCCTGCGCGCAGCCGGACAAGGGAGAGGGTGAGGGGCCCCGTGCGTGACGGTCAAAGGAAAGGGAAGCTATATCGAAAGAACAGTCCAGCCGTACGTGTGTTCGTGGGACGCAGGACACGATGGTAAACCTTAGCTCCGGCAGAGCCAGACTGTGCCACCAACCAAGCTCGGCTCACCTGAATGTCCAGCCTCTTCCTCATGATGGTGGCGTCCAGCTTGCGTTCGAAGGCCAGTAGGTCCATGTAGGCTTGCGACTCTGGCACCAGATCGCGCACCTTCCACGGCAGAATCTTGTCTGCCATTCGCCGCCGCTTCTTGACGCTGAAATTGAGCGCCCATGATGGCAGAGCTGGGCACGGACCTTACAGAAGAGTAATTTCTAGCGACAAGGCGCGGCAAGGATGACTACAGAATGTAATTTTTGAATAATTACATTTTATGCATTTTTCATAAAAAAAATGAATTATTAATATGGTACCAGCTACATTTTCAAGGCAATTTATGTCCAGCTATGAAAAGTCCACCCAGGCGAAAAATTCTGTCAAAAATCCAGTCCACTTCGCCACACAGGCCCGGAAACATGCAGTAGGTTATTGACCTTTTGTTTGGCTGGGTCAGAGGCCCCCTGGGATCGCTGGGCCGTTTGATGGGCTGTGGCCCAGGCTGCGGCCGAACCACAGGGAATCGATTCTGTACCATACTGCCACCTGCAACATGGTCCTCCGTCACACCTACGCCACTGACGTACCATGACAAAATGCAAATAATGGCAAATACCAATTCGACGAGTGCAGCGGAAAGAAGTCATTCGGGAATTCCACAAGTTGTCGCTACGTACTTTTTGCAACTAAACGCTAATATAATAAACATCGGAAGTTGGCAAGTGATGCCATCTACACATAAATAGTCCGGAACAGGTTACGCCCGTGAAGTGCATTACCTGCACGCTGCATCATGTTTTGTGAGTTGCCTGATGGATAGTGTCCGAGGGGTATTCCCTGCAAATAGGACATACGAGCTGACATAAAAACTTGATGGGCTGAAATCAGGGAACATGCATCAAGTTATCATTTTTCAAAGCATACACGATTATACACGTGGGCTTCCCCATCGTACAAAACTCAAACAATTAAGGGAAAAATCGCAGACCTCACTACTGCTAACCCGAGAATTTACCCTGTCAAATGTTTCTAAAACATAAAAACTCCTAACTCATTCACGGTCCGAACAAAACTTATTATTAAGCATTGGAACAGAACGTCACTGAGATCACACAGTAATTACCTGATGGGCATATCTTGGGTCACAAACATACCCCTTAGTGAAGTGTTGGAAAGCCAATTTGCACAGACCACTTCACGACCTTTTAATAACCTTTCCAGTTTATTTCTATTCCAGAAAAGCCACTGAATAATTGTCCCAACCACAAGCATAAGGAAGACCAACATGAATAAGTCATACCTCGTAAGGGTACACACAGTCCTGCACAAACCTGTCATTTTGCCACAACACTCACATTAAATGCCGGTCCTGGCGCCGCATATGGACGCACTGCTGATGGTCTGCCAGGACCATAGATAGCCTGCGGAGCAGGCTGAGGACAGGGCTGCCCATCTTGTGTGGGGTACATTGGTCTCAGTGTCATAACTTCTGGGCCAGACTTCTAATGTCCTACATATCAGGATCAAAACTGGTCAGTGCACTGAAAAGTCACAACCAGAAATGGTTTGAGATCTTGCCTCAAATAAATTATGACCCATGTATCAGTACTCACATCTCAGGCAATGTATCTGAACAGTGGTCATATTGCAATTGCAGGGTGAGATAAAGGAAATATTTGGGACGATAGCATGGAGAGCTGATTCACACACAAGCAATGGATACTTGACTGGAACCAAACCTGCCAGAGAACACAATTATCCCTGAGGTTGCAGCACACAGCAGATTATGATGTTGCAATGCCATAAGCCTGTTAGCCTCTAGCCCCTTATCTGTCCAACACAAGATCCTGATAAACACACTTTGATACTGCCAGTAAATGTGCATATGTTTCTGGATGAAGGCCAGTTGTGCATTTAGACTCTGGTCTGGGAGATGCTGTACACAATCAAAGGTTATGTGAATTTTCTCATGGTGTCATTTCAAGCTGCGGGCACCTTTTACACATTGCACACCTTTTCAAGCCTCATGATGCCTTTTTATTTTTTTCAACCTTTCTAATAAAAAATCATATGCCCCTTTAGATCATAGGGACACTTTTCAGGCCACAGGGGAACATTTCCAAGTTAACTGGCATTTGCCTTTTTAGGACTCTGGTGTGCCTATGAGGTCCCATGGGGCCCTGGACAATTTTTAACATGTATGTGATGTTGTTAGTGCCAAATCAGGGTAGCATGTGTTTTAACCCGCACACGACCGTCGGTCGGTTTCGAACATGCGCGACTGGGGGGGGGGACAGTTGGCCGCCCCCCTCTAACTCACGAACGGTTGATCGCACGATAAAAATAAGCATACCGTTCGAAAGCTTGTGACGAGTAGAGCTCGAAACTGGTCTCATTTTTAGTTTTAGATAATATGTAAGTAATTTACGCCCCATATATATTTTCTCATAGCCGACGGCATCAGATCGAAAAATGGCCTGAATCTCAAGGGCTGTGACTAATAACGCATAGGTAAAGGCACCAGCGCACAAGCAAAGGTCCGTGGATGCCGATACAAGTCTAATTTCCCAGATTTGTTCAATATATACGCCGAAACGTTGAGTTAAAGACACGGCAATTCTCCCGCCAGCTGTAGGCGTGCGCCGCTGCTATATGCAGCAAAAAACTGACAGGAACTAATTTTAGCATTCCTTTATTTTTGCGAAAAAAAGACGATCTATGTAAATTTTTTGATCTTAGTGGTTCTTGTGATGGTTTTTCATGCTTAAATTTTGGAAAAATCCATTAGTTACCAACCCACACAATTGGCGGAACTTTATTCGCGAGAGCCTGTTCATTTCCAAAATATGCTACTTTTTCAAACTTTTTGAGGTTCCTGGTATTAATTACATCTGTGCAAGCTAGTTCTGCCATTTTCTACCCATTCTGAGTAATTCATCGTCGATTTTGACGGTGGTACATTTTTGCTCACTACAGTTATTCGTGACCTGGCCTCAGGTCAATGGCTGGATGTCGTTGATACTTTGCCCAGTGACGGTAACTACATGTCTGTTTCACTCCACACTAAAAATGTTATGAAATCTTCAGTCAATTTCCAAAAACACGATGACATGTCTTAAAAATGGGCTTGAGCCTAGGTCAATGACCTGGAAAATTCTGAAAAATCTGAGATAGCAGATTTGTTGCATCTATAACGATCACTAATCCCTGAAAGAATTATTGAGATATCTTGTTTTCTGAAAAAGTTACAGGGTGCTAAACTTTTTTTGACATAGGTCTGTTTGACCTGACCTAGGTCAGTCATCTGACCTGACCTGGGGTCAAAATTTTGGCACAAGATGTAAGACTGATGGAGCAAACGGTACACAAAGTTTTGTGGCTCTGTATTTGTTCGATCTCTCAGAATCCCAGAAAAACCTCAGAGGGGCAGTCAACTGCCCCCCCCCCAGTCGGGGACTGGTTAATGGCATCCAGTACGATGTTAGGGGCACCCTTTTGTCCAGTAACCATCATTCCCAATCACAGTAGTGACCATGCATTATACTGGTACCAGGCTCTTATTTTCCTGCAAAAATGGCAAACATCATATAAAAGACAAAATTAATGTTTATACTTATGATATGTCACTGCATAATTTTATTTCAAGATGTAGAATATGAAAAATAACACACAATATCAGCAATCCATCCCCTGCTGACTGCTGTGCTACAGGTCTAATTGACTTTTGTTTGGATTCCCTGGCAACAAATATGACAAGAGCATTCCTGACATTAAAGTATTTTCCCCTTATGGCATCACTAGATGTTTCCCTTGCTGTCAATGTTTTTTTGCTCTATTTGTTAATTAATAATTAATTCATATATATAGCAGTCATAATAGTATGTATCATGATTTAATAATAATAGCAATATGCATAATAAAAACAAACAGTATTAATTTCACTTTTGTTCTATTCCACCAACATCATCAATATTTACACAGTACATCAGGACATCCTTCAAACACTCAGTGTAAGCAAAATGGGATCACAAGTTCAATTCACTTGTTTATGATGTAACATGGTTTAATTTTCCTTGGAAATAACAGTGGGGACAAAACCAAATTCCTGTTTATTATGAACATTGGTTGTTTTCTAAATGGTACATACAGAAAAAGCAGTCTTCAAAGATGCACAAGTCTGATATATTACCTGGGAAGTTCCTGAAGCCAAGGGAGACCATGGCTTCCTACCTGTATATGCCAATCATGACTGTCACTTTAAAGCACAGCACTGGAATTCACTATGCAAGGCCAACTAAAGGTAATGTATGGATCTCACAAACAAACCTTTTAAAAGCAGACAAGGTTGCAAAATGTGCAAATCATTACAAGTTGTGCTGTGACACCCTGAGTACACCCAACATCTGCACCACCACATCAAACATCACATCACCTAAACCACAGCCTATTCTACTGCTTGGTGACATATCATTGCACCGATTTTTGGCCAAATGATCCAATATTCCAGTATGACTAGCAGAACAACGGCGAGGTTAAGCAGCAGCACTAGAAGAGCGCTGGGTCACGGGTGACTTTAAAAATGACATGTATGATACTATCAGAAAAACCGCTAATGCGCATTCATCTATTTTAATCTAATCATTAAGATACCAGTATACGCATTTAGACACACCACGAGCCCTTAAGAATAAAGAGTTACCTGCGACTGGTTCCCGTGAGAGTGGCGATGACTGCAGAGGCTGAGATCCAGTAATCAGTGTACAAAAATTGCCGTATGCAGAAGTACAGGACAGAAACCAAACACAGCCGGCTTTTCCATGCGCCATGTTTGAAAGCTGAGAACCGAATTCGTGAAGTCACAGCTTAACTTGAATGCTACCATATCCCCTACCCGATGGAAAATTTACCGCCTGTGGATGTGAAATAGGGCACCCTATTCGATTTTTCTTGAATAACTTCTGAACCATTAGGGCGAGCCAACAAAACCGTCAGTAGTTGTTCAATAATCAATGTAACATATCTTGGCATCAAAACCATTTTCATGCTAAAAAAACAGGTCACGGAGATGTGACGCTATAAGTGAACCCCTGCATGCTTGTTTTTTCCTGCTCAAGCGATGGCGCGAACATGCTTGGTTTTTTAACATATTTGCGAGTATAATGTATGGATTATTTGGATATGTATAAGAGACGATCCGCAAAAGAACATACAATCGTGACATGTCAACATTAGAATTAATTCTAGGTCACATGCATGATGGCAATTGGACTGATATGCATTGTGGTTGACAGAAGTTGTTGCCGCTGACTTTCCCCCAGTGCCCTATATATGCCTTCTATATTATTTCTATGTTATAAGGCCCTATATTATCTTTATATGCCGCTGACTTTCCCCATCGTTCAAGTCAGACAAGCAATTCTATATGAGCTTTTAAGCAAAGTTCACCAAATGCAGCGTGAGGCTATTTCAGGTTGGGTCACGTCAGAAGATGTCAAAACGAAATGAAATACAACATTGTCTGTGGATCATCGTTCAGTAGCACCAAACAGCAATTATTATTCCTAGTCAGAAAAACAAAAATGATTTTTTTGTCCTGACCTGGCTTGACCTTGACCCGCGGAAGAGCAGACAGAGCACATTTAATTATCAGGAGCTGTTGTTTCAGTTCCGTATGTGATGCAGTTAACCCACCTACGACTGTCGGTTGGCCACGATCACGCTCGACTGTGGGGGGCAGTTGGCGGCCCCCCTCTAACTCACGAACTGTTGGTCGCACGATAAAAATAAACACACCGCTGGAAAGCTTGTGACGAGAAGAGCCCGAAACTGGCCTCGTTTTTAGTTTAAGATAATATGTAAGCAATTTGCGTCTTATATACGTTTTCTCATAGCCGACTGCATGAGACCGAGAAACGGCCTGAATTCCAAGGGCTGTGATTAATAACGCATAGTTAAAGGCACCAGCGCACAAGTAAAGGTCCGCAAATGCCGATACACATCTAATTTCGCTGATTTGTTCAATATATACGCCGAAACGTTGAGTTAAAGACACAGCAATTTTCGCGCCGGTTGTCGGCGTGCGCGCTGCCGTACGCAGTAAGAAATTAACGGGAACTAATTTTAGCTTTCTTTATTTTCGCGAAAGAGCATATCCATGTAAATTTTATTGATCTTAGTGCTTCTTGTGAAGGTTTCTCATGCTTAAATTTTGGAAAAAATCATTAGTTACCAATATACACAGTGTGAGGAGATTTATTCGCGAGAGCCTGTTATTTCCAAAATATCAATTTTTTGGAAACTTTTTGGGGTCCTTGGTAATGCTTGCGTCTTTGCAAGCCGGTTCTGCGATTTTCTATACTTTCTGAGTTATTCATCGCCGATTCTGACGGTGTTATATTTTGGCTCACCAAAGTTATTTGTGACCTGACTTCAGGTCAATGGCTGAAAGTCATTGATACCTTGTTCATTGACGGTAACTAGATGTCTGTATTACTCCACACTAAAAATGTTATGGGGAATTCCGTCAGTTTCCGGAAAAAAAACGATATGTCTTAACCCGCGCACGACCGTCGGTCCGTTTCGAACATAGGCGACTGGGGGGGGGGGCAGTTGGCCGCCCCCCTCTAACTCACGAACGGTTGGTCGCACGATAAAAATAAGCATACCGTCTGTTTGACACTCCTGGTGACCGATGACCGAAATATCTGTTTTTGCAATTTTATGCAACATTCCGTGACAAGAAAGTATGCAACATGGGCCAAACTGACTTGTTGGGTCGTCCAGAGGCTCAAGATCGAGACCACTAGTGTGTTCGCGTTACTCCGAATTTCAAAGTATAAAATGTTCCAACATTGCAAGCGCACGGTAATCGGAGTCCCTCAAACCCTTTGCCTATGTTTAAAACTCTTTGAAAACGCCTTTTTTAGAATCACCGCGCCAATTTAAGCCGGAAACATGAATGACATGACCCGTTAATTCAAACATCACATTTGACCTAGCTTGTGACCTTGACCTTTGATGACCTTGAGTCAGGTAGCACTCAACATAATACGCCAAGTCTTTTGAGGTAAGTTACCATCGAAGCGTCAGTCTCGGTCTGTTTTCCACTGCGATCAGACAACTCTGAACAGAAAGATCATTTTCGGGTGTTTGGCCTGACCTGTGACGTCATCAGTGACCCCAAAGTTACAAAAACTTGTGTCACATGATCGCACGAACAGATGCTATGGATTTCCGTTTAAATCATCTAAATCGGGTCATTGGTTTTTGAGACAGACAGGGGACGTTAAACGCCCCCCTCCCCCAGTCAATGGAAGCTGGCAAAATACCCGTCAGTACCGGTTTAAGAAAATCCTGGCCGCGTCCCTGACACGAAAACAGCATTTCTACGCATATCAATGTTAAAACTCTGACTGTGTAGGATTCTACACCGTTTGGACTAATGAGCATAATCCGCCACCGCAGATGACGAACGGGCGACTTTCTACAGCCGGTCATAGCAATGGGATATGGGGAACATTAGTCTGCATGATCAGATCATGGGTCGTACCTAGACCGCCCAAAAGCAGCCGCGGATCAACTGGGAATAAGCCTCAACGTCACGACGAAGAGGCAACGCCCAATGTGCGTCACTTCAGGCGGCCAACACCCTGCCTCACCGAAACACCTACATAGTGGTACAGCAGTAATGGTATGCGCTTGAGTGGTCGCAGTTGAAGAATCAGGCCGAAAGTCAGGCGAGGAGTGTTCCAGTGCGGCCAATCCCCGGTTTATGTTCAAGATCGCTTAATGGACGTAATTATTCGTGTCTGGGGAGAAAAAGGGTCTGCCCTATTTGTTTCGTTTGCTGCGCTTTTTGCGACCTGTCCTCCACCATCTCTTCGCACTGGTCAGTGAGAAGAGATGATTTTTTGTGATTTTTCTAGCTCTTGGTAATACGCAGTCCAAGGAAGGGTGACAGCTTCATTACGTGGTGGGTTGATAGGAATGAACTGCCTGGTCCTGAAGTGGGGTTTTACATTTTTTCTCTTTGTCCGTAGCACGTCAGATTGGTGTCACGAGGCTGAAATATCGCGCCGACTATCGCCATCATCCAGTTGCTAGAAGTATTTCACCGCCTTCCGTGGACAGGGGTGGAGCCCGTCCGCGCCCGACGGTCGGCGGCGCGGTGACTTTTTGTTGTGGCCGGGTCAGGCATCCACTTACGGCGTTCTGCTCCGCATCGCGGCGGTCGCCGAGTTGAGCCGGCTGTCCTGGCTGCTGCTCTCCCGGGCGGTGGTCGCCGGCGCGCGCCGACTGGCCGGCCGCGTCCGCTGATCGGAGCGGGGCCAGCGGGACTTGCCGCCGGGAGGGAGACTGAATCTCTCAGAGCGCTTCTCAAAAACTGTTATGAGCGTTGCGCCACACGTTTTTACACAAATTTGATTTCTCAGCGGTCCGCACAGTGGCGTCGCCACCGGGATTTTGAGAGAGCTTGGTTGCGTTACCAGCCTTGTTGTCTCTAACAGTCAACGATGTCTTTCATGGTGATGTAGAAAGGAAAAAAACGACAAGTGATTTCATCCCACATGAAGTTTTTAGACCATACATCGCCACTAGCGAGACAAGACATGAGCTACTAAGGCCATACATTACATACATTAAGGTGTCATAAAACGGGTCGGAAGGACCGCCAGCATCTTTCTCCTCATCCTGTGCCGAGGCCCAGCAGTATTCGGCCGGGGGTCGCCAACGCCCGGCCAAATTACCCAATAGAGCCCATCAGGGCTGATTCCGGGGCGCTCCGTTGCGCCGCAGTCGACCAGTCGGGCCATTAGGACGCGGTCATGCGGTACCTCTCGCGCGCCCTCCTCCTGCTGCTCGCCCTCGGGGCTGCCGCCGAGCAGCCAGCGTGCGACCGCAAGTACTTCTCGCGGGGTTCCGCACCGCGCGGCGCCCCGTTCACGGCCGACGCTCGGCGCGTGGGCATCTGCCAGCGGTACCGCGGCCGCGACTTCTACTTCACGCTGTTCGACACCCGGTACAGGATCCCGGTGTACTCGGCGTACGTGCCGGCACCGCGGCCGGCCGAAGGCGCCAGGAGCGGCAAGCGGCGCACCGGCCGCTGGTACGTGGAGCACTCGCTGGCGGCCGCCAGCAACGGCACCCAGGTGAGCCCCCAGCCGCCGCTGTCCGCCTGCCGTGTCGTCTCGAAAGGGAGCGTCCGTTTTTGTTGGAAATACAGCGTCTTATATGCGGATAGTGGTAATGAAGACTTTGCCAAGCATGAAATCACGATATTGTTATTGCAATGGATAAGGTTGTAAACGCGGCTTCGACAGTGGCTTCGATCTGTTTTCCCCGCAAGGTTTTCTTTGTAACCCTTCTGGACTCCTTCGAATCTGGGAACACCCGCGGTTCCACAACGACAGTCTGGGCCCCCTGGATGCCAGCAACAAAGTGAAATAACAGAGAACCAGCGTTTGGTGCCATGACACGTGTTATGAAACGGAACTGCGACTAGCTTTTCGTTGACTCCGGTGGCCGACTTCATGGCCGCGGTGCTCGGCCCTCGCCCTGACCGGCTGCCGCTCCGCCCTGCCCGGTAGGGGATGGACCAGTGGCCGGGCTCGAGCGGCCGCGTGCCCCGCCCGCTGCGCGACCAGCTGCCCTACCTGCAGGCCGTCGACCACGACTACGCCGAGTCGGGCTTCAACCGCGGCCACCTGAACCCCAACTTCCTGCAGGACGGCCAGGACGCGCGCCTGGCCACCTTCACGCTGACCAACGCCGTGCCGCAGGAGCCCTGCTTCAACCAGGGCGCCTGGAAGCGCGCCGAGGAGCTCTTTGACGACGTGTTTGTCACATTCTGCTACGATCGCAACGGCTCGGTTCACGCGCTGACCGGCGCCGTGCCGAACTACCCGGCCGAGACGGGCGACCTGAGGACCACCCGGACCATCTCGTGCGGCGACAACGAGGGTGGCTGCAGTATCTGGCGACCCGGAGACCCGCACGACATGTACCACAGGTGAGGACGCGGACGGTCACGGACCTCGTTCTGCCTCTGGCAAGGTGTTAGAAGTCTAGGCAGGGATCGAACCTTATTACTTCATGTAGTTACTACTTCGGGAATGCGAAGGGCGAATTCGCCTAAATCGGTGGAAGGCGCTAAGCGTTATTGCTCTATCCCCATGGGCCAAGGCTATATCCATAAATGTTTGTGAGCGATGGGACGGGACACGTACTACTAGTGATGACACGTCCCTGGATCCATCCCTGTCCCAAGGTTCTCAGAGGTACATGACGGGGCGTCGTCCACATTGCCTTGCACACGTTCGCATGGGGGCTTGCGGCACGCCGAAACCAAGCCCCCATGCTTGTCTTCAACACCGTCTGGCACTCCGGCAGGGTAAACATCCCGTCACGGATGTGGACGGCCGCCTGCTGCCGGTACCGCGAGGCCGGCGCTGAACTGGCGCTGCCCTACCACCACTGGGGCCTGAACGCGCGCGACGGTCGCACCCAGATCAACGTCGGCGGCCACGAGCTGCAGTACTTCGAGCAGCAGCTGCACGAGTGGTACTACGCCGAGCGCGGCGGCCGGGTCCGACTGTTCGCCGACTGCGGGTCGGATGCGCCGGCCGCGCTGCGGCACGAGGAGGAGGTGCGCCGCCAACTGCGGGAGGAGGCCGACGACGACCCAACTGTGCAGGTGGGCGGCGACCTGCGTGAGCCGCCGGCGCCGCGCGCCTCCAGTCTGCTGACCATCCAGCTGACGCAGGAGCTGGACCCGCTGCTGCTCCATGCCATGGGCCGCCAGCGGCGCGTCCAGCAGCTGACAGACCGCATTTACGGCCTGTTGGCGACCGGCCGCTACTTCGTGCAGTGCGTCGACCCGCTAGACAAGTACGTGCACTCGCACGAGGATGACGGCCGGCACGCGCACCACACGCTCGCAAGCCCGTACTGCACGCTGACGATGAGCTACGAGCCGGGCGACCCGATACCGGACCTGAGCACGCTGCGGCCGCCGTTCCCCGTGCCGCGGCCGGCCGGGCCGCGCGAGACCGCCGCCTGCGGGCCGCCGGTGACGCTCGCCGCCGCCGGCCGGCTGGCGTCGGCCGACGTCGTGGCGGCCGACGGCGACGACGGGCCGTGCGAGCTGCGCCTGACGGCCGAGCAGCTGAAGTTCGTCGCGGCCACGCTTCATGCACCGCGGCTCGGCGTCGGCCAGTTCGTCGACGTGTTCGACGGCCTCAACTGGATGCTGCGCGTCAACGACAGCGCGCCCAGCCGCTTCCTGACGTCTCAGCACGAGCTGGTGCTGCGCCAGTCATCTCGCCGTCTCGCCTGGACGCTGCAGTACGTGGCGCACGACGGCGCCCTGGCCGGGGGCGACGTCGTGCTGCTGGTCGACCGCGAGACGTGCGCGGCGCTCACGTACCCGCACCGGCGCCGCGGGTGGCCGCACGCTCGCTTCTACGCGGGCCCGGGCGGCGCCAGCCGGCACACGCTGCTGGTGGAAGGCGCGCCAGCAGGCTCGATCGTCTCCAGCGGGAGCCGGGTCCGGCTGCGCACCGCGCAGACCACCGACCGCCACCTACGACATCCTGTACAGCTCCTACACGTCCAACATCTACTACGACCGGTTCGACGACAGCAGCAAGCAGCTGTGGCGCGTGGAGGGCCTGCCGCGCCACGGCGGCCAAATCACGCTCGAGAACGTGCGCTACGACGGCTGGTACTTCGGCATGAAGGACGGAACTACGGGGGACGGCGGGGTGTTCAAGGCGAAGCTCTGTCGCAACCAAAACAAGTGGCTGGCCTTCAAACTTCCAGCCGATTTCGACACTGAGTACGGGTCTGAAATCGCCGGATTTGATTCCGTGGTTCGGAATTTCTGCGCGCCAGGAGAGAACACGCCGAACTGCATTGTTTAATTTTGGAAACTCAAAGCTTCCGTCGCGTCGACCCGAAGCTGAATTTCTGCTGCCGCTTTACGTGTACATATTCCTAAAAGCAAACTCTTAGTCGTTATTGACTGTAAAAAAGCGAACATTGTTCAGTGGCGACGGATCATATTTTCGGATGGCTGGCAAGCAACTTTTCAGGTGTCCCTCAAACGGCGTTGGCCCCCTCTGACAGCAATGGGCCCCGTCACCAGAAAAATTAATAGTACGTAAGAAAGGCTTAAAAATGAACATATTTGTAATAAGATACATACACGTGTTGTATGCATATATATATATATATATATATATATATATATATATATATATATATATAAGGCATGGCTTCAAAGCCAAAGCCCAAGCCAGTGACCTCGAACTTTGCAGACGCGAAGCCAAAGCCAAAGCCAGTGACTGAACTTTGCAAACGCGAAGTCGAAGTCAACAGTTTAAAATCACGAAGCTGAACGTAAATCAAGTGTTCAAAACTGTTTCGCGAGGCCAAAACCATTGTTGCATGTGTGCAAAAAAGGTATTATATACGTTGCGGAAAATACCGTTGCTTCATATTTCTCAGTCTTGAAAAACAAAGGAGGCTAACTAACTGAACTGATCTTCTGTTCTCTCTCGAAACTTGAGTCCAGCAAACAGCGACTATTCGTCAAATGCGATTTCACCATTAAATTAAGTTTTTTCAGCGACATGGAAACTCTATCGTCAAATCGTATCAAACTGTCTATGCACTTTTACGTCCTGACAAATAGAAAAAATGCCAGTGCAGGATACATTCGGTATTCATCGACTACAGGCCGTAGCACGGCCTAGCACCTACATCTCAAGGACATTGGGAGGACTGGTTAAGCAGTCGTAACTTCAGTGGCGAAATGACGTAACTAGAGTCGAGGCCAGCGGAATAGAACTTCCGAAGGCAAAGCCAGTAGATAAAAAACCTCGAGAAGACGAGGCCAGGGGCGGATCCAGGATTTTGCCGGGGGCGGAGGGACGAACGGTCACCACGGGCTCCCCCCGCCCCGACTGGGGCCTCCATTTTTGTTCGTCAGATACGAAAAACATCGATCTGCTTCGGTCCAGGCTGAAAAATTTGGTGAGATTTTGCGTTTTTGCCATATAGAGTAACCGGAAAGATTCAAGCCCGCCGTCTCATTTGGGAAAATTTTGCGTATTGTTCCCTTATTATGTGGCCCAAATGTGACAAGAACAGCGGGATTTTAGGCGGCTGCATCCTTTTCCCTTCTTGAAATATCGTGTCTGTATCTGGTCCAGAAGCCCACCTATCCTTTCTTAGCTTCTGGAGACTTTTTTTCGCTTTTTGGTGGTCTCGAACCGTCTGCCGTGTCAGAGCCCTCTAGTAGTCTCAGACCCCTCTTACAACTTCACGTGTCCCTCGGGACGTCTCATGCGCTTCTTTGGCAATTTCAAGGACGCTTCGGGCAATGTCATGGACCAGTCTAGCAGCTCCAGGGACACTTGAGCCATCTCGGGTTCCCTCCTGTTGTCCTTGATGAATTGCCACCGTCCAAGAAACCCCTCAGGCAGTAAGGGCCCTCTATAAGTCTTCTGCCGTGACAGAGGCGCCTCTGGCAATGCTCTAGGTCCTTTACCCGCTTCAGGAGCTGTCTGGACGTCTGAAGGCTCAGGAGTTTAAGGGGCTCCTCTGGTCGTCTCAGTGGGCCCCCTGCTGTCTTACGCGCCCCTCTTGTCATTTCTTGGAAACAGTTTTGCTGTCTCTGGGGCCCTCTGGCAGTTACAAAAGACCTTTTGGCGATTTTAGGGCCCCTTTGCAATATCATGGACCCTCTGGACGTTTTTGGTAGTCTCCATAGCTGTATCACGGGTCTTCCTCTGTTACATGGGGTATATCTGGCAGTCTTAGAGCCCCTCGAAACGTATCAGGGGCCTTTGTTGCCACTTCAGGGGCCTCCTTGGCAGTCTCAGGGGAACCTTTTCTGTGCCAGAAGCCCGCCTAACACACCCGGAGGTAAGGGATCAGCCAACTAAAAATTTGGGGGGTCCTCGCCCATCATGAACCCCCTCACTTCATATGAGCCCCTTGGACAAAAATATTAACATAACATTTCACAAGAGGTTCGCAGAGAGTTATAGCCGGCCAAAAATTTCGGGAGGGGGTGGGGTTGCGCGTCCACTGGAGAGCCCGTGTCCTATGAGTGGGCCCCCTGAATAAAAACAGCCGGTGAAAAGTTTACAACAATGGACTCTTGCCGTTACCTGGAATTAGTTGCAACCAACTGGCTCTTCCCTGATTGTCGATAATTGCACCAAAAACAATTTTTACTGGAACCTCCACAACTGTCAGAAGCCCCTTTACAGACCGTCAGAGGGATCCTCTACTCGCCAGCGGGCTTTCCACAGGACGTAAGCGACCCCCTCCACAGGTCAGCAGGGGGCCCTACAGGCGGCGGCAAGGGCCGCTGCATGCCAGGAGTATCTTGATGCTGACAGGGGGCCAGCTACAGGCAAGCAGAGGGTCCGTTCCGACCGGCAAAGGTCGGAACGGGCGGGGTAGAGCCCCATAGAACAGCAGGGGTCCCTCCACAGGTCAGCAGAGGGCCCTACAGGCAGTGGCAAAGGCCCGTACATGTCAACAGGGACCCCTTCATGCTGACAGGGGGCCAGCTACAGGCAAGGAGGGGCCCTTTCCGACCGGCAGGAGCCCCACAGGCCGGCAGGACGCCCCTGCAGGCAGGCAGGGGGGCCGCATAAACTGTCAGAGCACACTACAGACCGACAGAGTGTCGCTACAGGCCGATAAGGATCCCTTTATGGGCTTGGGTCTCTTCAAGCGGTATCATGGACCCTTTGCCGTGTTGGGGCCCCCCTTGCAGTCCCAGGGACCCTTGGAGAATCTCAGTGGCCCTTCTATCCATCTTAGGAGCCATCTTGCCGTCTCAGGGCCTCAGTTACCTTCCCGGAGGCCCTCTGACTACATCAGGAACCTTCAGCTTTTCACACAAGTCCCAGAAACACATTCGGGGCCCCTATGACATTCCAGGGGCCCCTATACCGTCCTAGGGGCTCAGTCCTCATCTTGGCCGTCTCAGGGGCCCTGTGATCCTTTTGGCGGTCTCAGGGACAGTCTGCCGTATTGGGCCCTGGTGCAGTTTCAGGAGCCCTTCGGGAGCCTCAGGGATCCCTCTATGCATCTCAGGGGTCATCTAAACCTCCTAGAGGCCTGCCGACCGCGTCAAGAATCCGTCACGTTTTCACAGAGACCCCGAAGGCTTAAGCAGGACCCCTTCGGAGCCTCTTGAGTGTCAGAGGGACCCCTTCGAAGCCCCTCTCGTGGAGCCCCTTCTCAGGCCTCGGGGGAAGCGATCGTCCCCATCGCCCCCTTCCCCTTGGATCTGCACCTGGCCGAAGCCGAAGCCGAAGCCGAAGCCAAACCTAGCAGCTGAAAATCGCTCGAAGCCAAAGCCGAAGCCGAGGCCAACATTTAAAAATGGCACGAGGCTAAAACCGAAGCCGAAATCGGGAAAGCCGAAGCCAAAGTTGACTTTTTCGTTTTTTTCATTTTTTAAGTTTCGCGAAGCCGAAGTCGAAGCCGAAGCCGGCTCCGTCCCCATGCCTGGTGTAGACATGGCCTACCTGCAGGGTTCTTCAGCTACGTCACTCCTTTTGACCTCCAAGGGCGCCGTGAAATTTATGACCTCTCCCCCTTGTGTACCGTGATTTTTTTTTGTGTTGTTCATTGTTGTTCCTCAGAGAGGCATCATTTTCCCTGTAGATCATTAACGTTTAACCGGCTTGGAACTAGGGCTCCATGGGACGGATTGCCAATAGGTAAACTCGCTCATAGACTATCTTGGTCTGCGATAAGTGACTAGCGAGCATGGGCCCGGACCCCTTGCTATTAAAGGGCCCACGAATGCATTAAAGGGCAAATGTCCTTGGCTGGAGCTGGGGACCCAGACATCACTGCGTTCAATTATGGCGCAATAGGGGCGGAAAATAACGCAACTTGATGTGAAAGGGTTCCGTGTAATCCTGGAGGTCTGACCGTAGTGGTACGCGGTCGTAGTTGGCTGCATTTGAACCGACACATCACACACTTGCTTGTATTAGGCATTCTCTTAGTTCTAATATTTACTGAAAACATTTTTACCTGATGACGACGAGTAAACCCAAAATTTGCGGGTTGGTCAACACGCAGACGTTTTTGGCACTCAGAGCAGTCGAAAATATACTCATTGCATAAGGGTTCTTTACCCGTCATTCGCGGATTCACGCCCCGCTGTGGACGTGTTTACCCGCTGCCTTTACGACAGAACCTCGTGTTAATTGTTCCGCTTACTCCACATTTCCGTGCTACTCGTTGTCGTCACACGCTAAAGCGTAGTCAACAATGGACGTATACTCGCTGGTACCGAGTAAACCAAAAGACTGGCCCTGTTTTGGGGATCACTTTAAAGCCATCTGACACGTCGTGGACGGGTAACGTACTCGTTGCTAACGTGTAAATGGAGCAGGTCCGGGGGCCGCCAGCTGGCGTTATTATCACACAACGACATCATAAAAATACCAATACATACATTCAAGCCTCGTCTTCGTTGCCAAAACTACTGTCCCGTTTTGTTATTTTATTATGCATCGCTTTGACTAATATGACATCATGACGCCACAACCAATGCATTACTATTTCAATGCAACATTGCAACAAAATGAGTACAGTTTGAATACACATCTAAATAAACATGGGACGCTTTATAAAATGGCAAAATCAAAGCCATGATTCAACTTCATATGAAGCACACTACGTAGCCACGTCGGAAAATGTGCGGCGTTTGTGACGAGCCCAAGACGGGCACAGTGGAACGCTGCTTTGCACACTTGAGCGAGCGCCTACGCCAAGCACAGCGTCAGTACTTTCACAACAATAGTTTTGGTGACAGCTTATGATCTGTCAACTCAACAGGCTGTTCTACTTACGCAGGTTACCGGACGATCAATTCTCGAATCAATCGGAAGCACCTCACAGCGCACTCGCGTTTCATCACGCAAAAACACGGTGCCCTTGCAGCATCGTGCGCGCCAAAATCCGCCCGAGCACCTAGGGCCATTCACCCGCTGATAAATGGTAAGCGGACATGCCGGCGGGTAATCTACTCCCACTCCACGAGTCAAATGTGTCACTTGTAAGGCGTGGGTTCGAACTCGGAGCGGCAGGGACAGCAAAGCTCGAGGCCGGTATTTTTCTTACCGCGGTCGAGTAAATTCAGATGTTAATTGGAAACACTCTGCAGTTACCTTCGACTGCTCCGTAAAATTTATGTAGAACCTTTGAACACAGGGTTAACTCGTCCTACGCAGGCGAAAATGTTTTCAGTGTGGGTGTGTACTTGGAACTAGATAAATACTTATGTTTAATTGCAGTTATTAATAGATTATTTGTCTGACATGCCACACGTCCATAATAGGGGAGGTATTTTTGAGAAATGGTGTTCTAAATTGTTGAATTATCTGCCCACATATGTTTTGGTGTTTTAGCACAAAAATTTGCCTAAAACCTGGTTATACGCTGCTGAGTCCAGAAACAATATATGCTACCTTTTGTGTCTCCATAGTGTATCTTTAAATGGTTTTTGTGCAAAATATTATTCATTTGCCTTGACATGCAGCAAACATGCCAGACTCAGATGAAGACCTAACAACCAGGCCTAATCTGGTCCAGTGTGACCCATTCTGGTCTGGTTCAGTCTGGTCCATTCCTGTCATGCAATGCATCAGTCATCTTCAGTACTGTGAAGTGCTGACGACGGTGCCCCCACGTTGGGTGCTGGTGATGTGACTCCTCCCTGTGCAGTGCTTCAGGCACTGGCCGGTGGCGCCTCACCTGGCAGCGCTGGCGGCACGCACCATGCGTCGAAAGCATGAGAAAAACCATTGTGACGCACGGACCATGCATCCAGCCCAGATAACCTAATCGTCACGACGTTGACCCACCTGCCGGCGAGCAGAACTGCCTACCTTCCGCACACTACCGCACGCAAGCTTACAGCGCTGGCTGAACAGACAAAATCTCATACGGTGGCTCATCTGCTCAGAGATGCGCAGCTCATGCTGATCACTAAGTACGCGGGATGGAACAGATCACGACCAGGGGCGGATCCAGCGGCTCGGTTTGGGAGGGGACAAACAAGAGTTTGCTGGGTGTGTACAGTAGGTCAGCTACAGGGGAGGGGGATCGAAGACGCTCGCCGTGGGTTTAGTGTCGAGAGACTTCAAACTCTGGCTGTATAGTAATAGCAATGCGTTTTTTCGAGGGGGCAAATGTTTATTGCCCCTCCCCCCTAATTGTAATTTAAGGACATGGACGAGACGCCCCATACCCCTACAGTCAATCGTGATCACGATTCTCACGGTTCCCTCAGAGCCTTCACTTCCAGAGGCTAAAGTTGTAGCTTTCCCGGCATGCCAAAATCCAGCCGCAACCACCTTTCAAATCTAAGGGTCACATGCGTTCTCGGGAAACAGCTACGCTTGGGAGGACGAGTGCTTCGGACGTCCGTCGCTATCAAGCTGCTCTGCGTAAGAGAGGTCTGGCAGGAAAAAGTGCTTTCGGTCCTAAGGGACCACACGTACTAGCGCAGTCCTCCTGTCTGCCAGTCCTAGTGTGTCGTTTGCCACGATGTGTGTGGTGTAAGTGCCAACAGTGATAATCTGTTCGCGGTAAATAAAAGCTGATGTAACTTCCTGTCCACGTCTGTGGGAGACTCGTTGCATTTGAGGCCCCATGACTCGTAAAGTAAAGCCATGCTGTGTGATATTCAAGATGTTTGTGGATCATCAGTAAATGTCAGTCATCAACAATAATGATAACCAACTCAACGCTCCAAGTGGTCGTTCACATTCTGCGCCACTGGCACTCAGCTCGAGCCGATAAGGCCAACACGTATCAGTGGCATCAGCGCCAACGCCGCACCGTTTCAGAATCTGTGATCGTCTCGTGGCCGACTCGATATTGGCTCAGGTGCTGCCCATACTAAGGTGCCTCGACCGCAATGAGAATCAACTCAGTGAGTTGGCCCTAGTCACCTCTGGGTCCATATAAAGTCACCGGGCTATTTCAAAACCATTAGTAGTTCAGACTCCCGACTGCTAATGTCGCGACATGCTAGGGCGCCTTTATCATCTCAGTTATGGGATTTATCTCGGGCTCTAGATGATCGAACGTAGCTGGCACTGTGGCGCAGCGCATTCAGT
This sequence comes from Capitulum mitella, assembly GCA_030062745.1. NCBI lineage: Eukaryota > Metazoa > Arthropoda > Thecostraca > Pollicipedomorpha > Pollicipedidae > Capitulum > Capitulum mitella. Next base: position 18,349,557 of record CP099844.1, on the reverse strand, counting down.
TAAATGGTTTCAGGCGACTCCCACGTCTCACGGGGCTGTGACTGGTGTCCAGGCCGCAGTTTTGAAGTAGCCCATATTTATACAAAATACCCAAAAACATTTCTCTAAATAATGGGGATTACAGTCAGGGGCATGAAAACTCCTTTTTATTCGGGGGGGGGGGGACGAAGTGCATTTTGGGGCCAATTCTTTCAAGTCAACTCTCATAGGGTCAATGATAAATTTCAAAAAAGTTTGGGGGCTGAAGCCGCCCTGGTCGCATGGCTCCCGCGCTTATGATTACAGTCCAAAACCCGCTGTCCTGTAATCCAATGCTACCTATCTGCTAACAGGATGTTCCTGTAACTGCTACAGATTTGCTGTGCAGCTAATACTTCTGTCAGTTTTCAGTCAAACTACACTTTGCCACAACCTGAATACAATGTAACGAACTTAGGCTCAAACAGAAATGTGGCAGTTTTGGTAAACGTTGCAGCATTGCAGATAGTCTCGCCTTAATCACACCATGTAATGAATGCAATGTTTACAGCAAGAAACCCTTGGGCCTCTGGCCTCAAAAAGCATGCCCTAAATTTTAGTCTTAAACAGACGATATCTTTGAACCCACATAATAAAAGAAACATAACGAACTAAAAATTAAGGAGAGTTGTAGTTTTAGACAACGTGCAGCACTTTAGATCGGAGCAATCAGTTTGTCACGCCATGTGAGGGAAGTGATTTTTGGGACCGCAGCCCCAGCCCCTGCCCCTGACCAGGACTAGATATATGAAGCATTTTCTGAAGACAGCCATCGAAAGCCAGGGTTACCGACTTCCAATCGGCTCTTGAATACATTACTGGCTCATGACCCTCTCTAGAGGCCCACGTACATATGTCAAGGGTTCCTGGTTTTGAGCAGGGGCCCGGTGGTGTACCCAAAGGGGATATGCCCCCCCCCTGGAGGTGGCGGGGTCCCCTGGGGTCCAAGACCCGCCACTCTTTGGCAGCTTAAATTTTAAAACGCCCGTAAGGCGTCCAAGACATCAAAGAACGGGCCTCCAAAGCATCAAAATATGACCTTGAACCTAAAAAGGATCCTCCCATCCAAAAATAATCCTAAACCAAGAAGAGGGCCCCTTGGCTGCAAGGGTCAACCCCTTTTGACCACATCTGACATCCTCCTGGACGAAATCCTGGGCACGCCACTGCAGGGACCACAGTGTATCCGGGGGTCCTTTGGAGGTCAGGGGCCTCTGCAGCTAATGTCAAAGGTCCACTGGGACCCTGAATACACCAAGGGCTCCTGGACTTTTCTCAGATATCCTAGGCATGTCTGGAGGACATTTGAACTTGGACCAGGAGTGTATTTGAGTGTATTTGGAGCATTTGAACGGGCTCAGGGCCCCTGGTCCTGGCCCCTGACTTTACCACTGCAATTCAGAAGTCCCCCGGGCTCCAGAATTTAAGCTGTCCCCCTTATCAGGAGCTCACTGGGACCAACGACTTTCAAAGGCTCCTGGGCGCACCAAGGACTGCCAGCTTGATCAGGTCCCGAGACTCCAGGTACGTACAGGGTGTCCTGGAGAGGGCCGGGCGTCCTTGTACACTTGGTTATCCATTGGAAGGGCGGGTTCTCTATAGCTGATAAGGCCCATTGGGGTCCCTGACCTCGAAGGGTCCGCAAGAACACCAAGGGTCTCTGTCTCTCTTTAGAACACCCTCTACACATCTAGAGGTCTTCGGACTTGACCAGGGGCACCCTGTGTACTTTGTGACCCATTGGAAGTCTCCTGTTCCTGTTAGGGGCTCTTTGGTGACCCTTGGAATTTCAAAAAGGCCCCAGATACACCGAGGGCCCCTGGACTTCTTTGGAATGCCGTCTACATACCTAAAGTGTCTTTGGTCTTGTCTTGGTCTTGACGAAGGGCACCCGGTCTGAGTGGGGGCCCTATGAAAGCCAGGGCTTCCGGCTAGGTCCAGCAACCTAATGTATGCGGGGGCCTCTGGGAATCAGGGGGCCCTGTGACTGCTATGTAGTGGCGTTGGGGCCCCTGACTTCCGAGGGGACCCACATATGTAAAGGGCCCCTGGTCCGGTGGTCAGGTCCAGAGATCTTCCAGGCATGTGCATGATTTCTTGGAGAACAGCGGCCTTTTGGTCACAAAATTTAAGTGTGCATTCATGTAATACGTACGCCAACGTGTTCATTTTATCCCATTTTGTGGGGTCCTCCACAAGTTCGGGTCTCATCTCAGGAGTCTGGGGTCACAAAATCAAATGTTTGCCCTTTCAACTTCTCGGATGGGGGACGGCTGCCCCTTCTGCCCCCTCCCCTCCCCCTATCCGTCGCCATTGACACTATCAGAGCTATCATGTGGACCTGCCAGGGTTCGAACAATCTGCGGAATGGGGATGGGATGATACCATGGGCGTAGGAACGGGTGGGGGGATATGTGCCCCACTTTTCTTGAAAATTTGACGTTAGCCATATGGGAAAAAAACGTTTCCTCACACTTTTCTTGGATGTTCCTACGCTCCTGGATGACACCAGCTAGCCTGCTAGCAAAATAGGTATGGAAAATAGGAAATATGGGTCTTCACTCACCAAAATGCGCTAAACAAATAAGCCTAATTCTTAAAGATTATTTTCAATGCCCGTAATAGCACCAGATCTTGTTCTATGCATTGAGAGAGATATTTTCAAATGGGTATTCTGGTGCGTAACGATTTATCACAATAAGCTAAATTAGTATTTTTTCTAATTGCAAGCGAATACTAGTGATTTTCACCTATTCTAAGGCAGCCATTTATAAAATGGCATTGCGGGTGGCCGTTCATCGTATTGCAGCTTTCACTGGATGTACACATTCTGAGTTAGAAGACTTCATGAATTGCAACTCAAAACAATACTTTTCACGAGTTGCGTTATCATTTTTAGTGACATTAAGCTGCACGCAGCGGACCCTTGCAGCTTCGTGCATTACCTTATCTACTGCGCCTGTCCCATAATCCACGTGACGTCAGGCCCGGCCGGCCAATGGCCAACAGATAAATATCGGCCAGTCGGCCGTCACGTGGGGACACTCCAGGAGTGGTCGCACGATGCTGGGAACCGTACAGATCAGGGGTGTGGAATCCTACGCAGTTGGGGAGATCCATTCCTCCTCCCCCAACTTGCAGCTCGGCCCTCCAACCTGGCAGCCAGCCCCGTAACTTTTTCAAAATGTAAAACAAAGTGACCCAAATCCGGGGAGAAGCCGGTATTTGAGCATACTGCAGTTTCAACGCCCAGGACTGAGCCCCTCCCCAACTGATTTTGCGACCCCGCATCCCTGCTTACGTCACGTGGATTATGGGACAGGCGCAGTAGATAAGGTAATGCGCGCGTTGGCTGACCGGCCGCTCGACATTGACCTTGAGGTTGCTCTTGTAAGCCTGGTCATACTTCGAGCCGTGATGGATTATTTAGCCCGTGGCGTGGACAGCGCGCTCAAGTGAACGTAAGCAGAGATGAATAATTTAGATATTGACTGGGGGTGCTTTTGGAAAAACGAGCCAAATTTAAGTTTGCAATTTTGTTGTATGCGCCATTTCATCTGTTCATTATGACACAATCCGGACAGTCTCACTAATTCGGTGGTTAACTCTCGCCCGGCCGGGAGCGGGGGAATCCGTCCCCCTAACGTTTTCCGAGAGAAGCAAAAAAAAGGCGCCGCGCAGCGCCGCGCAACTTTCGGTGTCTTTTTTATCCATTTTGCACCCCGAGTGCTAATTTTAATTCCCAAGCAGGTCAGGTCACTGACCAAAGCAGGACCAAAAAGTCAACTTCCAAAAAATTGTAATCATCATAACTCTTTTACGGTAGCAAAATTTAATAAACGTGACAACTTGTACCTTCCAGATTTTTTCGGGCTATCAAATGTCAGTGATCTGAGGCCATGTTAGTTATGGGTACCTTCTGAGATTTGGCCTAAGCTTCAGCGAATTCTCGCGGGGTTTTCATACTCAGATGCTGTAAAACAGTGGCCAGTGACATATGCTACCATCACATTACCAGATCACGTCTGACCTTGGCTCAGGTCGTGACTCCCGATTTGTTTACCTGTTGCCCGCAGCATACGATTTGATTTCAGGGTGAAAGTTCGCATTGCAGAAGTTCACCAGACTAAAGTTCGTCGGACAAAAGTTTGTCATCCTCCAGTTCGTGGTGTAAAAGTTCGTCGGACAAAAGTTTGTCATCCTCCAGTTCGTGGTGTAAAAGTTCGTCTAGGACAAAAGTTCGTCTTGCAGAAGTTCGTCTCGGGCAAATATTCGTCTAGGGCAAAGGTTCGTCTGGGACAAAAGTTCTTCTCGCAGAAGTTCATCTAGGGCATAACTTCGTATCAGGCAAAAGTTCGTATGGGACACAAGTTTGTCTAGGACAAAAGTCCATCATGGAGAAGTTTGTCTAGAACAGAGTCCGTCAAGGGCAAAAGTTCGTCTAGGACAAGTTTGTCTCGTTAATAAACGTATTCGTAGGTATGGAAAAGGTTTGTAGGAAAAACGTTCGTAAGGAAAGACATTCGTAAGAAAAACGGTTCGTAGCCAAGGATTCGTTAATCTAAGGTTCGTACCGGAAAAGGGACGGACATAAAATAGTAACTCAACCAAGCCTAATCTAACCTAGCCTAACCTAAGCTAACCTAACCTTTTGCCCCAGACGAACTTTCGTCCCAGACCGAACTTCTGTCCTAAACGAATTTCTGCGAGACAGCTTTTGTCGTGGACAAACTCTTGTCCTAGCCGAACTTATGTCCTTATGAACTTTTGCTAGACGAACTTTTGTCCTAGCCGAACTTTTGTCTTTACGTTACCCGACGAACTATTGCTCTACGAACTTTAGTTCGACGAACTTCTGCCCGAAAACCCACGATTTCCATAAAACCAGAACTGTCTGCCTAGAAATAACAGTCTGTTGTTTTCTAGGGTAATAGACGAGAAAATCAAATTTGGCACAAAAACAGGCCAATCTCACACATTTCTGGCTCAAAATAAGGTCACCTGATGTCATCAAAAGTAAATGACTTCTGATGACCTCACTTCACCCAGGTTGACATTCAGGGCAGTGACAAAAGCTTACGAAGTGTTTTACTATGCCACGGGCATCATCTGCAGTACACCTCGTTACCAAGCCACCGGATAAGTCGAGGCGCGATACATCATAAAAGCACCACAAACATGCACAAAACTAGGATGTGGCTTGACCTGGCCTCATCGATTGATTGGTTCATGTGTGGTATGAATGTGTTAGACATGTTAATAATCATCTCAGTATTCCACCAAAATGAAAACCACGTCAGTTATATTTTATCTTACTTCCACCTCATTTCAGTCTGACCCCGATCATGACCTCTGACGACCTCAATATTGACCCCAAAAAAGTGCTCATTTGACTCACGTTAATAAGTACTCTGCTGGTATTTCGTCTTTTTTTGTGCAACGCACAGAACCTGAGATTCTGGGGTGGGTGGAGATGGATATCCCCCGCACAGAGCCTGGGATTCTGGGGTGGATGGAGGTGGATATCCCCCGCGGCCGGGCGAAGAGCATTCTGAAGTCCGCCTGGAAGCGAGTTACAGCATCCCAATGCTGAAGCTCCATTTTGTCATGTAAATATAAACATCTCAAAAAAGGGCTGAAAAAGCGGGCAATTTCAGCCTCTTGTATAATGCCACCGAACGGTGAGATAACGAATACCAGGCAGGTCATGACGTCTGACTAATTTCCATACCTGCGTAACAGAGAACCTTGACACTTTGGCGCTCCCAGTGACACCAATAATTCTGAAAAGCCACTTTATGAATAGGCTACGTAGCTAATGCCTCGCAAGTGATTAACCCATGCCCGACTGGTAGTCGGCGCCGACCACGTCCAACTAGGGGGGGGGGTTGACCGTCCCTTATAACTCACGAACGGTTGGTCGTACGAAGAAATCTCATAACAAGTAGAGCGCGACAATGGTTTCTGGTTTCATTTTTTAATTTTGGATAATATGGAAGCCATTTACACCCTATATATTTTCTGTCACAGCCGACTGCATGAAACCGAGAAGCAGCCTGGATCTCAACGGCTGTGATTATTAAAGTCTAGGTAACGGTGCTAACGAACGGAGTAAGTCTGCAGATGCCGAAACACGTCCAATTTCTCTGATTTATTCAATATATACGCCGAAACACTGAGTTACAGGCACCGCGATTTTCGCACCGACTGCCGGCGGGCGCCGTAACCAAACGCGGTATTACTTGCAACTGTGCGAGCCGGTTCCGCCATTTTCTACCCATTCTGAGTAATTCATCGCGGTTTTGACGGTGTCACATTTTAGCTCATAACAGTTATTCGAGACCTGACCTCAAGTCAATGGCTGAAAGTCGCTGATACTTTGCTCACTGGCGGCATTTACATGTCTGCATTACCCCACATTAAGAATGTTGTGGAAAATTCCGTCAATTTCCAAAACACGACATCTTTTGAAAATGGGCTTGACTTTAGGTCAGTGACCCTGAAAATTGCGGAGAATCTAAAACAGCAGATTTGTAGCAGCTATCAAGATCCCTGAATCCCTGAAAGTTTTATTGTGATTCTATGTTTCTCAAAAAAGTTAGGGGGCGGTAAACCTTTTGGACATAGGCTTTTTGACCTAGATCAGACATCTGACTTGATCTCAGATCAAAACTTTCAACACAAGATGTAAAAATGGTCAAGCAAGAGGTACACGAAGTTTCGTGGCGCTGCGTTTGTTCGTTCTCTCGCAATCTGGGAAAACCTCATGGGGCGATGAACCCTCCAGTCGGAGGCCGGTTAATGTATTTATAGCTGAAGAAAGAGGTAGCAAGGAGAAAAGACATATTAAACAATTTATATTTCATCCGTACTGCATTGTCAGGAGGATATTTTCGTATAGGAAGGATATGGTCTGGAGGTTGTTGTTAAGTCATCTGAAAATAGTCGAAGTATGTCTGGCGAACCCAATGGTTTTCCGGAGTCCTCGACATGACACTAACGCACTCAGTGCGAGGGGACGGTGTGCGAGGGCCTCACGCTCTTTCGCATCCAAAAACTTGGACTTTTTACCATGCAAATAGAAAAACCTGGCAACCTGAATGACAAACTAATGAAAAATTATCACTCCAACGAAAATCCTGGGTGCGCCTTGCACTACTGTGCCCATATCGTTACCTAGAAAGCAAGCCGAGGTAACCAAGATTTCATAAAATTTCCCAGATGCCTTTCAATGGATCTGATGTAGATTGTATACACAAAATAATCTTGAAAATCATGAGAAAGTCAAATCGTCGTACGCGTCAAATCGTCCCAAAATGCAAACAAACTAGCTTAGGCCGGATACGTCAGCCCATATATCTCACTCTCAGTTCAGTTCCCAGAATGCGCAACACAAAATGTGCATTATCAGTCACAATGGCCGCAAATATCGCCATAACGTAATTTTCACTAGTTACATTTCGCCTTGCTAGGGAGAGGGTTTCCTACATTTTCTTTTTCATCGGTAGAGGACTAAAAATACAACTAGAGGAAATGCACATTAGTTTTCTTCCAGTGGGGGAGGGATATCTGAGACGACTGTGGATAACTCCGTCCCCGTGGATATGCATACCCCCTTATATTCGAACACATCAACATTAATCGTAAGGAAAATACTGTATTATAAAACTGTCCTTGAATAGCAGGCATTTGATGCGTCCTCTCTTGAATCCGGACGTACCAATAAAGCCAATAAACTGGGCTGATGACAACCACAGACGTTTATCGCCTGTACCCGCGGCACTTTACCTGGCAGTGTGAAACGGATGAGAAAAATAAATAATCTGTCTGTTTCCTAGGAAGGCTGCGCAGGTATTTGTGCCAAGCACAACTTGTACGGGATATTGGATCTACCATCGCATCGGGCGGTTCCAGTTGAACGCCGAAATATTTAATGGATTTATTCAATGCTAACAACGCTCCGGTACTACAGCCCTCTTGGTAAGAGCTGACCCAAGCTGGTCAGTTGTCGGGTTGCCAGGGTCGATAAAGGCGCCTGGAATTGCGGGTGCAGCCAGGATTTTCTTAACCCGCGCACGACCAGCGGTCAGTTGCGATCATGCGCGACTGGGGGGGGGGGGGTCAGTTGGCCGCGCCCCTCTAACTCACGAACGGTTGGTTGCACGATAAAAATTAGCACACCGTTGGAAAGCTTGTGACGAGTAGAGCACGAAACTGGTCTCATTTTTAGTTTTAGATAACATGTAAACAATTTAAGTCCTATATAAATATGTTTTCTCATAGCCGACTGCATGAGACCGGGAAGCGGCCTGAATCTCAAGGGCTGTGACTAATAACGCATAGTTAAGGCACCAGGGCACAAGTAAAGGTCAGCAAATGGCGATACACATCTAATTTCTCGGATTTGTTCAATATCTACGCCGAAACGCTCAGCTAAAGACACAGCAATTTTCGCGCCGGCTGTCGGCGTGCGCCGCAGCGGCACGCAATAGGAAATTGGCAGGGACTAATTTCAGTGTTCCCTTATTTTCGCAAGAGAAGCCTATCCATGTAAATTTTATTGATCTTAGTGGTTCTTGTGATGGTTTTCCATGCTTAAATTTTGGGAAAATCCATTAGTTACCAATCTACACAATTGGCGGAGCTTTATTTGCGAGAGCCTGTTTATGTTCAAAATATGCAATTTTTCAAACTTTTGAGGTCCCTGGTATTACTTACGTCTGTGCAAGCCAGTTCTGCCAATTTCTACCCATTCTGAGTAATTCATCGCTGATTTTGACAGTGGTACATTTTGGCTCACTACAGTTATTCGTGACTTGACCTCAGGTCAATGGCTGGAAGTGGTTGATACTCTGCCCAATGACGGTAACTAGATGTCGGCTTCACTCCACACTAAAAATGTTATGAAATATTCCGTCAATTTTCGGAAAAAATGACGACATGTCTTGAAAATGGGGTTGACCTCAAGTCAATGACCCGAAAAATTGCGAAGAATCTGAGATAGCGGATTTGTTGCATCCATAAAGATCTCTATTCCCTAAATGTGATATTGTAATGCAGTGATCTCCGAAAAAGTTACAGAGCGCCAAACGTTTTTGGACATAGGTCCGGTTGACCTGACCTAGGTCAGACATCTGAATTGATCTGAGGTCAAAACTTTGAAACAAAGTGTAAAAATGGTGAAGCAAAGTGTACATAAGTTTCGTGGCGCTGCGTTCGTTCGTTCTCTCGCAATCTTGGAAAAACCTGAGGAGTGTGGTCAATCGTCCCCCTCCAGTCGGGGAAGGCTTAAACCACAAATTAATCGATGGACATCATCGAACCGAAAAAATCGACAGGAAGAAAGAGTTTTAGCGCGACTGAGAATTCTACACACCTGGCTCACTCATGGTCTTATTTATTTACGAGAAGGCAGACCATGGTGCTATCGATGTCATCACGCACTTGCGGTGAAACACATTCTCATACAGTGTCAATACTTTGCGTCAGGGCGCCGACCTCTTCATGCATACCGAGAACAAGAACGAATCCCCTTCACTCTACGTTCTGTTTTCAATGATGACCATCTCGATTTACATTGCCTTTTATTAACCTTTCTTCGAACAACCCAACTTTTAAAAAGACTGTGATTTTTACCATCTAAAAATTCGCTTTAAGTCTGTACTCGAGCATTTCAACATCGCCTTCTTATCACATCACGGCTCTCTTATTACTACATGAAAAAAATGTAGTTGAATAGTATGAAACTGTCCAATAGGACCGAAGTCCAAGACGAAACCAAGCAAGCAAGGGGACACTCAGTTCAGCCAAACGCAGAAGCTGTCTGCTTTCCCTGTAGCGTGACGAGGGGACAACGGTATGTGCGGCAACGCAGTTCGCATCACAGGAGACTGACTCCAAGATCATTTGAGCTCAGAACAAGGCACAAGCTTGGTCACATTCAGTCTGCATTCCCGATCTCGCGAGGCGAGCGGACGTTTCCGCATCGCAGGAAGCTGACTGAAGGGCGTTGCTTGCGTGGCGAATGGATAGCGGCGCGCACTGTTGCGGCTGAGTTACGCGGTAGCGGACGGATGGATAGCGGCGCGCATTGTTGCGGCTGAGTTACGCGGTAGCGGACGGATGCCTAAGGATGCAGAAGACTTAACTGGACTCGTAATCGGCTGCTGGCTAATATCCCTATTCTAGCACGTGTCTGCGAACTTATTATTTGCGATTATTTATGTGTTTGCGAGGAAAGCATAACGAGGATGAAAATAGGCCGTGAAAACGAATTTCTGACTCGACAGGAAATCGTCAGAAAATATGTAAACGTTACAAGGGATACATGGCCTTACAGAACCTGCAAGAAAACAATCCAACAACTGTTCCAGGCTCTTTCGGTGGTGCAATCGCTACCACCAGATCACTCGCCGGTGGCGGAAAGGTTCGGCGGCCGGTCGTTGCAGCCATCCTCCTCGCAGCAGTGGTTGCAGGTGGTCTTCGTGACGCCGAAGCCGGTCGACTTGCAGTAGGCGGCGCACGAGTCTGAGCACGCGCGCGACAGCTGCAGCAGGACGCCGTTCTGAACAAACCACGACTCCTGAAATAAACGGGACGTTAGTTTCACTTTGGAGAGAAAGTGAGGAAGGGCGGGCATATTGAAGGAGGAATAGGGAATTAAATTGAAGACGTGGAAACATTGATGCGTTTCAAAGCCTTATTATAAATCCTTTTAATGGCTGTAGTAAACCTGTGCTGAAGCGGGTCAGAAATTCTCTAGTTTTTCCGCCCTCCATGGTGGTCACTATGTTTAAATTATGTTTGCCTGTCGTACCCTGTGCACGTCACGTAATCGGTAGATTACATAGACAAAGGAACAGGTCGGTACTGTGTGTTTGGCCTAGCTCCTGGCTCAGCATCAACCCTCTTTAGCGTTGTGTGAAAAATAGTTTTATTCGGCCCGAAAAACGTCCGGCTGGATCAGTTCCTGACGTTTTCGCCGGTCAATCTCAAACACTGGCGCAACAGATTCCAGGAGTGCACACTTCCTACCGTCAGAACACGCCATTTCCGACCATCCAGGCATCACGCGTTGCCCGGATGGAGAACGGTCATCACATGTAGTGCTCGGTAACTGGTCTGTTTCTGCGGCATACCACCTCTCGAGGCGGGCCAGACCTGGCAAGCGGTCCTTCTTTACGGCAGACCACCGCCGGAGGCGGGTCAGACCTGGCAGATGGTCTGGTGCGCGCCGCACAGCACCAGGTAATCTGCAGTGACCGGGGCCAGCCTGCCGAGACAGGCGTTGGTGCCGTCCCAGGCCGTGTAGCGGAAGTCCAGACTGCAGGCGAAACAGGTCCGGTTGGAGGTGCCGGCCTCGGTGAGGTTGAAGCCTGTTGGCCGCGGGGTGCAGGTCAGGTTGCCGGACCTCGCCAACTGATCTTCAGTTACGCCGTCCCCGCCGAGAGCGCCGTCCGGACCGGTCTCCCGCCGCCGAGAGCGCCGTCCGGACCGGTCTCCCGCCGCCGAGAGCGCAGTCCGGACCGGTCTCCCGCCGCCGAGAGCGCCGTCCGGACCGGTCTCCCGCCGCCGAGAGCGCAGTCCGGACCGGTCTCCCGGCGCCGAGAGCGCCGTCCGGACCGGTCTCCCGGCGCCGAGAGCGCCGTCCGGACCGGTCTCCCGGCGCCGAGAGCGCCGTCCGGACCGGTCTCCCGCCGCCGAGAGCGCCGTCCGGACCGGTCTCCCGCCGCCGAGAGCGCCGTCCGGACCGGTCTCCCGCCGCCGAGAGCGCCGTCCGGACCGGTCTCCCGCCGCCGAGAGCGCGTCCGGACCGGTCTCCCGCGCCGAGAGCGCCGTCCGGACCGGTCTCCCGGCGCCGAGAGCGCCGTCCGGACCGGTCTCCCGCCGCCGAGAACGCCGTCCGGACCGGTCTCCCGCCGCCGAGAACGCCGTCCGGACCGGTCTCCCGCCGCCGAGAGCGCCGTCCGGACCGGTCTCCCGGCGCCGAGAGCGCCGTCCGGACCGGTCTCCCGGCGCCGAGAGCGCCGTCCGGACCGGTCTCCCGCCGCCGAGAGCGCCGTCCGGACCGGTCTCCCGCCGCCGAGAGCGCCGTCCGGACCGGTCTCCCGCCGCCGAGAGCGCCGTCCGGACCGGTCTCCCGCCGCCGAGAGCGCCGTCCGGACCGGTCTCCCGCCGCCGAGAGCGCAGTCCGGACCGGTCTCCCGCCGCCGAGAGCGCAGTCCGGACCGGTCTCCCGCGCCGAGAGCGCCGTCCGGACCGGTCTCCCGCCGCCGAGAGCGCCGTCCGGACCGGTCTCCCGCCGCCGAGAGCGCAGTCCGGACCGGTCTCCCGGCGCCGAGAGCGCCGTCCGGACCGGTCTCCCGCCGCCGAGAGCGCCGTCCGGACCGGTCTCCCGCCGCCGAGAGCGCAGTCCGGACCGGTCTCCCGCCGCCGAGAGCGCCGTCCGGACCGGTCTCCCGGCGCCGGGAGCCGCAGGAACGCCACCGGACGGCGCTGGCGGGCCGGAATGACCTATTCAGGTCAGTGAGGAGAGGAAAATCGGCCTGGCTGTGGAGCTGGAAGAATGGGTGTTCTGGCAGTCTTTCAACAACAGAAATGCCGCTGGTCTGTTATATAAACGCTTCGTCTTGCAACGGCTCAATGACCGACGAGCGGATTATCAACATTATCGTCCATGCCAGTTTTTGCAGAAACCGCTTCCGGAAACCAGCTTTAGATTCCCAGAAACGTAGCACAATGAGAACAGAAACTGAAGACATTCAGGTCACATTCTTATTTTATATTTTTAACGACATGCTTCTTACATACTTCTTCATCATAGTCCTGTCAGCTAAATTCTACAAATATGAGTCTTAACATGGATCATTGCATACAGCAGAGGAAAAATGGGCATCCACTGCTGCGTCATTAAACACCCAGTTTACCACAATCTCGATGCTCAGGTTCCTCACTTCTCAGGTGATTGCAGGAAGCCACATCCGTCTGGGAAACGAAGAGCACGAAATATGTCGCTAGATGTGTCGCCAACGTCATGGCGCTCCTGAAAATGGCCCGAACAAATAGTTTTAAAGACACGATATAAAGCCATTTCTTCACATTGTCATTACCTCTCCAAAACCACGGGAAGCATGCAGATGGAAAATTGGAGAGAAACCCTTTTTCCGACCACAATTTCAGAAATGAAGAGACCCCAGTATCTCTGTCGTTTTGCCTTTTGAAGGAATGATATCGATTACCGTGCGTGACCATAAAATGGCACCAAGATCGAGCTGCCGAATCCCACCGCAGGGAACCCATCATCATAATCCACGGATCCTGGGGTAACAAAAGTCGCGTTTGAAACGTTTAAAGCAGTCTGCCAGGCGTGGTGATTCATCAGTATACTGTACCGCCGGACGGAGCCGCGGGCGGACATCAACCGGCAGTCGTTGCGGAGCGGGGTGCGGAACGGTTGTGAAATGGACAAATGGTGAAACGGGCAACAATACTAACTCGCGCACCACTGGCGTCGGCAGACGAATTCGCCGCACTGAGGGGTGGGGACACATTCAGCCGCCTGCTCAACTTAAGTCTTCAGTCCGATTGATCTGATCCAATTTCGTTGCTTTTGGCGGAAAACGATAGAGATCTCGGGCTTAGGCAAGTCAGATACATTGAACTTAGTGCAGGGGCACGCTAACTCCTGCATAGTTAGGAGAAGGGGGCAGAGAAGCATTTGGATCAATTCTTCCCAGTCTGCGCCCATTGGGTCAATGTTAAATTTCAAAAAAGTTGGTGGGGGGACCGCGGACCCCTGACCCCCGGCTTCCCATGTTCTTGCCTAAGTGTTATCTGTGACGTCACAGGCCATTTCAGACTGACAGTTTGACTTATTTGGCGGTGTTTCGGCTCTAGTCGAACATCATAAACTTAAAGCACTGCACAGGCCACATTTGGGTGCTATTGCTCGCCTACGTCATCCAGAGATAAAGATAAGATCAAGATCATGACGGGTCACGCGCTATTCTAAGGTCAAATATTGAATCTGGTCTTATATCCATGCAGTGCGACGACGTGTGACATTCAATGGCTTACAATACTGGGACCATTACTGGATGCTTGGTAAGCAATATCTCAATCATCTTTAAATATATGCATTTGAAATGCCTTATGAATATGCATGATCTTGGTCTGCATCACATCTATTCCGGTTTTTGAAAACAATAAAAAGATAAAAAAACTGATTTTTTTAGTTTTAAGCATTTTGACAGCCACTTTAAAGAAGAAAAAAAAATCTGAGATGACATTATTATTGCCGACTGAGTTATTTGTCATTTGACATTAAGAATAGTTAATACATTTTTGCCCAATTTTATTTTTGGCGTTTTTTTTGCCACGCTCCTTCATTTTATTGAAAAGTTAGGGGGGCCGACGTCAACATGACGACACCTCCAGTCTCACCCATAGTGAGCTAGAATGGTGTTTTTGTCCACAAGCTGTAGAATTGGTGCGCAAACAGACACTGAAGTTTTCAGATTGATATCGCTGCGCGTCTTTAAACTACTGGACAAATTTTCCAGGAAGACAAATTCGTTAACAAAAACGACAAAATAACGCCCGCCAGTGGGGCGCAGGTTAAAACAAAAAAAAATGGCATAAAACATACGAAAGATTGCATATAGAGATACATTTGAGATAGATAACTTAGCTAAACACTATCAAAGATTGATTCATTTTAAGAAATCGATAATTTTTCCTCCAATTGGAAAAGCAGAAATCACATTTTGAAATACATTTGGTCATCTTGGCTGTCGCCATTTTCACCCTGCCTTGGATCCTTGCATACCGGTCAAACCATTACATTTGTTGTTGACAATGTGGTAAACCACGATATTTCCTATTACAGTTTAAACGTGATAATCAAGCTGATGTCCTGTAAAGAACACTGACCACTGTTTGTTGGTGCTGGCGGCGGATAAACGCCATTGGTCAGATGCGCACGTAAGACCGTCCAGATCCCCCGACGTCGGTACCCCTCTCTGTTCTGTCTTGACATTGGCTGGTCAACGGCTGGCCGTTGGACCTATGTGTTAGGCTGCGGCTGGCTGCGGCGGGGGCGCTGCGGCTGTGGAACGGGCGACCAAGGAAAAGTACATCCGTTTAACCCTATTCCCGGAGGGCTAGACGGTATGGCCGATTCCCGACAAGGAAGGGAACGGACTCGCCCCCCCCTGCGATCTCGAGAACTACACATCCGATTTCATCGCAACAAACAGTAATCGATTTCCCATGACGTAAACTACATTTTCATGAGAAGAAATTTTCAAAATTTTGAAAGGTGTGGGTACAGGAGAGGGGGGGGGGCAAAAAAGTCCAAGCTGGAATACTTTTGGATTTGTTACAACTCTGTTGTTTTTGGACTGATTTTGATGAAACTGACATGAATCGAGAGATTATGGATGGGGCTTTTACCACTGGTTCATACATCTCAAATTTTGAGAAACTTCATAGCCGCTCACAGAGTTTGGAAGATAGGAAGATTTGGTTTTCAAAAACTGGATTCACAAGAAAGTAAAAAAAGTGTTTTTTTAGCTTTTATTAGTCATGTTATGCTGAAGAAGTACAAATCGCATTACAATGTTTGTATAATGTTAGCATAGGCTGCGCCAGGGACATGAAAAAGGGAGAACTGTCATGGTCACATGATCTTCAGGTCAACTTACGACCTATGACTTCACATGACCTCCGGGGACCTGAGAGTCACTTGGAATGATTTTGTGTGCATTTTTTATTATTTGAAAACGTTTCCAGTTGTCTGAATTCACTCTATTTCTAAAATTTCACTTTACGGTTGTTGTGATATGGGGTGCGCGCACTGACATTTTAGGTCATTGCTCCGTGACCTAACCTTCCTATCAAGCTGAAACTTGGTACACAAGTAGGGGACTTCCTTCTATGTCATGCTTGTTCTGGGTTTGGCATTGGAAGAGAATAGCACCAAAATTGCCAAAATGAAACCAAATGCTGACTTTTGACCTTGGCCCGACCTTGTGAAGTGATCTCAGATAAACAATGTTTTATTTGTATGTTTTCCAACTATTTAGGTATACATCCGTATAAAGTTTTAAGTCCTGTCTCAAAAACATTATTTTTGGCAAACATTTTCCTTTCACTCTCAACAAGGCCGAAAATGGCCTGAGGTGCCTCCAAAAACATTGCCTGGATCCGCCCGTGAGCAAAATAGAATTACGATTTGTTTTGCAATACATAGGAAGGATAGCTAGGAAAAGTCGCCAAGTGTTGTGAAGCGGCGTCAAAAACCCTGGACCTGGAAAACAAAAAAAAAACCCGAGGGGGAGGCTGGTTCAGCCCCTCGTGCCGGGAACAGGGTTAAAAGCCTGTTTGAGGTTCGCACGGAATGCGGAACGGAACCCCAGTTATTTCATCAAAAGAGGGCGGCGGTAGACGGTGACCTTCGTCAGGGACGTACACCCACCTGCCACAGAAAACTCCCGTCTACAGCGAATGTGGAAGACCTCGGTGTGTTGCCCGAACTTCCGCGGCCCGGGTGTGAGCCACGTTCCGTCGCGCCGGCGATATTCTGCGACCTTACCAGGCCTACTACGGAGGCAGACGACAGGCCCCCGTGCGAGCACCTGTCCCCGACCAGCGGCTATCGCGTCCGATCTTGGCGAGCTGATGTCGATCCCATGTGACCGTTCGCCTGGACGGCGCGATTCCTTCATAATGCAGGGCGCATCGCCCGTTCATTAACCCTCGCCTTTATAGGGGGGTTAGTGCAACCCCCTGAGGTTTTCCCGAGGACAACTTACGAACAGCTTGTTTGATTCATCTGAAACTTTGTATACCTTCTTGGGTAAGCTTTCCACATCTTATGGTGAGCAATTCCTTTCTTTTTTTTCTCTTTCTTTCTTTTCTCAAAACGCCTCACTTTTGCTCCGACGGGTGGAGCGGCGTCGGCCGCCAAGCACGGCATGCCTAAAATAAGATTTTGTGTTGGATATCAACTAGAAAAACACTTTTAAGGCATCCAAGTTACAATTTCTAGCTAATCCAAAGTCATTCTAGGTCATTGCCTTTGGCTAAGCTTGGATGACGTAAGATGACCTTTATATGTGGTTCGACAATAGTGCTTGTTAATTTATTTGCTACATTTTACTTCAGCATCTATTGTTGTCCGCAAAAATGCTTCTGCAGCTCCGAGAGCGCATTTAAGCCGACGACCCCACAAGACAAGGATTGACCTAGCATAACCTAGATCGGACTCCATGAGTAAAATGCAATCATGTGGTGTACAGATAGACTCAAAACAAACTGACGAACGCTATGATATCTGTTTCGTTCCATTATCATTTATATTTTGACGTTCAGTTGCGCTGAAACTAAAAAAGTGCTACTTCCTGCCAATTTTTGTCATCCGTTGACCTGAGACATCAAAAAGGGAAACCAGTTGCAAGATTTCGTCACGCGCAACACGCTGTTTTCTGCAACGCTCCAGGGCGCACGGTGTGGAAACGGACAGGGGGTCGCACCAACCTCCCCCCATACGTCTGCGTTATGCCGGAAGGTTCTGTATGAGCAAGGGTTAATACGCACACTGGCAGGGGGTCTTCTTGTGTCCCCCCAAGTGTTTTTCTTGAATATCTCGAGAACAAATCGCATCTAGTTGCTGCTACCCGGTGACATTTATGGCAATTCAATAACTCGTCGACTGACGCAGGAAAATTGAAAATCGGCCGGAAATATTTGACGTTTCAAGCATTTGAAGTCAGGTAAACATAACGAAAACGATGGTTGTCGCTGACAAATGAGAACTTTCTGAAATGACCAGCGTTCTGCCTAAGAGCACCGTCTGAACACAATCACGCAACGCCATTCGGACATCAGTGATGGATGTACCAAGACCAAAGCCAGGGTCAATAAGCGTCAAGGTCATCAAAGGTCAAGGCCAACCAGTTTGTGACCCGATCCAGATTTGCTTTGCAACATGTCGGTTTGTATGAAATATGCATTTAAAGACCCTAATAAAAACAAGTGTACGCCCACAGATACGCTTACATATACCAGAGCCAGTAAAGGTCAAGGTCAAATATCTTGTGAACTGGTCCAGATTTCCTTTGTGACATGTCGATTTGTATGAAATGTGCATTCAAAGACCCTGATGAAAACACGCGTTCGCACATGGATAAGTTTATATATACCAGATTCATTTCAGGTCAAGGTCATCAAAGGTCAAGAGCAACTATTTTGTGGCTGGGTCCAGATTTGCTTTGCAATATGTCGATTTATATGAAATATGCATTCAAAGACCGTACTGAAAAACGTTTGGTACATTGATTCTTATATATATATATATATATATATATATATATATATATATATATATATATATATGTATACATACATGAATAAATACAAACGCTGGAAGTGACCAGATGTACCGATGTTAGCTACCTTCACTGAAAATACGACAAAAGATGCGTGTAGGGCCCTTATTTACGCTCAAACTATCCCGTGTTGCTCGCAAATCTGGTCTGCAAAAGACGAAAAAACGACGTCATAGGTCAATGGCCTGATATGACCTCGACCCGAAATCCTCAGCGAAAATTTCAAATGATTGGGAATCGTCATATTCCACGTTTTGACGCCCAAACAAACACCCTTTTCCCGTTTCGTTCGAAAAGTCGTACGGAATGGGCTGTACGGGCCAAGAAAGTGTCCAAAGTTGACCTTTTCGACCCCATTTGACCTTGAAGACATCGACCTAGGATCATGAAAATTGCACACAATGTAAATCGTTATAGTCCCTGCTTGTTAATGAGAAATCCCCTTCCACTGCGAGGGTTAAGGAGGAAGAAGGCCAGTCCATCAAGGATGAACATATTATTCCAAGCGTTTGACGTTAGAACCTTTCGCAATATGCAAGCTATTTAGATTTTGTTTCTAGTGACGACCCAAAAGTATTGGCTAATGCTGATCCGAAAGGGAGAGCTGCTGATACTTTCACTTACGAATGGAATGGTCATGGCTCAGCAGCAGTGAGACTTCGGTGCTTAATCCGAGGCAGTTTACATGGACAAAGGCATGGTCCGACCAGGCAGTTCCAAGCACGTGTCTGAAGCTGACGGAAGTTCTTTTCCATCTAGATTCGAACACATTAAGATGTTTACTCCCATGAGACTGTAATGGCTTGTTTTACTCAGTTCTTGATGATTATGAAAAACGTAATCATCTTCATCTTTGGCATACTCATGGTATTCCTTTATTATGATTGCAATATTCCTTATGCTAGAAGAAGCTGAGGTTTTTACATAAGAGCTATGGATTAATGTTACCAGCTTTTATAGGAAAATGCTTATCTTAGAAAGCCGTCGTTTTGTTTGGGCTTGCAGAATCTTAATTACGGGGAATTCTTTCAGATTCAACACGCTTCTCAGCACGAGTCAAAATAGATCTGTATTGAGCCGGAAATCAGTCCGCTACAATGTAACCCGGGCCACTGCAGTATCCGTGCGGCCGTCCGCCCACCACGCAGTCGGTCTCCTGCGATACGTGCACGCGCCGCCGACCGCTCGCTTCTCGCAATCGCGAATCCAGACTGTGACCGAGCGCTTACATTGTACTGCGAGTCACTTCATCTTTGGTTTGATATAGGGCAATAGCATACAACGAATTTTGCTAAATATTTCTTACGAAATCTAAGGGTATCAGGTACATCCTTACTGAAAGTTTCGTGTTTCGCCTGCCAACGGTGAAAAGAAGTTAGAAACGTCTTGTTGCGGTGTATTCCGCCATTTGACTTTCATTTGGAGGGCCAGAGGACACAAGTCAACATGGGCCGTCTACGTCTTGCGTAGTCCCATTAAGGCACCCGGCTAGCGCAGCTGAGAGTGTAGGCAATGTGTGAGAATCAGCTTCCACATGCTAATTTTTGTGCCTGGACGCCAGGGACACGAGAGGCACACTTAAGTCGCTGTTCTGGAATCCCAAGTTTTTCCTCCAAGACAAATACGACCTCCGACAACACAGCACCTGTCGGTCACTCCAAGCATAAATATATTGAACCACGTGATCCATTGTTCAGTTGTTCGAACCGGTCTTTAAAAAGTCTGCGCAACAGGCTCATCAGGCATAACATCAGAGATTAAGGCAAAACAAAGCACTGTATGCGCGGTTAAAATCACGGTAGGCGCATTTCACAGCCTTCATTGCCATTTGCGGCATCCGAAACGCACAACGGCCATGGCGATCAAACACCGGTCTGACCGACAGGATAGTTTACGTTGTGGGCGAAAAGGTGGCATCTTGACACACGCATCGAAAAACGCAGTGCATCAATTCATTAGCGCAAACGCATTGTTTGATAGTCACGAATGCGTGATTTCCGTTTTGCGCTGGCGCGGCGCTGCTAGCGTGCGAATCGCCAGACCGATGCCACTCTGCAGTGGCAATGAGGCTGACCTTGTCCGCACCCTGCCCGTGCTTCGAGCCGTCACGGACTGTGATTCACCCGCAGCGCAGACAGCACGCCGTCAGTGGACGTGAAGACATCGCTGACGCAAGCTAGGCACCACGGACACTGGGAAACAATTGCCGTAGCACAACGGCTCAGTGAAATACATGCAGCAGAGACATTGAGACATATATCCCGCCGCTTGGATAGTTCCATACGACAGTGATTGCCGTTCCAGTTATCCACGGCATGAGCCATTGGGAACTCAAACAGATTTCAGTAGTTCAACAATTTGAAAGACATAAATGGTTTGGAGATGGTCCAGGATCATCTAAGTGCAGCCCCTACCCATCGCCATAGCCCTGAAAGTAGGAACACCGTCTGCACGGAACAAAGTACTTTCGCATTTGCAATGAACCGGCTCTAAACAAAGTGCCCATCAGTTGCACTGGTCAAACAAGACCACTGGACAGACTTGACCATCAAACTGGCTCCAAAACCCCATTCCTCTGCCGAAAGACGTTATCGCGACTGATCATCAGGCGCACAGTTGAGTACACTGCCTCTCGGCCTTACGCTGTCTCTGTCTCCGGCGGCAGCCACGCCGGCTGCGACTTCCACGCCTGCCAGCCGCGGCGACGGATGCTGACGAACATCAGGATGACGAACAGAGCGCCCAGATCCAGGAAGTAACCGCCGTACACCTGAAACTGATCACCGGAGGGGTGCGATGCAGGTCATTCCGGTGGAGAAGGCTGTAGTGTCGGGACAATTGTCGCGTGCCTACTCATTGATTTCGGTTGGTCGTCACTTTATTTAACGTACCAAGGCGCAAAGCTATTAGACTTAGATGCTGAATCAAACGAAAACGTACCAAGTTACCCAATCCAGAATCATTTTCAACATACAGCATACATGCATACAAATCAGTACGTTACCTGCGCTCTTGGCGTGAGTTCAAACCCATTCCTCTCCACGACCACAAGGGTGAGAATGGTTTGCAGCAACAGCGCCAGAAAGGTGTTCAGACCAAACACCAGTCCGTAGCTGTCCTTTGGAATGGCCTTTGCAACCTGAAAGCTGGACAGCGGGAATATGTGAATCACGACATCTGGCTTGCAGCTGCACTAATTTCAGAGGCCCCGCTGTACTGCATCATCGGAACTAGTCTTGAAGAACTCAGGGTGAAGCACGGAACAGCCGACCCGCCAAGCAGCTTGCATAATTCTACGGCAGGTGCGATTTCCCCAAGTTGAAGAGAAAACATGAACACTGTTGTGTTATCTACCACGCGGATACATCACCCCTTGCGAAGAGTGTCGTCAGGGCGTGAAAGGGACTGCGGCACAAAACAACTCGGCCATCGAAAGCCTGAGCGCCCCTTCAGACGCCAGGCACTTCCGGCGACCTGCAGATGGTGATCAGCATCTGGTAGATGATGCGGAAGAAAACGTAGGTGACGTAGGCCACTCCGATGTAGCTGGTCAGCGCCATGGTGAGCAACAGAGCGCCACCGATACAGGAGAACAGCGCCAGGGTGGGCTCTCCCAGGAAGGCCCAGTTCAGTCGTAGATGGCCCAGTGTGAAAACAGCCAACGCCCCTGAAATTGCATCGCGATGTCACTTACTGCTCACGGCATAGATTAACGCAGAAAGAGGGAACGCATTTTGTTGTCAACTTACAAGTCAACAGTGTTCGTGCTCTCTGCGAGTTCTCGCGCGAAAACTTGTCGATGTCTTCCATCAACAGCGGTCATGGCGACACTAAGACGACGATGGTCAAGAGTCCTTAACGTCGTCCAGATGTCGCGGGGAAAAACGTCTTTGCCAACTATTCGGGCTTACAGATGGTCATAATTGAACAGTCAACCGCCGTGGACGAATTTACGCCATCGCTAACCCAGAAAAGTGTTGGATGCTTCCACCAGACCGTTGTAGAGCGCGCCCTCCGTGTCGAAATCCTCCCAAGGGGCGATTTCTTCCCACAGAGGCTGAATGTAGTTCCCAACCTGGTAGTTGCCGCAGGTGGCAAACGCCCACCACACCGACCACTTGCACCACCGACGGAACAGAGTAGGCCGTCTTGAAGTCCGTCAGGAGGAACGACCCGGCGTCGCGCAGTCGTCCTGCGCATGAGACGCTCTCCAATCCGGGGACAGACGGCGCAAGTCTGTCCGTGGAGCGCCCCGTCTCCTCGCCGCCGTCCTCCGCTCCCGAGCCCCTATTCACTGGCGCCTCGGCAGCAGGCTCACGCGCCGCCTGACGGTGGAAGTAGATGCTGTGCCTCACGGGCGGCAGGTAGACGGCGATGTAGCATGCCACCGCAACGGAACTGAAGGAGATGTAGTTGAGGTCGTAGAAGCTGAGGACGCCGGAACTGACCAGCGTTTGTGACAGCACGCCCGAGGCGAAGCGGCCGAGCAGCACGCTGCCACGGACGTAGCCCGTCACTCGCTGGTAATACGAAGAGTCCACCCGGGCGTAAATGTATGTGAAGTAGGCCACTTCAGTGGACGTCGCGATTCCATAGAAAAACTCCATCAGCTAGAACAGAACCGGTATACAACATATTTTGCAAACCATTTGAATCCAAGGAAAGAAAGAGATGCAAACCACAGCCACATTTTTTTTGGTGCATCTAAAGCGAAAACATATCGGAATTTTGAAACCCGCAAAATTTTTCGTCTTCGAAAATTCTCCATATTACTTTTCTCGGAAACGCACCAATGTTTTTCCATATTCTAACACGATATTATGACAATACAAGGGAAATTTTCCGGGCAGTACACGATCGATACACCTTATGGACCCTGACCTGCATCTGAAAGACGCCACTGCCCCATATGAGCAGCGCCCACGTCGCAAGGTATCCGAGCCCCTCGAACACGATGACGGGCTTGTAGCGTAGCAGGTCGGTGAGCAGAAACACAAACACCAGAAGGCCCAGGTAGGCGTACGTCCACACCGGGTACACCTCGTGGTTTGCCTGAGGATCGGGAGAGTTTCCGGTCAGCTTACCTGGCCCAGGGGATACACTCTCGGCCGGGCGTGGGTCGGATATGTTTCTTCCTTGAACTGCGCAACTGTAAGTAGTGTGCATTTTGTATTCGTGACGGCGTCTACGTGAACCACGTGTAAGGAGTAATGCAGCCACGGTCAGGTGACACCTATATGCATGAGGCTCAGACAAAGTCCCTCAGTCACTCAGCTTTCTAGCGACGAGTGGTGGTTGTCAAAGATACACTTCGGAAAAGTCAAAAGAACTGGCTCGCCATCTTTTTATGAAAGGTTAGAGATGATGCCTGGCAGTGGCGCAAGTCTGTCTTCAAAGTGCATCGCTGCAGCAATAATAAAGGCTGCACTACTCGCTGCTGCCAGCAGTTCGAGACGCACTGGTTTCAAATAAATAAACATTTGCGTAGCAACAAGCGCTGGCAGACTTCAAAGCAATGTACGAGATTGGTAATTGACTCGATTCTGATTTACAGCCCAATAAGGCGATCCTGATTCTGATTGTAACCATATTGAAAAACAAAGCACCAATCTAATTCTGATTAGAAAACTATTCTTTACTGAACAAATAGATTCGATTGCTGTGATTCTCCTTTCAGTTCCATGCCAAAGCACAAAAACTGTGATTGCGTTTTTTATGATGTACATGATGCATGCTGGTTGTTATTACCTCTGCCATGTATTCTCTCATCACATATGTATAGATGATAGGATGTCTGTGTTTTGTACTTTCCATCTACAAGACTAAAAAATCATACCCAAAACGTGGATGGGCATCTGTGACTTGGGTTAGGCTGCCTTGCCATGCTAGCCATGTTCTAAAGAATATGAAGAGAAAATGCCAAACAGAAGCTACTAGCTTTTCTTTTTCCCTTGTTGAACAAAGGTAAGCTCTAACCATAGGCATTTATGGCCCAAGTATCAATTAAGCGTATAAAATGCAGGCTTGAGTCTGATTAACATGAAGTGAATCGATTCGCTTTTGGATTCCCAGAGCGGAGAATCGATTCTGGTTCATATTCAGCGCATTTTCCTTTATTTAAGTAAATTGATTTAATTCGTGTCCACAGCCATGACTGAACTGATTCAGTTTTGATTCAGTTCGGAACCATATGGATGCCTTATGTATATATACTTATTTTTAATTCAATACTGTAATACAAATGACGCAAAAATGCAAAAATTAAGGAATGGAAAAATGTTCCTTGTTCAGTTTTTCGCCGTGCTCCATGACAGATGATCCCAAAGGGGTTGGGGGGTCCGAGGAGTTGAGGGGTCCGGGCCCCCAATATTCAGGGATTTTAACATAGGCCTATGATACTGACTGAAAAAACGGTCTAAAATCCTTTGTGGGTCAACCCAATAACTTTCAGAAATCTATGGCTACGTTGTGATCTGTGAATGCTTTGGTGAACAGATTCACGGCTGGTTCTTCGGATAAATATGAGATTCATTTCCGACTCTGATTCACTGCAGCTTTTACCTGAATCGACCCATATTCCAATTCACGGCAAAACTGTTCAATTCTTAAATCGGTTCAACGTTGATTTGATTCGATTCCAACTCAGGCACAATCCTGACAGAATGCACACATTTCTTGACAGCAGTAAAGAAATCTGAATTTCTGTTTTCAATCAGTTCTACTCGCGGTACGAAAGATATCATGGTTGCTCCTACATTGTGTGGTATCATTTATTAGGTAAAGAAAGGAAGGGCGGGTCCAGAATTTCGCTAAGGGGGAGGGTAGGAATGGTCAGCGCGAGGCCCCCTCCTGGGCCCTGCCCCTTCCGATTTTTTTGTTCTTTGAATATGGAAAAACGTGGAAAATATTCATGTAATTTTGCGTTTCTTACCATTTAAATTAATCGATAACAATGTTAGCTTATCATCTTCTTAAAAAATGCAGTCTTTTCCCGTTTAAAATGCCAGAAATATGATAAAAAGGGCGGGATTTTAGGCGCCTGCGTCCCTCCCTCTATTTGAAATAGCGTGTCTGCACTGCACTTTCCAGGGCGTATCTACTTCCTCAGTTTCTGAAAACTTCTGGAAACCACCATAGGTTAGGTTTCCTCTTGCAGTTATATGGGCACTTTTGGCTGTCACAGGCTGTATGCCGTGCCAGGGACTTCTAGAAGTCTCAGGTTTCTTTTTACGGTTCCATGTGCCCCTCGGGACGCCTCTGACGCTCCTTTGGCAGTTTGAGGTACTCCTCGGATATTTTCAGGGACCCATCTCGGACTCGGACACATTCCAGGGTGTTTAAGTCATCTCGGTCATCCTTCTGTCGTCCATGGAACATTTTTGCCTTCTAAGGAGCCCCTCAGGCAGTAACAAGGGCGCTCTGTAACTCTCTCTGCCGTGACAGAGGCGCCTCTGGCTAGGTCGTACTAATTTTGGGGCCCACTGATCGTCCTAGAGACCTCTGTTGCTACAGATTTGTAGTTCGCAGTCTCAAAGGCATCTCTCTAGCAATCTCTGTCGTCGCTGGGGAACATTTTTTGCCAGGGGACTTCTGGCAGCTGCAAAAGACGTTTTAGCGATTTTAGCGCCCTGTTCAACATCATGGGGCCTCTGAACGTCTCCGGTAATCTCCATGGTTGTATCAGGTGTCTTGTTTTGTGACATGGGGTGTATCTGGCAGTCTCATGATCCTTCTAGCCGTATCTATTTTTGCCTCCAGGGATCTCACTGGCAGTCCCAGGGGAGCTTTTCCGTGCCAGGAGCCCGCCTAACAAACTCGGGGGCCCTCTAGCCGTCCAGGGCCCCCAAACCGTCTATGAGACCCTCTTAACGTCTTGGCCTTGCAGGGGCAACCCAATCTTTTTAGCGGTTTCAGGGACCATCTGCCCTGCAAGGATTCATCTTGTCGTCTCAGGACCCACATGACATTCCCGACGCCCCTGACTGTACCAAGAACCCCTCAGGTTTCCAAAAAGACCATTGTAGCTCATTTGAGGTCCCTCTCGAGTTTACCGGTGAGTTACCCGTTCCAGGGCCTGCTTCTGGCTGACCAGGGTCTCCTTATGCCGTACTAGGCACTCTCTTAACCCTATTCCCGGAAAGGGGGGCTGAATCCGTCCCCCCTCGGGTTTTTTGCTTGCCAATTCCAGTCTTTTCAACGCAGCTTCACGAAACTTGGTGAATTTTCCTAGCTATTCTTCCTACGTGTCGTGTCAAAATTTCAAAATTTTATTTTACTCAGGGGCGAAGCCAAGCAACGTTTTTGGTAGGTATCTCAGGCCACTTTTGGCCATGTTGAGGGTAAAAGGAAAATGTCTGCCAAAACCAGACTTTTTAAGATAAAACTTGAATCTTTAAATGAATGTATAGCTAAATAGTTGGGCAATGTGCAGATAAAATTTTATTTATCTGAGGTCACTTTACAAGGTCAAGTCAAGGTCAAGAGTCAAGATTTGTTTTTTTGCGATAATTTCGGCGCCATTTTTTCACATGCCAAACCCAGAACATATATGACGTAGAACGGTGCCCTCTACTTGTGTACCAGGTTTCAGCTTGATATCAGGTCGGGTCACGGAGCTCTGACCTAAAATATCAGTGCGCTTACCCTATATCGTAATAACCATAAAATGAAATTTTTGAAATAGAGTAAATTAGAATGATTGAAAACGTTTACAGATAATATTAAATGCACACGACATCATTCCAAGTGACCCCAAGGTCACTGGAGGACATTTAAGGTCAAAAGTCACAAGCTGATTTGAAGAACGTGTGACCATGACGGTTTCCCCTTTTCCATGTCCCTGGCACCGCCTATGCTAACATTACACAAACATTGTGATGCGATTTGGACTTCTTTAGCATAACATGACTAGCAGAAGCCAAAAAAGTGCTTTTGCCTTTTTTGTTTATTCAGTTGTCGGAAAACTAATCTTCCTCTTTTTGAAACCCTGTGAACGCCCATGAATTTTCACAAAATTTTAGATGTGTTTACCAGGGGTAAAAGTCCTATCCAAAATCTCTCCATTGATGCCAGTTTCACCGAAATCGGTGCATAAACAACGGAGTTATAAGAAGAAGTCCAAAAATACCCCTTATTTTGACGTTTTTGCCCCCCTGTATCCACACTTTTCAAAATTTTGAAAATTTCTTTTTTATAAAAACGTAGTTCAAGTCATGGGAAATCGATTTACGTTTGTTGCGATCAAATTGGATGTGTAGTTCTCGAGATCTCAGAGTGGGAGGGCGAATCTGCCCCCCCTGCCGGGAATCGACCATACCGTCTAGCCCTCCGGGAATAGGATTAAGGTCTTGCCGTCTCACGGGCCTTTCCGGCACTTTTAGTGGTCTCGTTGATCCTTTGCCGTTTTGGGGGCATTCTTGCGGTCCCAAGGGAGTTGAAACTCCCCTGGGAAATTTCAAGGGCCTTTCTATCCATCTTGGGCCAACTTTGCCCTGGCATGATACATGTTCACCGTTCAACAACAAAGCAACTATGAATGTGATGGAAACACAATCGAACTATTGGCCTACCTGGTCTTTGGTAATATTGTTGTACTTGGTAAGGCTTTCAGTAAGATATGGCTCTGAGGGTCTCATTTCTTTGAAGAAGCCGTAAGAGCACAGCATCACAGTGATGAACCACCAGCGGTTGTAAATTTCAGAGCAGGTCGTCATCTTCGCCTAGCTTCTTCTTGCTTTGATCTGGAACAGAAGGGCTCACATCATGGTGTTACGACATGTAAGAAAATGCCACGGGAAATGGCGACGAAAAGACCGGACAGTGAAATCATACCAGCGCATTTAACTCCGTGACTATTTATCAAGCTGCACCATCTGACAACAGCACCACAGGCAGTACACCGAAGCCAAGAAAAGTGTCGTACACGTTCAAAACGTCATCAAAAAAATGCTTCCATGCGGCCGATTTCACCTCAAACCCATGTCGGCGTGGGCGCCATTGAGCCCCAAAGAGCTGCAAATTGGCTGGACCAATTTCGACAAAATAGGCTGAAAAAAGCTTGTGATTTGAACTAACCGTTCATGGAAACAAAATCAGAAAAGACACAACATCATCTGAAGAGCAAAACCGGGGTGAACAGACGATTTTCGTTGTCTTTCATGCGGTGCTCCAAGTGCTTACTTTAAAATTTAACATAACATAACATAACAACGAAACAACGAAGCATTTAACATACATAAACAACATAACACTGAACATAAATTTAATACTGGGCTAGCTTGACTGTAACTGTCATATTAACGTTTAAGCACGTATTCAGCCTCAAAACATGTTTTAAAACAATTTTTGCAGTAGTTAGGGATTGAGCATCTCGTCCCTAGGGGGCAGTCGTTTCAAAAGTTTTAATTATTTTCCACTCGGTTTGGCATGACTAACTAGGGCCATTTCAATTACCCTTACAATGCCCTTATGCGAGCCAATGAGATCGAACTATTGGGAACATCAATACCGAGCCAAGGAATCCAAAACTGGGAGAAGTGCGGTGTTGTCAGTGGCGGCGGATCGTATTTTCGGATGGGGACTAGAATCTTTTCAGGGGCCCCTCAAACGGCGTGGGCCCCTCTGGCGGCAATGGGCCCCGTCACCAGAAAAATTAATGGCATGCAGGAAAGACGTAAAAATGGAAACATTTGGAATACTTTCTGTGTGCGAGTACATACGCATGTGTATCTCTATGCTTACGAACGTCTCATATAGGCATACGTGTAGTACATTATTAGAAGGTTATGCCCGTCTGAAGGTTATGTTTGTGTCAATTTTGCGATCTCGAGACCAGACCGTTTGGACTACAACTTGTGTATAACGAAAAATAATTTACGCAGTAACATCACGGTTGCGGGGGCTTTGTATAATGAAAAACTGCGCAGGTTACACACACGAAAATCGCCGACAATGAAAGCTGTACAAAATGAAAAATGAGCATTCATTAACATGTCTTTGCATCAACTACATTAGTATTTTTGCGTTATTTCGGGACATCAACAGTGATAAAACACGAAGTTTCTATTCGGTCCCAGGATCAGTGCGGGCCAACGGCAGGTGGAAGGGAGGAAATGGCACACAGGTGACAAAGTGTGCAAATGATTACCCACCCACATCAAGCGCACCGCGCACACTGACTCGCGTACGGAAATACAGGGCACAAACCCGCTAGATTGTTCTGCTGGCGTTGTCTCGGATTTCGCTTCACAGGGGCCTCACTTCGAATCCCATCCTTGCTAAGTGTTCCGTCTTCCAAGCCGCCGCGGTGAGATAACGGCGACCCCGTCAGACCTGTGGCTGGCTGTCTTTGTTATAGCTGTCATGACTACCTGTTAAAGCTGCCGTCTTTGAACTGGCGAAACCCATGAGGACTCAGTTGCTCCTAGCAACCTCAAAAACGGACTGCAAATAAAGATTTTTCATTGAAAGCTTGATTTTACTTTCTGAAGTCCACAACTCACAACTTCCAAGCACTTCAACCGTAAGGCCCACAAAAGTCCGGTGGGCCCCGATAGTTGACTGGGCGGGCGCCGCGGATTTTAAAAACGTTAGTTTTACCGTCAGTGTAGAAGCAGGCGAGGACGGGACGGGGGAGGAGGCGTGACATCACTGCCAAGTGAAATGGCCTGACTGCAGGGCGCGCAAGGGACGGCGTACATTGCGGCCTGCCTGTCAGGTTCTTCAGCTCCGTCACGATTTTTGACTTTCAATGGCGCCGTGAAGCTTATGCCCCCCCCCCGTCCGCCACGATTTGTTCGTGTCGTTCCCTAGCGAGGCATCACCCTCGATGTAGGCCATTAGCGTTAAACCGGCTTTGCAACTAACAAAGGCCTCATGGGACGGATTGCCTACAGGTAAATTCACTCGTAGACTATCCTGGTCTGTGATCAGTGAATAGAAGACCGCAGGCCCTGAGTCCCCAGCCTTTAATGGGTCCTCGAATACACCAAGGGCCCCTGCCCTGGCCAGGTCCAAAGAGTCCAGATATGTGCAGGATGTTCCGAAGACGGCCATCGAAAGTCAGGTCTTCTGACTTTCAGTCGGCCCCTGAATACACCAATGGCTCTTGACCCTCTCTGATAGCTTATTTACATATGTGAAGGGTCTCTAGACTTGAACAGGGGCCCAGTGACGAAACCCAAGGGTGGCACTGTGGTCCTCGGTCTTTGGCCCCATGGTGCATGGTCTCTGGCCCTATGGGGCTTAAAGACCCCACTACTTTCTGACTGTTCAAGGCGCTTGTAGGGCGCCCAAGACGTCAAAACGGGCATCCGAGGCATCAGAATACGACCTCGAACCTACAAGGGCCCCACATCAAAAACAAGGCCCCTAAGCCATGAAGACGGGCCACCTTGGCTGTAATGGCATCCTTGTGATTTGGTCTGGTTTGACCTGGTCTAGTATGGTCTGGTCTGGTCCCGAGCTGGCCCTCCCTTGGACGAAATCCTGGATACGCCACTGGCCGTCAAAATACGACCGTGAGCCTACGAAAGGTCCCCGACTAAAACAACAGGACCCCCTATGTCACGAAGAGGGCCCCACTGGCTGGAGGAGCCTTCTTGACCTCATCTGACCCCCCTCGCGGACGAAATCCTGGGCATGCCACAACAGGGGGCCCATTGTGTCTGTGGGTTCATTGGAAGGCACGGGCCCTGTGGCTGATGTTAAAGTTCCATTGGAGCCTTTGGCTTTCGAATGGCTCCAGGATACATCAAGAACACCTGACCCTCTCCCGCATACCCCATGCATGTCTGGAGGGCGCTTAGACTTGATCAGGAGCTCTGGGTGTATCTTGGGACGCTTGAAGGTAGTCGGGGCCCCTGGTCAGGCCTCGGGGACCTATGTATTTGGATCATCACTGAAATTTTGGAGCCCCTGTGGCTCCTGCATTTCAGCTTTGCTTCTTGTTAGGAGCATACTGGGGCCACTGACTTTCGAAGAACCCTGGACATACCAAGCGCCCCCAGCCCAGACCGAGTCCAGAGACTAGACGTGTACAGGGTGTTCTGGAGAGAGCTAAGTGTCCTTGTGTATCTGGCATTGGGAGGACGGGGTCCATGTGGCTGCTAAATATCCATAGAGGTTTTAGACTTTCGAAGGGTCCACTGAATCGCGAAGGATTCTTGGCCCTCTCTACAACTCCCTCTACTTATCTTAACCCTATTCCCGGCAGGGGGGGGGGCGGAATCCGCCCCCCTCGGGTTTTTTGCTTGCCAATTCCAGGCTTTTTAACGCAGCTTCACGAAACTTCGTGACTTTTCCTAGCCATTCTTTCTACGTGCCGTGACAAAATTTCAAAATTCTACTTTGCTCAGGGGCGGAGTCAGGCAACGTTTTTGGGAGGCACCTCATGCCATTTTTGGCCATGTTAAAGGTAAAAGAAAAATGTCTGCCAAAAGCAGAGTTTTTAAGATAGAACTTAAAACTTTATATGAATGTATAGCTAAATAGTTGGGCCATGTGCAGATAAAATTTTGTTCACCTGAGGTCATTTTACAAGGTCAGGTCAAGGTCAAAAGTCAAAATTTGTTTTTTCGCAATAATTTCGGCGCCGTTTTTTTCAAATGCCAAACCTGGAAAATATATGATGTAGAAGGGTCCCTTCTACTTGTGTACCAAGTTTCAGCTCGATATCAGGTCGGGTCACGGAGCTATGACCTAAAATGTCAGTGCGCGTACCCTATAGCGCAATAGCCATAAAATGAAATTTTTGAAATAGAGTGAATTCAAACGATTGAAAACGTTTAAAGATAATATTAAATGCGTAGGAGATCATTCCAAGTGACCCCAAGGTCACTGGAGGTCATTTAAGGTCAAAGGTCACAAGCTGATCTGAGAAACGTGTGACCGTGACAGTTCCCCCTTTTTCATGTCCCTGGCACCGCCTATGCTAACATTATACAAACATTGAATGCGATTTGTACTTCTTTAGTATAATATGACTAGCAGAAGCCAAAAAGGGTGTTTGCCTCTTTTGTTCATCCAGCTGTTAAAAAACTAATCCTCCTATTTTTGAAACCCTGTGAACGCCCATGAATTTTCTCAAAATTTCAGATTTGTGAACCCATGGTAAAAGCCCTATCCATAATCTCTCGATTCATGCCAGTTTCATCGAAATCAGTCCATAAACAACGGAGTTATAAGAAGTCCAAAAGTACCCCCCATTTTGACATTTTTGCCCCCCTGTATCCACAAATTTCAAAATTTTGAAAATTTCGTTTTATAAAAATGTAGTTCACATCACGGCAAATCGATTGCCGTTTGTTGCGATGAAATCGGACAAGTAGTTCTCGAGATCTCAGGGGGGGGCCGAATCCACCCCCCCTGCCGGGAATCGGCCATACCATCTAGCCCTCCGGGAATAGGGTTAAGGTCTTCAGACTTCACCAGGGGCCCTCTATGTATTTGGAGGCTCATTGGAAGTCAGGCACTCCTGTGGCTGTAGGGGCCCATTGGAGCCCCTGAATTTTAAAGGGCCTCAGACGCACCGAGAGCCTCTGGCCTTCTTTGGAATGCCCTCTGCATATCTGGAGGGTCTTTGGTCTTGACCAGGGGCCTTCGGCGTGTCTGAGGGCCCTATGAAAGTCAAGGCTTCCGGCCAGAGCCTAAATGCATGAGCCTTATGTATTCGGGAGGTACTGGGAGTCATGGGTCTTGTGACTGCTATGAAGTCGCGTTTCGTCTTGTGACTTTCAATGAGCCCCGAATATGTAAAGGGACCCTGGTCTGGGGTCAGATCTAGAGATCCGCCACGTATGTACTTAAATGGATTTCTGGGGGCCAGGAGCACTTTGGCCACAACTTGTTTATT
Organism: Capitulum mitella; assembly: GCA_030062745.1. NCBI lineage: Eukaryota > Metazoa > Arthropoda > Thecostraca > Pollicipedomorpha > Pollicipedidae > Capitulum > Capitulum mitella. Next base: position 18,316,299 of record CP099844.1, on the reverse strand, counting down.
TTACCCCATTTTGGGGACCTCTTAGCAAATTCGAGGGCCGCGTAGGATTTTTTTTTGGGGGGGGGAATCATATGTTACCCATATCCTGCCCCCCAACTTTTCGGATGGGGCAGCTGCCTCTCCTGTCCCCTTCCTCCTGCCACCTTCCCGGAATGAACTGGAAGCGTCAACGCTGCACCCATAAAACAAAGCCTTCTTTACTTTTTCTCCTATTTTTTTCCTTTCATATAATTCTGGTAATGCATGTGCAAGTAGTTGTCTGCCTCATATGCATCTTGCATATACATGGTTATCAGATTCGTGCTTCCTTCTACTCTGAGGGAATCGATCCCAAATCCGACTAGGAACTTCCTGAATGGATTCTGATTTTGAACGCTGTTTTCAAAAACTGAATCGATTCCGATTCCAGTTCAAAATGAAATAAGTCGATTCCGGAATGCACTCCATTAAAATCTGTTGAATTACATTAAACCATTGGCATCAATCCCACTTCTGATTCAACTGCCAGCCGAGTGATCCAACTCTGGCAGATGATGAATGAAAGAAAATGAAAACAAAAACAAAAATGCCCTGGATCGCGCGATGGCTCAGCATAACACAGAGGCGTCCCGTGACAAAAACGAACGCGCCTGGCGGACTCGGCTCACCTTTAGTGCGACGCTGCGCTGCTGTAGCCCTCTCCGCGTGCAGTGAGACCTCCCGACTGTTCAGTCAGCTGACGGATCCGCCCACTGTTCGTATCAGGCGCACTGGTCGACGGATTTCCCACTGTCCTCAGCTGCCGGCGCGTGATACAGGCCTCCGCGGTCACCACCGACGCTGCTCTCTGTGTCTGCGGGTGTGTTGTAGGGACCGTTCAGCAAACAAGGTCCCGCAGAGGCGGCGTCAGGTACGAGTGCCAGGGGTGCAGAGGTGACGTCAGGCAGGAGTGAGAGGGGCGCAGAGGCGGCGTCAGGCAGGAGGGGTGTAGAGGTGACGTCAGGCAGGAGTGAGAGGGGCGCAGAGGCGGCGTCAGGCAGGAGTACCAGGGGTGCAGAGGTGACGTCAGGCAGGAGTGAGAGGGGCTCAGAGGTGACGTCAGGCAGGAGTGAGAGGGGCTCAGAGACGGCGTCAGGCAGGAGTGAGAGGGGCGCAGAGGCGGCGTCAGGCAGGAGTGAGAGGGGGGCAGAGGCGGCGTCAGGCAGGAGTATCAGGAGTGCAGAGGTGGCGCCAGGCAAGAACATCTGGGGTGCAGGAATGACATCAGGCAGGAATGTCTGGTGTGCAGAGGCTGCGTCAGACGGAAATGTCAGGCATAGGGGCGGCGTCAGAGGAGTGAGAGGGGGCGCAGGCAAGAAAAGAGAAGGTAGGAGTGGCGGCGTCAGGCAGGAGTATCAGGAGTGCAGAGGTGGCGCCAGGCAAGAACATCTGGGGTGCAGGAATGACATCAGGCAGGAATGTCTGGTGTGCAAAGGCTGCGTCAGACGGAAATGTCAGAGGCATAGGGGCGGCGCCAGACAAGAACGTCAGAGTGCACGGGCGGCGTCGGGCGAGAAAACTAGTGGCTAACACTGGCGCCGTTGCTGTTTTTTATCGATGTTTCCTAAGAAGATTATTGTAGTTATGTGAGCCCGATCTCACCTGCCGCACGAAGATGACCTGTGCTATCCCATTTATTCTAGTCCTGTCCCATTTTTTATCTGTTTTAAACTTGGCTCCCTGCCCCAGTTTTGCCCCAACGAGACGTTGTCGAAAACTGCTACATTCCGCGGACTGGCCTACAACAAAGGGAATGTAGGAAAATATGCACTACTCCCCGCAAAATGAGAGTGGCAATGAATAAAATAAGTAGCAACATGCCTGCCACACATTGTCACTAGGTTGCACTGCGCTGGCCGCAAAGGCAGGTCGTTTTAAATGCTTCCTCTGGATCCGCCGAAGTCACAAGAGCAGAAAATGATCAGTTCCACAATCCCCATACAAGACGTCCAGCCATGGTTATGTCTTTTGACATACTGACAGCGGTAACCCTGAAACAACCCAGAACGCACAGGAATGAGTACTAACCTTCATTTAACGCAAGGCTTCCCGCCCGCTGTTTCGTCGCACCTTCTCCCAAAAGAGAAATGGCGCCGTTTTCCGGTAAATTCTTAACGCGCTAAAATGTAAAGCGAACAATGTGGCAACTCTTCCATTGCACGCACTGAAACTGGCGTAAACAGACGTTTTCTAAACGCTGCGTTTGCAGCAAAAACACAGAAAACACAGCAGCGCTCCGTGCTCGAATCAGACGAGTCACGAGGTGCCTAAGTGCGTGCAAGGGATGGGCGTAAGGACGGGGGAAGCAGGGGGGACCATGGCTTATGCTGAAATTTAACATAAGCCCTATGAGAAAAACGTCTTCGACCCTGCCTTCCCCTTAACTTTTACTCGATGGCGCCACGCCCCTGGCGTAAGGTAATTACCCAGTAACACACAAACGACAGTGAACGAGAGAAAAATAGAAGGTATGCACTGGGCTAGTATACAGCCACAGCGGTTGAGTGCGCATTTGTAAATACCACAAATCCAGATAATTACGGAATCTGCAAACACTACACCGAATTTCAGCGTCATATCGTTTCTCATTGTTATCGGGGAGCATTGTTATTCAGCATCAGGGAGATCAGAGGGGAAGCTATGAAACTCAGGACTAGGGTACCGTTACGACACGTCACGTTTGCCACACCACTTCCGCGCTAGTCATCACGCGCTTCTCTTGAGGGGGAGGGGACGGCTCTCCCCCCAATATTTAGGGGTTTTAACATTTGGTCTATGGCAATGGCTGGAAAGAAACCGTATGAAATCCTATGTGAACCTCCAAGATAATTTCGAAAGTATCCAGCCATGGCTGCTCACATGCATTCAGTCGCTGACTGCAGCTTCCTAAGTTATTTATTTAACCGGTATGTCCAGACGAGGTGGTTTACCGCAGGACGTATGCGGTGCGTCGTCATGAAAAAGCGTCTTTGTTAAACACGTTGTATAATGCACTGTTACCGATTTCCGTTCTCTCAGATTATGCAAAATTCCCCATTAGAATGATGCCACAGTGCATGTGTTAACCTGATTTGCAGCGCAAAAGACATCCATGATGGCTCTCGAACGTCCCGATACTGGGCGAACTCGGCAAACAGGTGACAGGGAGCAATCAGCGGCAAGCGACGAGCGTTTGATAGCTGGGGCACTAATGGACGGGAACGCCAGATAAGTTTATCCAGCGTGCGGGCTGAAATGTCCGTGCTTTCCGAAGCGGTTGGGACAGGCGAATACGCGCAGACACAGTGCGCCCAGAGGAGACGGGGGTAAGTTAGTAGGTTGGATGTTTTCCAAACTAGGGGCGCAGGGACATCCAGAAAAGTGTGTGTGGAGGGGGGGGGGACAGAAGCGTTTTTCCCATACGGTTAACCCTATTCCCGGCAGGGGGGGGGGGGCGGAATCCGCCCCCCCCTCGGGTTTTTTGTTTGCCAATTCCAGACTTTTTAACGCAGCTTCACGAAACTTCGTCACTTTTCCTAGCTATTCCTTCTACGCGCCGTGACAAAATTTCGAAATTCTGTTTTGCTCAGGGGCGGAGCCAGGCAACGTTTTTGGGAGGCACCTCAGGTCATTTTTGGCCATGTTGAGGGTAAAAGGAAAATGTCTGCCAAAAACAGACTTTTTAAGATAGAACTTAAAACTTTATATGAATGTATAGCTAAATAGTTGGGCAATGTGCATATGTAATGTTGTTTATCTGACGTCACTTTACAAGGTCAGGTCAAGGTGAAAAGTTAAAATTTGTTTTTTCGCAATAATTTCGGCGCCGTTTTTTCAAATGCCAAACCCAGAATATATATGACGTCGAAAGGTGCCCTCTACTTATGTACCAAGTTTCAGCTTGATATCAGGTCGGGTTACGGAGCTATGACCTAAAATGTCAGTGCGTGTACCCTATATCGCAAAAGCCAAAAAATGATTTTTTTGGAATAGAGTGAATTCAATTGATTAAAAACGTTTACAGATAATATTGAATGCACACGACATCATTCCAGGTGACCCCAAGGTCACTGGAGGTCATTTAAGGTCAAAGGTCACAAGTTGATCTGAAGAACGTGTGACCATGACAGTTCCCCCTTTTTTATGTCCCTGGCACCGCCTATGCTAACATTATACAAACATTGTAATGCGATTTGTACTTCTTTAGCATAACATGACTAGCAGAAGCTAAAAAAGTGTTTTTGCCTCTTTTGTTCATTCCGTTATTAGAAAACTAATCCCCCTATTTTTGAAACCCTGTGAACGCCCATGAATTTTCTCAAAATTTCAAATTTGCACACCCATGGTAAAAGCCCTATCCATAATCTCTCGATTGATGCCAGTTTCATCGAAATCGGTCCATAAACAACGGAGTTATAAGAAGTCAAAAAGTACCCCCCATTTTGACATTTTTGCCCCCCTGTATCCACCAATTTCAAAATTTGGAAAATTTCTTTCTATAAAAATGTAGTTCACGTCACGGCAAATCGATTGCCGTTTGTTGCGATGAAATCGGATAAGTAGTTCTCGAGATCTAAGGGGGGGCCGAATCCGCCCCCCCCCCTGCCGGGAATCGGCCATACCGTCTAGCCCTCCGGGAATAGGGTTAATGAGTTTCCCAAAAGTGGGGAAATGGCTCCCCCTCCCTCCATATCTGCACCATATATCATATATCATATATCATATATCATATATCATATGTATCATATATCATATATCATATTTCAAACGTACTGTAAACCGTCGAGTGACGATGGCCACAACGTTTCATAATGAACAAAGCCAACTTGAATCAGAACCAGTATGCACCGGAGCAGCCAGAGGGGAAAGAGGCGGGCCCGCCCCCTCCTTAAGCTCGCATTTTTTCTTGTTTAATGGTACGGACGCAGCGAGGTGCCATGCTCCATTTACGGGAATACATACCAATGATCAGTAGGAGTCTTCTTGGTGAAACCCATGGCGCATCGTCTTCCCAGCAGGCGGCTGTCGTGTGATTTCAATTCTCACTGAACACCCCCCTCCCCCCCCCCGAGAAAATCCTGGCTACGCGCCTGTCAGCATGAAAATGTTTTTGGTACATGACCAGGCTGTTTGTCGACAGGTGAATCCGAAACACAACAGCAGACGTAGCGGCCACACCCATTCAGAGTTTGAAGCGCGGCAAAGCGGTTCAGTTAGGCATGTAGATATATTCTGGCTTTAATGCAGGCAGCATGCACTCGACCATACGTCGTCCTCATGCATCATCATGCCGGTTTCTGTAAACATACAACACTATAAACAAGACAACTTTTTAAGCGTCATCATTACCCCAACCAAACAAATAACAAAGCTAGGTACAATATGCTATACATATACTTGTGACAAATAAGAAAGATGAAAATCATGCATACCAAGTAGTGTTCTCGACATGCCCATGTATCGCACTCAGGGGGCTGTCATCCCTTTATTAGCCATTATTAGGTGAATGCCATTGACGTCAGTTATCCAGACAGTTCTGGCGCAGTTCTTCGCGCAGCATTCAAACTATACTTTACCGCAGTTGTGTATACTCTTTCGCGGCTACTCCATTCGACGTTTTTCACTTCATTCTGATCCAGCCTCTTCAGGACATGTTCTTGGTTTTATCTAGCTTGCGCGTTCTCCGATAGATGCGTACGGGGCAACCACATCAAATGACATCGGGGCCCAAAGCCGCAACTAACAACTGTCACAAAAACACTGCAACATAGAACAAGTGCCACAGAAACACCATAATACGTGTACTAGCCAGGCACGTAGCCAGGATTTTGCTCAGAGAGCAGGGCCAAATGCCAAATTTTGCCATATGCCACCGGTATATGACGAAATTCGTGAGGAAAAAGCAGCAGTTTTATGTAATTAAGCTCATATTTAACGCACATGAAGAAATGTTCGCTTTTGCAACATACATATGGTCGCTGTTACGTGTTCCTGAAAAATCGCTATATGTCTAGTGCACACCGCTTGGCTCGGTGGGGGGGAGGGGTGCATGGCTCCCATGTCCCTCCGGCTACGTTCCTGGTACTAGTTCGTACCTTTATCAGCTCGTGGTCGAAGCATATCCTACCTAGATATTTACCGACATAAGCAGGCAACAATGGGCTTTTTTGCTTTTTGGCTACCTGCTTTTTTTCTTTATTTGCTTCATGGCTACCTGCACAGTAAGCAATAAGAAGACTCAAAGACTGTTGTTTTCCAGGTCCCCAATTTGTCTGGGAACTGTCAGGTTAGGTCAGGTCTCGTGGGCTTTTCCAAAAGATGTGTTCAGTGAGGGTAACTTACAAACCACGAAATAAGGTTTTTAGATCACTTAGGGAATTTGATAAAATAAAGTCAGTAAAAAGGGTGAATCGACACGGATCTACGCGGCGCCATTTGACACTCTGTACAGGGTAATCAGTAAAAGCTAGGCAAAAATGGCTTTTGACCTTTTCGTTAATGAAGGACTGCTCTGTCGTATGATTATTGTTAAATCACATCAGCGCCCTTTCGTTTAAAAAAAAATATGACAACATTTGAGCTGCATTTTATCACTAAGTGCAATAGCGGTTTGGTTCTATGAATACCAATGGCGTCACGCGCTACATCACGGAACAGTCAAATCGCCAGATAACTGTAATTGGTATATGGGGCTTTGACCGTACTGGAAGGAACCGCGCATAAATGGCACCCACAGACACCCGACGCCATGGAGACAAGCAGAAAAAGAGATCATAGGCGATGAAAAGGGAAACTGAAGGCTTACAGTATGTATAATCAAATATATGCGACAAAAGAAAACGTGAAATCATTCTTCCTCTGCCTTAAATACAAGTTCAGTTATATAAACTTGTGGCTTTTTCCTGGAAATTTTGTCGTATGCCAGTGATATGGAACTAAATTTGGCATTTGCCCCCCCCCCCCAAAAAAAATCCTAGCTACATGCCTGAGTGTAACTTATTGCCCGCAATAGATCATAAGAGTCGAGGGTTTTGGTACAGGAGCCAAGGTAAAGGAGGTACTTACCCACTTCATAACTATCTACAGGTTAAGGCGGAGAGATATACCCCATGACCATGTGGCCAGTTCAAATGAGACTGGTGCTCGTCTGTCCGGCATTGCAAGGCAGAGTTGAACCATCTCAGCTGTTTACGGGTGGCCTGAATGTTAGCTAGCAACTGCGAGTGCCAGCCTTTGCGTGCCGTGTGCATAATGGTGCGCTCTACTCTCCATTCCGGCAAAAAAAGAACGAAGCGTGGACCTCACATCAAGTGAGCGATTCAGTGTGCATACACCAAACATACACCAAACGGGTGCACAGTCGCCACTGTGCACCCGTCGGACAGGTGAATGCCGCTCAACTATCGGTTAGCCGCAGCACGGTGGCCCTCTCTTCACTTCTAGGCCTGGCCTCGTGTCTCCTCCCCTTTGCCGTTGACACCGCCAAACACCGTTTTTGTCTTGGGCCATCATTACAAAGCGTGGAACAAAAACACAGTGTCAGCTATGCCATTTTTTGATGGATTTAAAAGACAAGGAGGCACGATAGGGTTTTCGTCCGAGGCATCGCTTAGATAAGAAAAAACTCTTCATAATTGGTTTGTTGGAAGCTGATAAGAACTTCGTGCCATAAAATAAAAGTTACAAACAGGCAACCTGCGTAACATGCACACACAGAGAAGTTATTAGAAGAGTTACGTTGGCGTTAGAAATTAGTTAGAAGAAGTTAGTTAGTTAGTTAGTTAGTTGCTTAGTTAGTTAGTTAGAAGAAGAGTTACGTTGGCGCAGTCACTATCATTTTTAACCTGCCACTGCCTCGCTTGTTTCTGTGACTACCCGCGACCGCCTGAGGGATATGAAAAGGGCACCCAGTTATCGCAGGATCTAAAAGTCGGATATGAATCGGTCTACCATCAATCGATAGCCCTGAGTCTTGCGATTAAGAAAATATTATGTCAGCCCTGGTCACGTGACTGTTGACGTCACAGGCCACGTCAAACGCATAACACGACGTCGAAGAAACTGAAATCGCTTTGCACGTTACATCAGCGACAATGCTGGTCTTAGAGCCTTCAGCTGGGCACCAAACAAAAAACCTTTTTTCCTTTTTTTGCATCAGAAACACCCCAAGATGTTACAAAATGTTGTGTCAAGGTCAACCTGCGTCAGGTGAAATACTGTTCCTATTTTACACGCCAAAGTTACAAGCCATGTAAAATAAGTTATTCGCAGGAGTTTTGATCCACGCGACAAGAAGGACGGAAGTGAAACCTTCTGATGATCTGTTCCACATTACTTGGTTTTCATCCAGTCAAGGTCAGTCTAGGCCAGGTCAGGCAAGGTTGCGTAATTACTCACTGTGATTCTTAACTGCGTCATGTACAGAACTGAAATGACATCTCATGATAATTAAATCTGCGTTGTCTGCTGTTTATCGGGTCAAGGTCAAGTCAGGTCAGAACAGATACTCATTTTTTTCTTTTTCTGACTGGGAACAACAATTGCACTATACTGCTTTCGGACGATCTTCCACAGACAACGCTGCAGTTCATTTCGTTTTGACGTCTACCTACGACGTGGACTGACATGACCTCACGTCGCATTTGGTGAACCTTTCTAAGAGGCGGATATGGATTCGCCGTCCCTCGCGACAATCAGCGTGAGAGGTTGCGACGCGAAATGAACCCGGCAGTTGAGTGCGTCGTTAAATAACCAATAACCAACCAAGCGGATATGGATTTGCTTGCCTGGCTTGAATGATGAGGAAGGTCAACGGCAACCTTCTGTCACCTAAAATGCAAATCAGTCCAGTTATGAACATGTGACCTAGCATTCCCTCTAATGCGGGTGTGTCACGGTAGTATATCCTTTTGAGGACTGTGTCCTATGTAAATTCAAATAATTCATGCATTATATTCGCAAATATTACCACAAAAAACCAAGCATGTTCGTACCAACGCCCGAAGAGACGAAAACCTGCATGCAAGGGCTAACGTATGACGTCATATTTCCATGACCTGACCTAGCATGGAAATGATTTTGTTGTCAAAATCTGCAGAACTGATTGATGGACAGGTACTGAAAATTTGGTTGGGCCGACTGTAATGGCTAAGAAACTATTCAAGAAAAATCGATAGGTGTCCTATTTGGCACCCCAGGCGGTGCCGGATTAAACAATGAGCAACACCAATAATTTCGGCTCTTGACTGTAGTACGCTCAGTTTCCCTCCTAGGCAATGCGTAATCGGAGGCGGGACTTGTCTGTGTGCAACAGGCTGCCGCAACTGTTCCGGTGCACAACGCCAGCGCAGATCATGTATAATGTATATGTTGCAAAAACAAACATTATATGTATTCCTGTGAGTTAAATGAGGTTAATTACTTAAAATTGTTCTTTTTTCCTATAAACTTCATCATATGGCAGCGGTATATGACGAAATTTGACATATGCCTCCCACCAGGGAAATCTTGGTTACGTGCCTGTCTGGAACCGAGCGGAGATGTATGACTGATTCCTCACGAGACAAACAGTTTGACACAGGACTTCAACGCTTATAGTCAAGCCTGGTTGATGCGTCCATAAAGAGAACAGAAAACAAACAAATAATCTGGAACCGATCGCTGTGTCTGTTAAACAGCTAAGCCATTGTTTGGTGTATGCACACTGAATCGCTCACTTGATGTGAAGTCCACGCTTCGCTTTTTTTCGCCGGAATGGAGAGTAGAGCGCACCGTTATGCACACGGCATGCAAAGGCTGGCACTCCCAGTTGCTAGTTAACATTCAGGTGGTTTGGTGTATGCACGTAACATTCATAAAATCTTCCGGTCTCTCCACAGACACGTGCTTGACAACAGCTCCCGCTTCTTGCGTGCCACGAAGCAAGCCACAATCCTGCACAGTATGCAACAAGGTTGCATGCAGAGGTCCTCGCTGGGCCGGTGTGAAGAGGTTCTTAAAACATCGATCCAACACAGTGGCTTTTAAATTTAGGTGGTGAAAACACATAATATAATATGAGATATAATGTGATATAAAATAATATAAGATAACATATAATATAAGCAATATAAAGGATCTTAACTAAAGGCAGGGGGAGCGCGGCATCGATTTCGGTAGATAATTGTGGGGGGGGGGGGGAGCGAGCCGATGGTCCGACAACCTAACATCCCCCAAATGCGGTTTTTCGAAGGATTTAGCCCACTTCATCTTAACCAGCGGAAATGTGTTTTTCTGCTTCTGCTTATCAACTAAGAAATGCATATATTCCCATGTGTATTGGCACGTATATTTATATATTTATATGCGTAGGTGGGCACTGGTCCGTTACTCCGTTACTCCGTTACTAACGAAGTTACTTTTTTGAGTAACGGAGTAACGGACCCGTTACTTTTATTTTACTGTAACAGACTGAGTAACGGGAGTTACTTTTGTGGTACGTTACTCCGTTACTTTTTGGTCCGTTACTCCGTTACTCCGTTACTCCGTTACTTTTTAAACTCCTTACAGACACCGCCCGGCTTTATTTGCATCGGCACACGCCATTGGCTACTTGAATAGCCAACACCCAATAGCGTGCGGCGATACAAGCGCGGCTGGGCGCGCACTCAGCTGACAATCGCGGAGTCGACTTGTTGACAATATTCGTCAACTGATAAACGTTGACGGCAAGCTGGCGGCAATGGTTCAGTATAAAGGCCAGCTGACTTTGGTCTCTTTTGGGACAAAAGTATTGAATTATGCGTAAGATATGACTTAAAATTATAAATTAACCGTTAAATTAAAATCGTCATTTTTCAGGCTAAAAGATATCAAAGTTATTGTCATTTATACTGGAACAGCCAGCTGACGGCAGTTTTCAATGTTGTCTCAAGTTAGTCACGGATTGCTTACCACCGCCACACGGTTCCCCGCCAAGATCACTCAAGGCTGTTGACCACATGATTACTGCCGCCATGGCCTTGGATCTGTGATGTCCATGGGGCGATGGAGTGGTGATTGATTCTTGACTGGCCTGTAATTTTAACTACCTGACACTAAAATGTCCCATCAAGGCGTCTTTACGCCGCCACTGGAGGTCGAAAACCTTGACTCCGAGTCCGACGGTGCCTCAGCTTCGGAGGCAGAGGACGAGCCCGGTCTGGGTCACCCATGGCCACATCTAGAAACGTACTTTGAGTTTAAGGAGGAGGGGAAAAACGTCATTTTTACGTATGCCCTGTGCTGACCGAAAGAGGTTATAATCAAGGGCCACAAGAGTAGCCTTTCAAACCTAAAGGCACATATCAAGAGGAAGCATTATTTACGGTATTTCCAGGTGAGAACAGAATGTGCACAATAAGTTGTCAGTAGTGAAGCATAATTATGAAGCTTGTCGACTATTGCTTGGACTATTTGCCTTAACCATATTCTCTGCAGGCAGTGAGATTCACATTACCCTGTGGGGGGGGGGGGCAGATCTGCGGTAATCTACCTTTCGGCCGACGCTTACGCGTAGTTTTTGGAGACGCGGAAGTGGCAACACAAGTTGTGTGAACAATTTAGCCCATTCAGGTACTTTTCTAAGCACTGGTCCCTACTGGATGTGTAAACTGACTTGGTTAGGTAACTCTTGAATTTTGATTCAGTTGACACATGTTTGCCTTCAGCCGATACGAGCTAACCAAACCAAAAAACAGGCAAATTGAACCTAACAAAAAATTAGTTTTACATGCCCATCTAGAGCGATCCCTGCAACCATACAGTAGGTTTTAGGCATAGGTGGGCATCGTTACTAAAAAATGTAACTTCGTTACTCGTTACTCCGTTACTCAAAAAAGCCAGTCCGTTACTCGTTACTCCGTTACTCTGCCTTAAAAAGTAACGGAAGTTACCGCTACTCCGTTATTCCGTTACTTTTTTAAATGCAGTGAAAACCAAGCGAACGCGGGTTTAAAGTCTTTTATGCTGCTTTGTGGTTGTAAAACGCATTCCATATACCAAGGGAAAAAACAAAAAGCGCTTACCCAAAACACTCCGCTAGCTGCCCACTGCCCTCACCAGTCGTTGTAGAGTCGGCGGCGCCGGGACAACAGCCGCGGCGGGTATTCTAACACTGTGTTAGCCACAATGTTCAAACCAACGAATTCCTGTTCATTGCCCGCGGCGCCGACGGAGCGGGAACAACCGGCGCTGGAGCGGACGCATGCAAAATGCGACAAACAGCGGACATCTATCGACTGGGTTTGATCAACAATGCCTCTCGAAGTATCCGCCCTGAACATAATGGTCTCCGTTCAGAGTTCGTTTCGGTCTCGCGAACTTCTTGTTTTGTTTTGAAATTATGTGTGTGTATTAGTTTGTGTACGAGCGCGTGCGTGGAGGTAAGATTCCTGATACCCCTGACGGTTTTTTAATACCAAACGACGAAGACTCAAAAAAACATGACTGATATGGATTTTATTATTGTGAAATAAAAGACTAAAAAAGGTGCTTTAGTACCTCTTCAGCACCCTTGAAAAGACAAATTAGCTATAAAAACATGGTCATAAGTAAGATGCAACGGAGGATGTCAGCCGTTCACAAGTGGAACATTTTGGAACGATGACGTGACCTGACCTGACCCCTGTGAAAGGCCAAAATTGATATCAATGAACTCGCTATTGTCTTACGGTTCAGTATATGTCGCTTAAGTTCAGCTTTTCAGGGACAAGGTATTGTGTCTATTTACCTAATTCCAAGGACGTGTTTTGACCTTTCATGGCGTCTGGTGGCCTCAAAATTGACCTGAGGTCAAAACTCTTCAATGTTTTCGTCTGGGTTTCACAAAACCTTTCCGCCGGTGTTTTCCTTTTTTCCGTGCGATATATGGGAGCCGAGATCCTGGGAGGTGCGGAAATCCGCGCTCCCCCTCCAACCGGGCAAAGGGCATTCTGGGCCCGGCCGGAGACGGGTTAAAAACACTTCATTTAACCCTATTCCTTGTGGGGGGAAGATTCTGCTACCCGTGTCTTTTTGCTTGCCGCTCCCACACTGTTTGCCGCAGCGCCACAAGATTTTCTGGCATTTCATGGAATTGATACACAAGTGTTTTGTCAACATTTAAAAAGAAATCGGTCCCGCAGAGGCGGTTCCAAGCCCCCGTTTTCGGCGGTAATGTGCTGTGCGTGAAGCTGCAAAGTTGTGCGGTTCACTATCGTGACATTCTGAGTAGAAATAAAGATCACTGACTCATTTATATAGTCATACACATCCTAAACAATGCGTATGCACACACATTTTCAGGCGAACGCACACCCAGGTACTGGAAAAATGGGGGAGCACACTATTGTACTTATGGTGCCCTCCCAATTTTGTTTACCTGGATCCACCTCTGCGCTACATATAAACTTAAACTGGCTTGCTAGTTGTACATCTGATGTTTATATCACCCAAAACAAACAAAAACAAAGGAAACTTCTTATTTCAAAAATCACCCTTTTTGCCCTCCGTGGAACTGCCTATGGTTTTCTATTTTAAATTTCAGCTTTCGGTATATAAAAGACTTGGACATTCCAAGCTGAGCCGTGTTATTTCCATGAAAATTGGTTGGTAAACACGGCCGCAGTGACCTTTCCAAAAATCCCCAAATTTTGGAGTTTGTTTGCCCCACGCCCTATTTTCGCAATTTTTGAATTTTTGGGGCCGGAATCGGAGATCTCGTTGAAACATATTAAATGGTATTCATCTCATCAACATTGGACGAAAGCATCTCGAGATCTCTGGAAGGGCGGGGAGGGGAGGGGGCAGAATTGGTAATCTCCACCTTTCGGCCAATGCATATTTTTCGAAGGTGCAAAAGTGGCAACGGCTCATATCATGTTTGAGTTTGGGTCCTCAATTCTGCGTCTACAAAAAATAATGTGTCAGCCGAAAGGTGTTTCGGCCAGTTGATATTTTTTTCGGGAACGCAGGAGTGGTAACTCGAATCGCATGGACATTGTAGCCTGTCCTCCAAGTTAAAAATGATTTAACCTAACCTAACCTAAAACCTACTGTATGGTTGCAGGGATTGCCCTAGACGGGCATGTCAAACTAATTTTTTGTTAGGTTCAATTTGCCTGTTTTTTGGTTTGGTTAGCTCGTATCGGCTGAAGGCAAACATGTGTCAACTGAATCAAAATTCAAGAGTTACCTAACCAAGTCAGTTTACACATCCAGTAGGGGTCAGTGCTTAGAAAAATACCTGAATGGGCTAAATTGTTCACACAACTTGTGTTGCCACTTCCGCGTCTCCAAAAATTACGCGTAAGCGTCGGCCGAAAGGTAGATTACCGCAGATCTGCCCCCCCAGGGTCATGTGAATCTCACTGCCTGCAGAGAATATGGCTAAGGCAAATAGTCCAAGCAATAGTCGAAAAGCTTCATAATTATGCTTCACTACTGACAACTTATTGTGCACATTCTGTTCTCACCTGGAAATACCGTAAATAATGCTTCCTCTTGATATGTGCCTTTAGGTTTGAAAGGCTACTGTTGTGACCCTTGATTACAACCTCTTTCGGTCGGCACAGGTCATACGTAAAAATGACGTTTTTCCCCTCCTCCTTAAACTCAAAGTACGTTTCTAGATGTGGCCATGGATGACCCAGACCGGGCTCGTCGTCTTCCTCCGAAGCTGAGGCACCGTCGGACTCGGAGTCAAGGTTTTCGACCTCCAGTGGCGGCGTAAAGACGCCTTGATGGGACATTTTAGTGTCAGGTAGTTAAAATTTCAGGCCAGTCAAGAATCAATCACCACTCCATCACCTCATGGACATCACAGATCCAAGGCCATGGCGGCAGTAATCATATGCTCAACAGCCTTGAGTGATCTTGGCGGGGAACCGTGTGGCGGTGGCAAGCAACCCGTGCCTGACTTGAGACAACATTGAAAACTGCCGTCAGCTGGCTGTTCCAGTATAAATGACAATAACTTTGATATCTTTTAGCCTGAAAAATGACGATTTTAATTTAACGGTTAATTTATAATTTTAAGTCATATCTTACGCATAATTCAATACTTTTGTCCCAAAAGAGACCAAAGTCAGCTGGCCTTTATACTGAACCATTGCCGCCAGCTTGCCGTCAACGTTTATCAGCTGACGAATATTGTCAACAAGTCTAATCCGCGATTGTCAGCTGAGTGCGCGCCCAGCCGCGCTTGTATCGCCGCACGCTATTGGGTGTTGGCTATTCAAGTAGCCAACGGCGTGTGCCGATGCAAATAAAGCCGGGCGGTGTCTGTAAGGAGTTTAAAAAGTAACGGAGTAACGGAGTAACGGAGTAACGGACCAAAAAGTAACGGAGTAACGGACCACAAAAGTAACTTCCGTTACTCAGTCCGTTACAGTAAAATAAAAGTAACGGGTCCGTTACTCCGTTACTCAAAAAAGTAACTTCGTTAGTAACGGAGTAACGGAGTAACGGACCAGTGCCCACCTATGGTTTTAGGTTAGGTTAGGTTAAATCATTTTTAACTTGGAGGACAGGCTACATTGTCCATGCGATTCGAGTTACCACTCCTGCGTTCCCGAAAAAATATCGACTGGCCGAAACACCTTTCGGCTGACACATTATTTTCTGTAGACGCAGAAGTGAGGACCCAGACTCAAACATGATATGAGCCGTTGCCACTTTTGCACCTTCGAAAAATATGCATTGGCCGAAAGGTGAAGATTACCAATTCTGCCCCCTCCCCTCCCCGCCCTTCCAGAGATCTCGAGATGCATTCGTCCAATGTTGATGGGATGAATGCCATTTAATATGTTTCAACGAGATCTCCAATGCCAGACCCCAAAAATTCAAAAATTGCGAAAATAGGGCGTGAGGGGCAAACAAACTCCAAAATTTGGGGATTTTTGAAAGGTCACTGCGGCCGTGTTTACCAACCAATTTTCATGGGAATAACACGGTCCACCTTGGAATGTCCAAGTCTTTTATATACCGAAAGCTGAAATTTAAAATAGAAAACCATAGGCAGTTCCAGGGAGGGCAAGAAGGGCGATTTTTGAAATAAGAAATTTCCGTTGTTTTTGTTTGTTTTGGGTGATATAAACATCAGATGTACAACTAGCAAGCCAGTTTAAGTTTATATGTAGCGCAGAGGTGGATCCAGGTAAACAAAATTGGGAGGGCACCATAAGTACAATAGTGTGCTCCCCCATTTTTTCAGTACCTGAGTGTGAGTTCGCCTGAAAATGTGTGTGCATACGTATTGTTTAGGATGTGTATGACTATATAAATGAGTCAGTGATCTTTATTTCTACTCAGAATGTCACGATAGTGAACCGCACAACTTTGCAGCTTCACGCACAGCACATTACCGCCGAAAACGGGGGCTTGGAACCGCCTCTGCGGGACTGATTTTTTTTTAAATGTTGACAAAACACGTGCGTATCAATTCCATGAAATGCCAGAAAATCTTGTGGCGCTGCGGCAAACAGTGTGGGAGCGACAAGCAAAAAGACACGGGTAGCAGAATCTGCCCCCCCCCCCACAGGGAATTGGGTTAAATGAAGTGTTTTTAACCCGTCTCCGGCCGGGCTCAGAATGCCCTTTGCCCGGCCGGGGGGGGGGGAGCGCGGATTTCCGCACCTCCCAGGATCTCGGCTCCCATGTATTGCACGGAAAAAAGGAAAACACCGGCGGAAAGGTTTTGTCAAACCGAGACGAAAACATTCAAGAGCTTTGACGTCAGGTCAACTTTGAGGCCACCAGACGCCATGAAAGGTCAAAACACGTCCTTGGAATTAGGTAAATAGACACAATACCTTGTCCCTGAAAAGCTGAACTTAAGCGACATATACTGAACCGTAAGACAATAGCGAGTTCATTGATATCAATTTTGGCCTTTCACAGGGGTCAGGTCAGGTCACGTCATCGTTCCAAAATGTTTCACTTGTGAACGGCTAACATCCTCCGTTGCATCTTACTTATGACCATGTTTTTATAGCTAATTTGTCTTTTCAAGGGTGCTGAAGAGGTACTAAGGCACATTTTTTTAGTCTTGTATTTCACAATAATAAAATCCATATCAGTCATGTTTTTTTGAGTCCTTCGTCGTTTGGTATTAAAAAACCGTCAGGGTATCAGGAATCTTACCTCCACGCACGCGCTCGTACACAAACTAATACACACACATAATTTCAAAACAAAACAAGAATTTCGCGAGACCGAAACGAGCTCTGAACGGAGACCATTATGTTCAGGGCGGATACTTCGAGAGGCATTGTTGATCAAACCCAGTCGATAGATGTCCGCTGTTTGTCGCATTTTGCATGCGTCCGCTCCAGCGCCGGTTGTTCCCGCTCCGTCGGCGCCGCGGGCAATGAACAGGAATTCGTTGGTTTGAACATTGTGGCTAACACAGTGTTAGAATACCCGCCGCGGCTGTTGTCCCGGCGCCGCCGACTCTACAACGGCTGGTGAGGGCAGTGGGCAGCTAGCGGAGTGTTTTGGGTAAACGCTTTTTGTTTCTTCCCCTTGTATATGGAATGCGTTTTACAACCACAAAGCAGCATAAAAGACTTAAAACCCGCGTTCGCTTGGTTTTCACTGCATTAAAAAAAGTAACGGAATAACGGAGTAACGGTAACTTCCGTTACTTTTTAAGGCAGAGTAACGGAGTAACGAGTAACGGACTGGCTTTTTTGAGTAACGGAGTAACGAGTAACGAAGTTACATTTTTTAGTAACGATGCCCACCTATGTTTATATGTATGATAGAAATGCCATGTTAAATGATGAAATGTTATTGAATGTTAAACGTTAAATGATGATAGAAATACTATGACCCCCCTCCTTTGCTGAAAGACGATCCGCTGCCCATGATTTTACACCATGTCTGGGTTGTGAGTGTCTAGAGTGTGACGATTTCCCAGAACTACGTGTGGGCAGCTTCTCTCCACTGCCGGTATGTCATGCACAGGACAAAGGGAGGGACCGAGTTCGTGATTTTTGCCAATCTCTTTGTTTCTCGCCATCCCTTTTCCCAGCCAAATGTGACGGTGTGAATATCAAGGTGAAAAACTTTTGGCGATGGTGTCATGTGTCTTGCGGTTCTGGCTACCTGTACATGAAAAGTTCTCGAAATCGAAGGGGTCCGCGGTCAGCTCCATACGGTCGTATGTTAAATCCAATGGTAAATAAAGCATCAGGTGGAAAAACGGTATTCATTCGTCGTAGCTCAAACAAATGCAATGGGAACGGTGCAAATAGGCCATATTTGAGCTTAGCGGCACAAAATGGACATCTTTGAGTACTTCGTCGTTTGGGTTTAAGCTACATTTGTCTTCGTTGTATTTTGGACGTGTTATTTATTTTGTCCTCGAGAAAAAAAAGTCTTGGATGTGATGGAGGTCTGATGGTATCAAGGAGCTGAGCTAATCAATACCTACTTAACGTCGCGTTTTGAACGACCTTGAGGGGTCCCCAGTTTAGGCGGACCGTGGGCGAAACGTGGGCTGGCTTGGCAGACATGAGTTCGCATACCAGCCAACTCAGCCGCCACAAAAGTGAGCGCAGCGGGCAATCCCAGAATGAGACGAAAAAGGACGCTGGGACATGAAACAACAATTTCTGGAGTGCGAGGAAGACGTTCCCCCATGAGCAGCGGGCCGGCCTGGGAACAAAAGAAGATTGCCCAGGGGCGGGGCGCGGCGACGCAGATGCGGCCGACCCTGACCGCTAGGCGGCGCCAGCGGCGGCGGAGCGGCGCCGCCGGGCGCTGTTGGCAGCCGTGGCCATTCTGCTGACCAAGCGACACGTGATCGGGAGTGACGTTGTCGGCCACCCGGCGGCGTGCCGGCGCCGGACACGGGGCGGACATGTGCTCCCTGCGCGCGGGGCCGGGCCGCCCGGCGGGCGGGCAGAGAACGCTGCCAAAATGGTTTGTTACGAAACACTCGGGAGTTTTCACCAGCGGCGTACCCAGGATCTTCATTGGGGGAGGGGAGAAGAATAGGCCTTGGGCCGGGGGACTTCGACTTCAGTGAGGCATCCTCTGGTCACCATACAGAAGCATGAGGCCCTCTACAAGCCGGCAGGCTTGTGGAGGTTTTTTACAGCACCTCTGCAGGCCAGAATGGATTTCCTCCACATGCCACCAGGGGCCGATCGGCTGGTAAGGTAGTCTTAGCTCGTAGGTAGCCCCTTTCTAGAAAGAGCCCCAAATAATGGATCTCCTTGGCAGAGGGGCCCAATGTTAAGTAGTCAGGAACCTCCTTGAACGTTTGAGATGTCATAGGGACGCAGACCGAGACGGACACGTGGCAGCCATAAAATGTAAGATGTTCATTTGACACTTGCAATGTTATCCAAGTTTGCTTTGCCAGTTGCAACCAGACGTGGAGCTTTTGGGTTTTCTCGAGCACCAGACGTGGGCGCAGAATCCCTCCCGGGCCCACGAATGTGGTCTCTAAGATTCCCAAAAACCTTTTACTTGGTTCTTATATGAGATCTCATTGCGACAAAGGTGTGCTGGCACAACATTCTTAGGCTTCTTTCTGTGCAAGTTTGATAGGGCCTCGCTTTTGCATTCGCTTGTTGATCCCGGTCGAAACAAAGTGTAGATGTTGAATTCGCAGCAAATAAATGTGGTGGAATGGAAATGTCGCCGTAAGGTAACCGTCGCAAAACTCTTCAGAGGGCACTGAGAGATAAAGAACCTCCTATGAAAACACCTAAGGTTCGAAAATGTTGCTTAAATTCGCAAAAGCAGTATTTGACAATAAAGGCGTGTTACGTTCATGTGTTGGCTTCCATTTTTCAAGCGTCCGACAGTTCTAACCAATGCGAAGACGTGCCATGTGGAGATCACTCAAAGGAGATGCTCTTTTTCCAGGAAAGAAAAATGGTTATTTTTCGTTTTATTTGCACCTACGAGCTCATGCCACCCAAAATATAATCATCTGACCCATCGCCGAAACGGCCGCTGTCTATATTCACCGCCGGCCGCGGCCGGCATGTCACGTATGCCGACCGCGCGCCGCTGCGCGTTTCGCCAAGCTATTCCGCCTGTGACGTCATCGGTGCCAGTCTTCTGTCAAACGTGCCATTTCCGTCAGCAAAAGAAGCTTGGCGCGCCCCGCCAGTCGGGCGCTTCGACTGTCGGAGCACCGCCCGGTCTCTCCCTCGAACGGAGGAGGCAGGAGACGACGAACACAGGAGCACATGACGCTGGTGAGGGACGGAGGGGGGGAGATGGTGAGAAAAGAGAACCGGAAGGAAAACAGAAGAGCAAAGGAGAGGCTAAGGAAAGCCGAAGGAAAACACGGCGAAGAGAGTACGAAACAGCGAGAGGAGGAAAGCAAGACCTAAGGCATAGAGCATAGACAAATATCAAGGATCGTGTTGGCTTATTTGACACTAAAATATACAGTTAAAGGCAAAACTTTAGTCAATATGACTTCCATCTTAACTTGAAATCTGCCGAAAATATCTTTACCATTCATTCAGAGAAGGAACTCATTTCGGTCGCGCCAGAATTCGGGCGAAGTTGTGTAAGTTGGTCTTCGTTCGCAGTCAGAAAACGAACGCCCTGGACGCGTCTTCCCGTGGAGCACTTAAAGCCTTAACTGGGTTCAAGAGGATGGGACATCTGCTTCGCTACTGCAGGTACGAGGTGACGTTTTTGGACACTAGACAGTTGAGCTGTCTGCACTGCGGTAAACAAGTTCGCTAGGTTCTGCCGCCTGTCCATCTCCGGAATCCCTGAGTAATCACCTTGCATCACTGTTCAGTTTTGCTCCCTGTCTGTTGCGCACACTGTCGGACGCCCATCACTGATAGCCTGAAGGATACAAATGGGTGGCCAGGGACTTCGACGCTTCCCTCTGGCTGCCGAAGACATCAGCGCTCGGAGCCGACGCTACCGCTCCTGCGCCGAGGCTGACTCAGAGCCGGCCTGGGCCACCTCCTCAGTGCTGGCTGGTGTCTCCTCCTTCTCAAGGCGTCTCCAGCTCGGGCCGCTCCTGCGCCTGCTGCGGAGCTGCGCCGGAAGTGTCGGCAGTGTCGGCACCCGGCTTCCCGCCGCCCTCCTCCTGCGTGTCCTCCGAACGGGGCGCCGTCGAGGTCTTGACCGGGGCGTCGGCCGAACCGTCCGTCAGAGCGTCGGCCGCCGCCACCGCCGTCGTCTCGGCAGCGCCGTCTCCTGGCGGTGTCTCGGCCTGGACCCGCTCCGTTCCGGCCTGCTCCCGCCGCTCGCTCGGACCACTGCCGGCGGCGGACAGCAGCGGACCGCCGCCGCCGCCGCCGGCCTCCTCGACCGTCCAGCTGTGGTCGATCGAGCGGCTCTTCTGGTGGCGCGGCGCCGTGGGCGGCGGCAGTGGCGGTACGCCCATTGAGCGTGTGCGTTGCTGCTTGCGTTGCTGCTTCTGCTGGCGTTCCTGCTCGGCCAGCTGCTGCAGCAGATCGAGGCGGATGTCGCCGCAGCCAGCCCTCTCCGGCATGCCGTACTTGTGGCGGATCGTGTTGAGCGGCAGCAGAAGCTCGATCATCTTGTCGTCGTCTCGCCCCTGGCGGCAGAAGGCGGAACTAAAAGGCGGCTCCGAAAGGATCGATTGGGGCGTATGTGAAACACTAGACGCAGAGAAAGCGCCAGTTAAGCCCCTCGCTAGGAGGATGAAAACGCGTGAACTGTACGCGAGGAGCGACAGGGAAGAAGGATCCTCTATGAGTGTCATGTGCGGAAACTGCCTCAGAGTAAAGCGTGCCAATCGGACGTTGTGATAGGACATCGTCATCACTTGCCTACGTACCAAAAGTGGCCTTGGCTACCGTCGGCCAAGTCCCCAAAAGGTAAACTACAGTACACCGGCAGGGGGCTTGATTGCTGCTGTTAACAGCGTGCTCCTGGGAGGAGAAAGCCGTCCGGGTGAGACAGTTCAGAAGCGGACCCGGGTCAACTTTGACGGAGCCTCGTGCTGGCCGCGTGACAGGACGTTGGTGGCCCCAGACTTGAAGAGGGCCCGGATATAAATAGGTGACAGTGTTCCGGACGGAACCTGCCCATCAAAGGCTTCATAACTCGCACTCCGGCCAGCGTCTTGCGCAGGCAGAGAGCTGGCGCTCACAGGCCCTAGCCCTGTCACGCTGTACCCGTCCGGCGGCCAATAACTCATCGGGTTGTGGTATTTTAATAGCCGTTCTTGACGCCGATGTCCCAGACCTTGCTTGATGAATGGGACAGTTTGTCGCTGAAGCCGACCACTACTATGTTGAAAACAATTCAGTCCGGCAAAACGTCTTTTGAATCGTTAAGAATTTAGCTGCTGTTGAATCATTCGGTGGGTTTTCTTGAGTTACTCAAAATCCTGATCCAGGGGGATTTAAACTAGAAGGTAATCAAGAGACGTTAGCGTAAGCGGTTCTCAAGATTTATGGATTTTGGATCCGATTTATGAATAGCTTAAAATGTGAAGAAAAGGATTCAGTTAACCTTCCATCGAAGAAAATAAGAAATCGGTCGTCTTGGGCTACTCTGATGGACTCCTTTATGTTCACTGCGTCTCGCAAAAAAGATATCAACTGTAAAATCAGCAGTGTTCAGTGATATTGTACCTGCATGTGTGCATGGGCGCGCAATGACTACAACGTTGTTGGCTAACCAAGAAGACGCCACGCATGAAATATTCTGTAAACTGTCCTTGAAAACTGCTCACGCGGAAGCGCTTACCTGGAACAGCATTTCTCCCTCGAAGTCCAGAATCTTATGTTTTCGGCCACGCATGAGAAGTCCGACTACTTTGTCGTTGATGGAGCTGTACAGCTGAAACGTAGAATGACATTTATGACCACCTCAAGCATGTCAAAGAAGTCATGGCTGTAACGGAATGTGTCTTTTTCCTCCCTTCTGCGCCACGTCCCAAATCAAAAGCATTTGTGATATATGGCATGCTACGAACGGAAACGTAGGCAGAATTATGAGGAAGCAAAACGCCAGAAAAGAACTATAAATCCGAAAAACTATGACGCCTATGTTTGATTCATTTACAGCATAACTTGATATAAAATATACCACATATTTTGCACACTATATGGAAAGGATTTACCTTGAAATAATCCCGTTTGGAGTTATTCTGGTTTGCAAAATGGAAATAAAACATAAGGTAAAACACAATCCCAATTTCATTCGCATCGAGCTGGGAAATTCCGTAAGCAATTGCCGATTCCCAACCAAAGCATGCCAAAATTTTAAGGATTCATGTTATTTTCATCTCCGAATCTGTGAGCTTTGATGCTGAAAATTTTGCAGATCTTTCCTGTCACAAAGAAATTCGGACCTTCCATCTGGCTCCTTTTCTGTATGATCTCTTTCGTCGATGAAAACTCGTGAGGAATGATGCAGGCATAAGGAACTCATGAACTACGATAAAACCGGACGTTGCTACCTTACTTTATGTCAATGCCAGCTCACTCGAAAAGCGTCTCCGAAGCTGATGGCTGCTCTGCCGTCAGGGCTGCGGGTGCCGCAGTCGTAGATCATGTCGCACAGCTCCACCATGTCTCCGATCATCTGGAGCTGCGCCTGCCGGCCGCGCTCGGCCGTCTTGCTGCCCTCCACTGGCCTGAGGCGTACGGCAGCACGAGGTTGTGAGCCGAAGATTAAGTGATTTTTACGTGTGGCGGGTTCTCAAGCCGTGCGTTAGTAAATGTGCTGATCTCCCGACTTCTGAGCGTAAGAGCTAGGTTTACTGATGTTCCCATCGTAAGCACAGGACCAATTTTTAGCGCAATGGCAAACTATTTGAAGCAATTTTTTGTGTACAATACCGTAAAGCTTGCATTTGGAAATGTTTCGAAGCTGGCACTGTTATTGCCAAGGGTGTTGTTTTGTATTTTTTGGTAGAGTGTGCGCATCAGTAATAGAAATTTGGGCTTCACGAATATGGAATCTCGTTCCCACCAATACAGTTGGCAGAAACAAACTTAAATAATCAGGATTATGATTGAAAATGACCTTCGCTCCTGAAACAAAACAGTGTTGTTTACAGGATACACGAAGTACATTTCCAGACAAAGTTAAAACATTTGGTGAAAATACGCAGACACCGTACATACATTTTGTACAACATGGACAACTAAATGCACGGCCACAATATTTGTTGCAGAAATTAAATAAGTTTCAAAAAAGCAATCGGACAGTGAACCACATCCATTGAATATTTTGCATGGGACTGCCTGAGATATGTCGTTCGGTGGGATTTCCGGGTACGACCAATCATTTCCACAAAATAACATCCATGGATGCCGTCTTACATGCCCTGTTACCTGCTGCTATCACGATTGTCACGAAAACCACAATTAACAGACTTCTCAACTGCAAACAAGTTATATCATCATTGCTTAAGTATAAACACCCTGATCGCTGTCTGCTCTACGCGACATAGTAGCACAAAAACGAACAGGCACAAGCCGCCAGTTCTGACGACCTTGAAATTTTAACCACGTCACAGGTCTTTTACCAGGACAGCAGCCTGCGTTCGATTAAGCCGCCGCCCGCTGCCGGAAGGATCGAGGCGTCGTGCTGACGGACTGGCCGAGCTCCCCTCACCTGCCGTAGTCGGGGTCCTCCCTGGAGAGCTTGCGGCGCGTGCCGGCCCCGTTCCACTCGCTGAACGGGTTGATCATCTGGCTCTCCCGGTGCTCCTTGGCGCGCTTGTTGAACATGGACATTTTGGCGCCGACGTCAGAAAAGAGACGCACGCGGTGTGACATGGCGACCTGATCTTGACACGCTGCCGCTGTGGCACCTGCAGGAGGAGACAAGGTCGGTAAGATCGCCCCTCTTTTCATGCTGATGGTATTTTTGACTGTTTAACTAAGAAATTATGCGTGTGTGAAGGTACTGAGTCAGACATCGGAGGGAAAGGTACCGTAGTCTTCGATAACGTTTCAGGAAACATGCGGAAAACATGTGACCCTGAAAACGGCCCACAGAGTGGAACATAACGCACAGTGTCGCGTGTCGGCCGTCTGGGCCATTTTCCACGTCTCTGTCATGACCATTTTATTAACCCGTCCCCGGACTGGGGAGGGGGCTGACCGCTCCCTGAGGTTTTTCCAAGATAGTGAGAAAACGAAGAAACACAGCGCCACGGAATTTCGTGTACCTTTTGCTTGATCATTTCTACATCTTGTGTCAAAGTTTTCGACTCAGGTCAAGTCAAGGCGTCTGGCCTAGGTCGGGTCAAACGGACCTATGTTTAAAAAAATTAAGCGCCCTGTAACTTTTTTTCGGAAAATACGATATCACAATAAAACTTTCAGGGATTAGGGATCTTGGTAGATGCATCAAATCAACTATCTCAGATTTTCCGGAGTTTCCCGGGTCGTTGACCCAAGGTCAAGCTCACAGGACATTTCGTTGTTTTTCTCGGGAACTGACGGAATTTTTCGTAGCATTTTTTAGTGTGGGGTGATGCGGACATGTAGTTACCGTCAATGGGCAAACAAATACCAATGACTTCCAGCCATTGAACTGGGGTCAAGTCACGAATCACTGTTAATCGCCAAAATGCACCGCCGTCAAAATCGGCGATGAATTACTCAGAACGGATAGAAAATAGCAGAACGGACTCGCACAGCTGCAAGTAATATCGGGAAGCTCAAAAAGTTGAAAAACGCATGTTTTGGAAATAAACAAGCTCTCGAGAATAAAGCTCCGCCAGTT